>CM073000.1:181860129-184668462 GCA_037038555.1 Rhynchonycteris naso | reverse complement strand
AAGCCATAGAACAAGAGACTGATAGAAGTCCAGTTCGTCTGATAGCCCGTTTACAGTACCCCTGAAGCTTGAGGTCAATGTCAAAGGGCTGCTCTGGGCGTCAAAGGCTCTGCCTTCAAAACTGTCTGCCAACCTGGTCACCGGTCCACCTGTACCTGACACTCGGGTCCAGGCCATCCCACCTTCCCGCTGGAAGACCACGGCAAATGACTCCTAACTGGTGCCTCTTTCTCTCTTTTGTTCCCCAACATTTGATTAGGAACATTGTCAAATACAGGAAAGCTGAAAGAACTGTAAGTGAAGCCCTTTATACGCATCACCAAGGTTCTACAATAAACAATTCATATTAATAATCCTAAAATATTTTTAAATATGCTGTATTGGCTTTGTCGCATACCCAATGATCTTTGAATACATTTTAAAGTAACTTGCAAACACAGTGTACTTACCCCTAAACACCTCCACAGGCATGTCATGAACCACAGGTTAACATTTGTTCACGGCTCTTTTTTTTTTCAGGTAAGATTTATATACAATGAAATGTACAAACCTTAAGTGTACTAGGTGAGTTTGACAGATGTGTATACATGTATATGCCAAAGCTCTATCAAGACGTAGAACAGCGCTATTAGTCCAAAAATGTCCCTCTTGTCCCTTTCCAATCAATCCCCTTCCTCACTCCCCAGTCACAATCACTGCTCTGATTTTTCTCACTGTGGATTAGTTTAATCAATTCTCAAAATTCAGCCTGACTAGGCAGTGGTGCAGTGGGCAGAGCATCAGAGTAGGAGGCAGAAAACCCAGGTTTGAAACCCTGAGGTTGTCGGCTTGAACTCGGGCTCATCGGCTTGAGTGCAGGGTCACTGGCTTGAGAGTGGGATCATAGACATCATCCCATGGTCGCTGGCTTGAGCCCAAGGTGACTGGCTTGAAGCCCAAGGTCGCTGGCTCAAGAAAGGGATCACTTGCTCTGCTGAACCCCCGCCCCCCCCCCAATCAAGGCACATATGAGAGAAAGCAATCAATGAACAACTGAGGAGCCTCAACAAAGAACTGATGCTTCTCATCTCTCTCCCTTCCTGTCTGTCTGTCCCTATCTATCCCTTGCTCTGGCTATGGCAAAGAAAAAACAACAAAAAAACTCAAACTTCATATAAATGCAATCACACATGTGTGCTCTCTTGGGCTGGCTTCTATTAGCATAATGTTTGTGACATTCATCAATGCTGTTGTATGTATCAGTACTGTGTTTCTTCTCAGTGCTGAATAATGTTCCATTATAATGAGTAAACCATTGTGTGTTACCCTTTATCCTGTTGATGGGCACCTGGCAACTTCTAGTTTGGGGTTATCATGTGTAAAGTTGCTGGGAATATTCATTTACAAGTTTTTGTGCAGACATAACATTTTCATTTCTCTTAGGTAAATACCTTTGTTAGATCATGGGGTAGATAAATGTTTAGTTTTACAAGAAACTACTGGAAGTTCTTATGTGGTTATACCGCATTGTACCCCCACAGCACAGAGTTCCAGTCGCTCCACATCCTCACCAACATTTGGTATTGTCGGTCCTTGTAATTTTAGACACTCTGTGGGTTGAGTGTGTGGTGATATCTCACTGGAGCTGTGATCTGCATTTTCCTGATGGCTAATAATGTTGGGCACCTTCCCATGTGCATATGGACAATTTGTATGTGTCTTCATTTGGGAAACTCCAGTTCAAAACTGATGCCCATTTTTAAATCCAGTATGTCTTTTATTTTTGAGTTTTGGGAATTCTTTATATGTTTTAGATATAAATACCTTGTCTGTCAGTGTGTCCCTCAATGATTTCTCTCCAGGGCACCCCTCCTGCTCACAACTTTCCAGGGCTTCCCATCATACCTAGGAATAAAATCCAAGTCTTTACCTCAGCCTACAAGATTGATAGGAAGTAACCGTAAATACCAATTCAACCTCATCTCCAACTGCTTTCCTCCTTACTCACTCTACTCCAACTGTCAACAGGCCACGCCAGCTCTTGCCTCAGGGCCCTTGCACCTCCTATATTCACGGTTTGAAATGCTCTTCCCCTAGATATCCTCCAGGCTTACTGCCTCATTCCATCCAGCTGTCTACTTAAATGTGGTCTCCTCACCCATCTAAAGAGCTTCCTCACTCTCACCACCTAGCCAACCCTCTCCAGCCCCTTACTCTGCTTTATTTTTCCTCTTGGCCTAGACAATGCCAACACAGCATTATTTGTTAACGCATTTGTTTGCTGCATATCTACTAGAATGTAAGCTCCATGAGGGCAGGGAGCTTTGTTTTGTTTGCTGCAGAGAACCAGTCTAATGTCTTGCTTATGGGACATCATTTTTTAAGCCAAAGAGCCTTAGTACTACCACTTCGTACATGGACAAATTACTTAACTTCTCTCTGTCCAGTTGCCTCCTTTGTAAATGGGTCCTCAAGAGGATAAACGAGTTAGCACACGTATATCGTTTAGAACACTGCGTGGCTCATAGAAGATACTCATTAATGTATGGCCATCTTAGTAGCCCCAGCCCTTGGGGCTACTAAGAATAATAAGCATTTAACAAATATTTATTGACTAAATAAATTATTATTTTTATATGTACTATATTTTTATTGTGTATTTAAATAAATTACTATTTTTATATGTACCATATTTTTATTGTGTATTTACTGTGTTACAATATACATACTGTTTTTTAATATTTATTTTATTTTATTCATTTTAGAGAGGAGACACAGAGAGAAAGAGAGAGAGAGAGAGAGAGACAAAGAGAGAAAGGGGGGAGGAGCTGGAAGCATCAACTCCCATATGTGCCTTGACCAGACCAGTGCAGGGTTTTGAACTGGCGACCTCAGTGTTCCCAGGCCGACGCTTTATCAACTGCGCCACCACAGGTCAATATACATACTTATTACTATCCCCAATTAGAAGGACTTCCACTTCCAGAAGCTACTCCCTCCAGAGAAGATTTTTGTGTCTCTACAGATGCAAGGGAGGTTCACATGTCTCCATCTGACATAAGCAAACCACGGCCCACGAGGGTACATGACTCCAGTCACAGCTGAACTAGTGAAGGCTCTGGCAAATGAACTCTGGTCCTTCCGAATGCTCTGTGAGGTTCCTACCTGTCCACGTGGCATTTAATCTCTCTACCTCCCTTGCCCTTCCTTCCCAAATCCACGATCTCAATAGAAAATGGGCTGCCTTTATCCTGGATATTTTTCTGGTTCAAAAAGAGTTAACTGAAGAAGTATCTATATACCCATGTTCCCAGCAGGACTATTCATAACAAACAAAAGGTGGAGACAACCCTAGTGTCCCATCAGTGGATGAATAAATGGACAAACAAAACGTGGTCCATACATACAAAGGAATGTTATTCAGCCTTCGAAAGAAGGCAACCCTGCCACCTGCCACAATATGCATGAACCCTGAGGACATTATACTAAGTGAAACAAGTCTGTTAACAAAAAGACAAAGACTGTCTGATCCCACTTATATGAGGTACCTAGAGGTGTCAAATTCACAGAGACACAAAATAGAATGCTGGGTTCCAGGGGCTGGGGAGTTAGTGTTAAAGGGGAAAAGAGGTTCAGTTTTGGGAGATGAAAGAAGTCCTGGAGAGGGATGGTGGTGAAGGTTGTACAACAATGTGAATATACCTAATGCCACGGAACTATACACTTAAACATTAGTAATACGGTAAATGTTATGTGTATTTTACCACAATTATTAGTACTTTTTTTCCCTGACGAGGTGGTGGCTCAGTGGATAGAGTGTTGACCGGGGACTTTGAGAACTCAGGTTCAAAACCCTGAGGTCACCAGCTTGAGTGTGGGCTCATCTGGCTTGAGAGCAGGCTCACCAGCTTCCGTGTGGGGGTGCTGGCTTGAGCGTGGGATCATAGATCTAACTTCATGGTCACTGGCATGGCTGGAGCCCCCTGGGCAAGACACATATGAGAAGCAATCAACTACGAGTTGATGCTTCTCAGCTCTCTCTTTCTGTTGTCTGTCTGTGTGTCTCTCTCGCAAAAACAATAATTTTTTTTTTTTTTTACAGGGACAGAGAGTCAGAGAGAGGGATAGATAGGGACAGACAGACAGGAACGGAGAGAGGTGAGAAGCATCAATCATTAGTTTTTCGTTGCTGTTGCGACACCATAGTTGTTCATTGATTGCTTTCTCACATGTGCCTTGACCGCGGGCCTTCAGCAGACCGAGCCACCCCTTGCTGGAGCCAGCAACCTTGGGTCCAAGCTGACGAGCTTTTGCTCAAGCCAGATGGGCCCGCGCTCAAACTGGTGACCTCGGGGTCTTGCACCTGGGTCTTCCGCATCCCAGTCCGACGCTCTATCCACTGCGCCACCGCCTGGTCGGGCAAAAAACAATAATTATTTATAAAAAGAGTTGCACCTACATGGATCTCACCTCTAAACAGCCACAGCATCAATTTACTTCAGTCCACTTAGGTGAGTAGGGTCTCTTAGCAATAGTGTGACCTGACACCTATGCCAATCACACCACATGCTCCATATTCCTGTCCATCATCTTTTAACCAAGCTTTATCAATGAGACCAAAAAACATGCAATAGCTCCATTAGCTACTAATTTCTTGAATGCCAAGATCAAAGACACAATGTTCAAAGGCATAAGACATCTGGGACATTCTACCGTGAGCCAGAGGATGCCTATATGCGGGCCCTACCATGGGTTCTCCAAAGCAGAGAATTAGAACTAGACCAGTGGTTCTTAACCTGGGCTCTATCGAACCCTAGGGGTTCGATGAGTCAGTCTCAGGGGTTTGGAGAAGTCTCTGCCGTGGAGGCCAGAATAAAGTAATACCGTCATTTGTTGTGAGTTCATGCACTTTGTTGATTTTGTTCTTTGAGCAAGGTGATGTTCATGCACGGCTCATTTTGTGCACCAGTAAAAAAACATGTACCTATGTCTTGAATTTGGAAAAAAAAAATCATATTTTATTTATCACTAAAGAAGGGTTCGGTGAATGTGCATATGAAACTGGTGGGTTCAGTACCTCAGAAAAGGTTAAGAACCACTGAACTAGACCCTAAGAGTTACTCTGACCCCGTGCACCAGGAAGTCAGGCTGCAAACAGGAAACTGCAATCTGGCTTCCACGCCACTACATTATCTGCATCTTCTCCTCCCATTCAACCGACAACCAAGTGCGGGTGAAGGCATACGCTGGCCTCCAACCACAGTCAACAACAGCCTCAGCGCACTGTGGGGTGGGGGGGCTCTGTCTTCTGTCTCCGCTGCAGGGTTACTGTGTGGATGTGGGTTTCCGTTCAGAACCAGTATCTCCTTCTCCACATAAAGAACGAAGAGCGAAGCAGTTATTTGGATATCTGCTCTCACGCCCTCCATCCTTGGCTCTCCCCCCAAACTGTCTCTCCCTGAAAAACCCTCTGCACCCTTCAGGGTCCAGCCCCGCTGTCACCCTGCCCATCTGGCAGATCCTGCTGCTGTCCCCCAACCTCCCTTGTCCCATTCTCCCACCGCAGGATCCCCACCCTACTCAGCACTGCCTTTGATTGCATCAACTCTATTGCGGGGCCTGTCCTGTGCTTTGCAGGATGCGTGGCAGCATCTCTGGTCTCCCTCCACCCACTAGCACCTCTCTTCCATCAAACCCAAAATGTCTCCCAGCACTGCCAACTGTCCTGAGGCACCAAAGTGTCCCTGGTTCAGAACGACCGTTCACAGTGTAGAGCTTTAAGCAGCCTGTGCTGAAAGTCAGATGTCCAGTCTGCCCCACCCCCAGTGACTGACTCTCCTGTCTGACGGAGGAACAAGTCTGCAGTGTACCCGGGCCCCGAGTCCCCTCCCCGGCACTGATCAGGCTATGGCTGGGCCCTACCTGACACCATGCCCTCACCTGGCTGTCACCCTTTACCTAATCTGCTTCAGCCCCTCCCCTGAAGGCTTTTCTCCTGCATCTTGTTTTGGTTGAATTGTGCCTCCCCCCCACACACACAAAAGATATATTGATATCCTAACCCCCAGTACTTCAGAATGTGGCCTTATTTGGAAAAAGATGTGATTAAGATGAGGTTATACTGGAGCAGGGCGGGCCCTTGTCCCAACAACACTTGGTGCCCTTATAAAAAGAGAAGAGACACAGACACACACACACACAGAAAACACATGTGACGACAGAGGAAGAGATCGGAGTAATGCAGCTTCAAGCCGAGAAATACCACATTGTGCCAGCCACCACCAGAAGCCCGAGAGGGGCAGGAAGGACCCTTACACATGTCAGGGTGCATGGCCCTGCCGACACCTTGATCCTTGACTCCTAGCCCCCGGACTAGGAGACAGTGAACTTCTCTAAGGTTTGAGCCACCCGGGTTGGGGTGCTTTGTCCCAGCGGCCCCAGGGAACCAGTCCACGCCCACCACACTCCCAGCTCCAGCTCTGCTTCCAGGAAACCCGACCCCAGACAACTAACTGGCCTTGGCACGCAGAGCGCAAGTGCCAGAGCACGTGTCAGACGGGAGACAGGCGTCCTCGGCCCTCGGTTTCCACGAGCCTTTCTTTGTGTGAGAAGGAAGGGAAGAAGGAAGGAAGGGAGGAAGAAAAAAAGGAAGAAAGGAAGGTACAGAGGGAGACGAAGGGGTGAGAGAGGGAAGGAGGGAGAAAACAAATAAGAAATTCACTTTGGGCAAGCCTTTCTTCCTTCCATCCTTCATTCACTCAACAACTATCCCTGTGCACACCACATGCCAGGCACGGTTCTAGTTGTAGGGAACAAAAGAAACAACATCCCTGCCCTGTGGGGCTTGCCTACAAGCATGGAAGACAGACCCTAACAGGTAAGGCATGACAACAAATGCCACGAAGAGAAATAAAGCGGGGCAGGGGGACAAAGGGTCCCCATGCTGGAGGCACGATACAGGTGAGGCAGCAGGCGTGGACTCCGGTATCAGCCACGGATGCTCCCATGGTCTCAGCTCAGGCAGAGAGAGCACAGTGGCCACTTTCTCTTTTCTGCCCTGACCCTTCTGTGAGGCTGGGGGAGCCGGCCTGGCCAGCGCACCAGCGCAGAGCCCACCCCAACCTTGTTGCCAGAACGGAGACTTTGAGAACCACCACTGACCACTGATGTTCCCTCCTTCTTGCGCCCTTCCCCTGAGCCCTCCCTCCGGCCTCCCGGGACCACTGCCAGGGGACACCCGCACCCAGGGCCTTGTGTGGCCTCAGCATTCGGGAGAACCAAAGGAGGGCAGAAGGCTCTGCTGAAAAGGTGTGATTTCAGCAGGGACCCAACAGAGGCAAGAGGTGGGGCTGTCCAGGTTCTCTGTGTTGCCAGGTCTTCCTCTGATGTGAAGCATGGAGCTTGGCCATAAAGACGGTATTTTGTTGACAAGGTCTCCCTCCCTCAACTGTAACTTGCTCGACAGTTGAAAACCCAGTGATATCAACTACTGAGGAGGATGCACGGAAAGCACGCAGCGTAACCTGACCACGTGACGAGAAGGAGGATTTGGGATGACAGCACACACTGCCAACACCTTGTCCACTATCTCCTGGCCACGGCCACGCCAGTACACACGGACTGTGTCTAGCTGCCAGCAAATGCACTTCTTTTTGCCCCTGTGGATGTCAAAGGTCTCTTTATCTGACTGTGTTACAGGCAGGACTGTCAGGGAATAAAGTTCCTGTGTCCCCCAACAGCTGACAATGGCCGGAGTGTGAAATCCCAGGTTTGCCGCCCTCAGGAGGAAGGACTCTTAGGCATGTGTCTGACCCTGGCTCCCAGTTTTTCCAGCAGGTTTTAACTCCAGTCACCCACCGTAGCAGCAGCCCCAAAATGCATCCTTTATGTGATCTTGCCACTTCCTTCTGGTGTTGCCTCCGGTGTCACATCCCTAATGAATGACTTCCCTTGCCTCAGGGTCTTCTCAAGGAATCCAGACTAAGAGAGGGCAACATCTCCTGTTTCTGAAGATGTGCACAGACGCACCCACTCTATGTGGGGCAGCTCCCCCAGCCCTCCTGTTTAAAATCTGTGCCCCGGTGCGGCGCTGGATCATTAGATCCCTGGCCAGCGGGGCTCAGCTCTGAGAAGCACCGTGATGTGTTTGATGCAAAATAATCCCGCCCACATCATACAGGACTGCAGCCCAGATGGGCTAGACCGGCCTCTGCTGGCTGGTCCTTTCCTTCCCTTGGGCTTCCACATCCTGCACCCACAGTGGGTGCACTGTCCCCCTTCAGCCCACAGAGTGCCCAAGGGAGGGACTCTAACAGCCACTGGGACAAAGCCTGGCCCACGGGTGGCTTCTCAAGCAGCCGACTGCAAGTACCTGAGCTGAAATCTCACAATTCGCCTGAAAAACATCCATCTATCATCCTGTTCTTCAGCCCTCATTTTATTTTTCCCAAATCAATTTCTGAAAGTCAAAATGACTGATAGCTTTATACCCAGGACAATCATTCTCCTTATTAAATAACCCAACATCAATGATCAAAGAGTTCCCAGGGTGGTGGTAGTTACATGAACCTATATATGTGATACAATTTCATATTAGTACACCCACCCACACACACACAAAGAGCAGTGTGCATGAAAACTGAGTAGGGTCTAAAATGTAGCCCCATACATCAATTTCTCAGTTTTGCTAATATATTCTGGCTGTGTAAGATTTGTCATGGGCATTGCTAGAAGAAGGGTACACGGGGAGACTCTGTTCTGTGGCTACAACTTCCTGTAAGTAGAAAATTATTTCAAAATAAAAAGTCTTAAAAATATGTTAAAAGTTTTTAATAATAAAATTAAAATCCTCATTAAGAAAATTAAAAAAGGCGCCTAACCAGGTGGCAGCGCAGTGGATAGAGCATCAGACTGGGACATGGAGGACCCAGGTTCGAAACCCCGAGGTCGCTGGCTTGAGCTTAGGGTTGCTGGCTTGAGCGTGGGATAATGGACATGACTCCATGGTCACTGGCTTGAGCCTAAAGGTCACTGGCTTGAAGCCCAAGGTCACTGGCTTGAGCAAGGGGTCACTCACTCTGCTGCAGCCCCCTGGATGAATGCACATATGAGAAAGCAATCAATGAACAACTAAGGAGACTAAGGAGCCGCAACGAAGAATTGATGCTTCTCATCTCTCTCTCCCTTCCTGTCTGTCTGTCCCTATCTGTCCCTCTCTCTGACTCTCGCTCTGTCTCTGTTACAAAAAACAAAAACAAAAACAAAATCTCTCATCAGACAGACACCACAGCGCCCCCCTTACCTGGGAGCTGGGAACCAGCGCCTTCCACCAGTGCCCGCCTCTCACCAGGTCCACCTCACACAGGGGCACGGACACCGTCCCAATAACACAGTGGCGTGAGAACTTATCGAAATCCACCACAGTGAGGAGCAGGGTCCTCCTCTGCGCTTCTAGGAAGGGGATCTCGAAGGTGTAGCGCTCCTCAAACACGGGCTTCTGGGTCTTGCGTTTGACCCCCGTCTGCTTAGAGTTCTTCTGGTCTGGCAGGAGGCAGATCTTGACATAGGGGTTTGAGTGCGCCATGTCCTGACGCGAGCCGTCGTGGGCGATGGGGGGTGGCAGGTCCCGGGCCTCGATCACCCGCACCGTCAGGTGGTTGTGCAGCAGGTCGTACTGGGTGCTAAAGTGCAGCATGCCCAGTTGATACTTGGACAAGATCTCCTCATCCGTCAGAAAGTCCACATCATCGCTGTTGGAGTCGAGGGAGTACAGCCGGGGCTCGAACTTTCGGAAATAGTCATCGGGGGTATAGGTCCGTCTGAGCACCGAGGGCTGGATGGGCTCCTTCTTGGCACCGAGGACACCAAACTCGATGGGTTTAATATCGATGAGTGGGGAGCTAGGTCGTCGGGACTCAAGACCTAAAAAGCCACCAGAAATAACAGTGAACACCTCCACATAGGGGACGGGCCTTGGGCCACTTCGTGTGATAGGCAACATTCCCCAGATTCTCACATCGTCCACTCTGCTTCATAACGCTCTTGGCCATGTGCTCTCCATGCCAAGAAAGACTCTTATTTATTCTCTGAGAGGCAGCATGGCAGCAGGTTCTAAATGCATTGCATATATCAAGTCATCCAATCTTCATAAGATAATAGCTAATGTCTATTCCACCCCCTGGGCCATTTTACAGATGAGGAAACAGAAACTTGAAGTGACTTGCCAAAAGTTACCAACTAGTAAGAGGAGGAGCCAGGGGTCAAGCCGGGCCTGCATGGCCCTGAGACTCGACTCTAACCATTACCCATACTGCTTCTACTTGCAGAGTGGACTCTGGGGCCAGAGTGCTTGGGTTCAATTCCAACTTGGCTACTCAGTAGTAACGAGCCACGTGACTCTGGGCACATTTCTTAGACTCTGGGACTCAGTTTTCCCATCTGTGAAATGGAGCCGATAATGGCACTTACCTCAAAGTACCTATTGTACTTCCTCAAGGATCCTATTCAGGGAGCTCTTGTGCTTCACCCTCCTTCCTCCTCCCCACCCAGATCATGCCATTTGGTCAAACACATACATTATATATCAGAGGGGACAAACTAGGGGGCCTATGGGCCAAATTTGACCTATAGACACATTTTATTTGAGTTGAAAAGTAAGAAAGTTTCATATGAAAACCCAGATTACCAGTTTCTCCTTAGAAAAATCAGGCAACACTGGGCCTACAATCCCAGATGGCTACAGCAGAGTATCAGCTGCCCCTTTCAACAGAGCATTAGCTTCCCAAACAGCCACAGTCCCCACCCTGCCCTCATACCTCTCAAGGCTGAGTCAGTTGCCATTGGTCACTACATTAGGGTGATATTTACCTCTAACCAGCCCTCTGTACTTGGTTACTGACACAATCCACCTGGACTCTGGAGTCACTAGAATTTGCAAGCTTTGCTATATGAGACGGTAACACTCACCTTTTGGGGTCTGAAATGACATATGCTCAATGTCAATCAATTCAGCCAATTCAATGAGAAGTGATTAGTAAAAACAAAAATCAAAGTGATCGCCTCTGATGGAACTCAGCAGAAGTCAGGTGCAACACATTTCTGTCACACTGTCCTGATCTCTCTATCATCCTGTCTTCTGGGCTGTCATCCCGCTCTGTTCCCTCCCCGGGGGCAGCCTTTTCCTTCACATCTTTCCTTGGGGGGTGCTGCTGCATGTCTGGGAGAGCCAGCTTTCCTCCTGTCCCGGGGTCCCAGCAAGTGGGACTTTACTTCACGGACTCTGCAGGGAGGCTGGGCAGCACAGGCCTGCCCACGCCAGGACCCCCAGCCACAGCGGAGGTACTTACTTGAAATCCTCCGGGTCAGGCTGTACGTAGACCTTGATGTGTCTGAGGACGAGCATCTTCGATCTGGGGAGTTGGTACGTGGGGTCAGCGGGACGTCACTGGCTGTGTGGACAGAGTCCCCGTCCTTGTCACTGCTCCGGCTGGCCATTCTATGGGAGGGAAGAGGTCTCAGTGGTTGTCAAAGAATCCCCAGGAGCTGGCTGGCATCTCTGTCCCTTAGAGAATAGGCCCATGAGGAAATAGCTCTCAGGCCTAATTTATGCAACTTGGAATAATCCAAATTTGAAGTTGTGTGGTAACCCTAAATTCTCAATAATGTCTTGCTTTTTGCACAAAATGTAAAATGATATGAACGAATATTTCCCAATTTAGAACAGTCAGTCAAAGCTGGGGCTGGAGGAAGGAAATGGAAACTTATTCATAATATGGCCACATGGGGGCGCCACTTTAAATCAAGAGGAGACCTGTCAATCTTCAGTCTGGGAGGAACCATGTGAGAGTTCGTGTGCTTCTCAACTTCTGCAAGTGGCCCTTGGTGAGAAATGTCCTGCTATTTCAACAGTCACTGTGTCTATAATTTACCATATTTTAAAAATATCCTACAACAACATCACTCAAGTATTGTTTGAGTGGCAGGGCTAGAGCTACAAAATGGTCCCAAGAATCAATGATTGAAGAACAATAGTTTGATGTAAAGAAACAGCTCTGAATTAGCAGCAGGCACAATTCAACATGCTCCTAATGCAAAATGAAAAGCCCTGGGTGAGAGGGTGGAGAGATACAGAGTAGTTATTAAAGAGCACAACCTCTCGATTTGAAACCTGGCTGGGTGACCTTGGGCAAGTCCCTTCCTCTCTCTGTGCCTCCATCTCCCCATCTGTAAAATGGGAATAATAATAGTGCCTACCTTGCATGGTCGCTATGAACACTGAATGAGGTCACACATATAAAATGCTTAGAACAGTGCTTGGTATGTTGTTGGTAGGTGCCCTATACATTTTAGCTAGTATTATTACAACAGGGTGGCTTTAAGATTCCCCCAATATCCATAGGCTACTAGGTTAGGATGCTGGAGGGAGGGAAAAGGAGAATACAAAAGCTGGCAAAGCAGCCAGCGGGGTGTGAGATGGATGTTGCTAATAACACACCCCAAGCTATCACAGCTGTGGATTGATACATTGTGTGACTGCATCCCCCTGGCTTGACATTTAAGCCTGCAGGGAAACTTGTCCTGAAAAATGCAAGTTTTGAATTCTCTGAGATCTTCCGCTGCATCCTGTGCATGAAATGAGATGAATCTGATGTTCTTCCAAAGTGATATAAGGGTCACAGTGAGGACAAGACCCGGGATGTTATAAGGAGGGGAACACACAGTTCTTGCCTGCCTTCCGGTCCCTAGAAGGTGAACACAGCAGATGACATGGGGGTGGGGGAGAAGGGATGGGCACAGAAATGGGAGCACACGGTACCCATCATTCTTCTTGCTCTCCCTTAAATGAAAGCTATAGCATCTTCCAAGGAAGGCGGAACCAAATGTTCCGGCCATTGGGGCACCTCCATCTGTAGGACCTGTCTCCTGATTGTCACACCTCTGCAGCAGTCGCCTCCACCTGTGAAGTGCTATCCAGCCTTCAAGGATCAGCTTACATGCCATCGGCCCTGAAGCCTTGGCTGAGTCCTCTGACACAGGACCAGTTTAAGCCTGAACCACCCCTTCCTCCTCTGCAACACCAGGCCTTCCTGCCCTGCCTCCAACATCCCGAGTCACACTGTTCCCTCTGCCCAGAATGCTCTTCCAGGCCCTTTCACCTGTTTGGTTTCTAGTCATCATTCAGTTGTCAGCTTTAATAGCATCTGCTCAGAGAAGCCCCACCCTGTCCCTAGCACCTCCTCCCGCCCCCTTCAGCCCTTATCCCTGTATCTGCTTTTGTCTTTCTTTGACGCTGCACATAACATCTTTAGCTGTGGTGTGCTTGCTTCTCTTCTGCACCTGACACCAAGCCACAGCTCCAGAGAGGTAATGACAGGATCTGTCCTAGTCAGTACTGCCAACCTTGCCTTAGAACCTGGCACATCTGGGGTGTTCCTCATTTATTTTCTCAGTGACGAATGAATGAATACACCCTTCTTGTGGTTCTTAGCCCATTTATCTTGTGTCACAGTGATCTGAGTGCATATCTTGTCACCCTTCCTACAGCAGGGTATTCTTCTTAATGGTGAGATACAGACTTGCTATGATCAAAGGTGCCAGGTGCTGAGTGCCTACTATGTGCTCTATGTGAACCAACTAATTTTACTTTTTTTTTTTTTTTTTTTTTTGTGAGAGCTAGAAAGAGAGAGGGGATGGGGGAGAGAGAAAGAGAGAAGGGACGAGAGAGACACGAGAAGCATCAACCCACAGTGGCGGCACTTTAGTTGTTCACTGATTGCTTTCTCATACATGCCCTGACCAGGGGGCTCAAGTAGAACTAGTGAACCCTTGCTCAAGCGAGCAACCTTGGGTTTCAAGCCAGTAACCCTTGGGTTCAAGCCAGCGACCATGGGATCATGTAAATGATCCCACACTCAAGGCAGTCACCCCATGCTCAAGCCCGTGCTCAGGCCAGCAACCTCGAGGTCTCGAACCTGGGACCTCAGCATCCAAGGTCAATGCTCTATCCACTGTGCCACCACTGGTCAGGCTAATTTCATCCTTAAAACAATCTGGGAGTTAGTTGTTATTAATAATATGGCCCCCTTTAAAGGTAGAGAAGCAGGCCAGGGACAGAGTGGGGGGAAAATGAATAATTAATCTGTTAAATGGTGCAGAACTCCAGCTGAGTCAAGCAATGCCAGACTCTGGATCACAGCCCCCCCACTTCTAAGCTGGGCCTCCCCTACAAGGCCTGAAGAGCTTTTTACATAGTAGGTCCTCAACACGTGCTTGTTGGACACATAACCTGACTTTAATTCACTCTTCAATGAGGGCCTTTCTGGTATTGCTCCAAAAGGAGCCAGCTGGATTGTACAGTTTTCCTGACCCTCGGCAAGCCAGCCCAGCCAAGGAAAGCTGGGGGCCTATACTATAGAAAGCACATGCGACAGTCAGTGCTGTGCCCCCACAAAACAGCCAGGTCATCTGCAAGCCCTGCGGTTCTGGGCTCAAATGTCACAGCAGGAACAGCACTGCAAAGCCCGTACACTTGACCTTTCTACCCCCTGCCTGTTTGACAGCAGGCAGCTGCCCACTTGGTAAATAAATCTGGGGAAAGCATAAACTGTACACCGCCTTCTGAGTGACTTAACCCGCTTCCCCTTACAGGTTTCTCTTAACATTTTGCACATTGTGTCCAGTGCCAAAAACGCCCTAAGTGACACCCAGGATTCAGGGAAGACCTGGTTCATCCTGGGAAGCACAAAGGTCGCGTACAGCTGTGAGGCTGCAGACCGCACAGTTCTAGGTGCCGCCTCTTAGAATGACCCCCCAGTGAGCGGCGCCTCCCCAAGCAGTGTGGTGTGCTGGCTCTACCAGGAAGTACCCAGCCCACTTCTCTGCCTGCGGCAAAACCGGAAGAACAGTCTCCCTAGAGAGTCCCACACAGTGGTGCGATTCAAATAATTTAACAACCGGTTCTCTGCCCTAATGACCGTTTAAAATATAAAAAAAGGATATACCAAATGGTAGTTTATTATTTCATGCATTTAATACTACTTAAACAAGGACAATAAGAGGTATACAAAACTAGATTATGTTATAAGAAAGAGTTTAAAAATATTAATAAAAATATATTAAATACCTGACAAAAACCAATAAAACTGTTATTTAAGATATTTCTATATCACTTCTTGATTGTTATCCTCACTTGCAACTTTTTCACCTATGGACGGAATGAACATTATTATGGGCGCTTAGAATATACTGTTGCACCAATGAATGTTAAAAAAGAGTAAGGAATGTAAATTTGTGATTTCCACATTGGGCGGCTGCCCAGGCACCCACCTTAGAGAGAACCCTGATTACAAGTGCCATTTTAATAACCAGCCAAAACTCAACAAAAAAGATATGTATCCAGCCTGACCAGGTGGTGGTTCAGTGAATAGATGTTGACCTGGGATGCAGAAGACCCAGGTTCAAAACCCTGAGGTCACCAGCTGGAGCAAAGCCTCATCCAGTTTGAGTGCAGGCTCACCAGCTTGAGCATAGGGTCATTGGCTTGAGTGTGGGATCGCTGGCTTGAGTTTGGGATCATAGATATGACCCCATGGTCGCTGACTTGAAGCCCAAGGTCGCTGGCTTGATCAAGGGGTCACTGGCTCGGCTGTAGATCCCCGGGCGAAGGCACATATAAGAAAATAATCAATGAACAACTAAGGTGCCGCAATGATGAACTGATGCTTCTTCTCTCTCTCCCTTCCTGTCTGTCTGTCCCCATCTGTCCCTCTCTCTGTCTCTCTCTTGTCTCTGTTTCTCTCACTAAAAAAAAAAACCAAAACAACAACAATAAAAACAACAAAAGGTTCTGCCAAGCAGGTGCAAACTGGCTGAATCCCACCACTGGTCCCACCTGTTTCCCCCACAAAAGTCCCCCGCTTGCCCAAAGGGTCAGCAGCCTGGTCAAAGTGCCACTGCCATCCAATTCAGTGGCTGGGTATCTGGGGGCAAGAAGACACTTGGCTATGATTTTCAGTGGCCTCTGGGGTCTCTACTGGTTCAAAAAAAAAATCCAAATTCCTTAATCTGGCATTCCAAACTCTTCATTATCTGAGCTTGCAGGCTTATTTCCCACGATCCCTGCTACTCTCCCGAGATGTAGTGTCCGTTTATAGTGCTTGTCTGCCTTGGGTCCAATTACAGTACCCAAAGTGTCTATTACAAAGGTTAGCAAATTACGGGGCCAAATCCACTGCCTGACTTTGTGCATGAAGTGTTACTAGAACACAGCCATGCCCATTCATTAATGTATAGATTGTGGTTGCTTCTGCACTACAATGACAGAATTGACCAGGTGTAACAGACACTAAGCCCATGATGCTGAAATAGTTACTATCTGGCCCTTTACAGAAGAAGTGTGCCAACCTCCATTCTACTGGCTTAGCTCATGTGTTTCAGGTGCGAATACCCTGTCCATGGTTCCAGGAGGGTCAGTCAACACTGGCATGATCCTAGCACCATTTCCTCCAAGCAAAAGTGATTGTATCAGGTGACTGGCACATTTACACCAAGCCAGGGCAATGAGAGCCTTTCCTGGTGCTTTTATTGCTGGTAAGAATGAGGCAAAGGCCTGACCAGGCGGTGGCACAGTGGATAGAGCATTGGCCTGGGGGGCTGAGGACCCAGGTTCAACACCCCAAGGTCACTGGTTTGAGCATGAGTTCATCTGGCTTGAGCACGGGCTCACCAGCTTGAGCGTGGGGTTGTCGGCTTGAGTGTGGGATCTTAGACATGACCCTATGGTCACTGGCTTGAGCCCAAGGTCACTAACTTGAACAAGAGGTCACTTGCTCTGCTGGAGCCCCCTGGTCAAGGCACATATGAGAAAGCAATCAATGAACAACTATGGTGTCGCAATGAAGAATTGATGCTTCTCACTTCTCCTTTCCAGTCTGTCAGTCTCTCTGTCCCTGTCTATCCCTCTCACTCTCTTTCTCTCTCACACACACACACACACACACATACAAAAAGAATGAGACAAAGAATAAAGCAAGCTTAAGATTGAGGCCAATATAAAAGAAACAGAAAGAAAAAGACAGAGCACATACATACAAGCCCATGACATCATTTAAGCCACTGGATCCACCCATGACTGAAGCCATTATCCCTGGATTTTTCCATTAAAAACTCCATGTAGGATCATATTGGTGTGCAGGGCATGAATGCACAGCTGTAGGGGGTGACTGGATCATGTACTCGCCTTACCTCCAATATTAGATTTTAAATCCCGAGCACGGGAACAGCACCCTGTCAAGCCTGTGTGTCCCAAGGTGCCTGCAGGAGACACTCAAGAAATAACTACCAACAAAGTTGAAGTTAACTTTTCAATTGGATGATTGGCACTTCCAGGATTCAATTTCTGTCTGTAGGTGAGTCAGTTGGTCAACAATGATTTTTTGGAGTATGACAGGTAAAAACCCTGCCCTCACAGAACTGGCATTCTTCTACTGGTAGCTTAAAGAACAGACACCAAGCGCTGGCTGATTAGCTCAGTCAGAGCGTCGTCCCAAAACGACAAAGTTGTGGGCTCAATCTCCCATCAGGGCACACAGGGGAAGCAACCAATGAATGCACAATTAAGTGGAACAATAAATGAATAATTTCCTACCCCCTCCTCTCTCTCTCCTTGCCTCTCTCTGTCTCTTTAAATTATGCCCTGACCAGATAGCTCAGTTGGTGTCCCGAAGCGCAGAGGTTGCTGGTTCCATCCTGGGTCAGGGGACATAAAGGAACAGCTCGATGTTTCTGTCTCTCTGTCTCATTCTACCTTCTCCCTGCCTCTCTCTAAAAAACAAAACAAGAAAAAGAAAGAAAGAAAGAAGAAAGAAAAGACACCAGATAGAATAAGCCAAGCTCAGTCACATAGGGTATTGGAAAATGGGACTGAGTTCGTGATTAATGAATTGATTTCACCAAACATTTTAACTCTAAACACATCTGCAGGATTCGGGCTGCACTGACGAATAATGGGAGAGTGCCTTACCATCGCCATTCTATCAGTTTAAAGAATTCCTGTCATGACAGAAATGAGTACTTACTGTGATAACCATGGTATGGGCATATCTCATTACTCTTAGTAACAGCCCTATAAAATAAGTCCTACTACTGTTCCCACTTTACAGATGAGAAACCAAAACAAAAACAGGGTAAAAAGACTCTTACTTAGGATTGCCAACCAGGTGTCAAGCACTCTTAAGTGCTTTTCCATAAACTAGTTCATGCGATCGCCACAACAACCCTACGAGGTAAATACTAGTCTTTACACCATCCCCATTTTACCAGGAAAAATCAAGGCACGGAGAGATCCAAAAACTTGTTCAAGGTCACAGTACTAGGAAAAGGTAGAAGAAATATGATACCAACTCACAGAGCCTGACACAAAACCATTTTGTTACAGAAATATTTGATACTTGCTTCTAAGAAGAGAAAACAAGAGGAAGGACTGAGGCCTGACCCCCCACACCCCATTATGGAGGGAAAGATGGCACACCAGAGGCTTCTGGAATCTCAGCTCAAGGAGTTAGCTGAGACAGCACTGGGCTCCCATGAGGCTCCAGCTGTGAATCCTTGTGTGGTCTCTCCCCTCTCTGGGCCTCCCCTCTGCTTCATGAGAAGCGGCACTCGATGATTCTCTACACTCAATGCAAACTCTCTGGCCATGTTCCTCTCCCAACCACAGAGAGGTGGACCAGACACGTGGCTGAAAAGCTTCAAAACTGCGTTCCCAAAATATCTGAGCTACTGGCAGATGGAGATGTTGTATGCAGGCGCGGGAGGAGAACGAATTGGAAATAAAATGAAAGATGCCAGAGAGAATATAAACAGCGTTGGAGGACAGGATGGAGCCTGGAGGTGCTTTTCGGCTTCCCTATTTCTGAAGCTCTTGTTCAGACCAGCTAAGATGCACTTGTTTGTTCATTCCATCTACCAGACCATGCAATAAACATTTACCCAGCACTTACTGTGTGGCCAGCACTGGGTCAGGTGCTAGGCCAATCTGTTATACTGACTTAGATGGACACCTTTAGAATCTGGACATCCCTTGAAGACTATAGATGCCCACAGATCTCTTTTTCCATTTGAAATGACATGCAACATGATTAAAAGTGCCCACATGTTTAGTATTACACAGCTCACATCTCAGAAGATGTAAAACTGGCTAAACAGAAGTCCCACCACCAGCTGGTCTCACCAGCTTGCCAAACAAAATGAGAGGCACAGAGCATGTCCCCATCAGTAGCAAAGAGGTCAATGGGCACTCTGCCATTCCCACCTTCATACCCCGACTCCTTCTTCCCGTGGCCCCAACACCCTCTCAGAAACAGAGAAAAAAAAAAGGTATTGAGATTGCTTTCAAGGAAGTTCAGAACAGTGTTACTTACAGCCAGGGAGGAGTCTGGGCAGGAAAAGGTCCCAGAATTTCAACTTCATCCTCACTCGACTGGCAACAGCTGGACTCATAGCACTTCTGACAGCAGTGCCGGCAAGTCCATCTGCACAGCAGCAGATCAGAGATTCTAGAAAGAAAGCCCTGAGGCCATTGGGAGAGGTGGGTAGAGGAGGAGTGAGAGGGGACGTGGGAAGGGTGGAGAGGAAGAAGAGGAAAAACACCCAAATTACAAGCAGCCCGTTCCTGGTGAGAAATAACCACATTCAGGAGGTCTGTCTCCGCTGTCAACACTTGGAACAAAATGTTTTCCATTTCTGTTTACCAACTGCAGGCACAAAGATGGCAAACACCAACTCGCCCGGAGCCATTAATAGCGAGCAAAACGTTTGCAGGTAGTGTCTTCTGTAGTTTATGGGAACGTCTTTCTTGACATGTGGGCGGTATACCCAACATGGTGAGGTCTATACAGTATGCTACCGAGACACAGTGAATATTAGCCTGTCCTCTTGGCAAAGCAAAAATCGTTTTCTTAAAAAAAGATCATCTCAGTGACACGAAAGTAAACAGAGATAATCAAACAGAATAAGTAGGGGCTGGGGAAGGAAACCTACCTTGTCCACTCATGCCTTTTCACTGAGATCTCCCTGCCATAGGAAGATATCGAAACTGTGCCCTTATCAACATCTGGATACTGTTTAATATTCAATATTCCCCACAGCCTCACATAAGACTCCAAAATAAAAAAGCAAGCATTTCTTCATTAGAAGCCAGACCAAACAAATCATTGAATTAACCCACCTCGTTTAAAGGTTCCAACTGCCCTTTTAGAGATCCAAGATGAAGCCACGGGGTGGAGGGGACGGGGGTGACAAAAGAGAGAGACAAGACCAGTTTAGCAATATTCCAGCAATTCAAAAAAGAAAAACAAAAAAGCCCTGGATCTTTCCACTTACCATTCTGGGAAGGGAGCTGACTTCCTAACAAGGTGTTGCTATCTCCACGGCTGCTGGTAGCCTCCTGGCTAACCAACACCGAATAAATGGGAAACTTTAGCATTTCGGTTTGATTTGCACCGTATGCTGTTATGAATCAGAGCGGGTGGATAAATAGTCATGCTATCCAATGCAGCCACACTTCAGAAGAGCAAACCTTCCTATACAGAAATAGCCATGAAGCCAACCCAAGAGGACATGATTAGCTAACACACAGGCAGGCACCAAGTGGATGTGACTTGGCTCCCCCCCCACCGCCCTCCTGGAGTCCCTACCTTCCAATTCTGTTCCAATGGAGATGGTAGGGAGCTTCATGTGACCACCCACAAACACAGGAAGCCGAAAAGGAAGCCATACTCTGGTCCTTGGAGGAGGGACAGACTGCCTCCCTTCTTTGGCCCCACCCCACATCCCATCTTCTCATAAGTACCCAAGACACAGGCTCCTTCCTCTCTTCCAGGGAAGAGTCTGGAGAGCTTTGCAAACAGGTCAAGTAAACCAGGTAGGTTAAGAGGACTCCCGTATCCCAGCCCGGGACATGTCCCAGAGATGAACTGAGGTGGAACTTGAACTCAGAACTTTAAACCAAGAGGAAGAAAGTTATTGTCTTTTTCAATTCTCTTGCGAGGAGAAAGACTGAATTTTATACCATTCTGTTAAAATCTAATACATACAAATCTCTCCACACCCTCCCTCCTTTTTTTTATTTTAATTGAAAGGAGGGGAAATAGTGAGATAGACTCCCATGGGCACCCTGACCAGGATCCACCCAGCAATTCCTATTTGGGGCCAGTGCTTGAAACCAAGCTATTTTAAGCACGGGAGGCTGATGGCTCAGACCAACTGAGCATCCTCAGTGCCCAGGGCCAACACTTGAGTCAATCGAGCCACTGGCTGCGGGAGAGGAAGAGGGAAAAAAAGAGGGGAGGGGAGAAAAGCAGATGGTCATTTCTCTTGTGTGCCCTGATAGGGAATCAAACCCGGGACATCCATATGCTAGGCTGATGCTCTATCCACTAAGCCTACCAGTCAGGGCCACCCCTTTCTTTTTAAGCAGGGAGAAGACTTCGCTCAGAGCCTTGCAGAGAGCCCATTCCAGCCAGAATCTAAGGATGTGGCATTATTCTCATTGGGTTTCTTTTTCCCAGTTCCTTCTGTTTGTTATCAAGTGGTCCTGGGTTTCTATCATGGTGTGGACATAAAGTTTCCCTTTCATATGAGGGTTTTTTTTTTTTAATATGAGTTTTTAAAGAAAAAAACCATGCAAGTCCATTTATAGAAAAAATATTAAGTAACCGTACAGGTGGTACATAGCTCATGAAAAATTCAGAATCCTTGAAGTGGTAAGGATATGGCTGCAGCTTGGAAAACAGTCTCGGGCACTAATCACAAACTCTTCCAAAAGTAAAACTCAAACCAGATCAAGACCTGCTTAGAGGGGTGGGGCATGTAAAGAGCTGAGTAGAGAAGTGTTGTCCTGGCCTTACCACTAGCCAATTATGTGACTTGGGCAAGTCAAGGGGCCACTTTGAACCTCAGTTACCTTTTCTCTTTAGTGGAAAGACTAAGTTAAGGACACCGACTATGAAAATGCTTGTGTGTTGCCCAGCTGCAAAATATCTGCCTCCTTTCTGAGGCTTATAAGAACAATGTGGTTGGCTGTTCATGACCAATTGCAACCTACTGGGCACCAGGGATTGTCCTGGCCAATAGAGCAGTGAGCAAAGCAGCAAAAACCTAGGTTCTCGTGCTGCTTACAAGATCAAGTGCTTTAAAGTGCTTCCGAAAAAGGGATGCTTTTTCACAGTCAATGCCCCTTATCTTCCTTTGGGGAAGTATTTCCTCAGAATGTGATCGGAGAATCACTTATAAAACTATGATGAACAGAGATAGGGCCATCTCAGGGTCTCTGCTCAGGAACAACTGTCCAGCCTTCTGAAGACCCAGGTGCAAGGCAAATGTCAGGAGGGAGCAAAGAGAAACCAAGGGAGCTAAAGAAAGAGGTAAGGGAAGATGCTCTGATACTAAAAGACATGCTTTGTGAGACGTTCTTCACACGAAGTCCACTGGGTTCATGAGTTTGACCCAACGTAGGCAAACTAACTCAAGTTGGAAAGAAACAGGATGAAAGCAAACCCAGACATTCCACAGCGGGTTTGGGAAATCCAGCCTGCAGTCTGTTTTGGTACAGTACTTCAGCTAAGAATGGTTTGTACACTTTTAAATGTTTGAAAAAAACTCAAAAGAAGATTAGTACTTTTTGATTCATACAAAATGTGTGAAATTCAAATTTCAGTGTCCACACATAAAGTTTTATTGAAACATGGCCATGCCCATTCATTCACTATTGTCTATGGTTGTTCAGCGCCCTAGTCAGAGCAGAATAGTTGAGACACAGACCTTGCAACCCTCAAAGAAAAAGATAGTTACTACTATCTGGCCCTTTACAGAACAAGTTTAACAACTTGTTCTAGAAGTTAAGCCAACATCACCAGGCCACCCTCAAACTTGATGCTCAACAAATACACCAATACCCCACTGATCCCCATTAACCTCACTTCCAGATCTCACGACAACCCCCTAAGCAGATGTGTGGCCTTGGGCAAATCACTCAATTTCTCTGTGCTGAAGGTGGTCATTAAGAACTGTAGAAGCTTGTTTAATGTCTCTCTAGATAGAGCATTCTGAGAGCAGGGGCCTTGCTATTTTCACAGCTGTGCCCCCAGTACCCACGTGTAGACTGTTTGTTGAGTGACTATTGAATCGTTCCTCTAACAACATCCAGCACACAGTGGGTGTAAACATGACCTTCAATGAACTTGAAAAGATGACAGAGGGATTTAATGAAACGGAAGCCAGTGGAGTTAATCTAGTCAGGAGAAGGATGAGGAGGCCAGACAGGTAACAGAACACAGAGTTCCTGGCAGACTGAAAAGTCTGAGGACAAGATGAGGGTATGTGTGAGCCAGAGGTAAACTAGGGAACAGTAGCCCCCAACTGTGGCCGAGCAGATGAGAAGTGAGCCCAGACGAATACAGGATGTGGGAGCCTCATAGGCTTCTCCGCAGGGATCAGAGGAGCCAGTCCCAAAAGCAAGCAGCTCAAAGGGTCTGTCTGTGTGACCTTGGGGCTGACCTGTCACCACTTCCAGTCTTATGTTAAAGAGAAAGGTCTCTTAATCAAGCTGCCCGCTTCTCCCAAATCATGCTTGTAAATTATTTCAGCTCGAGAATTGGGGGAGTTTCCCCCATATGATGGGGGTCTACAACTCCCGACCCCAACGCAATGGTTTGAAGTAATCTGTTGCCCCACCACCACCACCAGCAGCACTCCCACCAACACACCTCTGGTGTGTCCCCCACCCTTCAGCACCCAGTGCCCGGGAGAGACGACGTCCTTGTCCCTCCTGGCCTGACCAGCTGCCTCCAGCTCGCTCCGCCCACCAATTAGCCCCAGCCGTCACCACGGTAACCGCAGCTGGCGGGCCGGGCAGCTGGGGTGCCCCGGGCGGTTCTCACTGGGCCCCTCCCCAGGGGTGGGATGTAGAGGGAGGGGGAGGGGAAAGTGGGGAGAAAAGTCCGCCTCACCCCCATACCCTCCCCAGGAGGCGAATGTGCGCGTGCGGAGTCCGAAAGGGACCCTTCGTTCTGGGGTGTGGGAGGTCCCCAGCCTCTTCTCCTGGGGCGCACAGGTTGCTGCGCTTGGGCACCCATTTTCCCGAGACAAGTTTGTGGGAGCCCAGACGCGTGCCCTCCCTTACACACGCTCACGGTCGAAGGGGGCACGGTCCCCCACCCACACCGCTGACCTGCACCCCCCGCCCCGGCCTCAGCCCTACCTGGATATACGCCATTTTCGCCCGCGCGACTCACTCCGGCCCGGGCATGGAGCCGCCACGGCCACTTTGCCCTCGCCACCAGGAGAGGAGAGAGAAAGCAAAGGGGGAAAGGAAGAAAAGGCGGCCGGGTGGCCCCAGACGTGACTGGCGTGGCTGATGAGCAGCGCCCGCCCCTCCGCCGACCGCCCCGTCCTTGCCTTTCCCTGCGTTTCTGCTCCCGGAGTCGGGGCCGCCTCCGGGTTGTGGGAGCTGAAGTGCCCAGGGCCCCCGCCCCGGCCTCCCTCGCTGTCCCGCGCTCCCCCCGAGGCGCCCTCCAGGCTGGGATGTGGCCAGGGCGCCTGAGGAGGGAGCCAGGGGCAGCAGCGGGGACTGCAGCGACCCCGGCGCAGGCGGGGCTGGAGATGCTGGGGCCGGAGCGCGAGAGGCGGGGGAGGGGATGGGGATGGGAAGCGGGTGGGAGAGGGCGGTGCGCGGGTCAGCCCATCCGGTCCGTGCAGGGGCTGGCACCTACCGAGAGCAGAGCCCCCGGGGTGCCCCTGGAACCGAGGAGCACAGTCCGGCCCGCCATGGAGTCTGAAGCTGGGGTGGTGGTCCCCAATCCAGCCCTCTCTCACACCAGCTTGGAAAAACTTTATTCCCGCCCCACCCGACGCGCCTAGAACTGTTGCAGTGAGGTATGCAGAGGCCAAATGAAAGGGAGTCTCGGGGTAAGGTGGGGCGTAGGGCGCCCCAAAGGAGATGCGGCAGGGGACGCGGAGATCTCACGCAGAGAGCAGAGCGCCCCTTTACCCTAACCTGGCCGAGTTGTGCCCTGGGCGCAACAGGTTTAGCGCGGGGCGGCCCGGCAGCGCCACCCAGCGTCGTGCCCAGAGTCGTGAGCACCTCTGCCCGCTCAAAGCTCGGTGCCACCGAGCGTGCGCCCTAGGGCGTGTCCACCCGGCAGCTTCCCGGTGTGGCTGGAGCGCCCTGGACCTGGAAGCTTCCCTCATGCCTTTCCTCCCACCCCAACGCCACAGAGCTGGGACTGGCTCTCCACTGAAAGATTTGAGGTGGAACATTGCCCTCCATCGGTTCTCTTTTTAAATACCCAGCCATGTCCAGTTGCCAATCAACCTTTCAAACTCCCAGCGCCTCTGACTTTTCATGGATAAAAATGGCATAAATATCTCTGCCCTGCCTTCTCTCAAGGGCTGTTTTGTAGGAATAAATGAGGAAACAAATGTGGAATAAAAGTGTGCTACACGTGTTTATATATTTTGTGTAAAAATCTAGCATCCATATCCATTTTGAGTAACATAGTATCTCGTTTGGAGCACACGGCACATAGCACATGCTGAATGCCTCGAATCCAGCTCGTACTGTGCTGGACACTTCACAAGCATTATTTCATTTCATCCTTCTTGCTCACTCCTGCACCTCGAGCACAGTGCCTGACCAGAGGAGGAACTCATTCTGTGCTTTTGCTTTTCACTTGGCACCTCTTAACTGTATGACAGAGGTGCTGTAATATTTCCATTTTACAGATGAGGAAACTGAGGTGCAGAGAGGGAAAGCTACTCTACCTGGCATGACAGCTAGCAGCTGGCTGCACTGTTATTGGAACCCACCAGGTCCAAACTCCTAACCAGGTTATGGTAATTAGCGACGGTGTTTCTTCAGCACTGATGGGAAGAGGTGATTTGATTGGTGGGAAGTGGGCTTCACAGAGGAGGAGTGCCTGCTCAGATGGGTGTTTCCCGTAGGGGACTTGGCCAGAGATGGAGTAGTTTGTCAGGTGTACCCAGGAAGAATGACTGTTTTTCTTTTTTTTTTTAATTATTTCATTGATTGGGGGGATGGAAGGAAAAGGGAGCGAGAGAAACATCAACTCGGTTTCACTTAGTTGTTCCATTTAATTGTGCACTTATTGATTGTTTCTCCTATGTGTGCTGACCTGGGATTGAGCCTGCGGCCTCCGAGCTTCAGGACGAAGCTTTATCCACTGAGTCACCTGACCAGAGCAAATGGGTAACATTTTTGAGACTGTGTGCCTGAAAGACTGTTTTAAACCTTTTACACAAATTCTGTCTTTTAATTCTCTGATAACTGTGAGGTGGGCACTGCTACAACCCATTCCTTAGATGAGAGAAAAAGACATAAAGAGGTGAAGTACTTGCCCAGGGGGTATACACCACTGAGGAATTGGGGTTCAAAGACAGCCTAAGCCAGAACGCTCCCCTAGCCACTGCACCTGGCTGCCTCACAGAGCAGAATCTTTGGGGAAAGATGGGATGAAATCTTTAGGGTTAGACCTGTGGTGGCTCAGTGGATAAAGCATTGACCTGGGAAGACTGAGGTCACCGGTTCAAAACCCTGGCCTTGCCTGGTCAAGGCACATGTGGGAATTGATGCTTTCTGCTCCTCCCCTTTCCCTCTCTCTCTGTCTCTCTTCTCACTCAAACCTGAACAACATTAAAAGATAGTAATAATAATAATAATATATATTAAAAAATACTTAAAACTGTCAGAATACCAAGCACCCCTCCTCCAATGGAGTTTTTTTTTGTTTTTTGTTTTTTTGTTTGTTTTTTACAGGGACAGAGAGAGGGATAGATAGGGACAGACAGACAGGAATGGAGAGAGGTGAGAAGCATCAATCATTAGTTTTTCGTTGCCGTTGCAACACCATAGTTGTTCATTGATTGCTTTCTCACATGTGCATTGACCGTGGGCCTTCAGCAGACCGAGCCACCCCTTGCTGGAGCCAGCGACCTTGGGTCCAAGCTGACGAGCTTTTGCTCAAGCCAGATGGGCCCGCGCTCAAGCTGGCGAGCTCGGGGTCTCAAACCTGGGTCTTCCGCATCCCAGTCCAATGCTCCATCCACTGCGCCACCGCCTGATCAGGCGAGAAGGTTTTAATTTATTTACTTTTATCTACTGGTTTTAGAGGAAAGAGGAGAGAGAGAGAAAAACATTGATTTGTTGCTCCATCCATTCATGCATTCACTAGTTAATACTTGTATGGTGTCCCCACCATGGGGACCAAACCCGCAACCTTGGCTTTTTGGGAGGACACTGTAACCAAACCAGCCAGGGCCTGGGGGAGGGTATTTAAAATGGGGGTAATAAAAGCTACCTCTGGGGGCATCAAATGCTTTCATGTATGTAAAGTACCTGGCATGCAATAGGTGATTAATAAATGCTTGCTGAAAGAGTAAATGGCAATGGATGTTTCTAACTTGAGTCATTATTAGGACCGAGGACTAAGCACTACACAGGCATTCTTGTTAAATCCTCACTGGAGCCCTACAAGGTGGGTACTTTATCATCTCAGCCACTTTACAGGTGAGGAAGCTGAAACTCTGAGGGGAAGTGAGTTGGCCAAGGTAAACGGGGAAAGGTGACAGGGACAGGATGAAAGTGCAGATCTGTTTAGCTCTAAAAGCCCAGCTCTTCACTGCTGCACCATCTGCCTCAGATGTAAGAATGGATGAGAAGTCAGTCCTAAGACACTCATCAGGAGGGTATCAGTTCTCTCTCCAAGACTAGATTTCTGGGTCCCAAGCTCTCCCTGCCATCTTCAGGGACCTGCAGTCTGGCTTTGAGGTATAACCTGGACTCAGACCAAGGCCTGTTTGGCACCTTCACAGATCTTGGATGAGAAGCCCCCAGTCCAGGAAACTGGTGTATTGTGTAAAACCTGTGGTGTGATAAAGGGGGATTACGGGGACTGGGGGGGTACACAGGAGGGGACCCAACCTAGTGTATTTAGGGTCAGAGAAGGCTCTCTAGAGGGGGTAATATTAAGCTAAGTCCCAAAGAATAAAAGATGGGGGAGGTTAATCTAGAGTTCAGTGGTGCTTAACTGGGGGGTGGGGGAAGTGTCCATGTGTAGAATTCTAGAAAGTCCATGAACTTAGAAAAGAAAAAAGTTACATTTTCATTGTCGCTAACCTCTACCTGAAATTTAGTATCTCCTTTCATTGTGAATGCAGGCAGCAACATTAGTACTTATCTGGGACTTTGTCACCAATAGAAATCATGTATACTCATATCATATTACAGTTGTTGCAAATATACTGCTCACAAAAATTAGGGGATATTTCAAAATGGACATGAAGCGATAAAATATCCCCTAATTTTTGTGAGCAGTATAACTTGAAATTTCTTTTACATTCTCTACTACTTGAAAATTATAACAGTTATTATTAGGCCCACCATTTACTCTTTCTATTTAATGCATGAATGAATAAGCATATACAATACCTTATAAATTAGTTTTACTATTTTGATAACTAGATAGCAATGTAATTATAATTTCATTATCATCTTATGTAGGTATTCTATGATTTAAAAAACAATATTTTGAGATAGGGTCTGTAGGCTTCAACAGGCTGGAAAGGGGTCCTTGGCATAGGAAGGACTAAGAAGCCCTGAACGTAGCATGTGTGTAGCTTAGAAGTGAGCATGGGAACTGCAAGCAGTTCTGCTGGAGCCAGGACAGGGCGTTGCCAGGTGAGGTTTCACAGGTAGGAGGGGCCAGATGTCAGACAGACTTGTAAATTACCCCACACACTAGCAGGAAGGATCAGGCTCAGAAAGAAAGATTGTGGCAGGAAGGTTTATTTCTGGGCATGGAACAGACAAACCTGGAGGCAGAAGGCCATTGCCACAACCCAGGTAGGAAGTGGTGCACATCTGAGCTAAGGTCACAGCAGTGAATAATGGCCATAACTGAGTGAGCACTAATGAGGTTGTGGACAACAGGAGAAACTACAGGCAAGCAGTTTGCTGGAAGAGAAGTTGGAGTTTTGTGTTTGGATACATCGAGTCTCAGATATGTATTATCTAGGGTTCCTGAAAGAAACCCAATTCAGTTCAGTTTGAGCAAAGAACTTACGGGCTCATCATTAACTAGGAGTCCAGCGGCAAAGCCTATGGGCATGGCTGGGATGTTATTGATATCATGAGGATGCATACTGTCTGTCGCTCTCTCTTCATATCTCACCTTTTCACAGCTTCTCTCTGAACATTGGGTTTCCCCCTGACCTAGGGTAAGTTTGCTTCACATGGCAGAAAAATGGCCACTAGTGCCCTTGAGCTTATCATTTAACAGTTTCTACTCCAAAAGAAAAAGAGACTGTTTATGAAATCTCAAACAAAAACCCTAATTGGTCCTGTTTGGATCATGTGCCTAGCTCTGGACCAAGCGCTGAGGACCCAGCACTCTGCGTGAGTCTGCCTGGACCAGGTGACAAGAGGTGTGTGTGCACCATGAGCCATGATCCCACAAGGACCACAGAGAGACGGGGAGGCGTGGGTTCTCTAAAAAACCAGATTCTAGCAGACAAAAATAATACACAACAATGATATGGCAGTGGAATATCCTGGTGGAGATAGATATCCAATGGGCGGATTAGAGGGTCCTGGAGTTCACCCCCTCCTAACACAGAATGACGGAGTTGATGATCAGAGATGAGGCTTCAGTTATATCCTTGTGGCGTTTCTGGGCTCATCTCAGTCTACAGCATCTGTAAGGAATCAGGCCTCTCACCTTCTTCCTTCCAAGTCCCAGTTCTGGATAGCAGATGCAGACACATAATAATGGCTTTCTCTGCAGGACCCTTAAGGTGGCAACACAAACCACAGACCTCAGGATAGCTACTATAATTAAAAAGCGCCAGACCAGCAAAAGCAGTCACTGGCATTCTTACGGAAAATGCACAACTGTTTGGGTGATTTTCTATTTCTGCCGTACAGGCTGACGGCCCTTGTCTCCTAAGTCAGTTTTAAGTATACAGCTTCCCAAACATGCCATTTAGATCCTGTTTTAGCTGTGCCAGTAAACCTGGGCAGTGTTTCTGAATACTGGGCAAGTAAGACGTTTCCGGGCTAATTAAACAGCAGGTCTGGAAATAGGAAGAGCAGCCACCTGTTAAGTGTAATCCTCAAGGTTGACATAAACAAATAATCCAGTGTCAGACCCCTTTCATCTCCATCCTCACCAGGGGGCCGTGTGATTCAAAAGAAAGACATCCGGCTTCCAGTCCAGCCTCACTTATGTAATAACTGTGTGGCCTCAGGCAATTCCCTTAATTCCCCAGGAGCCTCAGTTTTCCTCACCTTAACAATGGGTATAATACTCCTTCCTACCGCTGCTGTAAGATAAGGCAAATGAGAAAAACGCACATGAAGCACTAGTGCATAGTTCAAAATTAGTGGTTTCTTTTCCCCAGCCTGGACAGTACTTACCCTGTGTCCACAGTACCTTTTATCACAATACCTTCTCACAATTAGAAGCAACATGTGTGTCAGGGAGGAGGAGGGAATAATGTGGAGGTTAAAATCCTGGCCTCCAGGGTCAGCCAGGCCTGGGTCTAAGTTGTTCTGCCTGCCACTTACCAACAGTGTGACCTCAGTCAGACATGTCTCTGTGCCGCTCAGCCCCCTCCCCAGTGGATTGGACATTAATGGCCACTATTTCATGGAGGTGAGTCCACGGGCCAGTCTACATTCACCCTTTAGCACAGTACCTGCCACCGAATGCTATTACTATTTTTCATTTTCAAAGTATAAACACACAGACCAGTCACTGTTATTACTAGTAGCCGTACCAGGCACTTCATTTACCCTAAACAGCTTTCCTTCTTTGTTGGTGGTCAAGAGTGGAAGAAAGAGAAAGAGCCGAATCGCACACTAGGGCAGTTGTTCTCAAACTTGACTGAGCATATAAGCAGGGGTAGGAGACATGGGGGTGGGGGCTGTCTCATTACACTCCCTGTTCTCAGACTCCTCACCCACAGGTTTAGGGGTGGCGTCTGCGGATCTGTTTCCTGACAAGCCTCCCAGAAGGTGCAAGTAGTCCAGAGTTTGCTCTTGACCTTGGCACGCTAGGACATCATCTTTGAGATGTTCAGACACTTCCAACCTAGGAGGCTGATCAGCACTAGCCAGGCTGCCCTAGGAGTGCTGTTCTATCGATTAGAATGGGTCAGGGTGGGAGACTGCACTGAGACGGGGACGGGCCTGATGGTGCCCATAAACCCGGAAGATGGTTGACTCACCGGTGATGTTTGATCTCTAGCTGATTCCTGCGTCCCATTGGACACCACCTTATTTTGCATGCTGTCTGCTGGCCTCATTTCCAAGGATCTTGCTTAGATAAAGGAATCTGACGGTCTGACCTTTGAAACCCCACCCCATCTCACCCCAGCCCCTACACTGGCTCAAGAATTTCCACCACATATAATCTTGTTGGAGGCTGATAGTGACAGTCAGCCAAATCCTCCCCACCCCACGTTCAAATAAGGGTAGCTAATTGTTTAGTCCTCAAGAAGAAAAATCTGAGGGTGATTTAATAATGGGCTGCAAACATATGAAGAGTTATCAGCAGGGAGCCGGTGACCACCTGTTCCCACTCTCTGCACCGCCAGGAGACGCAGAGATGGGATTTAGCTGCAGAAATAGAACAGAGCACCAGGGTGGGCATGAGCGTGAGGGCGCTGGTGTGGTTTCCAGGGGCAGCGTATGATATCTACCTTCCTAGGATTTATGACAAGGGAACAGCTTTGGCTCTGCTATGTTGTCTTCTCCCAAAAACTGAGAGAAAGGCCTGATGCTGTAAGTAACTTTGAGACAGGGGCTTTGTCTTACTCAGCCCTGAGCCCTGGTACCAGGCACACTGTAGACCAGTGGCTCTCCAAGGATGGTCCCTGGACCATCAGCGTCATGTTCGTCTGTGACCTTGTTAGAAATGCTACTGAATAAGAAACGAGAGGTCGGGGAGGGGGAACCAGTAAGTTGTGTTTCAACAAACCCTCCAGGTGATTCTCATGCCACTAAGGTTCCAGCTTTACTAGGCATTCCACTTACCTGGGAATCTTAGTAAATGCAGATTCAGACTGAGTAGGTGTGGGGTGAGGCCAGAGACGCTGCATTTCTAACACGCTTTAAGTGGTGGCGATACTGCTGGGTCCACAGACCACAGTTTGAGTATCAAGGATCTAGACTAATGTCAGCTCACGCCATTCCTCTGCTCAAAACCCTCCAGCGATTCCCATCTCCTTTAAAGTAAAAGTCAAAAGGGTCGCACATAACCTGGCCCCCATTCCCTACCCCTCTGTCCTCACCTCTATTCCCTTACCCCTTGCTCAGTCCACACCAGCCACATTGGCCTCCTCACTATTCCTTGAACACCCAGGCAAGTCCTCACCCCAGGGCCTCTGCACTTGTTCCTTCTGCCTCTTACACTGCTCCCCCTGAGATCCCCCATGGCTCACTCCTTCCCCCTGTGACAGGCCACTTCTCATATGGCCCACAATGATCCTGCATCCTAGTCTTGACACCCTTGAAAAATCTCCTCCAACTGAGTATGGACAGGACCTTTCACAGGTGATGGATGGCATTATGATTAGGTGACAGACACAGGCAATGATTTCTGTATTGGTAACAGACTCTTTCCCTTGCTGGCTTTGAGGATACTAGTTGCCATGTTGGAGGGGCCCAACATGGCAAGGAAATAAGGGTGCCTAGTTAGGAATTGAGACCCTCGGTCCATTAGCCCTCAAGGAACTGAAATTCTCGTAACCACATGTGCTTGGAAACCGATTCTTTCCCAGCTGAACCTCTGGGTAAGACCCCAGCTGATTAAAAAGAGACCCTGAAGCAAAAGATCCAACCAGGCCACCCCTAGACTCCTAACCCACACAAGCTGTGAGATAATAAGTGTGTTGTTTCAGCAGCTAAGTCTGTGGTAATTTGTTAGACATCATTAGATAACAACAGACTCCTTCAGGTTCTGTTGAAACATCGTCTTCTTAATCTGATCTTCCCTAACTTTCCTCTCTTTAAAATAGAAACCTCTAGGCCCTGGCCAGCTAACTCAGTTGGTTAAAATATCATCCCTATATGCCAAGGTTGCAGGTTCGATCCCCTATCAGGGCATGTATGAGACTCAACCAATGAATGCATAAATAAATGGAACAACAAATCAATGTTTCTCTCTCTCTCTCTTTCTCTAAAATCAATAAGTAAATAAATTTTTAAAAAGGAAATATTTAAAATAACCTCTACAATCCCCCAGGAACTCCCTCCTTCCCTCCCCTGCTTAATTTTTCTCCATAATACATATCACTGTGTGATATATATTTTTCATGGTGTGTCTCCCCAACCAGAAATAAACTCTAGTTGTTTTTTGTTTGCTTGTCTTCTGTCTATTTCTTCCACAGCTGTATCTCTAATACCTAGAACAGTGCCTAGCACCTAGAAGGTACTCAGTAATATTATTGAATAAATTCTGCTGATAGTCTTCCTCCACACAGGGAACAAGCGCTACTAGTGAGCATCGACTTTACATTTTCTCAGCACAGCAACGCCAATGAGAAAAGAGATTTTTCCGGGCGTCCATATATATTGAGGAAAGGAAGGATTAATTGGCCCCATCTGGGTCTTGTCCTGCCTTGTTAAGGGAAATATGGGGAAAAAACCCTATGTAGGGACTGAGACCTTCTGACACCCTCTATACCAATTTTGGCTTCTCAAAAGTAGCAGATGAGTATTATCACCCTCTCCATTATTCTCAAGCTAGGTTCACAAAGGTATTTCCAAGAAAGGGCTCGCCTCTCTGCGGTAAGGAGGAAGCATCCAGCATTGTCTAAAGAGCCATTGCTCTACATGAGGACTTGGATGCGAACATTCAGAGTTGCATTACTCATAATTGCCCCAAAGTGTAACCAACCCAAATGTTCATGATGGATGAATGGATAAACAAAATGTGGTGTCGGCATACAATGGGGTACTTTATAGCAATAAAAAGAAATGAACTACTCATACAGCACAACATAGATGAACCTCAAAACATTTTACTAACTGAAAGAAGCCAGACAAAAAAAGACCACATATTATATGACTCCATTTATATAAAATATCCAGAAGAGGCAAATCTGTAGAGACAGAAAGGAGATGAGTGATTGCCAGAGGCTGGGGGTGGGAATGGGGAAGGCACAGATAGGCAGGCGCAAGAGATTGAAGGGAGGAGGCAGAAAATGTTCTAAAACTGTATTGTTGCGATGGCTGCACAACTGGAAATTACTAGAAATCACTGAATGGTACACTTAAAATGAGTGAATTCGAAGGTATGGAAGTTATACATCAACAGAGCTGTTTTATTAAAAGAAAAGAAAATGAAAAGCCCTTGCTAAAAGTTTACTTTGGTTCTATATCTAAAGGACCTCCTCTTAAATTCTTTTTGTGAATTATGCTTCCTCACTTTTTAGATATCTTTTCCTAAGGAAGATCAGAGAAAAGCCCCCACTGGTGTCTCAAATAATGTAAATAAAGGTTATTGCTAACTAAATAAATAAACAAACAAACAAATAAACACAAATAGGCCTTCTGTCTTTCTTTAGGCAATAAAGGGGGTGATGTCTGACTTTCTGGAGTGGTTTTCTGGCCATGTTTGCAGGCCCTTTGTTGTCTGACCCCCTCACTGTGTGAGCTGCACCAGTTCCTGGGATCTGTGCCCATCAGAGCAACTGATGATCCCCACATTCATGCAGGTGACAGGAAGGAACAGTGGCATTGTGATTATGGGGAATTAGGGAAAGTGAACTACTCTGATTAGTCTGTCTTAAAGTGACCAGCAATTCCCACCTCAATGCAATCAGAGGATGGAGGTAGTTTCAGCTTTGGTAGCCCCTAAACTGCCACCCTGGATCAAAAACATTTTTACTAAATGTGAGAAGGGATAAAACACTGTGATTGGCCCAGCCTGGGTCATGTGTCCATGGACCAAGGGCAGTACACCATAATTAGCAGCCCCATTGGAAACACATGGAAAAGAGAAGGGCCGTTCCACATCTATGGCCATATCACCCTGAACACACCCAATCTCATCTGATCCTGGTAGCTAAGCAGGGTTGGGCCTGGTTAGTACTTGGATGGGAGAAAGGCAGTTCCTACAAAGGAAATAAGGATGCTGAGAAGGCAGAAACAGTAGATAGCCTGTGCAGGAAAATAATAACAGGGCAAAAGGATCCTATGGGTGAGGGCAGCCACTATAGATTTTAGACAGCATACATCCGCCAGAGGTGACAGTCTACAGCTGCTCATAGTAAAATGCCTTCCTGGTTATATTCAGATCCACCTTGATCGGGGGCAGCAAGATTTTCCACTCTCAAAGCCACACTGTACATGTCCAAGTCCTCTTTCCATTCAAGGGGATTTAAAAGTGTTGATTCTGGGATAGCACAGGGTTCAAAGATGATGGTCATTGGATTATCCACAGGGCAGGCAACTCAAGGTACTCTGAGTCCCTTCTATTCCTCACCCTTATACTTATGCAGGTCTGGCTACATGTGATTTTCAGAGCTCTGTGCAAAATGAAAATTCAGGGCCCTTGATTAAAATTATTTATAATTTCAAGATGACAATGACATTTGAACATGGAACCAAGTGTAGAATTTTTCAGAGAAGGGGGTGTGTGTCACTGCTATTAAATCTGCCTTGTTGCCTGACCAGGCGGTGGTACAGTGGATAGAGCATTGACCTTGGACACTGAGGACCCAGGTTTGAAACCCTGAGGTTGCTGGCTTGAGTGCAGAATCACCAACTTGAGTGTGGAATCATAGACATAACCCCATGGTCACTGGCTTGAGCCCAAAGGTCACTGGCTTGAAGCCCAAGGTTGCTAGCTTGAGAAAGAGGTCACTGGCTGAGCTGAAGACCCTCCCAACCCCATTAAGGCACATATGAGAAGTAATTAATGAATAACTAAAGTGACACCACAACAAGTTGATACTTCTCACCTCTCTCCCCTCTGGTCTACCTCCCACACACACAAAAAAAATCTGCAATGTCTTCATGACATAAATTTCTTCTTCCTTGTCCCACCCGGAGGACTCCATTACCTCCTCTCCTTCTCTGGGTCACTCCTTCACTCCCATATCCAGTACCCAGTACTAGAAACTAAAAAGAAACCACAAAACAGAAAAATCACCTCCCCCTGCAAGCTGAAACCCAATATCTCTGAGGCTACGACTCTGTGAGGAGAGATTCACAATTTAGGACTTTTATCCTTAAAGTACATCTTGTAATGTTTCACCCTCACCTTTGCCCAGAAACAGGACCAATAGTTTTTGTGGAGCTTGGGTTGAAGATGATGAGTGGCTTTCTGAATAGAGCCCCCAGTCCCCCTGGCTGCCGCCACTTGGTGGTGTTTAACAATAACCATTCCCATTTACTGAGCACTTACTATGTGGCCAAGCACTGCTCTAAACACCATAATACATATATTTCATTCCATCCTCACAACAACTCTGTAAGCTAGGCACAGAGACATTATCCGCTTTTCAGGAAAAAAACTGAGGCTAAGAGATATTGGCCACGGTCAGGGGGCTCATACTGGCAGAGCTGAGACCTGAGTCCAGGTTTAACAGTGAGCAGAGTTTCTGCTCTGTCTGCTACACCAAACAAGGTCTGAGCATTCTGTTTCTAACACCCCAGAGTCTTGGATACTGGACACAGAGTGAATGATAATAACTTTAACTTATTATCTTAAAGTGCATTTTGATGCCCTTTGTAGTGCTCAAAATCCATTAAAATTGATCAACTTAAAGATTATCATGGGAAAAAAATCAAAGATATGCTAACCAAAATACTTTCAGTGAGGACCAACATCAACTTGGTCAAAGATGACTACGCATTGTTCTAGACCAGGGGTCCCCAAACTTTTTACACAGGGGGCCAGTTCACTGCCCCTCAGACCGTTGGAGGGCCGGACTATAAAAAAAACTATGAACAAATCCCTATGCACACTGCACATATCTTATTTTAAAGTAAAAAAACAAAACGAGAACAAATACAATATTTAAAATAAAGAACAAGTAAATTTAAATCAACAAACTGACCAGTATTTCAATGGGAACTATGGGTGCGGATGCATCCTGTGCTCCTCTCACTGACCACCAATGAAAGAGGTGCCCCTTCCGGAAGTGCAGTGGGGGCAGATAAATGGCCTCAGGGGGCCACATGCGGCCCACGGGCCGTAGTTTGGGGACCCCTGTTCTAGACATTAGTGGGATCAGAGTTAAGCTCTATGAAGCTCAAGGCACTAATTCTCCTGAACAAACCAAAGGTGTGATCAGTGGGAATGAATAAGAGTAAACTATCCTGCAGAGAAAGGATGGGCTGGAGATGGCTTTAGATGGCTGGAAATGAGGCTTTGCTGAAATATGGGAACTTCCCCAGCCCCTCCTAAAACACTGCGTGGACCATTTATTCCACCAAAGGTATTAAACACAAATTTCAATGAGCCAGGCACTGTCCAAGGTGTGGGGTCTAGGGAGTACCAGGCATTCCATGGCTCCCATGCCTGCAGGATAGATACCAACCCCTTTAGCCTGCCATTCAAGCCTTCCCTCACTTGGCTTCATCCTGTCTTTTAGAAGGCATGCACACAATGCACAGAAAGCTGGGGAAGAGGAGGAGTCGTAAGGGGAGAGCTGAGTTAAAAGAATGAGGTCTGGCATTGGGAAGCAGAAGTATCTCCCAACTGTCACACCCGGTATTAACAGTGGCTCCTCTTTGTGGCTGGGCTGATGTCACTGTCTGGAGAACCACATGTTGTCTCCTTGACCACAGAACTCCCTGATCAGGTGCCCCACTGCAGTCTCAGAATGGATGGCATCTGACCCCCAAGTCTGTCTCCCTTGTATGGGGGTAAATTCAGTCAATAGGCCTAGGTCTTTCCTGGATCTGGCATGACCCAGAGACTGTCCTGCCCCTTGGGTCCCCTCCCACCCCAAAGAAAATGCTGCTGAGACAGTAACCATGTGATTATCGAGTGGGGCTGGTCTGCTTGGTTCCAGACCTGCTCACACGATCGGTTCAGCCACCCTCTGAGAGAGGGCCACCCACCACTACGCCTCATCAAATCTTACTCAGATTCACACTAGGCACATGTAGTCTGCCACCAAATCCTTTGCCCAAATCTTATAAGGCTCAAATCCTCTCTTGTCTCAGACATGTCTTCATTTGTCAAAAGCTTTGGATGCACCTTACATCAACTGTGAAATAACCCACAGCAAATTTGACACTGATAATTCATTTGTGCAAAGTTTCTTTGTCTCTCGTCATCTGGGTCTGAAACTCCCTTCCTGGTTCAGGAAACTTACTCTTTAAAGATAACCCACTCTTCTATGATTTAAAAGTCTTTGTCATTCTTCAGAAAACTGAGGGACTAGTTCTATGATTTAAAACTCTTTCCCACTGCTCAATGGCTAGCCCCTACTTTGCCCCTTCCCAAGATGGAGGCAGAGAACCTATAAGAATCCCAACAGCATTCTTGGAAGCCTGTTGAGTCTGTAAGACCTTAGTTGGCGAGGGGGGTCTCATGCCACTGGGTTCGTGTGAGATCTGGGGCTAGAATGAGTGCTGACCCTACACTTGAACTACCCTTACTTTTGTATCCTGGATGCCTCTCTTGCCTGACCCTCGTCTTGGCCCTGCTTTGCATGTCCGCTTCTGTTCTTGGTGCTTTTTGCTGAGCAACAGCACGTCTACGCTGGTCTGACCTGGGCAGGTTCCCGGATCTCATACTGGAATCCATTACCAAAGATGGTGAGTCCCATTCCCACCTCCATCCTCGTTTCCCTGTGATTACTTTTTCGCAGGCCCACGTTTGTGAAGGTCCACAGTAAGCTTTGTGCCACCCCCAGGGGGTGGGTAGTTGTAAGCCCCTGCGGGCAGTTTCTTCAGGGGTCAGGACTCTGGGAGGCCCTCAAAGACTCTCACCTAGTCTTTGTTCACCTGCCATTCCCACGCCGCCTTCAATGTGGAGCCATGCCAAGCGGACTTCACTGAGAGTCCTCAGTCTCTCCAGCCTGTGTCATGGGAAACTGGATAGCACCTCGGATTCTCCCAGGTCTCCCAAAACCTTTCTGGAGATTTCTACCATTCACTGGGCTTTGCTGTTTTCTCTAGGAAGTTAGGAGTGAGGACTCTAAAAGCTTATCCCTTGTTTTACTTCCTCGCTTCATACCTCCTCCCAGCCCACGTGGACATTCTACTTCCACATTACATTGGGAAGAATCACCTTTCATCATTACCTCATAACTCTTTTTTTCCTGCTCAGTAGTTCCCAAAGAGTGGTCCCTAGACCAGCAGCATCCACATCGCCTAGGAATCTGAAAAATATGCAAAAGCTAAGGGCCTAACCCAAACCTTCCAAATCAGAAACTCTGGCAGTGGGGCCCACAATCTATGTTTTAAGAAGCCCCCCAGAGAACTCTGATGCACAGTCAAGTTTGAGAACTACTACTTTAGGGTCTGAATGAATGGTTGCTCATCCTGGTTGCATTAGGATTACCAGGGGAGCTTTTAAAAATTACTGATGGCTAAATCCCATCACAGATCAATTAAGTTCGAGGCCCAGGAAAAGACCCAGTCAAAATCAGCCTAGCCAAGTCTAAGATCCATGGACATGTAAACAATAATAAAAGGTTGTTGTTTTATCATCTAAGTGCTGGGTTACTTTGTTATGCAGCAGTAGCTAACTGATACACCATACATGTATGAACTTGTGGTGAGACAGTGACTGATCTCTTTACTTCCTCAAACCCAGACCTCAGTTCTGTTCCATGTCTGCTTTTCTAGCTGCTCCAGCCAATAGCAGCATACTGTGGCATAGGCCTCAGGTCAGACTTTCCCACGGATCCTGCCTTGACCTCCAGCAAGGGAACCAGTCAGGAACAGATGGAGGCTTCAAACCAGTGCTGACTAACAGAAATATAATGTGAGCCATATATTTAATTTTAAATTTTCTACTAGCCACATCTTTAAAAGGTAAAAGAAAATGGTTAAATTAATTTCTTTTTTTTTTTACAGGGACAGAGAGAGAGTCAGAGAGAGGGATAGATAGGGACAGACAGACAGGAACGGAAAGAGATGAGAAGCATCAATTCTTCATTGCAGCTCCTTAGTCTCCTTAGTTGTTCATTGATTGCTTTCTCACGTGTGCCTTGACCGTGGGCAGACCGAGCCACCCCTTGCTGGAGCCAGCGACCTTGGGTCCAAGCTGACGAGCTTTTGCTCAAGCCAGATGGGTCCACGCTCAAACTGGCAACCTCGGGGTCTTGAACCTGGGTCTTCCACATCCCAGTCCAATGTTCTATCCACTGCGCCACCGCCTGGTCAGGCTAAATTAATTTTTAATACTATATCTTATTACATATTTTATTTTATATATTTTTAAACCCAGTATAGCCAAAATATTGTCATTTTAACATGTGACTCTAAGTACATTGCAAGGGTTGACTTTGACTAGGCACATACAGCTAGTGGTGATCATATTGGACAGAACAGCTCCACACTGATTTCTACACATGTCCCTCCCAGAGCAATGATGACAACAGGAGTGAGTAAGAAAGAGAAGGAGCAGGAAGAGCTGAGCCTCCTCCAATTCCATGCCACACTGAGTGTTGACCCAAGAACAGTTATACCCAGAGCACTGCCAGGTGTAAGACATCTGCTGATTCTGTTCGCTATACTTCTTTCCACTGTGCCTGACTCAACTCAAGTGTCACCACCTCTGTGAAACTTTTCGTGAATTCTCACAGTCCTAACTTCGGCATTCTAAAATAGTTCTTAATAGGCTGTCCCAATACTAGCTACCATTTATTGAGCACTTATTATGTGCCAGGCAGTGGGCTGCGTGCTTAAACTGAATTATACCATTTGATGCTGACATGAGGTAAGAATTATTATCCTCATTATATAGACAAGGAAACTGAGGCGCAGAGAGGTAAAGGGATTTCCCCAAGCTCGGTCAACTAGTAAGTGGGAGACCTGCGGTGCTTTCAATGCCTGGCCCCTTGCCATTTAAGGTGTGATCCTTCGACTGGCAGCATCAGCATTGCCTGAAAGCTTGTGAGAAATGCAGAGTTCCAGGCCCTAGTCCAAATCTACTGCTCAGAATCTGCATTTTAAGGAGCCCCCAGGTAGTTCATGTTAATATTAAACTATGAGAGGTGCTCACGGCCAACACTAGCCTGTCTGTGTGTTGTTTGTTTATGTGTCTGTTTCACCTGCCCCTCAAGGGCATGACTGCACAATTTCACCTCTCAGGTCTCAAGGTCACAGAGCTTGACACAGTGAACTGCCAGCATGGTTGTGGAATTAAGTTTTTCTTATCCTTCCCCCACTGGAGTTTCTATAAACTAGTCTATTTTATTTCTTTAAAAAAATTGTTTTAATTTGCTTTAATTCCTGCCTAGGGAAAAAAACAAGACTACACTGTGTACAGCCAATTTACAAACATCTGCCCGTGTCCTCAACAATAAGCTGTTCCACTTTAAAAATGCAGGGCATGGCAATGCCCTGGGGTTCCTGGTGTCTAAAATAAACTGTACCAGCAGCGGCAGAGCCAACCCCCGAGCGCTGTTGGAAGCCAGGGCCAGGACCCGGTTGTGCCATTCTGATGTTTGCTTTCCAGGAAAGCGTTTTATCCAAATGGAACCTATTCTGCTATTTCAGAAAGTGTAAGTCTTTGGGGGATGCTCAGCAGAGGTAGCCCAAGAATTTTTATACAAGGAGAAGCTTAGAATTGGGACTCTAGCAAGAGCGGCGACTTGAGGATAAGGATGTTTAACACCACATCAGTTTAAGAAAATGCCAGAGTGGGGTGGACTGATAGAAACTGAACAATAGGGAAAGCTAAAGACCCCCCAGTCCTGTCTCTTAGATCCACTTTGGTATTCAGTCTCAGGACAGGAAACCACAAACCATTGGGAAGATGAGAATTTGGGGTTCAGTGGACCCCAAGCAATGTGGCAGAACTTTAGCAACTTAGATCAGAGCTGGGTGACATAGCACAAAATGGGTATTTCTGAAATATTTGTTAAAAGTTTAGTAGAAATTACGTTGGGTTGGGATTTCACTCATCTTTTTGATGGTATTGAGATCAGGGACCCAGGGATGTCTGAATCTTGCCCCTGTCAATCTCCTTATACCTTCCCTCCCACTCAGTCACTCTCAGAGTTCTGTAGGGAGCCATATGAAAGGAAGAGTAGCTAGATTGGAATCAAGACACTTTTTTATTGAAAGTTGAACCTGGACCTAATAATCACCAAGGCAGACTCCCTAAAGAAGTGAGATTAGAGCATTTACTTTAAACACTAGACTAAAATAGGTTTCCTAATCCCCATTCCCAATCATGAATATAAATCTTAAGAGTTTTACTAAATTTAATATATAACCCGACCCAGCAGCCATGGTGTACAGGGATGTGTGAGCTCTGAAGCAGGTGCCAGATCTGGGCCCTGCCTAGCTTCTGAAGTGGGACAGGAGGCAGAGCCGAGCTGCAGCCATGGCCACACAGTGACCCCTCCCACTAGGACGCATGGTCCTAGGAGTGTCCCAGACTCTGAGGATGCCAACTAGTGTCTTCCCCTTGGAGAGAAGCTAAAAGGAAGATGGTCAGGGGGTGGCCAGGCATGGGGTCAGAAGAGGACTCTGCCTACGTAAACCTGTAAATAAATAACCTCTCAGGCACCATCCAACCCTCTTCATTTTATATGAGAAACCCAAGATCTCCAAAGGCAAGTAGCTAGCCAGCCCCAGGTCATACACTGGCACGGATCTATTCTCTTCCCAGCTGGACACCACCTTCAAGATCTATCCAGCTCTTTTTTTTTAAATTTTTTATTTATTTAGTTATTCATTCATTGTAGAGAGGAGAGAGAGTGAGACACACAGAGAGAGAGAGAGAAAGGAGGGAGAAGCAGGAAGCATCAACTCCCATATGTGCCTTGACCAGGCAAGCCCAGGGTTTTGAACCGGCGACCTCAGCATTCCAGGTCAATGTTTTATCCACTGCGCCACCACAGGTCAGGCAAGATCTATCCAACTCTTTAGAGAATGAAATGGACTTAAGTGTAATTGAATCTCCTGGAAAGGAGAGCCATGCTCCCACTGGCCAGAACAGATCACATGGCTACCCCTAGCTGCAAAGGAGTCTGGAAAAGCGGGGAATAAGATTGCAAGACTGACTGGCTCATTACCATCCAGCCATGATCCATGCATAGTCTAAGGTGAGCCCACTCCGACCTAGACCAAATCCAGAGTAGGCAAAGACAGTGGTGGCAGGGGGTAATTTGTAGGTAACACTGTTCCACACAGTGAAAATATTATATTCATGTTACAAATGAAGAGCCTGGTGTTAGAGAGCTAAAGTGATTTGCCTAAAGTCACAGTTAATTAAGAGTCAGATCACATTTCTGCCTGATTCCAGAGTCTGAGAGCTCTTTGCTGCAACGGAATTCTGACTTTCAAAAAGAAAATAAAAATATAGGACTCTTCAGAATTTGAGAATCACACTTTACAAAGCTATGTTTATCTTCTTTAAATCATCTCAGTTGAATGATACTTGAAATTTATACATGTTTTTCATTTAATTCAATAAGAGGTCATTTTGTGTTCACAGTGGAAGCAAACAGGACTATCCCAGGGGGTGTAATTCACAGGGAGCTTGTGTTAACAGCACCCTCTGAGTTATGGAGTGTACAACCTGCTCAGTGACAGACGTGGAACCATGCTGAGTTTAATCTGTCTGGTCTCCAATGTCCTCCTCTGCAAATTGAGCTGGCTGTTCTCCAATGATTCTGAGGTCCTAGGTGAAACTCTGTGATACTGTGACAAACCATGTGTCACCACACAAGAGAATAATAAACAGGCAAAAAACACCAAGATATCTTTGTGTTGCTTTGCCAAAGTGCAACATAGAGATGGTTCTGGAATCCCCCATATTCCCCACGATACAGCTTTTTTGGTTGTAAAACACCCTTGTCAACAATTTGGAGCTTAATTTATTAGAAACAAAAAGTGCCCTTACAGTTCTATAAAAGTGTTCTCTCTTGCTTGTCAGACTAACAGCAAAGGACATTATTTATGGCATTGTGCCTACTATGAATAGACATGACCTTTTCCCCTCATATCTGTCTAGTCCCCCAAGGAACAGACCCTCTTATTACATTTTCCCAGCCTGGAATTTAGCTCCATAGGCAACCTCCTGTCATTTGTTTGTCTGATGGGTATTATATCTTCTAAGAATCTAATTAGGATCTTTTAGAGGGTTCAGCCTGGGAGTGAGGGAATTAAATATGACTCCGAGTGTGTGCTTCCCAAAGCCAGGCAAAAAGTAAGGTGATCATTCATTTCATTTATTCAGTCTACTGGTCCTGCCAGTGCACCTTCTTGGTGCCAATCTGTGCGAGAGGTTGAGGCAAGAGGACAGAAATAGACAAGTTTAGCCACATACCACAGGTGTGCTCCACTTTAAGGAAAATAATTAAACGCATGGCATGCATGCCATATATTCATCAAGCCCCCTTTCATTGTTCCTTTTTGGGGGGGTTCAAAGGACATTACATTTCACAGCCCCTTGGCAGATAGCCGAGGCCACGTTCTAGACTAATTTTTACCAAGGGGCTGTGGCAGAAGTGACCGATGTCTTTTAAGAAACAGGGTGCAGCCTTCTGACCTCTCTTACCCTGCTTTGGGGAAGAATGCAGAGGTTGGGGCGTATGAACACTGGGCAGCCTGAGTCTCTGAGTGGAACAGAGCTCCACCCCCACCACTACTGCCCTAAGTTAGACAGGTAGCAGGACTGAGAAATAAACATTTGTTTCTTAAGTGATTCAGGAATTCATTTATTACCACAGCATCAATTAGCCTCATCTAACTAATGAAAAATCTAAAAACATTTAAACCAGTGGTGATGGACTTGGGGAGAAAAATTATGTATCCCATTTATTTGGTAAATGTTTGCAGAGCTCAAACTGTCAGCCAACACGGTGCTGGGTTACAAAAATGAGTAAAGAATTGTCTGACCTCATGGGGTGCATGATCTGGTAATAGTAACATCACCATGTCTGGCACATAGTAATTGCTCAATAAACGATGCTACTACAATTGCAGCTCAGGTGCAAAAGGACATTCACACATGCAATTCACTCCCATCAGCACATGCAGATTGTAACAAAACCAAGATTTCTTAGGAAGCAGTCAGTGCCTCAAGATGAGTTCTTTCTGCCATGGTTTTCCTACTAACGTTTTGCTAGCTTATGGAAATCTTTTTTTTTTTTATATATATATATATTTTATTATTATTAATTCTAATGGGGTGACATCAATAAATCAGGGTACATATGTACAATGAAAACATCTCCAGGTTATCTTATCATTCAATTGTGTTGCATACCCATCACCAAAAGTCAAATTGTCCTCTGTCACCTTCAATCTGGTTTTCCCTGCGTCCCTCCCCTCCTCCCTATCCCATTCTTCCCTCCCTCCCCCCATCCCATAACCACCACTCTCTTGTCCATGTCTCATACCCTCACTTTCATGTCCCACCTATGTATGTAATCGTGCTGTTCTCAGTTTTTCTTTTTTTCTGATTTACTTATTTCACTCCGTATAATGTTATCAAGGTACATCCATTTTGTTATAAATGATCCGATGTCATCGTTTCTTATGGCTGAGTAGTATTCCATAGTATATATGTACCATAGCTTTTTAATCCACTCGTCTTCTGACGGACACTTGGGCTGTTTCCAGATCTTCGCTATTGTGAACAATGCTGCCACGAACATGGGGGCGCATTTCTTCTTTTCGAACAGTGCTATGGTGTTCTTAGGGTATATTCCTAAAAGTGGGATAGCTGGGTCAAAAGGCAGTTCGATTTTTAATTTTCTGAGGAATCTCCAAACTGTTTTCCACAGTGGCTGCACCAGTCTGCATTCCCACCAGCAGTGCAGAAGGGTTCCCTTTTCTCCACATCCTCGCCAGCACTTATTCTGTGTTGTTTTGCTGATAAGTGCCATTCTGACTGGTGTGAGGTGATATCTCATTGTGGTTTTAATTTGCATTTCTCTAATGATTAGTGATGTTGAGCATTTTTTCATATGCCTATTGGCCATCTGTATGTCCTCTTTGGAGAAATTTCTATTCATTTCTTTTGCCCATTTTTTGATTGGGTTGTTTGTCTTCCTGGTGTTGCTTTTTATAAGTTCTTTATAAATTTTAGTTATTAACCCCTTATCAGATGTGCTGTCAAATATGTTCTCCCATTGTGTGGTTTGTCTTTTTATTCTGTTCCTATTGTCTTTAGCTGTGCAAAAACTTTTTAGTTTGATATAGTCCCATTTGTTTATCTTGCCTTTTATTTCAGTTGCCCATGAAGATAAATCGGCAAATATACCGCTGCTACAGATGTCGGAGAGCTTGCTGCCTATGTTTTCTTCTAAGATGTTTATGGTTTCACGGCTTACATTTAAGTCTTTTATCCATTTTGAGTTTGTTTTTGTGAATGGTGTAAGTTGATGGTCTAGTTTCATTTTTTTGCAGGTAGATGTCCAATTTTCCCAACACCATTTGTTAAAGAGGCTGTCTTTACTCCATTGTATGTTCTTTCCTCCTTTGTCAAATATCAGTTGTCCATAAAGCTGTGGGTTTATTTCTGGGTTCTCTGTTCTGTTCCATTGATCTATGTGCCTGTTCTTATGCCAGTACCAGGCTGTCTTGAGTATAATGGCCTTGTAGTAAACCTTGATATCAGGAAGAGTGATACCTCCTGCTTTATTTTTTCTTTTTAAGATTGCTGAGGCTATTCGTGTTCTTTTTTGGTTCCATATAAATTTTTGGAATATGTGTTCTATATCTTTGAAGTTTGTCATTGGTATTTTAATTGGTATTGCATTGAATTTATAAATTGCTTTGGGTAATATAGACATTTTAATGATGTTTATTCTTCCTAGCCATGAGCACGGTATGTGCTTCCACTTGTTTGTATCTTCCTTGATTTCTTTTATCAATGTTCTATAATTTTCTGAGTACAAGTCCTTAACCTCCTTGGTTAAATTTACTCCTAGGTACTTTATTTTTTTGGCTGCAATAGTGAAGGGGATTGTTTCCTTAATTTCTTTTGCTGATATTTCATTGTTGGTGTATAGAAATGCCTCTGATTTCTGAGTATTAATTTTATATCCTGCCACCTTGCTGAATTCATTTATCAGGTCCAGTAGTTTTTTGACTGAGACTTTAGGGTTTTCAATATACAATATCATATCATCTGCAAATAATGACAGTTTTACTTCTTCTTTTCCAATTTGGATGCCTTTTATTTCTTCTTCTTGTCTGATTGCTGTAGCTAGGACTTCCAGAACTATGTTGAATAAGAGTGGTGAAAGTGGGCAACCCTGCCTGGTTCCTGACCTTAAGGGGATTGCTTTTAATCTTTGTCCATTTAGTATGATGTTTGCTGTCGGTTTATCATAGATGGCCTTTATCATGTTAAGGAATGATCCCTGTATTCCCACTTTACTGAGAGTTTTGAGCATGAATGGGTGCTGGATTTTATCAAATGCCTTTTCTGCATCTATTGAAATTATCATGTGATTTTTGTCCTTCCTTTTGTTTATGTGGTGAATCACATTGATTGATTTGCGAATATTGAACCAGCCTTGCCTCTCCAGAATAAATCCCACTTGATCGTGGTGTATGATTTTTTTCATATATTGCTGGATCCGGTTGGCTAATATGCTTATGGAAATCTTAACATAGTCATTCAAAAAGGAAAAATCTCAAAAAGCTGTCCTTTTATAAGAAAAGGCAAGTCAACACACCCAACCTCACTTCCAAAAATATGACACTTTAAAAGAAAACCAGTTATTAAATGCAATGTGGTGTGCTGGATTGGATCGTGGGACAGAAAAAGGACATCAGTAGAAAAGTAGGTTAGATCTGAATAAGGTCTAGATCTTAGTGAAGCTCCTATACCAATGAATTTCTTAGTCTTGAGAAAGACACCATGGTTTTGTAAAATCTTAACGCTAGGAAACCGGGCAAAGGGTATACTGACACTCCCTGTACTATCGCTGCAACTATTCTGTAAATATAAAATTATTCCAAAAGAGATTTTTTAAAAATCAGTGTTAATGTTTTCCAGATTTCTACTGTACAAGGAATATACGTGAGGTGGGTCTATGTGTAGGGTTGGCAGATTAAAAACCACAGAACCCGCTTACATTTAAATTTTGAAAACAACGATTACACTGGGGAACAAAATTTTTGTTGCATCCACAAAAACACTTGTTCTTACCTAATTCGAGTGTGCTGATCTCAAATCTGACGTTAGTTTTTCTCTGTAAGCTACAGTTTCTTCCAATTCAAGATTTTAGGTTTTTATCTTATTTGTAAAATTTTCAACATTTAGTTTAACATAATGAAGTAGAATGTCCTCTTGGGCATCATCTTTGTGAAAATATAATAATTTATATAATGCAGTAAATACACTAATACACAAAAGATATGATTGCTTCAGAATTTGTCTACAATTTCAAAACAGAACATATTAAAACACTTATTTTAATCATAAAATTTGTGTAAAACTTATTTAAATTTTATTCAGGCAAAAATTTGCATTTGTAGCTCTTGCATTTGTGTACTTGTTGAGGACAATCTCATTTGGTGCTCTAGCAATAGTCTGCTCATCACTCACAGCTCCAAGATTTTTGGGAAATTTATCAAAGTGACTGTTCAGGAAGTGAATCTTAACGCTCATGTTAGATCCAATGTTGTGGAAAGCTGACAGCATCCTTTGAACCAGAAGTTCATAGTTTTGTGCTTTTTTGTTGCCAAGGAAGTTCTTTGTAACTGCCACAAAAGACTGTCATGCTGCTCTCTCCTTATTCATCTTCCTAGAAAATTCTTCGTCACGTGTGAGGATTCCAATTTGAGGTCCATCAAATACACCTGCTTTTAACACATCGAAAGACAAGGCAGGAAAAGCAGAAATAATATGTTGATAGCATTCACTTTCTCTATTAAAAGCCTGAACAAACTGCTTCATTAAGCCAAGTTTGATGTGAAGTGGGGGGAAAATGATCCTGTCTCAATTAACTACAGGTTCATTCACAATATTTTGCATCCCTACTTCCAGAGCTTCACATTTTGGCCACTCCTTCTGTGTCCAGTGTTTCTCCCGAGCTTGGCTGTCCCACAAACACAGAAAGCAAGGATATTTCATGAAACCTCTCTGTTGTCCTAGCAGGAAATTTACCATTTTAAGATCCACACAAATGATCCAGTTATGCTCCTCATACTTCAGAAAGTCGAGGACAATTTTTATGTCATTATAATCTTCTTGCAGATGAGTTGGATAACCAATTGGAACTGCTGCATAAACATTACCATTGTGTAGGAGAACACATTTCAGACTCCATTTAGAGTTGTCAAGAAATAGCCGCCATTCTGTTGGACTGTAAGTGGTAACACCTAGCTGGTTGAGAAGACTACTGATATCATGACAGTAAACAAAGTGTTTGTCTTTGGAAAAAAAGTCCACAAAAATTGGTTCACACTTCCTGAAATGGGATACTTTAGCTGACCGGTGAAGTACATTCTTTTCTTGAAGGCTGGAGGCTAATAACTCAGCTGCTTTCTTTGATAGGTCCAGATCTCTTACTAAGTCATTCAATTCGGGTTGGCTAAACTGCTGAGGGGTTAATGACTGCTTGGCATCAGAAGAAGACCCTTCAGATTCTACAACCATTTCCTCATGCATCTTATCAAAATACACTTGATCACCATGTTCACTTTCTTCATCCTTAGAAAAAATAAAACCATTGAAAACTGGAACCGGGAGTGTCTCAGAGTATGGGATAGGTCGTATTGCTGAAGGAATATTAGGATATGCGATCATGTGCCGTTTTTTCTTGCCGATGCCCTTTGTATGGATCAGACAGAAATAACAGTCACTGCTGTGGTCCTTAGGTTCACACCAAACCATGGGAATACCAAAAGGCATTTCTTTGTGTTTTCCTTTTGTCCAGTCACGAAGCATTTCCTCACAATTATGACACACAATATGAGGAGCCCAATTCTTGTCTTGATCACCAAGGGGAACTTGAAAATAGGCAATATATGCACGTGTCACAAATGATGTAATATTGTGCCTTTGATGTTGAAGTGTGTAACAGCCACATATATAACAGAAGGTGTCAGGACTATTCTTACATTTATGCCTACTCGATGAAGCCATGATTCAATCTTAAAACAAAATAAGAGGATGTTTTTATCAGATAATAATTTTTTACATTTAAAACAACTACAATTATGTATAAGTGATGTTTGTAAAACATTAATTGCCTTGTGGTTATGTTCAATCCAAGAGTCATTGCTCTTTAACTCCAATTTAAAAACCAATGCATGCCATTAACTGTAACAAAAATAAATTAAAATTGCATTAAACTAGAGCATGCATCAAAAAACAAACTTCAGATTTGAAGTCAGTGATGCAGAAATATATAGAAACAGTTCTAAAACCTCATGCAACAGAAAATAAAAATAACTGTTTCCCAGTGTATTCATACCAATTAATGATTCGAGAGAATGAAGACAATCACATTTTGAAATGCCGTCAATTGTTTCACCAATACATCGTAGATATGTATGCAAATATCGAAACAGAACGTTTGATATTCATCTGTTTGAATCAGACCAAGCTTCGCTCTGAAGAATACGTTCATTTGCGAGATGCAGTTGTAAATGACGGTAATACAACTAATGTTGGAAGACTAACGATTTTGCCATCTTCATATACAGGCAGTCCACGTCATATGCATGAGTATGCTCAAGATGCAGTTGCATATTTCATCACCACAGGTGTCCAGACCTATTCATTACATTCACATGCAAACCAGCTTGGGACGATATACAACAGCTCTTACTTCCTGGCCAGTTGCTGGTGGATAGGCATGGCATCACAGCACATGTTTTCAGACAGAAGCTGAAATCGCTGATGGATTTTATGGTAAAACATGAAGTGTTTGGGTCTGTCCGCTGTAAAAAATTAATAAGCAATGTCGTAGAAGCAACAATCTTCACAGGACCTTTCAAAGGTGAAGATGTCCTCATTCCTCGCATTCCTATGATTCTAACGGATGTGCCACTTCAATTGAAGAGATTGCAGTTCCCAATTCAATCGGCGTTTGCGATTACCATCAACAGAGCTCTGGGCCTATCTTTAGAATTGTGCGGTTTAGGTCTGGACACGGATTGCTTCTCACATGGACAATTATATGTTGCGTGTTCTAGACTCGGCAAAACACACAATCTCTATATCTGCACCGACAATGGAACAACAGAAAATATTGTATACCCACAAGCACTGTGAAATTAAACGTATTAGAAACGTGCGCTTTCTCTTTTCTTTCTGTTCCATTTAACCGGACTGAGCCACAGCAACGCGTGGCCGGGTACAGCTAGTTTTTTAATATAAACATATTCCAAATATTGCATGAGAAGATTTAAACTAAAAAGTATTCATTGTACAGTAATAGACCATCGGCCTGGCATGTGGAAGTCCTGGGTTCAATTCCCAGTCAGGGCACACAGGAGAGGTGACCATCTGCTTCTCCTCCTCCCTCTCCCCTCCTCTCTCTCTCTCTCTCTCTCTCTCTCTCTCTCTCTCTCTCTTTTTCTCTTCCCCTCCTGCAGCCATGGCTTGACTGATTTGAGCACATAGGCCCTTCGTGGAGCTTCTATCTGAGATGTTGGAAATAGCTTGGTTGTGAGCATGGCCCCAGATGGGCAAAGCATCAGCCCCAGACGGGGATTACCAGCTGGATCCTAGTCGGGGCACATGCGGGAGTCTGTCTCTGTATCTCCCCTACTCTCACTTAAATAAAAAAGTATTTATTGTTCACCTGAAATTCAAATTTACCTAGGGTTCTGCATTTGTATTTCCTGTATCTGGCGACCCTATCCAGATGTACTACTGATAAAGTAGCATAAGTAAATTTATTATTTTAAATGATAGCACATGTACAGATTTTAACGTGATTATTAATATGAAAAAGCATTGTGTGTTGTTTGATAATAATTCTATGATGTTAATCATAGAATCAATTCTATATGAATGAGTGATTAAAGAATTTAGTGAATGATCTTGACCAGGAGGTTGCGCAGTGGATAGAGCATGGCCTGGGACACTGAAGATCTAGGTTTAAAACACCAAGGTCCATGACTTGAGCACAGGCTTACCAGCTTGAGTGTAGAGTTGCTGGCTTGAGCATGGGGTCATAGACATGACCCCATGGTCTCTGGCTTGAGCCCAAGGTCACTGGCTTGAGCCCAAGGTCGCTGGCTTGGCTGAAATCCCCTGTCAAGGCATATATGAGAAAGCAATCAATGAACAACTAAGGTGCCACAATTATGAGGTGATGCTTCTCATCTCTCTCCCTTTTAGTCTGTCCCTGTCTGTTCCTCTTTCTCTCTCACTAAAAAAAATAAATAAATAAAAATTTAGTGAAAGACTAGGAAGAAAACAAAGAAGGAAAGAAGAGTCAAAATAACTGGATAAATGAGTGAGTAAATGAATGAGCATCCCCGAATTCCAGAAGACTATTAATTAGTATTAACATTAATAATTATTCTATTAAATATTAGAAACGCAATAGGGCTCTTTAAAGTACCTGCAATTCACTTTATAAACTGAGATGCATTGGGATAAGCTGGGCGTCACAGTTCTGTCTGTTTACGATGGCATCACCACTGCAGCTCTTTAATCAGGAAGGATCAGAAAATGAGGAGCACATGGAAACTACTCTGAAAATGGCACTTCCGTCTCACTCTCTTGTCCATGCCTCTTACTACCTTGTTCAAGAAACCTGCGTATCACCCTCCTCCCAAAGAGGCTGAGTGCTTTGCTCATGCTTTTCACTCCCAGCATCTGGTCATAAAAAAATTTCAAACATACAAAAAACTTTAAAAAATTTTATAGTGATCACATAGTAAGGTACCACTAATATCTTACTCCTCATGGTTTATTTATTTATTTATTTATTTTCTTCAATTTTTATTTATTTATTTATTTATTTATTTATATATATTTTATTATTATTAATTCTAATGGGGTGACATCAATAAATCAGGGTACATATGTACAATGAAAACATCTCCAGGTTATCTTATCATTCAATTGTGTTGCATACCCATCACCAAAAGTCAAATTGTCCTCTGTCACCTTCAATCTGGTTTTCCCTGCGTCCCTCCCCTCCTCCCTATCCCATTCTTCCCTCCCTCCCCCCATCCCATAACCACCACTCTCTTGTCCATGTCTCATACCCTCACTTTCATGTCCCACCTATGTATGTAATCGTGCTGTTCTCAGTTTTTCTTTTTTTCTGATTTACTTATTTCACTCCGTATAATGTTATCAAGGTACATCCATTTTGTTATAAATGATCCGATGTCATCGTTTCTTATGGCTGAGTAGTATTCCATAGTATATATGTACCATAGCTTTTTAATCCACTCGTCTTCTGACGGACACTTGGGCTGTTTCCAGATCTTCGCTATTGTGAACAATGCTGCCACGAACATGGGGGCGCATTTCTTCTTTTCGAACAGTGCTATGGTGTTCTTAGGGTATATTCCTAAAAGTGGGATAGCTGGGTCAAAAGGCAGTTCGATTTTTAATTTTCTGAGGAATCTCCAAACTGTTTTCCACAGTGGCTGCACCAGTCTGCATTCCCACCAGCAGTGCAGAAGGGTTCCCTTTTCTCCACATCCTCGCCAGCACTTATTCTGTGTTGTTTTGCTGATAAGTGCCATTCTGACTGGTGTGAGGTGATATCTCATTGTGGTTTTAATTTGCATTTCTCTAATGATTAGTGATGTTGAGCATTTTTTCATATGCCTATTGGCCATCTGTATGTCCTCTTTGGAGAAATTTCTATTCATTTCTTTTGCCCATTTTTTGATTGGGTTGTTTGTCTTCCTGGTGTTGCTTTTTATAAGTTCTTTATAAATTTTAGTTATTAACCCCTTATCAGATGTGCTGTCAAATATGTTCTCCCATTGTGTGGTTTGTCTTTTTATTCTGTTCCTATTGTCTTTAGCTGTGCAAAAACTTTTTAGTTTGATATAGTCCCATTTGTTTATCTTGCCTTTTATTTCAGTTGCCCATGAAGATAAATCGGCAAATATACCGCTGCTACAGATGTCGGAGAGCTTGCTGCCTATGTTTTCTTCTAAGATGTTTATGGTTTCACGGCTTACATTTAAGTCTTTTATCCATTTTGAGTTTGTTTTTGTGAATGGTGTAAGTTGATGGTCTAGTTTCATTTTTTTGCAGGTAGATGTCCAATTTTCCCAACACCATTTGTTAAAGAGGCTGTCTTTACTCCATTGTATGTTCTTTCCTCCTTTGTCAAATATCAGTTGTCCATAAAGCTGTGGGTTTATTTCTGGGTTCTCTGTTCTGTTCCATTGATCTATGTGCCTGTTCTTATGCCAGTACCAGGCTGTCTTGAGTATAATGGCCTTGTAGTAAACCTTGATATCAGGAAGAGTGATACCTCCTGCTTTATTTTTTCTTTTTAAGATTGCTGAGGCTATTCGTGTTCTTTTTTGGTTCCATATAAATTTTTGGAATATGTGTTCTATATCTTTGAAGTATGTCATTGGCATTTTAATTGGTATTGCATTGAATTTATAAATTGCTTTGGGTAATATAGACATTTTAATGATGTTTATTCTTCCTAGCCATGAGCACGGTATGTGCTTCCACTTGTTTGTATCTTCCTTGATTTCTTTTATCAATGTCCTATAATTTTCTGAGTACAAGTCCTTAACCTCCTTGGTTAAATTTACTCCTAGGTACTTTATTTTTTTGGCTGCAATAGTGAAGGGGATTGTTTCCTTAATTTCTTTTGCTGATATTTCATTGTTGGTGTATAGAAATGCCTCTGATTTCTGAGTATTAATTTTATATCCTGCCACCTTGCTGAATTCATTTATCAGGTCCAGTAGTTTTTTGACTGAGACTTTAGTGTTTTCAATATACAATATCATATCATCTGCAAATAATGACAGTTTTACTTCTTCTTTTCCAATTTGGATGCCTTTTATTTCTTCTTCTTGTCTGATTGCTGTAGCTAGGACTTCCAGAACTATGTTGAATAAGAGTGGTGAAAGTGGGCAACCCTGCCTGGTTCCTGATCTTAAGGGGATTGCTTTTAATCTTTGTCCATTTAGTATGATGTTTGCTGTCGGTTTATCATAGATGGCCTTTATCATGTTAAGGAATGATCCCTGTATTCCCACTTTACTGAGAGTTTTGAGCATGAATGGGTGCTGGATTTTATCAAATGCCTTTTCTGCATCTATTGAAATTATCATGTGATTTTTGTCCTTCCTTTTGTTTATGTGGTGAATCACATTGATTGATTTGCGAATATTGAACCAGCCTTGCCTCTCCAGAATAAATCCCACTTGATCGTGGTGTATGATTTTTTTCATATATTGCTGGATCCGGTTGGCTAATATTTTGTTGAGAATTTTAGCGTCTAAATTCATCAGGGATATAGGCCTATAATTTTCTTTCTTTGTGTTGTCTTTGCCCGGTTTTGGGATCAGAATTATGCTCGCCTCATAAAAGGAGTTTGGAATTCTTCCTTCCTCTTGAATTTTTTGAAATAGCTTCAGGAGAATAGGAGTTAGTTCTTCTTTGAATTTTTGATAGAATTCACTTGTGAAGCCATCAGGCCCAGGACTTTTCTTTTTTGGGAGTTTTTTGATAACTGTTTCGATCTCATTTGCTGTAATTGGTCTGTTTAGGTGTTCTGATTCTTCCAGATTGATTTTTGGAAGGTTATATGATTCAAGAAATTTGTCCATTTCACCAAGATTGTCTAATTTTTTGGCATATAGTTCTTCATAGTATTTTCTTACAATGCTTTGTATTTCTGTTGTGTCAGTTGTTATTTCTCCACTGTCCTTTCTAATTTTATTTATTTGAGTCCTCTCTCTTTTTTTCTTGGTGAGTCTAGTTAAAGGTTCATCAATCTTGTTTACCTTTTCAAAGAACCAGCTTCTTGTTTCATTGATCCTCTGTATTGTTTCCTTAGCCTCTATGTCATTTATTTCTGCTCTGACCTTTATTATTTCCTTTCTTCTACTTGTCTTGGGTTTTATTTGTTGTTGTTTTTCTAGTTCTTTTAGATGCAGGGTCAAGTTGCTTATTTGAGCTTTTTCTAGCTTCTTATGATATGCCTGTAGTGCAATAAACTTCCCTCTCAGAACTGCTTTTGCTGTGTCCCATAAATTTTGAGTTGATGTATGCTCATTATCATTTGTTTCTAGAAACTTTTTTATTTCTTCTTTGATCTCATTGTTAATCCATTCATTATTTAATAACAAGCTATTTAGTTTCCAAGTGTTTGAGTATTTTTCAGTTTTTCTTTTGTGGTTAATTTCTAGTTTCATGGCATTGTGATCAGAGAAAATGCTTGATATGATTTCAATCTTCTTAAATTTATTGAGACCATTTTTGTGACCTAACATGTGGTCTATCCTAGAAAACGTACCATGAGCGCTTGAGAAGAATGTATATTCTACTGCTTTAGGGTGAAAAGTTCTGAAGATATCTATTAAATCAAGTTGATCTAGTGTCTCCTTTAAGTCTGCTGTTTCTTTATTAATTTTCTTTCTTGAGGATCTATCCAGTGTTGTTAGAGGGGTATTGAAATCCCCTACTATGATAGTATTGCTGTTAATCTCGCCCTTTATATCCATCAAAGTCTGCTTTATGTATGTCGGGGCTCCTATATTTGGTGCATATATATTTACAATAGTTATATCTTCCTGTTGAATTGTTCCCTTTATCATTATGTAGTGTCCTCTTTTATCTCTTACTACAGCCTTTGTTTTAAAGTCCATTTTGTCTGATATAAGTATTGCTACCCCTGCTTTTTTTTCATTTCCATTTGCATGAAATATTTTTTTCCATCCTTTTACCTTCAGTCTATGAACATCTTTTATTTTAAGGTGTGTCTCTTGTAGACAGCATATGTATGGGTCCTGTTTCTTTATCCATGCAGCTACCCTATGTCTTTTGATTGGATCATTTAATCCATTTACATTTAAGGTTATTATTGATATGTAGTTGTTTATTGCCATTTTATTCTTTAAAGCTGTATTCTTCTTTTGCTCTATTCTTTCCTCCCTTTAAACTGTTCACAAGAGGCCCCTTAGTATCTCTTGCAGAATTGGTTTGGTTTTTATGAATTCCTTGAGGCTTTCTTTTTCTGGGAAGCTCTTTATTTCTCCTTCAATTTTAAACGTTAGCCTTGCTGGATAAAGTAGTCTTGGTTGTAGGTTCTTGTTCTGCATTACTTTGATTATTTCTTGCCATTCCCTTCTGGCCTCAAGTGTTTCTGTTGAGAAGTCCGATGTCATCCTTATGGGGGCTCCTTTGTAGGTCTTTTTTTCTCTAGCAGCTTTTAAAATTTTTTCTTTATCCATTAGCTTTGGTATTTTAACTATGATGTGTCTTGGTGTAGATTTTTTTGGGTTTCTCCTTAATGGAGTTCTGTGTGCTTCTTGAATGTGTGGAGTGTTTCCCAGCCTTAATTTAGGAAAGTTTTCTGCTATAATTTGATTGAACAAAGTTTCCATTTCCTGTCCTCTCTCCTCTTCTTCAGGCACCCCTATGATGCGAATGTTGTTTCTCTTCATGTTGTCACAAAGCTCCCTTAGAGTTTCCTCACATTTTTTAAGTCTCTTTTCCTTTTTCTTCTCTGCTTCTGTGCCTTTGTTTATTGTGTCCTCTAACTCGCTTATTCGATCCTCAGCGTCATCCATCCTGCTTTTAATTCCTTCCATTGTGGTCTTCAGTTCTGATACTGTATTTGTCATTTCTGTCTGATTCTTTTTTATTATTTCAATTTCATTTTTTATACTTGTTATCTCTTTATTTAGGTGTTCATAATGACTATCCATTGTTGCTCTAATTTCTTTGAACATCCTAACTATCATTATTCTAAATTCTGCTTCTGGTAATTTGGTTATATCTGGTTCATTCAGGTCCTTCTCTGGGGATTTCTCTTGATTCATTTGGTTTGCATTCCTCTGCCTGCCCATTTTTTCTGTGTATAAGCAAGTTGTGGCCACTGGAGTCCAGTAGGTGTTGCCTTTGTGTTCTCTAGGTGTGGTCTATCTGCAGGCCCCCCACCCCCTCTGCCGGTGCCTAGGGTGGTTGGGTATGAGCGTTGCCAGCGCCGGCCCACTGTGGCTTTTGCTGTGCTTTCTGCCTCTCCTCCGTGGGAGGGGCTGTCACTGAAGCCACAAGATTAGCACCAAGGGTAGAGGCGAGCACCTTTCCTCAGCTGCGGACCCAACCTATTTCTGGACTTCCGCCCAGAACCAGCAGTCGGAGCCTGCTCGCTACAGTTCCGCGGGTTAGGCGGGGCTTTTGACGTGCTCTCAGCTGTAAGCTTTTGCCCGTCAGGAGCTTTAGCCCCGCCCTCGATGCCAGGGCCCTTTGCGCAGGGTCGGAAACCAAGATTTATTGGGGCGGGCGTGTTTGCTGGCTTCCGCCGAGCTGCGTACTTCCGCTCCTCCCGGACTCTACCCCGCCCCCGCGTTCGGAGCCCGCTCGTGCACGTATTAACGCTATCCGGGGTTTCTCCGGCCGGATGGGGATAGCAGCCGTGGGCTCAGCTGCGAGCCTCCGCCTGTCTCGGGGTCCACCCCGTTCCCGCGCTTGGAGCCCGCTCGCGCACGTATACTGGCCAACCGCGGTTTCTCCGGCGGGCGGTGGGGGGGAGGCGGACTGGTAGCGTCAGCTCAGCCACGAGCCCCTGCCCGTCCCTGGTCCTAGCCCGGTCCCCGCGGTCAGGGCCGGCTTGCGCAGGGCCTGCCTGTTCCTGGCCTCCCGCTTTGTCCCCGTAAGTGGGATTAAAGGCGGGCCCGCAGCTTCCGGACCGCTCTCGCGCTTACCCTCCGACCCTCTGGGCTAGACCGATCTCCCACCGGCTTGGCCTCTGCCCACGCCGACAGAACCGCCTTTCAGCGTCCTGCCGCCCCAAAACCTTAAGCAGCCCTCAGCAGAGTAGGAAGGGACCTAATACTCCACACTGTAGGCCTGGGAGCTCCCTCACTTGTTTCACAGCTCAGAACTGTCCAAACGCCTCTTCTTGGCTCTGGGACTGCAGGCTGGGGCTTGGTTCCTGGGACCCAGGTCCCTCCCTCTCCGCCAAACTCTCCTCCCGCCACACGGGTCTCTCCGGGCTGCCGTTTGCTCCGGGGAGCTGGGCAGCCCTCTTCGCGTTTTCGCTATTCCTACCAGTCTCAATGTGGCTTCTTCTGTGTTCCTTGGTTGAAGAGTCCACTTAGTTTTGTTCAAAGTTGGTTTATCCAGGTGATGGTTCTTAAAATTGAGTTGTAATCCACTTTGGTTCTGGGAGTTGGAAGTTGGTACGTCCGCCTACTCCGTCGCCATCTTGCTCCCCTCCTCATGGTTTATTGAGAATCTACCCATCCTGCTTTCTATCTGTTAATCCATCCGAGTTTCGATGCATTTCAAAGGAAGTTGCAGACATTGTTGACTTCCTCCTAAATACTTCACCAAGGTTATCATTCCCTAGAGTCAGTATTTGTTTATAGGAAAAATCACTATAGTAATTTGCACAAATTGTAAGTACCCCCATTTAATGAGCTCTGACGAAGGCACACAGCTCTGTGCAACCCAAATCCCAACAAGACACAGAACATCATCATCACCCCGGAAAGCGTCCTTGTGTTTATGCTTTTTTCAACCCTGCTGGTCTTCCACCACGTATCTCCATGGGTAACATTAAAGGCAAGTGCATGTAATTCTAAAATAACAACTCAACATATCCCAAGCCGTGGATGGAAGCCAGAAGGATGGGGAGTGTGAATCACTCTGAATCTGAGAGGTTTTGGGGATTCTGGACAGGTCTCTCCTTGAAAAGCATTTCCTCTGCCTTGGCCGGCTGGCTTAGCAGTGGAGTGTCAGCCTGGAGTGTGGAGGTCCCGGGGTCAGAGCACACAGCAGTAGAGACTACCTGCTTCTCTACTCCTCCTCCTTCTCTCCCTCTCTTCTCTCTCTCTCCCTCTCCCACAACCATGGCTCCAACAGTGTGAGCAAGTTGGCCCCAGGTGCTGAGGACAGCTCTGTGGCCTCGCCTCAGGCACTAAAATAGTTCAGTTGTCAAGTAATGAAGCAGCGATGCCAGATGGGCAGAGCATTGCCCTGTAGGTGGCTTGCTGGGTGAATCCTGGTTGGATGCATGCAGGAGTCTGTCTCTGCCTCCCGACCTCTCACTTAATAAAAAGAAGAAGAAAGAAAAGCATCTCATCAACCATCTTTTTTCTTATACTCAGGAGGATACAGTTGAATAAGTAATAGAGAACAAGGCTATGTCCTCTATTTCTGTTCGCAGATTTGGGTATTTCATTATAAATACGTAATAAATTACTTGCTATATTATGACTTCTCAGTGAAACCATTCACCCTCATATCCAAGGTCAGGATATGTCAAATCCTTTCTCTCAACACACAGTCATTTAACAATTCTTAGTCCAGCACCAACTGCAGACCAAGCCTGGGACGGATATGAAGGCATCAGGAATAAATACAATGTGGGCCCTGACATCTAGTATCTCTCCATCCAGTATGGGAAACAGATACTTAGGTCCCTGGGTATATCTCAACCCCTGGCACAGTGCCTGGCGCTAAATAACAGCTCAGATACTATTAATTAGTTGAGTGGGTGCATGACCTCATTCACTCAGAATATACTTATTGATCACCTACTGTGACATAGGCATGGTCAATGCAGCAGTGAACAAAACAGACAAAAAAAATTAAATTAAAAAGAAATGAAGCAAAGAAAAATATTCCTGTCCTTGTTTTTGTTTTTTTGTTTTTACAGAGACAGAGAGAGAGAGTCAGAAAGAGAGATAGATAGGGACAGACAGACAGGAACGAAGAGAGATGAGAAGCATCAATAATTAGTTTTTCGTTGCAACACCTTAGTTGTTCATTGATTGCTTTCTCACACGTGCCTTGACCGCGGACCTTCAGCAGACTGAGCCACCCCTTGCTGGAGCCAGCGACCTTGGGTCCAAGCTGACGAGCTTTTGCTCAAGCCAGATGGGCCCGCGCTCAAGCTGGCGAGCTCGGGGTCTCAAACCTGGGTCCTCTGCGTCCCAGTCCGACACTCTATCCACTGCGGCACCACCTGGTCAGGCATCCCTGCCCTTGTTATGTGGCAATAAACACATAAATAAGCAAATATATAGATTTTATCCAGATAGTGATAAATGCTACAGAGAAAATGAAGCAGTGAAAGGAACTAGGGGGTATGAGGCAAGCAGGAATGGGGTTGCAATTTCAAAGAGAGTGGTGGGGAAGCCTGGCTGGGTGACAGTTAGCAAAGACCTGCGTGAGGTAAGATGTATATAAAAGTGTGAAGGGGCCCTGGTCAGGCAGCTGGTCAGAGCGTTGTTCCAATATGTTAAGGTTGCGGGTTTGACAGCCCCCCTCCCCCAGTCAAGGCACATGCAAGAATTATCCAGTGACGTTATGAATGGGTGGCGCAGTGAATCAATGTTGTTTTTTTTAAATTAATTATTATATATTTTTTATTTATTCATTTTAGAGAAGAGAGGCAGAAAGAGATATATATAGAGAGAGAGAAGGGGGGAGGAGTAGGAAGCATCAACTCCCATATGTGCCTTGACCAGGCAAGCCCAGGGTTTTGAACCGGCAACCTCAGCGTTCCAGGTCTATGCTTGACCCAGTGCGCCACCACAGGTCAGGCATTTTTTTTCTCTCTCTCTTTCTCTCTGTCCAGTCTCTCTCACTTCCTCTCTCTCTAAAAATCAATAAAAATGTTTAAGTGTGAATGAAGGAATAAGTGGGTGTATTAGTCAGCTAGGGCTGTCAAAACAAAATACCATAGGCTAGGGATCTTAAACAACAAAATTTTTTTTTCTCAAAGCACTGAAAGTCCCAGATCAGGGTGTCAGCAGGTTTGGTTTCTCCCAAGGCCACTCCTTAGTATGCAGATGGCCACCTTCTCACTGTGTCCTCACGTGGTTGCCTCTCCATTTACATGTGTCTGTGTCTTACCCTCCTCTCGTTGTGATGACAACAGTCAGATTGGTTTAGGGCCCACCAATACGACCTCATTTCACCATAAGGATCTTTTTTAAAGGCCCTATCTCCAAATGCTGTAGTCACATTCTAAAGTGCTAGGGGATTGGACTTTCAACATATGAACTGGGGACAGGGGACAGATACAATTCAATCCATAACAGGAACTGTATAAATGAATGAATAATAAACGAATGAATCAGTCTGCTACTTTGTTTCTGGGTGGCAGAGTGAAGCTAATCAGAGGAACACAAGAACAGAAGGAACAGTGGACAAGGAACAAGCAGCACCTCAGGAGAAAAGGCAGGGATTTGACATATTACTTTTCAACTCTCGCTTGGCCAATTCAAAATGTGTGTGTGGTTTTCTTTTTCCAGCTATAGCTCTGAACTATTTCTGGAAACAGCTTTATTAGCTGCTGGCCTGCAGCAGGATGCAGGAGAGGAAGGCCCCGAACTTGGAACCAGAAGAGCTGAGTTCTATATCTGCTCTGCTGGGTGGCCTTGAGGAAGTCACTTAATCTGTCTGAGCCTCCTTGGCTTAATTTATAAAATGGGGGTGAGAATCCTGTCCCTTCACCGAATTGCCAGAGAAGTGAAGTTAGGAAATTAGCAGCCATAGGAGGGCATGTAGCAATAGGGCTTAGTAAACAGAGAAACATACTATAAACAAAAACAGAAGGTATTACTATGAAGCTTGCAGTGAAAATCGCTGTAGACAGCTTGGAGCTAGGGCCTTCTGGCCATTTCTTTTTCCTTTTTCCTTTTTAAAATTTTATTTATTCACTTTTTTAAAGAGGAGTGGGAGAGAGAAAGGGGGGAGGAGCAGGAAGTATCAACTCTCATATGTGTCTTAACCAGGCAAGCCCAGGGTTTCGAACCAGCAACCTCAGCGTTCCAGGTCAACGTTTCATCTACTGTGCCACCACAGCTCAGGCCCTTCTGGCCATTTCAAAAGAAGCTTATTTATTAAACTCTGGCCACTGTCCTGGGTGTTTCCTCTCAACTCCACCTCCACCAAGGGCAATCAGAGAGCAGGGGATGTGCAGGGCTGGGGAGAAGAAAAGCTTACAAAAGGGGGAGGGCAGGTTGATCCCATCTGAGCCACAGAGCCGGCCATTCCTGTCTCATGGAGGGTTTTTAAAATCTATATCTATATAGTTATTTAATGTACACAACATGACGCATTGGGAGATAAGTACAGACCCGTGAAACCATGGTCACTGCCAATGCCATACACTTATCCATCACCTCCAAGGTTTCCTCCTGCCCCCTTTGTGTTTTTTTCCCTTTTGTGATAAGAGCACACTTAACATGAGCTCTACCTTCTTAGAAAATTTTCAAATATATAATACAGCTTTGTTCGTCAAAGGCCCTATGTTGTACAGTAGATCTCCAGAACTTATTCTGCGCAACTGAAATTCTGTATGCTTTGACCAACATCTGCCCCCTCCTCCTCCTTCCAGCCCTTGGCAACCACCGTTCTACTCTCTGCCTCCATGGGTTTGGCTAGGTCAGATTCTACATATAAGTGAGATCATGCAATATTTGACCTTCAGTGCCTGGCTTATTTCATTTAGCTAAATGTCCTCTAGTTCCATTCATGTTGTTACAAATGGTAGGGTGTCTTTCTTTTTCAAGGATGAATAATACGTATTTCATTCTATGTATACACCACATGTTCTTTATCATCAAGAGTTCTTGATAATGAGAGCACATTGGGCATCCTCCTGGCTAGATTCTGTGCTAAGCCCTTCCCCACAACACCCCCTGATGTTGGTGCTATTATCTGCCCATTTTTCAGATGAAAAACTGAGACTCAAAGGAATTAACTGCCAACAGTCATGTGGCTAGTAAGAGGCAGAAGCGAGCCCACATCAGCCACTCCTTTAATTTCAGCCTACACCACCTCACAATTACACAAAATGCCTTAAAGCAGGGGTGCTCAATACGTCGATCGTGATCTACTGGTCCATCGCGAAGGAAGTGTAGGTAGACCGCAGGACATTAAAAAGACATTTGTCTTTTGATTGGCATACAGAGTAGCCAATCTTACATCTGAACTTTTGACACCCTACGCATGAGAGTTAAACCGCGCTAACTTGTTCAGTTACATTGCTGCGTAGTTAGCCTTCAATTTATTTAAACGAAATACAACAAAAGGTATAGAAATGAGTGCCATAGCTGGTCCGAGTAAGAAGCCTAAAACCTACCGCTTTCATACAGAATGGGAGGGGATTGTTTTCACTATGTCATATTCTAAGTGCGTTTGCCTCATCTGTCTGTGTGCCATTGCTATTCCAAAGAAGGGAAATGTGGAGCGGCTTTTTCGGACTGTTCATAAAAACTATGACATTGACTTTCCTCCAAAAAGAGAGCTGAGAAGGAGAAAGGTGAAAGAAGAATACACAATATTAAATAGTAATAATAGTAACTTAAATAATAATATAGAAGAAATAAATTTATGTTTTACATTTCTATTGTAGGTAGATCATTTTGACGTGGTCATCTTATAAGTAGCTCGCAAGCTGAAAAAGTGTGGGCACCCCTGCCTTAAAGTATGCCTGGCACTTGGTAGGTACTAAAAGATTTAAGGTGTTTAAATTCTCCTGTTTGGATCAGTTCCAACAATTCTCAGCTGTGTGACCTTGGAGAAGAGTTTTATCTTCTCAAAGGACTACCCAGGCTGCCAAGTCACCTCCATGACTGGTAAGTATGAGCTGAGGGTTGATACTTAGGTTTTCTGAGCCTCAGTTCCCTGACTTATAAAGTAGAGATACTAACAGTCCACATCCTGAGTATAAACAGATAGCCCAGTCCCTGGCAGCTATCATTTTATGATAGCAACAACATTGTCCTTATACCTATACCATATCCAGGGTGAGGAAAAAAATCAGAGATGGAAACATAGATTGAAAGCATAAATTAAAATTTTCACTTTCTGACCTTTTCAGAACTTAGAATCAAGACACTAGCCTGACCTGTGGTGGCGCAGTGGATAAAGCGTCGACCTGGGAACACTGAGGTCGCCACTTCAAAACCCTGCACTGGTCTGGTCAAGGCACATATGGGAGTTGATGCTTCCAGCTCCTCCCACCTTTCTCTCTCTCTCTCTCTCTCTCTCTCTCTCTCTCTCTCTCTGTGTGTCTCCTCTCTAAAATGAATAAATAAAAATTAAAACAATAAAAAAAAATAAAAGACACTAATTACCTCAACGAAAGATGTGCTATTTTTCTTTCATTAGAAAACAAGAAATTGTGTGATGAGATGTATTTCCCTTTTTGCTTTGGCTGCCAAGAGGCTCAGAGCTAAATTTAATTCTTATTAATAGTAACTGGATGAATCTGGGCTTAGTCTTCCTTTGCGTGATGCATCTTTTAAAATTTCTGATCTATTGAGTTTATTGTTAATGTAACACCTATTTAAAGTTCATTTTGAAACATTGTTAAGCCAGCTGCTTGAAAATAGGTGTGATAAAATGATCAAGACATATTATGCCATTCCAGTTTAAAGCAGTGCATTTGAAATCAAAGCATTACCCATTATTTGAATTTTAGATAAAGATAAAAGGCATGGAGATGCCAGAGATTAAATTCAAAGTGGAAGTAGTTCACATGAAGGATTCAGAGAAAAAAAAAAAACTGTAAGTCGTCCTTAGAGCTGGCTTGTCCTGTCTGTGGGCAGAGGATGGTCAGTTCGAGATCCCCTGGGGCCCACCCAGCTTGGAGAAACTGGGGCCTTCCCCATTTTCCCATGCCGCCGGGGATTTCCTGTTTATCTTTTCTGATGGTGTGTCCACTTGCACAAGATGTGAACCCGTGACAGAAGCCAAGATGACAGGAGCTGTTCTGTGAGTTGGTTATATGTATGACAACCTGGGGTGAAGGAAATTTACACTTTTAAATCAAATTTTGGTCATGTTCGCATTGTCTGGAATCTCCAGAAAGAGAAACTGTGTGTGTGTGAGTGAGAGAGTGTGTTTATATGTTTATATATAGATATGATATTCTCTCTAAATACACCGAGACAAGGGTTCTTGTTTTGACACTGGTGCAATGGTCGAAAGATTGTAAACTCCTGTACGTAATTTTAATCGATGGGTACTGGTAACAAGATGCCCACGGGACGGAAAAGGATGCAAGTATTAATCAAGGATGAGAGCACAACCTCTTTGTAAAATAGTTTGGAAGGATATCTAGTTAATGAGAACACACACCCAACTGAGGGTTTCTCACCGTCTATCACTCAGAATACAACCCAGAGTCCTCAGCCTGGCCCACCACAGGCTTTCTCAGCATCTGCACTACAACACTCAGGGCTGGAGGTTCTCTGTTGCGGGGCTGTCCTGTGAGCTGTGGGGTGTGTAGCAGGAACCCTGGGCCCCACCGACCATATGCCAGTAGCAACCCCTCTGGAAGTTGTGACAACCAACAAATATCTCCCAACATGCAACAGCACGGATAAGCTGACACACATAATGTGTAGCCAAAGGAACCAGACACACACAAATTATTTATAAAGTCATTTTGGCAGGGAGAGGGAAGGGGCAGGTCAGAAGCATCTGGAATGGGGTAATATCCTGTTTCTGGATTTAAGCAGTCATTGATTACTCAGTTGTTTTTCACTCTGAAAATTCATCATGCTGTGTACTTTTCTATAATTATGTTAAAATTCAATAAAATGTCTTTTTCTAAATGAGGCATATCTAGGTGGGTTAATATGAAAATATCTCCAATGCACATAGTAAGTGGAGAAAAAGCAAGTTGAAGAATGCGCATCTTCCCTGGCCAGTTGGCTCCGTGGATAGTGCCAGCCTGGTGTGTGGAAATCCCGGGTTCAATTCCCAGTCAGGGCACACATGAAAAGTGATCATCTGCTTCTCTTCCCCTCTCTCTCCCTTTCTCTCACTCTTCCCCTCTCGCAGCCAGTCCAAGCATTGGCCTCAGGCACTAAAGATAGCTTGGGTGATTTGAGTATTGGCCCCAGATGGGGGTTTCTGGGTGGATCCCTTTTGGGGCACATTCAGGAGTCTATTTCCCCTCCTCTCGCTTAAAAAAAAAAAGAATGCGAATCTTGTGATTCCGCTTATTTGTGAAGGACACCCAGGAGCACAGGGAAGCACACACACTGATGGGAGTGTAAGCTGGGCACCACTGCACAGAGCCCCTGGCCTTCATTAATAACACTAAAGTTACCACATCCCACTACTCAGCATCCGGACCACAAGGGTGTGCGCTAAGAAACTCCTACTCATGCCTAAGGAGATAGGGACAGGCATGCTTACCACCATGATACTGAGATAGTGGACTGAGGCTCAGAAAGATTAAGCAACTTGCTGAAGATCACACAGCTATGAATTAGATAACCAAGATCTGATCTCAGAACTTAAACTCCTAACCACTGTACTATGTGACTACTCCCTCTGGTCCCCATGACACCTCACCACATCCGGGAACAATATGACTTCATTGTCGGCAATTGCATCCCAATGGCAGGCCCATTAGTTCTTCACTTCAATGGGAAGTCCTAGATGAGGTGGGAGGGACTTAGTTCATTCCACTCACCCCTCTTAGCATGGTCCTCCCTCCTTTTCTCTACTGGCATCTGGAGCCCTCAAACCCTTTCTTCCACCATCCCTAACTTGCATCCCAGAGCTCTGGTACTTGCAAGGTAAGGGAGCTGGAGTATCTATCTGCCAGTCCCATCGTCATCAGCTGAGGGCTGCTCTGGGCCTCTGGCTCCAGCAATTCTGTCTGGTCCTGCATGAGGGTGCAGTGTTTGCCACAGCGGGTTCAGAGCCCTCTGGCCTGAGGCGCAGGTGTTCACGGGGGAAGCGGTCAGAGAGGGGAGGGGAGGATGCATCACTGCACATGCTGAGGGGGGACCTCTGCGGCACATCCCCCAGAGCTCAGTATGCAATCAGGGTGTCTGTCTCCTTCCCAGCCTAGACTTATACCACAAAATGCTCTCCTTTCATTGCCTCTTCCTTGGTAAGTACCAGCCTCAGGGAAATGAGGGCCCCAAGGAAAAGCACACTCCTCTTTATTCTGTGGAATCCCCCTTCCTCAGTGGGCCGGGTAGCCCTGCCTTCAGCCCCAGCCCCACAGAGGAGTGATGGAAGATGGAGGGGGAGCAAACGCGGGGGGGGGGGGGGGCACGAAAGCCAGGGGTAGCCCTGCCTCTGGGAAAGGAGAAGCTGATGGAAGAGATTAAAAGCAGCTCCATCCTTTACAGATGCGAAGAGCTGCTGACACTTTCAAACACGAAGATGAAATAAACATCGAAAACTATCCCTGGGTTGAAAAGAAAAGCTGCCCGCAGGCGTGATCACACCCTAGACCAGTGATGGGCAATCTTTTGAGCTTGGTGTGTCAAAATTCGCTAAAAAACCGAGCATAACTCGGGTGGTGTGTCACTTGAGAAAAACGGCCTAACCGGAAGTCCCAGAACTAGACGCTCTGTGCCGGAGTTCTGTTGTTTTGGCCTACAGACCTCCGGCACAGAGTGTCTACACTACAGCAAATGTTTTATCCTCGGCTACTGCATCTGGCCATGCAGGAGCCGAGGATGAAACGTCCTTCTAGACATGTGGCCTCATACTTCTCTGGTATGCAGCCGCATGGTGTCATGGAAAATGGCTATGCGTGTCAGTGCTGACAGGCATCATAGGTTCGCCATCACGGCCCTAGAAACTCCTGCTGGAGTCTGAGCTGTTCCCCTGCTTTCTCTCCTGATTTTGGATCATCAACCAAAACAGTCAGATTCCTTGCCACACTGATGAAGATGATGACGGCAACACTAATAACACTGGCCCTCGCTCCTGAGGCTTGTGCATGTCACTTTGGTACTTTACATCCAGTAACATCTAATCATCCCACTTTCCAACAGTGCAAGAGGGGGTTCCATTAGCCCACTTTTACCATGGAGAAAATTGAGGCTCAGAGAAGGGGAGGTCACAGGTCACATGCTCAAATGATTACAGAGGCAGACAGGCAGTATATATGAGGAAGTGGGGTGAATATACCAATTCTGATTCATGTGAACCATGTGAACTGGAGATGGGAGCTCATGCCCAGAATAAAGGGGACCTTCCTCAGCACCATCCCTGATGTGGATACAAGGGAAAGTGGGCTCAGGGTGGCCAGAGCTTATTTTTCAAGTGAATACAGAATTTTGGATTTGAATGTGACATCTGCCCATTTTTGTAAGTAGCTATATCAGTTAGGATTAGGGTCCTATCCTTATAACAAAAAAACCTAAAAATAACAAGGCTGAGATAAAAGTTTATTACCCTCTAACATAAAAAGGACTTGGAGACTCAACATCTCCAAATACAGTTACATCCTGAGTACTAGGGATTAGGGATTCAACATATGAGTTTTGGAGGGGTCCCAATGCAGCTCATAACATTGTCCATCTCCCTCACCCACCTACAAACTCCATAAAGCAGAGGTCCCCAAACTACGGCCCGGCCCGTGGGCCAAATTGCGGCCACCTGAGGCCATTTATCTGGCCCCCGCCGCACTTCCGGAAGGGGCACCTCTTTCACTGGTGGTCAGTGTATGGAGTACTGTATGTGGTGGCCCTCCAACGGTCTGAGGGACAGTGAACTGGCCCCCTGCGTAAAAAGTTTGGGGACCCCTGCCATAAAGGAAGAATTCATGTCTGGTCAGAGAAACTCTTGTGTTTTAAAAAAGAAAATGTTGAGGTGACATTGGTTATTAAAACCATACAGGTTTCAAGTGTACCATTCTATAACACACCATCTGCATACCGCATGGTGTGCTCACCATCCAGAGTCAAGTCTCTTTCCGCCACCATTACCGGCTTCTTTACCCTCTTCTTCCTCCCACTCCCTTTCCCTCTGGCAATCACCATACTGTTGTCTGTGTCTGTTTTTACTTTTTATATTTTCTTAATCCCTTCACCTTTTTACCCAACCCCTTCCTCTCTGACAGCTGTCATCTTTATGTATCTATGAGTCTCTTTCTATTTTGTTTGTTTGTTTCATTTATTAGATTCCACATATAAATGAAATTATATGGTATTTGTCTTTCTCTGACTGGCTTGTTTCACTTAGCATAACGTTCTTCCGGTCCATCCATGCTGTCACAAAAGGTGAGATTTCCTTCTTTTTACAGCCCAGTAATATTCTGTCATTATATGTACCACAGCTTTTTCATCCACTCATCTACTGATGGGCACTTGGCTGCTTCCAGACCTTGGCTATGTCAGTAATGCTGCAATGATCATAGGTGTGCACATATTATTTCGAAGTAATATTTTGGGTTTCTTTGGATATATTCACAGAAGTGGAATTGCTGGATCATAAGGCAGTTCCGTTTTTAGTTCTTTTGAGGAACCTCCGTACTGTTTTCCACAATGGCTGAAACATCTTGTGTTATTTTATAGTTGAATACGTGTATAATTGGTAGAACATGTGACATACATGATTTACTTCAGTAGGTGTGCGATTACTAGAAAAATATATATAACTAGCACAGCAAACCAATCAGTTTACAGGTATTGTTTGGAATGAGGCTAGAGAGGGAAAGGCAACATTAAGAAAAAAGATTAAGCCTGACCTGTGGTGGCGCAGTGGATAAAGTGTCGACCTGGGAACACTGAGGTCGCCAGTTCAAAACCCTGCACTGGTCTGGTCAAGGCACATATGGGAGTTGATGCTTCCAGCTCCTCCCCCCTTTCTCTCTTTCTCTCTCTCTCTCACTCTGTGTCTCCTCTCTAAAATGAATAAAATAAAAATAAAATAAATTAAAAAAGAAAAAAGATTAAATACGTAAGGTATGCTGATATAGCAAAGCCTATGCAGGTGGTACCTCACGGGCTGGAGTAGGGGAAACTCGGTACTGAGAACTGGCTCTAATGGCACATGAGCTTAAACTTCATTTTTGGCTTTCTCCTTGGCTGTATGACCCTGGCCAAGTCACTCAGGCTTTCAAAGCTCCCATTTCCTTATGTATCTAATGAGCATTCTAAATACATATGTCCCATATGGCTTTCTGAGAGTTCCATAAGGCTTGTCAAGAAGAGCTCAAGGCTTGAAACCAGATACCAGTCCTGGCTCTGATGCTCACCAGCTGTGTGAACTTGAGCAAATTACTTTACCTCTCTGAGCCTGCTTCTTCTTCTGTAAGAAGAGCATATAATGGTACTGTCAATGTAAGAAATGTTCAAACCTGTAGAAAATTTTTGTAAGTTTATTTGAGCCAAAGTGACAACTGCTAGGAAGGAAAATCTTAACAGCTTGAGAAAACACTCCAGAGAATGGCAGTTTTGCAGCTTATTTTATACATCAGAATCAAAGAAAAAGACAGAGGAGGGCTGCATGAAACCCACTGGTGGAAAATTAGGAGGCAGAAGAAAACAAAGCAGAAAAATCTCTGGGACTGGATAAAAAGTGAAAGAGGAAACATACTTCTTCTATATTGGTGGGTACAGAATAATTAATGCAGCACGTAGAGATGGTCAGGGGAACAGATAACAGTGAGGGTTCCGTGCTCTGTGTTCTGATGGAGGCTGTGCCCTGAGGGGTCTGGAAAAGGGGAGTACTCTAACATTTTTCTTTTTTTGACAGAGACAGAGAGAGAAAGTCAGAAGGACAGATAGGACAGACAGACAGGAAGGGAGAGAGATGAGAAGCATCAATTCTTTGTTGCAGCTCCTTAGTTGTTCATTGATTGCTTTCTCATATGACCGGGGGGGCTGCAGCAGAGTGAGTGACCTCTTGCTCAAGCCAGCGACCTTGGGCTCAAGCCAGCAACAATGGGGTCATGTCTATGACCCCAAGCTTAAGCCAGCAACCCTGTGCTCAAGCTGGTGAGGCCACGCTCAAGCCAGATGAGCCCGTACTCAAGCCAGCAACTCCAAGGTTCGAACCTGGGTTCTCCACATCCCAGTCCAACACTCTACCCACTGCACCACCACCTGGTCAGACTACTCTGACATTTTGAAGGTATGTTATCTAAGATGCAAAAAGACAAGAAACAGGCTCCATTAAGGGAAAGATTAACCTTTGTCAAGGAAGCTACTGGCCTAGGACGTGACTACCACCATGACTTGCTTTGTTAGGAATTTTTATGTTCAGGTTATCCTGTGAGGTTACTTTTGGTCGCAGTTTGTTAGGACTGCCATCCAGGCCTCTAATGAACTTGTCAAGTTTAGTATGTGGCCCAGAGGATTTGATGAGTTAATTCACCTTTTGAGTGATGTCCGTTGTACTATGAGAGTTCAGTCACCATCATTACTATTGGTCACTTTGGGAACAGCTCTGGATGCAAGCTGAAATAGTCCCTCCTAGAGGCAGGCCTTGACCCAGTCAAGTCCCAGCTCCAGGCTAAGTCCTTTTCAACTAGGCTGATGTCAGAAGTCTAAGTTGGAAAGCACAGTCCTGCTATTGACCCTAACACCATAGCCTCAAGGCAGGGAGATGATGTCATGAGAACTGATGCTTTTGTCCAAAAATGATGGGCAAGCGGCAGTGGTATGGGCTTCCTAGGGAAGTCCTTTCCCCCAGTCCTGCTTGCTCAGAGTAGGGGAGGGGGGAAGCTTGGGCCAGAAGTTCTAGAGGTGTCCAAAGATCTTTACTTCTTCCTCATCCTCTTCTGCATGATTTGAACATTTTACAGTGAGCATATACTACTTCTATGATCACAAACAAACAAGAAAGCTATTTTCATTTTGAAAAACCAATCCAGAGCCAGCTTGTACCCTTCTAGAGTCTCAGGGTCAGTTTCTGACCTATTTGGGTCACTTGCTCCTTGGCCTGGCTCTCTGTGAAAATAACAGAACAGGGAATCTCTGGTTCCTTCAACTATAGCCTGCTCTGACTCAAAAGTGAAAATAAGAACACTAGCTCCTTCTGAGGTCCAAATGAGCTGTAGATGTGTAGCAAGGTGCCAAGCACATAATGGGTACTCGATAAATGGCATCTTTATTATTTTCATAGAATGTTCATTATGTTCCATGCCAAATAGTTTGTATGCTTTATTTTACTTAATCTGCACAAGGACCCAAGAGGCAGGTTCTCATTTTAGAGATGAGGAAACTGAGACTCAGAGAGGTAAAAGGACTTCCCCAAAGTTCCTCAAGTTGAACCACCTGGCATCTTCTGCCTGGCATGTTCTTTCTCTAAGTCTGAATTCAGTCTGATGTCACTTCCCTCAGGGGCCCCTTCATTAGCTGATTCCCTCTGACCTTGCTTTGGGCTCTTTGACCTGCCTTCCCTTTTGAATCATCTGGGGAGCTTTCAAAAATCCTGTTGAATCATAGTCTTTGGGGGTGGGACCCAGACACTGGTCTTTTAAAAATCTTTCTAGGCCAATATAATGACAGGCTAGGGCTAAAAATGGCTGTGATAGATAATCACCCAATGAAGGAGCAAAGGTGGATATTTCTTCTCTGCATCTTGTGAATCTCTCTGACATCCCTGGTGTCTGACTCATAACGTTTGGGGAGCATTTCTGTTCTACCTGCTCTCTAAGCCACTAAGAAAAACCAATATTGAAGCCATCAGTATGTACTTCAATAGGTGAATGGATAAATCAACCATGGTACATTCAGATGATGAAATATTACTAAGCACTAAAAAGAAATGAGCTCTCAAGCCATAAAAAGACATGGAGGAACTTCAAATGCATAACATTAAGTGAAAAAAGCTGACCTGAAAAGGTTACATACTGTATAATTTCAACTATATGACATTCCGAAAAAGGCAAACCTATGGAGACCTTAAGAAGATCCAGGGTTGGGGTGATAAATAGGTGGAGCACAGGATTTTAGGGCAGTGAAAATGCTCTGTATGATACTGTAATAATGGATACCTGTCATTACACATTTGTTCAAATCCATTGAATGCACAATCCAAGAGTGAACCCTAACATAAACTATAAACTTTAGATCAATGTAGATTTATTGGTTGTAATGTGTGTACCACTCTGGTGGGGGATGTTGATAATGAGGGAGGCTGGGCATGTGTGGGGGTGGGAAAATTTGAGAAATCTCTGTGCTTTCCTCTCAATTTTGCAGTGAACCTAAAACTGCTCCTAAAAGAATAAAGTTTTTTTTTTCTTAAATTCAATGTTGAATAAATGCTTCCAACTCATTCATTCATTCACTGGGCACCACTGAGCCCCCAGGGCCTGGCCCAGCTGAACGCTGGCAGGTTGGTGTGTGCTACCAGCTCAGTGGCTTCTGTTGGATGGCACGGGGCAATGTACTTAACTCTCCTGGGCCTTAATGATTTCCTCGACATCCAGCATCAACTGAGGTGCCTGAGTTTCGAGTTCTAAGGCCATTACAAGTGGGGCTGGGGATTCAGGGTCCTGGACCATGGTAGAGGGAGACTGAACAATGGTGGGAAGGCAGCAGGGCTTTCTGGCACCAAGAGGACACCTTGTGCAAAAGGGAGGAGGATGAGGTCTCCTGAGTACCTGAGGAAATTACTGCGGTCAGTAGAGAAAGGGAGCAAATAGTGTGTACATGTATGCATGTACTCAGGTACATGATTATGTATGCGAGAGTGGAGGCAGTGTCTCTGAGGGTATAAATGCCAGGAGTGTGTGTGTGTGCATGCAGTGGAGTGTGTATATGCGAAAGCTTGTCTACAAATATTAATGCATGTATATGTGAATTTGCAATAGAATTTGGTGTCTATATGAGGATGTAAACATGTGACTATGTAAGTATATATACAGTACTTATGTAAATTGTGTATGTATATGCAATATATATATATTTATATATATATAATGTGTGACTTTGTAAACATGTGCACATTTGTGTGTGTACGAGGGTGTGTGTGTTACTATCTGGATATTGCTTGTAAAGATATTCATTCTTATGTGCCTCAGTTTCCCTATGTCTACAATGAAGGTAAATATTTACCATGGTGGATTAAAGGCCACAAATTTTTTGCTACTCCTGCCATTGATTGATAGGTGGGGGAGGGTCCTTGTCAGTTGCCCTTCAACCTGGGCTGAACTTGTGATTTATACTGACCAGTAGAATCTGGGCCTGGAGAGATTGCAGTTCTGCATTTGCACATGCAGAACACTGCCTCCCAGAACCCAGTGCCTGAGCTGTGAGAAGCTAGAGCCAAAAGGTGAGGCCACATGGAGGGGAACTGCCAGCTGAGCTCACCACCTACAGCAGCACCAACTGTCTGTCATGGGAGCGAGCCTTCTTGGACAGGGCAGTCCCTCTCAGTCCATACTCAGAAGACTGTGGCCCCAGCTGGCATTAGTAGGAGCAAAACTGTCAGCAGATCTCAGTTAACACACACAATTGTGGGAGAATGGTGGTGGTTGTTTTTAAGCCATTAAATTTCAGAATAATTAGTTATGTAGCAAATTGTCAACAAAAGGTTGCTGTGGCCAATCCAGTGCCAACATGCCAGCAGGAGTCCCCAATTTGGGGTGAGGTAAAAGGAGAGACTTTATTCAAGTGAACAGTTTGAAAACTGTAAGCAAAGCTTCCACCAAGCCTCTGGAAGAAACTGAAAGTAGCTCCTCCAGACAAAGAGGAGGCCTGCTTATACAGAGAAAGTGCCGTGGTCCCAGACTGGTCCATTTTTATACAAATGGAGGATCTAAATTTGTACATTTGATTGGTCCAAATTGCTGGATTGATCAGAATAGTTTGTCCTGATTGGTCGCTCCTTATAGCACCACTCTGATTTGTCAGGAAGGATGCAAATGAGGATATTGCAGCTCCAATTTGATAGGCTGGTCTTAGCCCATTGGTTGAAATAGAACACCAGGAACTCCTATAAAGGTCTACACAGCTGGCAGGGACAGGAGGCAGGAGTCTTGGCAGTATAGTCTGTGGCTTTTCCCTTAAATGCAAAATGCATGTAAGGTCCTGTAAAGCCAGCAGTTGCCGCTGTCATGGCCATCCACATGCAGGTTCACATTAGATTTGGACAGATGGTAAAGAAACAGTGGAGCCAAAAAATGGTGGGCAATTCCTTTATCAAAGTCTTGCACTGACTGATGAGCAACAAACAGGGAAAACACTTTCCTTTCACTCAGGGCTCTCAAAACCACTGACACATTCTCCGATTCCACAACCAGGAGAATCTTTTCTGGTTTCTCTTCGAATCAAAGGCCCCACCAATCTCAGCGGGGCTTGCAAAAGTCCCTCACGTCCGGTTCCCCATCTGCACACCTCCATTCTCTGCACATAGCTTCTTCTTCTGTACTCTGCATTCTCTCAGCTCTCACTCTGCAGACATGGCTTCTCTTTGCCTCTTCTTCTGCTCTTTCTTTTCAAAACTTTCTGGCACGAAAACTTCTCCTCTAGCAAACATTAGCAAAATAATGGTCCTTCCCAAGCAGGGAGCTGATTTGCAATTTGCAATCAACTGCTCTGCTCTGAGGGCAGGCACATATGTGGCTGCCCAGCACCATATTTTAACAATAAAAGTGAGCAAACTCAAAAAATACAAATTTTACAAACTAATTTGCCCAACAAGTCCCCTACAGACAACAGCTAATGATTATGAACTTGGGCCCAGTTAACCACAGGAGTCCTTTTGGACAAGTATATTCCTTCTCAGAGTCAACAAAATAGATACCATACTTTGTAGAGGTTTTAAGTACTTACAACAGAAATCTTGAAAAGGGCCAGGTAGTAAATATTTCAGTTTTTGCCTCTGCTGTTGTAGTGCAAAAGCAGCCACAGATAATGACTGTGACCGTTGCAATAATCAACAGAGTATGGGTGTCATAAAATGTGCACGGCTGTGTTCCAATAAAACTTTATTTACACAAACAGGCAGCAGGCTAGATTTGGCCCATGGGCAGTCATTTGCTCAGACTTACAAAACTACCTGGAACACACTGAGAGCTATAAAAGTGTTAGCTACCAGCTTTTAAATGTGAGTTCAAGAGCATGGATGTCTATGCATGCATATGTGTACACATATGTCTGCATGGGAAGCATGTGTCTAAATGGGTGTAAATGTGTCTGTGTGCTTAATTTGTTTAGTTGTGTAAAAACAAAGCCATAAGCTTGTACCAGCCAACATTTCAAGGCAGCTACCTCCGGCCTTCCCTCTTCTCTTCTGGGGAGAAAGGGAAGCATCTTAGAAAGCCAAGAGAAGACAGAGCTGGTATGTACCAGTCCATCTGGGTTAAGTTTGGAGGGAAGCCATCATTGGTGGCTGGGCTACTGTAGGGCCAGCAGCCCACGCCTTTCCCTCTACAGGAAGGAGGATGAGGTCATCCCTCTGGGGGTCAGGGGGAGGGGACACTGTAAAACTGAAAAATGAACTCTGGAGCTTCTAAGAAACGGTTTGGGAGTTGGGAGAAAGCTATCCCCCCTCCTGGGTGGGTGGCTTTTCCAAGCAAGTTGTAAACATCTGCCTGCTGGTTTCATTTTGATCTCCCGCTGTGGGACTCAAAAGAGGCTACTTCCTGCATGATTAACCTCCTAGGCTGGCTTTACAAGAGCCAGAAATGCAGCAAGTGTTCTTTTAGGAAGCGACAGATGTAGATTCAAATCCCTGTCTGCACTTACTTTGCTAAGTGGCTTTAGGGCATGCGGCCTCATTTTTCCCAACCTCAGTTTCCTCATCTCTAAAATGGGGGTGATAGGCCTGACCTGTGGTGGCGCAGTGGATAAAGCGTTGACCTGGGAACACTGAGGTCGCCAGTTCAAAACCCTGCACTGGTCTGGTCAAGGCACATATGGGAGTTGATGCTTCCAGCTCCTCCCCCCTTTCTCTCTCTCTCTCTCTCTCTCTCTCTCTCTCTGTGTCTCCTCTCTAAAATGAATAAAATTTAAAAAAATAAAGCTTTAAAATGGGGGTGATAGTAGTACCACTTCCTAGGATTTCTGCAGTGACCAGCTGAGGATGCTATGTGTCATGCATTTGGCATGGAGCTTCACATACAGTAATTGCTCTGCAAGGTGATACTCTGAGGCAGACCTGAATGGTGGTTTAGTGTGCTGGGTTTCAAGATTCAGGGCAGCCTTCCCTAATCCCTCAGGGCTTTGGTAAGGTCCCTTCTGATATACAGTGTCACAGAAACCTGTTTCTTTCCTTCAAAGCATTCACCTCTCTTATCCAGCACTCATTGGCATGCTTATTTGATGGGTCCCTGTCTCCTCCAGCAGACTGGAAGCTGCAGACAAATGAGATGGTATCTGTTTTGCTAACCACTCTATCCTGAGTGCCAGCATGGCCTAGCACATAGTTGACACTCAATGATTATTTACTGAATGTGTGAATGGGGATAGAACACTTCATAATTTGGAATTCCTTGGGGCTTAGGAAAGAGCACCTTCTCTCCATTTTTAATCATCACATGAAATTGAAGAGCTTCCAATGGGATCTTCAAAAATGGAGTTATGATAGAAGCCCTCTTCAGCATTCTGTTGCATTAATTAGGATAGGTGGGACTATGCTATAGTATCAAAGAACTCCAATGTTTTGGGTTTTTTGTTTTTTTGTTTTTGTTTTCTTGTGTGTGACAGAGACAGAGAGAGGAACAGACAGACAGGAAGGGAGAGAGATGAGAATCATCAATTCTTTGTTACGGCACCTTAGTTTCTCAGTGAATGCTTTCTCATATGTGCATTGACCGGGGGGCTACAGCAGACCGAGTGACCCCTTGCTCAAACCAGCGACCTTGGGTTCAAGCTGGTGAGCTTTGCTCAAATGAGATGAGCTTGCGCTCAAACTGGTGACCTCATGGTTTCAAACCTGGGTCCTCTGCGTCCCAGTCCGACTCTCTACCCATTGTGTCACTGCCTGGTCAGGCAGAACTCCAATGCTTTGTTTCAGAGGATAATATCACAAAGGTTGATTTCTCACTCATGTGACGTCCAGTATGAATCAGGTGACTGTCAAAGGCAGCTGTTTGCTTCGTAGTGAGTCAGTCAGTTCCATCTTGTGATGCTGCCGTCTTCATACTTGGCCTTTCTCGCCTCTGTAGGATCACACATAAGCCCCTTCTGCTGCCGCCCATTGGTCAGAACCAGTCACGGGGCCCTCCTAACTGTAGGGGTCTGGGAGATACTGGGTTCCTCAAGGATATGCAGCAAGCAGAAGTGTCTGTGCCACCTGTGGGAAGGGCTCAGACTCCTCAGCTGGCCTCATGGGGACGAGTTCAGTGGGACCATACCCAATGCATTTTGAAGACTTGGAAAATGAAGATTCCTACTAATTACATTGCTCTTGAAAACCAGGTATTTATCAGAGGAAAAATAATGAATCATCACAAATCCTTTGCTTAAAATATGGAGCAGTGCTTTCAGTGCTGAGGGTCCATCCCTATTCTCCAAACACCACACTAGTTTTTTATGTGGTTGTTATACATTTTAACAGTTTCATTTTGATAAGGATCAACAGTTTACCCATCAGAGGCATAGCTCCTAATTTGAGGTGACCAATGATTAAATAAACCCCAAAGATAAAAATACTTTGATGAGATTAAGCCCTTAGAGGCTTTTAGTTTGAGTCTGGCACACAGTAGGACTCCTAATTCTTCCCCTGATCCCACCACCACAGTTTCATTGAAAGACATCTTGATGGACTTTAATTTTGTTTTAAGTGCTAGCTCAAAATCCTTGCATCTAAAGATGGTGGGGTGGAGGGGGCAGAGATTGAGACAAAGTGTGGGGAAAGTCATTGAATATTCATGAAAAAAGCCAGCATTTTGTGAAGACAGGCTGTATCTGATATATGTTCTCCCTGGGATAGATTAAAAGAATGAGGTTACTGTCCCTCCAAATATAGAGGCTTTTCTTTGCTAAGTATCAGGATAACTCTGATGGCTTTTTAATTTTTTTTCAAAATATTTTTCATCATTTCCCTCTCCCTGGGTTTGAAGAAAAGGAGAACTGCCAACAGGATTAAACCCTGTGCCTACTTAGCAATGACACTGTGCCTTGTCATTTCAGCCACAGAGTTCTGACCTAGGGTTTTATTCCACCCCCATCCCCCCGCCCACCGCTTCTGCTGTCTCTACCACATAGCAAACTTCACAACACCTGGTGGGAAAATCACAGGTTCTCCACTAAAAGGTTCCAGAAGGGCCATCTGACCTAAGTCAGTGGTTCACAACCCTGGCTGAATTCTAGAATTATCCAGAGAGCTGTGGAAAGTACCCATGCCTGGGCTGCACCCCGAATCTCTGACCTCACTGGGTCAGGGTGGAGTCCTGAGCATGGATAATCTTATAAGACCCCTTGTATATTATTTTAAGTTCAGATTGAGAACTACTAGCTTAAGCTTTCTGCCAGATTCAAGCAATGCAAATCATATTTCACTTGAGAAATAAAATGGGGAGAAGGCTTAGAAGATGACACAATTTAAAAGGAAGAGATATGAGGGCGGTCAATTCTCTCACTGAATGCTCTCCCCTCCAGAAACATGCACAGCAAATATTCACAACTGCAGTATACTCCCAGTGCGAAGGGAGGTTGGTGATGGGGAGGCACAGGCAGAGTGCCCAAGGGTGACACCCCTTAAGAAATGGATTCCCCTTTCTGTTGTCCCAAAGCTGCAGGGGCACTACTCCTAGGAGACCACGGCTCGCATTTGGGTGGCACTTCTCAATTTCACATGCATTACTCTTAGATTCTCCCAACAAACCTATGAAAGGAGGAGCTGTCACCTCATTTTGCAAATCAGAAAACTGATGTCCAGACAGCTTAACTGACTTGCTCTAAAGTCTATGACCACTGAATGGTAGAACTGAGACTTCAATTCTAACATATATGGAGCATTTACTATCAATATATGCTAGGATTTAGGCAATATACATTATATTATTACAGAACTATAAATTCCCTAATTACTTCTCACTTTTTTGACATATTTGTTTCTAGCACTTATGTGGCAGAATCTTATTTACCCACAAATACCCATTCTGTATATTTTGCTCAAGGCTGCTGTTTGACAGGTGCCAGGCTCCCTTTCCCAGCTTCCCGTATTAAGAGTGGTCATGTGAGACCATTCTGGCCAGTGAGATGCAAGAGGAAGTGTACCGTGTTCCCTAATCCATTCTTCCTTCTCCATCCATGCCTGTAGCAGCCACTGTGGGCTCTTGACATGACAAACGCAAGTATAAAATAAAAATAGCATATGAGAAGCAATCAATGAGCAACTTAAGTGCCATAACTATGAGTCGATGCTTCTCATCTCTTTCCCTTCCTGCCTGTGTGTGTGTCTCTCTTACTAAAAAAAAAAAAAGAGAGAGAGAGAGAAAAAAAAAGAAAAATAAAGGCTCCCCCACCAAAAAAAAATGACAGAGCAAAACGATGCCTGGGTCCCTGATTCATCCCTGCACTGCCTACCTCCAGGCTTCCCACTGACAAGAAAACATAAACCTCGATTTGTCACTATCAGTTAGGCTTTTTATAAGTTGTGGCCAGATCCATTCCTAAGTGATACCATTCCCTAAACGTGCGTGGTCACCATTGCTCTGCTCCTCTACAGCTGAGCACCTCCCACCACGTTGACACCAGCCAGCACCTGATTGGAGCTAAGCTCATCCACGTTAGGGATGCTGAACAAGTGTCTTAACCGTGTTACCTTTGAGACCTGCAACACTTCATCACCTGCATCAGCACTTCAGTCCCTCCCCACCCCCTTCCGTTTGTTTTTACAAGATAAGGACAGCTGTGTAAACATACTGCTTAAAGATGGCAACACTGCCACAAGTGACGCAGGGAGGCTGGCACCCCACCGTGCTTCAGCTGACAAGAGAACCCTGGGTTCGCTGAGGGGAAGGTGGTTTGGTTGGTGTCAGTCAAGGGCTTGTAGGAAAGTCTGGCTGTTTGAAAGTCAGATGCACAGAGGTTAAGGACAGCCTTTGTTTACTCCAGCGGCAGCCCTAGGGCACCAGGTTTGTTTCTAAGCTTCCAAATCAGTGAGCTGTTGCTGAGCAAGAAAACTACCTCTAACTCAGTGGCTTAAACAATGTTCAATGTGATGGGCCAGTCGAGTGGTTCAGCTGACCGGGGCCAAGTTTAGCTGGTCTTGGAGGGGCTTGTGCAAAGTGTTTCAATCTGTCTGTTGTCAGGTCCGCTGTGGGGAAGAAGGGGGTGGTGGGGGATGGTCTGGGATGGCCTCACTCACCTCTCTCACAGGTGGCTGGCTAGCAGCTCTAGTGAAACGGCTGGTTGGGTCATGAGGTCTCTCATCCTTCCGGGGCGGAGGCAGGCTTCCAAGAGAACAACCAGAAGCAGGCAAGGTGCCTTGAGGCCTAGGCTAGCACTAGCACAATGGCTGTCATGGTACTGTATTACATTGAGCTGTAACAATGTGCACCACTGCAGTCTGTTGACTAAAGAAAGTCACAAAGCCATTCCAATCTCAAGAGAAAGGCAAAAGTCACGCCGCCCCCTCTTGATGGGAGTGTCTGCAAAGCGACTTTGCAAAGGGCATGGGTACTGGAAGGGTTGGAGAAAAGACTTTTTCTTTGTCATCAGTCCACCACAGTACCCTGAGTGAGAGCTTTTCATAGAGGGGAACACCATGGGCATCAAGGAAAGAGATGAACTAGATCTGGGTAGCAAAGAGATGGCTGGGTGGCCAAAATGGAAACAATCCTGCAGTGGAGAAAGAATGAGCAGCAGAAGGAACAGAGGAAGAGGCGGGACACAGACCGAATGGCAAGTCCATTCCGATACTGACTTCCACACTGACTTGGAGCAGGTGCTCAACATGTGTCAGGCACTTGCAGGCACAAGCAACCGTAATCCCCAACTGCTCCTATAAGGGAAGTTCCGTTATGAATCCCTTATACAGAGGAAGGACCTGAGATTTACAGAGGATGAGGTCATTTGCGGAGAGACACACAGATGAGAAGTGCAGGAAGCAAGGTTTGAGGAGGGGTCTCTGGGCATTCAGGTGCTGACCTTAACTGCAACACTGTTCTGTCTCTAGGGTAACTTGTCTCCCTGTCCCCATGTCAGCCCCGATCACCCTGCCCGAGCCAGGCCTGGACCACTGAGGCATCTGCTGACTTTCAGTTTGGTTACGTACAGCAAACCTTTTCTGTAGAAAGCCAGGGAATAAATCTTTTCAGTGTTGTGTCCCAGTTACTCAACTCTGCCCGCGAAGGGTGAGAGCAACCGGAGAGTATGTAAATGAATGGGTGTGGCCATGTTCACATGAAATTGTATTTACAAAAATATTTTGTAAATAAATAAAAATACATCATTTGCCAACCCCTGCTTAATCCATTCAAGCAGAGTGAGTCAAACTCAAATGCTAACCCTGCCATTCCTTGCTCATTGGCTGTCTTATGATCAGCCTAACTTGCAGCATAGTTTACAGCCTTGTAGTCAAAGCATGGCCTCTGACCCTGCAGCACCACAGTCACCTGGAAGCTTGCAAGGAATGCAGCGTCTCAGGTCCCACTCAGACCTGCTGAATCAGAACCTGCATTCTGACAAGACTCCCAGGTGATTTGCACACCCGGGGCGATCCTACCTCTCCCAACTCATCCTTGGCCACTGAAGCCTCCTCGCACCCCCTCCTCATTTTCCAGCCAAACTGAAATGCTTCTCTCCCCCTTGGGCTTGATGCATCCTCCAGTTCAACCCCCTTCACTTAGCAAATTCCTGCCTAATTCTGGATCTTGACTTAGATAGCACTTGTTCCAAGCAGCCTTCCCTGAACTGCGGGAGGTGGCTCTCTTTGTGTTTTCATAACCTTCCCCTACCTAGCACTCACCACACTGTATGGAGACGTCTTCTTTAACTGCCTGCCTCTCACAATAGTTTGTGTGCGCAAGAGAGAGAGATCACATTGGTCTGGGTCATCACTGCGTGTGTCCTCACCCCCCCACACACACACAATAGCTACTAAATAACTACTTGTTAAAAACTGAAGGCAACATACCCCACCCACCTTTTCCCCTGGGCAAGCATCCTACACAACTACTGTTTAATCAGCCTGTGGGTACAAGTTTCCCTAAACTTTCACCAGCGCCAAGGCTTTGAAGAGTCCTACACAGCCTCCAAGACTCCATCTCTCACTAAGCCTGGTGGTTTTTCATATTAGCAAATGTTTACCACTTGCAGAGTGCCTGAGGGCCTAAGAGATTTCTGGGCAAAATTCTAGAGCTATAAATTAGCCACAGGCCAAGACTTGAATTACATTTAGGAGTGTGTGTGGGAGCAGGGATGGGGGTACAGGGGTGGGGCAGGGGGCAGCAGAGGGGCATAGGCAGAAGAAGGGTCTAGGCAAGGGAAAAGAAGACCTGAAGACAGGTCCCCAGGCCGTATGGCTACAAAGCTCTGAACTGGCATCTTTTCCCACCTATGTACCGAGCCTTTTTTTTTTTACAGAGACAGAGAGAGAGTCAGAGAGAGGGATAGATAGGGACAGACAGACAGGAACAGAGAGAGGTGAGAAGCATCAATCATTAGTTTTTCATTGCAACACTTTAGTTGTTCATGGACTGCTTTCTCATATGTGCCTTGACCGTGAGGCTACAGCAGACTGAGTAATCCCTCGCTCGAGCTAGCGACCTTGGGTCCAAGCTGGTGAGCTTTGCTCAAACCAGATGAGCCCGTGCTCAAGCTGGCGACCTCGGGGTCTCGAACGTGGGTCCTCTGCATCCCAGTCCAAAGCTCTATCCACTGCGCCACCACCTGGTCAGGCCTGAGCTAATTCTGTACAGTGACTCCAGCTTGCTGAATGGGGGATGACTCCCATACACCCGGGCGACGAGGTCAGGTGAGGCTTCCATAAGGAATCGTCAGCCAGGAAGATGAGACCCCTCCCAAAATCTAATGTCCAGTCCAGAGGTTTCTATAAGTTCCTTTATTAGCAAAGCAAAGTATAAAAGAACAAGGTCCCCCAATGACCCAGATGATTAAAAGTGCAAATTTACTCCCCCCTGAAATAGAAAACAAATGGCAGGCCTCGGTTATCTGGGCCATGGTAATTTGGTGATTAAAACGCCTTTTAATCACACAACTGTAGCAGCTGAACCATATTTGATTAAGTCTTTGGTCTCTGTTATTGGAACAAAGCATATGTTATGACTGCAGCTGACACACTGCATCATAATCGTACAGTTTAGGGTCAGAACACACATCAAAAATCACATTAAAATAGGAGGAATGTTTTAAAGTCAAGTGACTGAATCAAGGCACATTTTTTTTAAAAGCAAAAGGTGCTAAAAATATTACTGAATATCTGATAACATCAAAAACCAGATTATATATAATTTAGCTGCATGTTGTAGTCTATTCTCTATATAAAGATGATCACATATATCTTCACTTGCTCCCGGTTTATACTTGCTTTATCCCCACCAAATCATATGCCATGGAGGTATAAAAAAAATAAACAATTGTGTCTAAGTAACAAGCATGCGATTTTTAAAAAATTAACAAGTGCCACATGAAAACCCTGAACTTCTTTCCCGCTCAAGGGACACTGGAAATGTTAGAGATTCATTTTTTCCACTACTGGGGAGGGAGGTAATAACCTTCCACTTTGTGGGTGGGGATAAGTTAAGTCTTTGGCATCAAGGTCAAAGCCACATTTTACAGAAAAAGTGACTTCCTCCACGAGGATAAAAGAGATGCTTTGGAAGCTGTTGGGTTAATGGCTTCAGAACACTACGCTTTTAATTTTGGTGGGAGCCACCGAGTCAGAAAGGGATAAACGCATCTTGTCAGGACAGGGTTCTTGGCTAGTGGAATGATAACAAGCCTAAGAGGCTTGGCCTGAAGACCCAGCACTGCTTTTCTGGTGTTCCAAGGCCACCAACTCTCATTACTAAGACACAGATAAGGACATTACTAATAAAATAATATAAAATAAAATAATAATAATTTTAAAATAAGAATACAACGCAAATAAAAAAGAAACAAGTTATTCTTCAATCCTTGCTGATGACTCATCTTCAAACTCTGACATAGCCTAGGAGTTCAGCCCAGACTCACCAGGAAGGAAATGCCAGGAACTGGTCCCCAGTGGTTTGCAGGAGGATCTGACTGCAAAAAACAGCTCCAGGGTAGAGGGTCCTTCTGGGAATTCTGAGTGACGTGTTATCTGTAGCCATGTTGAGTTTTTTGGTTTGTTTCTACAATAAAGCTTAGCTCTGAGAAATAAAGAAGACTAAACTATCACTCCCCCAACTATGTATAACATCATATCCATAACAATAAATACAACCTTATACATACATAGTGGGAAGGGTAAGTGCAAAGGCAGGGGTCATAAACTGGTAGCCTGCAGGCTCAACCAAATGTTTTGTTTGGCCCACATGGTGTTTTGAACATGTTTTAAAATTACTTTGTTTAAAAGTCAAGAGTTTCACTTTTCAAAAAAAATCCCGATTTCCGGTCCCTCTGTACCCAGTTGCCCTGTATGGAGCGGAATAATGGCTGTCCCCTTAAGACAGGCATTTCCCACTGCCCACCCACGCCCTCTCTGCCTTGCTTCTGCAGGCTGCTGAGTTTGCGACCCCTGATTTTGAAACAGCACATACCTAAAAATGTGTTTCTTAACCCAAACCTCTCTCCCACACTCATGATTTCCACCCCTTTTCCCCTTCCTTTCACTTCCATCTTAAATCCTCCTTCCTGAGTCCTTCAGGCTTTTCTTGGTTCCCTCGCATTCTCCCTTCTTTCACTTCAGTTACATTTTGCAAAAAACCTCCACCACCTACTCTCAGCCCAGGAGCATTCCAGCATGGCTCCCAACACATGGCCATTGCAGAAGGGAGGACGCCTCGTGGCAGAACGGCTGAGTCATTTTCCCCAAACACTGCCCTTGGGCACTGGCTGGACAATTAACCCCCATCCACCCTTTTTTAAACGAGCAATTCTGAGCTCTCCTATATAAAAATATTTGCAAATATCAATCTCCAGTACCAAGTATACACCAAAAATGTGCACTTTTCTGATCAAGGTCATGACGGAGCCCTAATAAAATACAGAACTGAGCTTAATTTAAGTGCCCTGGGCAACCATCACTCCTGGCTAATGTGCCGTATTATTTCATTTGTACACAGTACATGTTTCGGATTACAAAGCATTGATCAAAATTGATCAGAAAACTCTTAAGTTTTGGTTACCATGTACAGAGAATAATTGCTCAGCATGGCATTTAAATAAAACATTAATATTTAAAAATTCACAAACACAATGCCCCCATTAATTTAAAAAAATAACATTTTAAAATCTTGAGGATGGGTGAGGTTTTGGGTAATTAAGAAAAACCTGAAGAAAAAACAAATAATAAAAACCTACAAGAACAGTATGTTAGCAGATTTAAACTTCAGGAGACTATTGAGTTTAAAAAGGAATCTATTAACTCAGCTAAAAATCTTTGGAAAATTCAGCTTTTATAGCTTTATAATCGCTCCAAGAGCCTCGCTGTCCTCTGCTCCAGTAGACTCACTGACTACAGGGGAAATTGTGGCTGACTACGGAAGCGTTATAAGATCTAATCCCTACTGGCATTTACTTTATTTAAATTTTTTTAAAAACACTATGCAGTTTGTATCTTTGCAGAGAGTTAGCAGACTGATTCCTTCCCTTATGTAGTACCTTGTAACCTAACACGGACCTCAAAAGCTAGGAATGACCTTTTGTGGTATTAAGGGGAACTCGCCCCAAAACAACCTCAAAGAGAAAGCACATTTGCAACGGTTTCTCTTCCAGTCTAAGGTTGCAAAAGATATAAGAAGTCTCTGCAGTTCTGATGAGGCTTTCCTATAAATTATTTATTCACAATGATTTCCTGCAGTGGCCGATTAGGTCCCTGAAAGAAAGTTTAAAGAATTTCCTCAAAATAACTCAGGAATTAAACAATGGCCCTATTCAGGTGGTTACTTCTGTCTTCCAAGTTTTACCTCTAAGAGTCTAAGGGAGTACATGTTTTTGTTTAAGAAAAGAGAAAGAAAAATCTCAAAGTATAACACTGGGACTGGCTGCAGTTTCTGTTAGGCAAGCATATGATGGACCATTCGAAGCTAGGAATTGTGGGCTGTTAGACATTAGGGAGGACAAGGGATTTCAGAATGGGCTCTGAATCCTGGCTGCAAAACATGTCCCACCTGGTGAAACCTCTGTCCAAAGCCTAAAAGAGCCGACTGCTGACAAAGGCTATCTCGCTTCATCTCTGGCCATCTCTTCTGGCCTCCTCTACTGTATTTGTCCTCTGCTGACTGATCAGGGAGTCATTGGTCTTCAAGAACAGAGCCCAAGATACTGAACTACACATAAGTGAAATGCTTTGCAAGACCTATGCTGAATCAACCACTCCTCAAAGTCGCCGGAGGACTTGTTAAAGGCAGCTTGGGCAATGGGAGACAAACTTTCCAACCACTAACCATTACCAAGCACTGAGAGTGCTAGCTACACGACAGGCAGTCTCAATGCTCAGCCTCCAGCAGGCGACACACTTCCTCTTCCTCATCTCATTCAACCCACAGAGAAATCTCACGCAAAGGGGTCTGCTTAAAAGCCTTAAAACAAAAAGGTTTGTCTCCAGCCAGCAGCACGTCCCAGTGAGACACCTTGAGAGATAAAGACTAAAATACATCTTTCTCAAGACCCAACATGTTTTCTGCCCTCTCCAGAGTTGTTGTCTTAACCATGTCCTCTGATGCTTCTTTGCACTGTGCCTGGCTCACAGTATTCGATCAATGAATGGGTGTTGACTGGTACATATCCAGGCGTGTGCCTGGAGGGATGTAGGGCAAGCCTGCTTTTCAAGGCTGCACACTTCTTAATAGTAAATGCAAGCGGGCCTCCCTTGGCAGATGCAACATTTGGCACTAGCAATTACCACAAAACAAAGGAATTGATCAAAATAAAGTGCTATTTGCTCTGGAAGTTTCTCAACCAACTCTTGACTGCCTCTCAACCTGTGACTTACTTCTTCACAATCCCATCAAACACCCGTGATGGCACCATTTAAAAATACATTAACTTGAAGAGTGATCCTCAGAACAGTAGCCCCTAAAATAGAACTTCAATTCCAGTTGTAGATATTCATATTATTTTAAAAGAGAATTAGGAACCCAGGACCTAGCAAGTAGTTATGCCAAAAAATACTAACTTCTTTAAATGTGAGAGCCAAGGAGATCTGTGTCTCAAAAAACCAATAGAGGAAACTTTCCCTGCTGCTAGTTCTTGCTTCCTTCACTGGACTTCCCTAAAATCCACGGATCCTTCTACAGAATCATTCCACACAAACCAACATATGGACCAACTCTGAGCTGCTGCTTTTGGATGTCTTTCCAGAGCCTTCCCAGGACACCCTGGTGGGTGTGAAGAAGATACCATAACTATACTGGATGTGGACCTAAGAGTGGCATTTAAGCCACGAAATGTCATCCTCCAAATTTCCCAACACATTCTGCAGCTCATCTTCCTGGAGTTGAACTGGCTTCATTGCCATCCTCACCCCTGGCTGGTGGGAGAGGTTTTAGGAGCGTTAGGCCAGGTAGGAACACTGTCAGGGTTTACGGGTCATCTTTAAGGAACCCCTGGGTGCGCTGACTCCGGGGTGCGGGGCACCTGGCAAGGTAGCGAGGACCCCCATATGCCCGGAGAAGCTGGGGCAGCCTTCGCCAGGTGGACAACAACCGTGAGGCCACAAGTTCTCGGGTGTGGCGGTTGAAAGCAGCCAGGAGGTCAACTGGGGCGGCTTCCCGCAGTACCTTGGGGAGTGGGCCCACTTCGGCTGCTGCCCCGCCAGGGCCCAGGATGCAGTGGAAGAGTGTCTGGCGTCGCAGCAGGCAGTCCCTAAGAAACCGCACTAACTGTTCCAAGCGCTTGACCAGGTGCGCCTCATCCCAGCCTTGTTCAGGAGCCCTCTCGCGCAGCAGCACCGCCAGCAGCGCCGTCTTGAGCACGTATGAGGACAGGATGCGTCCCCACTGGGTGGAGGTCGTGGGGTCCAGCCCATGGGCGCCCAGGTCTCGCACGGCTTTAAGCAACTGCAGGCACTTGAGGTAGCAGGCACCTGGAGGTGCCCGTTCCTGCAGCCAACCCAGCAGCTTCTGCTCCTGGCGGGCTGTGTTTACGCCCCACAGTGCATCGGCACGCAGGCCGCCCGGGAGATCTGACAGAGGCCCAAAGGGCGAGGATGGCGGTGGTGGAGACACGAGGAAGACGCCGTCACCCAAATGGACTGCGGGAATGAGACGCACCGCCATGGAAAGACGGCAGCAACCGTAATCGGTACGGCAGGGCAGGATGTGCAGGGTGGGAGGCTGCTCCAAGCCGCCCGGGGTCAGGCTTACCCGACAGCGCCCTTCCAGGCTGTAGCGCACAGTGGCCAGAGAGCGCTGCAGATGCGACTGGAACCAGCGCAGCACCAGGGTAGCCGAGAGATGGCGCCTCCCGCACATGTCCACACAGAAGCCGTCGGCGAAGGGTTTGCAGTCCCGGAGCCAGTGACCCCCGGAGATCCCCGGCGGCGCCTTGAGTGCGCACACCAAGCAGCCATTAAAGGCTGGGGCCAAGTCAGGCTGGGCACCCAGGCTCCGCGGCTCCAGCGCCACCAGCGGCGGCAGGCGCAACGGTACCAGCACGTCGAAGGCGTCGGGCCGGCGGATTTTATGCTGCTCGTAGGCGCTGCCCACCTGGATGAAGTCACCGCGGAAGGCCAAGGCCAGTGTGCCCCCGGGAATGGGGCCTGGGGACCCCCGGGTGCGTCCAGCCCGCACCAACTCGCCCACGATCCGGCTCACGTGTGCCTTGCTGTGGCCCAGCACGTGCGGCGACAGGCGTACCTCATGCTCGTAGTAACTCTCCAGCAAGATGCTGAGGCTCGGCTCTTGGAAGTGTCTTGGAGAAAAGGTTGAGTGGCCCCCCAGGCGGGGAGAGCCGGGCAGGAAGCGCTGCCGGACAGCGTGGCGACAGCGTAAAAGGATGTAGCCGAGGAGGAGCAGAACAGACACCTTGAGCAGCGGGAAGCCGCCGTCTGCGCCGTCAGGGGGGTCGGCCCGGGCGCCCCCACTCCCTCGCAGGACATGGTAGAGGCACACGAAGGCAGTGCTCAGGCCGGTCACCAGAGGCCAGAAGACGCGCAAGTTGAGAGTGTAGTGTACCGACATGCCAGGCGCCGGGGCAGCCCAGGGCGCGAGCCCAGCGGGCGTCCCCGGCCCAGCATGCGCGCAGCGCCCTAGCAGCACCACTGTGCCGGTCTCCTTCGCCTCCGCGGCGGCTCCCCCTTCGCAGGGCCGGGGAAAGCCGCCCTCCAGCTTGGCCTCCTCTCCCAGCTCAAGTTCTCTTTCCAGCTGCGGCCCGCCCTGCGCTCCCAGGCTCCCGGCCGCGCCCTGCGCGCCGCGTCGGGCCCGGCGGCCCTCCCCACCCGGCGCCCTGGCGCGCTGCCCACAGCCAGCTTCTGGTCCGGCCCAGCTCGCCTCCTACCCAAGCGTCCCTCTTGACACCGGGCTCCCCCGCAACTCTCCTCCGCGCTCGTTCCCGTTACTCGGGCCCCGGGAGTTTCCTTTTCCGAGGGGAGGCGAGGCCGCGCCAGCAGGGAGGAAATGCCGAAGTCTGGAGCCGAGCGGGCGAGCGGGCGGGGTCGGCCCCCTCCCGGGCCTCCGACTTAAAGCGACGCGGGACGGCGGGAGGGACTTCAGGACGCGCTTGGAACTGGTCTCCTGCGAATCATCCCCCTTCTCCCTCCCGAGAAGGCCCTGATTCCGGGGCGGTGGCCTGATTCAGGGAGCTTCTGGAGTTGTGCTTACATGAAGTTACACTAGGAAGTTAAAAAAAAAAAAAGGGCTTGCACCGAGACTGTCCCTCCTCCACCCTGTCAAGTCTTGTCGGCGTGGTATTGGCGAAATGGCAGGCCCCCAATGAAAGTGGCCCCTGCCACAGTGCTGCCTTATTCAAACCAATATTTAATGAACACCTACTATGCTCCAAGTAGGATCCTAGATGCTGGGGAAATAGCAGTTGACAAAATAGACAAGGTTTCTGTCCTTTGTAAAGCTTGCAACCTTTTTGTTTGTTTTTTAAAGGACACCAAAAGAGAAGGGATCCTATAGCAGAAATTGCTTTGAATGAAACAAAACTATATGAGGGAGTGAGAAGGTGGGATTGCCGCTTGGAAGCTGGAGGCTCTGGTGAGATTAAGTTTGGTCTGAGATGTGAACGAGGAGGAGCCAGCCTTGGGAATAACAGTAACAGCTTTTACAAGGGACTTACTGTGTGTCCTACTGTGCTGGTCACCTTACACGTGTTCACTCACTCATGTGAATCCTATCAAGGGGGCACTGTCCTGTTTTTCAGATGAGGAACCAGGCACACGCAGGTTCAGCGGCTTGCAAGCTGTGCCCTGAACACAGGCACCTGGCTCCAGAGAAACGCAGCGGTCAGGACTCAGGGAGGGGACCAAGAATTCCCCTTCCTCAACTGCGGGAATTTGTCTGTATCCTTTGTCAGGACCTACTTGGGACCTCAGTCCAGGGAAGCTTTGTTTTGTTGCATAACTAGGGAGCACTCCCTGAAATAATCTAGGTTTAACTAATTATCTTTATTTATTTATATTCATCACACCTTCCCTGCCCCCACCATCAATTAAAGAGAGCAAGGATGAAGGCAAGAAAAATGTTTAGGACCCAGCTGCCCCCTGGGAATCGGGACGGTGGATGGCTCCTGGGTTAGGCAGGCACCAAGATTACTCCCAGGAAATCCTGAGCTGAGCCTCTTAGAGCTAAGCAAACCTGCTTTCGGATCCCATCTCCACTACTAATAGCGATGAGACTATAGTAGATTAGTCAGAATTCTTTGCGTTGTGACAGAAACACAACTCAAAAAGAATTGATTGTATCATGTAAACAGACGTCTAGGGATTCTACCTCAGTAATGCGGGATCTAGTTACTCTCTGTAGGCGTCTTAGGTCTGCTCTCTTCGGAGCTGGCTGCACATTTTGCCAGGTCCTCACAAATGCCCCTGGCTGCTCTGGCCTCACATTATCCTCAATGCGGAGGAAAAGAAAGCTTTGACTGCCTGAAAGTTGCAGCAAATGCCATGCCTATAGGTAGCTTTGGATCGTATGCTAAAAGTGACCAAGTCAGAGACTACACTGATTAGTCTGGCCTGTGGTGGAGCGATGGGCTGCATTGTGCCCTTCTCAAAAATTCACAGGTAGAAGGCTTACCCCCGCCCCCTTCCACTGTAACTGTATTTGGAAACAGAGCCTTCAGGAGGTAATTAAAGTTAAATGAGGCCATCATGATGAGCCCTAATCCAACAGGATCGGTACCCTTATAAGGAGAGGAAGAGAGAGATTTCTTTCCTTGTGTACACACCAAGGAAAGGCCTGTGGGGACACAGGGAGATGGTGACCATCTGCAGGACAGAAGGAGAGCCCTCATCAGAAGCCTGACCTTGCCAGACTTTGATCTTGGACTTCCAGTCTCCAGCACTATGAAAAAATAAAATTGTTTTTTAAGCCACCCAGTCTGTAGTGTTATATATGCAGCCCCAGTTGACTAGGCAGTTGGATCCCCAACCCTAGAAACAGGAGGTAGGGTGAGCCCTGCCCAAACCATGGGGACCATTGATGGGACGTCCACCAGGGAAGGTCAGGTGTTGTGCTGGAGAAGCAGGAAGGGATGTTTCGGCATGCAAAAGCAACAGGTGGACAGACACCATATTTGGATAAATCCCTTCATCTTATTTTGCTTTAATTTCCGCATCTATAAAATGGGGGGGTAATTCTAATAGGGTGACTTATATTTTCCCTAGTAGATACGGTGGCATGCCCTCATCAACTGTACAAAAGAAGGCGATGCTCTAAATCAGAGGTCAGCAAACATTTTGTGTAAATATTTTACGGGTGTGGGCAGTACACTCGGCTACAACTACTAGGGTTGGCTCTTGTAGTTCCAAAGTAACAAAGTTACACAAACCAGGTGGCTTTAGAACAGCAGGAATTTATTCTCTCATAGTTCTTATTTATTTATTTATTTTTACAGGGACAGAGAGAGCCAGAGGGACAGATAGGGACAGACAGACAGGAACGGAGAGAGGTGAGAAGCATCAATCATCAGTTTTTCGTTATGACACCTTAGTTGTTCATTGATTGCCCTCTCATATGTGCCTTGGCCGCGGGCCTTCAGCAGACTGAGTAACCCCTTGCTCAAGCCAGTGATCTTGGGTCCAAGCTGGTGAGCTTTAGCTCAAGCTGGCAACCTCGGGGTCTTGAACCTGGGTCCTCTGCATCCCAGTCCGACGCTCTATCCACTGCTCCACCGCCTGGTCAGGCTCTCTCACAGTTCTTGAGGGAGGAATCCTTCCTTGCCCAGTTCAACTTCTGGTGATGGCAGGTGCTCCTTAGCTTGTAGCTGCATCTCTTACCCTCTGCCTCCATGTTCACATGGCCTTCATGTGTCTGGATCGTTTTCTTTTCTTCTTCTTATAAGGACACCTGTCATTGGACTGACAGCCCACCGGGGTCATCCCAATGATCTCATCTAGAGATCTTTAACTTAATTATATCCGCAAAGACCCTTTTCCCAAGTAAGGTCACACTCCGGGTCCTAGGGGTAGGATGCAGACCTATTTTTTGGGAGAGTATGCTGGGAGAAGCTCCATTTTCCTTGCTGTGTCTCCTTTACTACTCACACAGAACACTTCACCAATGGGTGCATGTTTTTCACCCCTAACAAGCAACTCTCTGTGACACCATCTGGGTGTCCTATCATTTAACTTCATTTTGATTCTACCCACAATACTGCTTCCACCTCACTTCAGATGCCAACTGCCAAGTGACAGGCCTTCAGGTTACCTACAACTTCTGCCCAACTTGCCTACAATTCAGAGGTTCCCTCCACCCTCTTCTCGAGTTTAATTTTCTAGAGCGGCTCACAGAACTCAGGGAAACATTTACTTGATGTTTACCAGTGGATTAAAGGACATGATAAAGGATACAAATCAACAGGCAGCTGAAGAGATACAGAGGGTGAGATCTGGGAAGGTCCGGAGCACAGGATTATCTGTCCCCAAGGGGCTGGGGTGAAAACGCTTCCTAAAGCCCCTCCTACTGGGGTTTCCTGGAGGCTTCCTCACACAGGCATGATCCCTTACTAACTCCAGTTCTCTCTGGAGAAGAGTGGGGAGGCGGAGCTGGAAATTCCAAACTTCTAATCATGGCTTGTTCTTTCCGGTGACCGGCTGCCATCCAGGAGCCCACCCAGAGTCCCCTCCTTAGAACAAAAGATGCTCCTAGGGCTCTCATCACTCAGGAAATGACCAAGGCTTTAGGAGCTCTGTGCCAGGAGCCTGGGGCAGAGGCCAGTCTGTACATGTTCTCCTATCTCACAGGGGCCACTGTTCATCCACTGCACCGAGTAAACGCTGGCTTGCTGTTACCGCTTTTCCTACCTGTAGTTGGTTTCCACAGCTCGCTTCCTCCGCAGAGTTCAAGGTACAGGCCTCAGAACTTTACACCTGAAAAATCTACTGTATGTGTCAGAGCAAATACAAGTCCACTTAGTCATTAGTTTGCTCCCCACTTCTGTGGGTTCTTACGGTGTGCCAGGCAGAGGGGAAGCTGAGGGAAAACAGGGCACTCCGAGCTGTCAGGTTCAAATACCACACAGCGTGGGCTCAGAAAACTGCCACTGTTCTGTGGGCTTTTAATAATTATTTCGTTAAAAATTTCCTTTAATGTTTCATACTTAACAAAGACCGCTCCAGTTTTGTTTTTTAACACTTTAGCAAATATATACACACAGCTCTCCCAACACTTCTGATATCCCAGAGGTGTGTCCCACGGAGGAAGAAGGCCACACAACACTGATGTGAGGGAAAGAGAAAGAGAGGGTGACTCATTTCCCATGGAGGCCCAGGTAAGGGTCACAGGAGGGGACATATGACCAGGCTGGGAAGAATGGGGAAAGACAATACTGTGGATCACATCGATCATGTGCCTCCCGGACACAGCCCTTCCCATGCAGTACCTCCTAAAATGCTCAGAACTAGCCCAGTGAGGTAGGCGCTGTTATCAATGCCATTTCAAATAGGGGAAAAGTGAGGGTCAGAGGTGAGTAACTTGTTCAAGGTTGCATAGCTGGCAAGGGTACCTGAGAGCTGGGCTTTTATCCCTGGTGCTTCTTCCCCTTTCACCCTGTAAAGGGTTCTATTGCACAGAAAGAGAGCATTCTGGGAAGGTAGGTTCATTTGTTTGTATCTGTCTCCCTAACCAGCTGATGAAGTGTTTGTTTGTTTTTGTGGCAGAGACAGAGAGAGTCAGAGAGAGGGACAGATAGGGACAGACAGACGGGAAGGGAGAGAGATGAGAAACATCAATACATCAATTCTTCGCTGCAGCTCCTTAGTTGTTCATTGATTGCTTTCTCACACGTGCCTTGACCACGGGCCTTCAGCAGACCAAGCAACCCCTTGCTCCAGCCAAAGACCTTGGGCTCAAGCTGGTGAGCTTTGCTCAAAACAGGTGAACCCACGCTCAAGCTGGCAACCTTGGGGTCTCAAACCTGGGTCCTCCGCATCCCAGTCCAACGCTCTAGCCACTGCGCCACCGCCTGGTCAGGCTGATGAAGTTCTTGGAAGCAGGGACTTGGCCAGTCATCTTGGTATCAGAAGAACCTTGCCTGGAACTATAGGAGTTTGTTGAATGAGTGAATGAATGAATACTATTTTTACCAGCAGAAAATCAGGGAAGCCATTCCAGGCAAATGCACAGCAGTCCAGGAGCAGGCGACAGTTGTGGGGAACAGGATAGCGCTGCTATTGTTGCAGAAGCCTGGAGTTTGTGAGTGGATACTGTGGCATTCACTGGCCATCCCTTCCAACCTTCTCTCAGCAGCCCCTTTCCTGCAGCTGTGGCTGGAAGTGAAACACATTCCCTGGCATGGGGACAGGAGCTGCCAAGACACCTGCTTTTGCTAGTGCAGCTGGCAGCAGAGGTGGGTGGTTTTGGGCCCTGATTCCACAAGCAGCCCCCTGGTGGGGCAGAGGCAGCAGCTCCCTTGGTGGCCCCGTCTGCTGTGTACCTTAGGGATCTGTTTTGGAAGTTCCAGAGTCCTTGCCTGCGGCTTTCCACAGCTTCTCAAACTGTCTGTAATAAACGATCTGCAGCTGTTTCTTAAAAGATCCTGTTGGTTCTACTATGCATGGCTGTTACACAGCACATGTCACATACTGTTCAGAACACCCACATGGGCCTGTCCTGTAAGAGAGACGAGCCCATCAATCACACTTCCGTGCATGTCACAGCAATGTTAAGTTGATGCAGATGTCTCAGGCTTGCTCTAAAGTGACTGGAGTGGGACAGCCAGTAACAAGGGGGCCTGACACACAGCTTTGTCAACAACACCACCCAATACTGGATGGTGACCAAGTAAGTGACCCAAACCTACGTAAGCATGCCTGAGGGCAGAGGGGAATGAAGCAGGGCGGGGGTATACACTGTGGAGCCTCACGATACTGCCCACGGCTCTGCAGCGCTTTGCAGCAGGCACAGCTGGCTCCCCAGTCGGAATGGGACACAGAAGACATCAGGAAGCAGAACTGAGAACTAAGCAGAAGGCACTGAATAGGCAAAGGCTTCGAGAAAACAGAAACCATAGCAGGTCAGGGGAGGGCAGGAAGAGATGAGAGCAAGCCGCTGATCCAAGAATGGTGGGAATCCGAGTAGACGTCGGGGCACCAGGGCTGCTGTGTGCCTGGATGATATAGTCTAGATCGTCTTCCCTTCTGAATGAGCTGCTGCTGCCTCGGTTCCCCATGGGTCCTTATCACAGTCCCATGGCTGTGGCATGAGGTGGGGAGGCATTTCAGCCTGGTCCCCCAGCAAACAGAACCCACAGGGGCAGCTTGCATATGCACGTGTCCTGGGGAGTACTAAGCCAGTAGAGCCAAGTGAGGGCAGCGGGGGAAGTGAAGCAGGGAAGGCACGGGTGCGTACAATATGGCACATTACTGAGCTGGCCACAGCCCTGCGGCAAACACAGCTGGCTCCCCAGTTTGACCTGTGGTGGCGCAGTGGGTAAAGCACCAGCCTGGGATGCTAAGGTTGTCGGCTTGAAAGCCCAGGTTTTCCCCGTCAAGGCACAAACAAGAAGCAACTATGAGTTGATGCTTCCTGCTCCTGCCCTCCCACCCCACCTTTCTTCTCTCTCCTCTCTCTAAACTTGATAAATAAAATCTTCAGGGGAAAGAAAAAGAGTCTCTAAAGCTGCTGCAACCAGCCCCGGAGAAGAGGGGCAGCCAATGCAATGGGTGGTATTCCTATCGCCTGTCCCTCACCCGTCAAAGTATGCCCACTGGGCACTCAGTGTCCGCACTTCCTAGCTGGTCTTCAGGCTGATGGAGAAGCCAGAGGCTCGCTAGGTCTAGCCCGGTCGGTGCACTGCGGGCAGCCTCTCCTTGGCTGGCTCCATGCAGAGGAAGTCCTTGGTTGGTGGCAGTGAAGGCAGCCGGTTCTTTCCAGTTGTGAAAATGGAGTCAGCTGGCACAAGGGCTGCTCTGGGTAAGACACAAGGCAAGTAGACAAGGCCGAATGGTCTGGGTGGCCCCTGAACTGGGTTTGGTACACAACGCTCCCTGGGGGAGGTGGCTGCTAAATTGATTCTGAAAGATGAATTGATCATTGCCAGACAAAGGGGATCGAGAAGGGCAAATGTGCAGAAGTGCCTTCATGGATAGAATCCTGGACAAGTGAAAGAGCGTGATTTGAGGGAAAAAAGCCTGACCTGTGATGGCACAGTGGATGAAGCTCGACCTGGAATGCTGGGGTTGCCGGTTCGAGACCCCAGGCTTGCCCAGTGAGGGCACATACGAGAAGCAACTATGAGTTGATGCTCCCTGCTCCTCTCCCCTCCCTTTCTCTCTTTCTTTCCTCTGTCTAAAATCAACAAATAAAATCTTAAAAAGAAAAAAAGTGCATGGTTTGGATTTTTGGATTCCAGTAGGTCTAAAGTTTGGGTCTGAAGGGAAAAATGTTGAGAGATGAGACTGGACATCTGGTTACAGCCTGCTATTTTTGTAGGTGGTTCTTGGTTGCTAGTAACAAAAGACCCCTGCTCAGTTGATTTAAACAGCAAGGACATGTTGCAACCTCACAAAATGGAAGTCTGGGGGTAAAGTGGCTCCAGGTTTGCTTAATTCAATGGCTTCACCGCATCCTCCGGTTCCTTCCATCTTTCTGCTCTACCATTTACAGACTAGCTCTCCTCCTGGTTACTAAATGGCTGCCATGTTCCAAGCATCACATCCAGACACACAAACATCCATCAGAAGATGGATCTAGCACCATGCCTGATACTTCACAGAGGTGGCTGTCTCCTATGAATCTCTATTTTAGAGCAAGGAAATATTTCACAGAAACTCCCCAGCAGAACTTTCTGAAGGCTTCATGGCCCAGAATTGCATCATGTCCAGGCCCAAACCAATCACTGGCAGGAGGAGTGGAGCTGCTCTGATTGCCTTATATTAATGAGCACTTACTTCTGAGCTAATGTTATAGTCAACCTTTGTTGAGTTTATATCTGAATAAATTCGGGGTTCTCCTAATAAGGAAGAAGGACGAGTGCACTGGTGGATGTATTAATTAAACTGTAAGTTCTGTTGTGACAGAAACACTATCTCTCATGGGACAGTCATGATGTCAGGAACTTGGATTCCTTCCGTCTTCTTGTTCCATCACGCCTAGGTGCCGCCATGATACCTCTAGCGCAAGATGGCATTCCAGCCCGTGGGAAGAAGTAAAAGGACAAGGAAAGGGCATGACATGGAACTGCACATTCCACATCTGCACATTACATTGTCCAGAACCCAGCCACATGGTGTGATATTGAGATAAGTTAATAAGAAATATAGATTTGGTCTTTGTCCCATTTCCGGCACAGAACTCCTAAAACCCTTGGGATTTCCTGATAGGAGTGTCAAGGTGTCTTTTTGTTATGTTAACGAGGTGACTTTTTTCACTGGTATCTGAGGATGGGCTTGTTGCCAGGAGAACCAACCATTAGAAGGTTGGGACTTTCAGTCTTCTTCTTCCCCTATCACCAGGGAGGAGGGAAGGGCTGGAGATTGGCTCAAACATCAATGGCCAGTGATTTAGTCAATCAATAATGCAGTATCCATAGCAACCTGAGAGGATGGGTTTGGCGAGTTTCTGGGTTGGTGAACACCTGAAGATGTGGGGGAAGTGGTGAGCCTGGGGGGGGGGGCGGGACATGGGAGCTTCGGGTCCCTCCCCCTCTGCATCCCTTCCATCTGGCTGTTCCTGAGTTATAGCTTCTCATAATAAAATGGTGACCTAGGAAGTAAAGTGTTTCTTTGAGTTCTGTGAGCTACTCTAGCAAATTAATCAAATCCAAGGGGAAGGGAGTTCCTTGCCTGTCAGCAGCACAGGGGACAACCTGTATTTGCGAGTGGCATCTGAAGTGGTATGATGGGGGGGGCAGTCTTCTGGGACTGAGTCCTTAATCTGTGGCATCTGACACCATAGATCACTCTAGGCAGATAGTGTCAAAATTAGGTTGAATTGTAAGGCACCCTGTGTCCAAGAATTGCTTGGTGATGTGGGAAAATGCCTGCCACACACTGGAATCTGTCCTAGAAATGTGCATGGCCACACATAACAGCCAAGAAGGCTGAGAAATGTACTCATTATCCTAGAGCACGTATCCTGATAAAAAATAAGTGTTTTTTTGTGTGCAGATGATGTTTTATTGAGTTGTATGCTTAAAACTGGTAGGTTTTGTGAACCAATGTCACACCAATAAATTCATTTTTAAAAAGTGCTTTATCACTTAGGAAAAGAAAGGGAATAAATATTAGGAGACAATCATCAGCCTTTGCCATAGCAGGCAACCAACAGTATCTACTCCATGGGCTGCTGTTGAATTAGTTGTCCTAATTGTGATTCATTATTTGTGTGATTACTAATTAAATGTTTGTATTTCTAAGTCTACTATAAGCTTTTCTTGTGACCAGGAACCATATCTGTCCTGTACACACTCAATTACTAATTGTTGACTGACTGCCTTAAAGAATAAATGAACAATTCTTATTTCAGAAGTCCAGCAAAGTAGCCCTATATAGATAAAGAGCTTTTCACTAGAGAACGTTCTTCTCTGGTCTTTATTTCCAAAGGCAACATTTATATGAAAGTCATGAATAATGAAACCAACATCAGTCAAAGGGAAGCTTTGGTCTGGCAGAGATGAAGGGCCAGGAGAGAGCTAATGAGTCTGTAATGCAATTTCTTGCCAATAAAATGGCACGATATTAAATTCAAGGCCATGAGATTTACACTATAAATCCAACACAATTAGAGAGTAAGAACCCAATTCCCCACCTGCTCCAGTTCTTCTAGTTTGAGTCATTTTATGGACATAGAATTCCCACTGGCATTGTCTGGTGAGGTCACAAAGAGAATTTTGACAGTCATTTAATTTCTGGTTGGAGGGCCAAAGGAGCCAAAAGAGACTCAGAACTGAGTGGAACATAAAATCACCAAGTTCAGAAAGCCACTGTCTGCTAAGTTAATGAGTCAGATATGAGGCCCCTTCTCCCCTGCCTCCTGCTATCAGCGTGGAGATCAGAGTCTGCACTACTCCAGAGGCAATATACTAATTAAATTGAGCACTTAACATGGTTTTCATTCATTCAGCCCTCACCACACAGAACACCTTCTGAGGTGGGTTCTATCTTTATCTCTATTTTGTACATAGGGAAACTGTGTCATAGGTAGAAGACATACTCTGTCCCAGGTCATATAGCCAGAGAGAGGCACAGCTAGGATTCTAACCCATGCTTCCCATGCCAAACTTTTAATAACCTTCCACACTGTCTTGAGTCAGTTGTTTCCAAGTGGGCATCACATGTTTTCCAGGGTCTGGGGGAAAAGACCAAAGACAGACACGTGAAGGGAATTTTTCATAAAGCCCAATGTGCAGTGGAGTCTCCTCTTACAGGACAGGGACATTTCAAAGTCAGCACGCAGCAAAATAAAACTGTGTTTAGTTCAAACTGCCCTGGACAGATTGGCACAGGGGTTTGGGCTACACATTTGTCAAAACTCAATGAATGGTCCGACTTACACATTTCACTGTGGCTACATTTTATCTTAAAACAATTATAAACCCATACTGGATTCTAGTGAGTAAAATGCATGTTGAAGTGTTTAGGGGTGAAGTGAACTGGCCTCAGCAACTGCTTTTGAAATATATCAGACAGAGGGACTGATGGGCGGAGAGACGAATGGGTAAGTGGGGAGATATACTATATGATACAGCCAGTGAAGTTAAATGTTAATGGGAGAATCTCGGTGGTTATATGGTGTTCTCTGTACAGTTCTTTTGATTTCTGTTTGCCTGAAAACAATTTAATATAATGTTGAGATAAAAAAATACATTTGAAAATCTGTTAGGAAGTTGCCAGTTTGGAAACTGATATTGTCTCTCTCATTAGCCATCACAGATTTTTCTCCAGCATTGAAACCAAAGTTCGATTAGTTGAGGACCCGATGAGTTCATTGGTCAAGCTACGTGAATAATATGTATCTTTAAGCACTTGGCATGGTGAAGAACGATTGTAAGAGATGGACAATGGGAGACAGTGAGATCAGCTCTGTAAGTACTGTCATTTAAAGCAGTATTGTCCACACTATTTTTTTAAAATTTCTTTTTATTTTATTTTAGAGAGGAGACAGAGAGAGAGAGAGAGAGAGAGAGAGAGAGAGAGAGAGAGAGGGAGAGAGAGAAAGAGAGAGAAAGGGAGGAGGAGCTGGAAGCATCAACTCCCATATGTGCCTTGACCAGACCAGTGCAGGGTTTTGAACTGGCGACCTCAGTGTTCCCAGGTCGACGCTTTATCCACTGCGCCACCACAGGTCAGGCTGTCCACACTATTTAAAGTGCTCTCTCTGACACCCCGAATCATTTTCTTTATGTAGCGAATCCCAATAATTTAAACTTGCATGTAATTTGGTTCTAATACAGTCATTTGAAAAATCCTTTAAGAGTATGCCCCTCTGCTGTGTTGAATGCTAAAATACTCAACTCTGTGGATAGAGCATTGGCCCAGTGTGTGGACATCCCGGGTTTGATCTCTGGTCAGAGCACACATGAAAAGCAACCATCTGATTCTCTCTTCCCCTTCCCCTTCTCTTCCCCTCCCACAATCAAGACAGTGGCTTGATTGGTTCAAACATCAGCCTCAGGTGCTGAGGATAGTTCAGTTGGTCAAGTATCAGCCTGAGGGGTTGAGAATAGCTCAGCTGACTTGAGCATTGGCCCCAGATACGGGTTGCCAGTGGATCATAGTCAGGGCACATACAGGAGTCTATCTTCCCTCCTTTCACTTAAAAAAAAAATCACCATTTTCTTTCAAGGAGAAATTGATAGAAACAATAAGCATGGGAGATTAGTTTATCTTCTTCAGTCCTAACTTAGCAAAATGAAAAATTGGTGATTCTAGGTCAGTCTCCCAAATCACTTCACCTGCCACTCACATGTGGGCAGGGCTTTATGTGCCTGCTTTATGCCCTGTTATCTCCCCAGTGCCTGGCACAAGTGTCACTCCATAAATAAATATTTGTTGAATTCATTTTACCAGCCTGTGAAATCTAAAGGGTTGGGAAGAAGAAAAGCCTGTACCTGGATGCAAGAAGTCATTCCTAAACCCAAGAATTGATCCGGATGGGACTGCACTAGGGCCCGGCCCCACACAGACGCCCTGTGGTCATCTGTCAAAGGATACGGTGGTCAAGGCATTCCAACCAGCAAGAACTGCACCCTGGCCAGAAACCCGCAGTGTAACTCACACTCTCACATTTCACCTGGGACAACCTTCCTCCAAGGAAGGAAGCACTGCTCTTCTATTTGCCTCAAAAGCCAAGAAAAGGAGGGGAACATGGGGGAGGAGGGATGCAGTTGGGGTTACCCTAGAATCTATGTAAACACAATTAATTAAATACATTTTAAAAAAAAGCCAAGAGGACCCTTGTGTTTTGACACCAGAAAGGATCACTTGGGATTTGCCTTTCTCTGGGAGGAGGAAGCACAGCAGAGAGAACCCCAGGACCCCTATTGAGGAAGGTATTTCCCTGCACTCTGGGTGGCCACAGCGGAAATTCTGCCACTTAATTATGAGACCTGGCTTCTTGGCACCTGGGTGCATCTACAAACCCAACCGTCCATGTTCCTGACACCTGCTATGTGTCAAGCACTGTGCTTTCTGTATGTGTTATCACTAATGCTCACGACTTTTATATATCAGATGATTAACATCATCTCCCACTTTAAAGATGAGGAAACTAAAATTCAGAGGAATTATAAAACATCTCCAAGGCCATCCAGTCAGGAGCAGATAAGACCAACAATTTAAATCAATTCCATCCGACTCCCACCCCAATGCCCTTACGATTACACCATGACAGCTCTTTGAATTGAATGTCAGAGAGGCAGTGTTGTCCTTAGGGCTATGCTTCATATGAGAACTAGAACTGAGGCCATTAATGCAAGCTCCCATAGATTACCAGTGGGTTAGAATGCTCTAGTAGGCATCTCTTGTTTCTGCATCCTTGGCATCCATCTGGTGATAGCACCTTAATTTTTCTTGGGAACTTCCCCTCCCTCAGTTCTCTGTTTGATTTGGGTGGCACTGGCCATAACCCGCAGCTCCAGAAGCAGAAACATAATCTAGGTTGGTCTGTTGAGAGTACAGTATTCCCTTGCTCACTGATTCAGAATGAGAAGGTGACCTAAGTTGATCCAAAAGTATCAGTTAGCTTTTGCTGCGTAACAAACGTCCCAAATCTTAAAAGGCTGAAATACATTTGTAATTTTTTACAATTCTGTGGGTAGATACGATGGTTCTTCTCTAGACCAGCTCAGTTGATCTCAGTGGTCTCTTGGTGGCTTGCCTAGAGCTGAATGGCCTAGGATGGCTTACTCAATGCCCAGTGGTTGGTAGGCTGATTTGTCTAGGGACACATGGAACAGCATGTCCCTGATCTATAGAATTTCTCATCTGCTGGTAGCTGTTCCAGGCTTGTTGCTGTGGCAGCAGCATTCAAAGACACCCAGAACAGCCCTGGCTGGATAGCTTGGTTGGTTAGAACATTGTCCTGAAACAGCAGAGGTTGCTGGTTCAATCCCTGGTTAGGGCACATATAGGAACAGCTCAATGTTCCTCCTCCTCTCTTTCTAAAATCAATGAAATAAACATTAAAAAAGAAAGGAAGAAAAGAAATCCAGATCTAAGACTGAAAAGCAGATTGAGACTTAGACTTGGAACTCATACACTGTCACTTTTACTACATTCTGTCGTCCAACCCAAGTTACAAATCCAGCCCAGATTTAGGGAATCGGGTAATAAATTCTACTTCTTGGTCGAAGGTGCTGCAACAAATTTGAGGCAATTTGCAGTTTATTCCAGGGTCAATCTTGGAACTTTCACTGGAAAACTGAGAAACGAAAGTTCCTTTTCTATCAGAGTTGCTGCTCCATTATTAGGCTGTAAGCCTGGGGATGCTGGCAGGCATCTTGCCAACACAGGGTTAAGGCTTACCGGAGAGAAAAGGACCACTAAGGTGAGAAATAAAAGTTGCTGATGGTTTCATTTGCGCCCCTGGATCCAGCCATGCCTATAGTATTTAGTTTGGTTTGAGTCTCTCCCCTAAGAGATTGAAAGTGAGAGAAATGAGGGTTTCCTTCCTTCTGAATACCCTACTCAGACCCCCAAAGCCCACCTCTTAAATGGTGACATCAGCTGTCCTTCATAATCGGATGTGTCTTTCTTCTGTAACAGACTACCACAGACTGGACGGCTTATACACAAGAATGTCTCTCTCAGTCCCGACGCCTGAGAAGTGCGAGGTCAAGACACCAACAGATTTGGTGTCTGGTGAGAGCCCACTTCCTGGTTCATAAACAGCCATCTTTTCACTGTGTCCTCACACAGCAGAGGGATAAAGGAGCTCTCTGGAGTCCCTTTTATAAGGACACTAATCCCATTTTGAGGGCTCCACCCTTGTGACTTAATCACCTCTCAAAGGCCCCATCTCTTAATAACATCACATTGGGGGTCTGATTTCAACATATAAATTTGGGGGTACACAGACATTCAGGCTTGAATTCCATCTGAGCTCCTTGCCTATCTTTTGTTATTATTCTACTGAAATAAATTATTTCCATGGAGATGGGAGTGAGGGATAGGCTGGTAAAGAAGACGGCCATGGTGGGTTTCACACAAGTGCCTGCTTGCTTTGAATTCAACAGAGATGGGGTAGGGCTGCAGGGATTTTTCGGAAAAGATAACAGGAATATACTAACATACAAATTTAATGGTGATCAGGCACCTGGCAGAGGTCTCTGGTTTTGAATACTGGTCACTTTTTTGGTGGTAACTGACTCTCTCCATGGCATCCAAATCTCACGTAAGTTTCTGTTAGGGTCAGAGAAACCCCATCCCTTGTAATCTATGTGAATTCAACCATAGTACGTGGCAGGAAAAGGTGGGAACACGAAGAGAGAGAGGTGTACAATGTAAATATCACAGGGGAATCTCTCATCTACCATTGAGTCTAGTGAGCACATGCTTTTCAGTGGGTGTAAGGTGGAGGCTGTGTATCTGCTGTTGCCCTCCCACCCCCACCCCCCACCCCCGCCACTCCATCCTAGTTCTCACCTGCTGGGTGCAAGTGATATTTAAAGCTGGCTAGTTCCCTTCAACATGGTCCTAAGAAACAACTTCTTAGAGGCCAACCAGAGAAATGCAGTGATGGGTTCCAGCCTTGGCAAAATATCAACCAGGTATATGAAGTTTCTGGGAGACAGCACAATGCTCTATTTTCTAGGGAGTTTTAGAAATGATTTCATAAGAGGGTATCTTTCCCAATGCATGCCTTTCACCTACCATCCTTACTGACTTTGGTACCTTCCCTATTCCATCCACACACTGGAAGGGATAGTAAACAGAAAAAAGTCATTTGCATTCTCTGAAACCTGCCACTGCCATCCTTTGTAGTGGCTTCATCAAATGAAGTTTTGACGATACTTACTGGAGGGGATGACACCTTTCACTGGATCACTTGAGCCTATCACAAATGTAGATGTGATTTTTTTTTTTTTTTTACGAAGTGAGAAGGGGCGGGGGAGACAGAGAGACAGACTCCCGCATACGCCCGACTGGGATCCATCTGGGACGCCCACGAGAGGGTGATGCTCTGCCCCCCTGGGGCGTTGCTCTGCAGCAATCGGAGCCATTCTAGCACCTGAGGCGGAGGCCATGGAGCCACCCTCAGCGCCCAGGCCAACTTTGCTCCCATGGAGCCTTGGCTGCGGGAGGGGAAGAGAGAGACAGAGAGTAAGGAGAGGGGGAAGAGTGGAAAAGCAGATGGGTGTTTCTCCTATGTGCCCTGGCCAGAAATGGAATCCAGGACTTCCACACACTGGGCTGACGCTCTACCGCTGAGCCATCTGGCCAGGGCCTAGATGTGATTTCTAAGACCCCAAAAGTCAGCATCACCAACAACCTCAGACTGCTGGCTCTGAAGCTCTTGACCAGCCTTCCCAAACTGCGCCCAGGTCCCAGCCTGACAGTGCCGGAGGGCCAGCATGAACAGATGCCCCTCTGCTGACTGCTGCACTGTCACATTCTTCCAGCCACATCAGGCTGCCCAGAAACCAGGTGGCATCTTATTTGTGGCTTGGTGATCTGGCCATTAGCTTGACAAAACATTGAGTTGCCTTTGTGTACCTTTCACTTGGACACAGAAGCCCTTTACGTTTCCTCCTTTGTAAAAGGCACACTGTGAGGAAAGGAGTGAAATCAGCTTTTTATAGCCCTCTCCAAAGGTCAGGCTTTCTTCTGCGCTGGAAGTGGCCCACGACACACTGAGCATAAAAGGGACGAATTATCAGCCTTACCTTAAAGTCAGGACTGTGCTGAGCGCAGAATCTATCTCCCTTTTCTTCCGCAAAGCCACAGGGGGCTCAAATTCATGTGTTCTATTTCTGACGCTGCATGAAGGACTTACCTCCCTGCCCCTTCCCCAACAGTTCCATTCTGTAGGAGGCCTTGAACAATACTCACTTCCTTCTTCACCTGGGATGACCAACCAGGACCCTCCCGGTTTGAAGTGGTGTTCGATTTGCATAAGTAAAAACAAAAGACCCAAACTAGGCAAAGCTTGCTGTAACCACATGGAGGGACCAAGCCCCAGGTATCCACATGAGTTCGGAGTTATTTTAAGAGAACAATCCTGGTCCCACTGTGTGGCTTTTGTTCACCTGGCAGGTACCTGTGTGAATTACTAATAATTCATTCAACGTTCATTGATTGAACACGTACTTATTGACCACCTATTCTGTGCCTAAAATACACTCAGTGGACAAAACAAAGACCTCAGCCCTCACGGAGGGCTGACATAGAAAGCCTTGTCCATTACAGTGGGGGCTGTAGACTCTATTGCTCAAATTCAGACACTCTTGGGAAGTAAACTGATTGCCAGGGATAATTAAGTCAGACAACAGACATAGACCAGAACCATCATGGACAAACTGCAAGGGAGGTGTGCAGCGGTCCAAGAGTTTGCCTGCCTATAGTGGACACAGTTCAGTAATTAGGTGCTTCCATAGCAGAAAGTGCCTATGCTCTGGAGGTAAGCTATCCTGGGTCTGAGTCCCAGCTCAGTGACTCACTGTCATCAACTATTCATCCTCATCCCTTCTTTTTGACTTTCAAGTTCCCTGGTAGTATGGACTACATGAAGTAAGACGTGGAAAGATCTAGCACACATAGTACAGTTAAGTCACTGATGGCTCTGCCACTTAAAGTGAAATGACATAAAATGAAACCAATTTTATCGCAGGCTAATTGATATAAACAAGAATTAAGTTCTTGCAGCATCTTATCACTGTTATAATGAAACAATGTTGAACAAATGACTCTATTTAAGTTCCTGCTGAAGAGGCTTAACCACTACTGGTTTCTCATCCCTCAACTCAATGCCAACACCAACCCCCTCCCCCCAACACACACACACACTCTCTCTCTCTCTCTCTCTTACTAGGTTTGGAAGCTACCCTTTAATATCTAAAGCGATCTACCTGGATTTGCAAGAAACTTATGTTGGTTAAATAGCTACAAGAAAGCTACTGGAAGAGAAAGAATAAAACCAATGAGAAAATCATAATCACTACATTTACTGAGAGTTTACTATAAATGCTAAGTTGTTCATATGTTCATTGTGTTTCTTAATCCTTACAATCTCTATGAAGCAAGTCATGTTTCTTCAACGTATTTGAAAGATAATGAGTAAGGCCTAGATCAGGGGGTCAGCCAATAATTTTTGTAAAGGCCAGTAGGAAGTATTTTAGGTTTTGTGGGCCATAGGCATTCTGTTGCAACTATTCATGTCCGGTGATGTAGTGTGTAGTAGGAAAGCAGCCACAGATGTGTGTGTTTCAATAAAACTTTATTTACAACAGCTGGATTTGGCTCCAGGAAGTCTGCTGACTTCTGACCTAGAGATGTAAAACCTATCTCAAGCTCATCAGCTGGGATTTGAGCTACAGCTATACACACTGTTCTGTATCTTGGTTTATCCCCACTAGTGTCAATGCTGGAGATTTTTTCCTATCCCAACCCAGATACCTCATTCTTTTTAATGGCTACAGAGTAATTCTTGTTATGGCTGAATTGTAACTTGCTTATTAGCTGGTCGCCTCCTGGCAGGTACAGAGGTCAGTTACAATAGTTTGCTATCTCAAACTATGCTGCAGCCATACCTTGTACACGTGTCATTTTGCACATGTTGAACTGTATTGCATCTTCAGAATGGCTACTGGAGTTCCAGCCACAATATCCATATCCCAGGCTGGATGCAACACTTGGAGGAAGGCAGAAAGAACAGGTTCCAGTTGTCAGTCCCTTGCTGAGAAGCTTTCCTGAAAATCCCACCTTGTTTATACATCACAGACCAGGCACAGTCCCATGGGTACATTCAATGCAGTGTGGAGGGAGGCAGTCCCAGAGCCTCCCCTGGGCTCCCATGGAAACGGTGGATAAACACGATGTCCCATGTCACTCCAAGGAGATGGGAGTGGTCCAAGCTGTCCCTTCTTGTTGTGGCTTTCTTTCTTTGTTTTTTTTAAAGGGACAGAGAGTCAGAGAGAGGGATAGATAGGGACAGACAGACAGGAACGAAGAGAGATGAGAAGCATCAATCATTAGTTTTTCGTTGCCGTTGCGACACCTTAGTTGTTCATTGATTGCTTTCTCACATGTGCCTTGACCGCGGGCCTTCAGCAGACCGAGCCACCCCTTGCTGGAGCCAGCGACCTTGGGTCCAAGCTGGCGAGCTTTTGCTCAAGCCAGATGGGCCCGCGCTCAAGCTGGCGACCTCGGGGTTTCGAACCTGGGTCTTCCGCATCCCAGTCGATGCTCTATCCACTGCGTCACCGCCTGGCCAGGCTGTGGCTTTCTTTTTTTTTTTTTTTTTTTTAATTTATTTTATTTTTATTTTATTCATTTTAGAGAGGAGACACAGAGTGAGAGAGAGAGAGAGAGAAAGAGAGAAAGGGGGGAGGAGCTGGAAGCATCAACTCCCATACGTGCCTTGACCGGACCAGTGCAGGGTTTTGAACTGGCAACCTCAGTGTTCCCAGGTCGACGCTTTATCCACTGCACCACCACAGGTCAGGCCAGGCTGTGGCTTTCTTAAGGTTCCCTTCCCTCAGATAGGGATAAAATATGAAATGATCCTCAGGAGGCAAGACTCTCAGACACTCTCAGACTTAGCTGTCACCTAGCGTGGGTGTCTTTTTCTATCTGGAGATGCTCTCTCCCCACTCCACCTTTCCTCTACTCTAGTCCATTTTGACTAATGGCACGTCATAGAAAAAATGCAGATAATTTTCCTTTGGACACTACTCTTCTCCCCAAAACACACTTAACATTGTTAGCAGCACTTTCTTTGTCAGCTTAAGTAACACAGGAATGGGCAATACACCCTATGCCTGCATACTTTGCTCACTACCTGTGACTTTCCATTTAACTGAACACCTCAAATAGGTTCACGCTCCTGAGACCTAAGTGAAATCATGACGAACGTTGTGGATCTCAAAGGATGGGGGAAGGTGATTCCAATGAAAGCACTCTCTACCAGAAAATGGACTTGACAGAAATTTGAGGAGATAAAATTACAAATCTTAAGATTAATTCGATGTGGAGAGTGACACTGAAGAGCCAGAAGGCTGGGTTCTGGCCTCTAGTTTACACAGCCCCATAGGTCCTTTAATTCCCAGTGGCTGGCCCTTTACCTGGCACGGGGCAGATGCTTAATAAATGATCTGTGAGTGAAAAAGAACCTTCTTCTTCCAAAGCCAGTCACTTCCTTTGATACAATTTCCTTATTTCTGTCCTATGTTTTGTTCATTTTCCTAGTTATTCAGCCTGAAACTCACCACTGACTCATCTTTCCTTTAGGTCCTGTATTAGTCAGGGCTCTCCAGAAAAACAGAACCAATACGACGTGTATATATACAGAGAAAGGCGACTTATAAGGAACAGGCTCACATGATTACGGAGGCTGACAAGTCTCAAAATCTGCAGTCAGCAAGCTGGAGATTTCAGAGAGCCAATGGTGGAGCTTCAGTCTGTAAGCTGGCAACTCCAGACCCAAGAAGAGCCAATGTTTCAGTTCAAGTCTGAAGGTAGAAAAAGACCAAGGTCCCAGCTCAGCAGTCAGTCAGAAGGAATTCCCTTTTTGTTCTATTCAGGCCTTCAACTGATTGGCTGAGGCCCACGCACATTACAAAGGGCAATCTACTTTATGCAGTCTATCAATTCAAGTGTTAATCTTAACCAAAAACCACCTCACAGAAACTCAGAATAATGTTTGAGCAAATATTTGGGCGCCCATAACCCAGTCAAGTGGACACATACAATTGACCGTCACTAGTCAACTTTAGGTGTCCACCTGACTGATTAGCCAACAAGTCCTGCTCTTCCCCTGGAGAGGTGCTTTCTATGCAGTCAGGTCCCGGCAGGAAAGAGAGGCACTCAAATGGGGATGATTGAATGGGGTTTAATGAAGAGAGCTGTTTAGAAAGATGCAGGTAGGATGAAGAGAACTTAAACTTGATGGATGGTGAAGCCATCAAGGTCCTGAGACAAGTGAAAGCTGCTATAACCTCTGGGTCTGATGGGGCAGACAGAGGGCATGTGCCAGACACCCTTCAAAGCACTTTGACACGTATAACCTTAAAAAGTTTTATTAAGATACAATTCACATACCATACAATTCAATAATTGAAGGTGTACAAGTCAAGGGCTGTTAGTATAATCACAACATTATGCAACCATCACCATATAAAATATGGTTTCCTGAAAAGAAACCCTGAACTCCCAGCTATGACCTTCCAACACCTCCATTTCTCCCAGCCCTAGGCAATCACTGCTTTCTGTCTCTATTGATGTTCCTATTCTGGGTAGTTCATGTAAATGAAATCGTATAACATGGTCTTTGGGACTGGTTTCTTCCACTTAGCATGTTTTCAGGTTCATCCAAGACACCCAGGTGCAATCATTTTACAAGTGGGTAAATCAAGGCACAGAAAGGTTAGGTAACATGTGGTAAATGGTAAAGCAAGAATTCACATCCAGTCTGACCAGGCAGTGACACAGTGGATAGAGCGTCGGACTGAGATGCGGAAGACCCAGGTTCGAGACCCCAAGCTCGCCAGCTTGAGCGCGTGCCCATCTGACTTGAGCCAAAAGCTCACCAGCTTGGACCCAAGGTCGCTGGCTCCAGCAAGGGGTTGCTCGGTCTGCTGAAGGCCCGCGGTCAAGGCACATGTGAGAAAGCAATCAATGAACAACTAAGGTGTTGCAACGGCAACGAAAAACTAATGATTGATGCTTCTCACCTCTCTCCGTTCCTGTCTGTCTGTCCCTATCTATCCCTCTCTCTGACTCTCCCTCTGTCACTGCAAAACAAACAAAAAACAAAAACAGAATTCACATCCAGGTGTTTTGGACCATTGTTATACCGTCTCTGTCATCACAGAGCCTCACCCAGCTACTCATCCACCGTCAAGGAGGGGCACTATAGTAATTCTCCCACCCAGGTCTTACCTCCCTGATCCAGTTCATCCTGAACCCACCGCCCCATTTATATCTACTCAAGTTCTGTCTTCATCATGACCTCCTGGGTTTAGGGGTATTAGTCCTTTTTTTTTAATCTGCCCAACATCTGTTCTCCTTCTTCCTGGTGAGGGGACTCTGGCTTCCTTTGTGGGAACCATCCCTACCCCACTCTACACCCATGTGGCTTGAGTGGAGTCCCCACTTCACCAGCTTCAGGTGTAACCATGGGACTAGGCCTGGCCAGTGAGAGCACCACAATTCCCCAGGCCACAGTGATTGGTCAGGGGCCAGGATAATGACCTGACTGAAGAAAAATGAGACTAGGAGCGGCGGGGGGTGGGGTGGAGTATGTGCCGTGGGTTCTGGGAAAGCCGTTTTCTCCCTTCTGCAGAAGCTAAAGGAAAAGACACTCATCCTTGCTGTGGGTGGAGGGGATTTGGAGGTGCAGCCACACACAAGGACCACTGGGAGTCACTGGGAGCCCAATTACAACACTGTGAAAAGCAGAGATAGGAAAAAGAGAAGCCAGGTGTTTGTTTCCAGGAGTTCAAACCACACCTGAAGAAAATGACCTGGACTTTTCATTTAGCAGAGCTAATACTCATGAAAAGCAAAGATAAGTCCGATCTGTGGTGGTGCAGTGGATAAGGTGTTGACCTGGGATGCTGAGGTCTGCGGTTTAAGACCCTGGGCTTGAACCGGCACATGCGAGAAGCAATTGCAAGTTGGTGCTTTCCACTCCTCCCACCTCCTCTAAAAATCAATAAACAAAACCTTTTTATTTCATTTTAAGTGAGAGGACAGGAGATAGTGAGGCAGACTCCTGCATGTGCCCTGACTGGGCCTCACCCTGCAACCCCTCGTCTGGGGTTGATGCTCAAATCAACCGAGCTATCTAGGTGTCTAAGGTAGATGCACTCGGACCAACTGAGCCATCCTTGGTGCCCAGGGCCAAGGCTTGAACTAGCTGAGCCCCTGGTTGCAGAAGAAAAGAGAGAAAAGGGAAGAGGGGAAGAGAAGCAGATGGGTTGCTTCTCCTGTGTGTCCTGACCGGGGACTGAACCCGGAATGTCTGCACACAGGGCCAACACTATTATCCACTGAGCCACAGGCCAGGGCCAAATATATTTTAAAAGAAGCAAAGGTGAGATGTTTTGTGTCTCTTCTAAATGATATAAAGGAGTGAGAATTTCAGATTCTAAAATTCTTTTATTGCACAGCACTTAGAATACGGTTCCTTAAAGCATCCAAATAAATGAGATAATTAATCTTTTAATGCCCATATTGTCTATTAAAACACATAAACACACACAGCATCAGCAAGTGATTGCAACAGGTGGCGTCTCCACGCAATTTTTTATTGTTTCAATAGAGCCACTAGGAAATTCAGCATGGAAAACACCACGCAAAGGGCGCCCCCCCCAGCCCCCAGTAGAACGGGGAGCACCGCTGTCACAGTTGTTGCCACCTGATAGACAGCTTGGTCTGGAACACGTTTCCAGCTGTCACGGCAAAATGGGCTGGAGAAAATTGGAACAAGAAGTTACATCTTAGCAGAAAAAAGGCCAGGAAAAGTGGAACAGAACAGAAATCCCGAATCACCCCAGAAAATAGGATGTAAAGGAGGGAAAAGCATCAATTTGGGGCAGATACAGCCCTTGTGGAATTAAACCATTGGTGTGATTCTTTCTTTTAAAAAGAATTTTTCAGTCAGTACATATTGTCCTTTTTTTTTAATTGATTACTTTTAGAGAGAGAGGGGGAGAGGAAGAGAGAGAGAGAGAGAGAAGCATTCATTTGTTGTTCACTTATACATTCAATGGTCGCTTCCCATATGTACCCTGACCAGGGATCGAACCAACCTGGGTGTTTAGGGATGACCCTCTTAACCAACTGAGCTAACTGGCCAGAGCCTAAACCAGTGATTCTTAACCAGGGTGCATATCAAGCCCTTGTATGAGTTTTTAAACTATAGTCATCCTTTGGGCCAGCCTTATAGCATCCGCTTTAGTAGGACTGGGGTAAAATTTTTTTAATATCAAGAGTTTAGTCTGATGGGCATGCCTAGTTAAGAATTCTAAATTCAACATTAGGAAACTCTGTATAACTGGAAATATAATCAAAATTTTTAAAAAAGATAAGAAAGTATGAAGAGAAATTCTCAAAAACAATAACAAACCCAAACACAACCACCCCCCCCCCAACACAGCAGCTATAAATAAAAAGCATTTTGAAGAAGAGTTGAGACGTAGTTACAGGTGAAATGTCTGTCAGGCTTCTGATGGTTTGCAGTGCAGATGGACAAGACTGAAGGACACTCATAGGTTTGACCCTCCTTCCTCACTTCATACTTTCACCCAGAGGTTTCTAGGTGTGTTCATATTGAGATCAAGTGATTGTCATTACTTGTTTCAATTCACTTTATCACTCTAAGAGCCTACCACATGGTTTGTTTTTAGCTTAGGTTCATTTATCAAATGTTGGCTGTGGGCCTGCTAAGCTTCATGTGCTAGGGACAGCCCTTGACTTCAAGCCTCTCACTGACAGGCTGGAGAAACGGTTAACAATCATGCAATGAGAATGCAATACCAGTGCAGGACACTATGATAGGCAGGGATGGGAGAGAGGGTGTGGGATGGTTTCACCCAAGAGAGGGGGTTTGAAAGGGGAGAGCATGTGGATCAGAGGAAGGTGGCGGTGAGCAAGGTGGGTCCACGGAGCAGTGCCAACTAATGAATACATGTTCAGTGTAGCACACTGGACACTGGTGCTTGATGCTGGCTTCTCCATACGGCAACCCCAAGACACAGACTAATCAACCTACTGTTTTACTCTCCCTTTTCTGAAAAAGAAAATGCCTCCTCCCTGAAAGTATACTCAAGTCAGTGGACCAGCACAGGGAACAGCCAGCTAAGTGAGCCCTCCGCATTTGGTAGTGTGCAAATGTGATGTTCCACTCTCATCTAATAGCAAAGATCAGGAGGTGGAATTATTGGAGCCAGATGATCACAACATGCAGCAATTGCCTGTCCATGCTCTCCAACCAGTCCCTATGACATTCTGGAAATGACTAGTAGGGTTGGTAGGGCTGCTGGAGTGGGGACTTCAAGGTAAGGGTGCCCTCTGGTGGCCACAGGCAGACACGGGAAGCCCTAGACCTTCCTTGCCCTAGGCATGCCCAGCAGCAGACCTTTCTTCATGAAGCAGGATCAAAGCACCCATCCTGTTCAGTCACAGCCCTGCAGGACTGCCATTTCGGGAGGCAGGAGTCGGAGGAAGCACGTCCCCTAAGGCAAGAGGGGCCTTTTAAACCTTTGAAAACACATTGAATAGAAAAGTGTTCTCCAGCAAGCCAGAAAAAGGCCTTTTTCAGGAAAGATTTTCTTTTGTTCCCCTCTGTTGGAAAAGGTCATGTTTTTTTCCCTGCAAACCACTCAGATGCAGGGGTTTTAAGGAGGACCTTATGAGTTTATGGGGTGAGGGTCCAGTTTTTATCATATTCTCAAGGAGGTATGGGATCTCCACAAGGGTTAAGAACCCTGAGGGGTCCCTCTTAAAATTCCATAGAAACTATGTTCAAATGTGGTCACCCTGAAGCATCACAGGTGCCAAAGTCTGTTAATAATCCAAATGTCCCCTGATAGAGGAAGAGGAATGAAGAGGCTGGATTGCCTAGTGGTCAAGTTCAAGCCTCTCCAGCACCTAGCAGACTCTCTGTTAATGGGGGACGAGCAGAGGCCATGCACACAGGGTGGTCCCGCAAGTCCCGGGGGCAAAGCAGTTAAGACAGCCACAGTCAGAGCAGGTAGGGGCCAGCGCAGGGTCACAGTGGCTCCGCTGTGAGATGGAGGAAGAGCGCTGCAGCCAATCCTGTGAATGTGCTGACTTGGAAAGATGGGCAAGTAGGTCACCAAACGAAAAAGGCAAACTGCAGATCAGGATGCACAGTGCCACTCCATCTGGGGAACACCACAAACCCAAACATGCACGTGACTGGATAAGAGGTTTTTAAAAAACCATCTGGAAAGGTACACAATGAATTATGAATAGTGGTTACTTCTAGGAAATATGTTTGGGAGGGGTGCTTTCTTTCTTACTTATATGTAGTTTATATTGTTTGATTTTGAGGCAAGGATCACTTCTGAAAGGGAAAAGAAAGAAAAGTCTTATGTGGCTAACAATCACAAAGGAAGGCAAGTGGTCAGTTTCCTGTTAGTCAACAAGCAGTCTGCAAGGAGACTTACCTGTCACTGTAAACATGCTATAGCACTGCTGGAGTATTTTACATCATGTGCATACATGTATTTTTTATTACAAAAAAGGTTTTAACTTTTTAAAAACAGGGCAATTTAACTTTGAATTTAGTCTAAGAAAAATGTACTGTCAGACGCTATGCTAAGCGCTGAAGAAACGGAAGGACTAAGATGGTCTCTGCCTTACAGTTCATGGTCTAGTTCAGTGCTTTTCCAACTTTGCTTCCATATCACCTGCAAGGGTTGCATACTGGTTAGCAACTGCTGAAGAGCAAACCGCCCCAAACTCTGCAGCTGAAAACAACCATTTATTATCTAACAAGCTGCTGACAGTGAGGAATTCAGGACTGACTGAGCTGGGTGACGCTGGCTCCGGGTCTCTTGTGTGGCTGCAGTCAAGATGTTGGCCGCAGTCATATGAAGGCTTGACTGGGGCTGATGGATTCATTTCCAAGATGGCACACAAACATGGATATAGGCAGGGGGCCTCAGGTCTTGGTCATGTGACCCTCTCCACAGAGTAACTTCCTGAGTGTCCTCATCACGTGGCAGCTGGCTTCCCACACAGTGAGTGATCCTGGTGAGAAAGGTGGAAGCTGCACTGTCTTTTATGACCAACCAGTCTTGAAGTCATATTCCATCATTTCCACTATATTCTGTTTGTTAGAAACAAGTCACTAAGGACAGCCCACACTCAAGGCAAGGAGAATTAAGTTCCACTGAGCAGAGGAGTGTCAGGGAATTTGTAGACATACTTTAAAACCACCACATCTTGTTAAGATGCATATTCTGATTTAGTAGATTTGGGGAGGAGCCCAAAGTTCGGCATTTCCAGCATGCTCACTGTTGATACCACTACTGTTGGTTCATGGACCATACTTTGAGTAGAGAGAGAATCACACATGCCAAGAACGACAGTTCAGATCACGTCTTTGGAACTATAATGCTTGAGAGAATAACATCCTTTGTCGTCCTGGTATCATCTTTGGATGGTGTCCAATTTTAAAACCACATTTCCTCTGAAAGGTCAGAGCAGTAAAGCAAGGGAAAGACAAGATTACCTTGTTAATACATGAGGACAAGCTGTAATGAAATAAAAACCAAGCAAAGGGGAATTCAAAAATTCTCTCTGGTCATGTTTTGGAAGCTCTCAGAAGCTTAAAACGTCAGCCATCAATTCTGAAGCGAATGCTAAACAAACAGCAACAAATCTGAGCTTTTAATTAGGATGGTACAAAGTGCTTTCATATGCCTAAGACTCCTGACTACAGTACTTACAAAATTAGCTTTAATACAGGAGGGCAACAAATACCACCAGCATCTCCAAATCAAGGCTTCTATAAGCTCTGCTGGCTTCTAGGATGGTAATTAAAGAAAGCATTTCCCCATTCAACACCCTGGATTGAAACTTGCTTTCAGATTCCACATAAAACTAGAAATCCTGTATTATTTTATTGCTATAATTCACATGCCATAAAGTTCACCACTATTAAGTGTATGATTCAGTGGTTTTTAGTATATTCACGAGGTTGTACAACTGCCATCACCATCTAATTCTAGAACATTCATCACCCCCAAAAGAAACCCTGTATCCTTTAGCAGTTACTCCCCAAACCCTATAGCCCCAGCTATAAAATTTACCATTTTAACCATTTTATGTGTAGAGCTCAGTTGCATTTAGGATATTACTGTATAACCATCATGACCATCCATATCCAGAACTATTTTCATCTTTCCATACTGAAACTTTGTACCCACACATCGTTTTTCAAGTTCATCAGTGTTCATAGCATATCAGTACTTCATTCCTTTTGTGGCTGAAAAAACCCCACTGCACAGACACAACCAAAGGGGGGTTCTGAGGAACACGGTATAGGGAAACAGCTGTGCTTGGACTGATCGCTAGCACTCTGCATGATCAGCGTGCGAGCCCGTGCAGAGCCACGTGTGCACAGCCTATGTAAGGCTACGGTGCTTTCCTTCAGCGGGGTTTTACACGGATTGCCTGGCCGCCACTGCGAGGGGGCAGTCTTGTTGTTCGTCCACCCGCTGCCATGAGAAGCGGTTTTCTCCTGCCTGTTTGCTTGTCTGCTGTTGCAAGAACCTATTAAACAGGAAAGACCCAAAGCTTTTCGGCTCCGCAGTTCCTCTACCGTCTGCCTGAATCCAAGGCCAACCTGACTGGCCTCGGCCACCACCAGCATCATACATGGTCTGGCTTATGGAGCAAAGGATCAATCACTCACCTGCTGCGCTGAGAAAGAACTGTAGGAGGACAAGGGTAAGGCAGGAAGAATAGTTAGGAAGCTTCTAAAATAATCCAGGTGAGAGATGAGGATGGTTGGGCCCTGAGAGGAAGCACCGAAGGTAACGAGAAGGATTTGGCAGAGCCCACAGGATGGCCTGGGCAGTTAAATAGGAGTGTAATAGAGGCAAGCGCCAAAGGTAACGCCAGATGTTTTGGCCTGAGAACCGGAAAGGTGGAGCCACCACTAATTATGAAGGGGAAAGCCAATGGGGAAGCAGGACTGGAGCTCAAGGGAGGGGAGTTCAGCTTGGGGCAGATGGAGCCTGACAGTCCCTTGGACTCCCAAGTGGAGGATCACGTAGGAAGTGGGCTATTTGAAAATAAGAAATCTGGGGTGGAAATACACATGAGAAGGGATCAGTCGCAAGGTGGGATGAGATACTGAGAAAAAAATGGTAAACAGGGCCAAGGACCTCAGCCTGGGACCCCTGGCACCGGGGGAACCACAGGAAAGGGGAAACAGCACAAGACACTGCATTCACAGCAGTTTGCAGGTGCTTAATAAAAATGTCTTGATCCTTCCCTCACCTCCTTTCTCCTCCTCTTCCTCTGTCCTTTAAACAGGCACTACAATGTATCTGCGACAGAAAAGATTGCCCCCAAGAAGCTCATGACATAAAAGAATATAGTCAGTGAATGGAACTTGGCTTTTCAGTGGTTAGCCAACTACACTAAACTACACGACAGACCCCTGTTCCCTCGCACTAAAGACTTGGGATCTCCAACTGTCTTTGACTGTTCTCTCCCATGTTTAGTTTATTGCAGTTATTATCAAAAGACTGATTTACTCATCACATAAAGTTAAACTCACTCTTGGTTTAGGAAAAGAGACGTTGACTAATTCAAATTATCACGGTATCCACTGTCCTTGAGAACTGGACCCACTGGAGGCAGGTCATTGCCCTCGCACGTGGTGCTGAGTAAACCCAGGACGCAGGTGGAAGGCAAAGCCTTACTGACGTCATTCTTCACAACATCAGGCTCAGGTCTAGGCCAGGAGTCCCCAGTCCTGATGCACACTGGAATCACCCGGGAGCTCTGGAAACCATTCTGATCCTGGGCTCCACCCTAATTCAGAATTTTGGGATCACCACCTGAAAACTGTTAAAAGGCTCCTCAGGACATTCTAAGGTGCAGCCAGAGAGGAGAATCACTGATCTAGGTTTTCATAAATTATTTCAAGTTTTGCAAACAATAAAAGATTACAACACAATATGAAAAATTTAGTCTGTTTTGCTCCATTCTTTTGGTAACAGACATAAAGAAAAGTATTATAATGCAACTTTGCAAATAATCCACAATTTAGTATATTCTCTAATGGAAGTCACCTGACCTCAATCCACAATTCAAAGTCGAAACAATGACAGTATTCCACTTACCTGATGACCTTGACAGTCTTGTTTTGTCAAACTTAAACACTTTTGTGTTTCCAATTTCCTTTTGTTATCAGCAAACTCAAATTTTTTTCTCTATAGATTCCTATTACTTTCTTTCTTTTTTTTTTTTTTTTTACAGGGAAAGAGAGAGAGAGTCAGAGAGAGGGATAGACAGGGACAGACAGACAGGAACGGAGAGAGGTGAGAATCATCAATCATTAGTTTTTTGTTGCCGTTGAAACACCATAGTTGTTCATTGATTGCTTTCTCACATGTGCCTTGACCACGGGCCTTCAGCAAACAGAGCAACCCCTTGCTGGAGCCAGCGACCTTGGGTCCAAGCTGGTGAGCTTTTGCTCAAGCCAGATGGGCCCGCGCTCAAGCTGGCGACCTTGGGGTCTCAAACCTGGGTCTTCCGCATCCCAGTCCGACGCTCTATCCACTGTGCCACCGCCTGGTCAGGCCTATTACTTTCTTAATGGTTAATTTTTGATGTTTTAGGTAAAATTAAGCTATGAACCAAACAATGACCAGCTTTGTTTGCTGCAATGTAAACACACTTGGTGAAGAACTGTCCGCCTTATGGCATACACACAAAAAATCAACACCAAAGAATTTCATTAATTAAAAAGAAATCTTGCAGTTTATTAACAAAATTATATCACAATAATGTAACTGCAAAACTAGCCTTGTTCTGTTCCTAAAGAGATTATGTTGTTTTTCAAAGATCTCAAAATAAGACTGTGTATCACACAATCAGACAGTACATCCCACTAGAGAAAGAATTCACCCTAGAATAACCTTTCAAAGTCACCGGGTCAAAATCCACCATGCAATACACAACACCCACCCTTGAATTCAAACAGCACGTGAAAAGCTGTGATTCCCAAGCACCTGTGCACCAGGCTTTTATTATGTTTAATCAATGTAACACTATGACCATGAACAACTTCCTCAACTTCTTTTAAATGTTTCCCAAAAACCTTTGGTCAGGGAGACAGATTTGAGCCTTGCTTCCTGTCTCATTTCCAGTGGACCTCACAATTATAGCCTTTTTTCTCAAAAGATGATGTCACAGTATTGGCTTCCCTGTGCGTGGGGCAGTAAGCCCTTGTTCAGTTACAAGAACTGTACAGTCCTTTTCTGCCAACATCACTTGTCAAATTACTACCATCTTTTATAGACAGGGAAAAGTGGACATACCTTAAAATCTTTCTGATAAATATATTGCCATGCCACATCCAGCCTGGATAACCTTCTTCAAAACAGCATATGCTGGAGCCTATTAAAGATAATAATGAGCCCAATGCATCAAAAAAAAAATTAACAGAAAAAATTATAACTAAATTACAAAACAATGATCATTCAGAACTGCCTAAAATCTGGCTGAATTAAGTCCTACAAGGAGGAATTTAATGAGCCAGCCACACTGAGACTGGCAGGAGGGATGGAGACACAGAATGAGCTGGCCCCAAACCCACGTGTGGAGGATAAAAATCAGGAAGGATATATTGGCTGCACAGGGTCTCTCTTAAGAGCGAAGGGCCCAGCCCCACAACAGGACTTCCAGCCCAGGGTTCCAGAGCCAGGAAGAGAAATCCCTGTAACTTGTGGCTATAAAAACCAGTAGGGATTGTGGCTGAGTGAAATGGAGGGCTGCTGGAGTCTGACAGTTCCTCTTAAAGGGCCCACACTCAGACACACTCCCTCTGAGCTCCAGCACTGGGGCAGCAGCTTGAAAGGAACCGGGAACATATGGGAAGGAGCTGAACTGTCTGCCATCAAGGCAACGGCTGGAGAGGGGGGCAGCTTTCTGCCAGACAAAAGTGCTGGTGGAGGTCACTGTTCCCTTTTCTGAGACTCCTCCTGGCCCCCACAGAGCTGGCAGGCAGGTGCCATAACTGAGCCTCTATCAACCTGGTTCATACTGTTTTCCCTGCCCAGGTGATTGATTCCCTGAGACCCCTCTCCATTCAACTTGTGAGCCCACCCAAGCTGTTCCAGTGACTTTCCATACAAATGGCCTCTTTCGCCTCATCTTCAGACCTTCCTAAAATCTCTCAAACAAGCAGCATATGGGCTCAGTGTAGTCTGTATCGTTTGCTAAGTGGATCCAGGTCTGGCACTAGCAGCAGCCCGCCTTGGGTTGCAGCTTGGCCATTCCTCGGCAAATCCAAGCCCAGCATAAGTAGCAGCCATCTTCAGATTGCTCTATAGCTCGTGTTGGGTGGCCCCAAGTAGGATACCAGTGGTAGCTGACTTTGCACCTCCGGGAGTGCCCAGAGCCAGTGCACCCAGTAGACAGATTCAGACCACACCGTATCACAAACCTACCAACTATGAGCAATATACTCAAGGTGTGGACTAAGCGAGCACCAGACTCCCAATGAAACAAATCCTGCTCCATAGGGTTGGCTCCTGCATAACAATTCCTCTGCTGTAGTCACAGCCAGTCCTCAAAGCTGATCAGCCCTGAGGGGTGGGGGAGGCATCAATCCCTCCTATAGATGCCAACAGCAATTAAGGTTCAACTATAGCAGGACAGTGCACTCAGCCCACACATGGGGGCATCTCAGGCTCCCAGCTCGGGTGACTGAGGAGGCTGTGCACTGGGCCCTATAGGGCATCTACTAAACAAAGTCACTCTACCAAGTCCAGAAGACATAGCTGCTCTACCTTCTACATAGAAACAAACAAAAGGAAGCAGTTAAGATGTGGAGACAAATGAAAGAACAAGAGAAATCTCCAGAAAAATAACTAAATGAAATGCAGGCAAGCAAACTACCATATATAGAGTTCAAAACTTATGGCCCTGGCTGGTTTGCTCAGTGGATAGTGTTGGCCCAGCATGCGGATGTCCCAGGTTCAATCCCTGGTCAGAGCACACATGAGAAGTGACCATCTGCTTCTCTTCCCCTCCCTCTCTCTCTTGCAGCCAGTGGCTCAGCTGGTTCGAGCATCAGCCTCATACACTGAGGATAGCTCAGCGGATCTGAGCATTAGCCCAAGATAGCAGCTGCCAGGTGGACCCTAGTTGGGGCGCATGTGGGAGTCTGTCTTCTCAATTTCCTCTCCTCTCACTTAAAAAAGACCAACAGCCTGACCAGGTGATGGAGCAGTAGATAGAGCATCATACTGGGATGCTGTACCCAGGTTCAAAACCCTGAGGTTGCAGCTTGAGCGCAGGCTCATCCGGCTTGAGCATGGGCTCACCAGCTTGAGCGTGGGGTCGCTGACTTAAGCGTGGGATCATGGACATGACCCCATGGTTGCTGGCTTGAGCCCAAAGGTTGCTGGCTTAAAGTCCAAAGTCACTGGCTTGAGCTCTAGATCTCTGGCTTAAGCAAGGGGTCACTCGCTCTGCTGTAGCCACCAGTCAAGGCACATATGAGAAAGCAATCAATGAACAACTAAGCAGCCACAGTGAAGAATTGATGCTTCTCATCTCTCTCCCTTCCTGTCTGTCTGTCCCTATCTATCCCTCTCAAAAATTTTTTTTAAATTAAATAAATAAATAAATAAATAAAACAAGCAAGAAAAACCTTATAAGGATGCTCAATGAATTTAGCGAGAACTTCAAGGAATTTGTTGAGAACTTCAACAACATGAAAAAAGACACAGAAACCATAGAAAAGAACCAGTCATAAATGAAAGATCCACTAACTGAAATTAAGAATAATTTACAGTGAATCAATAGTAAAGTAGATGAAGTCAAGAATCAAATCAGCAATTTGGAGTATAAGGAAGCAAAAAAACACCCAAGCAAAACAGCAAAAAGAAGAATCCAAAAATAAAATGAAGACAGTGTAAGGAGCCTCAAGGACAACTTCAAGCGTACCAACATTAGCATCATGGGAGGTGCTAGAAGGAGGAGAGAGAGAGCAAGAAATTGAAAATTATTTGAAAAAATGACAGAAAATTTTCCTAACTTGGTGAAGTAAATAGACATACAAGTCCAGGAAATGCAGAGTCCCAAACAAGATAAATCCAAAAAGGCCCATATTAAGACACAACATAATTAAAATGCAAAAGGTTAAAGACAAAGAGAGAATCTTAAAATCAGCAAGAAAAAGCAGCTAGTTACCTACACGGGAGTTCCCATAAGACTGTCAACTAATTTCTCAACAGAAACAATACAGGCCAGAGGGATTGACAAGAAATATTCAAAGTGATAAAAAGAAAGGACTTACAGTCAAGATTACTCTACCCAGCAAAGCTATCATTTAGAATTAAAGGATATATAAAGAGCTTCCCAGAAAAGCAAAAAACTAAGGAAGTTCATCATCACACAACCAATATTACATGATGTTAAAGGGTCCTCTTTAAGAAGAAAAAAAGATAAAAAGTATGAACAATGTCAATAGATACATATCTATAAACAATTGAATCTAAAAAACAAAGTAAACAAACAAGAAGAACAGAAATAGACTCAGATACAAAGAACATTATGACAGTTCCAGATGGGAGGGGGATTGGGGGATAGTTGTAAAAGATGAAGGGATAGAGAAGTGCAAATTGGTTCTTACAGAATAGTCATGGGAATGTAAAGTACAGCAAAGGGAATACATTCAATATTCTAATAAATATTTATGGTGTCAGATGGGTATGAGATTTATTGGGATGACCACTTAGGAAGTATGTAATGTCTATTCACTGGAGCAAACACATGAAACTAATAACAACACTGTATGTCAACTGTAATTGAAAAATAAAAACTGATTTAAAAAAGATGAAGACATAACACTTCTCAATATATATGCACCCAATCAGAAAGCACCAAAATATATAAAACAGAACTTTAAAACTGATTGTGGTTTGTCAGGGAGAAACTGACAAAAACATAATCATAGCAGGGGGTTTAAATACTCCATTGACAGTCTAGATAGATCATCAAACAGAAAATCAATATAGAAACATGAACCTTAAATGACACATTAGATTAAAAGGATATAATTGACATTTACAGATCATTTTATCCCAGAACATCAAATTATACATTCTTCTCCAGTGCAAATGAAACATTCTCAAGGACAGACCATATGTTCTGTCATAAACCTAGCCTCAACAAATTTAAGACTGAAATCATATCAAGCATATTCTCTGATCACCATGCTTTGAAATTAGAAATCAACTGCAAAAAGGAAGTAAAAAAAAATACCACATATACGTGGAGATTAAATACCATGCTACTAAAAAAAAAAAATTGTCAAAGAAGACACAATAAGCAAACAAAAAGAAACACATCTATGTTCACTTTTAGTTGTGAAATACAGGCCTGGCAGGGTTGAGACATCTCAGGGTAAGAAATAAAATCTAAGAAAAAATTCATTTTAATTTGGAAAAAAAAGAAAAACTTATTCAAAAAGTTAGAATGCTATTGCCAAAGCATTGAGTCATCTGGTTTCTCAATGTAAAGGGAAAAGAAGCTGCTAGGGCAAAACGTAAGGGAAGAAGCAAGAAATAAGAGTCCCAATTGGAAGCTTGTTCTTTGTCAAGGCAGTGTATTGGTTTTCTTTCTTTGGCAATCACTTTGAAATCTATTTTTCTAAGAACAGAAACCTTCCAACCCCTCAATCTTCCAAATAGGTGCTCAAAGCACCACAACCAAACAGTAAAGGTAGGTCCTTACCAGTTCTGCATCATGTTCAAGGCCTATGTCATGGTGCTCAAGCTCTTCATCCCTAAATTTCTTTATCAGCTGGTTAAATAAAACAGAAATTGAAGCACGTCAGCATTACAACTCTCCTGGTGTCTTATTTTGGAAGCTAAAGACTCATGATTATCTAAGACAGGGTAGGTAAATTCTTCCTATAGAGACAGAATTAACACTTCATGGTCTGTCTGCTCTCTCTCACATCTACTCAACTCCTCCACTGTAAAGGGTACAGCAGCCATGGACATGTAAACAAATGGGTGTAGTTGTGTTCCAACAAAACTTTATTTACAGAAACATGTGGTCAGTCACAGGCCATAGTTTACCAACCCAATTTAAGCTTTTGAAAAAAAGCCAGGCCTGTGTCTGTTCCCTTACCTGCTGTGGAAAACTATCTGAGGGTATCTTTTAGTTCATTTATTTAAACTGAAGGGTTTGTGTAAACAGCATTTGTTCAGGATCAACCAATAATACAGAAATGGAGAGAAAACAAGCCTAGGCTCAGAAGACACAGGTTCCTGACCTCAGCCCAAGCATGTCATGAGAGCACACAGCTTCAGCTCTCTGTGCCTCAGCTCAGTGTGCTTGCCTTTAAAAATGAGGCACTGACCTAGATCTCTAGGGTCCCATCATTCCCTAACATTCTATTTTTTTCTTCTTACCAAATTGCATGCCTGCCTCTTTACCCCTTATCAGCCCCTTTTCAGAGTGTAGTCAAATACCTGAAGGAGCTCCTCATATTTTTCAGAATCCTCCTCCATCAGTGTTCTGATCTGGTTGTTGTAGTGATGAGCTATGGACTCTTCCACAGCAACAGTGCAGGCCATCGCTCCCTCCTTCCCAAGCAGAGCAGTTCCTGCACCTGCAATTGTCGAATCCAGAGCAGTAAAGGATGGGGCTCATATCACAGGTAAGGGAGAGCATATCAGGTCAGGGCTTGTCAACCCTGGCACTACAAACTTTGGGTCCAGAAAACCCACTGTAGTGAGGGATGCCCTGTGCATAGTAGGGTTTTTAGGAGCATCCCTGGCCTCTACCTACTTGACAATGGTAGTATCCCCAGATGTGACACCAAAAATATCTTTAGATATTGCCAAGTGTCCTCAGGAGCACTTTTGCCCCTGTTGAAAACCACTTTTAGGAGGTACGAGGTCCTAGTGTGAAACCTTTCCTAACATTCTAAGAATACTATGCTCTTGTCAGTGCTCTCCCCAACCTAATCGTGGTAGGGAGAAAGTCATCTCTGGGGTAAGTCTTTGATTCTCCTTTTTAAAGAGTGAACAGATTTCAGGCTCAGAACCTTTGTCAAGAAACAGCTGGCTACAACTGAATTAGCTGAGCTTTGTTTCTCCTTCTGTTGTATTTATTTTTATTGTACCTTTTATTTATAAAACTACTGATTTTAAGATTGTCTTAAATAAATTTAAGCAAAAAGAACAAGTCAGGCAATTTAATTTTAGAAACATATTAAGTAAATTAAAAAAGGCTGTAGGAGGACACAGCAAATATTGTGAAGTGCTACTTAACGGACATACTCATCCCAGACCCCTCAGTTCCCATAAGCTCTTCTGGACAGACACACACCCAGCGCAAACCCCACCACGTTCCAAAAGGGCATCAGAATCGTTGGCCGGACCCTGAATGCAACCATCAATTCACTGAACTTTTTCAAGTGGTCCTTTTCTTGATCCCACATTTTCTGTAAGAAACATAATAATAAAGACTTGTAAGTATTCTATACAGGCTGCCTGCTGTATCCGAAGGAAGCTACATGCCCTATCCATGACTCAAGGCTCCGGCAGAGGCCCCTCAGTCCCACAAAGTGCCTATTAAAGGGTAAGGGTCCATATTCATGAGAAATGAGATGTTTAGCTAATTTGAAAATTATCAGCTATTGTGTAATTTTCTTCCAGACTGCTAGCGTGTAAGTATCATTAACATCAAAAGAGAAAGGGAGGATGATAACGCCTAACATAAGGCACTGCCTAAGTGCCAGGCGCTGTCAAACAGTTTTATGTAGGCAGCTCATTTAAGCTGCTCAACCGCTCTGCGAAGAACAAACTATCATCATTCAGATAAAGAAAGTGAGGCACAGAGAGGTTAAGTAACTTGTGCTGTCTGTTACATGCCAGGCATGGTATCAGCTGCTCTACAGCAGCTCATTTATTCTTCACCAAAACCCAAAGAGGTGTTACCAGCCCATTCAGCGGATATGGAAATGAAGACCCAGAGGTTATGTGACTTCCCCAAGGTCACACAGCTAGGAAGTGGGAGAGAGTTAGGCTGGGTCTGTGTGACTACAAAGCCCAGGTCTCTCCATCTGCTTCTTAGTATAAAATATCTCCACCGGGCTCCACTGGAGGCAAGAGTACACCTCTCAGCAACTGGTACTTTTATCTAACGCAGTGATTCTCAACCCCTTTTTTCATTTTCACCCACCCCCACCATGAAAATTTAATTCTATAGATATACTGTGAATCTGTTTATATACTAGATGTCCATCTATGCTCTAATCATAAAAGGAATAACATGTTTTTAACTCCTCTCTCCCCAATATCCAACTTGCACTCGTTTAGGGACAAACAATATGTCCGACCCCTGAGAATGCATGACCTAATGTGACACATTACTTGAAGGAGTTTGGGTTTCCCCACCCCCAGCCCTGTTCAGTAGACCAGACTGAGAAAGATAAAGCAGCACCCACCTGAATGACTGGCCCAACACTTGTGCGACCTAGGACGGCCATCTGCCCTGCATAGATGCGATTTGCTCCATATTCACCTGCATGATCCACCCGGATAATTCGATCCACAGTTGCCCGATTGATACCGTCTAAAGTCATTCCTGAGCTGCAAAATCTGACACTGATCCTTCCTCCACAAACTGCAATGCAAATGTTTACTATCACTCTCAAGTAAAATTGAGATGTCTTCTTTTAACCCATTTATGCTGGAGGTTGAAATTCAGCTCAAAAAATTTCCAAAACTCCAAACCACTTTTTGACAAGCTCCCAGCATGCCAGTATCTGCAGCAGGGACCATGTGACTACAACGTACCCTCAGGAGGCAGACATGTGTGAAAAATCAGACCTGGGGATGACCCTGAGCAGTAGCATATAAATAAATCGGTCATAATGGAACAGGAGGCATAAATGGGTCAAGGACAGAAGAAAGGGGCACCTTAGAACAAAGGTAACAAATGAAAACCCTGCAGGCACATGCCCTTAAGTATACTGTTTATCTTGCAGAGTGTTTTTTTCTTCAGAAATGGTCACTTAATTTGTTTTGGTGTTTTTAAGTGAATTAGTTACCTACACTTAAAACAGAAGACTTTAGTCAACTCTCTGGATTTCTACAGTGTGTCCGTAAAGTCATGGTGCACTTTTGATCAGTCACAGAAAAGCAACAAAAGACGATAGAAATGTGAAATCTGCACCAAATAAAAGGAAAACCCTCCCAGTTTCTGTAAGATGATGTGGCAGCATGTGAACTTGTGCAGATGATGACGTAACACTGTGTATACAGCGGAGCAGCTCACGGCAATGCCAGTCGAGGCGTGGACAGTACAGAGGAAAGTTCAGTGTGTTCTGTGGCTAAATTTGAATCCGTGACCAAAGTGCAACGTGAATATCGGCGCGTTTATAACGAAGCACCATCACATAGGAATAACATTACTCGGTGGGATAAGCAGTTGAAGGAAACGAGAAGTTTGGTGGAGAAACCCCGTTCTGGTAGGCCATCAGTCAGTGATGAGTCTGTAGAGGCTATACGGGATAGCTACCTAAGGAACCCTAAAAAATCTGTGCGTGTGTGTGCTCGACAATTACACCTAAGCAAGACTACATACAGTTCATAAGGTGTTAAAGAAACGTCTCTGCTTTACAGGGTACAAATTGGGGCTGTTGCACACTATCAAACTGGTGGATAAACCCACACAATGTGCGTTTGCTACAGATATGCTTCATGAGATCAAGAATGATGCAAGATTTTTGCAGAAGATTGTGTTTAGCGATGAGGCGACCTTTCATATCTGTGGACATGTTCATCGCCATAACGTCCGAATATGGGCTGCTGAACATCCTCATGCCTACGTTGAGTGCGAACGTAACACCCCTAAAGTGAACGTGTGGTGTGGCCCGATGCATGATAAGGTGATAGGCCCATCACCTTTTTTTGCGGAGCAGTCTGTGACGGCAAACTCCTATCTTGACATGTTGGAATTGAAGGCAGTGCCACAATTTCCAGAAGGTGTCATCTTTCAACAGGACGACGCTCCTCCACACTACGCCACCATTGTTCGTGAGTTTCTGGATAGAACATTCCCCCGGTGGTGGATAGGCAGGGGTTCTGTTAAGCCATGGCCACCACGATCCCCAGATCTGATGCCCTTAGACTTTTACTTTTGGGGTTATGTAAAGCAACATGTGTACATTGAATGTATCAACGACATTAATCACTTAAAACAGAGAATCACAGACATTATTTACTGTCACACCAGACATCCTTACCCGTGTGTGGCAAGAACTTAACTATAGTTTGGATGTGTGTAGGGCAACAAATGGAGCCCACATCAAACTGCACTGAATAGGTATGAAACTGGGAGAGTTTTCCTTTTATTTGGTGCAGATTTCACATTTCTATCGTCTTTTGTTGTTTTTCTGTGACCGGTCAAAAGTGCACCATGACTTCACAGACACACTGTAGTTTCTCTTTAAGTGTATGAACATCTGAAAATTATGAGTCTATCTTTTCCCCAGGCAGTTAATGTGGCAGCTGGCTCTAGACAGGAATGGTTCTCTAGTTCACCAGCCCACCTGGCCCAAACCTGGCTGTGCAGAACCTTCTAGGGAGCTTTCAAAACCATGACTGCTCCTCCCCAGTCGATTGCTGGGAGGGGAGACTGGTATTTTTAAAAAGCTCTGTGCCCAATCTTCTCTGCAGCCAAGGCTGATAACCATAGATTTAAGTTCTCTTAAAACACCCACGTCCATGGGCATCTTATTTTGAAAAATAAACCTTGGAATTCTGGTTTCATATCATATGGTACACAAACAATTCAACTAACTTATTCTTGCCTTCAAAATGTCAATTTTTTAGGACAGATTAGATTTTGTCTTTAAAAATCTGCTAAAAGTAACTCCTGGATTGTATTCTTTGAGCCTTGTACGAGGGCATACCAAAAGTTTTTTTCCCCAAGAGAAGGATTCTGTAACATGTTTAGGCATGTAAGGTGTTTTTACCCCATTTTGCGGATATGGAAATGGAGACCCAGAGAAACTAGTTTATAATGTGAACTTTGACCTGTACTGGTATCATCTTGAGAAGTGTTCCAATGCTTATGTTCTACAACAATGTCTTTAATAGATACTTTTCATTTAGGCTAACTTCAACACCCAGAAATTATGTAAAAATTTTCATTTTAAGTACATCTGTAGTTTTTTCATTAAAAAGGCTTGAGTGCTTTGCACAGACGGTGATGGGGTGGACCTGGTGGGATTTGAGGTCAGTTGTTCTGCATTTCAACTTTTTGACCAGATGGGTTTAAAATGCCTCACTCTAAACCAGTGGTTCTTAACCTGGGTTCTATCGAACCCTAGGGGTTCAATGAGTCGGTCTCAGGGGTTTGGAGAAGCCTCTGCCGCAGAGGCCAGAATAAAGTAATACCGTAATTTGTTGTGAGTTCATGCACTTTGTTGGTTTTGTTCTTTGAGCAAGGTGATGTTCATGTACGGCTCATTTTGTGCACCAGTAAAAAAACATATACCTATGTCTTGAATTTGGAAAAAAAATCATATTTTAATTATCACTAAAGAAGGGTTCAGTGAATGTGCATATGAAACTGGTGGGTTCGGTACCTCAAAAAAGGTTAAGAACCACTGGTCTAAAACAAAGGAGCGTGAACATGGAGGTCTGAATCATCATGGTGACCTCGCCTTGATCTACTCCTCTGCACAACCTGTCCACTGAGCATATTTGACTCAAGAAACTGGACTCCAGTTCCTGAACTCCAAGTTCGGCCACGTGTAATATACCACTGTTCTGTGCTTTCAGACAGTGGGTCACTGTTGTCTGTGGCCACACTATCATGTGGGGAACAATTAGAGACATTTGTCAAAGTCAAGGTAGCTTCTTGCAAGTTTTTGCCTTCTAGTCCAAGGGCGGGTGCTTCCATCAATCTGACCTCCTTGAGAAAGATGGGGCCCAGGAAATGAAATTAAAAATGATGAGCTGGCTCTATTTCTCAAAATAATCTTATTTCCTTGTTCTTTCATTCATCCTCTGTTCTCCCAAAACCATGTCAATGGGAAAGAACTTTAAAAACAACCCAGTACTTTTAAAAAATTTGCTGAAAAAATAACAAGGAGCTGAGTACATAGAATGCATTTCAAACACAAAGTTGACTTTTGATGGATAGGACTATATGTACATTAAAAATATACTAGACTGTTCCCTAGAACTGTACCACCTTTCCAGATTTAGGCACTTAATAATGATGGGGGGGGGTTAATATGGAGGATTGAATATCATAATGCAGTGTGTCCGTAAAGTCATGGTGCACTTTTGACCATGTGACCGGTCAAAAGTGCACCATGACTTTACAGACACACTATATTTGTCATTTCTACGGTTTCACAATCTCTGCAAGCTGTCTTAAATAAGTACAGAGGGAGTACAAAAAAAAGGCATAGAATTTGAGTTAGAAAATACATATCTCGTCTCAAATGCTAACCTTGGACAAATCAGAATTGCTATTTCTTACATATCAAATTGATAATAATCAGATTATTTTCTTTTTGGCCTGACCTGTGTTGGCTCAGTGGATAAAGTGTCGAGCTGGAATGCTGCTGAGGTCACCAGTTCAAAACCCTGGCCTTGCCTGGTCAAGGCACATATGGGAGTTGATGTTTCCTGCTTCCCCCACCCTTTTCTCTCTCTCTCTCTCTCTCTTCTCTAAAGTGAAAAATAAAAAAGGTTACTTCCTTTTTAAGGGAAGATGTATGATAATAAAATCTTTCTGAGTTATCATGAAAATAAAATGAGATACAGGAAGCAGGGTAACTATCAATGAAAAATTATTCTGTTATGCTAACTGGCTCAACAAAGCATTAAAATTCATGTTCAACAATCTGAGTTTTGCCTGTATTGTCACACACATTAAAAACTAAACTAAACTAAACTTGAGGGCCAGTACTAAAAGCTCTCAAATGCATCATTTTATATTTGTGTTTTCCAAAGTTTGAAAAATATACTAATGATGTTACCCAGGAGATTTTAAGAGGTACATGGGAAGATCTTATGTAGCTTATAAAAACACAGTAAATAATACTCACGTAGTAAAAATTAGCCTTTTAAATTCTCTTCCAATCCTTTTGATTTAATCAAGGAGGTGCTGGTCTCTTTACAGCTGACAGATCTTAAACTAAACATTTGATAATCTCCCTTTTTACAAAAAAATAATAATAATAAAGATAGCCTTGGGTTCAAGCCTTGGTAGGCAACAGTATCTAATACTACTTAGTAACTTTTTGTTTCCTGCCTATTGATTTTTGATGATTATTTGGGGCAGGCATTACTGGTCTTCTGTTTACCATAAAGATTCAGTTTCCCTTAAATTATTATTTTTTTTAATTTTTCTTTCTTTCTTTTTTTTTTTTTTGTCTTTTGAGAGAGAGGCAAGGAGAGATAGACAGGAACATCCAGCTGCTCCTGTATGTCCCGTGACCAGAGAATGGAACAGGCAACCTCGGAGCTCCAGAGGGCCCTCCATCCAACCTGGCCCGGGCTTAATTTTTATTGATTTTTATAAAGAGAGAGGGAGGGGAGGGGGAAGGGAAGCGTTTGTTCCACTCAGTCCTGTATTTTTTTGTTGTTGTTGCTTCCCGTGTGTGCCCTGACCGGGGATCCAACTCACAACCTTGTTTCTGGCTGGCACTCTTAACCCACTGAGCTAACTAACCGGCCAGATCTTTCCTTAAATTACTTAATTTATAAATGGTACACGGCCTGACCCATGGAGTCGCAATGGATAAAGCGTTGACCTGGAATGCTCAGGCCGCCGATTGGAAACCCTGGGCTTGCCAGGTCAAGGCATATACCAAAAGCAACTGCTAGAGATTGATGCTCCCCCCCCCCCCCCACACACACAGCTTCCTCTCTGTAAAAATCAATAAATAAAATCTTTAAATCCTGAAAGTGTTACACAAACGGTTTAACTTTGAGAAAACGACCTCAGGACAATTTTCCGACAACACCTGCAGTGACATGACGGCACACGCGTGCAATTCCCCAACGTGTCAACCCTGAGTCACCCTAAAGTCCTTGCAAAAGATCATTCCGTCCTCTTCCCGCATTGTCGCGGAGCAATAAAGGGAACACGTCGCACCCCCGTATTTCAAGACTCGCAGTCGCGCACCGTCGCAGCCTTGTGACGTCTTAACATTTCCCCCGTGACCTCTCCGGTCCAAATACCAGGAGTAAACTCTCTGGCTTGCCCCCCAGCGCAGGGCGGCGGCCGCGCTCCCCCTTTACCTGAGAGGGGCCCGAGCGCGCGCAGCCGCCACAGGGAGCGAGACGCCATCACACGAACACAACTCACCGCCAGAACAACAAAGCAACTACACCCCTCACCAAGCCCGCCAAACGTGCCCTTGGCGCAGACCTGTGACGCAAGCGGACGTAAGGAAGTCGCTACTAGTACGTATTTGCATTGGTGGAAACGCCCCTAGGCCCCCGGTTTTATTCCATTGGTTGAAGAAAAAAAAAAAAAAAAATCACAAATTGAAAGATTCTATTGGATGCGGGCCCTATCAATCTCTTAAAAGTTCGACAGTGAAGGAACTTTGGGCTGCTATGGAGGCGAGGATGCTAAACTACCCTTTCAAAGATCCCAAAAGGGTAAAGATTTTTAATTGTATATATATTTAAAAATTTTTAATTACACTTGATGTACAATATTATATTAGTTTCAGGTGTACAACCCTCGTGATTAGACATTTATGAAACTTATGAAGTGATCACCCAGATAAATCTATTAGTAGTACCCATCTGATACCATGTTGTTATTACAGTATTATTGACTGTATCCTCTATGCTGTACTTAACAACCCCATGACTCTTCTGTAACTACAAATTTGTACTTCTAAATCCGTTCACCTTTTTAGCCCATCTTTGCCATCACTTCTCCCATCTCTGACAGGGTAAAGCTTTTACACCTTAATTCCTGGGAAAGAGGATCATGAATGAATGAATTTATTGGCATAACCATTGTACTTTGTTTTACCAACATGGGAAAGATTTTTTTCTTTTTATCCTACATCCACTTCAGAATAGTAGAAATTATATGCTGAAATTAAATTCACCACGTGGCCAATAGCGTTGTTATCTCTAGGTGTTGGGACTGACAGATTACTTAAAACTGACTCCTAGTGCTTTTCTCAGTTTTAGATTTTCTGCAGAGAACACGTTATTTTTCGTGGTTGCACTTATATCGGTGCAAACTTTTGGGAAGAGATTTAGCAACATATATCATACTTTTAAAAGTGCATATCTGCCTGACCAGGGAGTGGTGCAGTGGATAGAGTGTCAGACTGGGACGCAGAGGGCCCAGGTTCAATACCCCAAGGTCGCTGGCTTGAGCGCGGGCTCATCCAGCTTGAGCGCAGGGTCGCTGGCTTGAGCATGTAATCATGGACATGATCCCATGGTTGCTGGCTTGAGCAAGGGGTCACTCGCTCTGCTGTCGCCCCCCAGCCAAGGCACATATGACAAAGCAATCAATGAACAACTAAGGTGACACAACGAAGAATACATGCTTCTTATCTCTCTTCCTTCCTGTCTGTCTGTCCCTACTTGTCCCTCACTGTCTCTGTCACAAAAAATAAATAAATAGTTCATATCTAATGTGTCTATGTAAATTCATCGGTTGTAACAAATATACCACTCTGGTAGAGGATGTTGATAGTAGGGGGGGGCTATGCATGTGTGGGATAGCGGCTATGTGAGAAATCTTAATTTTACCTTCTTAATTTTGCTGTGAATCTAACACTGCTCTAAAAAATAAAATCTTTAGAAGGAAACTTGTTGGAAATGTTTTAAAAATGCATATCCACTGAGATAGCAATCCTACTTTTAAGGAGCTAACAAATAATTTTTTGAATATATAAAGTATATAAGTGAGGGCAAAAAAAATCAAGGATGCATATCTTGAAAGATATATAACAAAACAATTAATTTTAGCAACTTCAGAGGGTTGGTATTGTGGGAAAGCCTCTTTCAGTTTCTATTTTGTGCCCTAAGATTTTTTTTTTATATTTTATTATTATTAATTCTAATGGGGTGACACCAATAAATCAGGGTACATATGTACAATGAAAACATGTCCAGGTTATCTTATCATTCAATTGTGTTGCATACCCGTCACCCAAAGTCAAATTGTCCTCTGTCACCTTCTATCTGGTTTTCCCTGTGCCCCTCCCCTCCTCCCTATCCCACCCTTCCCTCCCTCCCCCACCCCATAACCACCACTCTCTTGTCCATGTCTCATAGTCTCACTTTTATGTCCCACCTATGTATGAAATCATGCTGATCTCAGTTTTTCTTTTTTTCTGATTTACTTATTTCATTCTGTATAATGTTATCAAGTACATCCATTTTGTTGTAAATGATCCGATGTCATCATTTCTTATGGCTGAGTAGTATTCCATAGTATATATGTACCATAGCTTTTTAATCCACTCGTCTTCTGACGGACATCCTTGGGCTGTTTACAGATCTTCGCTATTGTGAACAATGCTGCCACGAACATGGGGGTTGCGCCCATACTATAAAACATTTATGATACACTGCTATTGTAAAATAATTGAGGTTGCTAGTTGTTTTCAAGTTACTTTAATACACTGCAATAGCTTAAAATTATGATGAACTATTATGTAGCATTTTATACCCAAGTACTTGGTGAAAGTGAGTCACATGTATAGCCCCAGAGTGTAAATCTGGCTCTCCAAAGCCTTAAAATGTTCTGAGTTCCCAGGTCTCTGTCTCTGAGAAGAAAAATGTTGACAAAGATTTATGGATGTCCCAGCTATTTATTATCAGGAAAACTTGGAGATAAAATGTTAAGCAGAAAGGGAATGTGTTTTTAAAAAGATTCACTTGTATGATGTTAATATTATGTAGCCCATTGAAATGTTTATAACTTTTGATAACGGAAGAAAACACTTATGTTAAGTGAAAAATAAATGAGAATAGCAACCTATTTTTCTTTCTCTTTTCACCCTCCTTCCCTCTCTGTGACTTTTGTAAAAACAATTTTGCCAAGTTTAAAAGTGGCTGTGCGGGTCCTGGCTGGTTGGCTCAGTGAATGGAGTGTTGGCCTGGTGTGCAGACATGCTGAGTTCTATTCCCGGTAAGGGCACACATGAGAAACCACCATCTGCTTCTCTTTCCCTCCCTCTCTCCCCTTCTCATTCTCTCTTCCTCTCGCAGCCAGTGGCTTGATTGGTTTGAGTGTTGACCTCAGGTGCTGAGGATAGCTCAGTCAATTCAATCATTGGCCCCAGACGGGGGGTTGGGAGGGTTGCTGGGTGCATCCCAGTCAGTGCGCATGCATGAGTCTATCTCCCCTCCTCTCACTTAAAAAATTATGTTTATATATATTATATACATAATATATATATATACTTCAATATGTATTATAATTTTCTGGGAGAATAAAATAAACACCATCAGCCATGATAGTGGTTCCTTTGGGGGTGGGGTGGGGGAGTGCTTGAAATAATTTTATGATTTTTAAGTTTAAAACACACACATACACCCCCCTTAGCTTCAACATAACCAAGGAGTCTTAAAAACCCTCATCTGATGATTTGCTATAATTAAATACTTCTCTCTGATTCTAGGAAAAGGCAAAGAACAACTTTACAAACTTATAATTTTCCATGATCACTAGATTACTGACAAGAAACTTCCGTGAATTCAAATATATACAATCACATTGAAATATCTTCAAGACTGTTTAATCAGTAGTTTTCATGCACATTTGTTATTGACAGCTGCACTTGAACAATTATATAGACATCACTTAAAGTTATTAAAGTTATCAAAATACATATATAAAAACATTCATGTAAGAGGTATTCAAATTAGCAGCATTTAACTAAAACAAATATATTAGTATATTTCAGTATCAGTTTTAAAATAGGAAAACAGAGCTTCCATCTCTCTCTCTCTCTCTCTCACACACACACACACACAGAAAATTTGACTATCCTCGGAACCACAGAGAAGGTAGAAACATTATATATATATATATATAAATATACTAGGGAGAACTGCCCCAAATTGGAATTTTTTAAAAACTGAGGGTAGAATAAAACTTTGTTGACACAAAATTCCATGATACTAGTTATTAGACTTAGAAAGTCATAAATGTTATGAAAGAAAAAGCTTAAGAAGCTCATTGTTCTGTTTCATGGGTACAAAAATAATCCCAGGTTACTTTATACTAATTTTGCGGAACGACAGTAAATGGTCTGGCAAAGGGACAAGACAGCAATGTATAAGCCAAAGTAAGCTTGCTTTGCTTGTCATAGCAGTCATTTTCTTCTCAGATGAGGGGTAGAGGGGATGGGAAATGTCCCCACAGCAGCAGCTTTCTGAAACCTGCACTTGTGGTATTCCAGGCTACTCCCAGGAAGGTTTAAAGTCAGTGAAAGGAAGACAGCCTCAAACGGTCCCTTACAAAACTAACATAGAGTACTTTGCAGATGACCTGAAGGTATAGAAATGAAACCTTATTATATTAAACAATAATTTAGGGTTATGTTAAAAAGTTTAGATCGATCAGTTGTGGGAAGCCTAAGATGAGGTGTTTATTGCATACGGTTTTTACTGTAATAGAAATCTTAAGAGGTACTTTGCATGTTTTGTAACATAAAGGCACTTGTGTTTAAAATTTTATATGTGTATTTAAGATAACATTCAGTCTAATTTGGTACACTTGCACGGACTGGTCTGATTAAGAGGCAGAGCTGCAACCCACATCCCCAAAACACTAGTAGATATAAACCCACAACTCAAATAAATATTCAGCAACTCTTTCCACCGTGGCTCTGAAATGCTCAGTGTCCTTCAGAAAGAGATGTCAGTGCAGAAAGGGAAATGGTATTTGGAAGACTGAGACATAAACTTTGTTGGCCTCTTAATTTTTATGGGACAGGGCTCTCTGCTAAGTCTCTGAATTCAAGCCTAGAAGGGAACTAAAGGCTTGTGCACATCCAGCCCCCGAAAGGGATCTTCCGCCTGAGTAATAAGGCTGCAGCTCAGAAATCACTTCCACCCTTCAGCAGTCCTCCTCCTCATGAGGCTTAGTCTAGGTAGGACATTCACAGACTGCCTAACTTACACATCCGGAACGGCTTTTCTCATATTACTACCACGTGGCTGAAACTAGCTAGCCATCCTCTCTCCATGTTCGTACCACCTGTCCCAAAAATCACGATCAAGTCTTTCTCTTCATTAAAAAAAAAAAATCAGGTTTCATTTTGAGTCTACAGAACCATTCAAAAGAGTTACTATTTCTCAAGGAACACTTCCTAAAACCCCTAGAACCTGGTTAAAAAGAACTACCCCAGCCTCATGAACAGATGACCTCTACAGTTCACTTTAGAAGGCAAAACAAATAAGCTCTTAAAAATATGTACGGTCTTTCCTCCGTCTTTGGTATAAATGTTTAACTGGCTTCATGAGTCAGAGTTTTGGTAGTCACTGAGTGGCTGGTCAACAGGCAAAGACTTGCTTTTAAACCTGCTTTTCTAAGTCATTAAGCCCTAAGTAGGAGCTGGATCACACAGACATGGCCACCACAACTGCACATTATGAAGCCACCTTCAGGGAAGTCCCGAACTCCAGAAAAAAAATTTTTTTTAATTTCGCCTAAAACCTAGGTGGACTTTTTAGGTTCGGCAGGTCACTAAGCCAGCATCTAAGCAACACAGAACGCCATCTTCACCATCCGTCTAGTCAGTTCCTCACATCCTTCTGGGCTTCTGTTAGTTTCTGGATTAGATAATGCTTGTCACGACTTTCCTAAAGAAAAGGAAATAGGTCCAAGAGCACATCAATATACTTGGAAACAAATACCATTATTTCGACCTAATAAATCACCTGTCGGACATGAGACTAAGGATTCGAAATACTGGACGATTGTAATGGCCTTCCGTCTAGTCTGCGTCTTTCATTCTTGCTCCCTCCAGAGCCCCTTGGCCAGAGTGGCCAATAATCTTTTTAAAATGTACATCAGACTTCTATTTCACATCTTCATGTGGTTTCTATGGTGCTCAGAATGACACCCATAGGCGTCATTCTTCTGAGCAGAGCTGTCAGGCTATGCTGTGACCTGGCTGCAGTCCCAGCATGATCTTGCCTAACAGTCACACTGCCCTCCCGTCGGGCCCCAGCTCATTCCCTTACTGTAGCCCAGTGGTTCTTAACCTTTTTTGAGGTACCGAACCCACCAGTTTCATATGTGCATTCACCGAACCCTTCTTTAGTCATAAATAAAATATGATTTTTTTTTCCAAATTCAAGACATAGGTATATGTTTTCTTACTGGTGCACAAAATGAGCCGTGCATGAACATCACCTTGCTCAAAGAACAAAACCAACAAAGTGCATGAACTCACAACAAATTATGGTATTACTTTATTCTGGCCTCCGCGGCAGAGGCTTCTCCGAACCCCTGAGACAGACTCATTGAATCCCTAGGGTTCGATAGAACCCAGGTTAAGAACCACTGCTGTAGCCTCTGTCTGTTACTCTCATCCCCAAGACCTCCCATCGGCTCCCTCTCATCACTCCAGCCTCAACTACAATGTCAGTCACCTGCACAGATAATGCTTCATATATATATGAAATGAATGAGTCAGTAGATAAATGAAGTTGGGGGAGGCCTGGCCTGAAGGCAGAATTCTGGGGAAGTGGTAGTGAGGGGAGCATTAACATTCCTGGGAAAAGTGCCATTTTCTATTAGGTGTCCTGGGTGAATGTCCCAAGCCATGACCCCCCAGACCTGCATGCTTCCTTACCAGCAACAGCTGCTCTCGGAGCTGGACGACCACCCGCTTATGCGCTCCGGCCAGGGCAATAAAATAAAACATAACGAGGCTGCAACACAAGGTGGAGTGGTCACCAGGGAGTCTGTACCATTTGAAGGTCACTAGAAAAACAACCTGACAGGTTTTTCCTGGAACGGTTTTTACTCGTTAGGAAATTCAGAAAAGAGAACCCACACCTTTTCTAAGCAGAGAGCATCAGAAACAGCCAGAGGGGTGAATGATCATTGTGGAAGCTCTTTGGCCTCAGTTTTCTCAGCTGTAATATGACGATAATACAGTAGAACCTAGTGATATCAAGCTTAAGATAATACAATTTTAAATAAAAGCAATTGGCAAATAGTTCCTGTTTTCTGTGCAGCTCCAAATCTCAAATGGGGGAAGAGGGTGCTTGAAGTTTGGGAAGTGGGGCAAGTGGAATGGAGGCATCAGGCAAGCTCATTCTATGAAGGGAAGATGGTTTCCTGTCTAGTCTTCCCAGAAAGGACTACTGGAATCACTGATATCAATGACACTCTTCTGGGAGTCCCCACAGCCAAGGACAATAATGGTCCCCAGAGATGCTGTAGCCAGATCAGGTAAATACCACCAGATGGTGCCAGCCAAACCACAGCTGGGGTGAGTGACTCAGGACGGAGCAGCTAAATCCCAGAATCCACAGAATTCCAGGCTGGTTGGCTGAACAACTCCCCCAGCCTGTTTTCTTAATCTCATCCAAGGGATCCTACCTTAAACAAATGACTCCCCCTCCCCCCACTTCTTGTATTATGGTGGTGATTTCCTGTAACAATGTCTTCATCATGGGTAATTGTGATGATTTCATGAGTTAGTACATGTACGCTACAATCCCAGTTATTTGTGGCAGTTATAGTCTATAAAGTCTCCAGGAACACTGAATTAGTGAATTTTGAACCACTGCCCTTAGGGGAAATACAGGCTTAGGTTCCTATACGTGGTCACACCATTTTTGTCAACCGATTAAAAACTTGCCTTATGTTTCTTGTTTATTGAAAAAGGTTATCAACACATACCCTTGTTTCTGTTTAAAGACATTTAATATTCGCTAACACTGAACTGACAGCCGACAGCACTGTAACTCATGACTGAATGAAGCTTGTCTAGTGTACATTTTTTTCTCTGTAAAGCACAACACAGTCTCCTCACACTTGGGAACACTAGCCAGCACTTCAGCACTATGTGTGGGGCCATTTCAGACAGTGAAATCACCAACCAAACACATAAAATCAAAGTAACATGGCCCTAAATAGACTGCAAAAAGGACACGTGTTTATGGCATGATAACAGAAACAAGATGGCAATATACTACTTATGGCCTTGCTCAACCTCAGCTGGGAAGGTGCATGCTATGGTCTAAATATTTGTGTCCCCTCCCTAAATTCACATGCTAGAATCCCAATGTCCAATGTGACGGTGTTAGAAGATAGGGCCTTTGGGAGGCCATATGTCATGCAGATGGAGCCCTCATATTTGGATTAGTGCCCTGGTAAATGGCATTCTACAGAGTTCCCTGGCCCTTTCTGTCCTGCGAGGACACAGTGAGAAGTCTATGAACTGGAAGAGGGTCCATCTGGTACTCTGATCTTGGATTCCCAGGCTCCAAAACTGGGAGAGATAAATTTCTGTTGTTTATAAGCCACTAGCCTGTGACATTTTGTTATAGCAGCTGGAACAAACTAAGACAGTGCACACCAGGGGACTCAAATTTTTCCCTACTTTGTGCATGTCCACAAGTGAACGTGAAAACTGCCGTGAGTACTGATTTTGTGATTTCAAAAATCTTTCAGTGAGTTGGCACATTGACAGCACAGGAAGAAAAAAACTGAATCCGTGAATAATGAGGATCCATTGTAATTAGAACACGCCTAGCACATAGTAAGCCCTCAATACACATTTGCGATTAGAATTACTTTAACACAATATGAATCACTGTGCGCAAAGACCCTCATCACCCTTGCATAGAACTCCTGACATTTACTGATCCTTTACTGGCCAGGTCCTCTGCTAAGCACTTTACATCTATTATCACATTTCCTTCCTCTCACAACCTTAACAGGTATGTGTCATTCTCATCCCCACTTCCCAGGCAAGGAAACGGAGGCTCCAAAAAAGATATGCCATGACCCAAAGCTACACAGCTTCTAAGTGGTACAGCCAAGGTTTAAGCTTATGCCCTGTTCTCTGCTCAATAATCAGTTTTTCTTTTTCAAAAAGCAAGTGATTCTGTGAATAATCAGTAACAATAATAGGCAACATTTATTACGTTTTTATGTCAGGCATTGGGCTAAGTGCCTTATATGTGGAATCTTAACTGAACCTGCTGAGTGATCTTCTGAAAGAATTACAATTATTGTGTCTTCTTTAGAGATGGGAAGGTGAGGCTCAGAGGGGCTCAGTCACATCTAGGGGGTAGTAAGCAAGCTCCCATTTCCCACTGGAAAGATGCCCAGGTGCTTCAATGGGAAATACTCACAGGGGTCCAGGTGGGTCCCACTCACCAGATGATCATGAAGAAAGGCACTGCAAATGCTTCTGATGTGATGCCATGGACCAGGGTCTGCAGTGAGCTGGGGAAAGTGCTCACCGTCTTGGGAACCACCTCCCAGGTGGTGTTGAGGTTGGTGAATGGCCCACAAGCTTTCGAAGAAGGGATGCTGCCAGGACACACAGACCAAAGAGCCCAGGTGAGGCATGCTCCCAGGCTGAGGGCTCCTCCTCCACACGCCCACAAGGCTTTGTTAACAGTAAACAGCGAGGAGTGGCCTGACCTCATGGCCTTCTGGAATATTCTGGTCAAAAATGCATATCTTAAAATGTTATCAAGCCTCTACTCCTGACTTCCAATGTACAGGAAATCCAGGAGAGAACAAGATAAAGGACACCATGAGAAAATAGACAAGTTCAGGATGTGGCAATTTTACTCTCTAGTCTTTTGTTTAGGGGGTGAGGAAACTGGCCTGGACTCTTCAAAAAAAATCAAAGATTAAAAAAGACTAAAAACACATAACTAAGAGCAATGGGTAAAACTTGAAAGATCCTCATTTTAAAATAAAGCTAGGAAAGACTACAGTATTTGGGTATGACTGGAGAAATTTTAAAATGGCAGAATATGACGTTAGTATTAATTCTCTCAGGTGTGACAATGTTATTGTGGATGCATAGGAAGGAGAATGTCCTTATTTTTAGGGGATGCATGCTCAGGTATTTAGGGGTGAACGTCCTGGTGCCTATACAACTTAATTTCAATTGGTTCATCACACACACAACAATGTATGCGTAGAGAGAAAGAAAATAAATGTAGCAAAATGTCAACAACTGGGACATCCCGTTGAAGGTATATGTTTTCATTGTGGCTATTTCTTCAACTATTCCATAGATTTGAAAATTTTCAAAGTACAAAGTAGGGGAAAAAGAAAATTATGATGGAAGAAAATTAAATTCAGCCCGACAAAGAGTTGCCTACATTCACATCACAAAGTTCTGTGTAGGCCCTGGCCACTTGGGTCAGTGATAGAGCATCAGCCCGGTGTGGGGAAGTCCCAGGTTCCATTGGAACATAGTCATATTCATTAGTTTCTATATTGTCTGTGGCTGCTTATAGACATTTTATAGCACACAAAGTCTAAATTATTTACTCTGTTGCCTTCTGGTATAAATTATTATACACCTTGGAAGTGGCATCACTGAGGCTTGAAACCTGAACTCTGATCCTTAGTCCTGAGCATTTCTGCTCTTCCCAAATTCCACACCAGACTCTGCGTTCCTATGTCATACGGTAAATATCTTTATGCCCCTAGCATCTAGCACAGGGCTTGGCACACAGAAGGTGTTAAATAAATGCTTACTAAGTGCAACCCCTCAACCAACGTGAAAGGACTATGGGTGACTTCTTACATTTTTCTTTTTTTTCCTATGCTCCAAGTTTTCTACAATGACCATGTATTATTTTCCTAATCAGAAATAATCCAAAACGGGATGAGAAGAGAAGTCTCAGGAAAAAGGAGCTGGATAAGACAGACCCAACTGGCACTCTCAAAAATAATGGCCACCCAACAAGCCCAAGTTCTAGAAGTAGACCAAGACATTCCAGCAACCAGAGAGAGCTTCCAAAACAAGGGTGGGTTGGACTCAGCCAGGAGCAACTTAATAACCTGACCCCTGAAGGTGGTGCACTGTGAGAAAAGCCCATAGAAAATGCAACAGGCCCTTTAACATAAATGAGGACCATGTGAAGAAGTAGAGAAATGTTTTAGAAAACAAAGTGGTACTTACTGTGCCATACTGATTGTCAACGGTATTACTGCCAAACACAGGCCAATCAACAACACCAACAGGAAGAAGAAATTAGAATTGGATGCTCTGAACTGCCTTGGGGAGGGTTTACAGGTATAAAGAAGACTCATCTAAGGGGAGAGAAAGAAAGAGGAAGAGTTAAGAGTACAGCTTCCTTGAGAATAAATGAGCACATCCAAGCATTAGAATGGGAATGTAAATTGGTCTAACTTTCTAGAGTGCAGTCAGCAATATAGGTCAAATGTTTAATCCAGACCCCAACATTGGACCAAAGTACATGTATGTAGAGATATTACTGCTACAGTTGTTGATAATAGGGAATAACTGAATTGGAAGCAACCAGAATAGCTATCAAGTGGTGGGAGCAGTCCTTAAATTACACTCACACAATGGAATACCATGTAGCCCCTAGAAAGGATGAGAAAGCAAGCTTTACATGCTGTGAGGGGTTGTGAAATGAAAAGAGTAGACTTCGGTACTCTGTCCTATATAATCTCATTTAAGATTTTATTTTTATTTTTTAAATTTTATTATTATTTTTTTTAGCTAGAGAGAGAGGGACAGACAGGCAGGAAGAAGAGATATGAGAAACATCAATTCTTTGTTGCGGCACTTTAGTTGTTCATTGCTTGCTTTCTCATATGTGCCTTGACTCAGGGGCTGCAGCTGAGCCAGTGACCCCTTGCTCAAGTCAGCAACCTTGGGCTTCAAGCCAGCGACCTTTGGGCTCAAGCCAGAAACCATGGGGTCATGTCTATGATCCCACACTCAAGCTGGTGAGCCCGTGCTCAAGCCAACAACCCTGCACTGAAGCCAGCCACCTCGGGGTTTCAAACCAGGATCCTCTGCATCCCAGGCTATTGCTCTTATCCACTGCGCCACCACCTGGTCAGGCTCATTTGAGTTTTTTAAAAAAAGTATTCTCTACAGGGGTTTAAATATGTATTAATGGGTCTACAGCAATCTATGATAAATTAAGAGATATATTACTTGAATTTTTATAGGATGTTTATTTTTCCTATATTGAAAAATAAACATTTCCTTTGAGGGAAAGAAGACTTGAAGGAAATATTGAATAAGGAGGAGGAGAGAGGTATAGTAACAGGCATAATATTTCTCCTTAATATTTTAAAATGCTATATTATTGGGAGGAGGCATCAAGCTCTTCCGACTTCAGCAGCAGCCAGAACATCTTGTGAGCAGAGGGCACTGAGTAACAGAACACTCAGCGTCCTGTCTGGGGGCAGCCGGTCGGTCAGGCTTGGAGCGAGTGTCAGAACTCAGCCCAGTGCCCATAACCCAGCACATCCCCCCACACTGTCTTACTGTGCTGCCACTGGGAAGCCACTGGCCAACCAATATTTTCTAGAAAGGGAAAAAGTGCCTACGAGTGTGTTTCTTCTCTATTTCTCCTTTGGTGACTTCAGCCAGTTGACGTTTCCAAACGAAAGCATCAGAACATTCTTCAAAGGCCAAAACATCCAGGTAGAAAGTCTGGCCCAATTCAAGGCCCTGCTTACCATGTTAAGTGGCTCTGGAGTAAGATAAACCTGGATTCAAATCCCAGGCATCACTTATTAGTGGTGTGACCTTGGACTGGTTACTTAACCTCTCGGAACGTTAGCTTCCTAAGAATTCAGCAGTGAGGACAGATGGTATTATTAGTATTTGCTATTATTATTGTCATCATTATTAATACTATTATTATTTCCATTTTGGAATCCTCAGGCCTTGGGATAAGAGGTAACCAATAAATGTTGGGCTCATTAATCAAGGGTACCTCTAGAAGAAGGGATGAATATTACTGTATATATATCTGTACTGTTGAAATGCTTAACATTGAGCCTATGTTGCCTCTTTAATACAGAAAAGAGAAGTTTGGTTAATAAGCCCAAACTTATTAGGCTTAGTCATATATGCAGGACCACTTTTCCCATTAAGCACTTACTTCAGGCAAATGCCTAGGGCCTATGAGCTGTTCAAGGGCCTACACAAATAATTGAGCCCCCAAATAAATTCACTGGCTCCAAAATCCAAACAAAATATTACAAAATTTAAATAAACATTTCGTCAAACGTTACCAAAATGTACCCCTGTCAACTGATCGAGCAATTGCAACTCAACTTTTAAGAGAGTTACATATAAAAAGACAACATTTAAACCACAGGAGCAAAACACTGCTTAACAAAACTCTCAAAGTTATATAAATGTGAAAATCTTTATTTTCAGAAAAAAAGAAAAATCAACTAAGGAATGTAACTTTGCTACGTCTGACAGAATGTGGGTGAGCTCCGAATATGCGTGCTGAACGCCGCGCCAAGGTCGAAAGTGTACAGGGTATCAGCCCACCACGCCCACCTCTCCTCACCTCCTTCACATAGAAGATGATGATGAATTTCAAGGTTGCAATGGCAGGGAGAAGGGGGGAGAAAAAGGCTCCGATCCAGCATATGGTTTGCCCATAAACGATCCCTAGAACATTATCGGGAATGGCAAATTCCTGCTGCCCCCAGCACTGCATCAGCTTCCAAGAGGAACAGTAGGTCACCAGGAGCCTGGAAACAAATGGGACCATTTCTCACTTGGACCACCAGTGTCTGCCAAGGCCATGGAACCATGTCCCCAAAATCAGGGCTGTTTCCACAGAGATCTTTCATGGAAACTGGTCAATCACAAGTCTAGAGTAGATGCAAAATACAGTGAATTCCAAAATCATTAAGGCCAGGGTCTGAGTCTCAGATCTGCAATTGACCAGCCAAATATATTTAGACAAGGCTTATTTTTCTCATCTGTGGAATATGGGGGGGGGGTGAGAGTGTTAAAACACAATTTAGTTCACAGAGTTGTGGTGACATTAAGTAACATGAGGAGTATCTGTACTCTGGCTTGCCACTCAGTCCACAGTGTCATGTGCATCCATGAAGAAAATGCCTTATGAGGACCCTATGACCTAGCATGCTAGAATCCTAGAAGCCTCCTACAGATGCCCAAGGACCTGGGGCCTGAGATAAATAAGCACCATTGTTCACTATAGCATTGCCGTGTATTAGCAAAAATACTGGAAACAACCTAACGCTCATAAATAGGGGCTGGATTGACAAATTATAAGCCATGCACATAGTGGAATATTATACAGTCCTTAAAATAAATGAGGAAAATCCATGTGTTCTCCATGCAAAGTTCATGATATTTTGTCTTTATGGGAGAAAAAAAAGCAAGCTGCTGCAGACCAACATGGATGTACCATGATCCCATTTTAAGGGGGAAAATGAGCACGTCTAGCAAGACTGTGTGTCTATTTACATATGTATTTATGCAAGTGAGTGCTTCTATTTTTTTTTTTTTTACAGCGACAGAGAGAGAGTCAGAGAGAGAGATAGATAGGGACAGACAGACAGGAACGGAGAGAGATGAGAAGCATCAATTATTAGTTTTTGGTTGCCGTTGTGACATCATAGTTGTTCATTGATTGCTTTCTCACATGTGCCTTGACTGCAGGCCTTCAGCAGACCAAGCAACCCCTTGCTGGAGCCAGTGACCTTGGGTCCATGCTGGTGAGCTTTTGCTCAAGCCAATGGGCCTGCGCTCAAGCTGGCGACCTCGGGGTCTCGAACCTGGGTCTTCCGCATCCCAGTCTGACACTCTATCTACTGCGCCACCTCATGGTCAGGCGAGTGCTTCTATTTTTAAGGATTGCTGGATCTTCCCCAAAGTGTTAACAATGGCCATCTCTGATGAGTGGGGTGGGATTGGGGAGTTAGGGGGTATGGTAACAAACAAGAACTCTCACTATTCTCTAGACTTCTGTGTTTGTTTCAATTCTAAATATTTAAAAATTAACAATAAGCACATATTCATGTCATATAATTTTTTAAAGGACAGTCCCTTTTCGAATGTTTATTTTTAAGGGCTTACTGACCTTTGACATGCTTACAGAATTTGTACATCTGGGCAAAAAAGCCATTAAGTGAACAGTGTTTCACTCAAGGGTCAAGGAAATGCTGAGAATAATTTTTTAAAAAGTGACAGCACACTAATGATAACCATCATGGTGCTAGTCAATGTTTTGCTGAGTTTTGGAGGGTTCTTAGTTCTTTCATCTGTGTTTTCTCATTTAATCCTCACCACAGTGCTGTGAAGCGGGTACTGCTGCTGTACCCATTTCACAGGTGGAAAAATAAACACAGACCTTAAATTACCTGCCCACGGTCACATGACTAGCAAACGGCAGTGCTGGGAAATGTGGTAGCTAATGGACTATGGGGTTGATGACCTGGAATTGTTGGAAGCCACTGACAGTTGTCAGTGGTTTCCCAGGACTGTGGAATCATCCTGCACTTTATGGAGAGCAGCTGTGAGAGGGTCCTCCAGCTGGGGCAGCGGTGGGAGGAGTGGGAGAGATAAGTGGGCTACCCCTCACACTTACTTTCTAGGAAAATCCACAAAAAGTGTCACAGCTAAGATGATGATGAGGTCAAATATCATCAGCTTGTACATTTCCTGCCCAACTTGGGTCTCCCAGCACTGAAACCAAAGACAAGGAGAGACAATGAGACCCAAGCAGGGCAGAGTAAACCGGGTTCTCAGGCTCCTCCCAGTGCCCATCCCCTCCCCAGATCCTGCTTCCGCTGGAGGCTATCAGCTGATACGCCTCTGCGCTCCAGCACAAATTTGAGTTTTCAAGCCTTTAGAAGTGTCCCGTGTGCCAGGCTCTGCTACACGATGAGAAAGTGGCTTGACTGAGATGCAAACCCATGGCTTCAAGGCATTTCTCATGACCTTGAAGCTGTTACTCCAAAATGACCCACTCAGCAGGATGCTCCCATTCCCCGGCCTCACCGGGTAGAGTTTCTGGTTGTAGCCACAGAGCTCACAGGAGAGGTTATCACAGGATGTGATCTTGGAGCCCAGGGTGAACACCAGCACACAGATGGTGGCCAGCCTCATGAAGACACACCTGCAGGATGAAAGGGAGGAAGGAGGAAGGGAAGAGGAGGCCGTGGGGCAGGCCAGGCCCTTGGAACTAGCTAGGAAGCAGAAAAGCTGCCTTTTTAAAAGCAAACTCACAAATAGGTACGATTTCTGTTTGGTGTGATGAGCAAGTTTTGAACATGGGTCATGGTGGCTCAATATTGGGAATGTACTTAAGGCCAGTGAGTAGTACAGTTAAAAATAGCAAATTTTATGCTAATATATTGACACAATATTTTAAATGTCAGGAAAAAAAAAGAGAAGAAAGCTGGAAACTCCTGAATCTGATATTGTAGCCACATTTTAGAACATTATACATTTCTGAAAAGAGCTACTGTAGTTGAATCTTCTAAGCTTTGAGAGACGTCTGATAGATTGAGAAGCGAATAAAGCACACTGCAGAGTTTCACATGGATATGAATCTGCTTTTTAAAAAAAACGTATGGATGTTGGCACGAGCAACAGAAACTGTGCCCATGAGGCCTGTCTGGATAAGTTGAATTCAAGAGAAGAGGGCAGAGTGCACTATTATTGTTTTTTTTAAGACGCTTTTCTATTATTTGGTTTTTAATAAAAAAATAAGTAAAAACATTAAAAAGTGGGTGGTAGAGAAAAGCAAGCCCACACCATGGGCTCGCCTTTCATTACTTAGTATGCCGCCTAACACTTCGTGCCCCGTGGTGGGACAAGAACCCCACAGCCCTGAGGAGGTTTCTGTCACTAAAAACTGAAACAGAATAAAGGAAAATGTTTGAATCTACACAGTAGTTTACCACGGCTCTGGGTATGGAAAAACAAAATATACCATGAGAAAACAATGAACTAAATGCAGACGAGGGAACATTCTAGAGTACAAAGACACCAGTTTCTCCCACAAATCACTAGCATAACACAAGGGGAGGGATGAGATGATTCTTTAAAGAATAAAAGGGGTGTACAGTTCTATAACACATCATCTGTACACTGTATTATGTGTTCACCGGCCCAAGTCAAGTCTCCTTTCATCATCATTTATCGCCTACACCAGTGATGGGCAATCTTTTGAGCTTGGTGTGTCAAAATTCCTCCAAAAAACGAGCATAACTTGGGTGGTGTGTCACTTCGAGAAAAACGGTCTAACCGGAAGTCCCAGAACTAGACGCTCTGTGCCGGAGTTCTGTTGTTTTGGCCTACAGACCTCCGGCACAGAGTGTCTACACTACAGCAAATGTTTTATCCTTGGCCACTGCACCTGGCCATGCAGGAGCCGAAGATGAAACGTCCTTCTCGGCATGTGGCCTCATACTTCTCTGGTATGCGGCCGCGTGTCATCGAAAATGGCTACGCGTGTCAGTGCTGACACACATGTCATAGGTTCGCCATCACGGCCCTACACCCTCTTCTATCCACCCCTCCCCTTTCTCTCTGCTAATCACCATGCTGTTGTCTGTGTTCCAGTTTGAACAAACCCATCCTAGAGAGCCATCTGCAATGCCCTCAGGGAACTGACTTCATTTTATTAACGGTCATGATGTTCATATTTAAAAAAAAAATCCTTGTCATTTAGAGATACTCTGAAGTGTTTATAGGTGAAATGACATATTGCCTGAGATTTGCTTAAAACAATCAGCAAAAGAGAGAATAGATGAAACAAGGCTACCATTCGTTCAGTTTGAAATTTTCCAAAATAAAAATATATTTTTTTAAAAGATGCAAATGTAATCTGAGGCATTAAAGCAGCAGCAGAAACTGCTCATTTTACATGGTCCCCACCTGGTCCTCCTCTTCAACTCATTTGTGCTAACTCCATGCACTCTGTTTTATACCTGTTTTCTTTTTAAATAAAACTGAATATTTATTTAAAAGGAAAAGAGATATTACAACTTATAAAAAGTCAACTGTAGCACACACTACAGCTGCGGGTGACCTGGCCACATTTTGTCAGCACCCACTATGCCATCAAATGCCTCTAGTTCCTCCTGTAAGGACTTGTACTCTCACCCAAGGCCCATGCGTGAGGGTAGGGGGTGCACATGTGGGGCGCTAATGCTTCTGGGAGCAGCCATCCTTAAGTGGTAGAGGCAGACTATCCTGTTTGGTGGGAAAGGGCTAAAGTACTTCCCACACAAACTCCCAGAGTTACCCAGCGGCCAACAGCAGCAATTTGCCCAATAACACACCCTTTATCAGCTGCCTTTCCTTCTCTCCCACTTCCTCACCTCTCTTGTCATTTCTAATATCTTCAGAGCAACACCTTCTCCTAGAGCCCTACCTCACGCCCTCAGATATCAATGTGCTGATACATGAACCAAAAATATAATACTGATGTAAACTCTTAGGTCAAAGAGCCTTCATTGCATGTGCAACTCTGATTCATTCCTGGGGGATATCTGAACGTTGAAGAGAATTCTTGGCTTAACAGGAAAATGTATCACAACTGATTAGCAACGTTTGCCATGGGAAAAAGGAAGGGTAGGTGGTGCTCTATGTGGCATGTCTAGACATTACCTAAGGATTGTCAGCCGGATCTCAAAGCCTGGGGAATAGTCCTCATAGTGGATGATCTTGGCAAAGATCACTGGTGTGATAAAATTGGCCAGTGTGATCACAATAGAAGGCAAGTACAATATCAAGAGGTTTTCCCCAAAAACCATCTTGTCAATTTCCTAGGAAGATAATAAAACCGGTCAGGGGTATATTAAGGAAAGTCACATCACAAATGAGTTGATCTTAAAAGAACTCAACTATATATAGTACGCTGTATATTTTTAACTTACACAGTGCAGTATATCAATTATACTTTGGTAAAACTGGAAATAAAACCCTCAAATATACGTTTATTAGCAAACAAACAAAATAAAACATACATGACATTCAACAAGGCCCTTAAACATAAGCCATCTCCTTCCTTGGGTGTTCAAATAGAGGACACATGATCTAGCATCACACTAGAGGAAAAATGAGCTCTATCAGATTTATTTGAGTTATAAAAAAAAATCCATGTTTCTGTATTAATGGGCAATGTATCTTCAAGGCTGTAATAATAACTTAGAATAGCCATACTCTTCTTCTTTAGACTATTTAGCTATCTATATATGGCTATCCAGGATAAAACTAAATTTCCCAGCCTCCCTTGTAGCTAGGTACAGCCATTTGACTAAATTCTGGCCAAAAGGATGTGAGTGGAACTTTTAAGTGCAACCTCCAGGTCATAACCTTGAAGGGGAGGGGTGTGCCCTTCAGATCTCCTTCCCATTGGCTATATGGTAAGCTATCAAGTACCATACAAAAGAGGGCCACACCCTAAGAACAGCAGAGCCACAGGATGGAAGGAATCTGGGCCTCTGATAATCATGAAGCACAGCCACAGACCAGCTGGAGTTTTTTAAACCATTTTTATTTTAGGTAAACCGAAGCCCCTATTAGTAAGGAGAGGAGTTGGGGATTAAATCAGTCAGTCCAGCTGGATTTAAATATTGTGAATTCTAGGGAGAATAGGTACCTCAAATATTCTATCTTGGATGTCTTTTATTTCTATTAAAAGTGAAAACTGATCACCTCTGATTTCTGGTTCTGTCATATCAGCCAATTTTATATCCATATGTAAAACAGAAATGATGATATTATCTATCTCAGAAGTTTATGATGTACTTAGCATAATGTCCAACCATAGTTAAAGTTAAATTGACTTTCAAGGAGTCCTTACTTTTTTCATGTGCTCTTGTGAGAATATAGTTGCTCTGTAGATTGCATAAAAGCATGCCGCTAAAACAGCCAGAACAATACAATTCAAAAGTAATCTCAAAGAATAAATTCGTATTGTGTCTTCAGAAGTCCTTTCTGCTATTTTCTGCCGTATTCTTTCTTCCTCCAGATCTGCCTGAGGAGCAAAGAAAACTGCTTTGTAAGCATGGGGCTGAAGGGATACTCAGGGGTGGAACCTCTGATGTATCTTTATACCCTGTCCATCTTTAAGTCTTTCCTTAAATGTTCATCTTTCCCAAGGTACCATCCCAGATGAAGCCCAACTAGTTTTTGTGTCTACTACAGGCCAAAGTCAAGGTAGTATCTCCTATTTAAGACTGCAAATAGACTTTGCAATAAATGTGGAAACATAACTGTTAACCTATTCATGACATACTTATATGTTACATGCATTATTTCCTTTTTTATTATTGGTTGATTTTAGAGAGACAGAGAGAGCAAGGGGAAGAGAGACAGAGAGATATATATATAGAGAAAAGCATGCATCTGTTGTTTCACTTAGTTGTTCATTCATTGGTCACTTCCCATATGTGCCCTGACCGGGATCGAACCCACAATCTTGGTATTTCAGGACAACACTCTAACCAATTGAGCTAACCAGCCAGTGCCACATGTATTATTCTGGAAACAGTATATAAAGTGGGTACAGTTGTTTTAAAACTCAGTCGGGCTCTGCATTTAATAGGATTCAATCTGTTCATATTTAGTGTAATAGATAACACATTTGACTTGATTTCTTCCATTTTACTTTATTAAGCTTTGATATTATTGTCCCCTCCTCCTTTTGGGGGGGGGATAGTTTTGATTATGATGCTATCTATTACTCCTTCTTTCCTTATTAATTTAGAAATTCTCTCCTACTTTTTCATATTCATTTCACTGCACCTTATCATCATAGCATTCCATCCTAAGTCCCATTTTTCCTGGTATAAAGAATGTTTGTGACGGGATCTCATGAACTGAAAAGATAAAAGGGTGGCAGGGGGAGGACTGGAAGCACCGCCTCCTTCCACTCACTGTGGTGTGTCCACACCTCCCTTCCCAGTCCCAGTTTACCAGCTCCATGCTTGGGTGGAAGGCCATCAACCCCAGGAAGCTGTTCTTGGTGAAAAGCTCTTGAAAACTACAAAGGGGAAACTTGCTAAGCACTGGAGACCGCCTGGTCCACACCCAGCTCCACTGCAAGCTGCTAACCCCACCTCCCAAGGCACGACCTTGCTGGCAAGGAAGCCCCCAAGAGAAAGGCCAGCAGCACTCACTCGAAGCTCGTAACGCAGGCTGCTGTGCTTCAGGTTGGCCATGCTGCGGTTGGTGATGCAGAAGTCCCAGCCAGCAAAGATCTTGTTGCAGTAACTCTGGAAGTGCTCCTCACTCTGGATCAGGTTGATTTTGAACCCTTCCACTGACCTGACCCCAAAACATAATTATGCTTCTTATAAGAACAACAACAAAACACAGGCCCATGGGTCGGCTTTGTCAAGAATGAAATTGTTACACATGGCTGCATTTTCCACCCATTTTGACATGGTCAAGTTTTAAACCATACTAAATATATGTGGTAGCTAACCAGGCATCTCATGGTTGAAAATCATTTCCTTTCATCCATCAAAAGGCTCTTCTCATACCTGGAAAAAATGCAAACTCTCTAACACAGCCTAGAGGGTCTACATGATCCTGCATGATACCATCTTTCTTCGCAGATGGCCACTCTGATAATACTACACTGGCTTTTTTTACTTTCCATAAACACACAAACCTCAGCTCCTGCCTCAGGGACTTTGCACTTGCAGTTCCTGCTACCCTCTCCTGGGACAGTTTTTCCTCTGCCTCTTCCTATGGCTGTCTCCTTTCCATCTTTCAGGGTTCACCTGAAATAACCCCTCCATGGATTCCTCACCACCTCATCTAAAGTTGTGACTCGCACTTCAAGTTAGTCTCTTTCATTTCCTTGAGAATAATGAACCGAATCTGTAATTATCGTACTTACCTGTTTACTGTTTATAATCCCTGGAGCCTGACTGCCTCACCACCTTTATATGCAGAAAGCCTGCACCATAATATGGCCACTATCCAACTGATGGATAAATGAATGAATAAATGACTTTAAATAGTAAATAAAACCCAATATTTAGTGATCACTTGTTCCAATCAGATGCAACGCTTGATAACTGTATCCATTCAAATGCTTTCATGGAAGAAAACATCCTGGCATTTGTTGACACAAATACATCAACTGCCACACACTGTAGATGAAATGGGGTGTTTTTAGGATTTTCCAGTAAGTTCTGAGGACAATAAAAAGTGGAAGGAATAATTTATTCTGCCAAAGGTTTGCAGCAAAGAACTTTTATTAGAACCATCTGAGTGCTTTTCCAAAATGCAGGCTCCCAGGTGGGTTCATACCCTGAGACTTTTAATCAGTAGGTCTCATGTGGGGTTCAGAAATGTGTGCTTTTATACAGCTCCATGGTGACTCTGAGACCCCACGTTAGATCAAACCTACATCTAACAAATGAGAACACTCAGGTCCAGAGAAGAGAAAATGATTTCCTTAGAATCAGAGAGTTAGTAACAGAACTGAGGTCAATTTGAAGATGATAATTTTTTTTTTTTTTTACAGGGACAGAGAGTCAGAGAGAGGGATAGACAGGGACAGACAGACAGGATTGGAGAGGGATGAGAAGCATCCATCATTAGTTTCTCATTGCTGTTGTGACACCTTAGTTGTTCATTGATTGCTTTCTCACATGTGTCTTGACCGCGGGCCTTCAGCAGACCGAGAAATCCCTTGCTGGAGCCAGCGACCTTGGGGCCAAGCTGGTGAGCTTTTGCTCAAGCCAGATGGGCCAGCGCTCAAGCTGGCGAGCTCAGGGTCTCGAACCTGGGTCTTCCGCATCCCAGTCCGACGCCTTATCCACTGCGCCACCGCCTGGTCAGGCGAAGAAGATAATTTTAATTTAATGAATGTTTGCCGGGTGTCAGGTTCAGTGCTAAGTTCTTTATCTGCCTTGTTTCAGTGAATCCCCTCAACAACCAGGTATGTACATTTTATAGATGAAGAAAATAAGTTTAAAGAGATGAACTGACCTTCAAACCTTGGTCTTGGGACCCCAAAGTCCACTCCTTGCCACTCTAGCACTTCCTCCCTCAGGGGTGGGCCTTTCCCCATCACACCACCCCCAGCCCTCCCCAGTCATCCCAGGGAGCAATCAAGTGAGGAGCTTGAGCAAGACCTAGAGAAGGATCCACTGTTTGGCTAATAAATCTTATTTCTTCGTCAGAGCCCCTTCCAAAGTCCTGGGAGCACCTCTGATAATGTGTTCTTCTGGTCCTGTTGTTTGTATACTTTCTAATTTAAAAAGAAATTTTTGTATTCTTTCTCTTAAAGAGGGCTCCTCCAAATTGTTCTACTGTGAATCTGTGAAACTCAATCCGCCCGCTGGCATTATAGAGCAGGGCCCTGGTCAGCCAGCACTTCTTTACCAAGCATCTCTCTGCCCCTCAGAATGAGCCACTGCTCCTTTCTATCCATATGCTGCCCATTCAGATGGGGAATGGACACACACCAGGTAACTTTCATTTCATGGCTTCTGAGTCAGGATATGAGTGACCAGCTGCACTCTGGGGCTTTCTCTGTGGTGGTAAACCCTGGTCTTCACAGAAGACAAACTCAGTTCTGAACATCTTGGTCTCTTCAACACCTATGAAAAGGAGCATCGTAGCCCCATGGCTTGTAGCACAGTTCATGCTCTCACATGGACAATGGAGTGGGTAAGAGAGGTGTCCATCATGATCCTGTCTGCCAAGCAACCTCCCCTAGGGCAGAGACAAAAGCTGTCCATCAGAAATATGTGGTTCCCATTCCAGAGCATAGTGTTAGTGCTGGGAAGTGGCCACCAGCCAGGGGTAACATTTCCCAGCCTCCTTGAAGTTAGCTGTGGTCATGTGACCAAGCTGTTGTCAATGGAATATGAGTGATATGGGTCACTTCAGGCCTAAACTGTAAATACCTTCCACGGGATACGCCCCCATGCTTCTCCTCCCTTCCAGCACTCAAGAGGAACCCCAAAGCTGCATGCTGAAGAACTTCAGCCCACCTGAGTCCCACAACAACTAAGAAGATGTCTACCACACTAACCTGTGCCCCACTCAGAACTTTAGGTAAGCAAGACACACAACTTCTGTCGTGTTTGGGCCATTGCACTTTTTTGGGAAGTTGTTTATTAGTAATTAAAGTAATTAATATTCTTCACTTTTGTTTTCTTGGGAATTAACACCCTCACTAAACCACTTGTCTACTGGGGAAATACCATGATCTAATGTGACCCTAACCCAATGGCCATGGCTGAAGGTCAGGGTTGGGGACCTGAATCTAGCAGAGTCAACACATCTCTACAAAGGATTTCGGAGCCTGTGACCCAGGGAGTCCTTATATGGAAGCCACCACCAGGAGGTTCAGAGATGAACAAGCTCTTGCTTTTGGATATCTCAAAGCCACACCTTTACCTGTGTCCTCCCTGCCTTGGTTCTCTGAGCCAATCAATTACCCTTTGCCCCAGTTAGTCAGAGGTGGGTTTCTGCCATTCAAAATCCAAGACAGACCTGGTTACATACACACAGCAGATCAAAGATGAGGTGAGGGGATGGTATTGGCAACTATGCACAGTAACGATTCAATAAAGATCTCAGGCTGCTCCTCCAGCTCCCAAATCCTGCCTCCATTGCCTCTGGGTTCCCCGAGTCTCCAAAACACTGACAAATCTTCTCTCACAAAACCCACCCTCCACTTGACTCATCTTTTGGGCAGTGGCTCCCAGAGTCCATGGCCTCTAATCATCTCCAGCCATCAGGATAATTCAAAGAGAACACAATGATAAGATAAACTTTACCTTTTCACTATCCAAAGAAGGCTCAGGACCAGGTACGTAACTGTGCTTAACAAATAAGCCAGAGGTAGATCATAGGTGAAATTCTGAAATTTCACCCCGTGAATGGTGTAATGTCCATAAAAGAGGAAGGTCTCCTCCAAGAAACCCTGAAACAAAGTCACAAGCATGAGGTCAGACTGGTAAGTTCACTGGAAGGAACCGGGAGACCAGTCTTTGCCTCAAGAACTCACATTTCAGTGTCATTGTTCATCCCTAAATCCCCCGATACTGAAATAATCCCAGAGGTATAAGGGGTGCTTTGGATTCGGGGACAAAACTTAAGCACTAAAAATACACAGTTCTATGATCCAAAAATAAAATTAAGAAAACAATTCCATGTACAATGACAGCAAATAATCATAATAACATACTTAAGAATAGATTTAACACCTGAGCAGGCGGTGGCGCAGTGGATAGAGCGTCAGACTGGGATGTGGAAGACCCAGGTTCGAGACCCCGAGGTCGCCAGCTTGAGCGCGTGCTCATCTGGCTTGAGCAAAAGCTCACCAGCTTGGACCCAAGGTTGCTGGCTCCAGCAACGGGTGGCTAGGTCTGCTGAAGGCCCGCGGTCAAGGCACATGTGAGAAAGCAATCAATGAACAACTATGGTGTTGCAACGGCAACGAAAAACTAATGATTGATGCTTCTCATCTCTCTCCGTTCCTGACTGTCTGTCCCTATCTATCCCCTCTCTCTGTCCCTGTAAAAAAGAAAAAAAGAAAAAGAATAGATTTAACAACTAAAATGTAAATCATTTTTTATAGCTATAGAGAGAGTCAGACAGACGGGAAGGGAGAGGGGAGAGAAATGAGAAGCATCAAGTCATCATTGCGGTACATTAGTTGTTCATTGATTGCTTTCTCATATGTTCCTTGAACGGGGGTTACCGCAGAGCAAGTGACCTCTTGCTCAAGTCAGCAACCTTGGGCTCAAGCCAGTGACCTTGGGCTTTAAACCTGCAAGCAACTTTTGGGCTCAAGCCAGCAACCATGGGGTTATGTCTATGATCCCACAGTCAAGCCAGAGACCCTGTGCTCAAATTTGATAAGCCTGCACTCAAGCTGGCGACCTTGGGGTTTTGAACCTGGGTCCTCCACATCCCAGTCTGACACTCTATCCACTGTGCCACCACCTGGTCAGGCTAAATCTTATATTCTTAAAGCTATAAAACATGGTTTAAAAAATTAAAGAAGATCTAAATAAATAGAGAAACATCCCATGGTTATGGATCAGAAAATCTATGGCAATATTCCTCAAGTTGATTTACAGATTCAACACATTCCTATCAGAATCCCAGCTGGCTTCTCGGTAGAAAGTGACTAGCTAATCTGAAAATTTATATGGAATTGAAAAGGACTCAGAATAGTCTAAACAATATTTTAAAATAGTGTTGGAGGACTCACATATTCCAATTTCAAAATTTGCTACAAAACAACAGTAATCAAGACAGTGAGGTACTGCCTGACCAGGTGGTAGTGCAGTGGATAGAGCGTCAGCCTGGGACGCTGAAGTTCGAAGCCCCCACATCACTGGCTTGAGTGTGGGGTTGCTGGCGTGAGCGTGGGATCATAGACATGACCCATGGTTGCCTGCTTCAGCCCAAACGTTGCTGGCTTGAAGCCCAAGGTCGCTGGCTTAAGCCCAAGGTCAATGATTGAAGCCCAAAGTCATTGGCTTGAGCAAAGGGTCACTGGCTTGGCTGGAGCATCCCAGCCAAGGCACATAAGAGAAAGCAATTAATGAACAATTATGGTGCCACAACGAAGAGCTGATGCTTCTCATCTCTCTCCCTTCCTGTCTATCTCTCCCCCACCCCTTGCTAAAAAAAAAAAAAAAATACAGTGGGGTAGTAACATAAGAATAGCCATATAGATCAAGGGAAAAGAATTGAGTCTAAAAATAAACCCATACATTTATGGTTAATTGGTTTTTGATAATAATAAAGGGCTAATCTTCATGACCTTAGATTTGGCAATGGATCCTTAAATATGACACTAAAAGAAATAATAGCAATAAAAGAAAATATAAATTGGACTTTATCAGAATTTAAACTTTTGTGCTTCAAAGGACACTATGAAGAAAGTGAAAAGACAACCCACAGAATAGAAAGAAATGCTTTTAAATCATATACCTGATAAGGTACTTGTATCTAGAATATATAAAGAATTCTTATAACTTAACAATAAAAAGACATATAATCTAATTAAAAATGTAAAGAGGATCTAAATAAACATTTATTCAAAGAAAATATACGAATAGCCAATAAGCACATAATAAGATGCTCATTAGGGAAATGCAGATCAAAACCACGAGGACATTTCATTTCACACAAACCAGGGTGGCTATAATGAAAAAATCAGGTAACAGCAAGTACTGACAAGGATGTGGACACATCAGACTTGTCATACAGTGCTGGTGAGAATAAAATGGTTCATCCATTTTGGAAAAGTCTAGCATTTGCTCAACAGGTTAAAGATAGAGCTACCATTTGACCCAGCAATTCCACTCTTAGGCATATACCTCCAAAGAAATGAAAACATATCTCCACACAAAAACTCACACATGAATGTTCATTCCAGCATTATTACTAAGAGCCAAAATGTGGAAACAACCCAAATGTTGAATAGGCAAAATGTGGTATTTCCATGCAATGGAATCTTATTTGACCATAACAAAGAAGGAAAGATTGATAGATGCTACAACATAGATGAACCTTAAAAATGTCAGATGAAAGAAGCAGAGACAAAAGACCACATATTACATGATTGCATTTACATGAAGTGTCTGAAATAAGCATTTCATAGAGACATTAAGTAGATTAATGGTTGCTTAGGGCCAATAACGGGGATTGGGAAGTGATAGGTAAAGGGCATAAAATTTCCTTTTGAGGTGAAGAAATGTTCTAAAATTGATTGTGGTAATGATTGCACAACTCAGTGACTGTACTAAAAACCACTGAATAGAACACGTTAAAAGGGTAAATTATATGAAGGTAAACTATATCTAATAAAGCTGTTAGAAAAGAAAAGAAAAAAATGACCTTATGTGAAAATATAGCACAGAGTAGTCCCTGACTTTTTTTTTAATTTTTCTGAAGTGAGAAGTGGGAGGCAGAAAGACAGACTCCTGCATGCGCCCAATTGAGATCCACCTGGCAAGCCCACCAGGGGGCGATGCTCTGCCCATCTGGGGTGTTGCTCCATTGCAACCAGAGCCATTCTAGCACCTGAGTTGGAGGCCATAGAGCCATCCTCAGTGCCTGGGCCAACTTTGCTCCAATGGAGCCTTGGCTGCGGAGGGAAAAAGAGAAAAAGAGAGAAAGGAGAGGGGGAAGGGTGGAGAAGCAGATGGGCGCTTCTCCTGTGTGCCTTGGCCTGGAATCGAACCCATGACTTCCACATACCAGGCCAATGCTCTACTACTGAGCCAGCCGGCCAGGGACCTAGTCCCTGACTTCTTATGGAAAGAATAACTGATAACCTCAAATTCCTCCCTGGATGGCAGAAAAATTTCTGGAGAGCACGAAGAGAACCTACATGAAAGCAGCGGTACAGGTATACAGTTAGTACAGAGATGTTCACCACAGCATTGCTTACAAAGAAGGAAAATGGAGGCAACCTGAGTGTCCATCAACAGGGGCCTGGCTAGATCATAAAAATTCCATATTCTACAATATTAAGCAAGACCTCTAAAGTGCACGAGAAAGGGCAAGAAGGCTATGAACCATAGTGTTCACGGTTCGGTGACTTTTGGGGAGGGTACTTTGACATTTTACTCCATAAATTCTATATTTTTAATGACAACTGTGTATTCTTATATTAAGTAAAAATTTTAACAGAAAATAATGCAGAAACAGATGATTCAGGATTTTGTTTTTTAGCTCTTCTGAAGTCAGGGCACACAGGCCATAAAAACTTGTCCAACGACATGAAACCTGTTTATATTTCCCTGGGGTTGATATCAGGATTGCCATTAATCTCTCTCTCTCAAAATTATGTATTACAGGGTCAAGGTTCACTGGGTCAGGAAAATAATTTTTCTGATTACAGCTTGTCTCAACTGTTTTTAACAAAGACAGAACACTGTTGAATTTTCTGGCTATCTCTTTCTCTAAGGTTGATTTAAACTTAAACTTTTAATAAAGTTAAAATTCAGTTTCTCAGTCACACTTGCCACATTTCAAGTGCTCAAGAGTTTGTGGCCATCGCAGTTCCAGAACATTCTTGTCATTGTAGAAAATTCCCTTGGACAGGGCTGTTCTCTGTCACACATACTTTATTAAACACTGATAATCAGGTGCATCTAAGTCTTCCATAAAATATTTCCTATAAGGCACAAGGTTATGATGTGTGAAGCTCTACAGATTGCTCTTTTGGGATGTAATCTAAAGAAATGAGGCTAACAGCAGTTTTGGGATTTGATCCCACTTTGTCTTCACTAGCGGTGTGACCTTGGGTGAGTCACTAAATTATTTTTCTCCTTGCATAATGAACATCTCAACACTGATCTGACAATTCCCCTCAGTTATTTTGAGAAAAAAATGTGACATGTAAAAAAGCACTTTTCCAGGATTAAATGCAATGGACAAATTAAATACTTTCTATTTATCTGTTTAAAAAGTGACATAGTATTTTATACCAATAACTTTCACAAAGCATATTTCCTGTATATTCATTCTAGCAGGGGATGGGTGAACTGTAACCTTGCAGATGAATCACTGCAAATCCTGTTCTTTTTACTGGTACTTGTGTCAACACTGAGTTTAGCTCTCACTGAAGACATTCAGGAAACTGATGTTTACATTAACCTATCTTCAGGATCTTGAGGGCCTAAATACAGAATTATGTTAAATACTTACAGTGCCAGAGAGCAAGTCTATGATATAACTGTAAAAGTAGATGAGTCCAGAACTACTTATTGGATATACTGTGCATTGAATATCTGTAAAAAAAAAAAATCCCAAAAAGAACAAAAACAAGGTCAGTGGAAACAGTCTCCATCACTTGTCTATTATGTTTTGTGTAGATACACACGTATATGTCTATATACATTTAGATGTCATATACAGTGTGTCCGTAAAGTCATGGTGCACTTTTGACCAGTGACCCGTCAAAAGTGCACCATGACTTTACGGACACACTGTATATTTGTATGTTTGTGTAGAAATGTGTCTATATGGTTGTGACTTTCTATTTTCAGACTAAACTCCAATGCACCAAATATAGTAGCATTTTCTCTTTCACTATTCTCCTTAAACATCTGGGGATGTATGTTTTTTTCTGTACATTTTGCATGTGGATCCACTTATGGTAATGTTTTCTGCTTGTATTGGTATTTTGTGTTTTGGGGTTCATGTTTGCACATGTTTTAGAAAATGTGATTGATATCATTGTTATTCTATTTTAATCATATCCAATTTTTAAAGATCTCTATGTGCCCTGGCTAGGTAGCTCAGTTGGTTACAGCATTGTTCTGATATGCCATGGTTGCAAGTTCAGTCCCCGGTGAGGGCACATACAAGAATCAACCAATGAATGTCTAAATAAATGGAACAACAAATCAATGTTTCTCTGTTTCTTTCTCTAAAATCAATTTTTAAAAATTTTAAGTAAACATGAAGTTTCATTTGAGAAATACATATATTTACATATGTGTAATTAACTAATAAATTATATGAACAAAGATTTTAGTGGTACTACCTTATTCTTGAATTAATTCACTTCCTCTATATCAGTCAGCTATTGCTGTGTAACAAGTAACCTCAATTCTTCAGTGACTTCACATGCCAACCATTTATTTTCTCATTCATGGATCTGCAGTTAGGATTAATTCAGCTGATTTAGGCTGAGCCAGGATGACTCCAGGCTTCCACTTAGGCTCAGGTCTGCTCTCCATGACTCCATTCTGGGGCCCAGGCTCAAGAGAAAATGGCTTACCTAAGGGATGCTCTCCTCATGGTTTGTCTCATAAGGCAAGCCACACAAAGCCATTTCAAACTAATACCCACTAGACAAAACAAGCCACAAGCCACATGGCCAAGTGTAATATCAACAGAGCAGGAAGTATTTTCCGCCCATAGTGAGAAGCCCTGCAAAGTCACAATTACAGTGGAGCGACAAAATGGGGAAAATAATCCAATATAGTACTCTTTTTCTGGGTCTTAGTTTTCCCTTTATTAAATAAGAGAGTTGAACCAGTTTCTTCAAGGCCAAATCCAGCTCTTCCATTTGTAATTCTAACATACATGTGCTCATTTATTCGTTCAACAAACATTTCTTAATCACTTAGATGTTGGAGATAAAATGATGAGCAAGAAGCAGCACCTGCTCCTGAAAAGCTCACCGTCAAGGGGTAAAGAAAGACAAGTAGTAGTCAGGTTTACATAAGGTACTCAAATGGTTGCACGAACATAATATTATATGTAGAGGGAGGCAGCTATTCTGTTTGGAGTCCAAAAAATAGAATGAGATGCCTGCCACTCTGCTCCTCACTTATTCTCCTCCAGCCTAGAAGTCAGCAAACTATGGCCCATGGGCCAAATGTGGCCAGCTGGCTGTTTTGTTTAATACGAAGTTATGGGAACATAGCCAATGCCATTCATGACACCTGCCTATGGCCACTTTTGCACCACGATGGCAAAGTTGAACAGTGGCAACAGTGGAACTGTATGGCTTGCAAAGCCCAAAACAGTTACTATCCAGCCCTTTATAGGGAAAGCCATGCCAGGCTTTTTGTTTCTCTAATATGTTATTTCTCAGCTGGGGACCTTTGCAGATGCTGTTCCTCTACATGAAGATGCTTCCCCAAGTTCTTCAACAGTTGCCCTCTCCTCACCCTCCTGGGCTCAGCTTAAATGTCCTTGCATCCCTAGAGGCTCTGGGGACCCCTCAGCCTCTAGGGTCCTGTGCAAGTTCTCAGGACTTTATCACTTTCCTTTCCCCATGGACCAATCCATCCCTTCTGTACTTCGTGTGCTTAATTCCCTAAAGCCCACCTGCTAGAATATATCAACGCTGTGGATGCAGGCGTGGTGCTCCAGGCTCACAGTCCAGCACACCACACAGCAGGTGCTCAGTAAACACTTGCTGAAGGAATGAAGACAGGAAGGGAGATGAAAAAAGGAAGAGAAAGACTTCTGGTCCTTTTCTTAATAGGTAGAGTTTACTAGGTAAGTATTTTCGTTTCTTTTTTTAAGTGTCTGTGTGAAGGGGGAGGATATAATACAAGAAGATAATAATGAGAAAGACAGGATGCACGCCAACCACAAATAGTCCAGCCGTGTTTCCTACAGCAGATGGCTCCCCTGCAACCAAGGCCCTGCCTACGGCTGAAGGGAGAAATGACCGGGCAGTTGAGTCTACTGGTTCAGTGCTCAGGCTCCGGATTCACATGAGTGACAGAATGGCATTCAGTGCTTCTAGAAAGAAACAGCACTAAAAAATAAGTAAATAAAAATAGCTGCCATTTACTGAGCGTTTTCCATGTGCTGAGCATTGTATTATCTTATTTAATACTCATTTTTAAATTATGAAAATTGCTTAATTATTTAAACATTTTTATTTTCTGATTTAAATAACATCAAATTTATAGCATTGTTTTCAATTATTTATCATTTAAATACGTATATATATTTTTTAATGAGCTAAGTATTAGTGGTGTTATCTGAATAATGAAATTAATCATATCATTATTTAAATTACCACCGCCAGTCTATGGATTAAAACTGAGGGTCAGAAAGTCTAGTCAACTAGGCCTTGAAATTGAACCTCGGGTTTTTACATAGTAGCAGGTAACATTTATCTGTAAAGTGAACTTCTTAGAAAATAAAAATGTAGCACCTGGCACACAGTAGGCACTCAATCTGAGTACCAAAGCGCTGAACTAAGTCAGTTTCTACATTATTCTCATTTTACTTTGAAGTGTAATAGAATTAAGACAGGAATAATTATGATGAAGAGGAATGTTCAGGGCCATGGAAATGATCCTAGAGAAGGGTTCTTCTAGGGGAAAGGAGTTATGTGATAGGAGAAGCAGGAGGCTGCCACTTCTAACCCAAGTACAGAACCTGGTTCTAGAGGGTAATCAAATGACTATAGAATGACTGAAACTCTTCCCATCTGAATTAACAAAATGTCTAGAAGATCTGACTTATGTTGAGAATTCAAAAAGAAAACACAGGTCCAGCACTTACTATTGCCACATGATTGGTGTTTAATAAATTGTAGCCTTGAGCATCACTATTATTGGAAATGAAAGTCTTATAATGAAAACACTATCGTAGGCTGAATTATGTTTGTTAAATGTTCCACTTTCTGACCCTGCAGTTTTCTTCCCAAATGCCTTGCTGAACTGAGGAGTGGCCAAGTGACTTGCTTTGGCTAATGAGATGTGACAGATATGATGTGTATCATCATCAGGCAGAAGCTTTTAGGAGTCACATTTGTCATGGCTCTTTTTGCTTTGGACATAGTGACTGTCAGTGGTCCAGAAAGAGGTTGCTCCATCCGCTTGGGCCCCAGGATGAAGATAACATGAAAAGAGAACACCACTAAAGAGTGAGGGACATAGACTGTGAGCAAGAAAGAAACCCTTGTGGTTATTAGGTGCTGAGAGATATAGGGTCATTTGTTTCTGCAGCACAACGTAGTCCACTCTCATACAGTAACCCAAGATTAAGACTATAAAGATTTCTAAAGAAGGGAGCATTGTAGCCAGGTAACACTCTTCAGGGAAAACCAGGCCTCGGACTCACCTATGTCTTTGGATGGAATGAGCACAAAGCTGCTGTTGGTGATCTTGTGTTTGGTGAGCAAGACTGGGAGCAAAACCAGCATAAAGATGATCAGAAATATCACCAAGTTCAGCAACACCAGAAATCTCAAGAAGGAGAAATAGGACTGAATCCCAGTGCCAAATTTCCCTGGAAAAAAAGGAAATCCAGCCATCAATGACCAGGAGTGTTGATGCCTACTATCCACTGTAGATTTAATCAGCCACACAGGGCTGAAGTTGGAGGAATGCTGGTAGGAGACAAGGAGAAAGAAACATTTTATTTTTTCTACCGTTGGCTTGAAGATTCTATTTCCAATGGTTTTAAACTTTGACTTGTAGATATAAAATCTTGAATGAACCATTTGAGAAAGGTGTGGTGTGTAGGGGTACTCAACAGTTATCTTCTCTCATGTGAAAATCATTTCAGTGTTATTTATTGAAAGACTATCCTTTCCCCGATGATGTGCAGCAGTGCTTTGGTAACTGACCACAATGTATGAAACTGTTTCTGAATTCTCTACTCTGTTCTATTGGTCTAATTGTCTTTCCTTGCACCAATACCAGACTAATTACTATAGACTTGACATACAGTATTATAAGTCTTTCAGCTTTGTTCTTCCATGGGTACGTGAGGTCCTCTGCATTTCTATACAAATTTTAGAATCAGTCTATTAATTTTCACACAGACACACATATACACAAAATCTGCTGAGATTCTGATTGGAATTCCATGGAATATATATGGGTCAACTGGAGGACCAGTGACATCTTTCTAGCATTGAATCTCTGATCCATGAACATGATTTATTGTGGTTCTTTAATTTCAATATTATATATTTATGGCAGAATGATTCAGATCTTACTTTTTTTGAAAGATTTTATTTATTGATTTTACAGAAAGGGGGCAGGGGCAGTGAGAAGTATCAACTCATAGTTGCTTCATTTTAGTTGTTCATTGCTTGCTTGTCACATGTGCCTTGACTGGGCAAGGCTAGGGTTTCGAGTTGACAACCTTAGCATTCCAGGTCGACTCTCTAGCCTTTGTGCCACCATAGGTCAGAGAGAATTTTATTTATATATATTCTATATTCCTAGGTATAATGTTTCTTGATGCTACTGTAAATTGTATTACTTAAAAATATTAATTTTCTAAGTGTTTGTTGCTGGTAGATAGAAATACAATAGATTTTATATAGAGATCTTGTATCTAGCAACTTTACTAAAAAATACTTTATTTTTCCATTCCACTCGCTATGCCTTCTCCCCATCATTGTACCTTGGCTGAAATTCCCAGAACGATGTGCATTATACTCAGTGATAATTGGCACCCTTTTTCTCATTCTCAATCTTGGGGAAAACTTCAATATTTCCCCATTAAGTATGGTGCTTATTGTCGAATTTTTATAGATATGTTTACATGATTAAGAATGCCCTTATCTGTTTCTTATTTGCTAAAAAGAATTGAATTTTATCAATTATATGCATTTGTTGAGATAATCGTATAATTATTCTCCTTATTCTTTTAAGGATAACATTCACTAATTTTTCAAGAAGTAAATGAACTTTCCACCACATAATTAAGGACAGTCAGAAAGCACTTGAAGAGTAAGGGTGTCTGCCTATTCTTTGTGGAGGCAAAGAACTTATCTTCTGAAACAAGAGATATTAGAGACCACAATCTTTGCTTCTCTCTAAACCCAGCAACCTTGCCAAAGCAAGGAGCCTGCCTATCACATCTTCACTTCCTGCCAAATGAGTACATAGCTAGCCAAGCAATCACAGGAGTGGTGTCAATGAAGAGAAAATCAAGGTGCCAGTTCCCAAGGGAGAAACTACCCTCCCACACATAAACCATTTTCTGAATGAAAATCTCCAAAGGCCACCACTTAGCAAGAGAGGTGTTGCAAATAAAACCTTAGCCTCTGAAGCTTTGTAGAAATATGCTATGAAGACTTTCAGAGTTAGAACAACAATTAGAGACAGAGAGGTGCCCTAGGGCAAAAACCTTGAGCGGACAAGATTCCTGGGGACTCTCTGACCCATACCGGGAACAGTGAGTGCTGGAAACACCAAAAGAGAAGGATAAGAGTTAACAACAAGAAATGTTTAGGCTCTCAAAACAGAGATTAGAAGTCAGCATGTTCCTTATCCTTTACTTTACCCCCTGAGAACTTCTTTTGTCTGTTTCCTTGAATTATTTGTACTGGCTAAGAAATATCTGAGTAAGACTGGGGCTGGGGCTTCAGTCCTTGGATCTGCTGACCAGAGCTCATCCCCTCATGTTGCCTCCTCTCATCCCCTCAGAGCATTTTATCTGGTCTCTGAGTAGTTCCTTGTCACTACAACAAGTGGTGCCCTGTGTGAGGAATCAGAAGAAACAACCTCCCTCCCAAAGCCTGGCAAAGGAAAAGGCTGTTCATTCATCCTGTTTGGTAAGAGACACAAGCAGCAGGGGAAAAGCCCTTGAATGCTTGCAACCAGGTCACTTTTAGGGATCAGGCCAGGGGATTTCCCTTTCCCTTCATCTCTCCTTCATCATGGGGAGTTCCCTTTCCCTGAGCAGCGGAGTCTCAAGTTACAGCTACAGCAACTCCTCCCAGCTGCAGGGTGTCTGATGGGAATTTAATTACCCTCTTGCTCACTATCCAACAACAATGACCTTGCTATCCAAAGGAGGGAAGTTTAGATTTAGAAGATTGGGAAAGCACTTTTACCAAGGGGATGGTTGAAACAATTGGGACAGGATATGAAATGACCGCTTGGGATTGGAAAAGGCTTATAAAAACTGTTCTCACCACCTAGCCCGAACCTCAGACCAGCCCCTCTCTCTAGATATTTCACTGACCCTAACCAGCAGGACAGAAGAAGAGATCTTTGCCTCTTTTTCTTAATAAACAAAAGGCTGGAATGTTAGGTTTGGGTCCAGGGTGCCTTTAAACTCAAGGCCCCTTTAAACTTAAATTCCCCTCATTCAACCTCCTACTGGGGCAATTTCTTCATTAAGCATCTCCCTCACCCAACCCTCCCCTCCCTTTAAGCCACTACCCCCATCCTGGGAAAGTTCTGGGAAGTGTCCTTGGGACAAGGCCTTCCGGAGGGACCTGAAGGTTAGAAAAGGGAGACAGTCTGTGACCAAGGCCACAAACTTGTTATAACTGTAGGAAAGAAGGACATTTTCAGAAAGATTATGGGCAGAGCCTAATAGCAACTGTGTAGCTTGGCTTTTGTGTGTGCCCTGAGGAGTTGATTAAAACACAATCTACAAATTCCTTACAAAGTTCCACTAAAACAGATTGTAAAAAGCCAATATGATCAATTACTATTCTTGTGTTTATACAAATTATCAGGCCAAGTTAAAACTAGACTTAATACTATAACTAGGATCATCTTAATTTGGCTCTTTGGGAAAAAAATAACAATAAGGGTAATTTTAGGAAGAAAAGAAGAGAAACCAGACCATCTAAATATCTTAAAGCCTTCTCCTAGAAACCTAGGAACAATTGGAGAATTAACACCTCTCGGGGAGGCTGGGCAGGCTGTAAAGATGGGAGGGATAATGCCACAACTTCATGTAAAGGAAAAAAAATGTGCAAATGACAGTTTTAAAATCCAAGCAGCTCAGTAATACCCCGTTCCCTCCCTTCTCTTCAGTCATCCTGGAATGTTGCCAAGAACAAATAGTCTTGCCTTCTCTGCAATTATTAACAATACTGTAAAAATAAAACTATTCTTAATTTTTTTAACCAGGTAGACTAGAAATACATTTGATAACACTGCTAGTTACATTTAATTAATGTCTTTTAAAGTTCTTAACAAAAAGAAAATGTTTGTTTTGCCTGGATTTATAAAAGGTTCCTGTTATCGCTGTTAAGTCTTTTTAAAATACAAGTGTATTTGCCAGTGAAAGAATCTGTTTCTAAAGGTCATAAAATATGTTCATAAAAGTATCAATCTAAAATTGTTAATTACTGACTTAGTTGTCACTGAAAGTAAAGGTTTTTAGAAATTGAGAATTTTAATTAGAAAGAAATTGTACGGTTTTAATAATAAAAGGTATAAGGTATAGAGGCATTTTTGAAAGAAAAAGGAAGAAAATAAGTTCCGAAAACTAGTTCTTTCTGAATAGAGAAGAAGGTTTGTGTAAGTTGCAGAAGGTTTGTGCAGAGGGAAAAAAACAAAAAGAAAAGGAACTGAGAAAGTAGACTAAGGTGAGAAAAAAAGAGAAAGGAAGCACATTAGAAGAAGAATTTTCCTGAAACGAAAATAAAAAGGAACATTAGGACATTCTTAGGGGCCTCAGGAGCTTGATAAATTCACCCAAACTTACAGGTATTACAGAAAGAGCCAATGGCCTTCTTTAGCCCCAACTACACAAACAAAAAGGGGGGAGTCAGAAGGAGAGACTCACCCCACAAGAACAATTGTATAAGGATCTTAGTATTCTTAATTGTTTTTAACATTTTCTCATCTGGACTTACTATAGCCGAGAGGCATTTTATACCAGCTGGGCCTAAGTTTCTCGTGTTGTACCAGGATATATTAACTGGTCCTGCATGGCAGAATCCAGTCAAATTACTAACCTGGGACAAGGGTATGTTGCAGTTTTGTCATCAACAGATCCTCTTTGCCTACCAGCGAGATATGTGAAGCCTTATCATGAGTTGGCATCGGCCCCTAGGAAGCAACCTGGTTTCAGAGATCCAGAAGCAGAGAGTGAATCCACCTCTGGAAATGAACCTGAACACGAGGACTCCTAGCTCACTCCCAAGCACGCAGGGAACACTCAACATCACCTGGGACACTTTAAAACATCTAACCAGGCATGCTGAAGAAGTTTTGCAAAATACAGGCAAGCACTCCTATGGCCGCTGAAAACCTGTTTCTCTCTATGCTTGCCCTTCACTTTCCACTGCAACCATCTAACCATCTTACCCTGTCTTTACTAAAACAAAAAAAGGGGGATCTGTAGGAATATGCTGTGAAGACTTGCAGAGATAGGACAATTAGAGACAGCAAAGGTGCTCTAGGGTGAAAGCCTTGAGCGAACAAGATTCCGGGAGACTCTCTGACCCATACTGGAAACAGTGCATGCTAGAAACAGCAAAACAGCAAGATAAGACTCAGCAACAAAACAAGTTTAGGCTCTCAGAACAGAGATTAGAAGTCAGCATGTTCTTGTCCTTTACTTCACCCCCTGAGAACTTCTTCTGCTGTTTCCTTGAGTTATTTGTATGGGCTAATAAATATCTGAGTAAGGCTGGGGTTGGGGATTCAGTCCTTGGATCTGTTGACCAGGGCTGTTGCCTCTCCTCACCCCCTTGGAGCATTTCATCTGGTCTCTGAGTAGTTCATTGCCGCTACAACAAGTGGTGCCCCGTGTGAAGAACAGGAACCAAATGACAGGTTTACTACTCTTGAATAGTCATGGTCGCAGCAACAAAGCTTGACTGCCTGGGGTCAAATTCTGGATCTGCTTGGTCCTAGCCAGTGAATTTGCACAAGTATTTTAATGTCTCTGAGCCACACAAGTGATAAATACCTGAATGAAAGGAGCTTCCCAGGACTGAGATGATGTGAGCGAAATGTTTAACACAAAGCCTGGTTCGTGGTAAAGGCTCAATAGGTTAGCTTTCATTATTAAATTTTATTCCAAACATGATGTTCACTTAACTTTCAAAAGTGCATGGTTGAAGTTCTAAGTTTCTTATGAATCTTCTTAGAAATATGTTTATATTCTTTCAATAAAACAACAACCAAGAAAGGTAGTTCATTGAATAGATGTTATAGGTCTTGTCATAGTAATAATGGGGACAATAATTTCTTCTATTTAAACTGCAGCATTCCTTACAAAATTTCCATTCTAGCGGTGTTGAGGAGATGCTTGTAAATCATTTTGCTTTGTGGTAGAAACTACATAATCCTAACAGGTATTTTCCTCTCTGGATCTGCTCTGCCACCCAAATGTTGAAATGTGTTCTTTTCTAACTTAATATTTCGGCACAACTTAAAATTTTTGTATACTTCCTATAGAATGAGTTATATCCCCCATCCACCCAAATTCATATACTGGAGCCCTAAACCCCCAATGTGATGGTATTTGGAAGTGGGACCTTTGGGGGGTAATGAGGTTTAGATGAGATCATGGGGGGGCCTTCATGATGGGATTAGTGCCCATATAAGAAGAGGCATCATTGAGAGCCTGCTGTCTCTCCTTCCTTTCTCCTGGCGCATGCATTAAAAAAAGGCATGTGAGGATACCGTGAGAAGGTGGCCTGATCTTGAACTTGCAGTCTCCAGAACTGTAAGAAAATGAATGTCTGTAGTTTAAGCGCCCAGTCTATGGTACTTTGTCATGGCAGCTGAGCTGCCTGACATAGTACTGCAGCCCACTGTCACATTATGGAAAAGTAGGGATTCTCAGTGTCTCCAGGGCCATGGGCACCTGTGGTAGCAGGGGGAAGCCGAATGAGCCACATCTCAGAATAGGGTTTTAAATGCACAAAATAGAAACAAAACCAAATTTCTGACAGAACAACATGGGCATCTTCATTAGCGCATTAAATCACAAGATCTAGTGGCAGATCTAAACGCTGCTGTACTGTCAAAGTAGTGATGAGCATACGTGGTTTTCCAGGACAATTACAACTGGAAGGAATAGGAAAATATCTGTGTTTTTCCGGGTGACCAAGACACTGGTTATGTGAATCCTAAGTGTGCTATTGTTCATACTCATCAATGGAAGGAAATGCTAGATTTCAGCTAAAAGTGAAAAACGAAGCTGTCCTGCTTCCCCCTTCACTGTTGGGGAGGACCACGTGCAGCGTGGGGTGTGGTACCTTCTATACTGCGAAGATCCTCCCGCCACAGCTCCAGGTGGGTCGTCATCTCGCGAGCTTTCTCTAGGAACCTCTTCCAAGACTTGCTGCTATACCGTTTCCACTGGTCCCACTCAGATAAATACTTCATTTGGGTCTCCTGAATGTCCCTGCATTAAAAAAAAAAGAGCATGACCATGACTATGGCACCATTGCCAAGCCTCAGCATCAAATAAAACGCCAGCAGAGAGGATGTGGAAACCCGGGAGCCCTCATACATTGTTGGTGGGAATGTAAAATGGTGTGGCCATCAGGGAAAACAGAGTGGACAGTCCGCAAAAAGTTAAACCTAGAATTAGCATATGACCCAATAATTCCACTCCCAAGTAGATACCCCGAAAGAATGAAAAGCAGGGTCTCAAACAAAAACTTTTACCGGAATGTTCATAGCAGCACTATTTGCAATAGTCAAAAGGTAGAAACAAACCAAATGTCTATCAACAGATAAACAAAACAAACTATATCCACACAATGGATTATTATTCAGCCATTAAAAAATGAGGGACTGATGCATGCTAAAACACTATATCCTGGACTGGCCTTATAACCTGTCAGACCACAGAATGCAGCAGAAGGCATCCTGTGCCAGTTCCAAGCTGAGGTTTCAAGACTTGTAGGATTCTGCTCCTCTCCTGGATGCCAGCTGCTGCCACGCAAACAAGCCTGAGCTCAGCTGATGGAGGATGAGATCGCTCCAGACCAGCCTACAGCCAGCTGACCCTGAGCCTAGATGAGCAGAGTCACCTCTCTGACCACAGCTGGCCATAGATACATGGTGAGCCCAAATTAAAATATAAGAATTGCCCAGCGATGACTTATAGACTTGTGAAATTGTTATTTTAAAACCACTAAGTTGTGGAATGACTTATTATGCAGCACAGCACTGGCTAGATGCAGACAACAGGGAAGCTGTGGAGGGTTGAAGAGCCATAAGACGGAAAGAACCTGGTCCCTAATTGATTGCAAATTCCTCCATTAACCTAATCTAGGACGTTTATGTGAGCAAGAAATAAACTTCTAATAGTTTGAGCTTTTATATGTTTGGGTACCTTTGTCACAGCAGCTTAGCTTACCGTAAGTACCATATTTCCCCATGTATATGACGTTCCCATGTATAAGAAGCACCTTAATTTTGGGGCGCAAAATTTGAAAAAAAAATGTATTAGGTAAAGTTATTGAATTCAAGTTTTGTTCATCTACAGCAATGAGCACAAAATCAGGCACGAAAAAAAAAACAGGAAATGCAAGTTAAAATATCTAAAACCACTGTATAAGATGCACCCAGTGTGTAGACCCCACATTTTTTTAAATGTGCATCTTATACACGAGGAAATAGGTCATAAAGATTTTATTATGTGAGCTCTTCAAGAAATGCATTCCATGAACAGAATGCATCTGCCCAAAACCTACATCAGATGCCTTCCAGATGGCCACGAAACAAACCTGAGTCTCCGCTTCTCAGAGATGTTTAGCGCATACTTCCGAATGGATTGGCTATCGAGGTTTTCAGTGACTCCTTCCTCCAGCTGAGAGCTGTAAGAGTCTATGGGCTTCAGCAAAGTGCCACTTTGCTTGTCTCGGGAGAGGATGTTTGTCCTCTTGCGTGCGGTGGACCGGTAACTTGGCAGTTCTTGGAGGAAATTCACAGGTGGAGAAGAAAAGCAAGTGGAGGAGTCCAAAGAAAGGCTGTCTGGGTAGGAAAGAAGAAAAGCATCGTTCACCCCCCAGTGAGCCAAACAAAGAAGGTTGAATAGGAGACTTGGACCCCAGAGATCAAAATTAAACCTTGCAGACAGCCACTAGCCTGGGCCACTGATAAAAGTATTTTTATCTTAATTATTTTATTTATCAGGATGGTGTTGAGGACAATGACATCATCTGCAAACTGGTTTCCTTTCAACAGATGTGTTTGCAAATACACTTTTAAGTTACATGATATCTGAGTGCTCGTATTGGGCTGCAACCCTAGCTAACTGTGTTCGCTTAGGCTGTTACCTAAACCTTTCTGTTCTTCATTTGTCAAATGGGACTGGTAATATTGGTCCGGGTTATCCTTACAGAGCATAGGGTAGAATGACACATGGAATAAAACAATGAAAAGCAGAAAGTGTTATGCTTAGTAATAATAACAGTAATGTTTACTGAACAATTCCTATGAACCAGGTACTGTGTGTAAGAGTTTCTCCTGCACTCATGGGATCTGGACTGGCCCTGTGATCTGCTTGGACCATCAGAAGGAGTGGAAATGATGTTATGCCAGTTCTAAGCTTGTGGGTTTCTACTGCTCTCTGGCCCCCAGCTACTGCTGTGTGAACAAGCTGAGTTAATGATCAATCCCTCGAGACCTCCCTAGACAAGCCTACAGCCAGATGATGCACATACACTCCATGTACTGGGGAAGGGTCTATCATGCCCATTTTATGGATGAGAAAATAAAGTCATTGATAGGTTCCCCAGCCCCTTGTGTAGGCCCTCAAAGTCCTGCCTGATCTGATTCCTGCCTGCCTCTCCATCCTCAGGCTCTTTGCCCTCCAATCACACATTTTTAGGATCTTTCCAATATTAAAACACATTCCCTCCTCCTCAGGGCCTTTGCATATGCTGTTCCCTCTGCCTGGAATGAACCTGCCTGCCTCTTTACCCTTTTAGCTCCTACTCAAATGTCACCTCCTCAGTTACTGTCCGTACCTCACTGCACTATTACAGGTGTCTTGTTACACATTTTCTCACACCAGTGAGTCCTTTACAGCACTTGCCTGTTCGGTAAAGACATATGCATTTGTGTGACCGTGTGAGTACATCTGTCTCCCCAAGTGGACCCAGGACCTAGCACCATCCTTGGCTCAGAGTAGGAGTTCATATTACATATTGGGTGGGTGGATGAATGGATGGATGGAACTCCTAATGTGCCCATGTTTAGAGAACCTGTGAGTAGGGATGCTGGAAACAGAACCAGGTCTGTCTGGATCGAAAATCTGTATTTGCTCTACTTTATCAGGTCACAGCTAGAGGCCATCCTTTGCTGTGCCTTGTGCAGTGGTTTAAGGGAAGTCTTTCTGTTGAAGGTGAGGGACACCAACTTCATGATGGATTTTATACCTGATTTGATTTTAGTTGTGGGAAGACCACTCTGAGTGGAGAGAGATAGGACACAAGGAGAGAAAATAGAAGGCAGCAATAAGTGACTCAGCAATTAACCCTACAGGCAGCAAAGCTTCTATGGCTCAATGTTAGATGCTAAGTTGTTTGGGTTTGAATTCTGGCTCTGTCAATTATAGCTGTGTGTCTTTGGAAAAGTTATTTAACCTCTCTGAGCTTCAGTTTCCTCAACTCTAATACTCATTCAACAAATATATCTACCACATGTCAGATCTGGAGCTAGAGCTGCCACAGAGAACAAAGCAAATACCCTACTCATGTGGCAGTTATATTCTGAAGTAGAGGCAGGGGAATCAGAAAATAAATAGGCAATAAATATTATGGCAGGAGGTGATAAGTGAGAAAATAAACAGAGTGGGATAAAAGGGAAGAGGTGATGGGCAGGGTGCATTGTTTTTAATAAAGTGGAGTCAGGTATGGTCTCTTCATTAAAGTGGCATTTAAGCTGAGGCTGAATGAAGGGAGGGTGTGAGCTTTGTGGATATTTGAGGAAGAGCATCCCAGAAGAGCAAGTGCTAAGGCCCTGAAGCAGGGATATGCAAGGCATTTTTGAAGAAGATCACGGAGTGGCTGGAGCAAAGTAAATGAATCGAAGCCTGTTTCATTGGTGACCTCTGATGGCCACACCAGCTCTTCATTGTCCCCTCCTCTTAAATCTGGGCTGGGTCTGTGACTTACTTTAACCAAAGGACACAACCGAAGTGACACTTTGCTTGTTGCAGACCCAAGCCTTTATAAGAGCTTGAAGCTTCCACTTCTGCACTCTTGTGAGCTAGGGCTGTCATGGGAGAAGTCGGGCTAAGCTGCTGGGACAACCACATGGACAGGAAGAGGTCTCAACCTCCAAAGATTAGAACCAAGGTCCCAGACTAATGACCCCAGCAGGATATTACAACCAATCTCCAGCCCTCCAGGCACCTCCGTGGGTGTAAAGAGTAATTTAGACACTCGGGCCCAACAGACCTGACATGATGCATCAAAGCAAACCAGCTCCTCCACGCTCTGATTTCCTGATGCATAGAATCAGCAGAAACAATAACATGGCTTTAGCCAGTATGTTTGGAGCAGTTTGTTAAGCAGCAACAGGAAAATGGAAGAGGGGGAATGGAAAAGCAGAAGTCAAGGGGTGGCATGGACAGACCAAGTCAGGCTCTGTGGGTTGTGCTGCGACACTTGGATGTGGCAGAGGGGAAGCCACTAAGGACTCTGGCCTGAAGCATGTCATAATCTGGCTACATTTTAAAGAACCACTCTGGAGGCAGCAAAGCTAAGGACAGAACCCACCGCAGGGGCCCACTTATGAGCATTAAAGGTGATCACACAGATAGACGCACTCAGCCCCGTGCCCAGCAACAGCGGACTCCATAAATGTATGTGTAGCTAACAGGACGAGGAGGGCTCCTGAGCAGGGACAGAGGGAGTGAAGGGGAAGAGAAAACGGGCCAAGGCCTCACTCTGAGTTGGAGTCTGATGTGCAGAACTATAATCTTCGCCTCTCTGATGGGCTTGTGCAGACACAATGGGACAGCTGTCCCATTGCCAATGACACACAGCCACACGTCTGGTGCCCGGCCAGTCACCAAGTGCAAGCCTGCCAGTCTCCCTCAAACTTCCATTTCCCTGCCCCAGCACACCCTGAGGATATGACACACTTGCAATTAGTAATGGTGGCTCCCTAAAGCAAATCTGGGGAGTGGCAGGTGGAGGCCTGGAGGCTAGAGGGTCCAAGTCCAGGCTGGAGGCCTCTCCTCCCTCTGGACAGCAACAAAGAGCTGTTATTAACCATGAACAAAGGTCTTTAAATATGGAGCAGCACTGACTTATTGAATATTCAACAGCTGGAGCTGAAGCCCAGGCTGGCTTGTCACCCACTAGCCAGGTCACTCCAGGCAAACAACGACCATGTGAGTCATATGTGTCACATCTCCAAAACTGGGAATATGACACCATGCACCTCATCAGCTGATTGTGAGGATAGAGCTACTCGCTAGGATTTATTGAGCACTTAACTGTAATAGGCTATTCGAGGTCCTCAACATGTATCACCACACTTAATACTTGGAACTACCCTTTGAATAGAATTATCCCATTTTGCAGATGGAGAAACTAAGTCTCGGAGAGGTTAAGTGCCTTTCCCATTCACACAGCTATTAAGTGCTGGAACTAGGACCCTATCACAGGTTTGTCAGAGGCCAAAGCTGTGGTCTTCCCCACGGCACAATTCAGTGGGCCGTGGATTTAAAAGTGTTTCATAAACACTAAAATGCCATTCCAATTAATGATTTGATGGTTCTTGCATATGTTCCACAGGAAAGATACGTCCTATTCACATTCATAACAACAGTCCCTGGTGGAAAACTATATTTAAAAAATGGCTACCATTTTTTATTTTTAACTTGAATTTATGAAGTGACATTGGTTTGCAAAACCATACAGGTTTCAAGCATACAACTCAATAAAACACCATCTGCGCACTGCATCGTGTGCCCTCCACCCCAAGCAGTCGCTTTCCATCCCCATTTCCCCCTTCGCCCACCTCCACCTACCCCCATCCCCTCTGCCTATCACCACACTGTTGCCTGTGTCTGTGTGTTCTGCATATATGTTTTTTGGCTCATTTCTTCACTTTCTTTCATCCAGTCTCCTACCTACCCCCTCCCCTCTGACAGCTGTCGATCTGTTCCGTGTGTCCATGCCTCTGTTTCTATTTTGCCCGCCTGTTTATTTGGTTGATTAGATTCCACATATAAGTGAGATCATATGGTACTTGCCTTTCTCTGGCTGGCTTACTTCACTTAACATAATACAAAATGGCCATCATGGAAAAGGAATGATTTTTTTTCCAGACATTTAATTGGAAGTTCTCTATCTTCAAATTAAAAAAAGTCACAACCATACCTTTGAACACAAGCATCATACTTATAACCACGATCCACCTCCTCTCGTTTTCATACAGGACCACACACTTTTCAAAGCATGACAGCATCTGGTTTCTCACGCCAACCTGCAGAGACAGGCAGCAAAGTGCGCTGGCTTTGCAACAGGGACACTGAGGCCCAGAGGGATGGCAGCCTGCCCAAAGCTTTGATGTCATGCAGACTCCTGGTTCCACCGCTTTTTACAGAGGCGGGTCACGTCACCTCTCTGAGCTTTGGTTTTCTCACCCCCAGAAAAAATAAGAATGTCTTATTATAGTTATTGTCAGGTGTTCTCCTGAGTTGGTCCAGCTGAAAGTGTCATCAGCATGGCCCCTTAAGTCCTGTGGCCAGTGTGTGGGCTGTTTTCTGATCATTTGCACGGGAGGCAGAAACATATTTCAGATATTAAAGTGCTTCCATCAAGGAATACCTACAGTCTGTTTGCCATTGGAGCCAGATTCCTGCAATTAGATTATAATTTAGGTGGGCAGGTGACTGGGCAGTTACAGGACAGATGGGGACAGGGGCAGGCATAAATGCTTTTTCTGGTATCTTATATTCTTCCAGGTTAAGCAAAAGTTAGTCTCCTTGAGGCTTAGAGCAGAGTCTTGTTCACAGAAGGGTCTCCATCTGAAGAATGAATGAATGAACAGATGCAGGCACATCTGGAGAGCATCTTTAGGTCCCAACTTTCTTAGCAGCTCTTTCCACAGAACACCAAATCCTACCAACAGGCATGAACACTCCTAGGATGTGGGCACAGGCCAACTGTGATCTGAATGGTACTAAAAACACCACCAGCCTCCCTCGAGAGCTTGCCAAGAACACAGCCCCCCATACTTGGACTGGGTTCAAGTCAGGGTTTCTCTTCCCACTCGCAGAACCATGGAAACTTCGGATAATATGAGCTCTTCTGGGTCATCCAGTCCTGGCCTCTCGCCAGCTGCTGTGGGAATTAGTTTGTTTGCGTGGAGCGCCTCTCTGCATGGGACTCCGTGCTGGGCGCTGGGACTCTGGAGAGGATGAAGATTTGCAGACTCGCTTCCTGCCTTGATGTCACTCACTCCTTCAACCAGCACGTATCTCCTAAGTGCCCACCCCACATCCCTGTCATTATTCCATTCCCCTCCCTAATTGTTTACTTGTGTGTTGTCTCTGATCCTCCCCCTCCCCCATCATTCTATAACCTCCATGAGGGCAGGAACCCCACCTCTCTCCTTCACCACTGAATAAATGAATCACAAATAAATGAATTTGGTGCTGAGCATACAGGTAACATTGGATCACCCAGCAGACAGACTAAAGCATGTGCTTAGCATACCAGCGAAGCAGGGGCACCACAAAATGAGAAAAAGGGTTAAGGAATTTAAGCATTTAACATTATTCTTTTCTATATGGGTGTTATTTTTTTCATAATTAGAAAATAATTTAAAGAGGGGGAAAAAAGCTAGCAAAAAATATTCAGATGTTGACCATTTATTTCATTCTTCCTACATCAGTTTTACACAAATCAACCCAATTAGGGACAGGCTTTGCTGTTACTGTGCAAGAAGTAATCAAATGGCATGTGCACACCCACTTTGATATTACTCCTAAGGGAATGTGGACACCAATTTCAGAACTTTTTGGACTTCTTTCTATTTGTATTCTATGGTTTTATTTTGTTTTTACTTTGGATGCTAACCAGAGGTTGGATGCCTGAGTAAGTGTACTTACAGCTACCAAATGGTCTTAACCAGGGGCTCACAGTCCAGGGAATCTTAAAGTTGAGCAGCTAAAGCCGCTGATGTCTCCACTAAGTGCTCACAAACCTGTGAGGCAGAGACTCATCACTGCCCTACCCCTTGAAGGGCCCCCCATCCATCCACTCATCCATCCATTCATTCACTCACATACTCAAAAGCATTTATTGGGCAACTGCTCTGTGCCAAGCACTGTCATAGGACTGGAACATAGATAGCCCTGAATATGACTCACAAATTCCGTTGCCTTTATAGGACTTATATTCTAGCTAGACAAGACAGAGAGTAAATAAGCAAGAACAATATATTTCAGGTAGTGGTAAGTACGTGGAGAAAAATAAGGCAAAGATGGGTATGAGCAAAGCCTGAAGGGAGATAAAGAACCACATAACTAGCTGGGAGAAGAGCAAGTGCAATGGCCCTGAGGCAGGAACATTCCCAGCCAGTTTGAGGAACAGGAAGGCCAGTATAGCTGGAAAAGAGTTAATAGGGAGAAAGTATTAGGGTAGGAGATCAAGGCTACCAGGGCCTATTAGCCAAGGCGAGGCCATGGCTTTTACTTGGGTAAGGTGCAAACCATGAGGAGTTTTGAACAGAAGAGTGACATGGTCTAATTCAGATTAAAAGGATCTCTCTGGCCAGCCCTGTGGCTATTTCTGTCCTTGAACTGAGCAGTTTGGCATGGCTAGGTCCCATGCCAGGGCATCATGTGTTAGGCTGCATAGTCCCTCTGCAATAGTAGAAATGTTCTATATCTGCACTGTCCAACATGGTAACTACCAGCCATGTGTGGCTACTGGGCAATTTAAAGGCTGCTGGTGAGACTGAAGAAATGAATTTTTAATTTTATCAGATTTTATTAAATTTACTTAATTTTACTTTATTTAATTTTATCAGACTTTATTAAATTTACATCTTTATATTGAAAAATGCAGAAGGACCTCATTCACAGGAGCCTGGAGACTTGGGAACCGCCCCTATCTGCCAGACTTCAGAACTTCAGGGCTGGGAAGGCCTGCATGAATCATGGCACCTGGCACTTGGGTGGGGCCTCGGGAGTGGCTGGGTCCAAGGCTTTATAAACAGATGAGCAAACAGCCTATAGGAGAAGTGACTAATTGGGTAATCAGAGCCATGCTGGGCCCAGGACCCAGGTGTCGTGGTTTTCAAGCCAGTGGAGCATCCGATGAGCTGTCACGGAGAAGATACGTTGATTGGGTCTGTTTGAGGAGGTAACATCACACGGTGGTTAAGAGCATAGCCTGGATTCAAATCCCAGCTCCACTTGCCACCTGTGTCACCTGGTAAGCCTCTCAACCATTCTGCACCTCGGATGCCCACATTTAAATAGGGGCAGTTCCCACCTCGCACAGCCATCCTGAGGGTTAAACAGGACTTAGGAATAGGTTAGCAAAACTTTTCTGTAAAGGGTCCAATAGTAAATACTATTTACCACCAGTCTTTGTCACAACCACTCAACTCTGACACTGTAGCAGGAAAGCTACCGTAATCCTCAAATAAATGACAATGACTGTGTTCTAATAAAACTTACTACATACAGGTGGCAGCCCAGATTTGGCCTGTGGGCTGTACTTTGCAGAGCTCTGGCTTACAGTAGTGCCTGGAACACTGTGTAGTTATTCACTGATGAATTGACTCTGGTTATTGTGAGTCCTGAGAAAGAAGACACCTACCACCTGCTAAGAAGGGTTCCTTGTGGCTAACTAGGCTCAAATTTAAAAAGCAGAGTTTAGCAGCCATTTCTGCACAGGGGCCTCTCACATAAACTGTATTTCAGGGAGAAGCCTGCACTGAACTGCCTGCTTGCACTGTGTTTCTGCCATCTGAGTGAGCCCTTATTCAGGAGTGCTTAGAATCCTGTTCCAACCATTAGAACTGAGGCTTTCCCCATCCAATCAGAGTTGTGCAGCTCTGACCAACCAGAGAGGTTCTATCCTGACCAATCAATCTGTGAAGATTTGGAGTCTTCATTTGCATGAGGACAGACCAATCAGGGACCAGGTGTGGGGACTTCTGTCCATATAAGCTAGCTCCCCTGTGGCTCTGAGAGTGTGTACTTTCCCTTTCCCCTGAAAACAGAAGTGTGTTTTTCTGGCTGAGCTGAAACTCTGAAGATGTCTCGTGGTAGCAGAGCAGAGCAGACCAGCACAGTGTAAAGTGGACCAGCAAAGAGCAGAGCAGACCATTGAGGAACAGAGCAGAGCCGTCTAGCCAGAGAGGGGTTTGGCCCCAGAGTCACCTCACCCTAGGACTGCCTCACAGCTGTGTTGTATCACAACTGAGTTGTTTTGCACTGAATAGTTTCCTTCTTCATCCCAAATTAAGGATTCTTATTGGTGTTGAATTGGCACCAATGACCATCAGGTGATGTTACTTACTGATGAACTTAACATACATGAAGAATTATATTTGCAGTGGGATATCTTCTTGCTATGGGCCAAGTTACTTCTCATGTGGACAGTTTATCTAACTTGGCCAGGACCTCTCCAAAAGAGATTTTCATGACAACTAGCATTTACAATGTGCTGTGATTATGCCAAACTCTTTACATACTTGCCTCCTGTGATTCTCACAGTGACTTCACGCATTCCCCTGATTGTGCAACACAGAAAACTCAGAGAAGACAAGAACTTTGTCCAGGCTGAACTAAAGTCTAAACCCTGAGGGCAAAGACATCTAATCTGATTCTCCTGGAGATTAGCATGAGCCTGATACAGAACAGGTGCTCAAATAAACATTTGTCAAGAGAATACTCTAGATTCCCAATGTAATGTCCTTATGTTTCAGGAGATTGTCAAGTAACTTCTCACAGCCTCAGTTTCCATAGGAATAAAATGGGCAAGTAACACCCACTTCACTGAGTTGCTATAACAAATGCAAGAAAATTACATGTTTGAAACCAAAATCAAACGGCTGACTAGGGCCTAGCAGGTCCTCAGGAACTGGTCCCTGCTTGCCTGACCTCACCCGTTCTCCTCTAAGCTCCAGCTGGGGGCCTCCTCACCCACACAAAGGCCATTCCCACCTCCTGCCCTTCACTGTTCCCATACCTCCCTATAAAAGCTCCTTCCACCTGCACTTCTAGTGTCACCTGCACCGACTCCTTGACATCCTCAGCCTCAGCTCAGAAGTCTCCTCCTCAGAGAGGCCTTCGCCACCACCCAGCTAAGCAAGTCCTGCCTCCTTCTTCTCTATCCCATCACCTGTTTACTTCCTTCTCAGTACTTCTGGTTAGCTGTAACTACCCAACTTTTGTCTTAACCTGTTCAGTAAGTGTCTCCCTTGCTTGCCTATAAGCTTCATGAAAGGATGTCCCTGGCCTGTCTCTTTCACTACTAGACCCATGCCTGGTGTCTGGTTAAGGCTCAGGGTCAGTTCCTTTCCCCCTCCTCTTGGTGGGTGGAGGGGAAGCCCCACAGAAGGACTGGGTGGGACCCACACCCAAACAATGCTTCTTTAAAAAGCAACCAGATTGCAACAAAGTTACAACACATAAAAGACATTTCCCCCCTTTATCTAAATTCTTCACTTCCTAAAAGAAACAAACAAACAAAAAAAGCCACTGTGGCTCTCTGGGACAAATCCGGGATGAGTTGCTGGGCAGAATTCTGCCTCTTCCAGACAGAGGGGGAAAATAAGCCCAACGGCTATCTCACCAGAGAACCACTGCAGCCTGTGTAATCCCCAGCTGCCCAGATCTGCAGCAGCTCCCTCCCCACAGGGACACCTATAGGTTGATGAGTGACCAAGTGACCAGATAAATAAGCTTAGCAGATAGGGGGAAAAAATAAACACTGCAGGTTGAATGGTTACCTCAAGTTTAATACACTCTGTTGGACTAAAACAGCCCCAAAAATAGTAAACTATATAAAAATCTAATAGCATATCTCCAGAAAGTATAGGCACACGGCCCATGCAGTCATCAAATCTTATAACATTAAGGCTAGACAAGGCCCAAATATACCAATACCAACAGCTACCATCCAAGTTCACAGCACCTGCCTGGTGTGGTGATAGATTCTTGACATCCTGACCTTCTATATCCTCTTAGTGACTCTAAAAGAGAGGCATGATTATCCCAACTTTACAGATAAGAAAACTGAGGCTCAGAGAGGTAACAGGACTTGCTCAACATCACATAGATGATAACTGGTCAAGACAGGATCCACACCTAGGCCAGGCAGCTCCATAAGAATTACCACCAGAGGTTCTCTTCATTTATCTTTAAAAAAGAAAACCAAACAAAAATAAAAGTTCCAACTCCTCTTCCAGGAGGAGTCTAACGGGGCTGTTTAGGTTTATCCCTTTGCCCTTCTAGGTGTTCCCTGCTTCAAAGGCCCAGACCGAGTGTCACCCTCCAGCAAGCAGAGTCAACCTCAGTACAGTCACAACAGGGCCCTTCAGGAACCTCCTAAGAGCGGCACTCCTCAAGGAGGAGAAAGGAGGGGTCATTGGCTCTGTAGCCCTCACACAGGTTTTACTTCTGCCCGGCCACCACATCACGGCAATCTGACCATCCTGCTTGAGTCACTTTGTTTCCCCACTGAACAATGAGATTATGGTCATAGTGACTCTTCACAGAAGGATCAGGAGTCTCTGGGTTTGGCCCTCCCTCAGAAACTTAAATAAAGAAATACCATATTATCTAGCAATTCTACTCCTGAGTATATGTCCTAGGTGACAAAACAGATATTAAAACAAAATCTTGTGCATAAATGTTCACAGTAGCATTTTTCCCAATAGCCAAGAGGTGGAAACAATCCAAATGTGCATCAGTGGATGAATGGACAAACTGTGGTACGTCCACACAACGGAATAGTACTCAGCCATGAAAAGGAATGAAGTACTGGTACCTGCGACAATACAGATGAACCTCAAAAACAGTACTGTTTTTTGCCTGACCTGTGGTGGCACAGTGGATAAAGCCTCGACCTGGAACACTGAGGTCGCTGGTTCGAAACCCCGGGCTTGCCCGGTTAAGGCACATATGGGAGTTGATGCTTTCTGTTCCTCACTCCCTTCTCTCTCTGTCTCTATCTCTCTCTTCTCTAAAAATGAATGAATAAATAAATAATATTTTAAAATGTAAAAATAAAATTACTGTTTTTAAGTGAAAAAAGAAAACAACCATAAGAGGTTACATTTTGTATGGTTTCATTTATATGAAATGTCCAGAATAGATCAATCCAGGGGAGTAGAAAGCAGATTGGTGGTAGCCATGAGTCTGGGGGAGGGGGAACAGGGAGTGACTCTGAACTGGTCACAGGGTTTCTTTGAGGGTGGCTGATGAAAATACTTTGAAAGCAGATAGAGGTGACGGCTGCACAACATTGTGAATGTGCCAACGTTGCTGAACTGTATCCGTCAGTTGGTTCTGCTATATGAACTATACTTCAGTTAGAAAAGCAGTCACCACATGCACGCTAGTTGAAGGTGACCTGATATGAAGTACTTAGTGACCAGAATATCAAAAACATTTGACAAAGGGGGAAAGGCAAGAAGAGTTATTCTATTCAACAAACAACATAACATGCCAGGCACCACGGGATCTGAGGGGCCCAGGCATGGGCACAATGTCTCTTAGGGGCTACTTGAAATATGGCGGGGTTTTCGCCTCTTGGAAGAGGTAACATTCCAGTTGAGATCACAGGTGTTCAGAGCTGGCTGTTACAGGAAGAGCAGGGTGAAGGTGTCTCAGGCAGGGAAGACAGCAACTGCAAAGACATGAAGAGGGAAACAAAGGGAGGGACTAGTGGGTGGCTAGGGCCTGGGGTGGGGGCAGCAGGTGTGGAGGCTGGAAAGGTAGCAGGGACCGGCTCAGATGACAGTCCTTTCTATTGGTCCTGGGTCAAGGTTGTCCTCCACCTTCTACTTCTATCAGAACCTCCACTTTATAGATGGTAAAACTGGGGCTCAAAACGGAAGCAACTTGCTCGAGGCTACAAGAATTAAGCCTGATCAGGCAGTGGCGCAGTGGATAGAGTGCCGGCATAGATAGACTGGGATGTAGAGGACCCAGGTTCGAAACCCTGAGGTCACTGGCTTGAGCAAGGGCTCATCTGGCTTAAGCGAGGGCTCACCAGCTTGAGCAAGGGGCTGCCGGCTTGAGCGTGAGATCATAGACATGACCCCAAGGACGCTGGCTTGAGCAAGGGGTCACTGGCTCTGCTGCAGCCCCCTGGTCAAGGCACATATGAGAAAGCAATCGATGAACAACTAAGGAGACTAAGGAGCTGCAACAAAGAATTGGTGCTTCTCATCTCTCTCCCTTCCTGCCTTTCTGTCCCTATCTGTCCCTCTTTCTGTCTCTCTCTCTGTCTCTGTCACAAAAAAAAAAAATGCTTAGAATCCCCTTAAACACCCAGTAAAGATCCAAAAAAGATGAATCTCTTGTCCTCTGTATAGAAAACCATTATTGATATCATTTTTTTTTCAGATGAGAGGAAGAGAGATAGATAGCAAGGCAGATTCCTGCATGTACCCCAACTGGGATACACCTGGCAACCCCATCTGGGTGGATGCTTCAGAATTCAGCTATTTTTAGTTCCTGAGCCTGATGTGCTTAGAACCAACTGAGCTGTCCTCAGTGGCTAGGGCCACACTCGAACCAATTGAGCCACTGGCTGCGGGAAGAGAAGAGGGAGAAAAGGGGGAGAGAGAGGAGGAGAAGAGGATGGTCACTTCTACTGTGTGCACTGACTGGGAATCGAACCCCAGATATTCATACGCCGGGCTGACGCTCTATCCACTGAGCTACTGGCTGGTGAGCTACTGGCATCTTAAATGTGATGGACTGTCGTAAAATATACGAAGAAGATAAACAGAAACCAAATTTTAAAAATCATTGAGTGGCCATTATTGAAAGGCTAAAACTGAGCTGATGGCAGCAGTATTAATAGTGAGCTAAAAAGAATTATCATCAAATCCAGCCTGAGTTCTGATTCCTGAGCAAGTTCCCAGGGTTTGGGTCCCTTTTGGATGTATTTTTCTTGTTCTTCTAGACACTGAGAACAATCTAATCATACAGGCCTAATGCCTAAATCCACACTCCTGTTTTACTGTACTGTAAATCCTTGTAACAAAACCAGTATCTCAAACTGGATTACAGAAAACACTGCAGATAAAACTCACAATAGGACCTTGTGTTTTGTTAGATTTGTTAAATGTAAGATACAAATGTTACCATTTTTTTAAAAAGATGTTACCATTTTTTAAAAAGCAGGTATTACTCAATGCATAATTCATTAAAAAAAAAAAAAGTCAGGACCATTTTCATTGTTCATGCCTCAAGGAGTTCTCCAGTGTTGTTTCAGAGACAATTAACCATAGTTGAAACATTCTGCTTGGCTCTTTAATAAACCTGGGCTCATGAAAATTTACTTCACTACATTTATTTCAATGGATACAAATGTTACAAGGGTGCTAGCAACTTTTCTATCTTGCCTGGGTGGAGGCTGTACATAATTTTGTAAAAATTCACAAAGCAAGATACAAATGTCACCCAAGAAAAAAGAAAAAATAAACAAAAAAAAACACGTTACAGTGCTTGCATAGTTACCCTTTATTGTTCTTTCTCTGTACTAGACACGTGTTAGACCCTTACACATTTTCTCGCACCTAATCCCACCAACATCCTATTCCCATTTTACAGTTTATAATCTGAGGCTCAGAGAAGGCAAGCCTCTTACCAAAGACCACACAACCGTAAAGAGCTGAGGCAGTTTTCGGTTCCATGTCCATCTAATGGTGAACCCTGAAAAGTTTGGGGGCTGGCACCTCTTACCAGAATGTTTGACCTGGCAGGAATCTCAATCTTTTTATTTAACAGACAAAGCTATTTAGAGACGAGCCCAGGATCCCTCGGCTAGTAACTGGAAGGCAAAGCCATCATGGTCCGGACTTCCATCCTAGTGCGCCTTTGGTAGGGCATGCGCCTTCTTAACGGGGTGAGGATGGGTTGGAGTTGGAGGAGGGAGAGCAGGAATAAAGAAGACTGCTTTCCCCAAAGATTGGTAGGTGGGGAGGAGGCTGGCCCTCGCCACTTTCCCGGCACCCGCCGGGTGCCCTCCGACCGCTGGCAGCACCGTCCCACCGCCCTACCTGGATGGATGAAGCATTGCCTGCTGGGCCTGCGGGGCGGGAGCGCACTGGCCCCGGGCTCGCTCATGGCTGCGCTGCGCGCCCCAGAGAGGCCACCGGAGACCAGCTCCGGCTGCCGCGCCGCCACCTCCTGGCCTTCCCTCCCGGAGCCAGGATTCCAGGTTCCGGCGGGGACGTCACAGAGCACGGGGCGGGGCGCGGAGACAGCTCTGCGTTCGCCGGAGCGGCGCTGGACCACTCGGGGCGCGCGGGAGGGCGAGGGGTGGAGGGGCGCGGCGGGATGTGTCGGCGGTTGGTCGTGTGACCCTCGCGTTCAGCTCAGGGACTGGGGACATGGCTGGAGTTCCGGGACGGCTCCATCCAGCGGCCTGATGAGGAGCGACCTCGCAGATGCCTCCCTAAATTTTTTTAAAGTATAATAAAAATAACCACACGGCAAACAAGTGTTTCTAGTAAGTTATCCTTTGGATACAAAACGGAGGGGAAAAAGAATATATCTGTACAGGTTTGTAAATGCATAAGATATCTACTGAGTGGGGAGCTGATGGCTGGGAGAGAAAGGTTCTAGAGTGGGTTTTCCCTCTGCATCATGTGTGTATTTTAAATTTTACACCACGTTTCATCTCTGCCTGTATGCATCTATGTACAGTTTAAAACAGAATGAAAAGTAAATGCCAAATTAATTGTATATATATTTGTATAGGATACAAATAATTGCCAAATTAAATAAACAATGGGGAAATGTCTTGTGCAGAAGAATTCCAAATAAGTGTAGCATATGTGGATTTTTCAAGGACTCGGAGCATAACTCCCTGTCCTTTAAGTATGAGCTGCACATAATAACTTCCTTCCAAAGAGGACAGTATGGAAAGGAAGGGCGGCGGACACAAGTAACTTTACCTAGATAACGTCGCATAAATACTATCAGACAGACCATCAGGGTCACAACAGTCATAAGTCATCTTGATGGTAAGCACCCTTGATGTGAGGTCGTGAGAATGACACTTTACCTGTGAGGGTCTTTCTACCCAAACCCCATAACCGTAGTGTGATCATAAGAAAAACATCAGACAAACCCTAACTGAAGGACATTCTACAAGATACCTGATCAACTCTGCAGAGCTGTCAGTCATTAAAAATGAGGAAAACCTGAGAACTGTCACAGCCAAAAGGAGCATATGGAGACATGATCACCTAAGTGTAATAAATGTGGTAGCCAGGGTGGGTATGTGGAACAGGAAAAAGTAACAACTAAGCAATCCCAGATAAGGTGTGGACTTCAGATAATAACAATGTATCGATATTACTTCATCTATCATGAGAAATGCACCATACTGATTTAAGATGTAATAATCAGACTGAGTCTGAGATTTACAGAAACCCTTTGTACTATATTCTCAAATTTTTCTGTAACCCTATAAACTAATCCAAAATAGAAAGTTTATTATTCTTATTTTAAAACTAATTGTCTGGCTCAAAATAAAGACTATTTTTATTGTATCAAGGGTAGGGTCACTGGTTTCCAATTAGAACTTAGTTTCCAGTCATTTCCTGAGTGAGCTGGGCCACATGCCTCAATCTCTGTGAGCCTCTGTTTTCTCATCTGTAAAATGGGCATATACTAGGAGATACAGAGCTGGTGAGAATAATCACCTGAAGTGCCTGGGCAGAGCATCTGGGGGGGAAAACCTAATCTGACACCAACATCACACTTATATACAAGAAAATCCAAAGATATAAATGTAAATAGTAAAACAATGGAAGTAATAAAATAATAATAATAATAAGGTGAAATTTTTTTTAAGTATCAGAGAGGGAAGACCTTACTAAATTTGACCCAAATCCAGAAGCCCCCCCCCAAAACACGATAAGTTCAACTATATAAAAACTTTAAATTTTACAACACAAACAATGACATTTGTACAAGGATATTCCTTGCAATGTTGTGCATAATAGCAAGAGTGGAAGCAGCCTAAAGCTCCATAGAAAGCCTGGTTAAACCAATTTTGACACACATGTTCAGTTCCTATAGAGCTCTCTATGTTAGACATATAGAAAATTCTACCGATAGAAAAGTATATAATATTTTTATACATGAGCATATTCCGTGCTCATGGCTAGGAAGAATAAACATCATTAAAATGTCTATACTACCCAAAGCAATTTATAAATTCAATGCAATACCAATTAAAATACCAATGACATACTTCAAAGATATAGAAAACATATTCAAAAAATTTATATGGAACCAAAAAAGAACACGAATAGCCTCAGCAATCCTGAAAAGAAAAAATAAAGCAGGAGGTATCACTCTTCCGGATATCAAGGTCTACTACAAGGCCATTATACTCAAGACAGCTTGGTACTGGCATAAGAACAGACACATTGATCAATGGAACAGAACAGAGAACCCAGAAATAAACCCACCACTTTATGGACAACTGATATTTGACAAAGGAGGAAAGAACATACAATGGAGTAAAGACAGCCTCTTTAACAAATGGTGCTGGGAAAATTGGACATCTACCTGCAAAAAAATGAAACTAGATCATCAACTTACACCATTCACAAAACAAATTCAAAATGGATAAAAGACTTAAACATAAGCCGTGAAACTATAAGCATCTTAGAAGAAAACATAGGCAGCAAGCTTTCCGACATCTGTAGCAGCAATATATTTGCTGATTTATCTCCACCGGCAAATGAAATAAAAGGCAGGATAAACAAATGGGACTATATCAAACTAAAAAGTTTTTGTACAGCTAAAGACAATAAGAACAGAATAAAAAGACAAACCACACAATGGGAGAACATATTTGACAGCACGTCGGATAAGGGGTTAATAACCAAAATTTATAAAGAACTTATAAAACTCAACACCAGGAAGACAAACAACCCAATCAAAAAATGGGCAAAAGAAATGAATAGAAATTTCTCCAAAGAAGACATACAGATGGCCAAAAGACATATGAAAAAATGCTCAACATCACTAATTATTAGAGAAATGCAAATTAAAACCACAATGAGGTATCACCTCACACCAGTCAGAATGGCACTCATCAGCAAAACAACACAGAATAAGTGCTGGCGAGGATGCGGAGAAAAGGGAACCCTTCTGCACTGCTGGTGGGAATGCAGACTGGTGCAGACACTGTGGAAAACAGTTTGGAGATTCCTCAGAAAATTAAAAATCGAACTGCCTTTTGACCCGGCTACCCCACTTTTAGGAATATACCCTAAGAACACCATAACACTGTTCGAAAAGAAGAAATGCACCCCATGTTTGTGGCAGCATTGTTCACAATAGCGAAGATCTGGAACCAGCCCAAGTGTCCGTCAGAAGACAAGTGGATTAAAAAGCTTTGGTACATATATACTATGGAATACTACTCAGCCATAAGAAATGATGACATCGGATCATTTACAACAAAATGGTTGTACCTTGATAACATTATACGAAGTGAAATAAGTAAATCAGAAAAAAAAAACTGAGAACAGCATGAATTCATACATAGGTGGGACATAAAAGTGAGACTATGAGACATGGACAAGAGTGTGGTGGTTACAGGATGGGGGGAGGGAGGGGAGGGTGGGAAAGGGAGAAGGGTAGGGGCACAGGGAAAACCACATAGAAGGTGACAGAGGACAATTTGACTTTGGGTGATGGGTATGCAACACAATTGAATGATAAGATAATCTGGAGATGTTTTCATTGTACATATGTACCCTGATTTATTGGTGTCACCACATTAAAGTTAAAAAAAAATTTAAAAAAAGAGTCAAAAAAAAAAAAAAAGAAAAGTATATAAGGAAACAAAGCGAGGTGCAGAACTGTAGTAAGTAAGCCACCATTTGGGTAAAGAGGAAACAAGAATCTGCATGTGTTTGTAAATGCATATATCCCAGGACAATGGTGGGGGATATTTACTGATTATTTTACACCTTTTTTTTTTTTGTACTTCATACACACGTTTGAATTTTAAAAAAATTACCTTTAAAGTCTATGCACAGAGGAGTGTCAATAAATAATGGCTGTTGCTATTTTAAGACAATGCCTCCCTCTTCCCTTCCTCACCAGAGGCCACCACCCTGCCCCTTATCCCAGCCCACAGCTCTGGAAGGGGAGAGATGAAACCTATTTTCTTTACAAATGGAAGATAGAGGGTGGCGGTGATGGTGAGTGGGCAAGTGACCCTAGAGAGGAGGCTCAGAACTCCTGATGCCCCGCTTGCTTCTTCTGCTATAGGCACCTAGCACCTGGCCCTGGCTGGGCTAAGCATCTGGTCAGGTGAGGTCTCAGGGAAGCCAGCCCAGGCTCCTGAAGGAGACCCCTCTCTCCTGACAGAGGACTAATATTACAGGACTAGAAATGGGGTCATTCTTTGGGAAGAGGTCACAAAAATCTCCTGTTTGAAGGGATTAAAAGAGAAAGAAGGCTGGATGCCAGACAAACAGAAATTCAGGCAGAAGGATGATGCCTAAGAACCAAAAAAGGAATCCTTGATTCCATTTATTGCTTATTTCAGAAGAAGCACATGTCTTGCCACAGCAACCCCTATGGGTTTTCTCATGACTAGCACATTTTTGTACAATGTCTGTGTACCGTATTTTCTACACTGAAGCAGCGATTTTCAACTGATGTTTAGAATTTCTAAAACATGCAATACCTATTTAGTCAGGGGCACTAACCTTTTTCCCCTTGGGTTATCAAATAAAAAATCACAACAGCCAACACAGTAGCCATCAGGTATGAATGAATCAAAATTATACATATTCTTTTCAGATTGGCAAAAAATATATTTTTTGGTACGCCACAGAATTTTAGTAACTAGTTTATGTGTGTCACGAAATGATAAAGGTTGAAAATCACTACACTAGAGTATACACTTGGTGAGAGCTCTCTTTTTTATTGGGGGGTAATAATAATAATAATTAATAATCATAATAACAATAACGACCACTTATTGAGAACTTACTCTGTACCAAATCCTTTTTATTGCAATACCTCGTTTAATTTTCATCATCCTTAAGAAGAGAGTAGAAACCTTCAATCCTCATTTTATAGAGAAAAGAACCATGCCTTACTCCAAAAGAGGGACAGAGTGAAACCCCTTTTCTGCCCACCCCCTGTTCCAAGTGATCACCTAACCGAAGCACCACTGTCCAAGCCAAGACAAGGGCTGCTTTCTGTCTCCCTTCCCTATTCAAGCCTTGCCCACCCAGCAGTCAGAACATTCATAAGAGAGAAATGAAAATTATTATTTTGAAACATATTATAATATACCTGTTCATTATTGGTATGTTTCTTTTTGAGTCAAACTTGTAATAGTAAAACACAAAGATGCTGATAAAATAATTTCTATCATTGTATAGCTGCTAAGAACAACTGGCCCTGCTAGTTTGGCTGTGTGATCACAGAAAAACCATTTCATCCATGGAGTTCTCTGATTTCACATTTTGTAAAATAAATGGATTAGAGGTGTGGTTCTCAACCTGAGATGATACTGCCCCCTGGGGGGCATTTCAGAAATGTGAGGAGACAGCTTAGTAGTCAGTCACCATGAAAAGGGGATGCTTATGACTTTAATTCAACAGTGGAAGCCAGGTTGCTCTCTGGCAAATAAACTGACTGGTCCCTTCCTACACAATAAACACCCTATTTCCCAGGACAATCACCACTCAAGACCCAAGCAAACACGCAAGCAGGTGAGAATCTGTTCTAATCAAGAACCAAGCTCCATCTGACAGCTAAGCTCTTAGTATTTTTGTATGACTTGAACATGTACTGAGTTTTCCAAGAATGCAGCTACTGTGTATGGTGTGAGGAGAGTACGGACCATTTAGTTCCCAATTCTGCCAAGATTTTTAGAAAAATCAAAGCCACTCAGGATCTTTGGGTCATCACTACCACATTCTCTCTCCGCTTTTACTGAAGCCTTCACAATGTTTCTCCTAGAAGCCAGCCTCTATTTTATTGCTCTTATCTAATTATAGAATACTTTTATTTTGTCCCTCTTCTCTCTTTGAGTCAGGCCAGTATACTGTTTGGTTCTCCATATTAGTTGTGTAGGGAGGTTTACACCACGTGCAGACGACACACTCCCTCCAGAGAGCCGAGTGGCTCACTCCCTAAGCGCCCCCTTCATGTGCTCACTTGTCCACTGACCTCCTTCCCTGATCACTTATTTGACATTGGCTCCTCCATCCCCCCCTTTTCTGGGCCCGCTACCTCAACTCTGTATATGTCTTCCCTGCCCCCTGGCAGTTATCACCTAACAAAATATACACCTGACTGTTTTGTGTTTGTTGTGTGTCTTCCCCACTAAAATGAAAGTTCCAGGAGGGGAAGGGGTACTGTTCTCTCTGTAATCACTGACATACAGGTGCTCCTTGACTTATAATGAGGTTATGTCCTGGTAGATCTTTTTTGTAAGTTAAAAAGATAGTAAATCAAATATGCATTTAATAAACCTAACCTACTGAACTGCATAGCTTAGCCTGGCCTACCTTAAATGTGCTCAGAACATTTACATTAGCCTCCAGTTGGGCAAAATCCTCTTAACACAAACCCTATTTTATAATAAAATGTTGAATAGCTCATGTTATTTACTGAATACTGTACCAAAAGTGAATAAGAGAATGGTTGTATGGGTTTTCACCACTAACTACACAGCTGAAAACACAGCATCACTCAGTTGAAAAACTGTTAGCGGGACCATCACCTACCAGAGACCGTTTCCCACCTCCCCACCCCCACGTGCCTGGACTGCCTGGCAAACAGACATGCTCAGTCAGCCGACGGGTGGCTGAGTGCATGAATGGGTGGGGCTATGAAATTCACTTTAGAGGAGGGAAGGGGGCTCCAAACTCTGGGTCAGCCCCTGACAGCATGTGCTCAGGACCCTGTTGAAATGTGAAAGATAACAGAACGAGGGAAGGGAGTCGCTCTTTCTGGTATGAATTGTTCCGTGATGTTTAAATGCAATACTTCTTTATTTGGGGCTATGAGAGGCAACCTTAAGGCAAAGTAATTTACAGAAGGTTAAATACCTCTGAGGTCAGGAGAGGCCAGGTCCACTTTTAGTTTTCCAGGCTCTTGGCGGCCAGCAAAGGGCCCTTTCACAGAGAGGTTCTCTCCCTGCTGGAGAGAGCTCAGTTGTCCTACAGCCTGAGTGTTTATGGTCTGCCTCCGACACAGCTGTGTCCCTGCCCACAAGCTTGGAGCTGGACCACCGGGTCCATCTGGAAAGCACGTCCTTTCTGTCTCCAAGTCCCGGAGTCCCCACATCAACTGCAGCCCTAAACCACACCCCCTTCTCACTAAGCTCAGACCACAGCCCCTCTTCCAGGGACAACCCAGTTGTTTTTTTGTTTGTTTATTTTTATTGACAGAGACAGAGATAGAGTCAGAGAGAGGGACATATACGAACAGACAGGAATGGAGAGAGGTGAGAAGCATCAATCATTAGTTTTCTGTTGCTGTTGCAACTTGCAACACCCTAGTTGTTCATTGATTGCTTTCTCACATGTGTCTTGACCCCGGGCCTTCAGCAGACCGAGCAACCCCTTGCTGGAGCCAGCGACTTTGTGTCCAAGCTGATGAGCTTTCTGCTCAAGCCAGATGGGCCTGCGCTCAAGCTGGCGAGCTTGGGGTCTCGAACCTGGGTCTTCAGCATCCCAGCCTGACGCTCTATCCACTGCACCACCGCCTGGTCAGGCGACAACCCAGTTTTAATCCCGGTCCCTTCAAGAGCTGAATTGTAACAAACACGTAGATGGGTATCCCCCTGCCGCTGCTCACAGCCTCAAAACCAAGGCTTAGGGGTCTCCTCATGACCAGGCGGGGAAATTCTCCCCATTGGCTCTTTTTTGCACTTACCACAAGCTGTGGAGCACAGAACTTTGGGACATTCGATTTTTATTACAAGTCCCTGGTACATTTATCTGTGTATTGTTAGGTGGCCAAAGGGGGGGTGCACAAGGCCTGATGAGTTTTTTCCGGTCAGTCGTTATAGCTCAGTGTTGAGGAGTGATAGTGAGTCCTAAGTACATGACTTGGGGAGTTAAAATTTGGGGGTTTTTTAGGTGAAACTTAGTAACCTTTTCTTGCTAGGAAGTTGAGAAGGGTGATGGTAAGTTGTGATAATTGATAAGAAGGGCCACAGAGGAAGAGATCATCTACATATTGGAGAAGGACACTAGGGTTTAGATCTAAAGTAGATAGGTCATCTAAAGGTCCCTGATTCGATCCTGGGTTTCAGGACCAAATGTTAGGTCGCCAAAGGAGAGACGCACAAGGTCTGAAGAGTTTTATAAGAAGTTTGTTTATGCATCTGCGAACAGAGATGGGCTGAGACCCTTGGGGTGTCAGCAGAGAGAGAATGAAAAGCCTCAGCCTATAGAAGAGTGAGTTTGGCTGTATTGGCTGCAGGGGGGAAAACCATTACCTGTGGCAGATGAAAAATGGAAGTGTTAAACAACGGAAGGGGTGGTGATTAATAGCCAAGCAACAGAACGGTCGGTCGGTAAGTGAAGGGGGGATAACTAGCTGGCAGAACGTCTGAGGGTCAGGTATCAATCAAGATTGCTCAGGTAGAGAGCTACCGGGACTGACCTGACCCCGGCTTACTTAAAGTTCAACCTGGCTAGTTGCAGCTTTTGGTAAGGTGCTCTGGACCCAAACCTAATATGTATATGAGTGTGTCAAGTTGCAAAGCCCACTTTCTTGGGAAGAACTGTTACATTCTGCTCTGTGATCCCTCTTTTTTTTGCATTAAAATGTCCTATTTGCGGAGAGAGGTGGTTAAGAGCATGGGTCCTAGAGCTAGCCAGCCTGGGTTCCACAGCTGGTTCTGCTACTCACTAGCTGGGATCTGGAGCTGGTTGCTGAGCTTCTCTGTACTCTCGTTTTCTCATCTGTCAAATGAGCGCAATAACAGCGCCTGCCGCCCACAGAGGGCTGGGACTGGAGTAAGGCAGGCAGCATGCCTGCAGAACACTTGAGACACTCAGGGTTCTGCAAGTGCTGTGTTGGCACCTGAGAGCTAGAGTCTCTGACCCCACCACCCCCTCGCCAGCCGCCCCAGTTCCAGCCCAACTCTTCAAGTTGTTGGAAGATGAAGTCATCTTTATAAAGCACTTAGAACAGTGCCTAGCCCATAGTAAGTGGTATGGAAATGTTTGTTAAATTCACTCAATTGTTTTTCATTAAATGTTCGTGTTAGTGAATGGTAATGTTGATTTCTTCTTCTAGTTATGTAATTTTACCTGGTGTCGGCCATGTGAGAAAAAACAAAAAGGTTACCCTAAATTAGTTTTCAAAGTTTGTTCGGGAAATTTTATTGCTTTGTGTATTTCATATTCCATCACCAGGAGGTACACGATGTCGGATTGTTCCACCATTGGTGATGTTATGTTTGTCTGCCTTGTTGAGGTGTGAATTTGGGAAGTTTAAAGCACCAAGTTTGGAACATTTTGATTTGTTGACATTCCACTCATATCTGTAAATTAGATTCTTTCTGTTAACATTTATGATTCTTCTCTAGGATTCTCTCTCAGGGTCAAGACTTGGGTCTATTGAATCTTTGCAATTTCAAAAAATAGTCAAATATCAGAGTGATTTGTGATCGTCAGCACAAAACAAACAGTACCTGCACATTAGAGACACCTGTAGGCAAAGAAGAGATCCAGTTCGAAAACACCAATGGGATAGAACTTCCAATGTGACATAACCTTACCTAGGAACTGAACTGGCTCAGGAGGGAAGGGACAAATCCCAACTGTGGCACTTTCTGTGCAGAAACTGGCCTAGATGTTCAAAAATGCCAATGTTTTAAATGACAAAACAAATACATCACCGGGACAAATGAAAGATTAAAGGATTAAAGGGGCATAAAGAGGCATGAAACAAAATGCAATTCATGATCCTTGATTGGATTCGGCCTTGGTTCCTCCCCACATGGGTTTTCCACAGAGCTTCTTGAGTGTCCTCCCAACATGGTGCTGGCTTCTCCCAGGACAGGAGGCTCAAGAGGGAGAGCAAAAGGCAGAAACAGCAATGTCTTTTATGACCTAGCTATAGAGGTCACATATGGTCATTTCCACAATATTCCACTGGTTACACAGATCAGCCCTACTTGGTTCATGAGGACAGTACACAGAAGCCTGAACACAAAGAGGTGAGAGTAGTTGACCGCCATCTTGGAAGCTGGCTACTACAAGTACTTACCTCAGAGGGATGTTCTGGGAATTAAATGTGTTTATAGTAAGTGCTCAGAAATGTTAGCGTTTGTTATTATTGGCACACAGGGCAACATTTTCACTTTCTTCAGCTACAAATTCCTATCACAATTTATAAGGTTATCATATTTCAATTTTTAATTCAGGATGCCCCTCAGAATCACCTGTGGAATTTTCAATTTAATTATACCTTTTAAAACTATTTTAAATGGCTTTTGAACTTATGAAAATACAGTAATAATGCTTGTTCAACTTTACAGAGATATGTATAACATATGTTTGTTTCCAGTGACAGAGAAACAAGAATAAAAAGTACTTAGCCTGGGTAAGCTCCCATTCCTGCAACCGCACCTTCTGGACAGACTTCAGGGTGTCCTACCAGGAGGTGCAGGGGAGCAGGTATGAGTAGGTCGCAGCCCTTGGGCTTAGCACCGACCCGACTAGCAGAGGCTCAGAGGCTCCCTTAGTATTCATTGCAAGCATCCTTGCAGTGTCCAAACATCATCATCTCAGTGGATGGTAAAATAAAATTGTGTCTTGGACATAATGAGTGCTCCAGGGGATGTCAACAGCTCTGCTCTACCTCTGGGGAGCCTGCCTTCTGGTTGCTATGGAAGTTTGACAGCCACTTTCTTCCTACAAGCACTGTTCAAAAACACTTTTGTGACCAAAGCCTTAGTTTCATTATCTTTAAAATAGATAGTCTCATACTCTCCAGTCCCTCCCCATCTAGTTAGCTGAAAAAATTTGGGCAGATTTGAGGGCCACTCAAAAAATATTCTTCTTTTTTTTTACAGGGACAGAGAGTCAGAGAGAGGGATAGATAGGGACAGACAGGAATGGAGAGAGATGAGAAGCATCAATCATCAGTTTTTTGTTGAGACACCTTAGTTGTTCATTGATTGCTTTCTCATATGTGCCTTGACCAGGGGACTACAGCAGACCAAGTGACCCCTTGCTGGAACCAGCGACTTTGGGTCCAAGCTGGTCCAAGCCAGATGAGCCCGCACTCAAGGTGGCGACCTCGGGGTCTCAAACCTGGGTCCTCCGAGTCCCAGTCCGGCACTCTATCCACTGTGCCACAGCCTGATCAGGCAAAAAAATTTTTTGAATGAACACGAAGATGATTACACTTAAAAAAAAATTTTAACCAGCTGTGACATCCCAGATCTCATCTCATTCAACACTCAAAACAATCCTACGAGATAAGTACTATTATTTTCTCTGTTTGATAATTGAGAAAATGAAGACACAGAGAGGGCAGGCAACTTTCCCAGTGTCACACAGCTAGGGAGTGGTATAGGCAAATTTCAAAGTCTTATCTGTCCAAACAGCTTGCATGCCTAACCACTACACACATAGCCTTGCTGCTTGAGATGAAAACACCTGGACTGGAGCCAGAAGACATGGTTGAATCACAGTATTTTTGCCCTGAATAAACTGGTCCTGCTCAAATCACCTAGTTTTGTCTGTTTCTCCATCAAAAATTGCAGTCAAGGACAATGTGACTCTTGACTCCACTAATATCCCTCCTATGGGGTTGTGTAGTTGTCACATGTGATAACAGGCATGAAAGTGCTTTTAAACTGTAAACAGATGTACACAGCTTGGGGCAAGATGTAGATGTGACTAGAGGGATGAGGAAGGTGGCTATGGCTCATAGGAAAGAGATGAGGGGGTTATGTAGATCTCTGAGGGAACATTGCTCCAGGCAAAGGGCAGAGCAAGTGCAAAAGCCCTGAGGCAGGACTGGGCTGTGCTGTAGTGCACAGGAGAGGCCAGTGTGGTGGAGCTGAGTCTGCAAGGTGGAGAGTAGTGAGGGATGAAGTCAGCAGCCGATGGGGCAGAGCACTGGACCTTACAAGCCATTATCGGGGCTTCATGGCTTTTACTCTGGGTCAGGTGGGAGTCACTGAAGGTATTTGAACAGAAGAGGAACAGGATCTGCTTATGCCTTAGCAGGATCAACCTTAATGCTGGCTTGAGAGGAAACCGTGGAGGGACAAGAATAGATGCAGGGAGACCATGACTAGATCAGTGCACTAATCCAGAGGTGATGGTGGCCTGGACCAGGGAGGTGGCAGTGCTTACAGTGAGGTGGTCAGATTCTGCATATAAAGATTAGATGACCAGGATTTGTTAACAGAGCAAATATGAGGAGTAAAAAGAGACATTGATGACTTCTCCAAGGTTTCCAAGCAGAGCAGCCATCTGGGAGGATGGAGCTGCCACTTCCTGAGAGGGGAGAGTGCAGGAGGATCAGGGTAGAGGGGGGAACCCTCAGGGATCAATATTAGCCCACCGGTTTAGGAGGCACCCTACTTTTATTCAAGAAGTTGGATTCTGTAAGGTTACATTTGCAAAAGGGTACGCTTACAGGGATGGGAGGAACTTGTGACCATTTTTGCAATATATCATAGCATGAAAAGTGGGCACAGTGGCATGCAATTACATTTTATTATATTTAACAAGCACTTTCATAGCCCTTACAGATACTGCATATATCATATAACTCGTGGTATATGCTACTTCATTAGATCCTTAAAACAGGTGTGGGAAGTCTTGTTATTGTCCCTATTTTACAGATGAGGAAACCGAGGCACAGAGATTAACTAATTTGTCCAAGATTATGAAGTTAGTAAGGAACACAGCAGAGCTGTAATCTGAACTCAAGTTGTCTGGTTCAGAATCTCTACACTTAACAATAATGTTAATTAAATAGTGAACTATGTGGATTAATTTTTTGTGCATGTTGGTTATTGTCATCATTATCAATTGGTTCACAAAGCAAGAAAGTTTGAGAGAACTGCACTATGTAAAATAAATTCAAACTTCCCATGTGCCCAGCTTCCCTGGGGTCTTTGCATAGGCTGTTCCCTCTGCCCATGCTGCCTGCCCATTTGCCCTGTTTAACTCTGACTCTGAACTTATCCAAAGCATCACTTCCTTATGGAAGCCTCCCTTGACACCCAATACACTCCCTAAATTTTAAATCCTATGGTACCACATAGTTCTCCTTGGTCGCAATAATCACAATTGCATTTATGCTATGGTACAGTTTTTCAGGTTGTGTCAAAAAACACATAACATTAAATTTACCATGTTAACCATTTTTAAATGTACAGCTTAGTAGTACTAAGTATATCTACATTGCTGTACAACAGATCTCTAAAATTTTCATCTTGCAAAATTGAAACTCTATACCCATTAAATACTAAGTCCCCCCTCCCTTCCTCCCAACCCTCTCTATTTTCTATGATTTTGAGTACTTTCAACTCCCATATGTGGCCTTGACTAGAGAAGCCCAGGGTTTCAAACTGGTGACCTCTGTGTTCCTGGTCATTGCTTTATCCACTGCACCACCACAGGTCAGGTCTATATCACATTTTCTTTATCTGTTCATCTGTTGATAGACATTTTGGTTGCGTCTACCTTTTGGCTATTGTCAATAACACCACAGTAAACCTGAGTACTGCATGCAAAGAGCTCTTTGAGATGCTGCTTTGTATTCTTTTGGATGTCAACCAGAAGTGAGATTGCTATTTTTAATATTTAAAGGAACTTCCATACTGTTTCTTAAAATGGCTGCACCACTTTACATTCTCACCAACAGTACACAGGGTTTCAATTTCTCCACATTTTCGCCAACATTTGTTATTTTTATTTTATTTTTTATAGTGAGCATCCTAATGGATATAAAGTGATACCTCACTGTGGTTTTGATTTGCATTTCTCTCATGATTAGTGACATCAGCATCTTTTCATGTGTTGTTGGCCATTTATATATTTCCTTTGGAGAAATGTCTATTCAAGTCTTTGGACCATTTTCAAATCTAATAATTTGTTTGTTGTTGTTGAATTATAGGAGCTTTTTTAAAAATTCTGGATATTAATGGTTTATCAGATGATTTGCAAATATTTCCCTTCATTTCTTAGGTTGCCATTTCTGGTGTAGACCTTAAGAAGGAATATTTCTGCCAAGAAGGACTCCTCATGGTTAACTGGCCATTAATTTATAACTAGAGTCTAGCAGTCAGAGCCCTCTCATACACACTACACTCCAGGAAAAAGCTACAGACTGAACTGCTGTCCTCCTGTGTCTAAATCAACCCTTCCAAGGGAGTTTCTATTATCATCTTCCAATCACTGAATTGAGACCTGCCCCATCCAATCAGCTGCATCATACTGACCAATCAGAATGTCTTCACAACAACTTATCAGGGTGCAAGAATCCAACCACTCTTGCCATTTGGACCAAACTGACTACAAATTTGTATCCTTCCTTTGCATAAAAATGGACCAAACTGGAACTAAAGCAGGAACTTCCTCTATAAAAAGGAGCTTCTCTTGAGTCTGGAGGAATGCTCCAGCCAGACTATCCTTAGTGTTTCATTTTTGGTGTTTCAGTTATAGCCATGGAAACACAGTCCTCACTCTTCTGGGGAAAGAGAAAGTGCACTTCCACAGCAAGAAGGGAAATGACTTATTTAGACAAAAGTCTCCACCCCTGGCCTTGATTGATTCGTCCTCATGCAAATGAGGACTCCAAATCGTCACAGTTTGATTGGTACAAAAGGCACTGTCCTGATTAGTCAGAATTGAGACACTCTAATTGGTCAGTAAAGAAGCTGATGGGGATATAGCTGCGCAGCTCCAATGAGATGAGGTAAACCTCAGTCCTATAGGTTGAAATAGGATTCCAGGAACTTCATTTATAAGGGTTGGCTCAGGGGGCAGAAACACAGTAAAGGTAGGCAGGTCAGTGCAGAGGAAGGTAGATCAGTACAGCCTTCTCCCTAAAGTACAGTTTGCATTTCTCCCTGTATAGAAATGGTTGCTAGGTTCTGTTTGTTGAATTTGAGCCCAGTTAGCCACCAGGAGCCCTTCTTAGTAGTTATCTTCTTTCTCAGGGTCCATACCTATGAGCACTATAAGATGATGGGTAGACTCTATCTACCTTGCTCTTCACTCTATTCCCACACTGTCTAGCTGTTAGAAGAAGTAATAGAGAGGAGGTGACCACCAGTTGACCAGAGAGATGGACCCAGGCAATTGGAGAATCTTCGCCCCTACCCCCTCCCTAGCTGTTAGAAGAAGTAATAGAGAGGAGGTGACCACCAGTTGACCAGAGAGATGGACCCAGGCAATTGGAGAATCTTCGCCCCTACCCCCTCCTTAGAATGTAAGTTCTGTCCACTCTTCCTATATGAGGAGCAGTTTCAAAGATGCAGCCTTGAGAGAGTAAGGTGTTGTTAAGATCTCTATAGAGCTTGACCAGGCAGTGGCGCAGTGGGTAGAGCATCAGACTGGGATGCAGAGGACCCAGGTTCAAAACCCCAAGTTTGCCAGCTTGAGCATGGGCTCATCTGGCTTGAGCAAAAAGCTCATCAGCTTGGACTGAAGGTCACTGGCACCAGCAAGGGGTTAGTAGGTCTGCTGAAGGCCCGCAGTCAAGGCACATGTGAGAAAGCAATCAATGAACAACTAAGGTGTTGCAATGAAAAACTGATGATTGATGCTTCTCATCTCTCTCCGTTCCTGTCTGTCTGTCCCTATCGATCCCTCTCTCTGACTCTCTCTCTGTCCCTGTAAAAAAAATAAAATAAAAAAAAATATATATATATATATATATAAACTTTAAGATTCTGGTGTGGGTTTGGAGATCTACTTCTCTATGGCATCCAAGACAGCCTTGTAGCTAACTTCCCTGGATTGCTAACACTGCCACCTATGCATCTGCAGCAGTGGGTCTCTTTCTTCCCTCTCTTTTTGCCGTGTGTGTGTGTGTGTGTGTGTGTGTGTGTGTGTGTGTGTGTGTATGTATGTGTATGTGTGTGTGTGTGTGTCTGGGGAGGTGGTTTCAAATGCATCCTGAGAAACTCCCGAGTTTGAGAACCAACATTAGTGCAACATTAGTGTCAGAACCAGTGAATACTAGACCTTCCCCAAATATTTTCTGAAGGAAGTAAGGAAGAGCTGAATATATTCTAGAACAAAGAACCAGGAGAGGTACCGTGTTTCCCCATGTATAAGACGCTTCCATGTATAAGATGCACCTTAATTGTGGGGCCCAAAATTTGAAAAAAAATGTATTACATAAAGTCACTAAACTCAAGTTTTATTCATCATAAAATTCATACAACTCCTCATCTCTGTCAAAACTTCCATCCGTTAGCTTGTCCTCATGTGTCTGATGACGAATCACTGCCTTCAACAATAAGCACAAAAACAAGTGCAAAAATGCAGAAAATGCAAGTAAAACAATCTACAACCACTGTATAAGACTCACCCAGTTTTTTAGATCCCCTTTATTTTTTTACAAAAGTGCGATTTTACATGAAGAAATATGATATTTGGGAATAGTCTATGGGTTCCTGCCCAAGACCAACATTATCAGATAGAAGTGAAATAGGCATAATTTTAATTTGGGGGGGGGTGTCTCTTCTCTATATTTTATTCAAATATGTGTGTTTAAATCATTTAAAATAAAAGAATGCACAATTGAAATGGATTTACTTGAACAATCTATGAAATATCTTAGTGGTACATGATAAAAACCAAACTTAAACTTAAGTCAGTTTATGCAGCTTAACCTTTTTTCTATGCCCGGAAAGACTATCCCCGGCCTGGCGCCAGGGCCTGGTGAACCTCCTCCCCATAATAAATATCAGTTAGATGCTCTAACCAACTGAGCTAACCTGCCAGGCCTAGATGTAATTTTAAATTGTCTAGTAGCTATATTTTTAGAAAAGGAGAAACAAGTGAAATTTATTTTAATAATATTTTATTTAACAAACTATACCCAAAATAACACCATTATAACACGCGATCAATTTAGAACTTGTAACTGCGTTTTAAAAAAAATTTCTTTTTTGGTCCTACTACTTAAAAGCATTTCAGATCAACTTGATCAGGTGGTAGCACAGTGGATAGAGCATTGGCCTGGGATGCAAAGGACCCAGGTTCGAAACCCTGAGGTAGCTGGCTTCAGCACAGTTTCATCCAGATTGATTTCAGGGATCCAGCTTGAGCGCAAGGTCCCAGGTTTGCGCGTGGGATCTTAGCCATGACCCCAAGGTCGCCAGTTTAAGCCCATGGCTTGAGCAGGAGGTCACTGGCTGCGCTGAAGGCCCCAGCTCCTCCGCAAGGCACATAAAAGAAAGCAATCAGTGAACAACTAAGGTTCCCCAAGGAAGACTGATACTTCTCATCACTCTCCCTTCTTGCCTGCCTGACTCTCTCTCTCTCTCTTTCACCAGAGGCAGATTTAATGGCGGGCACACCAGGAGCGTGTCCTAGGTCCCGCTAAACACCAACTTTACACTTTTTTCTGATGACACCAAGTGTGGTTTCATATGTGCACTTTTAACATTAATAGTACATAACATTTTTTATTTATTTAAAAATATGGTTAACATGTATTTTTATTTTCCCTATCTCTCTCTCTCTTTTTTTAAGGGGCCCCAATATTTTCTTCTGCACCTGGGGCTTCAACCAACCTTAATCCGCCTCTGTCTTTCACTAAGAAACAAAACAAAAACATTCCAGTTCATTGGAGCCACAATTTCAAGTGCTTCATAACCAACCACATGTGGCTAGTGGAGAGCGCAGCGCTAGCCCTTGGCGCTCTGGGTCCTCTGGGAGCCTGCCGCACTCCAGCCTGCGCCCGGACATCTGGTGGGCGCTCGGTAAGGTTTGTTGGGTGGAAGGAAAAAGTAAATGCAGACCAGGGCAGTGAATACGCCAGCAGGTGTACACGCCCAGCACTCGCAGGAACTGGGCTCGATTCCAAGAAGAAAACGATCAGCCCTCCAGGCAGCAAGTCTGCCTCTGGTGCCCAGACGTGCAGCCTACGGGCTGCCCTAGGTTCGGGTCGCCGACGTTCTCCGCTACGAGGAGACAGGAGCTGGGGACGTAAGAGCCCCGGAGAGGTGAGGAGGGTCGCCAGGTCCCGGCACCAGCACGGGGACAGTCTTTCCAGGTATCCGCCCAGACGGGAGGATTGTGGAGCCTCTTCCCCAGGTCCGAGAAGGGATGGAGGAGAAAAACAAGGTGTCCCCAGAGGCAGATTAAGGTCGGTGGAGGCTCAGAAGAGAATATTGTGCCTCTTAAAAAAGAGAGGGACAGGGAAAATAAAAATACATGTTGACCATATTTTTCAAATAAATAAATATCATGTACTATTAATGTTGAAATTGCACATATGAAACCAAACTTGGTGTCATTAGAAGAAAGTGTATAGTTGGGGTTTTGAAGGGCCCTTCAGAAGTCGGGGCCAACAGCATGCGCCCCGGTTAAATTCGCCTCTAGGTGTCCCAAATGCACGGTTGCAGCAGGGTGGCCAGGTGTGGCAGCTGAGGTGGCGCAGAGCGGGAGCGAGCGGGGGTGGGGTACGAGAAATGGAGGGAGAACCACCCGGGGGCGGAAATCCGGGATCGTGGAGGCTGGTGGCCCTGTGGTGGCTCCAGCTCCGGCTGGCTGCGGGTTGACACTCTTGAGTTAGCAAAGTTTCAGGGAAGGCCAAGCGATCGGTCGCCCCCATTCAGCCGGCCCAGCAGCCACAGGGAGCAAAGAATAATCGCACCCATTTAGCCGGGGTTTGCGCAACGACGCCGGACCAGGTGAGCTTTTCTCTGTGCGGTGATGTGGTTCAGAGCTCTGTCTTGGAATCACAGCATTTATGTGCTGTGCGCCTCTGGGCAACTGACTTACCCTTTCTGAGCTCCAGTTTCCATCTTTGTTTTTTAAAAGGCTAAAATTAGAACATTCCTCTTAGGACTTCTGTTAGCCTTCTGTGTGCTGAGGACCCAAAAAACACCTCCTAAATGTTAGATGTTATTTTCCCTGGGATAATCTTCTGAGATAGAGTCTCCTGGACCCATTTTACCCATGAGGAGATGCCAACTCAGACAGATTAAGTAATTTGCCCAAACAATTAGATTAAATGGAGATTCTAGCAGGCAGATCCGAGAACATCCTCCCAATATGCCGAGTTTGTAGATTTGATGCCCCGTCAGGGCAATGTTTCTCTCTCTCTCCCTCACCTTCTTTCTTTCTTTCTTTCTTTCTTCCTTTCTCTTTCTTTCTTTCATCAATTTTAAGAAAACAATTGGGTGGCTGAGCAGGTACAACTCTACAGGGAGGATTAAATAAAAGCACTTTTTCCTTGAACACCTTCTCACATAGAGTCGCATTCCAGAGATCCCCATCTGTCAAATCCTTGCAGGTTTGTGTTCTGATAGGACAAGTGCTGCTCTGAAGTGTGCCAGGGCAGTTCCTGGGGACAGTAAAACTGGCATGTGATGGGAAGGGCACTGCTCTCTGCTTAGGAAACTCCATCCTTTGATGTGGGCCCTTGGTAGGGGTAGGGATCCTAGCTCTTAATATTATTTGAGTTCTTAACATTTGTTTTGCTTACTCTGTGCCAGGCATTGTGCTAAGCTCCAGCTCTAGTGATCTATGGAACCTGAATTCCAAAGCCAGGCTGCCTGAGTTCCAATCCTGCTTCTGCCATTTTTTAGCTGTGTGACCTGGGGCCAAGTTACTTAACCTCTTTGTGTTTCAAATATGTAAAAAGGGATGATGTAAATGATTGTAATATACCTAACTAATAAGGCTAATGTAAGAATTAAATATAATCTATATATATGCTGATAAGAACAATGTAGTGGTGAACGTTACCCATTTTATATGTTATGAGTATCTTCATTTTACAGCTGAGGAAACTGAGGCTCAGAGAAATTAAGAATCTGTCTAATGACATTGAGCGCTATCCCTTCTTCCCTGCAGCCATCCATTGTTTCTCATTCCTCTGCCACCACCTTAATTCATGCCTCCCTTTTTCCACAGCCACGTTCTTTTGTCTGCCCCTATCCCTATCTGGGATCTCTGTTTCTTATTGGGGGGGACGTGGGGGGGGGGCTTCCAGCATCTTCTGCTGCCAGAAAGTTCTCTCTTTTCTCTACTTCCAAAACTTTAGTTAGGAGTTCCCCAGTGATCTTGGAATTAGTTTTTTGTTTTTCTTGTTTGTTAGTTTTTTTTCCCTCTTCATCTAAGATAGAAGAGATGATTTATTATGCACTTTACATTCAGTCACAAGTGAGAACAGAACTAGTGGAGGATGTCACCGGCCCAGGGCAAAGGACTGAAAGGGATTGTTTCGTCTGGGTAAAGTGGGTCTTTCAACAGGCAGTTGCTGCGATTGCTGCGATCAGATGGCAGTGTATGTGCTAGCTAGGTCCATTGAGAAGTCCTAGACACCAGGCACACAGCCCAACAATTTGGACCACTGTCCTAGCCTCGGGCTTTCCTTATTTCTGCTCCTGTGGCTTCCATGGGTGCTGAAGCCAGTGGTTTACTTGGACCTCTGCCTCATCTTTCTTCTTTTGCACTTAGTACGCACAATCGCTTTTTTCTCCACTTGGCTCTCAGGGCCTAGAGTTTTCCTAAGATGGTGCTAAGGATGAGAGAGACTAGTTCTTTTTCTTTTACTCTTCCTATCGTTTTATCTGATTAGAAATATAATGCATGTACAAGTTGCTTTAAAATTTTATGCCTTACAAAGATATTTGCATAGGATGTGAGGAACTCTGCAATTTCATCCTCTGGTGATAATCATTGTTCTGCATTTCATGTATGTTTCTTTAGGTTTCCTGCATCCCCCAGGTATGCTAGCATAGATTTTTTAAAATTTGTCTTTTAATAAAAATGAGATCATGCTGTTCAAAACTGTGTGCAATTCCCAGCAAAAAATTTTCAAAAATTAATTAATTAATTAATTATTAACTGAGAGGAAATGAAATATTGAGACAGGCTCCCACGTGTGCCCTGACCAAGGTCCACCTGGCGACACCTGCCTGGGGTGGATGCTTGATTCAACCAAGCTATCCCCAGCTCCCAGTCTGATGTTCAAAGCAATTGAGCCACTGGCTGTGAAAGGGGAAGAGGAAAAGAAGGGGGGAAAGGGAGGGGAAGAGAAACAGATGGTCGCTTCTCTGGTGTGGCCTGACTAGGGATTGAACCTGCGATGTCCACATGCCAGGCCGATGCTCTATCCACTGAGCCACAGGCCAGGACCTGAATTTATTTTTTGAGTGTTACACTTACGCGTGGCATAAAATCCGAAAGACGGATAAGCAAGCATTGAAAATCTCTCCCTTTGTATGTGTTCTCAGCTGCCAAGTTTCTCACTCTGGAGAAAGCTTGCTAACTTACAGTCCACCTGCAGACAAAGGAAGAAACATAATTACAGTTTGTAGGGCATAACATGGGTCCTAAACCACACCATGTAAAAGTAAGATATAGTTTGTAGAAGTGGGGAAATGGGGGGGGGGAGAGAAACTTTACTAGAGGAGAATGCTCAGGTGCTACTTTCGTTTTCTTATGTAATGGGGAGTCAGGAGATACTAGCCCAAGTTCTTGGAGCATCTCATTCACAGCAGCGGTTCTCAGCTGGGGGGATTTTGTCTCCCAGCGGACACGTGTTCATTTCTGGAGGCATTTTTGGTTGTCACATCTGGTGGTGGTGGTGGTGGTGGTGGGGAGTGTCCTCCTAGCATCTGAGAAGTAGAAGCCAGAGATGCTACCAAACATCATAGAATAGTCAGGAACGCTCTGCACACTGGACAAGTATCTGACCTAAAATGTCAATAGTGCTGAAGTTGAGAAACCCTGACTTATTTATACCTACAGAAAAAATACTGATTTGTCCTTTTGCCTCGGACTCCAGTTTGACTCACATCCACACTGATTGGCAGGCAGGACCCGGAAGGCTAGGCGTTCCGTGATCCTCACGTTTCCAGGTACCATCATCTCACCTCAGGCATTAGTTCTTCAGGCAAATAAAACCATCTTCCTGGAGACCACCACCTTTCTCCTCTCATTGCAAGCCCTTTCCTTTGATTGTACAACTTATAAAAACAAGTCTCTGTCTCTACCTCAGAAGAAAATTTCACCCTTCCTTTGAAAGCTACTAAATTTGCATTTATTGGGTGCATTAATGCAGGGGAGGTTGGGAACAGTATTTATGGGCCTCCAATTCTTCTTGTGAACTATAGAAGACTTCCTTCTCTTTTATTAAATGATACTCAGATTCAAATGTCATAGAAAATGAAACCTATTTGTTCTGGCACTCATAAAAATATGGAAATCTTACCTAGCCCTGGGCCATCTATTTCTATCTCTTTTTTAATGTCTGAATAAAACGTCTCCTCCCAGAGATAACTGCATGGAGGATTATCCATTGGCTGGAGTTCTCTCTGGAAACTTGAGTTTCAGGCAGCTGTTAATAACCTGAATATTAAAATGGTCTAATTTCCCCTGCTGGGTAGCCGAGCTGACTAGAGCATCGTCTCAATACGTCAAGGTTGCAGGTTTGATCCCTGGCCAGGGCACATATAAGAATCAATCAATGAATGCTTGGATAAGTGGGAAAACAAATCAATGTTTCTCTTTCTCTCTTTCTCTCCCTCCCCTTTCCTCTATCTCTCTCAAATTAATAAATTAAAAAATTTTTTTAATGGTCCAATCTTACTCAAAGATCAACCCATTTCACTCTTACCAACACTCTGAGCAGATAGAATATATTGTCTCCATTTTGCAGATGGGGGCAGTTAAAGTTCAGAAGGGTAGAGTCCTCTCAGAACTGCACAGTCCTAAAGTGTCAATGAGAGTATAATTAAAGTCAGCAGCTTGCCCGGAAATGTGGGCTGGTTCCACGCTGCCTGTCCTCTGATTCCTGGAAGGGATGCCGTCATAATTGTGAAGGTAAACTGTAAGGTCTGAATGTTGTCCCCGGGGGCTGAATCAGCAGAACACAGTGGCCAGTGCCTGAGGGTGTTTCATGGAGCATCATGATCCAGAAAAAAATGCTTTATTGAATAAATGAAAGGATAGTCTCTTTCCCTTCCTCCTTACTCTCTGGGGTAAAAAAAAAAAAAAAAAAAAAAAAAGGACTTACTTCCTTATGGTGTCCAAGAAATAAAATATTCTCTAGTGAGGACTTTGTTCTTTTTACTGCACTTATGCCAAAAGAACATTCACGAGAGAGAGAGGCTGAAATTCAGGAAGAAGGAAATACACAGTTTGGTCCTTGAGTTAGGGCTGCTTCTTCTCAAACCCAGGACATAAGGGCCATGAAGCAGCCATGATGTTGGGGGTAGAGGACTGATCTGCGTTTAATGAGGGAGACCCAGTTATTCATTGGCTGGCAAAGGGAGACATAACCAGGGTGGCATGAGATGGTCACAAGCTGGTAAACATCCCCGCCTTGGGAGCCCAGCAACATAGTTAAGATTAAACAGGGCTGTGTTTAAGGTAGAAAAAGATGGGTCAGTAAAAAATAAGGATCCACTGTCTCTGCAAAGTGGAGAGGAAGTGCCTGCATGTTCCCACAGGTAAGAGAGGGTGCTTTGAGGGGGGGGGGGCAGGGACACATGATGGGGAACCCTTCGGAATGTGTCATGGGGGGAGAACAGAAACGGGGGCTGTCTGGATGCCAGGTACAGAGAAATGCACAATAAATATTCGTTAGAGGGAAGAATGACTAGGGGAAGTGGGAAGCACGGGAACATGCGTCCGCTGTAAGAGAAAGCTCTAGAACTGTCGCCTGAATCGGAATCTGGGCTTCTCTGGATCCTGGTTGTGAGACTGGGTGAGTTACTGTACTTTCCTGGCCTCAGTTTGCTTGTCTGTAGAATGGATAGTATGCTAAGAGTACCCACCTCCATGGGTGGATATTAGGGCTAATAAAATATGGTATGCACTATAAGCACTCAATAAATCTTCCTTTTAACTTTCTCTTCTTTTCCTCCTCATATTTCTCGTCTTCCTCTGATAACAATGATGTTGACGATGATGATCAAAGTTCAGAGAGGCAGGGGGTTGAGTCCCATTCTGTCTCTATTTAGCTGTGTGATCTTGGACAAATTACTTAATCTCTCTGGGTCTCATTGTAATCATCATAAAGTGGGGATAATAAATCCTCTCCATAAGGTTGAGGGTTTGTTTGTTTTTTTGTTTGTTTGTTTTACAGAGGAGAGGGAGAGAGAAGCAGGGGAGGAGCAGGAAGCATAAACTTTCATATGTGCCTTGAACAAGCAAGCCCAGGGTTTCAAACTGTCCACCTCAGTGTTCCAGGTTGATGTTTTATCCACTGCACCAACACCAGTCAAGCAAGGTTGAGGGGTTAATTGGTAATTCATGGGAAGGGAATAGCATAGTACCTGTCGTTCAAGTTGGTTCTGGGTAAATGGACCTTCCTGTCTTTAGCTTATTATTACTCTTTCAGGACACAAAAGTCATCAAGTTCAAGGTTTAACTATCTCTTTTAAAGCTCTGTAAATCACTAATGTTTGCCATGAGTTCCCAGAATGGAGTGATGAGAGATAGGAATATCTTAAAGCTCAGGTTATTTCCAGCGACCTAAGGGTCAGTGTTCCCAGAGTTAAACCCCAGCTGAGGGAATACTAATCATTAGGTAGGGTCATTTCTAGGAAGGACACTCCTTAATTTTAGGGAAAGAGACTGGATGATATTTCTGTGTTTTTACAAATAACAGAACAAGTTCTGTTTCTTACGGCATTTGAATCTGGGTGGCTATCACTTAAAAGAAGAGAAGAAAGTCCTGTTACTGTAATTCATAAGAAGAATCAGAGGTCCATAGCTACTGTTCCCAACCTTTCCTATATTAGTTCCCCCAATAAATGCAAACTAGTGGCTTTCCAAAGGAGAAGCAGAATTCCCCCCTATGGTAGAGACTTGTTTTGTAAATTGGACTATCAAAGGAAAGGTCTTAAAGTGAGAGGAGGTAGGAGGCTTTCTCCAGGAAGATGGTTTTATTTGCCACAAGAACTGTCATTCCCGAGGTGGGATGACAGTACCTAGCAGCATGAGACTCACAGAACAACTGGATTTTGGGCTCCTGCCTGCCAATGAGCATGTAGCTGAGCCAAATTGGAGCAAAAGGGACAAATCAGTAATCTTAACCAAGTCTTTATTGGAAATGTTATTTGGCTCATCATGCATTTTTGCATTATTTTCTTCTTTTAAAAATATCGCTTTAAGATAGTTTTCATCTTGATAACTAAGATTTTTTGTACCTCTTAAATTTTCATCCCAGGCCAGCACCTCACTCCTTTACCCTACTGTTGGCCCTGATATAAATGGCACTGAATCTAGAAACTGCCCAAGTTTAAGATCATACTTACCTATCATGAGCAAAGAGATGGCCAACATCAAGATGTGGATATGAACAAATGAGTGAAAAAGAGAGCACCCTGGCAGGTTAGCTAGGTTGGAAGAGTGTCGTCCCGAAACATCAAGGTTGCAGGTTCGATCCCTGGTCAGGGCACACATGGAAAGCAACCAAGCAGTGCATGACTGAGTGGAACAACAAATGCTTTCCTTCCCAGTCCCCTCTCTCTTCCTCTCTCTGTCTCTCTAAAAATCAATAAAAGTTAAGCCCTGGCCAGATAGCTTGGTTGGTTGGAGCACTGTCCTGGAGCAGGGAGGTTGCTGGTTTGATTCCCCAGATAGGGCACATACAGGAGCAGCTCGATGTTCTTGTCTCTCTGTCCCTGCTTCTCTCAAAGTAAATAAATAAGAAAGAAAAAGTGAGAGAGAGAGAGAACTAGTTTCCCTGAGAGAATGGGCCTTTATAATACTCTGTTCCAAACTAAACACTACTATGCTGCCTCAAAACCACGGTGCCCAGGCTGTCACTGGGGAATGTGGTTACCCCAAAACCTCCACCAGTCCTTTCTTTGCGTCCTTAAATCTCTATTTAATTTTTGCATTCTTTATTTGGATTTTTGGAAATCACATGTTTTATTTTCAAAAAGTCATGTGATATATATATACATGTCAAAACATATTTCAAGTGACACAAAAGTGTAGGTGAGAAAGGTAAGTGCTTCTTTCTCCTGTCACCTAGGCTGGATCTCACACTGCAGACAGAGGTAACGAGCTTTAGTCCTTTTGGGTTTCGGTTCTTTCACTGCTTGCTACCAGAAATCAAGATGGTTTCTTGCTTTGTCCTATGTTCTTAGTGTGTGCTGACTCTGCTCTATGAAAGCCGGGGAGTTTTGCTCACTTACACTTCATTTCCGCTCCTTTCTCTTCTGTTCCTTCTATGCTATTTCTTCTCTCCCAGTTTTATTATTTATATTTTTTAACTTGTTTCTTTTGTAGCTATAAATCAGGGTTTCTCAATCTTTGCACTATTGAGATACTGCAATTGGAGAGATCATTCTTTGCTGGGGGGCTGCCAGGGGCACTGTGGGATAGTTAGCAGCATCCCTGGTCTCTACCCACTAGATTCCAGTAGCTCACATGTGCACATTCCAGCTGTGACAACCAGAAAGTTGTCTGACTTTGCCAAATGTCCCCTGGAGGCAAAACTACCCCAGTTTGAGAACCCCTGCCAGTGAAGATATAGTTACAGATCCATAAACTTCGGACAGTATTTTCTGACTTCCCACTTATGAGGAAATTAGCTTGACATTCTTCTCAGGTCAATCTTCTCCCATCCATGTACCCACTCCTAGAAAGTAGGCTAGATGTTTACCTATTGTGGTTTAGGAACATGTATATCTTGTCTTATACACTACAATGATGTGATTCTTGCATTGTCTTTGACTGGATTGTAAAAACTGATAAAACACACGACTACAAGGTTATAGTTACGTGCATATTAGAGAAGGTGGATCACAGAAAAGGACCTGTAAGAAATTAAGAAAATGTATGGGTTCCTAAAAATATTAAATTCTAGAAAAAAAATTCACTGCTTCAGTACCCTCCAGGGTCATGATGACCACTGCTCTATTACTAGAAGCCTAAAATAATGACCAACAGACAGTACACAAGAAATATTTATGAAATACAGAAAGGGACATGTAATCGTTACTAAGTCTGAGGCCCTGGAGGAAGCTGATTCTAAAATTACAGTGAATTGGGTTTTTGTTATATGATCTTCCTTAATTACTCAGTCAGGTCAGAGTTTAGTTATTTCATGTTCAGATCATGACTTCCTTATTCAGCTTTTGGGAATGGCTTGGAGTTTCCATGCGTCTTTAATTTTTTCTTGTTGACAGAGAAAACACACACTACTCTGAGTGCATCTGACGTCATGAGGCTCTTACTCATCTCCTGTGGGGGCTGGTATAATTTGCACTGACCACTTTTCAGGACTGTTGCAATTTCTTTCTTTGTGTTGCTGCATCTTATCCTCTCACAATTTTTAAATGAACAAATGCACCGATGATAAACTTTCTAACCTTTTACCCATCTGTCCATGTCTCTATTTTTGTCCTCAAGCTTGCTTTTGTAGTTTGGCAAGGCACAGGATTTTAGATGAAGAGCCATTTTCCTCGGGACTTTGTGGGCTTGGAGATGACCTCCCAGTAGCTGAGGGCAGTGCTCAGACCTCTCTTTAGGTAAGGTTAAAGTCTTTACGATGAGGTGTCCGTCCTAAAATCAAAGGGCACCCTGTAGTTATCAGAATGGAAGCAGCAGCCTGCTTGTTCTCTAGGAAGATTAAATAGCTAATTATTGCTCTCAGCCTCTGCAAGAAATTCTTGTCTGCCTGCCAGAGCTTGGCACCTTCGTGGCGGTGAGTTGGGAGAGTGTTCCACCTTCGCCTGTCTTACCCAGTGCCTGTCCTGGTCTACAGTCTCCTCCACCCTGGCTTACATCCATGCATCCATTCACTTTCTGTATTTTGGAAATTTACTATCTCTAGTCCAATGGTTCCCTCCCTCTTGTCTTGTTCTTTACATTATCATGGATTTATTCCCATTATACACCTGTAGGAGGGAGGGAAGTTCTGCCCCTCAGGCTCAGTCTGCCATCTTGAATCAGGCTGCAGTTTCTTTTATTACGTTCTGAATGTAATATGATATTTAGCACTTTGTTCCTTCCTCCTAAATCACTTTAAGAAATTTGTCGTCTGACCAATCAAAGACAAATCAAATTTGTCATGTGACTCCATGAAGGACAAGCCATTGAACTTCTGACCAATTACTTTATGTATTTGCAAACTATAGAGTACAATGAGGCCAATTTTGGAATCAGCTTACCCTGGTTTTATACCCAAGCTCCGCTTCTTACTGGCTCTGTTTCCTGGCCGAGTTACTTAGCCTCTCTGTGCCTCAGTATACTTCTCAGTAAAGCAAGGGTAATAATGACACCTTTTGTAAGGATTTAATGGGCTAACACCTGTCAGAGTCTCATAACAGTGTTTTATAACATACATATTAGTTGTTTTGTTATCATTGGTTTCTGCAAATCAGGAACAATAATACTTAGGTTGTGTTATATAAGGTCTATTTAAATGAGCAGTGTAAGGACTGTTAATCAGACTAAATTAGGCTTCTACAGACTGACGGTTGAGGTTGACAGAGGGGAGAGAGTTTGGGGGCCTGGGGGAAAAAGGTGAAGGGATTAAGAAGTACAAATTGGAAGTTACAGAATACCTACAGAGATATGGTACAGCATAGGGGATTTATGTTGTACCATAATCAATAATATTGTATTCAATAATCCAGGGTGCCTGCACTTTTTCAGCTTGCGAGCTGCTTATAAGATGACCAAGTCAAAATGATCTACCTACAATAAAAATGCAAAACATAAATTTATTTATTCTATATTATCATTATTTAAGTTACTATTATTACTATTTAATATTGTGTGTTCTTCTTTCACCTTTCTCCTTCTCAGCTCTCTTTTTGGAGGAAAGTCAATGTCATAGGTTTTATGAACAGTCCGAAAAAGCCGCTCCACATTTCCCTTCTTTGGAATAGCAATGGCACACAGACAGATGAGGCAAATGCACTTAGAATATGACATAGTGAAAAAAATCCCCTCCCATTCTGTATGAAAGCGGTAGGTTTTAGGCTTCTTACATGGACCAGCTACGGCACTCATTTTTATACCCTTTGTTGTATTTCGTTTAAATAAATTGAGGGCTAACTACGCAGCAATGTAACTGAACAAGTTAGCGCAGTTCAGTTGCTAACTGAACTATGTAGGGTTGTGTAGGGTGTCAAAAGTTCAGACGTCAGATTGGCTACCCTGTATGCCAATCAAAAGACAAATGTCTTTTTAATATTATGCAATCTACCCACACTTCCTTCGCGATCAACCAGTAGATCGCAATCAACGTATTGAGCACCCCTTGCAATAATCAATAATATTGTAATAACTATATACAGGGAAACCACTCTGTAAATACAAGATTATCTGACCACTATACTGTGCATCTTAAACTAACATAGAATAATATTAAATGTAAACTGTAATTGAAAAACAAAAAAAACAGGACAAAAATAAAATAAGCCTGTAGCTAAAAAAGAAAAGAAAGAAGACTTCAGCGTCTAGTCCAGGGGTCGGGAACCTATGGTTCGCGAGCCAGATGTGGCTCTTTTAATGGCTGCATCTGGCTTGCAGACAAATCTTTAATAAAAAATAATAACATTAAAAATATAAAACATTCTCATGTATTACAATCCGTTCATTTCCTACCTCTCATGTTCATGATTGCGGGTGGCTGGATCCAATCACAGCTGTCCTCTGGGACAACACCAAATTTTTATTGGATAATGCCTAATGTACACGGGTCGTTGTATGGCTCTCACGGAATTACATTTTAAAATTGTGGCGTTCATGGCTCTCTCAGCCAAAATGGTTCCCAACCCCTGGTCTAGTACAAGGGGTGGATCCCGAAGGAGGTCCTTTTTCTTCTAACAGAGGGAGGCTGGACACAGACTCAGAACCACAGTGTAAGTCTCAGCCTGGCTTCACTGCCTCCTCCTGCTTTTCTGAGACCCATTGGTAGAAAGAGCTGAGAATCCCTAGCCACAGACAACATTAGGCTTATCATTTTTCACTGCTCCTGGCAGGATTCTGAGCACATGGACAGCGGGAAAGGGGCAGGGAGGATTTCTGTACCCTGCAGGTCTCCAGGAAGCAAAGTCCTTCCTTGGATAGCAGAGGAGCCCACTCCTTCCAGAAGGTATCAGTGGGTACAAAAGCCATGATGGGCACTTCATGTGGTCCTCCTTCCCCTGGGATGGGCTGGGACATCACAGCCAGACAAGAAAGCACAGAGATGCCAAAGCTCAGACAATCCGCGAATCTACTCCCTGCTTCCCACCTTTCCATCTGCTCCTTGCAGCCTCCATTAGCCTGCAGATCTGCAGTGATTCTCAAAGCCTGGTGCACAGAAGAATTGCCAGCAAACCCAATAAGAAGGCAAGTTCCCAGGCCCCACCCCAGAACCACAGAATCAAAACTTCTGAGAATAGGACCTGAATTAGGGTGGTTCTCCCAGGTTCCAAGGACATGGAACTTCGTGTTACAACTCAGAACATTCTGGCCACTGGGATGAGTTTTTTACCTGATGATCCACAGTCCCCCACCCCTCCCCCTCTCCAGCAAGCTCCCAAGTGAATATCATAGACATCCCCGCTTGATGCTCACCGACACACACCAATCAGCCACGTTTAAATGTTGCATTTCCGTTGGGCTCTATTCTTCCCTAGACTTGCCCTGTATAATATGGTAACCTCACAAGCCATGTGTGGCTATTTACATTAAAATTCATTAAAATCAAATAAAATTAAAAATTCAGTTCCTGAGTTGCACTAGCCACATTTTAAGTACTCAATAGATACATGAGCCTATTGGCGGCTGTGTTGGACAGCCCGATATGGGGCGATTCCATTATCAGAGACTTCTATTGGATTGACAGTATTGCCCTAGATGATCTCTCCTGTTCATAGCTTTGATATTGGTTCTTGCCAACACAAATCTTATTTTCCGAAGGGTCCAAACTTATGGCTGTGAATGTGCCTGGGTCCGAGGTGGGAAATGCTCGGGAAAGCCCTGTGGGAGCTGCACTGACAAATATTTATTATGGGAGGGTTTTGTTCAATGAGTGATTAGAGGTTATGCACTCACGTGCTTTTAAGGAAACATTTGCATTGCCTTTATTTCCTTGTTCTAAATATCACACATGACAAGTAAGGGATTTAAGTCTGTGTGTGTTGTCACATCAATGATGACAGCCAGAATAATCACTAAGCCCTGACAAGCCCAGAAAGAACAACGCAGTCTTTGCAAACAAAATCTGTGTCTCTATTGAAATGTGGATGTGTTTGAGTGCTAGCTGGCCTGCTGCCTGGGCAACCGCTCAGGGACACATAGTGGCCTTCACCCTTTGTGTTGGAATTGCCTTTCCAAGATAAGGAGAAAGGAATCGAAGCTTCCAGAACTGTGACTGTAAAAGCTTTGTTGAAATGAGATGCCTTGTATGAGCCATTTATTTTGGCTCCAAAAAAAATTTCTTTTTCCTTTATTTTCAGGAATTTTTAGAAGCACAGACTGGTAGTGTGTGTGTGTGTGTGTGTGTGTGTGTGTGTGTCTGTGTGTGTTGGGGGAAGGGGGTGAGGATGCAATTATATTATGATATAATGTCCACTGTTTCCCCAAATTTAGTAATTTGTATTCTACTTTCATAATTTTAACATGCATACTAATAATTATCTATTCTTTTTTTTGCCTAATATATTATTTTAAAAGAAACTGATGTCATTATTGTAAATGGAAAACTTGGACCACTCGCTTATAAATACTGTATAGGTGACTATATAGTTATATGCATACATACATACAGGGAAAACCAAACTGTGTTATTAAATTCTAGCTAGGTTTTAAAAAAGATTTTATTTATTCATGTTTAGAGAGGATAGAAAGAGAGAGAAAGAGAGAGATAAAAAGGGGGTGGGAAGGAGCAGGAAGTATCAACTCCCAAAAATGTGCCTTGACCAGGAAAGCCCAGGGTTTTGAATTGGCAACCTCAGTGTTCTAGGTCAATCTTTTATCCACTGCACTACCACAGGTCAGGCCAAGTTCTAGCTAGATTATGCTGAGTGAAAGAAGCTACATTCCGTGCCATTCCATTTATGAGATATTTTGGAAAAGGCAAAACTATAGGATCAGTGACTGGTGAAGGGTGTGAGCGTTGACAGGAGGGATTTGAAGTGAGGGAACTGCTCTGTACCCTGATTGTGGTGGCAATTAAGCATGTGTTCAAGCTCACAGAACTATGCACCAAAAAATATTTTATTGTATGTTAATTTAACAATGAAATAGTAAAATTCTAGTCATAAACTGTGGCCTCATGAAGGTTCTGAGCTCGGAGCTTCGCATTTTGTGGCTAGAGACTACGGCAAATTCAGAGAGGTGCTAAACACTTATTGGCACCAGTGGAGACTTTACCTGATTGTTAATTCAAAATACTGAATGGCAATTAAAAAGGAAGGAACTATTGCTGGGAGATTCCTTGTTATTTTCCACCAGGGAAATGATCCTTTCACGAATTCCTGAACTTCCCTGACCAGACGGTGGCGCAGTGGATAGAGCGTCGGACTGGGATGCAGAAGACCCAGGTTCGAGACCCCAAGGTCGCCAGCTTGAGCACAGGCTCATCTGGCTTGAGCAAAAGCTCGCCAGCTTGGACCCAAGATCGCTGGCTCCAGCAAGGGGTTGCTCGGTCTGCTGAAGGCCTGCGGTCAAGGCACATGTGAGAGAGCAATCAATGAACAACTGTGGTGTCGCAATGGCAATGAGAAACTAATGATTGATGCTTCTCACCTCTCTCCGTTCCTGTCTGTCTGTCCCTATCTATCCCTCTCTCTGACTCTCTCTCTATCCCTTTTAAAAAAAAAAGAATTCCTGAACTTATCCAAAACCCTCAATTTATAAATGGGATGTATGTGTGCTAAATATGGACCCAGGCACGAGAATTCAGGCCTGAGTGAGTCTTCCCCTCCACCAGCCTGGCTAATGCCAGTGTAGGGTTATTTCCCTTCCCACTGGCTGAGGGTGGCCACCACCAAGAAGGACTAGGAAGGTCATGGATGAGACGAATGAGAACTTTGTGGGAAAACATTGGTTTGTTCATTAAACAATAAAAATATTGTTTAATGAACAATAAAATTGAGTGCTTTCTATGTGTCAGGCATGGTGTTAGATGCTAGGGATAAAGTGAGCAACATAGATATCCCTTCTCTTATGGAGCTTTCAGTCAAGTGGAGGACAAATATTGAACAATATGTACACAAAATTAGTTTATAATTAAGTCCTGTGGAAAAAGGGCAGGATGCTACAGGACAGGCTTTCCAGGAGAACTATATGAATGTGGAGGGGAAAAGAATGCCTTTCTCTGAAAGAGGGGTTAGCCGTGCCAAGGGTGGAGGGAAAAGCATTCTAAGCGGAGGGAACAGCATGTACTAAGGCCATGACGCAGGAAAACAGCCCAGTGGGTTCAGTGCAGGGGTTGGCAAACTATGCCATGCAGTTCAAATGTGGCCTGTGAACTGAGAATGGCTTCTATATTTTTAAATTGTTGATAAAAGAATAATAATTCATGACACATGAAAAGTATGACATTCAAATTTCAGTGTCCATTAACTGAAACACAGACACACCCATTCAATTCTGTGTTCTCTGGGGCTGTCAGCTCTCTTTGCCAAGGGCAGGTAGGGTTGGAAACGTACTCAGGGCTGTTGGTGTTCATTTCCTTATATTGCGGTGATGAATGTTATATTTAACATTTCAGTGATGGTTTTATTGTGTGCTTGTTTTGAGGCTGTAAATAATGTATACTTAAAAAACTCAATACATCTTGATTACAGCAAATTTTCATTTATTTTATAGCGTCCATAGCTTATTTGGGAGTTGGGCAAAAAGGCATTCACACGGCATATTCCAGCTCTCTCTGTCTTCCTTTCTCCTACAGTGCTTTAGTGTTTTACTCCTTTTAGAAACTAGTTTTTATTTTTAAATGGCTGTGATTTGGAAAAATGTCCCCTTTTTTTGTCTTTACTATTCTTTTTTATTTTTAAATTCTGGTAAAATACACGTAACGTTGAATTTATTGTCTTAACCATTTTAAGTGTATACTTCGGTAGTGGTAAAGTACATTCACATTGTTAGGCAACCAATCTCTAGAACCTTTTCATCTTGTAAAACTGAAACTCTATACCCATTAAACAATTAACAACTCCTGTTTTTTTATTTCTGTGAGCTTGACTGCTCTAGGTAACTCCCACAATTGAAGTCACACAATATTTGTCTTTATCTGACTATTTTACTTAACATAGTGTCCTTTAAGGTTTATCCATGTTATATCCTATGTCAGAATTTCATTCCTTTTTACACTTGATCTTAGCCAAAAGGCGAAGAAGTGATAAATTTCATTCCTTTTTGAGGCTGAATAATATTCCACTGAGTGGCTATACCAAATCTGTTTATCCATTCATCCATAAATGAACACTTGGGTTTCTTCTACCTTTTGTTTTTTGTGAATAATGCTGCTATGAACATGGGTGCACATATATTTTTTTTGACACCTTGCTTTCGACTCTTTCGGATGTATACCGAGAAATGGGATTGCTGGATCATGTGATAACTCTATTTTTAATTATTTGAGGAACCTCCATGCCGTTTTCTGTAACAGCTGAACCATTGTACATTCCCACCAACAGTACACAAGAGTTATGATTTGTCCACATCTTTACCAACTCTTGTTACCTTCTGGGTTTTTTTGTTTGTTTTTATAGTGGCCATCCTAATGGATATGCAGCCATAACTCATTGTGGTTGTGATTTAAATTTATTAATAATTAGTGATGTTAAGCATTATTTTATATACTGTTGGTCATTTGATTATCTTCTTTGGAGAAATGTCTACTTAAACCCTTTGCCCATTTAAAATCTGGGTTATTTGTGGTTGAGACATAGAAATTCCTTATATATTCTGGGTATTAACCCGTAATTATATATATAATTTGCAATTATTTTCTCCCATTCCATGTGTTGTTTTTCCACATTTTTGATTGTGTTCTTTGATGCACTGATGTTTCAAATTTTGATATAGTCCAATTTGTCTGCTTTTATTTTTGCTGCCTGTGCCTTTTTTTCACATCCAAGAAATCATTGCCAAACGCAATGTCATGAATCTTTTCCCCTGTTTTCTTCTAAGAGTTTTATATTTTTTAAGGTCTTACTTGTTTAGGTCTTCAATTTATTTTGAGTTAAATTTTTTTATATAGTATAAGGTAAGAGACCAACTCCATTCTTCTGCATGTGGATACGCAGTTTTCCCAACACCATTTGTTGAAAAGGCTGCTCTTTCCACATCGAGTGGGTTTGGCACCCTTGTAGAAAATCATCTGACCCTAAAGAGAAGGGTTTATTTCTGAGTTGTCTGTTCTCTCCCATTGGTCCATGCATCTGTCTTATTGACAATTCTTGTCTCCTCTTACTCAGCTTTGTTTATTGTTGCTCATTGGAACTAGTTAGGAATTTCTATAGAAGCATTTTGATAATTTGACATTGGGTTTTAAATATGTTCCTCATATCATGTATAGGATCGTAACTAGCCTAAGCAATGTTGATTTCATTTAAGTTGTAAGGTTTACCTTGCCACCTGTTGGCATGACAAAGTTCACCCCTTTAGAAAAACATAAAAGGTACATCTAAAATTAGAATTTGTGGCTTTGCTTTGCCTCTTATGGGGTGTTATCTTGCATTTAGTGATCAGGTTTGTTATTCTATGACTCTGTTTTCTCCTTCCTTGTCTTTCGGGTAATAAATTACCTCATCAGAAAAATTCACCTTTGCATAGTTGATAACTGCATGGCCATGATATTCTGGCCTTGACCTGGGTCATGAAGTAGAAAAAGGAGATTAGAGAGAAGAGCCATGATCAGCCATTTATTGCTGGTGTAAATCTAAAAATAATTTTTATTGATCTGAGAGAGAGGATGGGAGCAAGAGAGAGAAGGGAAAGGTGAGAGAGAGAGAGAGAAGCATCAACTCATTGTTCCACTTAGTTGTTCCATTCAGTTGTGTACTCATTGATTGCTTCTTGTACATGCCCTGACCAGGGATGGGACACACTACCTTGGTGTGCTAAGATAACACTTTATCCACTGAGTCACTGCCCAAGGCCTAAAACATTCTCTTTTGATAACACTGTGATTTTTCACTATGCAGATGAGTTAATAGATTTGGCTCCTCCCCTGTTGATGGGCTTTTAGATTGTTTCCAATTGTTATTATACCCAAAGCTTGGCCTGACAACCCCAATGATTTCTGTTTCTGTATTTTGTGAGGATGGCAGCTGCATAAAGGAGCTTGTGGGTAGCTTACCTTGGCTTATGTCGGTTTAAGACTGGCTAAGCTAAGAGCAGCAGAGAGACCCAGAGAAATAACCTTAATGTGACCTCATCATGGTTATAAAATGTACAGTTTAAGGCCTGACCTGTGGTGGCACAGTGGAAAAAGCGTCGACCTGGGAACACTGAGGTCGCCAGTTCAAAACCCTGCACTGGTCCGGTCAAGGCACATATGGGAGTTGATGCTTCCAGCTCCTCCCCCCTTTCTCTCTTTCTCTCTCTCTCTCTCTCTCTCTCTCTCTCTCTCTCTCTCTCTCTCTGTGTCTCCTCTCTAAAATGAATAAAATAAAAATAAATTTAAATTTAAAAAAATGTACAGTTTAAGTCCTCACTTAATGTTATCAATAGGTTCAGTGACTTTAAGTGAAATGATGTGTATGTAACAAAACCTGTTTTACCATAGGTTAATTGATATAAACAAGAGTTAAGTTCCTACAGCACCTCATCAATGTTAAAATGCAATGACATGAACAAAGTGACATTATTCAAAGACCTGCAGTAATTTAATCTTGATTATTCCTGGACTTGCTAAACGATAAATGCAAGGTTGTTATACTCACCCATTCAAACCAGGAACCTTACAAGGTCAAACTGGGACTCTACAATGAACAGCCTTAGAAAGCATATAATTGCTTGGGATTGTGACTGAAAACCATTGAAACAGTGAAGTGGGAAACTCTAAGTGGGATGTCAAAAGGAGGATTCAGATTAGATGGTTCAGTGGCCCTTATTAGGAAGGTACCAGAGCAGTAAGCTTTGGAAGGGAAATAAGTATCTCATCCTCCTTGTTCTTTTTCCAAGACACCAAACAAAATCACTCCTCCGAAGGGCAGGGTATTTGTTCCTCTAACAGTGAATAGAAAACTATGAGGAAGGCTCATAGAGGACCATGCCCACTTCATTTGACCATTAATATGACTATTTTCTTATAATTATTTCCTCCTCTCTTTTCTTTCCCAATCCTTTTCTGTGGGCTTAGCTTTTTGTTTATTTAGGAATTTGTCCCAGTGCAGTTTGGTAGTGATGAAAGCATCATTTGTGCTTAGGCTGTGAAAAAGGCATGCAGTATACAAACTCCTGTCTAATGACATTAGTAGAACAGAGAATGGTATCCATAAACTTGAAACTAAATGTTAGCTGATCATATATAATGTCTGTCTATCATCTGTCTATCCATCTATCCATCTATCTACCCATCTACTTACTTCCTACTTATCTATCATCTATTTTTGTATCTATGTGTGTGCGCTATATGAATATATATGTGAATAAGTATATATGAATAGATTTATCAAAGACTCTGAACAAAGATAACTTATATCAGTCAGGTTAGGCTGAGCTCTGGCACATCAAGAAACAAGCTCAAAATCTCAATGGTTTAACACATAAAGCTTATTTCTTAGTCATGAAACATATTGTGGGTTCATGGAAGCAGAGGTGGACTGTACTTCATTTAGTCATGCAGGAACCTAGGCTGATAAGTGAGACTTCATTTGAAGTGTCACTGGTTGCTTTGGCAGAAAAAAAAGGGAACCAGAAGGTTGAGCTTTGGCAGTTAAATGTTTGGCTTGGAAATATCACAATCACTTATGCTCACAGCCCATTGGCCAGAAATAGCTGTATGCCACTGCCTTACTGCAAGGTGGCTGCTAATCTCCTCACAGTGACCTGGAGGGGACACCAGAAACTTCTCTCCACTCTACTCCTGCTGCTTATCCTTGAATTACTAGAACACATGTTGAGTGCAGGGTTGCCAGCTTGAGTGTGGGATCATAGACATGTCCCCAATGGTCGCTGACTTGAGCCCAAAGGTTGCTGGCCTGAAGTTCAAGGTCGCTGGCTTAAACCCAAGGCCTCTGGCTTGAGCAAGGGGTCACTGGCTCAGCTGGAGCCCCCATTCAAGGCAGATATGGGAAAGCAGTCAATGAACAACTAAGGTGCCACAACTATGAGTTGATGCTTATCTCTGTCCCTTCCTGTCTGTCCCTGCCTGTTTCTCTCTCTTGCAAAGAAAATAAATAAAATTAAAACTTCAACATTTCTGATTTAAAAGTATGCCATTTCTATATATGAGAGCTCATGGAGTTCATAAAATCATATTTTCAAACTGGAAAAGATGCTACCAGTTGTCTCCTTACCTGAGTCCTCTATTTACCATTAACTATTCTTCTTTTGAGCACACATACTAAGTTATGCATTGAACCCTATAACCACTAGTGCAGTCAAAGTGCTCAAAAGGTCCTTGTTCCTTCCAATCTTTTGGTTCATTGTACCCATCTCCCAGCTGAGGGATCATATTGGTCAGGATATAAATTTGGCCACATGTATCAGAGACCCAAAAAACAGTGGTTTACATAAGATAAACGTTTCTTTTTTGTTTTACATAAATGCCCGAGATGATATATCAGCACTGATTTGTGACGTCATCAGACACCCAGGCTTCTTCTTCTGTTGTGCTGCTGTCCCTAGTGTGGGTGCTGCCTTTGTGTGCATGCCCTAGATGGCACACCATCATTTCTACACAGCAGCCGACAAGAAGCAAGGACTGAGAATGGGAGGAACACCCCTCCCCTTTAGGGGCACAACCTGGAAGTTGTATATATGACTTCTGCTCACATCCCATTGATCATGGTAATGGCCACACCTAGGTGCACAGGAGGCTGGGAAACATAGACTTTATTCTGGGCAGCTGTGTACCCAACTATGAAAGAAAGGAGGACAAATACTGGAAGATAACCAGCAATCTTTATAGGGAGGAAAGGAAACATCTGACCTTTTCCTTCCTTTTTGTTTTTCAGATTTAAAAAGAGGTCCCCGAGTAAAGCAAATGCAGGAACATTTCAACATTTCAGGGTAAAGAAGCTGTACCAGCATGTCTGCCTACTACAGGAATACTGCGTATGAGGAAGATCCAGATGACCCTAACTATTCAGGGTCTCAGAACCACACACAGGGGTATTTTAAAACTCAGGATTATCCAGAGTCTCTAGGTCCTCTGAACAACTCAAATTACTCCAAAACCAGGAGCAAACCATACTCTGCAGACCCCAGAACAAGTCCAGACTATTCCAGGTCTCTAACAAACCCAGATTATCCTGGATTTTTCAGTAATCCAGACTCTCCTGGTACCAGAAACAATCCGTACTCTGCAGACTCCAGAAGAAATCCAGATCCAGACTATCCTGAGACTCTAGCAGAGCCAGATTATCCTGGATCTCAGAGTAACCCAGACTACCAGAGCACCAGGAGCAATCCATACTCTGCAGGTTCCAGAAGTTCAGACTATCTTGCATCTCTGGCAGTACCAGATTATCCTGGATCTCAGAGCAACCCAGACTACCATAGCACCAGGAGCAATCCATACTCTTCAGGCTCCAAAAAAAATCCAGACTATCCCACATCTCTGGAAAAGTCAGCTTATATTGGATCTTGGAACAATCCATACCATCTACATTCATTCAAAGAACCGGACTACTCTGAATCTCAACCAAATCCTGACTTTGCAGGTTCTAGAAGCAGTGGAAACTATGCAGGTCCCAGAAGAAATCCTGATTATCTTGGATCCTTGGGAGAACCAGACTATCCCGGAGCTCAGGGAAATGCTAACCATCCTGACCTCAGAGCCAATTTCAGCCATCCAGGCTCTACAAGGAGTCGGGAATATACTGGTTCCAGAACCAAATCATACATAGACACTCTTGGGGAGCCCGATTATCCAGGAGCTGAAAATCAACCTAACTCTCCAAACTTTTTAAGGAAACCAGACTATCGTGGTGCTGAGGACTATCAGAACTCTCCAGATTTTTGGGGAGAGCCTGATTACCCAAACGCTGAGGATGGTCATGATTATGGTTCCTCGGATACTCTGGAAATGACCAGGGAGTAAGTGCAGGCATCTCCCTCCATTGGGGGTGGGGGTTGAGTCAATGAAACTTAGTTGGCATTGTATGGGTTAGGGACATGTATGGTGGTTTTTGTGACCTGAAGTTGTGGTGAAACTTTCATACCTACCTGTAGACTTCACCTGGGCCGTAGACTCTCAGCTTGAGGCTTCAAACTTTTACCTAAACATAATCTTTCATCACCTCTTTCTTGAATAACACTCTCCCAGTCTCCATTTAGTATCCAATTCCTGAAAAACATTGAGATCTCCACTGTTTTTTCTTAATGCATTTTAATTTTTAAAAAATTCTTAGAGAGAGAGGAAGAGAGAAAGATGAGAAGCATCAACTCATAGTTGCTTCACTTTAGTTGTTCATTGATTGCTTTTATATGTGCCTTGACCAAGGGGTTCCAGCTAAGCCAGTGACCCCTTGCTCAAGCCAGTGACGTTGGGTTCAAGCCAGCGACCTTTAGGGTCAAGCCAGCAGCAAGCCTGTGCTCAAGCTGGATGAGCCAGCACCCAACCTGGCGACCTCAGGGTTTCAAACCTAGGACCTCATCCTCCCAGTTTCACGCTCTATCCACTGCACTACCACAAATCAGGCAGATCCTCACCGTTTTGACCTGCTACTTTGTAGGTCAAAGACTTAATAGGGTTAACACTTGATAGTTACGAAACCAAATATTTTAACCAGAAGTGTATCAACAGGAATGCATTGTAGTAAATAAAATGTCTTGAAGATCTAACTCCATGAACACAATTTAATTCCTCCATTGATTATCTTTATGGCTGAGCTATAAAATAACTTTAGTCTTCCAGCAATTTTTTGTCATTGACAAATTTTACTAAAAGTAGTTCTGGACATTACAGTGCTAGTTTGGGTGACTTAGTCTTACTAACTTTAATTTTTTCCTGGGTTAAAGTTTTCAGTGTTCATGTGTCCAACAAGATGTGATTCTTTAGTCAGGTTTTTTTTTATCAATAACAAATTTTACCATGTAAAATTTTAACCAATAAGAGTCTCATTTTTGCATGTACTGTTTCTACTAATGATATTTATGACATCAACAAAAACTAATGACTTGTATTTATCTTGAGTAACAAAAATATGGGATTCATGTGTGTAGTAGGGTCAAAATGTCTTCAGATCCTAAAAAGTAGGGTTAACAAGACCAAGTCAAAATGTCCTCCGCGGTCTTGTCTCCCCTGCCTGATTCATCATTCCAAAATATACTTCTGACCCTGTCACTCTTTTGCTTCTCATCTTCCATGAGTCCCTATAAACTTTGGGGGAAAGGCTACCACACCTGTGAGAACATTTAAGAATGAGCATGTACTGGGAAAATTGTAAGATGCCAGTCAACAACCAGCCTGACTTGACCTCCCTTCTCCTCTCTTATCCTTTCTCCACCTTAACCTTATATCCAAGGTCAGCGGTTCTTGACTTTGGTTGATCCTTAAAATTAACTCATCACCTGGGGAACTTCAGAAACAATACAGATGCCAGGGCCCAACTTTCAGAGCTTCTGATTTAATCATCTGGGTGGAGCCTGGGAATTGGTATATACATAAAATTGGGAACCATTGTTCCAAGTTAATTGATTTTCATACCATTCTCTTTTACAGTCAACACTTTCTAGTCTCACATCTTTATTTATGCTGTTCTTTATCCTTGGAATGACCTCCTCCTAAGTCTTTTTGTATGAATTTATCCTTCCAATTCCAGTTTGGATGTAGATTTACCCCCAAACTCCTAGCCAGAATTCCTCTCACCTTCCTCTGAACTGTTTGGGCCTATTTTCTGATACTCATTGGTTACTATTTGTATTATAATTGCTTATGGTTCTTTCTAAGAAGTTCTACCAGATTGTTTTGGGAGGTTCTTGATGGTAGACACCCCATGCCTTTACTTTGTGTCCTCACCCCCCAGCCCTTGCTTAATACATGGTTGGCACTCAGTTGTCATTTGTGAAATGAATAGATGGACAGATGCATGGCTGGATGGAAGACTATCCTTACCATGTTACTGGGTGGATATTGATCCATCATTTTGGGATTTCAGGGTGCTCAGCAAAACATCTTCAATCCAGCCTTCATTTCATCGTGTGGGTGACAGCTCCTTGGGTTTGCTTGCAAAAAGAAATGAAGATTATCCTGAAAGCATTGAAATGAAATCCATGGAGGTAGCAAATCCTTATGACCACTCTAGTAATAGCTATGGTAAGTATTTGTTAAGATGAGAATCATATCTTGAGAAGAAGTAAAATTCAGTGGAGATTTATAGTAATAGAAGAATGGCTTATCCCTCCCTACTCACATACCCACTTTGCAAGAACTCAAAGTCTAGAGAACAAGCAGTATCATAAGTTATCAGAGTAGGCCAAGTAGGAATTGTGAGTACGTGAGGTGGCCAATGTTCAGATTTGATGCATTGTGGTTATGTGGAAATGTGGGTTCAGGGTGGCCAGATCATCAGATTTTTCTAAAGAAATGAGAAATCTTTGTTTTTGTCTGAAATCTCCAAAATAATAATAAAAAAGTAAAAACAGTGGGCTGGGCAAACAAAATCAGTAGGTTAAAGTCAGTTAATGTGCTGCCCATGGCTAGTTTAGTTTAGCTCATCCTAAAGGTGATCAGATGGTCAGCACCTGTGCATCCCAAACCTACTGTCAGGCAAATGGAATACGAAGCAGCTCGGTCCTCAGGTCACTTAAAGACTAAGTGGGTAGCTGACACCAGCATAGTAAGACTAAAAAAAATTAAACAAAAAAGAGAAAAAGACTAAAGAAAATTAGCAAAAAGACTGCTAATATGTGAAAAATTGCATCATCTTCAAAATCTGCTGTAAGGTTTAGCTCTGGGAGGCAAAGGAAGTTCTACCAGTTCTTATCTTGTTGGAGGGAAAAGGGACTGTTACTGGTAGATGAAGCCATTTTATTACATATAAGTCAATGTTACAGAAATTTAGAGCCCACAGGGACCAGAAAAGAGAGGGAATGTTCAGCCAAGAACAGAACAAGGGACTCAAGTGCTGGTTGATGTAGAGGGAGGATTGCTCAGCCCTGAAGGAGCCTGTGGGGGAGTCTGAAGCAAGCAGGGAGGAGGGGGTGGGATGCATCACTGCCCTAATGAAAAATACTATTACACATTTGCATGGAAAACATGCATGTTGGCTATATTAAACTTTACATCATGCATTATCGATGTAGCAGAATCAATTCCAAGGGATTAAAAATTGATTTTTAAAAGGCCAGAGTAACCTTCTTCTTTTTCATATATAAAGCACAGATACACATACTGACATGAACAGATATACAGTCTGATAATCAGTCTATTTGTGGTATTAACATTTCATGTGGGAAGGCAATGAAGAAAGAATGTCTAGAAAGATAACGTATAGAGTCAATGGAAAAAGATATGATCTGTGTTTTAGAGACTAAGATATTAAAGTTCAGAGAGGTTAAGTAACATGTCCAAGGGCATGGCACAATGCTAATAAGTAGCAAACCTGGGAAATGATCTTTGGAAAGTTCCAGAACCTTCTGAAGTGTGATAATGTGCATGTCACCATAAAAATGTGCTCCATTTTCTCTTTTGAGGAGTTGAGCCTTTAATGTTTAACATGGGCTGAATAAAAATATTGAAATGTGACACTGTCGTGGATATGCCGTGACTGACCTCTGTCCCTATGAATTATGTCATATTTGAAATTCATTAATGCCTCATTAGAAAATGCTAGGAAGGAACTTCTATAATTACCCAGACAAGTATTTTTTTACTTAATTAAAAATTAATAAGACTGTTTCTTAGGTACACAGTAAAATTGAGGGGAAGGTAACAGAAATTTTCCATATATCCTCAGCCTCCATTATGTAGCCTCTCCCATTATCAAGATCCCCACCTGAGCGGTACGTTTGTTACAATCAATGGTCCTACATTATCACCCAAAGTCCGCAGTTCACAACAGTGTTCACGCTTGGCGTTATACGTCTATGGATTTGGACAAATATATAATGACATGTATCCACCATTATCATACAGAATATTTTCTTTACTCTAAAATCCCTGATGCTCTGTCTATTCATCCCTCCCTCCTAGACAAGTATTTTTCAAACTCTGAGTATCATTCATTAACAAGTTATGAAATTAATTTTAAAAAATGAAATAGAGAAGAATGGAAAAGAATAAAAATATATCAGAGTGCTGTTTATGTAGTCAAGCAAAGCATTGTTTGTGAAATTTGTTTTAGTTATACATGTGTAGGTATGCCCCAGATCTCAATGTAACAATTATTTTTTAAGTATGGCTTGTAGTCAAATGAAAACCATTGATCAAGGTTGTTTGTATTTAACAGCATTGTTTGTGTATGTGAGTCCTATTTTTCACCCAAGCACTTAATTATTAGTCTATTAGAACATCAAGGTCAAGGTCTCAGTCTTACTGACCATTACATACTCAGTAATAGCTAGTGTGGCGGGATTAATGGTGATGTCTCCTACCTCTTCATTCCAGTGAACCCTGCTTATGTGGATGAAAATAGCCCCAACCAACCTTATGGAAACCCACCATCTGGAAGTGATTGGCACAAGTCACCCCAAGGTAAGGCTTAAATGGACAGTGATCAAAAATTCAATGCTAGACAAGGAATGTTCAAGCAACACAGACATTGCCATTTCCCCTTAGCCTCTGGTATGGTAACTAAGTAGTACTTCCAAAATGTTTGACAATGGGGTTTTCTTTTAGACATGCAGAATATTTTCTCTCTTGGATATTGAAGTAAAGATGGCTTCATTAGCACTTTTCTGTTTATAAGTGACAGAAACCCATGTCACACTGGCCCAGTGTGAATTTATTAGCTTGTGGGGGTTGAGGGAGGATTAAAGGGAAACAAAGAATTGAAGGTAGAATTACCCTCCAGCACCTGCACAGTGCCTGGCAGATGGCTGGTGCTTAGAGGTATTTGTTGAATGAGTTACAGGATCTCTAAGTCTAGAGCAAGGGGTTTAGTGCCTCCTGGATTCTTTCTTTCTCCGTCTATGCTTGACTCAGCTTTCTCTGAGCTTTACCTCATAGTCAGGCCTTCTCCACAGGCCAGGGAGCATGACCAACAGCAGGCCTAGATACACACCCTCAGCTCAGCAACCTCATTAGAAAGTCTTTCTTTCTCCCTGGGTCTATTAGTCAATGCTGGGGAAAGGCTCTGCCCAGCACTCTTTGGGGCCAAATGCCTACAGACTAATCATTTTTACACCTTGTGGCTAATGCATCTGTTGGTGAGGTGGCAGTGCATTGATCAATTTTTTTCTGAATCATCATTAAATTATTAGTGATGGTGAAGTGTCAAAGCAGGTGGACTGACGAAAGATAGAAGGCTTTGAAATCAGCCAGGAAACTGTAATGATTACTATGTGTCTCAATGAAGGTCTGATCAGAGACAGAGATTAAGAAACAAAAAGGAAGCAACAGAGGAAAGAGACCAGGGAATGCTGAAACCTAGAGGCAAATCTGTGAACAAGAAACGAAACCATGGCATCCTCAATGTAATAATGCAAATTGAGGAGCCCCATACTTAAAACTGCAGTATCTCTCACCTTCAGACCCCCTAGTCAACATGGTAAAATTTAGCCTCATTCTTAGGAGACTTCCCAAGGAAGTGTGTATCCTCCAAAAGGGTTAGCTATTGCTACTTGGAGGGAAAATCATGGCGACATAAACAATCTCCGTTGGGTTCCCACGGGGGCAGAGAATGGATTTAACTTCTGGGGAGAGGAAATGTCTTTAAGCTTTATTAGACTGCTCTATTTAGTCCACATGAGGTTTGGGGCCTCTGATGAAAAAAAGGAAAATAGAGAGAAGTGAAGAAATGGAGGACCCAAAGATGAACCTGGCTTTCTTCACCATTTTGCTTTGAGTTAGTTCTGATTCTCAGACCATGTACAATTAATTGGAAAACAGCCTCCTGACAAAGCATCACTTCGATGGATTATGCTGTGCACCTAAGAAAGCACCTGGCACATAGTAGGTGCACATAAATATTCATACTTTTATGAATGAATGAGTGATAATTCAACATCTTGTAACAGGAAGGGGCCAGGGTGAAGTGAGGAGGGGGCCCTGCTTTGGGGCCAGACAGACCTGGGTTTGCTCTGCTACTTACTGCTCTTGTGACCTCAGTTTGCTTAGCTATAAAATGGGGTCTGTTATAGTACCTACTTTATCATGTGATTATGAAAATTAAATAATATACATTATTTAAAGTACTTGTCTTTCTGTAATGGCAAGTATTGTTACTGTTAATTATCGCTGGTGGGAAATAAATTAAAAATTAAAAAAAAAAAAAGCCTGACCTGTGGTGGCGCAGTGGATAAAGCGTCGACCTGGGAACACTGAGGTCTCCAGTTCAAAACCCTGCACTGGTCTGGTCAAGGCACATATGGGAGTTGATGCTTCCAAGCTCCTCCCCCCTTTCTCTCTTTCTCTCTCTGTCTGTCTGTCTCTCTCTCTCTCTCTCTGTGTCTCCTCTCTAAAATGAATAAATAAATAAATAATTTGATTATCGCTGGTGGGGAGGACTAGGGTGCTAGTCCAATCCTGCCATTTAATGAGGGTGATGAAGAGGAGGGTCACTTCGTTACCCTGCACTGCAATATCTCCAATTATTAAATAAACAGCTTGGCTGAGCTGATTTTGAAATCAGATCAATGGGATAGAAATTGTGTTCAGGTGCCTGGCTCCAAACAAAGTAGAATGGTGGCTTAGCAAAGGGATTTATTTTTCTCATGTAACTGGAAGTGTGGAGGGAGGGGACCCAAGTTTGTATGGCAGCACTGCCCATATGCTGTCAAGGACTGGGGCTCCTTCTGTAGCTTTTTATTTCTCCACTATTCTTAGCAAGAGAAAGTTTGTCCTCTTGTTTTCAAAATGGAGCTTGTGGTCAGGAAGAAGGAGAAAAGATGAAGTACAAAAAAATAAAACCAGGCAAACTCTCACCTTTTAAAGAGCATTCCTGGAAGCCATATTGTCTCATTGGCTGAAGTGGTGTCACGGGTCCACCCTTAGCCACAAAAGAAGCTGGGAAAATTTTACCTGAGCCCAGTGTATGCACATGAAAGGAGGCTTCCGCTGGTAGGAGAAAAATGGAGACTGGATGTTGAGAGGCAGACAAGCATCAGGATTGGCCAACCGAGGCAATCAAGAGACAATAATTGTTTCACTATAAACCTCTCTGGTTCTACATAGGCATGTAAAATTATTGTAATATAAAATATAAGTTTTAGGCCAGAGACACCAAATGAAAAACAAAACCTTGCCTTTTGATTGTAAGTCACTTAGAAGACTCTCTGCCTTCTGTTTCTAGAATCCCATTGTCTTTAATGAAGGATTCTGTTTCCAGTTTCTTACATAGCTACCGAGACAGACCTCTCTTCAGGACAACACACCTCCTCCTAGGAGACTCCTCTCCTGTAGATGTGGGGAGTTATGTTGTGATTTGTGTGGGACTGGCTTTGGCAATCTCATCCTTGGCATTTAAAAGAAATGTGAATGGAGCATCCCTCTGTGATGTTATCACTTTTTTCGGTGGTTCTCGCCAATGCTGGCATGACAGCCCTGTGAGGTCTGTGGAAGCCCACTCCAGTGCAGAATTAAGCTTGGAGGAGTTAAGAGATGCTTTCTGATGACCAAGTAAATGAAATAGTTGTAGATGTTGAGAATGTTCCATCTGGGGTCCAAAGCCATCTATCCTCAACTCTGAATGTTCCAGCAAAGATCCTGGTGAACTCGAGCTTCAACATGGTCTCATCTATACCTAATATCGATGTGACAGACGTTCAGATTTCCAGCCACCAAAATGACACAAAGGCCAAGCAGTTGTTACGGTTTTCAACATCCTTGAATGAATCGTTTTCTCAGACCCTTCATAGCCCAGAGAGTGTGGGCATGGACACTCCTTGTACTTCACGTGAAAACCTTGCAGGTAGTTAAGATGCTGGAGCAAAGAAGCAAAGACAGCTTCCAAGTGGTCCCCAGGGTTTTTTAGTTTTAAGATATCAGGTGGGTCAAATGTCTGCACCTATACCAGTCACATGCAAGGGGACAGGACCTCAGGATTGGCTTGGACTCATTGGGACTTGTACCCTGTGACTGGAGATGGGTCCTACACTGCAGAAGCTCAGCATTATGGGAGAGAGTGGGTTGATTTCCAAACAAAATTGAGATTCTATTAAAAAGGAGAGATGACTGGGAGGTAGGCCACCAACAGTATCTGTCACGCTGGCCCCAAATGTGATTATGAGATACTGGGAGAAGAGGTGGGGAATCATTCCAGGTGGCACGGCATCTGACAACAGTCAAGCACTGGAGAGGGTGCTGGGGCCTGAAGTCCAGGAGGCAAGAGAAAGTGGTGTGGGATATGAATGTACAGAATGTTGTCATGGAAAAGGAACACATTGAATTGGAATTCTGTGCAGACTGTCATTTTCTTTGGCTTTGAGATTTAAAACAGATGCATGCTACCATCTTGTTTTTACTTGTGACCTTTGGGATCAATACATTCTTCTTTCCTTGTGCTCTTATAAAAACATGCTCTATCTTCAGCACCATATTTTTAAATGCCGTTATTTTATTAAACAGAAAGAAATTAAATTCCATTTATTTTCTTCCACAGGACAAAAGTTAATTTCATCTCTCATACCCATGACCTCTAGAGATAGAATTAAAGCCATCAGGAATCAGCCGAGGACCATGGAAGAGAAAAGGAACCTTAGGTATGGACCAAAAGCTTTTGTTCTTCCCCAGATTTGATACCAAACTCAATCTTCTACTTTGCCTCCATCTCAGAAAGATAAAAAATAAATAAATGCAAGAAAAAAGACCATCTTCCTACAGAAAAATTCCACATAATCTGCTGTCTCCGGGGGTGTAGGCTATGTGTGCTTAGTGACCAGCATCCCAAGAGTAGTGTGTGGAAATGAGTAGAAGTAACATTCCAGAGGTGAAGTCCATCTAACACTTCCTTAGCCAGGTGATCAAGGTTGACATCCACAGAGATAAATCATGTGATCAGAGGACATATCCCCTCTGTGGCACTCTCTCCTGAAACTTGTAACCCTAGTCTAACCAGAGAAAAAAGTCAGGCAAACCCAAACTGAGGGACATCCTACAAAATACCCACCAGTACTCCTCAAAACTGTAGGGAAAGTCTGAGAAACTTACATATTTGAGTATTCTAAAGAGACAAGGCAGCCCTGGCAGGGTACTCTGTTGGTTAGAGCATCATCCTAATATTTCAAGGTTGCAGGTTTTATCCCCAGTCAGGGCACAAAGATCAACCAACAGGCCCCGGCCAGTTAGAACAGTAGGTTAGAGCGTTGTCCCGAAACACCAAGGTTGCGAGTTCAATTCCTGGTCAGGGAACATACAGGAAGTGTCCAATGAATGTACAGCTAAGTGGAACAACAAATGAATGCTTCTCTCTCTCTCTTTCTAAAATCAATTTATATAATTAAATAAATAAATAAAGACATGACAACTAACTGCAATGTTGGATGGAATTCTGGAATAGAACATTCCAGCCATCTCAGTCTTTTTGGAGCTTCAAGGATCCCTATGCATGGGACAGTCCCTTATTCATATACAACAAAGCCCTCTCTACTTCCAAGACTTCATTCAAGTGTCTATTTCAAATTGTCACATGGTCCCACCCAAGCATTTCTTCTTACCCTGTTGTTTTCCTTTTTCTTCCCCATAGTACAAATCACCTTCTAATATACCATACAGTTTAGCCATTCTATTTTTTAAAATTTATTTCTTATTTTTAAGTGAGAGCAGGGGAGATGCACCCCAATCAGGATCTACCTGGCAAGCCCTGTTTGGGTCCAAAGCTTGAATCAACCAAGCTATCTTCAGCACCTGAGGCTCAGACCAATTGAGCCACTGTCTGCTAGACAGGAAGAAAGAGAGAAGGGGGAGAGGAAGGGGAAGAGAAGCAGATGGTCGCTTCTCATGTGTGCCCTGGCCAGGGAACGAACCCAGGACATCCACATGCCAGGTTGATGCTCTACCACTGAGCAAATGGCCAGGTCCTAGCCACTTTATTATTATACTTACTGTTTTCTATCTTTCTCTTCCAACTAGGATGTCAGCTCCATGAGGCAAGAAAATTTGTCCTTCCTTTTTTTATATAACTTGTTTTGAGATTTCATGTACTAGTAATTATTTTATTTTATTTGAAATTGGTCTCTTTATCTCTGCCTTAGGCTGAGCCTGGCATGTAGTAGGTGCTCAGTAAATATTTTGGGAATGAATGTACAGTATTACAGCATTTATATCTCTCACTTTTTTCTGCTATTCCCCCCAAGGAAAATGGTTGACAAAGAAAAAAGTAAGCAGTCCCGTCGTACCTTTGAACTCAAGTGCTGTGCTCATTGCCTGAACTCCATTTCACTGGTAGGCCAGCCTTTACTGCAGTTGGTAAAATGAGCACAAGAGGGTGGAAAGAGGAAGGTGGGAATAAATGGGGGCCCATGGGGAAGAGGAACTAAGTTCAGAGCTGTTTCACTGAAAGCCATTATAATTGGGTCAGTGTAGGTGTGGGAAAGCCAGGTGCATGTGTGAAGATCTGAGCTATTTGGGCAGTTTAGCCACTGTGAGTGTCACCTTCAACAGCAAACCTGGGAAAATAGTAACAAACTCACTCTAGGGGGTGGTCTTGTGGATTAAGTTAAATGGCATTTGCAAATGCCCAGTAAGGTGCCCGGCATATTGTAAGGCTCTAGAAATGGTGGCTGTTTTTGCTAGGGCGGGACGTCCTCTATAGATATTGGTGAGGGAATGTCAAGCCTCGTTCTAACCCCAGGTATACCGGAGAGCCAGGAACTGCCTGTCGGAGCTGCTTGACTCCATCAGCCTGTGGCAGAAGACGCTGAAGGTCATCGGAGGCAAGTTCGGAACCAGTGTCCTGTCATACTTCAATTTTCTGAGGTGGCTTTTGAAGTTCAACATTTTCTCATTCATTGTGACCTTCAGCTTCATCATAATCCCTCAATTTACTGTGGCCGGGAGGAACAACCTCCAATTCACAGGACTGGAATTTTTCACTGGGGAGGTAAGTTCTCCATTCTCCCACCTGGTCTGTCCACCTCAGAAATGCAGAGACATGACTTGCTGGTCTCTGTGCCAAACCTCTTACTTTTTCCTGGGAGTTAGCTGCTGGGGAAAGTGTGGTTTAAATAATGTTCTTATTTTTTCTCCCAAAGTAACACATTATTATATATAATTCGACATAGTAGGATTTCTGTCTCCACAGGTAACACTTTGTGTTGTTGAGAATCCTGAAAACATAATATGCGTGCACATATACCTCCTTTTACTCTTTTTTACAAAAGATGATGTCTATGACGCTTTCTTCACCTAATATGTAGTAGATGTCTCATATTGGTGTTCATAGATCTACCTTTCCCTCCTACAAAAGTTAATGTTCCTTTAGAAAAATTCCTACTACAGAGAACTAAGAGAAGTCCATTTTACCTTTCTTCCCTAACTCCCCAGCTCAGAGGGTATCTTTGTCCCATGTTTTTCTTCCTGTACAGCCATAGAGACATACACACATAGGTAGGTAAGTAGGTAGGTAGAGATAGACAGGTAGATAGATAGACATTCTTTTCAAAAAAAGAAAAAGAGAAAGGATAGGATTCAACAAGTCTTGTTTTGCAACATTTTTTGCTTTACGATGTCTCTTGGGTATCTACAAAGGTCCACATGATTCCACATTTAATAGAAACCATGAGACCCCGGCTCGCTGGCTCAGTAGATAGAGCGTCGGCCCAGCATATGGATGTCCCAGATTCAATCTCCGGTCAGGGCACACAAAGGAAGTGACCATTTGCTCTCTCCCCGTCTCACTCTCCTTCTCTCCCTCTTCCCCTCCGGTAGCCAGTGGCTCAGTGGATTCGAGCATTCGAGCATCGGCCCCAGATGGGGATTGTTGGGTGGATCCTGGTCAGGACGCATGTGGGAGTCTGTCTCACTATCTCCCCTCCTCTCACTTAAAAAAAAATAGAAAAGAAAAGAAACCTTGATGTATTTACCCAACTGTTTCTTGAGGCCCGTAGCCCTCCCTTGTGAGTTCCCCTTCTGGGTGAGAAGTCTGCCACCGAGAGTCTGGAGACCAGGGGTCAAAAAGCTGCAGCCTGAGAGCCAAATCCGGCTGGCCACCTGTTTTTGCACAGCCTGCGAACTAATATTGGTTTCTACATTTTTAAATGCTTGAGAAAACTCAAAATAAGGATAAAATTTTGAAAAGTGTGACAATTATATGAAATTCACGTTTCAGCGTCCATAAATAAAGTTCTTCAGGAACACAGCCGCGCTTGTTAGTTTGTGGGTCTGTGCTGCTTCTCTGCTGTGTCAGCAGAGTTGGGACATTGTGTGGCAGTCACATTGGCCTGACATTTACTTATCTAGCTCTTTACAGAAAAAGTCTGCTGACTCTTGCAGGGGAATGTTCAAAGTAAGATTCTTTCATTTGTCTTCTTTTCGCCTTTTTCTGTTAAAATGATTTCCCTTGGGACAGGTACATTTAAATGAAATTCTTGTGTCATTTTTTTCCTCATTACTGTATATATTTTGTGTATTTGTATCTATGAAACATTTTATTCTGAAATATTTCAAACATACAGAAAAATAAAAAGCAGTATAATAACATCCACCCACACACTATGTAGATTTAAAATCGTTAATATTTTGCCATATTTGTTTTATCTTATTATTGGGGGGGGCATTTTTACAGTTGATTACAGATATCAGGACATTTCACTCTGAATTACTTCAACGTGCATTCTGCTGTTAGTCATGCTTCACTTGGTCACCGTGTCCTGGTGGGAACAGCTGGGTCCCTCTATTGTAAAACTCTGCTGGTTTGGAATTCCTTTCCAATTCTGAAAGCCTAGTGATAAAATGTCTAGGTGCTCAGTGGCCTTGGCTACTTCTTTCCTTGCAAACAAACATCTAAATTGACTGGTTCGACCTTCTAGAAGACAAAAGTGGTCAACTGTGCTGACCATAGTCACTCATTGTTTTCTCAAGAGACTCACTGACCTACGGCTTACTGTCCCCTGCAGGGTTATTTCAGTGACACAGTGATGTACTACGGCTTTTACACCAATTCCACGATCCAGCATGGGAATGGTGGGGCATCCTACAACATGCAGCTGGCCTACCTCTTCACCATTGCAGCCTGTCTTATCATCTGCTTTTTCAGTTTGCTATTCAGGTATGAAGTATCTGCATTTCCTAATTCTAAGCTCTTTTTAGATTTAGGAAACAGTTTCTCTGTAATCTGTCTGATCATTCCTTGTTCTGCAACATGAAATATCAGTTAGGACAGAAAAGATGCTATAAAAGAAATTGCGCTTTAAAAGAAATTGGTCAGTCTAAACATAAGGATGCAATGAGTCAAGAAGTTATATGGACAGAAGGACATGGATGGAACAGTTGTCAAAGAGGAAGTACATATGTTCAACCTCTGTATTAGTTGGCTAGGTCTGGGTGGCTTAAGCAACAGAAATTTATATTCCCAAATTCTGGAGGCTGGAAGTCCAGGACCAAGGTATTGTCAGCGTTAGTTTCTTCTGAGGCCTCTCTTCTGGTAGATAGCCATCTTCTTTCTGTATCCTCACATGGTCTTTCCTCTGTCCATGTCTGAGCCCTAATTTTCTCTTCTTATAAGGATATTAGTCATATTGGATTAGGGCCTACCCTTAATGACCTCATTTTAACTTAATTACATCTGTAAAAGTCCCATCTCCAAATAATATCTGAAGTTCTAGATATTAGAACCTTAACCCATGAAATTTGGGGAGGAGGGACACAATTCTGTCCATAACAACCTCATTGCCAGCACAATAATTTCAAAGTAAAGTGAGACTATTTTTGTCCTATCGAACGAGGAAATGCTTCCTAAGCTGCTATTACCAGTGGTGGTGGCACATTTTGGAAAGGGAGTTTCTATTTTACTCAGCATTCATTTGTCCTGAGCCTGATTTCATTGAGTCCTCCAGACATCTCCATGATAATAATAGCCCCTTTACTGAGTGCTTATCGCTCAGCGCACTACATTGACTTTTGTGGTCAGCTGAATAATGTCCCTCACCTCCCAAAGATGTTCACATTTGAATCCCTAGAACCTGTGACTATGTTACCTTACATGACAAAATGGACTTTGCAGATGTGATTAAGTTAAGGACCTTAAAATGGGAAGGTAAGCCTGGATTATCCAGGTGGGACCAATATAATCGCAAGGGTCCTTATCAGTGGAAAGCAGGAGGGTCAAAGTCAGAGACAAAGTGTAAGACGTTACTCTGCTGGTTTTGAAGATGGAGGAAGGGGCCACAAGCCAAGGAATGCAGGCAGCATCTAGAAGCTGGAAAAGGGAAAAAAAGAGATTCTCTGTGAGAGCCTCCAGAAGGAATACAGCCCAGCTGACACCTTGATTTTAGATTCATTTTCTGATTGCTGACTTCCAGCAAAAAAATAAATTTGTATTGTTTTAAGCCATTAAGTTTGGGCAGTTTGTTACAGCAGCAACAGGAAGCTAACACACCTCTCATAATAACTCTGTGGGGTGAGTGCTATTTCTTATCACTATTATATAGATGTGGAAATTGAGGCTTGGAGCAGTTAAAATGACTAAGATTCCTCAGTTGGCAATTTAGGATTGTAAATCAGCCTGTCAGATCCTAAATCCAAAGCATTTAACCATTATGTTTGTGATCACACTGTTCCAGAAGAACTTGGAGTTAACTCTTCCATGTTGCCTTTTGGTGTTAAAGATAGCACTGTCCTTTGCTTTAATCCATACACTCCCCAATGCTGGTCCAAGTAAGCCTTGGATATTTTGGTTTCTGCCTTCCCTAGCATGGCCAGACATTTCCGGAACAACTTCATTAACCCCCACATTTACTCCAGAGGGATCACTAAACTTATTTTTTGCTGGGACTTCACCGTCACTCATGAAAGAGCTGTGAAGCTGAAACAGAAGAATCTCAGCACTGAGATAAGGGTAAGTAAGGCGAGCTTGCTTTTTACTACACCTTCCCCAGCCACCAGTCTCCCTCTCTCCTTCAGTATCTCTGGAACTTTTCTCAAAGTAATAATGCTTTTTTTTTTTTTTTTACCCATGAGATTGGCAAAAAAAGAAAAAAAAACAAAAGAATTTTTATAATGCCTGGTGCTTGTGACAGTGTAGGGAAATGAACATTATCACATGACAAGGTGGCTATGTAATTAGTATAAGCTTACTGGAGGGCAGGTTAGCAATTTACAAAATGTTAAATGTAAGTACTTCTTGACCTTATAGTTCCAGGTTTAAACTTTTACCCGGTGGTTTTCCACCCAGGACAGTTTTGCCCCTCGGGAACTATATGGTCATGTATTTTGGGTTGTTACCAAACTGGGGAAGGGGTGCTATTGGCACCTAGTGGGTAGATGCAGCTAAACATCCCACAATGCCCTGTACGGCTGCCACAACACGGAGCTGGACACAAGTGTCAATAGTGCCAAAGTTGAGAAACCCTGGTCTATAGAAATAACTTATTAAAAATAAAGTAAGCAGAATGTCTAAACAAAAGGGCTTTGTCAAAAGGATTGCAGATATTAACTTCTCATTCTTTCAGAGTTTCACGACTCCAGGGTACTTACCTCGGGAGCATGGTTCCAATCTGCTGGTCTCTGGTCCAATGTGACTTCCTTGTGTTTATAGGAGAACCTCTCAGAAATCCGCCAGGAGAACGTCAAGTTAACGTTCGGTCAGCGGCTGACCCACTTGTCAGTCCACCTGGCTGCCTGGGTTGTCTCTACCGGAGTGGCCATTGCCTGCTGTGTAGCTGTTTATTACCTGGCTGAGAACAACTCAGAGGTAACCAGAGCGCCAAAGGCAGCAGGGTCCAGAGCACAGAGAACCAGGCGAAGGGCTGGGATGCTGGAGGGGAGAGAGAGAGACCCTGCTACTCAAATGGGGCCCATCAGCATCAGTTGGAAACTTGTTAAAAATGCAGAATTTTGGGTCCCTCCTGTAGCCCATAGACTCAGAATTGCTTCTTAACAATGTACCCAGGTGATGCGTGTGCATAACTTAGAGTGAGAAACTTTGGGCTAGTGGAGAGGTGGGAACTTTGGCTGCAGACCTGGGATAAGTTCTTTTTTCTTCCCTTATTATTGTATCCCTGCTGCTTTCCATAGTCCCTGACACACTGTAGACACTCACTAAGTATCGTGCTCTGATGGACTCTGGCAAATGATTTAGTCTTTCTGAGCCTCAGATTCCTCATCTGTAAAATAAGAATGATCACACCTGGCTTTGTAGGTGTGTGTTCAGGACTAGAGAAAGTTATATGGAGAGTCTACCCACTGCCTGGTACTGTGGGTGATGAAGAAATGTTACTTTTATTTTGTTTTGTTTACATGATATGAACTCTGAGTTTAATTAGCTGTGTGGCTTGGGTAAAGCACTATTTTTCTGTAGGTTTCAATTTTCTCCTCTGGGGCTAAATGTAACCAAGTTGCTGACCTCTAGAATTGTGGCGTAGGTTGGTTATATTTTTTAATGGCTTCCTATTACCCTCAATATAAAATCTATCCTCTGTAGCAAAATTGGTATAGCTTTTATGATCTGACCGCTGCCCACTTCTATAACCTTAATTCCCACAGCAACACTAAATGGTGTGTCTGTAGTTTCCTAAACAAACTGTGTTTTCCCTCATCTCTAGATGGGAAACATGCAGTCCATTCTACGTACCCCCCTCACTTCCCTTCATTTTGTAAGCTCCTCTTTTTCCTCCTCTAAACCTCAACATTGGTGTCGCTTCCTCCAGGAAGCCTTCCCTCACCACCATCACCCTCATGAGGCAGAGTTAGGTGCTTCTTGATCTGCAGGCTTTCCCTGTGCACTTGTCACATGCAGCATTAAAAATACCTGTTTATGCATCTGTTTCTTCAAAAGATTGCAGCCAGAAATGTGGCCTAACACCTGGCACACAGTAGGTGCTCAACAAATGCATGAGTACGACGTGAAGGAGAAGTCAGTAATAATATGGAAGTGGGATTATACAACCCTACAGGTTTGCCATTAACATATTAAGGTGTGCCCTGAAGTTGAGTCAGTAATCAGGAGCCTGGCATTGCCTAGCTGCGGTGCAGCTGTGACAAGGCAGCTGTGGGTATAAAGAAAACTTCTGAGTTTCTTCTTCACCGGGACATCTTCTCCATGCCCACCAGAAGTGAAGAAGGGCAGCAGAGGAGGAGAGGAGGGAAAGTAGCATCATTCTCATTGTTTGAACATCTGCTCCATGCCTGGCAGGATGGGCTCTTTCCACAACTCCAGGGGCCACATTTATTGGAAACTACAATTTCATGAAAATGGTGCCCAAGCAGTGTCATTTAAAGGACAGACCTTACCTTACCGGTCTCATTTAATGCTTGCAGTGTTCTTCTGGGTTACATGACAATCTCCCCATTTATACAGATTGGGGAAAACAAGGATCAGAGAAGCTATTTATCTGGCCTTGGACCTTGCAGTTTATAAATATGGGGAGGGGAACAGAATCTGTTATGCTGGCTCCCAAGATACTGCTCAGAATTTGAGTGGTGCTTTCAAAATCATCCAGAGGTAAATGGCAGCAGGGTCAAGCCTGGGCCATCAAGGTGGTTTGTGAGACATCAGATAAATCCACGGAAATCCTTTACTCCAACGATGTCTGGCAGGGGACAGCCCAGGCTCCAGTCTGAGCCAAATGCCAGGGAGTCGTGTCCACATGAAGGAAGGGGGAGCCTCGCCCCACCTCACACAACGGTGTGGCATGGGCTAGCAGAGATTCTCCTCCCCCTAATTCAGCACCAAGGACAGAGAAAGCCTGGTGAAAATGAACCGGTCCAGAGCGGGAAAGGGATGTCCCTCCGGGATGAAACCCTTTCTTGTGCTGTAGCTTCAGTAAACGCAAGCTTTGCTTCAACAACCAGGGAGCGCATTTTCATTGCAGGAAAGTCACAGATTGCCTTTTTGAGGTCAAGCTCCTGAGTCAGATAGACCCAGGTTCAAATCTGTCACTTCCTAGCTGGGTGACGCAGGGCAAGCATCTTCACCTGAGTCTCAGTTTTCCTGTCAGTTATATCAGACTTAACCTGCTGGGCTGCACTGAGGATAAATGCAGTCAGGCAGCTAATGAATGCTTGGCCCGGGGTAAGTGCTCAATAACCAGTAACTTAATCCCAGAGGAACTACTTCTGCGGTTTTTCTATGGTTGGGGAGGGCGGCATTTTCTGAGCAAGGCAGAGAAGGGTCCAGTGCACAGTTGGCATCTGGACTCTCTCCCTTCATCCCCTGCAGTTCCTGCAGAGCCACACGAACCCCGGGTCGGTGCTGTTACTGCCTTTCGTGGTGTGCTGCATCAACCTGGCCGTGCCACGCTTCTACTCCGTGTTCAGGCTGGTGGAGCACTATGAGGTGCCACGGCAGGAAGTGTATGTCCTCCTGATCCGGTAGGTGTGTCTATCACTCCCAACACCAGCCTCCATTTTCACAGAGGGAAGTGGAGTAGGAGCTAGAAAAGTGTTACTCTCAAGCACCTAAGTTCTGGTTTCAGAAAGAATCTCAAGAGTATAGTGTGTTTGTATGGTGTGCTTTAATAGCCATGAAATCCAAATAGCCCAGAGAAATGACAGGTTTTTAGTTACATCTGCCTTTTGCACAAAGTAATGGCTTTCCCTTTCCCAGTGGCTGCCAGCCTAAGGCTAACAATTGTTCTCAGGTATAAGATGTACAGATAGGCAGTTGTACACTGCACATAGGTTCCTGGCTGAGGCGTTGTATGCAGACTGAAATCATCTGGTGTGTCCATGAGTCACATTGTGAGCCCTGGTCTGGTTCCCTCTGTATCAGCTAGGAGGAAGAGGCACATTTTTTTTAATATATATATATTTTTATTAATTCTAATGGGGTGACACCAATAAATCAGGGTACATATGTACAATGAAAACATCTCCAGGTTATCTTATCATTCAATTGTGTTGCATACCCGTCACCAAAAGTCAAATTGTCCTCTGTCACCTTCTATCTGGTTTTCCCTGTGTCCCTCCCCTCCTCCCTATCCCACCCTCCCCTCCCTCCCCCCACCCTGTAACCACCACACTCTTGTCCATGTCTCATATTCTCACTTTTATGTCCCACCTATGTATGAAATCATGCTGTAAAAAATATGGAACGCTTCACGAATTTGCGTGTCATCCTTGCGCAGGCGCCATGCTAATCTTCTCTGTATCGTTCCAATTTTAGTATATGTGCTGCCGAAGCGAGCACAAGAGGCACATTTTTATAATTCAGCCACCCAAACAAAGGTGGAGGGAATGCTTTTGGCAATTCATTGGCTGAGGGTGGTGATGCCTTATTTTGATTCCCACAAAAGCACTGTATGTGTTTAGAGGTGACCCCAGGGTTTTGATAAACAAAGCATAAAACTACCCAAATTGCATTCTTCTTCTTAGCTAGTTCCCCAACCAGGTGTTTGCTGTGATGGTGTTTATAACAAGAGGGCTGCCCAGTGCCGATTGAGCTTCTTTACCAATCAATTGCAGAGTCCCAGCCTGACCATGGCCTCTGAAGTCCGGCTCCTGGCCAGCTCTTCAGCCTCATTTCCTACACGCCCCCTCACCCCCGTCTCAGTGCGCCCCTGACATCACTGGCAACTTAACTATTCACAGACATGCCAAACTGTATACACACCTCTGGACCTTTGTGCTGGCCCTTCCTTCTTCCTGGAATGCTCCCTCAGCAGGCAGCAAATCTGTACTGACATCGATGTTTATAATTTCTTTTTACAGAACTTACACATTTGTGCTACTCTCAAATTTACAACAAGGTTATTTTTTAAAACCCCACATATATGTGTGCCTATGTTTTAGATCAGGAGCTGACAAACTATAACCTGCAGGCCAGCCTCCTGTTTTTATAAATAAAGTTTTATTAGAACACCACCATGTTCATTTGTTGACATATTGTTGGCAGCGGTTTTCATGCTACAATGGCAGAATCAAGTAGCCAAAAAATATGTACTATCTGTGTCTTCACAGAAGAAAATTTGTTGACCCCTTTAGATCATTGTTTAGAGTTAAGCTACATATGTATTCTCCTGAAGAAAAATCTTAGCAAGCCCTCACTTCTGCCCACCTCACCCGACTAGATGCCTCCTCTCTGTGGTTAGAAACCATTGAGACTTTTTTAAATTGTGATATGTATCATACAATTTGCCATTTTAACCATTTTTAAGTGTACAATTCAATGGCATACAGTAATTTGGGAGTTTTTTGTGTATGCATTAATAGTAAGTTTCACTGGCTTCTTTGCTCGCAGCAAAAAAGAAAATTTACTTAATGTATTCTACTTACAACCTCCTCTTTTTATATTGTAAAATGTGAAATTATTTTAGAGTAGGTATGGGCATGGTCACCTTTCTAAGTATGTCCATGTTCTAACATATCTTTATTTTACCTTTTTATTTACATGTGGGTCTGGGTGGGCCAAAGACTCTGTATTCTAACTAACTTCTAGAGAAAGAGTAAGAGAGAGAGAGAGAGAGAGAGAGAGAGAGAGGGAAACACCAATTTGTTGTTCCACTTATTTATGCATTCATTGGTTGTTTCTTATATGTACCCTGATTGGGGCTCCAACCCGCAACCTTGATATATCGAGACAACACTCTAACCAACTGAGCTGTCTGGCCAGGGCTGCTCTGAGATTTTCTGACATCTAGTGTGGTCAAATGCCCACCTAGGTGCTCTCTCCAGATCTTTTGTATTGGCTGTCTCTAAGCTCCAGGCATTCCCAGAACTACTACCACCTCTGAGGCGTTCCCCTGACAAGTTTGTTTTAAGCTAAGGTTTTCTCCAGTCTTACTTCTTCATCAACCTCCTTTCATCTATCAGTGTATCAGTCAGAGTAAATTAGATTATGCTGCTGGAACAAACATCTCCAGTCACCCAAATCTTAGTGGCTTAAAACACAAAGGTTTATTTCTTGCTCTTGCCATGCTAAATGTCCATTGTGGATTGATTGGCAGATAGTTTTTGCTCATGTTAGTCATGCAAGGATCAAGGCTGATAGAATAGGAATCATCTTGAATATTGCTGATGGCCATTCCAGAGGGAAGACAGTAGTTCCAGGACAGGGGAGAGGTGGTGCTCCAGGCTAGGAGTGACACAAAGTGACACGCATCGCTTTTGCTCGCAATTCATTTGCCAGGACTAGCTATATGGCCCCACTTAACCACAGGGGGACAGGAATTTCCATCCTACCATGTGCCCAAAAGGAAATATTGGGAAATAGAACTAATGACAGCCACAGACAGTAATGATAATTGTTTTTTCTTCTGTTATTCAGGAACATCTTTTTGAAAATATCAATCATTGGAATTCTTTGTTACTATTGGCTCAACATTGTGGCCGTGGCTGGTAAACAGGTGAGATTTCCATGCTGTTCTGCCCTGTCCATACTGTGTGGTTTCTTAGCCTTTTACCACCAGGGAAGAAGTGAGTTTCTCAAGTTTTCAAGAATTTCTATTGATAGTATTAGAGCAAATATCCTGTTATTCTTCTATCTGTCCATTTATTTATCCATCCATCCATCCACCCACCCACCATCCTTGGGTTGTGCATCCAAAACTTTCCTCTCCTCCTTCAGCCAAGTCTAAAAGCTTTCACTCAGTCCATCAGCACATAGTACTGACTTCCTACAGTTTTATAAGCTGACTAATTCAGCCTTCCAGTTTGTGCTAGCTTCTTACACCTCTAAGCTACTTTCTTAATCATGCATTTCTTACTTGATTTTTCATAAGTTTAATAAGCAAAAGGAGTGGAGGCATTATTAGCCAGTAACGCCTCCTATTCTCCTGAAGAAACTGATTAGCCCTGGCTGAGAAATGGGATCCAAAGGGGATAGGACAAAAATGAAAACTATTTAAGAGAGAGTAAGAAGGGAACGTTTAGGTGCATGGGGAGGGCACACCTGAATGGAGGAAGTGTCACAGGAAAGGAATAATATAACATCCTGAAAACAAAGTCAGCCCATAAGAGGGGTCTACTTTTCTGGGTACCCAAGAATTCTGTCAGACTAAACCACCAGCCATGCCCTCATAAGTACTGGGTGCCAGGAACAGATGGGAATAAAGTGGAGGCAACAGCTCCTTTCCACAGCCTGACTCTCATTTGCCTTCCAGTGTTGGGAAACCCTCATTGGCCAGGAAATCTACCGGCTCCTTCTGATGGACTTTGTGTTCACTTTAGCCGATTCCTTCCTGGGGGAGTTCCTGAGGAGGTAAATATTTGTCTATCTTGAGTGATAAGTACCTAGCCTTGTAACTGGAGCCATTATCTTGACTGAGCAGGAAGTATGGCTTCCTCCCATTCTCTAAGAGTTCATTGTTCTAAATCTACCTATTGTCCTTTGGGTATTATTTTCTTTTGAATTAACTGAAGTTTCACCTTTACTTATCAAAGTTCTTTTGGTTCAGTTGGCCTTTTCCAACCTTCTCTTAAAAAAACAAATGTTCGCCTGACTAGGCGGTGGCACAGTGGATAGAGTCAGACTGGGATGCGGAAGACCCAGGTTCAAGACCCCAAGGTCGCCAGCTTGAGCGAGGGCTCATCTGGCTTGAGCAAGGGCTCATCTGGCTTGAGCAAAAGATCATCAGCTTGGACCCAAGGTCGCTGGCTCCAGCAAGGGGTGGCTCAGTCTGCTAAAGGCCCGCAGTCAAGGCACATGTGAGAAAGCAATCAATGAACAACTAAAGTGTCGCAACGGCAACGAAAAACTAATGATTGATGCTTCTCACCTCTCTCTGGTCCTGTCTGTCTGTCCCTATCTATCCCTCTCTCTGACTCTCTCTCTGTCCCTGTAAAAAAAAAAAAAAAAAAAAAAACCAAATGTTCTAGAATAAAACACAAAAACTGAGAGTCACTTAAGATCTTATTCACCATAGATAATTTTGATATTCTACTGTATATTTTTCCAGATTTTTCTATGCACATACTGCTTTGTGTGTATGCGTGCTACATAATTATCAAAGACAAAATGGGGTCACACTGCAAAATCGTTGTGGAGTTTGCTCTTACTAATCTAATCAGAATGTTTTGGTGCCTTTCCTTGTCAGTACATATAGATTTATTTCATGATTCATTTAACTGAATTTAGTTAATGTACTAATTTTTACTTTAGAACCCAGGTGTACAGAACTGAGGCAGTGGCATTACTAGTCCACCTGTAGTCCTCTTTTATTCACTTACTTATTCACTTTTTAATACCATGAGCATCTCATTCCTTATGGACATTTACATATTTCTGCAAGCTGCCGCAGTGCTGAAACGGCATGACACATGCTGATCCTTCCCTCGGTGGGTAGGCTGAGTGACAAAACTTCTCACTCAGTCTTCCCCAAATCACTTTTATTCCAGTCTCTCTCTCTCTCTGGAGTGGAGACAAAAAGGTGAGAGGTTTGGGGTGCGGGGTCTTGACAGCCATTTTTGTTGGCAACTCTTATGTATGAAGAAATAAAAGTGGTCTTAAGTTTGCTCAGAACAAACGGGGACCTTGGTTTCTTCCTTGTGGATTTGGAAACAGGAAAACACCATTAATTCAAAATAGTAATCAAAAATTAAAAAGATTTCAATTTATTTGGGTTGGAAGGAACTGAGTTTATTTGGCCATGAAAAAAAAAAGACTTAATAAGCCAACAGTTGTGTAAGCAAGAAAATAGGTGAGATAATTTAAACAATAAGGTAACAAATGTTCTCTAGAATTCTTTTAGCTGTACCTCCCCACTCCACCCCCCATTCATTCACATGCATTATGTCAATTTCATTTTCCCTCAATTCCCTCAATTATTTCTTTAAAAACATGCTTATACTTGGAACCTTTCAAAATTTTGCAAGGGACTTATGACTTTATTCCACACTGGTGAGGGTCCCCTTGGTTGATTGTGCAGAATCTTTCGAAAGAGGTAGTTGATGGTTTGGGTGTGAAACTTAGCGTGTTTCCACAGAATCATTGGGATGCAGTGTATCAGAAGTCTTGGCTTACAGGAGTTTGACATTGCCAGGAACGTCCTAGAACTGATCTATGCACAGACGCTGGTGTGGTAAGTTTTGAGAATCGTCAGTGTGCCCAGTGGTCAGTCCCAGAATCTGTTGTTAAAGCTGCGTGGGCGATACCAAATCCAGCCAGTCTGAGAACCGTGAATGCACTGTCTGTCCCCTTTCCTTTATGAGGGGCTTCAGGCAAGAGTCAAAGTAGAGCAGGAATCTCAACCTGGAGGCCCCCAGGCCGTATCTAGCCTGCAGGTGTGTTTTGTGCTTGTTTCACAGTGCTTTTTCTAAAAATGTGCATTAACCACCAATATTTAAAAATCAGAAGATTTTACATAAAATTTAAAATTTCTGTCTTCTCTCCAAAAAATAAAAGAAAAGGAAGGCAGTAGACCATCTCCTGTTATGGTAACAATTGCCTGGGTCTTGAACTGGTCTGAGCGCCTCCAGTTTGCCATAGTCCCCACCTTGCTATTTTTCGTGTTGCCCTTATGGCAGTGGTTCTTAACCTGGGTTCTATCGAACCCTAGGGGTTCGATGAGTCAGTCTCAGGGGTTCGGAGAAGCCTCTGCCATGGAGGCCAGAATAAAGTAATACCGTAATTTGTTGTGAGTTCATGCACTTTGTTGGTTTTGTTCTTTGAGCAAGGTGATGTTCATGCACGGCTCATTTTGTGCACCAGTAAAAAAATATATACCTATGTCTTGAATTTGGAAAAAAAAATCATATTTTATTTATCACTAAAGAAGGGTTCGGTGAATGCGCATATGAAATTGGTGGGTTCGGTACCTCAAAAAAGGTTAAGAACCACTGCTATGGCATTAGTTTTCTGATGGTAGAATATTTGACTGTGATGTTTCAACAGAAGTGGGAGAATGAAGAAAAGCAGGAGGGCTATTTATTTCTTATACCTGGCCTGCTTTACTCACTGATATAACACCTAATGGGGCCTCTGTAGCCTTTGGGGCTTGCAACCTGCATTAGCAACTATGTATGTGCGTGCGTGTGTGCATGGGTGCCTGTGAGTGTGCATGTGTGTTTTGAGACTAGCCAGCTAGTTGCATCAAATTTTTGACAAGCTCACCTCGATATTCAAACCAATAGCCAGTGACTATTTTTATTTATTTTAACAGGATGTAATTAAGGCCAGAATTCTGTATGGCGCATTACAGTCCCAGATTCCATCTGTTGGGGCTTTGCTAATTTGAAAGCAGGGTATTTGGAGTTAGAAGCAGTCTCCCTCTGTATTGGTTTGTTGTTAGGCTGCCATAACAAAGAAACTTGGATTCTGGGGCTGGCTCTGCTCCTCACTGAGATCACTGAGTGTCTCTGAAATGCTATGTAAAATGCACGTAATAATAGCTGCCTTTGAATTGTGTTGAGTCAGATGATATATGAAAACTGCTTTGCAGTCATCAATATGACTGACATACAACTATGAAGTGTTTTATTTCCCAACTCGTTAAAGTTGCCCTGGGCGATTTAGCTACCTGCAAATAACTTACTAACATCAATGAGTTTACTCTTAGAGGTAAAGAGGACATTTTCTTTCTGTGGTTTAGATGATGCATTGTACACTGCCTGGTTATTCCCTGGCCACTGGGAAGCTTATAAAAGCCTTTCACTCAGATTATGCCAACTAAGGGGACACCTTTGAGCAAGTTACTGAAACTGTCTCTAGACAGTTTTCTAACCTGCCAGTGGGAGAGAGAACAGGATCTACTACACAGGTTTAAGTGAACATTAAATGAGAAACTCAAACTAAGTGCTTAGCGAGTATCCGACTCAGAAGGGTTATTGTACGTGGGGGAAAAGTTAGAATCAGAGATGGCCATTGTTACTTCTGGGCCTTTAAGGTTTTCATTAATAAAACGTAAATAAGCACAATTGAAAACACACGTCTTTTCCTTTCTTGGTGGCAATCACAGATTTAACACCTGTGGGTTTTAGGAAAATATTGCCTTTGATGATGAGTTTTAAAGGAAGATAATATAATAACAGAAATTGAGTGATATTAGGGATGATGGTAGAGATCAGGTGAGAAATGTGTTTCCCCAACTTCAGTCTTTTGTACCTATTTAAGCCTGCCAATTATTGGCATATCTACTGTCAGTGTAAGAAACGTCCAAGCCTGACCAGGCGGTGGCGCAGTGGATAGAGCGTTGGACTGGGATGCGGAGGATGCGAAAGACCCAGGTTCGAGACCCCGAGCTCGCCAGCTTGAGCGCGGGCCCATCTGGCTTGAGCAAAAGCTCGCCAGCCTGAACCCAAGGTCGCTGGCTCCAGCAAGGGGTTGCTCGGTCTGCTGAAGGCCCGCGGTCAAGGCACATGTGAGAAAGCAATCAATGAACAACTAAGGTGTCGCAACGGCAATGAAAAACTAATGATTGATGCTTCTCATTTCCCTCTGTTCCTGTCTGTCCCTATCTATCCCTCTCTCTGACTCTTTCTCTGTCCCTGTAAAAAAAAAAAAAAAAAAGAAACGTCCAAATCTGTAAGAATTCTTGTGAATTTATTTGAGCCAAACTGATGACAGTTGCTGGTAAGCAAAACCTCAACAGATTGAGAAAATGCTCCGGAAAATGCCAGAATTTCTTTAACTCCTAACACTTGTCAACCTCCCATTTTATTGAAAAAAAAAGGAGCAGGCTGGGAGTATTGGCAGACAACGGCATTTTGCTAGAGTTTAATGACTGCTCATGATGAGATTGACTTTAGATTCAGGTTACTCAATTTCTGTCAGACAACACTGGTTTTCCATGTATAATTGTAAAATAAAGACTCCTTTCAAATATATTTCAGCTAAGGAAAGGCAAATATTTTAAAAAATAATATTAAGTAAAAAATAAAAATAAAAGTGCAGTTGATACATGCAGTATGGACGACAAAGGGCCGCACCCTAAACCTGATGAGCTCAGGGGAGGCCTGAATGGTGGCCTTATAAACCCAGAGACCCGGGGCTTAAACGCCACAGATTGATTTCCTCACAGTTCTGGAGGCTAGAAGTCCAAGATCCAGGTGTCTGCAGGATTGGTTTCTCCTGAGGTCTCTCTCTGTGGCTTATAGAGAACCATCTCCTTCCTGGGACTTCACATGGTCTTCCCTCTGTGTGTTTGTGTCCCAATCTCTTCTTTCAGAGGATTAGATGAGGACGCCCCCCCTCAGTGACCTCATTTTACCTTAATTACCACTTTAAAGGCCCCATGTTCAAATACAGTCGCATTCTGAAGTACTGGAGTTAGTCACTTATATATATATAAACTTCTGAGGGACACCATACAGGCTATAACACCCCCTTTTCCTTCCCTTCACACCCCATATCTGCCCTTACTCCCTGTGTCTTCCCTGATCTCTGACCCTCACCCTCTCTTCCTCACAGGATTGGAACCTTCTTCTGCCCTCTGCTGCCGTTTATCCAAATGATTACTCTTTTCATCATGTTTTACGTCAAAAATGTGAGTCAGTCCACAGTTGGAACCAATCAGCCTGGCTCCATCACATGTGACCCAGTGGTGGCTGGAATTGGGAGTAGGGGTGTGGTGGGGGCACTGAGAAGGGTATCACGAAGCAGGTGTCTAGTGGGGTCCCTCTGGCATGCTCACAGATGGTAGGTGGCTACTTCTCTCTCTTCAGATCAGCCTGATGAATTTCCAGCCTCCGAGCAAAGCCTGGCGGGCCTCACAGATGATGACTTTCTTTATCTTCTTACTCTTTTTCCCGTCCTTCACTGGGGTCCTGTGCACCCTGGCCATCACCATCTGGAGGTAAGAGATGGCAACTTTAGGATAAGGTCTTAGAGCTGTGGTGGGGGTTGGGGAGCAATGTTTTAAACTGTAGGCTTTATTGTTATTCAGATGTGACAAGGCCAACAGATCGGGAAATGTCTGCCACTGGAAAGATAATCTGTTGCTTTGGCTGGGTATCTCAGTTGGTTAGAGTGTCATCTTGATGTGCCAAGGTAGTGCTGGTTTGATCCCCTGTCAGGGCACATATAAGAATCAATGAATAAATGGGCAGAAAAATGAATTGAAGTTTCTCTCTCCCTCCCTTCCCCTTTCTCTAAAATCAATAAACAAAATAAATTTTTAAAAGAAAAGATAATTTGTTATACTCACAGATCCCCCCAAAAGGGAGCACAGCACCCCACAAAGGGTGGAGGGGGCACGTAGGAAGGCAGTGAAGTTCCAGAGGCAGAAGGAACAATGGGGAAAGGTGGGCAAAAGCCTTTATTGTGGTTTCTGTGGGGAAGAACAGGTGAATAGAGAAAGCAAGTTTAGGTCGGGCTAGTTTGAATAATTTCAGCTGCTCTGTGGCACTGGGGCTGTCTGGAGTTGCTGGATATCTGGCCCTGGAGTGTTTAGGGCAGGAGAATAGTGGCCCCAAGTGTGAAAGCTTGATAGAGGAGCTGAGGTGGTAGGGGAGGGTGCGGACTCTGGTTTGCATATGAAAGACTTGCTTTGTCATTTAGCCCTGGGAAAGGCAATCTCTCCAGGGTCAGTAAATCCACAGTTGCCAAAACAACAGAGTCAAGAGACTTGCCTAAATACAATGTTTAACCCAAGTTCCCCAGCAGACATTATAACCAAGGGAGGGAATATGTCTGACTTAGGTGCCCACTATGAGGACTGGCAAAGCTTCTTTGCTTTCCCCTAGAATGGGGAAAGGCCAGTTCCCCCACCTGGAGAACAGAACTCCATCTAAAATGAAAGGCCCTGTCTGATCAGGCTCTCCCCTACTTCTCCAACCTCACCCCCACTGGCTCCATCCTTCTCTGGCCCCACACTTCCCCCTCTATTCCTGGGACTCTGAGCCCCTCCCCCATGGAGCAGGGCCCTCTATTTGAGGAGCTCTCCCCACTCCCTTTGCTTGGGAGCCTCCTTTCCACCCTCTGGTTCTTGGTTCAAAATTCATCTCCAAGACCAGACCTTCACAACCATTCTTGTCTGTTGTCAGTTCCACCTCTACTTTCTCTCAGGCCAGTTTCTTTTCTTGATTTCATAGTTCACAGTCAGAAATGCCTTGGTTTGAACCTTTGTTTAATTGTTTAGTTATTGGTTGCCCATCTTTCCCACTAGAATATATATCTAAAAGGGCGGGTACCATGTCTGTCTTGTTTCCTATGGATTCTCCAGGGTTTAGTATCTAGCACAGTGCCTGGGAGAAATGCAACAAACCTTTAATGAACGAATGAAGAATGACATTGATTTTTAGGATAGATATGGAACTGGAACATTGACAAGTCACATGGCTTCAGAGCAGACTACTCTTTCATGATGTCCTTGCTACTCTCTTTTGTGTCTCTTAACAGTTTCTTGTTGTCCTCTAGTTTCTGCTTGTTCCTAACAACAGACTGCACGTAGCCATCATTGCCACAACTTCAGGTTCCATAGATTACAGGGACCCCTCTTTATAATTCTTAGTTCAAGTTCCCAAGAAAGAGAATCTGCTTGCCCCAATTCAATTCTTTGGGCCAAGGTATAGCAAAAGCTGCTGCCTGGTCTTTGGGTTGGCTATGGTTGGATCAGGTGGTAGTCTTGTCCGCGAGCTGTTCCTCGGAGTGTGGGTCATGTGCATAAAATATACCAGCTGAGGAAACGTTTCCTTTGGAAGTGGGGTATGTGGGTGGGGCAGGCAAAAATTGCTGGTTCCGGAGCCCAGAAAGGACACCCTGATTGTAGAAGAAACTAGACCAGAGTCTCACGTTAGAGATGTTTTTCTGACCCTTGTTTCACCAGCTCAAAACCGTCAGCTGACTGTGGCCCGTTTCGAGGACTGCCCTTCTTCATTCACTCCGTATACAGCTGGATCGACACCCTGAGTAAAAGGCCCAGCTACCTGTGGGTGGTTTGGATCTACCGGAACCTCATCGGAAGTGTACACTTCTTTTTCATCCTCACCGTTATTGTACTGTAAGCGGCGCAGCTGGGTAAACCCTTTACTAATACAACATGTGGGCGGCCGAAGGGATGTTTGCTGGGAAAGCAAAGCGCTGTGGCATAACTTGGTCTTCTGGATGATCTGACTCTGCCTTGGAGGTTTTTATAAAATGTATATTTAATATTTTCTTATCTTAGTTTTTTTTTTTTGGCATGTTTGATGAAGAAAGCAATAAATACCTGCTCCCTGCCCCTCTTAAGAGATAACATGAAAATAAAATGGAAAAAAAAAGGATATGAGAATGCTTAGGACAATGATATGTGTGATTCTTTCTAAGATTGTGACATATTAAAGTGGTTTGAGCATTATTGATACATAGGATAGTGTATTTTCATTTTTGAATAGAAAAAGATCAATTTCTGACTTCTTGTGAAAAAATAGATCTGCCAGGACTGGGCCCGTTTTCCTGCATGAACCCTTGGTTGGCTGACCAATAGCTTCCCTCTTTGGAAGCCCAGCACTGATGGTATTAGAGACTGTAACTCCTCATGTAGACAGGACATGGCTGTCAGTCAAGCCCTCCCTCCCCAGCATTAGGTTGCCGTTGGCCTTTTTAAAATGGTGAGCTCTCCTAGTGTCTTGCTCCTTCAAACTTCTAATTCACTGGGGAGCTTGTAACAAACGCAGGTTCTGAGGCCCTACCCCAGACCGACAGAATCTGCATCTGCGTTTTAACAAATACCCAGGAAATTTGTATCACATTGAAGTTTGAATAGCACTGTCCAGAGTCATAAGAACTGGCTGCACATTAGAATCATGCACATTGAAAGAATGCTGATGGCTGACCCCACGCCCAGAGAAGCTCAATGAACTGATCTGTGAAGGGACCATAGCAGGAGTATTTCAGCTGCCTCCTGGGTGCTTCCATGTGCAGAATGCGCACAGTCGTCGCTATAGTGTAGTCAGTCTATAATTCAACCAGAGGCAACTTTTCGGCAACATAGCTGTGGCCAACATCTATTTTCCCACAAACATTCCAGTTCCTTTGCATCCAGTTGGGATTCAGAACCTTCCGAACACTTGCAAAAGTGTCTGTCCTACTTTCTTTTCTTCCTTTCCAGAATCATCACCTATCTTTACTGGCAGATCACAGAGGGAAGGAAGATCATGATCAGACTGCTCCATGAACAGATCATTAATGTGAGTTCTGTTGGACCCCTCTGTTCTCATCTCCCTCCTTTTTTTTTTTATTCATCTCCGTCTTTTTACATTTTATAATGAAAATTTTCAAAATAGTCCCAAACAGAATAGTACAATGAACCCCCACCGCCCACCCTGACAACCATCTACAATTGTATGCTCTTATTCCATTGAGCCACTATCCCTGCACTGCAAATCTCTAGGTCATTTTAAAGAATTTTCTAGACTTAATACCTTTTTATCTGTAAAAACTTCTATAGGCCTCAGATAACCAGACTTTTAAAGAAACATGACCACAACAACAATTATCACACCTAAAAGAAAACTTAATAATTCCTTACTATCATCTAATATCCAGTCACAGTCAGATTCCCCCAATAGTCCCATTAAGTGTCTTTTACAGTGGGGTTATTCACATCAGGATCTCAAAAAGTGCCACGTGCTACATTTGTTTGCATTGTTGAAGAAACCAGGTCATTGTCTTCTAATAGTTCCCATATTCTGGATATGTCTGATTTTCAACCCTGTGGTCATGTTCGGCATGTTTCTTTTTACTTTTTATTTCCTGCAAACTAATGGTGAGATTTAGAGACCTCATTAGATCCAGATTCAACATTTTTAGCCAGAATACTTCATAGATGGTGCTATGCACTTCTTATGGCGTTGAGATGGGAAATGTGGTTGTCTTTCTGTTGTGTGATGGAGAGAGCAACTAGCAGGCCCACGCTTTGTTAGCCTGACCTATCCATTATTAAGTTCCCCATCAGCCTCTCTCTAATGGACATAGCAGCCTTTGATGAGTATTGCCTAGAAGATCCATTTATTTCACTATGGATTACAAAATAGCAATACTCTAATTCTAGAATTTTTTCTGCATTTATTAGCAGAATATTTACTCACCAACAATTTGATCAGCCTGAAATACAATTTACACATAGTAAATGCACAATTCTTCCCTTTATTTCCCAGTTTTCAACATGCTTACTGTATTAGTTTCCTAGGGTGCTGTTAACCGTCACCAGCAACTTGGTGGCTTAAAACAACAGAAATGTATTGTCTCTCAGTTCTGGAGGCTAGAAATCCAAAACTAAGGTGTCTGCAGAGTTGGTTCCCTCAGGAGCTCCAAGGGAGAACCTCTTCCGTGCGTCTCTCAGCTTCTGGTGGCAGTTGGCTGATCTTGACACTGCTTGGTTTGGGGTTTCAGATCATTTGAGTTGGTCCTTTTGGGGGTGAAAAGAAAGGGCATGGGTTATTTTGCTCTTTCCCCTGCCTGTCCCCAGAAACATCACCCATACTTTTCTGATGCAGCACTCTTGAGTGGTTTGGTCAAGTCCTACAAAGCTCTTAACATAGGAGGGATTTGATTCTAAAATCTCCGGTAATAAAAGCAACACCAGGGAGGTGGTTGGACAGCATCAGTTCAGCAAGGCGCCATAGCATCACCACAGACCTGCCGGCTTGGAAGTCTTCCCAGAGGAAGGATCACAAAGAGCCCAGACAAAGAGGCTGGAAAAAGGCCTGACAACAGCCCTCCCCGATACAATCACCTGCATCAAAACTCCTGAATGCGACCTGGGAACACTGAGGTCGCCAGTTCAAAACCCTGCACTGGTCTGGTCAAGGCACATATGGGAGTTGATGCTTCTAGCTCCTCCCCCCTTTCTCTCTCTCTCTCTCTCTCTCTCTCTCTCTCTCTCTCTCTCTGTGTCTCCTATCTAAAATGAATTAAAAAATAAAAATAAATAAATAAACTCCTGAATGCTTGTTAAAAAAGCAAATTCCTGTTGTCCTTCCCTTTTCCACCCAATAGCAACAGATAACATTTATTGAGCACTTATGTGATGCCTGGTACTATGCTAAGTGATAAACAAAAATTTGTGTTAAATTTTCATTCTTCTTTCTGGGCATATATATTTCTTGAAACCCCTATTTTAAAATTAAGAAAACCGAGACTTACAGAGTGAAGCAATTTGCCCAAGGTTACAGGGCTCATAAATGGTGGGATTTGAACCAGGTGACTCCAAAATTTGTGCTCTTAACTACAATGCAATTTTGCCTCCCCGAGTGAAAATCTGTTGAGGAAAGCCGAACAGTTTGCATTTTTTGCAAGCTCTCCAGGTAATTCTAATTCATTCTGCTACATACGAGAGATTTCCAAAAAAGCTGGCTGTATCTCAGACTGCTGGGGGAGCTTATTAAAAATAGGAATTCCCAAGTTTAGCTCTTCCATAGAGAAGAATTCCAATTAATAAATGTAGAAGGAATAAGAGGCACAGAAAATCATCACAAAGCAAATAGCACAGCAATAATTACTGCAAGTGAGATCCACTAGTGGGTGCTAAATCTAGTAGGTGAGAGTTTAAGAAAAAATGAGGGCATGAGAACTGGACTGACCTAGACTGGACAGACCACCAGTGGTACTTTCTAACCCACCTCAACACAGATGGAACACTGTCTTATCTGCAACAGACTCACAGGAAAGTGACACACCCTCCTGGGGAAGGCATACCCTCTTCCTTTCTTCCCCTTCCCAGCTACAGAATTATTTAACTTATCTATTCCGTTAACACAGATAAAATTGACAAATGAAATATATTTGATACTCTTAGCTACTGAGCTATAAGCTTTGACATTCTCTGTGGGAGGACAAGACAGACCCGAGCAAGGCTGAGTACCCAGACAGAGCTCTGGGGCAGAGGGAATGCCAAGAAAGGGTATACAGTAAATCATTTGTCCTGGGCCATCAGACAGTGGTGTGTAAGTTGCTTCTAGCAACCAGGCTAGAGAAGGCTGATACTCAAGCCTGCTAGGGGAATGGCTTTAGAGGAGAATATTCTAATTCAGGAAGGCTTTAGAGGATAATTCGGCTTTGCTATGAAATGTTTCTTTTCTTTCATCAAGAGAAAACATGGCAGCAAAATCCATCCAATGGACCCTACCTGCCTAAAAATAAACCTACCATTTGCTTCTCAACCCCACACCATCATTCACCATTTGTGTTTTTGTTTTCATTGTTCTTCTTGGCAGGAAGGCAAAGATAAAATGTTCCTGATTGAAAAATTGACTAAGCTGCAGGATACAGAGAAGAGAGCAAACTCCAGCTCATTCACACTGGAAAGGAGAGACGTGGAGGTGAGGCTGCAGGCTGCCTGGGAGCCCTGAGACAACACACTTGCCTCCCTGTGAAAAGGACCTCAGGGAACCAGGGTCACATAAGGACATTTCCCTTTCTATGTGTAAGATATTTCTAGGCCTGGCCGGTGGCGCAGTGGAGAGAGGCTCAAGCCTGGGGTCGCTGGCTCAATCCGGGGTTGCCTGCTTGATCTCGAGGGTGCTAGCTCAACCCCAAGGGTGCCAGCTCAACACCGAGGTCACCGGTTCAAGCCCCGGTCAGGGCACATATGAAAAGAAATCAATGGCACAACTAAGTAGAACAATGAGTGATATTTCTCTCTCTCTCCTTCCCTCTGTCCCTCCCTCTTTCTCAAAAAAATAAAGACATTTCTATATTTTTTTTACTTAAAAAATCATATTCATTCAACAGTTTCCATGCCTGGCCTTATTCTAGGGGCTGGGGTTATCGTAGTGAACAAAACAAAGGTGCTGCCCTCGTGATGCTTGCCTACATCTTTCTTATAACCCAAGCATATAGACATATAGCCTACTGAGATGAAAAGTGCCCTGAAAGCTCACCCCACTATATTCGTGCTTCTGGGTCTATTCCTCCAGATCCTTCCGCCTAGGCATCTGCAAACATACACGCATTGAACGTTTTCATTTATTTTTTACAAAAGTGAGGCTATATTATGCACATTTCATAACTCCCCCCCCCCTTAATACGTATCTCAGTCATTGTTTCAGTCTGTACATGTTTGGATGTTTGCGTTGCTGCCATGTTTTTTTAATACTAAAAACAGTGTGTAAGGACCCATTTTTTTTTATAATTATTTTATGCGACTATTTCAGCCATAGGACAGCCACATGATCATGTGCATAGATTGCGCCATACCACTTTCTTAAAATGATTTTACCAATTTCACTCTTGCCAGGACAGTGTAAGAGATGCCCGGAAACCTGTCTAATTCCAGATACCAGGCCAGCTTCCTTGATGTTCCGGAAAATACAGATAAACAGTGAACTCACCGTAATTCAAATGCCACCAGTTTTAGGAGTTATGATCTTGTCAGAAGAGACTGCTGTCATTTACTATCTGTGAAATTAATACTGTTGGCACCATTCAGGGATCTAGACGCTCAACTCTCAATCCTGGAAAGGCAGGGACCATGCCCATTCCTTACAGCCCCAGGTCCTAATCTACTACCCAGCATGTTGTAAATACTATGTGAAATGAATGAAAAACTAAATGGAATCACAGTCCCTAAAAAACACAATAAAACACGTTTGATGTTTCTAGGGTTGAGCCTAGTTCTTAATCTGTCACCTCTCAGTTTTAAAATGGTGGGTGCTCACAAAACTTCCCAGCTGTGCAGCAGGACCTGGAGGTCAGCCTACATTACCTTCCAGTGACAAGGCTGCTTGTTTTCTTCTTTTTCAGGAGCCAAGCCCTTTGAACATGAGGGAACATGAAGCCGCTTGTGGTGAGTAATCGAACGGGTACTGAAAAAGATCTAATTTATCTAGAAGACATACCCCGAGATAGAGGACCAGAATTGCTCATGTATCAGTTACTCATTCAATTGCAAGAACTGACCCAAAGTGGCTTTAGCAAAAACACAAGAATAATTTTTGCTTTTAAAGCCGGGGCTCACCATATGTCCGAAGAACCTGGTTCCTTTCTGTTCAGTTCTTTTTCATGTTAGCTCCCTTCTCAAGTAGGCTCTTCCTAATAATTGCAAAACAGCTTTATCAACTTCTGCTGTCGATTGTACCGATCTGAGTCCCAGGTCTGAGCTTGGGGAAGAGGGGCTTCCCAGGGAAAACCTGCGGCTGATGCCAGAAGGGGAATGAATGCTGGAAGGAGACAAACCTACCGACCAATCCATCTCTTTTGGGATAGCATTTATCGACAGCATTCAATGATGGGAGTTTAAGGGGAAGAGTTGAAGAAACTTAAAAGGAGGAGGCAAGGAAGGCATGAGAAGCTGAGGGATCTTGAAGGCCAGTTTGGCCTTTCCCTTGGAGAGATGAGGCAGTGTGTGTCTCTGTGTGCTAATTTCTCTTTCCCGTGTTAACCCAGACCTGCGATTTAGGCGGTCAGTTCAAGAAGACAATTCAAAGGCCTGATGATTGTTAGCCAGACACCGATCAAATAAGGAAAGAAGATAAAGATGGAGCAACTTTTTCTGTGACACCTGGGCCTTTCAGAGCTTCTTAGAAGGAAATCTAAGCCATTTGCCAGGAGTGGAAACTCACAACGTAAATACTGAAGTAAAATTGGCCATACCCTGCTGGTATTTTACACTTGAATTGCTTGTTTATTTTAAGATAAAATATTTGGGATTTTCTAATAAAGAGTGTTGTAATAATTTAACTTGTTTATAAAAACCTGGGAAAAGATAACCTAGGAATGATGTATTGTTTCTTTGAGAGATGGGCATATGAATTATTGGTCCTCTTCTCCCAGACTTCCCAGACCTGGCACATGTTTGGAAACTGGTGCTAAGACAGATGGTCCAGCCTGAATAAAAATGTGACCCATTGACAGGCATATGATGCCTCTGAATTGTGGAAGCTGCATTTATTCATGACTTTGAACTAAAAATAACCTGTTCCCAAAGGTGAAACACCACTGCAGGTCTCTCTAGGAACTTGACTGCATATCAGGTAGATGAGTCTTTGGGCTTAGACTGGGGAGGAGGTATGTGGACTGAGACTCTGTCTGCCCTGTGAGGTTTCATATGTGACCATTAAAGTCTTCATATATATATATTATATATTATAATATGTATATAATATATATATTTTTTTAATTTTTCCAAAGTGAGAAGCGGTGTGGAGGCAGACAGACTCCCACATGCGCCCGACCGGGATCCACCTTGCATGTCCACCAGGGGGAGATGCTTGGCCCCTCTGGGGCATTGCTCCGCTGCAACCAGGGCCATTCTAGCACTTGAGGCGGAGGCCATGGAGCCATCCTCAGTGCCCTGACCAACTTTGCTCCAATGGAGTCTTGGCTGCGGAAGGGGAAGAGAGAGATAGAGAGGAAGGAGAGGGGAAAGGGTGGAGAAGCAGATGGGTGCTTCTCCTGTGTGCCCTGGCTGAGAATCAAACCCAGGACTTCCATACACTGGGCCGACGCTCTACCACTGAGCCAACCGGCCAGGGCTAAAAGTCTTAACTTGTTGTACCAAACATGAGACTAGTGGTATATATGAAATATATATATGTATGTATATGTGTGTAAGGAATTAATATGTATTAGTGTGTGTACATATATATACATACACATATATATAGCATTCTTTTGCAGATATGCCAAATGATTCTCAAGGCACTTGACTGTATTTTAAATTGAAGGGTCCAGCAGAAAGGTACAATTACCAAATTACTCAAGGCATGGGGAGCCTCCTTTGAGTAATCACTATCATGAAATCTGATTGAAACTGAATTTAGAAAATATTTAAGGTACATTTAAAACACAAACATCCAATTGGTGTTCATTCATGGATTCTCTTTTTCATTCACTTATTTATTCATTCATTCATTTTCTCAACTGAATTAATTTCTGTTGGTGTCATCTTTGCCAGTGTATGCTTGTAGTATTCATTTGTTCATTAATTTCACAAATATGTGCCAAATGGTGAACAAGATAGTGAACAAGAAAAGACACAATCTCTGACCTCATATGCTCATGTCTAGCAGGTTAATTTAGACAAGAACTTAATAATTAAACATTAATTATACTTGTGGTAGGTGATGTAAAGCAGAAGCCCAGGAGAAATGAGGACATAATTTGTCTGGGGTCAGTGAAGGCAGCCTGTGGAATTGATGCTTGAAGTGATTTTCTTCCCTTTGTGTCATCTTAATGCTGTTTGTGTGTCTCTGGCTTCTACACTCAATTATGACTCCCCTCTGAGTGTCATTTTTGCTGACTAACCATATGCTAGGGGTCTATACCTCCATTCACCTCATGTCCTGTTTCTGCTTCTATTTAGCCCTTGCTTCTCCTGGAGATACCAACACGATAGAAAGAGCTAGTCTGTGGGCCTCACACAAACATGTGGGTGTGAGGATGCTTTTAACATTTGGTCTTGAGATAGGGGATGATGGGGTGTTTGGCTGTCATAACCGAATACCACAGACTAGGTGGCTTAAACAACACACATTTATTTTCTTACAGTTCTGGAGGCTGGACATCCAAGATCAAAGTGTTAATGTCCAGAGTTCTGGTTTCATTCTGAGGCCTCTCTCCTTGGCTTGCAGATGGCCACATTCTTGTTGTGTCCTCACATGGTTTTTTTCCTCTGTGCTCACCTTAATGGCTTCCTTTTAATTTAGTCACCTGTCTAAAGGCCTTATCTCCAAATACAGTTACACTCTGAGGAACTGGGGGGCTCAGACTTTAGCACATGAACTTAGGGTTAACACAGGTCAGCCCATAACAGGAGCCAGCTCTCCCCCAGCACTGCCATAGCCTCTGTAGGTGCCAGGGTTCTCCATGTGGCTGCCCTCCAGAGCACATGGGGGGCTGTCTGACAACAAGCAGCCCCAGGCCCCACTCTAGTGGACCAAATCAGGCATCCATACTTTTTCTTTAAAGCTCTGCAGATGGTTTCAGTAGGAAGCCACGGTTGAGAAATACCAAGCTAGGCTCTAGAGTAGTCCCTCCCAAACTTACACGACCGTCAAAACCACCCGAGGCACTTATTAAACATGCAAATGGTGAGCTCAGAATACTCGACATCAAAATCTTCAGGGGACATTCCTCCCCCTCCTCTTCCAGCCCTTATTTTGATTAGTTCAAAATGATAAAGCATATGCTTTCCAGCCGTCCCTTGAAAGCTGGATAACCCCTGCAGTTTCAAGTATAAAAAATAGCCTCTTTTGAATTTCTGCAGGATCTGATCTTTCAAGTGGCCTCAGTGATTCGCCCAGTTCATTTCCTTTGAGGCTGTGAGATAGATGATACTGTGTGGATTCCAATGATAAAATGAGTGACTCCAATAGCACAAACTGGTGTGTTTTTATAAGCTTTGGATTGAGAACCGGTGGTAAGAATTCAGCTCATTAACAGGAACTGCCTTTCAGTATGGTAGCACTTCACAGTAATCCCACCAAACTTCCAAGTTGAAACTTTTTCATAGCATTTCCGTGTCTGATCCAGTGCTAGACCACCGAGAGGAGCTCAAGTGTGGAGCGAGGGGCCCTCTGCTTTGCTCAGGACTGTACCTGCCTGATGCGAGTGGCGCCTTACACCTGTGCAGTGTTACTCTCCACTCGGTGCCTTTCCCACCTGAATCGCCAGGGCTCATTACAAAGCATATTCTTCCAGGAAGTCTGACTTTCTCACAGACGTCTTCAAACTTTTTCTAAAAACGGCCCACTTTTGCAGTGCTGGTCAACCTGGTCCGTACCTCCCACTAGCAGGCCTTCCAGCTTTCATGATGGGCAGTAGTGGAGCAACTAAACGGCACCGCGAAAATTGTTTAATCAAGTAGTGGATTTTTTAAGCCTCTTGAGGTGGCCCTTCAATGTTATGTATCCCCAGCACCCTGAGAGCAGAGGTGCACTCCAATGAAAGCAGATGTGTTTTCTGTATTGATATTCATAAAAAGAATGCTATCGGGATTTTGGATGGCCCCTTGATACTGCTGAATCCTGAATCATTTATCTAAACTCCCAAATTTTCATCTCACTGTATCTGTATCTCTAGTTTCCTCAAGTTTCCACTGACATCCTGTAATTCATCCTTTCAACATTTATTGAACATCTACTGTGTGACAGGCATTGTTATAGGTATAAAGCAGACATATTAAGGGTTTAGGGTGTGGGCTCTGGAATTATACCACCTGGGCTTGAATCCTTATCCTACTACTGGTTGTGTAACTTCAGTCAAGTTACTTAACTTCCCGTGCTTTGGTTTTCTTCAGTATATAATGGTACTTACCTCCTGATGGTGTTGTAAACACATGGAAAGCATCTGAAACAGTGTCTAGGACATGGCACACAATGTTAGTCATTAACAAGCCTTTTGCACTTTAATCACAACCACCCTCTGGGGGGTTACTAATACTGCCCTTATTTTACAATGAAGTAATTTGCTCAAAGATCATTCAGCTGGTAAGGTGCTCATCAGGAAATCAGATTTACCTTTCTCTCATCCCAAATCCTGTTAACCTGTACACCAAGCCTTTCAAGTAAGTACTTAATAGTAATGTTATTTTCTTATTTTTACAGAGACAGAGAGTCAGAGAGAGGGATAGACAGGGACAGACAAGACAGGAACAGAGAGAGATGAGAAACATCAATCATCAGTTTTTCATTGAGACACCTTAGTTGTTCATTGATTGCTTTCTAACATGTGCCTTGACCGTGGGCCTCCAGCAGACCGAGTAACCCCTGGCTCGAGCCAGTGACCTTGGCCAAGCTGGTGAGCTTTTTGCTCAAGCCAGATGAGCCCACACTCAAGCTGGCGACCTCGGGGTCTTGCATCTGGGTCCTTCCGCATCCCAGTCCAATGCTCTATCCACTGTGCCACCACCTGGTCAGACAATAGTAGTGTTATTAACATCTTTCTTCACCCAAATTTTCTCTTGTTTTTTTTAAGAGAAAAAGGGAGCAACATCAATTTGTTTTTCCACTTATTTATGCATTCATTGGTTGTTTCTTGTCTGTGTTCTGATCAGGGTTCAGCCCACAACCTTAGCATTATTAGGGTGATACTCTAACCAACTAAGCTACCAGGGCACAGCCAAGATTCTCCATTCTTCAAGGCCCAAACCACTTTAGCATAGGATCTAGATCCTTCCTTGGATATGGCAGAGGCAAAAGCAAAATGGATTTGGGACAAAGGTCAGGACACAGTGAACGGGCTCTCCAAAGGTATTCATTCACACAACAGAAGGGACGCTGCTAACTATACTGCCTCCAAGAGAATTCCTGCCCTGTGCTTCGTGTTGTCTCCAGTCACATGGGAGGAATTCAAGACAGAATTTTTGGGTAGTTCTCGTCATTCTAGTCGTAAAGTGGTACAGAACACATGCAGTTTAGATATATGTTCCATTTATTGAATAAATCTTTGTCCCCTTGTTAATTTTTAAACTCAAGAAAATTTTTTGTAAATGTTGATTGAAAATGTCCCAAGCCCCATCTACATGCTCCTGCCAACACCAACAGTAGCCAAAGTCAGTTTGCTTCTCACTGTCACCTCGCTGTGCGGACTGATGGCTTGCCTGCTACAAGTGTGAGGCTGGTGGGGCTCCGGGAAAATCGTGACTAAGCTGTGGAGCCTGGGATCAAGGCTACAAACGGGGCTGTAAGATGGGGGTGGGGGGCAGCTAGAGGAGAGAGGCAGCTTTGCAATTGTCTAAAGACTCAAGTTCATTTTAAATATTGCTATTTAAGTTCAAAGTAAGACCCTCCAGAAGCTCACATGGGAAGGAGCTGGAAATCAAGGGCTTTATTTTATAAAGGCAGCCAGGAGGGTTATGAGCAGAGGCTCTGAGTCACAGCAACCTGGATTTGAATCCCAACTGAACCAAGAAACTTGAGAGCTGAGTAAGTGAATTCCACTCTGCGGTGCCTCAGCTTCCTCGTCCGTAAAATTTGAATACCTCTAAGATTTTTGTGAGACTTAATTACGATAATGTGTTAAACCACCAAAGTTCCTGGCAAATGGTAAACAAGAAATTTTAGTTATTAAGATCAGGCTCTGCTAAGTGGAAGACCTTCCCTTCCACAGGTTTTTGTTTTCACGGGTAAATGAGGATAAACCTAGATGTCCTTGAATCATCCCCTGAGAGTACAACTCTGCTCCTTAGTGGTCTATAGTTCTTTTTCCAAGATACCACAAATACCCCAGGCTGGTGTCCAGGCTTCCCTGACACCAGTGCCACATGAAGCTGCTGCCCCCTGGGTCCTGATTGCTGAGAGCAACCTCCCTAAATTCCTCTGCCCTAGGATACGATACTAGATAAGCAGTTTTCCCTAAATGCTTCTTTTAATGATTTTATTAGTATGGTCACAAGTTTGATGTCTACAGTACATTGATAACAAAGCTGAATACAAATATTTAAACTAAGTAAATTACATATATGTATGTCAAGTTTTCAAATGTCAACTTTGAGTGATCATGCATTTCCCATGCACGTGCATTTGCACCCCCAAACTGCACAACTCAGTCTGTGCTTATCCTCACTGGGTCTTGGTGTGCGCCTCAGCCAGGTCTGGGCAGGAGCAGCTGTGCCTTTTTGCAGACCCAGATTTTCAAGAGCAACGGTGTTGAGCTCAGGCATTCCATGGCACAGTGGCAACACCGGATTTTGCTTTGGATCGGGTAAAAATGCCATCACCGACTATTGCTTATGCAGGCCACCTGACCCCCATGCCTTGGGCTAGCACAGAGGTTTTTTCAGGCAATCTCTGTACCCATGGCTTCCCCACTGGGGGAAAAGTCTAGAACTGAGATGCGCAGTCTTCCAACATGCAGTCAGTCATATAGCTGGAATGGAGATGGGATTCATAGTAACTTTTTTCATCAAAGGTGTTAACAGTCCAACCAATAACCTGAATACCTTTAGCTGACCACTTCTTTAAGTAGTTCCTGGAGAAAGAGGAAAAACCAGATGTTAGAACAATGATCCGCTGGTCCAAGAACCTGTAATGGTCACTAAGTACGGTACTCATGGAGTACTAACTGCTCAGAAAGCCTCGTAGCTGGCCTCTACACCAGTGGTTCTTAACCTTTTTTGAGGTACCGAACCCACCAGTTTCATATGCGCATTCACCAAACCCTTCTTTAGTGATAAATAAAATATGATTTTTTTTTTCCAAATTCAAGACATAGGTATATGTTTTTTTACTGGTGCACAAAATGAGCCGTGCATGAACATCACCTTGCTCAAAGAACAAAACCAACAAAGTGCATGAACTCACAACAAATTACGGTATTACTTTATTCTGGCCTCCGCAGCAGAGGCTTCTCCGAACCCCTGAGACCGACTCATCGAACCCCTAGGGTTCGATAGAACCCAGGTTAAGAACCACTGCTCTACAGTAAATTCAGAGGGAATGCTCCAAAACCCAATGTGAGGACCTCCTCCACATCATTTCAGCTTAAAACTTGGGTGGCTGCTAAAGAACCCCTCCCCCAAGTCATATCGGAGGCCATACCGGCTCAGCCCCACCCACCTCTTCTGCTGCAGAATATTGGTTTTCTTTCCATTCCTTGAAAAAACCAGGCTCTTTCCTGCCACACTTGTCATGTGTTTCTTCCTCTGACTTGATCTCCACACACGCCCCCCCTTAATTTCTACTCACCCCTCAGACCTTAATTGTTATCTCCTTGGAGATGTTTCTTCGCTACTCCCCGGTCAAATTATACATGTACACTGCTCTCTCCCACAAAGCGTCCGTCTTAGCTGTATTCATTAAATTTTTATTCAATCAGCATCTATCTCTTCCACTTCACTATAAACTCCATGCGGAAAGACCATGGCTTTGTTTCTTGACCAAAGTACCTTCAGATTCTTACTACAATACCTTCCAATACTGTGGGCATACACCAAATAATTACTGTATTAAATACACACATGCCTGAAATAACATGAAACTTGAATTATTATTGGCTGAAATACACAGCTATAAAACTGCTAGAAGATTCAGATTACCAGCACATTAGGGCAACAAAAAGTTTCCTGGAAACGACAGAGCAGAGCCTGTAATGCATAAGGGGAGTGGAAGGAAAGATGGGAGAGATAAGCGAGGTGACCACAGGACATCTTCACTGCAGTTCTGACATGGATCCTGTGTAGGTTTTCAAAGGGAGCCAATCACAAGGAAATATCATCTCCATCTCATCAGTTTGGCAAATTTATTTTTTCTTTAAAATGCACTTAAAACCAAAATATTTGACTAGCTTGTTTTGGAAATAAAATATGCCTAAACTTTTCCCACCTAAGAAGCTAGTGGCATTCTGACTTCATAAAGTCATAGTGGGCTTTGTGGGTGGGAACCAATCCAGGCTGTTCAGTGTTCATACTTCCCTTCCAGAAAGGGCCCTTAGGAAATGTGTCAGGAGAAGAAAAAACACCAACTTACGGGGACACAAAATCCTTTTGTATGAGGAAAGCTGAAATCCCACAAAGGTACCACAGGATATTGTGCATGCTCCAATCAAGCAAAATGTCCAGGACCACAAACACGGATTGTTTCCAGATAGTTTCATAACGTGGTTTCCCATCTCCTGTATGGCTGAGGCTCCAGGGTCTGTGAGTTAAAGCTGTCACTACATTCTGATCTGCTTGTCTCATCTGAAAAGAAGTTTCAGAAAATGAAATAGTTCTCATAAGTCCAATACCTCTCACTTGCTATTAATTGTAGCCAATGTTCTAATTCTGAAAGGTAGTCATTTGGTACCCTGTCTTCAATGTCTGCTAAATAATTACTCCATCATAAAACTTTTTAGACAATAATGTGATGAATGTAAGGCATTTAATAGAAGTATAAATAAGAATAGTTCCTTCACAATCCTAAACAAACAGCAACCCTACCTTTAAAATGAGAAAATTATAATCTCAGGAACAAGTTTTAATAATGTCACAAGAAAACACTTTCAATTGGATATCAATTTAAATTCTGGCCAGAGATCATTAGAACTCAATGAGGATGGAACTAAGATCATTCCAAGACAGGCTAGTTAGCTTTTGATCCTATTTAAAGAAAAGGGATAAGAATGGTGGGGGTAGGAGAGCTGGATGAAAAGTAAGTGAGAAGACAGAATAGAGAAGAAAAAGTAGGGGCAGGGGACAGAAAGAGGGCAAAGGAGAAATGGGGAGGTGCAGATGGAATTCTTTCAGTCTGTGTTCTATGCTCCTCTAGAGAAAATATCATACACTGTAAAGGCCTCTGTAGCCAAGTATGTTTAGTAAACACTGATCCAAATATCTGAAAGCCTATGACCCTATTCATCTGGATGACAGTTTATATGTGGACAGGCTACACTCTCACTGTTAAATTTTAAATGTATGCTCTGTAGGTCACTGTTGAAGAGCGCTACAGAACCAACTCATTATTTTGGAAACTGGTAAGTTAAGGGAAAGATAAGCATTTATTTGCCTAACTAAATAATAGAAGAGAGCTTCTTTTTATAGAAGCATTCCAGCTAATACATGAAGAAATAGTAGAATTAAAACATTAACATTTTGCAACCCCTAATAAGTTGAGAGAGCTGGCCATTGGCAACAGTAGCAGCTGTTAACAGCAAGCGTTAGCCAAATGTTATGTGCCTTCTGATGGAAAAAATACCCTAACCTATGAAATTATCTTACCAAGAACAATCAAACCTAATTAGATCAAGCCTTTTGCTCACACTACTAATTCACAGGAAATACACAGAGGAGAAGAATGTGCTGAATTGTATCATGGCATAAATTGCAAAATCCAGACTTGGGTAAGCACCTACAAAACAGCCTAGTTTCTTCAATAAATACATCACATGGGGGGAAAAAGAAAGAGAACTTACAGATTTAAGATTTAAAATTATAACAGGCAGTCTTTACTTGGGTCCTGACTCAAATTGGCAATTTGTAAAAAAAACAAAGAACCATTTCTGCTATCTCTGAGACAAATGAAAATGTAAACAGTGACAGGATGTTTGATAATCTTATAGACTTACTGTTAATGATTTTAGATGAAATAATGGTATTATGGCTCTGTTTTTAAAGGAATCACTTTTTAAAGATAATGCAATTTTAATGGATGAAATGACATGTCTGGGATTTGCTTTAAAATAACACTGGGGACAATAAGTGGGGCGTGATGAAATGAGCTGGAGCATGGTTAAAGGGGCTTCAATACTATCCACTTTCATGCATATTTTAAATTCTCTGAAATTAATAGTTATTTTTTTAAAAAAGGTATTTTTTGCTGTTAGTGAGATACAGAGCTACACAATTCTTTCTGTTCTGAGAACATTTACCCAAGTAATCTGAATAAACCTATGAACACACAAAAAGTAGCTAAACAGAAATTATGGTATTTTTAAATGAGGTATGAGTACATTTCCCTTCCTGAATTTCTCTTGTTAATTTAAAAGAGGCATTTCTTAACTGATTCAGTTCAATTTAACAGGCATCTGTCTTATGCTTACTTAGCCCGTTGCTTTATCACCACCAATTAATATAATACTATGTATGACAAAAATCCTGAGCCCTGGCCAGTTCACTCAATTGGTTAGAGCATCATCCCGAAACACCAAGGTTGTAGGTTCGATCCCCTGTCAGGGCACATACAGGAAGCCACCAATGAATGTATAAATAAGAGGAACAACAAATCAATGCTCCCCCCACTCCCTCCCTTCCTCTCTAAAATTAATCAATTAAAAAAAAATCCTGAACCCTGGCTGGTTGGCTCAGTGGTAGAGCAATGGCCCGGTATGTGGAAATCTGGGTTCAAATCCTGATCAGGGCACACAGGAGAAACAACCATCTGCTTCTCCATCCCTCCCCTTCCCCCTTCGCTCTCTCTTCCCCTGCTGTAGCCATGGCTTGAATGGTTCAAACAAGTTAGCCCTGGGTGCTGAGGATGGCTCCATGGCCTTGTCTTAGGCTCTAAAATAGCTCAGTTGCTGAGCAACAGAGCAGCAGCCCCCGAAAGGCAGAGCATCACCTGGTAGGGGCTTGCCAGGTCAATCCCCGGTCGGGACGCATGCGGGTGGCTAACGCACTGTCTCCCTGCCTCTCAATTAAAAAAAAAAATCCTGAATTTTACCTTATAGATAACTTCTGGTAAGAAAGAGCAGACCATACTATTGTTGTGTAGTTGAGGAAACTCCATATATATTTTCTTTAGAGCATCAGTAGCCTATAAAACAGAAGAGATGCATGTATTTAAAATCGATTACAATGTAATAGTCTTAGTCAATAACAATTATATACTAAGTACAATCCTATCAAGTAAACCAGAACTTTATTAATATATAGGGATGTTGAAAGGAGTATTAGTAGAATCCACTATCCACTGGGATACATTCTATTTTATTTTATATTTTAGAGAAAGGAGAGAAAGGTGGGCAGGGACAGAAAGCATCAACTTGCTGCTTCTCTTATGTGCCTTGACCAGGCAAACCCAGAGTTTCGAACCTGCAATCTCAGCATTCCAGTGTGATGCTCTAGCCACTGTGCTACCACAGGTCAGGTGCACTGGGATACATTTTAAACTTACACCTGCAGCAGATAAAGAAGCTGGGATACTGCTGCTTTACTAGTTTGCTAAAAGGCCCACTCCTCTTGTCATATTTTTGCAAAGAATGGCAGACTGTAGGCCAGTGGAGGCAGGAAGCTAAATTTTAAACTGTTTTACGTATACCCTAGTTCAGTGCTCGGTAAACCGCGGCTCGCAAGCCACATGTGGCTCTTTGGTCCCTTGAGTGTGGCTCTTCCACAAAACACCACGTGCGGGCGCTACCTCAATAAGGAATGTACCTACCTATATAGTTTAAGTTTAAATATTTGGCTCTCAAAAGAAATTTCAATCATTGTACTGTTGATATTTGGCTCTGTTGACTAATGAGTTTGCTGACCACTGCAGTTTAATCACTAGGAAAATTCCTTTATTCCACAACTCTACCAATCTCTGCTTTTCCCAGGAGCTACCATCCTGGGAACTGCAAAGGATAAATATTTTTCAGTCTAGGGGACTAAGAGAAAATGTCACCCATCATAATATGAAGGCAGAAGCAATGGGACAAGGGAGGAATTAGGAAGAGCTGAAGTTTCCCAACTTTTCTGAAGGTGAGCAGAAATTTCTTTTTGTAGTCCAACATGAAGAAGAAATGATAGAATTAAAATATTGGTATTCTGTAACCTCTAGTGAATTAATAGCTTTGGCCATCAGCTATAATGCTGCTACATCACACTTCTTGAAATGCCGCTAATTTTTGGAAAGTCACACATACCTATCACCAAATATAAGCAACAAAATGCTTACAACAAAAGAAAAACTAACATAGAAATTATTCACGTTAGGCTTTCCCTTCACTAATGTGACGTAGTGTGTAAGCTATAGAGCCAACGTTGTTTTCTTACTGTTTGAACTATTATCTGCATTGTGTGTAACCCTTCACCTACATATTTAATTCTCACAACAACCCCATGTGGTAGTTTCCTTTATGATTCCCATTTTGCCCAGGAGGAAACTGAAGCTTATCAGGGTTGAGGCTCCACCGTACTAAGTCCTGTGATCTTGGCTCCTGGGTTCTACTAGCTCCAATGTGCTGCCAACCCTTGTTCCTTTATGCTACAACTCTGGTGAATGGAGCTCTTCTATTCAGTCTTGCCCAAACCACCTGCTGAGCACCAACCAGAAAGCTGAAATAGCTGCATTAAAAAATATATTTTTTCTTTCCCTGACCTCCCTCTCATTCTAAAAGACTAAGTATGAAGGTCAGTATCCCATGAGTAGAAATGTAGGACCTATCAGGGTTCTAAAACATGAGACATATTATCAATAAAACCTAAAGCATTCATTAAAAATACATGTTCCTTAATCCCGCCACCCTAGACATTTTCAGAATTTCTTCTCTAGGTGGTATGGCCCAGAAGTCCATATTTTTAAGCATTCCTGGTATTTCTGATGCAAACCAAGTGGAAAACCTGGAACTATCAATTCAGCAAAATAATAAATTAACCAGAGCCCCATTCTCCTTTTTCTTCAAAAATAGAAGTTTTCTGTACTAAAGTTAGAATACATACTGAGGTTTATATTTCAGATTTTTTTGAGAGAGAGAGAAAGGGAGAGCCAGAGTGAGACAGGGAGAGGGAAGCATCACCTCATTGTTCTACTTAGTTGTGCCCCCATCAATTGCTTCTCATACGTGCCCTGACTGGGGCTGGAACGGCAATCTCAAGATGGAGCCACCACCCTTGGGACCAAGTCAGCGACCCTGGGATCAAACCAGTAACCTTGGCACTCCAGAACAACACTCTAACAATGTATTTCAGATTTTTTTTTTTTCACATCAGGTTTATTTTGGCCGAATCTCCTTCGGCTCTCATCCAGCCCAAAGGGGCCTATTTCAGATTTTTTTTTTTTTGTATTTTTTCTGAAGTTAGAAGTGGGAGGCAGAGACAGACTCCTGCATGCGCCCGATCAGGATCCACCTGGCATGCCCACCAGGGGGTGATGCTCTGCCCATCTGGGGCATCACTCTGTTTTAACGGGAGCCATTCTAGCACCTAAGGCAGAAGGCATGGAGCCGTCCTCAGCACCCAGGCCAACCCTGCTCCAATGGACCCTTGGCTGCAGGAGGGGAAGAGAGAGACAGAGAGAAAGGAGAGGAGAAGGGTAGAGAAGCAGATAGGTGCTTATCCTGTGTGCCCTGACCAGGAATCGAACCCGAACTTCCACACACTGGGCCAACTCTCTTTCCCTGAGCCAACCGGCCAGGCCTATTTCAGATTTTCAATTTATTTATTTTATTTTATTTTTTACAGGGACAGAGAGAGAGAGTCAGAGAGAGGGATAGATAGGGACAGACAGACAGGAACGGAGAGAGGTGAAAAGCATCAATCATTAGTTTTTCCTTGCCGTTGCGACACCATAGTTGTTCATTGATTGCTTTCTCACATGTGCCTTGACCTCGGTCCTTCAGCAGACAGAGGCACCCCTTGCTGGAGCCAGCGACCTTGGGTCCAAGCTGGTGAGCTTTTGCTCAAGCCAGATGGGCCCACGCTCAAGCTGGCGAGCTCAGGGTCTCAAACCTGGGTCTTCCGCATCCCAGTCCGACGCTCTATCCACTGCGCCACCGCCTGGTCAGTCCCTATTTCAGATTTTAACAACTGGTTTCAACTATATCCTGGGATTAATTTTAAAATACTGACATCATCAGAATTCTAAACCAGTCAATGGCCATCATGATTATATAACGATTGCTAGAGGTAAATATGCAAGTTGTCCAAATAAGGAAAAAGTATTTTTATTTGAAAAACCGGTTATAAGAGAGCAAATGTAATCTGAACCACATTTTCCCTTTGCTTTCCATTGCAATATATTTTTATGAGTAAAAGCTTATGTTCTAAAATGTAAGCAAAGTTTTATTTAGGAATGTTATACATATTTGAAAAAATAGTAATTTAGTAATAAAACTACCATATATAGTAATTTTAGTATAACTATTCAAATCATAGAATAATAAAACTATACATAAGGGATAGAAATCACAGATGGGATAAATCTGTGTTAAAGATAAATATCCTATTAGCTATTAGAAGCTTTAAATTTCATCCATTGTTATCTAAGACCTTTAACAGCCAGATGAAACTGGTTGTGTTCAATTCCTAAATTCCTTTTCTCCAATTTTTTTTTTTATTATTAAGGTGAGAGGAGGGGAGATAGTAAGGCAGACTCCTGCATGTACCCCAACTGACCAGGCTCTACCTGGCAACCCCACTGTGTCCAATGCTCAAGTACCAAGCTATTTTTGAGCACCTGAGACTGACAAGCTCTGACCAACCAAACTATCCTTAGCGCCCAGGGCCACGCTTGAACCAATTGAGCCACTGGCTGTGGGAGGACAAGAGGGAGAGAAGAAGAAGGAGAGAATGGAGAGAGGGAGGGAGAGATAAACAGATGGCTGCTTCTCCTACATGCCCTGACCAAGAATCAACCTGGGCTGTCCATATGCCAGGCCGACGTTCTATCCACTGAGTCACTGGCCAGGGCCCTGACTTGCTTTTTTGAGGTTACTTGCGCAGTCTGTGTAAGAAGTGCCTCTTTACTTTTTATTTAATTTCTCTGACAAACATTTTATGCAAATAAGAGAAAACTGACTGTTCTATCCTGTGCTAGATGCAGACTATCAGGAGTTGTTTAAAGATTCCATCAAAAGTTTAAAAGTTTAAAAGATTCTATAATTTGCAGTTTTCCTTACAGATGTGGATTTTTGCATCATACACTTCCATCAAGCAAATATAATTCATAAAAATAATTTAAGAAGAATACATAGCTAAATACATAGTTTTGGAAATGACTAGCAATTAAAGATGTCTTTTTAAAAAGTAATATCTATGCTATAAATTGTACCTTATTTGCATGGCTCTTGACATCAAAGAAGATTGTGAGGTTATGGTTTAGACTCTCCATAACTGCTTCTCTCAGGGTAGGGATTTTTTCATCAGGGAAATCATTCCTGTCAGAGGGAAAAGGCATAGCACATTTGTATGGGGGAAAATTATGCAAGTTTAGTGGAATAGACATTGACAAATGTCTCCCAAAGTGTTTTACCCAACATCCTTGCTTCAACCACACTGAATTCCAAGGATAATTTCCTATATGGACTTGAACCTAGTATAGATATTCTTGACCAAAGAACAGCAACAACCAAAATCATTTAATTTTTAGGAAATCACTATATTTCCACTGAATTAATAATATAATTAGTTTTTAAGTTTACTTATTGATTTTACAGAGAAAGAGGGGTGGAACAAAAAGTAGTTGCTTCACTCTAGCTGTTCATTGGTTGTTTGTCATATGTGCTCTGGCCGGGCAGGCCCAGGGTTTTGAACCAGCAACTTTGGCGTTCCAAGTTGGCTCTCTATCCACTGCACCACCACAAGCCAGGCTAATAACTATATAATTAGTATAGTATAATAAAAGTATATATAATTAGTTACTACTCTCCCAAGGGCAGAGTGTATGCCACCTTTGGAAAATACAGACTTAATTTTAAAATTGTAATTGCCCTAAAAGAGTCTTTGCAGGAAAAATTCCTAGGAATACATAAATCTATTGACTGTATTATTGTTCATTTAAGTGAAATTGTTGAAAATAATTTCCTAATACATAATTTTCTGATACAAAAAGGAAAGTTAAATGCCTAATATATTAAGAAATCAGCGCTTCTCACATAATAAAATTTCACTTTACATGATTTAACTTATGTATATTTAACTGTATTATTTCACCTATAATATCCTGGCTTTTAAAAAAGATAGAGATCATTTAAATAGTGCAGGCAATTCTGCCAGCCATTCTAGGCAATGCATATTCTCTGGAGTGAGGGATGAGAGATATAAATTTGCTATTCTCTTGGCCAGTCTTAGGTTCCCTGCCCCGCTCACAGGATGACCCTCTCACCACACAGTAATTCTTGAAAAACTATTTTTCCCTATAACATGGTTCCTAAGCTCCAACCAATTACTTCATCTGATGTCTAAGCAAAATAAAAATGCAATCTGTTCTAACTGTTGAATAAGAACTGATCATGTGAAAGAATTAAAGATGGGCCCTGGCTGGAGGCTCAGAGGATAGAGCGTCAACCTGGCATATGGATATCCTGGGTTTGATTCCCAGTCAAGGTACACAGAAGAAGTGACCAGTGTTGACCAGTGGCTCGATTGATTTGAGCATGACCCCAGGTGCTGAGGACAGCTCAGTTGATCTGAGTGTGTCAGCCTCAGGCACTAAAAATAGCGCTGCACTCAAGCATCTGCCCCAGATAGAGTTGCCAGGTGGATCCTGGTTGGTTGGGGTGCAGCAGGAGTCTGTCTCACTATCTCTCCTCCTCTCACCTAAGGAAAAAAAAAAAGATACAGAGATGGTATATTGACTCTGCTGTCATGCTTTCTTAAAAATTTTTTAAGAGTGATGACCCTAAGCAATTTTTGCTTTTTAAGTGTTGATTCTGAACCTGACATCTTATGTGCAATGTCATTGTCACTTAAAACCAGACCTTCCCTTGCATGCTGCAGAGAAATGAAATATGATTACAGTAAAGAGTAATTCCAGCAGCACGGACTCAGGACTTTCAATATTTTTTCTAGACTCAAGCATGATTTCCTTTGGCTGACTTTTAATTTCTTTCAGATTCTGGGGAAATAAAGTCTAAATCATCTTTTAGGGAAGACTATAACTTAATTACTGGGTGGCATACTCAGTACTCAAGGAGTAGTCATCATTGTCCAGAGAATTGATATGACATGAATAAGAGTAAACATACATCTTTCAGTATTATAAAGAAAACAAGAGAAGGAGGATTAAATAACCACATTTCAAAGTATATTATTACCCAATATACCAATTCCAAGGTGTTTATAGCTGTTAATGGTGGAAAGAGTGTGGGTTCTATGGTGACATACATTTCAGAAACACTAAACTGAAGAATTGACTGATATGGACTATTTCCCAGAGGGAACATCTAGAGCACTGTGATATTACTTGAGCACAGACTCTTTTCTTGGGGAACATGATACAGGGCTAGCTCTGATGTACATACATACACATATATACTTTATATACAGTACAAAGTAACTGGCATGTTAGTGACTAGATAAAGTATTGTCTTGAGAATAATTCCAAGGCCAAATTTGGCCTCAGTGAGTGAAGATGAAAAACATCCATGCCATATTTCTGTTGTTCCTAGTACCTGCTTTTTACTTGGGAAACATGTATACAGTTCAAACTAAACACAACATAATAACTCTCCTGGAGCAACAGCTGTAACCTGAAGGTGCCAGTGTCTGTCTTTGATCTCCACCAAAAGTTAATGATATGTTTAAGTGACAATCAACCACTTACCTTAATCTGTGATTTGCGGCAGGATTAAGCTTCCTAATTTGTTCAAATGTCAAATCACACAATCGACCAGTGCCATCTGTAGTCCTATCAACTGAGTTATCGTGCATTAAGACAGGAATCCCGTCAGAAGTAAACTCAATGTCCAACTCCACACCTGTTGCTCCATTCTTAGCTGCCTTAACAAAAACACCAACAACATTAATGTCAAGTGTCATTTTACAACATAAACACTCAAGGCAACCAACAGGGCTAGATAAGAAGACAGCTACTTTTACTAGTTCTTTTCGTATTTAATTTATCCACTCTCCTCAACTTGCTGTTTCCACTCTTCTACTGTTATGAATAACGCTATGAACATTCAGAAACAAGTCTTTACATTTCAATTCTTTGAGATATATACCCTAGGAGTGGAATTGCTGGATCATATGGTAACTCTATGTTTCACCTCTAGAGGGAGTGCCAGAGTGCTTTCCCACCAGTAGTATATAAAGGTTCCAATTTCTCCATGTCCTCACGAATGCTAGTTTTTGGTTATAGCTATCCTAATGGGTAGGAAGCAGTATTTCACTGTGATTTTGATTTGTATTTTCCAGATGGATGGTAATGTTGAGTATCTTTTCATGGGCTAATTGGCTATTTGTACATCACAAGCCTTCCAACAAACATACTTATCAACTTCCTACTATGTATCAGCAGTGAGGAGAGAGTGGTGAGCAAGAAAGAAAAAGATCACTGATCTTACATTTTAATAAGAAACACAGACTACAAACATGTTACAAGTAAAATATGACAGTAATAAATGTTTTGAAAAAGAAAATCGAGGGTAATGTGAAGGTTAAAGAAGGTAGCAATCATCAGGGCAGCCAGGTAAAGGCCTCCCTAACAATATATTTGAACTGAGACCATAATGATAAATTAGAGCCAACTATACGAAGATCTAGGGGAAGAGTTTTCCAAGCAGAAGAGATGGCAAGTACAATACAAAGGCCACAAGGTAGGAAGGAACTACAGAGTACTGACCTAAATCTACAGATTCTTGGCCTAAAGAGCTTACATTTATGGAAGTCTTATCAGTCATTCATATTTCTGCATTGCAATTTTCGCTCTCTTAAAGTGTCTCATTTATGTGTTTACTGGTTTAAGGCCTGTCTCCTTGACTTCAATGCAAGCTCTGTGAAAGCAGGGCCCTATCCCATCTGTCTGTTCATGACTGTATTCTCTGCCCCTGGCACAGAGCAATTATGTAAATACTATATTTGCTATGTTCTAAAAATACTTGAAGTTGGGAGACTTTCCAGAGTTCAAACAGATCAAGGGTCACTTCAATGTCTTCCTGGCGGAACAACTGGGTACTGGGAAGGCTATCGTGAGAAGACTGGGGAAGCTTCGGAAGGACAAGCAGAAGTCCAAGCTCCCAGAAGGGTCGCGAGGCGTGGGGTGGGGGCTCACCTGCCGAATAGCTGCCAGCGTGTTCTCCGGCGCGTCGTGACTGCCGCCGCGGTGGGCGATGGCGGAAACGCGGTTCCGGGGCCTAAGCACCTGCAGGGCCCTGCGGGCGGGCAGGGGCTCAAAGCTGAAGAGGCGCAGGAGGAGGTAGAGGCTGCAGGTGAAGAGGCAGGCATTGAAGGGGCTGCGTGTCGCCAGCAGCAGTAGCAGCAGTAGGAAGGAGAAGGTGCCCAGGAGGCCCCCCTGTTCCTCCCATAGCCACATGCCGGCGCCCGCACCGGCACTGAAGGAGTCCCAGACCCGCCGGGATCCCGGGACAGGAGAGCGAGAAGCAAGGGCAAGAGCCCAAGGCACTTGCCGCAGGAATACCCTTCGAGGGGTACAGCGCCGCACAATGGCGGCGGCGGCGTTCACATCCGGAGAAGGAGCCAGCAGGCTAACCAATCAGGACCGGGGATCCCAGAGGTGGGGGGCGGAGCCACTGGATGGCAACGGAGGCGGGCTCAGGTACCAGGCTCAGGTCCCAAAAAGTGGATTTTGGGTTACGCTGGGATCTAGACTTCAACCCGGCTTTCATACTCCCGAAGGGGAGGGATGCAAGAGCCGTTGTAGGGTTGTATAATTGCAAAGGATCTTCGTGACTCCTTCATTCTGCCCTCCAGGACACTGCCCAGGGAACCTTGAAGGGGCAGGACGCTTTTTTTTTTTTTTTTTTTTATTCATTTTAGAGAGGAGACAGAGAGAGAGAGAGAGAGAGAGAGAGAGAGAGAGAGGAGGAGCTGGAAGTATCAACTCCCATATGTGCCTTGACCAGACCAGTGCAGGGTTTTGAACTGGCGACCTCAGTGTTCCCAGGTCTACACTTTATCCACTGCGCCACCACAGGTCAGGACGCTTTTGACTATTTTCTCAATTCAGTTCAAGGTGCGCCAAACACCAATCTGGCTCTGGCTGTCAGGACTCAGCGCTGAACAAGACCTATACGGGGTCCCTGCTTCCCGGGGGTTCACATTCTAGTGGGGGAATATAATAGTGTTAGGGAGCACAGCCAGCATTTATAGAGCACCTAACATGTTCTAGGTTCTGTGCGAACAGTTGCTTCATGCGTTATCTCATGTAGTCTCACTACAGCCTCAGTGGGTAGGTATTAGCTCAGGAGAATGAATCCAGTCGACTTTAGAAGGATTTTTCAGATTCTGAGGGAATGAAAGAGCATAGCAAAAGGAGGCATAATCGATTTATAAAGCTGAGAGGGATTTTAATGATTCCCTCATTTCATAGATGAGAAAACTGAGGCCAGGAGAGGTGAAGTGGATTGGGCAGTTAATAGCAGAGTCTGGACTGACACCAAGCCACCCCAGTTTTAGGCCATCTCAACCATTACTCCTCTTCTTAACTTTACTTCTCCACCTGCTAAGGGCCAGTCGTGAGCTTATGTACCAGGCACTGTGCAAGAATTATGTTATTCCTCATAATTACTCTTGTGACAGTCGCTTTTAAAACTCTCATTCTACATATGTAAAAATATGCATGGGAAGGAGGCAAAGGTAAAACCGAGTTAGGAAATGAAAGGGGCCACTACATTATATTTCCGAAGTCTGGTAACATGTTTAGATAAAGAACTTGGCCAAAACATTCGGAGCTTTTCCTGCCATCCTGAACCTGTTCTTTTCCTCGGACGTTATTTTCCCACCGATTTGCAAAAGGGCAAGAGATGTCTTAAATTTTAGATTTGGCATCTAGGATTGCGCAATTTCTTATTTACAGAAATAAAAAAGTTGGTGAATGTCTTATGTTTTCCAACAACCACACAGAAAAAGGGAGCGTTCCCATTCAAATAAATTATAATGGTAAAGGAAATATCTTGCAGTTGAAGACTACATTTCCCACCGTGCACCGCGCGTCTCTTAATTACTACGACCTCCATCACTGGACCAAGACGCTAACCAGATGCGCAATGCACCTCGGGGATTGCAGTTTTCTGGTGGCCCAACCGTTCCAACGGCCCGGGAAGCAAACACCGGAAGTATCCGCCCTGAGAGGTGGAGTCCGGGTGGCGGCAGCCGTTGCCAGGAGCCCGCGTTGCCGCCCGAGACCGATAATATGGCCGGGAGGAGGAGGAGAAGGCGGCGGAGGACTGAGCTGCTCTCTGTCAGTACCAATTGAGCCGTTTGCTCCCTGACAAGGCCTGTGGTGAGGGAACGAAAGGTGACCTGGCCGTGGGAGATCAGGTGTGTACATGCTGAGGGGACCTGACTTAGAGAGTCCCTGCAGCGAGGCCACAGGGCGAGGCAGAATTGGCGCCCTGAGGAGCTGAGCGCGGGCTCTTTCTTGTACGGAACCGGAGAGCCAGTGTTGGGCTCCCAGGCCTCGAGCCCCTGGAAGGGCGCTGGTGTGGAGAGACGGCTGCCCAGGCACCGGCGACGTCGGGCACCGAGGTGATGCTCGGATGCTGGCACTGCCTGGTGGGCCCTCGGGATGGAGCCTCATCGGAGAACCCAGGGAGGTGGGCGTGGGGCGCTGCGAGGAGAGCAAAGGGTCTGGGTACGTGAACTCCGGCCCCAGCCGGAGAACCACGTCCTATCGAAAAACTGGGCCTTCCCGCCCCCCGCGATGCTGGCGAGGCAGGCGTCCCCAGGGTGTGCACTGGCCATTTCTGAGCGCGGGTTACCGCAACCAGCCGCCCTAGGAGCGCTGTTGTCTCTGCCTTTGCGCCTCTCTGGGGCATAAGCAGGGGCATAATGAAGCACATTCTCTTGATTGCCTCTGATGCTGCTAGGCGGTTCCCACTCTTTGCTTCTATCTGCTTTTGATCCCACTTCCCTATCCCTGATTTAGGCCAATGGCAGGCACTAGAGATTGACTTAATGGGGAAGGTCTGGATAGAGCGAAATGAGGAAGCCGATGTCCCACTTTCCGTCTTTTTAAGTTACGTTTGAATCTTACCAGGAACCAAGCACTGTCAGTGCCTTCCAGGAGTTCATAATGTAGTGATAAAAGTCATCACCATCACCATCACCGTCACCGTCATCATGTGCATAATAAAAGCAGCCCCCCCCCATTTCTTGATGCTTTCTGCATGTCCTGCAGTGTACTAATTGCCACACATGTATTAGAATCTCTTTGAGACAGATGAGATTATCCCTATGTTACAGAGGAGGAGACTGAGGCGTAGAGTTGGTAAGTGAATTGCCTAGAATTTATAGCTAGTATGTGCCTAAGAACCCTCCCCTGTATTGGCTCTACGAAAAGCTTAAGTCTTTGGGAGGATTGATGGGTAAATAACCAGCTGGAATCTGAAAACAAAGCAAGATCTGTTCTGTGGGGCTTTACATTCCCTTTGGTGACATTTCTGGTAGAGCCCTGGAGAGGAGCAGCTACCATGGCCTTGAGTCTGTGGGGTTTGCCAAAAGGCTTATTTGGAGAAGGGTCATGGTATAAATGGAGAGGGCAAAGCGTAGCTGAACTTGAGGCAACCAACAAATTATTAAGTGGGCCAGTAATGCCTTATGGTAAAGTATGGGGCAGTAGCTTCATGGTTGGAGTGGCCTTGTATTTAAGGCTCCCTTAAAATGAAACCTGATGACAGGTGTTGTGAGCAAGTGCTTTCTTGCTTAATCACATAGGATATGGATGCTCACTTTTTAAATGGTTGCCTTTGCAGTGGAGAGGTGCCACTTTCTTCAAGAATAGGGTCATCCATAAAACTACCATTCTCTAAATTCCACTCTTCCTTGCTAGCTTTTTAAACATTATTATTTAAACTAATCACCCTAATTTATTTGTTCAATATTTTTTATCAAGTGCTACTGTGTGCTGATGCTGTCCTGTGTAATGGGGATTCAGTGGTGAGCAAGACTCAGAAAGTACCTGTGCTTATGGAGCTTACGTTTTGGTGGAGGAAGACGGAGAGAAACCAAGGAAATAAACAAGATAATTTCAGATAGTGGTAAGTGCGATGAAAATTGGAAAGCAGCAGTGTAATGTGGTAGTGACCGACGCAGGGTTAATTTAATGGGATGATCAGGGACAGCCTTTCAAAGATAAACAGGCTGAGACTGAAGGATAAGAAGGGTCCAGTCCTGCTCTTCTGGGATCATTTGGTAATTTCCGTAATCATTTTAGTACTTGTATTTGGATGTTTAATGCATTAGCATATGCCATAATTTATACTGTAATAATAATAAATTATTATACATCTGCAATATGAATGATGTGCACGTACTGTTTAAGTAATGTGAATTTAACTTTCTTAAACAATGAGGCATAACTATATGACGTTGGAAAAAGAAAAGAAAACCATTGCCTTAAATTTTATTTCCTTAAATTTCCCAGACCTTTAAAATATAATTTCATGCTTTGAGTGTATTTTCATAGGGAATATGTTACATTAATTATGTGAGTAATTTATATATGTTCCCTGTAAAGCTGGATGTGTGGGTTGTATTAAAAAATATTTTGAAGTATTTTAGTAGCAGTGGGGTTATTTGATTTCCTCTTACATCTTAGCTTCTGCTAATTTTGGTTGTTAAGACCCATAACATCAGTTAAAAGCTAGACTAACACTTGAGGTCTTGCTGTAGTTATGATGCAGTAAGGTATTGGTTTTGTTTTTTACTTTTGCTTGTTTTATGTAAGTTTAGAAAATAATCTGATTCATACTCTAGAGAACCATTTCTTTGAAATTAAACACTTACTTTGCATAAGTTGAATATAGAAATAATTAGAATTGATGGGATGGTAGGAAGAAGTTATTAAGCTACCCAGTTGATCAAAAGTAGCAACATCTTATTTTTACATGATCTAATCATAATTTTGAATATGCTTTTTCTTCATTTTTAATTGTGCTATATTTTCTCCCCTGGCATTTTAGTGTACTGAATTCTTAAGTATGTTGAGGCTTAGAACAGTATCATATTCAATCTACTTTATCCTTGCCTGTTCTACATTGTGAATTGAATTTCCCTACCTCTTTCTTTTTTGTTGATTAATAGTGTTTAAATGAACATTACTATATTAGTTTTTCTCTTTTCATCATTCATTCCCCTGTTGGTTATGAGTCTAATGATAATTCTCTTTTTATTTTTCCTTGCTTATTTAAAGGAAACAGTGTTGGACATAATGCTGTGGTAACAGGCAATCAAATATTTAAGGCTTGCTAGATGAATGAATATGGTGGCTAATCCTTCCTGTTACTTTGTATTTTCATAGTCACCATCACAATTCCAGAAATTGTGAAGTTACTGAGCTGATTATTTTAAGTTACTAGGGAATAGTTCTCATTTTTAATAATAAAATAGAATTATTACAAGTCAATAGATTTTCTGTTTTCTACTGCTGATTTAGTTAGTGATGATGAGTCATAATATATATTTTAAGATATGCAAGTAATAGACTTTGAACTTCATAATAGAAAAATAATTTTTAAAACTAAATATCTTCTTTTATTTGAATAGCCTTTGTCTTTTTTTCTTTCATTTTTTGCTACAAAAGCCCTTTTGTTTTGGTTGCCTTTGTATCATTTAGTTTTTCTTGTGCTGTATAATTAAGTAATACTAAAAAAAATTCTGTTATATAATCTAAAGTTAGTAAAGTGATATAGTGATATAGAACTTTGTGTCCCTTAAGTAGGTTTCACTGGTAAGTTCTTAGTACTTTCTGAACTAATCGCTTTTAGACTGATTTGCATACAACTATTCAGAAATATTTAGTATTTGAAGCAAGCCTTACCTGGGTAGGATCTTGCCCCACTTACATATACTCAAGAATTAGCTCCTGCTCAGTAAAAATTTGGGGAAGATCAATTCTAGGAATTGCGAATTCTGGGAACATTTTAGTGCTCTATAACATTGGTCAAATAATGAAAATCTATGTTTCTCAGCACATTAAAAATGACAATTTTATCTTTTGTAGTGTGGTTGTGGGAAGATGGAGGAATATGAGAAGTTCTGTGAGAAAAGTCTGGCCAGAATTCAAAAAGCATCACTGTCCACAGAGAGGTTTCTACCTATCCAGTCTGAAAGTGTTTCACTTATTCGCTTCCATGGAGTGGCTGTGCTTTCTCCGCTGGTAAACATTCTTTGATTTTAAATAACCATTTTTCCTATAGTGAACCACTAAGGCAATTCATAGGAAAAATAGGTTTATAATGAAAAGTTTATAAATGTCACAAAGATGCCTAACTTATTTATAATTTAAAAAATACAAATGAGTTAGCGTTATTTTTACCTATTAGATTGGTAAAGATCTGGTAGGACCTAGTTAGTGTTGGTTAGGTTGTGGGGAAAAGGCAGTTTTGCTGAGAGAATCAGTTGATTTTACTTTTTGAGCACTTTGGTCAGGTTTATTAGAATTTAAAAGTGTACATAACCTTTGCCTCAGCAATTTCATTTTGGGGAATATCTTACACTAAATGACCAAAGAAATATTATAAAATTAGAGTTGCATTTTTTAAAATAGCTAGAGTGTTGAACAACCTAAATGCCTGTCAGTGGTGGACTAGTTTAACTAGGGTCTATTTCATAGTATCTCATACATGCCTTTAAAATGAGGACAGTAGACCTAAATGTGTGGGCATGGAAGGATCTCTGTGAGCTGTCCTAAATCACAACACACAGTGTCCTCTCGGAGGCGATGGAGAATAGTGGTTAAAAGCCCAGCTCTGGTGCCTTCTGGCCTAGATTCAAATCATTGCTCTACTACTTCCCTGCTCTGTGAACTTGCAGGTCCATTTTCCTTGTTTGTTAAATTAGGATAAAAATAATGCCTACCTCACAGGGTTATTTGGAGGATCATTAGTACATTTAAAATGCTTAGAACACTACTTAGGCCATAGGAGGTACTTAATATATGCTATTTGGATTTCTTATTTGTTTATGACTTCAGAGAAAGAGAATAAGGTAAGGGGAGAGAGAAAGAGAGAGAGAAACATTCATCCGTTGTTCCATTTTTGTACTTGCATTGGTCGCTTCCTGTGAGTGCCCTGACTGGGGATTGAACCCGCAACCTTGGTGTTTTGGGATGATGCTCTAACCGACTAAGCTAACTGGCTAGAACCCCTGTTTGGATTTTTAAATAAGGATATTGTATTCTTTCTCTGGGGAGGGATAAGGAAATACAGGATGAGAGGGAAGATGCATTTTTTCATCATAACCCTTTGATATTGATTGCATATTTTTAAAATGTGATTCTATTTCAAGTCAGAAAATTAATAAGATTGAAAGTGAGTTTAATTTTTTTTGTATAATAGGAGTTAAAAGATCAGTATTTTCTGCCATCCTTTTGTGATGAAACTTACAAATATACAGAAAAGTTGAAAGAATAGTACCATGACTACCTATATATCTAGTAGTTAGATTCAACAATTGGCATTTTTGCCATCTCTGCTTTATCATGTTTGTGATTTTATATATGTGTGTATTTACCTACTCTTTCTGTTTTATTGCTGCGCCATTTAAAAATTGCAGATATATGACACTTCTCCACCAAGTACAGGTTGGGGTAAAAGTAGGTTTACAGTTGCTCATATGGAAAATAATACAATAACTAATAAATAATACTACAATAATAAACCTGGTTTTGTGTACTCACAACTGGAAACCTACTTTTGCCCTGCCCTGTATTTTGGTATACATACTCTAAAAATAAGGATATTCTCTTATAAAAATCCCAATGCCATTATCACATCTTTAGGTAATTAATAATAATTTTAATAGCATTTAATATTCTGTTTATATTCAAGTTTCTGAATTTGTGCTCAAAATGTCTTTTATAACTTCTTTTTTCTAGTTTGGATTCAGTTAAAATTCACAAATAGCATTTGCTTGTTACAATTTTTAAATCTCTTTTGATATAGAACAGTTCCTCTACCTCTTCAAAGAATTTTTTTTTATGATAGTGAATTTTTAAAGAGACCAGAGCAGTTACCTTGTAGAATGCCTTATATTTTGAAATTGTCTATTTCCTTCATAATGATGTTTAACTTGTCCTCTAGTCCCTGTAGTTCCTATAAACTGGAAATTAAGTCTAAACGTTTGATTAGAATCAGGTTAAACATTTGGGCAAGAATTGTTTGGAGATGGTGCCATGTACTTCATAGTAAATTAAATCAGGATAATGTCTGGTTTCTCTATTTTGATGTTTAGTTTGAATACTTGCTTTTACAGTGGTGACTACCAGATGACTCTTTAAAGATATACATTTGTTTCCTCTTTTTTATTAGCAAGTAAACTGTGGAATGATTCTTTGGTACCATGCAAATAAGAAAAAATTTTAAAACAACATTTTTATCAGTTACTTGGTTACATATTGCTTGATTAGTTTAATATGGACCAAAATGTCTGCTCCTTATAGCTTAGAATCTATGACTCCATCAGTTACTTATTTATAAGCAAAGCCTGAAGTTTATGGACATTAATCCATGTTTTTATATAATATTTGATGGATGAGTATTGCAACTTTGGCATAATCTTTTATGACATGTTTGTCATTTGAATAAAGTCTAAAATAAGTCTTGACTCCTTAACACAGTGACTAAATTTCCTAGGACTTAATAATTAAGATTTAAATCCACTGCAAAGAGATATAAGGTCTAGAAGCCTTCAGTTTCTTAGGAACATTTTATTTTTAGTGGAGGTTACAATAAAGTGTGAACCAAGTATGTGTTCTGATTTTGTAGGCAAATAAAACATCAACTATTTATTTTACCATTAAACCTTTGGACATTTTCTTGAAGTAGCAAAGAAGTAAAATGTGCTTTTACTAGAAGATCAAAATTGAAGAATCTGACTGATCTAGTGAAGAAAGACACCACCGGGTGAAAAGCTCAGTGGCAGAAGGGCTGGTTTCTCTCTCAGTTTAGAGCATTTGATAAGGTTCTCTTTCTTTTAACCATTATTTTTGATTGAGAATCATTTGCATACAGTAAAATATACAGATCTTAAGCATTAAAGTTCCATGAATTTTGCTATATGGCATACACTTGTATAACTTACACCCACACTGAACATTTTCATCACCACTGAGAGATCTCACACCCCCCATCCCAGTCATTACTCCAAACCTCTTCAGATTTCTTTCACTAGTTTTAAGCACTCTGATTCAAAACTTCCAGATTTTTGCTATTTTTTTATATTTATGAGAAATAATTATTTATGATGTTTTGCAGCTTAACATTGAGAAAAGAAAGGAAATGCAACAAGAAAAGCAAAAAGCACTTGATGCTGAAGCAAGAAAGCAGATTAATAGGAAGAAAGCTTTACTGACTCGTGTCCAGGAGATTCTTGAAAATGTTCAGGTGTGTAATTTAAACCCTTCAATTATAGTTAAGAAATCATGAAGTAAGCGCTGAAGATAATATTTCAGAAATATATTTGCACTTACTAGTTAATTACCAATATACTTTACTGTTCTGTTTGAGAAGTTTGATAATTTGTGAAATTCCATTTCAGTTACTCCACAAAGAAAATTCACTTGCTTGTTTAGTGATGCCCAGTACTTGAATCAGAGGGTACTTAGACAATGGAGCCATACACTGAATATAATTGCTTCTTGTCTATGTCTTATGACTCTAAAAACATTGAATTCTCAGTGATAAAATGATAGAATTAGCTATTGTAGTTTGCCTCTGAACTAATCAGACTATTGACTTAATGACCTTATTCTCATTCTCCACTAAAGTAAATAACTACCCCAAATTTTTTTTGGTGAAAATTCTGCTTTTAGATACACCAATGCAATTTAGATTAGATAAATAGAATTGCCTACATGCATCTTAGATTCAAATTAAAACTATTTAAACAACACATCCATACCTTTTGTAATTATTTTTACTTAGCTTAATTTAAATTTGTTTCAACAATTTGTTTTAAGGTCCTGATCATTTCATACTATAAAGAAAAACAAATGAATTTGATTGAACAAAGAATTTCTGCCATATAAAGCATTGTTTTGCTGGTTATCTTTTTTTCATATTCTTGGGGTTTTGTGTTTTGTGTAATTCACACCAGATGAGACATGCACAATGAACCTTAGAAAATTTTCCATAAATAACTACTTTGCTCTCTCTGTGGGTAGTAGATTTTAATTTGCAGATTATAATTATTTCTCATATTAAGTTTTAAAAATATGTGTAACATAATAAAAGTAGGTTTTTGAATTGCTAGCTATTTTTTATTATCGAAACAAAAATGATATATCATTCTTTATCTTTTGAGGGAATATATCAAATACGTTATTAAAGAGATTATTGTTGAGTATGAAAACTTTCTCTGTATAATAGAATGTACAGTGTTGAACTGTAATGAATTAATTATGCAGGTAGAGAAGTTTTATATATTAAAAATAGATTTCTAAGCTCTGTTTCATCTGTAAAACCTGTGATTCTACAGTAGATTTTTTTATTCCTTAAATCTTGTAACCAAAAGCTTATGTTAGTGGTATACCAAAAACATCAAACTTATGAATATGTTCATGTTTTTGTGAATATGTATTTCTTTGCTTTATTTTGGTCCTGAGGTTGCGACTGAGTACAACGTGTTGTCCTGTTTATATAGCACAGTACCTGGAAACTATTACATGTTTTGGGATTAATAAGGTAAAATAGGAGTGTAAATAGGTCTAGGAAAAATAACTTAAAAGTCTTTCAATAATCAGGATTCTGGAGTCTATATTCTCATAATAATATGATAATGATTTCTGCCAGTTTAATATATACTTATATAATCTTTAGAAATCATCCTAGTTTCCTTTAATATTTTTGCAAACTCAAATTATTTAAATACAAAATATAATTTTATTTTGTCTTTTGGATCTCTTATGTATACAATTATTCTCATCTTAATTTTTCAAATTTTTTATTTTTCTTGTTCTAAAACTCAGTAGTAGTTCCTGTTTTAATGAATGTCAGTTAATCAAATTGAGATTTGCTTTAATAAATTGGGTTTTAAGTTGAAATTTTTCTTATTTTTAAGTAATTTAACCCATATGGCTCAGCTGTCATTTACTACAAATTTATTTCATCATATAGAAGGATTTTAGTTAAAATTTGGATGGAGTAAATATATAGGAGGCAGGAAGGAGTCTTATTACTGAATTATTTTTTCTTAATCAATATCTAGGGCAAGTTAGTCTTTGTTAAGGAGGGAATCATTATGTAAGAAATTTAACTACTTGCTCTTTATCATATACATTGCTTTCTTAAGTGATAGCTCTTATATTTGGAACAGTTGATGGCATTAGTAACATATAATCAGAAGAAAGTTAAGGAAAATGCTTTTATTCTAAAAGTAAATTGCACGTGGATATATGAATATCTATGAGTGTGTATACACATGCAAATGTTCAGAATAATTTTCTTTAAGTGTTAATAAATAGTTGGGGATGACCAATAGATGTTATTTATAGTAATTAGAGCTCCACGTGATAAAGGATTTCATAGAAAAAGGTAATCTTAGTTTTTGTTTGTGTTTTCAAATATTAGAACTCTGAATTTTCCATTTCAGCTTTATTTTAGAAAACAATGAAATCAAAGGGGTTTTGTGCAATAAGGAAATAATAATTTTTATATTTTCTTTTTCAGGTTAGAAAGGCACCTAATGCCAATGATTTCGATCAGTGGGAGACTGAAACAGTTTACTCTAATTCAGAAGTCAGAAACTTGAATGTTCCTACTACCTTTCCAAATATCTTGCCAAGCCCCACTGAACACTCTACTTTAGCAAAGTTTGAAAAGATAACTGGAATTTTGCCTCTGAATAATGAGGACCAATTTGAATCTAATGGGATAGACTTAGCTAAGGATTCAGAAGAACTTAATTCTCTAGACCAATGTGGTAGTTCACATCTTAGCCACACAGAAAATGAAGCTTCTCTGAAGACCTTCTCGGCAACCCCACAGGAGACTCTTATTTCTGATGGTCTCTTTCCAACAAATGAAGAAGAGGATCCATCACTTATGGAAGGAGTTACTCCAGATCCCTATGTAATGAGTCTTCAGAACCTGATGAAAAGGTCAAAGGAATATATAGAAAGAGAACAATCTAGACGTAGTCTGAGAAATAATACAAAGGGAAGTGTTAATGAGAGTCATTCAAACAAAGAAAATGATGCTGTTAAAGTGACTGACTGTGTACAGGAGAAGGGCCAGTTGATGGGCAAACACTGTGGTTCAGTGATTCCTGACAAACCAAGCCTTAATGAATCAAATGTTCTCCTCCAAGGTGCTTCCACTCAAGCAAGCAGCATGAATACACCAGTTTTAAGTAGCTTTTCTAAAGCAGACATACCTGTCGGAACTGGCCATCCCACTGTTTCAGATCCTGATTCTGATTTTAAAGTCATTCCCACTTTTGTTACTGGAAATAATGTTATCAAAAGTCTTACTGGTTCATATGCCAAATTACCTAGTCCAGAGCCAAGCCTGAGTCCTAAAATGCATCGAAGGCGTTCTAGGCCATCATCAGCATGTCATATACTTATAAATAACCCAGTAAATGCCTCTGAATTAAGTCCTAAAGGAAAAGAACAGGCAGTTGACTTAGCTGTTCAAGATACTGATGAAAAAACAAACGTACCTGAAACTGTGCCAAACTTACCAACTGATTTAACAGGAGTTTGTTCAAGCAAGGTTTATACCAGCAAAAATACATCTGAAGTGATACAGGAAATGGTTTTAGGTAATTCAAATCAGATATGTCAATCTTCAGGAAATCAATTAGAAAATAAAGTTATTCATGGACTTGCTATTGTGGAAGGTCAGTTAACATCTGATGGGAAAGGACCTTACAAAATGGACAGTGCATGTACTGCAATGCCAAGGTTGCATGAGCCATATGCCACCGTTCCGTGCATAACAAGTCAAAACTTTGGAACCATGAGTGGACAAAAGTCAACTAGTGTGTTAGAGAAAAACTGCAGTTTACAAATGGAACTGAATAAGTCCTATGATATAAAAAACCCATCTCCTTTACTGATGCAAAACCAGAACACCAGACAGCAGATGGATACCCCTACAGTGTCCTGTGGAAATGAGCAATTTTTGGATAACAGTTTTGAGAAAGTTAAACGGAGACTTGATTTAGATATGGATAGTTTGCAAAAAGAAAACTGCCCCTATGTCATAACAACTGGAATAGCTGAACAGGAAAAGCAACATCTGCCAGAAAAAAGATACCCTCAAGGATCAGTCTATATCAACAAGAATAAAATGTCAGAAAGTATTTCCAAAGGTAAGACTTGGAAGTGTTTGATACCTGCCAAGTAAGTGGTACCTTTATTTAATACTTTTAATAAACATTTTGCAAAATATATAGTAATAATTATCTTTATCTGTTCATTAGGGTAATAATTTCATCAGAGAACATATAATTAGCTACAGTTTGTTGCCATTTGATAGGCTTTTCTTACAGGATTTTTAAATTTAAATTATGAATCTTTCATAATCAATCCACTTGGTATTATTGGGAATATTGTTACTGACTGGAGGAAAAAGTTCTTGCGTGAATTATCACTCATTGTTTTTATCCCGTGTATTGGTATGATGTCTTCCTTTTGGACTGTGGTTTCTCATATTTTCATTATTTTGTCCTTTCATCTGTGATGAGATCTCCATGTAGTTGGCCTTTAACATCAAATTATTAGGGAAAAATATCACAAATAAGGCTCTATGAATAGTCTCTCAAGAATAGTATCTTTATTTATAGAAATTCAAATTTCTGTTGCATCTAATATATTAACAACTTGTTAAAACATTTATTACTCCTTACTTTCTTGTCACGGTTCATAACTCATCATTGCTGATATGGGAGACATTGATTTAATGTTAAATCAAGTAAGTTAAGCTCTTAGACATAGACATTTCAGCTTTAATGTGATACATATCTTCCTGAAACAAAACTTCACATTCTGTAAAATTGCATGCTAAAAATAATAGGGTTTATAGGAAAAATAGTGTTGGGGCAGACCATTTAAAACCTGTGCAACTTTATAAGAACGCTAGTAAAAACAACAGATGATAGCCTGGGAAGCTAACCTGGATTCTCCATGTAAACAACACACCATGGCTAGAGACTGTCTTAGTGAATCCCTAACATAGACAAAAGCCACAAGTGGGCCAGGGAGGCAGTGTTCCTCTCTAGCAAGGGAGACCCTTGTCTTGAAGCACTGGGCAGTGTTTAGTGAGGACAGGACTCTCTACATTATTAATTATTATTATTTTTTGCAGTATTTTTATTTAAAGGCTTTGTCAAAAATGCAGCCTTTCATGGAGTACTTTGAGAAGGGAGGGACAGAGAGGAGAAGGGGCATGGAAAAAAGCTCACTTGTCTGCTCCACTCGCACTTGTTCAGCAAGACTTATTTTCACATTCCTTTCAATGATATATTTGAAGTAAAAAATGTCGGCACAGGATAGGCGCTTGCCTTTGCATCTCCTGCACAAATCTTGATGACAGTGGGTGCAAAGCAATCCTTCTTAATAAAGTTGACAGCTTAACTAAGAACATTTTTAATAATGCACATAAAGAGTCTTCTTACAAATTGTTCTACAATCCAAACATACAATAATTGGAAAATGTTTAGAAACAAAAGCCAATGTAAAAGGACATTAAAACAACTAGAACGGTGCAGGTTCTGTATGGCTCTGATTTTACAGTTTCCTACTGCATCATCAATTTCAGAAATCGGTGCCTTTAACTGGCATCATTGCTCAGGATTTAAGGAAATACCTTTTCTTCCTGGTTTCATTTCATCTTGCAGATCCATCCAATATTCTTTAATAACAATTAGTACTACTCTAATATCCATTAGAAGCCAGAGGGAGCTCCTTTCCAAGGGGGAGCTCCCTGTAGGGCTCTGTTGAATGAGTGGATAAGGGCAGTGAGATGCGGGTCTTTATTTGATAGCATGAGATGAGTCGCAAAAGAATGTGGTTCAAAGTGGAGAGTTGGTGGTATCTTGATTTTATTATGTCAGGTCCAGGAATGCTCTCTGATTAAAGCATAATTTAAATTGATGATATAAAACATCAAATAATGGATTTGTAAATTTTCTAAATCTGAGGGGACGTGTTTCTTTTCAGAAAGTGAAGAGATATTAAAAAGCAAGATGTTAGCATTTGAAGAAATGCGAAAGAGACTGGAAGAACAGCACGCCCAGCAGTTGTCACTACTCATAGCTGAGCAGGAGCGGGAACAGGAAAGATTACAAAAGGTGAGGAATTAAAATGTAAGGAAATAAGACTGGTAAGTGGAATTTAGCTAGGGTGGGAACACCTAAGAATTTTATGGGGAAGATACTAGTAATTTCATCCAAATATCTTAATCTAAGGTGGTCATTGATTTTGATTCATGGGTAATATTTTTATTACCAGAATAGGTTTAATGTTTAAATTTTTATCTACAAATAATGTAGACTTTATCAAAAGGATACTTCATTGAATCCTTGATTCAAAACTTAATATTTTTAAAGGTATTTTATAAATAAATGCTGAAATAAGCATTCTGTGAGAATATACTGTATTGTAAGAGGAAAACACTTGTTTTAAGATTATTGTTACTACATATATCACATTTTAAAATCAAATTGTCCATTTTATTTGGGGGAGGAAAACTTCACATAGATAACAATTTGCTGATAATTACACATACTTTTAGCTAAACCTAAAATGATACTATTTTGGGATACAATTTAATAAAATATCTAGTATGTTATAATAAATTCTTAACCTATAGGAAATAGAAGAACGGGAGAGGATGATGAAAGAGAAAAATGTGCTTGCAGCCGAAGCCTCTGGACTGGATATTACCAATGCATTGGACTTAGAGTGGAGAAAAATAAGTGACTCCAGTTTACCAGGCACAGCGCTATCTCAAGTGGGCTCACTCCACACTTCAAATTCCAGTAGTTCTGGTAAATATTTAAAAATGCTTTTCCATTTGAAACACTTATTCTATAGTAAGATATTTTGTTTGGAACACTTTAAGATTGTATCTTTTTTCTTCAAGTAATTTCATGTCCAGCCACTGCTCTTAACCAGCTGCTTAATAACTAGTGAAAAAGTAAATGATAGCAGCGTATTAGACTGGTGAGCAGGTGTTCATGAGAAAAGCCGCCTTAGCAAGGAAAATATCAGGAAATTTGACTCGGAGTCCAGTCTGTCCATTCACGCAGTAGGTGATAGTTTCAAGTGAAAACAGTTTGCTATCTCCAGAGTGATCTTGAATTACTACATCTAAATTCCTGTGCCAGTAGGAGTTTATCTTCACATCTTCAATTATCCTAAGATGCCGTTTGTGTTGAAAAGACCCACCTGGTACATATACCTCACATCATAAATAATTCAGTGGATCAGCTTCAGAGACCATTGTCATTCTTTTTGTTGTTGTCCTAATGAGTGTCATGTTTATGTGGGTGTTTTGCATATTCTGATGGTCTGACATCAAGTATAATACTATATATTTGTCTAGGTTTCACAAATTCTGCCCTACAACATAGTTTTGGTTCTGTAAATGAAGCACCATTCTACCTCTGGGGATCATCAACTAGTGGCTTGACCAAACTCTCCATAACAAGGCCTTTTGGAAGGGCAACAACTAAGTGGTCTCAGGTGGGCAAACTTAATGATACATGTGTGTCCATCTGTCTTCTATTTATCTTTTTTTTTAGTGAGCTACATTATGTTTGATTATTGAAATCAGCTGGGATGTTTTTGTCATACATCCAATAGTTTACCTTTTATTAGAGTTGAAACTTCAACAGTACATACAAATATTGAAGAATTTAGTTTCATTGCAACAGATTAAGAAAAACAATGTTGAGTGTAATGCTCAGATTATTAAAACGTCTATATTATTTCTTCTAGGTTTTCAGTTCAGAAGTACAAGTAAAATTTAATAGAATAACTGCTGTGGCAAAAGGATTTCTTACTCGTAGACTTATGCAGACGGATAAATTGAAGCAACTTCGACAAACTGTAAAAGTAAGAAAATTGTAAATTATTTGTAATTCACTTGTGTGTTCGTTTCTATCAGTCTTGTTACAGCGAGTTGACAAATTAGTTCAGAACTTAGATCAAACTTTAGTTACTGTAATATAAGCAATTTTAGAAATCTGATGATTAATCTCATTCAGGTGATTTTTAAAAATAGATGAAGAAACACCTGACCAGGCGGTGGTGCAGTGGATAGAGCATCGGACTGGGATGCGGAAGACCCAGGTTCGAGACCCCGAGCTCACCAGCTTGAGCGCAGGCCCATCTGGCTTGAGCAAAAAGCTCGCCAGCTTGGACCCAAGGTCGCTGACTCCAGCAAGGGGTTGCTCAGTCTGCTGAAGGCCTGTGGTCAAGGCACATGTGAGAAAGCAATCAATGAACAACTAAGGTGTCGCAACAGCAACAAAAAACTAATGATTGATGCTTCTCACCTCTCTCCGTTCCTGTCTGTCTGTTCCTATCTATCCTTCTCTCTGACTCTCTCTCTCTGTCCCTGTAAAAAAATAAAAAATAAAATAGGTGAAGAAAGTATTTTGTGTATTTTCATCTCACCGTAAAGTGAGTGCTGATAAGTAATAGTTTTGTGTTCTTAGTAATTTTGGATTGACTGAGATAAAGGACAAAAGGAAACTCCAGTGATCACGAATCTTTCTAGAAATACGGTTTTTGAAGGGACATTTCCTCTTTCAGGACACTATGGAATTCATAAGAAGTTTTCAGTCGGAAGCCCCACTGAAGAGAGGAGTTGTTTCAGCACAGGATGCTTCTCTGCAGGAAAGAGTGTTGGCTCAGGTAACTGTACTGGTCCGGGAGGCTTCGGGACATGAAAATGCTTCCTTTTCCTCCCTTCACTTACCCACTGAAGATATTTCAGTTAAAACTTTTTCTCTAAGTAAAAGTATATATAATATTACCAATCCCTGACCTCATCTTTTTAAATGGGTACAATGTTTTCTTTTGAACCTAGTTGCGAGCTGCCCTGTATGGTATTCATGATATATTCTTTGTGATGGATGCAGCTGAAAGAATGTCTATTCTGCGTCATGACCGGGAAGCTCGCAAAGAGAAAATGCTTAGGCAAATGGTATGTTACCTGATTTGGTGATGATTGAGTGACAGAGAAAACTATTTCTTCCACAGTCACAAAATACTTCTGACAGCAGGTGTCTGGTTTTTCCCCACTGGGTGTCCAATGATTAAATTCAATTCTGATGATACCTACCTGGAGGTATCAGATATTACAAGTTAAGGAGGCAGTTAGACTGCCCCCACGCAGACACCAGTCAGTTCCCAGGTTGTCATTTGAATTGATGGCTATAAATCTGAGTTCCATAACCCCCACCTTTAGGTCAGTAGTTTTCTAGAATAGCTCACAGAACTCAGGGAAACATTTAACTTACATTGACTAGTTTATTATATAATAAAGGACATAATAAATTATTTAGATGACTAAGCAGATGAAGAGATGCATAGGGCGAGGTCCAGAAGAGTCCTGAGCAGGCACTTCTCTTCCTGTAGAGTCGGGACGTTCCAGCACATGTGTGTTCACTAGCCCGCAAGCTCTCTAAACTTCAGGGGTTATGGAGGCATGATCATGTAGACATGGTCAAGTCTTAACTCAGTCTCTGGCTCCTCGCCTGTGGCTAGAGACTAGGGGGTGAGGCTGAAAGTTCCAAACTTGTAGTCGTGCCTGGTCTTTCTGATGACCAGCCCGCTTCTAGGAATCCACCCAGAGGCACCTCCTTGGAATAAAAGTGTTCCTCTCACCCAGAAAATTCCAGTGGGCTTAGGAGATCTGTGTCAGGATCTGAGGTCAAAGACCAAATATTAGAACAAAAGATGCTTCTACCTTCCTTATCACTCAGATTACAAGGGTTTTAGGAACTTAGTTCCGTAGGGAATTTGGGTCAAAGACCAAATATTAGGAACCAGGGACAAAAATAAATATATATAGATTCTTCTGGATTTGGAATAATTGATAGTAAATATCATTCTCTTTAGCACCCTTCCCACAATTCTTAAGCACAGGTAAATTCCCAGGATTACCAGCAGCATTTAAATCTGTAAATGGATTTAAAAGAAATGGAAAGAATTGCATATTGTTTTGTGATTAGATATTTGGAGTCAAAGCTTTCAATGTTGCTTGCATGCCTGATAAACTATCATCTGCTTCTGATGGTATTTCCTTGAAACTGTCATGTGGCTTTTGCCTTTTCTGGAAATCAGTTAGAAAACAGGCTCCAGGTTGATTTGAAATATATCTGAGTGTTGGAGATTTGTGGTTTGAATCAATGACCTTAGTGTGGGTAGCAAAAGGAAAAACAAGCAAATATTTCATTGGGAAAATATAATTTTAATTATGTTTTTTAAATTGGACTGAATTAATTATGAAGACTAAGTTAAAGTTCAAAATGCTCATATGAGACGCTTGTCCATGCCATTGAGGCCATCCTATATGTAATTTAGTGGCATTACCTGTTCGTTAGAGCTTTATGTTACCTTTGTATTTTAAAGGATAAAATGAAAAGTCCACGAGTGGCTCTTTCAGCTGCAACACAGAAGTCTCTTGATAGAAAGAAGTACATGAAGTAAGTTTTTTCACATCAAATCACATCAATTATTACCAAACCAACTAATTTTAGTCATCTGTTGATCTGTCTTTAATTTCATATTAGAAAGATTCGTTCACTCTTCTGCAGCTGAACTGATAGAAATCCCATTTATATAAAGAGTTTTATTTAAGTCTGGTGGTAAGCCTATCCAGGAGGTGGCGCAGTGGATAGAGCGTCGAACTGGGATGCAGAAGACCCAGGTTCAAGACCCCGAGCTCGCCAGCTTGAGCTCGGGCCCATCTGGCTTGAGCAAAAAGCTCGTCAGCTTGGACCCAAGGTTGCTGGTTCCAGCAAGGGGTTGCTCGGTCTGCTGAAGGCCCACGGTCAAGGCACATGTGAGAAAGCAATCAATGAACAACTAAGGTGTCGCAATGACAACGAAAAACTAATGATTGATGCTTCTCACCTCTCTCCGTTCCTGTCTGTCTGTCCCTATCTATCCCTTTCTCTGACTCTCTCTCTGTCTCTGTAAAGTCTGGTGGTAAATCTGATTTAACTTTTAGATAAATGTATTTATTAACTACTACTTATGTAAGTGGCAGTCACCCTTATATATAGTGCTTATTTTATATCTTTTAAATATATTCTTTTTCTAATACCCTAAAGATTTTATGGGAGGAAAACCTTAATGCAAGGAATATCCAACTTGACTTGGGTGGTGAACACACAGTTCAGTGTGCAGATGATGTAGAATTGTGCACCTAAGATCTTTATAATTATGTTAACCAGTGTCAACCCAATAAATTCAATAAAAAAGGAGACAAAAGGAATAACCTACTAATTCTTGTTAAAACTGTTTTCTTGAGCCTGGCCTGTGGTGGCGCAGTGGATAAAGTGTCGGCCTGGGAACACTGAGGTTGCCGGTTCAAAACCCTGCACTGGTCTGGTTAAGGCACATATGGGAGTTGATGCTTCCAGCTCCTCCCCCCTTTCTCTCTTTCTTTCTCTCTCACTCTGTGTCTCCTCTCTAAAATGAATAAAATAAAAATTAAAAAAAAAAAAAAACTTTTCTTGAGATTAGTCTCAACAAATTAATCTCAAGAGATTAATAGAGGTCTTTTGGGGTGCACCAGTTTTAGATGATTTGTTTCTGCCACCATTTATCACATTTGTAAACATTTTTCCCCTTTTCTAAATACATTGTTTGTGTGTCCTTGTTTTGATATTATATCAGAGCTGCTGAAATGGGAATGCCAAATAAGAAGTACCTGGTTAAACAAAACCCTTCTGACATAAGGTGAGAAAAATCACTTAGTCTCAATGAGAGGCTATTTATTTTAGTGTTTTAAAAAAAGGTAATAAATCCTGAGCTTGCTTTTTGTTGTCTTTATGTCAGTAGAACACTCCCTGCTGAGTTGGAGTATCCCCAGTTCAGAATTTATATTAACACCTGGTCATATGTCAGACCAGATGTTCCTAGAGATTTTTATGGGACATGCTATCTCTGGTGGAAATTTAAGTCCATATGTCCCAAATGTTCTGAACTCAGTTCATAGTCCAGGGGCCTCTGATATTTATTTGAACACCTTAGAAACCTAGCTTAATATTTCTGACCTGTTTTACTTTTGTAAGTGAAGTTTCTTCTCTCAGATGTTTGAAGGGAAAAGTTGGCTTTCTTAAAGTATGTAAATAATCTAAAAGAAGAAGGATTAATACTTACGGTGGATATCTCTTTCCTGACAAAAACCTAAAGTTTGGGCTCTTGGTGAACAAATTACCATATTAATTTGTTTTAATCAGTTTGCTTTGCTTTGCAGTATATAGGCCATATTGTGACTTCTACATCACTGTTACCATTGTTTATCTATTGAATGGGGGCAAAACAGAATTTATCCTGTTGAATTAATTGTTTATTTACTTTGTCAACAGAGTCCTTCAGCCAAACCAAGGACAGAATGCTCCTGTTCATAGGCTACTTAGTAGACAAGGGTAAGAATGCAACACATATGGGTATTAAAAAATATTCAAATCAAGATTAGCTTTGAGAAGGAAACTAATTTAGTGCTCTTTATTAAAGGATAACTATTTTCCAAATGTGATATTTTTTATAGCATTAGAAAGGCCTTTTAAAGTTTAATGTGCAAAGATAACCCTTTGGTTTACTATTGTGTATAATACTTTAATTATCACCTTATGTTGGCATGTTTTTACTTTTCATTTCATACCATTTGCTCATTAAATATTGGAAACATCTGTATAGTAAGTTCAGCATCACCAAGGTGATTCTTCAACAAAGTATGTTATAGACTCCTGTGAAGCAAAGTATAGCTTCCTTAATGAGCACACGTGAGACTTAAATTCTTTCAAGCTGACCTGTGCCTGTGCTGAGAATAGTAGATGTGGTATGGTTGCTTTCTTTGAATGTTGAACATCTAGACCTTAATGCAAGTGACTTATTAATTTTTTTATATTCAATTAGAACCCCTAAGACATCAGTGAAGGGGGTTGTGCAAAATAGACAGAAGTCTTCACAGAGCAGAGTGCCTAACAGAGCGCCTGGTTCAGGTGTGTAGCAATGAGTTCCTGAAGCCCATCTGAAAGAAGTGCACACGCTGCCCTGCAGTGCAGGCCCCATGCGTGGGATCTGTTTTCTGTCCTTGTCACCATAACTCTGGCATATTCACAGTCATTCCGACTTGAGATCATTTGTGTTGGTATTCTGTGGCAGTCAGGAGATCTTAGTAAAACTGGCTGCAGTTTTGATTTCTGTAATAATTCCATGGAAACACTTTTATTTTTTTAATCTGAAAAATCTGTAGAATTAGACATGCTTAATTCAGAAACCTTTTTAAATGAGTGAAATGTAACAATGATCTCATGCCTAAAGCTATGCATGTTCAGTTTTGGGGAAATGTAGCTATCACCCAGGGATACTTTTATCTGCACAGAAGGGGAAGAATTTCTCCCTCTGACCACAAGATCATGTGAATATGCCAGTTAGGAGGGGTAAGTTTTTTTTTCCTTAGTCTTATGCTCAATAAGGAGCTTGAGTTAAATCTCTCTTTATGTCCATTATTTGTGGATTCTTTAAGGGCTAAACTAAATACTATATTTTTAAAGTCTGTGTATGGTGGCAAGAAGACAAATTCAATGTTGAACTAATGCAAAACTCTTAAGCTAATGTTTTATTATTTTTTAAATATCTTTGTTAAGATACTTTGATAAGCTTACCAAAAAATTACGTGACCCATTAAAAATACTTTCAAAATGCTTTTCTTTAACTATATTGCTTTTTAAGCATTTAAATGAAACTAAAAATAATCACTAGGCAATGAAAATTTAATCTTTAATCAATTCTGATCTTATTAATATACACTTAGCATATCTTAGAGCTTTTATTACTAAGTAATTTCTCCAAATTAGGAGGGAACAAGCAACATATGGAATTTTTTTGTTACTACCACTTGTTCACAAAAGTTCAAAGAAGGAACAAGATACTGACCTTTCGCATGTAGAGAATGAATTTAATTCACAATGTTGCATGTACAGACGATAATTTAAATGTCATCTTTTGATAATTTAAATGTCATCTTTTGGAAGTCATCGTGAGTGACAGTGGATTCTTCTAAAGAGATTATGCAGTTGAAGATCCTGCTTATTCCAGAGTTAGTCAGAATTAGCTGGTTTGAAAGATAATCTTTTTAAAAACTCAGACCAAACACCAGATCAGTTGCTTGTGAAGTTATTTGGAATTTTAAGACATTTGATTCTTCACCCATGTTAGTGATATATATTGTGAAAAATTCTAGCTAGTTAGAAAATCGTTGAGGAACTAGTATTGTTTTGCCTAATATTATCTATTTGCCATAGTGACTACATTCCATGTTCTTTTCTCATGCATTTCATTTTCACTTTTTGTCACTTGTGAATCTATAAGCAAAATAGCAACTACTGTTTTTATTCAGTAATGCTCAATAGTGTGAAGGATGAATAGGAACTCATTGCAGTTAATTATACGTAATGAAATTCAGTATTGAGAATTATTGTGGTTTAATTGTATCACAACATAATAATAATAATTTCTAGCATGCACAAGAAAAAGAGAGACAAACAGGAATGGAGAGAGATTATGAGAAGCATCAATTTGTAGTTGCATCACTTTAGTTGTTCATTGATTACTTCTCATACATGCTTTGATGGGGGGCTCAAGCAGAGCCAGTGACCTTGGGCTGAAGCCAGTGACCATGCGGTCATGTCTGTGATCCCATGCTCAAGCTGATGAGCCAGGGCTTAAGCTGGCAAACTTGGGGTTTCAAACCCAAGACTTCAGTATCCCAGTTTGATGCTCTATCCACTGCATTACCACCCATCAGGCACAACATAATTATTAATACAAGTGAACTTAACCCTTGAATTAACATGTGTAATTAATATGTATCTAAACAAGTACAGAAATTCCTATATTTTCTAAAGATTTATTTATACATGAGTGTGTATTTAAATTATTAAAAAAGACTAGAAAATTTTATTCTTTTAAATAAAATGGAAAAAATAAAAAAGCCTGACCTGTGGTAGCGCAGTGGATAAAGCATCGACCTGGGAACACTGAGGTCGCCAGTTCAAAACCCTGCATTGGTCTGGTCAAGGCACATATGGGAGTTGAGCTTCCAGCTCCTCCCCCCTCTCTCTCTTTCTCTCTCTCTCTCTCTCTCACTCTGTGTCTCCTCTCTAAAAAATGAATAAAATAAAATGGAAATTTGAGATATGACTGATTAAAATTCTAACTATGAATCTCAACACAGAGATCCATAGTTGTTCTTGAAAAGATTACTCTTTCCTGTTTAGATTTTTAATAGCCTGAAATATGTTTCAGACAAATTTGAAATTAGGCTTTGATTTGATCTACATGGATAATAAACCCTTTATTAAGCAATCTTAGGAAACTCATTTTTGTTAAAATGGTAATTCTTAGACTGACGTAGAATTCTAAGGTGTTAAGATTTGCTGCAAAGCACTAAAGATATTTATAGTTTTTACAAAATAAATTGCAATCTCTGATATCGTATGTTTTAAAACATATTGGCTCATTTGATGTTTTGTACTTAACTCAAGAGTTGATAGTGAAATTCAAAACCACTCATGAAAGCAACAGGAAGCAGTAATACAAAATAGTTAAGGAATGCAACAAATCACATTGATTGGAGTCTCAGAGTTTCCACTTCTAGCTCTGTTACTCAGGTGACTTACTCTCCTGTGGCTCCGTTTTATTATCCTTGGAATAGAGGTAACAGTTCCTACCTCAGGCTTTTATGTAAGGATTAAATGTGATAACACATATTGCTTAACTTACGTGCCTGGTACATAGTAAGCACCCTTTAAATGGTATTATAAAAACTAATACTGAGAAATAATATCAGTTTTTCTCTGTTTTTAGGAGTATATGCAGGAAAAATCCAAAGAAAGCGGCCAAATGTTGCGACAATTTAAGAAGACAACATTCATTAGGATAAAAAGGCAGGGAGGGTTTCGTCCATACTTTGGTCCCTGCCCAGGACTGTTCACTTAACCCTGGATTCTGTTTACACAGACCAAGTACCATCAGAGGGCTGAGTACTTATGTGGATAACATGGTCAGCCTGGCTAATTTCTTCCACAGCTCCACTTTCCTCTTAATGTTAGGTTTGGATGAAGACAAATTAGTATGTAATTAATTGACTCAACTCTATGCTTAACCTGTACAAACAGAAGTTTTTATTATGTACCCATGCCTGCTGAGAACCTTTTCATAAATTTAAAAGGACATTTGGGTTTATTTCTATAGAATGTTTAAAAGGTGTGATAAAATATAAGTTCTAAATACAAATTTCATTCATCTCTGCATACCGATGGCTAAATTTGATAAATTAGATAATGTTCTCTTCAAGGGAAAATTATTGCAAAATAATGGTTTCCCCCAGTTTTGTAAAAACTGGATTAATCTCTCAGTCTTCATATTCTTGGTCTTACGGGATAACCACATAGAGTAAAACACTTGCTTGCAGATTGTGGTCCGCCTCAAGTTACCACAGAAGTGTGTAGGGGTCACAGCATTTTGGTCATAAGCACATTTCTCTCAACAGCTAGTTGTCTTACAAAAATGTTAGGTTTAATGTATGTTGCCCCAGTATTCTTAGAAACTTTTCTACTAAATTATAAAACCTTTCTTGGAGGGTGACAACTTTGGTGAAGACAGCACAATCTTCCTCAATGTAATGGCATGCATTATTACTACATTCCTTTCTGTAACAGAATGTTGCATGCAGGTTTACTTTCTATTTAGTCTTTGTGTTTTGTTTCTTCATAGTCTGCTTTTTATAGCATGCTTGATTTAGGAGAGAATGAAGGGCTATAGAATAAATAATAAATTCATATTTCCAAATGGAATAGTAATATTGTCTAGTTGAAATTCTATATTACTTAAGAGGCACTGCTTTTTAAAATTTTTCATTACTAACATTCATTTAAAATAAAAACCAAAAAAATGTTACCACGGAATATGACTTTATGAAAGAGAATACCATTGTTAATTTAGGATAGTGTTTCCAAAAAGGGCTTTGTGTTTCTCACAGGAAATCAGGACTATGGACATTTAATCTTTCTAACTTGAATTTTTAAAAGATACTGATATTTTGAAAATGCAGACTATATATTCCTATTATTCTTTAAAGAATGGTGATAAAGATTTTTTTTTCTGTTCTATTTAGATTTAACTTTTACATTCAGCTGTAGATGAAAAGTAATAACCTATTCTGGGTGTCAACTTAATTTTGAGACATATTGTTTATGGAATGAGTGAACCAGGAAATTAGAAGACAGTCAAAAATTTCTGAGCTACCAATTTTTTTTTATGTGTAGGCAAGTATATCAAATTATCTTTTTTAATATGATAAATTGTGCTTTATTGTTCTGAAAACTCAGGAGACAGCTTACTTACTCATATCATTGTGGGTCTTTCCAATAAGAAAGATACTAAAAGTTGTGTGTATACTAATGCAAATTAGCTAAAACAAATAGTATGTTTTGGAGAAAGTTAAACTAGTTTTAGATTAAGGATAAAAACTTGAGTGTTTTTTTTAAAGATGAGAGCTTGTATGCTTTACACATTTTTTAATGTTCACAGCTTTTCTCAGAAAAGTGCCATTGTTTTGTGCTTTCAATGGATTTTTATTTATATACTTTATTTTTTTTTATATTTACTTTGAAGTGGAATGCCCATTAATGTAAATTGTATTTATTTTTATACTTTAATTTTCATTAGTTTTGCTTCTAGGAAAAAGGCAAAATAAACTTTTCATTTTAAAGGCAATCTAGTTTGATCTGTTTTATTTACCAAGAAAAGGACTGTTAAAAAAAAAAAGAAAAGGACTGTTAAGGGATCAATACTAAAAAAGTATCAGGTCAAAATGTTAATACTTTAATATAATCTTTTTTTATAGTTAGAAGTCCCATGAAAGGTATGTCCCACTATTTAATATGTAACCCATACCAGTGCTTATATCAGCATTTAATTTTTTTAAATTTATTTAATTAATTGTGTTTACATATTCTAGGGTGACCCCGACTGTATCCCCCCTCCCCCATATTCTCCTCAACATCTCCCTTACTCCCCTCCCGTCAGCACCCTCCCCCCTATCAGCATTTAATTTTGCATGAGTTGGGTTTCGCAGAAGACAAAGAGTTCACTAGGAGTGGAAATGGCTAAGCTTATTGTGATGCCAGTGGCCAAGGCCAGGCAGGTTCACATTGGATTCGGGCAGAGGGGAGAGAAACTGTGGCTTACTACCTTAAGCCCAAAGTTTGCTGGCATGAAAAGCTCAAGGTCACTGGCTTGAGCAAGGGGACACTGGCACAGCCCTGGTCAAAGCATGTACAAGAAGCTTAATGCACAACTAAACTGAAAGCAACAGAAAAGCTAACCATGCAAAGACTAGCATTACCAAGGGTCAGTGAGGATGTGAAGCACTGAGCCCTCTCCTACACACCTGGTGGGAACTCAAATGAACAGAATCGCTTTGGCATAACCTAGTAAAGCTGAAGGAACATATCCCATGACCCAGCAAGACTAACCAAAGTATCTACCTTACTTACATGTTTGCACTTGAGTACAAGGAAACATAAATGAGAATACTCAAAGCAGATGTAGTCCCCAAATTAAAGTCCCCAACTTAATAACAAGTGAATTTGTAAAAGCCTGATGATTACTCATACAATAAAATACTACACAACAGTACAATGAGTTAACTCCAGCTGTGAGCAACATGAATGCCTCACAAACATTATGTTGGTATAAGGAGCCAGACACAGAAAACACTGTATAGATCCATTTCTGTACATTTCAATAACAAATTCAAGCAATAGTGTTCAGGGTGTATATTTATATAGTGAAATTTTAAAGAAAAGCAAATAAGTGGATGGCCATACAAGTAGGGAGAGTCACTACCTTTGGAAGAAAAACCACAGTTGGCAAGGGATGTGCAAGAAGGCGCCAGAGGCCGGCAGGGCTTTACTTCTGACCTGAGAAAGGATTTACTTTATATAAAAAAATTAAACTGAACATTATGTTTAATATACTTTTCTATGTGTGTTGTGGTTTGCAATAAAGAGTATTAAAATTTCAAAAACTGCCTGCAGAAAACAGTTAATATCTGGTCTAAAATTCCTCAGTGATATGGGGCAAGAGTCTTCCACCTTGTTTGCTGGGGAACATGACCCAGAAATGAAACAGCAGGTTTCTAGGACTCTTCCAGAGAGGAGGGTGTCCTTCCAGATTTCCACTGGCCATGCTGCAGAGGGGTTGGTCTGCTGTCACCAGACTTTGAGCTGTGGTGTCCACAAAATAAATTATTTCTGTTCGGAAATGCTCCCGTCCTACTAGAGAGGTAATTCCCTCAGCCTGTGAGCTCAGGGAGGAGGGTGAATGTTGGACAGATAAAGTTTTTTTTCATGCTCACTCACTTCATTAAAGATGGCCGCTGCCCACATGGGGCAGCTGATTGCCTTTCATGCTGGGGGAGGGGCTTTCCCACCAAAAGGTTTTAAAAGGAGGAGCTAGGAGGCCATTTGAGAAGAGTGATCACGTTCTTGTAGTGAGGAAGAGCCCATGTTGTAGCAGGGCAAGGAAGCCATATGGATAAGGTGACCAGATTTTAAAATTGGTAAAGCGGGACACCATTGACGGGGGCAGGGGCTTCTTGATTAAAAATTTGGTCTTGGCCTGACCTGTGGTGGTGCAGTGGATAAAGCGTTGACCTGGAAACACTGAGGTCGCCAGTTCAAAACCCTGCACTGGTCTGGTCAAGGCACATATGGGAGTTGATGCTTCTAGCTCCTCCCCCCTTTCTCGCTTTCTCTCACTCAGTGTCTCCTCTCTAAAATGAATAAATAAAATGAATTAAAAAAAAATTGGTCTATATGGAGCAAAAAAAAATTTCATAGAATGCAAAAATAGCATTGTAATATATATTTTTAAATTTCAACGTAAGTACAATTTACAAATATAATACATTAAAAAATTAGGTATAGTATTATTCTATTCTTTGGCATATTTCTCATTTGAGTGAATTTTTTTTAGTAGATTGCTGTCATTGTTTAAAAGGTGATGAAATTTTTCACAAGAATTTGTTAAACTATATGTCACACATAAAATGGCTTTCAAAGTCTCAATACTTGGGGAGAGGCACAAAGAAAACCAGATAGAAGGTGACAGAGGACAATTTAACTTTGGGTGATGAGTATGCAACATAATTGAATGCTAAGATAACCTGGAGATGTTTTCTTTGAACATATGTACCCTGATTTATTAATGTCACCCCATTAAAATTAATAAAAAATGTCTCAACGCTTAATTGTGATTTTTCTGATGTCCACACTTTATTTACCGTAGAAAAAACGTGTTCAGTCACAGCATTAGTTCCTGGTAAAGACAGCACGTATTCGACAATTTTTAGTGCATTATTGTATGGAACATGGTTTGTTTTAAAATGATGAAATATTTCTAACCATTTGTTCTCTATTGTGATTTTTGCTGACGCCCAAGATTTAAGCTTTTCCTTATCAATATTTTTTTAATAATGATACTTCATTAAAAAGATCCTTTTCAGAAATATTACTATATGAGAAATTTTGAGTGAGTCAGAGGGATCGGGTTACACGGTAGCGCTCCCCACTGGAGACCGAGCGGCTTGTGCCTCGCGGAGCCCAGAGCCACTTGCCAGCATCCAGAACGCGGGCCTATGGGTAGTTAGGGGACTTGACAGCCGCCGCCCCAGCAGGTACATCCCGCCCAAAGTTCTTTGTTTCCGGGCCCCCACACGGGGCAGCCAGCTCTTGCAGCAGTGCAGGCACTTCCAGGTTGAGGCGGGGTCTCCCCACAGAAAACCGTATATTCCCTTCCTGTTCTCCCGCTGTTCCCTAGCTTTTTGTGCATTCTTTCCAAAAATTGGGACTTTTTTAAAATGCTGCAGGATGTGGGACAAATTGTTAACAATCAGGACTGTCCCGCCAAAAGCGGGATGTCTGGTTACCTTACACATGGAGAAAGCAGCCAAAACGGCAGAATGGGGGAGAAGCCAGCTTGTGGAGGAGAAGGAGATGGGCAACAGAGGTGAAGAAGACTGATGAGGTGGAAGCTTTTGATTCTAGGAAAACTTGGATAAGTCAGTAGCTTTATGAGTGCTGAATGAGTGGGTTTTGGAGCCCAGTGTGTTTGTTGTTTACTTGCTTACCGAGTGCAAGTCTAGAATAAAGGAAAATGGACCACCAGTTCTTGTCTCTGTTGATTCCTTACCGTCTGTCTGGATCAAATGCAAACCTGCATTGGCCAGGCAGCTGTGATGGTCACCACAGAAACTGGCCTGAGGATCAAATAAGTTTACAAATATGATGTATATGTTTGCTCGCTTATAGTTTGCACTGGGTGTGAGGGATAGGCTGTAAGCCGGCAAAGTCATAGCCTAAGGCTTAGTTTTCAGACTAAGCCTTTCCCACCCTTTTAATACTAAGATCTTTTCAAAACTAAGCTTCTCCCCACACCCTTGACTGATTGGATGATGTGGGGTGGTGCACTCTCATGAGGAATCCCATTATGCCTCAGATAAGTGACTTATATCTGAGACTTTCTTGTCTGTATATTGGATTAAAGGTTTTGATTTCTACACTATAAAATGGGGCAGAGAAACCCATGCGAGAGGAGAGCAGAGAAAGGCCACATGGAAGAGGAGAAGCAGCCAAGATGGCGGAGTGCTGAAGGAGAAGCCAGTTTGTGCAGAGTTTGTGCAGAGAGAAGGCGATGGGGAACAGAGGTGAATAAGGCTGGTGAGGTAGAAACCTTTGATCCTAGGAAACTCGGATGAGTCAGTGGCTTTGGGAACCCTGAATGGAAAGGGAAGTGTTTTCCCTCTGTGTGTATTTCTTATGTATTTCTTACCCACCAGTTGCAAGCTAGGATTAAAAGTAATGGTCCACCAGTTCTTGGCTCCATTGTTTCATTACCATCTGTCCAAATCAAATTAGAACCTGCATGTGCCAGGCGACTGTTATGGTGGCCATGGTTACTGGCTTTACATGGCTATACAGTGAAAATCTTCATATTTCTTTTGAACACTTTTTTTTTTCTTTTTTACAGGGACAGAGAGAGAGTCAGAGAGAGGGATAGATAGGGACAGACAGACAGGAACAGAGAGAGGTGAGAAGCATCAATCATTAATTTTTCATTGCCGTCGCAACACCTTAGTTGTTCATTGATTGCTTTCTCACATGTGCCTTGACCCCAGGCCTTCAGCAGACCAAGCCAGCGACCTTGGGTCCAACCTGGCGATCTTTTGCTCAAGCCAGATGGGCCCGCGCTCAAGCTGGCGAGCTCAGGGTCTCGAACCTGCGTCTTCCGCATCCCAGTCCGACACTCTATCCACTGTGCCGCTGCGTGGTCAGGCTGTTTTGTGTTTGTTATGTGTTTGTTATAGCAGGGCCTAGAGCCCATGGCAGGACACAGAGGACATTGCAACATTGGGCAGGAGGGGTACTCAGAGCACCGTGGGCCTGCTTTGACCCTGGGCCTTGGGGGTAGGGTGACTGGCTCGGGGGCACAGGATGAAATGACAGCTCTGGACCTCACACCCAGGCTAGATGCACCATCCCCTGCTCCTTCAAGGAAAGCTTCTCTCCCGTTCTGCTCGCTTGGAGCTTCTCCTTAATTTTCACTCATCTGTAAGAAATTTCACTCAGCTGTGAGTAATAAAGACCAACAGAACAAGCTGAGGTTCTTTATTTGCTCTCATCCAACATAAGTCTCTGGGGTAAGTGGTTGCTGGTGTTGTATCTGTGATTGGGGGGTAGGGAGGAGAAGAGGGGCATGAGACCTCTGTGATTGTCTAGGTTTTTTCCTCATGTCCCCAAACCTGGGCTAGCATTAGGACATGTGGCGCCTTTGTGAAGAATACAAAAGCACCCTTCTGAGCAGATGAAGTACAACAGAACTCATCCCGCCCCTGGGGAAACAATCTCCTAAATGACACGCCCATCAACAAGATCTGGGTTTTATGGCTGTCTCCACCATACTTACGGGTGTGAGGCTGGACATCTCAAATGAACCTCAGGAGTCTTCCACATCGTACTGAAATCTGAATTCTACAAAGCCAGGGACCTAAGTTATACTGTAAAAATGATCACTACCCCAAACCCACCCTGACTGCTGAAAATTAGTTAGAGGTCCATCTAGTGGCAAAACCTAGGCAATGCATCTCATGGGCTCAGCGGGTTCACTCCCAAATAGCGTGGATGGGAAGCAGAGTACTGCAGCTCTCCTTGCAGAGACCGGTGCTGAGCTGTTCAGGCACAAGTTCAATGCCATGGCGGTTTCAGAGCCTGTGGACATATATCCTCAGCAGCCCCAGCCTACAAAAATGTTCGCTTTACTGTGGCATTCACTTTTATGCTCTGGTCAGATTGCTTTTGGAACCAAGGGAAAAAATTCACTTGGACCCACATACACCTCCTTCATTGACAGGTAAAAATCAGGAGGGGAGTAGTTTTCATTGCATACAAGTGGAGAGGGGTACTGAGTGGGGGAGGAAGGAGCGCATGAAGCAGGCTAGCATTTGAATCAGCATTCATATTTACAATTCACAGCAATCAAAGCCATACAGCAAGAGATCTGAGTAACAGGCACAGCAACTACGTTTGTAAATTATGAAGCAGATCACTACATAGCTGCCAGGCCATTGTCTACACAACTGGCAAACTTGGGAAAATGCACATCATTTTCTCTTCTAGATCCACATCCGTCCTTAAAAGGGACTTGAGAGAAGCCCTATTTGGCTCCATTTCCAGAAAACAAATGTCCACTCTCTGTGATTAGATTTTACCCTACTTTCAGGCTAATAGCTTAGCCTGTTGCTGTTCCCTGCCAGAAGACAAGAGACATCATTACTCACAGCACAGCAGCCAGCATGAACATCAGCATCTCTGCACTGGTCCTCCTCACCCCAGAGCCTCATGGGAGCAGCCAGGTGGCATACCCCAGAAGGGATACCCTCAGGCAGTGAGTGTGCACTGCAGCCAAGGAACCCCAGCTTGGGGAACCCACTGCTTTTATAGCAAGCAAGCCTGCTCTTTGTCCAGGGGAGACGGTATCTGTTACCAGTTGTATAAACAATCCTGAGAAGTGGCTGAGAGGATAGAGCAGCAGGATTTTGCATTCTGACACACACCGCAGGGCACATGAGGTCCCAAGAAGCCCAGGGAGGACTTTCTCCCAAGAGACCACCTATGTCACGGGAAAACCAGGGCCATATGGTTAACAGGCCCACCAGAACCTTGTGGGATAAAAAAGTGCAATTAATTCCCCCAATGAAAAAATGCAGGGATGAACAAAAACATAACCAAAGCACCTCTTGACCAGCGTGAAATGAATGGGAGTTGTTTATTGTCCTAAGCAATGTACTGGCACGTTCACGCAAGCAAACCCTGCGGGGTAGTGGGGCACCCCCCTTTTCTTTTTTCCTGCTCTGGCTCTCCTCAGGAAGACCTGCCATGCTCTTGGCTCCTGCTGAGCTGTGGCAATGTGCCTCCTGCAGCCTGCTGGGGCCACAGAGGAGTCGCTGCTTCCGAGTCTGAGATGCCCAACACATGCAGTCTTCTGAGAACATGAGTCCTGAAGCCACAGATGACCACCCTGCCTTTTTCTTTGTGTTAGAGCTGTTAGCCATGACCCAAACTCTGTCCTTAGGATCCAGGTTCTTATGGCTTTCACAGAGATTTTGCCAGTTTTACTCCCCTTTCTCGGGCACTCTCCCCTCTCGAAATTGAATGCAGATGTGGCACATGGTGGCAGGTGGCAAGGGTGAGGGTGGAGTCAAAAGGTGGAGCCTGGCACAGACTCCATGAGGACCCATTTCTCTGAGGAGTTTCCCTCCTGGGAGCTATCCTTGCCCCTTAGGCTCCTACCTAACAGTTGTGAGAACTGCCCTCACTTGAAAGGGGTGGACTTTAACTAGGTTTAAATTCGACCACCTCAGTTTAGATCAGGGGTCCCCAGACTTTTTACACAGGGGCCAGTTCACTGTCCCTCAGACCGTTGGAGGGCCAGACTATAAAAAATACTACGAACAAATCCCTATGCACACTGCACATATTTTAAAGTAAAAAACAAAAAGGGAACAGATACAATATTTAAAATAAAGAAAAAGTAAATTTAAATCAACAAACTGACCAGTATTTCCATGGGAACTATGGGTGCGGATGCATCCTGTGCTCCTCTCACTGACCACCAATGAGAGAGGTGCCCCTTCCGAAAGTGCAGCGGGGGGAATAAATGGCCTCAGGAAGCCGCATGCCGCTGTGCGGACCTGGCCGTAGTTTGGGGACCCCTGGTTTAGATAGACAGTCTTAGTATTTCAGAACATGGCCGTCCCTCCTACTCTGCCTCCCTTTGCCTTTACCTCCTCTGTCAGCTCTTACGCCTTTGCTCCTCTTCTAGTCCAATGGGTGAGCCCAAAAAGGAAAGAAGAAGGGAGCTGTCAGAGCTGGGAATTGTCAGGACCAGTGGAAACAAACCATTTCAGTTCCCAACTGTCACCTCAAATCTTGAGTTTAAAAAAAAAAAAAATCCTCTTGAGAAATGCAAACATCCCACCCAGATTCCCACGACGGCTTTGCGCAGTGCAGTGCCTCTGAGCCCTTCAGTGGCCGAGGCCTCTGGGCCGCGGGTGTACCTTTGCGCAGGCGCAAGCACCTCCACCTGGGGGCAATGAGCAGACGGACTGACGGAGCAGTGGGCACTGCTGATCATACTGTGTAGCACAGGGACTCTCAGTGACTGGTTTTATCCATACTTGCTTCCCTATGTCCTTGTGATCAATGGGTTAGATCTCTAAGAAAGCTGGTGAAGATTAAGTTCCCACAGAAGAAAGCACAGGCCAACCTTGGCCTCATTAACACAATGAGCTATTGTTCAAACTCTAGCCTAACTCTACAGCAGGAGTGGCAAAATGTTTTACACTTTATTGCCAACACACACTGATCAATACTGACTGCCTAGAGCAAGGTCAGCTGTCTTGCATTTCTGTAAAGGGTCACGTAAGTATTTTAGGCTTTTGGATTATGTGGTCTCTGTGGCAATTAATCAGCTCTGCCATTGGAATACAAAAGCAGCCATGGACAGTATATAAACAAGTAACTGCGGTTGTATCCCAATAAAACTTTATAAAAACAGGTGCAGGCTGGATAAGGCTCTCGAGCCATAGTTCCCGCACACACACCCCCGTCCCCAACTTCTGGAGACCACAGGCTGTAACAGAGAACGAGGAGCCTCCAGGCTCCAGGAGGAGTGTGTCATCAGTTAGCCTTGTGTGCACAGGTGCTGTAAGCAGAACAACAGGTTCTGTATCAGTGGTCCACAAAGTAGTAGAAGAGAGAACGTGTTTCCTGAGCCCGGCACCCCAGCTGTCTACAAGACAGTCCACTGAGATATGTGGGGAAAAACATAGAATTTCTATTTCTTTTTATCTTATCCGGTTTTATTTTAGGCTATTAATCATATCTACTCCATCGTGGATCCATGGACTTTGCAGTGAGTCAGTTCTTCTATATAATGTGCTAAACAGAAGTCAGGAATAGAAAAAGAAAATGCAGAGTACAGTAGATTCACACTCCCCTGGGGCAGAGAATTCTGTGAACCCCTTACACAGTGTGGGGAGACTTTCCGGAGGGAGCCAGAATTGGAGTGCTGAATCCTTAGCACACACCTCTCAGAGTAAGGGCTGGAGCTGATGGTCCACCCTCAGTCACCTCTACTCATGGAAGTGCAGGGGAAAAGGGAAAGAAATTACTTCTTTCCCCATGCTGGCTGCTCTCCCAGGAGCAGGAAGAGGCAGTCAAAGCTGTCATATCAACACACACGGAGCACACGGTAAAGTAACTCTCCTGAGACAAGAGCCCTTGTTGTCTGGTGGCTCCCCACTTTCCCTATGGAAATAAGATCTACCCCATGGAGCAAAGTCTCAGCAACTGCCGAACAAAACAGCTGTCGGAATGGCTGTCATCAATGACAAGTGCTGGCGAGGATGTGGAGAAAGAGGAACCCTCGTTCACTGTTAAAGGGAATGCAGACTGGTGCAGCCACTGTGGAAAATAGTATGGAGTTTCCCAGTGGTGGGATTCAAATAATTTAACAACCAGTTCTCTGCGCTAATGACAATTTTAAGTATAAAAAATGATATACCGAAAGGTAGTTTATAATGTCATACATTTAATACCTAAATAAAAACAACAAATCTTCTACTAAGATTAAAACAAAAAAAAACACTTGTATCCTGAAGCCACAGGCATTGCTATACCAAAAGAGTTTTTAATAGCTAATCAACACTTTTTATTTTTATTTTAGCAAATACTTATTAAGAGCCAACTCTGTGCTAATTTTTGTCCTAAATGCTGAGGATACAGCAGTTAACAACACAACCAAGGTACCTGCTCTTGAGAGGTGGAGAAAATACACAATAAGCAGACAAATTTTAAAAACCAGTAGAACTTAACCAGAGTGAAGTGCTATCAAGACAATGGCACAGGAAGACAGGATCAAGAGTGACAGGACTTGATGACAGAGAATGATCGGAGGGCTATTTCTTACGATCTTTGTCCTTTTTTACATTGGTGCAACTCTGACTCTGCAATGCTTCATACTCTGCCTTCATTTTATTAAAATTCATTATTTCTTCTTCCAATTGTCTTCTCTCCTCCTCAAGTTTTATTGTCTCCTCTTCCTGGATTCTTAGAAGATGCTCAAACTTGTCCTGTAGCTGTGAAACACAGAGGCACTTGTTACTCAAAGTGTAACATGGGAACACCCCGGGAACATGCTTGCCTTTATTCCTGGCTATCAAACATATTAATCATCACAGTAGAGCTTGATCTTAATAATAATCTAAAAAATTTATGTTTAAAATAAACATGCAGATATACATTTTTCATCAGTTCAATCCTAAAAGTGTCCCCATTGAACCAAATGTAGTAAAATCTGCAGCCACAAGCAATTCTCAAGTTTTAAAATACTTTGTTTTTCCCAATGAGGTATATATTCTACTCTACACTGCCCGAGTCCCTTCAAATAAAATTTGGTAAATTCATGCTCACTAAAACTATACACATTAAAATACAGCATGGATTATGAAACAATTGTTGAGACTTCAATAGAGGGAAAACTTTAGAAAGTTATAATTCTCTTAACTGAAATTAGCATACTTATAGAAAGAAACAAAAATCTTCAAGGACCTCATTCAGTTACTTTTTATTTACTTGTGAGATCTTATTTAATCTGTGGGATTTAAAATAAATCAAATTAACCAGATGAAGGGGGTGATATCACCTTGGATTCCATTAGAGATGGGTCTCGGTCTTTAACATGACTTAATGCAACAACGTAAAGATTGCCTGCACGCATCGGAGGAGGTACGTGTTTTAAAGCGATGGCTTGTGTGGCATAAGACTACACCTGACCTCAGCCAAAACGCCAGGAAGCGATGCATGGCATAAAACTATAAAGGACAAGTCCATTTGCGGTTTAACTTTTTGAAAAACAAACAGGCAGGGGATTCTACTGCCACAGTGTGAATCATCTGGTGTAAATGACTATGAAGAACACAAACACAGTGTTTACACCAGACGTTTTCATCCCTAAGTGCCCAATGGAATTATTCAGTGAGCTGGCAAATCGCTCAGTGTGCAGGCTGCACACAGGTTGGTTAAAGCAGACCATCTGCAGCTGAAACCCAGGCATCCGTGCTTTAAACAAGTCCCCAGGTGATCTTAGTGTGCAGCAAAGGTTGAGACCCAGGGTTCTAAATAAAGGTGTTTTGTCAGAGTGTGCTGTCTGTAAGTGATGACAAAAGTCAATGGGAAAATGTTTCCCTTAAGTGGGGGTGGGGGGGTGAGAGTAGAAATCAGAGAAAGCTAAACTTCATCTTAATACTTAAACATTTCAGATCTGAACTACTCTGGTGAAATGACTAAAGTTTTCCCCCAAAACATGTACAAAGAATGAATGCCCCCTCTCATTACTCCCTTTTAACATTGTACTAGAAGTCTTTGTTAATGCAATAAGACAACAGAAGGAAATAAAATCTATACAGCAGAATACCCCCTCTCGCTACTTCCTTTTAACATTGTACTAGAAGTCCTTGTTAATGCAATAAGACAACAGAAGGAAATAAAATGTATACAGACTGTGAAGGAGGACATAAAACTGTCTTTTTCATAGGTAACATGATCAACAATGTAGCAAATCCAAAAGAATTGACACACAAAAAAACCCTCCTGGAACTAATGAGAGTATAACAAGGTTGTAGGATAAAAGGTTAATGTTCAAAGATTAATTGCTTTTCTATATATCAGCAAAAAAAAAAATGGAATTTGAAATTAAAACACAATACCAATTGCATTAGAACCTCCAGAAATGAAATACTTTGGTATAAATCTAACAAAATATATACAAGATCCATATGAGAAAAACTACAAAACTAACTCTGAATTTAAAAATCAGAGAACTAAATAAATGGAGAGATATTTCATGTTCATGAAAAGAAAGACTACATATTGTCAATATGTCAGTTCTTCCCACATAATCTATAGATTCAATGTAATCCCAGTTAAACCCCAGCTAGTTATTTTATGGATATTGACAAATTGATTCTAAAGTTTAGATGGCAAAACGAAAGGCCCAGAATAGCCAACACAATGTTGAAGGAGAACGAAATTGGAGGACTGATGCTACTTGACTTTAAGACTGGCTCTAGGAATCTGATTAAAGCTACAGTAATCAAGACAATGTGATACTGGTGAAAGAATAGAAAACTAGATCAACGCAGCAAAAATAGCCTAGAAATAGATGCACATATATACAGTCAATTGATCTTTGACAAAGAAGCAGAAGCAATCACTGGAGGCAAGATAGTCTCTTCAACAAGTAGCACTCAAACAATGGAACATTCACATGAAAAATATGAATCCCTTTTTACCTAAGCGAATGGAATTTTTATTACTCATAGTTAGTTGTCCCTGACTCAGCCATCTGGTATATAGCTTCTAGTCACTACCTTGTTTCTATGAGGAAAGTTCATATTCCAATTTACCTACTAAAACTAAATATACTTAAGTTGAAACCACACTCACTTAAGAGACATGTATTTATGATTCCTAATATATTTCTTTGTGAAAACTATTGGTAGCAAACAATCAAAATTATATTAGTAACCTCTTTTCCATTTCCTTGGAAACAGAATGGAATTAAATGAAAAAGTTACCCACATAATTCATCAATTAAAAGTTCTTTAATTAATCAAGACTTGCATTAGTCAACATTTACCTGCTTACTTATAAAGGTGTAGGAAATTTTCTAATGCAGTCTATTTTCTAACTATATGACTTCAACCCTGGCCTGAAAGCTCAGTTGGTTAGAGTGTCATCCCAATATGCTAAGGTTGCCAGTTCTGTCCCCAGTGAGGGCACATACAAGAATCAACCAATGAATGCATAAATAGGTAGAACAATAAATCAATGTTTCTCTCTCTCTCTCTCCTTTTTTCTCTAAAAAAATCAATATTTTCCTCCCTGAAGTGAGAAGTGGGGAGGCAGATAGACAGACTCCCACATACACCTGACTGGGATCCACCCGGCATGCCCACCAGGGGGCGATGCTCTGCCCATCTGGGGTGTTGCTCTGTTGCAACCAGAGCCATTCTAGAACCTGAGGAGAAAGTCATGGAGCCATCCTCAGTGCCCCACCCAACTTTGCTCCAATGGAGCCTTGGCTGCGGAAGGGGAAGAGAGAGATAGAGCAGTGGTTCTTAACCTTTTTTGAGGTACCGAACCCACCAGTTTCATATGCGCATTCACCAAACCCTTCTTTAGTGATAAAATATGATTTTCATTTCCAAATTCAAGACATAGGTATATGTTTTTTTACTGGTGCACAAAATGAGCTGTGCATGAACATCACCTTGCTCAAAGAACAAAACTAACAAAGAGCATGAACTCACAACAAATTACAGTATTACTTTATTCTGGCCTTTGCGGCAGAGGCTTCTCCAAACCCCTGAGACCGACTCATCGAACCCCTAGGGTTCGATAGAACCCAGGTTAAGAACCACTGAGATATAGAGAAAGGAGAGAGAGAAGGGTGGAGAAGCAGATGGGTGCTTCTCCTGTGTGCCCTGGTCAGGAATCAAACCCAGGACTTCCACACGCCAGGCCGACGCTCTACCACTGAGCCCGCCGACCAGGGCAATACTTTTTCTTTAATGAAAGAAAAGAAAGTGCATGATTTCTCAGAAGTCAATAGTTGCAATTTGCTTTAAATAAAACTTTATCATAAAAATTCAAATTATAAATAAAATAAAGATAAATGGGTTTTACAAATTTATTTTAGGGTTTATTAAAAAGAAAATTTCCCCAAATGCTCTAGAAAATATATAGACTATGATGTTTTAAAGGCTGTTTTCAGCCTGACCAGATGGTGGCGCAGTGGATAGAGGGTCGGACTGGGATGCGGAAGACCCAGCTTCGAGACCCTGAGGTCGCCAACTTGAGCGTGGGCTCAACTGGTTTGAGCAAAGCTCACCAGCTTGGAACAAGGTCGCTGGCTCCAGCAAGGGGTTACTCGGCCTGCTGAAGGCCCATGGTCAAGGCACATATGAGAAAGCAATCAATGAACAACTAAGGTGTCGCAATGAAAAACTGATGATTGATGCTTCTCATTTCTCTCCGTTCCTATCTGTCTGAGTCTCTCTGTTTCTGTAAAAAATAAAAAAGTAAAAAAATAAAAAAATAAAGGCTGTATTCAAAATCTATATGGTAAATAGCTACTTTTTGAAAAATAGCGAGTAGTCTTCAAAAACATCAACTGAATTTTTGATATTAAGTACCCAGATTAATAGGCCATCTAAAAGTGAATACAAATCATGTGAAACTAGAGGCACTTGCTTCTTTTTCAGCTTCTTTAAAGGTTTTTTCTTTCTCCTTTACTCGCAGCATGAACTTCTGTTTCAAATCTTCCTCTTCCCTCTGGCATTGGGCATAGAACTCCTGTCTTTTGGCTTCATAGATCTCTTGAAAACTAAAAAAGAATTTTTATTGCTTTCATATTAAAATGCTAATATAAATAAACATGCAAAAATAGATATTATATATTAAATTCCATGTAAGAACATTTCACCAGTATTCTTCCATGTATAGAAATGGAAATTTCTATATCATGAGATGTAAAAATGAGGCAGGTACAATATTGAATATAAGAGTATCTAGAGCATATATATAAAGAGAATTCAAATTTTTAAAACAGTAATAGCAGTGATTTCTTGCTCCTCAAATTCTTTATTATATCATACTTCTTCACGTCACTTCACAATAAAACTGGGGGAAATCCTCTAATTTCTGAGGTTCTCAAAATAATTAAAATAAAGCCAGATATCTTTCAAACTATGATTCACTTAAGATAGCCAGGTTAATTTTGGTTGTCTTCAAAGTACCAAAACTAACAGAACTATCATACTTTTGTGGCACAAATCCCATTCCTCTTCAACATGGGTAAATACACCTGCTCTCCCGCTATCTTCACTTGATGTTTCACTGCCACTTCTCCTCTTTCCTCCATTCAGTCCCCAGTAGTTTTTGCATCCTTCTCACTACCCTTTGCCGACCTTTGTCAGTCTTTGCTAATATTTGTCAGTTTCCTTCCTGAACTTCTCTTTTGGATATACCCTTTCGCGGATACACATGTGTTAGCATATAAATGATGCCTTGCATTATGTTGCTCTTACAAATGTTCTCGGAGTCCGAAGATGATTTAAAAACATAATGTTGTGGATAACCCGTGACATGAGAAATACAGTTATTCTCATTCCCAAAGGATTGTAAGGGCTTTGTAAATCGCAAGGGCTTGTTGTGGCAAGATCGCTACTCACCTAACAGGCTGGTTGTCTGGGCCCACATCAGTGAAACCGATTTCCTGCAGTTTGAAGCGCCTATAACGTTCGTAGTGCTGAGTGTGCGTTTGTTCTTTCAGGTCTTCCATATTTGTGCTAAGAAGCATATCTCGGAGCCTAACGAAGTCACAGTGATTTTCATTTTCCACTAGGCAGAGAAATAATGAAGCCACAGCACATTATCAATCCCTGGCACCCAGTAAGTTTTGTTGAATAAATGCACACATGAAACAACATTCAAATGAACAGTTAAGAGATCATTCTGATTAATAACTAAAATTGTTTTAATCATACAACTACATTTATATGGTACACAGCAATTACAGAATTTATTTATAAACCAGAAAGTTTGTTTTAAATTTGTTAGCCAAAGGATAAATATGAAACAGGAAAATAACATATTATATTAATATATTGCATAAGTTTTTATTAGTAATTATGTCAGTATTTTACAAACTGCCTTCAAGGTATTTTACAGAGTGCTAATGAAGAATTAATATAATTTCACTAAAGTAAATAATTTTATTAAATTAAGTCCTGCTAACATTAAAGGTCTTTATAATTGTACACAGTAAAATTATTAATTCTGTTTATACAAGACATTTATGAGACTGAACTAGTCAATATTCAAAGCAAATCAATAAAGTCACATGGCTCTCTCCTGTGTTCGCCACATCCAGAAGACCGAGCACAACATATTGTGTATTGTGTTTGATATTGTAACCAAATTTAATAATCATTAAGATGTGTTCTTTTTAACTATGTTTCATAAATTTTTTTTTTTTTTTTTTTTTTTACAGGGACAGAGAGAGAGAGTCAGAGAGAGAGAGGGACAGATAGGGACAGACAGACAGGAACGGAGAGAGGTGAGAAGCATCAATCATTAGTTTTTCGTTGCCGTCGCAACACCTTAGTTGTTCATTGATTGCTTTCTCACATGTGCCTTGACCGCGGGCCTTCAGCAGACCGAGCAACCCCTTGCTGGAGCCAACGACCTTGGGTCCAACCTGACGAGCTTTTGCTCAAGCCAGATGGGCCTGCGCTCAAGCTGGTGAACTCCGGGTCTCAAATCTGGGTCTTCCGCATCCCAGTCCAACGCTCTATCCACTGCGCCACCGCCTGGTCAGGCCTATGCTCCACAAATTTAAAAATGTCTAATTCATCTCTAAAAGACAACATTTGGAAACGAGTACAAGTAGAGATCATCCAATCCCCCAAAACTAATATTACAAGCATATAAACTCGAAAATAAATGACTGGCTATTACAATGTTCCAATTCATCATGATGTTAGATAACTAATATAAATGTCTAGGTGCATTCCAAAGGTACATTGTATTTCTTTATTCAAAGAATTTACCATCCTTTTTTCTAGTGACCATCTTTAAATGTTTAAATACTAGTATTTAGGCTTCAGTATGTTCAAAGCACTTTCCACCATTCTGAATGTGACGGTTCACGCCTAGGGAGGTAATATACAAATCAAAACTAGGGTAAATGAGGAGGTTCTGCCCAACCTCTGTGGATTTTTGCCTAAAACGCTACCCAGCAAACTCCTATGAGAAGAAATCATAATCAATATAAGCATTAGCCTAAATGAAACAGAATCTGTGCTCCTTATTAGTAACTTACTATTTAACAACAGTTACCATTGGGGCTCAAATTAAAATGACATTTTGAGACTATGATAATATACATATACTATATATATAGGATATTTATAGTGTATATATATTATATATATACACAATATATGCATACATACTCATAACCAGTCCAGAACAAACCTGCTCACTATCACAATATTTACCTTGTAAAACTCCCCAAGGGTACTGACGGCCTCTGACCATTCTTTTTCCAACTTTCACTTCATCCATAGACGCCACTATAGCAAAAGGTAACTGTTCCTATAAAGAAAAGACCATTTTAATCATGTTCCCTTATACCAGCATGACATACACTGTTACTCTTATTTCTGCTGTGGAAATAATAGAAACAAGAATAACATGCTAAGCTTATTCAAACAAGGGGTCTACCCTGCCCCAGATTTTATAACGTGGCAGTAAATATGCGCAAACTGATTTCTGCAAGCATTAGTGTCAAATCCTGAAAACTACCCGTTGAGTAGAGTCTAAACCAAGGCATTATACTATGGGAAATACAAAAAGAATAGATTCTTACTAGATATGTCATTTTTTCTCACATTATCTTTACCCTGAAACACAAAGATAATGTCAAGAAAATAATGTAAAAAAATCACTTTTAACTCCAGTATAAAGTAAAAAACAAAAGTATTAAGAATAACTATCATATGAGTCCTGGCCAGTTGACTCAGTGGTAGAGCATCAGCCTGGCATGTGGAAGTCCTGGGTTTGATTCCCAATTAGGGCACACAGAAGAAGCAACTATCTGCTTCTACACCCCTACCTTTACCCCCTCCCCTCTCTCTCTCACTTCTCCTCCCGCAGCCCCGTCCCACAGCCATGGTTCCAGTTCAAGCAAAGTTGGCCATGGGCACTGAGGATGGTTCCATGGCCTGCCTGGGCGCTAAAAATAGCTTGGTTGCTAAGCATTGAAACAGCGGTGTCAGATGGGTAAGGGGCTAGCAGGTGGATCTTGGTCAGGGCACAACTGGTAGTCTTGTCTCTCTGCCTCTCACTTAATTAAAAAAATAATAACTATCAGTATAGTAATTAATGTATATTCAATATAAAATATATGAATAAATAGTGCTCTATATGTAAATATGTATACTCATATCTGTACATATACATAAATTCTAAATACAATTAAAATTTAAAGGGTCACTTTAATCACTTGATGGTGAGAGTCAAGGGAAGTTTGAAAAATGAGGTCAACCAAGGGAGATTTGGGGAGAAGATAAGCAAAGTAGGAGAGCAATCATAGGTACGGATATAGTTTTGAACAGGATGCAAAGCAAAATATGCAAGATTTTAATTTTTTTTTCTTTATTAAGTGCAAGACGGTGAGGCAGACAAACTTCTGCATACGCCCCGAAGGGGAACCACATGGCAAGCCCACTAGGGGACCATGCTCTGCCTGTCTGAAGCCACTGCTCTGTTGCTTGCCAACCAAGCTATTTTGTTTTTTTTAAGTGCCTGAGGTGGAGGCCATGGAACCATTCTTAGCACCCAGGGCCAACTTGCTCAATTGCTTGAGCCATCGCTGCAGGACTGTGGCAGGGGAGAGAGAGAGAGAAAGAGAAAGGGGAGGGGTGGAGAAGCAGATGGTCGCGTCTCCTTTGTGCCCTGACTGGGAATCAAACCCAGGACATCCACACGCCAGGCAGACACTCTACCAGCCAGAGCCAGAATATGCAAGATTTTAATGATATCTCAGAAGTTGTATAGATGGTCTGTCTGAACAGAAGAGTTGATATACAATGTCTAAGGTAAAAATGCATGTTAAATAGTTAATAATTAACAATAGTCTATTAATTGGTTTTTATGAAAAATTACTCTCCATGCATTTCTTGGTATGCTATTAGATAAGAGAGCCTAAATTCTTTTCTTTTTTAAGTTCTTTTTATTTATTTATTTATTTATTTTAGAGAGGAGACACAGAGTGAGAGAGAGAGAGAGAGAGAAAGAGAGAAAGGGGGGAGGAGCTGGAAGCATCAACTCCCATATTTGCCTTGACCAGACCAGTGCAGGGTTTTGAACTGGTGACCTTAGTATTCCCAGGTCAACGCTTTATCCACTGCGCCACCACAGGTCAGGCAAGAGAGCCTAAATTCTTAAGAGAAGATATAAAGAAAATATAATACAGAAGAATAAATTATAATTTACATTGCTTATTTTTTTAATTCAGAAATATATTTACTTACTGAGCCTCAATAAGACATGGAAAACTCTTAATGCATATTTCTAAATAAATGAAGCCAATCTAAAAAGGCTATGTACTGTATGATTCCAACAATATGGCATTCTGGAGAGAGCAAAACTATGTAACAGTAACATTATCAGTGGTTGTCAGGACACAATGGGAGAGAGGGAGGGTGAAATACATAAATGGAGCTCATGTGACTTTGGGGATAATGAAACTATTCTGTATGTCACTATAATGGTGGATATATGTCATTATATATTTGTCAAAACCTACAGAATGTACAATAAAAAATGAATGCTAATGGTTCCTAGCCAGTTGGCTCAGTGGTAGAGCATTTCCTGGCATGTGGATGTCCCGGGTTCGATTCCTGATCAGAGCACATGGGAGAAGTGCCCATTTGCTTCTCCACTCCTCCCTCCCTCTCTCGCTTCTCTCTCTCTCTCTTCTTCTTCTCCTGCAGTCATGGTTCGATTGGAGTGAGTTGGCCCCAGGTGCTCTGGTTGGCTCCATGGCCTCCACCTCAGGCACTAAGAAGAGCTTGGTTGCTGAGCAACAGAGCAACACCCTAGATGGGCACATCATTGCCCCCTAATGGGCTTGCCAGGGGGATCCAGGTTGGGCTGCATGTGAGAGTTTGTCTCTGCCTCCCCTCCTCTCACTGAATAATAAAAAAAAATGAATGCTAATATATGCTAGGGACTGTAGTTAGTAATGTATCAATATTAACACATCAATTGTAACAAGTGCACCACATTAATGCAAGATATTAATAGGAAAAACTCAAGTGTTTCTTAAGACGGTATAAGAGAACTCTGTAATTGCTGCTCAATTTTTCTGTAAACCTTAAACTACTCAAAAAATAAAGTCTTTTTAATAGAGCTATATAAAGTGGATAGCTACTTTGCAGAAAACTAAGAAATAAGACAACTGGGAAGAAATACAAATCAGTGCAGCCATTACGGAAGACAGTATGGAAGTTCCTCAGAAAAATTAAAAATAAAATCATCATTTGAGCCTGACCAGGTGGTGGCACAGTGGATGGAGCGCCAGACTGGGATGCAGAAGACCAGGGATCGAGACCCTGAGGTCGCCAGTTTGGGCACAGGCCCATCTGGCTTTAGCAAAAGCTCACCAGCTTGGACCCAAGGTTGCTGGCTCCAGCAAGGGGTGGCTCGGTCTGCTGAAGGCCCGCGGTCAAGGCACATGTGAGAAAGCAATCAATGAACAACTATGGTGTCACAATGGCAACGAAAAACTAATGATTGATGCTTCTCATTTCTCTCTGTTCCTGTCTGTCTGTCCCTATCTATACCTCTCTCTGACTCTTTCTCTGTCCCTGTAAAAAATGAATAAATACATATTTTTAAAAATCATCATTTGATATAGCAGTTCCACTTCTAAGTATCCAAAGGAATTGATTTCTGGATCTCAAAGGCATATCTGCACTCCCATGTTCATTGCAGCATTATTCAAAGTAGTCAAGATACAGAAACAACCTAAATGTTCTTCGATGGATGAGCAAATAAAAAGGATGATACATACATATAATTTAATATTATTCAGCCTTTTAGAAAGGGGGAAACTTGCCATTAGTGACATTATACATAATGAAATAAGCCAGACACAGAAAGACAAATACTGCATGACCTCACTTATATGTGGAATCTAAAATCATCAAACATATAGAATCGATGATTACCATTGGCCAGAGGAAGGGTGAAATGGGGAAATGTAGATCAAAAGATAAGAAGTTTAAGTTATGCAAAATAAATAGTACTGTAGATCTACTGTACAACATAATGTCGATGATTAATAATACTGTATGTGATAGTTATAAATTTAATTAGTGGCTAGATCTTATGTGTTCTTTCCACAAAGGGGGAAAAAGGGAACAGGAGGAGACTTTTGGAGAAGTTTCTATGGTTGATAGAGTGATGGTTGCACAGATACATATATATATATATCTCCAAAAAACATAAAGTTGTAAATATTAAATATCAACAGCTATTTTTGTTGAAAAGTTAAATGAATACAATAAATACATGAATTCCCTATACTAGGAGATAAAAAGAAATAAAAGAAAGTATAATGACAATGTTGCATATAATAGAAACTATTAATAAAGACACAGAAATTATTCAAAGGAACCAGAGTGGAATTCTATGTTTAAAAAGCCCAATGATAGAAAATAAAACATTTGACAGTGGGACTCCAAAATGGCTCCTCGCAATATTTGACAGTAAATATTGGTACTGGATAATCACTGACTATCGTGCTTTTCACACAAAATTTCTTTTCAAAGTACTCAGTACTTTGGAAGATAAATTTTAATGAGAGTTCAGGTTTAAAAGTCCTACTTTTTGTTCTTTTCTCAAACTTTCTTATATTTCTAACACACCAAGAGCTAGACAGTGGGGTTCCAAAATGTATCAGGCAGAGGAAAACTAAATAAACGTAAGTAGAGATTATGCAAGAAAAGAACAAAACAAAAACATTGAAGAGAGTCTTAGAGAAATGTGGGCATTGTTAGGTGCATTAATATGCACGTATTGGGAAGGAGAGGAGAGAGAGATAAGACAGGGAAAAATACTCAAAGAAAAATGGCTAAAAACTTCTGGATTTTATTGAAAAACAATAACCTGTACATCCAAGAATTGCAACAATTACCAAGTAAGATAAATGCAAGAAGATTCATCAACAGACACATCATTGTAAAAATACAGACTGTCAACAAGAAAAGAAAAATTGTCAATTATAAGGAAACCCTAATAAAATTAACAGCTGACTTCTCAACAGAAACATGGAAGCCAGAAAGTGGTGGGATAACATACTCAAAGTGTTCAAGGAAAAAATAAATAAAACTTGTTAACCAGGAATCCTAGATACAGAGTTTCAGTTTCGTAAGATAAAAAGAATCCTGTGGATAGATGGAAATGATGGTTGCACAGCAATGTAAACGTTTAATGCTACTCAGCTGTACATTTTAACATGTTTAGGATGATAAATTTCATGTTATGTAGATTTTACCACAATTTAAAAAACTCTTAGAAGAAGACATATAAGTAAATCTTTATTACCTTGGATTTGGCAAAATAGGCTTATATATGACACCAAAAGCACAAGCAACAACAACAAAAACGATAAACTAAACTTCATAAAATATTTTAATTTTGTGTTTCCAAGAACAGCAAAAAAGTGGAAAGGTGACTAACAGATTTGGGGGGGGGGGAAATTTGCCCATCTTTTATCTCATAAGGAATTATATTCAGAATATATAAAGAATTCTTATAACTCAATACTAAAAAGACAAAAGCACAATTTAAAAAATGGGAGAAGGATCTGAGTAAACATATCTCCTAGGAAGATATATATCAACAGCCAACAAGCATATGAAAGACCAAATATCAAATAATTTTCTCTGACCAGATCAGAGAAATTGACAAAGAAGGAACTTGACGAGTGGTTGCCTAGCATTGGTGGAAAGGAGGGTTCACAGGTAGAAGTACAAAGAGTGGATGGGATGGGGTTTATCTTTGCAATGACAAAAATGTTCTAAAATTGGTTGTGGTGACAGCTGCACACATCTGTAAGTAGACTAAAAATTATTGAGTTGTATACCTTAATGGATGAACATAGGTATGTAAACTATATCTCCATAAAGTTGTTAAATAACAGAATTGATTCTCAGTGAACACTTCCAAAATAAAAAAAATAATAAAAAAATATTTTCCACACTGGATTTTGGAAAAAATAACTTAGTCTCTAAGTCAGATACAAGTGGCAGTAATATTACTAATATTGTTCCTTATAGATTATATTAGAGTCCCACGTGTAAAATAAAATTAATATTCAATAGAGGCTTACATTCATTGAGGAGTTCACCTGAGCAATAGTTTCATCATCTGTTGGGAACTGGTATATCTGGATGCCATTACTAACCAACTCATTCATTATCTTTTTCTTAAATTTCTGTATATCACTTGTAGAAATTGTATCTGCTTTGGCAATCACTGGTATAATGTTCACCTATTAAGAAATAAGGAAACAAAATCTCACCATTGAGGATTTGTTGACAACTCTGGAATTTTTACATTCAAAACCTCACAATATTTGACAGTAAATATTGGTACTGGATAATCACTGACTATTGTGCTTTTCACACAAAATTTCTTTTCAAAGTACTCAGTACTTTGGAAGATAAATTTTAATGAGAGTTCAGGTTTAAAAGTCCTACTTTTTGTTCTTTTCTCAAACTTTCTTATATTTCTAACGCACCAAGAGCTAGTAAAATGTAAGTAACAAGAAAATGAGGTCTATTTAATTCATTAACAATTTGATTTATTTAATTGAGTGCTAAAAAACAGAAGAGACCTTTCATCAAAATGATAAAACAATTTGTCTTCTACTATCATTCATTTGCATCACCTTCATAAATTCATCTAATCAATGTTGCATTTGAACCGATCCTTGCTCTATCTGTATGTCTTTGCAGATAAATTTGCGTGTGTTTTCCAAAAGACATCTAAAAATAATAGACCTCATTTTTGCCATACCCTAAAGGCTTAATGTGTATATGTACGTATATAGCACTTGCTAAAAAGTATGTTTATTTGTAATTTGTAAAAAGAGATTATTTCCATATAGTGTATTAGAGGTTGGAATGTACTCATAATATTCTCTTACTAGTTTTGAAATAGAATTATTGCTGTCTCCTTGTATTTACATCTTAATAATTAAGCTTTGTAGAAAATAATAATATGCAAAATTCTAAAATGTTTTAATACTGTTACAATACGATATGTTGTTAAAGTATAACTGTATTGTAACAGTTCAAGTTCTGTTATAGTAGGAATGTGTAAAAGTCAGTATTAGATATTTTGCTGTTGTTTTAGAATCTTTAAAGTACATTTTTAAAAAATCCTTGTTCAAATCTAAGGTTTCAGTGTTGTAACATAGATGTTAAAATTTTTGTCTAATTATATCACTTTAAACAATAGTTTCCACTGTAAAAAGCAGACAGCTGCTAAGATAGATTCAAATCTAACATAAATGCATTGGGTTGTATGGTGACAAAGTTGGAAAAAGATACCCTCCAGTGACAGTAAATCATTATCTCATAAGAAATGGAAACTTTCCATGTTAATAATTCCTCAGGTGTCAGACTTGAAGAACAAAAGTCACTTATTGCAAAGAGAGGTGAGTAACCTGGGAGAGAAGACAAAAGACATACACGCACTCTCCTGTATCTGGAAATAGCCTGATGATTACAGATGCCCTTAAAATGAAAAACAAAGCATTATGTCCCTGCCTATTGAATATACTGCAAATTGAGAAATTAAGGCAACTCTTAATTTTCTTTTTGCAACTCTTAATTTTAACTAAAACTATAACTTCTTTAAATGACTTGGTGATATATGAGTTTACAAAATTTTTCTATTAATAGTTTGTACAATATATTGCAAAAGTTAAGCTTCCTGTGCCTGACCTGTGGTGGCGCAGTGGATAAAGCGTCGACCTGGGAATACTGAGGTCGCCAGTTCAAAACCCTGCACTGGTCTGGTCAAGGCACATATGGGAGTTGATGCTTCCAGCTCCTCCCCCCTTTCTCTCTCTCTCTCTCTCTCTCTCTCTCTCTCTCACTCTGTGACTCCTCTCTAAAATAAATAAAATAAAAAAAGAAATTAAAAAAAGAAAAAAAAGTTAAGCTTCCTTTGATTTTAAAAATAAAGTCAATTTTAGAACTGTTCCTCTCTTCATCTGAATAAAGTTAAAAACAGTATGTTTAATCAGGGTTGAGTGCAGAAAAGAATGTCATGGCATAAGTTTCTTTCATATGTAATTTGGCCCTCTGTTGGGAAAAATAAAATACATGTCGCATCCTGCATCCTTCTGATAGGACCAATAACCAAGATCATGAAAGCTTTGTGTTTCAAAATATCAGTGGTACCAGATAAATGTTAATGGGATTATTTTATAATACTATAGAGTAATTTCAATTTCAAACACATGGGCAAATGACTACAATCTGAATTATCATTTAATCACAAGAAAAACTAATTTTTTTTAAAGATAGAGAAACAGATAGAGGGACAGACAGGGACAGATGGTCAGGAAGAGAGAGAAATGAGAAGCATCAACTCATACTTGTGGCACTTTAGTTGTTCATTGATTGCTTTTACATATATGCCTAGACTGCCAAGCCAGTAAGCCCTTGCTCAAGCCAGCGACCTTGGGCTCAAGCTAGTGACCATGGGGTCATGTCTATGATCCCATGCTCAAGACAGTGACCCTGCACTCAAGCTGGTGAGCCTGTGCTCAAGCCAGCAACCTCAGAGCTTTGAACCTGTGTCCTTAGCATCCCAGGTTGATGTTCTATCCACTGCACCATCACCTGGTCAAGCAAGAAAAACTAAATTTTTATTTAATTTTTTATTCTATTGAATTTATTGGGGTGACATCGGTTAATAAGATCATATAGATTTTATGATCTGTATATTGCATTTTGTCTACCACTCAAATGAACTTCTATAGTTTTTTTACCTGTATCTCATTGTCCTAATGCATTTTCTAATTAAATTTTCTAGAAAGTAAGGTAAGACTGAAATTTATTAAATGCTGTTATGGGCTGATTATGTCTCTCTCTTCCCCCAGGTATATACTGAAGCCCTAACCTCTAATATCTCAGAATGTGGCTGTATTTGGAAATATAATCTTTAAAGAGGTGATTAAGTTGAAATAAACCATTAACATGGGCCCTAAACCTATCTTACTAGTGTCCTTGTAATAAGGGGAAACTTGGACCCAAAGGAACATCAGATATGTGCATAAAAGAAAGACCATGTGAGGACACAATGAGAAGGCAGCCATCTGCCGCCCAAGAGGAAAGATTTCAAAAGAAACAAAATTTGGCAACACTTTGATCTTGAACTTCTAGCCTTGAGAACTGTGAGAAAATTAATTTCTGTTGCTTAAAACCCTTAAGTCTGTGGTATTTTGTAATGGTATTCCTAGCAAATTAGTAAAACTGCTTTTAAAGTTAACAAAAAAATACGACATATATAAAATAAAATCTTGTAAGAGAATGCCTTCAAGATATGTATTATCTCAAAATAATTATCAAAGCTTGATAGACTGATGGATTTGCCAAACACACCTTACTGTCAATGTTCTTCATGGTTAATATATCAAGGGCCTTCAGAGAATGTCCAGTGGGTGAAATGAAGTAAAGGCACACGTGGATACGGGAATCGTGGTAGTCGACAAAGGAACGTTTAATTTTCAATTCCTCTTGAAGGTAGGCCTCAAGCTGAGCATCTATGTAGCTAACTATTGGTTGGTAGCTGAAAAAATGATTATTTAAACATTTAGCATAACATAGTAATAACACCTGAAGTCTGCATTTTTACCGTTTAATAAATGGTTAATATGTGTTCTCAGTAGTTTGTCATATAAATTACGATGTGCATAACATGTTCTTACAAAGGTAACAATTAAATCAATAAAAGCCTATGGTTTATGTTGTTCACAGACATACAGACATGGAAAAATAATCTTTCAATTCAACATAATTCCAATTAGAAACCAAATTTTTATATGATATGCATACAGAAGCACAAAGGATCAAGAGTGGTCAAGACATATCGAAGAAAACCAAGGAGATAGATTCTTCTTGTCAGGTCGTATCATGAGGCTAAAATAATACAGTGTGGTAGCAGCATAAGAGTAGATGGACTAAAGCACAAGAGAATTTTTTAATGTGGTAAGATTTTTCTGTGTCACAACTGAGATGGTGGATGTACCTACTTAACCTACACTTGAAACCTGTATGGTTTTGTTAACCAGTGTCACCCCAATAAATTCAATTTTAAAAAACCTACATGAGGGAGGCAGAAGATAAATAGTGATGAAAGGAGTCTTGAGTTCGGGTGGTGAACACACAGTACATTATACAGATGGTGTATTATAGAATTGTATACCTGAAACCTATATAATGTTATTAATCAATGTCACCCAATAAATTCTAATTTAAAAACCCTTCTAAAATACACACCATAAAAGTAAGTTTCACGGTATATAAATTTTCGTAAGAGTGACATCATAATCATGGCCATGAATACTTCACCCCTTTTAACAACTAAAAACTGATCTATGCACTAAGATCCAAAGGTTCGCCTGTGGGATTTGTGGAACCCAGCACCATATGCCAGGGAACCAGGAAGAATTTAGCCCAGCTTCACATGTGCAGTATGTTCACACACCTCCCTCCAAGCTGTGGAACCAGCAGAAGCCAGCAGCCCCTCTTGCATGCAGTCAGGGAAAACCTGGAGAGCGCTTATTTGAGCACACACCAATACATAAAAGATATTTTGTAAGAGTTCAGCAATCAAGATGGGAGATTCCATTGGAGCATAAAAAAAAAAAAGAATAAATTTGGATGCATTGGAAAAGTCAGAGGAACTTTGCCAGTGTCCACCTTTCCTCAAAGCAGCACAGTCTGGGGCTAAATTATACTGTTCACAAAAATTAGGGGATATTTCAAAATGAATATGAAGTGATAAAATATCCCTTAATTTTTGTGAGCAGTGTAGCTAGCAGCAATCTCTCCCACAGGGGAAAGGGAGTAAGTGCCCAGCAACCCTAGAGAAATACATTTTCTCCAGAAGTACCCAGAATACTGAGGCTGAAACTCCATAAATGGAGGAAGGGAGGAGATTGGAAAGAAACCGATAAAAATATCAAAGTGCATTAAAGGGTCATGGTCCCTGTTGACGAGGTTCAGGACTTCCGCAGGAAGCACACTCATGAAATTCTGGGAAAACCTCAGCTTCTGATCCCCCTCGTCACTGGTGCTGTGGACACTTCCAAGGTCAAGTGCTAAACTCACATATCTCCCCATTCTGCAGGTGGCTCTATATGCACACTTTGGGTACAGTTGCAAGAGTGAAATCTGGCAAATGAAATGTACTCAGAAGAATCAGACCAGGATCTGTGAGCAAGGGAGAAACCACTTTCTAGAAAATCTGAACTGTTGCAACACTTTCTGAAAAAAAAGAGAAGTTTCCAGCAGCTATTCATGTGAGCTTTAAAAACTAAAGAGCCTGACCAGGCAGTGGCGCAATGGATGGAGCGTCGGACTGGGATGCGGAGGGCCAAGGTTCAAGCCCCCGAGGTCACCAGCTTGAGCGTGGACCCATCTGGCTTGAGTAAAAGCTCGCTAGCTTGGACCCAAGGTCGCTGGCTCCAGCAAGGGGTTGCTCGGTCTGCTGAAGGCCCGCGGTCAAGGCACATGTGAGAAAGCAATCAATGAACAACTATGGTGTCGCAATGGCAACGAAAAACTAATGATTGATGCTTCTCACCTCTCTTGGTTCCTGTCTGTCTGTCCCTATCTATCCCTCTCTCTGTCTCTGTAAAAAAATAAAAATAAACTAAAGAAGAAATAAAATCTTAAAACTTTTTCTACAGGCCCTGGCCACTCAGCTCAGTGAATAAAGTATTGACCCAGTATGTGGACATTCCCAGGTTTGATCCCCGGTCAGGGCACACATAAGTGACCATCTGCTTCTCTCCCCTTTTCTCTCCCCCTTCTCTTTCTCTTCAGTGGCTTGATTGGTTTGATCATCAGCCTTGGGTGCTGAGGATAGCTCAGCTGATTCGAGCATCAGCCCCAGGCAGGGGTTGCTGGGTGGATCCTGGAAAAAAATGAGTGAATATATTTTTCATATACTGACTTGTTTTGTGTGACTTATGTTAGTTATATGCAGTATTGTGCTGAAGCTGGCTCATACAAGCTTGTGAGAGCATGTTGAACTAATCTTTTGTCCATTCTACACTCAGTAACAGGATTCAGGTAGCTTGAAATAGGCCAGGTGGGAGTATTCACACCACAGAAATCAGTAAAAGCTACAAATCATTTAATTTTTTCCCCTTCTGTTCTAAATGAGAGGAGGGGAGATAGAGAAAGAATATCCTACTTGTGCCCTGACCTTGATCTACCTGGCTACCCCAGTCTGAGGCCAATGTCCTGCCTGCCCACCTAGGGCCGACGCTCACAACCAAGCTATTTTTAGCACCTTGAGACAGAGGCTCCAGGGAGCTATCCTCAGTGCCCAGGGCCAATGCACTTGAATCAGTTGAGCCATGTCTGCAGGAGGAGGAGGAGGAGGAGAGAGAGAGAGAGAGGGAGAAAGGATGGAGAGAGGAAGAGAAGCGATGATCACTTCTACTATGTATCCTGACCAGGAATTGAACCTGGGACATCTATGCACCAGGCCAATGTTCTACCACTGAGCCAACCAGCCAAGGCCTATCCACTTTTAAGTAACTAACTTTAGCTAACTAGAACAGTGATATACAGTGTGTCCATAAAATCATGGTGCACTTTTGACTGGTCGCCGGTCAAAAGTGCACCATGATTTTACGGACACACTGTGTAATAATGAGCATCTATTTCCAAAGAGAGTAAAAATCTAGCGCTAGTGCTCTAATTTATTTCCCTCTTACACAGTTTAAATATGATATAGGATCTATAAGATGTCATAATACCAGAGGAGGATTAAGGAAATAAGCTAAAACTAATAGAAACTACATCAATAATTTTTATGATAATTTAAAATTATTGTAAGGAAATCAGACAACTGAATACAAAAATATGAATTTCATAATCAGAAGAGAACATTAGTTAATTAGAAAAAAATTAAAATCTAGGAAGAAAGGTTTCAATTGCCTTAGAATAATATTACATTTTAGTCCAGGGAGAAAGAAGGCAAATTCCTTTAAATAAGAAATACTTTTAATTAAAATAAGAATGCACTTACCTGTCTTCTTTGTTTATTTGATCACCATATCCCACTGTCTTCACAACAGTCAATTTCAATGGCACATTCCCTTCCTGGAGGTCATATGTCTGAATTTTCAGTTTAACACTTGAGTAAAAATGTGAGGATTGTTTTTCTTTCAAATTAATATTAAACAATGTGTCAATCAGTGTTGATTTTCCAAGTCCAGTTTCCCCTGTAATAAACATAGATAGATGGGCATAAGGTGGCTGAGAGAAAGTAACACACTATACCTCTACAGTGGTTTAAAGGGCCCAAATACTTCAAAGATGTCCTTGAAAATATACATGCTACTCATCACACCTTCAGTCATTTACATAATATAGAAATAAAAATGCACACAAAGCTGTCTCTGATTTTGAAGAGCACCAAAACATGTAAGTAATATGGCTAAGACAATGGGAATTAATATAAAGATGAAAACATATTTCTGAATTAAGACCACCAGTTTTGCACTGCTGGAGGTAAGTTGAAATGAGCATCTGGAAAAATTAAGTAATAATTCAGAGAAAGTTTGGCACTTACCAACGCAGAGAATGTTAAAAGAGAATCCTTTTTTAGTGGCTCTGTTCATCATCTGAAGAGGCAAACATTCATAACCAAAATGACCAAGCACAGATAAGCAACGGATATTTTCTTCTTGTTGCTTAAAGAAAACACAAATTAAAAGATTTTAATTAGAATAGGAAATATCATTTGAAAACATAATTATAATATTTCTAAGAAATCAGAATTATTATCATTTTATTATCATACTGCAGGCAAGATGCAAATTAAATTTGGGAACAAAGAATTCATTGTCTAGACACATAGATTTTGCTATCATTTTTATAAATAGTGAACCTATCTGTGATCACACTCAGAGAGATTGTGTTTTGAAATTTAAAATAGGAAATTTAATAAATACCACAAGAGACATCAAAATTACAACTAAACCACAGAAAACCCATCATTCAGAACTGCCTGAAATCTGGTTGAATGAAAGTTCTACAACAAGAGATTTAAAGAAGTCACATCAAATCTACAAAGAACTTGTAAAACTCAACACCAGGAAGATAAACAATCCAATCAAAAATTGGGCAAAAGAACTGAATAAGCACTTCTCCAAAGAGGACATACAAATGGCCAATGGGCATATGAAAAAATGTTCTACATCACTAATCATTAGAGAAATGCAAATTAAAACCACGATGAGATATCACCTCACACCTGTCAGAATAGCGCTCATCAATGAAACAACACATAACAAGTGCTGATGAGGGTGTGGAGAAAAGGGAATTCTCCTGCACTGCTGGTGGGAATGCAGACTGGTGCAGTCACTGTGGAAAACAGTTTGGAGATTCCTCAGAAAATTAAAAATCGAACTGCCTTTTGACCTAGCTATCCCACTTCTAGGAATATATCCTAAGAATAACAAATCACTGATTCAAAAAAAGAAATGCACCCCCATGTTTACTGCAGCATTTTTACAATAGCCAAGATCTGGAAACAGCCCAAGTGTCCATCAGTGGACAAGTGGATTAAAAAGCAGTGGTACATATACACAATGGACTACTACACGGCTATGAAAAAAGAAAGAAATCTTACCTTTGCGATAACATGGATGGACCTGGAGTCTATTATGCTAAGTGAAATAAGCCAGGCAGAGAAAGAAAAATATCATATGACCTCACTTATATGAGGAATCCAATGAACAATGTGAACTGAGGAACAAAGAGAGGCAGAGAAGAAGTTACAGAGTTCAGAGGGAAAGCAAGCAGAGGGAGAGGGGATGAGAGGAGGGGATCAAGGAAAGGAAAGACATTAGGGAAAGTATATACACGTAACAGAGAGATAGAGGGCAGGGTAGTAAATCATGGAGGGAAGGGGGAAGGCGGTGGGGAGGGGGCAAAAAGGGTATCAAGGAGAACACGAGGGGGGGAGGGAGATATATTCGGGGGAACACTTGTAACTATGTAAACACAACAAATTAAAATAAAATAAATAAATAAATAAAAAGACTGGTAGGAAGGGAAGACTCAAAATGGGCTGGTCCCACACCCACGTGTGGCAGTTTAAAATCAGGAGGAATATCTCAGCTCCGGAGGTCCCACCTGAGGAGCAAGGGGTTCCAGCCCCATACCAGGCCTCCCAGCCAAGGGTTCCAGAGCCAGGTAAAGAAGTCTCCCCATAACTCTAGCTGTAAAAACCAAAAGGATTTGAGGCTGACTGAGAATTGCTACCGAGTCCCAGGCAGTTCCTCTTTAACTTAAAGGCCCCACGCACGGACTTACTCAGACTCACTCTTTCTGAGCTCTCATGCTAAGGCAGCAGCTTGAAAGGGATCAGGGATATTTGAGGAAGAAATAGATTGTGGGCATCAGGGGGAGAGTTGGGGATGGGGCAGCTTTCTGCCAAACAAAAGTGCTGGCGGAGGCCATTGTTCCTTTTCTGAGACCGCTCTCAGAGGGTGCCATATCTGAGTTTTCACCAGCTGGGCTCACACTTGCTGCCCCATGCAGTGAGTCCCTGAGACTCAACCCCACCCAGCTTGCGGGCCCATGCAAGCCATCTCTAATGGCGTTTCCATACAAATGGTCTCTTTTGCCTCATGCTTTGGACTTTCCTAAAATCTCTCAAACAAGCAGCACCTGGCATCTGCATACCCTATACCTCTCCCTAAGTGGCCCCAGACTTGGCACTAGCAGCAGCCAGCTTTGGTTCACAGCTTGGTCTCTCCTGGAGACCTCCAAGTCCAGCACAGGTAGCAGCCATCACACACTACTCTGTAGCTTGTGCCTGGTGCCCCCAGGCAGGGCATATTGTGGTGGCTGACCTTGCACTTCCTTGCAGGCTCCAGAGCCGGCCCACCCAGTGAACATCTTCAAACCACACTGGGTTACAACCCTACCACCACCACAAGGGACACTCTAGGCAGACTCAGTGAGCACCAAGGCCCCACTGAAGCAAATCCTGCTCCATAGGGTCAACTCCTGCACAGCAGCTCCTCCACTGTAGTCGCAGCCAGTCCTGGTAGCTGAGTGGCCTGGGTGTCAATCCCTTGCAGTGATGCCAACAGCAATAAAGGCTCAACTACAACAGAACACCACACACAGTTCACACCCGGGCACGCCTGGAGCTCCCAGCTTGGGTGACAAGGGAAGCTGCGCTATGGAGCCCTACAGGATACCTCCAACACAAGGCCATTCTCCCAAGTCTGGGAGACATAGCAGCTCTGCCTAACACATAGAAACAAACATAGGGAAGCAGCCAAAATGTAGAGACAAAGAAACCTACCCCAAATCAGAGAACAGGAGAAATCTCCAGAAAATGAACTAAATGAAATGGAAAAAAGCAAACTACCAGATACAGAGTTCAAAACAATGGTTATCAGAATAATCGAAGAACATGGTGAAAACTTCAACAGCATGATAAAGAACATAGAAACCATAAAATAAAGAGGGAAATGGGGTAGGGGCGATGGAGGACAGTAGAGGATGGATAGATGGTGATGGAGGGAGACTTGACTTGGGGTGGTGAACACACAATGCAATATACAGACGGTATACTGTAGAATTGTGTACCTGAAACTTGTATAATTTTATTAACCAATGCCACCCCAATAAATGGGATAAAAAGTTTAAAAAAGAAACAATGAAAAGAACCAGCCAAAAATGAAGGATACATTGAAATGAAGAATAATTTACAGGGAATCAACAGTAGAGCACACCAAGCCCAAAATCAAATCAGCAATTTGGAATATAAGGAACGGAAAACACCCAATCAGAACAGCAAAAAGAAAAGACATTTTTTTAAAATGGAGATAGTGAAAGAAACCTTTGGGACAACTTCCAGTGCACCTACATTCATATCATGGGGGACAGAGTGCCAGAAGGAGAAGAGAGAGAGAAAGAAATTGAAAACCTACTATATTCCCCCATGTATAAGATGCATGCTTTTTCAAAAAATTTGGGGTCTAAAAACTGGGCACATCTTATACAGTGGTTATAGATCTTTTTATTTGCATTTCCTGTTTTTTCACACTTGTTTTTGTGCTCATTGTTAAAGACAGGGATTTATCATTAGAAATAGATGAGGACAAACTAATGGATGGGAGTTCTGACAGTGATGAGTTGTATGAATTTCCTTTTCTTTTTTTTTTTTTACAGGGACAGAGAGACAGTCAGAGAGAGGGATAGATAGGGACAGACAGGAACAGAGAGAGATGAGAGGCATCAATCATCAGTTTTTCATTGCAACACCTTAGTTGTTCATTGATTGCTTTCTCATATGTGCCTTGACCATGAGCCTTCAGCAGACCGAGTAACCCCTTGCTCAAACCAGCGACCTTGGGTCCAAGCTGGCGAGCTTTCACTGAAGCCAGATGAGCCTGCACTCAAGCTGGTTACCTCGGGGTCTCAAACCTGGGTCCTCTGTGTCCCAGTCCGACGCTCTCTCCACTGTGCCACCGCCTGGTCAGGTGAGTTGTATGAATTTCATGATGAATAAAACTTGAGTTCAATAATTTTATGTAATACATCTTTCTTTCAAATTTCAGGGCCCAAAACTAAGGTGCGTCTTATGCATGGGAGCATCTTATACATGGGGAAATACAGTTGTTAAATATAATGCAAAAAGACTGGATAATATTTATGAAGGAGGTAAGTATTATGAACAGGATACAAATATGGCAATGGTCTTAGAGGCAGAATATAGACTATGTGTTCTTGCACAGTAAGAAACTTGCACACTCAAAAGGAAAGATTTAAATTGGGAAACTGAAGAAAAGAAAATTGAAAAGATAAAAATAACCCTAACAATAGAGAGTTTTGAGTATAAGCTAAGAAATATGGATTTTATCTAAATGGTAATGAGCAGTATCTGGAGCTTTTGAGCCAGGGAATAGTAGAAGAAAAAAGCATTTAGAAAAGGTAAATAAGGTACTGCTATACAAAGTGGCCTGGAAAAGAAACCAGAGCCATTTTCCTAATAAAAGTAGTGGTAATAAAATTACTGATGTAAATGAAAGAAGTGAGAGTTGAGAGAGATGTTTTGAAACAAAGATTCAGAAGAACTTGAAAACTAACCAGTTGATAGTAATAATAAAAAAAAGTAGAAGAGAAAGCTAGTATTTTTTGTGTGAGAAAAAATAAGATTGTGTGTGTGTGTGTGTTTTGTTTTGTTTTTATTCAGTGAGAGGAGAGGAGGCAGAAACAGACTCCTGCATGTGCCCCAAGTGGAATCTACCCGGCAAGCCCACTAGGGGGCGATGCTTTGCCCATCTGGGGCATTGCTCCCTTGCCAGCAATGAAGCTTTTCTTAGCGCCTGAGGCAGAGGCCATGGAGCCATCCTCAGCCAGGCCAACTCTCTCCAATCGAGCCATGGCTGCAGGAAGGGGAGAGAGAGAAGCAAGAGGGGAAGGGGTGGAGAAGCAGATGGACGCTTCTTCTGTGTGTCCTGACTGGGGATCAAACCCAGGACATCCACATACCAGGCCGACACTCTACCACTGAGACAACCAGCCAAGGCCAAGATTGTTTTACTATTTTAATATTAAGAAAAGGCCTGACCAGACGGTGGTGTAGTGGATAGAGCGTCGGACTGGGATGTGGAAGACCCAGGTTCAAGATCCTGAGGTTGCCAGCTTGAGCGCAGGTTCATCTGGTTTCAGCAAGCTCACCAGCTTGAGCCCAAGCTTGCTGGCTCAAGCAAGGGGTCACTCGGTCTGCTGTAGCCCCCGGTCAAGGCACATATGAGAAATCAATCAATAAACAACTAAGGAGCCACAATGAAGATGTTTCTCATCTCTCTCTGTTCCTGTCTGTCTGTCCCTATCTGTCCCTCTCTCTGTCTCTGCCACAAAAAAAAAAAAAAAATACGAAATGCCCTGAAAGCAACTGGATACATCTGAGAACAGTGGAGGCTTGAAGGCAGATAAAAAAGAACAAAAGGTTCAAGAATGAGCCGTGGGAAAATGCCTGCTCCCAGGAAGTTAAGAGATGAGCCTAAAGAGATGATGAATAGGCAGAAGACAGAAAGACTGAAACAAAATCAATATAGTGTAAATTATGTGCCAGGTGAGAAAATTAGATGAAATCCAAAACAAACATAATTATGTTATCTATACAACCTACAGCTTAGTGACAAATGAAATTTAGTGTAAGTCTAAAGAGAGAAGAGAAACAAGAAACTTAGTTGGTTCTACATGTAAAGATTTAATATCGTAATGTCACTTCAGAGGGAAAAAACCTATGGTGAGCAGTGTATCCACAAACAAGATAGCAGTCACATTTTACACAGCTCCTCCTACAGTGTTGGTGCTCATTGAGTAGCCTGGAAGAAAAGGGGCAAGATAAGGAGAAAGGAAAAGAGGAAGGAAAAGTTCTCAGCACAACATTAATAATCGTAACCACACGTGGTGAAGGATGCTAACTAAACTTATTGTGGTGACCATTTCACAATATATACATATATTCAATCATTATGGTGCACACCTAAAGTTAATACAATGTTATATGTCAATTGTATTTCAATTTCAAAAAAAACCTATATGAGAAAACTGAATATTTTAAGTGTGAGAAAAATAAGTATTTTAGACCTGAAGACATATACTGTCATATGAAAAAGGGGTTGCATTTATTTTGTGGTACTCAATGGAATGGCAAAAGGAGGCAAAGTTCCAAGGGTCGGATTTTATACAATATATGAAAAGGGTTTTCTCATAATTAAAGTTATCCCAAAGTTAAGTGGAACTACTTAAACCTTCACTTCTAGTACAGGAGATGAGAAACAAGGCAGTGTCACATATTGATGGTTGGGGTGTAAATTGGCATACCTTCATAGAATGATTTGTTAATTACTATCAAATATAATATCCTTTCTGACCCCACAATATCATTTCTAGGAAAATATTCCAACATGTACATGAAAAAGTATATAGGAGGATTTTCAATGCAGCAGTCTACAGAATAGCAAAAAAACAAAAAAGAAAAAAGAAAACAAAAATTACCATATAGCCACCAAAAGGAGACTGGTCACTGAAGAAAAGTACATTCATAGAGCAGAAGCACAGAGCTATTAAAAAATATAGTTTGCCTGACTAGGTGGTGGGGCAGTGAGTAGAGAGTCAACCAGGGACGCTGAGGACCCAGGTTCGAAATCTCAAGGTACCAGCTTGAGTGTGGGCTCATCTGGCTTGAACATGGGGTTGTCGGATTGAGTGTGGGGTCATAGACATGACACCATGGTCGCTGGCTTGAGCCCAAAGGTTGCTGGCTTGAGCAAGGAGTCACTGGCTCAGCTGAAGCCCCACCCCACTCCAGTCAAGGCACATATGAGAAAGAAATCAATGAACAACTAAAGTGCCACAACTACAAATTGCTGTTTCTCATCTCTTTCCCTTCCTGTCTGTCTGTCTCTCTCACACACACACAATAAGAGAGAGAGAGAGAAAACCTTGATTGAGAAGTCTTTTCTTTTTCCTATTGTTTACACTTTTTAAAAATATTCTTTTTTTAATTTTTTTTATTTATTCATTTTGGAGAGGAGGCACAGAGAGAGAGAGAGAGAGAGAGAGAGAGAGAGAGAGAGAGAGAGAGAGAAAGAAAGGGGGGAGGAGCTGGAAGCATCAACTCCCATATGTGCCTTGACCAGGCCAGTGCAGGGTTTTGAACTGGCGACCTCAGTGTTCCCAGGTCGACGCTTTATCCACTGCGCCACCACAGGTCAGGCTACACTTTTTAAAATAACATGAGAATGTCATTTTTAATATTTAAAAGAGAAAATAAACTAAGTTGCCAATTGTACTAGAGTTCAAAATTGTATAGCTTGGAAGACTACTTGCTAAAGGGTTTGTAGGAGGCATTTATAGATCAGATTAAAGTTTGACTAACTGGCATTTGAGGTATCTTCTAATTCTAAAACTCTATGATTTTAATGTCTCATAAACAAAGAAGCATTCACCATGATTTAATGCAAAAGAGGGGCCAAAGATAACATGGACTAGGCATAAGCCAGTGGTTCAGTCACTGAGACATGACTGACAGCAGTGTCAGAAAAGTGAAGATGAAAGGCAGATCGAGTGTATTTTAAAGGTGTGACTGATAGAGAATAAGGGTTGAATAAGCCATTCGCTCCAGAGAAGGAAAAGGGGAAAAACAAACAGTTTGGTGGTTAAAACTAAGAAACAGAAAAACATGCATGCTTGAAAAAAGAGGAAACACTGAGAACCTTTAGTTATTAAGACATAAGCTAATACTACTTAACATAGATCAATACTAATGTATGTATATATGTGGTATTTTGGTCAAAAAAGAATTCTAAAACCAAGTTTTCACCCATTCAGACATACTCTTATCTCTTTTAGTGTAAACTTTTATATTAATTACTGTATGTTTTCCCTAGAAGAGAAGCCAATCTTAAAATGGAAGTAGGTTCAAACTCCCACTCAGTAAAGTAATAAACAAGCAGCCACCCAACCACTTCCTAAAATAAACTTCATTTAAAAGTTATTTATTATCAATACCTAAAGTTCCACAAACATATGCACTATTCTTGTTACCTTATTCTTTGGTGTTAAATAGAAACAATCTTTTGCACTTGTAAAAAGTTCTGCAGACTTAAGAAACATGCAATAGTGATTTAAACCCTCAATGGCTATATAACTCCAATTGGTATACAAGTTAATTCATGTCCAAGCATAAGCCTTAATCATCTAGGTTTATCTCAGTTTACTCAATCAAGGTATTGAAACTGCACAATCTTGTTGAAGTACAGAATGAAGAGTTCTATTTGAAAGATGTACTCAACTATATCTTCATCATCGGGTATTTGTGTGGACACGCACATTGGTTTTTCCGCCATGCCAGACTGAAAGAGATGAAAACAAAGAATAAAATCTTTTTTAAAAATTACTGTAGGCGACCCTTTTCTGCGCCCCCCGCGTCCTAAAGAAGAAAAAAAAAAAATTACTGTAAAAGGCAATATTCCTACAATATAATGTAGATCAATAAGAGAGTCTAATATAGACATTACCTTATGTTTTGGCTTTCAGTCCACACTATCGATCTGTTTTTTAAATTGTGGCTGTTTTGCTAGACAGACTTCTATATAAAATTTAACATTCAATTTATAATGTACAATAATACATTTAACATAAACATGCAAAAAGCATCAAAAGAAAGATAAACTCCCTTTTAAAATCAAGAGGACAAAGAACATTCTTCTTTAAAGGGCTCTCTGGGCATGAAAAATGAGATAGGAAATTTTGATTTAAAAAGTACAAGAACACATGGATGGACTTGGAGATTATTATGCTAAGTGAAGTAAACCAGGCAGAGAAAGACAAATATCATATGATTCACTTACATGTGAAATCTAATGAACAAAGTGAACTGAGAATTGGAATAGGGACAGAGGCAGTGTCACAGGACCAGAGGGACAGCAGTCAGTGAGACGGGGGATGAGGGGATGGGATCAGAGAAGGTGAAGGGATTAGTGAAATTATATATACATAACACAGAGATACAGATAACAGGACAGCAAATCCCAAAGGGAAGGGGGAGGGAGATGGGGGAGGGTGGCAAAGGGGAGGTAATGGGGAACAAGGTAGGGGAGAGAGTTATATTGAGTGGGACACTTAAATCCATGTTAACACAATAAATTAAAATTAATAATTTTTTTTTTAAGTACAAAAACAACCAGGAAGACCCTTATAAGTATTTACCTTTCCAGAGCAGATTACCAGGGGAGGCTGGAGTATTAGAGTGTATGTACTAAAGGACAACTGAGAAAGCAGAGTTTATAAAATCTATAATTGAATGATAAGATAACCTGGAGATGTTTTCGTTGTACATATGTACCCTGATTTATTGGCGTCACCCCATTAAAATTAATTTTAAAAAAGTCTAAACTAGTCTATTAGACACTAAACTAAATTAACGATAGTCACATTGATGAAGGATTTGTTATGCACCTAGCATTGTGCTGAGTGCTATGTGCTTTACCTCCTTTAGTCCTCATGATAGATATGAGATAGATATATTTTCATTGCTATATGCCAGGTGAGAAAATTCAGATTCAGAAAAATTAAATAACTTACCTGCCCAATATCTCAGCTATGCAGCAGAAAGAGGTCTGAACTGACTTCAAAGCTGGTGTTCTTTCTATTTGAGGACCAAATATTCTCTACATTTGCAACTGTTTGGAACAAGGGAGGAGAGATACAAGATAGCATGTTGTGCTGATATACAAGCAGAACTCCCTTTGAAGGACAGACTGCCCTACTTTCAGTATGGCTCAAAGATACCAAAAATAAAAATAATAAGGCATATTTTAAAAGAAAATATTATAGATGGGTACAGCAAAGAGAAAAGCAAACAGAATTAAAGAATGGCTCTGTGTGTCATGGTTCTTAACTTGATGTAGCTCAAGGATTCTTCATCCTTACTAGATAGATTTATCTCACTTTTCCCTAGTGGTAAATAGTGTTCTCTCTTACAGATAGTGTTCTGTTGCATGGCATGGTTTATTCTAGTCTAGTGTTTATAAAGGTTCTATATGATTTAGAAGAACATCAATGGTGAGTATTGCAGCGATTTCGTCTTTAATTACAATCAACAATAAACATTTAAACCACTAAAAAAGGGTTGCTTCTTGATTTCTTATCATTTCTCAGAATTGGAAGTAACTTACCATGAATTCAAGAGTATTTTTAGTTATGCAGATGAAAAGTTCTAGAGAGCTAATGTACAACATGATGACTATAGTTAATAATAATGTAGTATATACTTGAAATTTTCTACAAGAGTAGATATTGTGTTCTTATTCTCACCCATACACAAAATGGTAAATATGTGAGTTGCTGGATATGTGGATTAATCTGATTATAATAATCACTCCACAATATTAAATACTTAAATTGTAAAATGTTAAATTATTAAATATTGAAACATCACATTGTATACCTTAAATATATATAAATTTTGTCAATTATATCTCAATAAAGATGAAAAAAGAAATTTTTAAAGGAGTATCTCTGAGACTTTCTCATTCTCTGCTTCCTGATTTCCTCATTCTTGTCCCTGCTTCTATTTGTATCGATAAATACCCGAAAGGACTGGGGATCAGGGCCGTCTCATGGAACCTGTATAGGGGATTGTGAGGCGGTCTCCCCTGGGTCTCTCAGTACACTCCCAGAAAAAAAAAATGAGTATTTCTGTGTAACTGCTGACTTTTTGGCAAGTGTACATAAGATGGTTTAAAAACTAGAGATACAAGTTATCTTGTATTCAAAAACCTTTTTTTTTTAAGGGAGAGGGACAGAGATAGAGAGCAGGACAGATAGGGACAGATTCAGGCAGGAAGGGAGAGAGATGAGAAGCATTAATTCTTCATTGTGGCACCTTAGTTGTTCGTTGATTGCTTTCTCATATGTGCCTTGACTGGAGGGCTGCAGCTAAGCCAGTACCTTGCTCAAGCCAGCGACCTTGGGGTCGTGTCTATGATCACACGCTCAAGCCAGCAACCCCGCACTCAAGCTGATGAGCCTGCACTCAAGCCAGATGAGCCTGCGCTCAAGCCTTCAACCTCAGGGCTTCGAACCTGGGTCCTCTGCATCCCAGGCCGATGCTCTACCCACTGCACCACCACCTGGTCAGGCTAAAAACCTAACTAATGGTGCCTTGAAAAAAATGAGGGTTTACTTCTCTCTTCAATCTAGAGCAGAAGCTCTCAAAGTATGGCTCTGAGTTCCTGGTGATTCTGAGATTCTTTAAGAGGGTTCATAAGGTCAATTTTTTTTCTAGTAATTCTAAGATAATTTGCTTTTTCCACTGTGTTGACATATGCACTAATGGTCCAAAAGCAATGGTAGGTAAAATTGCTGCTCTTTAATCAAAGCAGTTGCATCAAATTGTATTATTAATCATTTCACACATTCACAGAAAAAAAGTGAGTACACATAAAACATTTAAACTGTATACAAGGGTGATGGCTGTCTTGAGTAAAACAAGTTATATAATTGTGAGAAATAGTAATCCCTTTTTTTCATGGAACAGCAATTTCAATTGCAAAAACAACTGACAGGCACAAGTTTTTCAGGCTTAGTTAGTTCTAAGACAGGGTGCTTTGTAACATGGAAAAAAATAACTGAAAATGTTTGTTGTAAATCATAAAATTTAAGCTTTAAAGGTTTTGGAAATCTAATATCCACCATCATGATCTTGACAGCTTTCCAATACTGACAAACTTTCCCCAAAAGATTAGTAGTGATATTAACAAATAGAAAAATTTGATGTTGTATAATGAAATACATTGGCGTTACGTAGACTTGGCTTTTCCAACCTCAGTATTATTGACGTGTGGGGCTGTATAGTTCTTTGTGTGGAGGGCCACCCTGTGCATTGTAAGATGTTTAGCAGCATCTCTGGCCTCTACCTAATGGATATCAGTAGTTACCCCTGACTGTGACAACCAAACCTGTTTTCAGACAATGCCAAATCTTTCCTAGAGGGTAAAATCACCCCCAGCTAAGCGCCACTTGATTAGATAACTCGATGAACAGATATTTGCAAATGCCCAATGTGTGACATGACAAAGCCATACATGAGCTCAAGATACATTTGGAGAGTAAGATGTATCAGGCAAAATTAGCAACATTTTTCAAGCTCGAACTATTGTTTCAACAGCATTTTCAGACCTCTGTGTAAGTGCAAAGGACGTTTTCCTATTTCAAAATCCATGTAACTGTGCCTGACCTGTGGTGGTGCAGTGGATAAAGCTCCAACCTGGGAACATTGAGGTCGCCAGTTCAAAACCCTGCACTGGTCTGGTCAAGGCACATATGGGAGTTGATGCTTCCAGCTCCTCCCCCTTTTCTCTTTCTCTCTCTCTCTCTCTCACTCTGTGTCTCCTCTCTAAAAATGAATAAAATAAAAAGAAATTAAAGATTTAAAAAAAATCCATGTAACTGTGCAGTTGAGGAGCTGTGACTTAATATTTATTTAGAAGTGATTAATTTGCCATTTAATGGCATGCTATCAAGAGAATATAATAGAAGTTCATAAATGCTTCCTAAGTAATGAATATGTTTGGCAGTGTCTATCTAGTTGAAGTTTCCAAAGATGAAACTATCTAAGATTTCATTATAGACTAGCATCAACAGATGAACGTTGACAATCCATTTTGGTGATGGAGAACTAACTTTGAATCCCAATTAAGCAAAATGTTGTCCCCATTAAAAGTATACTATTCTTCTCATCAGTAGACCTCTTTTGGCAAAATAAATAAATCACTAGATAGATAAATAGATAGATAGATAGACAGATAAATAAAATGTCTTCAGTCATTATTATTATATTTAGAGTTTCGTCAATATAAAACCGCGGCGGCGGCGGCGGGGATGGGAGGAGGTGATTCCAGAACTGAGGAGAACGCGGGCCTGCGTTGTCACCTTGGGGTCGCAGCAGCCCCCCCGCGCGGGAGCCGGGTGGCCCAACGTTTGTGGTCGGCAGGGGATATGGGAGAGTCCTCTCAGAACATGACATTATGTGAGGGCCGGCGGCGAAGGCCCAAGAACTTCGGGGTCGCGGGTCTCGGTGAAGAGCAGATAGGAATAAACAGGTAGCAGTTCAAGCCCCCAGGTGGGAAGCGGTAGGCACCGGACGCCGCTGGCGCATGCGTATTGGGAATCCAAAGCCAGCGCGGCGCAGTCGCCATTGCGGGGTTTTCCCATCAGAGCCCACCTGGAGCCGGGCGATGATCCAGCCCCAGGGATCCAGTCACTGGGAGTCATTGGTTCAGGCATCAGGGCACTCATCACCTTCTCCCGCCTTGGTTTGGGTAGAAGGCGGAGGCTGCGCGGAGGCGGTGTCAGGGGGCGGAGCCGCCTGAAGGGTCCTTTGTCTGTGGAGTCCGGTGAGTGCTGCCCGCCTGGAACGAGCGGCGGGTTCCGGGAAGACGGGCTGGTTCCGAGGGTGGCCCGAGCGGGCAAGCCGCCCGGCGCTGGACCCGGGACCCAGCAGCGCCCTCAGCCTTCTCCCTGTGCCTCTCCTTTGATAGGATGCACTCCCTATCCAAAGATTATAAACGTGTTGTCCTCATATCTTATGCAGTTTTTTTATAGGCGTGGTGGGTATCATTTTTTTAAAAGTTTTTCCCCAAGTCAAGATTATTAAAACATTTACCATTATTTTCTTCTAATACTTTTTAATGGCTCAAAAAATATCTTCTTTTTTACATTTCTACCTGTGTTTTACTGGGTATTAATTTTGTGGTGTAGATAGCAATATACCTTTTCCCAAGTTGTCTAGCCATCGTGGAAGGAATTCAAAAAGTCTGGAGGCATTGCTAGAAATAAGTGATAGAGATTTACTTAAGGGTCTTAGACTTCAAACTAGAAACAGGCGAAAACCCAGAAGTGTTCCAAAGAAGAAATAACATTTAAAAATTAGAAAAAGTTCATTTGGGAGAATTTTCAGCCCTTAATTCATAGCCCTAGGATTGGTTCAGGGCAGTTAACCAGTCAGGTAGTGGGCAGTCAAGATGAAGGATGCCAATCTTTTTTTTTTTTTTTTTTTAACAGAGACAGAGAGAGTGTCAGAGAGAGGGATAGATAGGGACAGACAGGAACGGAGAGAGATGAGAAGCATCAATCATTAGTTTTTAGTTGCAACACTAGTTTTCATTGATTGCTATCTCATATGTGCCTTGACCATGGGGCTACAGCAGACCAAGTAACCCCTTGCTCAAGCCAGCACCCTTGGGTCCAAGCTGGTGAGCTTTGCTCAAACCAGATGAGCCCCTGCTCAAGCTGGCAACCTCGGGGTCTCAAACCTGGGTCTTCTGCATCCCAGTCCGACGCTCTATCCACTGCACCACCGCCTGGTCAGCCAATCATTATTATTATATTTAGAGTTTCGTCAATAGACGGCAGCGGGGGTGGGGGGTAAGGGGAGGTAGTCCAGAAGATGGAGCCAAGGGGTCGGGTCTGGTCTGGTCACGTCAGGCAGTCTGGATAATAGATGTCTGGTGGATGTAAATGTAAGTCCTTCAGGGGATAAATTAGGTGGTCTGGATAAATGAGTCTTTCAGTGAGTAATTAAAGGGTTGTCTGGAGGTCCAGATGGATATCTAAGCATTGATGCAGGACTGGAAAGGTAAAAAAATTTAAGTTCCCAGTCTAATTACAACTAGAATAGTCTTTCCTCATGCCTCAACATTTGTAATGTTAGTAATTTTAGTAAAAATAATAATAATAATAATAATTTTAGTAGCTTAGTTAAAGTGACTCCATTTTGTATATTCCTTATCTTCACTCCTTCCTTTCCATCATCTTTTGAATTATTTTCCCACTAAACTGAAATGGCACATTATATTCTGCAGGCAGGTATGTTCTCAGACCCGTTTTTAGACTCTCTTTCACTGCTCTGTTTCTGCACTGATACCATTTTGTTTTAATTTAAAATATTTTTAATACATGCTATAGCAAATCCCCCTTGTTATACCCTTTGACATATGATCTACTTTTAGCTTATAAATTGTATGAAATGTAAAGTGTGCAAAAATTACATTTTTCTAAGAGTCAGATTTGATCGTGGGTGCTCAGTATGTAGTTATTAAATGAGGAGTATTTGTGGCTCTGGCCAGTTGGCTCAGTAGTAGAGCGTGGGCCTGGCATGTGGATGTCCCAGGTTCGATTCCCCAGTCAGGGCACACAGGAGAAGTACCCATCTACTTCTCTACTACCCCTCCCCCCCCCACCTCCCTCCCTCTCTCTCTCTCTCTCTTCTCCTACCTGCAGCCATGGCTCAGTTGGAGCAAGTTGGTCCCAAGTCATTTAGGTCTCCCCTCAGGCGCTAAATATTGGCTCCAGTTGCAATGGAGCAAGGTCCCAACTGGGCAGAGCATTACCCCTTAGTGGGCCTGTAAGGTGGATCCTGGTTGGGGTGCATGCAGAAGTCTGTCTCTACCTCCTCTCCTCTCACTAAATAAAAAAATAAAAAAAGGAGTATTTGTTGAAAATCATTCTATTGTTGAAAACTAACAGGCCTCCCTGTTACTTTCAGGATTATGTTCTAGTTTCTTAGCAGTATCCTCAAAGCCCTTTATAATTGTAATACTGCATACTGCTTTACCTTCTACCCTTGCGATTTATGCTCTAGCTACTCAAACAGGACACAAAACAGCGTGGAAAAATTTGTTAATTTGGTTATATCAAAATTTTAAATTTCTGTATTTAAAAAGAACAAAGGCCTAAAAATAAGAGACATTAAAATATTTACAACACGTGTAGTAAAGTATTGCTGTTTGTAATGTATAAAGAACATCTGTTAATTACAAAAAAATGGGCAAAGGATATGCACAGCAATTTATAGAAGAAATACAGCTAATCAATAAACAGAAATAAAGCTTAACCTCAGAGATAAACATAAAATGGATATTAAAACAAAGATATTTTTCACCCACTAGACTGGTGAAATATAAATATATACAGGTGATACAAAGTGTTGAGGAAAGTGCTGAGGGAGGAGAGGAAGAAGGGCACTAGTTGTAAAATCGAGGAAGATATTTTGAATGGCAATTTGACTATACCTACCAAAAAGTTAAATGAGTTCAGTCTGTGGCTGGAAAATTCCACTGCAGTATTTACTCTGCAGAAATACTTGCCCAGGTACACAAGGCTGTATGCACAAAGATGTTTGTTACAGTATTGTTTGCAATTGCGTGGAATGGCTACAGCTTAAGTGTTCACTTGGGATGTAAATATATTACAGAGAGCCATACAGTGAAATACTATGCTGCTTTATAATGGAATGAGGTAGTTTTAATATCAAGTTAACAGACAGGGAAAGGGCTCTAAGACATTCCGTGAGTAAAGGATGTTGCAAAATAATGCAAATAGTGCGGTATGCATTATGTTAAGTATGGTCTGTGGTTATATGTTTGTAAATGTACAAAAAGCATGCACACCAAGTGACAGTCAGTGAATGACCTCCAGGGAGGGAAGTAGAAGAGGAGTTGGAGGGCATAACATTTTACTCCGTATATACCCATGTTTTGTGTACTCATGTTTTTATGTAGAATGTGTTAACATCTATAACGTGTGTAAGGAAAAAAACGGAAATCCTCACACGCATTAAGGGAAAAACCTCTGATATTATAATGCATAAAAATTTTTAATAAACTATTTTTTAAAAGCAGCAAGAATAAAATACAGCCTGACCAGGCGGTGGCGCAGTGGATAGAGCGTCGGACTGGGATGCGGAAGACCCAGGTTCGAGACCCTGAGCTCGCCAGCTTGAGCACGGGCCCATCTGGCTTGAGCAAAAGGTCGCCAGCTTGAACCCAAGGTCGCTGCCTCCAGCAAGGGGTGGCGCGGTCTGCTGAAGGCCCGCAGTCAAGGCACATGTGAGAAAGCAATCAATGAACAACTAAGGTGTTGCGACGGCAACAAAAAACTAATGATTGATGCTTCTCACCTCTCTCCGCTCCTGTCTGTCTGTCCCTATCTATCCCTCTCTCTGACTCTCTCTCTGTCCCTGTAAAAAAAAAAAAAAAGAATAAAATACAGATGATGAAGTGGAGGCTACGTTTGTTATTTATGTTATGATAGGGAGTTGGTTACTATATATGTTCAGAGGTCCCCACAACTACCCTCAGCTTCAATGATTTCCTTAAAGAACTGACAGAACTCATGAAAACTGTTATAATCACAGTAACAGAAGTATTACAGCAAAAAGATACAAATTAAAATCAGCAACAAAGGGCCCTGGCCAGTTGGTTCAGCAGTAGAGCATCAGCCCAGTGTGTGGAAGTCCCAGGTTCAATTCCCGGCCAGGGCACACAGGAGAAGCGCCCATCTGCTTCTCCACCCTTCCCTCTCTCCTTCCTCTCTATCTCTCTCTACCCCTCACGCAGCCAAGGCTCCATGGGAGCAAAGTTGGCCCGGGCGCTGAGGACGACTCTGTGGCCTCCGCCTTGGGCGCTAGAATGGCTCCGGTTGCAAAGGAGCAACTCCCCAGATGGGCAGAGCATCGCCCCCTAGTGAGCATGCCGGGTGGATCCAGTCAGGTGCATGCGGGAGTCAGTCTGTGTTTCCCCCGCTTCTCGCTTCAGAAAAATAATCAGCAACAAACTAGGACAGGACCCAGCAGAGACCAAGTGCAAGCTTCCTGTTGTCCTCTCTCAATAGAGTTCTACAGGTAGTGCTTAATTCTCCCAGCAATGACATGTGACAGTATGTATGCAGTATTGCCAACCAGGGAAGCTCATTCAAATCTTGGTGTCTTGAGCATTTATTGGAAGTTGGTCATGTAGGCATGGCTGACCACCCATGTTGCTACCTCAGTCTCCAGCCTCTTCAGAGGGCAAGCTGATACCATGTGGCCAAAGGTTTCCACCATAAATCCCATTATTAGCATAAACATTCTGACCTGTCCCAAAGCCTCAGGTAAACAGAGACACGTAACAGGTAGGATGTTCCAAGTGTTTAATAGGAACAACACCAGGGATAAATCTTTCCTTGGAATATACAGAATTTGGACCTGCTCAGTTAATCCTTTATTGCACACTAAATTGTAGTAAAAAAAAAACTCTTACAAATCAATAAGAAGACAATATGGTAGAAAAGTGGACAAGTGACATGGAAGGATAATTTATAAAAGAAAAAGTATAAAAGCTAAAAATATAAAAAAGTCTGCCTCACATGTTATCTAAGCAGTTAAATACTATTTATGTACAGGGGGACCTTGGGTTACAATAGTTTCATTCCTACAACAGTGATGTAACCCAAATTTTAGTGTAAGTTGAAACACACCGTAGCCTAACACAACGGGACACTTGTGCTTTTAACAGTCCAAAATGGCGTAAGTGAGCATACCAGGGGATGCCAGCTCCCCCTCACTCATATGCCAAGTTACTGTGTATTCTTCCGCCACACACAACCAAACTAGTTTGTGTTGTGTGTGCATGTGTGTGTGCACAGAAAAATTCTGAAAGGACATACTCCCCAAAACTTCCTGGTTATCTCTGGGTGATGACATTATAGTTTATTTTCTCTATGCTTTTCTATATTTACTAAAACTTTTGTTCTAATATTTATCAGAAAATAAAATGAAGGTGTTTCTATGGTAGAGAAGGGATATGGAGGAAAATCACTCTGATTGCTGTGTAAAGAAAATATTGGACTAACATCATGGACCAGTTAGTTGGGTATGGTAGTAATTAGAGTGAGAGATGATAGTGGCCTGAAGCAAGGTAGTGGAAGGGAGATGGAACATTCACTGCATATTTAAGAGGGTGAATTTACAAGAATTTGATTTTTGATTGGGAAGAAAGAACACGGGGAAGAGTGGGAAATCAGGGATGGTATTCAGGTTTCAGGTGTAGTGGTGCTATTTATTACAATAGGGAATATAATAGGAGAGTAAGAATAATATGTAACATATATGGTAACTATAGCTAACTTTGTGCTATGTTCTAAATATTTACACATATTCACTCTCTTACTCTTCACAACAAACCCACAAAGTAGGTGCTGTTGTTCCTAGTATTACAGATGAGGACATTGAAGCATAGAGAGGTTGAACAACCCAACCAAATTCACACTGCTAGTTACCTGTGGAACCAGGAATCAAACTCAATCAGTTAAGTGGTAGAGTCAGTGCTCTGATATACTTTATGGTGAATATATGGCAAGAAACTTAAGAGAGAATGAGTTTTGAACATGCTTAGTTTAAGAAATTCTTAGAGATATCTACATGGGGATGTCCAGTAAGACGGTTGGGTATGTGTGTTGTTGAGTAGCTAAGTAAGATGATCAGTGAAGCTGTGGCAATGGGTGAAGCCACCTGAGAGTAAATAGAATAAAATAGAAGAGAACAAATACAAACACAAATGGACCTAACTATATTATAAATGAATGAAATAACCACACTGAAGAAAGTGGCAAAGAAGAGAACTAACCTACATAACTTCAGAAAACATTATCTTGAATGGATTCTGTAAATCTAAAGATAAAGAACTTTACATAAATGTTGTAATCAAGTTGTAAATACGTTTCTCACAGGGGTGTAAGTTAGAAATTCTGAAACTACTTATTTGTATACCAAAATTGAGCAAATAAGTACCGATATTGTAGATAATGAGAGCCAACAATTCTTTACTGTTGAAGAAAGAAGTTATCAATGATGAAAGAAGGAAGACTAAAATGAGCCTTGTGTGGCTTTATGCATGTGTACTTTTTTAAAAAACCAAAAAGTAAAGTATTTTTAAAATAAAGTAAAAGTGAAGGAGAGAGAGTTTCCCAGATGACAAAAAGCTAAAGGAGTTCATCACCATCAAACCAGTGTTGCAAGAAATGTTGCCTGACTTATTGTGGTGCAGTGGATAAAACGTCAACCTGGAATGCTGAAATCGCCAGTTCAAAACCCTCGGCTTGTCTGGTGAAGGATCATATGGGAGTTGATACCTCCTGCTTCCCTCCCCCTTCTCTCTCTTTCTCTCACACACACACTCAATCTTGCACACTCTCTCTCTCTCTCTCTCTCTCTCTCTAAAATAAATAAAGTCTTATTAAAATTTTTAAAAATGTTAAAAGGACTTCTTTAAGAAGGGAAAAAAGAGTATAAATATAAATAATGAAATGTCAATAACTACCTATCAATAATCACTTTTTTAATTTTAATTTTATTTTTATTTTTGTATTTTGCTGAAGTAAGAAGCAGGAAGGCAGAGAGACAGACTCCCGTGTGCACCCAACAGAGATCCACCCGGCAAACCCACTAGAGAGCAATGCACTGCCTGTCTGAGGCATTGCTCCATAGCAACCGGAGCCATTCTAGCGCCTGAAGTGAAAGCCATGGAGCCATCCTCAGCGCCCAGGCCAATTTTGCTCCAGTGGAACCTTGGCTGCAAGAGGGGGAGAGATAGAGATGAAGGAGAGGGGGAAGGGTGGAGAAGTAGATGGGCAACTCTCCTGTATGCCCTGACTGGGAATCGAGCCCAGGGCTTCCACACTGGGCCAACACTCTACCACTGAGCCATCCGGCCAGGGCCAATAATCACTTTAAATGTAAATGGACTATGTGCTCCAATCAAAAAACAAAGGGTAGCTGAGTAGATAAGAAAACAAGACCCCTGCCTGGCTGTGGTGGCACAGTGGATAAAGTGTTGACCTGGAATGCTGGTTCGAAACCCTGGGCTTGTCTGTCAAGCTAGATTGGGCAGGCAATCAATAAACAACTAAAACGAAGTTCTCACTTCACCCCCCCCATAAAATCAATAAATAAAATATTTTAAAAAAGAAAACAAGACCCATACATATGCCACCTACCAGAGATATACTTCAGATCAGAAGACACAGACAGAAAGTAAAGGGATGGGAAATGATTTTTATGCAAATGGAAAAAAAAAAGCTAGGGTAGTAATACTTAGACAAAACAGACTTTAGAACAAAGATTATAACAAGAGACAAAGGACATTTCATAATGATAAAGGGGTCAATCAAACAAAAGAATATAACCCTTGTAAACATTTATGCAGCCAATATTGGAGCATCTAAATATATAAAGCAAATATTGACATATAAAATGAGAGAGCAACAGTAATTTTATGGGACTATAACACTACATTGATATCAATGCATAAATTTTACAGACTGAAAATCAACAAGGAAACAATGGACATAAATGACACATTAGACCAGATGGATATAATTGATATTTATAGGATATTGCATCCCCGGACAGCAAAATACACATTCTTTTCAAGTCCATGACGACATTTTCCGGAATAGACCAAATGTTAGGACAGAAAACCAGTTTCAATAAGTTTACAAAGATCAAGCAACTTCTCTGATCACAATGATATGAAACTAGAAATCAATTTTAAGGGGGAAAAAACATGAAGGTTAAATAACATTCTACTAAATAATCAATGTTCTGACAATGAGAACAAGGAACAAATCAAAAGATATCTTGAGACAAGTTAAAATGAAAACACTACAACCCAAAATATATGGGGCACAGCAAAATTATCCCTAACCGGGAAATTCATAGCCACACAGGCCCACCTCAAGAAATAAGAAAAGTCTCAAATGTACCTAAAGGAACTAGATAAAGAACAACAAAATACAAAGTGAACAGTAGCAAGAAAATAAAAATTAGATCAGAAATAAATGAAATACTGTCTATAAAAACACAATACAAAAGATCAATGAAACCAAGAACTGATTCTTTGAAAAGATAAACAAGATTGATAAACCTTTAACCAGATTTATCAAGAAAAAAGAGAAAGTACCCATATTAATAAAATTAGAAATGAAAGAGAAGTAACAACTTACACCACAGAAAAACAAAAAATTATTAGAAAATACTACAACCATGCCATGAAATTTTACAATCTAGAAGAAATAGATAAATTGCTAGAAAAATACAATCTTCCAAGACTGAATCAAGAAGAAACAGAAAATCTGAACAGGCCAATTACTATTAACAAAAATGAATAAGTAATTAAAAGCCTCCCAAAAGCCTGAACAGATGGTGGTGCAGTGGATAGAGCATTGGACTGGGATGCGGAGGACCCAAGTTCAAAGTCCTGAGGTTGCCAGCTTGAGTGTGGGCTCTTCCAGCTTGAGCATGGGTTCACCAGCTTGAGCGAAGGGTCACTGGCTTGAGCCCAAGATCACTGGCTTGAGCAAGAGGTCACTTGCTCTGTTGTAGCCCCCACCCCACCCCCGTCAAGGCACATCAATGAACAACTAAGGTGCCGCAATGAAGAATTGATGCTTCTCATCTCTCTCCCTTCCTGTCTATCTGCCCCTATCTCTCTCTCTCTCTCTCTCCTTTTGTCTCTGTCAAAAAATAAATAAATAACTCACAAAAAACAAAATTCTGGACCAGATGACTTTACCGGTAAATTTTACCAAACTATTTCAAAAAAATTCAAGAAGAGGGAAGGCTTCCAATCTCATTTTATAAGGCCAGCGATACTCTGATTTCAAAACCAGACAATGGTGTTTCAAAAAATTATAGACCAGTATCCCTCATGAACACAGATGCAAAATCCTCAACAAAGTATCGGCAAACCAAATTCAGCAATACATTAAAAGGTCAGATAGCAAATCCACGACAGCAGTGGAGTAGGTGGGAGCTCCACTCACCTCCTCCCAGGATGAAACTGGAATTGCAGCTAAAATATAGAAAAATCACCCTGAATAACCAACTGAAGACTAGGTGAAGAGAAGTCATAACCAAGAATGTACAGCAAAAGGCACACCAAAATGGGTAGGAAGGGCAGAGATGTGAAAGATCTGGCCCCACTCCTATGGACAGAAGCTTATATTACAGGGATATCTCAGCTGCAATGGTTCCCTTTTAAAAGAATGGAGTCTAAACCCCAAGCTGGCTCCCCAGCCCAGACCACCGGAGCTGGGAAGGGGCACCCACAGAACAACTGGCTTTGAAAATTAGCAGGGATTCTGTCCACCAGGGTGAGATGGGAGTCTGCTAAAGACACAGGTGCCCTAGTAAAGGGTCAATGCACAAAATCTCATTCTCAGACACTCACTCTGGCCTTTGGCAGAGGATGGAGGGGACTAAATTTGCGTGAGGAGAGACTGGTGTGCGTAACTCTGGGAGAGAGCTAAAGAGACAGCCGCCAGGATCCCTGTCATTCTCCCACACCACAGATGCCATTGTTCTTGGTTGGAACACTCCTCTCTTTCAGGCATCAGCCAGGGGGAATACAACTGTTCTACCCTTGGACTCCCTATTGCCCCACTCTACAAAACGTGTGCCCTGCTGAGGAGTCAGCTGTCTGGGTCAGGGTGTAGAGGTCTGGGCCGTCAGGGGGTGTCAGTTATTGAGTTGGGTGGTTTTGGGGCAGGGGCCACTCACTCCTTTGAACCTGACTGGCACCTCCCCATCACGGGAGGTCTGCTAGGCCCACTCTTTAGCTCCATTCTACTGACTTTTGGTGGCTCTTCCTCAAGAGATCTGGGAATAATCCAGGACAGTTTTGTGGCTCAGGGGCTAAAACCACTCCCCTTTCTTCCCCCAAGCCTGACTAGCACCTTTCCCTCATGGGAGACCCACTAGCCATATCCTCCTGACTCCTGGTGGCCCCACCCTGCTGAGATTGGGCTCCTGGGCAACATCTGGAACAGAGTGAGTAGTATGGCTCTTCGATGGGGGATGTTATTCCCTCATACATCTGAGCAGTGCTGAGCCCTCCCTTCATACTGCCAAATGTTGATATGTTTGGGCCTGATAAACTCTGCTGGCCTCACCCTGATGACTCCCTGAGACCCCCACACCACCACAAATGTGTGCATGCACCTCATGAGTGGCAACTAGACATAGTATACGCTGGGACATTTGCTGAGTGGCCTCAGACCCAACACAGGCACCAAGTTTGAACCTCTATAAGTCTGGCAAACACTATTCACCCCTACCTAGTGTCTTACTGAGAATCTACCTCATGCAATTTGAGTACTAGGCAGGTGGAGGCAGGCAGAGGTGGATAGATCTCAGAGTGCCTTAGGACTTTTGGTGAACTGCCCATGGCCCTGCGCTTTTAAAAGCCAGACTTGGTGTGTAGCTTGGTCCTTTCTGCACACACCCAGGCCCAGCAGAGGTAGCCACAAACTGTGGAGTTGGAGTTTGAGGATGAATTTGTGCCCTTACAGAGTAAGAATAAGTCCTCAACAGAGGTTCTCTGCATCACTTCATCTGAGATGAGTGGTTCTCATCTCCCTCTTAGAATCCTTGAAGACTTCAGCATTTAAGATGCTGTTGCCCAGACCCACCCCACACCAATTTGGATTGAATTGGATTTAACCAATTCTCTGGGAATGGAGACTAAACATTGGCATCTTTTTCAAATTCCCCAGTGTGAAGTTAGGGATGAAAACCACTGAGCTCTCTTGAACTTCCTGTGTGCACAATTAATGGAGCTGTGCCTGGAAGAGAGAAGTGCTGCGCTGAGTGACTGAGTGTAACAGAGGAGGAACAAGGATGTCACAGTTAAGTCATCCACCTTTAAAGCTTATGTCTTTGAGGACTTCTCTCTGAACTGCCATCCTAACACAAAGCTAAAACTCCAGATTTTGGTTCAACCTTAACACCATGTATTGACAAGATACTCCTTCCTTCTTTTTCTCAGCTATGCCTTCTCAGAATGCCGTACTTTTTCAGGAGGGGAACATGGAAGAGAAGGAAATGAATCCCGGATCACTGATAGTCAGGTCCCAGGTAAGTTTACTTTTAATTTTCCAGAAACATTTATTGTGTTAAGAAAGATGTTTCATTCATTTAAGAAATATTTTTTGAACAGCCACGTGTGCCAGAAATTATGCTTGCCATCAGATATATATCAATGAGCAAAACAGACATGATCCTAAACCCAAGTTGCTTCCAGTCTAATAGAGACAGACGGACATTCAGCAAATATACTAATAAATTGCACAATGAAATGTGTATTACAGCCTGACCAGGAGGTGGCGCAGTGGATAGAGTCAGACTGGGATGCAGAAGACCCAGGTTTGAGACCCCGAGCTCGCCAGCTTGAGCGCGGCCCATCTGGCTTGAACAAAAGCTCGCCAGCTTGGACTCAAGGTCGCTGGCTCCAGCAAGGGGTTGCTCAGTCTGCTGAAGGCCCACGGTCAAGGCACATGTGAGAAAGCAATCAATGAACAACTATGGTGTCACAATGACAACGAAAAACTAATAATTGATGCTTCTTATCTCTCTCCGTTCCTGTCTGTCTGTCCCTATCTATTTCTCTCTCTGACTCTCTCTCTCTGTCCCTGTAAAAAAACAAACAAACAAAAAGAAATGTGTATTATACAAATAACATGCTGTAAATGTACATTAGGGAATCAGGGAAGAAGTCTCTGGCAAAACAAAATTTAAGGTGAGATGTGAAAGATATGTAGACATGGGAAGTGACATGTGCTAAACATCATGTGTGAAAAACATGGGCATTTGTGAGAGATTAAGGGAAGGCCAGTGTGGTTGGAGAGGAGGGAGGGAAGAATGAGTAGAGGTAAGCTTAGAGAAGCATCTAGGAGCTGGGTACGCGGGACCTTTAGCCATGAATAGTTTGGGTTTTATTCTAAGTACAGTGAAAAGCCTTTGAGGAAATTTAAGCAGGGTAGTATAACATGGTAAGTAACTGAATTCCGCCTAAAAAAAACACCTGGTGAATACTATGAAACAAGTGAACTTGTGGGAGGCAAGGAAGGAAAGCGGAGAGAACTACCTAGGAAGTTTACAGTGTTCTAGATGACAGAAAATGGTAGCTTAAAACTAGAAGATGGAGAAAAATGGGTGAGTGTGAGAGCTTTGCTTTGGGAAACACAGATTAGCAAGAATGGTAAAGGCGAAGGGAAAAAAAGAAAAGATGACTTAAAAAATAAATGTGGCCCAGGAAATGGCAGGGTAATGGTAAATCAGATCATGTCATTCCTGCTGAAAGCATGTGGCTCCCATTTCACTACAGAGTAAATGCCAAAGTCCTTGTGATGGCTCAAATAAGTCCCACAGTCTAGAACCTGGATTTTATCTAGAACTCTGATTTTATCAGTTACCTTCCTCTCTTGCTCATTCCAGCCTAGCCACCCTGGCCTCATTCTTCTTTCTTGAGTATGCCACACACACTATTGCCTTTAAGTCTTTCCTCAAATGTCACCCCTTCAGTAGCATCTTAACTATAGTTTTTTAATTGTTTAGATGATATGACATCTTTCTGCTATTAACTGTAAAACAATTTAAAAGAAAGCTTTATTTTATGCGTGTTTTTATATCTATCTTGAAAGATGGCAGAAATACAGGTACTAACTGTTGTTTCAAAATATTTTACCTGGATTACTCAGAGCTCTGAGGACTCTTAGCACAACTCTGAAGGATCCTAACCTCCATATAGTTTTAATACATATAGTTACATATAGAAATGGAAATGGAGTTGTGCATGTACATGCACACATGTGTATGTGTGTTCATGTATACATATAACATTATATACATAACTCTGTCTTCCAGATACAACCACCAAGAGGGCCTACGAGCAATGTTACTCCAGTAGCATTGAATACATCTTGTACCCAGATTGTGGTTCCTAAATACCATTCTACATTAAGAGAAAGTGCACATAGCCACTTGTAGTTGGCCAACAGAGCAGAACATGACATATTGTAACCTTGTAGAGCTCTGGTTGATGAGCCAGTCAGTATTCCACCATTAAAAAGAGCCAGGGATCCTTGGAGAAATGGCTAATTCCAGGGTTGGGGCAGAAAAGCACAAGATGAACTTTTAAAGAACATTTTTCTGTCCTCAAAAGTAAAGAAGCACTGAAAAATTACAGGGACCTGCCAAAGAACACAGAATTAAGTTTGAAGTGCCTACTACTGGCTAAATCTAGGATAATCTTAGCATTAAAATAAATTGATAGTAAATGATTATAATTTATTAAATAAAAAAGTAAATAAATCCAATATAAATTAATGAATTAATGAGAAGGGAAACATCATCACAGTAGAAAGCCAACTAATAATATACAAAGAGTGGTGGAATTAGAAAAACACCATTTAGATCAGGGGTCCCCAAACTTTTTACACACGGGGCCAGCTCACTGTCCCTCAGACTGTTGGAGGGCCGAACTATAAAAAAAACTATGAACAAATCCCTATGCACACTGCACATATCTTATTTTAAAGTAAAAAGACAAAACAGGAACAAATACAATATTTAAAATAAAGAACAAGTAAATTTAAATCAACAAACTGACCAGTATTTCAGTGGGAACCATGGGTGCAGATGCATCCTGTGCTCCTCTCACTGACCACCAATGAAAGAGGTGCCCCTTCCAGAAGTGCGGTGGGGGCCAGATAAATGGCCTCAGGGGGCCGCATGCCACCCGCAGGCTATAGTTTGGGGACCCCTGATTTAGACTGACTAGGCAGTGGTGCAGTGGACAGAGCATTGGCCTGGGATGCTGAGGACCCAGGTTCAAAACCCCAAGGTTGCCGGTTTGAGCACGGGCTCATCCGGCTTGAGTGCAGGCTCACCAGCTTGAAAGCAGGGTCGCCGGCCTGAGCATGGGATCATAGACATGATCACTGGCTTGTGCAAGAGGACACTGGCTTGGCTGGAGCTCCCCAGTCAAGGCACATATGAGAAAGCAATCAGTGAACAATTAAAGTGCTATGAGCTGATGCTTCTCATCCCTTCCTCTTTCTGTCCGTCTGTCCCTCATTCTCACTCTCTTACTAAAAAGAAAAAGAAAAGCACCATTTAGCAACCATTATAATTACCACTGTTTCAGGCAAGAATTATCAGTGGATGCTATCAGAGTCTCAAAGTATCTTCTACAGAAGATACTTATTTATTACAGGATAAAATAGTAAATTTCTAGTGAAAATTACTGGGCGGTAACCACCTTAACAAAATTATCAAAGTTAACATTGCCAGGAACGGAACTAGTCAACAATGTGTACCTCCTGATATGATTTCACTGAGAAGAACCCGGCCTCCCCTTTGGTACTATTCCTGCCAAAAATGCTTATTCTCAAGATAACCAGCCTGCACTTTTTAAAATGTCAATGTTATGAAATACAAAGAAAGGCTCAGAAACTGTTAAACAGATTAAAGCAGACAAAAGATACAAGACAACCAAATGGGGTGTATGATCTTGAATTTTCTTTTGTTATTAAAGACAATTATTAGGACATGTTGTGGAATCTGAATAATTATAGTTTTGACAACAGTACTGTATCAGTGTTAATTTCCTGAGTTTGATTACTGTACTGTTTTTTTGTTGTTGTTTTTTTTCTGTACTTTTTTTATTTCTTTTTTTATTATTATTCATTTTAGAAAGGAGAGAGAGAGAGAGAGAGAGAGAGAGAGAGAGAGAGAGAGAGAGAAAGGGGGGAGGAGCTGGAAGCATCAACTCCCATATGTGCCTTGACCAGACCAGTGCAGGGTTTTGAACTGGCGACCTCAGTGTTCCCAGGTCAACGCTTTATCCACTGCGCCACCACAGGTCAGGCTGATTACTGTACTGTTTTTATGTAAGAGAATTCCTTGTTTATTTAGGAATAAATACCAAATTTTTAGGTATAGAGAGGTATTATGTCTGCAACTTACTTTTAAATGGTACAGAAAAATAGGAGAGAGAGAGAAAGAAAGAAGGGAGAGGAGAGAGAAGAATTTATTTTATTATTCTGGCAACTTTTCTTTAAGTCTGAAATTATGTCAAAAATTTTTAAGTTTAAAAATAATAATGAGGCCTGACCAGACAGTGGCACAGTAGATAGAGCATCAGCCTAGGATGCTTGAGGACCCAGGTTAAAAACCCAAAGGTCACCAGTTTGAGGAAGGGGTTACTGGCTCTGCTTGAAGCCCCTGGTCAAGGCACATATGAGAAGCAACAGTAAACAACTAAAGTGATGCAATTGTGAGTTGATGCTTCCCATCTCCGTCCCTTCCTGTCTGTCTCTCTCTCGCCAATAAAAATGAAGAAAGAAACCATGTAAACTACCATTCATAATTTTTCTCATCCTGGTGCTTAAGAAGCATGGGGAAAGTTGAATGGAAATTAGAAATACAAATCACAAAAGGGAAGATATTACAGAAGTAGAAAAGACATCCTGTGCTATGATGGAAAGAGCATAGGCTTTAGAATAAGATGTAAGATGAACTTCTGTACCCGCTATTTACTAGCTTTATGTCCTTAGTTAAATTAATTTCTGCCAGCCTTGGTGACTCATCTCTAAATTGCCTACATCATTGAAATATAATATATTTTAGAAAGAGATGTTATCAAAGCATGAACATTAATTTAAATAAAATGTCAGTACTGTACTTAAATATTGAATTTTAACTTATGAGAAAGAACACTTATTTGGAATACCACACTCTACTTATTCTGAAGAATTGAGAAGTTATTTACCCATGAAGTGGGTTGTATTTGGGGAAAGAGGGATTATGTAGTAAAAGAAGTGGGGTAAGTATATATATTGGTTGTGTTTCTGTGTCTGTATGTCTGGATCTCCTAGAACAAAAGGATTGTTTAAGAAGCATTGATAATGGAGAAAATATAGAGGTTACCCTTTGGTATTTGAAATTCCTACCTGTAACAAGACAGTTTTTTTTACTCATCTCAACATGCACCATATACCTTCTATTCTTAACCTATTTGTCCTTGTTGCTTTCTTTTTTTTTATAACCCACTGAGGGCCCTGGCTAGTTGGCTCAGTGGTAGAGCATCTGCCTGGCAGTGTGTGGAAGTCCTGGGTTCGATTCCCAGTCAGGGCACACAAGAGAAATGCCCATCTGCTTCTCTACCCCTCCCTCTCTCACTTCTCTCACTCTCTCTTCTCCTCTTCTCCTGCAGCCATGGCCCCGTTAGAGCAAGTTTGCCCCAGGTGCTGAGGATGGCTCCATGGCCTCTACCTCAGGTGCTAAGAAATGGCTCTGGTTGTAACAGAGCAAGGGCCCCAGATGGGCAGAGCATCGCCCTGTAGTGGGCTTGCCAGGTGGATCCTGGTTGGAGCGCAAACAGGAGTCTGTCTCTGCCTGCCCCCCTCTCACTAAAATAAAAAGAAAGAAACATTTTAACTCACTGAAATATCCTTGCTCCTCTTCTCTCCATAGCTTATAACCTTGATGTACTGCATAAGATACACCAACTCAATACCTATTTTCACTATTTCAACATGTCCTGACTTCAGTCATTTCTGAAATCTTATACCATGAATTTCCTTTATCTTGTTTGTTTGGATGATATGAGATTCTGTACCCTGCAACAGATTATAAAAAGCTTTAAGGCATTTCATGCATGTTTTTATATGTCTTAAAAGATAGAAAGAACAACTGATTGTTGTTTCAAAAATTTTGACCTGGTTTACTCAAAGCCCTAAAGACTTCAGCACAATAGCTTAGACCAGTGTTTTTCAACCACTGATCTGCCAGAAATTTTATGCTAGTCCACAAGAGATCTAATCACCCTGATGTTGTATGAAGATTAGAGACCCAATGACCTTAGTTGAATTCAGTTATGCTCAGGGTGATTGCCACTTATCAGCCTATATCATCTTTGAAAATACTATAGAGGTTGTCTTCAATAACTTTGGAACTTGTAGGCTCATTCAAACACCTTTTGGACCATGGAGAGCATTTACAAATCATGCGCAACAGACAAAAAGCATTTGGACCAACTTTAGTATTTAATGCATCACACATACGGAGTTCAGAAATCAAGCACCAGCTTATATCATGCTGCACTGTTACGCATGATAAGATAAAACTTTATTCGTTGCATTCCCTGTTTCCACCTGCTAGATCACTAGTCCCCAAGTGTAAAACAGTTGAAAACCACTGACTTAGACATTCTAACCTTTGTCTACTGCTGTACCTTTATCCCTTCCCCTAAGGGCCCCAGTAAAAAATAAAAAAAATGATTTCTGAAAAAAAAAAAAAAAAAAAATGATTTCTGGCCTGACCTGTGCTGGCGCAGTGGATAAAGCGTCGACCTGGGAACACTGAGGTCGCCAGTTCAAAACCCTGCACTGGTTCGGTCAAGGCACATATGGGAGTTGATGCTTCCAGCTCCTCCCCCCTTTCTCTCTTTCTCTCTCTCTCTCTCTCACTCTGTGTCTCCTCTCTAAAATGAATAAAATAAAAATTAAAATTAAAAAAAAGATTATTTAAAAAAAAAAAGATTTCTGGCTGAGCAAGGATGTACTTGATGTTTCAGGAGTCACTGACATTCCAGGACGTGGCTGTGGACTTTACCAGAGAGGAGTGGGACCAGCTCTACCCTGCTCAGAAGAGCCTCTACCGAGATGTGATGCTGGAAAACTATAGGAATCTGGTTGCACTGGGTAAGGATGGTGTCCTTATAAAACTGGGAACCATTCTGCAGGGAATGCCTGAAACCATGGATAGTACTGAACCCTACGTACACTGCTCTTCCCGTTCATACATACCTGTGATAAAGATTAATGCCTTTTCCATTTTAGCTAAGCATTTATCACGCACTCTGGCCATACCACTGGTGGTTTGAGGTGCCACAGCAAAACTAGCATGAATTTCTTTTCTTTTTTTTCTTTTTACAATTTCATAGATAGATGTGTTCTTACCATAAATCTAAACAACCTCAGCATACAATTTTTTTCTTTCCTTATTAAGAACTTTCAACTTTTTACTTAAAGGAAGGACGTATAGCTTCTCTTTGGCATATCTGAATTGCCAGCATCACTTCTCTTGTGCTTTTGGACCATTATTAAGTAAATTCATTGTTACCTGTGCCAAGACAATTGATCTGACAACCAAGATGGCTACTAGGTGACTAGCTGGCTAGAGTATCTACAGCACTGATATGCTAGAGAGAGGGATGAGTCCCGTCCTGGTTGGGATAGAGCAGGATGGCCCACAATTTTATCACAGTACTCAGAATGGCCTACATTTAAAACCTATGAATTGTTTGTTTCTGGAATTTCCCATTTAATAGTTTTGGACCATGGTTGATTGCGGGTAACTGAAACTGCAGAAAGTGAAACTATGGATGGGGTGGGGGGAAAGTACTATATTTTCTCAAGTAGTGAAAACCTCCAAAGCTTTTGTAAACCTGGGTCAGGCCAGGACAGAAAAGTGCTGATCACTTTCACAGACAGAGCCCTTGTTTCCTGCTCTTTCTGCCCAGGTAAACAGCCTGGACTTGGTTGAGTTTGAGGCGGGTGGCTTTACCTTGCTGCCTCTGGAGCCTCGCCTTTCCAGAACCAGAAGCCCTGCAAGACTAAAAGGGTTGGAAATGAGTTCTGAGAGAAATGGTTTTATTTCCAGTGTAAACTTCTAAGACATATTTTCCCATGAGTAGGGCATCAACTTTATAAGCCAGAGGTGATCGCTCAGTTGGAGCAGGAAGAGCAGTGGATGATGGGAGGAGACAGCCCACTGGATACTCATCCAGGTGAGAAGCAAGCATTTGCTACTGAGTGAAGGGAAATAGTCACTGTGAAATACTCAACTGAGTGTAAGCCAAATATCTCTCTGGGATTTAAAGAATACTGAAGACTTTTTAAAAATCTAGTTATTTAACTTTTTCCCAAATGGGAGATGAATTTCTTATTTTTTTCTGATTTAATAGATAATATATACTTATTATTTAAAAGTTTACACAATAAAAATGTTATTTTGAAGGTATTAGTTTATCCATACACATGTTGATGTTGCAAATCTCTACATAGCTTTTTCTATTTTTTATTCACACATTCTGTCTTGGTATTCTTTAAATATTTCTTTTCCATATCAAAAGTCCTCTGTCATTTTTACCTTCTTTTCATTTTTCCTTTCATTACCAAACTCCTCAAACTTGCCTGCAACCCACAGCCCTGGTTCTGATTCTCATGCTTGGGGATATATCCTCCTTGTGTTACTAAAATTGTTTTCTTGGAGATTACCACTAACCTCCAGTCAAATCCAGTAGCTAAAAAACCAGTGATTATCTCCTATGATCATGTATTTGACTGTATTGACTTCACTTTTTTGAAATTTTCTTCCACCCTAGCTTGTGATACACATTCTTCTTGCCTTTTCAGCCTCTCTCCTGTGTCCTTACCTGCTCCTGTACCTCCTCTCCCTCCTTACTCTTCTAAAGGTGTGTATTCCTGTGGCCTTGGTTTTCCTTCCTGTAGTGAGATGCTTTTAACTAGCCTTCTGTGCCAGTTTCCCTCATTTCTATATTTCTAGTCTAAGTATTTCACCCATATTCTCTTTCCAGATTTTAGATTATATTTTTGTTTATGAATGTCATGCTGTTATTTTAATTAAGTACTGTATTTCAAAACCTGGATCTGTTGACTTCATACTGTCTTCTTTAAAATATCCCATTAAATGTAAGACTTGTTGACCAAAAGAAAAATCTCCATAGTTCCCTATTGTTAGCATAAGGCCAGCAGTGCTCTGCCTGGGTTACATTAGCAGGTAGTTGACTGCTCCACGTGTACTATATTCCACTCTGGTTCATTAAGCCAAGCCAGCCGGCCCCATCTCTGTCTCACTTCCCACTCTGATCCTCTGTTCTGGCACCTTGTTTCTTTTATTTTTATTTTCTATTGCTTTTTCGAGGTAGGGGAAAAAGTACAAGATGGGGGAGAAGGCGGAAGCATCAACTCGTAGTAGTTGCTTCCTGTATATGCCTTGACCAGATAAGCCCAGGGTTTTGAACCAGTGACCTCAGCATTCTGGGTCAACACTTTATCCACTGCACCACCACAGGTCAGGCAGGTACCTTGTTTCATCATTTGGACTTGGTTTTGTTTCATTCATACTTTTACATTTTCTTTTTTTTATATTCTTTATTTTTATTTAGTGAGAAGAGGGGAGGCAGAGACAGACTCCCTGCATGTGCCCCAACCAGGACCACTAGGGGGTGATGCTTTGCCCATCTGGGGCGTTGCTCCATTGCTCAGCAACTGAGCTCTTCTTAGCACCTGAGGTGGAGGCCATGAAGCCATCCTCAGTGTCTGGGGTCAACTTGCTCCAATCAAGCTATGGCTGCAGGAGGAAGGGAGGGGGAGAGAGAGAAAAAAAAAGAAGAAGAAGAGAAGAGAGAGGGGGAGGGATGAAGAAGTAGATGGGCACTTCTTCTGTATGCCCTGACTGAAAATTGAACCTGGGATATCCACACGCTGAGCCAACAGGCCAGGGCCAAACTTCTGTATTTTCAATTCAATTTTTACTTAGCTGTCCTTGATTTTAGTGCTCTAGGTTATCTTAGACAGGAAATGTTGTTCCTGTTTCAGCCTCACTAAACCTGATAATTGGCTTGATCAGTGCTGGCCTTCCACGGGAAGAGGCTGATAATTAAAACATTTTGTCAAGAACCCCTAGCACTTTCCCTGACAACAGTGAGTGACGTTATTTCTGTAAACCTCCATACTCTGGATCCCGGGGAGTAGGAAACTAAAAGAAAGAAAATTTAAAACTCCCTTCTCAGGTGGATTGCCAGGGTAGGCACCTACCATGGGTACATATGCTGCCATGTGGAGGACCCACCCTGTCTCCCATATGTTCCTACTCACACACAACTCTCAGCTAGAGAAAGGGATTGCTAACTTGAGAAAATGTCCATACATCATTATGCATCTTTATGTGGATACCCAAGACTCTTGGTTCATAGATCAGCTTGATCACATCCTCCATGTCAGGGACAGGCAGGCTAGCAGTCTCCTCCAAGGAGACTACTTGTGTTGTTGCATTATCCCAGGGGTCCCCAAACTTTTTACACAGGGGGCCAGTTCACTGCCCCTCAGACCGTTGGAGGGCCGGACTATAAAAAAAACTATGAACAAATCCCTATGCACACTGCACATATCTTATTTTAAAGTAAAAAAACAAAACGGGAACAAATACAATATTTAAAATAAAGAACAAGTAAATTTAAATCAACAAACTGACCAGTATTACAATGGGAACTATGGGTGCAGATGCATCCTGTGCTCCTCTCACTGACCACCAATGAAAGAGGTGCTTCTTCTGGAAGTGCGGCGGGGGCGGATAAATGGCCTCAGGGGGCCGTAGTTTGGGGACCCCTGCATTATCTTATGAGACACAATCAGTGGTTCCTCTAATGAGAATGTGGGAAAACACTCCTGTTCACCAAGGACAGATTGAATGATGTGGCTTTTGTGACCTAATTCTGATGTACTCTCTGGGGTATTGCTTACCTCATTGTTACTGACATCTGCTGATGTCTGTTTATCTAGAAATCTCCTCCTAGCTAAGATGAGACCTGCAAAGTGGCCAGTGGCTTTAGCAACAAAAAGATTATTAATTATATTAACAAGAGAAATGACAGGGAAGTTATTAGAAGAACACTCAATTTGTACATTATTGAGTGAACAAAAGTACAAAAATAGAGAGTTAGTAAATGCAGAGTACTCTTACAAGAAGCTAGAATGAGAAGGGGGACAATGAGAGGATATTTGCTAGAATAAAAGGGTAATGTCAAAGGAGGGTTGGTCTAAGTAGGAATGAGTTTTGCTTGTTTATAATGCTGAAAGGAAGGACTCAATAGTGGGGGTAAATAGAAAATGGATACAAATGCTGGATCACATTTCCAGAAGAAAGGGAAGTAGGATTGGAGATAAAGAGATTAGGATGATTTTGTACAGAAATAAGATTGTTTGTGGCTGATTGGGGTAGTTCACACATGGTGATCTTTTTTTTTTTTTTTTTTTACAAAGTAGGAGGCAAGGTCCTGTGATGAATATAAAGGAATTGGGAGGTCAAGTAGAGATCTTGAGGAGCACTTACTGTAGCTTACTAAGGTCAATGAATGCCATCAAAAATAATAAAGGGACTACTGAGCAGCCTTGGGACACAAATGAGATTTTTTCCTATGGATGTGGTTTCCAATTTCCTTGGCAGTGGTCAGCAAATTCATTAGTCAACAGAGCCAAATATCAACAGTACAATGATTGAAATTTCTTTTGAGAGCCACATTTTTTAAACTTAAACTATATAGGAAGGTACATTCCTTATCAAGGTAGCGCCCGTACGTGGTTTGTGGAAGAGCCACACTCAAGGGGCCAAAGAGCCGCATGTGGCACGCGAGCCGTGGTTTGCCGACCAGGGTCCATGTGTATGTGCTTTCCCTGTTATGCTCAGCACTGAAACAGACCTTTAGAGCCTAGTTGAGGGCCTGTTTGACTAGTGGAAGTAAAGGAGAAAAACTGAAAGAGAATTTAATTCAAATGATTTGACATAGAGTCCAAAAAGTCTGGAGAGGACTGAAAACTGAAAGGCACCAAAAGAATCAAAGAAATGTCGGTCTAGGTAAGGTCAGAAAGCAAGTAGAATGTGACTAAGAGCATGAGTCCACTCACTGGGCACGAAGATGTGACATTAAGCTTGAGGTTTCCTAAATGGAGCAAAGTTTAGAGTATAACTGTGGAGCCAAGTAAGTAGACTGTTGAAGTAGAGCAAAGGTAAATGCACGAACTACTAGTTAGAAAATAAGACAAAAAAGAAGAGCTGCCTGACCAGGCGGTGGCGCAGTGGATACAGAGTCGGACTGGGATGCAGAGGACCCAGGTTCGAGACCCCGAGGTTGCCAGCTTGAGCGCGGGCTCATCTGGTTTGACCAAAGGCTCACCAGCTTGAGTCCAAGGTCGCTGGCTCCAGCAAGGGGTGGCTCAGTCTGCTGAAGGCCCGCAGTCAAGGCACATGTGAGAAAGCAATCAATGAACAGCTAAGGTGTCGCAACGAAAAACTGATGATTGATGCTCCTCATCTCTCTCTGTTCCTGTCTGTCTATCCCTCTCTCTGACTCTCTCTCTGTCCCTGTAAAAAAAAAAAGAAGAGCCTCGTTCAATGGCAATTAAAAACGAAAACATCTAGAAATAAACATTCAAAAAGAAATGTGCAACACATGCTTGACGAAAACCTTAAGACAGTTCAAACAGACACAGAAATAAACTTGACTAAATGGATATACCAAGATATCAGTGTCTCTACTATGCATGTAGTGTAACCCCATAAAAATTACCTACAAGATTTTGGAAGGATTTAGATAAGCTCATTCTAAAGTTCACATGAAACACAAAAATAATCAAGAAAAATCTGAAAGGAAGAACAGAAAGGGGGGTTATCCCTACAGATATTGTACCATAAAATTTCATGAATTAAAACAAGTCAAACCAGCCTGACCAGGTGGTTGCACAGTGGATAGAGTGTCGGACTGGGACGCGGAAGACCCAGGCTCGAGACCCCGAGCTCGCCAGCTTGAGCGCGGGCCCATCTGGCTTGAGCAAAAAACCTCACCAGCTTGGACCCAAGGTCGCTGGCTCCAGCAAGGGGTTGCTCAGTCTGCTGAAGGCCCACGGTCAAGGCACATGTGAGAAAGCAATCAATGAACAACTATGGTGTCTCAATGGCAACGAAAAACTAATGATTGATGCTTCTCATTTCTCTCTGTTCCTGTCTGTCTGTCCCTATCTATCCTTCTCTCTGACTCTCTCTCTGTTCCTGTAAAAAAATAAATAAATAAATAACTGGTATTAAAAATGTAGACCTTTTTACCCTGCAGCTTTTTATGACACCCAAAAACTCAATATGTATGCATTTTGATATTTATTGATGAAATATCCCTGAAATAGTATTAGAGCAGAAATTGTTCTTTTCTCCATTTTATAAATATTTATTTTAAATAAATAAAAACTAGCCACTTAAAAAGTATAAACCTTTTACTAAATAGTGGGACAGAGATAAAATTGGATATATAGCTTACCCATAAAACCAAGATAAATTCTAAAAGTATCAGAGACTTTAAATGTCAAACATGAAATCCTAAGAGACCTGGAAGAAAGCACAAAAGAAATCTTTTGTAACCTTAAAATTGGGAAGTCTTTTCTGACTATGGTTCACAATTTGGAAGCCATTACAAAAAAAATTTATACATTCAATATACACAAATCCAAATTCTGCATGGAATAGAGTAATAAGCCAAGTGAAAAGATAAACAACAATTGGGGAAACTATTTGAACAGCATCTCTACATGCTCCCATCAAGAAGCCTGGCTTGATCAGTGTCCCCCCTCCTTTAGGGACAGTTGTAGGCATGTCTACTAACATGGGGGCCTTAGATTAGGTGAGAACCTGGGGCAAGCAGGTTAGAATTTGTTCTTCAAAACAGCTTTGAAGCCCAAGATAATCATTGTGTCAATCTGGAGTCCAGACCCTATCCCCTGGTATCCAACTGGGATGTAGATAGGCAACCCTGTGATTGCCTATCTGATGTGTCTTCAGGGTATACAAGGTAAGGGAGCAGTGCATGGACAGTCCATACACAGTCCGTCCTCCTGAATCACCAGGTAGCAAGTCTGCCAACCAGCAGTAAGAGTTTCCACATCATAAATTGTATAAATGTCTAATCACTATGCTGTGCCCCTGAAACTAATAAAAAAATATTGAATGCCAACTGTAATTAAAATTTTTTTAATATGAAGTTGGAAAGACTATCTAAAGACATGGAAAATATTCCAGATAGAATATCAATGGAAAAATATGGTTGGAAAATAAATTTGTTTTTGTGAAATATATAAATATATTAATACATATATTATCATAATGAAAAAGGGACATATTTTCATAACTTTAAAAGGGGAATTTTTGCTTTTCTCTCACAGAGGTAAGCTATATAAAGAAGGAAATCAACAAAAGTGGCCATGAGCATTTTGGTGAGGCTGCCATGTTTCCAGGGATAAACAAAAGTTCTGGAGGTTAGGCCTTAGGGGATTGAATTCCCTGACCTCTACTCCTAGGCAGTTGGATCCTGGAGCACCATACTTACCTTTCATGCAAGGAGCTAGGTCCATAGCCTATGGACATTGCTGCTAAGAGAATGTGACAGATAGTCTTCAGAGCCAGCCTATCATTCCAAACATTTTAAAGCCAAATTTCCTGGGCAGACAAAAGCTTTGGGGCCAAAAACAAAGTAGTCCAGTTGATAATATGGTTGAAATAATAAATTTGTTTAAAATGAATCTTCTAAATCACTATTTACCAACATATAAATTTTATACCAGATTAAGTTTTGTTTATTTATCTTGTGTGCATCTTTAAGCATATTGATCTGTTTTTTACAATTTTCTGACTTGGATTTTTTTTCTCCTTAAAATTTCTATTTCATGTGCAATCAACAAACTATTCTGTTGTGATGTTTGTGATAACAGTAAGTTCAATATCATCTAAATGTGAACATACTAAAAAAACTTTGTGCCCTGGCAGGTGGCTCAGTGGATAAAGCATTGACCTGACACACCAGAGGTCACAGTTTCAACCCCTGGTAAAGGCACATGGGAGAACCAGTCAATGAGTACACAACTAAATGGGTCAACTAAGTGGAACGAGTTGAAGCTTCCCTCTCTCTCTCTCCCCTTCCACATTATTTAAATTAATTACTATAAGAAAGTATTAGTTTTATCATTTTAGACAAAAGACTAAAGACAGGAAGAAATACTTTTTAAATAAACAAATGCTGTCTTTACAATTTGAATAATCCACAGCTAAGACCTATATTCACTAGACACAGGCTTCCCTCTAATATCTCCCATCTCTGAGATATTAGACCTTTCTCTGATATTTCTTATTCTCCTTTCCATTTCCTTTCAACTGTGAATGCTCCTAGATGACTTCCTCTTTCCATGATTACACACGTTTTAAAATTAACCCCCAGCTCACTGCTTCTTGTCTTTTTATAGTCTTTCTGCTTGTGAATGGCCACATTCTAAAACTTTTCAATGCCACAAATGCCTTGTTTGCATTATTTTCTGTTTCATTTGGTAATTCATCATGCAACAATTTTTTTCAAAACATAGAATGCTACATCCTGAACTTCTTTTTCTGTCATTAGAAATAAATATAATGCTGTAAACCTCCACTTAGTGTTTTTATAAGTCTAGTACCAGACAGCACACAGTTATTACAATATTACTGACTATATGCCCTATGCTGTACTTTACATCCCCGTGACTATTTTGTCACAACCAATTTGTACTTCTTAATTTGTTCTGAATTTCTTTTAGATGGGGAAAATAGACCTGAAGTAAAAAAATCATCTCCAAACCAGAATATTCCAGATGACAATCAAACCCATGACATGATAATAGAGAGACTAACAGGAGACAGCTTTTGGTATTCCATTCTTGGAGGACTCTGGGATTTTGCTTACCAGTTAGAATTTAACCAAGAAAACCAGCAAATACATTTAGGACAAGTATCTTTCTCGCAAAAGAAGATCACACAGGAGAGAAACCTTGAATGTAATAGATTTGGGGAAAATTATAAAATGAACTCAAATCTTCTTAGGCATCAGAGAATCTCTTCCATTAAAATACCCCTTAATTCAGACACACAAGGAAATAGCAACAAACATCATTCAGAATTGATTTACTATCAGGGAAACTATAAAGAAGAGTGTGGGAAAATCTTCAATCAACATATTCTTCTTACTAATCACATTCATCCTGAAGAGAAACACAGTGAATGTAGGAAGGCCTTCAGCCACAGCTCATCTTTTACCCAACCTCAGATAGTCCTTACAGGAGAGAAGCCGTACAAGTGCGATGAATGTGAGAAAAGATTCAGCCAGAGGATACATCTTGTTCAACATCAGCGAATTCATACGGGAGAAAAACCATTTGTATGCAATGAGTGTGGGAAAGCCTTTCGTCAGCATTCATCCTTTACTCAACATTTGAGGATTCATACTGGAGAGAAGCCCTACAAATGTAATCAGTGTGGTAAAGCCTTTAGCCGTATCACATCCCTTACCGAACATCATAGACTTCATACTGGAGAGAAACCTTATGAATGTAGTTTCTGTGGGAAGGCCTTTAGCCAGAGGACACATCTTAATCAGCATGAGAGGACTCACACAGGAGAGAAGCCCTATAAATGCAATGAATGTGAGAAAGCCTTTAGCCAAAGTGCACACCTTAATCAACATAGGAAAATCCATACTCGGGAGAAATTACGTGAATATAATAAATGTGAGAAAGTTTTAAGCCACAGTCCTTCAATTACTCAGCAGCACATAATTCATGGGGGAAATCAGATGAATATATAAATGTAGGAAATTTTTTGTCAGACCGTTTCATCCCATTCAATATCAGACTATTCATGGTGGATAGAAAGTTTATAAACAAACATGTAATGCATAGAAATCGAATAAATTTAGACGTTAACCTTGTAGCATTCTGTATTCACAGCAGAAGTTATAAATAGTGAAAATAATTCATTTTATAAACAAGATTATATTAGGAGTCATGTTCCAAATCAGATACAAAACTTTTTTTAATGACCAGAAATTCTGTACACAATAACTTGTGATTTTTCATTTGTAAGTTTTATGAAAGTTTTTAATTATATAAACATTGATTAATCAAGGCAATGGATATAGTGTGACTAGTCACATAAACTTAAAATAAACATAAAAGAGCAATATTTCTCAAACTTCAATCATTTGTATGCTTCCTTTGTAGTTTTTACCATATCTAGTGTTTACTTAATATTTTTCTTTAAAGGGACTCAATTTTTCACCTTTTTCTAGGAAATATGAAAATTGAGTTTTATATGCTAATTATATGTTCTAATATCCTTTAAGCTAAATATATAATTCGAAATTTAAAATATTCATTGATGTACCACCTAAATTTTATGTACTATTATTTGTGAAGCAATGTGATAGGATGTGGCAATATTGTTATTGTATTTTTAGCAATCCTTTCATTATTCTCATCAAACAAGTTCTAGCATCACTTTAAAAAGAGTCTTAGAGGAGACTGAGGATCATGTTGATGAAATTTGAAAAGTGATTCAGACAAGTCTACATTTTTATCATGTTGTTCTAGTTTTAAGTTTCCCCATAGCAAACATAAGCTTTTAAATTAAAATTGTTGTTCCTTCTATATTTTTATATTTGAATAGAGAAAAGGGTATTTTTTGTTTGGTTGGTTGATTAGTTGGTTTTTTGTTATTTTAAAATAATGACCAGGGCATTATAATCCCTATGCCTCCTAGCACCACTGTGGAGGACAAGAAGTATCAGACTGTACCACAGGTTGAGTTGCAGAACAAAGTTGAGTCTAAAAACCAGGAAAGAGTCTTAGTGTCTTTTTTTTTTAATATTTTTTATTTATTTATTTTAGAGAGGGGAGAGAGGGAGAGTGAGAGAGAAGAGGGGAGGAGCAGAAAGCATCAATTCCCATATGTGCCTTGACCAGGCCCAGGGTTTCGAACTGGCGACCTCAACGTTTTCAGGTTGACACTTTATCCACTGCGCCACCACAGGTCAGGCCTTAGTGTCTTATATAAACATATATAAACAACTAAGTAAGTACTACTAACTGGCTTAATAATCCACTTTATTATTTATTGAGATATGTTTCTGTAACACCTTTTTCCAAAAAAGAATTTAGGTGATTTAATTTTATTTTTATAATTACGGCCTTGTTTGACAAAAATTATATATTTTTGTGAGAAGCAGGGAGGCAAGGAGACAGACTCCCACATGTGTCCGACCAGAATCCACCCTGCAAGCCCACCAAGGAGCGATGCTCTGCCCATCTGGGGCATCGCTCCATTGCAACCAGAGCCATTCTAGCTCCTGAGAGAAGCTCCTGAGGTGGAGGCTATGGAGCCATCCTCAGTGCCCGGGCCAACTTTGCTCCAATGGAGCCTTGGCTGCAGGAGGAAAGGAGAGAGGCAGACAGAAAGAGAGGGGGAAAGGTGGAGAAGCAGATGGGTGCCTCTCCTGTGTGCCCTGGCTGGGAATCAAACCTGGGACTTCCACACGCTGGGCCAACGCTCTACCACTGAGCCAATCGGCCAGGGCCAAGAGAAATCACATTTTAATGTTACGAAGAATTATAAACTGTCATAAGCCATAAACAGCGGAAACTGTGAGGCTGCTTGAGTTTCTTGGCTTTTCATTTTGCTCTTGGTCTTCACAGGCATGGCCAGAGCCATGAGGCTAAAGAGGGAATACAGTTTCTTTTCTTACCTTTCTTCTAATGTATCTCCCAGCTCAAGACTTCCTTCTGAAGAGCTAGATTTTATAGTTATTGAGCCAAAACTGAAATGATTTAAAGACTTTTTCTTTTAAGTATAGGTTCTTTTTTATTTATTTATTTATTTATTTATTTATTTATTTTAACAGGGACAGAGAGAGAGAGTCAGAGAGAGGGACAGATAGGGACAGACAGACAGGAATGGAGAGAGGTGAGAAGCATCAATCATTAGTTTTTTGTTGCCATTGCAACACCTTAGTTGTTCATTGATTGCTTTCTCATATGTGCCTTGACTGCCGGCCTTCAGCAGACCGAGCACCCCCTTGCTGGAGCCAGCAACCTTGGGTCCAAGCTGGTGAGCCTTCACTCAAGCCAGATGGGCCCGCGCTCATGCTGGCGAGCTCGGGGTCTTGAACCGGGGTCCTCCACATCCCAGTCCGACACTCTATCCACTGCACCACCGCCTGGTCAGGCATGATTTGAAGACTTTTAAATATCAAAACACTAAAAGCCAAGAAACTTAATAGAGAGAACTCGTTTGATCATAAGTTAAACTTTTCCAAGTACATTTATGTCCCATACATCAGTGGATGTGAAATATTTAATAAAGCTCTGAGTTACAGTAGTCAGGTAGCGCCTAATTAGAATTTTGTGTTCAAATATCATTGCAATGGAGGTCCATTTTCAGGGTGGATCACTTCTGAAAGTATCTCTTCACCAAAAAGAACTACATTTAACATTCATTTGCCAGAAGGAGGCAGAGTATAGGGCAGTCAGATTTCAGGAAGAGAAAGAGTGGGTCAAGGTGAAGTCTAACAGCAAAGGTATGTATTAAAGAATTAATGATTAATTACAAATGGTAAAAGCTTTGATCAAAGTTTAATTTTGCAACCAGGAAAATAAAAACCTGAATATTCCACAAAGAGTATTAAGGACTCTAATACAAGGCAGTTTTCTCAGGATAGATAAAAAACACAATAATTTGGGATTTTTAGAAGAGTATCAGCAGGATTTGAACAATCCCAGAAAAGAAGTGTCAGGACTAAACCAGACCACTGTTGGCCAAGGATTTTTACCAATTCCCAATTCTTCATAAATAGGAAGGATAAATTAGAGACCTTAGGGTCATAAATGATTATGTTTATGTTAATTGTACAGTAAACCAAGTTATTCTAGTGTGAATTCATTCTCATGTTGTCCTTTGTTCTCTTCAAAATGTTTCAAGTTACGGAGTAAAGCATAAATGTGTATTAATTACATCAAAATACTAGTGCTCAGACTAGGGAAGCCAGAGTAGTAGTACTCATTCAAAAACCTTTTGTTATGACATTGCTGTCTAGGAGGGCAAGACATTACTATTTTACTATATCAGTTCATTTAGTCTACCCAACCTGGTGTTATTACCCTTCTTTTATGAAAAGAGATCCTTAAGCCTAGACATTATAATAAATGATCTGTTATTCAGACTGAAATGTCACTTGAACATGGGTCATCTTCCTTATAATCCAGGAAATGGAAACAGTACCTAAAACATTGTTTTAGAACACTCTGAAACCCTTTGATAGAAATACATTACAGTTAATAAAATGAAAGATTACTGCTCAACACCAAAATGTGTGTGACTATTTCTCAGAACATCAGATTATTCAAGGAGCACTGTGTTGATAGATTCTCTTATATACTAAGGGTATGTGTGCTTGGAGAAAAACATTGTTTGTATTTGATTAATGTTTAATTTATTAATTTAAGAAGCCAATTGACATTCTTTAAGTAGCCAACATTCCTTTTCCCATTCCAATTTTTCATATGTTCCTAGACTTAGGTTGTTCTACCATGTACCATATATATTCCTACCTCAGGTTTTAGTAATCTTATCAATCCCAAAATAAAAATATTGTCTCAAATTAAGTTGCAATTTATGGACAAGCAATCCATAATACCTAGTTGCATGGACCAAATAACTTTCTTTGGTCTATTATAGCAAAATATCACTTATGGGACATTTTAAGACCTTCCTTTTTATATGGATTTAAAATTTTTGACACCTGGAACTTTCCCCAAACCATCAGGCCATTTTAATGTCATTTCTTGGCGAGCATTATTTAAAACTTTTACATGCCTCATTAGTATAATTAATAAGGCCATCTAGCTCCTTCCCAAAGAATGCAATTTTTGTTGTTTTCCTTTATAGAACATGTAGCTACTTCTTCAGTTTGCAACACACTGTTGAGTCCTTTTTCTACTTGGTTATTGTTAGAGCAGATTAACTGTTGAACGAATTTTCTTCTTTGTCTAAGGGACTATCCAGTTCTTTCTATTTCTTGACATGGCTCAATATTTTGCAGGATTACTTGGCTCGCCTAGCATTCCATGTTTATTCCTGATTACACTGGACTATGAATCCAGTTGAGCCAGTAACCCCTTGCTCAAGCCAGCGACCATAGGCTTTAAGCCAGCAGCCTTCCAGCATAAGCCAGCAACCATGGGGTCATGTCTATGATCCCACGCTCAAGCCAGCAACCTGCACTCAAGCTGGTGAGCTTGAGCTCAAGGGTGCAAACCCGCGCTCAAGCCTTCAACTTCCAGGTTTTCAACCAGTGCGCCACCTCTTGGTCAGGCAATATAATTGTTTCTTTACACACCTGTCTCTATTAGACTGTGGGCATTTTGAGAGCGCGGGTCTCCTCTGATTCTTTTTTTTTTTTTTTTTTTGTCCTCAGTGCCTAGCATAGAGTCTGAGAATAAGTTTTCCATATACAGTGTGTCCGTAAAGTCATGGTGCACTTTTGACCGGTCACACGGTCACACTGTATGTTTGCTAAGAAAGAAATGGGTGTCAGGCAGACTGACATATGGATGAATACTCTTCACAGCCTTCACTGACAGTTGCTAACAAATTTCAGTAATCAAAGACAATTGACCACACCCTTATGTCCGCCCCTAAATTGTCTGTGCCAGTAGCCTATTGTTTTCTGTTCCTTTTAGCAATTCCCAAAAGAGCCTAACACATTCCCAGATTTCCCTGAGAAGACATCAGTAAGCAGCCTGCTCATTGCCCATTAAGCTCCTTCACACTTGGCAGTGTATATGTACCCACAACAGACTTCCCACCATCTCCCAGATATTAAGAAATAACACCTGAAATCATAAAAAGCTACGTAAGTTTATGTTAAAAGCAGCTGTGGGGGTCGAAATGCGTAAGTATTTAAGCCTCAGCATTTAGGTGCGTCCCTCGTTTCAGTATTTGATAAGTTAATGAAGTTCCTTTGGTTGGAAGGTCTTGTCCCATGCCCGGGAGCTCAACGGAAGAAGAAACCAAACGGAATATCAAAAGCAACCGAAGGAAGACCCTTCGCCAGACAGCCAGAGTGACTCAAGATCCGCGCCATCCTTTAAGGGGGGTGAGCGGAGTCTTGCCTTTAACCCCGCCCAGAACTGAAGAAACCTGCGGCCAATGAGAGGGCGGCCCGAGGCGGAGCGATCTGCGTGCGGCATGACGCAGCCACGCTCCGTCCGGCTCTCCGCGGGTCTCACGCTAGGATTTAAGAGTGCGGAGGTGAGTTTCGGCCGCGCGCTACAGAAGTGGACGTGTATTCAGGTGTCCGGGGCTGTGCCCGGTGAAAGTCCTCTAAGCGAGCGGAGTGGCCTGGCCTCGGGGTTGTTAACGGGAGCGGAAGGATCAGTCACCCCCGACCTCCCCTGGTCGAATGGGATGTACTCAGTATTAACTGGCTGATGTAGAAAGCAGCCCCAAGTCGACGTCTTCTTCATAGGGAGGACAGCCCTGCCGCTCCGCCTAGGCCTCGCGTGCCACGAATAGCCAGCGGGATGGAAAGAAATAAGGGACACCAGTGAAGGCCAGTGTTATTCGCGTTATTGAGTCTCAGAACACTCCTGTGAATATGCTCTGTTGTCATTCCCATTTTGCAGAGGAGGAAACTTAGGGCTTACATTTTTAGGTTTCCTATAGAAATGTTGACTTGAAACCTATGGGCTCGTATTGATCAATGTCACCCTGTTAAATTTAATTTTCTAAATAAAATGTTAAGGTTTGCAAGCAGTGTAAAGATGGGAGGTTGGGTATTTGAGGGCATAGGGAATCGCGAAAGCATCTCTATAAGGTAGTGATTCCCAACGGCCAACAAATGCTGTTTCTGAACTTGGGCATTTCTAGTGACATAATTCATTCAGTGAATAATAGACACCAGAATATTGAACTTTGAAATTTGTCTTTCAGGTGACCAGAGCCACCTGAAATGTCAGTACCTCGTTCATCTGTCCATGCCAAATGGATTGTGGGAAAAGTGATTGGGACAGCAATGCAAAAAACTGCTAAAGTCAGAGTAACCAGGCTTGTTCTGGATCCTTATTTATTAAAGGTGAGAAACATCCCTGTTTTCAGTTGGCACTGATAAATCACCAACACATTCTGGGTTCTGAGGAAAAAATAAAAAAACAACGCTCCTCTATTAGTAAAAATGCATTGAGCATCTGCAGCAAACTAGGTACTGGGTTGGTTGTGGGTGTAACAAAGTGAATTATTCCTGGTTTGTACTAACATGGTAGGGACACAGAGTTTATTTCAGTTCAATCTGGTAAGTGCTGCAGTTTTTCTATGTGCAATGTATTGTGGGAGCAGAGAGCATTCTTCCTTCCTAGGTTGTTGAAGGAGCATATCCCCAGTTAAGAGACATTTGAGCTGAATCTAAGAAAGGATTTTATCCAGAGGACCTGGTTGGGGGGGAGGGGATGTTATTCTGGCCATGAAGAGTGGTTTGTGGAAGTTCTTTAGCCATGAGAAGGTATGACATTCTACAGGAACAGCAGGTATTTTGGCAAGAGTGAGCCCAGAGTTGGGCACTAAGTAGGCTCTGTTGAATGAGTGTAAGGACAATCAGATCTAGACTGTGCAAGGTCTTTTATGTTGTATTTTGGATTTCATCCTATAAGCAAAGGAAAGACAGACTCGGAGGTGGGTAGAGATGAGGACTGGAGGTAAGGAAATGGGTAAGGAGGCTATTGCAAGAGTATAGAATGGAAATGATAAGGACCTGAACAGTTCTTGGAACAATGAGGATGTAGTGGGGAAAGTATATTTCAGACAGGACAGAGTCCTTGACCTATTAGATGTGTAATGGATGGAGGAGGAAGTGCCAACTATGTTTCTGCATTCAAGGTTGGGCACACAAGTTGATAGAAATGCCAGTTGTTATTTGGAATTAAAAACATAGGAGTAAGCTGCAAAGTGATGGCATGATCATTGACCTTAACCTCAGAATACTTCAGTTTGAATACTGACTGTTGTTTACCAGCTGTCCACATTACTTAACCTCCCTATCTTGGAATCTTTAGAAATGAAGGTATTAGAGCCTCATTTTATTGTAGAAAAAAACCTGAGGTTAGAGGAAAGTGATTTGTACTAAATCACAAAGCTAGTGGTGACACTAGCGTGTTTATGGGCTGGAGAGAAGGTGCCACTGAAGGAAAGAATTTAAATAGTGCAGAGAAGGGTGGTAATTAATAGAGCAAGGGTACTGAAGATAATAGACTGGGAACTTGGGAACATAATCATTTCTGGAAAAGGCATTGCTATTTTCCAAAAATCAAGCAGTTAATTTTTGTGTTGGAAGCCTCCTTAAGTATGTTGTCTCTCCCCCCCCCCCCCCCAAGTCCCAGCTTGTTTTCTATGCATTACTTTTTCATCTTCTGTGCTGCATTGCCAGGTCACAGGTGGGAACTGCTAATTTGTTCCTCCTTCTTTCAACAGTATTTTAATAAACGAAAAACCTACTTTGCTCATGATGCTCTTCAGCAGTGCACGGTTGGGGATATTGTGCTTCTCAAAGCTTTACCTGCTCCACGAACAAAACATGTGAAACATGAGCTGGCTGAGATCATTTTCAAAGTTGGACGAGTCATAGATCCAGTGACTGGAAGACCCTGTGCAGGAACTTCCTACCTGGAGAGTCCAGTTAGTTTGGAAACCAACCATCTAACCAAAAATCTGGAAGAACTCAGTATCTCTTCAGAACAGTGAAGGAGGATTAGAAAAAACAAGCCAAAGGGAAAGCTTTATAAGTTTGCTTTATGGAAAAAGAAATTTTTCTAAATTTCATCACAAATTGATCAGTTTCTCTCCTGGTATTTATGAAATAGATAAAAGTAAATGAATAAAGGATTTGTTATATAATTTTCCAAAAAGGTTTGTGATCATGTTTTAAATTTCCTTTTCAGTGAACATGCTTTCCTGTTACACTAAATGTACCTAGCAATCTGCTACATTTTTTAAGCTCACTATTTTAGATGTGTGTGTGTGTGTGTGTGTGTTTTCATTTAAAAAACTTGAGTGCCTGACCAGGCACAGTGGATAGAGCGTCGGACTGGGATGTGGAGGACCCAGGTTTAAGACCCCGAGATCACCAGCTTGAGCACAGGCTCTTCGGGTTTGAGCAAAGGCTCACCAGCTTGAACCCAAGGTCGCTGGCTCGAGCAAGGGGTTACTCAGTCTGCTGAAGTCCCGCGGTCAAGGCACATATGAGAAAGCAATCAATGAACAACTAAGGTGTCACAACGAAAAACTGATGATTGATGCTTCTCATCTCTCTCCATTCCTGTCTGTCTGTCCCTATCTATCCCTCTCTCTGACTCTCTGTTCCTGTTAAAAAAAAAAAAAAAAAAAGACTCGAGTTTATTTTAGAACCTTTATTTTGGGAGAAGAAATTCTTTTTATATCATAAACAGATAAGATCATTAAATAAGTGGTTTTGACGGTATATATTCAATATTAATTGAAATTTTTCTCTGATTTAATGTGTTATAAATAATGAACATACTTGGGGTCAGACTATATGAGATTTAAGTTTGTATTAATAAGAATATTGACAAGTAGAAAATAAAGGCTAAAACTTGTGTTACATTTTTTAATCCTATATCCTAGGCCAGTGTTTTTCAATTGCTTGTCTGCCAGAAATTTTAACCACCCTGATTATTATCTTCATACAACATCAGGGTGGTTAACTCTTTCACCAACCAGCACAGGTCCATGGACCAGTAGTTGAAAAGTACTGGTTAGACTACATTGAATAGGAATGAGTTCCTAAAATCTGATACATTAATGAAATTTTAGAACTTCACACATGAGCGTTTGAATTGAAGAGTTTCAGAGTTTTCTTCCTGTCCATAAATTGTGATCATTTAAATTTTGACTTGAGCTTGACCAGGCGGTGGCGCAGTAGATAGAATGTTGGACTGAAACGCAGAGGACCCAGGTTCGAAACCCCGAGGTTGCCAGCTTGAGCACAGGCTTATCTGATTTGAGCAAGGGGTCACTTGCTCTGCTGTACCCCCCCCATCAAGGCACATATGAGAAAGCAATCAATGAACAACTAAGGTGCCACAACAAAGAATTGATGCTTCTCATCTCTCTCCCTTCCTGTCTGTCTGTCCCTATCTGTCCCTCTCTCTGTCTTTGTCACACACACACAAAAAAAAGAAAATTTGACTTGAGCAATATATTTCCGTTTTCTGGCTCCTAGAAAGAGATTTGGAGCATTTTTTTTTTTTTTTTAACTGAGAGGAGGGAAGACAGACTCCAGCATATGCCCCACCAAGATCCACCCAGCAAACCCCCTAGGGGGGTGCTTTGCCCATCTGGCGCCATTGCCCAACAGCCAAACTATTTTTAGAACCTGAGGCCAGGTTCTACCACCTCAATGCAGGGGGCCAACTCCCTTGAACCAATTGAGCCACTGGCTATGGGAGGGGAAGAGAGAGAAGGTGGAGAGGGAGAAGTGGAGAAGCAGATGGCTGCTTCTGTGTGCCCTAATCAGGAATCAAACCTGGGACATCCACATGCTGGGCTGAAGCTCTTATCACTGAGCCAACTGGTCAGGAATTTATTTTTTTAAGTGAGAGGAGGGGAGATAGTGAGACTCCTCCTGCATGTACCCAACCAGGATACACCTGGCAACCCCTGCCTGGGGCCAATGTTTGAATCAGCCAAGCTGTTTTTAGCGCCTGAGGCTGATGCACTGGGACCAGCCCTGCTATCCTCAGCACCTGGGGTCCATGCTTGAACCAGTTGAGCCACTGGCTGTGGGAGAGGGAAAGGGAGAGAAGGAGGGGGAGAAAATCTGGTCACTTCTCCTTTGTGCCCTGACTAGGAACCAAACCCGGGATGTCCATACACCAGGCTGATGCTCTACTCACTGAACAAACCAGCCAGGGCCGAATTGGAGCATATTTCAACCTCAACTAATATGTGTATTATACAAACAGGGTTTCAACAGTGACCGCAGATACTGCCCACCCTCTGAGGGCTCATACTCTAGTAGGGGAGGTATATACATCAATGCCTTTATGGGCAAGCAAAGAAGCACATGGGTAGAGAGGAATTAGAGTAACTTTCCAGAAGAAATGAGATGGTTCATAGGAACTGAATATTAGAGGAGGAAGAGTCTCCAGGCTAACAGATGAGGGGTATGGAAGGGGCATTCCAGGCGGAGAGAATGGAGTATAAAGTCCTCAGTATGAGAGAAAGGAACATAACCAGGGGTTTCTGGAAGCCAGCGAGGGTTGCTGGAACATTTTGCACAAGGGTGGAAATCAGACACAGAAGTAGTAGTTATGCTCTAAGTGGTTATTTTATAAAAGAATGATATAATTAGATTCACATTTCGATAAAAGTAATAGCATCAGTGTTGAGAATGAACTAACTGGAAGGGGAAAGATTAGAGGTAGGGAGACAGTGATCTGTTCTGGTCCTAAGACCTAAAGTGAATTGGGCAGGGAAGATAAAAAGAGGTTAGATAGATGATGTTCCAAAGTAGAACTCTCAGTGCTTGGTACAAGGTGGGGTGAGTACAAGGGAAGCATTTATGACTGTCCAGGTGGGTGGGGCTATGTGGTACCAGTTATCCTGGAAGGGACAGGACACCTTTCCAAGCCATCTCTAAACACTCAAATATTTTAAATGTTCACATGTACAAAGATGATGCTTCAGGAAATGCGCCATATTACACTCTAAGGCATTGAGTAACCTAAGCCACACACCTGTAAAACAAGAGTAACCCCTGCGCAATACGAAACACTGGCTTAATGGAACTCCAAACCAAAACGAGAGTGGAGTGGGGGAGGGGGAGCAGAATGGGTGGCCAATGCTAAATAACACAAAAGCAAGTTAAGCAAAGAAAATGTCTGTTAAGTTTAAATTTCAGGAAAATAGATCTTAAAGCTTTTGTCTCCTTAATAGAACTGAGAAATTGAGGGAATGTGTGAGAAAGTCACAAGGGTGTATTGACGTTACTACCTTGAAGTGGCCCAACCTTCTGCTGTGCAGGACTGGGACCTGTCCTTTCTGCCCTAGGGATAGCTCACTTCAGCCTCTCTTGTGGGCCTCTTCAGCCTCTACAGCCTCCCTGAGCACAAATCACTTGAGATCAGGAACTCTCTCAAGCCACACACTCTAGATTCCTGTCCCTGGGTCCCTTGGCCTCCTTTCCACTGGCCTGGAAGAGACAGTTAGTTGTATCTCCCTGATCTGGGGCAAATCCTTGTTGCCACTCCTCCATCCACAGACCTGCTTCTGTCCTCCCTGGTGGATCCTTGCCATATTTAGGTGTTCTAACATTGTTTTATTCAGAAAACTTCTGTACCCCTTGGGCACCAATGCTTCCTTCACCTCCAAGATTACCAGCTTCAGAGAGCCCCTCAGTCCACAAGCCCAGTGCTGCCCTATCCCTCCTACAGAGAGACCTACCTACCCAGTCCTGGGAGCACTTTCCCCTTGGCCTCTGCAGACTCACACTAGCCTTGAAAGGTTCCCTTTAGCGGGTGGGGCCTCTGCTGCTCCCTTTCTGCCCACTTTGTCTTGATTGCAGTTTTCATGGTTACGTTTGTGGCTCTTTTATCTAATGGCAGGATACACTTTTCCCAGACAGTGCCTGACCCACGCCTTTAAGTTAATTCCTCCGCTTATGGGAAATGTCCTCCCTTCTCCCACCGGTCAACTCCTCTTCCCTTTGGACTGTGCTGTTGTGCCAGTTCCTGGGTGTCTGTCCTCCACGTCACAGCCTCTACCCATTACATGCTCTCCGTCCCTTGACACACTTGATACAATCATTTCACATCCTGCCCCCCTGGGCTGATATGGCATGAGGGAAAGGATAGAGCTAGAGCCGGCCCACCACTGCTGAAATATATAGGGACAATGTAGTTCCGAGCCTGTGAGAACTTGAGTGTGTTTCCATCCACAATGCTTCTTATTAAAGCTGTATTACGCGTTTGTTTTGCTTGTTTATTTATGTTGAAAAGGCAATGTATTTACATGGTACAAAATTTAAAAGGTAATCGGGGAGACCTTTGTCCCCCAGGCCCTGGAGTCCCCTATCAACATTGTTACTCTTTTCTTTCAAGCCTTGCTCATGTTCCTGTTGCGCACCTTGTTTGGGGCACCTGCTGGAGGTCACTGATTTTTCGGCTTCTTTCTGGCTCCTTTCTCCAGGCTGCCGGACCTCCGCTCCCGCAGGCACCGCGCCCCCGGTCTCCGCGGCGCGCGCCCCGCGCCCCCTGGCGGCTGCGCCCCTCGCTGCAGCGGCCGCGCGCCCCGCCCCGCCCCGCCCCGGCCTCGGCAGGCCTAGCCGAGGGAGGGGTCCCGGAGGCGGCGGCGGCGGCGTCAGCTGCTTCCCGGACCGTGGGAGCCGAGGCGCCGAGCAACATGGCGGCGCGAGTGCTGCACGCCCGAGGTGCGGCCTCGGCCGGCGGCCTCCTACAGCGGGCGGCCCCCTGCAGCCTCCTGCCCGGGCTCCGGTGAGCTGCGCCGCCCTTTCGAGGAGGGGCCGGCGCGGGGCGGAGGGCGCGGGGTCGCCGGCGCGGGTCTCCGCCCCGGCCTGGCCGCGCTCCCACGGGGTAGGGCGACCGGGGCTGCAGGGCGGAGGGGACCGGGGCCGCGGTCGGCCGGACCGGGGCAGGCGGGCGCCTCGGCGGGGTCCGAGCGCGTTCCCCTCGGGCTCAAGGTCACGGCGGGGACGGCACGACACGCAAGGCCACGTACTCCCGCCGTGCCAGCCGAGCACGCGGGACCTTGACCAGGGGCGGTGGGCGCGCGGCCGAGGCCGCAGGCCCTGCGGTCGGCGGGCCGGGTTCCCGCCGGGCGTGCTGAGAACACTGCCCGCGCAAAGCTTAGGTGTGCATCTGCAAACAAGAGAGCTACTCCGCACCTCTTAGCTTGTCGGGAGGGGAAAAAACAACTCATCGTCCCGGCTGAGCCCTCATTGAAGGGGAAAGGAGTGAGGTCTCCGTAGTAAGAGCAGTCTTTGACTTGTATTTAAAAGTAGGTAGTGGATCAAAAAGTATGTACAGTTATCAGCGCTAGGTAGGCGTTGGGTTCGTGTTTTAACTTTTTTTCTTACCTCGTTGGACTAAAGGTGTGGTTTTCTGTATCCATCACATTGACATATTCATGTTACATTTTCCACATTCAAAAATACCCACCAAACCGATACTAACCTACAAATAGGTTTGCTTTCTTGTTTTCTCTACTTTGTGTAACTTAAATGTTATCTTTTCGTTTGTTTGTTTTTAATTAAGTAATGAACCTCTAGAAAATAACGGTTGGCACTTAAAAATGAGAAAGTGAGGAAATGACCTGTTTGTTAAACTCTTGCTATTATCTGGGAAGCTTTATATAATATGACATTTAGTTAATTCCTAGTAGCAATCTTAAGTAATAGGATCTGCGTTTTCGAGGTGAGATGGAACCTCAAAGGGTGTGAGACACGTAGCTAGAACAGGCATTTTCTAGCCTGAACCTAAGAAGTTTGTCAGGCTTCAGACCCAACGCCTTGCCTAGGACTGCTCAGTTTGTATTTCCACATGTAATGTTTGTTTTCAAGTTGATTAACAAATCAACCTTCTTTTATTTTTATTCTGTAATTGAGTATCTACTGTGTGTCTTACCTTTTTCACACAGGTGATAAGAACCCATGAAATTCATATTTTCTTTGAGCTGAGACTGAAGGTGTTGGCTCAACATGTTTACCTATGTGGCCCAAGGTCACAAAGCTAGGAAACCGGAGAATTGGACATGAGTCTGCCCAGTACCCTGACTTCCTGCTGAGACCACATGATCTCTGTTCAATCTATTGACTCTTTGATCTCTGTCTCAGGTCTCCTGTACCTTTTGACAACTCCTTCCTGGGCTCTAGTTTGCCTTAACTGTAGGTGTTCTTTAGGACTCACTCTAGACCCAGTTAATTATCTGACTCTATCAAATATTGAATATATATATAAGATGCCTTTGAAACCATATGGAACTGAGCATAATAGCCTTCATCACTATCTGCAGGAAGCCATGGCCAAGATAAAAACTCATATAGACTTACAGATTGAGGTAGGTGCTCTGAGAGAAAATCAGGGAACCTGCCACATGAGATCATGGAATGGTTCTCCAAGGAGATGAATTTAAGGTGAGACCTGAAGGCTCAGTGTGCGTGCAAGTCCTGAGTGGGAAGGAGTCAAGCAAGCTAGAAAACCCAAGGCTGGATGGAGCACAGGGCTGAAGGAAAGACTGGCTAGAGGACGGGTGACAAGGAGTGAGGGCCAGATAATTCTAGGTCTTGCATGCCATCTTAGCTTGGATTTTATTCTGGGAGCTGTGGGAAACATTTGAAGATACAAATTCTAGTGTGACATGATCTGATCCTCAGTTTTAAGAGTTGGAAAGGGGACAGAATCAAAGGGAGTGATCAACTAACTGGGTGGATGCTCGTTTACTGACAGTTTTTTGTTCCGTAGGTATATAAGTTTCCACCATATGCTGGGTGCTATTGGAAACTGAATAAGGCACATTGGTCCTCACTGTCTTGTAATTCAGCGAAGGAGGAACAATTTTAGGGTGGGGAGCAGTTTTGAACCTGGTAAAGTTTGAGATGGCTGTGAGCTATTCAGATGGAAAGGCCAAGTAGGCAGTTGGCCTTAACCTATATGACTCTCCAAAGGCGGTGTCTGGGCTACAGGAAACTTTTGGGACTTGTCAGCATAAAGGAATGCTAAATGTTGATAGATATATGGGCTTCAGTATACTGTTTTGTATTTGAAATTTTTCATAATAAAAAAAATTTTAAACCATAGGAATGAATGAAATGCTTGAGAGATTATGGATAGAGAAAGTGCTGAGAAACAGATCCCAGGATTTGTCAACATTTACAAGCTGGATGTAGGAAGAAGAGGCTGGCAAGGGAGACAGAAGGAACAACCTTCTGTCACATTGTTATGTGACAATGAGCAGGGGGAAGTATTCAAGGAATACTTGGTGAATGGTCACCTGTGCCAGATGCTGCTAAAAGGTTAAGCTGGCAGAATAAAATTGGATTTGTCAGCAGGTGTACTGCGGGTGACCTAGCGAGAGCGATTTCAGAGGGAAAGGAGGAAGTCTTGCTGGACTTACATGCCAGCACTTCTTCTTTAACCCTGCTCTGTGCCGGACCCCGAGTTCCAGCTACTTAGTAGACATTGTACTAGTGCCCCGCCCCACAGGTGCTTGAGATGCTTATGTGCCCAGAATTCAACTCATCTTCCTCCTCCAGAGCCTGCTTGCTTCTCCCGAGTTCTCTCTCCCTGGTAATGGGCACAGCTTCCATTTAGTAGTGGCTTGGGCCCATCCCCTCCTTCTCCTTCCCATCTACCTCCAGCTTGTCTTCACTCTGCCTTCTCTGTCACCTGTGTGTGTGTCCCCTAGCTCAACTCTCAGCAGCATGCTTCCTGCGTTACTGCTGGAGGACATCCGCTATACCACTGCCCAGTCTGCTTTTTTCACCCAGGGGTTTTTTCTTAAAACTTGCCAGTATTGCACCGTGTACAGGGTAGCGTGCAGCTGATGAGCACGCATGGTGCACCAGAGCCCGACCACCCTGCCCCCTGCCCTCTCACCATCCTCTCACCATTATTTTGGTCACCATCCTCTCACACACTGGTCTACCTTACTGAACTCTTTCCTGTTCCAGAAATATGCCCCACAGTTTCATGACTCCATGACCCTGGACTTGTTGTTCCGTTTGATTGGAATTGTCACCTACCTTGTCCACCTGTCTTTCTTGTCCTTCAAGACAGAGCCAGAATGTCTCCCCTGGATCCCTTGTTGCTCCTTTACAGGCCAAGCTAACGCTTCATTCCTCTGAGCTCCCACAGTGTGTGTGTGTGTGTGTGTGTGTGTGTGTGTGTGTGTGTGTGTGTCCTTGCACAGCAGGCACTCGGATCACTGTCTGTTTACTGAATGGTTTTTCTCCTGAGACTGAACAGGCTAGGTAGGCATCTGGTTCATCTTTATAACCACAGGGCCTGGCATGGAATGCTTATTCTATTTAAAGTTTACTATTCTATTTAAAGTGTAGTGCTCCCACCCAAGTACTAACCAGGCCCAACCTTGCTTAGCTTCGAGTTCGGAAGAGATCAGGGTGCTATAGCCATAGGTTTTTGTACAATGTGCTGCCCCTACCCGCCTTCTGTAAAGTGCTGCACAACATATATATGATCTTATAAAGACAACTGATTGTGGTGTTTGTCACTGTCATTAAAGAATACCAGCCCAGTAGGATCTTATCACCCTGACAGCTGTTGGCATAGCTGCGTCTACCCGCTTCCATGATTCAGCTTGGACAGCTTGGTGACCTGGGCACATTAGGCAGCTTTCATCACCTGACACTTGAAAGATCTCAGAGCTTCACAGTCAGTTGGAGGTAATGTTGGGCCGGACTGTTTTTCATTTGTCAAGACGGTTGCTGCCCAAGTTCACAAGCAAACACCACTCAGGTTCTTGTGTGTGTTCTGTGATATTGACTATTTCTTAGACTTACCTTTAGTTTACAAAACATTTCCAGCCTGACCAGGCGGTGGCACAGTGGATAGAGCTTCGGACTGGGATGCAGAGGACCCAGGTTCGAGACCCCGAGGTCGCCAGCTTGAGCACGGGCCCATCTGGCTTGAGCGAAAGCTCACCAGCTTGGACCAAGGTCACTGGCTCCAGCAAGGGTTGGCTCAGTCTGCTGAAGGCCCACGGTCAAGGCACATGTGAGAAAGCAATCAATGAACAACTAAGGTGTCGCAACGAAAAACTGATAATTGATGCTTCTCATCTCTCTCCGTTCCTGTCTGTCTGTTCCTATCTATCCCTCTCTCTGACTCTCTGTCTCTAAAAAAACAAAACAAAAACCATTTCCATATCTCTGGCCTATTTTACTCGTTTTAAAGTATATCCCTTTGATATTACTAAAATCTGAAGCAGATGTTCAGTTGGGGAGATTTGTGTTTGGGAGGTATTCCTTATTGGTAAAAATCTTTTGAACTTCATAGACCTAGATTCATACTTTCATTTTGCCACTGCTTAGCTCAGGTCATTTAACCTTTCTGAGCCAATCTTTAAAATTCGATAATGCCTACCTTGCTAGATTGTTCAAAGGACTGAGGACTAAATGAGATGACATAGATAAACTACCTAATCCATTGCCTAGCAGGAAGTATGTCTACTCGCAAAAATTAGGGGATATTTTATAGCTTCATATTCATTTTTAAATATCCCCTAATTTTTGCGAGCAGTATACTTGTTGACTCGTAATCCCCTTAAGTTCGAAAGAGGAAGAGAAAAATTACTTAGGGATTTTCCCCCTCCCAATTTAGTCTTCCAATAATTGTTATGCCCTCTTATTTTATGAGGTATTAAATGCCGCAGAAATTAATTATCAATGTGTGTACATATGCTTGAGTGTGCATTTCTGGAATGATACACTAAAAATTAGTAGTAGTTGCTTTGATGGATATTATATTTAAAGAAATGTCCTAATGCTGATATTTTTAGAAAATTTCATGGGACCCATTTCTTAATTGTTCATAATTGTTAATCCTAGGTTCTTACAATTAAACAAAAAAATTTCTAAGCACAGTTTCTGTTTAGTGAACTTAAAATCTAAAAGAAAAAGCAAAAATTATACAATGTCTTAAACTATTAACCTATCTTAAAATTTTCTATTTGTAAATCACTAATTTTATATACTTGCCATTATGCTTCATGATATTCTGCAAATATCTCAAAATGTGGTGTGTTTAAAACACTTTAAACAAATTCACAAAACGTTTTTATTTTTATTGAAATAAATTTTAACATGGTTAATTTGAAGAATTCCCTTCTTTAGAATGAGTTTATTTATATAATCAACCAGTGACTTGAAAACAAATGTCATATGTTTTGGTTTTTGCTAAATGGCTAATAGTTCTTTTGTTTGTTTGTTTCTGTTATTGAGAGGCAGAGAGACAGAGACAGACTCCTGCATGCACCTCTACAGAGATCCACCAAACAACTCCCCTTATGCTCTATCTGGGGCTGCTGCTCTGTTGCTTGGCAACTGAGCTATTTTAGCTCCTGAGGCAGGACAGGGAGCCATCCTCAATGCTCAGGGCCAACTTGCTCAAACCATTTGAGCCATGGCTGCGAGAGGAGGAGAGAGAGAGAGAAAGAAGGGGGAGGAAGGATGCAGAAGCAGATGGTTGCTTCTCCTGTGTGCCCTGACCCAGAATCGAACCTGGGACTTCACAAGCAGAACGAATGCTTTACTGCTAAGCCAACCACCAGGGGCGCTAATAGCCTTTATTTTTTTATTTTAAAAGTTTGTTTTATTTAAAAAGTGTTTTTAAATCTTAATTCGCCTGACCAGGCAGCGGTATAGTGGATAGAGCGTCGGACTGGAATGCGGAAAGACCCAGGTTCGAGACCCCGAGGTCACCAGCTTGAGCACGGGCTCATCTGGTTTGAGCAAAAGCTCACCAGCTTGGACCCAAGGCCGCTGACTCCAGCAAGGCGTTGCTCAGTCTGCTGAAGGCCCTTGGTCAAGGCACATATGAGAAAGCAATCAATGAACAACTAAGGTGTCTCAACAAAAAACTGATGATTGATGCTTCTCATCTCTCTCCATTCCTGTCTGTCCCTATCCATCCCTCTCTCTGACTCTCTGTCTCTAAAAAAAAAAAAAAAACAAAACTTAATTCTTTAACTCTCCCTCTCAGGGATACCATTAACACTTTCTTAATTCTGTGGAACTTTAACACATGCTAAAAGCAAAATAGAAGAATTGTAAACGTCTTTTTACAAGTGCTATATAAGATTATATATACAGTATTTCTCCTGTGCATTTATAAGAAAGTTGCATGATTGGCATTAACTTACTTACTTCTTTACTATAAGCTTGCAATTTTTTTAATTTTTGAAAGATTTGAAAAAATACTTTTATATTTCTTGATCATTATTTATAGAAAACATTGTTAATTTTTACATATTTTATGTTTCTATATTTGTAAGTTTATATCATTCAAAGGTCTTTTTATTTGATTTCTAGCTATTTGTGATAATATTCTTTGACTTGGTTTCAAATGAAAGGAACCTCTTATGGGGAGAAAATTGCCTGTAATATTTGTTCATTAAAGCAGAAAGTCTGCCTGACCAGGTGGTGGCGCAGTAGATAGAACGTCTGACTGGGATGCGGAAGACCCAGGTTCGAGACCCCGAGGTTGCCAGCTTGAGTGTGGGGCTCATCTGGCTTGAGCAAAAGCTCGCCAGCTTGCACCCAAGGTCGCTGGCTCCAGCAAGGGGTTGCTCGGTCTGCTGAAGGCCCGCGGTCAAGTCACATGTGATAAAGCAATCAATGAACAACTATGGTGTCGCAACGGCAACAAAAAACTAATGATTGATGCTTCTCACCTCTCTCCGTTCCTGTCTGTGTGTCCCTATCTATCCCTCTCTCTGACTCTCTCTCTCCGTCCCTGTAATAAAAAATAAAAACTTTTTAAAAAAAGCAGAAAGTCATTTTTTTTTAAGCAGAAAAGGAAAAGGCTACCATCACTGTTAGCAGTTCACTTTGTGTGTGTCATGGTGCTGTTCAGTGCCTCAGAGCATATCTCAGATAGATGTGTATGTACATCTATCTCATTCTTTTTAATGATTGCATTCTGTTCTGATTTGGGACATTCCCTAATTCATTTGACCAGCCCACATTAATGGAGACCCAAATTGCCTGTGCCAGGAACAAACTGGAAACAAGGCAGTAGTGAACGTTTTTGTGCATTCAACTTTGTGCACTTATCCAAATATAGCTGCTTGCAGGACATAATTGCAGAAGCAGTTATTGGGCCCAAAGGCCTATACAGTTTTAAATTTGATACAGATAATGCCACACTGCCCTCTAGGGAGGTTACACAAATTTGTAATTCCACTTGCAAGTGTGTGGAAGTATGCACTTAAAAATAAACTCATAGACAACAGAATAAATGGTGTTACCAGAATGTAAAGGGGCAGAAGGAAGGTGAGAGGGGAAAGGGACTCAAATATATGGTGACAGAAAGAAACTAGTCTTATGGTGATGAGCGCACACTAGAGTACACAAATGTTGAATTATAATCTTGTATGCTTGAAAACTATAACATTCACTAATGATATCCCAATAAATTTAGAGTTCATGGTTAAAGTATAAATTGATACTTCAGTCAAATTCATCTTCACTCTCTGGCGGCATGTATAGTAGAAATTATTATAAGATGAAAATTAGCATATGTTGTGTTAATGAACTTTGTGCCTGACAGTCTTGATTCTCAGGTTAATTTAGGGGTTAAATAAATTTTTCAGAATAGTTCATTTCTCTGTATATTCACATTTTTAAATTATTATTTATTGATTTTAGAGAGAGAAGCATTGATTTGCTGTTCCACTTATGCACTCATTGGTTGATTCTTGTATGTGCTCTGACTGGGAATCAAATGCACAACTTTGTCATATCAGGATGATGCTCTGACCTACCCGGACAGCGTTCACATTTTCTTTAATTCTGATAAAGTTTAGATAACTTAAAATTTGCGATTTTAATCATTTGTAAATGCGCAGTTCAATGGTGGCATTACACATCACATTGTGCAACTCTCTCCAGAACATTTTCATCTTCCCAAACTGAAGCTCTTTACCAATTCTCCCCTGCACTCCTGACAACCACCTTATTTTCTCAACGACTTTGGCTACTCTAAGTTTCTGTGTGTATTTTTTTTCTAGGTGAAAAATTGCTTTGCAGGAGGAAAAAATACATAGCAAAAATTGCAAAGATAAATATGAGAACTCTGTTAGGGGAGCCACAAGTTACTTCTTTACACTTTATTCCTGCTGTTTAGAGTTCGCTTCATAGAATGCGGACTTTTGTGGTATCCTGGGTTCTAGTATAGTGCTTAGAATAGGTGCTCACCACAAGTTTGCTGAATGGATTGATGAGTTCATGGAAACAGTGCATTATGCGACACTACTAAAGACATGAAATCTTTGTACTGATAAGATTCAAGTTTTTGTGTTTGTTATTTCATAGGAGTGTGACGTCTTCCAGTAACAGACCTCGAGAAGACAGCTGGTTAAAATCCTTATTTGTCCGGAAAGTTGATCCAAGAAAGGATGCTCATTCAAATCTCCTAGCCAAAAAGGAAACAAGCAGTCTGTACAAATTACAGTGTGAGTGATAGGTCTGCTGTCTTCATAGTTGACTTTTTTCCCTTTGTTCATAAGTTCATCGTTGAATTTTCTTTTGTTTCAGTTCACAATGTTAAACCGGAATGCCTAGAAGCATACAACAAAATTTGGTGTGTATACCAAACTATCCTTTACTTGGGGAAAAATAATTTTAATATGTGTTGATTCAGCTAACACTTAATAGCAGAGTGAGATCTTCCTTCCATTTTCTTAAATCTCAATGTTCAGAGGCTCTTAAGTTGAGCTCCATGTGGGATTACCAAGAGCATTTTGCTTTTAAGCACTCGTACAGGAAATCATCGCATGAGCTGTCAAACCTTAGTATGTTACTAGACTCTTAAGATTGGAAGGAACCTTGCCAGGCTTTCTAGTTCATCAACTAACTCATGCAGTGCTTGAGTCCTTTCTGCAAACCTGCCTGCCTGCCTGTGCTGAGATATGGTCAGACACCCCGTCTCGGGATAGCTCTGAGTGTTAGGAATTAGAACTCATGTCCCCATGGCCTCCATTGCTTCCAATTTACTTCTAAGTAAAACTGCCACATGGAAGTCCCACCTGTATTTGAATGTAGCTGCCATTTCTCCCCAAATCTTCAATTTGCCTGGATTCAAATCCCTTCAGCAGATTCTCATGATTTGAAATCCATATATCTTACAAAATTTGTAAACTTTTAGACTAAAGAGAAAATAAAGTATAATAGTTCTTAATTAAGTTAATAGATACAATGTTTTAATGCTCAATCTTGAGCAAGTTTAATTAAAGAGCCTTTTTATTTTACCTTTACTATCTGTTACTTTCATGAGAAATGATTCTGTCACCAGGGTCAGCATAATCTGTTTTTATTTTGGGACTTGGTCTGTGAAATATAACAGTGTAGAATTTCTTACTCAGTGCAGCACAGTTCTTTTTATTTAAAAATGCGCTACCCTGACCTGTGGTGGCGCAGTGGATAAAGCGTCGACCTGGGAACACTGAGGTCGCCAGTTCAAAACCCTGCACTGGTCTGGTCAAGGCACAAATGGGAGTTGACGCTTCCAGCTCCTCCCCCCTTTCTCTCTTTCTCTCTCTCTCTCTCTCTCTCTCTCTCTCTCTCTCACTCTCACTCTGTGTCTCCTCTCTAAAATGAATACAATAAAAAGAAATTTTAAAAAATCTATAAAAATGCCCTAAAAGCCAGTACTTCTAAATCTTTTCCCATAAAATGGTATTATTTCTCTATGTTGATGTTTCCTTGGGTTATCTTTCCTGTCCTGTTTTTATTACTTCATCTCCTGACTCGGATTTCTGTCTATTCATGTTTTTATTTGGATGTCTTGCTCTTCCTTCAAACTCAACAAATAGAGTCCCCTTGCTCTTTTCAGCGTCCTTGTGTGTGTGACTCACCGGAGTTTTATCTAACCCTTTCCTTCGTGCTGTGAGATTGGTTATTACTGAGCGCTATGCTTTCTTCACTTGACACTTGTTGAGTTCTCTGTTTCCTTCTCCGTCCGTCTCCCTTTCCCAGCCTGTTGAGCCCCATTTCCAAGTAGCCTTCCCAGACTTGTAGCTAAACCTGTACTTCCTCCCTGCCCTTCAGTCCATAACCCAAAAGTTTGTCAAGTTGATCTGCTTGAGTTCTGTATTCTCCGTCATCCTGCTGGCTTATTTTCTTTTCTTTGAAACTTCAGCAACTCCTTGCTTTCAGTATGTAAAGACTTAACTCCTGCCTGGTTTGTTGGGACCCCCCTATGAGATGCTTCCCACCCATCCAGTTCTGGGTACAGGTACTGCCTACTTTACAGCCTCCTCTCAGGTAAGGGTAGGGCTTCGAAGAGCAGGGTTGGGTTTCCAACAAAAATGATCTGCTGCAAATCCATGTAAAACTTTGGTGAAAAACCTGTGCCCCGTTATCAGGCCTTGGCACCTTGCTGGACCCCACCAGAGTAATTCCAAATTGTACAGGCTTCCTTCTTCCATGTTGGCTGCGGTTCAGGGTTGTTTACTTCCTGCACATGTCTGTCTGGTGGCAGAAAGGAGGCTTGTTTTCATTGCCCTAACACTCTCTCCCAGCCCCAATTCCCATTAATCTCCTCTTAGTTCTGAGCATAAGTCTGTATGAGCCAGTACAATGAGGATACCATGCATATTTTTTGAAGGGTGGCATTCACTTTTATGGGTTTTTATAAGTTAGACATAAGACCATTCTGAGCTTTTTCTTTCTGTTAGTTGTTATTAAACACCCAGTCCCGGTGTCCCAGCCTCTAGTATGATCGCTAGGTTAATGTTACTCGTTGTCAGCAAATAATTGGTTCCATTTCTATCCTTGATATCCTTTTGCGTCCATTGTTGAATCTGTATTGTACTTTTTTCATTGTAACGTGTCTATTCAGAAAGTACACAGGCTTTAGTTTTTCTCTCGGTATGGCGTAGCTTTGTTTCTTTCCTTTGCCTTTCCTTGTAAACTAGAATCTGTACTATAGGAAGTTTTCCATAGAACCAACCTCTGATCCGTCCGTAAATTAATACACTGTTGGGACCTGTCCTGGCTTTGCCTCTGCTGCTCCACAGCCTGCGGTGGTGGGATGGGTGGTGTGTCCATTGTGGAATTATGTGGTACCACTCAAATCCCCTCAGTTGCTTGAATTAAATAGAACCTAATTATTGCATCATGTTCTGTCATCTTTCATTTGGGTTTTTCTGTCACATTGATGCCCTTTGGAACCATTGCAGTTGTGTTGTGTTCTAGCTCTGCCTTCGTCCTCTTGTCTCTGCCCGCCCGTTGCCTCAGCCTGCTTGAGCCACTTCTGCTGTCTCCCCATCTTAAACGTTACTTTCTTCCCTTCCTTATTTTTTCCATGTTCTTTGTCTGCTCTTTCTGTTTTTCTCATTCTTCCTGTCTTTGAAACCAGCAAAACTTAGTTAGCTTTTATAAATATCGCCATTCTTAAGTATTCTTTCTGGAATGGCAAGTAGTTGACCCATAGTTCCTGGAATCTTGGAACCCTGGCTCTTTATGATTTTTATCACTGTATTTGAGTTGCTTACAAATGTTCTAGATAGTTTAGGATGTCAGAAACCCAAGTTCCTGATAAGTGGGGTTTCAGAGTAGAACAGAATTCAGTCAGCGGGTTAATTTTGCATGTCACTTCATCATAAATATGTTCGGGGTCAGTTGTCAGTCCAGGGAGTTGATGGCCTTTTTCCTGTGACTGTCATGTGCTGTCCACCTGCTATAATTTTGTTGCTTGTTTAATTAGTGTGGCTGTCTCTTCTCTTTAAGTCAAGAGGTGTTGCCAAAGATTCATGAAGATAACCATTATCCTTGTACTTTGGTGGGGACTTGGAACACGTGGTATGGCGAGCAGGATCAAGCTGGTAGGAAGCAGAAGTCTTTGGAATAAACACTTGTTCCTTAAGTTTTTACATAATATTTAATTTAATGCTTGTTTTCATAATCAAAACTTTCTAAGTCTCGGTTTAGTTTTATGGTTAAAGTCATTTCTCCAGTAATTCATTACAGACACTTTTTTGTTTTAATGTTTGAATCTATTACACTATTGTAATTTTATAGTGTAACTTATAGGCCAACACATGGCCTGTGTGTTAATATTATGTATATCTAGAATGCTTTCAAGGTAAGACTGTCCTGAAACTCTAAATGTATGTTATCTTTTACAATATATTTCAGTCCACCTCTGGAGGTACGAAGGAGGCTATCCTGCCCTCACAGAGGTCATGAGCAAACTCAGACAGAATCAGGTAATGATTTTGAAAATGTCATTTATTTAAACTAATGATATAATAGATGTTAGTACAGAAATAAATGACTCTGTCATCCAGTGTTTTACCATTACTATACTGCTGTTGGCCGTAAAAATTTTATTATTTGGACTCTCTGAAGATGTATTCAAACATAAAGTAACCCATTATAATACTATAAAATAACAGTAGTACTTAGAAACTGGGAAAGTGGTACTTGGGCAGTGGTACGTCAGCATGGAAGACTCAGTCAGGCCTGGGTGAGCTAGCACGCCCCTGCTCCAGGAACTTCTAACCACCTGTTTCTTACCTTGGGCTGGCTGTGCTGTCCTCCTCTCCCTTCACTAACAGGTGCATGTTAATGGACAGAATCATAACAGCCAAATGTTTTTAGGAAAGAAAACCTTTTGTATAGCTACCCAGTCCAAATATAAATGGCTTGTGGATTCTTTGATGTTTATTTCATTTTGTTTTTGTTTTTTTGAATTTTTATGAGTATATATGAGCCAAACGGATGACACGTCAGGAAGCAAGATCTTCAGTGCTCCCAGATTCTTGGATGTTTTGTGGTCTCCATGTCACCTCTATTATTATGCTGTCAAATAATGCTAGGAGAACCTAAAAAGTGGGAAATTACAATTATTTATATTGTCATTTAAATAATTAGGGTGGCCATGTAGCTCATCATCTAAACCTGGACGCTTGAGTGTAAAAGGGAATGCTGATACTCATTATGCCGGCTTAATAAGCTGTAAGGTGGGACCATATTTACAATAGTATTCTGTTACAGAAGGAACGTGCATGTTCCTAAAGTGGGCTAATGGGTAAATATTAGAGAATTGCTTGAGCATTTTGTTTTTCATTCAAAGGAATTTTTGGAATTCCGGAAGGCAAGAAGCAACATGCTTCTCTCTAGGAAGAATCAGCTGTTATTAGAATTCAGTTTCTGGAATGAACCTGTTCCACGGTCAGGACCTAATATATATGAACTCAGATCTTACAGACTTCGAGTAAGTACTGAAATATGCAAATAAGCATGAATACCCCTTAATGCTGACAGAAAAAGTTGAGTGTACATTCTGTGATATATGTTTGGCAGTGTATTTGGGTTTTGTTTGTTTGTTTGTTTTGGGAGTATTTCGGCATTTTATATATATACATATACATATATATATATATATATATATATATATATATATACACATATATATATATATATACACATATATATATATATATATATATTTTTTTTACAGGGACAGAGAGAGAGTCAGAGAGAGGAATAGATAGGGACAGACAGACAGGAATGGAGAGAGATGAGAAGCATCAATAATCAGTTTTTCGTTGCAACACCTTAGTTGTTCATTGATTGCTTTCTCACATGTGCCTTGACCGCGGGCCTTCAGCAGACCAAGCAACCCCTTGCTGGAGCCAGCGACCTTGGGTCCAAGCTGACGAGCTTTTGCTCAAGCCAGATGGGCCCACGCTCAAGCTGGCGAGCTCAGGGTCTCGAACCTGGGTTCTCTGCATCCCAGTCCAACACTCTATCCACTGTGCCACCACCTGGTCAGCCACAGCATTATATTTTGATTGGCTTGTTCTCATCTCTCTCCGGCTCTTCTCTTATATCCTTTATAAAAGTCTTCTTAATTTCTCATTTCTTGTATTCTGCTAAGCTCTTCCATCTTTGATAATCTTATACATAATATTTAGTATTTGACATTTGTAGCATTTCTGTTTTTAAGAGGAATAGCCTAAAATGCAGGACTAGGTACAATATATAACATCTATTGTAATTGAACTAGTAAATGTGCAACCATGGAATAAACTGTACAGCACTGTAAGATTACAAAGGAATAAATAATATTTTGTAAGACTCCAGATGTTTTCCTACTAAGTGACTACTAGCAAGAAAGCCGCAAATGGCAACATTGGTCTAACACTCAACGTTGTACTAGGAAAAACAAAGTGATGTGCTTATTCAGTTTACTTCACTGTATTTTTTAAAAATTTTACAAAGTCTGAATGGTTACCAACAGTTTAACAATTAAGTCCATGTGGCGGTTGGTCCTAACTGGTTGTAAGAACCGTAGCTGGATGCCTTATGATGGGCAAAAGTAGGTTTACAGTTGTAATAATAAGAATACACTGTTTCAGTGAATAATGTTATTTTGTAACTTTTTTTATTTGTTACACCTCACATTATTAGAAGTTAATTTTTAAGTTAGTTTTGTCAATTGTTATTTTTTACACTTCTGTTTCAAATTTTGTCACAGAAGAACTAACACACCAAAACCCAAATCTCTTTTCAGCCAGGAACTATGATTGAATGGGGCAATTACTGGTGAGTATGTTACAAAATGGTGAGTTTCTAATCTTATTAATAGATTATATTAGGCCATCATGTTAATTGTAGGAATGAATTCTGATATAATCCTGTGATTTGATACTAGGCTTGTATTGTTTGAGATTTTTATTATGAAATTTTTCAAACATATACAAACATAGAGAGAAGAATACCATGGATTTCCCCCTTCCTTACCCATTACTTAAGCTTCAATAATTATCAACGCATAGACAATCTTGCCTAGGTCTAACCCCCCAAACCAGATAACTGGGAAGTAACTCCCAGACAGCATACCATTTTGTCCATAAATATTTTACTGTATCTTTCTAAGAGATAAGGACTCCTTTTTTTTCTCTCTCTCTTTTAATGAAACCTCAGTGTTGCATGAGTTTATGTTATATTCTTCTTGGACATTCTATTTTCTACACTGTTAATTTTGTCACATAAAGCACCAAAATGATAGGGTTGCTATTTTTTTTTTCTTCTTAGTTTAAGTAGCAGAATACCAGTTTTTTCCCCTGAAACTGATCTGTCAATTCAACACAGTATCTATCAAAGTTCCAGTAGGCTTTGGAAATGTAAAGGACCCAAAATAGGCAAAACAACCTTAAAAGAGAAGAACAAAGTTGGAAGACTCACACTTCTCAATTTGCAAACTGACTACAAAACTAGAGTAACCAAGACAGTGTGGTCCTGACAGGTGTGCAGATCAGTGGAATGTAATTGAAAGTCCAGAAATAAACTCTCGCAGATATGAGCAACTACAGTTCAATAAATGGGCCAAGACAGTTCAACAGGGACAAATAGTCTTTTCAACAAAGGATGCTGACACAACTGGATATCTTTGCAAAAAGATGAATTTAGACTCCTCTCTCTCTTTATATACTAAAATTAATTTAAAATGACTTGTAGGACTAAATATAAAACTTTTAGAAAAAAACAGAGGAGAAAATCTTTGTGACCTAGGATTGGGCAAAGGGTTTTTAGATAAAACACCCAAGTCATGATCACAAAAGAAAATATTGGTAAAATGCAATTCATCAAAACTGAAAACTTTGTAATTGAAAGGACATCATTTTATATTAAGACAAGTCACAGACTGGGAGAAACTTTTGCAAATCATATATTTCATAAAGGATATCCAGGATATATAAAGAAATCTTCCAACTCAATAATAAGACAACCCAATTAAAAAATAGAAAGGGGCCTTGGCCGGCTGGCTCACTGGTAGAACGTCAGCCCAGTATGTGGATGTCCTGGGTTTGATTCCCGGCCAGGGCACACAGGAGAAGCATCCATCTGCTTCTCCACCCTCCCCCTCTTCTCTATCTTTCTCTCTTCTCCCTGCTCGCAGCAGCCATGGCTCAATTGGTGCAAGTTGGCTCGGGCTCTGAGGATGGCTCCCTGGCCTCTGCCTCAGGTGCTAAAAAATGGCTCCAGTTGCAACGGAGCAAGGGCCTCAGATGGACAGAGCATCGCCCCCTAAAGGGCTTGCTGGATGGATCCTGGTTGGGGTGCATTCAGGAGTCTGTCTCTGCCTCCCCTCCTCTCACTAAAATAAAATAAATAAATAACTTTTAAAATGGGCAAAGAGACCCTGGCTGTTTGGCTCTGTGGTAGAGCATCAACCCCATGTTTGGAAGTCCCAGATTCGATTCTGGTCAGGACACACAGGAGAAGTGATCATCTGCTTCTCCCCTCCTCCTCTCCCTTCTCTGTCTCTTTCCTCCTCCCACAGCCATGGCTCAACTGGTTTGAGCACATCGCCTCGGGCACTGAGGATGGCTCCCTGGAACCTCTGCCTCAGGAACTAAAAATAACTCAGTTGTAAACATTCGCCCCAGACAAGGGTTACCAGGTGGATCCCGGTTGGGGCTCGTGCAGAAAAGTCTGTCTCACTATCTCCCTTTCTTTCACTTGAAAAAGGAAAAGGGCAAGGAACTTGAATAGGTAGTTCTCCAAAGATATACAAATGGCTGAAAAGCACATGAAAAGAAGCTCAGCGTCACTAATTGTAAGAGAAATGCATATCAAAACTGCAGTAAGACAGCATCTTGCACTGTTTAGGATGACTGTTAGTAAAAGAAAATAACAAGTATTGGCAAAGATTCAGAGAATTGGAAACCGTGTATACTGTTGGTAATGTAAAGTAGTGCAGCCATTATAGAAAACAGTACAGAAGTTCCTCAGACATGAAAAATAGAATTATCATATGATCCAGAAATCCCACTACTGAGTTACATATATTCAAAAAACTCAAAGCAGTACCTCAAAAAGATATTTGCACACCCATGTTCATTGCAGTATTATTCACAGTAACCAAGAGACGGAAACAACCCAAATATTCATCAACAAATGAATGGATAAAGAGAATGTGGTGTATACATGTAATGGAGTATTAATGTAGTCTTTAGAATGGAAATCCTGTCACATGCTATCATATGGATAAACCCTGAAGACATTATACTAAGTGAAATAAGCCAGTTACAAGGGACAAATACTGTATGATCCCACTAATACAAAATATCTAAAGTACTAAAATCACAGAAACAAAATAAAAATATGGTTGGCAGGAGCTGGGTTGAAGGGAGTTGGTATTTAGTGAGTAGAAAGTTTCAGTTTTGCAAGATGAAGAGGTTCTGGAGACCTCTTACACAACAACGTATACATACACTGCAGCAAATATTGGGATATTTCAAAGTGAATATGAAGCGATAAAATACATTTTGTATTTATTATTAAACAATGTCTGGAAAGTTGTTTGATTATGCTAATGAGATGCAAAACCAACTCTTATTTCATTGGTGAAAATACACTATACAAAAAGCTGAAAGTACTGGAGTCTCTGCATGTTCCCTGATCCCCTAATTTTTGTGAGCAGTATATTTGGCATTACTGAACTATACAGTTGAAAACGATTGAGGTAAATTTAATGTTATGTGTCTTTTTATCACAATAAAAGTAAAAACCATATATTTTTAAAAATACTTAAAATGGGCAAAGGGTTTGAATAAATAATTCACTAAAGTAGTTACGTGAATGCCTAATAAACACATGAAATGCAAAGTAAAACCACAGTGAGATATAGTTTCACACCCCGTAAGATGGCTATAACTAAAAAGACAGATAATATGCATTGGTGAGGTTGTGGATAAGTTGGTACCCTCGTAAATTGCTGGTGAGGAAAATAAAATGGTATAGCCACTTTGGAAAAGTCTATGAATATGGAGTTACTACAGGATCCAGGTCATGACTGTACTCATGAGTGTACATCTAAGAAAATCAAGCATACATCCATACAAACCTGTACACAGTGGTCATAGATACCATTTTTCTTAATAACCAAAAAGTAGAACCAAGCTAAATGCTCATCAGCAAATGAGTAAGGAAACATGGTATATCCATGTAATGGAATACTTTTTAGCAATAAAAAGGAATGAACTGATACCTGCTACAGATGTACTGGTAGATGAACTTCAGGAACATGCTATATGAGAGATTCCAGTACAAAGGAGTCCATGGTCTGTGATTGCATTTGTATGCAATGTTCAGGAAAGGCAGATATGTAGCTACAGAAAGATCAGTGGTTTCCTAGGAAGAAGGGGTGGGAACGAAAGTGATTGCAGGTGGGTACAGGGGCCTTTGACACAGTTGGCTTGTGGTGCTGGTGCACAAGCCTATGAATTCACTTAAAAAGCATGGAAGTGCCTGACCGGGCGGTGGCGCAGTGGATAGTGTCACACTGGGACGCGAAGGACCCAGGTTAGAAACCCCGAGGTCCCTGGCTTGAGTGCAAGGTCGCTGGCTTGAATGTGGCATCATAGACATGACCCCATGGTCTCTGGCTTGAGCAAGGGGTCACTTGCTCTTCTTTACCCCTCCTCCCCCGTCAAGGCACACATGAGAAAGCAATCAATGAACAACTGAGGTGCCACAACGAAGAATTGGTGCTTCTCATCTCCCTGTCTATCCCTATCTGTCCCTCTCTCTTTCTCTGTCATATACACAAAAGCATGAAATTACACATTTATGTGAATTTTATCGTATGTAAAATACACCTTGATAAAGGTGCTGATTTATGCACATCCAAGGATGGCTCAAAGTAAGGAAATTGACTAATGTAACACAGTTGAGGCTGGAATAGGGGCCCAAAGGACATGCTCTGGCCTCTGCTCCCCCAGCACATGGCTTCCGTGCCTTTGTTAGAGCATTTATCACACCCCAGCAGCATCTCTAGTCTCCAGTTCTGCAGCTGGCACATCCTGTATGCTCGGTAAACGTTGAGTGGATGGCAGAAACTAGTGGTCATGTAAGAAAAAGAATTTATAAACATGCTGTATGTCTTAGGGAAGGATTATACTACATTCATGCAGTGGAATTTTAAATTTTTATTTTTTTATTTTATTCATTTTAGAGAGGAGACACAGAGTGAGAGAGAGAGAGAAAGAGAGAAAGGGGGGAGGAGCTGGAAGCATCAACTCCCATATGTGCCTTGACCAGACCAGTGCAGGGTTTTGAACTGGCGACCTCAATGTTCCCAGGTCAACGCTTTATCCACTGCGCCACCACAGGTCAGGCATACGGTGGAATTTTATAAAGTGGTTAGAGTGAACCTGATCTGTACCTGTTAACAGGTCAGTCTTAGAAACCACAGTGAGGAGTTAAAGGAGAATATGTACAACATGTCTTTCTTGTAAATTTTATTTTTTTGTTTTTTGTTTTGAGAGAGGCAGGGAGATAAACAGGAACATCGAGCCACTCCTGTATGTGCCCTGACCAGGGAATTGACCCAGAAACCTCTGTGCTCCAGGACAACACTCCAAAGCTATCTGGCCAGGGATTAACTTCTGTTGATTTTTAGAGAGACACAGAAAGGAAGGTGGAGAGAGGGGAGGGGGAAGGGAAGCGTTCATTTGCTGTTCCACTCAGTCGTGCACTCGTTGGCTGCTTCCTGTGTGTGCCCTGACCTGAGATTTAACCCGTAACCTTTTTTCAATGATGCTCTTAACTGACTGAGCAACCAGCCAGGGCCTTATGTAAATTTTAAAAAGATACGAGAAAAGAGTTGTATAAACAAGATATTCCACAAGAGTCATATAAAAAGATATAACTATTTTTCATAGATACATACATACGAACTTGTGACTCACTTATATTTAATTTATATATGCTCTCCTTTTTTCCTTTATGGTATTTCTTGCATTGGACTAGATAATTTTAAGATCTCTAGCTCAAAAAGAAATGGTTCTGTGATCTTTATATCTTTCTCTTTTTTTAAGATTTTATTTATTGATTTTAGAGGGAGGAGAGACATAAAGGGCGAGAAAAGTGAAAAGCATCAACTCTCAGTAGTTGCTTTTTGTATGTGCCCTGAAGGAGCAAGCCGGGGCGTTCTAACTGGCAACTCAGCTTTCTGGTCGGCGCTCTATCCGCTGCGCCACCGCAGGCCAGGCTGTGATCTTTATTTCTAATGAGTGCAAGTTAAAATTTCTTTTAACTTGAAAACTAAGAAGTAAATATTTGATTGTATATATGAGGAAGGAAAAATCATTTTCCTTCCTACCCTTTTAAGTTCTGGCTGGACTGTTAAATTAACATGAGACAGATTAATGAGGGGTATGACCAAATTTATTATGTATGTCCATATGGGGATTTCGTAAGAATATGAGACCCTAGCACAGACCTGGTAGTTAAGGCTTCTGTGCCATCTTGAGCGAAGGAGAAAGGGGGTGGTTGTGATTTGGGACTTCAGAGGGTAGGAAGGCAGTTCACATGGAGATAAAAAGCAAACATTTGGTAAGGACGTTTGCTGGGCCATCTTTAACAATAGGACACAGAGAGGACTTGGATCAAACGGCTTGCGTTACACAGATAACTAGTTATCTGTGATGATAGCTCCCTCCCTGGAGCAGATCCTCCATCTAAATTCTTTTAGGCAGGTATTTCCCAAGTCTGTCATTTCTTAATAACCTGCTTAAAATAATATCCCGAAAGGTGTATTTTGGGGTGGCAACCTCTGCTTTCTCATTTTATTAAGGATTTCTTTTTTTAAGGACAGGGGGCTTATATATGTAATAACTTCAGTTGTCTATAGAGTAGAATTACTCAATATTCCTGTTTTTTTATGTTACTAATTAAAACTTGCCCACCATGGAATCCATGAGGAAATACTGAGGTTACTCTTCAGTTATTTTAAAATTATTTATAAAGCCAGTTCAGCATTCAATTTATATTTTGGCACATAGGTAACTATTTTAAGATGGTGATCTCCTCTTCAGTACATGCTTCTGATTATTACCAGGCCAAGGCAAGTATGCTTTCTTTGCCTACTGTAACTGAATTGGAAAAATTTAGAATGAAATGAATAATCCTGAATATTTATCACTGTCAATGAAAGAGTATTTTTTCCTTCTGAGTTAGAATGCACGTCAATGTGATTTGCTTAATCTCAATAATTTACTAATCAGATTTGTAATTTTTCTGAAGATATTGATCAATTAATTCTAAATATAAAAGTTAAAGAATTCCATATCATTTGGGGTAACCCACAGGGGTAATGGCAAGAGAACCCTCCTTCACTAGAGAGGAACCTGAAAGCTTGGGTCACCCCTGTGAAGTTGAACACACGCTGGATGAGAGCGAGGGATTGTGAAGTGATTGATGTTGAGACTGGCTTCATCACTCCCACCACCAGCTGACCTTGCCCTAATCCCATGTCCCCCTTGGCACTCCCCAAACCCCCCTTGGCACACACAACCCCAGACGTTATAATTCAGTTGCTGTGAAGTTTGCCTCCAGGAAGAGAACGCAAGCCAACTCAGAATCTTGTCTCTAGAGTTGTCTGTCACTGTACATACCAGAAGGTTGGTATGCTTGTTCATAAGCCTCTAGCTCTTTAAAATGAATTAGGATGACTCCATCTTCCCAAATCCTGTCAACTCTGGGACCATAATGTGAATGAGAATTCAGGCCAAAGTCTGGGCACTGTTGATATAAATATTTTCAACTTTGATTCTAGAAAACTGCTTTTGGAAAAATATGTACATTTTTAAAACATTATTAGGGTCACAGATGTATCACTAAAATATAAAAACAGAGTACCTGGAATAAATATGAAAGAAGGTGTTTGAAGAGCTGATACCTTTTGCAATAGGATATCTTAAGGAAAGTTTAAGATAAATGCCAGTTTTTAACCAACTTAATCACAATATCATGTTATAGACACAACATATGTTTCCTCCACACATAGTACACAGGGAATGCCATTTGCTACTCAATTCCTAAAGGTTTGCTCCGGTAGGAAAAGAAGTGTTGTTCGTGATGGTGTATTGCCAGGAAGCTCCACTTTCCTGGTTCTGTATGCTTCCCAAGAGGTCAGAATTGCCTTTCTAGTTCAGAGAGCTCACCTTTCTCAGAGTTCGCTGTCTCCAGCTACTTTGAAGGTGTGCTTCCTTCATCTTTTTAACCCCATTTTTGAGAGGTGGTCTCTGTCTTCCTGTGACATCCTGGGTGTTTTCATGCAGGTCTCCCTCACTTCCTGTTAGCAAGTTCTTGGAGAAGCAGTAAAATTTCCTGGTCCTGTCCTCTGCCAACTTCCTTGACTATTTGAAGAATCAGTAATGGAACCATGTGTCCTCACATTTCTATTTTGGCATCCATTATTGTGACTAGTGTAGCTATAGAAAGATACATTTTCATTTTACACATTAAAATAACTTTTGATTGCCTCTGATAATTAAAAAACAGTCTTCATTATGAAAAACTTGCTCCGAGTATAGAGGAACTTGACTGATTCTTTTTAACATACCTAATTCTGTATCTGAACATAGTTTTTTCCTTGCAGGGCTCGCGCCATCCGCGTCAGACAGGACAATGGTGAAGCTGTTGGAGGGTTCTTCTCTCAGATCGGGCAGTTATACATGGTGCATCATCTTTGGGGTATTTATTTTTCCTTCATTTTTGCGTTACCAGGATTTCACAGTTCATGACTAAATAAATAATACTGGGCAGCAAAGCTTATCTGGAGTCAGTAATCTTAAACACTAGCAAATTCAAAAGACAGGTGGAAGGTAAGTACTGGGCTGTCAGGGAGAAGAGTTCAGCAGCAGAAGTGTCAGACTTTTGGTGAGCAGATCACCCAAGAGCGGATGATGGTGAAAGGAAGGGGAGAGGTGCGGTCAGCAACAAGGCCGGGGGCAAGATGATAGAGCTGCCGAGTGCCTTTCCCGCGGTGGCCCCAGCCATCCTTTCTAGACACTTCCATTGCTCCCTCGGAGATAGCCCTGCATTTACCCTGAGAGATGGCTCCCAGCACCGGCACTCACTGCCTGCCCCGGGTCTTGTCTGTGGTCCCAGAGGCCCTTTTCCTCAGGCCTTTTCATCTTTGGTGTCTTTCAGGCCTTCCACAGATGCCCCACCCCCCACAAGTGAATGTCGCTGTCCTTCTAACCACAGAAGTCACAGCTGTAGCTCTTTGTGTCCCTCTCGCTGCTAGAACAGAAACTGGGTCTCAGTAATAGTATGGTATACATACTGTCAGAACATTCTGGGCATAGGTGTAAATGGTTTTTAAAGTTTAAAAAAATGAAAAGCATAACTTATTTCCAAACCATATCAATTAACTAAAGTGCTAGATTGACCTGTTTGGTCCCACCAAGTGCAACGCCCTGTCTGCCTGCTGTGCCTGTATCAGGCTTCCAGAGACTGGCGACCCTCCTGATGAGGGCCGCAGCGAGCACGTGCCCTGCCACGAGGCAGCTGTGACCGCTGACACAGGGAGTTGTATTCAGGGTACTCCTCACATTTAAGGGGAATAAAGTGACCTGTATGCAGCGAAAATTAATAAAAGGTGGAAGAGAAGCTAAGATGGGATGTAGCTCCCATGCAGGGGCTCAATGGGATTGACAGCTAAAGGGGGGAAGGAAAGGCTGTAACAGTGATACATAGAAAGTCATAAAAATTACTCAGAAAACTACAGACTGACTGGCTGAATGGTAGACCTTCTTCCAGGGACCTAAGTCTAAACGGGTAAGTTGAGGCAAGAAAAGTAGTTTGGCCTGACCAGGCGGTGGCACAGTGGATAGAATGTCGGACTGGGATGTGGAGGACCCAGGTTTAAGACCCTGAGGTTGCCAGCTTGAGCCCAAGGTCACTGGCTTGAGCAAGGGGTCACTAGGTCTGCTGTAGTCCCCCGGTCAAGGCACATATGAGAAATCAATCTATGAACAGTTAAGAAGCCACAACGAAGAATTGATGTTTGTCATCTCCCTTCCTGTCTGTCTGTCTCTATCTGTCCCTGCCTCTGACTATCTCTGTCTCTGCCACAAAAAAGAAAAGTAGTTTTATACATTGTCCTGGAACACCCACAAACCTTCACGGTCTGGGGAGCAAACCCATCCCTCTCTCCCACTCACACCCTCCCTCTCCCTCACCAGTCACTGCCTAACCGGGCGCTCACGTCAGCTGTGCACACGGCCTTCCCTGGCATTTAAAACATACTCCGTACAGGAGCGAGCGCAGGGACTTGTGATGGGTCAGGATCGCCATGTGCTTTGGCTCCCAGGCGGCAGGCAAGCCGTGCACACACTCCGTACATGTCAGCGCCGTGGAGCGTCTGCATCGGGTTCTCCCAGGGGGAGGAGTCTGGAATTGCAAACAGGAAGGCTGTAGGGCAGTGATGGGCAAACTGAGCTTGGTGTGTCAAAATTCACCAAAAGACCGAGCATAACTCGGGTGGTGTGTCACTTCGAGAAAAACGGCCTAACCAGAAGTCCCAGAACTAGACGCTCTGTGCCGGAGTTCTGTTGTTTTGGCCTGCAGACCTCCGGCACAGAGTGTCTACACTACAGCAAATGTTTTATCCTCGGCTACTGCACCTGGCCGTGCAGGAGCTGAGGATGAAATATACTTCTTGGCATGCAGCTCCATACTTATCTGGTATGCGGTCGCGTGTCATCGAAAATGGCTACGCGTGTCAGTGCTGGCACTTGTGTCGTAGGTTCACCATCGTGGTTCTAGAGTGTGAGTGGTAAAATTCTGACAGGCTCCAGTGAACAATGGGCCCGATCCTTAACTCTGCCCTGTGGGGAGGACTCATGGCTTCACAGAGCAGCAGCAAGATGAGAAGGCCACCAGGACCCTCCTGCACGCAGCGATGCAGAAGCCAGGAACAGCGTGGTGCTTTAGCGTCGGGTGTCCAGACTGCTGCTCCTGTGTCTTTTCTTAGGCCGTGCTCTTCTCTGCCTGCCTTTGTGGTCCCCAGTCAGTGTCCCAAGTATTCGCTCCCTACTTCTTACTTTAAACAGAAAAGAATTGAGATATGCAGAGATGAAGTCTCAATTGCCTGCCTTCAAAACTTACCTTTTTCCAGATTTTTTGGAGAACAACCAACATGTATGAAGCATGTCTAGTGGTTGGTGATTTTACGCATTACTCCCTTGAATCCTTAGAACCAGCCACCACAAATGAGATTTCCGAAATTCACAGATGGTAATAAATGGAGCGGAGCAGAACCCACAGCTGTTTCATAGCCGAGTCAGGCTTAGACCGCAGTGTGTCTGGCTTCAGAGCACTTGATACCTCCCCTCCCCTCCCCTTCCCTCCCCTCCCCACATTGCCAGGCCTATAAAAGTAGGTCTTCTCACAGGGAGAAGGAGGTCCCAAGAGGAAAATGTGTGCCCCAAAACAGACAGGAGAGCTGAGGGAGGGAGCCCTGAGTGGTCTTTCAGTCTGACTGGGACCCACTCGCACTGCACCGTGGAGGTGCCTGGGAGGCGTTTCCCTGGTGAGGAGTTGGAAGGCTCCTGCTCAGGCTGGGATTCAGAAACCCAGGCATGGGTTGTGTAGTCGTGGCTGTGTGGCTAAGGCGATGATGGACTAGAAACCCAGGCACCCAGATGCGATACCTGTGAATTCTACCACATGACACCAAGCACTGTGATGCCTTTGACCCTGCTCTCCCCACCTGGAGCACCTTTCTCTTCCATTCCTATATACCAGGGGTGCCCACACTTTTTCAGCTTGCGAGCTACTTATAAGATGACCAAGTCAAAATGATCTACCTACAATAAAAATGCAAAACAAATTTATTTCTTCTATATTATCATTATTTAAGTTACTATTATTACTATTTAATATTGTGTATTTTTTTTTCACCTTTCTCCTTCTCAGCTCTCTTTTCGGAGGAAAGTCAATGTCATAGTTTTTATGAACAGTCCGAAAAAGCCACTCCACATTTCCCTTCTTTGGAATAGCAATGGCACACAGACAGATGAGGCAAACGCACTTAGAATATGACATAGCGAAAAAAATCCCCTCCCATTCTGTATGAAAGTGGTAGGTTTTAGGCTTCTTAGTGGGACCAGCTACGGCACTCATTTTTATACCCTTTGTTGTATTTAGTTTAAATAAATTGAAGGCTAACTATGCAGCAATGTAGCGCAGTTTAACGCACATGCGTAGGGTGTCAAAAGTTCAGATGTCAGATTGGCTACCCTGTATGCCAGTTAAAAGACAAATGTCTTTTTAATGTCATGCGATCTACCCACACTTCCTTCGCGATCGACCAGTAGGTCGCGATCAACGTATTGAGCACCCCTGCTATATATTGATGATATCCCTTTCAACCTTCAAGACCCACCCGGTCAGGTCACTCCTCCGGGCAGCTCTCCCAGCCTCCCTCCCAGTGTGTGATTCTCCAGGACACCGCAGGGCACCCTGGCACACTGTGGGGCTGACCTTGCTTCCATGTGGCTTTGTTTTCCACTGCACTGAACACAGCCTTACCCAGATCTTTATGGTGCTTTGTAAATATTGAGCAAAATCAAATCTAATATTGCTTATCTGGCATCTAACAGTTTCTGGTGTAAATTTAACATGTTCTTGAAGAAGTTCACTAGGTTTCTAAATGTATGTCTTGGACCCAATTGACTATAAAACTTTAAGAGCAGATTTTTTTTTAAGATTTTTTTTCTTAATTTGAATTTATTGCAGTGACACTGGTTAACAAAATTATACAGGTTTCAGGTGCACGATAAGAGCACATTGTTTTTTATTGGTGGATTGTTTTGCTTCTCCCACAAAGCCTGACATAATCTTGCTTAGAATAACCAGCTCACAGGTATCCCACCTTGGTACTAAACTCCCAAGGTAGTCTCTGAGATAACTAGATGAGCAGCTGAATCAACACCTAATGGCTGTACCAGCAGAATGTAGGGCATTATGTTCGGTGTGAGTCTCATTTCTTCTGTGTGCTTATCTTTAGCTTACAAGGACCTTCAGACGAGGGAAGACATTCGGAACGCCGCATGGCATAAACATGGCTGGGAAGAACTTGTGTATTACACAGGTAATATTTTGACAGGCATAAAATATCTTATTCTTCTCATCTTATTTTATGGTCTTTCACTTTGAAGCTAATATGTATTTTTTTAAAAACAGTATGTTGCTTTAGAACAGTGGTTCTTAACCTGGGTTCTATCAAACCCTAGGGGTTCGATGAGTCAGTCTCAGGGTTCGGAGAAGCCTCTGCCACGGAGGCCAGAATAAAGTAATACCGTAATTTGTCATGAGTTCATGCACTTTGTTGATTTTGTTCTTTGAGTAAGGTGATGTTCATGCATGGCTCATTTTGTGCACCAGTAAAAAAACATAAACCTATGTCTTGAATTTGTAAAAAAAAATCATATTTTATTTATCACTAAAGAAGGGTTCGGTGAATGCGTATATGAAACTGGTGGGTTCAGTACCTCAAAAAAGGTTAAGAACCACTGCTTTAGACGGTGAATTACAAGTTTTGGGAGGAAGAAAGTCAAATTTTTCTTAAATAGTTACATGACATTTTTTCACATATGTACATTGGTACAGTTTTCAGATCATTATATGTTATAAATTTTACATCATGACTTTTTTGCCCATTTCTGCATTCTCTGAAAATTTGTAACAAATTTTTTCTAAGCTTTCCCTTTTTCATCAAAATTGTTCGTTCACAAAAGCATTACAATTTAATGCAGCAATTAAAAAGTAATTTTGAAAATTAATATTTAGACACTTTTCATACGCATGTGTGCTTGTATATACATGTATATATATACACTGGCATACCCACGTGCATATACACTATGAAGTCACGGTCGCTTGATTTTTTTTTTTTTTTAATTTTTTTTTTTAAACACAGGGACAGAGAGAGAGAGTCAGACAGAGGGATAGATAGGGACAGACAGACAGGAACGGAGAGAGATGAGAAGCATCAATCATTAGTTTTTCGTTGCCGTTGCGACACCATAGTTGTTCATTGATTGCTTTCTCACATGTGCCTTGACCACGGGCCTTCAGCAGACCGAGCCACCCCTTGCTGGAGCCAACGACCTTGGGTCCAAGCTGGCGAGCTTTTGTTCAAGCCAGATGGGCCCGCACTCAAGTTGGCGACTTCGGGGTCTCGATCCTGGGTCCTCCGCATCCCAGTCTGATGCTGTATCCACTGCGCCACCGCCTGGTCAGGCAGTTGCTTGATTTTTGTAAGAAAAATAACAGAGCTGAACACAGCCCAGTGATACCAATACAGGTATTAGGGGTCCAGCCATGTTGCATGTCAAGTACATTTAAGCCCATGTAATTCCAAGAAAATCAAAGAGTAATTTGTTCTATAAAATAAGTATTTTAGTTCAAAAATGTCATATAATTGTATGTGACTTTGCTGCTTATTCTTACACTTTCATCAGTTTTCAGAGGCATGTTTTACTCTGTAGTGAGTTTTACAAGTACAGTGTAGGAATACAGTCAAATGCAGTATTACTTCGTTTTATATACATTTATTTTAGTTCAAAGGACCTTTTGAGAAAGCACTATTTTTCTCATAATACGATTTTCCTAATTTCCTACAAATGAAATACATCTCTCAACAGAATCTGTTATAATTTTAATAACATCTCACAGGGTGCTAGCAGGCCTGTCTTTATCCTGTGTGTTCCCGTTTCCTAGGGTTCTGTTCTGTAGTACAACCTCTGAGCACCTCTTTGCTAATGTATACTCGCTGTTGCCTGTTTAGAAAAGAACACGCACAGTAATCTTTAATCTTGATCCTGTCTTCAGTTCCTCTTATTCAGGAAATGGAGTCCAGAATCATGATCCCACTGAAGAACTCGCCCCTCCAGTGAAGCTGCAGCATTTAGACGTGCCTACCTGAATTTATGTGACAAGTATGTGTCAGACATTAATTGTAATTGTTCGTCACGTGAAAACCACTGAAATGTAAACTGCTGTATATAGCTTGTGAGAGACCCTTTTCTTTAGAATTTACAGAATTGTAAGAAAGGAAACTTACAGTTTGAAGCATCCCTGTATTTGTCGAGTATCTTATAATACTGAACTACCCTCCCCACTCTCCAGGAAAAGAGGGCCCAAATGAAATTACGAATCATCTCTAAATGAGACTCTAATCATGAAAGAAAAAAGTTAGTCATGTCTTTAAAAAAGCAAATCTGTCTTATAATTACAGATTTTTAGACAAATTTCTTGTATCAGGAAGAAATACAAATTTTGTCATGTTTCTCTGGCAGGTTTCTTTTTTTTGTTTTTTTGTGGGGATTTTTGGGGTTTATTTTTTTGAGTCTCAGACTAGGAACAAATTATGAGTGAATCCCAATACCTGAATATGTTTTGATTCACTCACTTTCGATCATTTGGCCTGGTGAATGTGTCAGAGCTAGACTGACAGCGACCGCCAGGGTCCATGCAACCCAGGATTCAGTCCTCACACAGTGTGTGTGATGTCTCCGTGTGAGAGGGGAAACTGGCGTGAACCCATGTAGCATATGTGATTTTGAAATGAACACCTTGAATAGCACTGATTTTTATTTGTAATATTTTTCTATAACAAAACAAGAAGCACTAGAAAAAGAGGTTTTATTTTGTAAACAATAATCCATGACCTCAGACTCTGCCAGTGTTCTAACGAGCTCACAGCAGGTACTCCACAATTATGCATGAGGGGTGGTGCGTGTCGAGATGTCACAGGGCACACAGCTGCATACTTGTCTAGCTCTGTTTGATTTAGTTTTTTAATACAGTGTGCCAATTTGGTGAATGTAATCATGTAAAAGTCCTCTTAAAATGAAAAATGTCTGATCCCCTCCAAATTAAATAATTTATGTGTAAAATAAAGTATGAATAAACCTATCAAATTTCACACTTTTACATGTTGAATGGTTTTCTCCAAGAACATATAAAATTCTCTGACTTTTCACATATTACATGTGTGTGATCTTTTTTATGAACATTTGCTAAGAATGACCCTGTTGCTCTTAACAAATAGCTTGTCCCTGTTCAGTGGGCATGTGTGCGTGTATAGAGTGAAATACTACTAAACAAGCTCGTCTGCATCTCCCTTTGGCCATCTGGTAGGGTGTTCTGCGAATGGGCATTGTGTGCTGGTGCTGTTGGGTTTGGGGGGTCGGGCTGCCGCAGAAGAGCAGGCTTTTTCAAGTCCAGGCTCTGTTCCTTGATGAAGTACTTACCCACCTTGTTGCTGCGTTCCTTAACTTATAAAATGGGGAGCTTGAACACCATGGCGCTTAAGATTCCTTCGATTTGGAATTTCTGTAACTGGCTCTTGGTGCCATGGGAAGCAGTAGGTGAGGAGGAACCAGGAAGCAAGAGTGAGAAACCACCAGGGAAACAGGACGAAACTTAGGGAATAGATGTCATAAAAGCCAAGTTTAGAAAGTCCAGCAAGGATGAGATTGCTTGTGTCAGATGCTACTGCAAGGCTGGGGAGGTGACGTCTGAACACTGATCATTAATTTGGCAGCACGCTGACTCTGGACAAGAACAGTCGATTAAGCTAATTTATCAAATCAACGCTTTATTTTAGCATTTCCAGCCCACTTTGTGAAATCCTTTTTATTAAACCCCTCAAGTAGAATAGATTGTATTATTTTTCCCAGTCTTAATTTCCATAGGCGATATTCAAAACTTCCAATTTCATTTTCCATCCATTGGGTATAGATAGTGTAAGTCTGGTGATTCTCACCTATACAAGCAAACTCATTTTTAATTATCATTCATGTGCTATCACCCCTCTGACTTTATAAAAGCCCTTGGCGAGCACTTGCCTGTGCTCCACACGTGACAGATCCTGCTTCGTATTCTCACAACTGCCCATCAAAGAGCCTTTGTCAGTTGTATGTTACACTTCTTTCTAAAATTTGTACTTTTGGTTTCTGGCTATGACATGGATATTCAAGAATATGTTTCATGAATCAACAGAAGGGATGAGGGAGGAAGTAAAAAGAGAGAGAGAAAGGGAAGGAAGGAATAAAAAGTATGAAGACAGTTCTAATTAGGAAATACATGGGACTGTCAGAAAGCAGAGCAGTGTCTTTATTCGTACTATTTTTTTTAAACTTTTTTTAAATTTCTTTTTATTTTATTCATTTTAGAGAGGAGACACAGAGAGAGAGAGAAAGGGGGGAGGAGCTGGAGGGGAGACACAGAGTGAGAGAGAGAGAGAGAAAGGGGGGAGGAGCTGGAAGCATCAACTCCCATATGTGCCTTGACCAGACCAGAGCAGGGTTTTGAACTGGCGACCTCAGTGTTCCCAGGTCGACGCTTTATCCACTGCGCCACCACAGGTCAGGCTCAATTTGTACTATTTTTGATGCAAGTTCTAGAAATCCTTAGAAACTAATATGATATGCCCAGACAAGCTCACTAAAAATTCAACAGGAAGACAGTAAATATACAGAAATACGTTCAGAATTGAAAACTGATTAGCAAAGTACTGAACAATTCCTCTGACTAGTAGTACTGAAACTCACTTTTGCAGAGTTCAGTGACCATTAAAAATGACACTTGAGCCTGACCTGTGGTGGTGCAGTGGATAAAGCATCAACCTGGAACACTGAGATTGCCAGTTCAAAACCCTGAGCTTCCTGGTCAAGGCACATATCAGAAGCAGCTAATAATACTGCTTCCCGCTCTTCCCCCAACCTCTCTCTCTCTCCCTCTTCCTTCTAAAATAAATAAATTTAAAAAAAAAATTTTTTAAATAATATTTTAACATTTTATTAATGTAGGCTTTATACAACTTTTTTTTTCTTTGTACAGGGACAGATAGAGTCAGAGAGAGGGATAGATAAGGACAGACAGAAAGGAACTGAGAGAGGTGAGAAGCATCAATCATTAGTTTTTCATTGCCATTGTGACACCTTAGTTGTTCATTGATTGCTTTCTCACATGTGCCTTGACCACGAGCCTTCAGCAGACCGAGCAACCCCTTGCTGGAGCCAGGGACCTTGGGTCCAAGCTGGCAAGCTTTCGCTCAAGCCAGATGGGCCCGCACTTAAGCTGGTGACCTCGGGGTCTCGAACCTGGGTCCTCTGCATCCCAGTCCAGTGCTCTATCCACTGCGCCACCACTTGGTCAGGCAATAAATAAAAAAAAATTTTGTTTAATGACACTTGAAAAAATAATAATAAAATAAAAAAATGACACTTGAATGTTTTCCAAAACAGACCTTCCATCCTAGGAAGTAAAATTTCATATGCTGTATTAATATATTAGCACTTGTGATCACATGTTAATAAGTATTAGCTTAGGATGGAATCTCCTGGCTCCAGGAAATTGTTAACTCTCTAGTAATGTGGATCAAGAATGCTGTGGAGGCCTGACCTGTGGTGGCGCAGTGGATCAAGCATTGACCTGAAACACTGAGGTTGCTGGTTCAAAACCCTGGGCTTGCCTGTTCAAGGCAAATCTGGGAGTTCATGCTTCCTGCTCCTCTCCCCTTCTCTATCTCTATCTCTCTGTCTCTTCTCTAACATGAATAAATAAATTTAAAAATAATTTTTAAAAAAATGCTGTGGAGCCTGACCTGTGGTGGCGCAGTGGATAAAACATCGACCTGGAATGTTGAAGTCCCCGGTTCGAAACCCTGGGCTTGCCTGGTCAAGGCACGTATGGGAGTTGATACTTTCTTCTCCTACCCCCCTTTCTCTCTCTCTCTCTCATCTCTAAAATGAATAAATAAAATCTCAAAATAAATAAATAAACCCTCCTGTGGTGATATACAAACTTAAAAAAAAAAAAAAAAAAAAATGCTGTGGAACCTGACCTGTGGTAGTGCAAAGGATAAAAGCGTCGACCTGAAACGCTAAGGTCACTGGTTCAAAACCCCGGGCTTGCCTGGTCAAGGCACATATGGGAGTTGATGCTTTCTGCTCCTTCCCCCTTCTCTCTCTCTGTCTCTCTCTCTCCGTCTGTCTCCTCTCTCTAAAAAATGAATAAATAAAAAATCTAAAAAATAAAAGAATGCTGTGGAATCATTGGCCTGGGTTCCACTCTGAATATGACCCCACAGCAGTCACGAACTTTTGTGAGCTTGTTTTCCATCTGTTAGAGGACAGTGGTATCTATCCTACTGACCTGAGGGATGTGGGGATCACGAGGAAACCTAGAAACACCTCATGAAATGTGCAAATCAGCAGTGACTGGGACTCTTTCTGGTCAGTTCACTCTACGAGTTTTCTGAATGTGACCATAAAGATTCTGAGGGTCACAGAGGCAAAAATCTTCATGCGTGTGCCATCACTGAGGACGGCCACCTGAACCTCTGACTACAGCACTGGCCTGGACCTAGACTCCCGCGGGCCTCCTGTTCTTGGGAGTGGCAGCCAGGTGGACCCTCCTAGGCGTCACCGAGCAGCATTGGTTGTCCAAGCAGAGAGAGAGAAGCTCACAGCAGCAGTCAAACCTGAGATGGGGGAGGATGGGGGAGGGGAGGAAGGCCATAGGGTTGCCTTGTTTTGAGCATATAAATTTTGAAGGTTTGTTCAACTTATACCCATGACAAACTTTAATCCTTAACTTTGTTTCCCACCCTTACCATTTTTTGTTTACATAAGCAGTGTTGGCAATCAAGAATGATAACACAAGGATAGGAAGCCATGTCACCCCGCTGCCACTTTCTGAATCCTGTCCTAGTAGAATAAGGTGACCAGACGTCCCGCTTTTGGCGGGACATTCCCGATTTTTAACAATTTGTCCCACGTCTCGTGGTGATTTTAAAAAGTCCCGAAGTTTGGAAAGAATGCACGGAAAGCTAGGGAACAGCGGGGAGACCCCACCTCGACCTATAAGCTCCCGCACTGCCCCAAGAGCTGGCTGCCCCGTGGGGGGCCGAAACAAACAACTTCGGCCGGAGGTACCTGCTGGGCAGCGGCTATCAAGTCCTCTAACTACCCATAGGCGGCCTGCGGCTCCAGGCTCCGCGAGGCGCAAGCCACTCTGTCTCCAGCGGGCGGCAGGGCTGGATCTGGATGCGGGGGGGCGCAGCCCCCGCAAGGTCGAGTCCAAGCAGGGAATGTGTGAGACTGCTCATGTGCGAGCGCTGCCCTGCCTGCTCCCACCCGATGGTGCAGCTCCAGCATTGGTTTTGGGACCATGTAACCCAATCCTTCTGACTCACTCAAAATTTCCCATATAGTAATATTTCTGAAAATGATCTTTTTAATGAGGTATCATTATTAAAAAATATATTGTTAAGGAAAAACTTAAATCTTGGGCATCAGCAAAAATCACAATAGAGAATAAATAGCTAGAAATATTTCATCATTTTGAAACAAACCATGTTCCATACAATAATGCACTAAAAATTGTCAATTACGCGGTTTTTACCAGGAACTAATGCTGCCACTGAACGCGTTTTTTCTACGGTAAATAAAGTGTGGACATCAGAAAAAATCACAAGTGTTGAGACTTTGAAAGCCATTTTATGTGAAATATAATGTAAAAAATTCTTGTGAAAAATTTCATGACCTTTTAAACAATGACAGCAATCTACTAAAAAAAATTCCACTCAAATGAGAAATAGGCCAAAGAATAAAATACTATACACAATTTTTAAATGTATTATATTTGTAAATTGTACTTATGTTGAAATTTTTAAAAATATATTACAATACTATTTTTGCATTCTATGAAATTTTTTTTGGCTCCATATAGACCAAATTTTTAATCAAGAACACACACACACCCCCCATCAATGGTGTCCTGCTTTACCAATTTTAAAATCTGGTCACCTTATAATAGAACCCCATACCAAGCTCCCAGCCGAGCCATTCTGTAAGCTGTTTTCCATTGGTCCACCATTAGAAAAGCATGAAAGAGGTGAGCAAAGTTGCCGCCTCTTGTAAACTCACCCCTCCAGCACAACAAAGGAGGACTTGTGAGCGCTGCTTTTGTGCAGTATGCTGAGGGTGGGGGCACCTGTGGGCCGAAGGAGTTGTGTAGTTGGTATAAAAGGTTCTATGTGGGAATCATGATTGCTCAGCAGGTCAGCCTCCTCGAGCCAGATTCACTGTGTATGTCCTGTTGGGGCCACTGCCCTGGATGGCGGGCTCTGGCCCGGCCAACAGCTTCTCGGGTCTCCCTCCGTCTCCCCAAGGCCTGCTCCAGCTCGTGCAACACTGGTGGCGGCAGAGGCCTAGGCAGCTTGCAGCGCCCTTCACAGACCTGCCTGCCTGGTCCTGCCCAGAGCACAGCCCTGGGCGTGAAAATGCCACAATCAGCTCCTAGGAGAGCTGCCAGCAGCATGCACAACTAGGGAACAACTGCCTCGTTGTTGGAGATCTCATTTAAATGTCGCCAAACCTCCTTCATGTCTCTCACAGAAACTCTTGACTTTGAAAGAAGGTTGATTCATCTGATTTGATTATTTGGCTGAATAATTACCCGAGTATTGGGCCAAATTTGATTAAATTATAAATTTTTCAAATAATGTCCAATATTAAAATTCTGGCTTTTTTTTATTAAATTATCCGACAGTACTGACTGCAGGCCTCTTTCTGAGCCTGTGTCTTCATCCTCTCTGATTTTGCCACGAGGGAGGGTATATAGTCTCAGATGTTTAAAGCCATGTTCTGAAGTTCCCCTTTCTTGGCACTGCTCATAAGAAACATGAACCTAGCTTCCAGTCTCTCCAAGTCATCTGTAAGCAAGGGTTCATCTACTATTAGAAATTCCTTGTTCACTCATTCAGGGGAACGTGCTGACCTTTGCTTGGGAGGGGTAAAACTTTTTAGTTCTTTTACTTCATGCAGTTATCAAATATCCACTTTTCAGGGTCAAAACTTTTAAGACTCCATTTTAAAAGCCTTGGTAACAATTCCCTATAGGACAGATTCTAAGAGGTAACAGAAGTGCTTCCATCCTCTGGCTCAGAGATTCACTCAGTACGGAAGTGGGTAGGCCGAGTGGTGGGGACACTGTGACAAGCACTGCCCTGTGCTCGGAGGGGTCTCCACCTTGTTCCCCGGCTCCTTATCTGCCTTGAGGTTGTTTCTACTCAAACTCTTAAAGTACTTGAAATATTGGATATTGAAATACATGACAGGCAGAAATAAAAATTCCACAAATTCATTCTGTTACATGGATAAACTTTTATTCATATATCAAAGGGAAAGCTAATATTCACTTAATATTAATTTTCTAATAATTTATTGACATCCATATTTTCAACAGGGAAGATGTTTAACTTATTCTGTACCTTTTAAAAAGCTTCAAATAAAATAAAGGTAAGAAAATACATAAAGAATTCAGATTATAAAACTCTCCAGGTAATTAATGGTCATAATAATATTGGAATTATGGGATTATATCTTTAAAAAAGCAACTTTCTAAAAGCCCTAAATGTGGTTTATCTGGAAGTACAAATTTATCCATTAAGTTGTAATAGGCAATTATAAGTAAACAATATCAAACTGCATAACTTCTAAAAGTTATTCTGAAGTTGTAAACTATATAAAAATGGATTATTCCTCCAGTTCTCCCAGAAGCTCTACAAAATCAGTGATGTACCATTTCGCGTTGTCTTTTACATGTTGCCTGACCACATTTCCTCCAAATCCAATGAAAACATCCTAAAAAAGAAAAAAGGAGGGGGGTAGTTAAAAAAAGAAAGAAAAGAAAAAAGCTACATTAGCAGTCTGGGCAATTAGTGTTATTTGGAAGAATCAACCTGCAGAGCGAGCCCAGCCTGAGAGAGCCCAGCCTCACGCGGGCGCCCCAGCACCCCCTGGGAGCCCCTGCGGCCCAGTGAGGACGGCCCCTTGCACAGCCAGGCACCGGGCGGGCGCTGTGGGGTTCTGGAGAACTGAAGCTCTCTTCAAAATAAGGCAAAGCTTAGAGATAAAGTCACATCTAGTGGTAAATGTCTGAGTTCTAAACTGGACAGAATCACACCCCGTCCAGGAAATTTCAAAGAGGAGGGATCGAACAGAAGCCCTGGTGCAGTGGAACCCACCCAGGACCTGCAGTCAGGGCTGGAGGCAGCACCTCCCTGCGGTTCCGGCTAAGCCTGAGAGGCTCCCTCCTCGGGGGTGTTAGCCTGGGCCGAAGGAGATGCCACCCTAGTATCTGCCAGCAGCACTGTACTTCTCATTAAAATCGTTGAAGCCTCATCTGTAGTGGTACAGTGGATAAAATATCAATCTGGAATGCTGAGGTCACAGGTTCAAAACCCCGGCCTGGTCAAGGCACTATGACAAGCAACAACCATGGGTTGATGCTTCCTACTATTCCTACCCCCTTCTTTCCCTCTCTCCTCTAAATTAAAAAAAAAAAAAAAGTTTAAAATTACATTGTTTTATTAATTTCTATTAAGTGACACCTTTTACTCAAAAAAATTTTTTTCTTATAAACAACAGAAATTTATTTCGCACAGATTGGGAAGCTGGAAGTCTGAGGTTAAGGCACCAACATGGTCAGGTGAGAGCCTTCTTCCAAGTCTTTTAAACTGGTATCTTTGCATTTTCTGCCAGGATATGGACACAACAGACACTAATTTGGAAGTACAAAATTCTCTTCCTTGCCCTTTCTCTTCGTTTTAATTTTCATACCACACGAGGGGGAAAAACAACCGATTCTTTCCTTACAGTTAAATTGAACCTAACTGAGCCCCCTGCCTCCGCGGCAGCCTTTTCCCTGCGCTGGCGCCGGCTCATCGGCCCTAACACTGGCTCACTCCGTCTCTCCAGCTTTCCAGGGCTTCCCACAACTTACAGGTAGCACCCTACTGCCTGCTGAAGGAAGGGATAGGCACTGGTTGCTGAAGAGAAAGCCCCTTCCTGCTGGTCCCTGTCCCCTGACCAGCCTAGAACTGTAACTGTGCCCCAGACATCCCACTCTGCTCTCGCCTCCCCTCCCTCTGCAGCTCCTGCCCTGAGCCCAGCTAGGCCAGGCCTTCCTTCCTCCGGTGGCTGCTGACTGTCCTCTAGGTCACAGACTCCTCCCACCACCTTCCAAGGGCTACATACCTGCATGTCACGTTCTATTGGTTCAGTTAGGTTATTTATAATTTTGGGATATAAGTATAGATTATATTCTGGAATTTATAACTAGTCCTATCACGACACGACTGGGGGCTCCCTGAGAACACGGCATGTATGTCTGTGTACTCCCCATGAAGCCAGCCCAGAGCTCACTGCTTAGTCATGCCCAACGTTATCTAAGACTGTGTTACCTGGAATGGATTCAAATAATGTTAAAATGTTTCAAAAAGATTGTTAAACCACTTCTAATTAATCATTTACAAAGGCAATTAACTATTTTTATTTTATTTTTATTTTGGAATTAACTTTTTAGATCTCAGGAAATTAAGTAGTAAAAAAAGTTCACCACCATATTTTTGGTTCAGCTTTTCTTAAATTAGAATGAGATGATGAAGGCAAAGTCCTACGTGACATGGACACGGTTGACATTTAAGACACTGGCTATATAGCATTAGTTTCCTACTAGTCTCAGAAAGTAACATTAGTTCAGAAGAATAAAATGCTTTAACACAGGCATGTTATTGAACTGAGGCTAGCTCAGCTCCCCCATCAGTGAATAGGAGATAACACTTCATCTCACAGGGCTGATAGAAGGATTAAATGAGATAACAGAGGAAATAATTTATCAAATATAAAATGACACAGAAATGTTGGTTAGTTACAAGAGCTGTATTATTTATGGTATTATTTGAGGGAACGAAGCCAAACCCTGTTGAGCACACAGCAGAAATAAGAGGTTCTTGAAAGTTTAAAAGGTTCTTTATTTGCAACCTTGAATTTGCAAAAAATCAATTGACATATTGATCTAAATTTGTTTTATTTATTGGTTTTTATCTTACAATGATTTTTAAACTCTCATAAATCTTAGTGACTTCTAAATCAACTGTCTAAAACAAAAGTACAACGGGAAAAAGATTAGTATGCTTAATACGTACAGCAGGAGGACAGGCTTCCATGTCTGTGGCTCCATCTCCAATCATGACTATTTTCTTAAAATGAAACTTTTCCTTTAAAAGTTTAATAACTTTTCCTTTCCCACCAGATTCAGCTGTTGGCTGTGTCTCATCAAAACCTGCATATTCACCTTAAAAGAGCAGTTCAAACAGTGTTGGAGATTCACAGAATTATATCAGTAAGGTCAACTTTTTGCATAGATGATGTCCTCACTTAAATATCACTAAGAAAGCTAAGAATGGTCCTCAGTAAACTGACACAGCCTGGACTTCCACACCTATTCCTCAGAATAAACAAGCTTTGCTTTAAAATTAAAACACAAGTTTACTGTTTTATGTCATAAACACCTTGCGGTAAATTAGTTTTATCCTCTAAGCTCCCAGTGCAGTAATTCTCAAACCTTCTTCAGGAAGCAGAACACCCTGAAACAGTAATAGATTAAATTTAAAATAAATTAATACAAAATTTCATCTAAGAGGAGATTTCAACTTTATTTGGTCAATTATTTCTATTCTTAACAATAATTACCATATTCATTCTCAACTTTTTAAAATGATCTCTATCTACAGACCATTTGAAAGTGTTCTATTAACATATTTTAAATTGTTTAAGTAATATTATTTGGTTTTAAGAATGTCAGCCACCCCTTGACGTAACTGGAGACACCTTAAGATAATAGAAACGACCGCTCTGTGATGGTCCTTAAAGGGGCCAGGAGGCACGTGCAAAGACAGCTCCAGTGCAGTGACTTGCTAACAAATTAACTCCCCTTCCTGAGTCTGTATCAGTTCAAATACAGGAAAGCTCTCATACACCTGAAATATAATACCTAACAAAATAAATCATGTGAGTTACGGAGAAATCGACATTTTATTACGGGCAGGCATTTCCACACTGATAGATGATTGTATGAATATAAAAGCTAGCAGGGATGAAGACCTGAGTCTACTTTGCTGAGCAAAGGATACCAAGGAGCAAAATAAACCAGTCAATTGACTTTTTTTTATCTTTAATTTTTTTTTCATGCCTGACCAGGCAGTGGCGCAGTGGATAGAGTGTCGGACTGGGATGCGGAGGACCCAGGTTCGAGACCCCGAGGTCACCAGCTTGAGCGCGGGTTCATGTGGTTTGAGCAAAAGTTCACCAGCTTGAAAAACAAAAAAAAAAGCTCACCAGCTTGGACCCAAGGTCGCTGGCTCCAGCAAGGGGTTGCTCGGTCTGCTGAAGGCCCGCGGTCAAGGCACATATGAGAAAGCAATCAATGAACAACTAAGGTGTCGCAACAAAAAACTGATGATTGATGCTTCTCATCTCTCTCCCTTCCTGTTTCTCTGTCCCTATCTATTCCCTCTCTCTGACTCTCTCTGTCTCTGAAAAAAGAAAACAAATTTTTTTTTTTGTTTTTTAAGATTTTACTTATTCATTTTAGAGAGGAGAGAGAAAGAGAGAGAGAGAAGCGGGGAGGAGCAGGAAACATCAACTTCCATACATGCCTTGACCAGGGAAGTCAGGGTTTCGAACCAGCGACCTCAGTGTTCATCAACACTTTATCCACTGCGCCACCACAGGTCAGGCCAATTGACTTCTTTATCTCAGTATTTAACCCCGATGCCTCCTTGCTTAAGTTGCATTCCGAGAGACATTGCCTGGGATATTGAAAACTAAAACTGATAAGAAAGGGGAAACGTTACCAGTAAAGTCTTACCATTAAAGTAGAATTTCAGCCTATTGGCAAATACATTGGTTGATGGGATATTAAGCTTTGAAGCAACATGTTCTACAATGCTCCTAAAGCCACCAGATATGAGGAAAACCTGAACATTTCGCTCTTGTAGGCGACTTACTAGCTCCCTGCAAAAAAGAAATATAATATACCAATTAATATTGATTAATACAAAAGAGAAAACATAAGAAGGAAATTAAAATAGAAATATACTTTTTCTCCTGAATGCATTTGCCCAAGGTACATCAAAGCATACTGCCTGGTGAATTGTTTGATATGTTTTTCTAAATGCAGTTATAAATTAAAGCTGCCCTTAGACCTAGAAGCACAAGCTGAAGAGGAGGCTTGTGCTCTCCCTGGGGAGAGGGGGGAGGCAGAGGTGGGCAGGATCACTCAGATATGTGCCAGCAGAACCACATGGAAGGGAACTCTAAGGTAATGGAGAGATGGAATCAGGAGGACGTGCCCCCAAAGGCAGGGGCCAATAGGGAGACAATACAGCCAGACCAGGGCTCCTCTTACCTTATGCCAGCGGTCAGGTGGGGGGGGCGCTCTGCTATGAGCCTTTGCACCTGTTCCCTGGAGGGCTGGATCAGCGCCAGGCGCTCTGTGAGGGCAACCTTGAAAGGAACCGCCCCGCCCATGGCTCGCTTAGTCCTAGGAGAAAGACCCAACAATCAGGCCAATCAAGTCAGCTGTTCTCAAAGCGGACACGCCTAACAGGCCCTCACAATGCCCCCCCATGAGGAAGGTGCTGCCTCGAGCCCCCCAATATAACAGACAAGCTGTGCTGCCATGTGAGCGAGGCCTGAGAACAGACTGCTGAAGGTCTGCTTGAGAATCACGTTAATATGTTAAGGCCATGTCTTGCACCAAATGCAGCTGAACATGAACTGGTCTGTGACTTGGCAACTGCAGGTAGCACTAAGGAGGACAGGAGGGGCTCTCATCTGCACATCTACTGAGAGACTCTGAACCGAAACTAGCTTTCCAGCAACCCGTGAAGGCCACACTTTCAACCATGACACAAAGCACTAGACACTTGGGAGAACCCACCCAGGTCATCGTCTCTGGTTAGTGATGGTCATGTTCCCCTGACCAGGTGAAGAGAGTATCTCATTCATAAGTTTGTCAGAAGCAAGCTCTTTTGCCATAAATATTTGAATAAATAGACAATGAGATAATGAACACCACCAAATTCAGCTCTAACTGATGGGAGAAAAAGCCTAGTGCCCCTACTTCATAACCAGGGACTAAAATCAGGGAACTGTGCCTCTGATCCTGCATGGCATCCAAAGTTCATCTCTTCTGCAATTCTTTGAATTTCATACAGTGAATAAATACTGTTCCTACATTTCTGATACAGCATCCTCAACTCCACAGATTTTGGCCAGCTCATCAATTCCTTCTTCTCTGATGACTGTGCTATCAACATCAAAGCATACTGCATCAGCCGAACAGAAAAGTTTCCTCAACTCTGAGTGGGACACCATTCTTAGGAGAATTTTCTCCCTACAACAAAAACAGATAAATATATTTAAAGACATAAAATATAAGCATAAAATGGTTCAATTTTGGCTACTAATGCCAAAGTACTTTGACTTGTATCAAACTCAGGATAGTCCACAAAAGCATGTACTCATGGGCTTATTCATTTTTTAACAAAAATTAAGTACCTTCTAAATGTAAGGTCTGGTATTACAAAGAAGAGCAGACCCAAAAGTCTATTCCCAACAACTCAGTCTAGTAAAGGTAACAACTTGTAATTATATTTGATGTTCAACCAATATGCAACTGTTTCTGAGCTAATAACAATAGCAATAAGGCAAGTACTAAAATAGGAATAAGATACTATAGCACACAAAGAAATGTTTAATCTTGTTTATAAAGCAGGCTTCCAGGAGGCACGGGCATAGGAGCTGACTCTTAAAGGGCAAGTGGCCTTCTGAGTGGGTTCTCAAAGGGCAGGGTATCAGTCTGGTGTGTGCTGGGAGTAGGAAGGGGGGAGATGGAGACAAGGAAAGGGTAGTGATGGCAGAGGGAGAAAAAGGCATGGCCAAAGCCACAGAGGAAGAATAATGGATAACATGCTGGAAGGTGCCAAATGGCTCAGTCCAGCTGCTGGGCAGAGCACAAGAAGTTCAGAGCAAGAGGGGCCTTGGGCCAGGCTAAGGAGCTTGGATTTTAACTTCTAGGTAATGAGAAACCTTGAAAGGCTGTAGGCTTCAGAAGAGAAGTCAGAGCTAAACATGCACATTTATCAGTTACCAGTGGAGAGTGGAGAGGTGGTAGTGAAGGCATGGCCTGATGCAAGTCACCAGAGTGGAGAAGGAGGAGAAAAAAAGAGGGCTGAGGACAGAGGTCGCAGGAATGGAACTTCCCAAGTCAGGAGCCCAGGAAATAAAATGAAAAGGAGAGGTCACAGAAAGAGAGTCTGGGAGACCAGAGCGCTGCAGAAGCTGTGGAGGACAGTTTCCAACAGAATTTTGAGGTTGCTCTGGCTAGTAGTGCAGTGGATAGAGCATCTTCCCAGAGCGCCAAGGTCACCAGCCCAATCCTGGGGTCACTGGCTCAATCCCACCAAGGTTGCTGGTTCAAACGCGGGGTCACCAGCTCAATCCCAAGGGCACTGGTTCGAGCCCCAGTCAAGGCGCATATGGGAAGCAATCAATGGCACAACTAACTGGCATGAGTTGATGCCTCTCCCTCTCTCTCTCTCTCTCTCTCTCTCTAAAAGAAAAAAGGAAGAATTCTGAGGTTTTTTTATTTTTTAAGAATATCATTGGGCTAGAATCATTGGCATGAATGGGATCCTAGCAGTTACTTAGACCAGTTTTACATATGGTGCAAGGCCATATGAATGATGTAAACAATCTATATTTAGAATAGATATCAGCTGAAAACAGGCTCACACAAGCTGGCCAACTCACTTTGTATCTGATTTCTAACCAATGCATTAGATAGAATGACCCAGTTCAAAGTTGACCTGGAAAATATGCCTTTTAAGTCAGGGGTTAGCAAACTATAGCAGTAAATCAAATCCAGTCTGCTACCGGTGTTGGTAGGGCCTATGAAAAATTATTTTTATATTTTACATACACATAGTTGAAAAAAATCAAAAGAAAAATATTTTGTGACATGTAACCTAAAGATAAAAGGCCAAAGTGAGAGGCAACAAGCATCTGACATCCAAAAGAATAGCGCCTGACCAGGTATTGGCTCAGTGGATAGAGCGTCAGACTGGGGTGAGGAGGACCCAGGTTCGAGACCCCGAGGTCACCAGCTTGAGCGCGGGCCCATCTGGCTTGAGCAAAAGCTCGCCAGCTTGGACCCAAGGTCGCTGGCTCGCTCCAGCAAGGGGTTGCTCGGTCTGCTGAAGGCCCGCGGTCAAGGCACATATGAGAAAGCAATAAATGAACAACTAAGGTGCCGCAACGAAGAATCGATGCTTCTCATTCCTGTCTGTCTGTCCCTCTCTCTGACAAAAAAAAAAAAAAAAAAGGAATAGCTATTTGGGAAGCACTGATTCAGGAAAAGAAACCAGAAAACAAATAGTGTTCTGATTAAAAGTCAAAGAGTATTTATGAGAAAGGAAAGGGAAACATATCAGTAGAAGGAAGGACTTTCTATAGGTCCAAATAAGCTAAGATAGTGGCGCCAATTCTAAAGAATGTTTTTAATTTTCAGTCCGTTAGTCCCTGTAGTCTCAATATCTGATTTCCTGTTGACTTTGCAAACAGTTGTTTGGGATATAACGCTGCTTTGGGCCCAGTTACTTAGGCACAAAAGTTATTTTGCCCAGTTTTAACATTACAAAGTCTTGAGACATAAGACGTGCAAGGCAGTCCCTCTGGGATGACAGCTCCAACTCCATTTTAAAGTGGCTCTGACTACTATTTCTTTATAGCCACACGAATTACAAGAAATTCAAAATTCAGTGTCCATGAGTAAAGTTTTATTGGAATATAGCCGTGTTAATTTGTTTATGTGTCTCCAGCTGTTTACAACAGATGAGTAGCTGTAGCAGAGATGGCGTGGCCTGCAAAGCCTAAAGTACTTCTTGCACTAAAGTGAATGAATAAAGCTCAAATGCCACCTTCACTACTTCTCCCCAGAACTCCCACAGTACCTTCTGTAGACTGATGTTTTAACATATGGGATTCATAGTATTCCAGCTTATATTAAACTTATTTATGTGCATGTCACCTCCACGCCTAGACTGCAAGTTCTTCATACTAAGATCCAAAATTTTCCAAGATACCTATTCTGAGATTGTTATGGGTTTTTTTTTTTAAGAGAGAGAGGCAAAGAGAGAGAGACAGGAATATCGAGCTGCTCCTGTATGTGTTGTAACCAGGGAGTTGAACTGGCAACCTCCATTCTCAAGGATGACAGTTCCACTGACTGAACAATCCACCTAGGGCTTAATTTCTTTTCACTTATTGCTTCAGAGAGATAGAGAGAGGAAGGGAGGGAAAGGGGAGAGGGGTGAGGAAAAGGAAGAATTCATTTGTTGTTCCACCCAGTTGTGCATTCACTGGTTGCTTCCCATGTGTGCCCTGACTGGGAATCAAACTCACAACCTTGTCGTTTGGGATGACACTTTTTTTTCTTTATTAAGTGAGAGGAGGGGAGGCAGAGAAACAGACTCCTGCATGCACCCTGACCGGGATCCGCCCTGTAAGCCCCCTATGAGGCGATGCTCTGCCCATCTTGGGTTGTTGCTCTGTTGCGTGGCAACTGAGCTATTTTTAGCACCTGAGGCAAAGGCAGTCATCCTCAACTCCTGGGCCAACTAACGCAGACCACAATCCAGCCATGGCTGCAGGAGGGGAAGAGAGAGAGATAGAAAGAAAGAGAGAAGGGGGGAGATGTGGAGAAGCAGATGGTCACTTCTCCTGTGTGCCCTGACCAGGAATCAAACCCAGGATATCCACACTCCACGCCGACACTCTACTACTGAGCCAACTGGTCAGGGAGACAGGATGACATTCTTAACTGACTGAGCTAACTGGGCAGGACCCTGTGTGCCTTTCTTTTATTTGTATGAGAGATATGGGGGGGGGCAGAGAGAGAGAGACAGAAAGGGAGAGAAAAAGAGAAAAGCATCAACTCATTGGTTCACTTTAGTTATGCATTCATTGCTTTTCATATGTGCCTTGACCAGGGATTGGATCAGCAACCTTATACTCAAGTCGAGCCAGTGACGCCTTGCTCATGCTGACAACCTTGGACTCAAGCCAGCAAACTCAGGTTTTGAACAGGCAACCTCAGCATTCCAGGTTGACACTATCCATTGTACCACCATTGGTCAGGCCTGAGCCTTTTTTGAATAGATTCTCAATTATTTCCCGAGAGTTAAATTAAAACAAAATGATGTAATTGTAAATTACATTCCCAAAACTAGCCATTTTTTAAACTTTTATTGTGGAAAGTTTCAAATACAGCCCAACCAGGCGGTGGCGCAGTGGATAGAGAATCAGACTGGGATGCGGAAGACCCAGGTTTGAGACCCCGAACTCGCCAGCTTGATTGGGCACAGGCCCATCTGGCTTGAGCAAAAGCTCACCAGCTTGGACCCAAGGTCTCTGGCTCCAGCAAGGGGCTGCTCAGTCTGCTGAAGGCCCGCAGTCAAGGCACATGTGAGAAAGCAATCAATGAACAACTAAGGTGTCGCAATGGCAACGAAAAACTAATGATTGATGCTTCTCACCTCTCTCCGTTCCTGTCTGTCTGTCTGTCCCTATCTATCCCTCTCTCTGACTCTCTCTCTGTCCCTGTAAAAAAAAAAAAAAAAAAAAAAAACAAAAATATGCTTCCACAATCATAACAAATCTTGCTTCATCAACAACCCTACTAAAAAGGGTTCTGCACCCAATTCCAACATGGGAGGGGGAGGTTCCCCAGACATCCAAGCAATTCTTTCAATACCAGCAGGATATCCTACAACTCAACTCAATTCTAATACTACCTACCCAGCAATAGTTACAGATTCCCCAGTTAGGGCTCAGTCCCACAAGACTAACCCACATACACACTTCAGATGCCAATTTCAAATCCATCTATATAGAGTAGAGGTTCCCTCACCACCCTCCTCAGGTTAGATTAATTTGCTAGAGTGGCTGAGGGAACTCAGAGAAACATTGTACTTACTAGGTTGCTTGTTTACTGTAAGGATATAACCCGGAAAGAGCCAGATGGAAGAGATGCACAGAGCAAGGGTGGGGAAAGGGCACGGAGCTTCCATGCCTCTCCAGGCACGGCATTCTCCCAGCAGCTCCAGGTGGTCACCTGTCTAGAAAGTTGCCAAACCCCGTCCTTCTGCGTTTCTATGGAGCCTTTATTAAAAGGCATGATGCCTAAACTCAGCCTCTACACCTTCTGTGCCCTTCCCCAGGGGTGGGCAGTGGAAATGGAACTGTAAGCTTTACCCTCTAATCACGTAGCTTGTTCTCCTGCCAAGTAGCCCCTGTCCTTAGGTACAGTTCAAAAGTCACCTCATTCACATAACAAGACATCTCTTTATCATTCTCATCACAAGCTGTGAAACAAGACCAGCTGCTGCTGGTACCAGGCCTGGGGCCACGTAGCAAGAGGTACGGAACATGCTGAGGCCAGATGCTGCTTGTTTGGGAGATTTTAGGAACATCTGAAGCATGAGCAGAGAGGGCATTCCTATGGAAAAGCCACTGGAAACAGCTGCCATAGGCCTGAGAACTGGGTGGGGTGGGGCCTCAGGGAATCACCAGGGCAGGGCAAACAGTGTGAGGGAGGTTCACTGGAGTCTCAGATATGGCGCTCCCCACCCCCACCAGCTCCTTAGGGAGAGTGTTCATCAACGGAACAATGGCCTCTGCCAGCATTTGTGTCTTGGAGAGAGCTACCCCTAGCTCTTATGCTGATGCGGGACAATTCAGTTCCTCCCATATCCCTGGTGCTGGAGCTCAGAGGGAGTGAGTCCAGGTAAGTCCATATGCAGCCCTTTCAGAGAAACTGCCTGGGACTCCAGCAGACCTTCATCTCAGTCACAATCCCCAATTGTTTTAACAGCCAGAAGTTACGGGGACTTCTCTTCATGGCATGGAACCCTGGGATGAAGGGGTATCGTGTGGTACTGGGGCCCGTTGTTCCCCAGGGTACCTCTGCAGCCGAGAGATCTCTCCCAATTTTTATTTGCCCCATGTGGGTGTGGGACAAACTTGCTCAGCACTTCTGCTCCTCCTACCAGTCTCGATATGCCTGTTCTTTAAATCTCTATCTGTAGGACTTCCATTCAGCCAGACTTCAGGCTATTCAGAATGAGGGTTGTTCTCTAGTTTAGTTGTAATTCCGACGTGCTGTGGGAGGAGGTAAGTACCTCATTCACCTACCCCCCCCCCACCTTGACTGGAAGCTCAGTCCCATGCCTTTCTGTAGGAACAATATTAATGTGTCCATTTCACAGATTAACTAATAGGAGTATAAGAAAGTAAAATGCTTTACCCAAAGTCAAGCAGCTGCTAATTCATGGCTAAAAAACTAAAACTTGGATCTTAAATGCACAGAGACACCATAAAAGAGGTGGATAAATTAAGCAGAACTAACCAAGGTTAAACATTGATAAGAAGCTAAGGTGGACCCAGGAAATGTCAACGATTTTCATCAAGACTTCACACCAAAGTTGTGCTAGCAGGACAACACAATGGATGGTGATTCCCTAACAGTGAAAGACAAAAGTCTACCTGCTGTGGGGGGACCAGCAAACAGACAGGTTTCATAAGTTATCAAATTCTCACCAAGCCAGTGTAAAGCCAGTAATCAAGGCCACTATCACAGCCGCCTGGCCAATGTCCTCCTGCACAAACTCTTAACAAACTGGCTTCTTGGCTGCTTCCTCTCCTCCATGTCGCCTTACTCTGCTCTCCTCTCTAATACTAATCTCAGGAACCCAGGAACTGAGAGAGAGATCAAGCTCCCGGACTGCCCCAGTTTATAGCATAGAAAATCCAAACCCTTAATCCAATCTACAGACAAGAAAGTTTCTGATACAAAGCCACCCATCTGAGGCATAATGGGATTCCTCAGGAGAGTGCACCACCCTACATTATCCAATCAGTCAAGGGTGTGGGGAAGAGCTTACTCTTAAACTAAGCCTTAGGCTATAACAACCAGGCCTGCCCACAGCCTGTTCCAGAACACACATTAATATCAATGAACTTCCATGTTGGCAGCTCCATCTTTAACAAAGTGAGCATAATATATTTTATCTGCCCAACAGCCAGGAAATCCAAGGAACTCCATATTCCACTCCCTCTATGGCTCATAAACTGCCCTTTGGGCTCTGGTCTGCCTCCCAACCCACAGTGTAAAATGCTCTGTCTCCTCATTCACTTCTGCTTCCTTGTTCACTTCTGGGTCCCTCCTTTTCCACTGTCTCTACCAGGAGTGACTCACAATTCATACACATTGAAAACTCTCATAGCTTCAGGGGGAAAAAATCTGCAGAGTTAAATTCAGTTGCTTCAAAAAAAATTGTATACATTAGAATTTTACACACAAAAAAATCATGACTGAAGAATGGACTTTGGATACCTCATCTCTGGCCCTTGAGGGGAGAGAAGACAGGACTAGGGGTGAAAGAAATCCTGGTGGAAGTTAGTGCTTAGACCTGGCAGCTTCCAGGCCCAGGCCTGACCACTGGATTCCTACCTTCTGCAGCTCCGAGTAGGACCCAGCTCACCAGGGTCCCCGCTGGTCATCTTGGGAAAGCAGAGGGCCCATTGATTTTTAAAAACGCACTGCTGACAACTCCTTCTTGCCCCCAACTCCAAAATTAAAAATGCAAGTTTTTGCCTGACCTGTGGTGGCGCAGTGGATTAAGCCTCAACCTGGAAATGCTGAGGTCGCCAGTTCAAAACCCTGTACTGGTCTGGTCAAGGCACATATGGGAGTTGATGCTTCCTGCTACTCCCCCCTTCTCTCTTTCTCTCTATTGCTCTCTCTCCTCTCTAAAATTAATAAATAAAATTTTTTTTAAAATGCTAGTTTTTCTTCAGGGTCAAGAGGTCTGCTTTTAGATACAAGGGGAAAAACCCTCACCCAAATAAACTCCCCTCCAACTTCTCCATCTACTCATTTTCTTTTTAAGGATAGACATTTTAATTTATTTACTTATTTATTTATTTATTCATTTTAGAGAGGAGACACAGAGTGAGAGAGAGAGAAAGTGGGGAGGAGCTAGAAGCATCAGCTCCCATATGTGCCTTGACCAGACCAGTGCAGGGTTTTGAACTGGCGACCTCAGAGTTCCCAGGTCGATGCTTTATCCACTGCGCCACCACAGGTCAGGCTCCATCTACTCATTTTACAAGTGACATCTAAGATCACCTTCACCAACTTCCCCTTTTGTTAGAATTGACCTCTTTCCTTCACCTGTATAAGAATAAATACAAGCTGGTTCGATTATGCAGAGATTGCGGAGCTCAAGCACAACTGAGAGAACAAAGCTTACCGGGCTCAGATGGGCTTTACCTGGGCCACTTTGGCAGTAGTGAGTCTGTTCCAGGCCCTCTGCTAGGCAGTTAAAACAATGAACAGTAGACGCTGAGAAGCTTCAAGATCAGAAAAAGTCAAATTTATCGTACATTTTAGGATAAAAAAGAACAGCTATTTTTTGGGGAACCTGAGATTTTATGCATACCACATACATTACAGCAGGCAATTTTTTAAATTTAAGCGAGGGGTTAGACTGCTGACTGATACACAAACATATAATGACAACAACAAAAGACACATCTGACTCACGTTTCGCCAGTGCTGGGCTCCTAGAAGACACTCTTCCTGCTTCTTTCCTCAATAAAAGTGCAGCATAAAGTTCTGAGTACAAATTCCTTTAAGAGTGATCTTGTGAGTTCTGGAAGAGCAAGAAGAGCCTAGAAGTAAAGTACAAGGAAATGAACATCATGGTCCAGACACACAGTTGGAAAGAGGGAGACTGTCTGGCTTCAGCCTCCTACTAGGACTGTTACAAAGAAGAGTCAGATGCACTGTTTCCCAAGACTGCTTCCTTTGGGACACACTTGACTTCTGCCTCCTCCTAGCACTAAGGAGGAGGTAAACAACATTCTTTTCCTTGGCTTTGACTCTGCAAAAGCTATAGGCCTGACAGCTATCTACACTGGATTAGCAGGGTACAAAGGAGAGGAAAAGACAAAGAGGATCTACTCAGAGCAAATGCAAACACAGAGAAGCCAACAGAGGGACATTACAGACTCTACAAAACAGCCCTTGCTGTCTTCAAAATGAGGAGACAGAGTTCACAGCATTCCAGGAACAGAGAGGAGTCCCGCTGCCAAAAAACAAGGGAACAAATCCAACGGCTTGAATTACAGTCCTCACAATTAAAACTGTAAATAGACATGGGTCAAGGTACAAAATCTATGGAAATATAAAAACAAAAGATAAAAAGAAGTGGTTAAGAACACAAGGCAAGGAAAAGCAAAGGCGAGACTGAAAAGAAACTGAGCCAGAGCGGAAATAAAGTAAGTCCCGAAGTCCAGATACAGTCCTTACAGAGCTCAGCAAGGGTTCAGTGTATCCCTCTTCTCACACAGCTCACACGGGACAATACTACTGTGGAGGAGGAAGAGCACAAGATATACTCAAAGACTAGTACCTAGGGATGCTGTGGGGAAAACAGCTGTGTTACGTTTGCTCGCGCTGATTTACTGGCTGTTGCACAATTAGTGTGTAAGCACGTGGCAGGAGGCCACGTGTGTGTCTCCATGAGAAGCTATGGGTGCTTTCTTTCCCTGGGGAGCAATTTCACATCACTCTCCTCTGCCGCCTCTGCAAGGTGCGGTTCCCTGATTCCCTCAGCCGCCATCGTGATGGATGGGGGTGGGGGGTCCTAACCCCTTACCCTCCACTGCAAAAAGCAGGAGTTCCCTTGTATATTTGCCTGCCTGCCTTTGCGAGACTCCAATAAACAGGTATCTGGCTCCGCAGTTCCTCTACCATCTGCCAGAATTCAATGCAAACCTGCCTGGCCTCAACCACCACATTACAGATGCAAATTTAGCATTTCCTTTCCCGTTCTGCTGAGCAGAACTGGCCTCTGTAGGTGTTCTGAATCCACAACCCTACTGACCAGGGAGAGCTGCAGCCTAGGGAAGCCTCCTCCAAAGCTGCTAATCCTAAAAGGAGACCCATTCCCAGGAATGGCAGGACAATCAAAGTAATATTTTGAATTTGCTTCTTTAGTATAATTTACTCTTTCTCCTTTGATAACATTTATATCTATAAGACAATAGTTGTTTTTTTGGGGGGGGGGTTTAGAGAGACAGGAAGGGACAGAGATGAGAAGCATAAACTCGTCATTGTGGCTCATTAGTTATTCACTGTTGGGCAAATAAGTTTGTAAAATTTGTGTTACTTGATTTTGCTCACTTTTATTGTTAAAAATGGCCGCTGCCCACATGAAACAGCTAATTACCTTCCTGCTTGGAAGGGGCTTTGTTATGCAAATGTGTGCTGGAGAAGGGGTTTTAAAGCCAAAATGTATTTTTGTGTTTTTTTTTTATTTTTATTAATTTTAATGGGGTGACATTAATAAATCAGGGTACATATGTTCAAAAACATCTCGAGGTTATCTTATCATTCAATTATGTTGCATACCCAAGCCAAAATGTTTTTTTTTTTATTTTTTTTTTTTTTTTTTTTTTTTTTTTTTTTATTTTATTCATTTTAGAGAGGAGACACACACACACACACACACAGAGAGAGAGAGAGAGAGAGAGAGAGAGAGAGAGAGAGAGAGAAAGGGGGGAGGAGCTGGAAGCATCAACTCCCATATGTGCCTTGACCAGACCAGTGCAGGGTTTTGAACTGGCGACCTCAGTGTTCCCAGGTCGACGCTTTATCCACTGCGCCACCACAGGTCAGGCTCCCAAGCCAAAATGTTTTAAGAATAGACCATGTTGTTGCAGAGGAGGCAGGCAGCAAAGACGGTGGGGTGCTGAAGGAGAAGCCAGTTTGTGCAGAGAGAAGGAGATGGGAACCAGAGGGGACTGAGCTAGTGGGGCCTTTGATTCTAGAAAAACCTGGACAAAGTCAGTGGCTTTGGGAGCCCTGAATGGAAAGGGTAGTGTTTCCCTGCTGTGTGTATTTACTCATCCGCCACCTGTGCGAGGCTAGAATAAAGGCATGGCCTACCAGTTTTTGGCTCCACTGTTTCTCTACCATCTATTCGAATCTAACGGAAACTAGCACATGTCTGGCTGTCACGGTGGCTGTGATTACTGGCCCTACATTCATTGACTGCTTTCTCATATGTGCCTTGACCAGGGGTCTCCAGCCAAGCCAGTGACCCTTTGCTCAAGCCAGCAACCATGGGGTCAGGTCTATGATCCCATGCTCAAGCCAGTGAGCCCACACTGAAGCCAGCAACCTCAGGGTTTCCAGCCACCGCCTAGCCAAGCTAAAAGACAATAGTTTTAATTTTAAAGGACTGCCATATTTCCCTTCTAATTTGGAATTCATACATTGCTACTTGACTTTTATTTTAATGTACTTTGGCATGTATCAATTCATTTGAAAATTTTAAGAAGTCCCTCTATTTTGTTTTCATGAACATAAAAATAACAGGACTATGATCATTATTATAATGAAACCCTATCTTGAAGTTGTAATAAAACATAAAAATCTTAGAATTCATAGATTTTTTTTTTCCAAAATTTTTTATTTATTTTATTCATTTTAGAGAGGAGACACAGAGTGAGAGAGAGAGATAGAGAGAGACAAAGATAGAAAGGGGGGAGGAGCTGGAAGCATCAACTCCCATATGTACCTTGACCAGACCAGTGCAGGGTTTTGAACTGGCAACCTCAGTGTTCCAGGTCGACACTTTATCCACTGCACCACCACAGGTCAGGCGAATTCATAGATTTTGATGTCAAAAGTTAACTCAAAATAAAACAAGACCTAACTTAAAATAAAATAAAAGCTACAACTATAAAACTTTTAAAACATAGGAGAAAAATTTCACAAAGGTGGTAGGCAGCCTCTCAGATGGCTCCCAGTGGTCTTTTTTTTTTTTTTTTACAGAGAGAGGGATTGATAGGGACAGACAGACAGGAATGGAGAGGGATAAGAAGCATCAATCATCAGTTTTTGGTCGCCGTTATGACATCTTAGTTGTTCATTGATTGCTTTCTCATATGTGCCTTGATGGCAGGCCTTCAGCAGACCGAGCAACCCCTTGCTGGAGCCAGCGACCTTGAGTCCAAGCTGGTGAGCTTTTGCTCAAACCAGATGAGCCGGCGCTCAAGCTGGCGACCTCGAGGTCTCGAACCTGGTTCCTTCTGCATCCCAGTCCAACACTCTATCCACTGCACTACTGCCTAGTCAGGCTTATCTTGACTCCTAGTATTCCAACCCTTCTCTGACCTCCCTGGCCCTTCATAATGAGCTCGATCTAGTGGCTCTTCCAGTGAGAATGAGGAAGAGGTGATGGGATATCACTTGCTACACTGGCCTGTGACATAAAGGAGTGCATGTATAACTGATATCTGAATAAACTCTCGGGATTGCGCCAATGGCACCTACTTGGAATACTGGCCTCAGGGGAAGGGACTTGGGGGAAGGAGGATGCAGGAGACTTCCCTGTATATTTCTTAGTGAGTGCCTGTGAATCCATAATTACTTCAAATTACTTTTAAACAAAAGTGGTTTCTTTGTTTTTTAAGTGAGCTCATCTTAAAAATAAAGCAAAAGTGAGTGGCTTCTATCTTGCCCCTGCTCTTCCTCCCCACTTCACTCTGAGGAAAGGGAGAGGCCATGTTGGCAGCTGCCCGATGGAAAGGCACATTGGCAGAAATGCAGGTGCTTCCAGCAAACAGCCAGGGAGGACCTGAGGCCCTCAGTCCTGCAACCCTTAAGGAACTGAATCCTGCCGACACCATGTGAGTTGGGTAGGAAGCAGATTCTCTTCCAATAAAGGTTTTGTTGTAATGTACCAAAAAGGGGAAAATTAATACTGATATTTTGGGAGGAAAGGTCGGGCTTTCCTGTCCCGTCCTTCCTTTGGGGAGGGAAGGGAGAAGAATGTAGAAGGTTCTGGCTTGCAAGAACAATGGGTATTTAGTTTTAAATCTAAAATAAAGGTTAACCGAGAAACTTCTATCAATGGGAGACAGAATTTACATACCACCTTGCATTGACTATCGTTCTTCCCCCTTCCTGGAATCCTGAGAGTAAAATACCTCTAGGCTAGTGAGGGCAGATGAACCGGGAAAGATTTGTAAACATCTTTGATTGTGTTACCTTGAAAGTCTTAATGTTTCTGTGTATCCCCTAAACAAATGTTGTCAGCTCCTACGATGAAGTCATACTCTCCCCAGCCCGTGTGTGATCAGGGGTATATAAGCAGCCCCTGAACTATTTTTAGGACTGCACAATTTGGGTCTGCTGCCCCGTGTCAGCCACATGCAGCCGGCATATTTAATAAATTTCCTCCTTTAATAAAACTCTTCAAAATTCATCTGGACTGCCTGACCAGGCAGTGACGCAGTGGATAGAGCGTCGGACTGGGATGCGGAAGACCCAGGTTCAAGGCTGTGAGCTCGCCAACTTGAGCGCGGGCCCACCTGGCTTGAGCAAAAGCTCGCCAGCTTGAACCCAAGGTCGCTGGCTCCAGCAAGGGGTGGCTCAGTCTGCTGAAGGCCCGCGGTCAAGGCACATGTGAGAAAGCAATCAATAAACAACTAAGGTGTTGCAACTGCAACGAAAAACGAACCCGATGAAGTGAGGTACCGGACCTTTCAGCATCTGGGGTGCGGTACTTTATAACAGTTTCAAATAAGTTGACTTGACCAACTGCAGCCTTGTAAAACCAGTAGTCGCGGTCAGGATCACAACCGCCTGACCCACGCAGGTTCACATTAGATTCGAACAGTCAGTAATGAAACACAGGAGCCAAAAACTGGTGAGCCATCAACTTTAATTCTAGCTTGCACCCGGCAGGCAAGCAAAACACACACTGGGCTCCAAAACCCACACATTCAGTGCTCACAAAGCTACTGATTTATCCGAGTTTCCTAGAATCAAATGTTTCCAGCTCACCAGACTTATTCACCTCTGTTTCCCATCTCCTCCTGCACAAACTCTTAACTGGCTTCTTCCTCAGCATTCTGCCATCTTGGCTACTTCTCCTCCACGTGGCCTTAATCTGCTCTCCTCTCTAATACCAACCTCAGAACTCAGGAACCAAGAGAGAGATCAAGCTACCGGTCCGCCCACTTTATAGCATAGATAATCCAAACCCTTAATCCAATTATACATACAAGAAAGTCTCTGATACAAAGCCACCCATCTGAGGCATAATGGAATTCCTCCCTACATCACCACCCTACATCATCCAATCAGTCAAGGGTGTGGAGAAGAGCTTACTCTTAAAACAAAGCCTTAAGCTATAACGACCCGGCCTGCTTACATTACAACTTTCCCCCCACAGCCATCATAAACATAAGGGCAAATAATATCACCTGGGTGACGGACTTCCATGTGGGCAGCACCATCTTTAACAAAGTGAGCATATTATATTTTATCTGCCGAACAAGCCTCTTAAGAGACCCTAAGCCAGAACCATCCAGTTAAGCAGTCCCCACATGTCTGACCCACAGAAACTGAGAAAACAAGTGTCTGTTGTTTTAAGCGGCTAGGTTTTGAGGTAATTGGTTGTACAGCAAGAAAGGTAGCTTACAGTCAAGATAGCAGAGTAGGAAAACACTGCGCTCACCTCATCCTGCAACAATATTAAAATTACAACTAAATTATAGAAAAACCATCATCAAGAACCGCTTGAAGACTAGCTGAGCAGAATTCCTGTAACTAAGGCTATAAAGAAGAAGCCATGTTGAGACTGGTAAGAAAGCGTGGAAACTGGAAACAAGTTGGTCCCACACCCATGGTTAAGCATCAGGAGGAGTGTAAAGTCAGTAGTAGTCAAGGCCACCATCACAGCAGCCTGACTTATGCAGGTTTGCATTAGATTCGAACAGTCAGTAATGGAACAATGGAGCCAAAAACTGGTGAACCATCAACTTTAATTCTAGCTTGCACCCGGCGGGCAAGCAAAAACACACACTGGGCTCCAAAACCCACACATTCAGTGCTCACAAAGCTACTGACTTATCCGAGTTTCCTAGAATCAAAGGTTTCTAGCTCACCAGACTTATTCACCTCTGTTTCCCATCTCCTCCTGCACAAACTCTTAACAAACTGGCTTCTTCCTCAGCACTCTGCCATCTTGGCTACTTCTCCTCCACATGGCCTTAATCTGCTCTCCTCTCTAATACCAACCTCAGGAACTCAGGAACCAAGAGAGAGAGATCAAGCTACTGTTCTCTCCCACTTTATAGCAGACTCAAAACCTTTAATCCAATTATACAAACAAGAAAGTCTCTGATACAAAGCCACTCATGTGAGGCACAATGGGATTTATCATGAGAGTACACCACCCTACATCATCCAATCAGTCAAGGGTGTGGAGAAGAGCTTACTCTTAAAACTAAGCCTTAGGCTATAATGACCCGGCCTGCCCACAGCCTGTTCCAGAACACACATTAATATCAACGAACTTCCATGTGGGCAGCGCCATCTTTAACAAAGTGAGCATAATATATTTTATCTGCCCAACAAGGATTATCAAGGAGGCAAGGTCCCACCTAAAAAGCAAGAGGTCCCAACTCCTCACAGGGTTCCCAGCTCAGGGCTCCAGTGCCAGGGAGAAAAGTCCCCATAACTTCCGGTTATGGAACCAGTGGGAATTGTGGTCATGCAGTATAAAGGGCTGCTGGAAACCTAGGCGTAGCAGACCTAGACGGACCACACACAAACTCACTCACTGACATTAGGGGAGAAACTGAATTGACTAATTTCAGGGAAAGGGCTGAAGGGGCAGGGTTTGGGGCAGCTCTCTCCTGGGACCAAAGTACTGGCAAGTGTCACTGTTCTTTTGTGCACCCTCCCCCAACCCAGCGCTGGACCAAATGGCTTCACGGATGAATTTTACCAAAAATTCAAAGAATTAATATCTATCCTTCTAAAACTATTCTAAAAACTGAAGAGGAGCCTGACCAGGTGGTGGCACAGTGGATAGAGCGCCGGAATGGGATGCAGAAGACCCAGGTTCGAGGCCCCAAGCTCACCAGCTTGAGCACGGGCCCATCTGGCTTGAGCAAAAAGCCCGTCAGCTTGGACCCAAGGTCGCTGGCTCCAGCAAGTGGTGGCTCGGTCTGCTGAAGGCCCGCGGTCAAGGCACGTGTGAAAAAGCAATCAATGAACAACTATGGTGTCGCAACGGCAATGAAAAACTAATGATTGATGCTTCTCATCTCTCTCCGTTCCTGTCTGTCTGTCCCTATCTATACCTCTCTCTGACTCTCTCTGTCCCTGTAAAAAAAATAAAAATTATACATTGATAAAATGTTGGCTTAAAACGTTATTAGGCATGTATCAAGTTACTTAAAAACTTAAAACTATCCAACTACTTTGTTTCACCAACATCAAAGTGACAGGACCATGCTCATTATTATAAAGAAAACCTACCAGCAGATGTTATAAAATATAGAAATCTTAGATTTTATTATTTCCTTTCCTGATCCTCATTCCAATACCAGTCAAATATTTAAAGAGTAATCATAATGTGTAAGTCACATAAAGAAAAGATTAAATATTGTATGAATAAAAGTATTCGCTAATTCCCAATTTGAAACTCTATCTCTACAACTGCAAAGATGTATCTGGTAAGTACTTATTTAAAATTCTAATTCCAGTGGGAGAGAAGATAACAAAGTCAGACTCTGCAAATCTAAATTTTAGAGATTTTCCTAATCTTGCACTGATGATTCCCTTTTGCAGGATTGCATCATTCATTCATGCTGTTTGGTTAACAGGCAGCAGTGAGATAAAATAAGTCAAAACTACACAAAAGTTAATAGGTGAAAAGAAAGCCTTGAATTCCCATGATATATTTTTCCTTAGTTATTTTACTAAGAAAAATAACTAGAATCACAGAGGCCCTGGATGTGGGAGAGGCAGACGGGTAAATAAGAAAGCCGGGCACACGGAGTAATAAACACATGCCTGGACTTACCCTGGTGTGCTTGCTCCTTCCTGGGCCGCTACCGGCGCCTCCGGGACTCCCACAGCTCCAACCTTCCGACTGCAGGGGGCCGAGGGCTGGCTCCAACGTTCAATCGCACAGCTGGGAGGGAGGGGAACTGTGCAGACCCGCCGAGCCTTTCTTTATCAAGCAATCAATCATTGGAGACCCTCTGATAAGTGTGTTTTCAGGTCTGTTTAGCAAGTGCTTCATCTAAACTGCAGAGCCGGGCTGGGAAGAAGCCCTTGGCCCCGCCCCCTGGGAGGCGCTCCCTGAGCCTGCCCCCTCCTCCTTCCCAGGGCTCAGCCCCTCGGAGCTAGACCTGCACCCCACCGTGGGCGCTGTGTGGCAAAACCAATAGTCATGCCAGCTGCACTTCGTAGAGAAGGAACAAAAGAGCACCCGACGTTCAGTAGTGCTCTCCACCGACACTTGTAAGGTTAGTACGCGAGAGCAACGAGGGACCTCTGCACTGACTTAGCGACAAACAAAAAGCCTTTTAGAGACCTTTTTTGACATTATGTTCTTGTAGGAATGTAGGTCCCAAGTGAACGTTTAAAACCACTTACATTCGCAACTAAAATGCAGAAAACCACGAGTGACAAAGTGAGTCTCGACACCCTTTTTCTTTTGTTTTTATTTCCTTTTATTTCTTTCTTCCTTTTCCTTCCTTCCTTTGCTCCTTTTAATTTTTCTTTTCCTTCCTTCCTTGCTTTTTCTGTCATCCTGTTTTCCTCTAGACGGCACTTGCCCAGTGTTGGGCAGATAAAATATATTATGCTCACTTTGTTAAAGATGGTGCTGCCCACATGGAAGCCCGTCACCCAGGTGATATTATTTGCCCTTATGCTTGTGATGGCTGTGGGGGAAAAGGCTGTAATATAAGCAGGTCGGGTCATTATTGCCTAAGGCTTAGTTTAAGAGTAAGCTCTTCTCCACACCCTTGACTGATTGGATGATGTAGGGTGGTGCACTCTCCTTAGGAATCCCATTATGCCTCAGATGAGTGGCTTTGTATCAGAGACTTCCTTGTCTGTAGATTGGATTAAGGGTTTGGATTTTCTATGCTATAAACTGGGGCAGTCCGGGAGCTCTCTCTCTCCTGGTTCCTGAGTTCCTGAGATTAGTATTAGAGAGGAGAGCAGAGTAAGGCCACGTGAAGGCCAGGAGAAGCAGCTGAGATGGCAGAATGCTGAGGAAGAAGCCAGTTTGTTAAGAGTTTGTGCAGGAGGAGATGGGAAACAGAGGTGAATAAGTCTGGTGAGCTAGAAACCTTTGATTCTAGGAAACTCGGATAAGTCAGTAGCTTTGTGAGCACTGAATGTGTGGGTTTTGGAGCCCAGTGTGTGTTTTTGCTTGCCGGCCGGGTGCAAGCTAGAATTAAAGCTGATGGCTCACCAGTTTTTGGCTCCGGTGTTTCATTGCCATCTGTTCGAATCCAATGGGAACCTGCATGTGAATGGCCACGATGGCGGCTCCTGGCTTTACACCCAGCTACTTTAAGGTTGACTGCGATAGGGAAAACTGATGGCCCCCAAACATTTACCTGTAGTACAGCTGGCTGGAGCTGCAGCGAGGTCCCACCCTAAACACAATCGAAACCTCAGATGCCGACAGCTCTGCAGGTTCCCTCCAAGACGGTCACTCAGGCAAAGGGGTTCCAATTGCTGGAGCAAGACACTTGGTCACAGATCCCCTGCCCTTGGCTACAGAACCCCTCAAAAACCACAGTTCTATTCAGAAACAAGAGTCCTGATGCTCATGGGTCAGATGTGCCTTTTAAGTAAGTTACATATTCTCAGGTTTCATTAGTAAGAAAATGGTTGCAGATTTGGAGTACACCCACTTTAATTTCTCCCAGATCTGCCTGAGATGTTTCTGAGGAAGGATGCAGAGGAAGAATTTTGATGTTTTGAAATATGAGGTAAAAGATCATACAATTAATGGGGGACGTGCAAACTAAGGAAGTTTAAAACAACAATCTAGTCAAGAATCTGTGTTTTGCCTGACCAGGCGGTGGCGCAGTGGATAGAGTGTCAGACTGGGATGCGGAAGACCCAGGTTCGAGACCCCGAGGTCGCCAGCTTGAGCGCAGGCCCATCTGGCTTGAGCAAAGCTCGCCAGTTTGGACCCAAGGTCCTTGGCTCCAGCAAGGGGTGGCTCGGTCTGCTGAAGGCCCGCGGTCAAGGCACATGTGAGAAAGCAATCAATGAACAACTATGGTGTTGTAATGGCAATGAAAAACTAATGATTGATGCTTCTCACTTCTCTCCGTTCCTGTCTCTCTGTCCCTATCTATCTCTCTCTCTAACTCTCTCTCTGTTCCTATAAAAAAAGAATCTGTGTGTTATGGTAATTTAGAAAGAAGTCTAATAAGGGAAACAAGATGTTAAACATAAAATATCTGTAGGTAAGTATAAATGCTAATTGAGAATTTATTTAAAGGGGAAAAGAAACCCAAGTATAATAAATGTGGAAGAAAGAGGGCATACAGATGGCCAATAGGCATATGAAAAAATGCTCAACATCACTAATCATTAGAGAAATGCAAATTAAAACCACAATGAGATATCACCTCACACCAGTCAGAATGGCGCTCATCAGCAAAACAATACAGAATAAGTGCTGGCAAGGATGTGGAGAAAAGGGAACCCTCCTGCACTGCTGGTGGGAATGCAGACTGGTGCAGCCACTGTGGAAAACAGTATGGAGATTCCTCAAAAAATTAAAAATCGAACTGCCTTTTGACCCAGCTATCCCACTTATAGGAATATACCCTAAGAACACCATAGCACTCTTCAAAAAGAAGAAATGTGCCCCCATGTTTGTAGCAGCATTGTTCACAATAGCGAAGATCTGGAAACAGCCCAAGTGTCCATCAGAAGACGAGTGGATTAAAAAGCTATGGTACATATATACTATGGAATACTACTCAGCCATAAGAAATGATAACATTGGATCATTTACAACAAAATGGATGGACCTTGATAACATTATACGGAGTTAAATAAGTAAAACAGAAAAAAACTGAGAACAGCATGATTTCATACATAGGTGGGACATAAAAGTGAGACTATGAGACATGGACAAGAGTGTGGTGGTTACGGGGTGGGGGGAGGGAGGAGAGGGTGGATAGGGAGGAGGGGAGGGGCACAGGGAAAACCAGATAGAAGGTGACAGAGGACAATTTGACTTTGGGTGATGGGTATGCAACATAATTAAATGATAAGATAACCTGGAGATGTTTTCTTTGAACATATGTACCCTGATTTATTGGTGTCACCCCATTAAAATTAATAAAAAATAAATAAATGTGGAAGAGTAGAAAAGTTGGCCTGACCTGTGGTGGCGCAGTGGGTAAAAGTGTCAACCTGGAAAGTTGAGGTCACTGGTTCAAAACCCCGGGCTTGCCTAGTCAAGGCACATATGAGAGTTGATGCTTTCTGCTCTTCCCCATTTCTCTCTCTCTCCTCTCTCTAAAATAAATAAATAAAATCTAAAAAAAAAATACTAAAAAATAAGAGTAGAAGAGTTCATTTCTGCAATTATTTATATTTCATAGATGTTTAATATTAAATTTCAGATAAAATATTTATACTAAATAAAATCTGTTAACTACTCATAGACCCTATGCCCACCTCCCATTCATACCTATATTAACACTTGTGTGCATGAGATGGCAGTATTGTAGACATTGTTTAGCTAAGGCATATACCACATTTAAAATAAAAGTCCAGAGAAAGCTAATGGGTGGTCACAGGTACATGTAATTAGGAAGTAATCTTGCCAGACAAGGCATAAAATATAAACAGATTATAATGTGCTTCATTGTTGTTCTTCTGGAATAATGTAAAATAGCAAATATGAACCAAATACAGTACAGTATAATGAAGTCATAAAAACATTAGCAAATTCTTTTGCAAAGCTTTAATCATAATTGGTCAATCAAAAATAATACAGGTAATACTAGTGTTACTGAAAGGTTTTCTATACATCACATTTTTATAAGCTAACAAGTTTTCTAAGCTAACACAGTTAACTATGTTAGAATCAAGTACTGTTTTTCTTTCAAAAGTAATTCAGTGCTAATAAAATAGCCTTCTAAATATAGTGTAAATTGTGTCATGACCAGATACCCTAGTTCAGTTGGTTAGAGCATTGAACCCCAAGATTGTGGGTTCCATCCCCGTTCAGGGCACATACAAGAATCAACCAATGAATGTATAAATAAGTGGAACAGCAAATTGGTTTCCGCTGCCTCTCCTTCCTCTTCCTCTAAAATCAATTTTAAAAATTAAAATATAGTAGTAAATAGGAACAATTACTCTAGAAAACAATGTATAGACACAGACTACAGTGTGGGTATTGCAGTAAGGGAAGTGGGGTGGGGGAAGGTGGAGGAGGGTAGAGGGGGGGAGATGGTGATGGAGGGAGACTTGACTTGGGGTGGTGAACACACAGTGCAATACTGTACACCAATATGTACTGTACAGTTATGTACCTGAAACCTGTGTAATTTTATTAACCAATGTCACTGCAATAATTTCAATAAAATCTTTTATTTTTTTTTGGCATCCTTGGGTGGGCGCAAAATTCAATAAAAATTTTTAATTAACTTGAATTAAAAAAATATATGGTATTATTCAGTAACATTGAACACGCATGTTTTCTATGACCCAGCAATTACATTTCAGGAATGCACTTGAAAGAAACTTGTACATGAGTACCAGAACTCACATATAAGAATGTTCATAGTGCCTGACCTGTGGTGGCGCAGTGGATAAAGCGTCGACCTGGGAACACTGAGGTTGCCAGTTCAAAACCCTGCACTGGTCCGGTCAAGGCACGTATGGGAGTTGATGCTTCCAGCTCCTCCCCCCTTTCTCTCTTTCTCTCTCTCTCTCTCTCTCTCTCACTCTGTGTCTCCTCTCTAAAATGAATAAAATAAAATAAAAAAAAATAAAAAAAATAAAAAAAAGTGGAAGCAAAGAAAGAAGAATCTGAGGAGTCTGATGATGACATGGGCTTTGGTCTTTTTGACTAAACTTCTTTTGTAACGTTCAATAAAAAGCTGAACTCTGAAAAAAAAAAAAAAAAGAATGTTCATAGCAATACTGTGTACGTATAAATAATCATTAACCAAAAACATAAAAAAGAGAATATCACTTAATATCATAAATTGTAAGTTGGGAAAGGAAAGGAAATGAGACTAGGATGAGATTATATATTGAGTTCTCTAATGCTATTGACAGACTTTCTTTACTTAAGGGCAGAGTTAGATTGCTTTTATGCATTCGTGTATATATATAAAATACTTTCTAATACAGGTAATATTTTATATCAGTATATTAAATACCAATATCATAAAATTTCAAATGTTTTTAAAGAATATAGTTGAAGAGCCTGACCTGTGGTGGCGCAGTGGATAAAGCGTCAACCTGGGAACACTGAGGTTGCCAGTTCAAAACCCTGCACCGGTCTGGTCAAGGCACATATGGGAGTTGATGCTTCCGGCTCCTCCTCCTTTCTCTCTCTCTCTCTCTCTCCCTCTCTCTCTCTCTCTCTTTCTCACTCTGTGTCTCCTCTCTAAAATGAATAAAATAAAAATTAAAAAAATTAAAAAAAAAAAAAAGAATATAGTTGAAGAGAAAATGTAATTTAATATGAACAATGACATTCAAAATAAACAGCACCGTGGAAATATATCCATGATATGTCATGTAAATAAAGCAGGTTGCAGAACAATATATATGATTTCCACTTTTAAATAAAGAAAACTCTGTGTATGTCTATATACATGTGCAATATATATCTATATCTAGATAGATTTTTTTTATTATTATTAAGTGAGAAGTGGGAGGCTGGGAGGCAGGGAGGCAGAGATAGACTCCCATATGCACCCTGACCAGGATTCATCTGGCAAGCCCCCTACAGCGGATGCTCTGCCCATCCCAGGCCACTGTTCCACTGCTAGGCGGCAGAGCTATTTCAGTGCCTCAGCTCCCTTGGCCAACTTACTCAAAGCATTTGAGCCTGCCAGAGGGGAAAACAGGAGGGGGAGGCGTGGAGAAGCAAATGGTCACTTCTCCTGTGTGCTACAGCAGAGCACATAAATTCAACTTTGATGAACTAAATCAATTCCTTTGGCCTGACCTGTGCTGGCTCAGTGGATAAAGCGTCGTCCTGGGAACACTAAGGTCGCCAGTTCAAAACCCTGCACTGGTCTGGTCAAGGCACATATGGGAGTTGATGCTTCCAGCTCCTCCCCCCTTTCTCTCTTTCTCTCTCTCTCTCACTCTGTGTCTCCTGTCTAAAATGAATAAAATAAAAATAAAATAAATTTTAAATCAATTCCTTTGAAAACCACAAACTATCAAACTGACCCAATAGGAAAAATAGATAACCTGAGTATTTTTCTTCTTTTTTTCTTTTACAGGGACAGAGAGAGAGTCAGAGAGAGGGATAGATAGGGACAGACAGACAGGAACAGAGAGAGGTGAGAAGCATCAATCATTAGTTTTTCATTGCGGTTGCAACACCTTAGTTGTTCATTGATTGCTTTCTCACATGTGCCTTGATCGCGGACCCTCAGCAGACCGAGCCACCTCTTGCTGGAGGCAGTGACCTTGGGTCCAAGCTGATGAGCTTTTGCTCAAGCCAGGTGGGCCCGTGCTCAAGCTGGTGACCTTGGGGTCTCGAACCTGGGTCTTCGCATCCCTGTCCTACGCTCTATCCACTGCACCACCGCCTGGTCAGGTGATAACCTGAATATTCTTATATTAATTAAAGAAATTTAATCTGAAGTTTTAAAAAAAGAACCTTTTGTAATAAAATTTTCAGGTCAAGACTGATTCACTGGAGAATTCTACCCAACATTTAAGGAAGAATTAACATCTATTTTTTTACACTCTCTTCTAGAAAATAGAAATGGAGAAAACACTTCTCAGTTCATTCTATAAAGCCAGTATTATCCTGATACCAAAACTAGACAAAGAGAGTACAAAATTTGGGCACAAAAAACTTCAACAAAATAGTAGCAAATCAAATACAGCAATGTATAAAAAGAACTGTACATCATGACCAAGTCAGGTTTATTCTAGGTATGCAAGATAGGTTCATCACTATAAAATCAATCAATATTATACTCAATACTAACTGTGTAAGGAAGGAAAATCACATGATCTTATCAACTGATGCAGAAAAAAGCATCTGTCAAAATTTAACCATCCATTCACGACAAAAACTTTCAGCAAATTAGGCATTCTGAAAAAAATAAAGGCATCTACATAAAACCTATAGGTAGCATCATAGTTAAGAAAGTATGAATGCTTTCTCCCTACGATCAAGAATAAGACAAGTATGGCCTGACCAGGCGATGCGCAGTGGATAGAGCGTCAGACTGGGATGCGGAAGACCCAGGTTCGAGACCCTGAGCTCGCCAGCTTAAGCGCGGGCCCATCTGGCTTGAGCAAAAGCTCACCAGCTTGGACCCAAGGTCGCTGGCTCCAGCAAGGGGTTGCTCAGTCTGCTGAAGGCCCACGGTCAAGGCACATGTGAGAAAGCAATCAATGAACAACTAAGGTGTCATAAGGGCAATGAAAAACTAATGATTGATGCTTCTCACCTCTCTCCGTTCCTGTCTCCAGGGATAGATGTCCCTATCTACCCCTCTCTCTGACTCTCTCTCTCTGTCCCTATTAAAATATATATATTGCATTAAGCCCTGGGCAGATAGGTTAGTTGGGTAAGAGTATTGTCCAAAGTGCAGAGGTTACTGGTTCACTTCCCGGTCAGGGCACATACAGGAACAATCAATGTTCCTGTCTCTCTCTCTCTCTCTCTCTCTCTCTCCCCTCCTCTCTAAAATCAATAAATTAAAAATATATATTGCATTAAAACATTATTGATCTCGATTACCGAGTTTCTAGCGCCCCTTCCTTCAATTTTGCAGCTCAGGAGAGTCTTTCCTCTCCTCCTTCCCCTACCTGCAAGCAAACGTCTGAAACTCTAGTCATCATCTCTGTTCATGTTCCCCCCTACATCTCTAAGGGTAGTTAAATAAATCTGCATGCACAGCAGGCAACATCATGAGTCTCACCGTACTGTTATGCTATTACTCAAATTTATATGGATGATTTTGTGATTCTCAAATATACAAACTCATGTAAAAGCATTATATACAAGGATATTCACTGCAGCCTGAATAGCAGACAATAGGGAACTGCCTAAACATCAACCAGTAAGAGACTGGTTAATTAGGTCATTCTATTTTTTTTAAGATTATATTTATTGAATTTTAGAGAGAGGAGAGAAAGAAAAAGGGTGAGGGATGGAAGAGCAGGAAGTATCAACTCATAGTAGTTGCTTCCCATATGTGCATTGACTGGCAAACCTAGGGTTTCGAACCAGCAAACTCAGCATTCTAAGTCAGCATTTTATCCACTATGCCACCACAGGACATACTGTTTTTGTTTTAATTTTTATTGATTGATTTTAGTGAAGGAGAAAAGGAGAGGAGAGAGAAACAGGAACATCAATCTGTTCCTGTCTGTGTCCTGACTAGGAACTGAATTGGCAACCTCTGTGCTTTGGGATGATGCTCTAACCAACCAATCTTGCCAGGGCTAATTATGTCATTCTTTTTTTAAATTATTTTATTTTATTTTTATTTTATTCATTTTAGAGAGGAGACACAGAGTGAGAGAGTGTGAGAAAGAGAGAAAGGGGGGAGGAGCTGGAAGCATCAACTCCCATATGTGCCTTGACCAGACCAGTGCAGGGTTTTGAACTGGCGACCTCAGTGTTCCCAGGTTGACACTTTATCCACTGCGCCACCACAGGTCAGGCCTAATTATGTCATTCTTACAAAGACTGTCATGCAGCTATTAATAAGAATGAAGAATCCCTGAAACGCTGAGGTCGCTGGTTCAAAACCCTGAGCTTGCCCAGTCAAGGCATATATGACAAGCAACAAGCAAGCAATGAACAACTAAAGTGCTATTGTATAATCTCCAAGGTACTTTAGGTATAATACACCCAATAGTGTGTATGATAAATTGCCATTTTGTGTGAAGAAAAAATGCTTTGATTTATACATATATTTTCTCATAAATTCAGAAAGCATCTGGAAAAATTCAGAGCTTCTAACGGTAACTGTGCATGTCTTAAGGAAGTTACACGAGAGGAGGAAAACGTTTTACCATATACTCTTTTGCATCTTTTGAATTCTGAACAATTATTATTATTTATGAAAATAAAATACAAAACATTACTAAATATCTGTACTTGGGAAGGGGGCTTGATAATAGAAAACAGTTGTGGACATCTTTCAGAATTTTTGTCTTAAAAAGTTTTTTGAACCATTGTTCAATCATGTTTGAGTTTTCAAACCTGCCCTGAGGGACTAAGGCCCCAGCAGTGTGTTCTGACTCTTGCTTCACCTCAACTGCCATGGCACCAATCCTGTAGCTTTCTACAGGCATCTAGCACTTTCTACCCTGCACTATATAGTTTTATTTTCCATAGGCCTAAAACGCTTAGGATACTGGGCGAGGGTTCTGTTGACTAACATAAAAACATCCAAACCTAAAAAACTCATTTTTACGATTTATTTGAGCCAAACTGGCAACATACATCGAGAAACAAGATCTCAACAGATTAAGAAAAGCTCTGGAGAATGCCAGTTTTGCAGCTTATTTATGCATTCTAATTAAAAGATGACAGTAAGGAAAATAACAAGAAATCTGTTGGTAGATTAATAAAGTGGGAAAAAGCATAGCAGGGAAATCTGTGGGACTGGATAAAAGGCAAAATGGAGAAACACCTTTCATTTACATTGTTGGTTACAAGATAGTTAATAATTAACATTCACAGCACAGAGATATTTGGGGAACAGGATGAGGGGTTCTGTGGTCTCCGCTCTAGTGCCAGCAGTTATACTAGATGCGTAAGAATAACGGACAGAGCCCCTTAAAATAAAGTTTGATTGACCTTTGCTAAGGAAGCTATAGGCTAGGTAGTCACCTGCTCCGTGACGTGATCTGCCCAGTTAGGAACCTGTAATCAGACCACTCTATGTGGTACTTTTCCGCACTCAGCTCGTCCAGCCTGCCATGTGATCCCCTGGCACCACCATCACCAATCTCGTCAGGTTTATTGCATAGCCCCTTTTCCCTCGCAGACCTTACCAGAATCATTACAGTATCCCCACAGGCCCTAGGACATTGTCAAACACATAATATATAGTCAAGAAACCAGGAGGGGAGGAAACAAGGCAAACCGCGGGAGTGGGGCGGGAGAACGGCCACTCCACACACTCTACAGCCTGCGGTCAGAGACCTCCAGGAAAGAGCGCCCGCGCTCCAGTGACGTCCAGCCGGGTCCACAGCTGAGCCTCACGGGAAGCAGCCCGCCCCGTCTACGTCTCAGGTCCGCAAAACTGGATCCTAGGAGACCTTAATACGAGTTCCCCGAGCCTCCGGTGCGCAATGGCGCAGGGGCTGGGCCATAGGACTGTGACCCAATGAGAGGCGCCGGCGGATCCGCGGTCCAATGGTGGCGGCGCGTGGGCACGCTGGGGGCGGGCAGGGCGCGCCCGACTTTTCCAGAAGACCCGGATAGCGCCTGACGGCCACGCTGAGCCGGCTTTGGGCGTTCTTTGCGGCGGTTGTCTTTCTTTACTCTTGGCTCAGCTATGGCGGCCGTGAAGACGCTGAACCCCAAAGCCGAGGTGGCCCGAGCCCAGGCAGCGTTGGCGGTCAACATCAGCGCGGCCCGTGGGCTGCAGGATGTGCTGAGGACCAACTTGGGGCCTAAGGGCACCATGAAGATGTAAGGCGGGGCTGGAGGGGATGGGAGGGCCGCTACGGGCCTGATCCTGGGAGTCGTGGTCTTGAGCCCGCCGCCTCCGGGCTTCTGCGCCCTTTTCCCCTCTTTCTTCCTGGTCGGGCTGTTTTCTGTCCCGGCCATTCCTCTTGTGGTCTGTGCGGTCTCTGCGGAGAACAAAGCTGCCCGCGTGCGCGGCGCTCCCGCGTGGTCTGAGACTTCAGCGACCCGGGGGACTCGGCAGGCTGTTTCTCAGAAGGGAGAGGGTGGGCACTGCACCATTCCTATAACCGGGAGGAGAGAACCAACCCCACGGCCCCATGGATCTGGGTAAAACACAATCTTTATGGGAGTCAGTTTGGTGTCTGTTAAAAAAGTCACACTGATTCCATTTCTGCCCATTGAACAGGCTTGTTTCTGGTGCTGGAGACATCAAGCTCACTAAAGACGGCAATGTGCTGCTTCATGAAATGGTGAGGCCTTACACTAGGTGAAAAACGTTTTGATTTTCCTTAGTACATTTGATGGGCAAAAAGACCTTTATGTTCTCAAGGTAGGAGGAAATCGTATTCATCACTTCTCAACAGGTGGTGCTCAGACAGTGGAGAAAGTAGAAGAGAAATGTAATTAGTAATAGTAGCAACAGTGAAGTCCTGGAGTCCCATAATTCTTTTTGAGCCCCTACTCCTGACATTTAAGGCCTTGGCTAAAGAATCGTAATTATTGAAATTCTAATAAAATCTCAAAAATGAAGTGGTTGACAATCAGATAAACAAAATGACATAGTTTACACTTTTTCTCCTTTTAAAATAGTGATTTTGATTTTCTCTGTTACATCTCTCATCTCTCTACCTCCAAATGGAGGGGAGATAAAGCTCTTTGCTTTACCTTTTAAAGAGTCCCGGTGTCCAGGAATAACAGATTATTGAAAGAATTGTTTTACACATCCTTCAAATCCAAGGGTTTTGATTTGTAGGGTACCTGGCCTTCGACAGCCAAATGTTTGTAAATATCTTCAGTAAGGACTAGTTAATCTAGGTGTCCTTTTTGTCTTAATTAGTGGGCTAGCTGGTGACCTCCGCTAGCCGAGAGCAATTGGAGTTACAAACTTAATGTCAGAAAAGCTCTATATACATGGCTTTTTAAATTCTTACTTGATTTTCTTGAAATACAACATAAACACAGAGAAGCACCTTCAATATTTACATTTTAACGAGTAACTATAAAGAAAACAATGAAAAGTATACAGTATCACCTGTGTCATGTCAAAAATAGTTTTTACATCAGCAAATTTGGATGAGATAGTGAACAAAAATATTTACTGTTTAACAAGGAGCTATAAAGAAAACAAGTATCCAGTATCACCTGTGTAGTGTCAAAAATAGTTTACATCATCAAATCTGGATGAGATAGTATACAAAAATATATATATATTTCTTAATGTTTATTATTTTTTACAGGGACAGAGAGAGAGTCAGAGAGAGGGATAGATAGGGACAGACAGGAACGGAGAGAGGTGAGAAGCATCATTCATTAATTTCTCATTTCCGTTGCGACACCTTAGTTGTTCATTGATTGCTTTCTCACATGTGCCTTGACTGCGGGCCTTCAGCTGACCAAGCCACCACTTGCTGGAGCCAGCGACCTTGGGACCAAGCTGACGAGCTTTTGCTCAAGCTGGCAAGCTCAGGGTCTCGAACCTGGGTCTACCGCATCCCAGTCCAACGCTCCATCCACTGCGCCACTGCCTGCTCAGGCAATAAATAAATAAATAAATAACTTTATAGTTTAACAAGGAACTATAAAGAAAACAATGAAAAGTATATAGTATCACCTGTGTAGTGTCAAACATAGTTTACTTCAGCAAATTTGGGTGAGATAGTGTGCAAAATGACTGGGCTGGATTCTGAAAACTGTCAGTGTCCCCAAAGACAAAAGGCTGGGGAACTGTTCTAAATTAAAGGAGGTTAAGAAGACAAAAACCTAAAGCAGTGCAAGGGCTTTGATTGGATACTTTGTAAATAAGAATCTGTGGGGACTTGATGAATATCCTGGTCTTCCAAAGTCCATGCAGTGATTTAGCGTCCACTGATGATCTTAGCTAAGAGGGCTATTTATTTTACTTCTTAATTATTTGGTCAGCACCACGTAATACTGGAGGCTGCTGGACCTTCTTTTTAAAAGGCACCTCGTTTATTCCCATAAGAGTCCTAGATTTGTCATAAAGAGGCATGCATGGGTTTGAAATTATTTGTAACTGTTACTTGTTAGCTCTATCACCAGTTTTTAAATATTTTTATTTATTGACTGATTTTAGAGGGAGAAAGAGGAAAACATCAATTTGTTCTAATTCTTTATGCATTCCTTGATTGATTCTTGTATATGTCTTGACCGGGGATGGAACCTGCAAGTTTGGCATATTAGGATAACACTCTAACCAGCAGAACTATCCAGCTAGAGCAGAGCTGTCACCTTAAGTAAACTAATTGAGCCTCAAATGTCCTTATTAGTAAATTGGAAGTAATCTTGAGAAGTAAATATATTTATACATGAAAATGTTTTTGGTTGTTAGAAACTGAAAAGCAAAATAACTAATGGGCAGTGTTTTTTTGTTGCTGTTCCTTGTTTGTCTTTACAGGAACAGAGAGAGGGATAGATAGGGACAGACAGACAGGAACGGAGAGAGTGAGAAGCATCAATGATTAGTTTTTCGTTGCTGTCGCAACACCTTAGTTGTTCATTGATTGCTTTCTCACATGTGCCTTGACCGCGGGCCTTCAGCAGACCAAGCAACCCCTTGCTAGAGCCAGCGACCTTGGGTCCAAGGTGATGGGCTTTTGCCCAAGCCAGATGGGCCCGCGCTCAAGCTGGTGAGCTCAGGGTCTCAAATCTGGGTCTTCCGCATCCCAGTCCGATGCTCTATCCACTGCGCCACCACCTGGTCAGGCCTAATGGGGAGTTTTTATTTTATTTTATTTTTTTATTTTATTCATTTTAGAGAGGAGACAGAGAGTGAGAGAGAGAGAGAAAGGAGGAGGAGCTGGAAGCATCAACTCCCATATGTGCCTTGACCAGATCAGTGCAGGGTTTTGAACTGGCGACCTCAGTGTTCCCAGGTCGTCGCTTTATCCACTGCGCCACCACAGGTCAGGCTTAATGGGGAGTTTTTAATCAATGTAATATGTAGCTGAATACTTGGCAGTTTGTGTACATAGAATTTAAGGAGGTCTTTCACACATCTTAAGTTATATTGAGATTGTTTTAAGTTACTTAATTTTTTCTTCTTTTTCTACTTTCAGCAAATTCAACATCCTACAGCCTCCTTAATAGCCAAAGTAGCAACAGCCCAGGATGACATAACTGGTGATGGTACCACTTCCAATGTCCTCATCATTGGAGAATTGCTGAAACAGGCGGATCTCTACATTTCTGAAGTATACATGATTCCTGTGCTTTTGTGATATTTTATTGTGTATAAGAAATGATCTGAGTTTTGTTTATACAAATTGATGTGTTAGTGGTAGTTGAGGCCATATAGTAGAATGTGAGGAGCAGAGGGTTTAAGTTTGGGAACCAGAGTCATCATCTTGGTCTATCACAAATTTATTGTCATCCCGAACAAGTTAAGGACCCTTCCTTAGCCTGAATGATTTTCTTTCCCCATCAAGTGACAGTGCTTATATAACGTATATTTATCTAAAATGTAGATTAATAATTGATACCTAAAGATGGGATGATCCGGAGTAGGTATATTTATAAGGAAAAAGCCAACCTAAAAATTCTATAAAACTTTTTTAGCCCTGAGTAGTTCCAAGGTTAAAGCCAACCTCACTGAATACTAATCTGATGTTAGGAGAAATTTCCTGGAAAGACAAAGGAAGCTGACTCTTAAACTCCCTGTCTACTTTTTATTAGTAAATGATGTGAATATATTTAAGATTCCCTATTGAAGAGATATAATGCTCCTATTGACTGCAGGTTGTTGCGACACATTGAGTTTTTGTAATTATTCCTTGTGATTTGCACAGTGAACACCCAAGTGTGCTTTATAGTTCCCTTGGCTTTGACTCTGTGCTAGAGCAATGTCTGCCTTTTTCCTCTGCATTGAAAGGACTATTATTCTTTTAAATGTATTCAGAAAGTCAGCACACTATATTATATTAAAAGGTATGAATGATGAATCCATAGTAAATCTTATCATGAACTATAGTTGCATCTAATTGAAGAACTCCAAGGTTGGTGGTGGTTTTTTTAATTGTGTCTTTGTTATAGGGTCTTCATCCTAGAATAATAACAGAAGGATTTGAAGCTGCAAAGGAAAAGGCACTTCAATTTTTGGAACAAATCAAAGTAAACAAAGAAATGGACAGGGAAACACTCATCGATGTGGCCAGAACATCTCTACGTACTAAAGTTCATGCTGAACTTGCTGATGTCTTAACAGAGGTTTGTGTTGGATTTAAAAGCCCTGATATTAGAAACACCAGTATATTTACCAATTTCAATTATAGGGTTCTCTAAAGTTTTCACAGTATCATACTGTGAAATAAGTAGGTTCATTTTTACATCAGTGATGACCATATCTATGTCCCTAAAGAAGTAAAATGAGAAAAATCAAAGAATCATACACCTCACTAGTTAATAAAGGTATAATCAGAGCTATCATTAAAAGGTTTATAAAATGGAGTTCTTTTTAAATTCAGTGAGAGGAAGGGAAGCAGAGACAGACTCCTGTATGCACGCCAACCAGGATCCACCCCATAAGCCCACTTGGGGATAATGCTTTGACTATCTGTGGTGTAGCTTCGTTGCTCAGCAACCAAGCTTCTTTTAGCACCTGAGGTGATAGCCATGGAGCCATCCTCAGCACCTGGGTCCAGCTCACTCCAATCAAACCATGACTGCAGGAGGGGGACAGAGAGAGATGGGAGAGGGGGAGAAGCAGATGGGCACTTTTGTGTGCCCAGACTGTTAATCAAACCTGGGACATCCACACGCCAGCCCAATTCTCCGCCACTGAGTCAACCAGTTGGCCAAAATGGAGATTTTAGTATTAAAAAACTTCCTGAGAGTTCAGAAATGGAAATGACTTCACCCCTTTACAGATTGTATTCTGTTAGCTTATAGAAAAAGACTTAGATCAATTCAAAAGATTTTAAAGTCCAGAAATTCTAAACTTCTCTTCAGAACAAGTAACATGAGCATCTTGATGTCTGCAAATTCATGTAATGGTTATACTCTTATTGTAGGCTGTAGTTGACTCCATTTTGGCCATTAAAAAACAAGATGAACCTATTGACCTCTTCATGGTTGAGATCATGGAGATGAAACACAAATCAGAAACCGATACCAGGTAGGCGGTGGAATACTATGAAATACTTATAAAGTATGTTTACAAATTGATAAGCACTTTACACAACACATATTTTGGCTGATTTTCTTCTTTTGGTCTTTTATATATACTGCCTAGATAAGTACTTAATTAGTAATATCTCCTTTTGAAGATATTACTAATGCCATGATGTATTTATAGTTAGAATGATTCAGAAAAGTGAGCTATATCAGTTGTTTGGCATTTATTTAACTGTTGGATCCAAAGCCTGATGAGATACTGTTGGGGAATTTAAATATGTTTCAAAGATCTAACTTGAAAACTTTTTAAAGAATTTTAAAACAATTTGATAGCCTACTAGTTGAGACATTTTTCTCTGTAGAATTTTCTGTACAAATTAAGTTGTTTTTGTTATGTTCGGGAATGTTGCTTTTTCGTAATTAACCCTACCTAGGTTTCACCCAAAAGTGTTGTTCATTTAACTCAAGAAATAAGACTGATTGTGTGAAAATTATCAATTCAGTCTCAATTAAGTGTTATGATTGTGTTAGCGTATGCTATACCCCATATGAAAATCAGTAACTATAATTGTTTTGTAGTTACAGTTAACAAGCAGTATTATATTAGTTTTAGTATGTAATGTAGTGCTTAGATGTTTATATACCTTGTGAAGTGATTGTGATAATTTTATGTGTTTTAACAGCTTAATCAGAGGTCTTGTTTTGGACCATGGGGCACGGCATCCTGATATGAAAAAAAGAGTAGAAAATGCATACATCCTCACATGCAATGTGTCATTAGAATATGAAAAAACGTGAGTTAAATTCTCTTACAAATGGAACCGAGAAGTAAAGGAGCTTGGTATTTTGGTCAGGTCACTCTGTGAGACTGTTTCTCTCCACTGTACGGACAATAATACCTCTGTTGGGTTTGGGAGCATTCTAGGAAATAAATTCAGAATGTACCAGGGGCAGGATCAGAATTTAGTAACTATTTGTTAAGTCAACACTAACCCAGTTTCTAAGACTGCTTGCTGTCTTGTCTTCTACTCAAAAAATAAATATTCTTATCTCTCCCATCCCCTCCTCTATATTTTATTTTTTCAATAGAGAAGTGAGCTCTGGCTTTTTTTACAAGAGTGCAGAAGAGAGGGAGAAACTAGTAAAAGCTGAAAGAAAATTCATTGAAGATAAAGTGAAGAAAATAATAGAGCTGAAAAAGAAAGTCTGTGGTGACTCCGATAAAGGATTTGTTGTTATTAATCAAAAGGTGAGAAGAATTTAGCTTTATAAGCTGGTCTGTATTGTCTATTTTTATTTTTCAGGTGAAATATATTGAAACTAATTTTTCTATGTTACAGGGAATTGACCCATTTTCCTTAGATGCTCTTGCAAAAGAAGGCATAATAGCTCTGCGCAGAGCTAAAAGGAGAAATATGGAAAGGTATGGGGAGCAGATTATCTGAGAAATGTGGACCTGCGCAAGTTAACAGGGATTAGTCCTTTTTTCCCCTCTACTTATTTTTGCATTTCTTCTTTTTGTGGTAAAACGCATAGCACAAAATTTATCGTTTTCTGATTTAAGTGTGAAAAAATTCAGTAGTATTAAGTTACGTTTACATTATTGTGCAATTGTCACCATTACTCATTTTAAGACCATTTTCATCATTGCAAACTGAAACTGTGCCCATTAAACAATAACTCCTCGTTTCTCCTCCCCACACTTCTTGTCCTGTAAATACTTTTATTTCTATCTATGACTTTGGTAAGGGAATCATACCATAATTGCCCTCTTGTGTGGCTTATTTCATCTAGAGGGATGTTTTCAGAGTTCATTCATGTTGTATGTATCAGAATTTCATTTTTTAAGGACAAGTATTTTCATTGTATGGATGATATTAATTACATCCTTACTTATCCATTTATCTGTTAGTAGACATTTATTTGGGTTAATACTGTTTGGCAATTATGAATAAAGCCACTATGAACATTATTTTATACTTGTTTTATTTTTAAACCATGGCATATTATATATTTATTTCCATGTTGAGACAGCATCAAGGGGTTTCAGAGAAATACAAGAAAGAGCTCTCGTCCACCTTTAGATTTTGTCTCAAAGGAATATTTGCTGATTTGAGGAGAGTGGTTTAAATTGAGGGTTAGGAGAAAAGACCAATTTTCAGATGGTTGGTGGTAATTATATATATATATTTTTTTATTCAGTGAGGGGAGGGGAGGCAGAGACAGATTCCTGCATGTGCCCCAACTGGGATCCAGTCAGCAAGCCCAGTAGCAGGCAATGCTCTGCCCACCTGGGGTGTTGCTCCATTGCTCAGCAACTGAGCTCTTCTTAACACCTGAGGTGGAGGCTGTGGAGCCATCCTCAGTGCCTGGGGCCAACTCACTCCAATTGAGCCATGGCTGCAAGAGGGGGAGGGATGAAGAAGCAGGTGGGCACATCTCCCGTATGCCCTGACTGGGAATTGAATCTAGAACATCCACACGCCAGGCTAACACTCTCACTGAGCCAACCAGCCAGGGCCAAAATATATTTTAGATACTATTTTAGTATGGAATTCTGAAAGATTGCTTCCTAAATTTTTTTATAGCACAACTAATAAAAATTATGTATATCTTTAAAAAAATTATATCTCCTTAAAATACTTCAATATTTCAGGCTGACTCTTGCTTGCGGTGGGATAGCTCTAAACTCCTTTGATGACCTGAATCCTGAGTGTTTGGGATACGCAGGACTTGTCTATGAGTATACATTGGTAAGCATGTTTTCTTCACACAGAGGATGTTTTTGGTTCATGAATTCTTCAGTAGTAAAAATTCATTCAAACTTGGGATCAGATGTATGCATTTTGATGGTTTATGTATAACAAAAGTACTCCTTTGAGGGGAAAGTCACATTTCTTTTATGTGTGGCTTTTTTTTTTTAAAGAAATTTAAGGTGCTTAGCGTTGTTTTCTATTAATAAGCTAGTTACCATTTCTTCTCTGTAATTCTTTGTAAAACCATTTCCCATTTTTGAAAATACTCTCTTTACATAGGGAGAAGAGAAATTCACCTTTATTGAAAAATGTAACAATCCTCGCTCTGTCACATTATTGATCAAAGGACCAAATAAACACACACTCACTCAAATCAAAGATGCCGTAAGAGATGGCTTGAGGGCTGTTAAAAATGCTATTGATGATGGTAAGATCATTTTATTCAAACTATTCTTTTTGCTAGTGTGAAAGGCATGGCTGAATACTGTGTTCTTTTTATCAGTAACTTACACAGCCAGACACCATGCAAAAGTAAAGTCTCTCCTTTAAAATGTCTATGATGGTATGCCAAGTGTTTTCATAGCATATCATTATTAAAAGTGGATACAAATAAATGAGTTAAGAGTTTATAAAAGTTTCCATGTGCTAGTGAAATCATGCTGTTTGATATGTTGCTAATAGAATTTTCAATGAAATACTTAAATTGCAGTAGCAGTAGTTAATGCCGATTTTTCAAGAAATTAATGGTTTTTCATATATGAGTGTTTTACATGTTTGCTTATAATTGTACAGTTTTCTTTGTAGCTTAGCATTTCTGTCTTCCCCACCACCCAACAGGCTGTGTAGTGCCAGGTGCTGGTGCAGTGGAAGTGGCAATGGCAGAAGCCCTGATGAAATACAAGCCCAGCGTAAAGGGCAGGGCCCAACTTGGAGTTCAAGCGTTTGCTGATGCGTTGCTCATTATCCCCAAGGTCTGACTACTTTAACCGTCAATTTTCTAAAAATATGCCAGAATGATTCCAGGTGACGAACCTGAAAGGTTTTTTTATGTTTGTTTGGTTTTTTTACAGGGACAGAGAGAGAGTCAGAGAGGTATAGACAGGGACAGACAGACAGAAACAGAGAGTGATGAGAAGCGTCAATCATTAGTTTTTCATTGCCGATGCGACACCTTAGTTGTTCATTGATTGCTTTCTCACATGCGCCTTGACCGCGGGCCTTCAGCAGACCGAGCAACCCCTTGCTGGGGCCAGTGACCTTGGGTCCAAGCTGGTGAGCTTTTGCTCAAGCCAGATGGGCCCACGCTCAAGCTGGCATCCTCGGGGTCTCGAACTTGGGTCTTCCGCATCCCAGTCCGACACACTATCCACTGCGCCACCGCCCGGTCAGGAGAAAGGTTTTTGATAAGGTGGGGTTTTTTTTTCGCAATGTAGATTTTGAATAAGTTTGATCAGTTTTCTCCCTAACACTAGAACATGTAAATGTATTTGGTTTCCCTGGAAAGGAAACCTGAATATCTGAAGTTTCAAATGGCAAGAGACAACTATATTAGCAGATTTTGCAATGTAGGTGATATATTTTGAGTACAAGCTGGCTTTTTGTTTGTTAAACTACAATCAGTATTATGATTTATTGTTGATTATTGATATACTGTTCATTTATTGTGCACTTAACTACTAATTCTTAGGTCCTGTATTTTAAACGATTAAATTTGCTTGCTTTAGGTTCTTGCTCAGAATTCTGGCTTTGATCTTCAGGAAACACTAGTTAAAGTTCAAGCAGAACATTCGGAATCAGGACAACTTGTGGGTGTGGACTTGAATACAGGTAAGAGAATGAAAGTACTGGGGGCGGCTAGATAATAGAGTTCTCCAGCAGAATCAAGAGTCTTGGGAAGTTGCTTTGCAGTTGAATATTAGTCCTATTAGTGGAACTCTGAGTTCTGAAATACGGTATAAAAATGGAGTGAGTTGAGACAGTAATTAGGGGAATAGAATATATACAATTGAATTGTTTCAAAGAATATGGATTTTTTTATTTTGCTGAGTAGTAGTAGGTGGTTTAGGTTAACATAGAAAAGTTTCATATTGGGTTTATTTTACTAAATTTTTTATAAGGGACTTTGATAAGAAAATACATTAGATGTTCATATTCACTGAGAACAGCAAATAATACTAGAAGAGGGGACTAAATATAATGTTTAAAACCCTGGTTTTATGCCAGGGTAAAAACACAAATTATGAAAGTACAATGTGGAAGAGAAACTGAGATACATCCAATTAATATATGTAAGATCTATTGTTGTCAACAGCATTATTTACATTAAGTTTAAAAAAATGTACGTGGAATGAGGAAAATAAGCTTAATTTAGGAGATTTATATACTGCTCACAAAAATTAGGGCATGTTTTATAGCTTCATATTCATTTTGAAATATCCCCTAACTTTTGTGAGCAGTGTAGTTAAAATACTGTAATTTAACATGGACAAATGGAAATGTGTCTGGAAAAAAACGATGTTCAAACTGTAACAAAAGAGCATTCCTATCACTGAAGTCTTCTAAGTAGAGATTGGTTACTCTCATCAAAGGAACTGTGCACAGGAATCATGGTTTGGAGTACAAAATTGGACTCATTGAGCAACTTTGGGTTCTCATAATTGATGAGGAAATGAGTGTAATTGGTGATGAGCAAAGAAGTGTTCTGATCTTATGACCTGCTATATAGGATTTTAAGACTACTGGATTACTTTGCAGGGGAGCCAATGGTAGCAGCAGAAGTAGGTGTCTGGGATAACTATTGTGTAAAGAAACAGCTTCTTCACTCCTGGTAAGTTTCGAAAAGCCAAAACTCAAATAAGCTAAATAATCAGACTCTCTTAATTTGGTGTATACTGTTTAATTTCTTGTGTGTGTGTGTGTGTGTTTCCATAAAAAATGTAAAAATCCAAAGTGTAGAAATGAAACGACTTCTATGTATAGAGGGGAAAGGGGAAATTGACTGGATGTAAATTGCATGGTTTAGTTGGAAATTAGTTGAATTAAGGTTCATATCTGAAATCTGAGCCATCTGATTTTATTTCTTCCCTTTCAGTACTGTGATTGCCACTAACATTCTCCTGGTCGATGAGATCATGCGAGCTGGAATGTCTTCTCTAAAAGGTTGAATTGAAGCTTCCCTTGTATTTTCTGAATCATGAAGACTACATAATGATTTTAAGAATACAGCTATGGAACTTTTGTCCTAGCTTCAAATGATTTTCAAAGGAATTTTCTTTTCCCATATGAAAAAAGGAGAGAACACTGGCACCACCTCTTCAAGTTCTTGATTCTGAAATTATAATTACAGTATTTTTTTAATTGCACTCTGTATACAATAAGCAGTCCATTTTCACTCATTACACAGAATGTTTTACTTTCGCTTCTGTGATAAAAAAATATGTTAGAAAAGCATATGTTATCTACCTTATTAAATATTCCTTGAAAAACAAATTTTAATGGTTTAATAATTTCTTCTGATGTATTTTAATTTATTCAATAGTTCCCTATTAAGCTTTTAAGATTAAAATTTTTATGCTGATCTAAATAATTAAGGTTTTGAAAGCATCCCTGTTTCCTTAATAAAAATTGCTGTGAGTGAAACAATTGAATCTTATAGTGAGATTTTCCATGCTTTAAGTAGCTTTGCTAAAATGTTCCCCAGGAAAGTTAAGTGGGAGTAGGAAGCAAAATGGATAGTCTAGGAGCAAGGGAGCTAGAGCTGCAAATTTATCAAGTGGCAAAAGTTAAAAGAGGAGGCAGGCATGGAAAGATTTAAGTCATCTTAATGGCATGGTGACAGGACTGGCTGAGATTTTCAGGCAAACCTTATTTCACACCTCTGAACCTTTGCTTATTCTGAAATAATCAGTCTCAAGACCTCCAGTGTCGTGTTTTCCCCACAAATTCTGTTTGCACAAAATCGGTTTTTTATACAGTTGGTATATCTGTACAGTCCTTAAGTGAAACTGTGTTGCTAAGCATTGTATTTTGAGGACTTGGCAGTTGCCTACAGTGAGTGTGCAATAAATGTTTAACTTGAAACCTTTTCTGTGATCTTGTAATGGTATTCCAAGGCACAAAGGGAATTAAACCATACTGATCACAAAAAGTAGGGGATATTTCGAAATGAACATAAAGAGATTTTTAAAAAGGCATTTGATTTTTTTTTTATTAAATAACAAAAAAGCAAATACCGAGACAAAGTTGTTTGATTCTGTAAATAAGATGCAAAACTAACATTTCATTGGTGAAAATGCACTATACAAAAGGCTGAAAGTACTGGAGTATCTGCATGATCCCTGATCCCCTAATTTTGGTGAGCAGTGTAAAAGGGAAGGAAGTCAGTTGAAATGTACACGAGGTCACGAAGGGGGGATTCTGGAATGGCAGGGCCTGTTAATACTAGTCTTGAGAAAATAGCTTTTTCTTAACCTGACTCCACCTTAAATTCAGGCCCTAACTTGTTACTCTTGGGTGTCTGAACTAATCAGCTCTTTAGAAAGCGGTACTTAGAGGATGCGCAAGGGGGCAGTGCGCACGGGATGGTGGCGCACGTGGTGCGTGAGAGTGCATGCGCAGCAGAGCAAGCAGCTGTGTGTACCCGGTTCCTGACGCTGCGGTGGTTTGCGTTCCTGGCATGGGTTCCTCGCTGCTGCTCGTGACCCTGCTGTTGCTGCTGCCCAGCCCATGGATCGAGTTAGGTCAGTGTGCTGGCCTGCCACCTACCCCTGGTGCAATTTGTCCTAGGAAGCATCTGGCAAGCGGTAGGGCGCTCCACCCCGGTGGGGAAAGAGTGTCCCCTCTGCCTGCTTCCTAGTCGGCTCGAGCAGCCTGGGGCACCTCCTAGAGACAGCCAACCCAGCGAGGCAGTTAACAGCTCATATCCTTGTATTTTGTTTTTAACTTGTTATTTTGGAGTCTTTCCAACATAAAAAAGCAGGCTGTAACTATAATGAGCCCCGCGCGTACCCATCGCCCAGTTTAAACAAGTGCTAATTTATGGCTAATCGTGTTTTGGTAATCTAACCCACTTTTGCCTCCCTTGGGGTCATATTGAAGTGAATCCAGGCACTATAGAATTTATTTTTTGGTTTTTTTTTTTTTAATTTTTATTTTATGCATTTTAGAGAGGACACAGAGAGAGAGTGAGAGAGAGAGAGAAAGGGGAGAGGAGCTGGAAGCATCAACTCCCATATGTGCCTTGACCAGACCAGTGCAGGGTTTTGAACTGGCGACCTCAGTGTTCCCAGGTCGACGCTTTATCCACTGCGCCACCACAGGTCAGGCCAGGCACTATAGAATTTTATTCGTAAATACTTCACCGTGAATAGCAAAAAAAACATCATGAAAAAAAAATAATACCATACTATTTTCTGCAATGGCAGGATTCAAATAATTTAACAACTGGTTCTCTGATCTAATGACAGTTTTAATTATAAAAAAAGATATACTGAAAGGTAGTTTATTATTTCATGCCTTTAATAAAATAAAAACAATAAAAGGTACACAAAACTAGATTATAAGAGTTTTAAAATATAATGAAAAAATATTAAATAGTACCTGACAAAAAACAATAAAACTCTTAAGATTATTTCCATATTGCTTCTTGATTGGCGTACTCATTTGCAATTTTTTTCACCTATAGGCGAATGAACATTATTACTACGAACACTTAGAATACACTGTTGTACAGATGAACGTTAAATATAAGGAATGTAAATTTGTGATTTCCACTTTGGGCGGCTGCCCAGGCGCCCACCTTAGAACTTAGATTACAAGTGCCATTTTAGCAACCGGTTCACCAAACTCAACAAAAAATTAGGTATTGGTTCTGCCCAACCGGTGCAGACCGGCTGAATCCCACCACTGATTTTCTGCCTGCAAAATGAATGTCCAGTTAATGTTCAGATTCACCTACTGTGTTTTATAGTTGATTTGTTTAGTTTATGGCAAAATAAACTTTATTCATTGCAATTGGATAGTTTTTTTCTTAATTCCTTTTTATTCAAAGATTTTACTGCTTGCCCCATTTATTTTTTCCCTTGAAGGGGATGAAATCATCAGTGTAAGTATATTAGAATAAGAAGAGGGCCAAAGATAGAATCCTGAGGAACATGAAGAGAGGTGGACTTTGCCTTTGAGGGACTTCAGGCTCTTAGACATCCTTAGATAAAAACATAACACCATAAAGTAATACATCAAGCCAGAAAAGTATGGCCTGTTGGAATTAGCACTGGCCTGAAAGTAAAGAGATTTGAATCTAGTCCTATCTATCTCCTGTGAACTGGTTCTTTAAATCACTTTCCTTTTTGGGTCCTGGTTTCCCTCCTGTTAAATAAGACGGTCGAAATAAAGATCCTTTTAATCTGATTTTTTTTTAAACAAATAATTTTATTTTATTTTTACAGGGACACAGAGAGAGTCAGAGGGATAGATAGGGACAGACAGACAGGAATGGAGAGAGGTGAGAAGCATCAATCATTAGTTTTTCGTTGCCGTTGCGACACCTTAGTTGTTCATTGATTGCTTTCTCACACGTGCCTTGGCCACGGGCCTTCAGCAGACTGAGCAAACCCCTTGCTGGGGCTAGCGACCTTGGGTCCAAGCTGGCAAGCTTTTGCTCAAGCCAGATGGGCCCACGCTCAAGCTGGCGAGCTTGGGGTCTCGAACCTGGATCTTCCGCATTCCAGTCCAATGCTCTATCCACTGCGCCACCGTCTGGTTAGGCTAATCTGATTTTTTGAGACATTCAAACAGCAAGTATGAAGAAGCTTATTCAATTATTTGAAGATAATTATTGTGCACTTGTGCTAGGTGCCAAGGATACAGGGGCAAAATAGATGTAGTTCTTTCCTTTCGGGAATGCATGATATAATAGTAAGAACTGGTAAGAGTTCAACAGGTTGAGAGTAATGACAGAGAAACAACATGAGCAGAAGTATGGGTAGAAGGGTGCTAGATATATTTCAAGGTATAGTGTCTAGATTCCTCTAGCTCAGACAAAGGGTTGTTCTGTAGAGGAACAGAGAAGCAAGAAAATAAGCATTTGTTGAGAACGTATCGTGCTCAACACTTTACATATTATTTGAATTCATACAGCTATTCTTATGAGATAGATGCTATTCCCATATTATAGATAAACAAATTAAAGCTCAGATTAAGTAATTTGCTTAAGGTAACCAGCAAATTAAATGGCAGAACAAGAATTTTTAAAATTTATTGATTTTAGAGAGAAAGAGAGGGGAGCATTCATTTGTTGTTCAACTTAGCTGTACATTCTCTGATCACTTGCCATATGTGCCCTGACTGAGGATTGAACCTGCAACTTTGGTGTTTGGAGATGACACTCTGACCAACTGAGCTAACCAGCCAGGGTAGAACAAAAATTTAATTTTTTTTAATTTTATTCATTTTTAGAGAGGAGACACAGAGTGGGATAGAGAGAGAGAGAGAGAGAGAGAGAGAGAGAGAGAAAGGGTGAGGAGCTGGAAGCATCAACTCCCATATGTGCCTTGACTGGACCAGTGCAGGGTTTTGAACTGGCGACCTCAGTGTTCCCAGGTCGACGCTTTATCCACTGCGCCACTACAGGTCAGACTAGAACAAAAATTTAAAGACAAAAATTTAAGCCTCCATTTTTTTTTTAATTTCTTTTTATTTATTTATTTTAGAGAGGAGACACAGAGTGAGAGAGAGAAAGAAAGAGAGAAAGGGGGGAGGAGCTGGAAGCATCAACTCCCATATGTGCCTTGACCAGACCAGTGCAGGGTTTTGAACTGGCGACCTCAGTGTTCCCAGGTCGACGCTTTATCCACTGCACCACCACAGGTCAGGCAAGCCTTCACTTTTTGTTGATGAATACTCATGAATATTATATGATCCAAATATTGTCATTTGTTTTTTATGTATTCATGTATTACTAATAACTCTTCTTTTCTCTCTCTCTCTACAGGGAATGGGCAGGTGGCTAGCATGGTTCAGCTACCAGGTGGGAGATTCCACATGGGAACAAATTCACCAGATGCGAGAGATGGTGAAGGACCTGTCCGGGAGGTGACAGTAAAACCTTTTGCCATTGACATATTTCCTGTCACCAACAAAGATTTCAGGTACATCAGGTGTTCTTCCAAGACTAGTAAAAGCTTTTTCTAATCAGTGTGTGTGTGTGTGTGTGTGTGTGTGTGTGTGTGTGTTTGTGTCTGTGTGTCAGAGACAGAGACAGAGAGGGAGACAGAGGTACAGAAAAAACAGGAAGGGAGAGAGATGAGAAGCATCAATTCTTCTTTGTGACTCCTTAATTGTTCATTGATTGCTTTCTCATATGTGCCTTGCCTAGAGGGCTACCGCAGAGCCAGTGACCCCTTGCTCAAGCCAGCAACCTTGGGTTTCAAGCCAGTGGCCTTTGGGCTCAAGCCACCAACTGTGGGGTCATGTCTATGATTCCACACTTAAACCAGCGACCCTGCACTCAAGCTGATGAGCCAATGCTCAAGCCAGCAACCTCGGGTTTTGAACCTGGGTCATCTGTGTCCTAGTCTGACACTATCTACTGTGCCACTGTCTGGTTAGGCGTAATCTTCATTAAAAATAATTATTTACTTATATATATATATATATTTTATTTTTTTAACAGGGACAGAGGAGGGATAGATAGGGACAGACAGACAGAAACAGAGAGGTGAGAAGCATCAATCATTAGTTTTTCGTTGCCGTTGCAACACCTTAGTTGTTCATTGATTGCTTTCTCACATGTGCCTTGACCGCGGGTCTTCGGCAGACCAAGCAACCCCTTGCTGGAGCCAGCGACCTTGGGTCCAAGCTGGCAAGGTTTTGCTCAAGCCAGATGGGCCCACACTCAAGCTGGCGAGCTCGGGGTCTTGAACCTGGGTCTTCTGCATCCCAGTTCGATGCTCTATCCACTGCGCCACTGCCTGGTCAGGCAAAAAAAAATTATTTATTGATTGCAGAGAGAGAGAAAGAGGAATAGTAATTTATTGTCTCACTTATTTACGCATTCATTGGTTGATTCTTGTATGTTCCCTGACCAGGGATTCAACCCACAGTCTTGGTATATCGGAATGATGCTCTAACCAACAGAGCTACCTGGACAAGGCTCTAATTTTGCTTTTTTTTTTTTTAACTCATTTTAGAGAGGAAAGAGAGAGAGAGAGAGAGAGAGAAAGGGGAAGGAGCAGGAAGCATCACCTCCCATATGTGCCTTGACCAGCCAAGACCAGGGTTTTGAACCAGCAACCTCAGCGTTCCAGGTTGACACTTTATCCATTGCACCAGCACAGGTCAGGCAATTTTCATTCTTAATATCTGAAAGGAAACGAGCTTGCTCACTATCAGATATCTTTGCAATAACACTGTGGGATAAGTGTTATCTACATTTTTCAGATGAAGGATCTGAAGTCCAAAAGAGATTTCCTTTACTCTGTCAATGGCAGACTTGAGCCTGTAACTCCAGTTCCCTGACTCTTGAGCCAATGGATTTCCCATTGCACTGGACATAGCACTGAGAAATAAGGGCGAAAGTGAAACTCAACAAAAACCTCTCCAATAGGGGAGAAGGAATTAGGAGAAGGGTCACACTAGCTGAGAGTGTCTTAAATTCCCTTTATGTTTATTTAGGGAAATGGTGTTGTGTAGGAGTCCAACATTGTGGTTCCCGCTCAGTCTTAGGAGCCATGTTGAACTTCCTTAGTTATCCTCAAATGGTACAAGGGTGAATATATAGAGAGACGTGGGGGCGGGGAAGGGAGGGAACAGGAAGATAATAAAACAAATGTGGGAAATGACTTAAATTTGCATTTGTGGAATGAAAATGTTTCAAAGTAAAAGGTATGGGGAAAATTGATTTAGGAGACACATTATTGAAGTAAGCATAAGGATTGTTGGTATATTCCTCAGGCCATTTGACTCAGTGATTCCACCTCTCGCGATTTGTCTTAAGAAAAGGATTAAGGTTGTCCAGAAACATTTAGCTAAAAAAGATGACACTGGCCTGACCTGTGGTGGCGCAGTGGATAAAGCGTCGACCTGGGAACACTGAGGTCGCCAGTTCAAAACCCTGCACTGGTCTGGTCAAGGCACATATGGGAATTGATGCTTCCAGCTCCTCCCCCTTTCTCTCTCTCTCTCTCTCTCTCTCACTCTGTGTCTCCTCTCTAAAAAAAAAAAATAAAGATGACACTGTGCCTGACCTGTGGTGGTACAGCGGATAAGGCGTCAGCCTGGAATGCTGAGGTTGCCGATTCGAAACCCTGGGCTTGCCTGGTCAAGGCACATATGGGAGTTGATGCTTCCTGCTCCTCTCCCCCTTCTCTCTTTCTCTCTGAATAAATGATTAAATAAAAATTTAAAAATAAATCCTTTTTTAAAAAAGGATTTTATTTATTTATTTTAGAGAAAAGAGAAAATGAATAAATGAATAAATAAAAATCTAAAAATAGCCTGACCAGGCGGTGGCACAGTGAATAGAGCATAGGACTGGGATGCGGCAGACCCAGGTTCAAGACCCCGAGCTCGCCAGCTTGAGCGCGGGCCCATCTGGCTTGAGCAAAAGCTCGCCACCTTTGACCCAAGGTCGCTGGCTCCAGCAAGGGGTTGCTCAGTCTGCTGAAGCCCCGCGGTCAAGGCACATGTGAGAGAGCAATCGGTGAACAACTGTGGTGTCGCAACGGCAACAAGAAACTAATGATTGATGCTTCTCACCTCTCTTCGTTCCTGTCTGTCCCTCTCTCTGTCCCTGTAAAAGGAGAAAAAGAAAAAAAATCTAAAAATAAATCCTTTTTAAAAAGAGGATTTTATTTATTCATTTTAGAGAGAAGAGAGAAGAGAGAGAGAAGGGGGCAGGAGCAGGAAGCATCAACTCCCATATGTGCCTTGACCAGGCAAGGCGAGGGTTTCGAACTGGGAACCTCAGCGTTCCAGGCTGATGCTTTATCCACTGTGCCACCACAGGTCAGGACAATAAATAAAATCTTTAAAAAAAAAGAATTAAAAAGATGATATTTCAACAACTATTAACAATTTAAGGATTATTTAAGCATATTGTATCAATATAACAATAATTAGCCATTTAAAATTCTGTTGTCAAAAAGAGAGTTATGATCTGTTCAGTGAGGAAAATGACTTACAAAATAATATATAACATATGATCCCAGGTTTACAGTTATGTATATAGAATGCATATGTATTATAAAAGAAGTAGAAGTGCATTAGTTGACAGATTTTGCCCATGTTTTTGTGATTTTCAAGTGAAAATAATTTCAAGGAAACACCTTATTAAATGGGGTTGGGGGAAGAGGGATTGAGAGGCAGAGGGCCAGGAGAATATGGAATGATATATTTAGTTGGTGTGATAATGAATGATCTTAATTTTTTTTATTGTTACCTACCTGAATTTTTTAATTTTTTTACAGTACCATGTGTATTGATTGCATAACCCTTTGAGTAGTGAGTTTTTTTTCAAAAAATGAAATTAGTTTCATTTATAGTTTTATTAGCTTAAAATCATGTTTGTTTGATAACCAATTATGGAAACAAGAAGAACTTACATTTGCCTTTTTTTAATGTTGCCTTACACATTTTTGTTTTTTCTTTCTTTTTTTTTTTTTTTTGACAGACAGAGTCAGAGAGAGGGATAGATAGGGACAGACAGACAGGAAGGGAGAGAGATGAGAAGCATCAATTCTTCATTGCGGCCCTTTAATTGTTCAGTGATTGCTTTCTCATATGTGCTTTGACTGTGGGGCTACAGCAGACTGAGTAACCCCTTGCTCAAGCCAGCTACATTGGGTTCAAGCTGGTGAGCCCTGCTCAAACCAGATGAACCCGCACTCAAGCCAGCAACCTCAGGGTCTCGAACCTGGGTCCTCTGCGTCCCAGTTTGATGCTCTGTCCACTGCACAACCACCTGGTCAGGCACCTTACACATTTTTAAAATAAATCAATTGTACTCTGGATGGTCAGGAGGCACAAGGATATACATGAACGTTCATACTACTCAAAGGGTTGAATATGCTTTTTAAAAGTATTTTTAAATAGGAAAATTATTAACATTGAAGGAGAAATCACTTCTTTTTTATTTTTTATTTTTTTATGGGAGACAGAGAGGACAGATAAAGACAGACAGGAAGGGAGAGAGATGAGAAGCATCAATTCTTCGTTGCAGCACCTTAGTTGTTCATTGATTGCGAGAAATCACTTCTGATCAGACTTGTACCATACCATGACAAACAAAAACAGACAAATGCACAGTATGCATTTATTATGTTTCAAATTATGACCTAGGATATGATGGAAATATAATACCATCTCTAGCAAGTCCCTAAACTTTGCTTGGAACCCATAATTTGCCTACCTCTCTGGTAAAAGATTCTCAAACAGTTCAGGTGCTCTGAGACTGAGAATAACTATTGCAACCGAATCTGACCAACTCCTCTATTCTCAGTTCTCAGTGCCCCTCTGTTGGTGAATAATATCTTCTTATATCAGAGGGCTGGCACAGATGAGGTAATGATGAAAACAATTCATCTTACCCTTGCAATCTGCGTGCTGAGATTTTTTTTTTTTTTTACAGGGACAGTGAGAGAGTCAGAGAGAGGGATAGATAGGGACAGACAAACAGGAACAGAGAGAAATGAGAAGCATCAATCATTAGTTGTTCATTGAGACACCTTAGTTGTTCGTTCATTGATTGCTTTCTCATATGTGCCTTGACTGCGGGCCTTCAGCAGACTGAGTAACCCCTTGCTCGAGCCAGCGACCTTGGGTCCAAGCTGGTGAGCTTTTTGCTGAGCTTTTTGCTCAAGCCAGATGAGCCCGCGCTCAAGCTGGTGACCTCGCGGTCTCGAACCTGGGTCCTCTGCATTCCAGTTCGATGCTCTATCCACTGTGCCACCACCTGGTCAGGCCTGCTTGCTGAGATTTGCTAAGCCATAGCAAACGGTATGAAATTCACTGTGAAATCTCAGCAATTCATTTTTTACTTTTGTTTAGTTTTCTTTTTTTTGTCTTTATTTTCTTATTTATTTTTACAGCAATTTATATCTCTCTTTTTTAAGTGTTTGTTTTATTGATTTTAGAGAGAGTAAGGGAGAGAGCAGGAAAGAAACAGGAACATCTGTTTCAGTATGTGCCCTGACCGGGGATCGAACTGGCAACCTCTGCTCTTCAGGACAACACTCTAACCAACTGAGTTATTTGGCCAGGGTAGCAATTTATTTTTATTTGACTCAGTTTTTTTCTTCTGTTAGATGGATATGATAACATCTGTTCTGCCTCCCTCCCATGATTGTTGTGAGATTAAGTATGAAAGAAAGACCTGTCAGGAGAGAGACCCATTCCCCACTCTTAAATCTTCTCAGCCGCTTTATTTATACTCTCTAAAAACTGGAGATAACCCGAATGACCTTCAATTGGTGAATGAATAAACAAAACATGGTATGTTCATACAATGAAATACTGCCCAGCAACAAAGAGGAACAGACTACTGATATGTTCTACAACATAAATGAATCTCAGAAGCATTGTGCTAAGTGAAAGAAGCTAGACCCCAAAACTACGTTACTGTATGGTTCAATTTATGTGAATTTATATTCCAGGAAAGACAACACCATAGGTATAGAAAGCAGATCAGTGGCTGCAGGAGCACAAGGGAAGGGGTGGGTGGGGGGATGTGTTTGATGGAACTGCTCTGTTTTTTTTTTTTTTTTTTGAAACACTTCATCTTCTCTCAAAGTTTTGAAGAATAGAGACCTCTTTAATTTTTATTTTATTCATTTTAGAGAGGAGACACAGAGTGTGTGAGAGAGAGAGAAAGGGGGGAGGAGCTGGAAGCTCAACTCCCATATGTGCCTTGACCAGACCAGCGCAGGGCCTTGAACTGGCGACCTCAGTGTTCCCAGGTTGACACTCTATCCACTGCGCCACCACAGGTCAGGCGGAACTGCTCTGTTTCTTGATTGTAATAGTGACTGTAGACTTTGTCAAAACTCACAGAAGTATACACTAAAAAGACTGAATTTACTCTATATAAATTACACATACAGCAACAGGGGTTTCTTTTGTTGTTGTGTTTTATTTGTTTTGTTTTTTTAGATTTTATTTATTCATTTTAGAGAAAGGAGACAGAGACAGAGAAAAGTGGGGGAGGAGCAGAAAGCATCAACTCCCATATGTGCCTTGACCAGGCAAGCCCGGGGTTTTGAACCAGCTACCTCAGTGTTCCGGGCTAACGCTTTTACTCACTGCGCCACCACAGGTCAGGCACAGCAACAGGTGTTAACAGAAAATCTGCTCCAGATTTCAGGTTAATTCCTTGGAGTTCGAGAGAACTCTGTGAGGTGTGACTTATAGGATAGGGACACAGGAGCTTTTCTGAAGCAAGAGCAGTGATGTTGAAGCACAGAACCCTTTCAGTTGAACCAGGTGACATATCTCCTTTCAGAGCGTTTGTCAGGGAGAAAAAGTACCGGACAGAGGCTGAGATGTTTGGGTGGAGCTTTGTCTTTGAGGACTTCGTCTCCGAGGAGCTTCGAAACAAAGCGACTCACCAGATGAAGGTGAGTAAACCTGGGCCTGCAGGTGAGGGAATGGGAGTGGGACCTGGACATAGAACCCTGTGGGACAGGGGTCACCTGGACCACAGTAGAAATCACACCTGAGAGCTGGAGGCAGGGAGAAAGCAAGAGGAACCGTTCCTGGCCTGACTGGGCGGTGGCGCAGTGGATAGAGCGTCGGACTGGGATGCGGAAGACCCAGGTTTGAGACCCCGAGCTCACCAGCTTGAGCGCGGGCCCATCTGGCTTGAGCAGAGGCTCTCCAGCTTGGACCCAAGGTCGCTGGCTCCAGCAAGGGGTTGCTCGGTCTGCTGAAGGCCCGCGATCAAGGCACATGTGAGAAAGCAATCAATGAACAACTAAGGTCTCACAACGGCAACGAAAAACTAATGATTAATGCTTCTCACCTCTCTCCATTCCTGTCAGTCTGTCCCTATCTGTCCCTCTCTCTGACTCTCTATCCCTGTAAAAAAAAAAAAGAAAAAAGAAAGAGGAACTGTTCCTTCCTGGAGGAGTCCAGTGGACACACACTTCCAGGAAGTAAACCCGGAGCTGGTTTCTGCATAGAGACTCTGTAAAGACCCATATACATACAGGGTTTAAGATCCATCCCGACCATGCAGGAAAACATCTCAAAGCCTCCCTCTGATCAGGGCTGTGAGATGTCATGCTCTAAAGACTCCAGACACAGTCTTGCTTGGATCAGCTGAGTCTCAGCCTGAAGGCTCTGCTCTGCCTCCTGTGTGTTCATCAAGACGGGGCCCTTGCTGGGTCAGAGCATCTTATGGTCATGCTCTTGGTAGTAACGCTCTTTCTTCTTTGTAGCCTGTTCTCTGGTGGCTTCCAGTGGAAAGGGCCTTCTGGAGGCAGGTAAGGGTTGGTTCCTCCACTTTGTTTTCTACCCCTGGAAGACTGGCTTTCCTAGACCCCTTGCCCATCTAGGAGTATTGAGTTAAAAAGGATGACAGAGAAATTTCAGAACACCCAAGCAACTCTCTTTCCTCTTTTCTTAACCTAAATCCTTTCCCCATTGCCCATCCCGTTTTCCTTTTCAGTCTCATGTCGTTTCTTTCTGACTGGACCTCTCCTCACCCACCAGGCTATCTCTTCCAACTTCCTTGCTTCACCTGGGGTTAAAAGCTGAACTCAGCCTGACCAGGCGGTGGCACAGTGGATAGAGCGTCGGACTGGGATGCAGAAGACCCAGGTTCGAGACCCCCAGCTTGCCAGCTTGACCGTGGGCCCATCTGGCTTGAGCAAAAGCTCGCCAGCTTGGACCCAAGGTCGCTGGCTCCAGCAAGGGGTTGCTCGGTCTGCTGCAGGCCCGCAGTCAAGGCACCTATGAGGAAGCAATCAATGAACAACTATGGTGTCGCAACGGCAACAAAAAACTAATGATTGATGCTTCTCACCTCTCTGTTCCTGTCTGTCTGTCCCTATGTATCCCTCTCTCTGACTCTCTCTGTCCCTGTAAAAAAAAAAAAAAAAAAGGACAGGCAGGTCAGCATGCCCACAGATCAGACCAGGACCAAACCCCACAGTACCTGGCAGGTCTGCCCAGACTCCAGCTAAAGCCAATCTCTGACTCTAGAGGCCAGAAAAGAAAGAAAAGCTGAGCTCAGTACCCTAAGCCTAGCCTTCCTCAGACTTCTGTGAGCAATCAGAAGCCTGTCTCACTTCATCTGGCTGTCAGCCTGCAGGTCCCGGCTCTGGCATCCGTGAGAGACTGGAGCTGCCGGTGGTACACGTGAGCTGGAATGATGCTCGTGCCTACTGTGCTTGGCAGGGGAAACGGCTGCCCACTGAGGAAGAGTGGGAGTTTGCTGCCCGAGGGGGCTTGAAGGGTACAGAGATGCCATGGCGACTTCCCTTTGTTTTTCTCTCCATCCTGCCCTGGTGTGGGGGGGGGAGAGTTAAGGGGTTAAGAGGGTGGGAAGGGTCCACGCTCCCTAGAGCAGTGCTTTCTTAAAGTGTGTGGTGAAGGGCCAGTTACCGCGGTTGTTTTCATTTCTATTCTGAGACCAGTACTATGTAAAATACTGTAAAAATTAATAACGAGAAAAATGGAATGAAAAAACACATAAAATTTTTTTATTGTTGGAGATTCCACATATTACATTTCAAAAAACACAATCAGAACAACATAGCATAGAGAAAAAGAGCAGTCATTCAACTACATACCTTTTCCATAGGTGTAGAGAGATTAATATAAAAACTGGCTATCGGACCTGAGCTGTGGTAGTGCAGTGGATAAAGCCTCGAACTGGAACACTGAGGTTGCCGGTTCGAAACCCTGTGCTTGCCTAGTCAAGGCACACATGGGAGTTGATACTTCCTGCTCCTCCCTTCTCTCTCTCTTTCCTCTCTAAAATGAATAAATAAAAATCTAAAATACATACATAAAAATAGCCTGACCAGGCGGTGGTGCAGTGGATAGAGCATCGACTGGAACACAGAGGACCCAGGTTTGAGACCCCGAAGTCGCCGGGTGCAGGTTAGTCTGGTTTGAGCAAGGCTCACCAGCTTGAGCCCAGGGTCGCTGGCTTGAGCAAGGAGTCACTTGATCTGCTCTAGCCCCCAGTCAAGGCACATATGAGAAAGCAATCACTGAACAGCTAAGGTACCACAATGAAGAATTGATGCTTATCTCTCTCCCTTCCTGTCTGTCTGTCCGTATCTGTGCCTCTCTCTGTCTCTCTCTCTCTGTCTCTGTAACACACACACACACACACAAAAATAATAATAATAATAATAATAATAAACTGGCTATCTGCTCATAACTTTGTTGTTCTGCAGTCCTAACTAAAAAAAAAAAAAGTTGAGAGTGAAATAGCAATTCTGAATATTCAACACCTTACACCCTCTTTGGATGAACAGCAGCTATACCAATAGTAAGTTATTAATGGGATAAATAAGGTTGCTTGTTCATTTAGCCAGTCTAAGTTCAATTAACAAGTTCCTCAACGACTCTCGGTTTCTGCACTGATCTCAACATGAACTGGTGACAGCTTACACCGTGGCACTGATCAGAACCACACGTAGGCCTGCACTGCCCTGGAGTAATGGTGGTGGTGGTGGTTGGGGCGGGGGTGGTGGTGGTATGCTGGGTCCGAATGGAATGCAATGAGTGGCAGGGACGGGAAGTGAAGTAATTCTCCTTTTCTCATCACCTCCTAACCTCCTTTGTGTTCCCTCACTCTTTCCATCTTACCCAACTCTTCACCTCTCCCTCCTCTGCTGTCTCCTCACTCTGCTGGCAGGTCAGGTGTATCCCTGGGGCAACCAGTTCCAGCCAAACCGCACCAACCTGTGGCAGGTAAGACGTACATCCCTCGCTCCTGGCTTCCCAGAGCATTGCGGGCCGCTGTGGACGGGGCACTGTGTCGCCCCGGGACTCAAGAGGGCCTGTGTTCTAATGGAACTGTTCTAATGGACCTCGGGGTCTCGAACACTGTTAAAAGGGTGAAGCGGAAGACAGATGGCAGGTGGAGTGCGCTAGAGCAAACCAGTCATTGTCTGAGAGCGCTCTGGTGACTTCCCAGAGGACATGCCCTGGGAGCTGATCAGATACGAGTTTGCCAAGTGAAAAGTGGAGGAAAGGGTGTTCCAAGCTTAACAGAAGAAACAATATGAGTGTTGGCGTTGTCTTAGGAAAGGACACGGTGTGTTGGCAAACATGACGGATCCTGAGAGGCTGGAGCACTGGGCGGGGATGTCAGGTGGTAGAGGAGGCAGTGAGTGGGGGCAGATTTTGAAGCAGCAGGTGTGCCAAGATATGGCTTTAGATTTTACTCTCTAGGCAGTGGGGAGCCAATCCAGGTTTTTTGTTTTTGTTTTTTACAGGGACAGAGAGAGAGTCAGAGAGAGGAATAGACAGGGACAGACAGACAGGAATAGAGAGAGATGAGAAGCATCAATCATCAGTTTTTCATTGTGACACCTTAGTTGTTCATTGATTGCTTTCTCATATGTGCCCTGCGACACTGCCTGGTCAGGCCAATCCAGGTTTTTAAACAGGGAAATAACTGTATCAGATGTTGACTTGCGGGTGCTAATTGTTGCTAATTTGTGCAGGACCAGGTGGAGTAGAGCTGCAGAGGTGGCGGGGGGTCTCTGGATTTGAGGCTATGGCAATGTCCCAAGTGATTATAGATGCTTGGATTAAGAAGTGGAATAGAGGGGAAGCCAAGTGGGAGAGGCGTGTCTGAGAAGGTAGATAGGATTTGGTAACTAATCAAATGTGGAGGGGTGGGAGAGAATTGGATTCAAGCAGGACTCCATGCTTGGGCAGCAGAGCGATGGTGCTCCCATTACCCAGAGTAGATGACATGCTCACTGGATCAGAGGAGTGGAACTGATGGGGTAGTCAGCTTAGCTTAGGATGCCCTGGGGTCCTTTATATGTTCAGTAAGAGGTTGAGAATATGAGTCTGAAACTTTGGACAGAGGTGTGGGTCAGAGCAAGTAGCTTGTGAGTCATCAGCATATACCTGAGGAAAGAATGATACCTCCCCCCCGCCCAGGAGACTCCACAGAGTGGAGGGAGCACAGCATCAGCATTTCAGGGGGAAGTATTGGAAAGAACGTGAGGGGGAGACTGACATTTTAGATGATCTTGGGATCAGAGCTTTGCAGAAAGAGGTATCTGACATACACTGTTTGGTCTTTAATGAGTTAACCATGTTGAGCCTCAGTTGCTAGTTTTTGTTGTTTTCTTTTACAGGGACAGAGAGAGAGTCAGAGAGAGGGATAGATAGGGACAGACAGACAGGAACGGAGAGAGATGAGAAGCATCAATGATCAGTTTTTCATTGTGACACCTTAGTTCAGGGGGTCCCCAAACTTTTTACACAGGGGGCCAGTTCACTGTCCCTCAGACCGTTGGAGGGCCGGACTATAAAATAACTATGAACAAATTCCTATGCACACTGCACATATGCACACGTGTCATATAATGTGCTTCCGGAGCTGTGACGCTTGTGTCCCGCGTCACCAGAAGTAGTACTGTACTCGAGCGACGTCGCGCTTTGCGGCGCTGCCACATACTGGCCTCAGGGGGCCGCAGTTTGGGGACCCCTGCCTTAGTTGTTCATTGGTTGCTTTCTCACATGTGCCTTGACCACGGGCCTTCAGCAGACCGAGCAACCCCTTGCTGGAGCCAGCGACCTTGGGTCCAGGCTGGCAAGCTTTTGCTCAAGCCAGATGGGCCCCACGCTCAAGCTGGTGACCTCAGGTCTCGAACCTGGGTCCTCCGCATCCCAGTCCTACACTATCCACTGCGCCACCACCTGGTCAGGCTCAGTTGCTAGTTTTTTGTTTGTTTTACAGGGACAGAGAGTCAGAAAGAGGGATAGATAGGGACAGACAGACAGGAACGGAGAGGTGAGAAGCATCAATCATTAGTTTTTCATTGCCGTCGCAACACCTTAGTTGTTCATTGATTGCTTTCTCACATGTGCCTTGACCACGGGCCTTCAGCAGACTGAGCCACCCCTTGCTGGAGCCAGCGACCTTGGGTCCAAGCTGATGAGCTTTTGCTCAAGCCAGATGGGCCTGCACTCAAGCTGGCAACCTCGGGGTCTCGAACCTGGGTCTTCTGCATCCCAATCCGACGCTCTATCCACTGCGCCATCACCTGGTCAGGCAGTTGCTAGTTTTTTAAAGGGATAAAATACATGCCTCGCAACCTTGCAAGGATTAAATTAAAAGACATAAGTGTAGCAACCCTAGCACATAGTAGATGTGGAATAAATTATAGCCCTTCACCATCTCTTTCACAAGACCAACTTCCATAGAGTCATGGCAGCTGACCTCTATTTGAAAGATTTTATTAATTGATTTTAGAGAGAGGAGAGGAAGAGAGAAATGGGGGGTGGGGAGCAGAAAGCATCAACTTGTAGTAGTTGCTTCTCATATGTGCCTTGACCAGGTAAGCCCAGGGTTTCAAACCAGAGACCTCAGCACTTCAGGTCAACACTGTAACTGTATCCACTGTGCCACCACAGGCCAGGCTGAGACCAATTTTAATGAGAGGAATGAACAAGTTAAATTGTATTCACAAATATAGGTTACTTTTTCAAGAATTTTGGTGGTAAAGGGCATGAGGAAGGAAGCGTGGGATCAGACGAGGAAGGGTTAAATCTGGGTGGTGGGAGAGAAGAAGATGGTATGTGAGCGCATAGGCCAGCCTTTGGTCCCAGGGCGCCTGGCACATGGGGTTCTCGGCAGAGGGGAGGGAGTGGGATGGGCTTGGCACGGACCACTGCACACACAGGGGAAACCATGCGCCTCCAAATCCGGTAGGTCGGGGTGGAGGGACACAACAGGTTCGCGAGCTCAGGCTGGGGACCTGGGGTCACTGCTGCATGCCCTCCCTCTTATTCCAGATGATACAGCAAGATGACCTTGGTTTTTCTGGGGGCAGGCAGGCTCACCTGCCGTGGGGCAGGATGCTAAATCTTTTAGCCGAAATTTCTTGTTTTCAGGGAAAGTTCCCCAAGGGTGACACGGCTGAAGACGGCTTCCATGGAGTCTCCCCAGTGAATGCTTTCCCGCCGCAGAATAACTATGGTAAAACCCTCATTCGGTTGCTGGCAACATTCATAGGTTGGTTGGTGACCACGTTCACCTGAGAGGCGCACCAGAGAGGCACCTGGAAGCATTTGCTCTCGAGGGCAGGGTGGGTGTGGTGCTTCCCAGCTTGCAACTGACCCACCTGCTGTGCTGCAGGCCTCTATGACCTCATGGGCAATGTGTGGGAATGGACAGCTTCAGCATACCAGCATGCTGACCAGGACATGCGTGTCCTCCGCGGGGCATCCTGGATCGACACATCCGATGGCTCTGCCAATCACCGGGCCCGGGTCACTACCAGGTAAGGAGCTTGGTAGCTGCGGGCTGAGGTTCTAGAATGTGGCCTCCCAGAGCACAGGTGGCATCAGAACTGCTGTTGGCATTGCTTCTGTGTCATTACGTCCGCCAGGAGTTGTGGGTACCAAAAAGAAAGCAGGCAGTGCTTGCCAGCGAAAGCACAACAGTGCAGGGCAACTTGTGCCTTTTTCCTCCCAGCACTCAGCACCAAGGAGACCTTGTGTCCAGCATCTTAATTCCCTGGGTTTCTCTTCCTGTCCTCAGGAGTAGGTGTGCAGAGGAAGGGAGGTGGAATGGCCACATCAGTAGGTCATGGACATAGGTCAGGAAATATTGACTCTTTAAACAAGTGGACACATGAAAAATCATTTTCTATACCCAGTTTGATTTACAATCGAATTAAAAATGGGCTCAGATAGGCCTGACCAGGCGGTGGCGCAGTGGATAGAGCATGGGACTGGGACGTGGAGGACCCAGGTTCGAGACCCCGAGGTTGCCAGCTTGAGTGCAGGCTCATCTAGCTTGAGCAAAAAGCTCACCAGCTTGGACCCAAGGTCGCTGGCTTGAGCAAAGGGTTACTCGATCTGCTGAAGGCCTGCAGTCAAGGCACATATGAGAAAGCAATCAATGAACAACTAACTAAGGTGTCACAATGAAAAACTGATGATTGATACTTCTCATCTCTCTCCATTCCTGTCTGTCTGTCCCTGTCTATCCCTCTCTCTGACTCTCTGTCCCTGTTAAAAAAAAAAAAGGACTCAGATGGGTCCTGGGCCCTGCTCATTTCACACAGATGGTTAGTGGTGGCACTGAATGGTAGAGTCCCAGGCTCCTGGTCCCCTTCTAGGACTTTCTGCTTCATCCACCTATAGATTTATTTTGGTTGATCTCCCTGCAACTTCTTCCTACTCCTGGGTTCCGTAAGGACTATAAAGGCCACTGTTTCTGTGGCCTCAGATTATCTGGCTTGCAGGTAATTCTTTGACCCATAGAGGCCCCTGGATTCTCTCACCTCCTTTCTTTAGGACACTGGTTCTTAACCTGGGTTCTATCAAACCCTAGGGGTTCGATGAGTCGGTCTCAGGGGTTCAAGCAATACTGTAATTTGTTGTGAGTTCATGCACTTTGTTGGTTTTGTTCTTTGAGCAAGGTGATGTTCATGCATGGCTCATTTTGTGCACCAGTAAAAAAACATATACCTGTGTCTTGAATTTGGAAAAAAAATCATATTTTATTTATCACTAAAGAAGGGTTCGGTGAATGTGCATATGAAACTGGTGGGTTCGGTACCTCAAAAAAGGTTAAGAACCACTGCTTTAGGACAAAGTGGTAGAAAAAGTACTGGTCTAGGAACCAGGAATCTTGGTCTGACATTGATTCTGTTGTGCCATCTAAGCAGCAGTTTGCCCTGGGCAAGAAATTTAAATCTTTCTAGTATCGGATCCTGGGTCTATAAGATGGTGAACAAATCCTGCCTTCCAGAGCAGCTGGGAGATGGCAAATGAGGGACTATACGTGAAACTTCTTTGAAAAGTATGAAGAACTGACTGACGCTCTGATATTCTCACTTCTTGCCGACAGGTATTTTTTTCACCTGAGTTATTCCTAACTACCAGCAGTCAAAGTTATCAGTCATGGCCTTCCCTGCTCTCAGGACCATTCTCACATCCTGAACCCTGTCCCAAGGCCACCTCACATTCCCAGGAGTGCCCTCCAAGCAGGCTGCTTCCCAGACCATGCCCTGTGGCCCCAGGCGCCTCAGGCCACAGCAGGCCCTGGGAGGTGGAACCGGAAAGTGTGGTAAGGCCCAATCCCCTTTCTCAGCAGATGTTCATTCTCCCTTTCTTTGGTGGCAGGATGGGCAATACCCCAGATTCCGCCTCAGACAACCTGGGCTTCCGCTGTGCTTCCAATATAGGCCGACTGCCTGGGGAGCTGTGAGCAGCCACTGGCCAAGGAGGAGAGTCCCCCAGGGCAATCGGTCTGCTCCCTGGCCACACTGCAAACACAGCCAGACTCGAAGCTCTTCAACTTCAGCCTCAGGACTGACTGCCTTCCCCTCAACCCATCCCTTTATGACAGGCACCTGTCACCAGGGCGGGAGAGGCCTCTGACCTCAGAGGAGGCCACTGTCACTTGGTGAGGAAACCCAACTTAGTGATTGTGGCCGGGCACTGGATGTCTCTCTCTTTGAGATCAAATATTAACCATAGAGAGGACAAATACACAGTGGGGAAAGAATACTCTTAAATGCTTTAAGAGAATTCAAACTTTAAAGTTTGTTGAAAAACTTGAAATCTATCCCCCCCCCCCCCCAGCATCTGATTCAGGGATCGGCTGACATCATTCCCTCCTGACATCATTCCCTCCGGCAGGATTTCCCAGTGCTCTTTGTGTTACCAGCAAATTGCTAATGAAAAACAACGCTTCCTTCATTTGCCTCATTTATAGTGGTTTACGTTTCTCTGAAGGAATCCAGTCTCCATTATTTGTGTGTAAAACGCAGTAACATGGGCTCTTTAAAGTACAGTATCAGTCTTTAAAAGGTCTAGAAGAACTGAATATTTACCAAGCCAAACTGTGCATCATGGGAGTCATAGAGTAAACAATACTTCAGAAAGACAAATATGAGAAGTTTTCCCTTCTCCTTCTATTGTCAATTATGTATGGTCTTTTATATGCGGAGACAAACCTGTCCCCTTGAGAAGAACTGGCTCTCATTGTGTCATTGGACATTGTGACACCAGTAATATCTCCTGTGATTGTGTATCTCAGACGGCTGCCTCTTTTATCCTCTCGCGGGGCCCCTAAGGGAAGTGCATGCAAGTGTCAGTAACTCTGGGCCTCCCCTGAGGGAGGTCTGAGGTGGTGGTACATCTGGGAAGTGGAGAAGCAGGCCAGCTCCTGGCTGTGGGACACACCCAGTCCCCTCCTCTGCTGGCATGGCCCCAGCTGCATTCACCACTGTGTGATGGCAGTGCCCTGCTCTTGTGCAGAGCGTCTGAGAGGGGACGATGGCCCCGTTCCGGGGGTCCTGGCCAGGACCCAGTGCTCCCCCGCCCAGAGGCCATAACACAGTCTCATTCCTCTGACTCATGTTCCTGTGGTTTCCCCTCCCTGCCTGCCTCCTGCTCCCCCATCCCACCTGCCAACCCCTCAGTAGTCCTCCTCCTCCACCAGCGAGAGGAGCACGGCCTTGGGAGTGTTCTCAAAGAGGGCAGCCCTGTTCTGCTGCTGGCCCTTCTTCACCCAGTGGCCATAGATTCGGAAAGCGTAGGCATCGATGAGTCTGCGCAGAGGCCGGAGGGCATAGGGGTCACGGATGACGATCTCGCGGGTGATGGGCTTCATCCGGCGGTACTGGTAGTAGATCCGCACGGAAGCCAGCACGGTCAGAGCAATCACCTGCGGAGGACCAGCACTGAGGACCTGGGTGAGCCCTGCGGGCTTGTCTGCCCCCTCCAGTGCACAGAAGCCTGGGCTTGTTTGCCATGAAGTCTTGCATGGCATCCTCTGGGCTCTTCCTAGTATACCCCACATTCCCACCCCACCAGCATCCCCAGACGTTTAGATTGTCGGAAACAGGTGACATCTGTCTTCCCTGAAGCCAGAGGAAGTTCCCAGAACTCTTATGGATGGGTGGGTGGGAGGGGAAGGGAAGGTGCCCTGGAAATCCTAGAACAGTGGTTCTTAACCTGGGTTCTATCGAACCCTAGGGGTTCGAGGAGTCGGTCTCAGGGGTTCAGAGAAGCCTCTGCCACGGAGTCCAGAATAAAGTAATACCGTAATTTGTTGTGAGTTCATGCACTTTGTTGGTTTTGTTCTTTGAGCAAGGTGATGTTCATGCACGTGCACCAGTAAAAAAACATATACCTATGTCTTGAATTTGGAAAAAAAAATCATATTTTATTTATCACTAAAGAAGGGTTCGGTGAATGCATAGTGGGTTTGGTACTTCAAAAAAGGTTAAGAACCACTGCCCTAGAAGGATAAGTAGTGGTCCCTGGGGGAAAAGAAGGGTACTTAGGGGCTTGGCCTTAAGGAAGCAGCAGCAACTGCCCCAGGGCCCTGGTGGGAGGGGAGCTTCAGTACCTTGAACTTGCCCCGGGGGCTGAAGTGACGCACTTCTTCCACCACATACTGCTGGAAGAAGGGGTGCGCTAAGGCCTCTTCTGCTGAAAGGCGGTCCTGGGGGTTCACCACCAAGAGGCGGGAAATCTGAGGGAACAAGGGGGTGGTTACCAGAAATGTCAAGGGAGGGACCCTTCCAGCACTTCCAAAGATATAGCAGCTCTCCTCCATCCTGGGGCATGGCATACCTGCCTCCCCCCATAGTAGACCTTCCCCCTTGTCTAAGCCCAGCAGCCACCAGGCCTGGCCCCTCACCAAGTCTTTCACTGTGTCCGAGTAATCATCCCACTCGGGGGAGCCAAACTGGTAGTTGCCACTCATGATCATCCTCAGCATCAGCATCTGCTTCCGGTGCCAGAAGGGCGGGGAGCCAGCCAGCAGGGTGTACATGATGACCCCTGTGCTCCACCTGGCAGCACGTGGGTGGGGAGGAAGTAGGGCTGGCTGGCTATAGCTCCAGCCAATTTCTCCCCTCCCCAGTGAGGTGTTGCTGGCCATAGTGGCATCCCGCTCCCTTCCCCCCAACACACTCACATGTCCACCTCCTTCCCATAGCCTGAGTGGTCATCGTTCATGGAGCACTCTATGATCTCAGGGGCCAGGTAACTGGGGGTCCCACAGACCTCTGCAGGAACAGTTACCATCAGGACAGGTCAGCAGGGGGTACTTGGGAGAAGAAAGTCCAAAGAAACAAGATGGAGCCCAAATGGTGCTTGGGCTGGGACTCTCCTAGCATTGGACAACTTCGGGGGCTAGGGCTGGCTCATAGGGCCACTTCGGTTCCCTGGTCACATCTAGCCATTCTAGTCTAGAAACTTGGGCAGTGGGAACCTGGCTCAACTCCTTCCTGAGAAGAGGGCCTACCTGCAAGGACACTTAGCCCTGAAATGATGGGATTTTTATTCCCAGGGTGGGGTGTGGGGAGTAGAGGAGAAACCCAGGGAATCTCTAATCCTGGCAGAGTTGATAAGAAAGCCTGAGCCCCTGGCATGGGCCAAGGCCACGTTACCAGACCTCGTAGCTTCTCTCCTGGCTTCAGCTGGCAGGAAAAGCCAAAGTCTGTGAGCTTGATGTTCATGTCATCATCCAAGAGGATATTCTCGGGCTTCAGATCCCGATGCACGATGTTTAATTTGTGCAAGTTGCAGATCACCTCCAGCAGGACTCGCATAATTTTCCTGGGGTGGGACAGGCACATGTCACTCCTTTCTCCTACTCTGTAGGATCTGGTAGCAGCACAGGAGACCAAAGCCCACAATACCAGCCAGACTGCAGGTGACAGAGGACTCGGGACAAGCTGGGACAATGCAGGCTGAGCCCAGGAAGGAAGGAAGTCACAAAGCCAGTGGGGCACCCCCAGGGCACCCCTTGAGCCCAGACAAGTACACTCCGTGGTGCCTGCAGCACTAGCACTCAAGCAGGGAGTGGGAGATGGGCACAGGGGACCTCACCTGGTTTCCTTCTCACTCAGGGTGACCTTCTCAGTGAGGTAATCAAAGAGTTCCCCTCTCTTCATGCTGTGGGGACAGAGCGTTTATAGCTGGATTGGTCCCGAGACCACCCCCTTCTTAACCTGCTTCCAGAGAGCTGCTTCTCACCCTGATCCCTCCAGAGGCAAAGGACTGAGGTCTGCAGGGAGGAGCTGGGGGAGTGAGTGGAGAGGTTGCCTGGGAAGATTAGAAGAACAAAGGAGACTGGAGGGCTGGGATGACACCAGTGTGTGGGTCTCCTCCCATCTGTGGAAGTAACAGCAGGGACTGGGACCTGTCAGGACCAGAATCCTGGCTGGGCCATGTAAAGATGGCCCCAGGCACTCTGGCCCAAGGGTCCAGACCCAGATCAGAAGGACAGCAGTATTCCGATTTTGTTTTTTCAGGAATAAATGATAGAAGTGGCACTACAAGTGTTAGAGAAGCAGTTTTGCCTGTTTTAGGATTAAGAATTGTGGCTCCATCTTCTCATTTCTTGGGATGATCTATAAAGAGGTCCTGCAAAAACAATCTAGTTATAACCTGGAGGGCAACCTGGGGCACCATTAAAAATAGATTCCCAAGCAACTTTTTCAAAGGCTAGAGACATTTGAGCTGCCCCCGAGGGCAGTGCCATTGAATAGAGTTGGGACAGCTGTGGCTGGTCCAGTCTGGAGGGGCCCTGGGAAAGTCTCCCTGGTTTAAGAAAGAAAGGTCCCTGCTGCCCGTCACACTGGCTCCTCCAGGGAAAGCAGCTGGATCCCTAGGGCACAAGGGTGTTTGCCATGAGTTTAGCTGTTAGGGCAGGAAGGGGCGGTTCTGTGTGAGAAAATAACAGAATTTACTGAGGCGAACCTTGTTTTATACAGTATCTGTACTGTGTTCCTAAAAAGCAACGTGTGCATCCAGTTTTTGTCATTTTAAGTCCATTTTAAAGATACTAGGAGAGCCTTGGCTGGTTAGTTTAGATGGTTAGAGCATGGTCCTGATATGCCAAAGTTGTGGGTTCGATCTCTAGTCGGCACAAACAAGATTCAGCCAATGAATGCAAAAATAAATGGAACAACAAATTGATGTTTCTCTCTCTCTCTCCCTTCCTCTATCTCTAAAATCAGTAAATAAAATAAAAAAGACACTAGGAGAGCTCACTGTTAGCAATAGCAGCCGCAGCAGGAAAAAGATTTACCTGCAAATACTGAGGACTGTGCAAATTACACCACCAGGCTCCTGCCGTCCTGGAGCTGCCGGTTTACATATATACTCACACCAAGTTACATTGTTTCTCTAAGTAAAGTAATGCTGCATATATTCAATATGGCTACAATATAAAATGTTCCAACAATACAAAACCTCCTTGAATAATTTCTCAAGAAATCCAGTGCCTACAGGAGCTGTTATGTATGGAGAAATCGAGACACCCCTGTAACAGTGAGTCACACAGCAGAGACTTCTCTTCTTTAATGAGGACTTGGTGGAGTGGAAAAGCAAGGGGCCAGAGAGTTCTTTTCCCTGGGAACCTTTTCTAACAAAAATGGTAGTAATGACTGAATGCACCGTTCAGAGAGAACTTTGTGTTGTTCGAATTTGATGCTCGGAGCCTGGTGACATAGACAGAGTGGCTCATATCATTTTTCCTTTCTTGAGAAAACAGAGGCTCTCAGACCTGAAGGGCCCACTGGTGCCTGTGCCAAGGAGCTCATCTCAATAGCCCAGCTGGTGCAGAAGCAGGGGAACAATGACAGTGACGATGATGATGACGGTGTCCATCTTAGCACCACATTTCAAACACAACCTCCACCTCCCTGGTGGGTCTATTGCCTCAATACTGCTACCTCCTGCTTTCCACCCTTGCCTCCTGATAGTCAGTAGGAGCTTTCTCAGAAGTAAATCAAATCACATTACCCTCTGATGTCCACCCTCCAAAGTCCTTACCATAGCTAAAGTGCCTGCAGAATCCAGTCTTTGGTACTGACCGACCTTGCATCCTGCCATCACCACAAGCTGTGCCACTACCCACCGCAGCTTCCTTGCCAATCCGCCAACATGCCAAGCCCATCCAGCAGGGCTCTTGCTCTGGCTGTTCCATCTGTTGGAAAGCTCCTTCTCCAGGTCTTGGTTCAGATTCCTCCCTCCTTTCTTCCTGTCCTCTGCTCAGGTCACCTCCTGGAGAGCCTTCCGTGACCGTACCATCTAAGAAAAGTGCCATCTCTCTCTAACCGCTGTTCAGCTTTATGTATATGTACATAACTAGGTGTATATGTTTTAGCTTGATTGCTTTCTGTTCACTGCCTGTGATAATTATTACAGCCTAGGACAGTGGTTCTTAACCTTTTCTGAGGTACTGAACCCACCAGTTTCATATGCACATTCACTGAACCCTTCTTTAGTGATAAATAAAATATGATTTTTTTCCCCAAATTCAAGACATAGGTATATGTTTTTATACTGGTGCACAAAATGAGCCGTGCATGAACATCACCTTGCTCAAAGAACAAAACCAACAAAGTGCATGAACTCACAACAAATTACGGTATTACTTTATTCTGGCCTCCGCGGCAGAGGCTTTTCCGAACCCCTGAGACCGACTCATCGAACCCTAAGGGTTCGATAGAACCCAGGTTAAGAACCACTGGCCTAGGATTTACAGAAGTGAGCCTTATCTTATACAATATTTGTACTGTGTTCTTAAAAAGCAACATTTGAATCCAGTGAAGTTGGGAACCATAACTATCTTATTCATTGCTGTATCCTCAATGTTTAGAACGGGGGTCAGGAACCTATGGCTCGCGAGCCAGATGTGGCTCTTTTGATGGCTGCCACAAATCTTTAATTAAAAAAAATAATGTTAACAATATAAAACATTCTCATGTATTACAATCCATTCATTTTCTACTGCTCCTGTTCACGGTTGCGGGTGGCTGGAGCCAATCACAGCTGTCCTCTGGGACAACACCAAATTTTTATTGGATAATGCGTAACATACACGGGTCGTTGTGTGGTTCTTACGGAATTACATTTTAAAATATGTGGCATTCATGTCTCTCTCAGCCAAAAAGGTTCCCAACCCCTGGTTTAGAAGTATTGAATAACCACAATCATCATCATCATAGCTAATAGTTATTAGCATTTACGTTGTGCCAGTAACTGTGTTATTATTATTATTATTACTATTACTATTTTTAGAGAAAGAAGGGCAGACAGGGACAGACAGACAGGAAGGGAGAGATGAGAAGCATCAACTCATAGTTGGGGCACTTTAATTGTTCATTGATTGCTTCTCATATGTTCCTTGACTAAGAGGCTTCAGCTGAGCCAGTGACCCCTTGCTCAAGCTAGCAACATTGGGCTCAAGCCAGCGACCATGGGGTCCTGTCTATGATGCCACACTCATGGTGGTGACCCCACACTCAAGCTGGTGACCCCACTCAAGGCAGATGAGCCCGCCCTTATACCAGTGACCTTGGGGTTTTGAACCTGGGTCCTCAGCATCCCAGGCTGACACTCTAGCCACTGCACCACTGCCTAGTCAAGTGTAACTATGCTATTATTACATGAAAAAAACTGATATTTAAAGAAAACATTCAGCCTGACCAGGCAGTGGCATAGTGGATAGAGCGTCGGACTGGGATGCAGAAGGACCCAGGTTCGAGACCCCGAGGTCGCCAGCTTGAGTGTGGGCTCATCTGTTTCGAGCAAAAGCTCACCAGCTTGGACCCAAGGTCACTGGCTCCAGCAAGAGGTTACTCAGTCGGCTGAAGGCCCGCGGTCAAGGCACATGTGAGAAAGCAATCAATGAACAACTATGGTGTCACAAAGGCAACAAAAAACTGATGATTGATGCTTCTCATCTCTCTCCGTTCCTGTCTGTCTGTCCCTATCTATCCCTCTCTCTGACTCTCTCTCTGTCTCTGTAAAAAAAAGAAAAAGAAAGAAAGAAAACATTCAGTCTGACCTGTGGTGGCGCAAGTGATAAAGCATCGACCTGGAACGCTGAGGTCGCTGGTTCAAAACCTTGGACTTGCCTGGTCAAGGCACATATGGGAGTTGATGCTTCCTGCTCCTCCCTCTGTTTTCTCTACCTCTTCTCTCTCTCTCTCTCTCTCCAATAAAAATGAATAAATAAAATCTAAAAAAAAAAATACTTAAAGAAAAAACAAAATAAAAAAATAGTCAATTTAAAAAAATAAAAAGAAAACATTTAGCCTGCAAGTGGTGGACCCAGGATTCAAAGCCCAGCTGCCTGATCCCAGGGACTGCTCTGCCTAAAGCATTTGTGATCCTATTTGGCATCCACAGTGTAGGGGGCTGGCAGCTCTGGGTGGGGGACTACAATGCGAGTTCAGTTCTCCGACAGGCCTCTGTGGGTATGACTGGCTACAGGGCTGGGTACTTACAGATCAAACACCAAGAAGAAGAAAATGTTGGTCTCGTAAGTGTCCTTCAGCTGTACTGAAATGGAAATGGCTGGCTTGTCTCAGGGGCAGAGGAGCCTGGGCAGAGGCAGTGGGGCAGAGGGGCAGGGGTTTGAGGCGGCTGGAGCTGACTTCTAAGTGGAGGCCCACTAGGGGAAGGGGCAGGTCCCGGGACTTCACACTCCCAGCCCCCAACCCTCACCCAGCCCTGGCCCTGCCTGTGACCCCTTGTCTGGCTGGAAGAGGAGGCTTAGTGTGGAATCCCCGGAGCAGTCTTCCTGGAGGTTGGAGCTGGGAACCTCAAGCCTCAGACTGAGCTGGTGGGGCCTCAGGGTGCAGAAAGGAGCTGGACAGTTTGGGCTAGCTGCACAGTGAGGCTACGCTCCCTGACTCGGGTTCCCAGGGCAGAAGCATGGCAGAGCACCCCGCTGTGGCTTGGGGGCGTCACTCACTGATGTTGGGGCGCCCCGACACCTTGCGCAGAATATCCACTTCCTTCAGCGTGGCCTCTCGCAGCTCCTGCACCTCCTTGGAGCTGAAGCTGCCCCCGCCGGTGATGTCAATGATCTTCACGGCATACTCCTGACTCGTGGGCTTGTGGATACAGCGCCTGACAACACTGCTAACTCCCCTGGGGGTGCAGAGGACAGATGGTCCCAGGGGCCTTTCATGCCAGGGTGTGTCCCAAGTCCAGGGCACAGCATAGATGTCGTGCCTTGTCCCTCAACTCCCTGTGAGCTTTTGGGGAAGGCACAGGGCGGGTGGTTTGCCTGGAGCCCAGTAACAAGCCTGGTCTCCGGTCTCTAAACTCCCAGGTCACTGTTCTTTCATGCATAGAAAGCAGCTGACACTTTCAAGGCCATAGACTTCCTCTGACCCCTCATCCATGACCCTGGCTGAGCTGAACTTGGATGTACTTGTTATCAGCATCAGTGAGAGTTGTGGGGAGCTCTTTGCCAGGAGAGATCTCTGATATGGGTACTGTCATATACCCCCTTATGTATCCTGTTCAGGAAGGGAGGACCCAAAACTGAGGGATTCTCCAAGTGCACAGTGCTTTGGGAGCGTAGTGCTCAGCGTCAACCAGAGACTGGCCCAGCCTGTAGAGCCGGCTGGAGCCCAGGACAGCGTTTCCTGGGGAAGGTCTGGGCCTTACCTGCCCAGGATCTCCTTGGGCTCATAATTCTCATAGAAACCCTGTGCAGAATGTGAGTCCAGCAGTGCCTCGTCCCGTGTCATGCTCAGCTCCCTGGGGGGGGTGACTCTGAAGGGCTCTGAGAGGGGAACAGAAAGGAGTTGTCAGCTTTCCTGACCTAAGGGATGTGCCCCTTGAGGGCTGGTGCTGATTTGCACCCATCTTTGTGTCTCCTGGCACAGGGCTGGCCTATTGTGAATGCTCAAAATAAATGTGAATTGAAGAAACGCCTTGAAAAGAGCCCAGCATCATTTGTCCCACTAGCTGTACTCTTGTGAGCCTAGGTGGCCATGCCTCCCTACGTGTTCTCACTGTAAGCTGCTGCTCCCCCATAGGAACAGCCAATAGGCAGGTCCAGGCCCAGGCCCAGGCCTGCAGCAGGACATCGGAGCAAGGTTAGCTCTGAAGAGGCAGGCATGCCCCTGACTTTAGAAAGAGCCACAGAGAAACTCTTCAAAGGACAAATTAAGGTGCGGTTTCCTTTCTGAGGAGCTGAGGCTGGTCCTGCCTTTCCTCTGTCTGCTCTCTGCACTTGTGGAGAAGGTGAGAAGCTTCACAATCTCCTCCTCTACCCCGATCCTGTCTGCCCTGAAAACACCCCTTCTTTCAGAACGTGCTTCCTGCCCTTCCCACTGCGTCTTCCTCACGCATTTTGTCCTCAACCCGGACTTTCATCATCACTTTCATTCAGTCATACTTGGAAAGCACTGTGCTAGATGCTCCGAGGGATGCAGAGGTTGATGGGGGAATCCTGGTTCCAGCCTCTGGAATCACTGTCAGTGTGTGTTGTCATCTCCCCATCAAACTATGATCTTCTCTGGCTGCCCCCGCCCCAGCCACCCCACCTCTCTGTGTCCAGTGCAGGCACGTAGTAGGTGCTGCTGCCTAGATGTGGGTTGATGGTTGGAGGTATCTCTTTGGTCCAAGGCCCTGTCAGCAGAATGCCCCGTATCCTACCAAATGGTGGCCAGTGAGCCCTGAGTAGTCCTGCCACAACGTGGGGCAGTACAGAGCTAGGACACTCAGGCGTGGACACAGGAGCTGAGCTGGCCACTTTTCCTTCAGCTGTGTAGAGACCACCAGGGTACTGACCTCAGATAAAGGACTTGAGGACTAGAGAAAGTCATCTACCGACAGGAAGAAGAGCAGACAGAAAATGGGTACCAGCTGCCACTCAGCAGGATCACAACTGCTTCTAGCCTCACTCCTGCTGCCTTTTCTGGGCCCAACGAGGCCTGGTCTGTCGAAGGGGCCCATTTGCTGACTAGCCAGGTCACAGCCCTGGCTGCTCCAGGACTTAGGCTGGCTGTTCCAGAAGGCCTGGTGTCCCTACTGCTGGGTGCCCGGTCATCAGAAGGATAAGGATAACAGCCTCCTCTGTCAGCAGGAAGCCTGGGCTGCTCGCAGGCTGCCTCTGCCCCGTCAGCAACCCTCCTGAGCACAGGAGATTCTGTTCCCCAGAAAACCAAGCTCATTTCCTGGCAAGTCCTTTTAAGGTGGTAGCACCAGATCTTTCCCTTCCCCCGGACCTCCATGGGCAGAGGGTATATCTGAACCCTCCCCAGGATGCCATCCTGTCTGGGGGACCCATCCCATGGCATGACTACTAGTTCTGACTGCATTCATCTCTCCCAGGCTGGGGCGGGGAGGTTTCTCTTGCCCCCTCCTCTTGCCTAGGCCTGACTTGGGGCTGACTTTGTGCCTCTGTTCACCGCCCTCCCATGCATCCTCCACACTCTTCCCAAGGCCCCTTTGAAAAGGGTTGCCAGATGGGGTTAGTCCTTTCTGGAACATAACATCCCTCCCCCAAACTCAGTCTGAAAGCACAGTAACAGGGACCAACTTTCCATAGATAAATTCCCCTGGAGGGGGCTTTGAGCGTCAGTGCTGCCATCTTCTGGTCCATCTGCCTTGAGGAGGGAGAAGTGGGTCTGTCGGATTTTGGTGTATCTACCTTCTCTACCCCACAGCCTCTCCCTGTCCCTGTCCGCTGCCTGCCTTTTGTCCATCACTGGCCCAGCTACTCACCGTTAGGTCCACACAGGCCCTTGAGTAAAATTGACAGGAATCTCAAAGGTCCAAGAGCCCCTTGGGGAGAAGGACGACAGAGGACTGAAGTGTCCCCAACAGACACTCGTGGCTAGAGCAGGATATTTTGTTGCTCTTCCTTCGTGCTTTGCTACTTGATGAGGGAAGGCTGAGGTGCCCAAAATAAATCACAACTGCAAACCCGGGATGCAGGCCAAGGCTCAGCAGGGACAACGCACAAGGCCAGGTTTCTCCAGGGGCGACCTCTGGTGGCGGGTGAGAGAAATTCTGGTGACCTGGGACCAGGCAGGACAGCATGAGGTGACCAATCTTCCTTCCAGAGCTCACTTGGCCTCCAGGCTCAGAGGATATAAAACCAACCTGCTTCTCTGGGAACAACTTCTGTGTTTGCTGTGATCAGGAAACAGTACACTGGTGTTCCCAGACTAGCGCAGGCACCAGGGCATCAGGATTTGCTCAGGGACAGTTTGTGTGGCTGCCCTAGGAAAGGCAGACCTTAAAGGTTAGGGAACATTTCCCTCAGGAATCAACCTTTGATCTGCCGCCATTATTTCATCCTTACCCAGTTTGTTTTCAGGCTGCATTTTCTACTGGGAAGAGTTGTGTATACCAGGAAAAGCCCCCGGGCTCTGTGTGCAACTTTGGGCTCTTCGGGTGGAGGTCCACATCAGTGATTCTACTTTAAGATGCTGACAGAATTGTAAATAATATAAGCAACACGCTAACACCCAGCATATACTTGTTTATTGCTCTCCCTTAGTCTAAAGCAACCTTTTTTTTCAAACCCTTAATATGCAAAATAAAGGGAGAGCTAACAGTGTTTCACAGGAGCTGAGCCCATTAACACCCATTTCACAAGCATCTAACAAAGCACTTCACTTGGATCCCAAAATTTTGGTATTAGCCCATTTTGGAGAGAATGTGACTAATTCAAGGTCAAAAAATAGGTGAGGAAAAAAAAAAATAAGTGAGGAGAGCCTAGATTAACCCCAGATGTGGGCACAAGTGTTCTGTTACATCTATTTTCCACTCTGCAGAAAAACTTTGCTGAATTACTTACAGAAAGTAGTTGAGCTTGACCAATGGATAGAACACCGGACTGGGACACGGAAGACCCAGGTTTGAAACCCCAAGGTTGCTGGCTTGAGCGCAGGCTCATCAGGCTTGAGCATAGGATCACTGGCTTAAGTGTGGGATCATAGACATGACTCCATGGTCGATGGCTTCAGCAAGGGGTCATTTGCTCTGCTGTAACCCCTGGTCAAGGCACATATGAGAAAACAATGAACAACTAAGGTGCCACAACAAAGAACTGATTTTCATCTCTCCCTTCTTGTCTGTTCTTATCTGTCCCTCTCTGTCAAAAATAAAAAAAAAATAGTTGAGCCTGACCAGGCGGTGGGCGCAGTGGATAGAGCATCGGACTGGGATGCGGAAGACCCAGGTTCAAGACCCCGAGCTCACCAGCTTGAGTGCGGGCCCATCTGGCTTGAGCAAAAGCTCGCCAGCTTGGACCCAAGGTTGCTGGCTCCAGCAAGGGGTTGCTCGGTCTGCTGAAGGCCCGCGGTCAGGGCACATGTGAGAAAGCAATCAATGAATAACTATGGTATCACAATGGCAACGAAAAACTAATGATTGATGCTTCTCACCTCTCTCTCAGTTCCTGTCTGTCTGTCCCTGTCTATCCCTCTCTCTGACTCCTGACTCTCTCTCTCTCTCTGTCTCTGTTAAAAAAAAAATAGTTGAAAGTAACTTCAGGGTATGAGTTGTTTTTTTTTTTACAGGAACAGAGAGAGAGTCAGAGAGAGGGACATACAGACAGGAATGAAGAGAGGTGAGAAGCCTCAATCATTAGTTTTTGTTGCCGTTGCGACACCATAGTTGTTCATTGATTGCTTTCTCACATGTGCCCTGACCGCGGGCCTTCAGCAGGCCGAGCCACCCCTTGCTGGAGCCAGCAACCTTAGGTCCAAGCTGGCAAGCTTTTGCTCAAGCTAGATGGGCCCGCGCTCAAGCTGGTGAGCTCGGCGTCTTGAACCTGGGTCTTCCGCATCCCAGTCCGATGCTCTATCCACTGTGCCACCACCTCGCCAGGCAGGGGGTATGAGCTTTATGCATAATGGTCTTCAGTTTATCAGGGTACAGCTGGATCCAAGGATGAAAACACCTCAATCTCCTCCTTTTACTATCAATAATCCTTCCCCTGCCCTGGCTCTAGCTGTAGACTTGACTCACACTAGTTTACATTTTTTTTGTTTTGATTTGAGATAGGAATAAACATCAATTTGTTGTCCTACTTACTTATGCATTCATTGGTTGACTGTTGTACATGCCCTGACTGGGCACTGAATCCACAACCTTGGCACATCTGGGTAATGCCCTAACCAACTTAGCTACACAGCCAAGGCTAGTTCATACTTGCAATGCATGACAAAATGCTTCTGACCTTAGGGCAAAAGGCCAATGTACCTAAGAGGATCATTCCCTGTGTCCTCTGTGGAGCCATGGTTCCACAAGCCAGCCATTCTTACACTTTACTTATGTCAGTGGTTCATTTTCTTTCGATTCACTAATTGAACAATATTTGAGTGCCCACTATATACCATCACACCTCAGATGGGGACTAATATGAACTTAAAAGCCCTGAACCTCCAGGGAAATGAGTAAAGGAGCCTAATGCTGAACCCAGGAGGGGATATGATGGAGGACTTGTCAGGATTGAACTGTCTGAGGTCATTCAGGTGCTCAGGGCAAGGCAGTCTTGGCCCCTTTCAGGAACTAAATGGTTTGGTAGAATAGGGCACTCTAAGAATACAGCTGAAGACAGAAGGCAGCAACTGAATTCACTCATTCAACATCAATTGATCTTATAGTAACAGAGGTCTCTAAATCTTAGAAGGGAAAAAAACACCAGATAAACACTTTTTCTTTTTTTTCCATATGCCTGTTGATCATCTGTATGTCCTCTTTGGAGAAATTTCTATTCATTTCTTTTGCCCATTTTTTGATTGGATTGTTTGTCTTCCTGGTGTTGAGTTTTATAAGTTCTTTATTTTAATTTTTTTACAGGGACAGAAGAGTCAGAGAGAGGGATAGTTAGGGACAGACAGACAGGAATGGAGAGAGATGAGAAGCATCAATCATTAGTTTTTTGTTGCCGTTGCGACACCATAGTTGTTCATTGATTGCTTTCTCAAATGTGCCTTGACCGCGGGCCTTCAGCAGACCGAGCCACCCCTTGCTGGAGCCAGCGACCTTGGGTCCAAGCTGACGAGCTTTTGCTCAAGCCAGATGGGCCCACGCTCAAGCTGGCGAGCTCGGGGTCTCGAACCTGGGTCTTCCGCATCCCAGTCCGATGCTCTATCCACTGTGCCACTGCCTGGTCAGGCACCAGATAAACACATTTGAAAGTCAGAAAAGTGCAGGAGCATAATGTAGACTTGGAGGACAACTCCTAGGAACTGAATAAAAGTTTCTGTTGAGGTTTGGAGCTTGGCTGTTAAAAAAATGATGGTCTACATGACCTGTGGTGGCACAATGGATAGTGTCAACGTGGAATGTCAAGGTCGCTGGTTTGAAACCCCAGGATTGCCCAGTCAAGGCACATATGAGAAGCTGCTACCCGTTGATGCTCCCCACTCCCTCCTCTCTCTAAAATCAGTAAATAAAATCTTTTAAAAAAATATGATGTGCCTCGGCCCCACTGAGCCGCTGCCGAGGACTCAGCAACCTCCCCCTTGAGCCCCCCTCGCTTCCCGACGCTCCGTCCCCCCTGCCCGCCTTCTCCCGCAGGCCGTTTCCACCGAGGAAAAGGAATCCTATCGTATGTCCGCTATCCAGAACCTCCACTCTTTCGACCCCTTTGCTGATGCAAGTAAGGGTGATGATCTGCTTCCTGCTGGCACTGAGGATTATATCCATATAAGAATTCAACAGAGAAACGGCAGGAAGACCCTTACTACTGTCCAAGGGATCGCTGATGATTATGATAAAAAGAAACTAGTGAAGGCGTTTAAGAAGAAATTTGCCTGCAATGGTACTGTAATTGAGCATCCAGAATATGGAGAAGTAATTCAGCTACAGGGTGACCAGCGCAAGAACATATGCCAGTTCCTGGTAGAGATTGGACTGGCTAAGGACGACCAGCTGAAGGTTCATGGGTTTTAAGTGCTTTTGGCTCACTGAAGCTTAAGTGAGGATTTCCTTGCAATGAGTAGCATTTCCCTTCTGTCCCTTGTCACAAGTTTAAAAACCTCACAGCTTATGAGATGTAACCATTTGGGGTCTGTTTTTAACTTGGACTAGTGTAACTCCTTCATGCAATAAACTGAAAAGAGCCATGCTGTCTAGTCTTGAAGTCCCTCATTTAAACAGAGGTCAAGCAGTAGGCGCCTGGCAGTGTCCCGCCTGAAACAAAGCAATAATGTGATGTTTCAGCCAAGCCCCAAGATCCCAGACAGCTATGTCTGGCCAGATGCTCCTCTCCAGAGTTCCCTGCCCTCAGAGAATGTCGCCACCTGGACACCCTGCAGTGGAGCTGAGAAGCGAGGGGTAAGGTGGCAGCTTCTGTGCCACTAGAGGGAGCCTTAGGTAGTCAAAAGATCTCCAGCAGGACTGGGTGGATGGGCTTGAGAAAAGCTACCTTTCCTCGAGTGAGGTGATAAGGTTATCTGGCTTGCCACCAAGGTCTTTTGGACCAGACATATCCTGGCTAACTGATGTCCAAACACCAGAATTTTAGGCCAACCTTATATCAGAGTTAAACTTTTGACAAGGGAACAAATTTCAAGCCGATGTGTCAGTCACTTAGCTAGGTGTAGAGCTTGCAACTTACACTAGGAACAGCTGCCCAAGGCCATGTGAAGTAACAAACAGATTTTTGGGTTTTTTCCCCCCTTCAGTTTTAATGTTATGTAATGTATTTAAACACTTATTTAAATAAACTTGTTTTCAGAAAAAAAAAAAAAAAAATGATGTGCCTCAAAATGAGTCCATCTCAAAATAATTGCAACTAGTCTTTCAGGAAGAGGAAGCAACAATGCCTTAATTATTAGAAAAACATTTCGAGGGGAACTACCTGTATTAATAGAATAGTTTTCATTTCTGACCAACTAATTGGATATTCTAGGACAGTGGTCAACAAACTCATTAGTCAACAGAGCCAAATATCAACAGTAAAACGATTGAAATTTCTTTTGAGAGCCACATTTTTTAAACTTAAACTATATAAAAAGGTACATTCCTTATCAAGGAACTGCCCGCAGGTGGTGTTTTGTGAAAGAGCCACATTCAAGGGCCAAAGAGCCGCAGTTTGCTGACCAGGGTTCTAGGAGAACAGTTACTACTTTAAACAGTTTCTTGTTACTGCTCAGTTTATTGAACACTGGTTCCAAAGGCATATAGTATCTGATATCTTTTTAATGAGCAGTATGTTTGCTAGTGAACTACTCCTTACATAACTATTTCTCTACAAAAGTTCCTCAGGGAGCTCTACCAGATCCTCTGGGTGGATGCTAATTTAGTATCCAGAAACTACATACTCAAACTTAAAGACATGTTGAAACAATTATGTTCTTCTGAAAAATACTTATGTTCAGCATGTAAATATATCTAATTTATGACCTTACACTTATCAGACACCATTTTGGAAGAAACCACTTTATTCTAATTAATTCACAAACAGTAACATCACAAAAGCTGGTTTAAGGAGGTCAAACATTTGCCTAGCCCCAAACTCAATGAATTTCTATAGAATGAAGACCCCTTCCCATTGCAATTCTGAGTCAAGGAAACTATTAATGATAGAAGAGAGGTTTAACTGGTAGTTTTATACTTTCACTATCAATTTTATTTTTATACTAAATTAACTTGGTCGTGAGAGATCATCTTCCATTTCTTCAATTTGAACTTCTTAATTAGGCTAATCCTGCAAACAAAAAAAGTTTGTTAGAAGAGCACTTGCTATATAATCCTTACCAAACAGAAGTCCTACCAATTATATGTATAAAGAGAGAAAAAACCCAGGATTTCTTTCATAAGTTACTGAAGGCAAGAAAACTTCAACTCAACATTTGCCACACCTAACAAAAGACAGGGCACATGTGCTTCTGGGAACAGAGTCCTTAAGCAGCAATATAGCCACTTTGATACTACATTAGGCTTCATCAAAAAATTCTGAGAAAAAAATAAAATAAAATAAAAAATAAAAAATTCTGAGAAACAGGTAAGCAATCTGTTACTTCCACATGTTCAACCACCTGAAAGGGTTAACTTCTCCCTTATGTCCTACCAAAATGAAAGTGGGAAAATGAAAATAAGCATTTTAATAAGTTGTAGATGGTGAATTCTTAGGTTGATTGAATGAAATTACATGAAAACAAGTTGACATTCTGGAGAGCCTAAATCTCAGTTCCATTGAGGGAATTAATAAACTTGTCTTTCAATGAGGCACATTGAATGCCAGTAACAGCAGAGTCTATATGTGCATTCCTGGACTTGAATGAAAATGAAATTTTGTATTCATAGCTTTAAGTCTTGATCACTCACATGCAGTTAACCACAAAATATGGCACACTTTCCCAGTCAGGGCACACAGGAGAAGTGCCCATCTGCTTCTCCACCCCCTCCCTCTTGGTTCTCTATCTTTCTTTCTTTCTCTCCCCCTCCTCCTGCAGCCATGGCTCAACTGGAGTGAGTTGGCTCTGAGCACTGAGGATGGCTTCATGGCCTCCATCTCAGGCGCTAAAAAGAGCTTGGTTGCTGAGCAATGAGCAATGCCCCACATGGGCAGAGCATCACCCTCTAGTGGGCTTGCCGGGTACATCCCAGTTGAGGTGTATGAGGGAGTCTGTCTCTGTCTCTCTTTTCACTGAATTAAAAAAAAAAAAAAATCTGGGAAGAATCAGATTCAAATACAAGAACACAACTGGTAAAAGATTAAGATGATGACTAGAAACCTCTGGACCAGCAGCTCCTTGTTAGAAATTAGCTTATTTTTAAAGTAATTTAAAGAAAATCTCCTTTAATTTGTCAGTTTTATTAAACTCAGACTCCCTAATTTCTACAGGGTCCAGGAATACCACCATTAAATGACTCGAACATATGCAAGTACAATCATAGATTGATATTATCACCTACCATTTGCAAATCTGCACTGTTTCAGCACCTCACTGAAACCCTCACAAAGCTTAAGGTCACCCTGGTTCTGGGCACACTCCAAAAACTGTTTCATCTCATAGTGGCATGGGCCAAACTGCTGCTGCTGCTGCTGGTATGCCGGCTGAGTTCCCTGGGGCTCCTGCAAAGGCATAACATTCAGGAATATTTAGAAAGGAAATCATATTTACGCCTGAGCACAGAGCAATACCCTCTGTCTTTGAGGTTAATTGGGGAAACAGAACTAGACCCAGCTGCAAATTAAAGTTTCCATCTAATAACATGAAGAGAGAAATATTTTCAAGGCAGAAAATGAGCTTAAGCAAAAGTTTAATCAGGAAGATTAAAGAACAAAGATGTGGCCCTGGCTGGCTGGCTCAGTGGTAGCGCATCAGCCTGGCATGTGGATGTCCTGGGTTTAATTCCCAGTCAGGGCACACAGGAGAAACACCCATCCGCTTCTCTACTCTTCCCCCTCTTGCTTCTCTCTTTTTCTTTCTCTCTCTCTCTCCCCCTCTCCTGCAGCCATGGCTCAAATGGAGTGAGTTTGCTTCTGCCTCAGGCCCTAAGAAGAGCTTGGTTGCTGAGCAACGGAGCAACCACCCAGATGGGCAGAGCATTGCCCCCTAGTGGGCTTGCCAGGCGGATCCTGGTCAGGGTGCATGCCGGAGTCTGTGTCTGACTACCCTTCTCTCACTGAATAAAAAAGAGAACAAAGATGCAAATAAAGTGATATGGTTATCCGGGCATTTAAAGACCAGGGGTTTAGTAAAGTTTCATGGAGGAAAAATGGGGCTATTAAAGAAAAAAAGATGGATGCAAGTTTCAAGGATACCAGAAATACAACGGAGTACACACCCATGCTCATCAGAGGAGAAAATTCACATGCCTCAGGAAGAGGGACAGTGGCAAATTTCAGGTAAGAAATCAAGGAGCAAAGAGCTATTAAAGAGATTTTAAAATATTTAACTAAGACTGAAACTTTCATTTAAGGGCAACCAAAACGAAGTATTTAGAAGAAAAGGAAAATGGCCGTTTTACAGTGAATCAGCTTGAACCATCACAATTCTCCTTGGGAAGAAATACAATTTGTATAGTACTTGCTAATACTAGCTTATGGCACCAATTCAACTGCCAAATGTGGCTTTTGATAAAACATTTTCTGTTAACTGTACTGTGGATTCTAAAATTACAGACAGTTCTTACACATTAAGGAACCTACAGATAATCAGGTTTTCTCATAAAATATACCACTTGAAGTGAAATGCCACCCAAAATCTTACCTGGTAAGTGATGTCAGGCCTTGCGGGCTCAGCATTACTTCCTCCACTGAAGCCCCCGGTGATGGCATGACCTATTGTGTGGCCAACAGCAGAACCCACAGCCACGCCAGCTGCAGTGGTTGCCATCTGGGCCATCAGACCCGGCTGCCGGGGTGCAGCAGCAGGCGAGCCAACAGCAGCCGGTGGAGCCGGGGCTGGTGTCTGAACTGCTGGGGCTGGCCGGGGCGCAGCTCTCATCTGAGGGGCCCGGCTGTGAAAGGAAAGAACAAAAATGTAATTTCCACTTCCAGCCAGGTGTGGAAACTGTCAATTTAAACATCAGGGTTTTCATTTTAAATTATTAAACACAAATAGTGTGTATAGACACATAAAAAAAACTACAGAACACAATTCCCTGAACTATTTTATTATTATTATATTTTATCTCTAACCTTTTGTTAGGTTGTAACCACTAAGTATAAACTTTTTTTCCTGCTTTTTTGCAACCATTTCCAAGTATTCACTTAGCTTACAGTATCTTTACTTCTCTTTTGTGGTTTTTATTCCAATACTTCATAAAAATTGTTAAATATTGAGTTTAAAATATAATTACAGAATCCATCACAAGTGTTACAGAAAGAGGGAGAACGTTGTGGGATGTCATAATTTAAGGATAGTCAATGGAGGTCTTTCTAAACTGATAACATCTGAAAGGAGAACTGCAGATAGTCATCCCAGGAAATACTCTAGTCCAGGGGCTTTCAACCTCCAATCTGCCAGAAATTTCATGCCAGTCCACAAAAGTGTTAACCACCCTGATGTTGTATGAAAAGTATCAAGCCAATGATCTTAGTCGAATCTGCTTATGCTCAAGAAGATTTCTGCCTAGCGGTCCCTAAAATAATTCTTATTTTCACTGGTTCCCAAGTATAAAAACGTAGAAAACCAGTGATCTAGTCCGATTCCTTCATTTTAGAGGTTAGAACACTGAAGCCCAGAAACTAGAAGTGACTTGCCTGAACTGTTTAACCAAAATGAATTTCAACTGCTTCCCATATGTAGGACGTTTGGATGTTTTCAACAATTTCACTAGTATGTTCCGTGCTACTTTAAAAATCTTCACATAGTGTGTTCTCCCTCCCCAGAACACACCAGTGCCTTTACCTTCCCCCGCTTCTTCCCTCTAAGGCAGTGGTTCTTAACCTTTTTTGAGGTACTGAACCCACCAGTTTCATATGCACATTCACCGAACCCTTCTTTAGTGATAAATAAAATATGATTTTTTTTCCAAATTCAAGACATAGGTATATGTTTTTTTACTGGTGCACAAAATGAGCCGTGCATGAACATCACCTTGCTCAAAGAACAAAACCAACAAAGTGCATGAACTCACAACAAATTACGGTATTACTTTATTCTGGCCTCCGCGGCAGAGGCTTCTCCGAACCCCTGAGACCAACTCATAGAACCCCTAGGGTTTGAAAGAACCCAGGTTAAGAACCACTGCTCTAAGGGTCTCCACAAGATTTGCAACCAGAGAAGCAATAGGCAGGGATGGCTCCTCCAGGGCTTACCCACACTAAACCTGTCTTCAAGGACTCCTTTTTCTCTGACTTTCCTGTGAGCCAGAACAGCCCCACCTAAGCTCTCCTGTTACTTCTCTCCCTTCCTTATTCCACTGTCACCAGCTTTAATAAATGTACTCTCAAAATAAATATATAAATAAATAAATGTACTCTCAAAATCAAAAGTAAATAAATAAAAATCTTCATATATATCATGCTCCCTCTACCTATTTTTAGATTGTTCCATTGGGTTCTCTTCCTCCAAATATTTGAGGCCAGGTCAAAAGTTTATGACTTCACTTTATAAAACGGTGGTGACCTGCCCTTTGGCTACAAGTTTCTTTCCATAAGTGGACCGCTTCCCTATACCCTTAGCACACTGCAGGAACACAATCCAGTGAAGCAATATGGTCCTGTGCTAAGTGTCGCGAATTAGTCATTGGAAAACCAGGGTCTGAGACCTGGCTTTCCTACTTACTAGAAGCCATGACCTTGGACAAGTCATTTACTCTGAGTCTCCTGTTTCCTTATGTCTGTAAAATAGGAATAACATGAATCTCTAGGGTTTACCAGGAGGTGTAATTGGCAGTCCTTATAAACTAGAAAAAGTCACATACACGTGAGGACCTTAGCGACTGCGTCCCTTATTAGGCCGAGACCTGAAAACGCTCATTGCTTTAAGTTTTTATCTATTGATTTTAGGGAGAGAGAGGGAGAGGCACCAATTTGTTGTTCCGCTCAATCACGCATTCTTAGTTGATTCTTATACGCGCCCAGGCTGGGGCTCCATCCCGCAGCCTTGGCCTATGGAGGGCGCTCTACCCAACCGAGCCACCCCGCCAGGGCTCACAGGCTCACTGCTCAGGGCAGGCGCTCCAAGATGATGCACTGAACTGAAATTCGATCATTTTCCCGATTACATTACGTTTCTTCTACACTGTTTTGCTACTTTGACGTTTCAGCCTGTTTACACTTACAAACCTCCCTTTCTTTTTACAACGTGGCTATTTTAACTTACAATGATCAATGAGGTATTTTAAGTAGTAATTCACGGGCATTCGAAATGAGAACGCTTGCCTCTAACGGAAAAGCTAGCTAGAGCCCCTTAATGGGCCCACGCCGCATCGGCCGTCAGACGCCTTAGTCAGTGGCCTCGGTCTCGGCCTGGCGCCGGCAGGGCCCCACACCCCGCACGGGGGCTCACCTGGCCGGAGGGGCCACGCGGGAGGTGCGGCTTCGGCTTCCACGCGGCATCGTAACGGCCCGACGGTTCGGCGTTTACAAGAGCGAAATTCGGGGAAGACGGCAACGACAACACGGAGAAGATTCCGGTAGGTTCTGAGGAGGAGAGCGGAAGACAGAAGGCGGGACTAGCAGCGCGCGACCAATCAGCGCATGGGCAGAGCCCTTCCATTTGCTGACGTCTCCGTAGGCCCTGAAGGTCAACGGAAGAGCAGAACGATGCGGTGGCGTTGGTGTTTGGGCGTCGGTGGTTGGACGCCGGGGCTGTTTAGAAACCCGAGAGTTTGTGTCGTTCCCGGAGGAACCTTTGGTCTCAGCCTAGTATGAGTCAGAACTGCTAGCAGGTTTGCTTAGTAGGGCACGACGACTTTGCTGCTTCTTTCAAACGTGTGTTATTAACGTGGTACCTCAAATCCAACCTTGAGAGTCAGATCTCCTTTGGGACTACCACTGACCTTGGGCGAGTTGCTTAACCTTTCTCAGTAGTAAATTTGGGTAAATATTTTTTGATGCACAGTGTGGGCATGTAATATAAACGGAAGGAAACTGATTAAGTAGGAATCGACACTGTGAAAAGGTGTCAAGGAACTGTAAAACTTAGCATAAGCAATGCCATTTTAAAGAGGAAAAGTCAGACCTTTTACCCCTTCCTTTCTGTAGAGAAGGAAAGAGAAGAATGCAGGAGCTTCCTGGCTCACAAGGACGACTGGGTCATCTAGTCATAGTTGAGCAGATTCCTAAAATTCTCTGAAAGGGTACCTGGGGCTGCTTGCCACACAGAGCAAAGAAGATAGAACTTATCTGAAAACCTAAGGAAACAATGTTTAAAGTACCTTAGTCAAGAATTCTTATATTCGGAGTCACCCTAAGGTCATGAGAGTAAGGTATACCTCTAGACCAGTGGTTCTTAACCTGGGTTCTATCGAACCCAAGGGGTTCGGTGAGTCGGTCTCAGGAGTTTGCCGCGGAGGCCAGAATGAAGTAATACTGTAATTTGTTGTGAGTTCATGCACTTTGTTGGTTTTGTTCTTTGAGCAAGGTGATGTTCATGCACGGCTCATTTTGTGCACCAGTAAAAAAACATATACCTATGTCTTGAATTTGGAAAAAAAATCATATTTTATTTATCACTAAAGAAGGGTTCAGTGAATGCGCGTATGAAACTGGTGGGATCGGTACCTTAAAAAAGGTTAAGAACCACTGCTCTAGACAAAGGGATCACAAACCTCTTCTTACCCACTCCAACTAGTACTTGATTTTGTATAAAAGCAGGCTCAGAACTGTGTCAGGCCCTATAGGATTTGGGATTGTGCCCCGTGTAGCTAGCCGTCTTATGATTAAAGCTCCTCCTAAAATTTCTTCTGTAACCTGCCTTAGTGTCTCTAAACTACGGAATAAAGTACACTACTTTATAACAAGAACAGAGTTGGTCTGTTTTTATTTCTCTTGCCTGAGGATCCAGTCAGCAAAAGTTAAAGTCAGTAATAGTGCCTTACTTTTATGTATTACTAGACATTTTCAACCCTCATTTCATATATGTTAATAGAATTGTGCCCATAATTGGATAGTATTCACTGAATAATCTACAGCAGAGGTCCCCAAACTAAGGCCTGCGGGCCTAATTGTGGCCACCTGTGGCCATTTATCCAGCCCCCGCCGCACTTCGGGAAGGGGCACCTCTTTCATTGGTGGTCAGTGTATGCAGTACTGTATGTGGCAGCCCTCCAACGGTCTGAGGGACAGTGAACGGGCCCCCTGTGTAAAAAGTTTGGGGATCCCTGACTACAGGGTTGAGATAACATGACCAAATAAAACAAGGCTATACCTTCATGTAGCTTAAATTCAGGGAAGGGAGACAAATGCCAACGTAAATCGGGTGGTGGCGGTGACATGAAGCAAAAGCAAAGTAAGGGAGACATTTAGATTGAAGAGAACAGGATTCTTTGAAGAGGCAGCATTTGAACTGAGTCCTTGAAGTGGGAAAGCAAACCATTTTTGTGTTTATCAAGGGTAAGAGTATTCCAGGCAGAGGGTACAGCAATTGCAAAGGTCCCAAGGGTCTGTGCTTTAAGTTGGTGTGAAATGCTTTTTAGACCCTGTGCGGTAGAGGAAAAGTTGACTGGTGGCATTTCATGGGAAAGTCCTTGGGGATGGGGTGGGATTTATGGAGGGGAGAAAGCAGAGGTGGAACTTCATTTCTACTTGGATGTCTATGAGAAATTTCCCCCCTTTACTAGACGTGGCAGAGCTTAACACAAGCGCTCCAGCAACAGCAGGGTGTTTGTGGAACCAAGGGGTAAATGCAAAACCTTTTCATGAAAAAGTTTTCACAGGACTTCTCAAAGAAATTAAAGATTTATAAATAAGACTTTGTACTTGCCTTTGGATAATTCATAAGCGTGGACAGGGAAAAGGAACCTCAAAAGGACACTCTGGCACAAGGAGCACATAGAGCAGTGGTGGGCAATCTTTTGAGCTTTGTGTGTCAAAATTCACCAAAAAACCGAGCAAACCTCGGGTGGTGTGTCACTTGGAGAAAAACGGCCTAATCGTAAGTCCCAGAACTAGACGCTCTGTGCTGGAGTTCTGTTGTTTTGGCCTACAGACCTCCGGCACAGAGTGTCTACACTACAGCAAATGTTTATCCTCAGCTAGTGCACCTGGCCATGCAGGAGCTGAGGATGAAACGTCCTTCTCGGCATGTGGCCCCATACTTCTCTGGTATGCGGCCGCATGCAGCTGCGTATCATTGAAGATGGCCACGCATGATAGGTTCGCCATCATGGATGTAGAGGGAAACTTTGGACATTCAAGACATACAGGCATCCAAACTAGAACAGACAATTTTAATCATTCTTAACTAAGCATTAATTCCTAAACTGAAGAGAGAATATTACATGTTTTACATGTTTGTACAAGGTTATTTTGTGATAGTAAAAGATTGTAAACAACCTAATACCCAGGCAGAATTCTGGTTAAAAAAATTATGGGATACCCTGACCAGGTGGTAGCACAGTGGATAGAGTGACAGCTTGGGATGCAGAGGACCCAAATTTGAAACCCTGAAGTTGCTGGCTTGAGCGTGGGTTACTGCCTCAGCCGGTGGCCACCCCGACCCCTGGTCGAGGCATGTATGAGAAAACAATGAACAACTAAGGTGCCACAACTATGAGTTGATGTTTCGTATCTCTCTCCCTTCCTATCTGTCCCTCTCTCTCTCTCACTTTAAAAAAATATAAGAGTAATCTTTCCAGGGCACATCTCCCACAAGAGCAGACCACAGAACCCCTCACTGTGTTAACTATTGGGTAACCATATTGGGTAACCACCAATGTGAAAAAATAAATGTCTATATTATCCAATCTGGAGATTTCCCTGCTTTGCTTTCTCCCACTTCCCTAATCTATCATCAGTGGATTTCATGTAACCCCTTTACTTCTTCCCCTTTGATTCTGATGTATAAAATAAGTGGTGAAACTGCTATTTTCCAGAGCATTTTCTCAATGTTAAGATTTTGCTTCTCAGCAATTGTAGACAGTTTGACTCCAATTCATTAAAATTCTTACAGTTTTGGATGTTCCCTACATTGACAATAGGAAAGACCATATTGCATATGCATAAAATATCTGCAGCAGGTAACATTGCTTGCCTTCAGGCACTAGGACTGGGTAGCTGTGGCACAGGGGTGGGAGTTTTACTTTCTATCTTTTGGATTTTGCAACAGTTAATGTATTCCCTCTTCCAAAAAACAAAATCATTTAAAAAGTTAGTTAAAACTAGTTTAAAAAGTGGGAATTGAAAATACCAGAATTTGGCTGCATATCATTTGTAGCTTGCCGGAGAGATGGGCTAAAGTTCACTCTTCAGTAAAATTTACGTAACAACTCTTTCATAGTGGTTTCAAGCATTCTCAACAAACTCATTTGTGACCAAAATTTGAACAAGGAGGTCTTGTAGACATTATTACAGATATTTGACAGACATTTGGCTGAATGGACTCAATGACTGAAGCAAAAATTCTACTCAAATTAGGCAGTAGGTAACAGAAGTTTTAAAATTGTGCAAACCCTGTTCCAGAAATTTCATGTCTAGGAATGTAAGAAACAGTCATGGAAAAAAAAAGAAGAAAAAAAAGGTCAGGTATGTGAAAAGAAATTAGTTAGTTTTATAAGGATTTTAACAATATAAAACAGGAAAAGTTTGTAAACAATCTAAGTGTTCTAACATATAGAATTAAGTTATACATACATATGCTATATAGCAATTTAAAATGTTCTGAAAATATTTATGAAAGATCTATGTTCACAATATATTAAATGAAAGAACAGTTTACAAAATAATATATTTTGGGAAATTTATATATTTTAAAGACTAGTATTATATACCCCAAATAGTGACGTATCCATTGGGGTATGTCACTTTCCTTTTTTTTCAAAGTCCAGTTTCCAATTTTTCTTCAATGAACATACTTAAACATTTCATGGTGGTTTAAAGAGTTCACAAATCGACACTCCTTTTAAAAGGTGCAGCTTGATTCCTCTTCCCTTGAGTGTAAGCTGGATTTATTGACTTATTTTGTTTGAATGGATAGAAAAAAAAGCAAAAGTGGTGTGCAGTTTCAGAGAGTAGGTCTGACAAGATACTATGGTTTCATCTCTGTTGCCTCTCTTAGATTACTTACTCTGGAGAAAGCCAGCTGTCACATCATGAGGACACTCAAGGAGCCTATTGGATAGTCTCAAATGGCAAGAAGTGAGGCATTCTGCCAGCAGTCTTGTGAGTAAGCCCCCTTGGAAGCAACCTCTGGATGACTGATCTCAGCCAACAGGTTGACTGCAACCTCATGAGACACTGAGCTAGAATCACCCAGTTAAGCACTTTCAACCCTTGGCTCACCAAAACTGAGATAATATGTATTCTTTTAAGCCATTAGGTTTTGGAGTCATTTATTACACAACAGTAAGTAACTAATTCACAGTTTCTACAGTTAATATATTTAAATTGTAAATGTGTTAGTATCTAAAATGAGCAAAATCTAGTTAGGTCACATTAGAGTGTTGCTTTAACCTGTCTGTATGGGTATGCTGTACTTTAGAGCAGGAATTGTTTTTTTTTTTTTAATTTATTTTATTTTTTTTTATTCTTTTTTTTTTTTTTTAAACATTTTTATTTATTCATTTTAGAGAGGAGAGAGAGAGAGAGAGAGAGAGAGAGAGAGAGAAAGGGGGAGGAGCAGTAAGCATCAACTCCCATATGTGCCTTGACCAGACCAGTGCAGGGTTTTGAACCGGCAACCTCAGCATTCCAGGTCGACGCTTTATCCACTGCGCCACCACAGGTCAGGCGACTTTAATTTATTTCATTTATTCATTTTAGAGAGGAGACAGAGAGAGAGAGAGAGAGAAAGAGAGAGAGAGAGAAAGGGGGGAGGAGCTGGAAGCATCAACTCCCATATGTGCCTTGACCAGACCAGTGCAGGGTTTTGAACTGGCGACCTCAGTGTTCCCAGGTCGACGCTTTATCCACTGCGCCACCACAGGTCAGGTTAGAGCAGGAATTGTGTAGGAACTAAATGTTTGAAACACTGAGGTTGTTATACTCTAAAATCTAATTCTTTTTTCTTTTTTGATAAGACATATAGAGTGTTTTGCACATATTACATAAAAAGAATGAAAAAAAATATATATATATAATTTTTTTTTTTTTTGAGAGAGAGAGAGAGAGAGAGAGAAAGACAGGAATATTGATCTGTTCCTTTATGTGTCCTGACCAGGGGATCAAACTGACAACCTCAGCTTTGGGATGCTGCTCTGACCAACCAAGCTAGCTGGCCAAGGCACAAATAAATTTTTTACCTGTTCACCTAAAAATACAAAATACTATATGAACAAGTATTTAAGTGGTGCTTATATGAAGTTCTATAGGACTTCAAAGGAATGAACATTCAATTGGAAGAAGGCTTCAGGAAGAAAGTGGCATTTAAATAAGCACAGGTGAACCCTGGCTGGTTGGTTCAGTGGTAGAGTGTTGACCTAGTGCAGTGGTTCTCAATCTTTTTGAAGTCGGTGCGCATTTAAAATCTTACAAATAATCACAGGCACACTATATACAAATTTCTGAGAAATGTTACAATAATTAAGTCAAAAATTAAAGAAAAAAATATAAAGTCCAAGCATGCTTTTATGGTAAATGAAATAAATACGACAAAATTAAATTTATTCTGACATTAAAAAACATTTTTATGTTACATTTTTTGAGTTAATACTTTTTAGAATTCTTTTTTTTTTTTAATTTATTCATTTTAGAGAGGAGAGAGTATGCGAGAGAGAGAAAGGGGGGAGGAGCAGGAAGCATCAACTCCCGTATGTGCCCTGACCAGACATGTGCAGGGTTTTGAACCAGTGACCTCAGCATTCCAGGTCGACGCTCCATCCACTGCGCCACCACAGGTCAGGCATTAATACTTTTTAGAATTCTTAAAAAAGAGGGATTAAAAAATAAAAAAACGGCCTGACCAGGCAGTTGCGCAGTGGATAGAGCGTCGGACTGGGATGAGGAAGACCCAGGTTTGAGACCCTGAGGTCGCCAGCTTGAGCATGAGCCCATCTGGCTTGAGTAAAGAGCTCGCTAGCTTGGACCCAAGGCCGCTGGCTCCAGCAAGGGGTTGCTCAGTCTGCTGAAGGCCCGCAGTCAAGGCACATGTGAGAAAGTAATCAATGAACAACTAAGGTGTTGCAACGGCAATGAAAAACTAATGACTGATGCTTCTCACCTCTCTCCATTCCTGTCTGTCCCTATCTATCCCTCTCTCTGACTCTCTCTCTCTGTCCCTGTAAAAAATGAAAATAAAAAAATGATGAAATTATCTTTTTATATATATAGATATATTCTTAGTAAGATTTAGTAAATTCAGCAGGTTCCAGTGCAAATGTGTTAAGCAATTTCTTCAGTGGTTGGGCATATATTTGAAAGGCAAACTCTCATTTCCTTGTCAATACATTGAAGAATTCCTCTCTCTTTACTCTTGTGTTGAGTGCAGAAAACCCCCACCATACATATCATCTTAACTTTACACCAAACAAAGGTTAGAAGAAACTTGCCTCCGATCTTTTCAGGGAACATGGCGGATAATGTAAATAATCCAGCACCACAGCTTAACAGACTTTTGCAACCTAATCAGGCAAGTGAGGTGGGGGGTTGGGCAGACTGTCAGCTTACAGCCAATTCCCCATACCTTTGTCCCCCCAAAATCTAAACTCCAAAAACCCCGTTGGTTTTTTGGTCCCCAACAGGCACATATTTCTCTGGAATACCATAGGGTGCACCTGGAAATCTTCTAGGGTTCACCAGTGCTCCCTGGCGCACACTTTGAGAACCACTGACCTAGCATGTGGAAGTCCCTGATTCAATTCTGAGTCAGTGCACAACAGGAGAGACAACCATCTGCTTCTCCCCACTCTTCTCGCTCCACCTCCTGTAGCCATGGCTCAATTGATTTGAGTGCATCAGCCCGGATGCTGAGGATGGCTCTGTGGAGCCACCATCTCAGGTACTAAAAATAGCTCGGTTGTGAGCGAGGGTTAGAGCACAGGCCCCATGTGGATTGCTGGGTGGATCCTGGTCAGGGGCATGTGGGAGTCTATCTCTTTACTTCTCCTACTCTCATTCAAATAAACAAGCAAGCAAGCATACATGGAATTAGTTTCAGGATTAAAACTATAAAGAGGGAAAGTCCATGCTAAATTGGACAGCACAGATTCAAAGGAAGAAACAGAATTCTGGCTAGAGGACAGGAGACCTGTGTCAAGAGTCAGTGTGTTTTTTAGGCCCTGGCCAGGTAGCTCTATTGGTTAGAGCATCATCCAGGTACACCAAGGTTGTGGGTTTGATCCCCAGTCAAGGAACATACAAGAGTCAACCAATGAATGCATAAAGTAGAACAACAAATTCATGTTTCTTTCTCCCCTCCTCTCTCTCCAAAATCAATTAAAAAAAAAAAAAAAGCCTGACCAGTAGTGAAACAGTGGATAGAGCATCAAACTGGGACACTGACATCCTAGGTTTGAAACCTGAGGTTGCTGGCTTGAGCACCAGCTCATCTAGCTTGAGCATGGGATCATCAACACCATTCTAAGGTCACTGGTTTGAGCCCAAGGTCGCTAGCTTAAGCAAGGTGTCACTGGCTAACCTCGAGTCACCCCACCCATGAACTAAAGTGACGCAACTGACTTAATACTTCTCATCTCTCTCCCTTACTGTCTCTGCCCCCTCCATAAAAAATAATCAATGTGGTTTTAGAACTTGTGGGTCAGAATTTAAGAAAATCCAGTAAATGATTTCTAGTACTATATAATATTTAGGTTTTTTATCTTATATGGTTGAGGGTTTTATGATTAAAATGGTTTTCAGGGAGGTTAGAGTTTAAGCAACTCACCCAAGTCAGTACAGTTTAATTCCGAAGCCAAGATTCCTACTATACCACACTGCCTGATATTGGAGATACTTTAAAAGAATTAATTTAGTGAGTAAAATAATGTAAAACTTTGTCACCAGAGAAGAAGGAGGGATTATGTTCTGTCAACTTAAAAATAGTTACCATTAAGTGAGCACCTATTGTGTCAGGCCCTTAACTGTGTCCAGTGTTGCCTATATTGTATCTATAATCCAGTTTGGCAAGGTAACAAAATATCATTCCCATTTTACAAATGGGAAACCTGAAGCTTGGTGGAACTTGAAAGTATGTAGCTGCCATTCAGAAGTTTGCTGTCGCCAAGGTGACAGTCATAGCTGGAATATTCAGGTTGCTCCTTCCTGTACGCATCCTTCTCTGCTAATCAAGGACTCTGAATGCAGACTCAAGATAAAGAAAAGCTACCCTGCCATATTCTGCATAATTTTAAAACAAACTCAACTCTTTATCCTTGGATGTGGAGTCTGTGGGTGGTTCTGACCCACAGAACATTTCCTACAGTTGAGAAAAACTGTGATGCTGGAAAGAGTAAATGCTTTTTTTTTTTTTTTTTTTTAAAAAAAAATATCTTTTAATTTTAATTTTATTTTATTTTATTCATTTTAGAGAGGAGACACAGAGTAAGTGAGAGAGAGAGAAAGAGAGAAAGGGGGGAGGAGCTGGAAGCATCAACTCCCATATGTGCCCTGACCAGACCAATACAGGGTTTTGAACTGGCGACCTAAGTGTTCCCAGGTTGACACTTTATCCACTGCGCCACCACAGGTCAGGCGAAAGAGTAAATGCTTTTTAAAAGTACAGTAATAAGCCTGACCTGTGGTGGCGCAGTGGATAAAGCGTCGACCTGGGAATACTGAGGTTGCCGGTTCAAAACCCTGCACTGGTCTGGTCAAGGCACATATGGGAATTGAGCTTCCAGCTCCTCCCCCCTTTCTCTCTCTCTCTCTCTCTCACTCTGTGTCTCCTCTCTAAAATGAATAAAATAAAAAAATTAAAAAAAAAAAAGTACAGTAATAATTCGGTTTTCGTTGACTTCAGTTATCTGTTTCAGTTTTCAAAGACTTTTTCCGTGAAAAATTTGTCTCAGTTTTCATCAGTTGCCTTGGATTTCTTCGGCGTACCCACATGACCTCACTGCCAATTTTGCAAGAAGGGTGACCCACACATTCTCCTGCTCCGAGGCGTTGTTTCTCCTGTGTGAGCCTTACCCTGCATGTCTAGTCAAACAATTCCATTGCTTTCCAGTGTTTTTGTGCTTATTTTATTGATTGTGAGTGCTAATACTACAATTACATGTAAGTGATTACTGTATATACAGTATTCGATGTAACGTATTTTTGGTATTTTGGAGTGTCTAGAATGAATTAATTGGATTTACATTGATTCATATGGAAATAATTGCCTGTTTTCATCGGTTTCAGATTTTGCTGATTGTTTTCAGACTGATTATCAACAAAAACCGAGGCATCACTGTATCTGTTAGGTCCACCTACTTTCTAACCTGTGTGACCTTAGACAGTTATGTGAACTCTCTGAGCCTCAAAAATCCCCTCTATAAAACGGACAACAGCGACTACCTCAAAGTATTGTTGTAGGAGCTGTAGTGCTGAGAACCTAGCAACTAGGTTCAACTATTACAATTTAAAATATTCCTCTTCTTGTAAAACAAATACTAAACCTGCACAGTAATTCTTGACACGAGTTGAAGTCTTGTACGAATTCCTATCTTTGTTCTTCAGCCCCCTCTCATTCATCTTTGTGACCTTTTCTTTACACTGAACACAAATATTTGTAGACCTGAAACGAGTTACCATAGCAACTAATAAAAAAACTAGAGTTAACATGCCACTCTTGCTGCTGCTTTTTTAATTAAAAACCCTAAAAAGGCATACGTATTTGGGTGTTAATTAACAATCAGTAAGGGAGATACTTAAGCAGTAAACTTAAGCGATGTCGAAAACAAGTTCTGTTGACCAACATGGATTCTCTTCTCCTTTAGGACCACAGTTACTGGAGTCAGAGAGAATACTTTATCAGGTCCTTAGATATCCTGTAGAAAATCAGACAAAAACAAAAATCAATTATTCTTTTTAGTGTGAGCATCAGCACCGGAAGTAAATCCCTCACTTATATTTCTTAAAAAGGTGTTTTCTACGTTTCCTGAACCCTTCCACCATTCCAACTGCAATGCAGTTAGCTGAGGGCTAAGGGAGTCCGCCTACGACTCCCTAGCGCGGCACCTCCGCAGAAAAGGGAACTCGGCCCAGGTCGAGTCGCAGGGACCCACGGAAGCGGCGCTCACGGGCCTTCCCCGGGCCCTTATCGGTCGTGGCCCATACGCACCGGCGCACAGGTGAGGCGAGTGCGCGGCCGCGGCCGCTGCTTGCGCTGGCGACGCTTGCGGTGGCCGTTAAGGATCTTCTGTGCGATTTTGCGCTCGTGGCCGCCAGGCACCGGCCGGTTGGTGCGTAGTTCCCGCTCGCGCCGCGTCCGGCCCTTGCTGTGCCCGGCCCCACAAGCCGGGAAGTCGCGCAGGTAGTAGTAATCGAGGCAGTCGTAGAGCTCCTCCTCCGAACTCAGCCGCGGCCACACCTCCAGCAGCGACGGCTGGGTCTGAGTGCCAAGGAGGGCCGGATTCATCGCACCTGCCTGGTCGCCTGGCCGCCGGGCCGCCGGGCCGCGCACGCGCGCGCGCCTCTGAAGGCCCCGCCCCACACTGCAATGGGCTCCGCCTCTTAGGCGGAGCCTACGTACTATGTCACAGTGCTGGGTTTGTAGCCTGCGCCAGGTCTGTACGCTCCAGAGGCGAGTCGTGACTACTTCCTCTGCCTAGTCCTGTGTAGTCCTGCCTGAGCGGAGCAGCTGGCAAAATCCAACCGAGCACTTTATTTTATATTGCTAAATAATGGTAAACTAATGTCCTCAGAGGAAAGGCCAGGTGAGGATACAGCAAGAAGGTAGCCATCTGCAAGCCAAGGAGAGAGGCTTCAGGAGAAACCAACCCTGCTGACATTCCAGCCTTTACAACTGTGAGACAATTACTTTCTGTTGTTTAAGTTAAAAAAAAAAAAAAAGGTAAATTATCCAGATGTCCAAAGGAACTGCTTAAAATGTGGGGCTGTGTCTTCTAGAGGACTTCAACAGCAGTAACTTTTTGTTGGGCTATTTGCTGACAGGAGAAAGTTCTCAATAATGATGAGTGAAAAACTACCTTCTGAAGAAATGCCTCCAGTATTCCAGGAACATTGAATTTTTAAAATTTTTTTGAGAGAAAGAGAGGAAGGGAGATAGAAACGTTGATTTATTGTTCCATTTACAGTACTTAGGCATTCACTGATTTTTTCTTATATGTGCTCTGGCCAGGGACCAAACCCACACAACCTTGGCTTATGGTAGGATGCTCTAACTAACTGAGCTACCCAACCTGAACCCTAGGAACGTTTGTTTGTTTGTTTAATTGATTTTAGTGAGAGAGGAAAGGAGATAGAGAGAAACATCAATCTGTTCTTGTATGTGCCCTGACTGGGGATCGAACTGGCAGCCTCTGCGCTTTGGGATGATGCCTAATCAGCCAAGCTATCTGGTCAGGGCAGGAATGTTTTGTTTTGTTTTGGTGACAGGGACAGAAAGAGGAACAAACAGATAGGGACAGAGATGAGAAGCATCAATTTTTTGTTGCAGCACCTTAGTTCATTGATTGCTTTCTCATATGTGCCTTGACCAGGGGGCCTACAGCAGACCAAGTGACCCCTTGTTTAAACCAGCGACCTTGGGCTCAAGCTGGTAAGCCTTGCTCAAAACAGATGAGCCCGCACTCAAGCTGGTGACCTCTGGGTTTTGAACCTGGGTCCTCTGCTTCCCAGTCCGACACTCTATCCATCATGTCTATAAATGACTGGAAGGAAATGCATCAAAAGGCTGAAAATATTTCTGCTGGTAGGGTTCTTTCCTCAAGACATGTTTTTGAGTTAATTGTATTGAGAATTAGGCCTGGCCTGTGGTGGTGCCATGGAGAGAGACTTGACCTGGAATGCTGAGATTGTTGGTTTAAAACTCTGGGCTTGTTGCCATGCAACAAGTAACAAGCAAGCAATGAACAACTAAAGGAAGCAATTATGACTTGATACTCCCCGCCCCCAAAATCAATAAGTAAAATCTTAAAAAAAAATAGAGCGATTATAAGGAAAAGCATCCTGCATGCCGGAAGGCCCAGAACCAGTGCAATTTTGGGTTATCTGCAGGTGTCAACATCTCAGGTCAGGCGTCAGAAGCTTGATGACTTGATGCACTGACAGCTTGGAGCGAGGACAGAGTCCTAAGCTGCAGTGTTGGGGAGGGTACTCCAGAAAGCAGCAGAGGCTAGAGGAATCCAGTCAGGTGAAATGAGCACAGTAAATGCTGGGAGTTATTGTGAAGAAACCCTTTGTTTTGTTTTGATTTGGTTTGGACAAAAAAAGGGGGGCAGTATGGAAAGTAACATCACAGGGTGATCCAATCATAAATTCCTAACTGGGCAAGTTAAGGTGGATATAAATAAAAGGCTTTTTAGTAAAAGGCTAATCTTTGCCTTAAGCAAGTGGGACCCACTATTTCTGTGCATTTAGGATAGCTAATGTACTTTTTAAATAAGTTGTAATCACCCTCAAGAGAGCACAGGAGAAGCAAGAGAAGAGCCTTGGTTCTCCCACTTCCATGTAATCTCCCTTAAATTTCCTTAATTTCAAATGCATAAAAAACCCTGTTATTGTTCAGAGCATTTGAGATCTTGCTCCCTGTGATAGGTTGTCTGTTTGTCTCAAATAAATTCATAAAAATTCTGTACAGGTTTGGAAGTTTCTTACATTGACAACTGTCATAAAAATTGCAAACACCCCATTGGGGATTTCTTTTTAATAGATCGAAAATAATTCTTTAAATCTAAAAAAATAAAAGGACTTCCGAGGTATTTGATCCTGCTGAGTTTGTGACTAAGTTGCTAATTTGAGTTTTTTTTATGTGCTATGAAGTCTTATCCCTAGTGGCGTGTGGCCTACATACCACACTCTGAGGGCAATTATGGTGATTCCTTAAATGAACAAGTCCCAGGAGAGTGTTTTTAATTGAACACCAGAGGGGTTTTTCTTTTACGTCCACGTCTTAACAGCTACTATTGGGTAAAAGAGAAACGAATATTTATCCCTATTCCACTCTCCCATATATTATCTCTCTAAAAATATTTTAGAATTTCTCCTTATGGAAATATTCAGACATTATCAAAGGTGAAAATAATAGAACAGTGAACTCCCACATCCCATCACATGGATTCAACACTTATCCAAAATCCTGTCACATTAGATTTATGTATCACATTCTATTTTTCTCTGCTGCAGCATTTTATATATATCCGATTGCAGACCTTAGCCATTTCATCCCTGTATATCTCAACATACAGCTATAAAAAACAAAACATTTCATATATAACTGCAATGCCATTTTACACCTGACAAAATCCACTGGTCCTGTTATTATTATCTAATGTCTAGCCCAAATCACATTTGATTGTCTAAAATACATCAAAATACATACAACTCAGAATGCATACAAAATCCACAGATGAAATTTGCTTGGATGGATTTTCTTTTTAAAATATTTTATGTATTGAATCTTTCTAGTTCTTTTTTTTAGAGAGAGGAGAGGGAGAGAAATGGGGGCAGGAAGAAGGAGCAGGAAGCATCAACTGGTAGTAGTTGCTTTTTGTATGTGTCTTGACCTGGCAAGCCCGGAGGTTTGAACCAGCAACCTCAGCATTCCATGTCAACACTCCATCCACTGCACCACCACAGGTCAGGCTGCTTGTTTGGCTTTCAAGTCTCTTATATTAAAGCAGTCCCCTTGCCCTTTTCATTTTTCTGACATTGCTTTATCGCAGAAACTGGGTCAGTTGTCCTGTAAAATGTGGATTTTTCTGCTTCCTTTGGGATCATTTAACTTCTTCCTTTCTCTCCCATATTTCCTGTAAATTGAGGTTGCATCTAGAGGCTTATTTATACTCAAGTTCAATTTTTTTTTTTTTTTTTACAGGGGCAGAGAGAGACTCAGAGAGAGGGATAGATAGGGACAGACAGACAGGAACGGAGAGAGATGAGAAGCATCAGTCATCAGTTTTTAGTTGCCTTTGCGACACCTTAGTTGTTCATTGATTGCTTTCTCACATGTGCCTTGACTGCGGGCGGGCCTTCAGCAGACTGAGCTACCCCTTGCTGGAGCCAGCGGCCTTGGGTCCACGCTAGCGAGCTCTTTGCTCAAGCCAGATGGGCCCACACTCAAGCTGGGGACCTCAGGGTCTCGAACCTGGGTCCTTCCGCATCCCAGTCCGACGCTCTATCCACTGCGCCACCGCCTGGCCAGGCTACTCAAGTTCAATTTTTTTTTTAATTTTTATTTTATTCATTTTAGAGAGGAGACAGAGAGAGAGAGAGAGAGAGAGAGAGAGAGAGGAGCTGGAAGCATCAACTCCCATATGTGCCTTGACCAGACCAGTGCAGGGTTTTGAACTGGTGACCTCAGTGTTCCCAGGTCGACGCTTTATCCACTGTGCCACCACAGGTCAGGCTTCAAGTTCAATTTTGAGGGCAAGAAAACTTCCTAGGAAATGATGTGTTTTGGCATGGCACCAGAAGACTCAAAATGGCTCATTGTCCCTATATTAGTAATCCCATGACTGATCAATGGGCTCAGGGGATGACAACCTGTCCCTGCAATTGTAAAGTTCCACATTAAATTTTATGTCATGATTTCATCCATATTTTATTTTATTTGATATTATATTTGTTTGCTCTAACCAACCAAGCTATCCGGCCAGGGTGGCCCAATCATACAGAAATTTTAAAAATTATAAAAGTGGAGTTCTGACCAAGATGGCAGTGTAGATAAATGTTGTACTTGCTTCTTCCCATATCTACATCAGAGTTACAACTAAATTATAGAATAATCAACCTGGAGAACCATCTGAAGACTAGCTGAACAAAAGTCCTATAACTAAAGATATAAAGAACATGTCAAGACTGGTAGAAGGCATGGAGATGCAAAATGGGCTGGCCCCACACTCGTATGTGACAGTTGAGAATCAGGTATCTTAACTGCAGAAGTATCCCCTGAGGAGCAAGAGGTACCAGCCCCACACCATGCTCCCTACCTAGAGCATCAGTGAGGGCCTTGGCCCGTGCTGTAGTCTTTAAATCAAATCAGCAATTGGAAGGCAAGGTAGCAGAAAACAACAATTGGAATAGCAAAAAGAAAAATGAATTTAAAAAATGAGCATAGTTTAAGGGACCTTTGAAACAAAATCAAGCATAATAACATTTATATCATAAGGGCACCAGAAAGAGTCTTCTTTCTTCTTCTTTGAGAGAACAAGAGATTGAGAACCTATTTGAAGAAATAATGATTGAAATTTCCCTAGCCTGGCAAAGGAAATAGATATACAGGTCCAGGAACTGCAGAGCATCACAAAAAAGATGAACCCAAAGAGATTCAAAGCAAGACATATCATAATGAAAATAACACAAGTTAAAGGGAATTATAGAAACAGCAAAAGAAAAACAGTTACTTACCTACAAGGGAGTTCCCATAAGACTGCCAGCTGATTTCTCACAGAAACTTTGCAGGTCAGAAGGGTTTGGCATGAAATAATCAAGTGATGAAAAACAAGGACCTATACGCAAGATTACTCTACCCAGCAAGGCTATTATTTAAAATTTAAGGAGAGATAATGAGTTTCCCAGACAAGAAACGTCTAAAGGAGTTCCTCACTACCAAACCAGTATTACAAGAAATGTTAAAGAGACTTCTTTAAGATGAAGGGCAGGGGAGAGAACATAAATATAATAAAATGGCAATAACTATGTACCTATCAATAATCACTGTAAATGTAAGTGGATTAAATGTTCCAATCAAAAGACAAAGGATGACTTAAATGGATAAGGAAACAAGACTCATATCTGTTGCTTATAAGGAACTCACTTTAGATTGAAAAACTCAACATATACTGGAAGTAAATGGATGAAAAAAGGTATTTTATGAACATGGAAATGAATAAAAGAAAGCTGGGGTAACAATACTTATACAGTAAGTTCCTCAGTTACAAACATTTGACTTATATATGACTTGTACTTACGAACCATTAGGGCTATTGGTAATCAACTGCAGTTGGACATCAGTGAAAATTATATCATAGAGTTACTGAACTCTCATAGCAAAGAACTAACCAGTGAAGACCTTATGGAACTAGAGCAGCAAATGACAATATAGGAAAGAAAACAGGGACCTAGAAATTCCAGAGCTGAAAAAGTTTTCTACAAAAGAGCTGATAATTTTCATCTCACTGAAGCAGAAATAGCAAAGTTAGAGGAGCAAGATTCTGATAGAGTTTCACTAAAATTTACAGTTACAGAACACCTGAGATGCTGGAGGGCCATTTATGATGAGAAAAAGAAAAGCGCTGTACAAACCTCCCTTCAAGAAACTGACTCCAGCAGCAGAATCAAACCTTGACTCTCTAACACCAGTCTCATCCTTTCTAACAAGTCCATCATCTTCAGCAACATCCAAGATTGTTTAAGTTATATAAGAAAATGTTTAAGTATTTGTATGCACAGAAAGGTAAAAATAAGACTATGCTAAGACAAACATCTACCTAAGTTGCATTTAATAGGTAAATGCACCTGTTCTAAATTCCTTATAAATTCAACTTAAGAACAAACCTATAGAACCTATCTCGCTCATAACCAGAGGATTGCCTGTACTAGACAAAACAGACTTTTTTTTTTTTTAAAGGCCCTGGCAGTGGCTCAGTGGATAGAGCATCAGCCCAGCGTATGAACATCCCAGGTTCAGTTCCTGGTCAGGGCACACAAGAGAAGCAGTCATCTGCTTCTCTCCCCCTTCCTCTCCCTTTGCTCTCCCTCTTCCCCTCCCACAGTCAGTGGCTCGATAGGTTTGAGCAGCATCCCCAGGCGCTGAGAATAGCTCATTGGTCTAAGCATCAGCCTCATGCACTATAAAAAACATGGTTGATTCTAGCATTGGCCCCAGACCGGTTGCCAGGTGGATCCCATGTGGAATCCTGTCTATTTCCCTTTCTCTCACAGAAATAAATAAATAAGTAAAATGGAACAAACATCATGAATTTAAATGCTAATGGAAAGAAACTGAAAAGACAGGCTAAATATACAGGAAAGTGGGAAGAAAATTGATAAAAGAGGTTACAGAGAAGGCAGGGGGAGAGGCGATTCCCCCAGATGGGGATTAGCACTTTCTTATCACCTGAGGTGAAGAGGGAGGAAAGGTGGAATGTAGGAGAGTAGATTTAGGGGCAAAACGTTGAGGGAGTTTCTGTCTGATGGTTTCTGAGTTTTTGTGAAATCTGAGATGGGGTCACGGACTGCAAGTGAGGGGTAAATGCTTGAGGTAAGGGACATGAAGAGCACGGAGAAGCATCTGGAAAACCTGGGAAATAGAAGGCTGGCTCAAGACATGCACCCACTTTCCTGAAAGCATCAAGGGTCCAGTGGAGGGTGGCACTCAAGAAGTTACAGAGGCCCCAACCTATGTGGTGACCAGGGTCTGGTTCTTGTCCTCTCAGACTGGGTCTGCAAATCTGGAGGGGCCAGCTCCCTTTTCCTTCTTTCCAGGCTCCTTTTCTTCCTTTTTCACTTCTTTCCTTGGCAGGTGAAAATGTATTATGTACCAGTTATCAATTGATTGCCTCCCAGCTCCAAATCTACCCTTCATGGCCTGCTCTGCAAACATGGAGATGGGTCCTCCAAATGTCTCCTTTGCCAGCTGATGCAAATCAAATGTCAGTAGAGGGCACCTGAGTGACACTGGAAGAGGAAGGGGCCTTTCTTTCAGGTTCTGGTATAACTAATCTTCACAGGCACAGTGTCCCAGTACTAGGCTCCTGCATTACATGGTGGTTAGCAACACATGTTGACCAGCAGTTTTCCCCAGCACCTACTTTGGATGGTTTTGTGGTGGAATGCCTCCAGTGAGCCATCTCTTCATTAACAGCTTGATTTAGGACCCAAAAGGATGTATTCCCAGCAAGTTACAGAGGGTGGATTTCTGGCACTCTCACCAGTGACTTCTCTGTCATTCAGTTACCCATGACTGTGTCCTCTCTAAGGAGGATCTAAATCTCAGCCCTGGGGTCGGGTAGAGGTCCTCTCCTTGGGCACTCTATCTCAACCTATGGATAGTACCTACACCTTATATCTGTCATTCTTATATCATTTGAAGTTCTCTATTTTTAGTAGCCAATCCCTTATTCCTTTGCTCGTCTTTTATAATTATTCTTTATATTAAAGATTACCTGTTTAATGTCTGTGTGGTTTTATGTCTCCTGATTGGACCCTGGCAGATACAGAATTGGTATTGAGTGGTACCAGGAGTTAGACCCACGAAGATGGGACTTGGGATGGGTTTGGTCTTACCTTTGGCCTTGAATGTAGTGCTAAGCAGTGCTCCTTTATCAGTGAAAAATGGGATGCTGGTAATTTATGACATGAAGTGACATCACAATGGATCAAGTTGTCACTTGTTTATTATGATGAAGTGCTAACTGAAGCACATGCCCTGGATATAAGTGGCTGCTGCACTTGACAGTTACGACAGTAATGATGATGATGATGAAGACTGTGGGGTGGCATGGATCTCTGTGAGTATACCTGAACACTTACAAAGAGGAAAAATAAGAAGCTCAAGTCTTGAAGTTTCATCTTAAGACATGGCACATGTGCCTGACCTGTGGTGGCGCAGTGGATAAAGCGTCGACCTGGGAACACTGAGGTCGCCAGTTCAAAACCCTGCACTGGTCTGGTCAAGGCACATATGGGAGTTGATGCTTCCAGCTCCTCCCCCCTTTCTCTCTCTCTCTCTCTCTCTCTCTCTCTCTCTCTCTCTCTCACTCTCACTCTGTGTCTCCTCTCTAAAATGAATAAAATAAAAATTAAAAAAAAAAAAGACATGGCACATGACAGCCCTAAGAAAATCATTTCTCATAGCCATAGGGATATTGTTGAAAATCGAACCCAGAATTAAGTATGTGGGCTGCTGAATTACAAAAGTTGAATTCATAGCTTCACCAGTTTTCTCAAGTGAAAATTGGAACATTAACTGGTAAAGAATGGGATCTGAAAAATTGGAATGGGGACATGCATTTGGACCCAGATGAAATTGACAATCTTATACGGAAGCAGAAAAGCCAAAGGGGTGGATTATGCCAGTTATTAATTTATTGCCCCTCAGCTCCAAATCCATTCTTCATTGCCTGATCTGCAAAAATAAAGATGTTCCCTTTAAATGTTTTCTTTGACAGTTGGTGTGATGTCCAGCTTTGTCAGTAGAGGGCACTGAGGAGACATTGCAAGCGGAAAGCAGTTCTCTTCCTGCTTCTGCTGTGCCCCTGGTGGCAGTCTCCTATAACACCGCCAGCTTTTCCAGTCTCCAGCTCTTGCTTCATAGGTGCTTCCTTATCCTGGACGCCGGTTCCAATTAGTCACGTAGGCTTAGAAACCCGAGAGTCGTCTGAAACTTTTGTTTCCCCTGCCGTCCCATGTACTGATCATCAGGCCAAGTCAATTCTGTCGGCTACACATTTCTCATCTTTCCTCCCTCTGTCCTGCTCTCTCCTGCCCCCCTCCGTTCCCACTCCTAGGGCTTCAGTTCAAGCCTTGCTTGGAGTGTTTGGATAGCTCCTAGCTTACAGCCTCTGCCTGTATTTTCACCTCAAAGTAATTCATTCCCCACACTTCAGACAAAATGATTTTACCAAAATCTGATCTTGTTGCTCCCAGCTTAAATTCTTCAAATGGGTTCCCATGGTTTATAACACTGGTCTCCAAAATCTCTTCATTCACCCCATCACTGAAACGTTTCTGGGAATATGGCCACAATATATGTGCTCTCTAAGACAAATATAACCTGACCTGTGGCGGTTCAGTGGATAAAGTGTCAACCTGGGAATGCTGAGGTTGCTGGTTTGAAATCCCGGGCTTCCCTGGTCAAGGCACATATGGGAGTTGATGCTTCCTGCTCCTCCCCTGTTCTCTCTCTCTCTCTAAAAATGGATAAATAAAATCTAAAAAAGGAAAAAAGGAAAAAATTATAAATATAATAAATCTGTACAAAAAGAGAAATGAAAATTTATTTACAAAGTAAAAATAAATATAGATAGAAGTTCTAGTATTTTCTTTCCACACCTCAATAGTTATTTTTGGAATCTCCTGAGGAGCATTTGCCTACTTTGGATATCACTAATTAATTGGACAAAAGAACCGCTCAGCTTGTCACACAAAACCTGTTACGATTACTCCTATTTGACATTAAAACTTGGCTTAAAAACTACCTCACCTGAACCACCACTTCTTATTCTTGCAGATGAGGTTGGAGACTTCTGTCCATGACCTCATACTCTTTTATTTCATATATATTTTTTCCATAGCAGTTTTTACTAGTGGCAGCTCCAGAATCTCCACCTCAGAAGACTTAGAGGCAGACACTGGGTTGGGCTAGTTGGGTTTGAAGGCAGTTGCAACTTCCTGACTTGTCTTCAATCTGTGTTTGCATAACCAACACACTCTTTTTTACTCGATTGTAGGGACTTTACTTGGTGTGACTTTAGTGGGGAATGTAGAAGATGATAAAGATATTAATGCCCCCCCCAGCACCCACCTGTTGACAAAGCTGAAGGACAGTGCAGGGCCTTCAGGGTCCGTAAGGGGACCATCGCTGGAAAGGGCACCAAGGCACACATGTCTGTTTCACGAGTGTTGGGCCAGGGTCAAGGGAAAAATGATTCTGAAAGTCCTGCTCAGTCTGTTCCTTTCTTCATCCTCCAGCCCACAGTCATGTTAGAGACATTGGAGAGGCAGACCAAGCCAGACCCTGCAGGGTCTTCAGGCTGTGGGGAGCCATTCAGGATGTGTGGTGGGATGTCACTGTAGAGCTTGGAAACAGGGAAGTATATGGCCTGATTCACATTTTGCATATAGCGTTTTGGCTGTGTTGTGGAAACTAAGTTGTAAAAGGACAAGTGGAAGGAGGGCTGGCTTTGAGTGGCTCCTGTGGCAACAACAGGGCCCCAGGTGGGCCATGGCCGTGGCAGTCATAGCTACACTGGACCCCGACAATTCCAGGAGACATGCCACATCAGAGAAAGAGTCAACAGGATAGCCAAGAACTCATGTAACACACGCCCTGGACAGCTTAGGATTTTATAGGAGATGGACTTTCTAAAGTGCAGGTGAGGCAGGAACAAGACCAATGTCGTTACCTTAAGACTAGGATACAGGACTAATTTTGCACCTCCAGGCTAGCATTAGCACACCTCTGAAACACGGGTGTCACCTTCATTGCCATTTGCTTTTCATCTATTGTTAAGAATTTACTTTCTTTTTTTTTTTTTACAGGGACAGAGAGAGAGTCAGAGAGAGGGATAGATAGGGACAGACAGACAGGAACGGAGAAAGATGAGAAGCATCAATGATCAGTTTTTCGTTGCGAAACCTTAGTTGTTCACTGATTGCTTTCTCATATGTGCCTTGACTGCAGGCCTTCAGCAGGCTGAGTAACCCCTCACTCAAGTCAGCGACCTTGGGTCCAAGCTGACGAGCTTTTGCTCAAGCCGGATGGGCTCGCACTCAATCTAGCGACCTTGGGGTCTCAAACCTGGGTCTTCCGCATCCCAGTCCGACGCTCTATCCACTGCGCCACTGCCTGGTCAGGCAAGAATTTACTTTTTAAGTCATACATTGGGTGGGCAAAAGTAAGTTTACAGTTGTAATACAACTAAATAATACAATAATTAATAAATAATATAAGAATGAACTTTGTTTCATGTACTCACATCTATAAATCTACTTTTTCCCACCCCTGTATACCTGTATTCATATGTATATTAACATTCATCATGAAAAAGATATTTGAATGCCTAGCAATTGATAAGCTCCCTTAGACTTTTGAAACCACCCTTAGAACAAACAGGAAAGTACAAAGTATCATTATTAATAAAAGTAGACAGAGATGACCATGAGTCAAGAGTACTTTGCACTTCAATCACCTTCCAACAGAGCATCTCAAAGGGCTGGATATATCTGAACATCAAACTCGTTCATATATATCAGGAGGGCCCCATAATTATTACTTCTCTTAAGACCTAAGTATGACTCTTACCAGGTCATAATCAGCAGTTATTTCCCAAATCACAGAGATATTGGATAACTACTTTGGTCAGAAAACAGGTATTGCATTTAGCCTGTCATGACAAGTTCCTGCAAGGCCTACACAGATGGAATATTGCAGAAATGTGCGTGTGAACACTCATGAGCACACAGGGGGACTGACGGGGTTGAACTTGATAACATCAGCAGCAAGCAGGCTTATAGGAGAGACAGTGTTCTGACCCTGCCCTTACTAGCTGTGTGACTCTAGAAAGTTTTTTTTGTTTTTACAGGGACAGAGAGAGAGTCAGAGAGAGGGATAGATAGGGACAGACAGACAGGAATAGAGAGATGAGAAGCATCAGTCATTAGTTTTTCGTTGCCATTGCGACACCATAGTTGTTCATTGATTGCCTTCTCACTTGTGCCCTGACTGCGGGGCCTTCAGCAGACCGAGCCACCCCTTGCTGGAGCCAGCGACCTTGGGTCCAAGCTGGCAAGCTTTTGCTCAAGCCAGATGGACCCGCGCTCAAGCTGGCGAGCTCGGGGTCTCGAACCTGGGTCTTTCGCATCCCAGTCCGACGCTTTATCCACTGCGCCACCGCCTGGTCAGGCGTGACTCTAGAAAGTTAACAAACACCATGGACCTCAGTTTTCTTTTCTAGAAAATGAAGATTATAATTCCTACCTATTTGGATTAGACAAACGACTATGTGTAAAATGAACAGTACATAATAGATTCTGAGTAGTATTTCCTGTAACTCCCTCTTAGTGAATACTTAATTTTAAAAATGTTATAACAACTTGTTTTTGCTAAAAATAATTTGTAATTATATAAATCAAGTCATATACAAAAGCACGAAGAAGAAATAATCATGAAATTTCCTATCACCAAGAAATAACTGGTTTTAACATTAGGTGATAACCATTTCATACCTCTTTCTGTACAAGTGTAGATAGATGAATGGATTAAAAATAACTTGACAGCCTGACTTGTGGTGGCGCAGTGGATAAAGCTTTGACCTGAAATGCTAAGGTCGCTGGTTCGAAACCGTGGGCTTGCTGGTCAAGGCACATATGGGAGTTGATGCTTCCTGCTCCTCCCCCCTTCACTCTTTCTCTCTCCTCTCTAAAATGAATAAATAAAATCTAAAAAAAAAAAATAGCTTTATGTAAAGCCATTAGTCGCAGCCACTCTCACAGCCGCCTGACCCACGCAGGTTCGCAATTGATTCGAACAGTCGGTAATAAAACAATGGAGCCAAGAACTGGTGAGCCATCAGCTTTAATTCTAGCTTGCACCCGGCGGGCAAGCAAAAACACACACTGGGCTCCAAAACCCACACATTCAGTGCTCACAAAGCTACTGACTTATCCGAGTTTCCTAGAATCAAAGGTTTCTAGCTCACCAGACTTATTCACCTCTGTTTCCCATCTCCTCTTGCACAAACTCTTAACGAACTGGCTTCTTCCTCAGCACTCCGCCATCTTGGCTGCTTCTCTCCTCCACGTGGCCTTAATCTGCTCTCCTCTCTAATACTAACCTCAGGAACTCAGGAACCAAGAGAGAGAGATCAAGCTACTGGTCTCTCCCGCTTTATAGCATAGACTCAAAACCTTTAATCCAATTATACATACAAGAAAGTTGCTGATACAAAGCCACCCATCTGAGGCATAATGGGATTCCTCCCTACATCACCACCCTACATCATCCAATCAGTCAAGGGTGTGGAGAAGAGCTTACTCTTAAAACTAAGCCTTAGGCTACAACGACCCGGCCTGCCCACAGCCTGTTCCAGAACACACATTTCAAGCATAAGGCCAAATAATATCACCTGGGTGACGGGCTTCCATGTGGGTAGCTCCATCTTTAATAAAGTGAGCATAATATATTTTATCTGCCCAACACTTTACAAATTGTATATGTATTTCAGTTTAAAAACATGTTAACTTTAATTTTGCTTGATATAACAGAAACTAATGAAACTAAAGTAGAATGAAAGATTTTCTGAACTCCAGATAAATGCTTATGTCAGTGATATTTGTTTTATCTTTTTAAAAAATGTTTATTTTATTGATTTGAGAGAGAGAGAAATAGAAATAGAAAGAGAGACAGGAACTTCAATCTATTCCTGTGTGTGCCCTGACCGGGGATTGAACTGGCAACCTCTGCACTTCCAGAGGATGCTCTAACCAACCAAGCTATCTGGCCAGGGCACTATTTGTTTTTTTAAGATTCATTGAGGTTATAAAAAAGATAATAGAAAATATGATGATTCTTTTTCATCTGTAGTTTGCATTTTAGTTCACATGTGCTTTATTTCTTGAACTGGTGCATGTTTGAATTTCTGCTTAATGCTTTTGACTTGGATGACCTCAGAAAGGTGGAATAGTCTTTTATTTATTTATTTAGTGACAGGTATGGAGAAAGAGTCAGAGAGAGAAACAGATAAGGACTGACAGAAAAGAAGGGTAAGGGATGAGAAGCATTAATTCTTTGTTGTGGCACCTTAGTTGTTCACTGAATGCTTTCTCATATGTGCCTTGACCTGGAGGCTACAGCAGAGTGAGTGAGCCCTTACTCAAGCCAGTGGCCTTGGGCTCAAGCCAGAGACCATGGGGTCATGTCTGTGATCCCATGCTCAAGTCAGCAACCACGCTCAAGCCGGTGAGCCTGCCCTTACGCCAGCGATCTCAGGGTTTCAAACCTGGGTCCTCTGCATCCCAGTCCAATGCTCTATCTACTGAGCTACCACCTGGTCAAGCAATGGTGCAATAGACTTGATTCACTTTCTTTTTCTTCAGTTCTCCATTTGAGCTATGACTCTAGTAGCACCTGGCATTGGCTTTGGCTATGGAAAATTCTAAGGCTAGCTGAAGGGTCTTGTGTAGGCCATGCTTTTCTGCCCAAAGGGCTGTGGGATGATTTTTTTTTTGTTTTTGAAGTTCAATAGATTAGCCAGGATTGGCTCTGGGCCAGTCATTCTATATTAACTTCTTCAGGTGTGCCCTTTGACTGCTGATTATATTTTTCTATATCTCTGTATATTTTTTCTGTTTCACTTTTTAGGTTTTCTGCCTCAGGGTTACCAGTTGACAACCTGGGGTTGCATCAGCTCTAATTTCCATAATTACTCATTTTTCAGGTGTTTTAATCTCATTCTTTTATCTTCTGAATTCACTATCTCAAGCATTTTCTCTGTTAATAATTTTTATATTTTATTTATTGATTTTAGAGAGAAGAGAGAGATAGAGAGATAGAAATAAATATATAAAGAGAGGTGGGGGTGAGGAGCAGGAAGCATCAACTCATAGTTGCAAGCCCAGGGTTTCAAACTGGAGTCCTCAGCATTCCAGGTCAACGCTTTATCCACTGCACCAACACAAGTCAGGCTCCTCTGTTAATAATTTTTATTTTTGATCATGTTGGCTCTCTTCCTTGTTTCTAATTGACTAGATTTAAATGGTGGTGTATTGGTCCTCTTTTTGCTTTCTTATTTCTATAATCTCCCTTTTCATCTCATTCAGTGGTGTCATTTTCTTGTCCTCGTGCTCTTATTTCCTGATTCATCTATAGTGCAAAGCACTGGTAGGGATATTTTCTTCTAACTTAGAGTTACATTTTCTTGCAAATATGGGTCTAACTATTGTAGCATCTTCAGGATTAGTCCTCTTCTCTATCTACATCTTCTGGCATGGTGATCTCCTCTATCGTTTGACTTTGAATGCCATGTATATGCTAATCACTGGCATATTCATTCTTTTACCCCATACTTATTTCTTGAACTCAAACTAAATTTCAACTGATTCCTTGATATTCCCACTTATATCTCTAACATGCATCTCAAAATCCACATGTTCTATATGAAACTCTTGAATTTTGTCGGCCACCTCCCAGTCACCTATTTCTCCCTCAGTCTTCTCTATCAGAGAAAATGGCACCAATACTCACCCTATTACTCAAGCGTAGGACCTCAAACTCATCCATCCCCTCATACCCTAAATATAATCCACAACCAAGTCCTGATATTTCTATCTTCCAAATGTGTGCTAGCATTCTGCATATTCTTCATCTCCTCTCTACTGTCATTTCTTGCCTGAATACTGCACTGACTCACTGATACCTACCTGGCCTCCCTTCTTCCACTGTTGCCCCCCTATAACCTCTTCTCCACTTGGGAACCAGGATATGGCCCTGACCGAATAGTTCAGTTGGTTGGAGTGTCATCCCAATGTGCAGAGTTGCCGGTTCAATTCCCAGTCAGGGCACATACAGGAACAGATGGATGTTTCTATTTATCTCTCTCTCCCTTCCTCTCTCTAAAAATCAAGCAATTAAAAAAAATAAAGAAAGAACCAGGATGTGATGTGGTGGTTTAAAACATGCCTGCAAATTCTTCAACATTTCTGTCATCAAGATATGGAATCCAGTTCCCCTTTCCTTGCATATGGACTTAGTCACATGCTTCTAAGAATAGAATGTCCATGACTTCCAAGGCTAGGTCATAAAAGGTGGTTGGCTTCCACCTGGCTCTTTCCTGGGATGGTTGCTCTTGGAATCCATTTACTATTTCTTAAGAGAGCTCAGATCACTTGGAGAGTTATGTGTAAGTGTTCCATCTGACAGCCTGAGCTGAGGTCCCAGCAGACAGCTCATATTAACCAGATATTTGAGTCAGAAAACGTTGAGATGACTCTAGCCCAGTGGTTCTTAACCTGGGTTCTATCAAACCCTAGGCGTTCGATGAGTCGGTCTCAGGGGTTCGGAGAAGCCTCTGTCGCAGAGGCCAGAATAAATTAATACCATTATTTGTTGTGAGTTCATGCACTTTGTTGGTTTTGTTCTTTGAGCAAGGTGAGGTTCATGAACGGCTCATTTTGTGCACCAGTAAAAAAACATGTACCTATGTCTTAAATTTGGGAAAAAAATCATATTTTATTTATCACTAAAGAAGGGTTCGGTGAATGCGCATATGAAACTGGTGGGTTCGGTACCTCAAAAAAGGTTAAGAGCCTGACCTGTGGTGGCGCAGTGGATAAAGCATCGACCTGGGAACACTGAGGTCGCCAGTTCAAAACCCTGCACTGGTCTAGTCAAGGCACATATGGGAGTTGATGCTTTCAGCTCCTCCCCTCTTTCTCTCTCTCTCTCTCTCTTACTCTCTGTCTCTTCTCTAAAATGAATAAAATTAAATTAAATTAAAAAATTAAAAAAAAAAAAAAAAGGTTAAGAACCACTGCTCTAGCCCGTGTCATTGTTTAAAAGCAGTAGTTTAAAACATAAGAGACCTTGAGCAAGAACCACCTAGTTGAGTCCAGTAAGGCTCCAGAATTGTGAGAAGAGTACGAGGGCTGTTGTTTTACACCACTAGGCTTAAGGTGGCTTGTTACATGGCAATAGATAATTGATATGCAGAGTGATTTTCAAACATAAATCATATTATGTCACTCCCCCATTGAGAACATTTAATGGTTTAGTATTAAGATTAAAATAAAACCAAATCGTAGCATGATCTGGGTTTGCCTATCATCTTCTACCTTTTCTCTCTTGTTCATTGTGCTGCAGCCACATGGGCTTATTTTTCTGCTCTGGAAAACACCAAGTGTTTTCTCTTCTCAGGACCTTTGCACATGCTCTTCCCTGCATGAAATGGACTTCCCATACTTCTTGCCATGGTTGATTCTTTCTCATCTTTCAGGCCTTAGCGCAAGCATTATCTCTTTAGAAGATTTCATTCTCATTGGTCTAAAGGCAGAACTTATCCTCCTTCCCATCACATTACCCTGCTTAGTTCCCGTAGAGAACATACCACACTCACAAATGAGCTTGTTACTTATTTTTGTTTTTATTTTATTTTACAGGCAGAGAGAGAGAGAGAGTGAGAGAGAGGGATAGATAGGGACAGACAGACAGGAACGGAGAGAGGTGAGAAGCATCAATCATTAGTTTTTCCTTGCAACACCTTAGTTGTTCATTGATTGCTTTCTCACATGTGCCTTGACCGCGGGCCTTCAGCAGACCAAGCCACCCCTTGCTGGAGCCAGCAACCTTGGGTCCAAGCTGGCGAGCTCGGGGTCTCGAACCAGGGTCCTTTGCATCCCAGTCTGACGCTCTATCCAGTGTGCCACCGCCTGGTCAGGCCAGTCTCTTCTTATTTGGTTGTGAACAGAACGGAGTGTGTGTTGCTCAAATCTTCACACAAACAGAAATCATTGTTACAGGCTCCCAGTAGATGTGTCTTAGTTGTGACTCAAAATAGCCCTTCAGCAGCAATGGGCTTCTAAATAATGAAAATTCCCCTAACACCTCTTGTCCCTACACTTTGAAAGGGAGGAAATAATAGGGAAGAGAGAAGGTCAAGAAATGAACCAGGCTTACCTACAAAAGTTCTAAGTCCCTTAAAATTGGTTTTACTTCTACTAATACCTCTGAGGTTTTTTGTGTTTTTTTTTCAGTTTCTTTGAATTATGTCTGTTTTTAAAAGTTCCCAAAGGGCTTTTAAACTTTCCTTCCCAGTAAATTCAAACATTGAGTGTTCTGTCATTGAATGAAGCAAATACTGTATACTTGGGAAACCACTTTTAAATAATTGGATTATAGAAAAAAATGAACAAGACTGATGCCAAAGCAGAAAAGAGTGTCACTGTGGTTGTGTCCCTCTGCTACTTTCCCACTTCCTGAGTCCCTTCCTCCCCCAGACTGCCCCCCAGGACTGCTCTTCCAGCCTTTTTGTATGTGTGTGTGTGTGACAGAGACAGAGTCAGCGAGAGGGACAGATAGGGACAGACAGACAGGAAGGGAGAGAGATGAGAAGCATCAATTCATTGTGACACCTTAGTTGTTCATTGAGTGCTTTCTCATATGTGCCTTGACGGGGGGGGAGGGCACAGCAGACCAAGTGACCACTTGCTCAAGCCAGTGACCTTGGGCTCAAGCTGGTGAGCCTTGCTCAAACCAGATGAGCTCGCGCTCAGGCTGGCGACCTCAGGGTCTCGAACCTGGGTCTTCCACATCCCAGTCTGACACTCTATCCACTGCGCCACCGCCTGGTCAGGCTCTCCCAGCCTGCTTGATAAGCAAGTGGCACAGTGTGTAGGAGGGGTTACTGAATCAAATATCCAAAAGGCATTATTCTTGGCTCCATGGACTTCACTTACTTTTCTCTAGTTGTTTACTTATACAGTTCATTCAGTGTGCATTGTCTGGGGGCTTCAGAATATCTAGACCAACTGTTAAACACAATGATGTTGTTAGATCCTTAAAACAACTTCATTTTGTCATTGTGAAGACAGGCAGTCAGGGTGGGTGATTGTCTGATTGCCCACAATCAGGCAGCGAGCTGGAAACACAGGGCCCTGACTCTCAGAAAAAGTGTATTGACTGGCTGCATGGCAGCAGGCGTGGGTTCTTTCTCCACTGGGCAGCTCAGTGACTAAGCACATCATGCACCATACCTGGGGACCTGGGAGCCTTCTTGGCTTCTCCCTTCACCCTTGCCACCACATCTACTTGCTCTCTAAGTCCTATTTGGTTGTAGATTTTAACCATTTCTCCTTTCTGCCTTCTCCTTCTTCAAATTCCCAGCATCATTCTTCAAATCTAGCTATTGTCACCTCTGGAGCACTGCCATAGTTCCTAGCTGGAGTATTTTAAACTCACTGTTTAATTAAAGGTAGAACTCACTACAAAACAGCTAAATTTAGACATGTGCTAGTATTATCACACACTGCCTTTCAAACGATCCAGGTAGCATTCCTGTATGTCTAAAATGTGTAAGCATTTAATTATCATATGATCAGAAAAGGACACAATTTTATCCCAACTTCATAGTACATTAAATATATACAGATTTTATATGTCAAACATACCTTAATAAAGCGGAGGAGGGGAGGACACAACTTAAAAACCAAAATATGTAGGTAGGCACCTTTTTCATTAACTTGAATCATTATTAACTTACTTCAAGCATGGTCTCATTAGACCATAATGAAAATGATTCTTTGTTAATTATTGGATTTTCTTAGACCCCTTTCCCCAAAGCTATTGCTAATGCATTTTACTATCTCTAGAAGTAGAAAATCATTTTTCATTTCTAATTTGCTTAAGTTGCTCCCTGGCATATTTAGTTAAGCTTCCTTCTGGTTCACCAGAACAAAGGCACCCTGGGCTGCCCTGGAGTGAATGTTTGCATTGTCTGACTTTATTATGTCCTATTTCCACGGGGAAAATTCCAGAAGTGATGGGGGAGGCAGATTGTACTAGCTCACAGGCATGGATTTAGAAATATGACAGAGAGCCAAAACAGGGCTCAAAATCCTTTCCTGTGCAAAACAGAATTGGAAGGAAAGCAGTAAAGCAAAAGTTTCACCCTTCCTTCACTTGCTTGGGAATTTCCCCAGTTTTTGCTCCTACTTTTTTTTTTGTATTCTGGAAACCATCGGGAATAAATATTAATCTTGTTTCCAGGGACAATATTTCAATGGAGAGTCCAATAAACACCCTTTCTGATTAAAAACAAAAAGAGGTTACCTGCTCAATTCTCAAAATGTCCCTCTCTTCACTCTCTATTTTCTCCTCTCCTCATCTCTCAGTTTCAGATTTCACTGACTGCCTCTCTACACAACTTTCTTCCTGTCACCTTTTGGTGTTTCCAATGTGCTGTCTTACATTTCTGTGTTTTACATTTTACATTTGGAACTAAGGTTGTTTCATTGGGGCTGAAGGAAAACATATAGGAAAGCAGACATTATTTCAGCCTTCCGTAGCATTAGCATCAGATATGTGTGTTTTGGGTTTATCCCCTTTCCCACGTGTTCTCGGCCATTTGACCCGCTGTGACGTCTTGTACAGAGTAGTAATCAGTAAACACTCTCCTCAGGCTTGGGCGCTTTTCTTCTACTTCAAGAGTAAAGTAACATTTACTCCTACTTGATGAGTCTGGTCTCTATGCAACTAACTAGGAAAAGATGGGGAGTTTTTCTGTCACCTTAGGTGTCTGGGATAGGAGGTTGGAGTGGAGCCAAGTCATCCCAGCCTTTGCCCTCAATTGCAAACAGAGTAGAATGACTCTTAGTTCAGGAGTTTGCGCTGCTCAAGAGTTTGCACAAACACAAAGTTGAGAAATACTTCTTGCTGGAGGCGGGTGCCAAAAGCAAAGGACAAACTGGTTGTTCCCTGATGTAGAGACATTACTGTGTTGGCTTTAGCTGTTCCTTACTGGACTGACCTAAGAGTTTCCCTTCTCTACTTGGTGAGTTACTCAGATTCTTCTGTAATCCAATTTCCTCATTTTTAAATTAGGGGTGAGAGCACGTTCCCTGATATCCTTCATCTTGGCTGTTCTATGAGTTGAGTTAAAAAAAATTGTTTTCAATAAGCACATACCCCAAATAGTACTATTGTCCTCAAGGTAGACTTTACATATATCCATGATCTTGGAATTACCCCAAATGAGGAGGGAGCATTTGAGGAGGAGGTGGTGGTTCCCTTCTTCCTTCCTAGCTTCAGCCTAAGTTACCCTTTACGATCTTTTGTCTTTTGAGAGTAGAGTTGATTTTTATAAACAGCCATTTGAATAAGTGAGTGGTCAAGCATGATCCCACAACTTTGGCTACAACAGTTTCCTGGAGGGTGTGCTGTGAACTCTGAAGTGCTGGCTGCCAGTAACTGAGCCATAGTTCAAACTTATTGCTAAATTCCGAACTGCATATGAAAATATCCTCATATTAAAGGAGGAAAGCACTAGGGACTTCCCTCCCTTTTAAACCATTTTTATTGGTTCTGGAATTTTTAACTGATGAACTTTTTTTAATATAATTTTCCCATTGATTTTGAGGGAAAGGGAGGAAGAGAGATTGGGGGAAAAGGGAACTGAAAGAAAGAGAGGGGAGGATTCATTTGTTGTTCCATTTAGTTGTGCATTCATTGGTTTTCCCTATATACGCCCTGACCAGGGATCAAGCCCACAGCCTGGTGATTCAGGAGGGTGCTCTAACCGACTTGGCTAACTGGCCAGGGCCAGATTTTTGGTGTGTGTGTGTATGTTTTAAATTTATGTTGACAGCCTGACCTGTGGTGGTGCAGTGGATAAAGCGATGACCTGGGAACACTGAGGTCGCCAGTTCAAAACCCTGCACTGATCTGGTCAAGGCACATATGGGAGTTGATGCTTCCAGCTCCTCCCCCCTTTCTCTCTCTCTCTCTCACTCTCACTCTGTGTCTCCTCTCTAAAATGAATTAAAATAATTAAAAAAAATTTAAATTTATGTTGACATGGTTTTAAGTGTCCCACTCAATATAACACCGAGTCATGTGATCTTTGGTGTTTTATATGTCAAAATATGTGGACTAATAATTGCAGAAACATTCTACATGTTCCAGGTTACTTTAAAAACTACACCAAATTTTTATTTACAATTTAGTTTTTAGTTTTCATCAAAGCAGTTAACCATTATATAAAGAGAACAGAATCTTCTTTTTCACCATTTTCCTAGGTTATAGGGTGCCTGCGTGGGCATGGGTGAATGTTGCTGGCTGATGTTTTCTAGCCCAGTATAACAAGGATAACATTTCTAACCTTGTCCTTGTGCAGATAGAATGAAAAGCCACTTTCATTGGTAGGGGGCTATTTGGGAATTCAGGCATCATTTGGGTGGCTGGATTTATAGGGTTTTTTCTTCTCCACCAGAAAAATTCCTCAATTTCATAATTCTGTCCCCTTCCCTACTTTCTGTACACCATCTGTGATAAGCAGCTGCTGACATGGCTCTCAATAATCTTGCCTTCTGGTATTCACTCCCTTGTATAATACCCTCCTCTTGAGTGTGGGTTGGACCTGGTGACTTGCTTCTAAAGAATAAAATACAGCCATGCACCCCTTAACAACAGATGTGCATCATTAGGTGATTCTTTTCATAGTTTGAACATCATGGAATGTTCTTATATAACCCTAGACAGTATAGGCTACTACACACCTGGGTTATATGGTATAGACTGTTGCCCCTTGGCTGCAAGCCTTATAACATGTTACTGTACAAAACAACACAAGATTAATTCAAACACAAAAGAAGATGATGCAATGAAGAGGTGCGACAAACATGTATGAGGCTGCTGCTGGTGTAATAGTTTATAGCAGACTATTTTTTTTAATAAGTAGAAAGAGTACACTCTAAGATAATGATAAAAATTGTAGTATGGTACCAGTAACATAGTCATTGTGCACTGCATATAACTGTATGTGCTATACTTTTACAAGACTGGTAATAAGTTTGTTTATACCAGAATCACAAATACAACACGTAATGTCTTGTGCCACAATGTCAAGATGGCTACGATGTCCCTGGATGATGGGAATTTTTCAGCTTCATTATTATTTTATGGGACCACCATTGTATACACAGTCTGTGGTTGACCAAAACATCATTATGCAGTGCATGACAGCACTCAAAGGTGATGTGATGTCACTTCCATAATTAGGTTATGAAAGGTTGGACTTCCTTCTCATTCACTAGTACTCTCTCTCGCCGGCACTCCCTCCCGTTCTGTCTGCTTGTTCACTCCGATTAAGCGAGCTGTCATATGGAGAGACTCAGAAGCAAGGAACTGAGGGTGGTCTCTGGGTAACAGCCATTTAGGAACTGAGGCCCTTGGTCCAACAACCAGTGAAGAAGTAAATCCTGCCAAAAGCACAGGAGGGAGCTTCCAAGCAGAGCTGCCGCGGTTGAACCTTCAGATGAGAATGCATACACCCCTGGCTGACTCTGTGATGCAGCCCTGTGAGAAACCCTGAGACAGAGGACGGAGCTGAGTTGTGGATTTGTGGGAGTCTGGATTCCCAATTGAGAGAAATTGTTAGATAATAACTATTGTTTTAAGCCACTAAAGGTTTTAAGGTTTGGGGATAACTTGTTATGCAGCAAGAAATAACCAATACATCATCCATTATTGTCAATAACCCTTTCTTAACATTATTTTACCCACCATAACTTCTTTTAGTGTATCGAGTGGTTGGCTTACAGATTTCATTGTTTTGAAAAATTTTATCAAAGGAGTTAGACTCAGTCATCTATAAAGTTTCACTCAGCTGTAAATTTCAGAGTTAAATTAACCAATTATTTTGCCATTCTCTTGAAATAAGAAGGGTTAATTTAATTGACTGCAGTTGCTGGCTCAAGACTGACTGGCTGGCGGTGCGGAGGGCAGATGGTGTGAGCCGACTGGGGCGGAGTGCGCAGCCGTAACTCCTACGAGCTCCTCTGCTCCTCCACCCTCCAGAGCTGCACAGGGGCCCACAGTCAGACCCCCGGGGCCCACTGTCAGACCCCCTCTCCCACTTGGAATGCGCTCTGAACTCCGACTTGCTTCTAATGCTATATGACTTTATACCTGTCATATAGCATTATTAAAGATACTTCTGGGATTACTTTTTTCTTTCTTTTTCAAGAACATTTGAATTTATGATAAGTTCCATTCCTCCGAGGGCATTGAGACAAAGACAGGTTAAGTGGCCCACCCCTGGCCAGACCCTGGACTCCTCCGTCCGTATACTAGGGCATGTCTAATCTTGAAGTACCTTCATTGGGAAATGAACCTAAGCCTCCTTTAGAATGGTGATGATGCTACCAGCACACCTTGATTCCCCTGACTTGGACATTTCATGCTGCTGCTTAAATTCTCTAGAACTATATGAAAGTGATACTGTCAGCTTTAAACTAGTTTCCATCTTTCTTTTTCTTTCTATTTTCCCTACTTTCTGTCCCTTTCTTCCTCTCTTTATACCTCCTTATATCATCTGCTATAGGTAAAGGCATTAAAAGAGCTTTTAGGAAAAAGATTGATAGTGCTTAGTTAAAAATTTAAACAAACAATGAATTCCAGAATTCTTTCCACCTCATCCCCAGGCACTCTAATAAGCTTTGATGACCCCTGTTTTGAGGTTACAGTCTGTGGCCAGCGCCTGGCCAACTGGCTGTCTGGTATATAGTGGAGGTTGTTGTGAATAACAGGCTTCCTGGGGCTGCAGCAGCCTGTGAGTAAATGGAAGGTCATTTCAATAGTCATGAAGATCCCAAATGTCTCTGGCTTTCACCCGCCCCTACCTTGCTGTTGTAATATCTTCCCCCGTTGGAGGACACATTCTACTGGCATTCCTGAGAACTGGTAGGTGTGCTACCACAGAACATCTGTCATCTTTGAGTGACATCCACAGGCCTTACCCCTGCTGGGTCAGAGGCATCCTTGTAGATACTGGTGTCCCTGCTGAGGGCACTGTGCTCTGAAGCTTCTGGAGTTAAAAAAAATGCTTAAAGTGCCAGTATCAGTAAAGGGCCTATGGGCAAGCATCACAATCAACTCTGGCTAACTAAAAAGAAAAGGAATGCATTAAAAGAATATTGGATAGTTTGCAAAATTCCTGGATGGCCAAGGAAAACATGATGGAAAATTATAGACAGCAACAAAGGCCCAGATCCAATCTGCTCTGGTAAAAACACCTCTCCCTGGTTGGGCATCTGGCCTTCCCCCACTGGCACCAGAACCCTATCATTGTCACCTTTAGAAACTAGACATAGATGCTGCCACTGCATCTACCCGCTCTAACACAAGGCCTGTGGGGCTCTCCACATTCTATCTCCAACAGTGCTGGGAAAACCAAGTGTCTGGTGTTTTCAGCTTTTTCAGTAGGATGTGGGCTCTGTGGAGAGGTTTAGATCCTAGATACCTAGGAGAGAACCAGATGTTCATTGCAGTGGGGCTAGATCCCCTGATGTTATTGATGCGTTGAGTCCCAGCCCTATGAACCACACTGACACTTGTGCATCAAAGTGGGCCCCAGTGCCCATAGAAATATGTGTGACAACTACTTCTTCAGCTTTCACTGTGGTCCCTCCTTCCCCAGGGCTGAATCTGACTCTGGGTGAACTAGCTCTTTCATGCCCCTGCTCACCTTTTTCAAAACACCTACTGAAATCTGTTCCTGGTGGGACCTCTCATCTGCCCAGGGTAACAGTTCTTCCACCACATCGGAAGTCAAGGAAATCACGAAAACTCCCTCCTAAATACATGGCTACCTCCAGAACAGGAAAGTGATTGTGGGGGTTCGGATAAGTATGATAGGGTATCCTGGCAAGCAGGAGCTGGGACATAAATGTGTTCATATCTGTGCCTCAGTAACTCTCTTTGTCCTAAGTACCCATCTGCATCTACTGACTTAAATGGGGAGCTTTGGAGGAAAACCAACTTCAATCCTGTCTACTATTTAGAACTATATGAATATGTAGAAAGGACTTGTGGAAATCCAGTGGAAGCAAACTGTGGAATCTACCATATTCCTAACAGTGCCTGCTGTGCAAGCAGATGTTTAAATAGAACGAGGTGAGGAGAGAGGAGCAGGAATACAGAGGGAACATCAGTGGGTCTGATGTCCGAACCCATCCGAGGAAAGTTTTTGCTCCAGAAGAGATACAATTGAAAAAATGATTTTATTACACATTCCACCACTTTGGGGCCCAGACACAGCCTCCACAACTGAGCATAATACTGAGGGAGGGAGGCATGACATGTGCTGGCACGGTAGATGGAACATTGACATGGAATGCTGAGGTTGCCGGTTCAAAACCCCGGGCTTGCCTGTTCAAGGCACATACAGGATGCTACGAGTTCATGCTTCCTGCTCCTTTACCCACCTTTCTTTCTCTTTCTCATCTCTCTAAAATCAACAAATAAAATCTTTTTAAAAAAACACTGAGAAAGGGAATTGTTTGATTTTTTTTAATGAGAGAGAGAGAGAAACAGAGATAAGGACACACACACAGAGAGAGGGACAGACAGACAGGAAGAGAGTGAGATAGGAAGCATCAATTCTTAGTTGCGGCACTTTAGTTATTTATTGATTGCTTCTCATATGTGCTTTGACCGGGGTGGGGGTAGGGGTGGGGGGAGATCCAGCCAAGCCAGTGACCCCTTGCTCAAGCCAGTGACCTTTGGGCTTAAGCCAGCAACTTTGGGGTCATATCTATGATCCCACGTTCAAGTCGGTGACCCTGTGCTCAAGTCAGATGAGCCCGCCCTCAGCCGATGACCTTGGGGTTTTGAACCTGGGTCAGGCTATTTTACTTGCTTTTCATAGACATTCATGGCTGGGGAACCAGCAGGACTTTGTAACAGCATGATATGGAGCAGGTCAGCTCAGAAGTGGCTCCTCTATGGAAATGCTGGTTTGCCTGCCAGGATTTGGGTTTGGTAGCAATAATTACGCTGAAGCAAATGGCAGCAGTGGATTGCAACTAGTCAGCGTGGGATCTACTCACTGGCATCTCTGAGAAGCTGTGTGGACCAGCAGCTACATGGACTTGGCTCAGCCAGCTGGGACACTAGCAACAGGGGACAATTTACAGACAGTGACAGTGACTCAGGGAAAGAGAGGCCAGAGGCAGTGGTGTATTTGGGATCAGAGAGGCATTTTTGAGGTCTCGTGGCAGCCATGACTGCACAGTCTTGGTTAAGTGAGCAAAGAAAAGATTGATGATAATAATGGTGATAATAATAGCTAGTGTCTATGAAGCATGCCAGATACTATTCTAAGTGATTGCCATGTATTTATTCATGTAGTTCTCACTACAACCCTACTAGGTAGATATTATTATTATCCTCCTTTTACAGATGAGGAACTTAAGTTTGGATTGGTTGTGATGTGACAGATTGTGGTTTCCAAAGATGGCTGCCATATCTCCTAACCCACGTGTTATTCTGCAATGTGACCTGTATTTCCAACCCATTGAGAGATGGATTTATTCCTTTCCACTTGCATCTGTGCAGGCTTCTGATTCTCTTGTAACATATGGAATGAAGCAGAAATGAGGTAAGATGACTTTTAAGGCTAGTTCAGAAAAGAAAATGTGCTCTTCACTTTGTTTACTGGAATATTTATCCTGGAGCCCTGAGCTACCAGGGAAGAAGTCTGACAGCCCTGAGGCTGCCATGCTGTGAGAAAGCTCAAACTAACCCACATAGAAGGACCACACAGAGAGGTCCTGAAACTACATGAAGCAGGAGAAAGAGGCCAGCCCACCTGTTCCTTCCCAGCCAGCCCACCTGTTCCTTCCATCCCTGTGCTGTTCCCATTCTAAGTGCTGTCTGATTTCAGCCACACGAGAGACACCGAGCCAGCCAAGCTCTTCCTAAACTCCAACCCATAGAAACCATGAGAAATGAAAAAATGATTGTTGCTGTTTGAAGCCAGTAAATTTTGGCATAATTTGTAATGCAGCCATAGATAAGTAACAGGTAACTTGCCCATAGCTTGTATGTAGTGGAGCTGAGATTTGAACTATCAGTCTGGTGAAACAAAAGACAATACATGCACACATGAAGACACTTTTTATTTTGACATCTCCAGATCTATCTTGCATAATCATCCAGTGTTTAAAATTCAAAAGATTCAGTTATATCTTTAATATGATCTTGTTTATACCTATCAGCTGATGGGGTCTGCATTTTAAATTAGTTGTTAAGTGTTCTTCTAAATAACTACACAAATTAATGTGTTTCATGGAGTTATTGAAATATAGTCCAAAATTAAATTTTGGATAGCATTTACCCAATATGATTATTTTTTGTTTTCAAACAGCAGTTTATTTTAAGATTAATTTAAGATTTATTTTTTTTAAACTTTTTTATTTTATTCATTTTAGAGAGGAGACACAGAGTGGGAGAGAGAGAGAGAGAAAGGAGGGAGGAGCTGGAAGCATCAACTCCCATATGTGCCTTGACCAGACCAGTGCAGGGTTTTGAACTGGCAACCTCAGTGTTCCCAGGTCGACACTTTATCCACTGCACCACCACAGGTCAGGCTAATTTAAGATTTATTTTAAGATTAATTGCTTCTGGAAGAATTTATTTTCACTGAATGCTGCATTTTTCTTTTACCCATAGACACAAAGATTAAGATCACACAACTGTTAGCATTTATTGAGTACTTACTGTGTGCCAGGCACCATATGTTTAACTCTCTCCAAAGCCTCTGAGACAGGTACTATTTCCATCCCATTTTATAAATGAAGATACTGAAGCAGAGGGAGGTTAAGTAGTAACTTTCCAGGTAAATGCAGCCAGTGAAGAGGTAGAGCAGTATTTCCAACCCATGTTCTAAACCAATTGCCTCTCTGCCCTTAGTCCAGACCAATTCCTCTGATGCTCAAAATGTGCCTTCATGTGCTATGCTTTTGTGAAATGTATTTCTAATATAAAAGATCAGGCTTAGCTTGTGCTGTGTGCAACTCATGGCCAAAAGGTTGCTAGAAGGGACCTGGTGCCTAACACAGAGGCATCTTCTACAAAATAATTTCTATGCTAGCAAGAAAAGGTCACCACTAAATTATTGAGGAAGGTAAAACCTTTTGTTAATTATTTTTGAATAATTTATTCTTGGGCGTCCTGTCAGTTGTTGAGGTCTTCATAGAGTGTCTTGGGAAGTCTCTAGGAAGTTTAAAAATAACCAAAATAATAAATATTCATAGTAGCTATATTTGAAGACAACTGTTTATTTTTTATTTTAACACATAGTCCCACTATGATGAGTTCAGCATCTTGGCAGGTAAAATATGTTTTACTTTAAACAGAAAGCATGCACATTGATTAGCTCAAAAGTTTTCTTGTTTTCATACAGTAAAGAAAAATGTATGCAAGAAAAGGTGTGGTCTGACCTGTGGAGGCACAGTGGATAAGGTGTTGACCTGGAATTCTGAGGTCACTGGTTGGAAGCCTTGGCTTGCCTGGTCAAGGTATATATGAGATGCAACTGCGAGCTGATGCTTCCTGCTCCTTCCCCTTCCTTCCTTTCTCTCTCTCTCCTCTCTAAAATTAATAAAATCTTAGAAAAAAAGAAAATAAAAGGTATAGTGTGCAGAGAAAACAGGCATAGTTGGCATCTGGCTTCACTACTGGCAGAAAGGAGTGTAAAGCATGAGAAATTAACTTATCTCCTTATGGGTGGCATACAAGCCTCCACACAGAATCTCAGAAATCCTTAGGGACAGAACCCTGTAAAGCCAGGACTTGCTGCAGTCACATAAACTGAGTATTAAAGATGATAGAATATAGGAGATATAGGGATAGTTATGTTAATCAAGCAGGATGAAAAGTAGTCTGGAAATAGCCATACAGAGGAGGGAGATGTCCCAATTTGTCTCCTGCGAGGACTATGGAGAAAACATTGATTAGGACACAGCTGGTTTCCAGGAGGAGACTAGGTTTGGTGAGTAAGAGAACTAGAGAGCTATAAGGAAATAAGCATGTTTCAGTTACTCTTGCTGCATAACGTATAACCCCAAAAGGTTAGGGGCTGAAAACAACAATTTTTTTTCCCATGGTTCTGGAAGTTGATTGTATTCAGCTAAGTGGTTTTCACTAAGATCTGTCATGGTGTTGCCAAGGCCAGGGCTGGAGTTACTTCAAAGGCTTCTTCAGCCCCATGTTTGGCAACTGAAGTTGGCTGTCAACTGAGGCCAGACGGGTTGTTGGCTGGAAGATCTATGTGCAGCCTCTCAGAGTGGTATGAGCTTCCTCACAGCATGGCAGCCAGGTTCAAAGAGCAAGCATCCCAAGAAGACCACAGAGAAGTGTAATTACCTTTTATGATCCAGCCTTGGAAGGTACAGAGCATCATTTCTGCCCTAGTCACCAACCCTCGTGGATGCAAGGGGAAGGAACATAGCCCCAACCTCTTCATGGGAACAGGGGCCAACTTTACAATGAAGGAGAACATGTGGGATGGGAGATCTTGTTGCAACCATCTTGGAAAATGCAACCTTTCATAGAGGGTAAGTACAAAGAGCAGAAGATTAGAGCTTAAGATTTCAGAAATCTGGCCTTTCAAAAGGATCACAAGGGCTGCTCCTGTGGGCAGCTTATGTAGAATGGAAGCAAAGGTCATCAGAGTTGAGGAAGATATGGGATGGTGAGTCAGGGGAATTGCATGGTTATCTGCATGGACACTGACATATTCAGGGAAACAGAGGACTCGAGAGAGGTGTAATGAAGGCAGAGAGGGCAAAGGCTATTGTAAAACCTTTCTGAGTTTTTGCCTTTTGTTTTGGAATGGTGAAAAGAATAATCTCTGTGAGGAGGACTTCTCTTTTATTTGGGAAAAGATATTTGCTGTGGGCCCATTGTTTGTGCAGAGGTACTAATAGGTGACATATCTTCAGTATTCATTCATTAATTCACTCAAACTATACTTACTGAGTACCTACTCTGTGGTCAGGTCCTGTTCTAGATGATGGTTTACTAGTTAACAAAGCAGACAAAGATCCCTGCTCTTGTGAGGCTTATATTCTGTGGGAGAGACAGAGATAAAATATTTTTTTGTGTGTGACAGAGACAGAGAGAGGGACAGATAGGGACAGACAGACAGGAAAGGAGAGAGATGAGAAGCATCAATTTTTCATTGCAGCACCTTAGTTGTTCATTGATTGCTTTCTCATATGTTCCTTGACCGGGGGGGGGGGCTACAGCAGACTGAGTGACCCCTTGCTCAAGCCAGCGACCTTGGGGTCAAGCTGGTGAGATGTGCTTAAACCAGATGAGCCCGCGCTCAAGCCGGCAACCTGGGTCTTCTGTGTCCCAGTCCGATGCTCTATTCACTGTGCCACTGCCTAGTCAGGCTAAAAGAGATATTTTAAAATAACTATTACATATATTAAGTTAAATGGGGACAAGTTCTAGAGGGAAAATCTAAATTCTCTGTGCATTTAATTTTATTTTTAAATTACAGTTGACATACAATATTATATTAGTTTTAGATGTACAACCCAATAATTAGACATTTATGTAAATATGAAGTGTTCACCCTGATAAAACTAGCTCCCACCTGACACCATCTATAGTTATTATAATATTAATGACAGTATTCCCTGTGCTATACTTTATATCCCCACGACTGTTCTGTAACTACTATTTTATACTTCTTAATCCCTTTACCTTTTCCACCCAACCCCCCACCCCACTCCCATCTGGCAACCATCAAAATGTTCTCTGTATCTATGAGTGTTTCTATTCTACTTGTCCATTTATTTAGTCTTTCTTTGACCCATTTAAGTTAGCACAGGGGGCCCCAAACTTTTTACACAGGGGGCCAGTCCACTGTCCCTCAGACCGTTGGAGGGCTGGACTATAAAAAGAACTATGAACAAATCCCTATGCACACTGCACATATCTTATTTTAAAGTAAAAAAACAAAACGGGAACAAATACAATATTTAAAATAAAGAACAAGTAAATTTAAATCAACAAACTGACCAGTATTTCAATGGGAACTATGGGTGCGGATGCATCCTGTGCTCCTCTCACTGACCACCAATGAAGGAGGTGCCCCTTCTGGAAGTGGGAAATGCAGAGGGGGAGGATAAATGACCTCAGGGGGCTGCATGCAGCCAGCAGGCCGGCAGTAGTTTGGTAACCCCTGAGTTAGCATAACAACCACTAGAACCATCCATGTTGTTACAGATTTCATCCTTTTTTATGGCTGAGTCACATTCCATTGTATGTATGCACCAGTTCTTTATCCATTCATCTACTGATGAACACTTAGGTCGCTTCCATATTTTGGCCATTGTAAATAATGTTGCAGTGAGTATTAGAATGTATATGTCTTTTCAATTTAGTGTTTTGGGTTTCTTTGGATAAATACCCAGAAGTGGAATTGCTGGGTCCTTTTCTGACTCTTGTTATAAGCTTTCTTTTAAAGTCTGTAAGTATTGCTATCCCAGTTTTTGTTGTTGTTTCCAATTTCATGAAAGAACTTTTTCCATCCCTTTACTTTCAGTCTGTGTTTGTTTTTTTATCTAAAGTGAATCTCTTGTAGACAGCATATATAAAGATCTTGTTTTGTTATCCGTTCAGCCACCCTATGTCTTTTGGTGGGAGCATTTGACCCATTTGAATTTAAAGTAATTGCTGACAGATATGTATTTATTGTCATTTTATTATTCAAATTTTAATTTTATTTTTTTTCTTTCTCTTAAAGAAAACTCTTTAACATTCCTTGTAATACTGGTGGTTTGGTGGTGATGAACTCCTTCATTATTTTCTTGCTTGGGAGCTCTTTATCTATCCTTTGATTCTAAATGATAGCCTTGCTGAGTTGAGTAATCTTGGTTGTAGGTCCTTGTTTTTCATTTCTTTGGATATTTTGTGCCAATCCCTCCTGGCCTGAAATGTTTCTGTTGATAAACTAGCCTACAGTCTTATGGGAGCTCCCTTGTATATAACTAACTGTTCTTTTCTTGCTGCTTTTAAGATTGTCTCTTTGTCTTTAACCTTTGACATTTTAATTATGATGTGTTTTGGTGTGGGCCTTTTGGGGTTCATCTTGTTTGGGACTCTCTATACTTCCTGGACTTGTATGTCTTTTTTGTTCACCAGGCTGGGGAAATTTTCTGCCATTATTTCTTTAAATAGGTTGGTTTGTTTGTTTTTTATAGAGGCAGGGAGAGAGAGAGACAGGAACATCAAGCTGCTTCTGTGTGTGCCCTGACCCGGGAATCAAACCAGCAACCTTACCTACCATTACATTCCTTTACCTCCCCCCATTTATAATTTTCTTAACTATTTTTTTCCTCGTGTATTTAGAACCATATCAGACAATATTATACTTTTTGCTTCAATCCTCAAATATAACTTGAAAAACTGAAGAGCAAAGGATTCTATTGTACCTATCCATATTTTTGGCTCTTCTGGTTTTTCTTTCCTACTGATGTTCCAAGTTTCTTTGTTTTTACATTTTACATTTTTACATTCCCTTTTTGCTCTGGGTGGATGCTCCAACCAACCAACCAAGCTATCTGGCCAGGTCTAAATAGGTATTTTATTTTTTGTTTAATTTTATTTATTGATTTTTGGATTGTGGGGAGAGAGAGAGAGAAAGAAAGAAAAAGGGGAGAGGAGCAGGAAGCATCTACTCATAGTAGCTGCTTCCTTTATGTGCCTTGACCAGGCAAGCGCAGGGATTTGGATCAGCGACTTAAGCATTCCGGGTTGACACTTTATCCACTGCTCCATCACAGGTGAGGCTAAGTTTTTGATTTCTTGCTCTCTCTCTTCTCCTTTTGGTATCCTTATGATGTGGATGTTGTTACACTTAATGTTTTCCCAAGAGCCCTTTAAACTATCCTCATTTTTAAAAATTATTCTTTCTTTTTGCTGTTCTGATTGGGTGTTTTCTGCTACCTTGTGTCCCAAATCACTGACTTGATCCTCGGCTTCAGCGAATCTGTTGTTGATTCCTTCTAGGGTATTCTTCATGTCAGTTCTTGTACTCTTCATTGCTGACTGGCTCTTCTTTATAGTTTCTATATAATTTTTTTAATCTTATTGAAGTTCTTATTAAGTTCCTAGCGCATCCTTATAACTCATGAAATTTGTATCTGGTAGTTTTCTTGCCTCCCTTTTATTTAATTATTTTTCTTGAGATTTTTCCTGTTCTTTCATTTGGGATATGTCTTTTTGCCTCCCCATTTTGGCTGCCTCTCTGAGTTTGTTTCTCTATATTAGGTAGATCTGTTATGCCTCCTGCTCTTGATAGAGTGGCCATGTATTTAGGTGCACTGTAGGGCCCAGTGGTGCAGCCTCCCCAGTCACTGGAGCTGCATGGGCTATGTGCACCTTCCTCCTGTAGTTGAGCCTTGATTGCTGTTGGCAAGTCAATGGGAGAAAGTGACTACCAGGCTGATAAGCTATGAGTACTGGCTGTCACTCCAGCCAAGGGGCTGCTGTGTAGGGTTGACCCCACAGAGCAGGATTCCCTTCAGCAGGTCTCTCGTGCTCCCAAGTCCTCCTCTTGAGTGTGTCTCTCATGAAGATGGTTGGGCAGTGCTCCAGGAATGATCTGAAGCTGGCCAAGGGGTGGGCTGGCTCTGTGCTTTCCAGGTGGTGAGGCCAGCTGCAGCCTGTGCCCTGCTTGGGGGTGATCTGCAGATGGCTGCTATTTGTCCTGAGCTTGGAGGTGTCCAGGAGAGGCCAAGCTGCAAACAGATTGTGGCTGCCACTAGTGCCTGGCCTAGGGCTATTTAGCAAGAAGAATGGGGTATGCTGAGGCCAGATGCTGCTTTTTTTCTCTTTTATGTTTTATTGCTTTTTAGAGAGAGAAAGGAATGGAGAGAGGTAGAGATAAAGAGAGGGAGAGAAACATTGACTTGTTGTTCCATTTATTCATGCCTTCATTGGTTGATTCTTATATGTGCCCTGACTGGGGATCTAACCCACAACCTTGGCATGTTAGACAATGCTCTAAGCAACTGAGCTACCCGGCCAGAGCAGAGACACTACTTGTTTAAAGTTTGTGAACCTTTGAGAGAATTTAGGAAAGTCTGCAGCATGAGCCAAGGTAGGCCATTTATTTGGAAAAGTCACTGGAAGGGACTTGGGTGGGCCCAAATGATGGTTGGGGTGGGGGTCTCAGGGAATCACCAGGGTAGGGCCAGTGATATTAGTCAAGTTGATAGAGGTTCAGCTATGTTCTCTGCCTGCTCACTTTGTGGGAGGGAGGTGGGCTCAGCACAGGAACAAGTGATTCAGCTAGCCCTACTATCTGTCTGGGAGAAAGCTGCCCTTCCAGCCTTTGCATCAATGCCAGATAACTCAGCTCCTTCCCATATATCCCTGGCACCTTTAGAGCTGGTGCCCAGTGCTGAAGCTCAGAGTGAGTGAGACCATCAGCGAGTAAATCTATGTGTGGGCCCTTTAAGAGGAATACCTGGGACCCTGGCTGGTGGCTCAGTGGATAGAGCATCAGCCCAGGCTTTGGACATCCTGGGTTCAATTCCCGGTCAAGACACACAGGAGAAGCAACTATTTGCCACTCTCCCCTTTCTTTTCTTCACACCCTTCCCCTCCTGCAGCCAGTGGCTTGACTGGTTTGACTGTGACCCTAGGCATTGAGGATAGCTCCCTTAAACTGCATCAGCCTCAGGTGCTAAAAATAGCTCGGTACTACTCGAGCATCGCATCGAGCATCGGTCCTAAATGGGGTTCCTGGGTGCATGCAGAAGTCTACCTTCCTGTCTCCCATCCTCTCACCTAAAAATATAAAAAATAAATAAAAGAGGAACACTTGGGACCCCAGCAGCTTTTCATCTCACTCAACCACTTTTCACAGTCAGAAGTTATGGGCAGTTCTCTTTCTGGCTCTGGAACCCTAGACTGGGGGGCCTAGTGTATTGCTAGGATTCTTTGCTCCTCAGGAGGACCTCTGTAGCTGAGATATTCTACTTGCCCCAATTTTTAACCACCACACCTTGGTGTGGGACAAGCCCATTTTGCCTTGCTGCACCTCCTACCAATCTCAAAGTGGTCTGTAACTCCATAGTTATAGGACTTCTGCTCAGCTAGATTTCAGGTGGTTCTCAATGATGGCTCTTCTGTAGTTTAGTTGTAATTTTGATGTGGTTGTGAGAGGATGCCAGTACTGCATTTACCTTCTCTGTCACTTTGATCATAACTCAAATTCTCTGTGCATTTTAGCTCGTATCACAGTAGTTAAGAGCATGGATCTGGGAGCCAGACTGCTGGAGCTTGAATCCCAGTTCTACAACTTTTTAGCTATGTGATTTTTGGTAGGTTACTTAGCCTCTCTGAACCTCAGTTTCTTCATCTTTAAAACAGAAAATAATGGTTTTTCATCAAAAGTTCTTATCAGGATTAAACGAGTTAATACAGGTAAAAAACTTAGAATAGGATGACAAGGGACGTGAGGCCTGGTAGGGGAAGTCACAGGCTCTAGGGTTCCTGTGGGAGCCATGGGACCAAGCTTAGGTTAGTGAACAATCCATTCATTACATTCTCGTAACAAACTGAGACTCTATGTCAAATTGAGAGATGGTTTCTCAGAGGGAAGCCACACATGCTGGTAGGAAGAGAGGTCACACTTGGTTATAGGCCTGGGTATTAATTGAAGCTCTCCCTCTTATGGTAATTGGGCAAGTTACTTAACCCTCTGAGACTTACTTTTCTCCCATGAAAACTGGGGATAATGATACCTACCTTGTATAGATCTTATAAAGTTTAAATATAACATACAATATCAAGAGGCTGACACAGTATCTAATATGTAGACATGTGATGAGTGAATTGACTCTTCCCCTGGTGAGTGAGCATGTCATTTGTGTATACTGCTCACAAAAATTAGGCGATATTTAAAAAGGAACATGAAGCAATAAAATATCTCCTAATTTCTGTGAGCACTGTATATAGAATGGTCCACTCCTCGTGCAGTGTTTAAAAATGAGCATTTCCTCTGTACTGACAATAATGAAATAATACCAGAATTCAATATCCCTTGAATGAGAAAGTGAGACATCTTTCTCCTCTTGATAGGACATTCACTTTAAGTGGTGTTTTCTTGAAGGGCATTGGGAAGCCTGGGCTTTCCCAGACTGCTAGAGAAAAATTTCTGGCCAGTGACCACCACATCTCAAGGATCCTGCTGTATTTTGGTTATAACCTTTTCCAAAACTTTGGCAGAAAATGCAGAGTACAGTATTGTAACTCAGCAAAGAAAGTATACGGTAATGAACAAGCTTATAGATATGGTTTTTTGTTTGTTTTTTACAGGGACAGAGAGAGATTCAGGAGAGAGTTAGAGGGATAGACAGACAGGAACGGAAAGAGGTGAGAAGCATCAATTATTAGTTTTTGGTTGCCATCGCAACACCTTAGTTGTTCATTGATTGCTTTCTCACATGTGCCTTGGCCGCGGGCCTTCAGCAGACCGAGCAACCCCTTGCTGGAGCCAGCGACCTTGGGTCCAAGCTGGCGAGCTTTTGCTCAAGCCAGATGGGCCCGCGCTCAAGCTGGCGAGCTCAGGGTCTCGAACCTGGGTCTTCCGCATCCCAGTCCGATGCTCTATCCACTGTGCCACCGTCTGGTTAGGCTAGATATGTTTTTGGATATGGTTCTGGCATGGTGGATTAAGCCAACATAGAAAATACAGAGATACAAATAGAGAAAGACCAGATAAAATATTCTAAGTAAAAAAGCTTAAACATACAGCTTAATTGGGCAGGAAGAAAAGCCATATATATGAGTGAGCTTAGAAGAAGATTCTCCAATCTTGAGATGCCTGCAAGCTTGCCAACATCTTGACTGCAGCTTGTGAGAGACCCTGAGCCAGAGGACCCAGCTAAATGCCACTCAAATTCCTGACTCATAAGAATTAACGAAAAAATAAGGGGTTTTGTTTTAGGCTGCTAATTTTGGGGTAATTTGTTACCTAACAATAAGTAACAAAAGGACAAGGATTACTCAAAATCACTGCATAAAGCTTCTGAAATATTTTTGAGAGCTGAAACCAGGTAAAGCTAATCATCTCCAATAATGGTTTGTTTCTTTCTTAGAGACAGAATAACACACGTGTGTTTTCCTTTTAGTTTTGGCCACTAGGAAGCTCAGAGCCAAATTTATGGCTCAATTGTAATAAGTATACAAGACCTAAGGTTTGCTTATGTGTGTTCTTCATCCTGATTTTTCATTTTTATATTTTTCTATATTACATGAATAATGCTAAGCCATCTCAAAATCAGCTTACAGGCCTGACCTGTGGTGGCGCAGTGGATAAAGTGTCGACCTGGGAACACTGAGGTCGCCAGTTCAAAACCCTGCACTGGTCTGGTCAAGGCACATATGGGAGTTGATGCTTCCAGCTCCTCCCCCCTTTCTCTCTTTCTCTCTCTCTCTCTCTCACTCTGTGTCTCCTCTCTAAAATGAATAAAAAAAAAATAATAATAATAAATTAAAAAAGTAAAATACCTTTAAAAAAAAATCAGCTTACAGAGAACCAAAGCATTCAGACATACTTAAAAACGTTAGGTTGACACCTGTTGAACAGGAGGTGTCTGGAGGTGTTGTTGGAGAAGATTAGGTAATGAAAGCGTGGTTCAAGAATGGGTATTTGGCCAGTTAATTTGGCTTGGGTTACAAAATATCAAGTGATAGTAAAAAATAAAAAATAAAAAGAATGGCAATTAATCATCACCACACCCAAGGGGAGGAACTAAGTGCCTACTAAGTTACATATGGTAATATCTTTTGAAATTTATTCTTTGCACGGGGTCCTCCTACGGCCCTCCCACAACACCCTGCTCTGCTCCTCCCCTTCCAGAGCCCCGCCCCTCTCACCCTCTGGCCCCTCCTCTCCCCTCGGCTCGGCTCTCTGCGCGCGCCGCGCCGCCTCTGTCTCCGCCTGCCAGCCCGGCCTCCCCGGCAGTTGCGCTCTCCGCTCCACCCTCCGCGCCCGCGCGCGCCTTACTCGCCTCGCGGGGATCCCTCCTTTCGGGGCGGTTGGGCCGCGCGCCTGTGGGGGCGGGGCCCGGAGGAGATGGTGGAGCCAATGGGGCACGGCGGCGGTGGCAGTGGTGGCGGCGGCCGCGGAGGCGGTGGCGGTAGCAGCGGCGGCTGGGTCGGGCCCCGACGGGCGGCGGCTGCTGAGGTGGACGCGGAGGGAGGCGGCGGCGGCGAAGGAGGCGGCGGCGGAGGAGGGGGGAAGATGGCGGCGCCCGTCCTGCTGAGAGTGTCGGTGCCGCGGTGGGAGCGGGTGGCCCGGTATGCAGTGTGCGCCGCCGGGATCCTGCTCTCCATCTACGCCTACCACGTGGAGCGGGAGAAGGAGCGGGACCCGGAGCATCGGGCCCTCTGCGACCTGGGGCACTGGGTGAAGTGCTCCGCCGCCCTTGCCTCCAGGTAGCCTGGTTGAGGGGAGCGGGCCGGGAACGGCCGAGCGGGGCGAGGGCGGAGGCTGGGGGTGGGGAGCGCGCTCCGGGAGCTCGGGCCTGGGGGTCGGGGAGAACGGGGCCGCGGGGGGACCCACGAGCGGGCCGGTGGGGCGGGGATGGGGGCGGCGGCCGGGGGCTCTAGTCCGGGGGGCGGCCCAAGACCAGGCCGCCGGGGCGGAGGTGGCGGGGCCGCGAGACCGGCTCGGAGGGATGAGGTGGCAGAGTGCTTCTGGGAGGCCGGAGCGGACCAGGAGCAGTTGGGCAGGCTGGGAAGAAGCGAGAAGGGGGTTCGCGGAGGGTGGGTCCCGGGCGGCTTGACAGATTTACTGGTTCTCGCCACCTCAGGCGGGTCACGGGTGTAGGACCCTGCCCTGGGGAGCCGTGAGGTCAGAGTCCACCCGTGGGATCGCTGCAGTCCGAGGCTGTGCGGCCGGCTTGGGCTCAGTGGTTGTATTTCCCACTGTCTTCCCGGTGCTAGGACAGGTGTTTCCGTGGTCAGGCCTCTTTGTATTCTGTAGCGCTAATGAGAATTTGCAGACTTCTTCAGACGGTGACATTTGCGGGCAAACACGAATTTGACCCTACTCTGGAAGAAGATACCAGCACTTAACATATCTGATTTCTTGGATTCCCCCTCGTATATTTCAATGTGCCTGGCACGGAGTAATGGTCTAAGTTTGGTTTGAGTCTAGTTTAAGCTTCATTTGAGTTAAAAAATGAGTATGTCATGTATAGTGATGTTTTGGGCATTGGGGTGACTTTTAAACGTTGTCGATTAGTGTGTAATGGGATCCCCACAGAAGATTAGAAGTACACACATTGCTAAACTGCAGGTATTGGTTTCTTAGCTGATACTAGGTTTTTAAAAATGTAGTTGATTTATGTTATGTTTTATTTGCATTTAATTTTATTTAGGCAGACTACTTAAAAAAGAATTTGCATTTTAAAAGTGGTTGCTTTTTTAACTTAGGAGGGTTCATTTTATTTTAAATTTTTATTTATTGATTTTAGTGAGAGAGAAAGGGACAGAGAGAGAGAGTGAGAGAGACAGGAACATAGATCTTGTTCCGGTATGTACCCTGACCAGAGATCAAACCAGCAACCTCTGTGCTTCGAGATGATGCTCTAATCAACCGAGCTATCCCGCCAGGCCTAGGAGGGTTCAAAAAAGTAGCAAAAGTGAAAGAAATTATTTCAAAGTCGATAGGTTACAGTTTTTTTTTTTTACAGGGACAGAGAGAGGGATAGATAGGAACAGATAGACAGGAACGGAGAGAGGTGAGAAGCATCAATCGTTAGTTTTTTGTTGCCGTCGCAACACCTTAGTTGTTCATTATTGCTTTCTCACATGTGCCTTGATCGCAGGCCTTCAGCAGACTCAGCAGACTGAGCCACCCCCTTGGAGCCAGGGACCTTGGGTCCAAGCTGGTGAGCTTTTGCTTAAGCCAGATGGGCCTGCGCTCAAGCTGGTGAGCTGGGGGTCTCAAACCTGGGTCTTCTGTGTCCCAGTCTGACGCTCTATCCACTGCGCCACCGCCTGGTCAGGCGATAGGTTACAGTTTTAATGGAGACAGTATGCCTAATATTTTGAGTTTAACAGTAGTCACCTTTCAACAGTTTCTTCCCCTCCTATTGATCTGTAAATTGCTAGGTAGATAGTATTGTATAAGCTTACTAGTTTTATTTTGACCTATGTATTGGTGATTACATGAACAGGCTATAGTATTGGAGTTTGCCTTGTAACTATTTACAAACTTCATCTATTTAATGGAGATACAGAAAATTGGAAATTAAAGTGGCTAGAGCCTGATTTATAGACCAATTTTCTTTTGGAAATGGGCAGAATAAATATTAAAAGCTTTTATTTTGTTAAAGTGAAAAAGGCTTTAAATAAAAGCAGATTATTAGAGACCTCAAGTAGTTTCTTTATTTGACCTAAGTATTGATTGCCATTGAGCAGTAGTATTTAAAAGCGTGACTACAGTATTTAGAAAAATAAAGTTTGAGCTGAGGTTTGAGTGAATAGAGTTTAAGATAAAGAATGAGAAAAGTTAACCAGTGAAAAGAATCCTGAGGAAAGTCCTTTACCAGAATCCAGTGTTAATTCATGTGACTTGCTCTAACAGTTTATTTTCATTTCTCAATCTTTAAGTGTCCTAATTCAAATAGAATGAAGTAGAGATTGAGATTGATGAGAATCATGAGTGTGTGTGTGTGTATGTGTATGTGTGTAAAGTCCTCTAGTATTTTGGGAGGCATCATTGCCTAAAGGAGTATAGTTCTAGGACTTTTGGATTTCAAAGAAATATTTTTCCTTAAAATTGGGAGACTAATAGAGTTGGACAGTTTTTTTTAACCTGCCAGGTATAGCTAATAAAAACAGCAGTAATAATCCACACTATTTACTGTCACCATCATTTCATTTAAATAAAGGATATATATATGTGTGTGTGTGTGTGTAAGTCAGAGGAGGGGAGATAGTGAGACAGACACCTGCCTGCGCCCCCAACCTGGATCCACCCAGCAGCCCTCTCTTGGGCCAGTGCTTGAGAAAATCAAACTATTTTTAGTGCCTGAGGCTGATGTGCTTGGACCAGCCAAGCTATCCTCAGCATCCTGAGCAACACTCAAACCAGTCAAGCCACTGGCTATGGGAAGGGAAGAAAGAGAGAAGGCAGAGAGAGGGTGGGGAGAGAAGCAAATGGTTGCTTCTCTTTTGTGCCCTGACTGGGAATTGGACCCGTGATGTCCATACGCTGGATGGATGCTCTCTCCACTGATCCTACTGGCCAGGGCCAAAAAGGATATTTTAACTCAATTTGAAAGAACAGAATTTCAGAATAAAAGCCTTTTAAATGGGATCATTTAGCTTTATTAAAAATTTTACTTTGTTCTACTTATTCTCATTTTCATGTAGTAAATTAGTAAAAACTGACAAACCTGCATCAGCCTGCCAGCCAACATGAAGTAACCCCTGGTGGACTCCTAGCTCAGCCACTTGTTAGACTGTAGTCTCAAGCTAGTCACCTATCTTCCTGGAGCTTCATTTTTTTATTCATATGTTAAATGGGAGTATTTTTATAATTTACTTTAGCAGATAGATCATAGGATTAAAGGTGATAATGGTATTAATACTTGGAAGAAAGTATGTACTCAATTAGTTATAACTGTTAATTGTAGATTAAAGGTGTTTTTGTAGTGTCTAATAATAAACACCTTTAAATAATATGCATTCTTGCTCATGGTATAGTCATTTATATATTTTAAATGAAAATTGTTTTAGTGTTTATTGCTGGCTTCATGGCAGAATATAAAGATTTAAAGTATCTTTAAAACTATTTTAAAAGTGTGGCAAGAGAAAATAATGCGAAGAATATTTTTCATAGGTAGTTACAATAAGTTACATTAGACCAGTGTTTCTTAACCTTTTTTGAGGTACTGAACCCACCAGTTTCATATGCACATTCACCGAACCCTTCTTTAGTGATATAGGTATATGTTTTTTCACTGGTGCACAAAATGAGCCGTGCATAAACATCAGCTTGCTCAAAGAACAAAACCAACAAAGTGCATGAACTCACAACAAATTACGGTATTACTTTATTCTGGCCTCCGCGGCAGAGGCTTGTTCGAACCCCTGAGACAGACTCATCGAACCCCAGGGTTCGATAGAACCCAGGTTAAGAACCACTGCATTAGACACCTTATAAGAAAGGTTTCAATGTAAAAATAGTACAAATGATCTTAAAAGATTAATAGGCTTGACAATTCTACAGTTCTTAAAACTGTAAAAATAGTATTTGAAAATCATCAAGTACTCAAAAAGTTGCCTTATTTTGGAAAATGTTGGATTAGTATTTCTCACCTGTTTTTTTAAAAAAATTAATAGCATATGTTTACTATTCAACCCCCTCCGCCCCCCCCAGATCAGACATTTTTAGAACTTGTCCAGTTGCCCAAGGTGACACAGTTAATGTCAGGTTGGGGCTAGAAGCCTGGCTTCCAGATTATTATTTAGATCAGGGGTGCCCACACTTTTTCAGCTTGCGAGCTACTTATAAGATGACCAAGTCAAAATGATCTACCTACAATAAAAATGCAAAACATAAATTTATTTCTTCTATATTATCATTATTTAAGTTACTATTGTTACTATTTAATATTGTGTATTCTTCTTTCACCTTTCTCCTTCTCAGCTCTCTTTTCGGAGGAAAGTCAATGTCATAGTTTTTATGAACAGTCCGAAAAAGCCGCTCCACATTTCCCTTCTTTGGAATAGCAATGGCACACAGACAGATGAGGCAAACGCACTTAGAATATGACATAGTGAAAAAAATCCCCTCCCATTCTGTATGAAAGTGGTAGGTTTTAGGCTTCTTACTGGGACCAGCTACGGCACTCATTTTTATACCCTTTTTTGTATTTAGTTTAAATAAATTGAAGGCTAACTACACAGCAATGTAACTGAACAAGTTAGCCCGGTTTAATGCACATGCGTAGGGTGTCAAAAGTTTATACATCAGATTGGCTACCCTGTATGCCAATCAAAAGACAAATGTCTTTTTAATGTCATGCGATCTACCCACACTTCCTTCGTGATCGACCAGTAGATTGCGATCAACGTATTGAGCACCCCTGATTTAGAGTCTCCCCCTCCTTCTATTTTTTCAATTGAATTCTTATGTAGGTAATACATTCATTGCTTCAAATTCCAAAGATGCTAAAACGTATTCAGTGAATAGTCTCCTTCATCCTCCTTTCCCCAGACATGCTGTTGTCCCTCTCCATAAGTAGCCATGCAACTTTCCAGAGCTGTTTTATGCACATACAGTTGTTAATATATTATTCTTCCCATTTTATAAACAAAATTGTATGTTTCTATCTTACCTTATTTTTCCCAGCATTTCCATCACTACCATACTTTTTTTTTTTTTTTAACGGGACAGAGAGAGAGTCAGAGAGAGGGATAGATAGAGACAGACAGACAGAAACGGAAAGAGGTGAGAAGCATCAATCATTAGTTTTTCGTTGAGACACCTTAGTTGTTCATTGATTGCTTTCTCACACGTGCCTTGTCCGCAGGCCTTCAGCAGACCGAGCCACCCCTTGCTGGAGCCAGCGACCTTGGGTCCAAGCTGATGAGCTTTTGCTCAAGCCAGATGGGCCCGCGCTCAAGCTAGCGACCTCGGGGTCTTGAACCTGGGTCCTCCACATCCCAGTCTGATGCTTTATCCACTGCGCCACCGCCTGGTCAAGCGGAATGTTCTTTTTTTATGGCTAAGTTATATTCCATTTTGTATCTAAGGTAGGTTTATAGTTTTGAGTATGTGAAACAGTTTATTTTTATGTTATTATTTATTAGATAATTTTCCATTCGAACAACTGTAAACTGTAAACCTACTTTTGCCCTACCCTGTATGTACCACATTTGATTCCTGATGGGCACTTGGGTTGCTTCCATATCCTGGCTATTGTAAGTAATACTGCTGTGAACATCAGAGGTGCACATATCATTTTGAATTAGTGTTTTGGATTTCTTCAGATAAATTCCCATAAGTGGAATTTCTAGGTCATATGATAGTTCCAGTTTTAATTTTTTAGGAACTTCCATGCTGCTTTCTCCACTGGTTACACCAGTCTGTATTTCCACCAACAGTACACGAGGGTTTCCTTTTTTTTCACATCCTCGCCAACAGTTTTTTTTTTTAAATAAATCATGATAGCAATTCTGACAGATGTGAGGCAGTATCTTATTGTAGTTTTAATTTGCATTTCCCTTATGATGAGTGTTGTTGAGCATCTTCTCATGTCTATTGGCCACCTTTGGAGAAATGTCTATTTAGGCCCTCTGACCATTTTTAAATTGGATTTTTTTTTTTTTTGGTGTTACGTTATGAGTTGCTTATATGTTTTGAATATTAACCCTCCTCCCTTATCAGTGTATCCTTGGCAGATGTCTTCCTCCATTCAGTAGGTTGTTTTTTCCTCCTGTTGCCTTCTTTCGCTGTGCAAAAACTCTTGAGTAGATATAGTCCTGTTTGTTTTTTCTTCTGTATCCCATGTTGGAGGAGACATATTCACAAAAATATTACTAGAGAGAGTTTTCTAGTAGTTAGTTTTGGCTAAGATGAATTCAATAAATAAAATATGGATTCCTATGTTATTGTTTCTTAGTATGGAAATTTCAGAAGCAGTATAAACTCAAAAAAGTGCAAGATGCCTGACCAGGTAGTGGTGCAGTTGATAGAGCGTCGGACTGGGATGCGGAAGACCCAGGTTCGAGACCCCGAGGTCGCCAGTTTGAGCACGGGCTCATTTGGTTTGAGCAAAAAGCTCACCAGCTTGGTCCCAAGGTCGCTGACTTGAGTGAGGGGTTACTCGGCCTGCTGAAGAGCTGCGGTCAAGACACATGAGAAAGCAATCAATGAACAACTAAGATGTCGCAACAAAAAACTGATGATTGATGCTTCTCATCTCTCTTTGTTTCTGTCTGTCTGTCCCTATCTATCCTTCTCTCTGACTCTCTCTGTCCCTGTAAAAAAAAAAAGAGTTCAAGAGGAATAGAGAGATATCACAAAGAAATGAATTGGACTGCCATGCATTACAGTTACCTGTTAATAGTGCTTACTGTGTTCTAAATGCTTTACACATATTATTTGTCTTAATCAGGGGTCCCCAAAATTGTACACAGGGGACCAGTTCACTGTCCTCCAGACCGTTGGAGGGCCGGACTATAAAAAAAACTCTGAACAAATCCCTATTCACACTGCACATATGCACAGGCATCATAAGACGTGCTTCCGGAGCCCTGACGCGTGTGTCCTGTGTCACCGGGAGTAGAACTGTACGTGAGCGACGCCATGCGGCACTGCCACATACGGTACTCCAGTAGCACAGGATGTGGATGCATCCTGTGCTCCTCTTACCACCAATGAAAAAGGTGCCCTTTCGGGAAGTGCTGTGGGGGTCGGTTAAATGGCCTCCGGGGGCCCTTAGTCTTAATGGTGCTGTGAGGTACTTTTATCACCATTTTACAGATGAGAAAACTGAGTTACACAAAATGTAAATGAGACTTGATTTAGATAGTATAGTAGCAGAGGCCTGATTCACACCTAGCTGGTCTGGCTCAAGAGTCCAAGCTCTTTACCACTACTTTAAATTCTATTTAGATCTAATATTGATAACAGTGATACACATATTAGCCAAATTTTTAAAAATATACAAACATTGGTGCCATTCTTTTTTTACATCTGTATGCGAAAATGCTTGTATTATATAGTTTTTGTATGTTTAGAGCAATTTTAAAGCAAGGACATTATTATAAAGGCATGGTGTTCAAGAAGTAACTTCCTTGAGTGTTTACCTTCTAAACCTAAACTTATGAAGATAATGGCATTTGTAACACTTAGAGAACAGATATGTAATAGGGTGACTTATCAGGAAGACTTAACAGAATGGCCAAGGGAAGAAAGGTAAAGTGGATCTAGGTATATGGAGTGGAGGGGAGTAATGAGTTAGTCTGTATTTGTATTAGGGTGGGGTAGCACTTTCTGGTAGAGGTGTTGAGTCATGTGGACTTACTACAGGAAAATTGGGCCTGGAATGTGATGCTGACTAAATCACTATGCAGAACTAGGAATTAAAGAGAGATTCATTTCCTTGATTCGGAAGAGCTCTAGGGAACAGCATGAGGAAATGCAGAAAACGGTGGCCATTTGGGGGAATATCAAGTGGTCATATTTGAGATCTATATCTATCTATCTATATATATTAGATTTTATATATTATTCATTTTAGAGACAGAAAGAAGGGTGGGAGGAGCAGGAAGCATCAACTCCCATATGTGCCATGACCAGACAAGCCCAGGGTTTCAAACTGGTGACCTCAGCGTATAGGTTGACACTGTATCCACTGTGCCACCACAGGCTCAAGTGGTCATATTTGAATGTAGTACAGACCCATCTGTGTTGTGAAGGGACTGGGATCTATAGCTTGCCAAGAAAAATGCAGAATCAGGCATTCCTATAAGCCACATGTTCTTGTAAACACAGATAAGATTTATAAGCACTGAACTTTGGGTTTCTCTTCTATACAGTATTCGTACTAGAGTGCACTAGACTTGTACTAGGTTATCAGTTTTTAAGATTTGTTCCCTAGAATCCTAGTTTTGTGGCAGTACAACAGGAATTTCTTAAGCATTTGATTCACATTTTAACATTTAAAATTTTAAAACACTGTAAGCATCTATATACACTCAAATGCATATTATGCTAAATTTTAATGCATTAGAGACCATGGATTTGTACTGCTAGGCTATCTTAATGGAGTTATGCTAGGTGAAAAAAAAACAAACTTGAAGTTTACGTGAGATAACATTGCATTTATATAACATTGGAATGACAAAATAATAGAGATGGAGAACAGATCAGTGGTCACCAGGAGTTAGGAATGGGGAAAGAGGTGATACAGTTTTAGAGATAATATGAGGGAACCTTGTGGGGAGGGAACAGTTCTGTATCTCAATTGCAGTTACTGAAAGTTACAAATATAAAATTATATAGAACTACACACAAACACACATACACACAAGTACAAGTAAAACTGGTGAAATCTGAGTAAACTGGATTGTATAGGATTAGTTTTCTGGTTGATGTTAGTATACTAGACTTATGCAAGATGTTACCACTGGGGAAGATTTAGAATTGTAATTATAATTATTTTAAATTAAAAAGTCAAAAGGAAAAAAAAACAATGTATTTAGAATATTGGAGGGAAATTAAGTAAAAGTTAAAATTACCCATAGTGCCAGTACCCAGGATAACAATCCTTGTAACAGAGTTCCTTGATTTCTTTGTACATATACTTGAATCTTAAACAATTCTACTGAAAAGAAAGATTGTAGCTTTATATTGATACTTTAAAAATTCAGGCCAGTGCTTGTTTTCTAGTGTAAAATCATATAAGCAAATTCACTCATTACATTATTCAATAACATGCATGATATCCTGATGTCATGGTTAGTTTATATTTTAAGACTTTTTTTCTTCAGAATATATGTGATTACCAAGTATTCTCATTCCATAATATTATTAGAAATTTAACTTAGAACTCTTCTACTTTATTATACTGGCACAGGTGTAATAATTATTATTAGATAGCATTAATGTATTATTTTTAAAAATCTTATTTGCAACTGCTAATACGTGTGAATCGGGTTTTTCTTGATATTTTTGTGCCAAGCATTATGGAAGAGACAAAAGAGACCAAGTAATAGAGCCAAGATTTCAACCCAGGTATTCTTGCTCTAGAGCAGTGGATCTTAACCTCGGTTCTATCGAATCCTAGGGGTTCGATGAGTCGGTCTCAGGGGTTTGGAGAAGCCTCTGCCGCGGAGGCCAGAATAAAGTAATACCGTAATTTGTTGTGAGTTCGTGCACTTTGTTGGTTTTGTACTTTGAGCAAGGCGATGTTCATGCACGGCTCATTTTGTGTACCAGTAAAAAAACATATACCTATGTCTTGAATTTGGGAAAAAAAATCATATTTTATTTATCACTAAAGAAGGGTTCGGTGAATGCGCATATGAAACTGTTGGGTTCGATACTCAAAAAAGGTTAAGAACCACTGCTCTAGAGACTGTGATCTTAGCTATTAACACAAAGCATAGGAGGAAATAAATAAAACTCTTAAAACACAGTGTAGAGTTGAGTATACTCAACTTTGATTTCTACTTTGTTTTGGATCTTCCACTATTTTACTTTTCAAATATACTGCTCATATATGAAGTGATAAAATATCCCCTAAGTTTTTGACTGCTCAGTCAGCTATTAAAGTTTGTGTTCATCAGAAGAGCTTCATTGTAAATGTTATTAATTTGAGCTTTTAAAATACACTGATAAAATAAAATACTGCTTGAATCTGTTTCTCATTTTTCAGATTCACATAAAATTTTATTTAGAAAAAAAGAATATTTAAAGCCATGTATTCTAATCTATAAGTTTCTTTTATTATTAATATCCATGTACATACAGTATTATCAAAGATGCTATTGTTGCTGTTGTCTGATTGCAGTATTAACCTTTTTCAAAACAATCATTGTATACTGCTCACAAAAATTAGGGGATATTTTATCACTTCATATGTGAGCAGTATATTTAAAAAGTAAAATAGTGGAAGATCCATGACAAAGTAGAAATTAAAGTTGAGTATACTCAACTCTACACTGTGTTTTAAGAGTTTTATTTATTTCCTCCTATGCTTTGTGTTAATAGCTAAGATCATAGTCTCTAGGAGCAAGAGTACCTGGGTTGAAATCTTGGCTCTATTACTTGGTCTCTTTTGTCTCAGTTTCTTCCATAAAGTGAGGAAAATAATAGTGTCTAATTCAGGATTAAGGTGACTGTGAAATGTATCATTGCACCAGCACCTGCAAACAATTTAGCAGCTTGTCTGTCACAAGAGTAAGTGCTCATAAAACTTCCTATTTTAAAACATGGTTGAGATTATATTGTATGTATTTTGTATCCTTTTTCCTTATTTAACATGTTACAATTATTTCTCATGTCATGATTCCACCAGTAATGTAGGAGAATGTTAGCTGTCCTATAACATTACTGCCATTGGGCATTCTCATTTTTTAGACCTTTATCCATTTGATATGTGAAAATGTCATCTCATTGTTTTGTTTTGCATTTTCCCCCAGGCATAAGCAAGATTTAATGGTTTTCACATTTTTATTTATTATTTTTACTAAGTGAGAGGCGAGAGGCAGAGACAGACTCCTGTATGCGCCCTGGGATCCACACGGCAAGCTCCCTACAGAATCATGCTCTGCCCATCTGGGGCTGCTGCTCTGTTGTTCGGCAACCAAGCTATTTTAGTACCTGAGGCAGGCCATGGAGCCATCCTCAGTGCCTGGAGCCACCTTGCGCAAACCATTCGAGCTATGGCTGTTGGAGGAGAAGAGAGAGAGAGAAAGAGAAAGGGGAGGGGGAAGGGTGGAGAAGCAGATGGTTGCTTCTCTTGTGTGCCTTGACTGGGAATGGAACCTGGGACTTCCACATGCTGGGCTGATGCTCTACCGCTGAGCCAACCGACCACACCTGGTTTTCACATTTTTAGCTGTTTGCATTTCTTCTCTTGAGTCTTCCCTGTATATATCTTAGAATTTTTTATATTAATATAGACAAACATTTTATATATTTAAAAGGTATGAAGATCTTATTATATTTGTTAATATTTTTGCCTTTTCAGTTGTTTTACTAATTTTATATATAGATTTTCTTTTTTATTATTAAGTGAGAGGCAGGGAGGCAAGAGAGACAGACTCCCACATGTGCCCTAATTGGCGTTTACCTGGCAAGCCTCCTATGGGGCGATGCTCTCCTCATCTGGGACCATTGCTCCATTGCTTGGCAACCAAGCTATCTTAGGTCCTAAGGTGAGGCCATATTGCCATTCTCAGCCCCTGGGTCAACTTGTTCGAATGAGCCATGGCTGTGGGAGGCGGAGGGGGAGTTGGAGAAGCATATGGTTGCTTCTCCTGTGCGCCCTGACCGAGAATTGAACCTGGGACTTCCACATGCCAGGCTAATGCTCTACCTCTGAGCCAACTGGCCAGGGCCTAGGTTTTCTTAATATTTAAAAAATTACTTTTTTTCTTTGTAATTTTCCCCCATAGGTTTTGAGTTTATAAAGCCATTTCTCATTCTGACATCAGATGAATGTGTGTTTATAATTTCAGTTTTGAAAAAAAATTCTTTTTTTTAAAATGTTTTTTGTTTTTTTTTAGATTTTATTTATTCACTTTAGAGAGAGAGAGAGACATAGAGAGAGAAAGGGGAGAGATAATTGGAGAGGAGCAGAAAGCATCAACTCCCATATGTGCCTTGACCAGGCAAGCCTGGTGTTTTGAACTGGTGACCTCAACATTCTAGGCCGACGCTTTACGCATTGCACCATCAGAGGTCAGGCTGAAAAAAAATTCTTAATAATCTAGAATATAGTTATCTGGTATTAGATGAGTCTGTAACCTTAATTTTTTATGGAGATGTATGTTTTTTTTTTAAATTTCTTTATATTTATTCATTTTAGAGAAGAGATAAAGAGTGAATGAGTGTGAGAGAGAGAGAGAGAGAAATTAGGGAGGAGCTGGAAGCATCAACTCCCATATGTGCCTTGACCAGACCAGTGCAGGGTTTTGAACTGGCGACCTCAGTGTTCCCAGGTCGACGCTTTATCCACTGCGCCACCACAGGTCAGGCTGTTTTTTTTTTTACAGGGACAGAGAAAGAGTCATAGGGACAGACAGGAACGGAGAGAGGTGAGAAGCATCAATCATTAGTTTTTCGTTGCCATTGCGACACCATAGTTGTTCATTGATTGCTTTCTCACACGTGCCTTGACCGCGGGCCTTCAGTAGACCGAGCCACCCCTTGCTGGAGCCAGCGACCTTGGGTCCAAGCTGGTGAGCTTTTGCTCAAGCCAGATGGGCCCGCGCTCAAGCTGGCGACCTCGGGGCCTCGAACCTGGGTCCTCCGCATCCCACTCTGACGATCTATCCACTGCGCCACCACCTGGACAGGTTGTAGCTTTTGAGTTTTTAAATGTTTTGCAAAATCTACCATTCTAAGGCTTGCTTCCTTTATTTATTTATTTATTTATTTATTTATTTATTTATTTATTTATTTATTTTTATGGCTCATATATTCCCTTTGAGATTTATTTAGCTCTTTTTTTTTTTTTTTTTTAGAGGAACAGAGAGAGAGAGAGTCAGAGAGAGGGATAGATAGGGACAGACAGACAGGAACGGAGAAAGGTGAGAAGCATCAATCATTAGTTTTTCATTGCCGTCGCAACATCTTAGTTGTTCATTGATTGCTTTCTCACATGTGCCTTGACCGCGGGCCTTCAGCAGACCGACCAACCCCTTGCTGGAGCCAGCGACCTTGGGTCCAAGCTGGTGAGCTTTTGCTCAAGCCAGATGGGCCCATGCTCAAGCTGGCGACCTCGGGGTCTCGAACCTGGGTACTCTGCATCCCAGTCCAATGCCCTATCCACTGTGCCACCACCTGGTCAGGCCACATGTATATATATATATATATTTTTAAAGGTGTTATTTTTATTGATTTTAGAGAGGAGCAAGATCATAGTTCCTTCACTTTAGTTGTTCATTGATTGTTTCTCATATGTGCCTTGATGGGCAAGCCTGGGGCCTGGAACTGGCGACCTCCACGTTCCAGGTCGACACTCTATCCAGTGTGCCACCACAGGTCAGGCTGTGGACTTGTCCACATTTTAAATGCCGTAAGTATTTCCTTATATACCTAGGGCCTCTTTCTAGATTTTCAGTCTGTTCCACTGATTATGTTTGTTTATATTTCCACACAGTTCCATTATCACACGTCCCTTCTTGCCTGTGGCTTTATATAGTAAATGATAGGGCAACTATTTCATTTTTTTAAAAGATTTTGCTTATTGATTTTAGAGGAGAGAGAAAGGCGGGGATGGGAGGAGTGGGAAGCATTCACCTTGCAGTTACTTCTTATATATGCCTTGACTGGGCAAGCCCAGGGCTTTGAACCAGCAACCTCAGCATTCCAGGTTGATGCATTATCCACTGCGCCACCACGGGTCAGGCTGATAGGGAAAATATTTTAATTTTGAAAAATTTCCAGGCTATTTTCTTGAATTTACTGTTTCAGGGAAAATTTTAAATTTAATAAAATCTAAAAGAATTCCATGAGATTTTGATTAGAATTATATTGAATTTATAGATGAATTTGGTAAGAGGCAATCTTCACTCAAATTTTTCCATCAAGGAACAAAAATATCTTTCTATTTATTTTGGAGTTGCTAATCTGGTACTATTTTAATCTAGATGCCCATTGTAGTTTTGTTTTATATGTGATTTATGTGGTGCTAGAAATTTTATGACGGTATTCCAGTTGGGAATCTGAGGAATACTGAAATTCTCTTCAGTCAGCAGACACTGTTTTCAGATCTGTAGGGTCCCTTAGGGAGAGGTTTGTATTAAATATTGTACTGACAAATGAAAAACCCAAATACTTTGCATTTTATTTAATTTTATTTATTTATTTATTTTTTTAATGTGAGAGGAGGGGAGATAGAGAAACAGACTCCTGCATGCCGCCAGACTGGGATCCACCCGGAAGCCCAGTTTGGGGCCAATGCTCGAATCAGCTGAGCTGTCTTCAACACCTGAGGCCAGTGCACAGACCACTGAGCTATCCTCAGCTCCTGGGCTGACACTCGAACCAGTGAGCTACTGTCTGTGAGAGGAAGAGAGAGAAGGAGTTGAGGGAGGAGAAGAGAAGCAGATGGTCGCTTCTCATGTATGCCCTGACTGGGGATCGAAAGCGGGACTTCCACACGCCAGATCAATGCTCTAGCCAGTGAGCCAGCCAGTCAGGGCCAGCATTTCATTTTTAACTAGGACTTGGATACCACACTTTTTTTTAAAATTTATTTTGTTGACATGGTTTCAAGTATCCTATACAATATAACACCATCTACACACTGCATTCTGCTCCTCCCACCAAACTCTTAAGACGGGAAGCTAGAATGAACCCAGTTCATGTGGAGATGCTTTTTTAAAATCCAGTTAAGCTTAATTTGTTTCAAACTGAACCAAGCCATGAGATAGACCCCCTCCCTACCTTCCCAGTTCTCAAACTCGGCTATATTGCTCCTTGTGATGTGAGCAAAGCCTGCTCTAACTCACCTCTATCAATCGGTGCTCAGGGCCATGTAACCAGAGAGAACCCATTTGCCCTGGCTGACTGCTGATCTGGCCTTGGCTACCTGCCTCCAGCCTTTTCTGTCCAACTAGTAGGTTTGGCCCTGGCTCTCACTTGGACAAGAAAAGGCCTTCTCTTAAAGGCTTCCCTTACCACTTCAGTCATAGGCAAGAAGAAGAAAAGTGAGTCCGTACCTGTGTCCTGACCTTTTAATGGTGATTCTACCCAGTAGTACACAGGTCCAATTAGTATTCTCAAATCTGTCTTCTTCCATCTGAGTGAGAGTCTGGAAGAAAGAGGAATGAGAGGGGCCTTGATTTCTCATTTCTCAAGATAACAAAACTTTCAGCCATTTTCAGAAACATTCTCTCTTGGGTTTTTAAACTTGTCTCAAATCAACCAGAAAGAGGTGGAGTACAAACTGGCTTGCTGAGTATTGCACAAACCCATATTCTTTCTTAACTATGCATCGACCTACAGTGAGTGACTTATTACTCATGATATGTACTCTTTCCTTGCTTACTGATTCATGACACATTCTTTTTTCCCCCTTTTTATTGAGTTTATTGCAGTGACACTAGTTAACAGAATTATACAGGTTTCAGGTGTGCAGTTGCACAACACCTCATTTGTACACTGTATTGTGTGTTCACCTACCTCCTCAAGTCCATTATCCATCCATCACCATTTGTCCCCCCTAAACCCCCCTCCACCTTGCACCACTCCCTCTCCCTCCAATTCATGACGTGGTTTTCATTTTCCTCCTACCACTTAGTTCCTTCTCAATTTTCTTTACTGACTTATCCTCCTGTACCTGCCCATTAAATGTTGATGATACTTGCCTGTCAGCCTTCTTTCCTAAACAATTACATCCATGTCCATGGCTTCGCTTACAGATGAATCCAAAATTTATATTTGAGCCTGGACCTATCCTTTCAGCTTTAGTTCTGCTTATCTAATCGCCTGTTGTACATTTCTCCTTGGATGTCTCAAAAGTACTATAAATTTAACATATTCAAGATGTTGTTTTCTATCTCAGTGAAAGGCAACCACCCAAGCAGTTGTGCAAGTCAGAAACCTGGGAGTTGTCAGTGGTTGTTTCTCCACCCTCCCCTCCCCCACCAAATCTAATCAGTCACCAGGTCCAATTAATTTTTTTAACCCTTTTTATTAGGATTTGTAGTATACATAGAGAAAAGTCTTTGATCTTTGCATATTTTTTTATGTAATAATTAACAAAGCATAACCCTTGTAACCATCATTCAGGTCATCAAATACATGTTTGTCAGGGTACCAGAAAGCCTCCTTAAACTCTGTTCCCCTTTTCCAGAGTAACCTCTGTCTTGGATTTTATGATAAATGCTTTCTTATTTTTCTACCTAAGGTTGCATCCAAACTTGGTACTTCACTTTTGCCTTTTTCAGTGTTATATAAATCAAACCATATAGTTTGTACCTTTCCTCTGGCTTCTTTCACTCAACATTATTTTGTGAAATTTATATTGATGTTTTATGGAGCTGTAGTTTGTCATTGCTGAATATTGTTATACAAATATGTCACAATTAATTTACTTTTTATTTTTGGTTGGACATTTAAATTGTTTTCATTTTGTAGCAATTATGAATAATGCTGCTCTGAAGATTTTTGTGTATCTTCAATTTTTGTTGATAATGCCAGAGTGTTTTCCAAAATTGTGATACTATATAGTTTAGATTCTTCCCAGCAGTATATAAGACAGTGGTTCTTAACCTTTTTTGAGGTACTGAACCCACCAGTTTCATATGCGTATTCACCGAACCCTTCTTTAGTGATAAATAAAATACGATTTTTTTTCCAAATTCAAGACATAGGTATATGTTTTTTTACTGGTGCACAAAGTGAGCCGTGCATGAACATCACCTTGCTCAAAGAACAAAACCAACAAAGTGCATGAACTCACAAAAAATTACGGTATTACTTTATTCTGGCCTCCGCGGCAGAGGCTTCTCCTAATCCCTGAGACCGACTCATCGAACCCCTAGGGTTCGATAGAACCCAGGTTAAGAACCACTGATATAAGAATTCCTGTTTTTATTTGCCTCTTTGCCAAACCTTAGAATTGTCAGTCTGTTAAATTTTATTAACCATTCTAATATGTATGTAATGGACTTTTACGTGTAATTGAGGTATATTTTCAGGTACAATAAAATGCAAAAATCTTAAAATGTATAGGTTGAATACTTTTTTACATGTACATATACCATTATTACCCAGATGAAGATATAGAACATTTCAATCTCCCCAGAAAGTTCCAACATGCTTCTTTCTAGTCAGAAGCTGGTATTCTGGCATACTGTTTTGACATCTGCCACTATAAACTTGTTTTACCTGTTTTTGAACTTCATGTAAATGGGCTCATAACAGCATTTGCTCTTTTGTGTCTGGCTTCTTTTGCCTAACATGATGGAGTTTTGTCTGTTTTTGCATTTCATCCAAGTTGTTGGTTTTATCAGCTACTCTTTTTTTTATTGCTTAGTTTCATTGTGTGGTTATTTTCTTATTGATTATTTCTATGGTTTGGTTATTGTGAATCAAGCTGCAATAAACAGTTTCATGCAAATATATATATATGTATATATACAGGTAGGCAAACGTATGTTTACACTTGTAAGTATGCGACACACAGTTTATTCTTTTGAGTTAGTAGAGCTATTGTGGTAATCATAACTTGCATGTCTTATTTTCCATACGAACAACAAAACCTACTTTTGCCCACTCCTGTATATAATACTCATGTCTCTTGGATATGTATTGAGGAGTGGAGTTTTGTGTCATAGCGTAGGTGTTTAATTTTATTAGAAACTACAGAACAATTTCTCAGAATGGTTGTACTCTTTAACACTCCTCTTTGGTTTTAATTTGCAATTTCCCTGTTTACTAGTGGGATTGAGCAGCTTTTCGTATATTTATTGACCTTTGGATGTCTTCTCTTTGAAAGGTTTATTAAGGTCTCATTATAGTCTTTTGCCCATTTTTCTACCTGGTGTTCTGTCTTTGTCTTATTCATTTCTATTGTAGACATCCTCTTCCACTGTGACCTGCCTTGCCTTTCCTTTTTTTAAAGATATCTTTTGATGAACAGAAATTCTTAATTTTTAATTTTTTTAGTAGGAGAGACAAGGGAGAGAAATGAGAAGCATCAACTCATAGTTGTGATACTTTAGTTGTTCATAGATGGCTTCTCATATGTGCCTTGATTGTGAGGCTCAAGCCAGCAACCATAGGATCATGCCGATGATCCTATGCTCAAGTTGGCAGCCCCATGCTCAAGCTGGTGAGCCTCTGCTGAAGCTGGCTACCTCAGGGTTTAAAACCTGGGACCTCAGTGTCCCAGGTCAATTAGCCACTGCACCACCACCAGTCAGGCAGAAATTTTTATTTAATGAAGGTAGATATGACCATCTTATTTTTTTATATTAGTGGGAAGCAGGGACAGACTTCTGCATGTGCCCTGACCGGGATCCACCTGGCAAGCCTACTAGGGGGTGATGCTCTGCCCATCTGGGGCCCTTGATCTGCTGCAACTGGAGCCATTTCTTAGTGCCAAAGGCAGAGGCCATGGAGCCATCCTCAGTGCCCTGGACCAACTTGCTCTAATTGAGCCTTGGCTGGAGGAAGGGAGGGGAAGAGAGAGAGAGAGAACGAGAGAGCAGTGAGGGGGGAAGGGTAGAAAAGCAGATGGGCGCTTCTGTGTACCCTGACCAGGAATCGAGCCCAGGACTTTCACACGGTGGGCCGATGTTCTATCACTGAGCCAGCTGGCCAGGACCAATCTTTTTCTTTATATTATAACATGTTGTATCCTGGTGATGAAGATATATTGTATTATATGTGGATTTTTTTTTTTTTTTCTTTTTACAGGGACAGAGAGAGAGTCAGAGAGAGGGATAGATAGGGACAGACAGACAGGAACAGAGAGAGGTGAGAAGCATCAATCATTAGTTTTTCATTGCCGTTGTGACACCATAGTTGTTCATTGATTGCTTTCTCACATGTGCCTTGACTGCGGGCCTTCAGCAGATCGAGCCACCCCTTGCTGGAGCCAGCGACCTTGGGTCCAAACTGACAAGCTTTTGCTCAAGCCAGATGGGCCCGCTCTCAAGCTGGCGAGCTCGGGGTCTCAAACCTGGGTTTTCCGCATCCCAGTTCGATGCTCTTTCCACTGCGCCACCGCCTGGTCAGGCTATACGTGGAATTTTTAATGGTGTGAGACGGGTCAATTTATTTTTTTTCCTATATGACTATCCAGTTATTGTGACATCACCACTTATTGAAAGGACCATTCTCTCCTTCTCTGCAGAGTCACATTCAGTATATATCAGATGCTTGTATACATACAAGGGTTTGCTGGGCTCTCCCCATTCGTCTTTGTCCGCACATGTACCAGCGTACTGCTGTCTCAAGTACTCTTATTTCTGTAGTTGTCCTGGGACCATGTCAGGTCTCTGAGACCTTTTTAGTAGGTTTGAGATCAAAACTATTTTCATAGTGATAATAAGATGTTATATGCCTTATTCACTCTCATTCTTTCATGAGTGTGCAGTAGGTTTTCCAGAGGCTGTGTGCATGACGTGATATTGAAACACATTGAATGTAGAAGCAGATAAGAGAATCCAGCTGTCTCCTCTTTAGCTAGATGAAAAGAGATTTTAAAAATGTAAAATAGTGCCACTCTTCTAACTAAATTATTTTTGTTTTGAAAAGTAGTTATTCTTTGTAATAAATGTTAGCATGAAATAGGTTTCTTGTTATTTTTAAATGAATAAACTTTTCAAAATTTTCTGTTTTAATCTGGAATGTGATAAATATAATAGATAAACTCACATAAACTAAAGCTCTTTAGAGTCTCAGTAATTTGTAGGATTGAAAATTACTCAAAACAAAAGTTTGAGAATTACTACTCTAGTTTTATAAAACTTGATATCCAGTAAAAAATATGTCTTGGTTATTTTTGACCCCTGGCATTTGCATATATATTTTAGAATCCATTTGTGAGGTCCCACAAGAATACCTGTTAGGATTTTGATTGAAATTATATTGAAAAAATTTAGGGATAATTAAAATCTTTATACCGATGAGTCTTCCAATTTATGAACATTATCTCTTCATATGTTTTAGTCTTTAATTTTTTATCAATAGTGCTTTATAGATTTCTAAATACAGGTTTTATAAATCTTAATGTAAATTTTGAATAAAAGTCTACCTAGAAATTTAACAAGAAAATGAAGGATATTAAAAATATTGTGAAACTAGGCCTGACCTGTGGTGGCGCAGTGGATAAAGCGTCGACCTGGGAACACTGAGGTCGCCAGTTCAAAACCCTGCACTGGTCTGGTCAAGGCACATATGGGAGTTGATGCTCTTTCTTTCTCTCTTTCTCTCTCTCTCTCGCTCTGTGTCTCCTCTCTAAAATGAATAAAATAAAGATAAAAAAAATATTGTGAAACTTTATTGAGGGACATGAAAGAATTAAATAATTGCTGAAACAGAATTTGTTCTTCGATATGGTAACTCACATTGGAAAAATAAGTATCCCCTCTAAATTGCCATATTTCATATTGTTAGATACACTTTTGCATTTTGTCATTTCTAAAAATTTAGATACACCTTAAAATTTATGGCGTCTTCCTATCACTTCTGGCCATGTGTTAGTGGTGAATAAATTTTAGGAATATAACCAATTGTACTTATTTTCCTTTCATGATAAGCACAACTCATGTGATATAAAAACAAAATAGTATTTAAGTCTAACCAGGCATTGTCGCAGTGGATAGGGCATTGTTCTTTGATATGGTAACTCACATTGGAAAAATAAGTGCATTGGACTGGGATGCAGCTGACCCAGGTTTGAAACCCTGAGGTTGCCAGCCTGAGTGTGGGATCATAGACGTAACCCCATGGTCGCTGGTTTGAGCCTAAAGGTCACTGGCTTGAAGCCCAAGGTCTGTGGCTTAAGCAAGGGGTCACTTGCTCTGCTGTAGTCCCCCTGGTCAAGGCATGTATGTGAAAGCCATCAATGAACAACTAAGGAAATGCAACAAAGCTTGGTGCTTCTCATCTCCCTTCTTGTCTGTCCCTTTCTCTTTCTCTGTATCACACAAAAAAGGTATTTTGGGGTTGGTAAAATTAATATGTGAATTCAATGTTATCCCAATTAATATCTCAGCAGACTTTTTTTTCTTGTATTTTCTGAAATGAGAAGCAGGGAGGCAGAGAGACAGACTCCTGCATGCACCTGACAGGGATCCACCCGGCATGCCCACTAGGGGCAATGCTCTGCCCATCTGGGGAGTTGCTCCATTGCAACTAGAGCCATTCTAGTGCCTGAGGCAGAGGCCATGGAGCCATCCTCACCGCCAGAGCCAACTTTGCTCCAGTGGAGCCTTGACTGTGGGAGGGGAAGAGAAAGGAGCGGGGAAAGGTGGAGAAGCAGATGGGTGCTTCTCCTGTGTGCCCTGGCTAGGAATCAAACCTGGGACATCCACACGCCTGGCCAACACTCTGCCACTGAGCCAACCGGCTGGGGCTTCTCAGTAGGTTTTTAAAAACTCTATTCTAACATTCACATGAAAGAACAAAAGTGGAATTTTTAATGAAAATTATGAAATTTGATATTTGTGAAGGAGAGATTAGTGCTATTAAAGTCAAAGTAAGTAATAGCACCGGGGTAGACATGTTATCACTGGAACAAAGTTGAGAGTATTGAAGTTGCTTCATTTATAGAAATGTTATATGTGTTAAAGATGAAAACAATTCTTCAATAAAGTGTATTGGGTCAGCTGAGTAGCCATTTGGGAAAAAAAGAAAGCTAGCCTGTTATGTCACTTAGAGAAAAACTTTTATTAAAATGCAGTTCACAAGTAGAAAAGTACACAGATTTTAAGGATCCAGCTTAAAATATGTATATATCCACAAAATCTCCATCACATAGATGAAGATATAGATTATCTCCAGCACCCCAGATTCTCCCATGCTTTTCCAAGTCTATACCTTGTTCAGTGATAACCACTTTTCTGACCTCCATCCATAGAGAGTTCTTTACCTGTTTTTGATCTTCAAGTAAATTAAATCACATAGGAAGTGTTCTTTTGTGTCTAGCTTCTTTTGCTTAACATGTCTGAGATTTATTTAGATTTCATATAGCTGTTGCTATTTTTAATTGTGTAGTATTATGTTGTGTTAATATGCACACTTCATTGTACTGTTGATTGAAATTTTGGTTGTTACATTTTTTGGCTAAAATGAATAAAACTGCTAAGAACATTGTTGTACATGTTTGATGGGCACTAGTATTTCTGTTGGAATTGAGTGGAACTGCTGGGTCATAGGATATTTGTATGCTTAATTTTAGTATATGTTGTCCAACAGTTTTCAAAGGATCGACCTGTCGGCCTCCAGGATCCTTTTTTTTTTTTTTTTTTTTTACAGGGACAGAGTGAGAGTCAGAGAGAGGGATAGATAGGGACAGACAGACAGACAGGAACGGAGAAAGGTGAGAAGCATCAATCATTAGTTTTTCATTGCCCTTACGACACCTTAGTTGTTCATTGATTGCTTTCTCACATGTGCCTTGACCACGGGCCTTCAGCAGGCTGAGCCAACCCTTACTGGAGCCAGAGACCTTGGATCCAAGCTGGCGAGCTTTTGCTCAACCCAGATGGGCTGAGCGAGCTGGAGGTCTCGAACCTGGGTCTTCCGCATCCCAGTCCGATGCTCTATCCACTGCGCCACCGCCTGGTCAGGCTGTTGTCCAACAGTTTTCCAGAGTGACTATACCGCTTACCCTCCTATCAGCAATGCAGGCGAATTTCAGTTGCTCTAGATTTTATAAAACCCCAAAAACTGTAATGACAAGTTGATGAATTTGCATAAAGACACACAAACCTATGTATAACAAAAACTAACATAAACAAAGTTGAAGCTATAAAGATGTAATGAGAAAGAATACTTGCTATGCATCATGTTCAAGGAAATAATTTCCTTTAAAAATCTGGAGTCCTTTTAAGTCAATATGGAAAAGACAACAACTCAATCGAAAAGTGGGCACAACTCATTAGAAGACAGTTGAAAGTAAAGACAAACAGTTCAATAGAAAATGAGCCTCAATTTCTGTCATAAGAGAAAAGCAAGTTGAAGCTATATTGAAAGCATTTTTAATGTGTCAGATTGTCAAAGATGTAGAGAAACAGCTACTTCCATATTGTATTGGTAGGATTCTAAACCATGGAGAGCAACTTGATAATATCCACTGTAATTAAGAATGCACATACTGTACTTCAAGAGCAGTGTGGATAAATATATTGTATTTACACAATGTAATATTAAACAAAAATAATTATAATTCACACACAATATAAATCTTACACATAAAGAGTGAAAGAGCCAGACACAAAAATATAAAAATATAAGTTCAAAAACAGACAAAATTAATGGTGTTAGAAGTCAGGGTAGTGTTACCATTGGAGGAACTCTCTGAAAAGGAACACAGGAGAGACTTTGGGGGCTTGTAATATTGTATAACTTGATTTGGGTGCTTATTACATGGTTGTGTTTACATTGGGAAACTATCAAGCTATAAACTTAGTATGTGTGTTTTTCTGAATGTATGCTATACTTCAATAACAATTTTTAAGTTAAAATAGTGTGTGTACACACAGTCATAAAGAATGTACATACCCTTTGTTTTGACAGTTCCCATCTATGCTTGTAAACACATACATATACATATATGCTTGTATATGTGGGTGTTACATAGTATGAAGACATTCATTGCTGTGTTTTTAATAGCAAATTTTTGGACAAAACCTAGTTACTCATCAGTAGGGAACTGGTAAAATAATTAATAGTGTAGTCATACAGTAAATTAGTAGCAGCTCTTAAAAGGACTAAGTCCTGTGTGAACTAATTTAGAAACATCTCTAAGATAAATGAAAAGACCAAGATACATGAACAATATGTGTAGTGTGCTACTATTTCTCTATGTGTATTTTTTAAAGGCATGTACATATGAGCATATGTAAATAGAACATCTCTAGAAGGAGAGAAAAATATATTCTGCCTCTGAGAAGTGGGCGGCTGGGGGACAAAATTGGAGATACTTTCTCTGAATTATTTTTGTAAGCTTTAAATTTTTTGAGTTCTTAATTATGTCAAAATACATATATAATTTGCTGTGTATGTAATTCAGTAGTACTGTTAAGTGTATTCACACTGTTGTACAACCAGTCTCCAGAACTTTTTCATGTCTGTTAAACAACTGATTTCCTCCTCATGCTGACCCTTGGCAACCCCATTCTACTTTCTGTTTCTATGAACTAGACTACACTAGATACCTCATAAAAGTGGAATCATAACACTATTTGTCTTTTTAAGACTGGCTTATTTTACTTAACCTAATCATTAGGCTAAGTATGAATGACTCATTCTATTTTGTGACCATTGAATTCTGTACTGTCTTCATTTATTACCTGTGTTTATTTTTTATTTTATTTTATTTTAGAGAGAGAGACAAAAAGGGAGATGAGAAGCATCAACTCATAGTTGCTTCACTTTAATTGTTCATTGATTGCTTCTCCTACATGTCTTGACCAGCGGGCTCAAGCCAAGCTAGTGACCCCCTGCTCAAGCCAGTCACCTTTGGGCTCAAGCCAGTGACCATGGGATCCATTTTGATTATCCCACTCAAGCCAGCAACCCCACGCTCAGGCTAAATGAGCCCTTGCTAAAGCCTGCGACCATGGAGTTTCAAACCTGGGACCTCAGTGTCCCAGGTTGGTGCTCTATCCACTGTGCAACCACTGTCAGGCATTATTACCTGTTTTTAAAAGGATATTAAAATAAAAAGGTTATGACCTTATTTAGAACTAGTTTATATGGTAAAAAGTTGATAAGTGTTTGTTACTCAGCTCAGCTCAGCCAACATTTAATGCCAATTTAGGCAGCAAAATAACTTAAACTGAAGTGCCATTTGAAGCTATTTCACTACAAATTCCCCCTTTTTCATCTATGGGTGCCAAGCACAGTGCTGGTTTATCAAATCTCTAGCCTCTTCTCAGTCTGTTTAGTAGTTTTCCCCTGGGTTCATTGTTTAACTTTGGCCTCCTTCTTAAAATTTACCTCGGTCCCCCAGGCACAGTCTGATTCTGTGCCAAGTGCAATTGCTTCCTTTTGCAGATTTTTCCTGTATCTCTTACCTGGAAAAAAAAGCAGGCAGGAGGATATAATTCTGCTAGCTATTAAGTGATACTTGAGGTTATTATATTCTTTAGTCTTGTGTAGTAATATTGTTTGCCATGAATTGAAACTCATTGTTTCTATTAGAATTGTTGACTGAATGTGGAAACAGAGGAAAGAGTTTAAAAAGCCCTGAAGTTCATAGGAGGACTTTGTACCATTTATTAGAACAGGGGTACAGGCAGGCTCTAGATGGAAGATAAGTGACTGGCTTTTTAAATTACAGATTAGAGATGTTGGCTTATGAAACAGCTGGAGCTGTGAGCTAGAAATGAGGGTTTGGATATTACGTCTCATTATAAATTTAGTGAGTGTGTGTGTACAAAACAAAAAATTACTTATAAATCATTCTCTTTAAAATTTACTTTTATTTCTTTAAGGATTTTATTTTGATTTTACAGAGAGAGTGGGGAGAGAGGTAGGGGAATGAGAAGTATCAGCTCATAGTTGCTTCACTTTAGTTGTTCATTGATTGCTTGTGTATTTTTTTGTGTTTTTTTTTACAGGACAGAGAGAGAGTCAGAGAGAGGGATAGATAGGAACAGACAGGAACGGAGAGAGATGAGAAGCATCAACCATTAGTTTTTCGTTGCTGTCGTAACACCTTAGTTGTTCATTGATTGCTTTCTCACATGTGCCTTGACCGTGGGCCTTCAGCAGACCAAGCAACCCCTTGCTGGAGCCAGAGACCTTGGGTCCAAGCTGGCGAGCTTTTGCTCAAGCCAAATAGACCCGCGCTCAAGCTGAGAGCTTGGGGTCTCGAACCTGGGTCTTCCACCTCCCAGTCTGACGCTCTATCCACTGCGCCACCGCCTGGTCAGGTTGATTGCTTGTTTTTATGTGCCTTATCTGGCCAAACTCTGGGTTTTGAAACAGAGACCTCAGTGCTCCTGGTTGATGTCCCATCCATTGTACCACCACAGGCTAGGCCAGATAATTATTAACATTTTAATTGAATTACCTTTTGTTGTTTTTGTTTTGTTTTGTTTTTTTAGTTAAGTGAGAGGTGGGAAGGCAGAGACAGAATCGTGCTCTGATCCGATCTACCTGGCAAGCCCCCTACCAGGCAATGGTCTGCCTGTCTGGGCCACTGCTCCATTGCTCGGCAAGTGAGCTGTTTTTTTTATTTTTTATTTATTTTATTTTTATTTTATTTAGTTTTTTAGAGAGGAGACACAGAGTGGGAGAGAGAGAGAAAGAGAGAAAGGGGGGAGGAGTTGGAAGCATCAACTCCCATATGTGCCCTGACCAGACCAGTGCAGGGTTTTGAACTGGCGACCTCAGTGTTCCCAGGTCGACGCTTTATCCACTGCGCCACCACAGGTCAGGCAACAAGTGAGCTGTTTTAGTGCCTGAGGCAAGGCTGTGGAGCCATCCTCAGCACCCAGGGCCAACTTTGCTCTAACCATTTGAGCCACAGTGTGGGAGGGGAAGATAAAGAGGGGGAGGAGTGGAGGAGCATATGGTTGCTTTTCCTGTGTACCCTGACTAGGAATCGAACCCAGGACTTCCACACACTGGGCTGACTATACCACTGAACCAGCCTGCCAGGACCACCTTCTGGGTTTTTATTTTTCTGGTTATATACATATAAAAGTACATATGTAGACTCATATTTTAGAATGTAGTGGAGGCCATGATCAGATAGTTTGGCTGGTTAGAGTGTTGTCCCAATATGATACGCAACGATTATGGATTCAATCCCTGGTCAGGGCACATATGATGTTTTTGTCTCTCTCACTCCCTTCCTTTATCTCTAAAATCAATAAATTAAAAAAGTAAGTAAGTGCCTTAATAGAAAGTAATAAAATATAGTGGAGGTTTTATACTTTGTATTCTGCTTTTTTTCTTTGTGTTCTAGTCATGAATGAAGAAGTCCAAGGCCAGTTATGTTTGTACTTCTGTTAAGATTCAGCAGCAAAAGAGGTCATAAATATAATTGTGGGGCTTGTTGAAATTATACATGATGAGATCCTGCACAGATGGAGAATAAAATGTGGGAAGGACAGACTTTGGAAACTTGCCTATATTTAAGGATTCAAGAACAGGAAGTCATAATCAGAAGTAGGAGAATTAAAATAGTGCCAAGCTAAGAGTGGAGCAAATTCCAAGAAGAAAGAAGTAGATAGAATTATTACATATTTTTAAAAGGTAAAGCTGGATGAAGGCTAAGATGAAGACTTTAAGTAGGAAATTGTGAAATCATTAGTTGGTTTACAAAATCTGTTCTGTCCAGCAATGATGGAATAACAAGGACCGAATTTATCTGGCTACCTTAAATAACTAGCAAACTAAAATATATATAAAGTAACACCGAATTGCAAACACCGAATAACAGGCAACACTGCACTATGGTCACTGAGATAAGAGAAAAGCTACTGAGTTTTATGATAGCCCCAGAGTATTGTCTGGAGGTAGTTTGCAGGCTGCAGAGCAGGGATGGGAAACCCAGATAGAGCCTTGTGGTCTCATGGAGTTGAAAAAACAGAGACAGAAGTTTGAGGAGTCAAAGCAACTCTAATTTGTAGGGCAGAGTACCAGAGAGGAGGACGTTACACAGAAAACTCCAGAAGTATGCAAAGGTGTCTCCTAAGTATGGCTGAGTACTTATCTGCACGCACAATGTGAGGAAACCACCTGAAGCTAGAGAACCAATAACCCTACAGGGAAACAGCCGGCTGGAACTCAACAGATTGGGCACAGTCTATTCTCAGTAGCCAGGGTATACACAGGGCATCAAAAAGGTATTGCCGCCTGACCAGGCGGTGGCGCAGTGGATAGAGTGTCAGACTGGGATGCGGAAGACCCAGGTTCGAGACCCCGAGCTCGTCAGCTTGAGCGCGGGCCCATCTGCCTTGAGCAAAAGTTCACCAGCTTGGACCCAAGGTCGCTGGCTCCAGCAAGGGGTTGCTTGGTCTGCTGAAGGCCTGCAGTCAAGACACATATGAGAAAGCAATCAATGAACAACTATGGTGTCGCAACCCGACGAGACACTAATGATTGATGCTTCTCACCTCTCTCCGTTCCTGTCTGTCTGTCCCTATCTATCCCTCTCTCTGATTCTCTCTCTGTCCCTGTGGAAAAAAAGGTATTGCCTTGGTGATAGGGCTAAATTAACCCAAAGTTAAAGGCTGTTCTGGATCTACCTTAATTAAGTATAAAAACAAACCTTGGAGGATACAGCTTATTCCAAGAAAATCGTACGGCACAACAAAGTCAAGCACTGTTTAAAGGAATATGTCAAAATCCAGCACCCAAAACATAATCTGGCATCCAATCAAAAATTACCAGGTATGCAAAGAACCAGGAAAATATGACCTCTAATCAGAAAAATCAACCAACAGAAATAGACATAGAAGTAACAGAGATGATGGAAATAACAAACAAGGACATTAAAGCAGCTAGTATAAATATGGTTTATATGTTCAGGTAGAGGAAACGGTTAACAGGGAGAGAAATGGAAGATATAAAAATACCTAGATAGCACTTACAGAGATGGAAATGGAATGAAAAAGCACACTAATGGGACTAGCAGCAGACCAGTGACCATGAAGATCTAACAATAGAAACTGAAATGAGACAGGAAAAGGGGAAAACTACTAAATTATCAGAGATAAAAACAGGCTAACATACATTGGTGCCCCAGAAAACAGGAAGAGGAAAGGACAAAAATAATTTTTAAAAATCAGAAAATTTCTTGATTTGATGAAACCCACAGATCCAGAGAGCTCAACAAGTCCTAAGGGGAATAAATAAAAAGACACCACACCTAGGCACATCATAATCAAATTGCTGTTAACCATTGATAAAGAGAAAATTGGAAAGCAGGCAGAGAGAAAAGACATTGCGTACATATTAACATAAGAATGTCAGCAGATTTTTTATCAGAAATTGAGCAAATTAAAAGACTTAAATTTTGTTTTTCTGATTTGATATGGCATATTAGTATCAGGTGAACAACATAGTGATTAGACATTTATATAACTTAGGAAGTGGTCATCCCAGTAAGTCTAGTATCCATCTGATACCACCCAATGCTAGTACAATATTACTGATCATATTCCCCATGCTGTACCTTATATCCCCATAACTGATTTTAACTGGCAATTTGCTCATCTTAATCCCTTCCCTTTGTCTAACCCCTTTGCCTCAACACCCTCCCATCTGGAAACCATCAAAATGTTCTTTGCATCTATGAGTGTTTCTTTTCTGTTTGTCCATTTATTTTGTGTTTTTTAGATCTCATATGTAAGTGAAATCACATGGCATTTGTCTTTCTCTGACCCTTTCACTTTGCATAATATCCTTTGGATCTATGTTGTTGCAAATGGTAAGATTTCATTCTTTTTTAATGGCCAAGTAATATTCCATTGTATATGGGTACTACGTTGTCTTTATCCATTTGTCCATTCATGGACCCTTAGGTTGCTTTTATTTCTTGGCCATTGTAAATAATGTTGCATTTAACATAAGGATGCATATGTATTTTCAAATTAGTGTTTTGGGTTTGTTCAGATAAATACCCAGAAGTGGAATTGGTGGTTCCTTCATTGTCTCTTTAAGTTATAGCCTTTGTTTTAAAGTGTATTTTGTTTGATATAAATATTGCTACCCCAGTTTTTTGTTATTGTTTCATTTTCATAAAAGATCTTTTTCCATCTGTCTGTGTGTCTTTTATCTGAAGTGAGTCTCTTGTAGACAGCATATAGGACTTACTCATTTTGCTACCCTGTGTCTTTTGATTGGAACATTTAATCTATTTGCATTAAAAGTAATTTTTTTTTAAGATTTCACTTATTGATTTTACAAAGAGAGGAGGAAGTGGGGGGAGCAAGAAGTATCAACTCATAGTTGCTTCACTTTAGTTGTTCATTGCTTGCTTGTTGCTTGTTGTATATGCCTTGACCAGGGTTTAGAACCGGTAACCTCAGGGTTCCATGTTGACACACTATCTACTACTGCACTGCCACAGGCCAGGCTAAAGTAATTATGATAGGTATGTATACTTCTCACAAAAGTTAGGGGATATTTCAAAATGAATAGGAAGTGATAAAAAAAAAGAAGCATTTGATATATTTTTATCAAACAGGAACATGAGAAAAGCAAACAAGTCAAAGAAAGTTCAATTATGCAAGTGAGATGCAAAACCAACTTTTATTTAATTGGTGAAAATGCACTATACAAAAAAGGCTGAAAGTACTAGACTATCTGCATGTTCCCCGATCCCCTAATTTTTGTGAGCAGTATAGTTATTGCTATTTTTTAAATTTAATTTTATTATATATATATTTATTTTTTGGTATTTTTCCGAAGTTAGAAGCGGAGAGGCAGTCAGACAGACTCCCACATGTGCCCGACTGGGATCCACCCAGCATGCCCACCAGGGGGCAATGCTCTGCCTATCTGGGGCATTGCTCCATTGCAGCAGGAGCTATAGCTTTTTTCTTGCTAGCACCTGAGATGGAGGCCATGGAGCCATCCTCAGCACCCAGGGCCGACTTTGCTCCAATGGAGCCTTGGCTGCGGGAGAGAAAGAGAGAGAGAGTATGGAGAGGGGGAAAGGTGGAGAAGCAGATGGGCACTTCTCCTGTGTGCCCTGACTGGGAATTGAACCCAGGACTTCCACACGTCAGGTGACGCTCTACTGCTGAGCCAACCGGGTAGGGCTGCATTTTATTTGTATTTTTTAATCTTTTCCCCTTCTTAAAGAAGTCCCTTTAACATTTCTTGTAATATTGATTTGGTGCTGATGAACTTCTTTAGCCTTTTCTTGTCTGGGAAGCTTTTTATTTGTCCTTTAATTCTAAATTTTAGCCTTGTTGGTTAGAGTAATCTTGGTTATAGGTTATTGCTTTTATCATTTCAATGTTTCATGCCAATCTCTTCTGGCCTGCAAAGTTTCTGTTGAGAAATCAGCTGATAGTCTTACAGGAACTCCCTTGTAGGCAACGAACTGCTTTTTTCTTGCTGCTTTTAAGATTCTCTCTTTTTCTTTAACCTTTGACAGTTTAATGGTGATATGTCTTGGTGTGCGCCTCTTTGGGTTCATCTTTTTTGGGACTCTCTTTACTTCTTGGACTTCTATGTTTATTTCTTTTACCAGGTTAGGGAGGTTTTCTGTCATATCTTCAAATAGGTTTTCAATTCCTTGCTCTCTTTCTAATACCTCTATGATAAAAATGTTGGTATGCTTGATGTTGTCTCAGAGATCTTTTAAACTATCCTTTTTTAAAAATTATTGGGTGTTTTTTGCCTGTGTTTCAAATTGCTGGTTATATCCTCTGCTTATTTACTGTTGATTCCCTATAATGTATTTTTCTAAAATCTGCAATGTATTCTTCACCTTTTTTTTTTTTACAGGGACAGAGAAAGAGTCAGAGAGAGGGATAGATAGGGACAGACAGACAGGAATGGAGAGAGGTGAGAAGCATCAATCATTAGTTTTTCGTTGTCACACCTTAGTTGTTCATTGTTTTCTCACATGTGCCTTGACTGCGGGCCTTCAGCAGACCGAGCAACCCCTTGCTGGAGCCAGCGACCTTGTGTCCAAGCTGACGAGCTTTTGCTCAAGCCAGATGGGCCCACGCTCAAGCTGGTGAGCTCGGGGACTCGAACCTGGGTCTTCCGCATCCCAGTCCGACGCTCTATCCACTGTGCCACCGCCTGGTCAGGCTATTCTTCACTTTTGATTGGTTCTTTTTAGTGTTTTCTATCTCCATTTTTTTGTTCCCTATCTCTTTGTTAAAGTTCTCATTGGGTTGATATTCTCTTCCCCTAAGTTCACTGAGAAACCTTATAATAAGTGTTTTGAACTCTGCAATTGGTAGATTGCTCGTCTCTGTTTTATTTAGTTCATTTTCTGGAGTTTGGTTCTGTTCTTTCATTTGGGACATGTTTCTTTGTCTCCTTGATTTGGCTGTCTCCCTGTGTTGTTTCTATATCTTAGGCAAAGCCACTATGTCCCCCAGTCATGGTAGAGTGGCCTAATGTAGTAGGTGTCCTGTGGGACCCAGAGCCAGGTACTCCAAGTGTGTCCTTTGTGTGGGTTGTGTGTGCCTTCCTTTGTAGTTGAGCCTTTTTTTTTCTGTACAGTTGAGCTTTGATTGCTGTGAGGACATCAGTGGGAAGGGTAGAGCGTCTGGCTCATCAGCTTGATTACGGCAGAGGAGCTATTATGCAGGTCTAAGACCAGGAACAGAATTTGCTTCAGCAGGGCTTTGGTGCCTGCTGAGTCTGCCCTTCGGGTATGTCATTTATGGGGGTGGTTGGGTGATGTTTGGTATGGTCTGAAGCTTGACACTGGGTGTGTTGGTTCTGGGGCCTCTTGTAAGGGACTCTGGTGTAGGCCAAGGTCAGCTACTGCCTGTCAGGGCCACCTGGTGTGATCTACAAAGTGATTTGCAGATGGTTGCCACTGGTGCTGGGCTTGGGTATGCCTGGTAGAGGCTAAGCTGCTAACCGAGGCTGGCTGCCATTATTACTGGGCTTAGGGCTGCTTATCAAGATGAATGGGCATGCTGAGGCCAGATACTGCTTATATGGGGTTTGTGAACCTTTAGGAGATTTTTAGGGAAGTCTACAGCATGAGCCATGCCACTGGAATCGATTTGGGTGGACCCGCAGGTTGGTTGGGACAAGGCCTTGGAATCACCAGAGGTTAGGTGAAGGGTGTTAGCTACGTTGATGGAGACTCAGACCTGCTGCCTGCCTATGCCTCCAGGCTGGGTGTGGGGAGGAGCAATGGCTTCTGCCAGCACTTCTGTCTGGGAGGAAGCTTCCCCTCTAACTATTACCTTGAAGCCAGACAATTCAGTTCTTCCCTGTGTGTCCCTGTTGTTTTTCCAGCTGCTCCTCCAGCACTACAGCTCAGAGCAAGTGAATCCATTAGTCCGTGCTTTGGTGCTTTAAGAGGAATGCCCTGGTTTGGTAGTTCATTTGGTTAGTAGAGCATCGTCCAGCTATGCCAAGGTTGTGGGTTCTATTACTAGTCAGGCACATACAAGAATAAAACAATAAATACATAAATAAGTGGAACAATCAATCTCTCTCTCTCTGCTTTTCTCTTTCCCCTCTTCTTCCTTCCCTCCTTTTTACCCCCTTTCTCTCCTTTCCACTCTCTTTCCCTCTCTCTGTCCCTCTCTTCCTCCATATCATTCAGCCACAGTCATCACTAGTTTTTACAGTCAGAAATTATGGGGATATTTTTTCAGGGCCTGGAGCTCTTGACTGGGGAGCCTCGTCTGGGACTGGGACCCGTTGCTCCTCAGAGGGGTCTCCACAGCTAAGATATCCTGTCCAATTTTTAACTGTGATATGTGACACACAGGTGTGGGACCAGCCCACTTCCATGGCTCCGCCCCTCTTACTAGTGCTAATTACTCTTTTGAAAAAGAGTGGCTTAAATTTGCTTTCTCATTCCTGAATGATCCACAGTAGAGCTCCCAGAGTTCCGTTTTGATTAGCAATGTATACTACTATGACTATTACTTGTTTTGTTTTGTTTGTTTGTTATAGCCATGAAAGAAAGTTCTAATATTTCATCGATGTTAGCTAGGCTCATGATCTTTTAGATCTCTTTTAGATTTGTTTTTCAGGTTTATATTTACTTGAACTTCAGGGAGTCTGAGATTATAACAGAAGATCTTGATATTTCCAAAGACAATTTTTTGTTCAGTTTGTTAATCCAAACTAGATTGATTTTGTTTTCAAGAGAATCTTCCTTTATCAATTTTTCCCCCTGCCAGAGACAACAGTTTCAATGATAGTACACTGGATTAAATATGAAAATGTACTGTAGTCCAGGCTTGGTGACAAACGAAGACTGTGTGTCAGACCTGTTAACTCCTCTGATATATGGAGGCCACAGGTACTCTGCATGTGAATATCAATAACTGGTTGAGACATTTTCCTATACCCTTCAAATTTCCAAATACTTAAAAATTTGTTTATATCAAATGTTCACAAAATCTCAATTAATAGAGATTTATTTAGGATTTATGTAGATTTACTCTGTTGAAATAAACTTAACATACAAGTAGCTACTTAAAACTAGTCCAGTGTTTCTCAAAATATGATGAAAGATAAGTTTTTAAAAGTTTTTCCACCAATTATGCACTGATATGTTTGCAAAATAAATTATTTTAAAAATAGCTTGACTGGTGGTGACTCAGTGGATTGAGTGTTAGGCTGGAACACTGAGGGTGAGTTTGAAACTCCAAGGTCGCTGGCTAGAGTGTGGACTCCTTGGCTTGAGTGTGAGGTCATTAGCTTTAGTGTGGGATCCTAGACATGATCCCAGAGTGGCTGACTAGAGTCCAAAGGTTGTTAGCTAGACGCCCAAGGTCACTGGCCTGAAGCCCAAGGTTGTTAGCTTGAGCAAGGGGTCACTGGCTCAGCTTGAGCCCCCCTCCTCAGTCAAGGCATGTATGAAAAGCAATCAATAAACAACTAAAGTGAAGCAACTGCAAGTTGTTGCTTCTCTCTCCTTCCCCTTTCTCCCTTCCTGTCTCTCTCTCAAAGAAATAATAAATAAATGAAAACAACAGACACGCTAAATACAAGCTCAAGTAATTTACTCAACTGACAAAATTACATTTTAAAGGTACAGTCAGAAAAAAATATGAAGAATTATAAAAACTACATGTACTGCAACTTTCTCTTACACTTTTAACTTCATGTTATTTTGCAGTTGTAACTAAATAAAGTTACGACATAATTGGGTGATTTTAAACCCAACATAGTACTTTGAACAAACACTGTTTTATGTTTACAAATGAGCTTGCCTCTTGCTTGTTCACCTGTCTAGGTTAGATTGAAGACAGCACTACTTTCATGTGATAACATATAGCTAAACTGTTGCTATGCTTTGGTTTAGTAACTCATTTACAGAAGCCATTGTTACTGGTGGGATTGGAGAAAAAAATCTTAAAAAGGAATTTCCTCAAGCGCAGCATATTCATTTAGCATTTTATCCAAGTCTATCCTTTATCTTTCAGCAGCAGCCAATTCCAACAGGTTCTATTCTCAATAGTTAAATTATCTTTACATGAAAAAAATTGGTTCAATTATATTTCCTATCTGTGGATCTCCTTTGGTTAGAAAATTAAATTTCAAAATGTTCTGTTACATGTAAACTATGTATGGTAATAGTATGTAGAGACTGTTCTAAGCTTCTCACTTTTGTTTTTCCCCATTTTTTTTTTTTAACAGGGACAGGGAGAGAGTCAGAGAGAGGGATAGATAGGGACAGAGACAGACAGGAATGGAGAGAGGTGAGAAGCATTAGTCATTAGTTTTTCATTGCCGTTGCGACACCTTAGTTGTTCATTGATTGCTTTCTCACATGTGCCTTGACCGCAGGCCTTCAGCAGACCGAGCCATCCCTTGCTGGAGCCAGCGGCCTTGTGTCCAAGCTGACGAGCTTTTGCTCAAGGCAGATGGGCCCGCGCTCAAGCTGGCGAGCTTGGGGTCTCGAACCTGGGTCTTCTGCATCCCAGTTCGACGCTCTATCCACTGTGCCACCACCTGGTCAGGCTGTTTTTCACCTTTAACCTTACCTGCCATTGAAAAGCATATTGCATTTCTTCCTTTTAAGGAAGTCTGTTTTTAAATATATATATATTTTAAAAGATTTTATTTATTAATTTTAGAGAAAGGAGAGAGAGAGAGAGAGAGGGAGAGAGAGAGAAGGTGGAGAGGAGGAGGGAAGCATCAACTCACAGCAGCTGCTTCTCTTAAGTGCCTTGACTGGCAAGCCCGGTGCTTAGAACTGGCAACCTCAGGATTACAGGTCGACACTTATCCACTGCACCACCACAGGTCAGGCTAAATATTTATTTTTCATTTACAGTTTACATTCATTATTATGTTGTATTAGTTTGAAGTGTATAGCATAGTGGCTAGAAAGTCATACTTGACAAAGAGTTCCTCCCAATATTATCAGTTTCCACCTGGCACCATACATAGTTTTAAAATATTATTGATTGTATTCCCAATGCTGTACTTTACATTCCTTTGCCTATTTTGTAATTACCCATTTGTAATAAGGGGTCTTATTACAGTCTTAAGATCATTAAAAATACAGAAGATACTACAAACTAGTTTATTCAATTGACATCTTTTATTGGAACCAAACATATTTTTTATCTTGCAGAATCACTATGTTCTGTAATTTAACTTTCTTTCAATAACCAATATTTCAGTATTGACATTGTTTTAACATTAATTCATTAGCAGTCATTTATGAGGTACTTCTTTATATAGAGAATAACCTATAATTCTTTAGCATTTATATTCCATGATTTTTTTTTTAATTTTATTTTTATTTTATTCATTTTAGAGAGGAGACACAGAGAGAGAGAGAGAGAGAGAGAGAGAGAGAAAGAAAGGGGGGAGGAGCTGGAAGCGTCAACTCCCATATGTGCCTTGACCAGACCAGTGCAGGGTTTTGAACTGGTGACCTCAGTGTTCCCAGGTCGACGCTTTATCCACTGCGCCACCACAGGTCAGGCTATTCCATGATTTTTATTGTGACTCTACATATGCTGTGTTCATCTGTTTTTTTTTTGTACCAAGATTTTGTCATTGAAAGAAGCAATGTGTTGACTTGCCTTTTGGTACCCTTTAATCTGGGGGATTACTCCAGAATGTTCTCTTGTAATTGCAGGTGTGCCATCGGGAACATTCTTCTTTACAAAACTATAGACCACTTTTGTTGATGGTGTAATTCATAGTTTTGCCCAGTTCAAAGCTAATAGTGTTAGTTGGCTGTGTAAAACTGAGAACAAGAACTCTTCCTTCATACCACCATCATATTCCAGTAGCACATTAGCGATATCTGTGAACTTGCCAAGATGCAATGACAAATACTTTGTAAATATTGTTTTGTAAGTTGGACTTTCATAGTATTAATTTATAAATGTGGCGAGCTGCGCTATCATTGGAAAGTGAAGATTTAGTTAGTATTTCCATTGAATATTTTTGATGTAATTGTTTGCTTGTTTCTTTTTTTTCTTGTGAATTTGTTTTTATTGGGATATAAGGGATGGGTCAGGAAGTGTCACTGTGGGTGGTTATACGAGGAAGTGTCACTGTGGGTAGTTATACCCCACCAGGGAACCGTTCATTCTAATCTTCCTGGGATGTCTTTCAGAGCTTTTTCTTAGAGCTGCTGCTCTTGCTTCTGGCAGCCTCTTCAGGTCCACTGCTGAGAGGGTCCTCTTTGGAAGAGAATGTCCTTATACTTGGGGACATTCCTTTTTCCTGCCTCTTCAGGATCACTAACTGGTTCCTCTTTGGGGAAAGATTTCTTCTTGGGAAGACTTCCACTTTAAAATATAGCTTTGTTGAACTGCCAACTATCTCCTTAAGATCACAACTAACTAATCAATTTCTTCTTGGAAAAAAATTTTTTTCTTGGGTTTGGATAAAGAGACAGGTGGGTCTTTAATTCTCCTCAGGTGCTTTTTCTTTTTCTTATTCTTGGGTCTTTCACTTGTCTCCCCTTGTTGAGGACTCCTGAGAGGTAACGAGGACAGAACACACTTGCCCAGTGGACTGGTATGTGCTCCAACCAGCTCTATGGGCTCCTGAGCTAATTCTCTCAGCACCTGTCTCCTTCCTCACACTCCTCCATACTGCTGCTGCTTTCTAAAGCCTCCGGCGCAGTTGCAGCTGGTCATTCCTTTTCTCTCTTCAAGCATTTCTTATACTTTCTCCAGCTTTCTAATAATCTCAGCAGCCGCTTCCTCTGAACAGTTGACTCCTTCATGACAACCACATTCTTTCATGGAATCTCCAATTTTACAGGATAGCTGTTCCTCCACTTGCTGTCAAAGCTCTTCCCAAATTCCCTTATGGGCACCTCAAAGAAGCAATCCATACATGAGGCAATACTGCATTTGTTTGCCAGGTATCCAGAGATGTAGCCTTTGTTCTTGGCAACTGCTCAGCCAGTGAAAGTAAAGTGGAAAATGAGTCCATATTTTGGGGTGTTAGTCTTTGTCTTTAGGGCTCTGGAAACCTGGTCCCTTTGCTGGGCCCTGGGAATCACTCAGGCACCAGGACTGGCCATCCCCGCATGGCAGAGCCTGTATAGGTCAGGTCGCATTCATTTGTTTCTTAACAGTACTTGTATTTAGCGTTTTAGTCTTAGCAATCCAAAGTGCTAGTACAGGAAGTCTGTAAATCAACCATATATGGGTGAAATATTGAGGAAACAGGAGTGTTCCCAAGAAAAAGAGGAAATTCTCTTCAAAGAGGAGCCACTCAGCAGTGGACCTGAAGAGGCTGCTGGCAGCAAGAGCAGAAGCTCCAAGAAAAAGAAAAAGCTCCAGAAGCCATCCTAGGATTAGAATGGACAGGCCCAGTGGGGTATGACTGCCCAGCGACCCCTCCCCTGCATCCCAATAAAAACAAATTCACAAGAAAAAAGAATATTGAATATCTGTTAGTTTTTTTTCCCCTTCTTTTTCAAGTGACAGGAGGGGAGATAGACTCCCACATGCGCCAGAACAGGGATCCACCCGGTAACTCCTGTCTTGCGCCGATACTCTGCCCATCTCGGGCATGCTTACAACCGAGCTATTTTTAGTTCCTTAAGAGGAGACTCCATGGAGCCATCCTCAGTGCCTGGGGTAATGCGCTTGAACCAATCGAGCCATGGCTGTGGGAGCAGAAGAGATGGAGAAGCAGATGGTTGCTTTTCCTGTGTGCCCTGACTAGGAATTGAACCCAAGACATCCACATGCCAGCTGATGCTCTGCCACCAAGCAAACCGGCCAAGGCCTCTATTAGCTTTATTTTTTTTTAAAGCTTTTATTTTTTTATTTTACTTTATTTTTATAGGGACAGAGAGAGAGAGTCAGAGAGAGGGACAGATAGGGACAGACAGACAGGAAAGGAGAGAGGTGAGAAGCATCAATCATCAGTTTTTCGTTGCAACACCTTAGTTGTTCATTGATTGCTTTCTCACATGTGCCTTGACCACGGGCTTTCAGCAGGCTGAGCAACCCCTTGTTGGAGCCAGCGACCTTGGGTCCAAGCTGGGCCCCATGCTCAAGCTGGCGAGCTCAGGGTCTCTAACCTGGGTCTTCCGCATCCCAGTCAGACGCTCTATCTACTGCGCCACCTCCTGGTCAGGTGGCCTCTATTAGCTTTTTAAACTAAGTGTTCTTTTAAAGAATTCTTTTGATTTTGAGCTTATTTTTGTGTATATTTTCTATGTATTGGGTTGGCAAGAAAATATTTTCTATGTATTGGGTTGTAGTTGTTTTGAAGGACTTCTGTCAGTGTATGGCATTTTCCTTTTGACATTTGATATCAGTCACATTTAGGTTACTTTAGAAGTAAGTTGTGCGTAATTTTGTTTGTAGCTGTTAGTTTAGGGTCAATTTTAACATGGAGTGCAGAAACGAACACTTTCAGCATATTTTACTTTTTTATTTCCTTAAAGGAAAGAAAGCTGCTGAGGCTCACAAAAAGATATGTGAAGTTTTAGTGTTGATAGCATAACAGAACGCACGTGTCAGAATTGGTTTAAAAAATTCTATTCTGGTGATTTTTCACTCAAAGATGACCAAAGTTCTGGTCGACCTACTGAAGTTGATGATGACCAAATCAAAGCCATAATTGAAGAGAATCATTATATATCTGTTAGATTGCAAAGAGATTAAATGTATCGTACACAGCAATTGAAAATCACTTAAAATGTCTTGGACTTGCTAAGAAGCTTGATATTTACTTAACACATGAATCAATATTTGTGATATACATCTCAAGCGCAATGAAACCCACCCTTTTTTGAAAAGAATCATCACTGGTGATGAAAAATGGGTCATCTAGCCTGACCAGGCGGTGGTGCAGTGGATAGAGTGTTGGACTAGGATGTGGAAGACCCAGGTTCAAGACCCCAAGCTCGCCAGCTTGAGCGTGGGCCCATCTGGCTTCAGCAAAAGCTCGTCAGCTTGGACCCAAGGTCGCTGGCTCCAGCAAGGGGTTCCTCAGTCTGCTGAAGGCCCGCGGTCAAGGCACATGTGAGAAAGCAATCAATGAACAACTATGGTGTCACAATGGCAATGAGAAACTGATGATTGATGCTTCTCACCTCTCTCCTCTTCTGTCTGTCTCTGTCCCTATCTATCCCTCTCTCTGACTCTCTCTCTGTCCCTGTAAAAAAAAAAAAAGAAAAATGGGTCATCTACAGTGACATCAAGTGAAAACGATCATGGTCCAAGCGTGATGAACCAGCATAAACTACATCCAAAGCTGAATTGCATCATAAAAAGGTCATGCTGTCAATTTGGTGGGACTGCAAAGATGATGTGTATTTTGAGCTGCTTCCAAGAAACCAGACGATCAATTTGTATGTTTACTGTCAACAACTAATGAAACTAGATGAAGCAATCAAAGAAAAATGCCAGAATTGGCAAATCGCCAAGGAATTGTGTTCCACCATGATAATGCAAAGCCTCACGCATCTTTAGTAACTCGTGGGAAATTATTGGAGCTTGGTTAGGAAGTGATGTCGCATCCCCCATACAGCCCTGACCTGGCACCATCTGATTACCATTTAGTTCGAAGTTTGCAAAACTATTAATGGTAAAACTTTCACATGAGGATGACCTTAAATTGCACTTGGTTCAGTTTTTTGCTGATAAGGGCCAAAATTTCTATGAGCATGGAATCATGAAGCTGCAAGAAAGATGGCAAAAGGTCATTGAACAAAATGGAAAATATATAATTGGTTAAAGTTTATTCTTTAATCAATAAAAAAAATGAGTTTTATTTTACACTATAAAACTGAAATTACTTTCTTGACAACCCAATACACATTTCTTAAATTTTGATGGTTTTGTTGTTCCATTTACCAGTATATCTTAGTATTTAACATACTGTGATGTTAGCGCTTCACCATCCATTCTGGGTACAAAACTGAACTCAGTGTATAAGGAATTACACCCCTGAGTGAACTTGGCCTTGTTTGGTCTTTATCTGTTTAGAATCAGTTTCTTCACCCTCCTTTGGCTTCCTGCCATGGTACATTCAGAAAAAGTATGTCTTTTCCACCAAAAGATGCTGAAAAATCCACTGAAGCTTGTCCATATGTTTATTAGGTTAAAATAATATGAATTTTCTTTTCTAACATATCTAATGATATTAAATTATAAATTAAAAACCAGGATTAAGATTAAAATGTTTGTAGAATTAACTAGTTATAACAATGAATAAACCTGTGCATCTTCAAGCTTTTTATATACCTTTAGGTAGTTGACAGGTAACCCGATTCACTATGTCTAATACACATGCTATATGCAACTCGTCTTGTGACTTTGAAAACAGATCTTTCATATTATGATCAACAAGACAAATCCACTAATTATGTGCTTTGCTGACACAACAATGTGAAACTTCAGTAAAAAGCTTCTAAGCGCTTATTGTCAGTTTCTGAACTGATCTCATCATGAATTTATAACAAATAGTTCATAGTCCTTCACTGGTTTGAGACTCATGCTTTGAAGGGCAGTGGACTGTATCACCCCCAACAAAATCATAGGCTAATACTTATATGTAGAAAATAACCAGGTTCACTGCATCTTTTTAAAGGATTTATTTGATACCTATTATGTAATGCAGCAGAGCACATTATACACTATTGAGATACATTTCCATAAAATATTAAAATAAAAGAATACCTGATTAGAAATAATAGGACGTACCATAACTTATAGTTAGTCATTATTGCACTTTAATTTTCAAATATTTGATAATGTATTTATGTAAGAGTCAAGTATCTACTGTTTTAACTGAAATTTCAGAGCATTTAAAGTTGATGTAAACTGTTCTTAAATGTTTATAAAGTGTTATTTTACAAATGTAATTTATTAGTGATGCCAGTGGACTTTCTTCTCTAAGAAGTCATTAAGAACCACATACTGTGTGATGTAACTCGTGGCTCTCTCCACAGTCTCACAGTATTTACTCAACAGCTGATACTTTTCGGTGCACATGTTTCTAATGACTCCACTGGGTGACTTATGATTTATGTAGGTAGTTAATAAATGAGACTTACCCAACATTTTATTATGAAAATTATCAAACATACAGAAAAGTTTAAAAAATTTTATAGAGTGCCTATATGCCCATCACTTGTATTCTACCATTAACATTTTACCGTATTGCATTATAACATGCTTATACAAATCACTGTCCAACCATCTCTAAAAACTTTCTCCTAAATATTTTAGCATGCATATCATTAACTAGAGTTTATCATTTATTTACAGTTTTCTTTTGAGTCAAAAATACCTATAATACAATGTGCAGATTTTAAGTCTTTGTTCTCTGAGCTTAGACATGTGTACACCTGTGTGAGCCAAAACTCTATCAAGATATAGGGCAGCCTGACGTGGCACAGTGGATAGAGCGTCGGACTGGGATGCGGAGGACCCAGGATCGAGACCCGAGGTCGCCAGCTTGAGTGGGGGCTCATCTGGTTTGAGCAAAGCTCGTTGGCTCGAGCAAGGGGTTACTAGGTCTGCTGTAGCCCCATGGTCAAGGCACATATGAGAAAGCAATCAATGAATAACTAAAAGTGCCACAACGAAAAAAAATTGATGCTTCTCATCTTTCCATTCCTGTCTGTCTGTCCCTATCTATCCTTCTCTCTGACTCTCTGTCTCTGTCAAAAACATAAAGAAAGAAAAGATATAGGGCAGTGGTACTCCTTCAGTTAGGGGTGATTTTGTTTCTCAAGGAACATTTGACAATTTCTGGAGATATTTTTGTTTGTCTCAACTGTGGAATGATAATGAACTCTAGTGGGTAGAGTCCAGTAATAATTCTTTGTTCATAGTGTCACTTTTCAGAGATCTTGATATAGAGCATTACCATAACCATGTTAAGTTTCATCATTCCTCTTGCCAGTCAATCCTCCACTCCACACGCCCAACCTCTCAAAGATAACCAACCATTGGTGTGATTTTTTTTTCTAGTTTAGAGTTTTTTGTTCTAGAACAATGGTCGGCGAACCGTGGCTCACGAGCCACATGCAGCTCTTTGGCCCCTTGAGTGTGGCTCTTCCACAAAATACCACGTGTGGGCGCTACCTCAATAAAGAATGTACCCACCTATATAGTTTTAAGTTTAAAAAATTTGGCTCTCAAAAGAAATTTCACTTGTTGTACTGTTGATATTTGGCTCTGTTGACTAATGAGTTTGCTGACCACTGTTCTAGAAGATATAAACAAGATCAAACATTATATATACTTCTTGGCAGTCTTACCTTAGAAACATTGCCTGTAAATCTTCAGGAAAAGTGCCTGACCAGTGGCAAAGTGGATAGAGCATCGGACTGGGAAACGGAGGACCCAGGTTAGAGACCCTGAAGTCGCCAGCTTGAGCACGGGCTCATCAGGTTTGAGCAAGGCTCACCAGCTTGAGCCCAAAGTCATTGGCTTGAGCAAGGGGTCACTCAGTCTGTTGTATCCCCACCCCCACACCCCCATCCCATCAAGGCACATATGAGAAATCAATGATCAACTAAGGAACCACAATGAAGAATTGATGTTTCTTACCTCTCTCCCTTCCTGTCTGTCTATCCCTATCTGTCCCTCTCTCTGACTCTCTCTGCCTCTGCCACAAAAAATAAATAAATAAAATAAGTTTATTAAAAATATATCTTCAGGAAAAGCTAATTTTTCCCCATTAATTATAAAAGAAATCTCTTGTAGGAGTTTCACATAAAGAATAATGTTTTCAGCAATATTCCTATAGCAAACAAAGTAAAGGGATTTATATGACTCCTTTAGGAATTACCAAGACATAATTGCCAACATGAATCTCAGTGTAAGCAGCTTTACATAGGTGAGACAATGTTAATATTGTTCAAAGAAATACGTTTCTGATCGTCCAGGTTGATTTCCAGTTAAAACCTATAAAAATGAATAATTGGGATCTTTAAACATTTCAAAAAGGGTATTTTGTTTCAGCCAGCATTTGATATGACATGTACACCATCCATTTCAAAGTATAATATAGAGTGCAGGTAACATGATGCCAGTTAAAGGGAAATCTAACAACTTTGGAGAACAAATTAAGAGTAAACTTCCCTTGCTTTAACATTGGCTTTTTTTTTTTTTACAGGGTCAGAGAGAGAGTCAGAGAGAGGGATAGATAGGGACACACAGACAGGAGCGGAGAGAGATGAGAAGCATCCATCATTAGTTTTTCGTTGCCGTTGTGACACCTTAGTTGTTCATTGATTGCTTTCTCACATGTGTCTTGACCACGGGCCTTCAGCAGACCGAGTAACCCCTTGCTGGAGCCAGTGACCTTGGGTCCAAGCTGGTGAGCTTTTGCTCAAACCAGATGGGCCTGCGCTCAAGCTGGCAAGCTCGGGGTCTCGAATCTGGGTCTTCCGCATCCCAGTCCTATGCTCTATTCACTGCGCCACCGCCTGGTCAGGCTGTATATATATTTTTTGACTAATCCTTTTACCTCCTTGGAACTCTTGCCCTCCCTTCTGATTGCTGTCCATATGTTCCATGTGTCCATGCCTCTTTTTCTATTTTGTTCATCAGTTTATTGTGTTCACTAGATTCTACATTTAAGTGAGATTATATGGTACTTGTCTTTCTCTGAGTGGCTTATTTCACTTAGGATAATAATCTCCAGGTCCATCAAAACTGTTGCAAAAGGTAAGATTTCCTATTTCCGGCTATGTAGTATTCCATTGTGTAAATGTACTACAGCTTTTTTATCCTCTCATCCAGAGATGGGCACTTGGGCTGTTTTCAGATCTTTGTTATATTGTAAATAATGCTGCAGTGAACGTGGAGGTGCATGTATTCTTTTGAATTAGTGTTTCGGGATTCTTAGGATATATTTCCAGCAGTGGGATTGCTGGGTCAAAAGGCAATTCTATTTTTAATTTTTTGAGGAAACTCTATACTGCATTTTTTTCATGAAGGTGGTATTTGGGAATATCTGAAGACAAAGATTCTTTTTTAAAAATAAAACAAACATCAGGCCCTGGCCTGTTGGCTCAGCGGTAGAGCACTGATTGACCCAGCGTGTAGAATTCCTGGGTTCAATTCCTTGTTAGGGCACACAGAAGAAGCATCCATCTGCTTCTCCACTGTTCCCCCCTCTTTTGTCTCTATCTCTCTCTTCCCCTCCCACAGCCAAGGATCCTTTGGAGCAAAGTTGGCCTGGGTGCTGAGGACGGCTCCATGGCCTCCGCCTCAGGCACTAGAATGGCTCCGGCTGCAATGGAGCAATGCCCCAGATGGGGAGAGCATCACTCCCTGGTGGGCATGCTGGGTGGATGCTGGTCGGGTGCATGTGGGAATCTCTCTGACTGCCTCCCCGCTTCTAACTTCAGAAAAATACAAAATAAATAAATAAATAAAACAAACATCATAGTTGTGATTTCACTTCAACAGAAGCACAAGGCCTCAAAGTTCTACACCACTTTTTCATCTTCGAAAGCTGTGATGACTAACAGTCATGTGTTTATTAGTCATTGGTTGATAAATTGATTCTTTTATCAGAGGATACTTGATGATGTGTAGTCTCATTACTTTAAATACCAGATTTTTGTTTCTAGCTTAAACTACAAATTCATATATCCAGTTGTCTACCTCACAAATCTACTTGGATATATAAAAGACAAGTCAAATTTGATTTTTCAAACTGAATTCTTGAATTCTCTGATTATTTCCCCAAAGTTTTATGAGCAAGGCCTGGTGGCTCTACCTTCAAAAGTTATTCTGAGTATAACCATTTCTCACCACCTTCATTGCTGTCATCTGGTCCAAGCTACTGTAATCTCTCTCTCAGATTATTTCAGTAGCCTTGTGACTGAACTCCTTGTTTCCACCTTTCTCCCTCATAGACTATTTTCAACACTACAGCCAGAGCAGTCCTTTTAAAACATGGGTGCTCATTTCGTCGATAGCGATCTACTGGTCGATCGTGAAGGAAGTGTGGGTAGATTGCATGACATTAAAAAGACATTTGTCTTTTGATTGGCATACAGAGTAGCCAGTCTGACATCTGAACTTTTGACACCCTACACATGTGCATTAAACCGGGCTAACTTGTTCAGTTACATTGCTGCGTAGTTAGCCTTCAATTTATTTAAACTAAATACAACAAAGGGTATAAAAATGAGTGCCATAGCTGGTCCGAGTAAGAAGCCTAAAACCTACCACTTTCATACAGAATGGGAGGGGATTTTTTTTCACTATGTCATATCCTAAGTGCGTTTGCCTCATCTGTCTGTGTGCCATTGCTATTCCAAAGAAGGGAAATGTGGAGTGGCTTTTTTGGACTCTTCATAAAAACTATGACATTGACTTTCCTCTGAAAAGAGAGCTGAAAAGGAGAAAGGTGAAAGAAGAATACACAATATTAAATAGTAACAATAGTAACTTAAATAATGGTAATATAGAAGAAATAAGTTTATGTTTTGCATTTATTTTTATTGTAGGTAGATCATTTTGACTTGGTCATCTTATAAGTAGCTCGCAAGCTGAAAAAGTGTGGGCACCCCTGTATTAAAATGTAACAGTGGCCTGGCCCTGGCCAGTTGGCTCAGTGGTAGAGCGTTGGCCTGGTGTGTGGAAGTCCCAGCTCTGATTCCTAGTCAGGGCACACAGGAGAAGTGCCCATCTGCTTCTCCACCCTTTCCCTTCTCTATCTCTCTCTTCCCCTCCCGCAGCTAAGGTTCCATTGGAGCGAACTTGGCCCAGGTGCTGAGGATGGCTTCATGGCCTCCACCTCAGGCGCTAGAATGGCTCTGGCCACAATGGAACAACACCCCAGATGGGCAGAACATTTCCCCCTGGTGGGCATGCCAGGTGGATCCTGGTCGGGTGCTTGTGGGAGACTGTCTGACTGCCTCCCAGCTTCTAACTTTGGAAAAATACAAAAAAAAAAAAAAAAAGGAACAGTGGCACAAGCCACAAATTAGGTCTCTATTTCATTCAGAGTAAAAGGCATAATAGTGGCCTAGACACATGATCTGCTACCCTTCATCCTAATTTTTTTTCTATTTTGTCTGTTACTTTCTCGTTCTTCCATTTGCTCAGTCTGTTCCATCCATACTTCTTGACTGTTCTTCAAACCTGCCAGGTAGGCACGGTTTGCTTTTTCACCCCAGTGAGGCCTTTTATCACCATCTGACATTAAATTTTAAATGTAGTGTGTTAAACATAAGTGTTTAAAATTAACAAATGTAGTGTTACTGGAAAAAAAATCACTTTTCCCTGCTTTGTTTATCCTCATCTGACATATATTTTACTCATTTGCTGGTCTCTCCTTCCATGAGAATGTAAACTCCATGAGGGCATAGAATTTTGTGTGTGAATGTGAGGTAAAAGTTCTCACAGAAAGGAGCTTGGTTGAATGACAGAATGAAACCTAGGAAGCTGAGAGGAGGTGTGGAAAGCTGTAACCTGGTCAAGTATCAGAAGCCGGGATCTCAAGATTAAGTAGCTTTTCTAAGTGGTGTGCCCTTTTTCATTCCTGATACAGTTTTTCTCTTAAATTAAAGATGGGTCTTCTAGGCAGTATTTCCTTTTACTATCTTTGATATGTGCCAGTATACTTTTGTTTCCTATTTCCTTGACTTTTCTATATTTATTAGTTTCTTCCTCTCAGGGAGGTTTAATTTGCTATGATTTTTCTAATTTTTTGAGATTAATACTTGGATCACTAATATATGCATTTATGGTTATACATTTCCTCTAAACACAGTGTAAGTTACATTCCACAAATGTTGATAGTAGTATTTTCAGTAGGTATTTTAATAGAACTTTTATGAGGTCAGTTTAATTACTGATATATTTGGATTATTATTATTTTTGTGAGAGAGGGAGAGGGAGGGGAAAGGAGAGATATGCGAAGCATCAACTCATGGCTGTGGCACTTTAGTTGTTTATTGATTGCTTCTTATACATTCCTAGACTGAGGTGGGGGGCTCTAGCCAAGCCAGTGACCCCGTGCTCAAGCCAACAAAGGTATCTCCATTTTTCTTTGTCTTTTCTTGGATTATTCAAACATTTTCATACTCCATTTTTACCTACTATATTATCTTAATCATTTACTTATTCATATACATTTCTTAATGTCATTTTAATTACTGCCCTTCAGATTATACCAAGCATTATTGAATTATTGAAATCTAGTATAAATTAATAGTTTTGTCATTTCTGTGTCAGTTCATGGACCTTGGAATATTTATGCTTCATCTATTTCTCTTGTACATTTTGTGTCAGTTCATTTCTACATAAGTGTTATTTCACAAGACATCTGAATTATCTTTTGTAGTCAGTATTCATTTAGCTCTGCTTCATAATTCTTTTGCCCGAAAAACTTTTTTTACTGTGTGTCTACTAGTAAACAAGTTCAATTTTTATTTATCTGAAAACAATATCTTCATTTTCAAATCATATTTAGACTTGGATATAGAATTATAGGTTGGCCCTGGCTGGGTTGCTCAGTTTGTTAGAGTGTTGTCCCAATATGTTAAGTTTGTAGGTTTGATTGCCAGTCAGGGCACATACAAGAATCAACCAATGAATGTATAAATAAGTGAAACAAATTGTATTTCTATCCCTCTCTTTCTTCTCCCTCTCCCCACCTCCCTTCCTCTTAGTAAAAGAAAAAGAAACAATAGAATTGTAGACTGGTCATTGATTGTCTTTTGACTTCTCTTTCTGTTGGCGTAAGCTGTCAGTCCTGTTGCTGATTGAAGATTAATGTGTCTTTTTCCCCCCTCTCTGGTGCTTTTTAAGATGTCTAATTTTCTTTTATATTCTGGAGTTTTTTAGTAGGATGTGCTTGCATGTGTTTTTCTTTTTATGTACTGTTTGGGAATCAGCACGTCTTAAATCTATGGTTTGATGTCCTATTGGTAACAACAGGGTGGAAGGTTTGGTCATGGGAGTGGATAACTAAGTTGGGGTTATTAAGGGGGTAATTGATGTGGTTGGATAGTTCATCTATGTGATGTTGAAGTCTCACAAAAAGATGATTGGAATTGAGAAGGACAGGAAGCCTGAACAAGAAGCTAAGGGCTTCCTTGAGAGAAAGGGTGTGAGAGCTTTACTGTAAGTGTGCTTGTAAGGTTGGTAATAACAGAAGTGATGAGTGAGGTATGTATAACACCGGGGGACAAATTTTTTTTCATTTTATGTTGCATGAGATTTTAGAACTTTTTCTATATATTTCTGCATCACTGATTCCAAATCTGAAATTTGTTTTATGGTGCATGCTCTAGTTTTTATACAATTTTAATTTCTTTGTGTTATAGTTAATGGCATGCATTGGTTTTAAAATTGGAGTTAAAGGGCAATGACTCTTGGATTGAACATAACCTCAAGGCAATTAATGTTTTACAAACACATCACTTTTACATAATTGTAGTTTTTTTTAAATATAAAGGATTATTATCTGATAAAAACACCCTCTTATTTTCTTTTAAGATTGAATCATGGCTTCTTCGAGTAGGCGTAAATGTAAGAATAGTCCTGACACCTTCTCTTATATATGTGGCTGTTACACACTTCAACGTCAAAGGCGCAATATTTCATCATTTGTGCCACGTGCATATATTGCCTATTTTCAAGTTCCCCTTGGCAATCAAGACAAGAATTGGGCTCCTCATATTGTATGTCATAATTGTGAGGAAATGCTTCATGACTGGACAAAAGGAAAACGCAAAGGAATGCCTTTTGATATTCCCATGGTTTGGCGTGAACCTAAGGACCACAGCAGTGACTGTCATTTCTGTCTGATCCATACAAAGGGTATCAGCAAGAAAAAACGGTATATGATCGCATATCCTAATATTCCTTCAGCAATACGACCTATCCCACACTCTGAGACACTCCCGGTTCCAGTTTTCAGTGGTTTTATTTCTTCTAAGGACAAAGAAAGTGAACATGGTGATCAGGTGTATTTTGATAAGATGTATGAGGAAATGGTTGTAGAATCTGAAGGGTCTTCTTCTGATGCCAAGCAGTCATTAACCCTTCAGCAGTTTAGCCAACCCGAATTGAATGACTTCGTAAGAGATTTGGGCCTATCAAAGAAAGCAGCTGATTTATTAGCCTCCAGGCTTCAAGAAAAGAATGTACTTCCTTGGTCAGCTCAAGTATTCCATTTCAGGAAGCGTGAACAAATTTTTGTGGACTTTTTTTCCAAAGACAAACACTTTGTTTACTGTCATGATATCAGTAGTCTTCTCAGCCAGCTAGGTGTTACCACTTACAGTCCAACAGAATGGCAGCTATTTCTTGACAGCTCTAAACGGAGTCTGAAATATGTTCTCCTACACAATGGTAATGTTTATGCAGTGGTTCCAATTGGTTATTCAACTCATCTGTGAGATTATAATGACATAAAAATTGTCCTCGACTTTCTGAAGTATGAGGAGCATAACTGGATCATTTGTGTGGATCTTAAAATGGTAAAATTCCTGCTAGGACAACAGAAAGGTTTCTCGAAGTATCCTTGCTTTCTGTGTTTGTGGGACAGCCGATCTTGGAAGAAACACTGGACAGAGAAGGAGTGGCCGAAACATGAAGCTCTGGAAGTAGGGATGCAAAATATTGTGAATGAACTTGTAGTTAATCAAGACAGGATCATTTTTCCCCACTTCACATCAAACTTGGCTTAATGAAGCAGTTTGTTCAGGCTTTGAATAGAGAAAGTGAATGCTTTCAACATATTATTTCTGCTTTTCCTGCCTTGTCTTTCAAGAAGATAAAAGCAGGTGTATTTGATGGACCTCCAAATTGAACCTTCATACATGATGAAGAATTTTCCAGGAAGATGAATAAGGAGGAGAAAGCAGCATGGCAGTCTTTTGTGTTTTAATATGTTCTATTTTGAAATTGTAGACAAATTCTGATGCAATCATATTTTAATGTATTTACTGCATTATATAAATTATTATTTTTTCACAAAGATGATACCCAAGAAGACATTCTACTTCATTCTGTTAAACTAAATGTTGAAAATTTTACAATAAGATGAAAACCTAAAATTTTGAATTGCAAGAAAACTGTAGCTTACAGCGAAAAACTAATGTCAGATTTGATATCAGCACACTCAAATTAGGTAAGAACAAGTGTTTTTTGTGGATGCAACAATAATTTTGCTCCCCAGTGTAAATATATTGAGACACATCTGCAGGAAGTTTTGCAAGAGGGAAAGAGCAGCAAAGGCTTGAAAGCAAAAATAAGAAGGGAAGGAATTCTCTTTTCTGGCTTTGACAAATGAGATCGAGACAAAAAAAAGTATCTCGCCTGACCAGGTGGTGGCTGTTGGGCAGATAAAATATAATTTGCTCACTTTGTTAAAGATGGTGCTGCCCACATGGAAGCCCGTCATCCAGGTGATATTATTTGCCCTTATGCTTGGGATGGGTGTGGGGGAAAGGCTGTAATGTAAGCAGGCCAGGTCGTTATGGCCTAAGGCTTGGTTTTAAGAGAAAATTCTTCTCCACACCCTTGACTGATTGGATGATGTAGGGTGGGGCACTCTCCTGAGGAATCCCATTATACAGAGACTTCCTTGTTTGTATAATTGGATTAAAGGTTTTGATTCTACGGTATAAAGTGGGACAGACCAGTAGCTTGATCTCTCTCTGGGTTCCTGAGGTTAGTATAGAGAGGAGAGCAGATTAAGGCCACATGGAGGCCAGGAGAAGCAGTCAAGATGGTAGAGTGCTGAGAGAGAGAGGAGTTTGTTAAGAGTTTGTACTGAAGGAGATGGGGAACAGAGGTGAATAAGTCTGGTGAGCTAGAAACCTTTGATTTTAGGAAACTTGGATAAGTCAGCACATTTGTGAGCACTGAATGTGTGGGTTTTGGAGCCCAGTGTGTGTTTTTGCTTGCCCGCCGGGTGCAAGCTAGAATTAAAGCTGATGGCTCACCAGTTTTTGGCTCCGTTGTTTCATTACCGACTGTTCGAATCAAATGCGAACCTGCACTGGCAAGGCCACTACTGGCTTTACAGTGGTACAGTGGTTAGAGTGTCGGACTGGGATGCGGAAGGACCCAGGTTCGAGACCCCGAACTCGCCAGTTTTAGCTTGGGCCCATCTGGCTTGAGCAAAAGCTCACCAGCTTGGACCCAAGGTCGCTGGCTCCAGCAAGGGGTTGCTCGGTCTGCTGAAGGCCCGCGGTCAAGGCGCATGTGAGAAAGCAATCAATGAACAACTAAGGTGTCCCAACGGCAACGAAAAACTAATGATTGATGCTTCTCATCTCTCTCCATTCCTGTCTGTCTGTCCCTATCTATCCCTCTCTCTGACTCTCTGTTGGGCAGATAAAATATATTATGCTCACTTTGTTAAAGATGGCGCTGCCCACATGGAAGTTCGTTGATATTAATGTGTGTTCTGGAACAGGCTGTGGGCAGACCGGGTCATAGCCTAAGGCTTAGTTTAAGAGTAAGCTCTTCCCCACACCCTTGACTGATTGGATGATGTAGGGTGGTGCACTCTCCTGAGGAATCCCATTATGCCTCAGATGGGTGGCTTTGTATCAGAGACTTTCTTTATGTATAATTGGATTAAAGTTTTGGATTTTCTATGTTATAAACTGGGGCAGCCCGGGAGCTTGCTCTCTCTCGGTTCCTGGGTTCCTGAGATTAGTATTAGAGAGGAGAGCAGATTAAGGCCATGTGGAGGAGAAGTAGCCAAGATGGCAGAGTGCTGAGGAAGAAACCAGTTTGTTAAGAGTTTGTGCTGGAGGAGATGGGGAACAGAGGTGAATAAGTCTGGTGAGTTAGAAACCTTTGATTCTAGGAAACTCGGATAAGTCAGTAGCTTTGTGAGCACTGAATGTATGGGTTTTGGAGCCCAGAGTGTATTTTTCCTTGCCCGCCGGGTGCAAGCTAGAATTAAAGCTGATGGCTCACCAGTTCTTGGCTCCCGTGTTTCATTGCCATCTGTCCGAATCCAATGCGAACCTGCACTGGCCGGGCGGCTGTGATAGTGGCTGCAACTACTGGCTTTACACTCTCTCTGTCCCAGTAAAAAAAAAAAAAGAGTACCTCCATTTGAGTGGGATGAAAGGAAATTTATGTTAGGGAACAGCTAAACAAGGCCGAAAAGTCTTTAAACATTAAGAGCTTGTTAATCAATGAGTAGGAATTTCAGAGGATATATAGAGGGCTGGGTGATAGGGGAGAGGAATTGAGAAATGAGATTTTTTTTTTTTTAATTTTTTTTTAATTTCTTTTTATTTATTTATTTTAGAGAGGAGAAACAGAGTGAGAGAGAGAGAGAGAGAAAGGGGGGAGGAGCTAGAAGCATCAACTCTCATATGTGCCCTGACCAGACCAGTGCAGGGTTTTGAACTGGCGACCTCAGTGTTTCCAGGTCAACGCTTTATCCACTGCGCCACCACAGGTCAGGCAGGCGAGAAATGAGATTTTAATGGAAAGTACAGAGCAGTGTGAGATTCATGTGATGATGGATGACTTAGGGAATTTGACCTTTTGGGAGTGACAAAAGGGATGTGAGGCATACTGAGATCAGTCCTGATAGTTTCTGAGATAAGATAGTCAATCAGATTTTCTACCCTGGTTATGAAGCCTTCCCCTTCGTGTATGGGAGCCTGTGAGGTGGCGCCTTCCTAAAAGCTTTAATGGATTGAACCTGTTGGATAGGGTGATCTACCAAGGCAGGCTTCCTGGTAGGGACTTATTAAGCTCTGGTATCTTTATACATGGCTCATAGGCTGGATATATCAGCTTCTCAAGGCTTTTCAGTTTTGAGATTTTATTTTTTTGGGGGGGAAGAGATGATGGTTATTTATTTTTCAATTAGAATATACATTTAGTATTATTTTGTATTAGTTTTAGGTGTATACCATAATGGTTAGATGGTCACATACTTTACAAAGTGTTCCCTTTGATATTTTCAGTATCCAGCTGGCTCCATACAGAGTTATTAGAATATTATTTACTACATTCCCTATGCTGTACTTTACATTCCTGTGACTGTTTTGTAACTAACAATCTGTACTTAATCCTTTTATGTTTTTGTTCTTTGTATGAGTCTGTTTCAGTTTTGTTTGCTCTTTAGATTCCACATGTAAGTAAAATTGGATTGTATTTGTCTTTCTCTGACTGACATATTTCACTTACCCTAATACCCTCTTGGTCCATTCATGCTGCTGCAGATGGTAGGATTTCCCTTCCTCCCTTCCTTCCCTTCCTTTCCTTCTTTCCCTTCCTTCCCTCCTTCCTTCCTTCCCTCCCTCCCTCTTTCCCTTTCCTTCCTTCCCTTCTCTTCCCATCCTTTGGCACACATGAGACAAGCAGGAAGAGAGAGAGCTAAGAAGCATCAACTCTTTGCAGCATTTTAGTTGTTCATTGAGTGCTTCTCACATGTGCTATGTCTGTGAGGCTCCAGCTGAGCCAGTGACCCCTTGCTCAAGCCAGCAACCTTGGACTTCAGGCCATCTACCTTTGGGCTTAAGCTAGTGACCATGGGGGTCATGTCTACGATCCTACACTCAAGTTGGCGACCCCATGCTCAACCGGGTGAGTCGGCACTCAAGCTGGCAACCTCAGGGTTTCAAACCTGGGTCCTCAGCATTCCAGGTGGGCACTGTATCCACTGCGACACCTCCTGGTCAGGCAAGATTTTATTCTTTATTATGGCCAAATAATATTCCATCGCATGTATGTCCCACAACTTTTGTATCCAGTCATTGTCTATTGATGGGACTTGTGTTGCTTCCATAGCTTGGGTATTGTAAATAACTGCACTGAACATAGGGATGTATATATTCTTTTGGATTAGTGTTTTAGGTTTTTTCAGATATGTACCCAGAAGTAGAATTGCTGAGTCAGAAGGCAGTTCCATTTTAATTTTTTGAGGACCTTTCATACTGTTTTTGTTTGTTTGTTTGTTTGTTTTTTTATTTATTTATTCATTTTAGAGAGGAGACAGAGTGAGAGAGAGAGAGAGAGAGAGAGAGAGAGAAAGGGGGGAGGTTAAATTTATTATTATTATTATTTTGATGCACTTGTGAATAGGGATTGTTTTCTTAATTTTTCTTTCTGATAGTTCATTATTGATGTAAAAAATGCTGATTTCTGAATATTTCTTTTGTATTCTGCTACTTTTCATTTATCAGTTCTAGTAATTTTTGGTGGAATCTTTAGGGTTCTGTATTTACAGTATCATGTCACCTGCAAATAATGACAGTTTTACTTTCTTTCCAAATTGGGTAACTTTTCTTTTTCTTGTTTTATTGCTGTGGCTAGGACTTCCAATACAGTGTTGAATAAAAGTGGTGAAAGTGGACATCCCTATCTTTTTTCTGACCTTAAGGGAACCACGTTTAGTTTTTCCTGATTCAGTATGATATTAGCTGTTGGTTTGTCATATATGGCTTTTGCTATTTGAGGTATTTTCTGTCTTGTCTCATGTTGCTGAGAATTTTTATCATAGATGGATGCAGGATTTTGTCAAATGCTTCTTTTGCATCTATTGATATCTTAATGATTATTATCCTTCATTTGTTTATGTGGTGTCTCGCATTAATTGATTTGCGGATATTGTACCAACCTTTCATCCAGGAATAATTTCCATTTGATCATGGTGTATGATATTTTTCATGTATTGCTGGATTCAGGTTGCTAACATTTTTTTAAAATTCTTTTTATTTATTCATTTTAGAGAGGAGACACAGTGAGAGAGAGAGAGAGAGAGTGAGAGAGAGAGAGAAAGGGGGGAGGAGCTGGAAGCATCAACTTCCATATGTGCCTTGACCAGACCAGTGCAGGGTTTTGAACTGGCGACCTCAGTGTTCCCAGGTTGACGCTTTATCCACTGCGCCACCACAGGTCAGGCAGGTTGCTAACATTTTGTTGAGTATATTTGCATGTATGCTCATCACTGATACTGGCCTATCATTTTCTTTCTTTGTAGTGTCTTTGTCTGGTTTTGAAATTAGAATAATGCTGGTCTCATAAAATGAGCTTGGGAGTCTTCTGTTCTCTTCAGTTTTTTGGAGTAGTTTCAAAAGGATAGGTTTTAGTTGTTTTAATATTTGGTAAAAACCTGTGAAATCATCTGGTCCAGGACTTATTTGTTGGAATTCTTTTGTTTGTTTTGGTTGTAATAAGTCTTTATATTTTCTGTTTCTTCTTGATTCAGTTTTGGAAGATTGTATGTTTCTAGGCACCTACCCATTTCTTCTAGATTGTCCTATTTGTTGGCATGTAGTCATTTGTAATATTTTCTTATAACCCTTTGTGTTTCTATGGTGTCAGTTATTTCTATTTCATTTCCTAATTATTTGGATACTCTGTTTCTATTGATGAGTCTGGTTAAAGGTTTATCAATCTTGTTTATATTTTCAAAGAACCAGCTCTTGGTTTCATTGATCTTTTGAATCAGTTTATTATAGTCAATTTTATTTATTTCCACTCTGGTCTTGTTATTTTCTTTTTCTACTCACCTTGAGTTTTGTTTGTTGTTCTTTTTCAAGTTCCTTTAGGTGTAAGGTTAGATTTTCTTATTTGAGTTTTTCTAGTTGCTTAAAGTAGACCTGTACTGCAATAAATTTTACTCTTAGAACTGCTTTTGCTGTGTGCCATAGATTTTGGGTCGTTATATTTTCATTATGGTTTTGAGATTTTAAAATTTAAAGCTAGACTCTGGACAATGGTGAATGCACCAACCTAAAATTTGCGGGGTGACTTGGGGCTTAGTCTTTACCCTCTGTTAGTCCAGGCACTCTATCTTCAAATGTAAATGCATACTCATTGTCAATAGTGTCATTGTTCTGGTCAGATATGGGGTTGGCTGATTTTTCTTTAAAGGGCCAGATGCCAAATATTTTAGTTTTGCAGGCCATATGATCTCTATCCCAATTAATATTATAGTGTGGCAATAGCCAGAGACAATACGAATGAGAATGGCTATGTTCAAATTAAACTTTATTTACAAAAACAGATAGTGAGCTGAATTTGACCCATATATTGTAGTTTACCAACCTCTAATTAAATGAAATCTCCAGGATATTTTTCACAGGTATCATTGCCAAGTTTTGCCAGTGTTCTTCGTAGTAAATTTTTTGTATGCCACATGGTCTTCAAATTTTGTGCAAGTCTGTCTCGCAGTTTTTGCAAATGTAGTAACAGACAAATATTCAAATGCTTAGTTTTATTTATATGAATTTGATGACTGACAGCTATGCCTACCCATTCCTTTAAATCATGGTTTATCACTAGCATAATTGCCAAGTCGAGTAAGTACTTTTTATTCTTTTCTAATCTTTTCCTCAGGATTTGATATTGATATTGTATTCTTTCTTAAATTCTCTCTCTCATGCCTTCCTATAATTATGCTTTCTCTTGGTTCTACTACTCTAGCCCATAAGTCACACTCATGGAATCCTCCATAATATTTTTTTTTCTGAATACTCTCTCTGAATATTTATGGCCTTAGAGCCATAATTCTAAATTCACATTGTATATACATTTATAAACCTTCAGGTTTTTATATTCAGCTAATTATTGAACATAATTATCTTTGTGGTTCAGAGATATGTGAAAACTCAACACATTGATAGTAAACTCAATCATGTATTGTTTCTTCTATGTTCTTTGTCTCATAAATTGCCTCACTTTATACCCAGACATCCTAGAAACCTGGGAGTCAGTCATCCTTTCTCCACAGTTCAGTCATTTATCAAATCTCTCCATTTTACTTTCTAAATATCTTTTGAATTTCTTTTTGAGCTCTTAGTCCTAAATCAAACCTTTGTGTTTCATGTACACTATTAGTAGTAGTCTCCTCATTGGTCTTACTCTTTTCACTTCTGACCCCTCTGATCAATCTATGCTGTATGACAATGCCAAATTATTTGTTAACCCTCTTAGGCAAAATTAAGCCCTCTTCACTTAGGTACATAAGTACTTTACAGTATTTATTATTTTGTATTTATTATTGTATTTCTGAATATGGTTTTTCTTTTTTGTTCATTAAAAACTAAGCTTCTTGAAGATAGGGAGTAGGATTCATGTGTTTATATGTCCTTTTGCAATCTCTACTGCTTCAAACATCTGCTTGGTGTGTGTGTGTGTATATATATATATAAAATATATATATTTAATATATATATTTGATAAAATTTGAGTAATTGAATTTTAGTTTTTTGCATAAACATAATGCATATATTTATGCATGTATTTTTCTCTACACCCTCATAACCCAAAGGAAATGAGAATAAAAGAATTAAAAAATTATATAAAAGGACAAACAGAATGGGAAAGTAGACACAGCTCTAAGAACACTAATAACCAGGCATATTCATCCATATTAGTACCTGTAGCAGTAGGAGACTGGTGGAATTTTTTTTTTAGAGAAACATTTTTTTTCTAGAATAAACATGTATGGATACTGACATTTAAGGACCTTTAATGATACAATGAACTTTCTAATTACTCACCTATGGTAATTATTTTTAAGTGAAAGGAAGGGAGATAGATTCCCACATGTGCCCCTCCTGGGATCCACCTGGCAATCCCCATCTGGGGCCTATACTTGAATCAACCAAGCTATCCATAGCGCCTGGTGCCCATGCTCAAACCAATTGAGCCACTGGCTGCAAGAGGGGAAGAGATAGAGATGGGAGAGAAGGAGAAGAGAAGCAGATAGGAGCTTCTCATATATGCCCTGACCAGGAATCAAACTCGGGATGTTTGCACGCTGGGCTGATGCTCTATCCATTGAGCCAACAGGCCAGGGACAAGAATGATTAATGTTGAGAAAACCACACCAAACAATAGAAATTCTATTGTTTTTTAAATTTAATAAATTTTTATTTTTATTTATTTTTATTTTTTACAGGGACAGAGAGAGAGTCAGAGAGAGGGATAGATAGGGACACACAGACAGGAACAGAGAGAGATGAGAAGCATCAATCGTTAGTTTTTCATTACCGTTGCGACACCATAGTTGTTCATTGATTGCTCTCTCACACGTGCCTTGACCACGGGCCTTAAGCAAACTGAGCAACCCCTTGCTGGAGCCAGCGACCCTGGGTCTAAGCTGGTGAGCTTTTTTGCTCAAGCCAGATGGGCCTGCACTCAAGCTGGCAACCTCGGGGTCTCGAACCTGGGCCCTTCTGCATCCCAGTCCAACGCTCTATCCACTGCACCACCGCCCGGTCAGGCTAAATTTAATTAATTTTTAAAATTAAATTTACATACAATGAAATTCACTCTTTAGTTTACAGTTTGTTGAGTTTAGATGCATACAGTGATGTAGCCGCCAGTACCATCAACGTCAGAACAGTTCCCTTTGTAATCAGCCCTTCTCCATCTCTAACCCTTGGCAGACATTTATTTATTTTCTGTTCTTATAGTTTTTTCCTTTTCAGAATATCATCTAAATAGTTTTACATAACTATTCTTTGAGTCTGGCTTTGTTAACTTACTGTAATATATTTACAGTTTATCCAAGTTGTTGCATATATTAGTAGTTTTTTCATTGCATTATATGTATGTACCAGTTCATTCATTTACCTGTTGGGATTGTTTCCAATTTTTAGCAATTATAAAGGTACTGTAGATTTTTGCAAACACATATTTGTATAAGCATAAGTTTTCATTTCTCATTGATACACAGGTAGGATTACTGGGTCATATGTTAAGTGTCTGTTTACCTTCATAAGAAACTGTCTATTTGTTTTCCAAAATAGCTATACTATTTTGCATGACCACCACCAACATATGAAAGTTTCAGTTGCTTCGCATCCTCACCAGTACTTAGGTGTATATATTATGTTTTATTGTTATGTTTGTTTAGCATTCTGGTAGATGTGTAATAGTGTTATTGGAGTTTTATTTGCATTTCTCTAATGACCGAAGATATCTAGCATCTTTCCATGTGCCACATACTTGATGCTGTGTATATTTAAATCTTTTGCTTTTTTAAAAAAATTAAGTTGTTGACCAAGTATTTCAGTTGTTTAGAGCATTGTCCCGATGTGCCAAGGTTGTGGGTTTCATCCCCAGCCAGGGCACATGCAAGAATCAACCAATGAATGCATAAATAAGTAGAACAACTAATTGATGTTTCCCTCTTTCCAACTCTCTCCCTCCCCTACTTGCCTCCCTTTCTCCCTTTCTCTCTCAAATCAATTTAAAACTTTAAGTTGTTTGTTTTCTTATGGTTGAGGTTTTTGAGAGCTTAATATATTCTGGATAAAAATCTTCTGATACATAATTTCCAAGTAATCTCTCCCACTCTCGAGCTTATGTTTTCATTTTCTTAACAGTGTATTTAACATTAAGCAAATATTTTAAGTTTTGATAAATCCACCTTGTTAATCCATTATTAATTGTTTGGTGTGTTGTTTGGTATTAATTGTTTGGTTGAGGTGGTGGTTTTGTATTTTCTTTCTTCTTTTTTCCAGCACCATATATTCTCTTCTTTTGATCTCTGTTTCTGTTGTTTTGAAATGAGTGTATGTTCTGTTTTGGCTTTTCTAGTTACTTTACCTTTCTGTATTAATTTTTTTTATGGAGACAGAGAGAGAGAGTCAGAGGGAGGGATAGACAGGGATGGACAGACAGTAACGGAGAGAGACGAGAAGCATCAATAATCAGTTTTTCGTTGCGACACCTTAGTTGTTCATTGATTGCTTTCTCACATGTGCCTTGACCGCGGGCCTTCAGGAGACCAAGCAACCCCTTGCTGGAGCCAGCGAACTTGGTCCAAGCTGACGAGCTTTTGCTCAAACCAGATGAGCCCGCGCTAAAGCTGGCAACCTCGGGGTCTTGAACCTGGGCCCTCTGCATCCCAGTCTGAGGCTCCACTGCGCCACCACCTGGTCAGGCTCTGTATTAATTTTTTTTACCATCTATAAAAAATACTGCTAGTATTTTTATTAGAATTGCATTGAATCTATAGATCAGTCTGAGGAAAATTAATATCTATATTGAGTCTTCCAGTCTGAACACAGTATCCTTCTACATCTATATAGGTCTTTGATCTATTTTAATGTAGCATAATTTTCAACATACAGATACTACAGATATTTTGTTAGATTTATATCTATGTATTGCCCGACCTGTGGTGGCACAGTGGATAAGGCATTGACCTGGAACACTGAGGTTGCCGGTTTGAAATCCTGGGCTTGCCTGGTCAAGGCACATATGGGAGTTGATGCTTCTCTCTCTCTCTCTCTCTCTCTCTCTGTCCCCTCTAAAATGGATAAATAAAATCTTTTGTTAAAAAAGGAGTTAGCGGCCTGACCTGTGGTGGCGCAGTGGATAAAGCGTCGATCTGGGAACACTGAGGTTGCCAGTTCAAAACCCTGCACTGGTTCGGTCAAGGCACATATGGGAGTTGATGCTTCCAGCTCCTCCCCCCTTTCTCTCTTTCTCTCTCTCTCTCTCTCTCTCTCTCTCTCTCTCTCTCTCTGTGTCTTCTCTCTAAAAATGAATAAAATAAAAATAAAATAAATTAATAAAAATTAAAAAAAAAGGAGTTAGCCTGACCAGGCGGTGGTGCAGTGGATAGAGCGTCAGACTGGGATGCGGAAGACCCAGGTTCGATACCCCGAGCTCGCCAGCTTGAGCGCGGGCCCATCTGGCTTGAGCAAAAGCTCATCAGCTTGGACCCAAGGTCGCTGGCTCCAGCAAGGGGTTGCTTGGTCTCCTGAAGGCCCGCGGTCAAGGCACATGTGAGAAAGCGATCAATGAACAACTAAGGTGTTGCGATGGCAATGAAAAACTAATGATTGATGCTTCTCACCTCTCTCCGTTCCTATCTGTTTGTCCCTATCTATCCCTCTCTCTGACTCTCTCTGTCCCTATAAAAAATAAAAAGAATAAAAAAAAAGCTATGAGAAAAGAGGAGTTATACCTATGTATTTTCTTTATTTGTGTGTATATGCTGTTGTAAATAATACTTAAATATTTTTACATTCAATAATTCATTGTTAGTATATAGAAATACAGTTGTTTTTTATACAATGATCTTGTGTTGTATGACTTTATAAACTCACTTATTAATTTTAGGAAGTTTTGTAGATTCCTTGCATGAAAATAAAGACCATCCAAATGAGAACAAGTAGAGCATCAGCCACCATTACTTGCATTTGGCACAGACTAAAAAGGGAATCTAAAAGGAAAGAATAAAAGCTTTATTATGGGAAAAAGGAAAAGCCTAATGTTATCCTAATTGGAAATGTTGGCGTGGTGAAGCTGGAAGCAGGCCTAACTGGAAGTGGAGCATTTTGAGACTGGGTAGGGAGGCATATTTTCCTTTCTCTGGTTGGAAGTGGAGCAAAATTAGGGAAGTTGGCAATTATTGATCAAGTTCTGGTTGTTTGGATATGATGGCTACAGAAGTTGTGGTTTGGCTTCCTGGACTGGTTGCTGCAGAGGTTAGAGGTTCTGTTTCTATATATGGTGTGGCTGTTGTCTGTGTATTTAGTCTTTCACTTGAGATATTCTAGGTAGACAGTTATGTGGTTTGAATTTTATTTTCTTGCTTCTCGGTATGACTTGGTTTATTTTCTTCCTTTATTGTACTGGCTAGGACTTCCAAGACAGTGTAGAATAGGAGTCATGAGAGCAGACATCTTTGCTTTTGTTCCTGATCTTAAGGGGGAAGAATATATATAGTTCCTACATTGAAATTGTTAGCTACACGTTCTTTATAGATTATTTTTATGAGCTCAAAGAAAATCCCTTTTCTTCATAGTTTGCTGAGCATTTTTGAAATCATGAATGGATGTTTGTCAAATGCTTTATCAGCATTTGTTGAAATCAGCATGTGGTTTTTATCTAGTCTGTTAATGAGTCACAGTGATAGATTTTTTAGTGTTAAACAAGTCTTGAATATTGAAAATTAATCCCATTTGGTCGTGATATGTTATCTTTTATATATATTGCTGGATTTGGTTTATAATATTGTTGAAGAGTTTTGTGTCTGTTTTACTGAGTAATATTGGTCTGTAGTGTATTTTATTTTTATTTTTTCTTGTAATATTTTATATCTAGTTTTGATACTATATGGGTGATGCTGGCCTTACAAATTAATTGAGTTGATAAGTATTTCATCCTCTTCTGTTTTCTGGAAGAGATTATGTAGAATTAGTATTAATTTTTCCTTATATATTTGGTAGAATTTGCCAAAGAAACCACCTAGACCTGTTTTTGTTTCTTAATTTTGAACTGTGAATAAGACTATTCAGATTCTCTGTTTCTTCTCTAGTAAGTTTTGACATTTGTAAATTTCAAAGTACATCAGTCCATTTCATTTAACTTACCAGATTTATGGGCATGGAGTTGTTTGTAGTGTTCCCTTACTGTCTTTTCAATGTCTATACTTGTCTGTAGTGATATATTCTCTTTTTATTTTCTTCTGTTTTTTTAATTGATTGGCGGAGAGGCAGGGAAGCAGAGAGACAGACTCCAGCATGTGCCCCAACAGGGATCCACCGGCAAGCCCCCTATAGGGTGATACGCTGCCCATTCACCATCTGCTGCTACTCTGTTGCTCGGCAACCAAGCTATTTTGGTACCTGAGGTGAGGCCATGGAGCCATCAGCACCCAGGGCCAACTTGCTTGAATCATTCGAGCCATGGCTGCAGGAGAAGAGCAGAGAGAGAGAGAGAGAAGGGGGAGAGGGAGAGGTAGAGAAGCAGATAATTGGGACTTCCACGTGCTGGGCGAAAGCTCAATCACGGAGCCAACTGGTCAGGGTCCCCTCTCTATTTCTGATATGGTTACTTAGTATCTCCTTCCTGTTTTCCTTTCTTTCTCCGGCAGCCCCCTCTTGCCTTCATCAAGATTTATTGATTGTTTCAAAGAACCAGCTTTTGATTTTCTGTTTCCAATTGTGCTGATTTGTGCCCTAATCTTACCTTTTTTTTCTTCTTTTAATCCTATAAACTACTCTCTCAGCACAGCTTGAGTTGCATACCATCATTTTTGATACATTTTTACTCTGTTCACAATATTTTCTACTTTTTTTGAGACTTCATGTTGATCTATGAATTTGTTTTAAAAGTACCTTATGTTGTTTAACTTCCTAATAGTGGGGCCATTTTTCAGATATCTTGCTGTTACTAATTTCTAGTTTAATTATTATGGTCTGACGATATGTTTTGTAGGGTTTCAATTATTTTAATATGTTAAGATTTGTTTACAGTATGTTTGTTTTGTTTGCAAAAGGGTCTACCATGGTGAATGTCCCATATATATTAAAAAAGAATATATATTCTATTTTTGGGTGGGACGTTCTATAAATATCAGATCAGGCTGATTGATTATTCTATTTAGGTCTTCTGTTTTTTTTTTGTTTTTTTTTTGTATTTTCCGTTTTATTAATTACTGAGAGATTTGTGGAAGGCTCAGTATAATTATGGATTCATTTATTTCTTTTAGTTTTACCACTGTTTGCTTCATTTACTTTGGAGTTCTCTTTCTAGATGCATATACATTTAGGATTATTTTGTCTTCTTGGTTAATTGACCCGTTATTATATAATATCTCTTTTTATTCCCTGTTACATTCCCTTGTTCTGAAGGCTACATTTTCTTTCTTTAGACTTGGGAGGCTTCCCTTCTCTTGAATTTTTTGCAGTAGTTTGAGGATAGCTGTTAATTCATTGAAAATTTGGTAAAATTCACCCATGAAACTATCCAGTCCAGGACTTTTGTGAGTTTATTTTTTAAATAATATTTAATTCTTTTCAATTACAGTTGACATACAATATTATATTAGTTTCAGATTTACAACCCAGTGATTAGACATTTATATAACTTATGAAGTGATAACCTTAATAATTCTAGTACCTATCTGATAATGGTGTAGTTGTTACAATATTATTGACTGTATTCCCTAATCTATACTTTACATCTGACTAACTATACTGTAACTTCAATTTGTACTTGTTACACCCTTCACCTTTTCCACACATTTCTGAAACCCCTCTCCCATCTGGCAACTGTAAAAATGGTCTCTGTATTGCCTGACCTGTGGTGGCGCAGTGGATAAAGCGTCGGCCTGGGAACACTGAGGTCACCAGTTCAAAACCCTGTACTGGTCTGGTCAAGGCACATATGGGAGTTGATGCTTCCAGCTCCTCCCCCCTTTCTCTCTTTCTCTCTCTCTCTAACTCTGTGTCTCCTCTCTAAAATGAATAAAATAAATATAAATTAAAAAAAAAATGGTCTCTGTATCTTTGAGTCTTTTTCTGTTCTGCCCATTTGTTTATTTTGTTTTTCAGATTCCACATATAAGTGAAATCACATGGCATTTGTCTTTGACTTTATTACTCAATAAAATACCCTATAGGTCCATCCCTGTTGTAGATAGCAATGCAATTTCTTTTATTTTTTTATGGATGAGTCACATTTCATTATATATATGTGTGTGTGTACTACTTTATCTCTTCATCAATTGATGGACACATATTGCTTCCATATCTTGGCTTAGTGTTTTGGGTTTCTTCGGATAAATATTCAGAAGTGGAATTGCTGGGGGTTTTTGTTGTTTTTCATTAGAATCTGCATTTTAAAGTCTATTTAGTCTGATATAAATATTTCTATCCCAGCTTTTTTTTCTTTTTACTTCCATTTTCGTAAAATATCTTTTTCCATCCTTTACTTTCAGTCTGTGTGTGTCTTTTGATCAAAGTGAGTCTCTTGTAGATAATATATGTAAGAGTCTTGTTTTGTTATAGATTCAGCCGCTTATGTCTTTTGATTGGAGCATTAAATCTGTTTGCATTTAAAATAATTATCAATAGACATGTATTTATTGCCATTTTATTATTGATATTTTTTCTTTTTCTTATAGAAAACCCTTTATGATTTCTTGTAGTACTGGTTTGTTGGTGATAAACTCTTTTAGCATATTTTGTGTGGAAAGCTATCTGTCCGTCAATTCTAAATGATAGCTTTGCTAGGTAGAGTAATCTGGGTGTAGGTAGGCCCTTGCTTTTCATCACTTGGAATATATTTTGTGCCAATCTCTTCTAGCCTGCAAATTTTCTGTTGAGAATTCAGCTGACAGTCTAATGGACGCTCCCTTATAGGTAACACACTGCTTTTATCTTGTTGCTTTTAAGATTCTCTTTGTCTTTAACCTTTGGCATTTTAATTATTATGTGTCTTGGTATGGGCCTCTTTGGGTTCATCTTGTGTGAGACTCTGCTGTACCTGGACTTGCGTGTTAGGGAAGATTTCTCTCATTATTTTTCCATGTCGATTTGCAATTCCTTGCTCTCTCTTCTTTTTCTGGGACCTGCATGATGCAAGTGTTGGTGTAATTGAAGTTGTCCCAGAGTCTCTATAAACTTCATTTTTTTTAAATTCTCTTTTCTTTTTACTGTTCTGATTGGGTGTTTTCTCCTATCTTCCGAATTGCTGGTATGAACCTCTGCTTCATCTGCTCTACTGTTGATTTTCTGTAATGTTTTCATCATTCTGGTTACTGTACTTTTCATTTCTGACTGTTTTTTGTTTGTTTTCAACCTCTGTTTTTAATAGTTTTCTATCTCCTTGTTGAAGTTCTCACTGAGTTTTTCTGCTCTTCCCTTAAGTTCAGTGAGCATCCTTATAACCAGTGTTTTGAACTCTGCATCTGATTGTGTCCATTATATTTAGTGAGTATTTTTGTGGTTTTATTCTTTCATTTAGCACGTTTGTTTGTCTCCTCATTCTGGCTGCTTTTCTATGTTTCTTTTGTTGTTGTTTTTGTTTGTTTGTTTGTTTGTTTTGTGTGTGTGTGTGTGTGTGTGCATATATATATATATATATATATATATATATATATATATATATTAGGTAGAGCTGGTACATCACCCAGTAGTCTTGGTAGTGTGGCCTTATATATAGTAGGTGTCCTGTAGGGTTCAGTGGTACAGATTCCCAGTCACCTGTGCTGGGAACTTTAGGTGCTCCCTATGTAGGCTGTGTGCACTCTCCTGCTATAATTGAGCCTCGATAGCTTTTGGCACGTCCAAGTGGGGGAGATTTACCCCTAGTCAACTGGCTGTGAGGACTGGTTGTGGACCACAGGGGAGGAGCTGCTGTGCAGGGTTTACCCTGTGGAGGAGGACTCACTTCAGTGAGGCTCTGGTGCCTGATGAGTCTGCCCTTTGAGTGTGTTACCTGTGGAGGTGGTTGGGTTGTGCTCTGGCATGGTCTGAAGCTGGCCAGCAGGTGGGCAACTTGGAGGTACAGGCCAAGATCAGTTTCCATGCCCAAGGCCAGCCACCTGGCATGAACTACAGAGCGATCTGTAGATGGCTGCTACTTGTTCTGGGATTAGAGGTGCGCAGGAGAGGCCAGGCTGTGAACCAAGCAAGGTCAGCTGCCACTAGTGCTGGATCTGGGACTGCTTAGCTAGAGATGTGGGGCATACCAAGGCTAGATGCTGCCTGTTTGGAGTTTGTAAACCTTTGAGAGATTTTAGAAAAGTCCACATCATGAGCCAGGACAGGTGGTTTAATGGTTAAAGCCACTGGAAACAGCTTGGGTGTGCCTGCAAGTTGGATGGAGCATTGTCCCAGGGAATCAACAGGGTGTGTGATTTTAGCCAGGTTAATTAATGGACACTCAGAAATGGTGCCTGCCTGCCAGCCATGAGGGGAGGGCTTAGCATGGAACAATGACTTCTGCCAGCACCTCTGTCTTGGAGAAAGCTGCCCCTACAGGCCTCAGAAGCCAGATAATTTAGTGTCTCCTGTATGTTTCTGGAGATTTTCATGGTGTTGCCTCAGCTCTGGAACTCAAAGCAAGTTAGTTGGAGTAAGTTTATGAATGAGCCCTTTAAGAGGAATGTTTGGAATTCCAGCAGTCCTCCATCTTACTCATCCACAATCCTGGCTGCTTTTCACAGCTAGGCTTCTCTTCCTGGCACTTGAACCCTGGACTGGAAGGTCTGGTGTGGGCTGGGACCCCATGCTCTTCATGGTGCACATACAGCTGAGATATTGCTCCTAATTTCTGTCTTCCACATCTGGGTGTAGGAGTAGCCTGTTCTGCGTCCTGTTCTGTTTCTTTTCCCTTTTCTCAGTCTTGGCTTGGCTGCTTCTGTATACTTTTAGTTCTGGGACTTCTGTTTAGCTAGAGATTTCAGGTGGTTCTGAACAATGGCTCTGTGGTTGGATGTGGCTGTGGTAGGATGCAAATACCGCATTTACCTACACTGCCATCTTGAACATAGCCTTTGGGAGTATTTTTATTAATGATTTGATTTTGTTAGTAGTTATTGGTCTGTTCAGATTTTCTGTCTTTATTTTGACTCAGTTTTAGATGATTGTATATTTCTAGGAATTTATTCATTTCTTCCAGATTGTCTAGCCCCGTGATGGCGAACCTATGACACACATGTCAGCACTGACACACGTAGCCATTTTCGATGACACACGGCTGCATACCAGAGAAGTACGGGGCCGCATGCCGAAAAGGATGTTTCATCCTCGGCTCCTGCATGGCCAGGTGCAGTAGCCGAGGATAAAACATTTGCTGTAGTGTAGACACCCTGTGCCGGAGGTCTGTAGGCCAAAACAACAGAACTCCGGCCCAGAGCGTCTAGTTCTGGGACTTCTGGTTAAGCCGTTTTTCTCGAAGTGACACACCACCCAAGTTATGCTCGGTTCTTTAGCGAATTTTGACACACCAAGCTCAAAAGATTGCCCATTACTGGTCTAGTTTATAGCCATATACATGTTCATATTATTTTCTTAAAATCCTTTATATTTTTGTGTTATCAGCTGTCACTTCTTACTCATTTTTAAATTTTTATTTTTTAATTGCAGTTTATGTTCACTATTATTCTGTATTAGTTTCAGGTGTACAGCATAGTGGTTAGACAGTAATATACTTTACAAAGTGTTCCTGCCAATATTTCAGCTACCCATCTGGCACTAGACATAGTTATTACAGTATTATTGATTATACTACTCCCTATTCTCTACTACAGGGAGAGTGTGGCTTCAGGGAGAGGGCTGTAGAAACAGCTGCCAGTATCTCTGCTGAGTTCCTCTCCGGTACAGTCCACAGACTCCAGCTTTCCTGTGTTGAGCACTCCCCTTTATATGGCATCTGCCTGGGGAGATGCACTAGCTCCCCCTTCCCTACTCTCTGAGGCTCTGCATTGTCCTACCAAGCTCACAGACAGCAGCCAGACTGGGCTCACATTGTAGTTCTTTGAAAAACTCTAGAGGAAATCCAGGCACACTCATGAGCATCAGAGACACGCAGGGATAGACTGAGTTGTGTTGCTTTGGGTTGAAGACCGTTTTTCTTGCACATCCAATAGGTACCACTGTTCCTGTGTTGGGCTCGCCTTCTCCCCACGCATCAGCCTCAGGAGGTGTACTACCACCACTCTACTGACTCTCTGAGGCCCTGCCTTTCCAAGCTCATGCCCTAGGAGAAGTCTGTGGGCTGCAGTCCGGCTCAGACTGTGCTGTGGTTCTTATAAAACTTTTGAGGAAATTTGGTCAAAGTTAGGGAGTGTCAGAGACACATAAGGACAGACTGAGTTACGTGCCTTTAGGCCAAGGACCATTTGTTGTGCACCTGACCAGTGTCAGTCCGCCATGGCATCAGCCTGAGGAAATGCTGTGGCTCTACCCCCCCAACTCACTCAGGTGCTATTCTGGGCCCGTGTTGCAGCCTGTTATGAAAAACTCAAGAAAATCTGGAGAAACTTAGAGGGTGTCAGAGACACACAGGGAGAAACTGAGTTTTGTGGCTTTGGGATGAGGGCCATTATTCCCCAGTGCCCAACCAGGACCACCATCCCTGTGATGGGTCTGCTGACTCCTTAAGGACCTTTCCTGCCAAGCTTCCATCCTTTGGAGGTATCTGCTGGCTGTGCCCAGCCTGGGCCTGTGTTTCAGTCTTTCTTGAAAATCTCAAGGAAATCTGGGTAAACTCGGGGTGTCAGAGACACATAGTGAGAGAGAGACTAAGTTGTGTGGTTTTAGGATGAGGGCCATTGCCCCCTCTACACCCAACTGGTGCCAACCCCCCACAGCATTAGTCTGGGAAGATGCATTAGCCATACCCTGCAGACTTCCTGACACCTCTCACTGGCAAGCTTAAATCTTGCAGATGAATCTGCTGCCAGCAGCCAGCGTTGGCTGGTGCTGCAGTCTTTCTTAAAAAACTATTAAGGTAATCTAGGCAAACTCACTAGGTATCAGAGACATAGCAGAAGAGACTGTTGTGTGGCTTTAGGGTGAAGGCTGTTCCCTGCCCTGCATTAATTAGCCTAGGCCCTATGAAGATGCACTAGCTCCACCCTGGAAGATTTGCCCTGCCAAGCTTGCATATGATGGTGGGATCTGTTGGTTGCTGCTATCCTGGGCCTGTGTTGTAGTCTTTCGTGAAAAATTCCCAAGGAAATTTGGGCAAACTCAGGGTGTCAGAGACACACACACAGAGACTGAGTTTGTGGATTTAGGATGAAGGCACCTGACAGTCACCAACCTGAAGCACTTGACAAGCACCAGCATTCCTATACAGAGCCAAATCTTACTGGTAATCTGTTTTTAGCCTGATGAACTCTACCAGCTTCACCTTGATAGTTCTGAGATGCTACCCCCTACAAAGGTCCACATTCCTCAGGTGGGTGGCACCTGGCCTGATGTACCCTGAGACTTTTGCTGAGTGGCCTCAAACCCAGAACTGTCATGGATTTTGAATCTGTATCAATCTCTTTCATTTCTGATTTTATTTTATTTGTGCCCACCCCCTTTTTTTTTCTTATGACTCTGATTGAAGGTTTATCAATTTTATTTATCTTTTTAAAGAACAAGCTGTTCATTTCTTTGATGTTTTTAGACCCTGTTTTATTTCTTTCTGCTCTGATCCTTATTATTTCCTCCCTTCCACTCACTTTGGCCTTGTTTTCTGTTCTGTTTTCTAATTCCTTTAGGTGTAAATTTACTTTGAGATTTTTTTTTTTTGTTTCTTGAGGTAGATCTGTTACCCATGATGTTGGCAGCAAAACGGCACGAGTTGTTACTGGCAAAGTTGGACCTGAGTTCTTTAGTTCAGCAAAGAAAAAATTCAGAGCCAAGAATTCAAAGTATAAGAGAAAGTTTATTTAGAAAGTTACAGAGGTAGTAAAAGTGAGCCAGCTGGGCTGTCTAGGCTCAGGAATCAAGTTACTGAGGCAGAAGAAGGGCCCTTGGAGCTTGGGAAAGTATACTCAAAGATTTGAGCAGGTGTGCTCTGGGAGTGAGAGCAAGAGAGAGAGAGAAGGAGAGAGAGTGTGCCCTGTGTCCTTTGTTTTGAGGGTTTTAAAGGCCGGAAGTTTAGCTGATATATTAAGCATCCTTGGTTAAGGAAGATAGGATTTTGCGATTTATTAGATGACTGTAAACTTTTTGGCCTTCTAACTATCTGTCTCAGTTTCCCTATTCCACTTTTCCTGGCTTACCACACAGCTCAGGTCTGTATTGCTATGAATTTCTCTCTTAGGGCTGCTTTTGATGAGTCCCATAGATTTCGTGTTGTTTTCATTTTCATTTGTCTCATAGTATCTTTTGATTTCTTTGATGTGTTTGGGAGGAGGCAAGTACAACAGAGTTCCTGTACCACCATCTTAATTGGAATCTTGAGTATCTTTTAATATGATGTGATGTGATGTTGTTTACTTGGGATCTCTCATTTCCTGATGTTATTGGTGAGTTCAGTCCATTTACATTTAGGATAATTATTGACACTTGAGGATTTCCTTTAGCAATTTTATGTTTTGTTTTCTGGTAGCTCTCTGTCTCCTTTGGTTCTTCTCTTGTGTTTCTGTCAGTTGTTTTTGTTTGGTGGTATTTCATACTTCTTTCTCCTGTTTCTTCTTTTTAAGCTGTGTGTTTCAGCAGTAGCTTTTTCATAGGTAGTTGCCATTAGGTTATTAAGAGAAAAATTGTCTTACGTACTAGAGTCCTTTGTCGTATGAGTGCTTCTGCACTCCATCCTCCTTTGCTACTGCAAATCTTTATTCTTTCCCCTTTTATGTTATTGTTGTCACAGTTCGTCCTTGTTTTTATTGTGACCTTGTTGGAGCTTTTACTTGTAGTTTTGATTTGATTTGTTTTGTTCTTTGTACCTGGTTGAATAACCCCCTTAAGTATTTCCTGGTGACAAATTCCCTCAGCCTCTGTATATCTGGAAGAGTTTTTATTTCTCCTTCATATTTAAAGGATAACTTTGATGGATATTGCCTGGTCATTCTACTCTTTCAGTACTCTGAATGTTTGGGTTCACTCTCTTCTGGCTTGTTGAGTTTCTGCTGAGAAGTCTGATAATAACCTAATGGGCCTTCCTTTACTTCTTATGTTCTTTTCCCTAGCTGCCCTGAGGATACTTATTTTTGTCATTGATTTTTAACAATGTTATTACAATGTGCCAAAGAAGGTTCATTTGAGTTGAGGTAACTCAGTGTTCTATTTGTTTCCTGGATTTGAGGCTCAATCTCATTTCATAGGCTTGAGAAGTTCTCATCAATTGTTTGTTTGAATAGGTTCCCTATTCCCTTCTCCCTCTCTTCTTCTTATATTCTTATATTACTCTTTCTGATGGAGTCAGACAATTCTTGTAGAGCTCTCAATTTTTAAAATCATAATTCTCTCTCTTCTCTCTGTAGTATCTCTAGTTGCCTGTCTTCAATGTCACTGATTCTTTCCTCTATCTGGCCTGTTCTATTAGCTGAACTTGCTATCTCAGTTTTCAGTTTATGCGTTGAGTTCTTTGTCTCTGTTTTTAAAGTTTTGGTCTTTTTGATAAGGTATTCCTTTTATTTTTTGAGCTCATTAAGTTGCCTATTGGTGTTTTCTTGCATCTCATTGAGTATTTTCAGAACTTTAGTTTTGAATTCTCTGTTATTTAAATCCAAGGTTTCCATGTGATTGATATTTTTTTTAGAGATTTTTTTTTTCTGAACTATGTCTCTGTCTTATGTAGCCGTGGTATTCGATTTCTTCTTTTTTGAGGGCATTTGAGAATGTTATTGTTAAGAACTCAAAAACAACTAATGACAAGTAAAAAAGAAAAATCACAAGAAAACAAAGCAAAAATAAAAAAGCAAAACATCCACAAAAAATTATATATAAAAATGAAATTCAAAAGGGAAAAAGAAGGAAAAAAATAAAAAGAGGAAAAATAAATTTCAGTTTTGAGAGGTTTTACTGTTTCCCGTTTAGGTGTTGCTATATTACAAGTTTAGTTCTATGAAAGTCCTGGGTTGACCTTGGCTGAGATGTTGTTGCAATGAGGTAGGCAGGCGCAGTTGCGTTGGTAGGTGGGGTATGTTGTGAGGGCTTTATCGCTTTATGGTTTTAGCAATGATGATTTCAGGCCTCTGGGCCCTCCTTCTTATGTCTTAACAGACTAGGGGACCAGACATGAAGCACCTCTGTTTTTCAGGGTAGAAAGTGTCTCTGCAGAGTTAGTTGTGGGGTCTGTCTATGCCACTCTATATGCCGTGAGGTAAGGAAGGCAGGATCTGGGAAGCTGGGGGCTGCACTTTTGTTTTCTCTGTCTCTGCTCAGTGCAGGCTGCAGGCAGACCCCAGGAACACTGGCCGTGACCCCTCCTTCTGCTGCCACTTTGGTTTAGTACCTCCCCACTGCCCCTCATCTCTCCACTCCTCCTGGCAGAAGGAGACCCAGTCACTCCGGGCTTCTCTCCAGAGCCCCAGTGCGTGAAATGCTGGACAGTCTGGGGTTCTCTCCTTTCCAGAGCCGACTGTGAGTGCATCTTATCTCTCGCGCCCCCCCCCCCTTCAAGCCATTTCACCATTAGTCCTTTTGGTAGATCTTTCAGGTGTGCCTGTGAGCCCAGCTGGGGTTCCTTCACTGTGTTATAGCTGTTCAATTTGTTGTAATTTCAAGGGGAGAGACCAGGGGTATCTCTCATGCCACCATTACTCTGATGTCTATTTAAGAGGTATCTAAAGTAAAGTAATCAAATTCATAGGAACAGAAAATAATCAAAAGATGGTTTTCAGGGGATGGACAGAGGGAGAAAAAGGAAGTGTTTTTAAATGGATATAGAGTTTCAGTTTTGCAAGAGGAAAGGTTCTGGAGATCTGTTTCATAACAATACAAATATATTAATATTCTTGAACTGTACACTTAAAAGTGGTTAAAGTGGTAAGTTTTATATTATGTAGTTTCTACCACATTTTAAAAAGTTTAATCTAGGATACAGCTTTATTTAGGTAGAGAAAGCCCAAAAAAGGAATAGAGAAGGGTCTGATCCACAGATGCTCAGTTCCTGCTTGTAAATTGTTTACCAAGTAAGTTTTTGCTACTGGCCTGGTGAGGAATAAGTGAAGGGACAGGACAAGAGGCGAGGGGTATTGCTCAGATGGGGGCCTCTCCACATGGAAATTTGAGGAATAAGGAATAATTCCCACAAACTTACTATGTACACACACACAATTTACTTATTTATTCATTTTTTTTTTTACAGGGACAGAGAGAGAGTCAGAAAGAGGGATATATATGGACAGACAAGAACGGAGAGAGATGAGAAGCATCAATCATCAGTTTTTCGTTGCGACACCTTAGTTGTTCATTGATTGCTTTCTCATATGAGCCTTGACCACGGGCCTTCAGCAAACAGAGCAAGCCCTTGCTAGAGCCAGCGACCTTGGGTCCAAGCTGGCAAGCTTTTGCTCAAGCCAGATGGGCCCATGCTCAAGCTGGTGACCTCGTGGTCTCGAACCTGGTTCTTCAGTCTGATGCTCTATCCACAGTGCCACCGCCTGGTTAGGCACACGCACACTATTTAAATATATGTGTGTATTTAATTTAAAAATTATTGTTTTTAAAGACTAAATATTGATATTGATCAAACATAATGTTAAAAGCAAGATAATTGCACATTTATTGGTAAAAAATTTAAATATCAAAGAAAAAAACATGATTTCCAAAATAAACAAATAAAGGTAATCAGAAGTTTAAACTTATGAACATATTTTTCTGTTTAAGTGTAAAAGCATGTTTACCATTTATGTGGTTCTAACGATTGTTAAAGACATTTCGAGCCTGACCAGGCAGTGGTGCAGTGGATAGAGCATCAGACTGGGATGCGGAGGGCCCAGGTTCAAAACTCTGAGGTCGCCCAGTTGAGTACGGGCTCATTTGGTTTGAGCAAGGCTCACCAGCTTGAGCCCAAGGCCACTGGCCTGACAAGGGGTCACTCACTCTGCTGTAGCCCCCCAGTCAAGGCACATATGGGAAAGCAATCAATGAACAACAAAGAATTGTTGCTTCTCATCTCTCTCCCCTCCTGTCTGTCTGTCCCTACCTGTCCCTCTCTCTGACTCTGTCTCTGTCAAAATAAAAAAAGAAGAAGAAGACATTTAGATATTTCAGGGATGATGGTAGAAGTATAGATTAGTGTAATTTTTTGCACAATAACAATAGTTTTTAAAATGCTTACAACAGTTGATCAAGTCATTTCTCTTATAATAGTCTATTCTATGGAAATAATGTAACATACAGACAGATTTTTGCACAATATGTTATTTAATGCTTTATAATCATGAAATAATAGAAACAGCCCAATATTCACCAACAATATTTTTAGTTAAGTTATAGTACTTCCACAAAATATAAAATGTAATACAATGTTTAGTGTCAAATTTAAAATGTTAAGGCCCATAACCATTGGGCCTTGAAGAGATAATGCCAGGTAGCCAGTCTTCTATACACATGCTATTTATATTTTGGTATTAATTATTAACACAATTATTTCTTACAACATTACTAAAATTAGGTACCAAAATTATCTCCATTTTACAAATGAGGGAATTCATAGTCCAAGATTAAGTGATTTACTTGAAGTCCTACCTCCAGTTAATAATGAACCCAAGGCTGTCTGACTCCAAAGCTCATACCACTTCTAGCACTGAGGTTTTTGTGTGCCTATCAGTAAGCTGGTCTATTGTGTGTAGCCATTTTCTTTGTGTAAATTACATTGTCAGCACTTCTTTCTTGAAGGTACCAAACTCTATGTTATATCTAATAGGTCCCTTCATAATGCCCCAGCCAACTTTAGAAGCCAGCTGGATTTTTATTTCTATGTGCTGCAGCTTAGTAAAGTTTGTTCAGTAAAACATGCTCCCCAAAGTTTTATAACCATCAAACAGTATAATTTAAGATAATGTTAGAATAGATATAGTATATCGGTAGGCGATTACACAGTGCTCATCTAGAATTAGAAAATTACAGGCAAAATGTATTGCCTTGACCAAGCTTGAACTTGGGGAGGGAAGGACAAGCAAGATTCCAGTGGTCTTACATATATTTGTAAGTGAAAAGAATATTTGTAAGTGGTATATGTGAGCCAACATCTCAATAAATACTTCCTCAGAGTAGGGTAGTATCAGGGAAACTCCTATATTGTTATTCAATTCTTTTCTTTAATACTGTGTTCCTGAATGTTTTAGTCATGATATTAGGTTCTTCATAGATTTTCCATGAGTAAAGAGATTTAAATTAAAATTTCAATTTTGTTGAGGGGGAGAGAATTGATTTGGGAAGACGTTAAGGTTCATTATTAATTCATTTAAATGTGATTGATGCCCTGGCTGGTTGGCTCAGTGGTAGAGCATTGGCCCAGTGTGTGGATGTCCTGGGTTTGATCCCGGTCAGGGAACTCAGGAGAAGTGACCATCTGCTTTTCCACCTCCCCTCCTTTCCTTTCCCACAGCCATGGCTCAGATGGTTCGAGTGCATCAGCCCTGAGCACTGAGGATGACTCCATGGAACCTCTACTTCAGGTGCTAAAAATAGCTCCGTTGTGAGCATGGCCCCAGCTGGGCAGCCTATTGGCCCCAGATAGGGCTTGCTAGTTAGGTGCCAGTCAGGACACATGTGGGAGTCTGTCTCTCTGTCTCCCCTCCTCTCACTTGGAAAAGAAGAAAAAAAAATGTGATTGATGAACTTACTATGGCATTATTTTTTGCTGCAGTCATAAAAGTAATATTTGGTCACTAAAGAAAATTTACAAAATACAACAGAGGGGAAAAGAAACCAGTTTAAATTTTTACCCAGAAATGGTTGATATTTTATAGTATTTATTTTCTTCTTTAAAATAATTTATCCTTTTTATGATTGTTTATACATATTCTTTGTAAAAAAAAATTAGAAAAATACATAAAAATTCAATAGTGAAAATAAAAATTGCCTGTCCTCTCACTACACAAATGTTTTTCTTAAAACTGAAGTGAAATTTATGTACAGAATTAATCATTTTAAAATGTACTTTCAGTGCCATTTGCAGTGTTGTGCAACCATTGTTTCTCTATGTATTAATAGTTCCAAAGAATTTGCATTACCCTCACAGGAGATACTGTACCCATTAAGCAGTCACTCTTCAGTCCCTCTCCCCAGCCCCTGGCAATCACTGTTCTTTCTGTCTCCATGACATTTCATTTTAATGGAATTATACAATGTGTGACCTTTGTATCTGGCTTCATTCAGCCTAGTGTTTTCAGGGTTCATTCACGTACTTAATACTTAATTTCTTTTTATGGCTGAATAATATTGTACTGGATAGATGTGTCACATTTTGTTTATCTGTTTTTCAGTTGATGGGTACTGAGTTGTTGCCACCTTTTGGCTATTGTGAATAGTGCAACTATGAACAAGTTCTTGTCTTGCTTTAATACCAGTTTTCAAATCTTTTGGGCGTATACTTAGGAGTATAATTGCTGGGTTGTATGATAATTTTATGGTTAACATTTTGAGTAACCACCAAATTGTTTTACACAGCTATAGCACCATTTTACCTAATAGCAATGTAAAATGATTCCAGTATCTCCACATCCTCTCCAACTCTTGAGCACAGGGTTACCAACATGGTCCCAGTGTTGCTGACACTACCCTGATCGCCAGCTTGAACTCGTGGTCTCCAGCTTGACCCTGTGGTCGCCGGCTTGAACCCAAGGTCGCCAGTTTGATCCTTGTCAAGGCACATATGAGAAGCAGTAAGTGCACAACTAACTATGTGGAGCAACAAGTTGATTCTTTTCTCTCTCTCTCTCCCTTTCTCTGTCTCTCACTTTTCTTTTGAGAGGGAGAGACAGGAAGGGAGAGATGAGAAGCATCAACTCATAGTTGTGGCACTTTAGTTGTTCATTGATTGCTTTCTCAAATGTGCCTTGACCGGGGCCATGGGAGCGGGCTCCAGCTAAGCTAGTGACCCCTTGCTCAAGCCAGCAACCTTGGGCTTCAAGCTGGTGAGCCTGTGCTGAAGTGGGATGAGCCTGTGCTCAAGCCAGCGACCTTGGGGTTTTGAACCTGGGACCTAAGTCCCAGGTTGATGCTCTATCCACTGTGCCATCACAGGTCAGGCTCTTGAAATTTTTTGAATAGTTTTAGAAGGATCAATATTAATTTTTAAGTTTTTATTTATTGATTTTTAGATAGAGGAAGAGAGAGGGAGATACATTGATTTGTTGTTCTACTTATTCATGCATTCATTGGTTGATTTTTGTATGTGCCCTGACTGGGGATCAAACCTGCAACCTTGTTGAATCAGGACAGTGCTCTAACCAACTGAGCTACTTAGCTGGGGCTACGTATTAATTTTTTAAATATTTAGTAGAATTCACCTGTGAAGCCATCTGAGCTTTTGTTTGTTGGGAGTTCTTTTTATTACTGGTTCAGTTTTATTGCTAGTAATTGGTCCTTTATTCTACTCAAGTTGTTTGAGCATCCTTATAATCATTTCTTTCATTCTATATCAGGAAAATTACTGATCACCATTTCACTATTTTTGTTATGGGTATTTTCCCCTAGTCATTTGGGATCATATTCTGTCTCCCCATTTTGTTTGAATTTCTATGTTTATTCCTGTAAGTTAGATAAAATAGCTATCTCTCCGAGTCTTGAAAAAGTAGCCTCTGTGTAGACTGTACCAGATGGTTTTGGCAGGCTGGTTATAGTGGTTGGGTTTAGGGTGGGGTTGTCTGGTGTGGAATGTATCCTGTTGTTTTATCTGTGGCCTGATTGGGTCTGGACAGGACTGCTCTGAGTGAGGACATCATAAAGTGCTACTATCTGCACACTTTCTTTGCATGTAACAGCTCCATGTGTGTGCACAGCTGCACTTCGCTAGCTGTGCACCTTCTCTGGTGAGGGCAGTCCCACATGTGTGTGCATCAGCGCCCCCTCACTCCGCACAGGGCAGCCCGTGTGTAGGCTGCATCATGCTTTGCTAGCTGCACACTTCCCCCCCGGGGGGGCGGCATGTACGTGTGCAGCAGCGCCCCCTCACTCCGCACAGGGCAGCCCGTGTGTAGGCGGCATGTACGTGTGCAGCAGCGCCCCAGGGTCTCTGCAGTTCCTTTGGACAAGCAGCCCTCCCACAGGACAGGGTACCACAGCATTTTGCTAGCTCCACACTCTTTCCAGCACCCTGCCATACCTATTGGATCAATATCTGCGTGGAGGGGCCTCTTGTCCACATACTGTTGCCCTCCTGTTCCTGCTGGAGCTAGCTCTGGGAGAGTTGACTGGGCACATGCTACAATAGCCCTGCAGGTTGGCCAGAGAACCTGGATAGTGCTCACCAGTTTCTCTGCTCGGGAAGAGTTTCCTCAGCTTCTGGAGAGCTCGTGCAGTTCCCCAACCTTCTCTCTCTGGTCCCTACTGTTTGTTGTGCAGAAGCTGTTCTGTTGGCTGTCAGTTTTTTCTCAGGAAGAACTGCTCTAAATGTAGGTGCACATTGGATGTGTTCTTGGGAGGGAGCAAGCTCAGCATCCTCCCAGGCCGCCATCTTGGACCCGCATCTCTGTGTACATACTTTGAATGAACAAATAGGACAACTTATATCAGTGGTTTTCAACTGGGGGTGACTTTGCACCCAGAGGATATTTGGCAATGGTTGGAGGCATTTTTGGTTGGCAGAACTGGCAGGGTACTACTAGCATATAGTGAGTAGCAGCCAAGGATTATGCTAAACATCCTGTGATGAACTGAACTGCCGCCTGCCACAGAGGATTAGCCCATAATGTCAGTGGTGCCACTGCTGAGAGACCCTAGCTGAAATTGAGAGTCCTTCCTCTGCAAATACTAATGCCATCAGAAAAAGAATATGTTGTCCTAACTTTTGGAAAAGAGACTATATAGAAATTGGCAAGTTAGAGATCCTGATGGGTATATTGGCATAATATTCTCAGATAATTTCTACATTTTTCCAAATAGGAAAACTCAAAAACAGGGTTACTGGTTTTCCTTATTTTACAGATGGGGTCGAGGATTTGGTCTTTTGGGTTCCATTTTTGGAAAGGATGGTGTATTAAACCAGCCAAACAGTATCTTTGGACTTATATTTTATATACTACAGTTATTACTTGGTAAGTATTATACAGCAATACAAAAGTAAGGTTTTTTTTGTTACATTCCATTTAGAACTTTGTGTCTTTGCCCTGAAGTGTATCTTTATATTAAATAGAAGTATATGTTAATGTAGAACCATTCATTCGTTTATTAACATTTTTGTGTTGCAAAACTTTGTTCACTACAATTTTGATGGTGCTCATGCTGAACTTGGTATTTGTTGGTGTTTAGTCAGGGACAGCAGTGTCCTGTGATGTCCATAAAAACCAGTCCCATTCAGAAGGAAGTTATAACTCCAGACTTCCCTGGAAACCTTTTTCTGTACTATTTTATATATATACTCTTTCAGTATTTAAAAATATGTGCTTTAGGAAAACATTAATGGTTAATGATATTTATAATTCCATCACCTTTACATTTACATATCCACTGTTTCCATTATCTTCTGATTTTTTCACTTATTTTTATGTAAACTTACACTGTATTGTCTATTCTCTTCAGTGTTTTGTTATTGTTGATATCAGGTTTCAAATTTTTATGTCTAAATAACACTATGATCAACTTTATTGATCATATACAGTGTTCCTTCTTTAAATTATTTCTGCAGAGTAAATTTCCAAACAAGGGATGAATGAGTCAAAAATCGATTTTTAAATGGAGTTTAATAAGTGTTAGTAAACTGCTTTTCCCTCAGTTGTTGGGTTTCGCCAAAGTTTCATCCATCTTCATTTCTAAAAACTGTTTTCTGTAAAATACCTAATTTAGTAGTTACTTATTAGTAGCTATCATTTTTCTTTTACTGTTTTAATTTCCTCTTATTGCCACTATAATTAGGATCCTGATTATAGTCCATTTTCATATTTGTTACAATCATTTAATCCATTCTTTATTCTTTTTGTTAGTTTTGTGAATTTTGAATGTATAAAAGTTTTGATGACTTTAAAGTTAAATTCATTCATTTTTGCCCTTGCTTTCAATTGTTATTATTTTGTCCTATCATCTGCCAGTTCTTCTGTGCTCTTCTATCAGAAGCTGATTTTGTTATGAAGCAAACAGTCCTATCTCAAGTTTATTCAATTTCATATTTTATGCATCTGAACAGAAATACAAAAATATGCACAATGATATTCATAATGGTACAGCTTAAAACAGCAAAATATTGGAAGTAGCTTAGCAAAACCTAATGGTTGAATAAATTAGGTTACATCTGTACTAGAAAATGGTAGCCATTAAGGGAAAAAGTAGCTCTACATGTGTATCCTGAAAAGATAAAGGCACAGTTTAGTGAAAAAAGCAAATTGTGGTATAATAGGCCTAGGATAACTATATGTTTATGCATATGCATGTAACACATAAGAAAGGTTCTGATGGTTCGGGGTCAGGGTTAAAGCTTTCATTGTCTGTTCCATTTATTTGTTTTGTTTGGATTTCTAAAGATGAATATAAAGTAAGCCCAGATTAAAATAGCCTAAGAAATGATTTGAACTATGTTAATTTTTGGAGATAGAGGTGGAAAAAAATTCTATTTATAATATTTAATATCATTTTTATAGATAATTTAAATCATATGTATTATATGTGGTTTTTCCTGTTCACATTTTGTGCACTTTTAATATCAGTGTCTGTGCCATTAGAAGCGCACTTGGGCTCATCTATACTTTCTTTAAAGTTGTCTGAGAAACATTTTTAAGTTAATTTTTCCATAGGTAGTGCATTCATATGGTTCAAAGTTAAAATATATATATATATATAAAATGCTACACAGTGAAAAGTCTGTCCCATCCTTGTTCCCCTCTTCCCACTTCCCACTGCTTCTTACCCCTGACTCATGATAGCCTCTTGTTATTGTTATAATAGAGTTTCTTTAGTTTTATACAAGGAAATACAATTAGACCATCTTAATTTCTTCCTTTTCTTAAAAAGGCAAGTGCTATCTGTTCACAGTGTTCTCTATACTTTTTGTTTGCTTGACTAACACATTGCATGATCTTCCCATAGCAGTACATGAAGTGTCTTCATTCTTTTTTACGGCTGCAGAATACTCCTTTGCTTGATTGTACAATCATCTATTTATAGTTACAACGTATTTTAAATTCCATTGGGAGTTTTAGCCCCAGCAACCAGTTATATTACATTAGGACAAGTTCAGTATGATAGTATTTAACTAATAGCTAGTGTTTATTAAAGTATTCTAAGTGTTTATACCTATTAGCTCTCTTAATCTGCATAGTAGTATTAAGATGTAGTCATGATTATTATCCCAATTATACAATTAAAGAATGGCACAGAGAAAGTAAATAACTTGACCATATCATTTTGAAACTAACTTTCTTAGGTTAAAATTAAAGTGGCAGCATAATTTCTTGAAGTTTTAGGTGTTTAGCATGGGTGAAGATCAGCAAACTTTTTTAGTAAAAAGCCAGATAGAAAATAGTTTAGGCTTTGCTGACTGTCGCAACTACTCAGCTCAGCCATTCAAGTGTGAAAGCAGCGACAGGCATTACAAATCAATGAGTGTGGCTAGGTTCCAGTAAGCGCTTATTTACAAAGTCAGGTGGCTGGTTAGTTTGCTAGTCCTGGCATAAGTAATCCAACAGCATCTTAGTCTTGAAGAACCTTCTTAAAACATCATCCTTCAGTACTGACTGGAGCCCGGGCAAGCCTGGCCTGTGTGGCCAGGCTTCAGCCCACGGGCGCCGTCTCTTTAACAGGCAGCGTGGATTTTAGCTCTTTTACCTCTTCAAACCTACTACCACCTATTTTTATTTTTTCCTGTTTCTGTTATTATCCATTAGTTGTTGGGTAAGAGGACAGTCTAATATACTGTGCCGTCTCCTTGACAATAAATGCACGTTTTCAGTACTGTTGGTTACAGGGAATTTTAAAACAATACATGTAAAGATGTCGATAGCATCAAGACTTCAAGCAAGTTTTTGTCATGAGGACTGCAGCCTAGCACACATAACTGCCCTTTTTTGTGATCTGGTTTGATCCACATGTGGTCAACTGCCAGACATGGTTTTTCTTCTCTTCCAGGGTGAGCCAGAGGGCACTGTTTTGGGGTTTTGTTTTTTTACCTTCTTCAGCAGCGTGTTGGTATAATTATCTCCCATTATGGATTTTTGATAAATTTGGTCTAAACATGGGAGAGCAAATTTTATTTCCTACATATGAGGAGCTGATAGTGAAAAGGCCAGGGAAAATGTGTCTTGTTTGGAAGAGAAGGTTGTGGTCCTAAGGTTCCTTTATTCATTAAGAAAAGTGAGGCTATCAGTTTCACAAGTCAGCTTTATTGTATAATGTGACTGCAAGATTGCATATTTGTTTGTGAGCCTTAACTAAGGCTAGTGTATGAAGGAACATTTCATCTAGAATATTGACGAGTCAAAACACTGCAGCTATTAAACTGGTGTCCTGTGTGCAAAGTCTATCTGCATAATCTTAATGAAACAGGCTAGTAGTTTGTGTTCTCAAATTTCAGAGTGTTTTGCTGTAAAATCAGTATTTCAACACAAGCAAATCACAAAGTGTTGCCTTTTAACTCAGAAACGTTTCCTCCAGTGTCAAGGCCTGATTGAGCCAAGCGTCTCTTTCTTTTGCAGGCATGACAGCAAGTGCAGTTGCAGCTTTAATCCTCATGACATCCTCCATCGTGTCTGTGGTGGGTTCTTTGTACCTGGCCTACATTCTGTACTTTGTGCTGAAGGAGTTTTGCATCATTGTCGTCATCACATATGTGCTGAACTTCATCCTTCTTATCATCAACTACAAACGACTAGTTTACTTGAATGAGGCCTGGAAACGGCAACTGCGGCCCAAGCAGGACTGACAACCTGACGAACTCCTGACTGCCAGTCTGAAGTCCCTTTTCCATTAAGTTAATTCTGCAGCATTTTTTTAATTCTTCACAACAGACACTTTCCCTAAGAATCTTAAACTGATTTTTTAAAATCTTGTAAATTAGAAGGGTATTTTCTGTGTCAATCTTCATTTTCAATATGGATACAAAAAAAAGCATAAGCCGAGCCAATCAAAGACAAGCTTTAACTTTACTTTGAAGATGTTTCTTAAATAATTAAATGTAGCCCTCAATTGTAAAGTGAGCAAACATTGCTAGTAATTCCCAATGTGTATAAATTCAATTTCAGGTATAACAAATGTGATCATGACATGAAAATATTTTAGAATAGATACTGTATTAAGTATTGCCATGTTTACAATATGTAATATGTTTTTAGCTGATGGATTTCAACATGTAGATTCAACTAGAATTCATTTCTGTGATATTGTAAATAAAGGTAGAAATATTGGATCCATCCCTGCAGAGCTTACTGTACAGTTTAGTTGAAATACTGTCAGCTCAACACTGACTGAAGAAAAAGTGAAAATAGCAAGTCCACACAGAGCATCTTGTGCAAAGTATTGAGAGCTGTGGGTCCAGCAGTGACAGCAAAAATAATAGGGTAGTTGGTTCCTTTTCCTCTCTCCTCTGAAAGGAAGAAATTATTTGGACATTCAAGTCAAACTTATGTCTAGTCATAAAACTGGATCAGTTCTACCTTACAGAGTGAGTCATGTGACCAAACCATCAAGTCCAAGGCCTCAGGACACTAAAGATGGAAAAATTAGTACTTTTATTTTTTTTGGAGAAAAGCTGGAAATATTAATATGGAATTTTAAGGTAAAGTTTCTTACAACAGTTGAATTTTTATTCAGATATTTTTCCTTAACATTGGTGCCAGTCAACCAAGCAGTATTATGGCTTTGAAATAGCCAGTATAAGCCCAGTCACTCCAGAGTAGGGTTGCTCTTGGGTAGCTCTGTAGTATTTTCCCTGTTTCTTTCCAAGCTAATCGGATGTCTAATTTGTTTTAGAGTCAAATATTGGGTTTGTAAGCTCTAGGGCTGGCATGCTGCTCAGTTTGCTTAATCAGGAGGAGTGCTGTAGGTAGAAGTACCTGAAGGTGGAATACAGTAATGTCACTACTTTCTAATAACTACATAAATGCAGAATTCTTAAAAGTGATTTGAATAAACCCAAGTAAAGTTGTGACAGTATGTTTCTATGGTTAACATCTTAAATCAAAATGTTAAAAGTGCCTTCTGTCTTAAATCGCAAACCAAACATTTGTGTGTTGAACTTGGGCAGAAGTGTCCTCCCTTTCTTAGCATGAAACAGACAACTTGCATTCTATAGAAAGGTTATGTATGATCATTTTATTCCTTAGATTGAGAAGTAGCAATATTTTTGCTTCCAATTCAATTAAGCATTATGTTAAAAATAGACCCATAATTTAAGTGCTTTATTTGACTTTTTGAAGGGAGGGGACAGGCTCTGCTCATGTGTGTAGAGTCAGCAACTGTTTCCAAATGTCATAATTGATGCAATGTATTCTTCTGGCTCAAGGCAGGTATAAAATCTGAATTGTAATGAACTAAATTGTAATAAGCTTAGTTCAGATCTCATCCAGGCGATGTTCTCCCATGAATGTGAATATTTCAATGCCTGTATTATTATGTATGTATTGTTGTTATTTCTGTAGTTAAAGAGCTCTAGAAAGCATTGATTAGATGTCTCGTGTTTATGGAGAAACAAGTTCTAATGTTGAAGTGAACTGTACAATGAGGTCACGTAGCAGTGCTTCCAGTTCTACCAAGCCATTTGCTGGTTCTCTTTTCTAGGCTACGGTGAAAATGGCTTAACAGTTAAGACTTCTGTGGTATATATAACACTGGTTGTGCTAAACAAGTTCCCCATGTCCCAATTTAAAATTATTTTTTCATCATATTTTGTATCAGCAGAGTATAGTTAAAGCTTGTCTTGATGTTGCGTTCTTGCAGATGTCTTCAACTCAAAAGAGAAAATGTAAAAATGTTCATCCAGACCCTTCTAGTTTTTCTTTACTTTCCTAAGCCTGGGGGAAACACCACTGTTTCAGTTGTATTAAAAAAAAATTGCCACATTCCTATGGCCCAGAATTACCCACCTTTTCTCACTGAGTGATGAACGTGTGCTGCCCGCACGAACAGCATGGCAACGCCAGCACCTCAGTAAGAGCGGGGCCCTGGTACGTTCTCCTCGGCAGTCATGTCCTGGAAGGATGGGGCTCCCCTCCACGTCCTCTGCGTCACCCCAGAAGAGGGGGAAGCGCTGTCCTATAAAGTTTAAGGGTTGTTATGACTCATTTAGACAGAATATTTAAACATTGCAAAATTACTAGCCACCAACGTTGAAGAGCACTTTAGGGAAAAAGTTTAAGTTATGTTTTTGGCCGTAATTCCATGCTTCTTGGTTCCTGAAATGATTTGTAACAAATGAAGCCTCTTATTAACTTGATAGTCGCATCATTTGAAGAAATAAGTGGTTAGATGAGAAATTCTGGGAAATCTGAGTGGTTTGGAGAATGTCATTGCAGCTAGTTGCCATCAGTGAGGGTAAGCTTAGGGTGAAATAACTCAGGTCCCTAGCTGTGTGCCAGGAATTTCTTATACTTGATGTATGTGGCCTCTCAAGTCCATTGCTTTTAAAGATAGTGAAAGCATTGACTATTTTCATTCAAAGAGACAAAGATCTTTTGGTACAAGAGATCTCTGGACCTACTGGGTAGGATAGAGGACCAAGACTACAGTGAAGATACACGATTTCATTGGTATTTACTTGGAAGACTATCAGCAAAAGTGCAAAGTTACCTTCAGCAATTACTTCATAACTTAGATTGCTTGACACCGAGCAGTGCTGACAGATCTTGAAAATCAGTATTAAACAGATGCCAACGAGAACCCCACTATCATTTTTGGAAATTTATTTGGGAAGGAGCATCCAATATGCAACCTTTGTCCTCGTGTATTTTCCCCCAACATGCAAACACTGGTAAACCGTCTTTACTTAGACATGTTTGGCAGCACTTATGATTCCTAATGTGAGAACTACCCTTCAATAAAATAAAAGAGGCATAGGTGGGAGTCCACGCTACTTGGTTAAACATTTTTTGACAAATTAGCCCAGAAAAAGTGAAATGTTTTGTAATAAAACTGTATTAAGCATGGCCTAAGTATGAGGTGAATGATCTGTATAGTATGTTCCATCAAAAATATTTATTACTAGTGCTTTAAACTCCAGAGGAAACATTCATTTAAAACAGAGTTCACTGGGCAGATTTCCCCTTTAATATAGATAGGGATATTCTTTATCAGATATATAGGACAGTTTTGCTAATTGGTAAAAAAAAACCAAATGTAAATATGTAAGAATGTTTATTTGTTGCACATAACTTTTTTGGTATAAAATAAATGTAGAAGTTACCTGTGGAAGTCGTGCCCCATCATTCTTACGCTGCAGTCTCGCATTGCAAGCAAGAAGCAGAAATGAATTCGCTCTTATCAACTATTGTGGGAGGAACCTCATACTCGAAACTCATTCCTACCGGTGTACTGAGTTGATTCTTTTTCTCTTAAATTATATGTAACTTGTAGAAGACACAGCAGAATTATTAGAAATCTAGTGCTTGGAACTCCTGTAGGTGTATGATTATGTGGTTGTCAGAGTTAACGAGAAATGTGTCCCTGCTTTCAGTTCTGTAAGCACCTAGACTGCAGTAACCAGCTGCTTTTCCATGGCTCTACTTTAGCTCACCTTGAGTAAATACTCCATGTTTGCAGTTTGCTAAAAAAGTAACATCTGATCTGCAAGAAAGATTAATCCATTTGAAATATAGTTTAGCCATATTTTATTGAATAGAACAAATGGGTTCTGTGCTAGAACCTTAGGATATAAGAAACGGGCCTTAAAGATAAATTATTTGTGTTGCTCATTGAAATATTCTTTGCAAGGATACATTCCCTTCTACGTGAAAAGGCAACATAGGAATTATAAAGTCTGAAAACTGAAACCATCTTTTCAAAACTTACCTTTGTTTCCTTTGTCCCAATTTGGATATTCATCTCAGAAACTAGAAAATAAAGGATGACTAAAAGCCTCACAGTAAAATTAGCCTTAAAACCCTGATAAGCAGCGATGGTGATAAGACATCAAAAATGAATGGGACCCAGGTGGAGGAAGGTAAAAATACTTTGATCCAAGAATTAAACTGTATCAAGAATTTATCTAAATGTAATTATCTGCCTGCGAAACAACTCAAAAACAGCATACCCTGTCTGTAATATAGAGGCATCCCAATGAAAATAATGTTCTCCCATCTATCCTTAGAAAGTGGACAGTCTAAGCCCTGGCCTGATAGCTCGGTTAGTGTTGTGCTGATACACAAAGGTTGTGGGTTCAATCCCCAGTCAGGGCTCACAAAAGAATCAACCAATGATGCATAAATAAGTGGAAGGATAAATTAATGTTTCTCTAAAATAACTAAAAAACCTTTTTTTTTTCCAGTGGACAGTCTAAACAATCTTAAACTATGAAAATAGAAGTAATGTTAGGAGAGAATTTGCAATGAATGGGTATGTTGAAGGGCAGATGTAAAAGGGGAATAGTCTGTTTTGGTTTTTTTTTTAAGTACTGATTTTAAAGGAAAGGAGAGAGAAAAACATCAATTTGTTGTTCCACCTATTCGTTCATCCATTGGTTGATTTTGTATGTGCCCTGACTAGGGATGTTTTGATTTTTAGGAAACAGAAAGGGCCCTGGCCAGTTTGCTCAGTGGTAGAGCACTAGCCCAGCAAGGGGAAGTCCTGGGTGTAATTCCCAGTCAGGACACACAGGAGAAGAACTATGCTTCCCCCTTCCCCCTTGCCCTTCTCTCTCTCTCTCTCTCTCCTCCTCCCACAGCCATGCATGGCTTGAATGGTTCAAGCAAATTTGGCCCTGGGCACTGTGGATGGCTCCATGGCCTCCCTCAGGTGCTAAAATAGCTCGGTAGCTGAGCAACCTCTAGAGCAGTGGCCCCACATGGGCAGAGCACTGCCTGGTAGGAGGCTTGCTGGGTGGATCCCAGTCAGGGTGCATGCAGAGTCTGTCTGCCTTCCTACCTCTCATTTAATGAAAAATAAATTAAAAATAGAAAACCAGAAAAGACTTGAAGATAAAATTCAGTATTTTGCATTCATTTTTGTTAAGGACAGAAAGATCGCTGTTTGGTGGGTAAGAGATATCAAGTTTACTATTTTATTCTGTTGGTACAAAAGGATGGAACACCAGGCTAACAAAGCAGCTATGCATTAATTTATAATTAAACATTTTCTGTTGATAAGGCATTGTGCTGGGTACCCTAACCCTACACTACCGTAAGTAGGTAGATATTTCTTCCACTGTAAATTTTTGGGGTTTTAATATAAAGTTAGCTTCATGTCCACTCTGAGCAGCCCCAGGGGAGGTCACCCCTAAAATTCCCAGAGTCATAATTCTCTACCCAGGGAGTTACACTTGGAAGAAAGAAAGACTCAGATTGAAGAGTTGGCCATCTCTTCAGCACTCAGAGGTGAGTCTAAGACACTATCAGTTTGGAAGTTTGTGGGTCTTTAAAAAAAGAACTAATCCATCTCTAGTAGCATTGAGCCTGTACTTATGTTGAATGGATTATTCTATTTTTTAAAAGATAAAAAGGTTGCCCTGGCCAGTTGGCTCAGCAGTAGAGCATCAGCCCTGGGTTCGATTCCCGGCCAGGGCACACAGAAGTGCCCATCTGCTTCTCCACTCTTCCCCTTCCACAGCCAAGGCTCCACTGGAGCAATGTTAGCTCAGGACTGAGGAGGGCTCTATGGTCTTTGTCTCAGGCACTAGAATGGCTCTGGTTGCAATGGGGCAACCGCCCAGATGGGCAGAGCATCACCCCCTGATGGGCATGCCGGGTGGATCCCAGTCAGGCTCATGTGGGAGTCTGTCTCTGCCTCCCCGCTTCTCACTTCAGAAAAACACAAATAAATAAATAGATTATTAACAACTAGTTTATATTAAATAACATTTTTAAATGTGTAAATAATATATTGTAGTAATAGAATTATATACTCCTTAGCTATAATTCCCAAATACTATGGTTTTATGGAAAACTCTAGAAGTGAAAATATCGAATGTGAGAAAAGGCTTTTTTACAGTGGGTATAACTGGAGAATGACCCACATAATAAAAAATTACATAGTTCCAGAGATACTGGTTACATCTAGTGCTTGGATCAAATCTTAAAAATGAAAGGTCAGATTTGCATGAGCCTTCTAAGAAGCGTAGTAATAAATGCAGGGCCAAGTGAGGCTGATATAATGTATTTTAAGTTATACCAAAAAAATAGGAAATTTTGTGTCTTTTTTTTTTTCTAAAGAGAGAGAGAGAGAGAGAGGGATAGATAGGGACAGACAGGAATGGAGAGAGATGAGAAGCATCAATCATCAGTTTTTTGTTGCGACACCTTAGTTGTTCATTGATTGTTTTCTCACATGTGCCTTGACCGTGGGCCTTCAGCAGACCGAGTAACCCATTGCTGGAGCCAGCGACCTTGGGTCCAAGCTGGTGAGCTTTTGCTCAAACCAGATGAACCTGCGCTCAAGCTGGCGACCTTGGGGTCTTGAACCTGGGTCCTTCCGCATCCCAGTCTGATGCTCTATCCACTGCACCACCGCCTTTTTCTCTGTTTCTGAGAGGAAACAAACTCGGGTTTTTTCTCTGTTTCTGAGAGGAAACAAGTCAATGTCCAATAAAGCTATATACTCCTTTGCTCTAAGATATTAAAATAAATGGGCCTTACACCTAATTTGTAAAAGCATTTAAGCATATCTGTTGTTTCATATTTTTTAAATGTTTGTCAAGTAAAGAGTCTTACATATTATTGCTTGATGTTAAACCAGAGTACAAAACTTGATTCCTTCAAGGAACTTAAGTTCGGGGGGGGGGGTGTAAACCCTAGAATTTCTATATTATTTGAACTGACTACACTTGTTTATTAAAAGTAGTCTAATGATGGCCACTAAAATTAGGTCAAATTACCGTTTCTGTCACGGAACTTGGAAAGGTAGGCTAAAATGGGGGGTGTGTTCACACATGTGAAATCCAGAAGAGAAGAAAGTTCTGTGTTTAAGTATTGTTTCAGTGCGCTCCCCCTCCTGGGAGCATGCCCACATCTTCCTTCCCTGTCAGGCATGCATCTCCTAAACTCCAAGGGACCCCATAGACTTGCAACCAGGGGAGCAGTGTGCAGTGGCAGCTTGTCCCAAGCTCACCCTCTGAACCTGTCTCCCGTGTCGCTTTTTCTGACTTCCCAGGGAGCCAAAGCAGCCCCGCCTAGCCTCTTCTGTGGCTTCTTCTATCCTAAGCCCTTGTTTCACTGTCCTTGGCTTTAATGTGTCCGCTCAAAATAAAATTAAAAGGTATTGGTTCATGGTCTTTCCTTTGGACACCAATAAGGAGTATTTTTCCAAAGCATTCAGCTTTCAACCAGGAGAGAGGAATACTGAAATTTTAGGAATAATGTACCTTACTTGCCTTAATGGAGCCTGTGAAGAGGAGAAAGGATTCCATAAGGAAAGACCACCTTCAAGGAGCAGGGAGTACAGTTGTCCCTTGAACATGGGAATGGGGATGCCAACCTCCTGCACCATCGAAAATCTAGTTAGCCCTCTCTGCATGTGGAGTCCCAACTGCAGAGTTGATCCTTGGGCAACATGGGTTTGAACTGCACGATCAACATAAAGTTGACCTGTGTTGTTCATGGGTCAACTGTACATGTCCACAGGCCCAGCCTGTTTAAAGAGGTCTCCAGTCAGTGGTCAGTTGTGATGAGGTCAGTGGGTTTGTATGCCCATCTCCACTTCTGCAAAGGCTAGACTTTGGCTGAGAATGGAAAGAACGATGTTCTGGAAGAAATGATAACCTCAGCTCCCTTCCATTTTGGACACTGTTTAACTCAACTATGTGGAAACTAGCACACGGACCTTGTTCATTATTCCAGCCTGAGATTACTTTCTGTACATCTGTTGGGACTTCAGCTCATCTGTGATTTTTACAGCCACTGTCTTCTTCTTTTTTTTTTTTAGATTTTATTTATTCATTTTAGAGACAGGAGACAGAGAGACAGAGAGAGAAGGGGGGGAAGAGCAGAAAGCATCAACTCCCATATGTGCTTTGACTAGGCAGCCCAGGGTTTTGAACCAGCGACCTCAGCATTCCAGGTCAACACTTTACCCACTGCACCACCGCAGGTCAGGCCCAGCCACTGTCATACTCTCACTCAGTCAAGGCTGTCCTGGTCTGGTGCATGCAGGGTGGCCTAAGGCTGCGTGGTGGGTCTGGGCCTGCGGAGGCCCAGTCTGTAACCAGCAGCTGAACATGGCTTGCGGGTTGGAGTAAAGGGCTCTCAGAAGCTCACACAGGGCTATGTAAACACTTGACGCATAAAAATAACTTCAGATGTATTTCAGTAGTACAGATTGTTCAATTTATGGATGGTCACTTTTGAGCCAACTCTTAATTCCCTTAATACAAAAGTCTTTATTTTCCCCTCTAATATCCCCTTCCAGCAAATGACTACAAAATCCAGACCAGAAACTTTCCGGTCTGCCACACACAGTCCAGGAGGTGCTTTCTCTGCTGCTGCAGTCGCCCCTTAACTTGGGAAGGAGGGGTTGACGGCCGGTGTCAGTAAAGAGGTACTGAACTCACAGCTGGCTGGTAGGTTTCATGGGCTGTTCTCCAGTATCGTTTTTGCAGAAGGAACTCTGCACTCTTTGGCAGTCTCTCGTGAGGTACTGAACTCACAGCTGTCTGGTAGGTTTCATTGGCTATTCTCCAGTATCGTTTTCGCAGGAGGAACGCTGCACTCTTTGGTTGTCTCTCGCGAGTGAAGATCCCCTTCCTATTCCCTAATATTCTCAGCGGCGCTGAAAACAAGGCAAAAGATGTTTCAGATGACTTCTGGTGGGTCAAATTGGAACCAAGCTGGGTCCAACCTGGGCACTAAATAGAAATATTCTCTTAATGGTTAAGGGCTGTTTGGTCTGATGTGGCCACTTAATGATTGAAAGATTTAACTACTACTGCTGTTCCCCCAGCACACCTCAGCTCCCTGGCGTGTTAATTTTTCATCTGTTAGAGGAAACTATCCAAAGGCGTTTACCTTTTACTTGCAAACTAAAATTTAAAACATTAGGGTACCCAGCTGCCTGGTAACTGGGAGCGGTGGGAGACAAAAAGTAACCCTTGAAAAGATGCCTCTCCTAAGTGGGAGCTAGAGTCCTGACCAGTCCAAGGCACCTGGGTAGGATTTACTAGGAGATGTCCGAGTCCTCCCTTCCTGGGTGGGCTTCCCGCTGGGTTCCACTTCCGGTGGTGGGTCTGCCAGAGTGGAAGCCGGGAAGAGAGTAAAGCTGGCAGCAGCCAGTAGGGCTGTGCTCTCAGCACACCTCTCTACTCCCCAGTGGGATCCCAGCCATAAAACCAAAGGGAGGTCTTTCGTGCAAAGAAGTTCGAGACAATAGTAATTTCTTCCATGGTAAACAAATGCCAGGCACCAAGTACTTCATCAAATGGAATCCCTATCAAACTGCAAGGTGGAAGGCATTATCCCTGCTCTATAGTTTATTAAAAGGGTAGGGAACTTGTCCAAGGTCACAAAGCCAGTGCACCTATTCAGGAAGCTAGGTTGCCCTCCAGGGTATTTCCAGAAGCCACCAATGTCATTTGCCAACATTCTTCTGTTTTTCTCTTTCCATTCGAATCCTTAATTAAACTTCCGTCTTCCAGAGACCTGTCTTTGCCCATAGGTAATGTATTATAATTCCCACTACTACCAAATCCTTCCCCACTCCCCAAATTGCCATCCTAACTTCATGAAACTAGTAATCTGGAGTAGCCCTCATCTATCCCCACTTGAGAAAGAGTTTAGCTGGTATTCTCTTTGAAGATTTAAACACTCCCACATTCAAAATGCTTTTACACTTCCCTGTATTTGGCAAACCTGCCTTCTATAAGGGAACAATACAAACCAGACTGAAGTATCTTAAGTCCCAGGCTCTCTGCCTACTCTGCAATGACGAGTGTAACCCACAATGTACACTTCTTCCTCATACTATTATGAAATAGACAAGGCAAGTTAGCCATCTTGCCTCAAGATAGTAGGCTCTCCCCTTTACTTTTTTACCATAAAATAATTGGGGAAGCCCTACTCGGGTAGCTCAGTTAGTTGGAGTATTATCCTGACATACCAAGATTGTGGGTTTGATCCCTGGTCAGGGCACATACAGGAATTAACCAGGGAATGCACAAATAGATGAAACAAGAAATTGATGTTTCTCTCTCTCTGTCCCTTCCACTCTTTCTAAAATCAATAGATAATTGAGGAAACAGACAAGTGATTACTGCTTGCTCAATGAAACTGACTTTTCCTAGCCTACATTGATTAGATCAGCTTTCCCTCTCAAGAAACAGTATATTCCATAAACCAAACTGCCACTTACACTGGTCAGTCATAAAGTCAGCAAAATTCCAGATGAGTTCTCCAACCACATATTCTTTGCGTTTTTGATCCAGAACCAAATGATACTCCTCGAGCATACTTTTCTGGTACTCTTCACTGTACATCAGAGGTGGATCCTGGAATCCAAGGCAAAGTGAGAATTTAAGAGTGCTAACTGGCGGAACTGTAAATGTCAGGTAAGATGAAGACCCATGTGCTGATGACCAGAATACGCCCTCAGAGTGGGCCACAGGACTGCTGGTGCTGGGCAGGGGCAGAGACACAGCCAGGGTGTGGTGTGGCCCAGAGTCAGAAAAGGAGATTTTAGAAACCCTTAATTAGTAACTACTTTATTTTAAACATAAATTGATACTTGTTTTATTTTACTTTTCCACCTCTATTCACCAGCTGAACTACCCTGGAAGTAAAAATAAAAATGCCTTTGAATAATGAATTTAAAGCGCCTTGTATATAGCTGCCTGTTGTAGCTGCCACTGTGTAATTTGAGAACTAGTATGACTCAGATTTAAGTCACCTCAGATTCACACAACAGTTGATGCTTCTCATCTCTCTCCTTTCTTATCTCTGTCTGTGTGTGTTTCTTTCAGCAAAAGCCCAGAAAGTTGCTTCAAGGTTTTACTCATTCCCGCCTGACCAAGTGGTGGCGCAGTGGATAGAGCGTCAGACTGGGACACGAAGGACCCAGGTTCGAAACCCTGAGGTCATCAGCTTGAGCGTGGGCGGGCTCATCTGCTTTGAGCAAGGCTCACCAGCTTGAGTTCAAGGTCATTCATTGGCTTGAACAAGGGGTCACTCACTCTGCTGTAGCCCCCGGTCAAGGCACAGATGAGAAAGCAATCAATGATCAACTAAAGTGCCTCAACAAAGAATTGATGCTTCTCATCTCTCTCCCTTCCTGTCTGTCTGTCCCGCTCTCTGATTTCACTCATTCCCTTAACAAATATTGTTTAGCATCTGCTGTGTGCTGAGAAGCAACAATAAATAGGATTTAGTCTTTCTCTGTGAGCCACTGTCTAGCTAAAGAGAGGGCCCAAGAAACAATGAGTGCTCAGAGAGAAACACCAAGACAGAGGCCACACTGGGGCAGTTTTCTCTGGCTGGGCACATGGCGAAACCTCACCGAAGGGGTGAGAATGAGAATCCATTCACTGGTGATTGTGGTGCTAACAAGGGCTAGAATTCTAGGCACAAGGAGGCCAGTAAGCTCATAAAGCGGCTGCCGCTGAGGCCAAGCACATGAGGGAGAGGCCTGAGTCAAGGGCAGCCGTGAGTATGGAGGGGAGGCCAGTGAGTGTGAAAAGCTACAGGGACATCATCAAGACAAGTGAGGGACAGGGAAGGAGGCACATTTCTAACTCGAGGCAATTACAGACATCACTGCCTACAAGGGTAAAACAATGAAAGGTGCTGCTGTACTCACGTGGTGAAGACCTGCTACAGCGCCTGCTCCATACTCGCTCTGAATAATTGGCTTCTCATAGGTCCTATACCAGTCCTCAAACTGGGTTTTCAGCTGCAGCTGAATCACCTCCAAGTGCCCATAGTCATGGTACCAGGAATAGTAACTGTTCAAACAGAGGACATCCACATACAGTGCCTAGGACAAGAGCGTTAAAGCTTGCTCATGAACCAGAAGACTGCATATTAGTGCTAGGACTCTCATACTCGGGGGCTCTTCTGGCAGAGGATGTATAAAGGGGACACAGAAAATGATTCAGAGGCTGACCTGTGTAGGAATATAGTCAGGAAGTGGCCTGGATAGAACAAGCTATAATCCTGGACTGAGGTCCCCACCTTGGCGCAGCTAAGTGAGGGCTGAGGCACAGCAGGGCCCTGTGCACCGGCCTTGGTGGGTGCCCAGGGCCCGTCCACCTGCTGTCTGTTTCTCTCTAGGTGATGCTCCTATTACTGGTCCTCCCTCACCTGGCCATGAAGAAATGTTCCCAACAGAGGGATCCATGCGGTGTTTCTCCTCACAAAGACTTCATTCACCATACCCTTCTTGACTAGTAGTGTGGGCCACAAAGCGGCTGGAAAATTCCCTCCCAGCAGGGTAGCCGAGATGATGGGGCGGGCTGCCTGGAGTCTGAACAATGCTCAGGACTCAGCAGCAAAGACCAGACGCTCGATATCGTTTCTAATGCCACCTGAACACAGCTCGCCTCAAGAGCCTGCACTGGGACTGATGTGGTCTGTCTTTCCCAAGTGACTGTAGCCTCTTTCCATACTGCAGTGGTGGAAGGGGGAGCTGGGGAGGGGACCTTTGGGAGGACACATGCACATGGTCACACATCCCGCCAGATGAGTGGCACCCTTCTGCGGAGGCCAGGCACAGGCTTCCTTCCCTGTCCACAGAAAAGACAAACAGGAGATGCCACTTGGGCTCTGAGAATGTCCAGGGCTTCCTGACATCAGGCTGGTGTCTCACCACGGCCTCTGTGCTTCTCTGAAGGGGGTATTCTCGACAGATGGCAAGGGAGCACCCGCTACATCTATCCCTATGAAACCTTTTCCCATCCACATAAAAATGAGTGTTCACAATTTATATTTGTATATGCTGCAGTTTTCCCATTCACTCTTTCTCTGGATTTATCTTCCTATGGCCCTCTCCTCCTAAGCCCTGGCCTTCGGCACCAGAGAAGGAGCATTTGCTTTGCTCCCCCGTTCTTCAGTTTCATCACAACAGAACGCGTTGTCTCTGATGGGCTGCTGTGCCCTGGGACAGGGAGGGAGGCCTTGTGACCCAGCCTGCTGTGAGAGCCTGTCCCTGCGGTTCTCAACCTGGTTCTAGTCAGTGGTTCCCAACACTGGTTGATTGGAATCACTGAAGAGCTTTTGTAAAAACTCAGATTCCCACCCTGGACTGACCAAATCAGAATCTCAACACCTAGACATCTGTACTTTCAAACAACATCTTTTAGTTCTGATGATCAGCCAGGTTTGAGAAACAATGGACAATGATGACTTTAAGCTCCCTTAAACCTTTGCTATTTTATGAGTACAATGAACTGAGGCATGTGAAATTAAACTGAGGCACATTGAATCTGAACTGAGAACAAATTAAATCTTGTGCCCACTCTTCTGGGACTTAGGAAGCCACACCCTGGGGTGAGTAAGCCTAAAGCCCAACTATGAAAATACTGGACTGGCGGCTCAGGGTTGTTGCACTCACGCTGACCTAAGAGCTCCTCTTCTGCCACGGAGGTTCCTGCTGTACCAAGTGTTCCCCTAATGACCTGGGCCCCGCAGCAGAGGGCTCAGACCATACACAGTGTTCCCCTAATGACCTGGGCCCCGCAGCAGAGGGCTCAGACCATACACAGTGTTCCCCTAATGACCTGGGCCCCGCAGCAGAGGGCTCAGACCATACACAGTGTTCCCCTAATGACCTGGGCCCCGCAGCAGAGGGCTCAGACCATACACAGTGTTCCCCTAATGACCTGGGCCCCGCAGCAGAGGGCTCAGACCATACACAGTGTTCCCCTAATGACCTGGGCCCCGCAGCAGAGGGCTCAGACCATACACAGTGTTCCCCTAATGACCTGGGCCCCGCAGCAGAGGGCTCAGACCATACACAGTGTTCCCCTAATGACCTGGGCCCCGCAGCAGAGGGCTCAGACCATACACAGTGTTCCCCTAATGACCTGGAGCCCACAGCAGAGGGCTCAGACCATACACAGTGTTCCCCTAATGACCTGGGCCCCGCAGCAGAGGGCTCAGACCATACACAGTGTTCCCCTAATGACCTGGGCCCCGCAGCAGAGGGCTCAGACCATACACAGTGTTCCCCTAATGACCTGGACCCCACAGCAGAGGGCTCAGACCATACACAGTGTTCCCCTAATGACCTGGGCCCCGCAGCAGAGGGCTCAGACCATACACAGTGTTCCCCTAATGACCTGGAGCCCACAGCAGAGGGCTCAGACCATACACAGTGTTCCCCTAATGACCTGGGCCCCGCAGCAGAGGGCTCAGACCATACACAGTGTTCCCCTAATGACCTGGGCCCCGCAGCAGAGGGCTCAGACCATACACAGTGTTCCCCTAATGACCTGGAGCCCACAGCAGAGGGCTCAGACCATACACAATGTTCCCCTAATGACCTGGGCCCCGCAGCAGAGGGCTCAGACCATACACAATGTTCCCCTAATGACCTGGACCCCACAGCAGAGGGCTCAGACCATACACAATGTTCCCCTAATGACCTGGACCCCGCAGCAGAGGGCTCAGACCATACACAGTGTTCCCCTAATGACCTGGGCCCCGCAGCAGAGGGCTCAGACCATACACAGTGTTCCCCTAATGACCTGGAGCCCACAGCAGAGGGCTCAGACCATACACAATGTTCCCCTAATGACCTGGGCCCCGCAGCAGAGGGCTCAGACCATACACAATGTTCCCCTAATGACCTGGACCCCACAGCAGAGGGCTCAGACCATACACAATGTTCCCCTAATGACCTGGACCCCGCAGCAGAGGGCTCAGACCATACACAATGTTCCCTGTTGCTGCAGGGCTCCATGTCAGGAGGCTCATATCATAGATGGTGTTCTTTGGAACATTAAGACAGGACTAGAGGACAGGGCGGAGGAGATGAGAGGGGTGTGGGGACTCCCTCAGACTCACCCCCAGGTCTGCATCATACTTGGTGTTGGTCACAAAGGTCACAGGCCGGGAAGGGTCCAAGGCTTTGGTGTGGGCAACCAGCATCCTGTCCACAGAAGGCAAAAGACAGGGCTGCTATCAGATAGGCACCTCCTACCTTCTCTTCTACGTCCTCTCCCCCAAGAGGAAATCCCACTGCTCTCATCCCTGTAAGTGTATTCTAGGTAAGCAACCATGTTCCTCTAGTCTGAGATCACATTCTCTGATGGCCTCATTCTCCCTTCACAACCCAAATCCCCTCCCCTGAGGAGGCCGCCTCCAGGGCAAAGCGGCAGGCATGCAGAGCGTGGCCCTGGGGCTGGGCACTGCCAAAAGCTTGGTCCTGAATCTTTGTCAAAGGTCTTGAAAACAGGAATGGATGGGAGTATGGATTAGGATGGAGGTTAACTTAACAAATAATTAGGGAGTGGTACTAGGAGGCAGGCTGTCCGCTGTGTGCGGGGCACTCACTCCAGTGAGTGACTTCGTCAGCTACATCTGTAGCTTCAAGGAGCAGTGGGAGCGGGGACACTTGCAGATGTCAGGAACTGAAACTCCAAAAAGAGGCTTCTGGGAGGCAGTAATGGTATATAACCGACAGTGGAGCGTCGTGACAGCCCGTCTGAAGAAAGGGCCCTAATGCTGAATGGCATTAACACAGGAGGGACTCAAGGAGAGCGGCCAACGGGCTCCCCCAGACAGGTCACCCTCAGTCACTGTCTCAGTGTATTTTTCTCCACTCTTCCCTCATGGCTCGTTTTCCTTCCTTTACACCCTCTCCCCCTAACTGCTCTTCTCATTCAAAGGCCAGAACTGTAGCCCTTACCCTCCAGTCTCAAAGCCACCCCCAAAATGGCCTGTGCTGAGCTCCCGCAGCCCAGGCTGCGCTCTCCACGCCTGCCCTCGTCCCTGCTGCTCCAAAAGCCATGCGTCTCCCTCCTTCCGCCTCCCAAAAAAGCCCGTTTGGGACCTCAGGCACTCGTTCCTGGGAGCCTACATGTACTCCTTTCCCCTCACAATAGAAATTGTCCGCCAGCCCTGCGCCGCATGCACTCTGGGGGCTGCGTGTTCACAGCTGTGGCTCTTGTTGCCCCGGTGGGTGTAGAGCCTTCTACAGATGTGGCCCAGCCAAAACACTCCATGAAACTGGCATGCAGTGTGCCTCGGAGTGTTCTGATGGCCTCTTGCAGCAGCAAGTGAAATAACTCTCCTTTGCAGACCAAGTTACAACAGGCAGGACATAAGAGAAAGAACCAAAGGACACTTTCAGGTGAGGGGAGGGGGGCAGGCAGACTTCCCACTGCAGAAACACTGCCCCCAAGTGGTGTTTCCTTCAATTGCAATGGAGGGGGCAAAGAGGGAGGTGCTGCTGATAGCCTGGTCCTGTCTAACAATACACAAACTTTAGAATAGTTAGAATTTGCATGTCATTGAAAAACCTGTTTGTAATGATGTGGGCAGATAAGCTGGTTTTATGAAGTTGAATTCTACAGATGAACCCACAGCATCATAAGTAGTTTTGTTGTTTCTTTTTTTGTTTTGTTTTGTTTTTGTATCGTTTTAAGCTTTAACACACACTGAATTTCCCAGGAACAGAGATACCATTTAAAGTGAGGCAAGAGCCCTGGTGGGGTAGCACAGTTGGTTAGAGCATCATGTCCATACACCAAGGTTGCAGGTTTGATCCCCAGTCAGGGCACATATAAGAATCAACCAATGCATGCATAAATAAATGGATAAACAAACCGATGTTTCTATTTCTCTCTCCTTTCCTTTCTCTCTTAAGTCTGTAAGTAAAATTATTAAGAAGTGAAGGAAGGCCCTGGCCAGATGGCTCAGCAGTAGCGCATCAGCCTGGTGTGTGGAAGTCCCAGGTTCAATTCCCGGCCAGGGCACACAGGATAAGCACCCATCTGCTTCTCCACCCTTCCCCCTCTCCTTCCTCTCTTTCTCTTCCCCTCCCGCAGCCAGGGCTCCATTGGAGCAAAGTTGGCCCAGGCACTGAGGATGGCTCCATGGCCTCCACCTCAGGCACTAGAATGGCTCCTGCAGCAAGGGAACAATGGCCCAGTGGGGCAGAGCATGGCCCCCTGGTGGGCATGCTGGGTGGATCCCAGTCAGGCACATGCGGGAGTCTCTCTGCCTCCCCGCTTATCACTTCAGAAAAATAAATTTAAAAAAAAAAAAGTGAGGGAAGATTATATTGGTTTTGTTTGGAACCTAACCTAGAATGGTTTACCATTTTGGACATGCGCAGCGCTAAGGGGAACGGTGCTCTGGTATCAGCACCAACATGGCGCCACTAGTGTCAGCTCTTGGAGCTATGCTTTCAGGGGATTCCACACCTAGATGGAAGCATCTGACCCCTTCACTGGCCATTCATGTGTTATTTTATACATGACTCTCCTATATATCAGTTAGGCCATGTCACTATTTTATTTTTTTAATTTGAAGTTATATGTGTAAGTAGGGCCTGACCAGGCGGTGGCGCAGTGGATAGAGCGTCGGACTGGGATGCGGAAGACCCCGGTTCGAGACCCCGAGGTCGCCAGCTTGAGCGCGGGCCCATCTGGCTTGAGCAAAAGCTTGTCAGTTTGGACCCAAGGTCGCTGGCTCCAGCAAGGGGTTGCTCGGTCTGCTGAAGGCCCGCGGTCAAGGCACATATGAGAAAGCAATCAATGAACAACTAAGGTGTCACAATGGCAACGAAAAACTAATGATTGATGCTTCTCACCTCTCTCCATTCCTGTCTGTCCCTATCTGTCCCTCTCTCTGACTCTCAAACCTCTCTGTCCCTGTTAAAATAAATAAATAAATATGTGTAAGTAGGTTAGGTTACCTCTGGATTTCGTTTCAGGTGCAAAAAGCAGACACTGAGTGTCAGTGGGTTGAAATCACAACCTAGGTGGGCAGGGGCCCCCAAACAGACCAGGTCTGGATACACTCTCAAGTCTGGGAGCTGGATGCTGACTCGCACAGACCCCCCCCCCCCCCCCCCCCCCCCCGCCACCCCAAGACCTCAGCTCTCCAGCAGCCACCAGCGCCAGGGCTGAGGCTGGCCGAAGCGGGCTCTCTTTCCTGATCAAGGCCAGGGCGGACGGGGACACTCACTTGAAGTAGTAACCTGCGGGTTTCAAGAAGGAAGAGGGCTCATTGGCTATAGACCACATCACAACGGCCGGGTGATTCTTGTCTCTGCGCACCAGCTCCTCCATCACCTCCAGGTGGTGCTGCAGAGACACGTTGCTGAAGCTCTGGCTACAGAGTGGGAGAGAAAGGGAGTCAGTGCATCATCGCCTGCCAAGATGGCAGCTGAGCAGCATGGGCAGTGGGTACTCACGGCAGCGAGATGCCCACGCCAGGGCTCTCATCGATGACCACGATCCCGTACTTGTCACAGAGCTGCATCACCTCTTCCGCGTAGGGGTAGTGGCTGGTGCGGAAGGAGTTGGCTCCAAGCCAGAGAAGCAAGTTGAAGTCCTTCATCATCAGTGCCCAGTCAAAGCCCCGCCCTCGGATCTAGGAGACGGCAGAGGACAGTGACCCATGACACCTGTCCCTGTCCAAGATGCAACTTTGTAGAGCTGGAGCCATCAGCCCTCTGTCCAGCCAACCACAGGCCCCATCAGGGGGTGGTTCTGAGCAGCTTACATAACTGCTCTGAGCTGTCCTCACCACTTCGGGGGCATCGGGAAGGTAAAGATGAGAAACAGCCCCCACCCTCTGGAATCCAGGAGCCCCAACTCACGTCTGCATCCTCATGTTTGTTGACCCCTTGGAAATAGAAAGGTTTCCCATTAATGAGGAACTGATTCTTTGTGACAGTCACAGTGCGAATCCCCACAGGGAGAGTGTAGTAATCGGACACTGGCCCAGCTCCCGTCTCTGCGGTCAGTTTCACCTATGAAAGCCACGCACTGCCGTGAGGCATCCTTGATGTCCTGAATGCCACACAGCCCACCCATCAGCAGGAAGACCCCTTGTAAAACCACAACAGCCCACCTAAGCAGAGAGAGATTGAGAAATTACAGGCTTCTCCCATTAGCAAGGAGGAAACCACCCACCCTGCCACTGGGACCCGCTCTTCAAATCTGCGCTGCCTAACCAAGGGCTGAAAAAAATCAGGCTGGGAACACTTCAATCCAATTCACTAGGAACCTCCAAGGACCATGCCAGCCTACCCACCTGCCCTGCACCCCTGCTAAAGCAAATAGGGCTGCTGGATGGGGGCAAAGGGCCTCCCATAGCCCCAGTCTTAACCACCATTACCTCCAACGAGTACAAGTAGGCAGGGTGCTCATGCATCAGGTACGGCCACCAGAGGTGGGCATTGGACACCTGCAGCTGGCCCTGGTCACCAGTCCCCTGGGCCATGATTTCGCCTTCATTATTCAAAAGATATACTTCCACATGGAAGTGTTCAGTGCCCTGGATGAAAATCTGGTAATTCACTAGCCCTGTGGGAGACAAGAGAGATCAGGAGAGAGAAGGATGTGATCTGGGTCACAGAGATGAGAAAACCCTGAAACCACTGCTCTGAGGAGTCTTCTTAGGCCCTGAGACCTCAGTCAACAATTATTTCTTGAGCTTGATCTGCAGTGAGGAGAGATTGAGCGAGGACAAGTGGGGAAGGGACACGGGGTTCCCATGTATCCTGAGTGATGTGATTTTAGGCAAGCCCCACTTCTCACTGGACCTTATTTCCTCATAAAATGAGGTAAGACCAGAGGGGTATTTCAGAAGCCCTTGCCAGCTTACACTGGCTGGAGTTTAGCTTCTGAAGGAGATGGCAACCTGTGAGGGTTAGGAAATGCTGGAAGAGCCTTTCCCCTGGGACCTCTTTCCACACAGGGAACAGAGCCATTTGGGCGTGGCTGTGAGCAGACCCTCCAGGAAGCCCTCACCAGTGTCTTGGTCCACACCGGTGGTGACGGTGATGTCATCAATGTAGGTGGTGGGTGTGGTGTAGAGGAGCACCGACCTGTGCAGTCCTGCGTAGTTGAAGAAGTCAAAGTGGATTTTCTGGACAAAGTAACCCTTGGGGTACCTAGAATGGGAAGACAATGGCCAACTGGGGCTGTGCCCTGAGGCCTTCAACCTCACCTTTGCTGAGGCTACCCTGCCCCCTAGCGGGAAGACCACTGGGCTGGGTGGGGATTGGGAGTAGGGTGATGCTCACTTGGAGGTATCTGTCATATAGTCGATGGTCCCTGGCGGCAGGGTGTGGGGGGTAAGTGTATTGTTGATGGCGATGGTAATGCGGCAGGAGGACAGGGGCCCGGTCTGGACCAGCTTGCTGATGTCAGCCTCGAATGGAAGATGGCCCCCCTCATGCTCTATCACATGGACCCCATTCACCCACTGCAGACACAGGAAAATATGGGCAGGGGGCAGGAGACCAGACCATGAGGAAGGGGCACTATCTCAGGCACTCCCTCACATAAAGGTACCTGCCATCTACTACCTTCCTTGTCAGGCTGATGGGTGAAATGGAGCTCCAGTGGAGACCAGGCGACCCTCCCCAACCCAGGGCACAAACCCCAGTGTGAGGCATGAGTGTCTCCCCTCATCCCCCTGAAGAGGTAGGCTGTCAGGTGACAGCTAGCAGCTAGGCACCCCAACACAGCCCCACGTGTGCTCAGCAGCTGCACCTGCCCACTTGCCCCGCCTGCTGCTCGATGCACTGACCACAATGGCATAGTAGTGGGCACTGCCAATCCTCAGCACCACTCTCGTGCCCAGGTCCTGAGTCCATCGCTGGGGCAGGGTCACCTCCCGTTCATACCACACCCAGCCGATAAAGCTATGGAGCCGCTCATCTTGGCCCACGTCATTGAAGCTGGAGGGAACAGGCATGTCCAGGGTGGGACCCGTCTAGGGAAAAAAGGGCCAGGATCAGGTCCAGGCTACCCTGGAATCTAAGACTAGGGCAGTGGTTCTTAACCTTTTTTGAGGTACTGAACCCACCAGTTTCATATGCGCATTCACCGAACCCTTCTTTAGTGATAAATAAAATATGATTATTTTTTCCAAATTCAAGACATAGGTATATGTTTTTTTACTGGTGTACAAAGTGAGCCGTGCATGAACATCACCTTGCTCAAAGAACAAAACCAACAAAGTGCATGAACTCACAACAAATTACAGTATTACTTTATTCTGGCCTCCGCGGCAGAGGCTTCTCCAAACCCCTGAGACCGACTCATCGAACCCTTAGGGTTCGATAGAACCCAGGTTAAGAACCACTGGACTAGGGCTCAGGCAGCCCCCTTTCCCAGAGGCCAGGTACCCCAGTAACTTTGCCTGCAGTAAGAAGGCTCCTCCAGACCCTGGAATTCTAGGCCACCCCACCATGGTTATTCTTTGCCAACAACTGACCAATGCGTTTTATGGAGCTCGTTCAATTCTCACAACTCCGTGAAGTAGACATCACTCACTCATTCAACAGAGAGTGTACAGTGAACAACTACAATGTTGGTCTGTGCTAGGAATAAAACAGTGGACAGGCCTCTGCACAGCTCTATGAAAAGAGTGTGCAGAGTGACAGGGACTGTCTTCGGAGTAAGGGAAGGCCTTTTGGGACCAGGGCCCGTGGGATACTACCTCAGGAAACCTGGCAGAATTGGGTGAACCCAACCCCCACAGGGAATCCCTTGAACACCACAGGTAGAAGGCACTGAGGCAGCTAGCCACATGAGCCGGAAGCGGCTTGGCTTTCCTAAAGACATCTTGTATGTGGGACATGTGACCTCTAAGGAGGGGATTTCCAGTCCTTTGCAGCTGTAGCCCCAGTTTCTGACACAAGCCCTGGCAGATAGTAGGATTCTGAATAATATTCGCTTGATGTACGGATAACTTGCTGATGACGGATCAATTGCTAGGACAGTTTATGTCCAAGGACTGGTGGGGCCAGCAGTTCCTTCTCAGGGCAGCCAGCGCCAGGGTCTCCACGGAAAGAGGTGAGCCCAGGGTCACCAGGCAGCCTGAATGAAGCAGAGGATAGGCAGAGACCAGCCCCTGACTAAGAGATAGTCATCTGAGCGCTGAGGGACGAAGCCTGGCTATCCAGGGGTTGCTGTGCTGAGGAAACTGTGAGTGGGGCACATGCCTGGCACCCAGCATCACCTCCCTTCCTTTTTCCCTCCCCCGCTGAATGCTAGGCAGCAAAGACCAAAAAAGAGGATCTGGGAAAGGCAGCAGCGTACGGGCACTCGGCCCTGCCCTAACCCCACTTCTCTGCAGAGCCGACCCAAGTCAGAGGGGAGACCTGGAGTGGGGTCTTTGTCTGGTTGGCTGCCAATGCCCCGACTTCTATCTACCTGAACCTGGAAACCCAGTGCCTGCCTGCCAGAACAGAGGGGTCCCAGGATGTCCAAAGCCTGCCCCCTCCCGCTGCCCGCCCAGCTCGGCGCCGCGGACCCCGCTCTGGCTCGGCCTATCCCACCGGATCGGGCTGGAGCCGGAATCCTTCCTCCCGCTCAGGAAGGGCGGGCGCCAGCCCCAGACTTGTAGGCCGGGCCCCGCCCACATTCTCCCTGCGAGCCGCAGACTTCTTAGCTCCACTCCACGCCTCGCAGCCCGTTATCTTTCACTTCCTCCGGGCCCGCAGCTCCGAGGGCACGGCTCCCACGCCCCCCACCTGGCTTCTAGGAACTTCCCTGCCCAGGCCCGCCACCCCGGCCCCGGGGCCCGCACCTCCCGCAGCGGCCTTCGGTACCACTGCTGCTCGAAGCCCTCCTGCCGATTGTCGGAAAAGTCGGCGCGGAAGCTCCAGAGGCCGTCCAGCGCCTTGCGCTCCCGGGACGCGCTCTCCTGGGGGTACAGCATCCCGCCCTGCAGCGCCAGGCCGCAGCCCCAGAGAAGCGGGCCGAGCAGAAACCAGCATGCCAGCAAACCCCGAGCCATGGTTTGCCAGCGTAAGCCAGCCGTTGGTTCCCCGCTACTAATACCGTTGGGCGCGGGCGGGGCGGGGCGGGGCTGTGGGGCTGGGGCGGGGCTGTGGGGCTAGGGCGGGGCTGGGGGGCGGCCCGAGTGGGCCCGCCTGAAACCTATCACGTCATTTTGGCTTCAGGCGGTGGGTCGCCGCTGATGACTCGCTCTGTCTTCTGGAGGGTTGCGGCCGGAGAGGCCACTGGGGAGCCCCAGGCGAGGCCATTAGGGAAGAGGAGCCTGTAATCTCCAAGAGCGGAGGTCCGGTATTCAACCGCCTGCCTGCTCCTGGCCCTTCTGCCAGGACTGTGGCGGCGGCGGCGGAGGCCACTGAGTGGGGCTGGGGGTGGCCTGAAAATGGCCGTGTTCCCCTAGTTTTGAGGCAAGATGGTAACAAGCTAGAATAATTCCTTAGCAAATAGAATGGGGAAACAGGTGAACAAACTGGTCCAGCAATTTACAGCCAGATACAGAAGGTCACTTCCCTAGAGCTAACTTCTATGCCTCGGTTGTATTTCAGCTCCAAGCCCAGAAAAGCAGCAAAACCCAGGCGGGTGATGCTAGGGCCGGCTGCAGTGACTCATGAGCCCCTGACCTGGCGCTGACCAGTCAGTGGCGACATCACCCTAAAAAGACACACTCTATTGAGCTGTCCCCTAAACGCCTAGTCTTCAACAACCCTGGAGACAATGGACCCAGCTCCCGCTCTCCCTCCCAGGATCAGACCCGCGCTTTTCCCTGCTTCTTCCCCCATAGGCAGAGAGGCAGATTAAGGTTGCTTGAGGCCCTGGAGGCAGAAGAAAATATTGGGCCCCTTAAAAAAAAAGAGAGAGACAGGGAAAATAAAAATACATGTTAACCATATTTTTAACTAAGTAAAATATATTATGTACTATTAATGTTAAAATTGCACATATGAAACCACACTTGGTGTCATTAGAAAAAAGTGTAAAGTTGGGGTTTTGCGGGGCCCTTCAGAAGTTGGGGCACAGGGTGCGCGCCCAGTGCACCCGCCGATAAATCCGCCTCTGCCGGTAGGCATGCATCTCCTAAACTCTAAGGGACCTCATGAAACTTGCAACCAGGGAGCAATGGGTGGCAGCAGCTCATCCTGGGCTAGCACCCTGATCCTGTCTCCAAAGCCCCCTTTTCCCTGAGTTGCCAGTGAGCCAAAGCCCACCTACTTGGGGCCAAGTATGCAAGGCAAGAGAGCTTATGGTCCCAGTAACCTAGCATGGATACAATTGTTCCTAAAATTACCTGATTTAAAAAAATTTTTTTTTAGTTTTGCTCTGATTTTATGTTCACCTAAGCAAGTTTCTGCTAGTGGGCCTTGATACTGGAAACAGAGTATCCATCTCCAGGACAGTCAAAATAAAATATATTCTAGGAACTGCCAAGGTCTAAAGGCTTTTTCTCACATTCTTATGTGAGAAAAATAAGAAATAGGATGCAAAAGTATATACAGTATGATCCCAAATTGTTAAAATTATATCCACACAAATATAGGTAGATGTGAAGTAGTGTTATTGGTTATTATTGAAATGACAGTTTCCTTTTTATTCTATATACTTACCTGATTTTTAAAAATCTATAATGAACATGCATTATTTTTATAATCAGAACCAAACCAATAAGTTTTTTTAAAGAGCAAGCAGGCAAAATAAATCAATCAATAAAGGTCTATCTGCTCCTATAAACTAATGTTGATTTTTCATTTACCCACAAGCCTTTATATATTTAGTACAAGCTGATTTACCACTGAGGAAAGAGTAAAGAAAACAACTGAAGTCACCATAGTCAAGCTGCTAAAAATTACTAAAATAAGTTAAGGCATGAGGAAATGATTCTCTATTCTTGGTTCAAATAACCTGGGAACTTAAACTTCTGAACTTTCCAGTCCTGTCAATGCCTAGATATACATCAAACCTCCAAATAACCCTCTGACTACTCTGTGAATGACTAAGGAAAGAAGAATCATGTAATTCAGCCCACCTCACACCCAGGATCCAGTGCCTCAGTCACGTAGAGTATTACCATTTCAGACCAATCCAGAGGCTAAGAATGCAAGACTGATTCTTCTCAAGAATGTCCTTTTTATTATAAGAACTCTTAGTTTTTCTTCTTTGAAACACTCTGGGTACTGGCTACCGTTGTTCCTCACCATATTGCGGCTCATTTTTTGCGGTCTCACTCAAACATGGATTTTAAAATTGTGTATACCTAATTTTATATTGTGGATTTTTCGCTATAATCAAGGGATTTTGCATTATATAGGTATTTTTATATATTTATTATTTTAATTATTTTTGCGGTAAAATAAGCATTTTCTAACCTAAAAAAATTGAAAACAATATAAAAATATTAATTAAAATGAATTAATATTCACTTGTGTTTACCCAAATAGAATTTTATATGTTGTTATAATTACATAGGTTTAAGAGTATAGAGAGTGTTTAAGAGCATAAGAAGTGTTTATAAGAATGTGGGAAAGGTCTATTAGCATGGAGAGCGTTTATAAAACCTTAAATATATATATATAAATAATAAAATAAATATAAGGTCACTACTTCGCGGATTTTCACCTATTGCACTGGGGTCTGGAACTTAACCCCCACAATACACGAGGGACCACTGTAGTTGTGTTTCCAGTTTGCAAACCCTAAACCCTTGATAAATTTTTTTTAATCCAGTAATTCTTTTGTTGTTTTGCTTATTTATGCATGGACTGGTTGATTCTTGTTTGTGCTCTGACTGGGGATTGAACCCGCAACCTTAGCATATTGGGACAAAGCTCTAACAAACTGAGCTACCTGGCTAGGGCCCCATTGATAAATTTTTATCATTTATTTCCAGTCAGAGCCTCCAGACTGTTTTTGAGTTTGTTCAACACTATTGTCTAGTGAAGAGGAGAAGAATAGAGAGCTGATAAAATAGTTCCCAAACTTCTGAACCTGAAAAACAGACCCTAGAGGGTAAAGCTGAAGAGCCAGTTTTCTTCCCCCACCTAAGTGTGCAGCTTTGTTCAAATATATGAGTCCAGCCTGGCCTGTGGTGGTGCAGTGGATAAAGAATCAATCTGGCATGCTGAGGTTGCCAATTCAAAACCCTGAGCTTGGGGATTCCAAGATGGTAATGGAGTAGGTGGACGTTCCAAATGCCACCTTCCAAGACCAAATTGGAGTTACAATTAAATTTAAGAACAATCATCTTGAAAAACCAACTTTTGATTAAATTAAGAGGAGTCCATTACAACAAGGAGTCACAGAAGAAGCCACATTGAGAATGGTATGAAGGGCAGTGATGTGAAAAGGGCTGCCCTGCTCCCAGGAGTGAGTGGTGGCAGAGGATCCAGAGGGACTTTCATGGCTGGGAGGTTCTGAGAGGAGGCCGTCCTAAGCCTCAGCCTAGAGCATCAGAGCCTAGAAGAGGTGCCTACATAGCATTTGGTGGTGAAAAGAGGCAAGGTTTCTGTCTGCAAGAAAGAAATGGGAGCTCTTGTCGATGCAGACTTTGTCATAAAAGGCCCAATCAATGCCTGGATATACATCGAACCTGGAGGGCTGAGAGGACTAGAGTTGCATGTGGAGAGTGTGAAGTAAACCTCAAGAAATATTTCGAACAGTGCTATGGTGTTCTTAGGGTATATTCCTAAAAGTGGGATAGCTGGGTCAAAAGGCAGTTCGATTTTTAATTTTCTGAGGAATCTCCATACTGTTTTCCACAGTGGCTGCACCAGTCTGCATTCCCACCAGCAGTGCAGGAGGGTTCTCTTTTCTACACATCCTCGCCAGCACTTGTTCTGTGTTGTTTTGCTGATGAGCGCCATTCTGACTGGTGTGAGGTGATATCTCATTGTGGTTTTAATTTGCATTTCTCTAATGATTAGTGATGTTGAGCATTTTTTCATATGCCTATTGGCCATCTGTATGTCCTCTTTGGAGAAGTGTCTATTCATTTCTTTTGCCCATTTTTTGATTGGATTGTTTATCTTCCTGGTGTTGAGTTTTATAAGTTCTTTATAAATTTTGGTTATTAACCCCTTATCAGACGTATTTTTGAATATGTTCTCCCATTGTGTAGTTTGTCTTTTTATTCTGTTCTTATTGTCTTTAGCTCTACAAAAGCTTTTTAGTTTGATATAGTCCTGTTTGTTTATCCTGCCTTTTATTTCACTTGCCCGTGGAGATAAATCGGCAAATACATTGCTGCAAGAGATGTCGGAGAGCTTGCTGCCTATGTTTTCTTCTAAGATGCTTATGGTTTCACGGCTTATATTTAAGCCTTTTATCCATTTTGAGTTATTTTTGTGAATGGTGTAAGTTGGTGGTCTAGTTTCATTTTTTTGCAGGTAGATGTCCAATTTTCCCAACACCATTTGTTAAAGAGGCTGTCTTTACTCCATTGTATGCTTTTACCTCCTTTGTCAAATATCAGTTGTCCATAAAGGTGTGGGTTTAGTTCTGGGTTCTCTGCTCTGTTCCATTGATCTATGTGCCAGTACCAGGCTGTCTTGAGTACATTGGCCTTGTAGTATAACTTAATATCAGGAAGAATGGTATCTCCCGCTTTATTCTTCCTTTTCAAGATTGCTGAGGCTATTCATGTTCTTTTTGGTTCCATATAAATTTTTGGAATATGTGTTCTATATCTTTGAAGTATGTCATTGGTATTTTAATTGGCATTGCATTGAATTTATAAATTGCTTTGGGTAATATAGACATTTTAATGATGTTTATTCTTCCTAACCATGAGCATGGTATATGCTTCCACTTGTTTGTATCTTCCTTGATTTCTTTTATCGATGTTTTATAATTTTCCGAGTACAAGTCTTTAATCTCCTTGGTTAAATTTACTCCTAGGTATTTTTTTTTTTGTCGCAATAGTGAAGGGGATTGTTTCCTTAATTTCTCTTTCTGACAGTTCATTGTAGGTGCATAAAAATGCCTCTGATTTCTGCGTCTTAATTTCATATCCTGCCACCTTGCTGAATTCATTTATCAGGTCCAGTAGTTTTTTGATTGAGACTTTAGGGTTTTCTATATACAATATCATATCATCTGCAAATAATGATAGTTTTACTTCTTTTCCAATTTGGATGCCTTTTATTTTTTCTTCTTGTCTGATTGCTGTGGCTAGGACTTCCAAAACTATGTTGAATAAGAGTGGTGAAAGGGGACACCCCTGTCTTGTTCCTGATCTTAAGGGGATTGCTTTTAATTTTTGCCCATTGAGTATAATGTTGGCTGTGGGTTTGTCATAGATGGCCTTTATCATGTTAAGGTATGTTCCCTGTATTCCCACTTTGCTGAGAGTTTTGATCATGAATGGGTGCTGGATTTTATCAAATGCTTTTTCTGCATCTATTGAAATTATCATGTGGTTTTTGTCCTTCCTTTTGTTTATATGATGAATCACATTGATTGATTTGCGAATATTGTACCAGCCTTGCGTCCCCAGAATAAATCCCACTTGATCATGGTGTATGATTTTTTTCATATATTGCTGGATCCGGTTGGCTAATATTTTGTTGAGGATTTTAGTGTCTAAATTCATCAGGAATATTGGCCTATAATTTTCTTTCTTTGTGTTGTCTTTGCCTGGTTTTGGGATCAGAATTATGCTCGCCTCATAAAAGGAGATTGGAAGAGTTCCTTCCCCTTGAATTTTTGAAATAGCTTGAGAAGGATAGGAGTTAGTTCTTCTTTGAATATTTGGTAGAATTCATTTGTGAAGCCATCGGGCCCAGGAATTTTCTTTGTTGGGAGTTTTTTTTTTAATTTCTTTTTTTTATTTATTCATTTTAGAGAGGAGACACAGAGTGAGAGAGAGAGAAAGAGAGAGAGAGAGAGAGAGAGAGAGAGAGAGAAAGGGGTGAGGAGCTGGAAGCATCAACTCCCAGATGTGCCTTGACCAGGCCAGTGCAGGGTTTTGAACTGGCGACCTCAGTGTTCCCAGGTCGACGCTTTATCCACTGCACCACCACAGGTCAGGCTGTTGGGAGTTTTTTGATAACTGTTTCGATCTTATTTGTTGTATTTGGTCTGTTTAGGTTTTCTGATGCTTCCAGATTGATTTTGAGAAGATTGTATGATTCAAGGAATTTGTCCATTTCATCTAGGTTGTCTAGTTTTTTGGCATACAGTCCTTCTTAGTATTTTCTTATAATATTTTATATTTCTTTTTTATTTCTTTTTAGATTTATTTTTAGATTTTTATTTATTCATTTATTTATGAGAGAGAGAGGAGAAAGAGAAAGACAGAGAGAGAGAATGGGAGAGGAGCATGAAGCATCAACTCCCATACATGCCTTGATGAAGCAAGCCCAGGGTTTCGAACCGGCGAACTCAGCGTTCCAGGCTGACGCCTTATCCACTGCGCCACCACAGGTCAGGCTATTTTGTATTCTGTTGTGTCAGTTGTTATTTCTCCACTCTCATTTCTAATTTTATTTATTTGAGTCCTCTCTGTTTTTTTCTTGGTGAGTCTAGGTAAAGGTTCATCGATCTTGTTTACCTTTTCAAAGAACCAGCTCCTGGTTTCATTGATCGTCTGTATTGTTTCTTTAACCTCTATGTCATTTATTTCTGCTCTGATCTTTATTATTTTCTTCCTTCTACTACCCCTGGGCTTTACTTGCTGTCCTTTTTCTAGTTCTTTTAGATGCAGGGTCAAATTGTTTATTTGAGCTTTTTCTAGCTTTTTATGGTATGCCTGTAGTGCTATGAACTTCCCTCTCAGTACTGCTTTTGCTGTGTCCCATAAATTTTGAGTTGATGTATGCTCATTATCATTCATTTCTAGGAATTTTTAAATTTCTTCTTTGATCTCATTGTTAAGCCATTTATTATTTAATAACATGCTATTTAGTTTCCAAGTGTTTGAGTATTTTTCAGTTTTTCTGTTGTGGTTGATTTCTAGTTTCATGCCATTGTGATCAGAGAAAATGCTTGATATGATTTCAATCTTCTTAAATTTGTTTAGACCGCTTTTGTGTACTAATATGTGGTCTATCCTAGAGAATGTACCATGAGCACTTGAAAAGAATGTATATTCTGCTGCTTTAGGATAAAAGGTTCTAAAGATATCTATTAAATCCCGTTGATCTAGTGTATCCTTTAAGTCTGCTGTTTCTTTGTTAATTTTCTTTCTTGAGGATCTATCTAGTGATGTTAGTGGGGTATTGAAATCCCCTACTATTATAGTATTGCTGTTGATCTCGCCCTTTATATCCATCAAAGTCTGCTTTATATATTTAGGTATTCCTATATTAGGTGCATAGATATTTATAATTGTTATATCTTCTTGCTGGATTGCTCTCTATCATTATGTAGTGTCCTTCTTTATCTTCTACTATAGCTTTTGTTTTAAAGTCCATTTTGTCCGATATACCTATCGCTCCCCCGGCTTTTTTTTCATTTCCAGTTGCATGAAATATTTTTTTTCATCCTTTTACCTTCAGTCTATGTGCATCTCTTGTTTTAAGGTGTGTCTCTTGCAAACAGCATATGTATAGGTCCTGTTTTCTTATCCACGCAGCTACCCTATGTCTTTTGATTGGATCATTTAATCCATTTACATTTAAGGTTATTATTGATATGTAGTTGTTTATTGCCATTTTATTCTTTAAAGGTGTATTCCTCTTTTGCTATATTCTTTTCCCCCTTTGATCTGTTTACAACAGGCCCCTTAGTATCTCTTGCAGCATTGGTTTGGTTGTAGTGAATTTCTTGAGGTTTTCTTTTTGTCTGGGAAGCTTTTTATTTCTCCTTCAATTTTAAATGATAGCCTTGCTGGATAAAGTAGTCTTGGTTGTATGTTCTTGTTCTGCATTATTTTGAATATTTCTTGCCATTTTGTTCTGCCCTCAAGTGTTTCTGTTGAGAAGTAGGATGTCATCCTTATGGGTGCTCCTTTGTAGGTGATAGCTTTTTTTTCTCTAGCAGCTTTTAATATTTTCTCTTTATCACTTAGTTTTGGTATTTTAATTATGATTTGTCTTGGTATAGATTTCTTTGGGTTTCTCTTTCATGGAATTCTCTGTGCTTCTTAAACATGTGAGATATTTTCCTGCATCAATTTAGGGAAGTTTTCAGCTATGATTTGATTGAACAAGGTTTCTATCTCTTGTACTTTCTCTTCTTCTTCAGGAACCCCTATGATGCGGATGTTATTTCTCTTCATGTTGTCACAGAGCTCTTAGAGTTTCCTCAGATTTTTTGAGTCTCTTTTTTTTTTTCTGCTCTGCTTCTGTGCCTTTGTTTATTTTGTCCTTTAACTCGCTGATTGAGTCCTCAGGTTCATCCATCCTGCTTTTAATTCCTTCCATTGTGGTCTTCAATTCTGATATTGTATTTGTCATTTCTGTCTGATATTTTTTTATTATTTCAATTTTCTTTTTTTATATTTGCTATCTCTTTATTTAGGTGTTTGTAATGACCATCTATTGTTCTAAGCTCTTTGAACATCCTAACAATCATTATTTTAAACTCTGCATCTGGTAATTTGGTTATATCTGACTCATTCAGTTCCTTCTCTGGGGATTTCTCTTGATTCATTTAGGTTGCATTTCTCTGCCTGCCCATTTTTTCTGTTTATAAGAAGGGTTTGGCCACTGGAATCCAATGGTTGTTGCCTCTGTGTTCCCTAGTGCAGTCTGTCTGCAGGCCTGCCACTCCCTCTGTTGCTGCCTAGGGCATTTGGGTATGGGTGTTGCTGGCACCAGCCCACTGCGGCTGTCACTGCGCCTCTCCTTCATGGGAGGGGCTGTGTTCTAGTGCCCGGTTCTACAAGCCTCAGCCGGTCTCGGCCTTTGCCTAGACCCCATGGGTGGGGTTGCGCACTGCGCACGGGCCACAAGCCTAGGTACCAAGGGCAGGGGTGAGCACCTTTGCTCAGCTTTGGGTCTCTGCCTGTTCCTGGGCTTCCGCCCTGCCCCCACGGTCAGAGCCGGCTCTTATGTCAGGTCACAAGCCTCTGCTCTGTGCCCAATGGGGCTGCGGGCGTGCACTCAGCTGCAGACCTCTGCCTTTTCCCAGGCTTTCACCCTGCTTCGTGGGAAGAGCCGGCTCCTGTGTAGGGCCGTAAGCCTCGGAGGTCAGGTGAGGTTGCACGCCCATGCGCCCTTGCTCAGCGATAGATCTCTGCTTGTTCCTGGGCTCCTGCCCTTCCCCCGCAGGTAGGGTTGCAGGCGGGCCCACAGCTGGCCGGACCACTTTTGCACATCCCCTCTGCCCCCACCGGGCTAAACTGAGCTCACCCTGGCTGGCCCTGCTTCCACCCTGCCAATGGAACTGCGTTTTCGCGTCCCGCTGCTGCCGCCGGCCCTCCAGTAAGCCCTCAGCAGTGTGGGTGAAGGCACTGCAGGTCAGATCCTAACACTCCATACTGTAGTCCTGAAAGCTCCCTCCTTCTAAGCAGCTGTGCTTTGAGCGCCACGGGAGAGCTTCTTTGGCTGGTGACCTGCTTGCCTTTGCTGGTTCTAGGGAAAATACTCGCTTCAGATTTGGGGAGTGACTCAGCCCAGGGGTTAGAGTGGCTGTCCCTCAAAGTGTTCCTCTCTGTGAATCCTAGATTACACTCTCTTCCTGTTGCTCTAGCCCTCTCCTCTCTCCCCATTCCCCAGAGCCCCAGTTGAGTGGTTGTGAGAGGTTTTCTGTGCCGTTCCTTTAAGAAGAATCCTGGGTCTGAGAAAACTCTTTCTTACAAACAGTATCCTGACTTGTTTCGCAGCTAAATACTGTCCATACACCTCTTCCAGGCTCTGGGGCTGCAGGCTGGGGCTTTGTTCCTGGGGCTCAGGTCCCTCCCCTCTTCGCTAAACTCTCTTCCCACCATGTGAGTCTCTCTGGGCTGCCGTTCACTCTCGGGAGCTGGGCAACCCTCTCTGTGTTTCTGCTTTTTCTACCAGTCTCAATGTGGCTTCTTCAGTGTTCCTTGGTTGAAGAGTCCTATTAGTTTAGTTCAAAGTTGGGTTTTCCAGATGATGGTTCTTAAAATTAAGTTGTAATCCACTTTGGTTCTGGGAGTTGGAAGTTGGTACATCCGCCTACTCCATCACCATCTTGCCGCCCTCCAGTGTGTGATTTATTCTTAACCATATTTTCACTGTAGGAGTAGGATCCCATTCCTTTAGAGCAGTGGTTCTCAAAGCATGCTCCAGGGTGTACTGGTGTGCTCTAGAAGATTTCCAGGTGCGCCTATGGTATTCCAGAGAAATATGTGCCTGTTGGAGGCCAAGATACCAACAGGGTTTTTGGAGTTTAGATTTTTGGGGGGACAGAGGTGTGGGGAATTGGCTGTAAGCTGACAGTCTGCCCAACCCCCCACCTCACTTGCCTGATTAGGATGCAAAAGGCTGTTAAGCTGTGGTGCTGGATTGTTTACACTACCCGCCATGTCCCCTGGAAAGACTGGAGGCAAATTTCATCTATCCTTTGTTTGGTGTAAGTTAAGATGATATGTATGGTGGGGGTTTTCTGCACTCAACGCAATTAAGAGTAAAGAAGAGAGGAATTCTTCAATGTATTGACAAGGAAATGAGAGCTTGCCTTTCAAATATATGCCTAAATATTGAAGAAATCGCTAGGACATATCAGGCTCATTTTTCTCATAAACACAAGAATGAAAAAACTTAACACTGTGCTGAGACCTGCTGAATTTACTAAATCTTACTATATATATATAAAAAGATAACTATTTTGACATTTTTTTATTTTTTAACCCCTCTTTTTTACAAATTCTAAAAAGCATAACTCAAAAAATGTAACATAAAAATGTTTTTTAATGTTAGAATAAATTTAATTTTGTCGTATTTATTTCATTTAATTACCATAAAAGTACGCTTGGACTTTATATTTTTTTCTTTAATATTTGACTTAATTATTATAACATATTTCTCAGAAATTTGTACATAGTACGCCTACAATTATTTATAGGATTTTAAATGTGCCCCGACTTCAAAAAGTTTGAGAACCACTGTTTTAGAGGTAGGCTGATTAGACTAATAGTCATTGTGTTTGATAGATATTAGAAACAGGCAACTTCTCTCCTCTGAACATACTATGTTCATCTTTGAAAAACCCCTTTCCACTTCTTCTGAACTTACAGCAATTGGTTGTTTGGCACTTTTTCTCTTTACCATATATGTTTATTTACTGAAGTAACAAACACAAGAGCATTAAAATGTAGTATTTCATCAAAGGTGTAATGAGTTTTATGAAATGAATAAAGAAATATTACAAGCATATTTCCGTCAAATCTTTTCACCTATGGATGGAATGAATATTACTAAGGGTGCTTAGAATACACTGTTGTACAGATGAACATTAAAAAAAAGTAAGGAAAAAAAAAGAGTAAGGCATGTAAATTTGTGATTTATGGCCTGGGCAGCTGCCCACCTTAGACAGAATCCTGATTACAAGTGCCATTTTAACAACCGGTTAGCCAAACTCAATAAAAAATTAGGTATTGGTTCTGCTGAACCAGTGAGAACCGGCTGAATCCCACCACTTTTGTGAACCCTCACTTTGCATTTCATAAGGAAAATAGATGGAACAAATATTGAAATGATTAGTCTACAAGCCAAGGAATGCCAAGGATTTCTGGCAGCTACCAGAGCTAGGAGAGAAGCATGGAACAGATACTCCTTCAGAGCCTTGAGAAGGAACCAATCCCATCAACACCTACCTCGATTGCAGACTTCTGGCCTCCAGAACTATGGAAGAATAAATTTTATTTTTTTAAGCCAAAAAGAAAAACAAGAAAAGAATCCTCTAAGATGGGTATACCCTCATCTTCCTTCCACCACCAAATCTTTCCATCCACTTACAGCCGCACCCACATCTCTGCCCGCCTTCCTATTACCGTCGATGAATTGCCCCTGCCCTCTCAAGTGCAGCCTCCTCCAAGTGGGCTTAGAATCCCATTTCCTCATGTCTTTTGAAGGACTCCCTTTCTCAGTGACCCGTTTTTCTCTGGCATTGCCAGTTTTTACCCTGCTATTAGGTCATTGCTATTTAGCATTCAAACATGTTCTAGGATCTCCTGTTATTAAAAAAAAAAAAATTCTAGCACTGGCTGGTTGCCTCAGTTGGTAGAGTGTCAGCCCGATGTATGGACATCCCGGGTTTGATTCCTGGTTTGGGCACACATGAGAAGTGACCATCGCTTCTCTTCGCCTTCCTCGCCCCCTTCCCTTTTTCTTACCCTTTCACTGATAGTGACTTGATTGGCTTGAGTGTTGGCTTCAGATGCTGAGGATAGCTCAGCTGCTTTGAGCATCAGCCCCAGATGGTGGTTGCTAGGTGGATCCCAGTTGGGGCACATACAGGAGTCTGTCTCTCTACCCCCTCTTGCTTAAACAAAAGTTCTTGATTTCACATTTCCTTCCACAGAAAAATTCATCAGAAGAATTTTCATGTTCAATGTCACCAGATGCTTTCATTAAATTTACTTTCAACCTACTCCATTAGTAGGTTTAATACTCCATGGAAACTGCTCTCAGCATGATTACACTGGGGAACAATTTTTTTCATTTTCTGTTGCATGAGGTTTTATAACTGTTTCTATATATGTCTGCATTGCTGATTCCAAATCTGAAATCCGTTTTCTGTTGCATGCTCTAGTTTTTATGCAACTTTAATTTTTTTATTATAGTTAATGGCATGCATTGGTTTTTAAATTGGAGTTAAAGGGCAATAACTCTTGGATTGAACTAACCACAAGGCAATTAATGTTTTACAAACATCACTTTTACATAATTTTAGTTGTTTTGAAATGTAAAAAAATATTATCTGATAAAAACACCCTCTTATTTTGTTTGTTTTTTTAATTTTTAATTTTTTATTTATTCATTTTAGAGAGGAGAAAGAGAGAGAAAGAGAGGGGGGAGGAGGAGCAGGAAGCATCAACTCCCACATGTGCCTTAACCAGACAAGTGCAGGGTTTTGAACTGGCGACCACAGTGTTCCAGGTTGAGGCTTTATCCACTGCGCCACCACAGGTCAGGCCCCCTTATTTTGTTTTAAGATTGAATCATGGCTTCTTCGAATAGGCAGGTGTAAAATGTAAGAATAGTCCTGACACCTTCTCTTATATATGTGGCTGTTACAAACTTCAACGTCAAAGGTGCAATATTTCATCATTTGTGACACATGCATATATTGCCTATTTTCAAGTTCCCCTTGGTGATGAAGAGAAAAGTTGGGTTCCTCATATTGTGTGTCATAATTGTGACGAAATTCTTCGTGACTGAACAAAAGGAAAACACAAAGGAATGCCTTATGGTATTCCCATGGTTTGGCGTGAACCTAAGGACCACAGCAGTGACTGTTATTTCTGTCTGATCCATACAAAGGGCATCGGCAAGAAAAAACGGCATATGATAACATATCCTAATATTCATTCAGCAATACGACCTATCCTACACTCTGAGACACTCCCGGTTCCAGTTTTCAGTGGTTTTATTTCTTCTAAGGACCAAGAAAGTGAACATGGTGATCAAGTATATTTTGATAAGATGCATGAGGAAATGGTTGTAGAATCTGAAGGGTCTTCTTCTGATGCCAAGCAGTCATTAACCCTTCAGCAGTTTAGCCAACCCAAATTGAATGACTTCGTAAGAGATTTGGGCCTATCAAAGAAAGCAGCTGAGCTAGCCTGACCTGTGCTGGAGCAGTGGATAAAGCATCAACCTGGGAACACTGAGGTTGCCAGTTCAAAACCCTGTACTGGTCTGGTCAAGGCACATATGGGAGTTGATGCTTCCAGCTCCTCCTTCCTTTCTCTCTCTCACTCTGTGTCTCCTCTCTAAACAGAATAAAATAAAAAGAAGTGTTTAAAAAAAAAAAAAAGAAAGCAGCTGAGTTATTAGCCTCCAGGCTTCAAGAAAAGAATGTACTTCACTGGTCAACTAAAGTGTCCCATTTCAGAAAGCATAAACAAATTTTTGTGGACATTTTTTCCAAAGACAAACACTTTGTTTACTGTCATAATATCAGTAGTCTTCTCAGCCAGCTAGGTGTTACCACTTACAATCCAACAGAATGGCAGCTATTTCTTGACAGCTCTAAACGGAGTCTGAAATATGTTCTCCTACACAATGGTAATGTTTATGCAGTGGTTCCAATTGGTTATTCAACTCATCTGTGAGATTATAATGACATAAAACTTGTCCTTGACTTTCTGAAGTATGAAGAGCATAACTGAATCATTTGTGTGGATCTTAAAATGGTAAATTTCCTGCTAGGACAACAGAGAGGTTTCACAAAATATCCTTGCTTTCTGTGTTTGTGGGACAGCTGAGCTCGGGAGAAGCACTGGACACAGAAGGAGTGGCCGAAATGTGAAGCTCTGGAAGTAAGGATGCAAAATATTGTGAATGAACCTGTAGTTAATTGAGACAGGATCATTTTTCCCCACTTCACATCAAACTTGGCTTAATGAAGCAGTGTGTTCAGGCTTTGAATAGAGAAAGTGAATGCTTTCAACATATTATTTCTGCTTTTCCTGCCTTGTCTTTCAAGAAGATAAAAGAAGGTGTATTAGATGGACCTCAAATTTGAACCCTCATACGTGATGAAGAATTTGCCAGGAAGATGAATAAGGAGGAGAAAGCAGCATTGCAATCTTTTGTGGCAGTTACAAAAAAACTTCCTTGGCCCTGACCTGTGGTGGCGCAGTGGATGAAGCGTGGACCTGCAATGCTTGAGGTTGCTGGTTCAAGACCCTGCACTTGTCTGGTCAAGGCACATATGGGAGTTGATGCTTACTGCTCCTCCCCCCTTTCTCTCTCTCTCTCTGTCTGTCACTCTCCTCTCTAAAAAAAAAATGAATAAATAAATTTTTTTAAAAAATTAAAAAAACTTCCTTGGGAACAACAACAAAAAAAACCCAGAAAACTATGAACTTCTGGTTCAAAGGATGCTGTTGGCTTTCCACGACATTGGATGTAACATGAGCGTTAAGATTCACTTTCTGAACAGCCACCTTAATAAGTTTCTTGAAAATCTTGGAGCTGTTAATGATGAGCAGGGAGAACGCTTTCATCAAGATCTGAAGACGATGGAAGAGCATTATCAGGGACAATGGGACAGAAATATGATGGCAGACTACTGCTGGAGCATCAAACGAGATTGTACACAAACACAAGTACACAAACACAAGAGCTACAAATGCAAATTTTTGCCTGAATAGAATTTAAATGAGTTTTGCGCAAATTTTATGATTAAAATAAGTGTTTTAATATGTTCTATTTTGAAATTGTAGACAAATTCTGATCCAATCATATCTTTTAGACTATTAGTGTATTTACTGCATTATATAAATTATTATATTTTCATAAAGATGATGCCCAAGAAGACATTCTACTTCATTCTGTTAAACTAAATTTTGAAAATTTTACAATAAGATGAAAATCTAAAATCTTGAATTGCAAGAAAACTGTAGTTTACAGAGAAAAACTAACGTCAGATTTGAGATCAGCACACCCGAATTAGGTAAGAACAAGTATTTTTGTGGATGCAACAAAAATTTTGTTTTCCAGTGTTAACGATTACTTTTATGTCGCAGATCCAAACTTCTTTGCAGTCTTCTTACTCTTGATAATATTTGACCTGGTCGTTCAAGTCAACACCTCTTGGTTTCCATGAACCTGCAAGCCTTACGTTTTCTTTTCTTCTTTTTTCTTTATTGATTTTGAGAGGGAGAAAGAAACATCAGTTTGTTGTTTCACTTATTTATGCATTCATTGGTTGATTCTTGTATGTGCCCTGACCAGGGATCAAACCTGCAACCTGGGTGTATTGGGATGATGCTCTGGAGAATTCGAGTCAAAACTGATGACAATTGCCAGGAAGGTAGATCTAAAATGCTCCAGATAATGACAATTTTGCAGTTTCTCCTATGCATTTGGAATTAAGGAAGGAATGGAAGGAAGATTACTTGCAAGCGGAACAAAGCAAGATGGGGATTGGATGCAGTACGGTTAACAAGATTATGTGCTCTCTTGAGGTTGGCTACCCTATTTCAAAGGTGTGTTAACCTAGATACACAAAAACAATGGGCAGGACTTGTTTAATGCAAAGATAAACCTTTTCAAAAATTTTTTATTTATTGATTTCAGAGATATCAGTTTGTTGTTCTACTTATTTATGCATTCATTGGTTGATTCTTTTTTTTTAAAGAGTTTATTTGTGGTTTGTTTTTTTTTACAGGGACAGAGAGAGAGTCAGAAAGAGGGATAGATAGGGACTGACAGACAGGAATGAAGAGAAATGAGAAGCATCAATCATTAGTTTTTCGTTGCCTTTGCAACACCTTAGTTGTTCATTGATTGCTCTCTCACATGTGGCTTGACCGCGGGCCTTCAGCAGACTGAATAACCCTTTGCTTGAGCCAGCGACCTTGGGTCCAAGCTGGCGAGCTTTAGCTCAAGTCAGATGGGCCCACGCTCAAGCTGGCAACCTGGGGGTCTCGAACCTGGGTCCTTCGCAACCCAGTCCGACGCCCCATCCACTGCGCCACCGCCTGGTCAGGTTCATTGGTTGATTCTTGTATGTGCCCTGACTGGAAGTCAAACCTGCAACCTTGGCGTATTGGAATGATGATCTACCCAGCTGAGCTAGCCAGCCAGGGCCACAGTATTCTCTTACGATCCTCTTTATCTCTATATGTTTGGTAATAATTCCCCATTTTCACTTTTAGTTTTAGTTATTTGCATATTTTTTATAAAAAATCAATTCCTTATTCTATGTGGTCATTAAATGGCAACAGGAAGAATCCTTAACCTGTCCACTCAGCCCACAGCAATTTCACAGAACCTTCCTCATTCGGGCTTCCACCTTTGTGCTGCAATCCTCTTCTCTGAGAAAGCAAAGGAAACTATTCTAAAGAGTCCTTAAAGTCTGGGACAGTGAATTTCAATACTTCCTGTGGAGTGTCAGTCTGGTACAGGAAGATGCCGGCAGCCTCCACTTGTTTTAATACTTCTGCGCTTGCTGGACATCTCGGAACAAGTGCAGTGGGGGAGTGAAGTGAAGGCAAGATGAATCAATGAATCGTGGACTAGCTATGGTTGTGATTTGATTGTGTAGGGGGAGCCACCTGCATGCTCCTGGAACAAGAGATGGTAACTGATGATGGTACTAGTTTACTTGGAGGACAAGAAAATTATAAAACAAAAACAAACAAACAAACAAAAAACCAGAGAGAAAAGGACTTTCCCAGGTAAACATTTAGAAATAGACTTTAATAAAATAATTGACTGGTAAATAAAAGCTTTTCCTTCTAAAAGTAGGACACAGTGACAATTGTTAGGAAGTTGCTATATAGAATTCTTTCCAACTTTAACTTGCCATTCTAATGTTAGGTCTGCATTTATATCCAAAGTCTCACAGCTAGTAAGAAAGGAATCCAATATTAATTAGAAACTAATTTGAAGTCACATTGTGCCCATAGGCCTCAAAAGGTTCAGAGCAAGTAAAATGCATGAATCAAATCGTAAAGGAAACATGACCACTCCTTCCTTAAGTACTTACAGGGTTTGCAGGTTATACAGCAAGCTATTCAAAAGACTGTTCGAGAGGTGCTTCCAGCATTGCCAGGAGATACAGTACATCCTTTTCAACCTGGGGAATCAGTCTGGGTAAAGAAGTACATCACCCAAAGACTGAGTCCCATGTGGACAGGGTTCACACACCACTGCTGCCAAGGTAGAAGACATGCCCTACTCCAACGACAAACCGGAAGCTGGTTGGTCTACGTATGGCTAATGCATGAAGACACTCACTAAGGACTCCCTTTTTAATCAGACTTTGTAGAAAAGGGAAACTAGGGTAAATAGAAAACCAGCTAATTTTATGTAAGTTACAAAAGGTTTGTACAGTTTATAGAAAATTAGTTTGTTTCGCCCGGGGCCCATCTGGCTTGAGCAAAAGCTCACCAGCTTGGACCCAAGGTCGCTGGCTCCAGCAAGGGGTTGCTCGGTCTGCTGAAGGCCCGTGGACAAGGTACATGTGAGAAAGCAATCAATGAACAACTAAGGTGTTGTGACTGCAATGAAAAACTAATGATTGATGCTTCTTATCTCTCTCCGTTCCTGTCTGTCTATCCCTCTCTCTGACTCTCTCTCTGTCCCTGTAAAAAAAAAGAAAAGAAAAGAAAATTAGTTTGTTTCAAACAAATTAATCATTTGTTTCTTTAATGAACTCTATTGCTATTAATGCTGTCTATTAAATATTTGTTACATGTTATAAGTTAATATCCCTACACAACAGCCTCATGCTCTTCAGTAAATTAAGTCAAGGATTTGACTTAGGATATAAAACCAGTGGGGATTGTAGTAAGGTACCAAAAAGCTGCAAAATTAATATTAATATTCTAGGAGGAAAGGTCAGGCTTTCCTATCCCGTCCTTCCTTTGGGAAAGGGAGGGAGAAGAATGTAGAAGTTTCTGGCTTGCAAGAACAATGGGTCATTTAGTTTTAAAACTAAAATAAAGGTTAACTGAAAAACTTCTCTTTCAATGGGAGACAGAATTTACATACCACCCGGCATTGATTGTAGTTCCTCCCCCTTCCTGGAATCCTGAGAGTAACATACCTCTAGGCAAAGGAGGGAAGATGAACCCTAAAAGATTGTAAATATCTTTATGTTACCTTGAAAGTCTTAATGTTTCTGTGTATCCCCTAAACAGATGTTGTAAGCTTATGCCATGATGTCATGTTCTCCTCAGCGTGTGTGTGACCAAGAGTATATAACCAGCCCCTGAGATGTATTTGGCACACGTGATTTGTGTCTGCAAATGCCCCGTGTCATCCATATGTGGCTGGCATATTTAATGAATCTCCTCCTTTAATAAAACCCTTCTGTAGAGCCAGTAGTCGTGGCCACCATCACAGCCGCCTGGCTCATGCAGGTTCGCATTAGATTCGGACAGTCGGTAATGAAACAACGGAGCCAAGAACTGGTGAGCCATCAGCTTTAATCCTAGCTTGCACCCGGCGGGCAAGTAAAAACACACACTGGGCTCCAAAACCCATTCATTCAGTGCTCACAAAGCTACTGACTTATCCGAGTTTCCTAGAATCGAAGGCTTCTAGCTCACCAGTCTTAATCACCTCTGTTCCCCATCTCCTTCTCTCTGCACAAACTCTACAGAAACTGGCTTCTTCCTCAGCACTCTGCCATCTTGGCTGCTTCTCCTGGCCTCCACGTGGCCTTAATCTGCTCTCCTCTCTAATGCTAACCTCAGGAAACGAGAGAGAGCAAGCTCCCAGTCTGCCCCACTTTATAGTGTAGAAATCCAAACCTTTAATACAATCTACAAACAAGGAAGTCTCTGATACAAAGTCACTTATCTGAGCCATAATGGGAGGATTCCTCATGAGAGCGCACCACCCCACATCATCCAATCAAGTCAAGGGTGTGGGGAAAAGTTTACTCTTAAAACTGAGCCTCAGGAGCCTAACTGCGGTGGCACAGTGGATAGAGCGTTGGACTGGGATGCGGAAGGACCCAGGTTCGAGACCCCGAGCTCGCCAGCTTGAGCGCGGGCCCATCTGGCTTGAGCAAAAGATCGTCAGCTTGGACCCAAGGTCGCTGGCTCGAGCAAGGGGTTGCTCGGTCTGCTGAAGGTTCACGGTCAAGGCACATGTGAGAAAGTAATCAATGAACAACTAAGGTGTTGCAATGACAACGAAAAACTAATGATTGATGCTTCTCACCTCTCTCCGTTCCTTTCTGACTCTCTCTCTCTCTCTGTCCCTGTAAAAAAAACAACAAAAAACTAAGCCTTACTAAGCCTTAGGCTATAATGACCCGGCCTGCTTACAGCCTGTCCCCCACACCCAATAATATAATTACGCCCATCCCAAGCATAAAGGTAACTAATATCACCTGGGTGATGGGCTTCCACGTGGGCAGCACTATCGTGAGCAGCACCATCTTTAACAAAGTGAGCATAATATATTTTATCTGCCCAACACCTTCAAAACTCATCTGGACTTGGTGCTTGGTGTCTCTGCGTAAACCCACAGAAGTGAGGTACGGTACTTTTCAGCATCTGGGGTACGGTACTTTACAGCACTACAAAGTTTTTTTTGTTTTTGTTTTTGAAACAGGAAGGGAGAGAGATGAGAAGCATCACACTGTAGTTGCAGCAGTTTAGTTGTTCATTGATTACTTCTCATATGTGCTTTGACGAGAAGGGCGGGGGGAACTTCTGTTCGAGTCAGTGACCCCTTGTTCAAATCAGTGACCAGTGATCTTTGGTCTCAAGCCAGCGACCGTGGGGTCATGTCTATGAGCCCACACTCAAGTTGGCTACCTCAGGGTTTAGAATCTGGGTCCTCAGCATCCCAAATTGACGCTTTATCCACTGAGCCACCCAGGCAAGACCCACAAAGTTCTTGAGAACTAAAAGAAACAGAGAGAGGAAGAAAAAAAAGTCAAAGTTTCCTCAAAATCCTACAGGCAAGAAACAGGCTGATTTATTCATATGCAAATATGTGCTAACCCTTCAAGAAAAAGAAATGATGATCTGGAGGGTGTGGTGCAGTCCCATAGGGCAGAACTGAGAGTCATGAGAATTATTCCCAAGCTTTTTTATTTTTTAAATTTTTTTAAAATTTATTCATTGATTTTAGAGAGAGAAGAAAGGAGAGAAACAGGAACATTGATCTGTTCCTGAATGTGCCCTGACCAGGGATCGAACTGGCAACCTTTGTGTATTAGGATGATGCTCCAACCAACTGAGCTATCTGGCCAGGGCTATTCCCAGGCTTTGAAACCTAATGGCACCTGACCTGTGGTGGTGCAGTGGATAAAGCGTCAACCTGGAATGGTGAGGTCGCCAGCTCAAAACCCCTGCCTTGCCTTGTCAAGGCATATATGGGAGTTGATGCTTCCTGGTCCTCCTCCCTTCTCTCGCTATCTCTCTCCCTCTGTCTCTTTCTCCCCCATCTCTAAAGTGAATGTTAGAAAAACAGAAAGAAACCTAATGGTGTTTTCCAGGTTGGATTTTAAAATTATTTGCAACCACTGACTCCTTTTTATCCTTCCATTTTCTTCCTTTTTAAATTGAAATGTCTATAATTATATGCCTAAACCAGCATTGTATTTTCGGAGTAGATAATTTGTTACTCAAGTTTATATGTGTGAATTCATTTAATCCTTACCACAATCATATTAGTTTCACAGGTTCATGGAGAAAGAGGAATTTTGCCCCCAGTCTCATTCATAACTAATTTTAGATTATTTATGTCAGTAGTTTTCAACCTTCTTACACTTGCGGACTGGTGAAAATAGAATTATTTGGGGGACTGCTAAAGCAGAAGTCACCCTGAGCATAAGCAAATTCAATTAAGATCGTTGGCTTTATGGTGTTCATACAATATCAAGATGGTTAACTCTTTTGTGGACCAGCACAAAATTTCTGGCAGACTGGTCCAGGGACCAACAGTTGAAAAACACTGATTTAGATGACTGTTGGGAGAATAGTTGCGTTAGGCTTGCTCACTTGCACTTTTCATGATTAGTGCATGAGCACATAGGCTCATGTGTCTATAGCCTATGTAAGGCTACATACAGTTGCTTTCCCTCAGGATGGATTGCGGATTGCTTGCTACCCACTGCAAGGGGTAATTTTGAAGGATTGCTGGCCCACCAATGTGAGGCGCCACTTTGCTGTTTGTTGGGCTGCTGCCGCCGTGAGAAGAGCTTCTTCCTGCCTGTTTGCTCAATCGCAGCTGGGAGAATCTAATAAACAAGATTGACCCAATGCTTTCTGGCTCCAGTTCCTCTACTGTCTGCCTGAATCCAGTGTGGACCTGCCTGCCCTCGGCCACTGGCACTATCATGACAAATATGGGACTTTTGATTTTGATGAAATTTAGAACATGAGTTAATGCTGTAATATGTTGAGACTTTGGGGGACCTTGGGATGGAGTGAATGTATTTTGTACATGGGATAGACATGCATTGCTGAAAGCCAGACAACAGAATGTGGTAGTCTGAGGAATGATTCCCCCAAATATGTCCATTATAATAACCCCCAAAACCTGTGAATGTTACTCAACATAGTAAACGGTACTTTGCAGATGTGAGTCAGGTAAGGAACTGGAGAAGAGATTATCTTAGTTTATCCAGGTGGATCCAAAGTAACCACAAGGGTTGTTGTAAGAGGGAGGCAGAGAGGTGAATCAGAAGATGTGAGAACCGATGCAGAGGGCGAGAGAAGAGGCTACACTGTGGGCCTTGAAGATCAGTAGACAGGAGGGAGTGATGAAACCAGTTTGTAGCAGAACAGAAAGGCAGGCATGCAGAGCAGCTGTCCTTGAGGAGGGTTTGCAGAGAAGCTCCACAAACTCTTGCTCTCCCTCAGCCAGGAGAGGCTCATTCCTGCTTTTCACATCAGACCAACAAGGGGCTAGGCTCACTGGTGGGAAGCACTGGGAGACCGATTCTGGCGGATTTAAGGAGAAGCTTTTTATGGGATTCTCTGAAAACCAGTTTCTCTATTAGATTTGGGTGTGCCCCTCTGGTGGAGGTGGTAGGTAGGTTTTATTCTGTGTCATATATATTATAATTATTACTTCATTCCTATCAATTGTTTGATAAACGTAAATCCCTCCTTCATTTCTGAGATTAGATTTTAAAAAATTTTTTAAAGATGAGGAAGAGAGTAAGAGAGAGAAGGAAGAGGAGCAGGAAGCATTAACTCCCACCTGTGCCTTGACCAGGCAAGGCCAGGGTTTTGAATTGGTGACCTCAGCGTTCCAGGATGACACTTTATCCACTGCACCAACACAGGTCGGGCTCTGAGATTAGATTTTAGACATTCTCTGGATTAGCAATTCCGACTCTAATTGCACAAGAAACACCTGGGGTAGTTTGTTAAACTGAAGATACTGAATCAGGTCTGGGTGGGACCCAGGGGAGGCCTATGTTGGTAGACTGCAGCAACTTGGTTTAACAAGGTTGTAGATGCCAGTGATTTTCAAACTTGAGCGCACATGATAATCACCTGAGGGTCTTAAGTCAGAACGCTAGGCCCCATCCAGAATTGATTTGGGATTATATGGGGCCTCCCAGGCGGGGCACCAGATGCAGAGATCAGGAGCCGGACCACCTACTGGGAGGCTGCGGAGCCTAGCCTCGCCCCCACCACCGCCACGGACACCCATGAGGACCATGATATCTCTGCCGAGAACGCAGACGAGTCCAACCTATAGTTTGAGCCTATAGTTTCTCTTCCCCGGCAAAAAGTTAAAACGCTGTAAGATAAAAGAGGAGCTTTGCAAACTGCCAGCAAAGCTGTTCAGATTGGCTTCAGAGAACGGTGTCCTAGAATGGAAGGAACGAGGCATCAGCGACGTCAAGCTCCTAAACATCAGGAGAAAGGGACCGTTCGCTTCCTCATGGGGCAGGATGAGACCCTGAAAGCAGGTTCCAACCGCTCTGACAGCGGTGACGGAGTTGACCGGCACGCGGGGAGTGACCGCACCAGGACTTGGAACACCTACTCCGATTTTGCCAACAAGCGTCCCAAACGGGCGCTGCGGGCCATCGATTCCTCAATGCTGAAAGTGCACAGAAATTAAGGCAAAGTTTGAAGAAGGCAGGAAAGAGATGGAAGAGAGAAGAGAAAGCAGGATTTAGCAAAAACGATAATGCCAAGAAAGAGGCTGAAAAACCAGGAGCGCCTCCAGTAAAGGAAGACAGCAAGGAGTAAGCCGAGAAGCAGGCTCTGCCCGTTTCCCTTACTTGCCTTTCTTTAAAACAAAGAAAAAACGTTGCCTTGCCCTTTCTTTTCGGTTTGTTTTGCTGTTTTGTTTTTACAAGCGGCATTATATAAAGAACTGAATTGCAATATTCATGGTTTTTCCCTGTTGAAGATGACTTCAGAAAATCCATTCCCCAGTCATTAAAATGTACTGCTCTAACTTCCTTTTCCACAGTGGAAACACTTATTCGTAGTCATTAAAAATAGTGAATAAACAACACACTGGAAACCTTAAAAAAAATGTCTCAGTGGGGCCTGAAAGTTTGCATATCTAAAAAGTTTCCAGGTGACAATGAGAACTGTCAGGAACCACACTTGGAATACAAAGATTCTGTGACCCATAGCTTTGACCCCTTGTGGAAGTTAGTGTTATGTCCCCACTACTGGACTTTTGGTTCTTCAGTTTACAAAGTCTTGTTCTTCCCTCCCTCCCTCTCTTCCTTCCTTCCTTCTTTTTACAAAGTCTTTTCATTGCTCCCACAATCACTTGGGAAGGCTTATTCATTCTTCCTTGAGTTTGGCTTATCTTTGTTGTTAATAAAATGTGAATTTCAGACTTTCTTTTCAGGATGTTGGTGAGATTCGTGTAAAGGTCTCTGCATCTCCACCAGCTCCGGGGCTCAGTATGATTGAACACCTCCTGTCTGCTAGGCCTGGCCTCTGGCCCTTACAAACTCAGTGTGATGACCTCCTTGACTGTAGCATTACTTGTCCGTGACCCTCCCTAACAGTGCCTGGGAATTTCTCTGCATATCACTCACTCCCTGGGTGGAGGAGGCATCTATTTCACTGGTGTATGAAGCTTAACTAGTGCCAGGCATCACCCACCAAATATCCCATTCCCCTCATGAGGGCAGTGATACCCTGTAATTGTGCCTGATGGTCCAGGGAAGGGGTGGATTAAGCAAGTGGGAAATGGGAGTACGGGAGCCTAGAGGACAGCGGAAGGAAGGACAGACAGGGACTGATGGGGTTAAGCAAGCCCATCAGGTCCCACCAGGGCTCCTAGGAAGCCAGTCCTGCCAAGGCACCCAAGGTCAGAGGTCACTGTGATGGCCTGCAGTGAAAGGGGGTGGGGTCTGAGCAGGACAGAGGCTCTGATGAGATGCAGACTCCCAACCCATGACATGCCATCCTTGTCCATTTTTTTCTCTTCCTTAAGGACCTCCAGTGCCCCTCAGCACGCTAGAAAGCCCACCGCTGAGGGAGTCAGGCTGGGCAGGAAACATGCAGCAGCCTCCTCTGGGGCCCACTTTATTTGCGAGAGGGGTGGGAGGACCTAGGCCAGCTGTGCCCGAAGCAGCGCTCGCACCTGGCCGATCTGCCAGTCGACACTGGAGCGCGCGGTGCCGCCCAGGGCAGCATATTGCTCCACGCTGTGCCCATAGTCCCACACGCGGCTCACATCGCCCGAGAAGAGGGGGCTGGGGAAAAGAAGAAAATGGGCTAGGGCAGCTCAGCCACCCCAGCCTCAGGGGCCTGGGCTCGCCCCCTGGGAAGCAGCAGAGGGACGGGAGGGGGCTGCACCTGATGGTCTGTAGCTCCTGCAGCGACAGCTTGTTGAGGGCAACCCCCTTGGTCTCAGCCATGAACACTGCTTTCCCAGAGGCCTCATGGGCCTGGCGGAATGGCATCTGGAGGTGATGAGCAGAGGGCAACACTGAAGCAGGCTTCCTGAGCTCCCTGTCCCACTGTGGGTGCCCATGCTCTCCTTAACTACCCCCATCCCTTGGAGGAAGAAGAAGAGGGACATCTCTGTCCCCTTGCCCTCCACCCCAGCTGCCCCATACTCACCCCTTTGCGGACGAGGTAATAGGCAAGGTCAGTGGCCAGCATGTCAGGACTAAGAGCCTGCGCCATGTTGTCACGGTGAATCTGGGGACACAGGTGGGAGAGTGGTGAATCCTGAGGACCCTGAGGCCTGACACTGCCAGCTCCAGGCCTACCCCTCAGCCAGGATGTCTCCTGCCTGGGGCAGATATCCCCTAATTTTTGTGAGCAATATACATTCTCACCTACCCTGTCCTGCTCTCTCACCTGGAGCCATATTTGCATTGATAATTTTAGTTGTGCTACAGGGGTTGCCTTTACCTCTCAGAGTCCTTATCTTTAGTGTGCCTCAGCATCACCTGGAGGATTTATTGCAAATACAAATCGCTGGACCCTGCCCCCTGCATCTCTGATTCAGTGGGTCTGGGCGAGGCCGAGGATTGGATGTCTGTCAGGTTCTCAGAAGATGCTGGTGCCGCCGGTCCCAGAACTACACTCTGAGAACCACTGCTCTAGAGACGCATCCTGAACTATTTAGGAGTGAAATGATGCAAAAATGGGGATTTGGTTCAAAATCAGGAGGGGTGGGGGTGGTTAAAGATAGCTGCCAAAGCAAGAACGGCCATGAGGCGATTACTGCTGACGCTGGGGGCTGGCACCTAGGGGTGCACTATACATTTGCTCACCTGTGTATACTGAAATGTCCCATAATAAATGAGTTACAAAGAAATCTGGTCTAGCTAGTTGATGGAGCACCTTGAATCTAACCCACTTCCGTTTTGTCCCTTGACTGTTCCCCAAAGGCGGGAACAAGCACATACCTCCTCCCTCTGCCCCAGGTCTTCTGGCCTACCCACCCACACCTACTCTCAGGATCACCCTCCCGGCATGCCCGTCCCAGCGTGAGGGGCCTAGGCGACAAGAGGTGTGTCTTGCCTGCAATGTAGAGATGACACCGGTGGCCACCTGAAGGACAGCACTCATAGTGTCTGACACTTCAAACACGGCTTCTTTGTCCTCCTGGAAGGCACGTGGCAAGAGATGAGGGCTCAGCAGCCCCGCCCCCCACTGAAGCACCCCCACTGCTTTCCACTGGGAACAGCACATCCTACACCCCACCCTGAGGGAGAGGAGAGAGCTCTCAGGGTGCTCAAGTCTGGGTGCACAGGATGGAAGGTGGCAATGCTGTGGGACCCCTGCCCGGAAGTGCAAGGACCCTGAGAACTGGTTTGTGCTATATGTGCAGCTGGGTCTCTCCTCCACCACCCCCAGCCTCACACCTGTAAGTCCTTGTTGTAGGTGCTCGGAAGTCCCTTGAGGGTCATCAGGAGCCCAGCACACTGAAGGCAGAGTGAGGATCAGGAGGCTGGACCTTGGAGCCCATCCTGGAAGCTTCCTCGGGACCCTCTGGGTCAGCCAAAGGTCTTCCCCTCTCCCTTCCCCTCTCACCCGTCCAAACACTCGCCCCGCCTTGCTCCGAATCAGCTCCAGGCTGTCTGGGTTTTTCTTCTGGGGCATCAGGCTGCTTCCAGTGCTGGGGACAGAGATGCTGGGCTGAAGGGGATCCTCTGCCCCTTGGCTGCTCTGCTGGTTGGTGGGGAAAGGAAGGAAGCCATCCTGGTGGGAGCAGAGCCAGGCAAGGCAGAGCGCCGCCTCACCTGTAGGCATCGGAGAGTTGCACAAAGCTGAATTCCTTGGTGCCATAGAGGATGAGATCCTCAGCCATCCTGCTGAGATGGGTCATGCACAGTGAAGCCCAGAACAGGAACTCAGCTTGTGGGAGCAAAGGAAAAGCAGAGTCTCTGGTCAGCGGGCCTCTGTTATTCCTCACCCAGCCTGGAGAAGCTCCAAGTGCACCATATGGCGGGTGGGAGGAGGCTGCAGAGGAGCTGGCACTGGGGAACAGAGGCGCCACAGTGCAGGGGTTGAGTGGGCTGGTCCCCAGGACTCACCCACAAAGTCTCGCTCACTGGTAGCATCCATGCTATTGATAGTGATGGCCCCAAATTTCAGTTCTGGAGGAGCAGGAAAAGGGGAAGGCAATAGGGCTGGGCTGGAGGGCAGAGAGGGGCGTCTTCTACCCTGAACCAGGTTGCCCAGCCACCGCCCCTTGGCCCCCTTTCAGGGAGGGGGTAGGGAGGGGCACGAGGTAGGGGTAAGGTCTCTTGTACAGGTCTCCGGAGGGAGATGGGCGCACTGAGAGTAGCCAGGGCCGTGCACCCCCTCACAGGTCTTCCCTGCCTCTCTAACTTCAGTGTCCACAGGTGATAAACAAAGGATTTACCCAGATCCTTGCCCTCTCTCTGCAAGACCCAGTAGGTGCTGATGGTGATCTCCCCAGGGTGGGGTGGGGGGCTTACCGGCTCGGAGCAGCTCCCGGTCCACACCCAGAGGATTGCCTGCAATGGCCCCGCTGCAGACACAGAGCATTCTGAGTGAGCAGGGCTCCTGGCACACCAGAATGAGCCCTTGCTGCCCGGGCCAGCTGCGGCCAGTCAGCCTGATGCCCGACATTTGTCCCCATGCAGGGAACAGCAGGCTGTGGGCAACTGGAGCTTCTCTGGAGAACTCTGGCCCCGCTCTGACACACTGCCTAGCTTCGTTGTCCACATCTCAGAGAGAGCTGGGGGTCCATGCAGAGTCCCACTGGCCCGTGTAGAAAGAACCTTGGTTGGGAAGGCAGATGCCCTGGTTTTTGTTCACCTCTGCCCTTACCGGCTCCTCCCCTTCTGTCAATTCCCAAGCGCCATGCTAACCGTGTGGCAGCAACCCCACCGCCACCTCACAGCACTGGGACCTCGCTCACCTCCCTAACGGCAGGACGTTGACCCGCTTCTGCACCTCTAACAGCCTCTCCGAGTCTCTGGTCAGTGCCACGGCATGGCTGTGCGAAGAGCCAGGGGACAGAAAGGTCAGGGCAGCCTGGGGGCCCTCCCCTCCATCACGGCCTCTCCATCACAGTCCCGCTCACCTCAGGATCCAATGGCTCCAGCGGATGGGCTGAGCCCTCTGCAGGTGTGTGTACCCTGGGAAGAGGACGTCACGTTCCCTGTGGGGAAAGAGTAGAGGCAGGGTCTCTGAGGGGCTCAGGAAGCTCAGGTGAGGCTGCCTGTGAGGCCCAGACCCGGCAGGCCTGGGCCCCTCCAGGAAAGAGCAGGGCAGGCCTATGAAGGATCTGCCTGCATGACGGACCAAGTGATCTCCAGGGGACAAACAAGTTGTAAGGGAAGAGACCAGCAGTTGGGTAGTATGATCCAAGGACTAGGCCAGGGCTGTGGGGCCTGGGGACAAGTGTGGATTACACCCTCAGCTCGGGATCTCTGCAACTTGCACCAGATGAGAGCAGGGACCAGGGCAGGGGAGGAGGTGCACAGCAGGACCACCTGGCAGTGGAAGCCATGTCTGTGAGCATGAAAGAAGCCCCTGAGGGCCTGTCCAGGTGGTGGCACAGTGGATAGAGCATCAGACTGGGATGCGGAGGACCCAGGTTCGAAACCCCGAGGTCACCAGCTTGAGCGCGGGCTGATCTGGTTTGAGCAAGGCTCACCAGCTTGAACCCAAGGTTGCTGGTCTGCTGTAGCTCCCCAGTCAAGGCACATATGAGAAAGCAATCAATGAACAACTAAGGTGCCGCAACGAAGAACTGATACTTCTCATCTCTCTCCCTTCCTGTCTGTCTGTCCCTGTTTGTCCCTCTCTCTGTCTCTGTCACACACACAAAAAAAAGATTCCCGAGGACGCCAGAAGAGCTGGGAGCACTTCAGAGTAGGTGTGGCAGAGGTTGGGGTAATGAGGGTGGTGGTTCTGGTTTGTTTTTTAGTGAACAGCTTTATCGAGGTATAATTCATATACAATTCACCCATATAAAGTGTGCACTTCAGTGTACAACTATCACATCAATTTTAGAACATTTCACTACACCCCCCAGAAAGAAACCCTGGACTCATCGGCAGTCACTCCTTATTCCTCCCAGCCCCCACAGGTTGGTGGTGCTTGTGTCCTTATTTCCCCCAGGTGGTGAGGTCTGTGCAACATGGGTCACAGGGAGTTGGGAAAAAGGAGGGGTCTACTCTGTCCCTGACACCAAATAGGGACTTCTCAGTAGTCAGGGCACAGAAGCCGAGGCAGGAGGTGAGACTAGTGGGAGGCAGCCTTTGGCTCTGTCCTTTGCCAGACATGCTGGGTGGAAATGGGGAGGAGGGGCACAGGCAGGCTGAGGACTGGCTCTGTCTGCCCCAGGCACCACCAGCCCCTTTCCTCACACTTCAGGGCACCTGCCCAGTGCCTTTGCTTCCTGATCATGACTCCTCCAAGGGTAAGCTAGCTCTGCCTGCAGTGCCAAGCTGATATGGGGCCAGGGGACACCCTAAGAAATGCCCTGCTCCTGGCCACTCTGCCACACTCAGTCCAGGAGTTCTGGGACCCTCTATTACCCCAGGGCCTGGTTCCCCTCTCTTCTTTCCCCCGTCACCTAGGTCTGGTGTTAAAGCTGCCTGTTTTAGGGGAGAGGAGACCTGGCTGCCCTCATGTCCCTCTCTGACACCTGGATGTTCCCAGGGGACTCACGCCTCTGCCCGATCCACCATGGTTTTGATGAGCTCCCGGAGGAGGGCAGCGAGTGCCGCGCAGTTCTGCCGCATCCACAGTCTGAGATCTGTGACCACCTGTGGAGAGAAGGAGGCAGCACTCAGACAGACAGAAATGGGGCTTCCCTGGGGAGCCATGACAGCTGCTGAGCCCCAGCTCTGCTGTCTGAGTTCCCCAAGGCTGGGAAGCACAGGGTGGGGGTGGAGGGGCTGGCAGCACCTGGTCGTTCCGACTTCGTCCTGTGTGTAGTTTCCCTGCGGTTTCACCAATGAGCTCCTAGCGGTGGAGAAAGGCATGGGTCGGGGTCTGCTGCTCACGGCCTGGTGGGGTCTGCCCAGGTGGGTACACTTCCTCCCGGCCCTGTAGTCCTCCCTCCCTGCCCCAGGGGCCCCTGGCCCTGACAAAACCTCTGTAAACTCCGTGGAGGACTCCTGTTCTGAAGTCCCACCCATACTCTGCCAATGCTCCAAGTGGCACAGGGCAAGGTAGAGAAGGGAGGCCTGGGGGCAGGAGGGGGCCGTACCTTGAGACGCCGCTCATTGGCTGTGTGTATGTCCTCATCATTGGGATGTAGTTTAAACGTGCCGTGGGCCCACTCCTCAGCCACCTGTGGCAGATGGCAGCAACCCAGGGGTCAGGCTGGCAGGCATCGGCAGCCAAGAGGGCCAAGCCCTGCTCTCTCCCTCTGATCACCAAATGTCCCTGTATTGGAGCTGAGTCCTGGAAGCGCAACACAGGAGGGGCCTGGGCAGCCCCACCTCAAGGGAGACTCAGGGCCAGGGCAGCTTGGCCATGAGCCATGAAGGGGCCCCACGGGCATTAAAGGATAAAGAGAAACAGGGAGCAGAGTACATGGGTAGTGGGCACCTCCTTAGGTGTATAATCACCACAAGGGGATGTGAGGGGCTTGGGATGACCCTGCAAAGTCCCTGGGCATTAGGTGGACCTTGGGGCATGGAGAATACCTTGTCCAGGCCATGGTGTATCTTGTCCATCTCGGCCTTGGTAAGGAGCCCTGCCTTCTCCAGGCCCCGGCTATAGGCCTTGCTGCCCTGCACATCCACTTCCCACAGTTGCCGGTCGTAGGTGATGGATGAGTTGAACTTCTCCATGATGGGGTCCACTGCGCCCACAAACCGGCCGCCCCACAGCTTCCCGCTCTGGTCAGGAGAGCAGGAGCAATTAGTCTCCTTCCCCACCACCACCTCGAGAATAGCACCTCTCGCAAAGGACCCTCAGCAGAGCTATCAAGTGTAACGGCAGTGGGAGCCAGCGGGCAGGATTATTCTCACTAGATAGATAAGGAAACTGAGGCTTAGAGAGAGTCAGCCACTCGCCCAAAGTCACTCAGGAAGTGTGTGTGGGAACGTGGCTGGACACTGAAGTTAGGGCTCTTTCCCACCACATGACAGTGCTCCAGGGAGATGGGGGCAGGGTACAAGACACACCTGAGGCCACAGCAGAACTTCTAGAGCCTTTCCTGCCACTGACCAAGGTGGAAATCGAGAGGCTGAGTCCAGCTCTGATGTACCAATGATAATGACTCTGCCAGGCACCATTCTAAATGCTTGGCATGCACTGACAGTACCCTTCTGAAGTAGGTACAGGTACCATCCTGGTACAGAGCAGGGAAAACGGAAGCAGAGCTGTTCTGTATCTTTTGCCCTCGGCAGGGGCCGGTAGAGCCAGGACTGCAGCCCAGCAGTCTGAAGGCAGCCTGCGCCCTGAACCCACATTCCGCCAGGACATCTGCTGGCTTTGCTGTTCTGAACTTTTGCTGCAGGGACAAAGAGGGACCCCATCAGGCTCAAGTTCCCTGCATCTACCTCCCATAGCTTAGGGCAAGACCTAAGGTCCCAATCCCAAAACCTTTTTGAAGAGCACCTCTGACATCCCTGATTTTACTGGCCTTCTAGGAGGTCACTAGCTGACCCTCTGACCCCCAGGAGCCAAGGGCAGAGGAATGGGATAGAAACACCTCTATTTTGAAAGAGGGCATAGGCCAGGGCATGGGACAGATGGGGGAGGGAGGTGCAGAACACCAATGAAACAGTCCGAGTGCCCAGACTGCCGAGGCTTAGGAAGAGAGCATGCCAGGGTGGAGGTGTGCATGGTACTTCACTGGCATCTTTTCTCTGGAGTGGGGTTTAAATGGTCACTGGGGACACATCCTCCTCTGTCCTGCTGCAATGTCTCGGGCCTCTGTTAGCCACCTGACCGTGGGCATGTTATAAACCCTCACAACACCTAAGAATTGCCTCTCTTCGAATTTGATAAAATTTGCTAAGTGCATACATAGCACAATGCCTGGAAACCAATAAGGCTTCAGTAAATTCTAGGTTTTACTAAGGAAGCAGCTGAAGACTGCTGGGGCAGGGTGTGCCTTAGCTTGGTTGCTGTGTACACCGTGGGCCTTCACCATGTTCTGGCCCCAGGCTGTGAGATCACCCCCTCAGTGCCCAGCCACCTCGGCCACCAGAGGACTCTGCCCCACAGAAGCAATCTCCGCCCTCCTCACCCTTTTGCACTGGGTCTGTCCCTTACCCCTCTGCTGCCCCAGCAAGTCTTGATCTCCAACAAAACACCACATGGGGCCCCAGTCCTGACTACTGGGGCCAGAGAGCCAGAGCCAGCCAGTAAGGATGAGGAGCTAGCCTGCCCCTTAGCCAGAGGCCTGGCCGCACCTCCCCCAGCAAGTCCTGGACTCCCTGCCTGGGTTGTTATTACTAACTACTAGTTAGCAAGTGGAGCTGCAGCCAAACCAATTAGTGCCAACCCACAGGACGGCCTGGGGCAAGCAGAGGTCACCTGGCACCCTGGTCTCTTGAAAGCAGCCCATTCTGTTTTGGGACCAAGCTCCCACCCCACTGGCAGGCTTAAAAGGACCCCAGGAGGATGTGAGAATGAGATGCCACAACCTGGGCACTGAGGAGAGGGGGGAGCCCAATGTGGTGGAAGAGGGCACTGCTCCAAGCCGGCGAACATCTGGATCAGAAAGATCTCTTTAGGCCAAGGGCAGGGGACTGGGTTGGACTGGGCTAGATGAGCAATAGCCAGTTGAGAACGCACAGAGAAATACCAGTGTTGGTACTGCTAGCAAATCAGCCACTATGTATTGAGTTCCTACTATTGCTTGGCCCTATCCAGGCATTCTACGTGTGCATTCACCCTCTGATGAGTTGGGCACTGTCACCTCTACCTTACAAATGAGAAAAAGAGATTCAGGAAGGTCGAGTGACTGCTTTAGAAACCAAGTCTGTTAGGCTCCAAAGTCCAGGCCCTGACCCCAGCCCTTCACCAGGACCTAGAAGCTAAGCAGGGCAGGCATTCTTATCCCATTTATTAAGATGCAAAAACAGGTTTAAAGAGAGGAAGTGACCTGCCAGCTAATGGAGGCCAGATGGGACTGGAACCCAGACCTCCTGCTTCCCAGACGCATCAACATCAAGCAAACAGCCCATTTTACCTGAAAGGTTCGAAATAATGACCTGACCTCACGATCACCTTACAGAGGGGAGCTACCAACTATTATTACCCCCATTTGCCAAATAAATCAACTGAAGCTCCAGAAAAGGAACCTGGGCTTCACACTTCTGCCACTCAGTGGTCCAGAAGAGAACCCAGGAACCCTCTGTCTATGGAAGACAGGAAGCTTCCGGGCACTGGGGCCACTGGAGCCTAGGGCAGGGTCTCCCACCTTCGGCTCTTTCCACACGCCTGAGTCATGTGGATTCTTCTACACAGGGACAACTGCCACAGCAGGAAGTCAGGTCAGGACTGTTTTACAGAGCAGTGTGCTTTGGTGGGTTTGCCACACAGGCCGTCTAGGGAAGGGGTGGGTGCAGGAGGGACTAAGGTCTCTCTGCCAGGCTGTGGCGGGTGCCCATCGCCTGGAGCCAGTAAGGACAATTACCGGAGGGCGGAGGGCGGCAGATCCCGGATCAGGAGATCCCAAGCGCAGGTCACCGCCCCGGCTGGTCCCCGGGGTGCCCCTCCCCCTTGTCTTGCAGGACTGGCGTCCCTGAGGTCCCACTCACTTCCGATGCCATGTTGGGTGGTTTCTCGTCGTCCGGGAGCCTCGATCCTCTGGGTCTGGAAGACAAGACCGGACTGACAACCTTCTCGGTCCCCGGGCAGGGTTTCGCGGGAGGAGCCGGCTTCGGGCTCCCGCACCCAAGCAAACAGCCCTGCGCAGCGCGTGGGGAGGCGGACGCGAGCAGCGCCTGGGTCCTTGGCGTCCTCCGCTCCCGCCCGTCCCGCCCTTCGTCCGGCCGCTGCCTACTCACCGCCACCTGGCCGCGCCGTCTGTCCCTATCCTGCCAGCCCACGGGGCTTTTGGGGCAGAGAGAGCGTCAGCAGCGGCCGGGACAATTCCCCGCCTCCTGGCGGTGGCTGTACCAATCCCAAAAGGACCCGCGAGGTGGGCTCTGCCTTGGCCCTTCAACCCTGGCTGTGGGCGGAGCTATCTCCAGCGAGGCTTCAGGCGGACCGGTCCCAGGGTGTGGGTAGAGGACGGTCCCTGGGAAACGGCGCTCATAGGTAGCAGGTACTTCCCGCACTGGAGACACGGTCTAGGAGTAGAGCGGAGATGGGCAGGGCCAGGCAGGCCCATAGGATATATAATGTGAACCTGGCATGCCGATCATTTATTCATTCAACAAACACTTACCGAGCACCTCCTGAGTGATAGGTACAAAGTTAGACACTGAAGGAAAAGAAATGAGCATAAGAAATCGCACCTGCTTCAGACCTGGCGAGGTGGTTCAGTTGTTTAGGGCATCCTCCCCATACACCAAGGTTGTGGGTTCCATCCTGGGACAGGGCACATACAAGAATCAATCAATGAACTCATAAATAAGTGCAACAACAAGTCGTTTCCCTCACACGCTCTCTTGTTCCCTTCCTCTCTCTCTCAAATCGATCAATTCATCAGCCAATCAGAAATGACGCCTGCCTAACAGGGCTTTAACAAAGCATGGAAAAGGTGTATGGGAGGGTGAGAGTGTGTGTGTGTGTCACAGGTCACAGAAGGCAGTGCAGAGCAGAGGGGTGTCTAGGATACTCAGGGATGAGCTCCTTGAGGTGATTAACTCAGTATTCAATAAAAGTAACAGGCTGGGTTCTAGGCACTGGGGTACAGCCTAGAACTTCTGCCCTGGAAGGGCTTCTAGTGGAGATGTCTCCTGAGTTGGGTCTTGGAAGATGAGAGGGTGTTGGCTCACTGAAGAAGAGAGCATTTCCTGCAGAGGCAGTAGCCTGGCAAAGCCCTGGAGGCCAGAATGTGAACAGCCTGCTTGGAGAACAGGAAAGCATCAGAGTGGCTATAACAAAGGTTCAGGGTTCCAGGATGGGGTCGTAGGGAGGACAGGTGGGAAGTAAGGTGAGGCAAGATTGTGAAGGGCTTTGAATGTCAAGGGAGAGTTTGGCATTGATCTTGTAGGTCACAGAGACTAATAACTGGGATGCTTTGTGGATTGACTGTTTTTAGCCCTCATTTGGGAGTGTGCTTCCTGGAATGTATCAGTCTTTTTCAAACCTTCTTAAATGCCCTTCCCTATGCCTGGCATGCCCTTCCCTCACTGTCTGTCTTGCTTCCTCCCATTCATCCATCACTATTCTAGCCAAGCATTATAATGTTGAGAAGACTCTCAGCTGATAAGTGGATGCTTGATCCACGTGCTCCCGAGGGATCCTGAGCATAGGAGCATCTAGCAATTTTTTCCTGAACTGGGAGCACTGTAGTTGTGGCTTCTAGGTCTTCTACCCCCACCCAAGTATAAGCTCCTTGGAAGCAAGACCTCATCCATTTTACCTCTGGGACTCCCAGCAGGCCACTAGGTGGACAGGAAAACCCATGAGAAGTCCATGTGTTTCTGAAAACTGCAAGACATGTGGTAGGTCCCTAGGATCTTCCTGCTAGTGTCTGAGGCCTGACATCCCTTCCTGGGAGGCCAATGTGAAGGCCAGTGGCACTCTGCAAAATGAGGTCACATTCCTGAATACCCAGCAACATGCAGAAGCCAAACCCTTTGTCAAATGAATTTGAGGCTGGAAAGGGAGTTGGGGAAAATGTTTGAAAGCAGGGCTGTAACCACAATACCTAATGTGAGTAACTCATCAGGTTCCAAATTCTGTACTAAAGCCTTCACATCGTTACCGGACAGGGGACCTGGCCCTTTGGGTCTGCTTAGGGCCAGCCGGTAGTGTATGGGTTCTTGACTTCATGCAGGAAAAACTTCATAACACCAGTCCAGGTGGTTTTGAGAGTAAGTTTATTAAAGCTGGGGACCATGAAACAAGGACGGCCCTAGAATAGAAGAAGCAAGAGGAGAGAGCCTAGGCAGGGCGGCTTTGGCTCACTAAAAACTTTGTGGGAAAGAAATGAGCAGAGATAAGGCGGCGTTGGAGACAGGTTCAGGACAGGAAGTAAGCCCAGAATGAGCTGCCACTGCCCACTGCTCCTGTTGCAAGTCTCCTGAGGACCCTTAGAGTTTAGGAGATGCATGCCTATGGGGGAAGAAGAGCAGGGGAAAGGGAAAGGCCCCTGCACTCACTGGGTCCTTTGTTTTGAGGGTATTTAAAGACTGGGAGGTTAGGGGAGGATTTCAAAAGAAGATTCATATTGGGTAGCCCCAGGGCAGGGGGTCATTAGTCTTTGTAGCTGGTCCTGGCTTCTTGCCCACCTAGGCCTGGAGCTAAGATACAACTGAAGCCTAGATGTAATCTCTAGGGAAGTGACTGAAGCATCTGGCTATAAATTGCTCATCCCGTTTATTCAGCTATCTGTCTCAGTTTCCCCCTTCTACTTGCCAAGGCATTTTCCTAGCTTCTTACTATCCTGTCTCAACATGATTAATCTCATTTCATCTTCACAGCAGTCCTGTTTACAGATGAGTAAACTGAAGCTGCAAGGGGTTAAGGGTTATAGGATGTGCCCATGGACACCCAGTTAGAAGAGGACAGTCTGGCTACCCACACTACACCACATGGCAGAAGAAAGACTGTCATCCTAGGTTTGCTAGCTACATATAACAAGCTTGGCCTGTGTGGAAGTCCCTGTAGGGTTGGGAAAAGGCACCCAGGAGGAGGAAGAAGACCAGCAGGCAGCATAAAGGCTTGTGAAGAAAAATACCCAAACAATCAAAGGAGTCTGTAGCTAAGGCCCTGATAGTAGACTCTAAAGTGAACATGACCTTTGATCTTGAAGAAACATCCTTAACATAAAAGACTCATTAGAGTTGAGTAGCCAAGTTTCTTCTGAAGAAGCCGAGACTCCTAAGCAAAACTCTGGGAGGCTAAGAGAGGCTCAGAGAAGTGTGCCTGCCAATGCCCCGTCTGTCACCACTAGAAAAGATGGACAGGAGGGACAGGTAATCTCTAACCTCCAGGAGGCCACCCTTTGCTATCTGTAGTCCATAAAGAGGTCAGAAAAAGGGCTCTGAAATGTGACATTCTCAGGCCTTGAAGAGGCAACACTCAGCCCATACAGCAGTGTAGCTGCGCCTGCTCAAGTGAGAGAGGTTAAGGTGGGTCTTAAGTTTGTTGTGGGAACACAACCAGAAGGAAGACTGGGCTTTGGGCCCCGTGGGAAGCCATTGTAGGTACCTCATTCTTGGGGACCTCTTTGATCACCATCAGACCCAGCTCCTCTACAGACTGCCTAGATGGGGTTCCCAGGGTTTGGGGAGTGGGGTGAGTCTCTTCCCAGGGAATCTCTAGTGTTTTCTGAATCCTATAACACAACAGAAATGGTAGCTGGGGTTGGATCAAATCCTTATTAAATGGCAAGTCCCCAATTTCATTGCCAGAAGACCCAAACTATAAGACATGCTAAGAAAGTTCAAGTTGAAGAGAAATGACACCAAGTGGAAGCTTGGGTCTAAAGGAAGGAATAAAGAGAACCGGAAAAGGCAACGATTTTTTTTTCTTTTCTTAATTTTTTAAAATACAGCCTGGCCAGGCTGTGGCACAGAGGTAGAGCATCGGATTGGGCCATACAGGACCCAGGTTCGAAACCCCGAGGTCACCAGCTTGAGTGAGGGCTAATCCAGCTTGAGTGTAGGCTCACAGGCTTGAACACAGGCTCACCAGCTTGAGCACGGGGTCGCTGGCTTGAGCGTGGGATCATAGACATGACCCCATGGTCGCTGGCTTGAGCCCAAAGGTCACTGGCTTGAAGCCCAAGGTTACTGGTTTGAGCAAGGGGTCACTGGCTTGGCTGGCACCCCATTGCCCCTGGTCAAGGCACATATGAGAAAGCAATCAGTGAACAACTAAGGTGCCGCAATGAAGAATTGGTGCTTCTCATCTCTCTCACTTCCTGTCTGTCTGTCCCTATCTGTCCCTCTCTCTGACTTTCTGTCTCTGTTAAAAAAATTTTTAAGTTCAAATAAAAATTTAAACTAAAAATAATAACTATGTTGTTAGTTTTATAACAAGTAGAAGAGAATACTTTATAATAGAATTATATTGTTGTATGGTTCTTACATTTACATGAAAAGATATAATATTAATTCAGGGTAAACTGGGATAAGTTAAGGATTCATATTATATATATATATATATATATATATATATATATATATATATATATATATTTTTTTTTTTTTTTTTTTTTTTTACAGGGACGGAGAGAGAGTCAGAGGGATAGATAAGGACAGACAGGAACGGAGAGAGAGGTGAGAAGCACCAATCATTAGTTTTTTGTTGCCGTTGCAACACCATAGTTGTTCATTGATTGCTTTCTCATATGTGCCTTGACCGCGGGCCTTCAGCAGACTGAGCAACCCCTTGCTGGAGCCAGCGACCTTGGGTCCAAGCTGATGAGCTTTTGTTCAAGCCAGATGGGCCCGCGCTCAAGCTGGCAAGCTCCGCGTCTCGAACCTGGGTCTTCTGCATCCCAGTCCGACGCTCTATCCATTGCGCCACCGCCTGGTCAGGCTCATATTATAATTCTTAAAGCAACCACAAAAAAAAAAAAAAACAAAAAAAACCCCACAACAAAATTAAAAACACACACACACAAAAAACACCCATACATCTAAAAACCCAGTAGAATGTTGGCTGGATAGCTAGCTCAGTTGGTCAGAGCATCGTCCCAAAGTGCAGAGGTTGCAGGTTCAATACCTGGTCAGGGCACATACAGGAGCAGATCAATGTTCCTGTCTCTCTCTCCCTCTTTCTTTCCTTTTCTCTCTAAAAAGAAATACAATTAACATTTTTAAAAATCCAGTAAAGGAGACAAAATGGATTTTTAAAAAATATTCTCAATCCAGCAGTCAGGAATAAATGACACAAGGATAGGAAAAAAGAATAGCAAGATGGTAGACAAGCAACTACAGTTGACACTTGAACAATGCAGAGGTTAAGGGTGCTGAACCCCACACAGCTGAAAATCCATGTATATAACTTATGACTCCCCAAAACTTAACTACTTTTGACCTGGAGCCTTGCTGATAACGAAGAGTCGATCAACACATATTTTGTACATTATATGTATTATATATTGTATTCTTACATTAAAGTAAGCTAGAGAAAAAGAAAACTTATTTAAAAATCATAAGGGAGAGCCTGACCAGACGGTGGCGCAGTGGACAGAGCATCAGACTGGGATACGGAGGACTCAGGTTCGAAACCCCAAGGTCGCCGGCTTGAGCGCGGGCTCATCTGGTTTGAACACAGGCTCAGCAGCTTGAGCACGGGGTTGCTGGCTTGAGCGTGGGATCATACACATGACCCCATGGTCACTGGCTTGAGCCCAAAGGTCACTGCTTGAAACCCAAGGTCGCTGGCTTGAAGCCCAAGGTCGCTGGCTTGAACCCAAGGTTACTGGCTTCAGCAAGGGATCACTTGCTCTGCTGTAGCCCCCTGTTCAAGGCACATATGGGAAGGCAATCAATGAACAACTAAGAAGACTAAGGAGCCACAACAGAGAATTGATGCTTCTCATCTGTCGCCCTTCCTGACTGTCTGTCCCTCTCTCTGTCTCTGTCTCGCACACACACATACACGCCCACACACATCATAAGGGAGAGAAAATACATTTACAGTACCGTATGTATTTATTGAAAAAAAATCTACATATAAGTAAAACTCTACATCCAGTTCAAATTCATGTTGTTCAAGGGTCAACTGTATATCTATAATTATGATAAATGTAAATGGATTAAGCACTCCAAATAAAGGCAGAGGTTATTAGAATGCATTTAAAAAGTAAGGTCCAACTGTATGCTATCTACAAAAATCTACTAAAAATGTAAAGATAAGTTAAAAGTAATGGGAAAGAAAAATATACCATATAAACAATAACTATAAGAAGTCTGGGATGGCCTGACCAGGCGGTGGCGCAGTGGATAGAGCATCGGACTGGGATGCGGAAGACCCAGGTTCGAGACCCCAAGCTCGCTAGCTTGAGCACGGACCCATATGGCTTGAGCAAAAGCTCACCAGCTTGGACCCAAGGTCGCTGGCTCCAGCAAGGGGTGGCTCAGTCTGCTGAAGGCCCACGGTCAAGGCTCATGTGAGAAAGCAATCAATGAACAACTATGGTGTCGCAACGGCAACGAAAAACTAATGATTGATGCTTCTCATCTCTCTCCGTTCCTGTCTGTCTGTCCCTATCTATCCCTCTCTCTGACTCTCTCTCTGTCCCTGTAAAAAAAAAAAAGAAGAAGAAGAAGTCTGGGATGTATAAATTCATATCAGACAAAGTAAAAAAAATTAAGATTTTATTTATTGATTTGAGAGAGAGATAAAAGTTGGGGGGGGGCAGGAAGCATTAACTTATAACAGTTGCTTTTCATATGTGCCTTGACTAGGCAAGCCTGGGGTTTTGAACCAGCAACCTTAGCATTTCAGGTCAATGCTTTATCCACTGCTCCATCACAGGCCAGGCTGGAATTAAATTATAAGTAAAATTTAAGGCCAGAATTAGTAATAGATATAACGAGAATCAGTATATAACGATAAAAAGGTCAATTAATCATTTAGTGCTAACAATCCTAATTAGGCTTGCTCTTAATAACACAGTCCCGAAGTATATGAAGCAAAGATTAACAGAACTAAAATAATACATAAGTTTTATGTGTGAAGGTAAATCAGGTCCAACTGACTCCATCTCAGCCAGAAGCAAAAGTCTGGTGGTAGGTATTAACAGGGAGGAAAGGAAGAGACTCCTACCTGATGACACCTCCTGAGCCTCATCCTAGGAAATCCCAAGCTCTGGCTCCTGTCTGAGAAAAGAGAAAATGTTAAGGAAAAAAGTCAGAGGAAGGCTGAGGTGTTTTCTCTATATCAAAAAAGCAATAAATAAAATAACAATGATAGCTATTAACAGTTTTAATAACAATTTCTTGAGCTCTAACATTATGCCAAACATCTTTTATACAAGTTATTGTTAGCTCTAAAAACCCTCACAACTACCCCTTGTGGTCAATGCTGTAATTATTCCCATTCTACTGATGAGAAGACTGAGTCTGGGAGAGATTAAGTGATTTGCCCAAGAACATCCATCTAGGAAGTGACTGAGCTGGGAATTGAACCTCAACAGTCTGGTCACAAAACTGTTGTTCGGTGCAGGGCAGCAATAATGTCCGTCTCGGGAACATGCCAAGGGGTTGATTTATCAGAAATTAATTACCTGAGGGGTCAAGTTAAGAATAACTGGTTAAAAAAAAAAAAGAATAACTGGTTAATAACATCCTTACTGCATCTCACATGAGAATCAACTGTCTTTCGAACACTTATGGTAAAAACAAAAGTTGGATAAGGGCCCTGGCCAGGTAGCTCAGTTGGTTAAAGCATCGTACTGATATGCCAAAGTTGCAGGTTTGATCCCTGGTCAGGACACAAACAAGATTCAACCAATGAATGCATAGGTAAGTGGAACAACAGATTGTTGTTTCTGTTTCTCTCTCTCTCTCTCTCTTCCATCCCTCTCTAAAATAAACAAACAAATGAAGTTAGATAAGGAATCTTGAAACCTGTGGGCTGCTGTACTCTTCAAATGCTAGTTATGCTCAACCATACATAGTGTTCAGAGCGCACAACCCAGCCTGAAAGAATGCTGCAGAGGAGGCAAGGGCCCTAATCCTGTGAATTATTGATGGAGAGAGTTGCTGGTCACTGGACCTGGGCAGAGGCCTCCCCACTTGCAGCACCTTAGCACCACTAGCTTGAGTGGCAGTTACCACACTAGCGTGTGCTTTGTGATGGGCTCTGAGAGTCAGAGGAGCCTGGGGGTGAGTCTCAGTCACATTGCTCCTGGGGTGTGATCGCAGGTAAGTGACTTAACCCTTTGGAGGTTTGTTAAAGAGGGGATAATGATACCCGTGTACTGGGCATTGAGTGAAGAAGAAATTATATTTGTACTGTGTCTGATTTATACTAAGTTGACAACAAATGGTAAATGAAACCCTAATGGACCAGGGTATGCTGGTTTGAAATAATAATAATTAGGACTAGTATTTGGTTAGTGTTTTAATTTGGGATGGAACATCCAAAATTATAGAATAACTGTTATAGTTATTGTTACCTTTGATCATTCTGGGGGTTGATGGGCTCAGCTAGGAGGTTCTAGCTTAAGGTTTTTCATGCAATTGTAGTCAGACACTGGCTAGGGCTGGGGCCATTTCAAAGGCTTCCCCTGTCACATAGTCTGAGCAGGAGGACAGTCTGCAATGGAACAAAAGTTTTGCATGGAGTGTACCCATTTTCTATTGCTGTTGTAACAAATTACCACACAAACCCCCATAAATTTATTATTTCACAGTCTATAGGTTAGAAGTCCTACATGGCTCTTAACTGGGCTAAAATTAAAGCGTTGGCAGTGCTGCAGTCTTTTCTGGAAGCTCCAGTGAAAAATTTATTTCCTTGCCTTTTCTGGTTTCTAGAGGCCACCTACATCCCTTGGCTCACGGCCCCTTCCTCCATCTTTAAAATCTACAACATTGCATCCCTCTGATCATTCTTCCACAGTCACACCTGACTCTGACATGATCTGGGAAAGAGTCTCCTCTTCTGAGGACCCAGGTGACTAGATTAGGCCTGTCCAAGTAGTCCAGAATAATCTCCCCACTTCAAGGGTCATAATCTTAATCATATCTGCAAGGTCCCTTTGGATTAGGTTGTAGACATCTTTGGAGAACCATTATTTTGCCTACCATATGGAGAGACTCCAAGAAAATGCCCCTGAATGGGGCTGACCACTTGTTCCTGTCCCCAATTCCCAGCCCTGCACTGTGAAGTAACACATTTTCATATTCTCTGGAAGCCTCTAATTCAACTCATGTCAACTCTTCCAAGGTTAGGTGGGTCATAAAGAGCTCCATGATTTTCCTAAGAAGATGGACAGTATATCTGCAATAAGAACTAGATGATAGGCACATATCACCCTATAGTTAGAGCTTTTTTAAAATCAAAATCTTATTTCCTTGCTTAGGAAATATAGGAGGATAATAGTTAACATTCCACTTTTCCCCGCATGCTTCCCACTTCCCAAGTGCTATTCTACGCACAACTTTGTAAGGGAGGTACTGCTATTATTGTTTTATAAATGTATTAACCAAGACAAAGAAAGGTTGTTAAAAAGCTTGCAAAGGCCACAGAGCTAGTGAGTGATAGAGCCTTCATTTAACTCAGGTGTCTGGCTACAGAGCCACCACACTTGACTGCTTCATTCCTGTGCATCCTACGAATATAACCCAGAGTAGATGTCTCCAAAGGGTCTACAATTCCTGCTCCTGGGATGATAAGAAAATGGATCACAATCCCATTCTACTTTGCTGGTGTTTCTTCTTCTTAAAGATTGATTTTTAATTTATTTTTATTTTTAATTGATTTTTAAAGGGAGAAAAACATTGACTTGTTGTTCCACCTATTTATGCATTCATTGGTTGACTCTTTTTATTTTATTAATTTTTAATTTTAATGGGGTGACATTGATAAATCAGGGTACATATGTTCAGAGAAAATCTCTGCAGGTTATTTTGACATTTGATTATAATGCATACCCATCACCCAAAGTCAAATTGTCCTCTGTCACCTTCTATCTGGTTTTATTTGTGCCCCTCCCCTCCCCTTCCCCCCTCTCTTTCTTCCCCCAAACCCCCCCATAGCCAGCACACTCCTGTCCATGTCTCTGAGTCTCATTTTTATGTCCCATCTATGTATGGAATCATTTATTCTTAGTTTTTTCTGATTTACTTATTTCACTCAGTATAATGTTATCAAGGTCCATCCATGTTGTTGTAAATGCTCCGATGTCATCATTTCTTATGGCTGAGTAGTATTCTATAGTATATATGTACCAAAGCTGTTTAATCCACTCGTCCTCTGACGGACACTTGGGCTGTTTCCAGATCTTCGCTATTGTGAACAATGCTGCCACGAACATGGGGGCGCATTTCTTCTTTTCGAACAGTGCTATGGTGTTCTTAGGGTATATTCCTAAAAGTGGGATAGCTGGGTCAAAAGGCAGTTCGATTTTTAATTTTTTGAGGAATCTCCATACTGTTTTCCACAGTGGCTGCACCAGTCTGCATTCCCACCAGCAGTGCAGAAGGGTTCCCTTTTCTCCACATCCTCGCCAGCACTTGTTCTGTGTTGTTTTGCAGATGAGCGCCATTCTGACTGGTGTGAGGTGATATCTCATTGTGGTTTTAATTTGCATTTCTCTAATGATTAGTGATGTTGAGCATTTTTTCATATGCCTATTGGCCATCTGTGTGTCCTCTTTGGAGAAGTGTCTATTCATTTCTTTTGCCCATTTTTTGATTGGATTGTTTGTCTTCCTGGTGTTGAGTTTTACAAGTTCTTTATAAATTTTAATTATTAACCCCTTATCAGACGTATTTTCGAATATGTTCTCCCATTGTGCAGTTTGTCTTTTTCATTGTTCTTATCCTCAATGACCGTTCCCTGTTGTCTCTTGATAATGTTCTTTAATTTTCCTAACAGTTTGGGTTCAATTTCTGGGCACAGAAAAATGTTCAGTCGAGACAGGCAATTATTTTAACCAAGGACTTCTCAATGGTCATGAACATTTCCACGTTGCAGTCCATGCGTGATGGATTCTGGAAGTCGTAACACCGCCATCCTTGGTCACTCTTGAATTTGCAGGCAGCTGCAAGTATGTGGCATAGGGAGCCTCCTGCTTTGAAATCTAGGAAACATTTGATTGGCAGTTTAGTGAGCGGTGCATTGCTAACATGTTTGCCAAAAACTTCTTCCTGGAATTGTAGCAACTGTACAACCAGGCTAGACAGGGACTTCTTGGTAGGTGGTTCAGCTTGTATATACTTCTTGTAGTTCTTGCCGAGCCAGAGCCACACGTTGTCGAACTGGGTCACTGTGTCCGCGGCCTCATAGTACTTCACACTGGGGCCACCGTCCTTCTTCCGCACCGCCATCTTCTCGGGCTCAGGCCCAGCCCTGGTTGACTCTTGTATGTGCCCTGAGCAGGGATCAAACCTGCAACCTTGGCTCATGGAGACGATGTTCCAACCAAATGAGCGACCTGGTCAGGGCTACTTTGTTGGTGTTTCCTTCTGGGCTTCTGGGCCTTTATAATGGGCAAACTTCGTATGTCCATCCTCATTTCTAGCTTGGGGGTCCAGGACTGTTCAACAATGGATAATGCCTATTTTCAGCTGAGGGCTGAATGCTGTACAGAATTTATTTGCCTTAGGAGAGTGAAAACATTGGTTGGCCTCTCCCCTGAAATTTCCACTTTGATGCATCAAAATAACTGAGGAAGGGTCTCGTGCAGAATAGGGAGGTACCCCTATTGTTGGCAGGCCCTGAAACCGAGGGAGGGAAAGTCTGGATGGTGCTGGTGCACAAGGGTGTTGGAGTTGGCCAGAGAAGAATGAGAACACTTCTTAATTCTGATCTGAGCTGCACTATTTTCTCTCTAATTTCCTCTCTGCCATTTCCTAATTCCTCCCTGTGAAATGGGCTGATCATAGTACTTAACTTGGAGAATTTCTGAGAGAAGTAAATGAGACTATGCTAATGCAGTGCCTGGCGCATATCCTCATGGGAACTTTGTGAGTACACACATGTGACTAGCTTAAATCAACTCTCTGGCACCTGGTAAGCACCAAGTAAGACTTACTCTTCTAGAGTCTTCCTGGGGGACTTAACTTTAAGGACTTCATTTTTACTTTAAAAGCTCCTTCTGCTGACCTCCTGAGCTCTATATCTAATTGCTTCAGTGTTCTGCAGACTTTCCACTTGGAAGACACACAGGGTTCATTCATGCTCTGGGCGTTTGTATATTATTTGATAGCTCTGCCTAAAAATCCAGTTGTTAAGAAATAAAAGCTATTTACTTGATTTGTGTGCCTTGGGTGGCAAAGAATAGAAACTCATTCGGCAGCCTTAAGTTAGAAAAGCTGCAGGGAGGTCCTGAATGGGGCCCGGCCAGGTCAGAGTTTCAGCCCTTGACTAGCCCAGCTTTGTTGGCTGGGTTACCTTGTCCTGCAGGCCCCTCCTGGACAGCCTTCCCCTGCGAGCGGGCCTCACTCCTGACTACTCAGCTGCTTCTAGGGGATAAGTTGGGTGACTCCATATGACCCCCAAGGTCTTAGGGTGGCCTACCATGGAGAACATAGAGCTCAGCTATTTTATTGTGGGGCCCTTAGAGCCACTACCCTCTTCCATGGAAGCTCATCCCAGAAGCTTTGGCCTTGTGTGCTCCTCCCTGAATCCAGCTCAAATACCCCCAGCTTGTGATGCCTCTCCACCTCATTAGTCATTTCCTCTTCAGCTCCATTGCGTCTAAACACAATATATTGTAGTTATTGATGTCCACAGCTGGTTCTTCAACTAGGCCAGGGGTCGGGAACCTATGGCTCGCGAGCCAGATGTGGCTCTTTTGATGGCTGCATCTGGCTCGCAGACAAAACTTTAATAAAAAAATAATAACGTTAAAAATATAAAACATTCTCATGTATTATAATCCATTCATTTCCTACCGCTCATGTTCATGGTTGCGGGTGGCTGGAGCTAATCACAGCTGTCCTCTGGGACAACACCAAATTTTTATTGGATAATGAGTAACGTATACGGGTCGTTGTATGTCTCTCACAGAATTACATTTTAAAATATGTGGCGTTCATGGCTCTCTCAGCCAAAAAGTTTCCCAGTCCCTGAACTAGGCTGTCAGCCGGCCAGGCAGGGACTATGTATTATAATTATTCATATTTGTATCACCACCACCGAATGAGCCATTACTACGTTTGTTGAGTGAATAACGCGTGAGCATCTTTAGCACTTCTCTGTGGAAGCTCTCTCCTCAAGGGGACTTTTCACAGGAATCAGGCCAGTAGAGCCTGGGGTAGCTTTTTTTTTTTTTTTTTGGCCTGGTGTGGTTTTTTTTTTATTTAAGTAAATCAGTTGTTTGGTTTTTTTTTTTGACAGACCACACAATGAAAATGTTTATGCTGAACATCCTGTGTAGATAGCATCACTGTTCAACATGAGCACAGCGAACACAACCCTGTTTTGGGTGATGTACCTCTGGCAGGTAGAGCCACTATTTTCTTAAAATCAGGAGAAGGCACCTTCTTTTCTGGTTCAGGCTTCTTGGGCACCACAGGCACTTTAAAGGTATTATTTTATTTTATAACTTCAGTTTCACAAACACCGGGACAATGAACAAAACAATAGTACAAATTATATTAACCAACACTGAAACAGGACAGTTTGACTTTTACAGGTGATGGAAAGAAATGGCAGAGTCTAATTTGCTTGGAAACATCAGTAGCTGTGGCAGTGAGAGGCTCCTTTTTCTTAGGAATGATCACTTCTCTGGCACTTTCTTCTTAACCTCAGGCACCTTAAAGACATCATTTCATGATAAGAATTTATTGGGAGGGGTAAGAAACAGATGTTACAAGAAGAACACACACAAAGACTAACGTGCAGCACTCACTCAGGATAAGGATGTAATGCAAATTGGGAGCCCAAATATTATGACCTCATTAGATTTTTTTGTTTTTTTTAAAACCTCATTAGGTTTTGTAGAGCAAGGGATCTGCAACATACTTAAATATCAGACAGCATATGTAGTCATTTCATCCATTTAAATTTTACTAGGGATTTATTAATCATTATAACATATTTCTGAATCCCTAAAATTAAATAAAGAATCATTTTTACCATATTTTGATAATATGCTTATTTAACCTGGTGGAGTGGTTATGCATATTTCAAGTTGTGGTACCATGACCTTTTGCAGAAAATGTAATTAAACTTTCAGGCATAAATATATTAATTTTGTCTTGTACTATGAGCTGGTTTAATATGTCAGATCTGTATACTCTTTATTCAGAGATAAGAGTACTTCTACATACCTTTCTTTATTTTATTTTATCCTCACAATAATATCCGAGCCCACGAGGACTGATATTAATATCCCATTTCATACAAATTGGTCAAAGACTTTTCTCAGGATAATACAGCAAGGCACAAAGCCAAAAAACAAGGCTAAAATAAAAATCTACTGGTCTGCTATTTATATGTATATGTCAGAAGACATAAGTTATTATTCAGTATTTTGAAAAATATATAATCTTTCTCTTTTCTTTTCATCCTAACGTTAAAAAGGCACTTAACCTAAATGGTTGAAACATAAAGTTTAAGAAGACTCACCTACCATATTTTTTAGGTATCTTATTTTGTGTAGCTTATCGTTGCAAATTATCCATATGAAAATTATAATGTTTAAAAATATTATAGGGAATCAGATAGACCTTTATGGCAGTTTTGGAACATTTTCTTTCATCTTTGTTTTAATACTGCTTTGTATCCAATGAAAAGTGGATGTCAGCGTTCCTGAAAATTTTTAGAATTAAAAATGTAACTTTATTTTATGTGTAATTTTTTCTTAAACCCCAGTTCCACTATAATTTTTCTGGTAAAGCTATGAGTGAAGACTGTGTATTCATTTTTTGGGGAGCTGTATCTTTGGATGGTGGAGGTTCCACAATTTTAGGAGCTGGAACTTGGACTTTCTTCTCTGGTATAGGTTTCTTTGGCACTTCAGGTACTTAAAAACATTTATTTTAAGATATTAAAAATCACATGCACAGTATTGTTGCTATAACAAAAATACATAAGAAAATAAGACCACAAACAAATAAATGACTTTTCATAGCATCAAATTTGAATAGAAATTCAGATAATTTTTTTTTTGTTTTTTTTCAGGGACAGAGAGATTCAGAGAGAGGGATAGATAGGGACAGACAGGCACGAATGGAGAGAGATGAGAAGCATCAATCATTAGTTTTTCGTTGCCATTGCGACACCATAGTTGTTCATTGATTGCTTTCTCACATGTTTCTCAGGTGCTGAAGGCCTTGACCACGGGCCTTCAGCAGACCGAGGAACCCCTTGCTGGAGCCAGCGACCTTGGGTCCAAGCTGGTGAGCTTTTGCTCAAGCCGGAATGGCCCGCGCTCAAGCTGGCGAGCTCGGGGTCTCGAACCTGGACCTTCCGCATCCCACTCCAATGCTCTATCCACTGCGCCACCGCCTGGTCAGGCTACTTAGCATATTTTTGAGGGTCATCCATGTTGTAGCATGTATCATCACTTCATTCTTTTTATTGCTAAATAGTATTCCATTGTATTAATATAGCACATTTTAAAAGTCCAGTCACCAGTCATTATTAACTGTTTTATACAATTCCTGTATTTTTTCAGATGGTCTGATTTGAATCCTTGCTGAACAGGTTACTAGATGAGTGACTTTGGGTAAATCATAATCTTTCTAACCCTGCCTCTGTTTTCTCAACAGTAAATTTTGAATAACAATAGAGTTTACCTCATATAGCGTTGTGGTTGTATTGTCACAGTCATTAATATTTTTTTTTACAGTCATTAATATTTGTTGAGCCCTTAACTATATGCCAGGAATGTTATAGGACTACCTAATAGATCTACAATTTTCAGATTAGGGAATTGAAGTCAGGAGAGGTTAATGAATCTCCCAAGGTCAAACAGCTCCTAAGAAAATGATGAAGACGAACAGAATCACAGGCTGACCAAGGGCATAGCCTTCACAATATCATTGAATAATAAAGTGCTTTCCAAAGACCTTGCAAGGAGAATGAGCTTAGTAAATGAAAACTGACAGAACTGTGAAAGAAAAGCAACTGACTCATCATCTAAAGACACTCACCACTTAATACTTTGGCATATTCCCTTCCAGTCTTTGGGAACTATTTCAAACATACCAAAAAAATCCAGAATATAATAGACATCAAAACTCCCACTCCTGTTCTTTAAAAAGATATAAAATGTAGATTAGGTGGCTCTACCTCCCAAACCCTTAGGTATTTTTTCCCTATGTATTAATTTTCCTTAGATTATTAGGATCACCACACATTATTTTCTATCTTTTTTAAAAAAAACCCTATCTTGCCCTGGCCAGATAGCTTGTTGGTTAGAGCATTGTCCATATAGTCAAACCTCTTGGTTTGATCCTGGGTCAGGGCACATACAGGAACAGATCTATGTTTCTGTCTGTCTCTGTCTCTCTCAAATTAAAAAATAATAATAACCCTATCTTAACCATTTTCCCCAAATACCAAATGTTACATGACTTTTCGTGGCCTTATGTTATACTGTATGACTGGTACACTATTTATTAAATCTCTATTGTTTGGCATTTAGGCTATCTCCCAGCAAAAAAACACCACTACCTATCATCTTTCTTCAAGTCCCTGATTATTCCCTTTGGGTAAATTCCTAATAAGGTCGGAAGGTCAGAGACTGCCTGACGTCAAGGCTCTTTATATGTTTTTTTTTTTTTTTTTCCAAATTGCTTTCTAGGAAGAATGGGAACAGGGAGAAGGCAGGCTGGGACTTTTGTTCTTTTACCTTTTAAAACGTTTTATTCAATTATAACATAGTACGTAAGTATACAGCTCACTGAATCTTCAGCAACTTAACACTCCACGTACCCCGTGCCCAGATCATGAAATAGAACATTACCAGCACTCAGAGCCCCCCTAACCTCCTCAGCATCACTACTCGGTGGGGGGTGGTGGTGCAGGATTTTAACGTTGCAAAGGACTGCTAAAGATGACGTCTTTGGAACCACAATTTATTAATATTTTGGTATAACCACGAAAACATGAACTAAGCGCTGTCTCTGCAAACGCTTGTCAGGCTGAGATCCCGCCAGATGAGGAGCACACGGAGCTGACGGTGATAGTGGCAGGTGGACAGAAGGTCTCCCGAGTCCTCCGGACTCCCAGCGTTCAACGCGCCGATCCCGGCGTGCACCGCGGCACACGGAGTGCGCGACCCGGCGTTTGGCGCGGACGCAGGGGCGGCGGCGGCGGAGCGGTGTTGACTACCGGAGGCCACGAGGCTTCTCGACATGGAAGTGTAAGCCACGCGAGGCGCGTTCCGGCTAGGCTTACAGCGGGAGACAGCTAGATGCTGGAGGCTGAGAAGCGTGGGCACTGGGGACCCCGCGTCGCGCCTTGTGGGGAGGGCGAGGGCCAGGGAGGCGGGGGAGAAGGAGGCCGTCGCTCTGGCCCTCGTCACCTCCTCCTTCACCCCCACCCCATGCCTAGGCCCGGGCCTGGTGCCTTCCCGTGCACCTGCTGCTTCCCTCATTCGTTTGCTGGCGTTTCGGAGGTCACAGTGGTGAGCCCGGCCCGGTGCACCTTTTTAAGGCATTTCTAGGACCTGGATCAAAAAGACACGAATGGAAGACTCCCCTAAGTTAACTACTACTACTTTTCTCTTCAGTCACTGAGTAAATACTGAGTGAATAACAGACATGCACGTACTTTTTAAAAAGTGAAGAATACTTATGGTTTTATTTGGTTGAATGACAGAATTTTTTTTCCTTTTTGTTAGAGAATTTAATACCCCTCTCTTACAATGGACAGCAGTAGGCAAAAATATAGATTTGTATCACAGTGTGAATCATTTGACCTGGTTGAGGTTTATGGGATACTATAATTACTGCACAGTACACATTCTTTTTACTGCACTTGGAATATTCTCTAAGATCTGCAATTTTCTGGACCATCATAATTCCCAGTAAATTTCAGTGAATCGAAATAATATACACTATGTTCTCTGACCACAAAGGAATTAAGTAAGACATCAGTAACAATACCCATAAAATTGTTAACTTTTCTTTTATTGGAGTGACATTGACAAATAAAATTACATAGGTTTCAAATGTACAATTCTATAATATGTCATCTGTATATTGTATTATGTGTTCACCACCCCCTGTTAAGTCTCCTTCCATCACTATTTTTGAATGACAGAATTTAAAAATCTTTTTTGGGCATCATTTGGAAACATTTTCCCCAAGTAAAAGGATACGAAAATTTCATGGCAAAATTAAGTACTTATATGCTCTATATAATGTGTTTGCTCTTTGTCTAAGGCCTTGGGATTATTTATATATTTGGAAAGCTTTGTTCTTCCCTCTTCCCCCTCCCCCCATTGATTTGAGAGAGAGAGAGAGAGGGAGGAGCATCAACTTATTTTTCCATATAGTTGTACACCCATTGACTGCTTCTCTTACGTGCTCACATGCTCTGACCGGGGATCAAACTTGTGGACCTCAGTGCACCAGGACGAGGCTCTCCACCTGGCCAAGGCCACTCTTTCATTCTTGAACTTACTGTACATGAGGAAAATGGACTGTATTTATCTCTGTACCTTTCTGAGATGGTGTCAGAATTCCTTCATCTCATAGCTGAGGTTTAAAGGGTTAGGTACTATAACAATGCAGTAACAGGACTGGAAAGAGGATACTTGTTAGCTCCTAAGGGAATGCTACAGGTTAAATTGTTCATGGGTTTGGATGTCTGCCCAGTTTTCTTGTACCAGGTTTTAGTTTTCTGGAACATGGCTTGAGTCAATAACATAGGTTGAACATAAGAGAATTTGAGCAATTCCATTCGTCACTGCTTTCGTAAGAGTTAACTGTGTGGCAAGAACTAGGCACTGTTTGCTTGGATTTTTTGTGTGTGTTTCTAGGGAAAGGCTGCCAGTAGATCATTTTGTTCTGTTTTTCAGAATTTGGTTTTTCAAAGTAGTTGTTTATATCTATTAAATTGACTCAGCAAGTTAAGCAAATTTTACAAGTTAAATATCAAACTGCAAATCAACTTCAGTTTATTACTTAAGGCAGTGGTTCTTAACCTTTTTTGAGGTACCGAACCCACCAGTTTCATATGCACATTCACCGAACCCTTCTTTAGTGATAAATAAAATACGATTTTTTTTCCAAATTCAAGACATAGGTATATGTTTTTTTACTGGTGCACAAAATGAGCCGTGCATGAACATCACCTTGCTCAAAGAACAAAACCAACAAAGTGCATGAACTCACAACAAATTACGGTATTACTTTATTTTGGCCTCCGCGGCAGAGGCTTCTCTGAACCCCTGAGACTGACTCATGGAACCCCTAGGGTTCGATAGAACCCAGATTAAGAACCACTGACATAAGGATATTGACTGTCCACCTGTAAGTATAGATTTAGACAGTCTTTAAAATTCACTTGGAATATTTGCTTTAAATACTGTAAGTAAAATATGTAATATTCTAATTCTTATAAGAAATAGGAAGTTTTTTGTAGATGGGTGGTTTCTAGAAAGTCTGTGTGCCTGTCAATGTATTACATAATATTGAAGTATTATCTATCGAGTAGACAATTCCTGCTCCGTAGGGGTCAACAACTTTTAAATGTAATTGATAGGTGTGTCGCCTGACCTGGTGGTGACGCAGTGGATACAGCATCGGACTGGGATGCTGAGGACCCAGGTTCGAAACCCCAAGGTCACCGGCTTGAGTATGGGCTCATCTGGCTTAAGCGTGGGCTCATCGGCTTGAGGGTGGGTCATACACATGAGCCCATGGTCGCTGGCTTGAGCCCAGAGGTCACTCTCTTTGCTGTAGCCCCTCGGTCAAGGCACATATGAAAAAGCAGTCAATGAACAACTAAGGTGCCACAATGAAGAATTGATGCTTCTCATCTCTCTCCCTTCCTGTCTGTCCCTTTCTGTTTCTCTCTGTCTCTGTCACAGAAAAAAATTGATAGGTGTGTCAATTGATGGATTCTAGTCACTCTAAAAAACATTAGGGGAGAATGCATTTTATGTCCTCAATTGTAAATTATTCTAATGTCTTATTTTTTTATTCAGTGAGAGGAGGGGAGGCAGAGACAGACTGCTGTGTATGCCCTGATGAGGATCCACCTGGCAAGCCCACTAGGGAGCAATGCTCTGTCTGGGGCATGGCTCCCTTGCCAGCAATGAAGCTCTTCTTAACGCCTGAGGCAGAGGCCAGGGAGCCATCTTTAGCGCCAGGGGCCAACTTGCTCCAATCTAGCCATGGCTGCGGGAGAAAAAAAGAGAGAGAGAAACTAGAGGGGGTGGGGGTGGAGAAGTAGATGGGTGCTTCTCCTGAGTGCCCTGACTAGTAATCCATCTCGGGACATCCACACACTGGTTTGATGCTCTACTAGTGAGCCAACCAGCCAGGCACATTTTCACTTTTTTTCAACATGTTAACTTGAAAATAACAACTCATGGAACAGTTGCAAAAAGAGCACCACAATTACCTTTATACTCTATGTGGAGTTAGCATTTGTTAACATTTTGATATATTTACCTTAAGATATTTCTTAAACATGCCTACTTTCTCTCCACTCTCTATTTCTTTCTCTCACACTGTCACTCACACATAAACACACACACACTTAATCATTTGAGAGTTGTAGATGTCATTTAACCCAATCTTATAAAGGCATGCTCTTATCCTATTCTCTTATCATATATCTACAACAGGGGTGCCCACACTTTTTCAGCTTGCGAGCTACTTATAAGATGACCAAGTCAGAATGATCTACCTACAATAAAAATGCAAAACTTAAATTTATTTCTTCTATATTATCATTATTTAAGTTACTATTATTACTATTTAATATTGTGTATTCTTCTTTCACCTTTCTCCTTCTCAGCTCTCTTTTCGGAGGAAAGTCAATGTCATAGTTTTTATGAACAGTCCGAAAAAGCCGCTCCACATTTCCCTTCTTTGGAATAGCAATGGCACACAGACAGATGAGGCAAACGCACTTAGAATATGACATAGTGGAAAAACTCCCCTCCCATTCTGTATGAAAGTGGTAGGTTTTAGGCTTCTTACTGGGACCAGCTACGGCACTCATTTTTATACCCTTTTTTGTATTTAGTTTAAATAAATTGAAGGCTAACTACGCAGCAATGTAACTGAACAAGTTAGCGCGGTTTAACGCACATGCATAGGGTGTCATAAGTTCAGACGTTACATTGGCTACCCTGTATGCCAATCAAAAGACAAATGTCTTTTTAATGTCATGTGATGTACCCACACTCCCTTCACGATTGACCAGTAGATCGCGATCGACGTATTGAGCACCCCTGATCTACAATATATCATGTATCTACAATACTATTATCATACCCAGGGGATTTAGCACTAATATAATCACTATTAAAATACAACCTATATTCACATTTCTCCAGTTGTCCCAATAATGTTTGTTTTAGCAATATTTTTATTTTTTACCCTTTCAGGATCCAGTCAAGAATCACACATTGCATTTAGTTGTCATGTTTCTTTAATTTCCTTTACTGTAAAAATTGTTTCCTAGACTGTCACAGAAAAAAATTGATAGGTGTGTCAATTGATGGATTCTAGTCACTCTAAAAAACATTAGGGGAGAATGCATTTTATGTCCTCAATTGTAAATTATTCTAATGTCTTATTTTGTGACAAATGATATTTTTAAGAATCTAGGCCAGTTGTTTTGAAATATATTCCTCAGTTTGTATTTGTCTAATTATATCTTCATGGCTAGATTCAAATTAAACATCTTTTTGACAGGATTGCTATAAGGATTGTGTCTTTCTTAGTATATCACATCATTATTGGTGCTGTTAAATAGGATAACTTGATTAGATTGATGTTTGTCAAATCTCACCATATCCTCTTCCCAACAACCTGCCACTTAGTGGTGGTTACAGTGAATCTTTCAGGATAAAAACTCCCTTAAAAATTTCCCAGTACACAGTTCATTTAGGACTTCATAAAAAATAGATTTAGACACTCCTTGAATAAAGGAAGACCTAACATATATGTATTGGCATTTATTCTTTTTAGCTGAGTTTTAAAATAATTATTATACTAATAAAAGAATCAATGAGTAGGTCAGCTTCTGTCAGCCAGAGTCCACAGAATACAGTACCTATTTAAACTTCCTTTGTGCTACTGGTACCAAAACAGAGGCTTATTAAAATAAACATGGGAGAGAATTTTCCTCCTTTGGTTCTAGAAAAGAATGGTGATGTTTTTGTTTTTATGTATTAATAATATTGACTTGGGCAATGAGATAATAGCTTGGAAGAGCCAGGGACAAATTTCTTAGGGCATGGACATTCTGCATAACAGGAAGGGCCATGATTTGGAAATGAAGTTATAACAGAGACACCTGGGATGGATCCATTAGCCTGGCCCTGGAGGAAAAATAACATTTGTTTTTTTCCCCAGCCCAGTTTGTTCCAGTCAGGCCTGTCTTAGTTGTTGTGTATTTTAGGGCACACAGGGAGTGGTAACTCAATTTCAAGCAAAGATAGGAGGAAGCTTTGTGGGCTGACTTCCTAATTAAGTAGACAAAGATGACATGTGATTTGATTTGTCAGTTTCAATTTTTAAATGACCTGTATCACATGCAATAATTATGCATTCTCCTTTCTGTGGTCAGCTCCTTTTAAACATGACGTTTTTTTGTGACCTGAGTGCAGTTGTGGTCATTTGGGCAAAGCAACACTTTAGTGAAATCCCAGTTATTTGTTGAACTACTAGTAGCATCTGGTAGGCTTCATATGCTCCTTTAATTACAGTGCTGACATCTCTGTGCTAATGACCAAGGCCTAGGTTGTATCCTTGTTTTAATCACCTACTAGTTTTGCTTTATTTATTGAGTGGGGAAATTGCCCATCTGTTTGACCCATGTTTTTGAAATTTTGTACCATTTTCATTATATATTCTCACTCCTGGTTTAAGGACATACAGTAGTCTTTGTTGTTTATTATGTTAAGCCCAGACTCCTTCCTGAATTTTTAGGATTTTTTTTTTTTTTTAAGAATTTCTTGCCTGACCAGGCAGTGCAGTGGATAGAGCGTTGGACTTGGATGCGGAGGACCCAGGTTCAAGACCCCGAGGTCGCCAGCTTGAGCGCAGGCTCATCTGACTTGAGCAAAAAGCTCACCAGCTTGGACCCAAGGTCGCTGGCTCAAGCAAGGGGTTACTCGGTCTGCTGAAGGCCCACGGTCAAGGCACATATGAGAAAGCAATCAATGATCAACTAAGGTGTTGCAACGAAAACTGATGATTGATGCTTCTCATCTCTCTCCGTTCCTTGTCTGTGTGTCCCTATCTATCCTTCTCTCTGACTGTCTCTGTCCCTGTAAAAAAAAAAAAAAAAAAAAGCTTTATTGATTTTACAGAGAGGAGGTGGGGGTGGGGAGCAGAAAGTATCAACTTTAGTTGTTCATTGATTTCTTGTTGTATGTGCCTTGACTGGGCAAGCCCAGGGTTTCAAACTGGTAACCTAATCATTTCAGGTCAAATATCTCTACTGTGCCACCACAGGCCAGGCTTGAATTTTTGGATTCTGCATTACCAGTTTTCATTTGTTCAGTCCATTCTTACTTTTTACAATTCCAGTTATCTTCTACTTCAGTTAGGCTTATTACTGTGTGATGTTAAGCATGTTTTTAAGTCTTTCAGCCTCAGTTTCATCATCTATAAAGAAGAAATCATAATAGCTCTGACATCACAGGATTTTTTAAAATAAGAATTGAGATATCATTTAAAAATCATAGCCTCCGTTTAGATTAATAAGTATCAGAACTATGTTACACTTTTAAAATTTGTTGTCTGTTTCCATCCTTGTACGAGCTTTCTGGGTTAGGAATAAGTGGTGGTGGGGATAGTAGTACAGGTAGCAGTGATAATTAGTGACATAAAGTGCTGTGTTCCAGGTACTTTACATGTTTCAGTTTAATCCTGTAAACCAGAGGTCCCCAAACTACAGCCAGTGGGCCAAATTGTGGCCACCTGAGGCCATTTATCCAGCCCCCGCCGACTTCCGGATGGGGCACCTTTTTCATTGGTGGTCAGTGTATGGAGTACTGTATATGGCAGCCCTCCAAGGGTCTGAGGGACAGTGAACTGGCCCCCTGTGTAAAAAGTTTGGGGACCCCTGCTGTAAACAATCTAAGAGTGTGGTACTATAATTGCTATTTTATAGGTGAGGAAATTTAAGCACAGAGAGGTACAATACTGCCGAAATTTGCATAGCCTGTGTGTAGTCGAGTTGGGTTTAAAATCCAGGCTATGCTTTCAGATACTAGTTTATCCTCATTTTTTGTTTGTTTGCTTTAGATGGGGAAACTTAGAAGGGTTAATTAATTCACTAAAACTCATATACTTGGTAAGTAGCTGAGCCATAGTATGAACCCAGATCTGTCTGATTTCAAAACTGTTCATAATTTTCATGCTATACTTCCTGATATGATATTGTAAAATGGATGAATTATGATTTAATGCAAGTCACATTGTTGTGCTCATTCATAAATGAAAGATGACATTTTGCCCTGATTAACTGTTACACAGTGGTGACATGCTTTTGACTCCTGCTTGGACACATGAATGGTACCTGTTGAACTGATATAGAAGATCAACATCATTGTTAGAGTTTTGTAGATATCTGGCTGGATTTCTGACACTGCTGGAATTCCCAGTGGTGATGCTAGTGTTAAGGATCCCATATCCGTGATTCAGCAAGAGGACTTGCGCCCAAGATGTCAATAGCTGATGGTGCTGGGAAGAGGCCATGGCTATGGGATGGATGAGACAGCACTGTTTCTCCAGTAAATTCTAGCACCCTTACACTGTTTATTGATCCCCCACCCCTGGTGTTATAACTGACTTCCCCCTATGTCTGGCTTCTCTTAACTTTACCTACATAGAGTAGGGATAAGTAGTCTTTCAGTCACCTACTCTATGATGGATGTGTGATATACTATGGCTATAAAAAGGAAGGTATGCTCTGAAATTGTCCAGTACCAGATAAGCCAGTAGGACTTGGGATGTTTCTCCTAAAGATTGTAGTCCCTAAATTCCTGAACTGGACTACAGACTACAGACTAATTTTGACAGAGGAATTATTTCACACATATTTATCACACAAAAGGATATGATCCCAGATTATGATAATTTACTTTCTTTTGCAGGAAGGATGCCAATTCTGCGCTGCTCAGTAACTACGAGGTAAATAGCTATGCAGTATTTTCCTCTCTGAGAGTTTGTTTGCTTCTGATGATTATTGAATTCATTGTGGTTAGAAATGACTGAATTAATTTGGATTTTCCACTTTAAAATAGGACAGATGGTATCATGTGGTGGACCTTGGAATAGTCTAAGCTTGATAAATTACAGTAGTTCAGGAATGTTGGGACGACTTTAGTATATAGTAGGCAACCTTGTGAAAGTTGCCTACTATATACTAAATGTGAAAGTTTTAGATATTCATTTGGGATGCCTGCATGGGATGTAAGCATCTATTTTGGAACTGTTTGTCAGAAAAAGTTTCCATTAAAATATGTATGGTTTTTTCTTAATTACCACTCTTTTCCTATAAAATACTTTTATTTCATTATTTTAATCCTAATAGTCTCATAATTATTAAAATTTTCATTTTGAAAATGAGAGCTTAGTTGACTCAGCATTATGAATAATTTAGTAAGAACTAACAGGTTGGGAATTTTGGGGTTTGCATTGCTGGGGAAGAGAGGAAAAAGGGAAAGAGATTGGTGAGAGGGGAGACACAACATTATTTTTGCTATCCTTCCATTTTGCCTGGATCTTGTTTGGTACTAGCAAACCATCTGATAGGTTAATTCCAGGTGTAGAAAGAACCACTCATACATACGTTCATTGTCAATCCTTCATATGCCAGAGTCTGAACTCATAAAGACTTGTAGGAGATTTAGGTCTCCACTGGGTGATAATATGTATGGTAGTAGAATTACAAATAGCCGTATTCCTCTCTCCCTTAAGATTCATCTTAAATGGTTGTGGCTTATAACAGGAAGGACATGGCTGTTGGTCAAGCCATTGGCTTTTAGGAACCTCCTTGCCCAGTTTGGACTCTGCTGTTTGGGTGTGTTATCCATTAAAGAAACATTGACTGCATTAATTGGGTCTCATGCGACTATTTCTGAAAATGACAGGCAGGTGAAGAGTTGTATTGTATCTAGTAATGGTCTGTGAATCTATGCTTCAGTCAATTTTTTGCTATAATCTCTGAAACAGGAAAGAGATGGATGTACTCCCTACACCCTTAACATTAATGCACGTGTTTCTCTGTTGGGGGAACGTTTACCCATAATGTTCTATATAGCATTTTTTCCCTTTTTTTTTGTAACTGTTCACAAAAATTAGGGGATACTCCAGTACTTTCAGCCTTTTGTATAGTGTATTTTTACCAATGAAATAAAAGTTGGTTTTGTTTTCATTTGCATAATTGAACAACTCTCTTTAACTTGTCATTTGCTTTTCTGATGTTCTTGTTTAATTAAAAAATATCAAATGCTTGTTTTTTATCACTTCATATTCATTTTGAAATATCCCCTAATTTTTGTGAGCAGTATATATTTTAGCACTTGCTTCATAATTTCTCTTTCCCAAATATACTAGATTTTTATATTAGAGAAATGGAATCCATTTTCTAAAAAAATTATTTATTTTAGGAGAATTTACTTCTAAATACTCAAAATATTTTTGAGATCAGAGGCTATCAGAGAGATGGTATATTGGTAGGAAACATTTGAAATATTTTAACTAATCTAATGAATTTGAATTATTTGACTTAGATTTTAAAAAAGCATTTTAAAAATGTCACATACTTTTTGGATTCATATTTGCTCTAATGCAGGAGTTGGGGGGAGGGTTTATGAGAATAAAAGAGATACTGTTTATCTTCAAAATCATTGACCTCGGAATAGATACATTTCTCAAACATCTCTATAAAAATCTGTTATATGTCTCTTCCTAGGTGTTCCAGTTACTAACTGATCTGAAAGAGCAGCGTAAAGAAGTTGGAAAGAATAAACACAGTTCTGGGCAACAGAACTTGAATACTATTACCTATGAAGTAAGCCGAGGCTTCTGGAGGTCTATCTGAACTACCACTGAGGGAGTTGGTTTATTCTGCCCCCAAGTCAGGGTTGCCTATTATATGATTTGAACAGTTGTACTATATTCCTGTTTTTATTCTTTTTATAAAAGTGGAAAGAGTTTGGCCAATTGTGAGGGTTAGCCAACTGCAGAATTAGAGGGATTAGTCTATAAGACTGCTCTCTGCCTGACTGGTGGTGGTGCAGTGGATAAAGCATTGACCTGGGACGCTGAGATTCCATGTTCGAAACCCTGAGGTCTCTGGCTTGAGCACAGGTTCATCTGGCTTGAGCTCAAGCTCACCTGCTTAAGCGTGGGGTTGCTGGCTTGAGTGTGGAATCAGACATGATTTCATGGTCACTGGCTTGGGCAAGGGGTCATTGGCTCAGCGGGAGCTCCCCAGTCAAAGCATATACGAGAATCAATCAGTGAACTAAGGTGGTGCAATTATACGTTGATGCTTTTCTTCTCTCTCTCTCTCTTTCAAAAAAAAAAGACTGCCCACACTTCCAGTATATGTGCTGCTGAAGGGAGCACTGCCCTCACTTCTAACACCAGTTTCAAGTTGGGTCCCAAGACCACCCTCAGATTCAGTAATTTTCTTGAAGTGCTCATAGAACTAACTGAAAGCTATCATATTCACGGTTACTGTTTATCACAGGGAAAGGGTATAGAGAAAATTGGCCAAGGGAAGAAGCCAATAGGGCAGATTCCAAGAGAAATATCAAATACAGAACTTCATTGTTCTTTTAATGTAGCAGTTTGTGACAATATGCACAGAATATTGCCAACCAGGGAAGCTTATCTGAGCTTTAGTGTCCGGAGATTTTATTGGGGCTCTATTACACAGGCATGATTGAATGATTAATATCCCATGTAGTTCATCTCGGGCTCCAGGCTGAATGTTACTGTTTGAACCAAAGTCTCTATCCTAAGTCACAGTGTTGAGACTATCCTGTCTGATCTAAGACCGAAGACAAAGATACTCCTATTAGCTGTAACTTCCAGTTACAGTGTTGAGACTATCCTGTATGATCTAAGACCGAAGACAAAGATACTCCTATTAGCTGTAACATCCCAAGGGTCTGGAGATTACCTCCCAGAGCTGAATTCAAAGGCCAGAGACCTTTTCCTTGTGTGATACCAAATATTTTGTTTCTTAAGCTTTACTGATTTTAGAGAGAGAGAGAAAGTGGGGGAAGGGAGAAACAGGAAGCAAACATCAGTTCATAGGAGTTGCTTATCATATGTGCCTTGACCAAGTAAACCCAGGGTTTCAAACTGGCAACCTCAGCATTCCAGGGCAATGCTTTATCCACTGCGCCACCACAGGTCAGGCAGTGCCAAATTCTTTATTACACAAAAAAGTGGTACTTAGTCTAGAAAACGTGGAACGTACCAAAAATCATAAAGGAGAAAGTCAAAGTAATTCATAATCTTGGTATCTAGTGAACGTTTTGCTGCATTCTCACTCAGCCTTATGCTTTGTCCTTAAAAAAGAAAGTTTAAGCCATTATATTTATTATAGGTGGTGTTTGATTTTGTGTCTGTTATTTTAATTTGTTTTCTTGCAGTTTCCTTCCTGTTTTGGTTTTGTCTCTAGAGGATTTGGTTGTAATTTTTTTAACTTATCTTTTCAAGATATTAATAAACTTGAATGAAGTGATCATAATCCCTTTTAAGGAAAATAAGGGGTTTAGCACTTCTGTCACCATTTCTCCTCATTCAGTTTTGTTCATCTCATGTCTTTAAAATGCCATAAGTGATTCTTGTGCTTTTACTTTATATAGCTCATCTCTTTCAAAGAAGAAGAAAATATTTGTTAGTGATTGGTTTTATTAATAAACTCTAAAACTGTCAAGTACTTCTAACTACACACTAATCAGTTTAAGCTCACTTCCACTCCTTAAGTTCTTGCTTTTAATTCATGGTGCCTTAAGGAAGGTTATTGTGATACTGAATGTTCTGAGACTTTTTATATCCGAGAATATATTTCTGGTGTTCTTCATGTGAATGACAACTCATCTGAATATGGAGTTCTTGTGTTTAATTTTTATTTTTCAGGGCTCTGTGCATTAATTGATCTATTAGTAGTTGTTGTTATGGAAGAGGAGGAGTATGAGAGCAATCTGATGTTCGCACTTTTGAGAAACTACTTAGATGCTGAGGTTACTGTTTATTTTTCAGGTTCGAAAGTCTTCTCAAATAATGTCTATGTGGGGTTCCCTTTAAAAAACAAACCCCTTTTCATTTTGAAATAATTTTACTCTTACAGAAGAGTTTTTTTTTTCCCCAGGGACAGAGAGAGAGTCAGAGAGAGGGATAGATAGGGACAGACAGACAGGAACGGAGAGAGATGAGAAGCATCAATCATTAGTTTTTCGTTGCTGTTGCGACACCATAGTTGTTAATTGATTGCTTTCTCACATGTGCCTTGACTGCGGGCCTTGAGCAGACTGAGCCACCCCTTGCTGGAGCCAGCGACCTTGGGTCCAAGCTGGCGAGCTTTTGCTCAAGCCAAATGGGCCTGTGCTCAAGCTGGTGAGCTCGGGGTCTCGAACCTGGGTCTTCCACATCCCAGTCCAACGCTCTATCCACTGCACCACCGCTTGGTCAGGGCATTCCTATTATTTGAAGATTGACTTCCACTGAAGACATTTGTTTTATAGATTTTTGAAATAGAATTTTAGAATGCTAAATTTTAGCCGTTGCTTTCCCTTTTACTCATTTGGACTTGCTCCCCCCTCTTTTTTATTTTTTGTAGACATTGAAATACATATCAAAAACACCGTGCAGGCACCAGAGTCCTGAGATTGTCAGGGAATTTCTCACAGCAATGAAAAGCCACAAGTTGACCAAGTAAGTAAAAATTGTCTTATGTAGAACGAGTGACATATAATGAAAATAACTTACAAAGGCCACTCTTAGCAACTGTGTATTTGTATTTAGTTGCATTTTGAATTCTATCTAATGACCCTCAGTGTGCTCTGTTAAAGTAGTGTTATGGTATTGTAGATGCGGGCGTAGTGGGGTTTTTAAATCTCACAGTTTTTTTTTTTGAGTCCCAGTTTTATTTCCTGACTCATCACCTCCTCTCAGCATCCAGACCAAATTGGTTGAAAAATGGGGTTCACAAATTAAACTGCTTTTCATGCAGTCAATTAAGTCATTTGACATTTTGTGCTTGCTTGGGGCAAAAGTGACTTGATAATATTCTTCCTGCTTTTTTAATGCCCAATTATTTTTCTTGGTGACTTTCTTGAATAAGGTAAGCTTGTAGAAATTAAAAACATTAAGAATTAGCTCAAGATATGATATGAGAAAAATCCTACCACTAGTCTTTTAGAATACCAGAGTTGATAAATTCCAAAAGTTGTCATTTCATTCAGGATAATCGATAATTTTCTTTAGGAGAAACCATTTGGAGTTATTTCAGGCACCCACTTGATACACTATCAGTAAACTAAGTGCACTTTTCCCCTTATCTCTCTTCTCCAACTCTGAAGACAAATATGTTTTAAATGTGTGAGTGTATGTGTATAGTTTGTCTTTTTTTTAATTGTAAAATGCACAGAATATAAAATTTATCATCTTAATATTTTTAAGTATACAGTTTATTGGTGTGTTGAATATATTTACATTATTGTGCAACCAATATCCAGAACTTTTTAATCTTGCAGAACTAAAACTTTATACCTATTAAACAACTCTATTTCTCCTTCATCCCAGCCACTGACAACCATTTTTCTGTTTTCTGTTTCTATTAATTTGACTACTCTAGATATCTCTCACAAGTAGAATCATACGGTAGTTGTCTTTTTAAAAAATACCTGAATATTGTTTTATATATATTTACCATTTTAACCATTTTTAAGTATGCAATTCAGAGGCATTAGATACATTCATGTTGTTGTACAAGCATCACTGCCATCTATCTATAGAACAGATTAAACAAATGGCTCCTCATTTCTTACCTTCTAGCGCCAGTCTGCTTTCTGTCTCATGAATTTGGCTAATCACCTCATATGAGGGAATCATATAGTATTTGTACTTTTGTGTCTGACTTACTTATTTTAGCATTATGTCTTCAAAGTTCATCCATTTGTAGTGTGTGCCAGATATCCCTTTATTTATTTATTATTTTGAGAGAGAGGAGAGAGAGAGAGGAAAGGGGAGGAAGAGTGAGAAGCATCAACTCATAGTTGTTTCTTGTATGTGCCTTAACCAGGCAAACCCGGGGATTTGAACTGGTGACCTCAGCATTCCAGGTTGATGCTTTATCCACTCTGCCACCACAGGCCAGGCACATTTCCCTTCTTTTTGAAGGTTGCACACAATATTCCATTTTATGTTTATACTATATCTACATATATACTTCCCACCCTTCTGTGGTGGCTGAAGGTATCAAATTAGAGCAGGAGCAGGCATTCTACCTGAATGAGTCCTTTGCTAGATTTTTTAAATTTTTATTTTTTGATTTTATTTATTCATTTTAGAGAGGGGACAGAGAGAGAAAGAAAGTGGGGAGGAGCAGAAAGCATCAACTCCCATATGTGCCTTGACCAGGTAAGCCTGGGGTTTCGAACTGGTGACCTCAGCATCCCAGGTCGATGCTTTTACCCACTGTGCCACTGCAGGTCAGGCTCCTTTGCTAGATTTTTATCAAGAGGTGAGAGTCTTGAGAATTTTGCCTTTAGAAATCATTGAAACCCTTGTGTTTTCCAAGTGGTACAGGTAATGCCTTGGTGTGTAAGATGGTTTTAGGTGGTACAATAAACCACTTTTGACATGGTATTTTATTTAGATTTCATTAAATTTATTTTAAGGTATTCTCTTGAGTTAATATTTGCATACTGTATAATTTTCGATTTTCTTTGTCTTTTGTGATGCTACACACACTCACTTAGTGACATAGTTTGAGAAATAGTATGAGAAACTGGATCACTTTCTTTTTTTCAAATAAATTTTTTTATTGTGGTAAAGTATGTGTAACATGCCTGACCTGTGGTGGTGCAGTGGATAAGGCGTCGACCTGGGAACACTGAGGTCGCCAGTTCAGAACCCTGCACTGGTCTGGTCAAGGCACATGTGGGAGTTGATGCTTCCAGTTCCTCCCCCATTTCTCTCTCTTTGTCTCCTCTCTAAAATGAATAAATAAAAAGAAGTGTTTAAAAAAAAAAAAAAGTATGTGTAACATAAGATTAGCCATCCTGACCATTTTTAAATGTACAGTTCAGTGGTACTAAATACATTCATAATATTATGCAACCATCACAAACATCCATCTTCATCTTGCAAAACTGAAACACTATACCCATTAAAATATAACTCTTTATTCTTTCCTCCATCCAGTCCCTAGTTTAACATCCTAAAGTTATAATACTCTTAATTTGAATTTATACTTGTTAAAATGTAATAACATATAAAAACTCTGCTTCTTTATAGCTTTATTTTCATCCCTTTCAGTTGCTAATAAAACAATTATATTTTTAAACATATGTGTCCTAAAACATAAACTAGTAATTATTTTAGGTTATATTAAATTATGTAGAAAGCAAAAATAGAGTTACAAATCATTGTTACAATACTAGCTTTTATAATTGCCTGTGTGTTTAAATAAAGATACTTAATTTTTCATACAGCTTTGAGTTACTGTCTAGTAGGCTTTCATTTACAATGCAGGATTCTATTGAGTATTTCTTCTAGGGCAATTCTAGTGATAAACTCCCTCAGCTTTTGTTTATCTGGGAATGTCTTAATTCCTCATTTTTTGAAGGGCAGTTTTGCTGGATATGATTCTTGCTTGAGAATTTTTTGTTTTAAAACTTTGAATATACAGGTTTCACTCTTTATCTGAAAGAAAAGCATTTCTGTGCCACCATTTTGTAAGTTGAAATGGTATAAAGTGATGAGTATCCCTCACTTTCTGAATGTTCATATAGAAATGCTAGCTTTTACACTATTTCACATTAATGAAAGACCTACAGTGCCACTTTCTTATTAAAGGTGAAAACTCTCTTTGGATTTCTTTTGTTTAGCAAAAACAGTACTAATGTAGGTCTTTTATAAAACAAAGTGTTGTACTATAACATGAACTTTCAGAAAGTGGAGGATACCTCTAATTGGACTGCTTTCTGGCCTCCAAAGTTTCTGATTACAAATCTGCTGATGATCTTAATGAGGACCCTTTGTGTACGACAAGTTCTTTCTTGCTGCTTTTAAGATTTTCTCTTTGTCTTTCAAAAGTTTGATTATAATGTGTCTCTGTGTCTGAGTTCATCTTGTAATTTATTGAGCTGCTTGGATGTTTATATTCATGTATTTCATCAAATTTGGGAAGTTTTCAGCCATTATCTGTTAAAATATTCTCTGCCTCTTTCTCCTCTTTTCCTTCAGGGACTTCCAAAATACATATGTTGGTCTGCTGCATGGTGTTCCACAGATTCCTTAGGCTCTTTTTACTTCAGTCTTTTTTTTTCTGTTTCTCAGATTCAGTAATTTCCATTGTTCTATCTCAGGTTTGCTGATTCATTCTTCTGCCTGCTCAAATCTGCCTTCAAGTCTCCTCTAGTGAGGTTTTCATTTCAGTTACTATACTTTTCAGCTCCAGAATTGTTTTAGTTTCTTTTTTGTTCCTGTCTCCTTATTGATATTTTCTTTGTGTATACTCACATTCACACACACACACACACATATATATATATATATGTATATATATATATATATATAATTTAACTGATTTTTAGAGAGAGAGGGAGAGAGAGAGACAGAAACATCTGTTTCTGTATGTGCCCTGATTGGGGATTGAACCAGCATCTTCTATGTGTCAGGATGATGCTCTAACCAACCAAGCTGTCTGGCCAGGGCCTTATTGATATTTTCATTTCTTCATACTTTATTTTCTTGGTTTTATCCAAATATTTCTTTAGCTCTTTGAGCATCTTTAAAATAATTGTTTCAAAGCTGTTGTCTAGTAGGTCTGCCATCAGGTCTTTTTCAGGGACACTGTCTGTTGATTTATCTTTTTTCTTTGAATGGGACATACAATTCTATTTTATCATATATATTGTGATTATTTTTTATTGAAAACAAGACATTTGATTTAATAATATAACCGTTTATTATTTGCTTTTTTTTTATTGTAGATTAACTCTGTGCCAAGGAACTGCCTGAGATACAAACTCAAGATCTCAGGTCTTTTCTGAGCCTGCCCCTTTCCCTAAGTATGCGCAAGCACTTTCTAATTTTTCCCATATATGTGGGTGTTTGTTTATTTGTTCGTTTTTTAAACAATCTCTTATATGGTGTCTGAAGTTTATGGAAAAAAGAGTAAAATGAATGGTAGGGAATAAAAGGACACTGGCCCTTTAAATCTAGAAGTCACTTCAGCTGGAGGTGTGGGGGTGAGCTTGTAGCAATAGGGGGAGGTGGAACATCAAAGGCTATAGCCCCTTTGCTTGCATGCACCTCTCATCAGAAGCAAAGATCCTTGACTAGAGCAGAGATCCTTGATATTTGGAGGACGGGTCCTTTTTGCCTTGTCTGGCTTCACAAGCTGTATATAAGCTGCTCCAGGAACATGTGCATAGCTGCCTGCCACTGGAATTAGAAACTGCTACTGTGCTAAAATCTAAAATCGAGGGAAGTTAACTACAATTTGTCTTCAGAGCATTCCCCTGAAGTTGCAAATCTTCAGTGAACTCCAGGGTTTCAAAATAGTTAACATCAGATTCTGCCAAGTACAGCTTTTGTCTAGATGGGGAGACTGACTCCTGGTACTTCCTACTCTATTACCTCCCAAAATCATCTCTCTCTCTCTCTTTTCTACAACTTTATGATTTTATTTTTTATTATTTTATTTTATCTTTTAAAATTTATTCATTTTAGAGAGGAGAGAGAGTGAGAGAGAGAGAAGAGGGGAAGAGCAGGAAGCATCAACTCCCATAAGTGCCTTGACCTGACAAGTGCAGGTTTTGAACTGACGACCTCAGCTTTCCAGGTCGACAATTCATCCACGGCGCCACCACATGTCAGGCCACAACTTTATGTTTTTAGATCTGATTAATTTTAGAGAGAGGAGGAGAGAAAGGCAGAGGGGGTAAGGACTAAGGAAGAATCAGCTTACAGCCACCTCTCACATGTGCCTTGACTGGGCAAGCCCAGGGAGTTGAACTGTCAACCCCAGTGTTCCAGGTCCACACTATCCACTGTGCCACCAGAGGTCAGGCTTGTAATGTATTCTGCATTTCAGTTGTACTCTTCATTTCTGACTGGTTTTTTTATGCTGTTGAAGTTCCTTGATCATCCTTATGTTTGAACTCTTACTGTTTTGAACTCTGTATCAGATAGATTGCTTGTCTTCATTTAATTAGTTGTGTTTTTTTTTTTTTTTTTAATGGAGTTTTCTCCTATTCTTTCATTTGGGGCATGATTTTTTGTCTTTCCGTTTGTTTCTACACTTGATCTTAGCCAAAAGGCTGAGATGCGATGCTGTGTTTGTTTCTATGTATGAGGTAAGATAGTTATGTCTCCCTGTCTTGGTAGAGTGGCCTTATGTTGTAGGTGTCCTGTGAGGCCCAGTGGCACAGTCTCCCTGGTCAATCGAGCTGAGTTCTCTAGGCGTGTTTCTTGTGTGAGTTTTTGTACCCTCCTGTTGTAGTTGAGTCTTGATTACTATTTGGAGGGTTTGATTCTCAGACCAGTTAATTTGGTTGTGACTACAGTAGACAACTGTTTTGTGGGGCATCACCTCTGTGTAGCAGGATTCGCTTTAGTGAGGCTTTGGTGCCTTCTGTGTCTCCCTGAGTATGCTGTTTGTGGAAGTGGTTGGGTGATGCTCTGATGTGGTCTGAAACTGGTCACCAAGTTCTTGGTTCTGGGGCTTCTTGAGAGGTGCAGGCCAAGGTAAGCTGCTGCCTGTACCCTGCCTGGGGTCACCTGCTATGAGCCATAGTGATCTGCAGTTGGTTGCCGCTTCTCCTGGGCTTGGAGTTGGCCAGGAGAGGCAAAGCTACAAACAGGGAATGGCTGCTGCTTAGTGTGGGACTTCTCTTCCTGGTCCCGGGGCTGCTTTTCAAGATGTATAGGGCACACTGAGGCCAGATGCTGCGTGTTTGGGGTTTATGAACCTTTGAGAGATTTTAGGAAAGTCTGGGGCATGAGTCAAGACAGGCTGTTTGTAAGAAAAAGCCACTGAAGTGGCTTGGGTTGACCCAGCAGTGGGATTTTGGGGCCCTTTTTTGTCTCTTGTTACAACCTTTGTTTTAAAGTCTTATTTTGTCTGTTATATGTATTACTACCTCAGCTTTTTTGTTGTTTCTATTTTTATGAAATATTTTTTCTATCCTTTTACTTTCAGTCTATGTATGTCTTTTGATCTGAAGTGAGTTTTTTGTAGATAGCATAAAGGGTCTTGTTTTGTTATCCATTTGGCCATCATATGTCTTTTTATTAAGCATTTAATCCCTTTACATTTAAAGTAATTTTTGATAGGTACATAGTTATTGCCTTTTCATTATTCATATTGTTTTTCTTTCTGTTCTAGAAGTTCCTTTAACATTTCATTTAATACTGGTTTGGTGGTAGTGAACTCCTTTAGCTTTTTCTTGTTTGGGAAGCTCTTTGTTTCTCTTTCAATCCTAAATGATAGCTTTGCTGGGTAGAGTATTCTTGGTTGTAGGTCCTTGCTTTTCATCATTTTGTTGTTGTTATAAGAATTTAACAAAACCACATGAATGAAACACTTAATCTGTTTCCTTGAGCATGCCTGATAATGAAAATATACTACACGGTATAGAAAGAATAAAATATAATTTGGGCAGAGAAGATTGAGTGCAACTGATTGAAAAGGGGGCACAGAGACCAGGAAAGTTTTGAAAAATGCTTAGCCTGCAGCAGGGTCTCCATAAGGTTAGTTTCTCTCATATTTCCAAGATTAAGCTCCTTGTATGTAAAAACTTTGTTATTTCTCTTTAAGCATGCTGAACTTCAAGAACATTATTTTGCATAAAGTAGATGCTCCAGAAAAGTGAGGGGATGCTTCAATTCAGTAGATCACACTTCTGTTTTCCTTTTGTCTGTGCTTCAGATGCACTTATTACAAGTTTTAAATACTTACGTGGTTCTCTAATTTTTTCAGGTTTGTTGGTGTGGCCTCCCCAAGCAGACAGTAAAATCCCTGGGGTCAAAAATACTATAGTTTACAGTTCGTACTCCACCACTGAATCAACTGTTTCATTTCAAAGTGAAATGGTGGTGTTTTGGCTGAGACCCAACTGCTCCCTGTGACCAAAGGATGGGCTGTTGAATCCTAATAAGGTCCCTTCCTAAACAAGCTATCTCACTGCAGCCCCTCCATCCATCCACAGCAGTCAGTAGGGTGACCAGCTATCCAGGTTTCCGTGAGAGGAGTGGGGACTAACCATACAGGATGCTGAAACCAGGAACGTCCAAAGCACACTGATGAGTTGGTCAGCCTAGTCACCAACTGTGACTGCTTGCACATTTATAGCTCTAAAATGTCTTTACAAACTGGTAATATTCAGTTATTTCCTGATTAAAAACGTTAGCTAGGTTGATGGAGACTCAGATATATCACTGCCTAAGCTTACGGGCTCTGCAAAGGAACAATGGCTTCTGCCAGCCCTTCTGTCTGGGAGAAAGCTGGCCCTTCAGCCCTCTTCTTAAAGCCAGATGATTCATTTCCTCTCCCTCTGTTTCTAGTGCCTTTCCAGCTTGTGCGCCAGCACTAGACTCAGAGCGAGCCAGTCCCTGCAGGCTATTTGAGAGGAACACCTGGGACTCCAGCGGCTTTAATCCCCACTGGTTTGCATAGCCAGAAGTTATTCTTCCTGGCACTGGAACCCTGGGTTGGTGGGCAGTCCTGGTTTGGGGCTGGGACTCCTCACTCTTCAGGGGGGACCTCCACGGTGAGATATCCCTCCCAATTTAAGGGGCCCCTGGGACAAAATCAAGAGTATTAACATTCACATTATAGGGGTACCAGAAGGAGAGGAGAGCAAGGAACTGAAAACCTATTTGAAGTACTAATGACAGAAAACTTCCCTAACCTGGTAAAGGAAATAGACATACAAGCCCAGGAAGTAAAGAGAGTCCCAAACAAGATGATCCCAAAGAGGCCCACACCAAGACACATCATAATTAAAATACCAAATATTAAAGAATCTTAAAAGCAGCAAGAGAAAAGCAGTTAGTTACCCACAAGGGGCTCATTGTCAGATGATATCTCAACAGAAACTTTACAGGCTAGAAGGGACTGGCATGAAATATTTAAAGTGACGAGGAAGATGTGAAGGCTCGGCATTGGGCTGTACGTTAGATGTGCCTGGTCCAGGAGAGATCTGTCTAATTTGGACTTTGCATGAGATCCTGTTGGGAAGAAACTGGCATGTAAGTTATCTCCTTTGGTGATAAATAAGCCTTCTTCTCTTGCTGTCTCACAGTACCCAGAGCTTAGGAGTCACCCCCAGCATTTCCTGCCTGTTGATCAGTGATGACAAAGGTCCTCCTGTAGTAGCGGTACTTTTTGACCCTCTGCTTAACTGCTGGGAAAGAGCGGAGTGTTGGAGAAGCAGAAGTCCCCAAGGTCCAAGAAGAGAGAGACCTAGTTGTATGTTGACAATCTTCCTCTAGACATCTCTGAGGTATTCTTCACTCTGTTAGGGACAGAGAGAGAGTCAGAGAGAGGGATAGACAGGGACAGACAGACAGGAACGGAGAGAGGTGAGAAGCATCAATCATTAGTTTTTTTGTTGCCGTTGCGACACCATAGTTGTTCATTGATTGCTTTCTCACATGTGCCTTGACCGCGGGCCTTCAGCAGACCGAGCAACCCCTGGCTGGAGCCAGCGACCTTGGGTCCAAGCTGGCGAGCTTTTGCTCAAAGCCAGATGGGCCCGTGCTCAAACTGGAGAGCTTGGGGTCTCGAACCTGGGTCTTCCGCATCCCAGTCCGATGCTCTATCCACTGCGCCACCTCCTGCTCAGGCTCCCTCCCTATTTTTAACTGCCACAGGTGGGTGTGGGACCATCTTGTTCCATGTTTCTGCTCCTCCTACCAGTCTTTATGTGGCTTTTTTATATCCTTAGATGTAGGACTTCTGGTCAGCTAGACCCCTGGTCGGCAAACTGCGGTTCGCGAGCCACATGCAGCTCTTTGGCCCCTTGAGTGTGGCTCTTCCACAAAATACCACTTGCGGGCGCTACCTCGATAAGGAATGTACCCACCTATGTAGTTTAAGTTTAAAATATTTGGCTCTCAAAAGAAATTTCAATCGTACTGTTGATATCTGGCTCTGTTGACTAATGAGTTTGCCGACCACTGAGCTAGACTTTGGATGGTTCTTGATGATGGTTGTTCTGTAGTTTAGTTGTAATTTTGAAGTGGTTATGGGAGGAGGCAAGTACAATGTTTCATCTACTCTGCCGTCTTGACCATTAATTCTTCCATTGTTGCCCTTCTGAGTTTCAGCATTCTCTAAATTTCTTGGCTATAGTCTCCATTTGAATTGATGATTAAACCAAGGTAAGCAAAATCATTAATAATTTCATGTCTACTTTTAATTGAATGGTTTATTCTGGAGCAGATTAACAAGTACATAGGTTATTCAGAAGCAAGCTATAGGCAGTGTTTTTCTACAACCAACCACTAGAGGGGGCTGGCAGGCTTCTTTCATTGTGGCTAGGGCCTGGCTCCTCCTCTGGGAGGTAGCCAACCATTGCAGCCCTTTGGAATTCATTTGGCCTCTGCATAGTGATCCAGGCGGCTGCTTGCCACGTATCATCAAGACTTGGACCATCATTTGCTAGCAGTGCAGTTTGAGACAGGAATCACATTTATAACAGAAACTGCTGAAGTGCTCTTTAATCATTATACCTGATTGTCAGTCAATAGAGTTTTTCTCTATTCTCTCAGGGAAAGGAGATTCAAGATACTAACTAGCCCTTAACTGGTCCAGTTCTAGTAGGGCAAACTGGAGTTTCACTAATTTGCTTAAATACCTCCATTACCAGAGTCCTTGAGGGAACCGTAGAAACACTGTGCTTTAGATTTCACAGCTTTATTCAGCAACGTGGTGGTATGAGACTCAACTTGAATTCACTTTGATACTAGGTGCCGAGTTATTTTTTATCATGCTAATTCCTGAGATCATTTGGTTCTTTAATCATTTCAACATTTTGCTTAGGGCATTTAGTTCTTAAGAACTGTAGCCAGGCTTGTAGCCCCAGGTCTCTTCCTGAGACCTCCCCCCTAAGATGTACAGCTGTGACCGTCAGGAATAGAGGAAAGACTTGCCTTTGAGACCCAATTTAGGCAGGTCTGTAAATAACTTTGGGTCTCTAAAAGGTACTCTCCTGTGCACTGATTACTTTTGGGATTTGGTATGATATTTGGGACATGTACCTCTAGGGCCAGCAAAGCTGAGAGTGGCAGGGTTGTCAGATTTGCCTAGTGCAGTGGTTCTTAACCTTTTTTGAGGTACCGAACCCACCAGTTTCAAATGCGCATTCACCGAACCCTTCTTTAGTGATAAATAAAATATGATTTTTTTTCCAAATTCAAGACGTAGGTATATGTTTTTTTACTGGTGCACAAAATGAGCTGTGTATGAACATCACCTTGCTCAAAGAACAAAACCAACAGAGTGCATGAACTCACAACAAATTACGGTATTACTTTATTCTGGCCTCCGCAGCAGAGGCTTCTCCGAACCCCTGAGACCGACTCATCGAACCCCTAGGGTTCGATAGAACCCAGGTTAAGAACCACTGGCCTAGTATCTGGAGTATGGTTACCGTGTCTGCTTTCTGAGCATGGAATCCTTCCCCCTGTCACCCCAGTGTTCAGCAGTTGTCTCTGCCTTGAACTTCTTTTGGAAACCTACCCTAGCCTTTTCTTTACTTTAGCCTTACATTTATCTCATGCAAGCTTTGTTTCAGTTGTTGGGGATACAAAGAGGTGAATGCAGTGTAACTGCTGTGGAAGTGGGGACACACTAGAGAAACACTGAAGTGTCAGAATTTGAGTATAACATTTTGTCCATAGAAGGTTACACTGGATTCAGTGTAAAGGAAGAGTCAACCCGGTGCAGGTCAGTTAATGCTTTCTAAGTAGGAGGTTCATGATGTGCTGAAGCGTGGAATCAGGAAGTAGCCTGATGCTTTCTTGTGTAATGCTTGCAGTAGTCCCCCTTATCCATGGGGGACACGTTCCAGGACCCCAGCGGATCACTGAAACCACAGAGAATACTAACTTACATAGCCGGTGTTTTTTCCTATGTATACATATGTAGTATAAACTTTAACTTATAAATCAGTTAGAGGGATTAACAAAAACTGATAATAAAATAGAACAACTATAACAATATACTATAATAAAAGTTATGTGAATGTGATCTCCCATTATCTTACTGTGTACTGTATGTCCAGTGTGAATACACTGGACAAAGGAATGATTCATGTCCTAGGCAGGGTGGAGTGGGATGACATATTTCATCACATACTTAGAATGGTACGCAATTTAGAACTTATAAATTGTTTCTCTTTGGAATTTTTCACTTAATATTTTCACACTGTGGTTGACTGAGGGTAACTGAAGCATGGAAAGCAGAACTGCAGATAAGGGGTGACTGCCGTACTTGGGATGAGTGATTGGGAAAATGAAGGCATATGAAACTAGGGGGACTGACAAAGACCGAGTGTCAGTGGGTTCTGGAAGCTGAGCTTAGGAAATTGAAGTTCATACCAAACCCTGTGGGGACACTGGGAGGATTATAAGCAGGACAATAAGATGATCAGATCTTCATCTTATTTAAAATATACTTTATTTGTGAGAGTGAAGATAGGTTAAAAAGTGATGAAATTGAAGTGGCTTGTAGAAATAAATGTAATCAGTAATTTTTATGACTAAATATAGGTAGTGGGTGAGAGGGAAAAGTCAAAGATGACCCTCGGGCCTGACCTGTGGTGGCGCAGTGGATAAAGCGTCAACCTGGAACGCTGAGGTCGCCAGTTCAAAAAATCCTGGGCTTGCCTGGTCAAGGCACATATGGGAGTTGATGCTTCCTGGTCCTCCCCCTTTCTCTCTTTCTCTCCTCTCTAAAAAATAAATAAAGACTTAAAAAAAAAAAATGACCCTCAGATTTCTGTCCTGAGTGTTAGGCTCTTAACATGGTGAGAAGTACAGAGAGAGGGGTGGTTTTGGGAGGTGTAGTCAGATTGACCGTATGCAGCCGTGTGTCATCAAAAATGGCTATGCATGTCAGTGCTGACACGCGTGTCATAGGTTCGCCATCACGGCCCTAGACCCTACCCTGTTCTGATGCCCCACCACAGGATTCAGGCAGAGCTCTACATCTGGGCTTCGTGCACCGCTGGCCTGCCGCAGTCCCCACTGTGTCAGCTGCTTTTCCTGGCCCCTCACTGTATCTTCCCATGGTCTAGCCTGTGGCTTTTGGCCTTTAGGTTTTGCAATCCCTGTGACTTTTTATCCACCTGGTCCCATCCGTCCACCTGGTGCCGCGGTGCTGGTGGAAGGAGGGTGTGCTGCAGTGCCAGACTGGGAGCTGGGGCAGCATTCCTCCTCCACCACAGGCAGGATGCCTCCCAGTACTGCTCAGCTTGCAGCCATGCAGACAGCCAGTGTCCTTGTCACTCAGTGCCAGGGAAACGTCTTCATGGATGGCTCCGATGGTAAGCAACCAAGGCCTCTTCTGTGCCAGGAAAGACATCACATAACTTCAGCACGTTACACAGTGTAACTGCTTTAGTCATATTATCCTGAAGTTGCTGTTTAAAGACAGGTTGGGTGTCTTCTAGTGCCCAAACTTTCATGCACTTTCAAACTTAACAAGGGACCATGTAATGGTAGGAATACCTCCCTAAAGTGTTTTGAGGTACGGGAGGTATTCTTTCATAAAATGAATGGGGAGGAAGCAGCCCTAAGGACCCTTCTTTAATTTTTCTAGAGTAATATTAATACTACAGTGTGACCGGTCAAAAGTGCACCATGACTTTACGGACACACTGTATATCATACTGGTCTTTGCTTTTAGTAATAAGACATCAAATTAGGTTTAGAAGGAACTTTGATCTTAAAGAGTTCAAGTTGCCACATTCTGATTGGTCATTGTTAATCTCCTTTAAGTATTTGATTTATATCACTTGTTTTAAATAAAACATTAGTAATCTCTGCCTTTTTCTTTTCGTCTTTGGCCCCACATCCTACCCTCAACCCTAGTCGTCCATTCCCTCTCGCCAGTCTCTGTTCAGTCAGTGGTGCAGGACAGAAAGCTGGTCAGACAGACTTTCTCTCCTTGCACTTCTCCCCACCTGTCATTTTTAAACTAGTCTTTCAGAAGGATCCTCTGAAATCCCCTCTGTGCCACAAGCACAGACCCCTTTACTTCTGCCTTTGTATCTCCTCAGGCAAAAGTGGAGGGTGCCTTTTCAACCCTCCTCATAGTTGTCTCTTCCTACAGGAACGAAACCTAGATTTGCTTTGTTACCAGAAAAATTGAACTTGATTTGGCCTCACCAGGCGGTGGCGCGGTGGATAGAGCTTCATAGTGGGATGCGGCAGACCCAGGTTTGAGACCCCGAGCTCGCCAGCTTGAGCGCGGGCCCATCTGGCTTGAGCAAAAGCTCGCCAGCTTGGACCCAAGGTCGCTGGCTCCAGCCAGGGGTTGCTCAGTCTGCTGAAGGCCCGTGGTCAAGGCACATGTGAGAAAGCAATCAATAAACAACTATGGTGTCGCAACGGCAATGAAAAACTAATGATTGATGCTTCTCACCTCTCTCCATTCCTGTCTGTCTGTCTGTCCTGATCTATCCCTCTCTCTGACTCTCTCTCTCTGTCCCTGTAAAAAAAAAAAATTGAACTTGATTTGAACAGAGGATATAACCATACAAACTACTTTGCAGTACTGTTTTTAAAACATTTTGTTTCATGTGTAATGGGCAGTAAGGGGGATGCATTTCAGAAACCTGATAGAGCCAAATCAAAAGGAGTTTTCAGATCACAAATAGGTTATCATTTATTGTCAAAGTGCCTGATGAAGCCAGTTAGGACTCAGGAATTTCTAAGCTGAGTTAAAGGGGTCGTATTGTGGGTGCCTCACTACAAAATTACTTTAAGTCTGTATCGCTAACTCTTACAGAAGTTCAGTATATTTTTCTCTCGGTATTGTGCTGCACCTTGGTGGATTTATTACACTAAAAATGTAGAATAAAGGCTATTTTGAAGATTTGAATAAAGTGATGACATTGCATTACCAAGAAAAAGGTTATTTCCTCCCCAATTTTTCCTCAGTCCCCAAAGTCCAGTTGTCACCACAACTGTCATTCCACTGAACTACTTGCATGGGCCACCAGTGCCCTCTTTTTTGGCAAATCCAGTGACTTCTATAACTATCAACCTCTTTTTCTCTCTTCAGCATTTGACATTGTTGAAAATGCCCTCTGCTTTGAACTTTTCCTGTCCTGGTTTCCCTGACAGCGCTCCCCCAGGGTTTTTTTTCTTTTTCCTCCTTGTCATTCTCCTTTGCCGCCTTCTCTCCTGGGCCCTTAAGTCGGGGTGCTGTCCTGGGACTCGGCTTACTCTCTAGTTGATCTTAGGGCTGTGATCCACTGTCATGGTTTCATTTAACTCCTCGCTAATACATCCAGCTCTGGTATTTTTCTTTAGTTTTTGGCAAACTTGACCTAAAACTAGACAATCTGCTAGATAGAATTCTTTTGTGTTCTAAAAGTACCATAAAGTCAAATTCAATTTTCAGTTAATACATTTTTTTCCAAACAGGCTAAAAACCTGATAGTAAAACTTGGATACTTCCCTGCCCTTCATCCCACCCCCACCACACCTGAGCAGTTATCAGGTCGACTATACCTGAGGGTGACTGATGTACCAGACTCATTGCCATCCCTGCTGCTGCCCAAGTTCATGACTTTGTCTCCTCTCAGTTTTCTCAGGTCTTCCGGAATCGCTTTGAGTATCAGCTTGAGCATGTCAGTCCTTTCTATGGTTGCTCTCCAGTGTCTACAGAGTAACCTTCAGCCTCTTGATATAGTCAGGGCCCTTTGTAGTCTTGTCCCAGATAACTCTCTCAACCTTGTGTCCCACAGCCTCCCTAGGAGCAATTTCCTAAAGCTCCGTGAATATTTGTACTTCTGGGCATTGACTTATGCTGTTCTTGTCTTGACTGCCCCTTCTGTTTATTCTTTCTGCCTAGCAAATCCTTGAGTTAGGAGGAGTAGAACATGACTCCAACTTCTTTAATAAAGAATACCATTTAGTCTGACCTGTGGTGGTGCAGTGGATAAAGCATAGATCTGGAAGCTGAGGTCGCCAGTTCAAAGGCCCAGGCTTGGCCGGTCAGGGCACATACAAGAAGCAGTTGCTATGAGTTGGTGCTTCCTGCTCCTCCCTGCTCTCTCTTCCTCTCCTTCTCCCTTTCTCCTCTCTCTGAAATCAACAAGTAAAATCTTAAAAAAAAAACGAATGCCATTTTGGAGAAATTGCTGTGTGACAGTCACCGTTATGAACATATGAATAGAATTCTAGAAGCAGATGGTTATGAACATGAACTTTGATGGTAGGGTCCCAGCTCTGCCGTTTACTGGGTGTGTAACCTTGGACAAGTGATTTACCATCTCAGCATCAGTTAAGTGTACTTGTCTAATGGAAAGTAAGCAGTAAATAAATGGTAGCTGTTGCTACTATAAATAGTAAGATTTCCCCAACTGGATTGTAAGCACTTTGAGGGCAGAAGACCATCCCTTGTCCTACTGTATATTAACTCTTGCCTGCTTGAGTCATTTTGGTTTACTAAGCTAATTGGTCAAACCTGAGTAACATTTAGTCTTCTTTTCTTTTTCTTTTGTGACAGAGAGACAGATAGATAGGGACAGACAGACAGGAGGGGAGAGAGATGAGAAGCATCGATTCTTCATTGTGGCACCTTAGTTGTTCATTGATTGCTTTCCCATATGTGCCTTGACCAGGGAGCTACACCAGACTGAGTGACCCCTTGCTCAAGTCGGCAACCTTGGGCTTAAGCTAGTGAGCCTTGCTCAAACAACATGAGCCTGTGCTCAAGCTGGAAACCTTGGGGTTTTAAACCTGGGTCCTCTGTGTCCCAGTCCGATGCTCTGTCCGCTGTGCCACCACCTGGTCAGGCCATTTAGTCTTAATCTCAGAAAGGAATTCTCAAGTAATGACCAACCAAGATGATTTTATTAATCTTTACTTTCAATAATTTGAAATAATTATTTGTTTTTATATTTTTTCAGATAATTTTTTTTTTTTTACAGGGACAGAGAGAGAGTCAGAGAGAGGGATAGGTAGGGACAGACAGACAGGAACAGAGAGAAATGAGAAGCATCAATCATTAATTTTTCGTTGCCGTTGTGACACCATAGTTGTTCATTGATTGCTTTCTCACATGTGCCTTGACTGCGGGCCTTCAGCAGACCGAGCAACCCCTGACTGGAGCCAGCGACCTTGGGTCCAAGCTGGCAAGCTTTTGCTCAAGCCAGATGGGCCCGCGCTCAAGCTGGCAACCTCAGGGTCTCGAACCTGGGTCTTCTGCATCCCAGTCTGACGCTCTATCCACTGCGCCACCGCCTGCTCAGGCCAGATAAAATTTATTAAACTTGCATCTCTGCTATTTGCTACATTTCTTACAGTCCAAGCCTCTATACCCTGAAAAGTTCTAATACATACTTGTACCCTTGTGTGAGAGTCATTAACGTGGGACTCCTGTTTCTTTTTCTAGTCTTTCATTTTACAATTGAAGGTGCAGGTCACGTTTTAACAAGTGGTTCTCCCGTTTGTTATCTGACAGCTTGGTAAAGAATCAAGTTCTTAGGCGTATGAGAGTTTTAAGTGATTTGTACTTTTCTTTTTGACAGAGCTGAAAAACTTCAGCTGCTGAATCACAGGCCTATGACTGCTGTAGAGATCCAGCTGGTGAGTAAGGGAGGCCTGACCGTGGCGGTGGGAGGTTTGGTTTCTGGGCATGAATGTAAAAAGGGTGGTATAAAGGCTGGCAACAGACAAACCAGGAATGGACATTGAAAAGACTGTCAAACCATTTAAGTTAAAGGAAACTTCACTAATTTGATCCTTGTTAGTATGGACTTAGATAAAGTAAAAGACTAGAGGAAATTTAATTTCTTCTATGTGATTTTTTTTGCCTTTTGTCTCACCTGATGTCCCAAGAGATTCTGGTCATTGCTTCCTGTAGGGTAATTGCCAACCCAGATGTTGCATAAAAACATTAAATAACATGACGCTGGTGGAATTCATCTCCCCAGACTCCTACCCTTTGGCCTGCTCCTCCTGAGTTTCTTTTCTTGGTTAATAGAGCATCTGTGCACTTTCCCACGTGCTCTTCCTCCCTAACCTCCTGGCCCAGTCTCCTCGGCCAGAAACCTGGAAGTCATTCTCTTCCTTCTATCTCGTATTCAGTTAGTCCTCAGGTTCTGTTGCTTCTGTCTCCTCATTCTCCCTGTCCCTACTGCCCCGCGTTACTTTCTGTCCTCATTTCTCAGCTCAGCTGTTGCAGTTTTCCTTTCCCTGTGCTCCCTGCCTCCAGCCTGTCTCCCTCCAGTCCGTCTTCACACCGCTATCATAGTTGACTTTCTAAAACCACAAATTTGATTGTCTTCTTTCCCTGCATAAAACCGTTTAGAGGAGTCTTGTCATTTGGAAAGTCTACATTGCAGCCACAGCGTAAAGATCAGCATTGTGGAGGAGGTGAACGAAGAACCCAGGGTGCACACTGGGTGCTGGCTGTGTGGCATGCTGTGCTGTGCCCTTCGGTTTTACAGAGCTAAGAGCATCCCGAGCGCAAATACTGGGCAGGCCAGTTAACTGCCAGGAAAAACCTTCGGCTGGAGAATTCATAAAAGAATAAAACTGTTTTTCCAAAGTCAAATTTAGAAGTATTTAGCTCTTTGTTAAATTTTCTTCAGAAAAGTGTGGGGGGAAATGGCCAAAAATACCTATGAAATTTAAAGTTGTTTAAAAACAAATAGAAAACCCTTTCTTTAAAGGGTCATGGAATATTTAATTTTTAACTGAAACTGTCTTTGTGGTAGTTTTTCTGCCCTTCAAAATGTACTCAAAGTTAGAAAAATTCCTTCCACAAAGGGTGTCTTTCTCTGTAACTGGCCTTTAAAGATTCCTTTCTGAACTCTCATTATTCTTATGCTTTCTAGTGTGTTGGAGATTTAACTTAGAAAAGAGAAAAACAAACAAAACAGCAAGAAACAAATCCCTTCCCCTCTGGGTTAAAGATCACATGTCATATCTCCTCCAGCTTTAATCAGCAGCATATGTTATTCCTGGCTTAATGACAGATGGAGAAGAGATGAGGAGGATTAGTGTGACCTCATCCCAGAGCCTGTAGAAAGCTCTGTCATTACTTGGTAAGATCAGCTGCTATTGAGAGTGCCTACTATGTGCCAGATGTGCTAGGGTGTTTGTGCATTTCACTTTTAATGCCTCACTGTAGTCTTGGCTAGTGAGTGGCTCATTTGGGTTTGTTTGATTCAGAAGTCTGTGTTCCTCCGAGCCATGTGCTTTTGCAGGAAGATGTGTGTGGGAGCCCCTCTGACTGTTCCTCCTTTTCTCCTTTCTTTGGTAAAGATTGGGCATGTTGTTTCCCACTAGTTGGACCATTTTATATGTAGTCAGATTTTTCCCAGCCTGGGATTTGGCTGTAAAAGATAGCAAATCATTTACCATGGCTTATAGAAGTATCTATCTCTTCTCCCTAGAGTGGGATAAAAAATAAGGTTTTCACATAGAAAGGAAAATGCAAAGGACTTGAGAATTTCTCCATGTTAACCTTAAAACCATTATGCTCTGTGGGTCCAGAAATAATCCCAGCATCTAACATTTATTAATATTCAGTTTTTGAGGCTGAAGTTTCTCTTTTTCAGTTATAACTCAGCCATGATTTGTTGTGATCCTCTGACCCACTGGCCTGCTGTCTGAAGAATGAGGAAGCCACCAGATTCTGTGGCTCTGCCATCCCCTTTTGAGTCCTCTGGTCTGAAGCTAGGACAGTGAACCTCGTGACTTCTCAGGCCACTATCCTGAACAGCACTACCCTCTATGTCTGTTATAACTTAGTGATTATAAAATGTCCTGAATTATAAGTTTTATGGCTTAATATATGTTCTTGTTTGGTCCTGACTGTATACATTACTTTCATTTTATATTAGAGAAAATTGAAATTTGCAGGGGTTACGTGAACTGTTCTGGATCACATAGCAAACAATGTTGGTGACTATTATATTTTGAGATGCTTGAGAAAAGTAGGTTAGGCCTGGCAGCTTAAAATGAGAAACAACCATGTTCTGTAGTTTGACAGCACCTGGGTGTTGATATAATCTTTGTATATGATTAAAAATATTTATCATTAAAAATATTTATCATTTATGTTAACCATTTAAAAATACTTTGGATTTTTAAATTTCATTTGTCCCTATATTCTGAACAACTTGAAACCTTTGGTGTCAGAATGTTGAGATGTTGCTTATATATTGGGAAGAAAAATTGGAGAATGAGATAGTTACTGTCTTTACCCTAGTGATCTTAGGTGTTAGGAAGTTTGGTATCTGAATGTTTCTTTTTATGTATATTTCATTTTGCTTAATGTGGTGTGGGTTTTCTTTCTGTGACTTGGAATCTTGGGTTGAAAAGAAAAGTTCCTGACTATATTTATCGCTGAAGGTTGTGTGCTAATCATAGCTGCTCTTAGCAAATTTGGCAAAATAGAAAGCTCATCAGTCCTTTTGCCAAGAACACACCTCACTGACACCTGGCCTTGGTGTTGCCAAACGCAGAGGCTGGGGTGCACAAAGGTGGCCTGTTGAATTTCTCTCTGTTTAGTTTTCTAAGAAGGAGAGCCTCTTAGACTCATGTAACCAAACCCTTTTTAAATCAGGACTGTAGTCTGCCATACAGTATCTCAGAGAGGAAATGATAGAAGCCTCCTAGTAGAGTGCATGGTATTCTAGAAAGGACTGGGGTGCAAAGTCAAAAGACCTTACCCCTACTTGCTCTGAGACCCAGGTCAAGTTTCCTTGTAACGCTGAGCCTCCACTTATCTGTAAATTAATTGTTCTGACTTTATGTGCAGTGTTCTTGAGAAGCTCTGGTGGCAGGAATTCTGGGAAAGCAACTCATAAACTGAGAAGCATTGTACAAATACTGGTGGGAGGTCGTCACTGCTCTAACGATGGTTCAAACCTCCTTCACCCTCTTTCCTGGGGCAGCAAAGAGGTCATCATCAACTGCATATGCCAGTTATTCATACACTTGGAGACGTTTATCTCTCAAATGGAGATCTTTTTAGGATTAAATCAGATTGAATATATTCTTCCTTCCATTTGTTCATTCATAGGAGGCAGTCTGTGTTAGATTACTACCTTTTACAGACCCTAATTTTGCATTTCTGATTTTTAAAATGGGCTTTTGGGGATTATTTCTTGTTCTGTAGAGAAATTGCATTTTATTGAGCCTTCAAACCTTTAGAAAATGGACGTTTTATTTCACAGCATGATGGGAAGTAGCTTCATTAGTTCCCTCAGGATCTTCCCGCCCTGGCCGGTTGGCTCAGTGGTAGAGCGTTGGCCTGGTGTGTGGATGTCCCGGGTTCAATTCAGGGCACAGAGGAGAAGCTACCACTGTTTCTCCACCCTTTTCCTTCCCCCTTCTTTCTCTTACCTCTTTTTCTGTCCTCTGCCTCCCACAGCCATGGCCCAGTTGGTTAAGAGCATGGCCCTGGGTGCTGAGGATGTCTCAGTAGAGCTTCTGCCTCAGGTGCTGAAAATAGCTTGGTTGTGAGCATGGCCACAGCTGGGGAGAGCATTGGCCCCAGATGGGGGCTTCTGGGTAGATCCCAGTCAGGGTGCATGTGGGAATTTGTCTCTCTATCTCCCCTCCTCTCACTTAGAAAAGAAGAAAATAAAAAGTGAGGCAGTAGACTGATTGCAGGATTGTAAGCCTAGCTTGTCATCTTTCTTTACTTAAATCTGCCATAATATCTTTCTAGAATTCCTTTTGGTCTTAGTTGCCAGATGTTAGTGATTGCTGTGGGAAATGCCATAGAATAGGACCCTGAGCACTTAGCTGAAAAAGCTGTTTGGAATAGATGGCTATTGCCATCAAGTGAGTGTGGTTAAACAACTTGACTGCCTGCGTGCTTTTAAAAGGGGGCTGACTATATATTATTATGTTTGTACTCATTAACATAGTGAGAATTAAAGGGGAGGCTGCAAAGATGTCTCATGCTTGTGTGTATCATCTGTGTGCTCAGATTTCCAGGGTCCTGTCAGAAGCCAGGCTGTAAGTAGATCTTGAATGAGCAGTGTGGGCTTGTTTTCCTGCTGTGTCAGTTATCAGCCTCCTGTGCTGCATTCCCAGGAGGTGACTGAGGCCAAGCGGTGTGTGTTAGAGTTAAGAGAGGCCTGGCTTAGATTCTAGATTTGCCTCTGGCCAGGATTGCTGTGAGGGTGAAAGAAATAATACAGTGCGTCCGTCTGTAAAGTCATGGTGCACTTTTGACCTGCCACCTGTCAAAAGTACACCATGACTTTACGGACACACTGTAGATGTAAAGTGTAAGGTCCAGCGCCAGGCACATAAGCTCCCCAAAGAGCTGTTCTTAGTGATGGGGTAAATGAGGATTACAAAAGATATATAAACCTTTTGGCACATAGTGGGCAATCATCAGTTGGATTATTGATACAGTTCATAAGTTACAGATGAGCTTGTGAAATAAAACTATATAAAGCGCCATTTCACTCCCCAGAGGTGAGTTTTCTTTGCATATACAACATATTCACATGTGTAGATAGGGATAGAATTGTTAGGATTTTCTTTTTCTTTAAAGAAAAATGCTAACTAACCTTCAACTCCCTTTTGTCACTGACCCATTTTGAGCAGTCGCGCTGGCTCACCCTGAAATTTGAGGTTGCTTCTCCCTCCTGTGGAGCCAAGATGGAGGGGACCCAGAGAGCTGAGCTCTGCTGTGAAGCTGGGCTGGGACTGGGGACAATAGGGGGTAGCCCAGCCTACAGCTCTTTTTTAACCCCTGGAGAGTTTTCTTTCCTCCTGCAGATAGTGGAAGAGAGTGAAGAGCGGCTCACAGAGGAGCAGATGGAAGAGCTCCTCCACACTGTCACCAGCATTCTGCCTGCAGAGCCCGAGGCTGAGCCGAAGACCGATGCCAACCTTGACGCGACGATGGATGAGGAGGACCCAGCGTAGCAGAGCACAGCTGGTCCAAGGGTCTCATGAAGTTGAAAGGCCCAGCAGCCATTTTTCAGACATAGAGAATTGTTTGTTTAGGTTTACCCTCTACCCCAGCAGACCTCTGATTTCATGGTTAGTTGGGTAAAGCACACAAAAAATAAGCCTTTCTCAAAAATAAACTGAAAAGAAAGGCAGCCTCCAGGAAAAAACATGGTGAAGGTTCTCTGGGCAGAGAGCTAAAGGACACGGAGTACAGTCACAGGACAGTGAGGTAGAGCCCTCTGGTGAAAATATTTCTTCTGTGGTTTTTACCACAGTTGTAGAGTCCTTTATACACAGTTAGTAAAACACTTGTGTTGCCTTTGATGGGCTGTGTCCTACTAATCAGTTTCATCTCTTTCGCTAGGAACTTCCCAAGCAGGGGCACAGAGCGCTACTGGGATGGGAACTGAGTTAAGAGAATCCAGTTTGATGCCTAAAAACTCGCAGAGCAGCTCTTGGTTAAAATGTGCCACTGAACTTGGCTCATCTTAGAGGAATTTTTTTCTCAAGAACAGCGGAGATAAGCAAGAACAGGTCTGGCCAACCCTTCATCAGGTCGAGAGGCCCTTTTCTTTCCATGCATGGCTCTTGTGTACTGGTCACTATTTAGTCTTAAATGCTTGGGCACAACTCACTCCAGTTTAAAAGAGGCACTTCAGACTGAATACTGGCAACCAGAATGCACTGTTGGTTGCTTTTCTGACTATCCTCAGTTTTTTGCTTTAGTTAAGTGCGTCCTGCTGAGACCAGGTGAACTTCATTTGCATAAGGGGCAAATAAATATTTGCATCTTTTAAAAGGGCACAATTATGTACCTCTTTCATAGACAATATGTAAAATCCTGAGGTTGATTAATAAGAATTTGAATTTGTTGGCTGATGCCGGGTTGTTCCAGCTTTTTAAAATTTGAAGATAACTGCCATGTGAAGAGCTTATTAGTACTCAAGCACTGGAGAGTTTAGTAGCTCCAGATACGTGGTTGCCTTTGTGTCCCAGTAGAGCCCAAGCTCTACTGCGATCAGGCATCCCCGATTCGACTTCCCCCACCGTGGGACACTCCTGCTTATCAGCAGGGCTGGCAGCCTCTTTGAGAATACTCTTGAGGCGGCTATGAAGATGCTACTTATCAGTACCAACACCAACTGCCACTGGAGGAAAGATGCAACCGACACACAAGTTAGTTGCAATAATCACACAGGCAATTTATTACAACTCCTTTTGGCGTGCCTGCGTATAGCTTATGGGGGCCCCGTCGGTGTGCTCCTCTCGACTGTCTTTGGTCGGAGCTCAGAGCAGCGTGGGGACAGTCCACGTTCATGTTGGAGTCTGGGCAACTGCTGCAGCAGGGGGCCCCTTAGCTTTAATACCTTTTCTGGCCTAGGCCTTCTATCAAGTGTCAATCTATGGGATTATCACCTCAAACCACCTTTTTGGGAGTTGCTAGCAGGGAGCCCTTTTTATGTTTATCTACTGAAATGTCACATCAAGCCACTTTTAGGGTGTTCCTAGGGAAGCTTCTTGTTTATGTTAATTTACAGAGTTATGCCATCAAGCCGCTTCTTATCTATGTATAACTTCACACACACACTAAGTGGGGCCTGCTCAAAAGTCAGTCTGTTTATCATATTTGTACACACTATAGTAATTCCTATCCAGGAGGCATAACATTAATTTCCTTAATTGATTTTAATGTATCTTAATTACTTTAATATATCTTCCATATTTTTCTATATTTCTATATATTTAATTACTATAACATATTACTGCAACACTTTGGTCCTGGGAATATTGGAAAAATCTAACTTCCCACACTCACCCTGCTCTTAGTTTGAGGAAGAAAATGTCCATAGACATTAATTTTCCAAACTGGCATTCATTTTGTTGTAAGATTACATATTTTCAATGCTGCTGTTAATTGGGTTACTCCTCACTCCCTTGTGATTGCCAGGTTTTCATTTCCTCTGTCTCCTCTCCTCCTGATTGTAATCATGTCAGAGTTAACCTTACCATCTAAGCATCAAGGGAGGTCTGCTTCCTGGCAACAGTGACATTAATCTTTCTTGAGTATTGGGGATTTTACCAGGGGCTGTTGATTTACTAATCAAGGCATACATGTGCCTACGTGTTGTTTCATCTTAACCCCGAGTGTGTTAGATTCTTTTGCTTGGTGGATTTAGGGCTTAATCGATTTAATAATAAACTTTCCAGGTGACTGCTAACTTGTGTGTGTGGGTTGTTGTTTATTAAATTTTTGGTTGTTTTTTTATTGTTTTGTTTTGAGAGAGGTAGGGAGCGAGAGACAGGAACATCAAGGTGTTACTCCTATATGTGCCCTGACTGGACAATCGAAACCGTGACCTCTGTGCTCTGCGATGACACTTGTGTCATTTTTGTAAATCTTTTTGAAGAGTTTGTTTTGCCATGGATAGAGATCAAGTGAAATCTGATTTAAAGTTTAAAATGTGTGATTTTTTTTAAAGGTTTTATTTACTGGTTTTTAGAGAGAAGAGCAAGAGAGAGAAAGGCGGTGGGGTGGGAGAGAGTGGGAAGCACAAACTCATAGTTGCTTCTCATGTGCCTTGACCAGGCAAGCCTGGGCTTTTGATCCAGCAACCTCGATCAGCATTCCAGGTGGCTACTCGAGCCATTGTGCAACCACAGGTCAGGCAAAATGTGAGGTTATTTTTTATAATGAAATCACTTAGATCTGAATTCTATGTTGGATTTCAGGAAGATTTATAGTTTCTATATTTGGGATGTGAACATATGTTAGGCAGACAGACATGAGCAGAGTAAGGACTATAGGCCAGGCACAGAAGTCACCAGGGCAGAAAGCCTCAGGGTCCTAGCAACGGGATAAACTGGGAAAACAAGGATCTTGCCCCCAGGGTAACCTTTTCTCCACTAGCATATTGCTGGTCCTGCCGTTTAGACCCCCTGATGTCATATCGCTGATCACGTGGTTTGGACTTCCCTTTACCTTTTCTTCTCAGGCATAGTGCTAGTCAAGCAAGTCATACCCCTTCAGAGGGGGAACAAACGACGGGACTGGAGAACAGCCCTGAAGCTTCAGGACCCCTGGACACTGAGGTTTTGATGACGGCAAAAAATACATTGGGGCCTCAGTTGTGTTTCAGCTCCAGGGCCAGAAAAGCAGCAAAACCAGACAAGCAATGCCACAGCTGACCTCAGGATTAGCTGATCAACCAATGACTGCCTGCCCTGGCACCAACCAATCAGTGAAGACCACAACCCTAAAAGGACACAGCTGGAAAGCTGATGAATATTCTATTGAGATCCTCTCCTGGGACCTTCCCTAAGATCGCCACCCTTAAAGACCCTTAGGATGGAGGACCCAGGCACTCTCTCCTAGGGACACACATGTGCCTCTCCCCATCTCCCCCTCCTCCCTTCTTCCCTCACCCAGGTGCATTTTCCTTACCTCTCACTCTTCTAAATTCTAAGGGACCCCAGGGGAGCAGAGGGCACTGCCGACTTGGCCCGGACTAACCCCCTGAACCTGTCTTTAAGGCTCCGTTTTCTTTGCTGGCTCAGTCCCTTCTAAGTGTATTTCTGCACAGCCAATAAATTCTTGCTTTACTTGCTGCACTTTGTCTCATGACTGAATTCTTTCCTGCAAGAAGACAATCGCGGTCTCGTTTCGCTGGCAACAAATGTACCCTGAGTTTCTGACTAAAGCATCCAGGCTTTAGAATACTTATCTTTCATCAGAAACATATTCTGTATAATAGTCCTGTCACATTAATATTAAACATTTTAGAAATAAAGTCATAATTTACACAAGAAACTCAACCAGGGTCATCTGGGAAGGGAGCTGGGGAGTTTGGGTGTCAAATTTCCAAACCTGTAAGAATTTTTTACGAGCTTGAGCCAAACTGTTGAAAATTGCTGGGAAGCAAAGTCTCAATGGATTGAGAAAGTGCTCCAGAAAGTGGTTTCACCATTTACTTTATATATGAGCATCAGAGGGAGAGGAGTAAGGGAGTCACATGAAGTTGATTGGTGATAGATTAGGGAGGTGAGAGAAAAGTGGCAAGACCTTAGGGATTGGAGAAAAAGTAAAAAGGTATATACTGAATGTTGGGCAAACAAGTTTGTAATGTGTTTTTTAGGTTTGCTCACTTGTATTGAGGCAGCGCCATGTGTATATGTATAGTCTGTGGAAGGCTTGCAGGTGCTTGCCCTCAGAGTGGCAGATTGCAAATGGGGAGGGGCGATTGTTTGCCTGAGAAGGGATACCTCCCCACCCCACCCCCAGCCCGCTGTTTGGCTGGAGAGTGCTGAGGCTGGTGGGGGGAAGAGGGCTGTGAGTCTGGAAGAGTGGAGAATGAGTCTGGTGAGTCCCGAATGCTGAGGGGCTTGGGAGCCCTGAGTGAGAGGGAGGGGGTCTTCCCTGCCTGTTTGCTCATCTGCCGTTAGGAGACCTTAATAAACTGAATGGCCCACCATTTTCTGGCTCCACAGTTCCTTTACCATCTGCCCAAATCCAAAGGGTACGTGTATGGCCATGGTGGCAACCACTGGCCTTACACTAAAACTTCTACATAAGCAGGTATAAGATAGTTAATTAACATGATAATAACTATGAGGAGGTTTATTGGTTGCTGCTCTGGTGGGATGCTTGGGTGGGTGTGGGGGGGCTGGTAAAGAAGATTTACCCACAGGTTATCAGGTGCAAAAGGTAACAGACAGGCTAGATTAAGGTAAGCATTGGCCTTTGTTAGAGAAAAATACCTGCTTAGGACATGACTACCCACCATGAACTGCTTTTAGGTAGAAAGTTTTAATCTGAGACCATCCTGTGTGGTTGGTTACTTTAGGTCTCTGATCTGCAAGGCCACCGTGCAGGCTCCCTGAGCTTGTCTGGTTCAGCATGTGGCTCCTTTTTCATTCACATGGGAGACTTGCTATTCATTTTATATCCTGTATGGTTTGTTTTAGACCATGTGATTGTATTATTCTTTAAAAAGAAAAGTATGTTCATTTGCATGTTGTCCTTGGCCTCTGTAAAAGTTATTGAATGTGTAGTTAGCTGACAGTTAAATCTTGTCCCAAACATGGAGGCTGAAGCCCAGTTGGGTCACCAGTAGAGGCAGCACTGAAGGAAGCTGGGACAGGCTCTGCAGGTTGGCAAGAAGAAACCTCTGAGAAGTCCTAATTAATTACAGTGGGCCAGAAAGTAGGAGAGAGGAGGGAGGTTTGTCAGCTAATAGAGCTGAGGGCCAAAACCAACAATACCGTTCATCTTCCTGAATGTCTGTTGAAATGTTGGATCAACTTCCAAGCTACCCTTTCAGCTCTTGTCTAGAGAGAATAGAAGACCACCACATCTTGTTTACACATGAACTTTCCAGGCTATTACCCACAGCCAGTCCAAAAGCAGCAAGTCCTACTTTTTTTTACAGACTGTGCACCTCTACCAGAACTTCTCCAATCTGTAGCCAGTGTAAGTTCTTTCAAAACAAGCCTTTCTTCCCCAAACTTATTGTATAAAAAAAGCCCGGTCAGCCCTCAGACGTTGGGACATGTTTGTCTTCATCTAGCCCTGTGCTAGTCATTTAGACCAGTGGTTTTCAACCTTTTTATACTTGAGGGCCAGTGAAAATAGAATTATTTTGGGGACCACTAAGGCAGAAATCACCCTAAGCATAAGCAAATTGAACTAAGATTGCTGGGTCTCTAATCTTCATACAATATCAGGGTGGTTAACTCTCATAGACTGGCACCAGAGTGCAGACCTATGAGTGAAAACTTGTTTAGATTGCATGCCCAAGGACCTGGTGCCTTTTATGGTTAGTATTTTTGGCTCAGTTAACCCTTTCAGAAAAACTTTGACTTCAAAGGTTATTTTTCCCCCCTTCTTTTTCAAGAGAGAGGAGTACAGATAGACTCCCGCATGCTCCTTGACCAGGATCCACCTGGCACCCTGTCTGGGGCCAATGCTCTGCCCATCTGGGGACATGCTCACAACCAAGCTATTTTTAGCACCTGAAGTGGTGGCTCCACGGAGCCATCCTTAGCACCTAGAGCTGATGCATTTGAGCCAATCAAGCCATGGCAGTGGGAAAGGAAGAGAGAGAGAGAGAGAAACAGACGGTCACTTCCCTTGTGTGCCCTGGCTGGGAATCAAACCCTAGACATCCACACGCCAGGCCCACTATCTACTACAGAGCCAACCAGCCAGGACATCAAAGGTTATTTTTAACAAGCGTATTAGGAAGATAAGGTTTTGAGAATTAATGCCAGCATCTGGCCCAATGACTGTAACTAGATAGATTTTTAGGTCTACCAGCCTTTGTTATTTGACTTTTATAAGCCTTCAATTCCTCCCTCCCTCCCTCCCTCCCTCCCTCCCTCCCTCCCTCCTTTCCTTTCTCCCTTCCTTCTTCCCTCCCTCTTTCTTAATTAATTAATTAATTAATTAGTTGAGAGGTGGGGAGGCAGAGAGACAGACTCCTGCATATGCCCGGACCAGGATTCACCCGGCAAGCCTCCTATGGGGGAATGGGGCGGGGGAGTGGTCTGCCCATCTGGAGCCACTGCTTCATTGCTTGGCAACTGTGCTATTTTAGTCCCTGAGGCAAGGCCATGAAGCCATCCTCAGCTCCCAGGGCCAACTCGTTCCAATCAAGCCATGGTTGCAGGAGGGGAAGAGAGAGAGAGAGAGAGAAAAGTGAGAGGCGGAAGGGTGGAGAAGCAGATGGTCACTTCTGTGTGCCCTGAACAGGAATTAAACCTAGGACTTACACACACAGGGCCGATGCTCTACCGCTGAGCCAACAGACCAGGACTTGCTTGCTTGCTTTCTTTTAAAGTGAATTTCGAGTTTCTAACAAATTTTTTTAATTGATTTTAATGAAAGAAAAAGGGAGGGAAAAAGAGACAAGAACATAGATATGTTTCTTCATATGCCCTGATTGGGGATCAAACCAATAAACACTGTGCTTCAGAATGATGCTCTAACCAACTGAGCCTTCCAGCCAGGGCCTAACACAGATTTTTTAGTTATCTGTCAGGAGGGAACTACTGAGCTCTTTAAAATTAAATTGACTCCCAGTTAGATTTTACCCAAATATTAACTTGCCTTTTTTAGCTTAAGTTACAGTATGACTTCCCATTTATTCAGGGCTCATTTATGAATGGGTACCACTTCTCTAATGAATCATCGTGTTACAATACCAGTTCTTAAGAGCTTACTTGTACCCTAGTCACAGGTGAATAAATTAATGCTCCAGTATATTCTTCACTAAGTCCATTTTCTTCCCTGAGACTAATTTAATGCTGTTCATGTTGATTACTTCTCAGTAAACTATAAATTGGATCACATACTCTGAAGAGTCATCAACCTTATTTAATTACACAATGAACAAAGGAGATAAAAGGAAGCAAAACTACCTAAAGATCCTTTTATATATTTTAAAAGTTAAGATATTATTTATATACCATAAAATTTACCCTTTTAAAATCTACCACTCACTGGTTTTGAGTATAATCACAAGGTTGTACAACCATCACCACTAAATTCCAGAATGATTTCAATCACCCCCAAAATGGAGAGCAGTGACCTCCACTCCCATTTCTTCATAACCCCTGACAACCACTAATCTACTTTCTACTGTCTGTCTTTATGGATTTTCCTATTCTGGACATTTCATATAAATTAAATCATAAAATATGTGGCTTTTTGTATATGAATTTTTTCACTTAGCATAGGTTCAAATATGTTATATCATTCCTTTCAATGGCTAAATAATTCATCAAATGGACATACCACATTTTGCTTATTCATCCATTACTTGTTGGACATTTGGGTTGTTTGTACACTGGTTGTTATGAATATGCTTCTGTGAACATTCATGTACAAATTTTTTGTGACTGCATATTTTCCTTTCTCTTGCATATACCTAGGAATGAACTTGTTGGGTCATCTGGTAATTCTATGTTTAACTTTTTGATGATGTACAATTTTTTATTTCTAAAGGAAAGCTTCCTGTAGGAAACAGCAATTTTTTAAGTAAATTTTTTTATTTTAATTTCTTTTTATTTTATTCATTTTAGAGAGGAGACACAGAGTGAGAGAGAGGGGGGGGGAGATAGATAGATAGAGAGAGAGAGAGAGAGAGAGAGAGAGAGAGAAAGGGGGGAGGAGCTGGAAGCATCAACTCCCATATGTGCCTTGACCAGACCAGTGCAGGGTTTTGAACTGGCGACCTCAGTGTTCCCAGGTTGACGCTTTATCCACTGCGCCACCACAGGTCAGGCTGAAGTGCAATTTTTTTTAGAGAGAGAGAAACATTCATTTGTTGTTCCACTTTTTTATGCATTCATAGGTTGATTCTTGTAGGTGCTCTGACTGGGGATAGAACTCATAACCTTGGTGTTTTTGGATGATTCTCTAATCAAACAAGCTACCCGGCCTGGGTCCACACTTTTTCACAGAACTTGTACCATTTCATGTTTCCACCAGCAAACATGATGAAATCTAATCTCTTTCTTGTTACTGTCCCCCTTGTTGATTATAGCCATCCTAGGGGTTGTGAAATTCTCTCAGTACTTTTTTTAAAAGATTTTTTTATTGATTTTATGGAGGGAAGGGGGGCGGCGAGAAGAATCAACTCATTGTTGCTTCACTTTAGTTGTTCATTGCTTGTTTGTTGTATGTGCCTTAACCGGGCAAACCCAGGGTTTTGAAACTGACCTCAGCCTTCCTGGTTGATGCACCACCACAGGCCAGGCTCAGTATGGTTTTGATTTGTATTTCCTTAATTTAATTGATGTTAATTGAGCATCTTTTCATGTGTTTATTGGCCATTTGTATATCTTCTTTGGAGAAATGTCTATTAAAATCAATTATCCAATAAAATATTAATAGACTTTATTTTTCTCAAGGAGTTTTAGGTTTACAGAGAAACTGAGCAGAGAGTAGAGTTTCAATGTAGCCCCTTGTGTCCCCCCCAACACAGTTTTCTTTATTAACATCTTACATTAGTCTGGTGCATTTGTAACAATTGAGGAGCCGATATTGACACTTCATTACTCCTTAAAGTCCATAGTTTACAATAGGATTCATTCTCTGTCTTGTACATCAGAAAGCATACATATATAGAATGGTTTTGACAAATATATTTATCCACCCTTACAGTATCATCATTTTCAATGCCCTAAAATATACTCTGTGCTTCACCTATTAACCTTTCCCTCCCTTCCTCTGAATCCCTGGCAAACCCTGATCTTTTTATTGTACCCACAGTTTTACCATTTTCAGAATGGCATATTGCTAGAATCACACCGTATGTCTGGATTGTTTTACTTAGCAATATTCATTAAGTTACTCCATGATATTTCATGGCATGAATAATATCCCTTTGTATGGATGTACCAGTGTGTTTGTTTATATACTCACTTATTGAAGGATATCTTGGTTGCTTCCGAGTCTTGGCAATTATCATAAAATAACTGCTATGAACATCTGTGTGCAGGTTTTTGTGTGGATGGAAATTTTCAACTCTTGGGTAAATACCAAGGAGTGTGATAGTAGGATCATATGGTGAGAATATGTTTGTTTTTGTAAGAAACTGCCAAACTGTCTCCCAGAGTAGCTGTCCCATTTTGCATCCTCACTGGCGATGAATGAGAGTTCCTCGGTTCCGTATCCTCACCAGAACTTGGCGGGTTGGTGTTTTGGATTTTGACTATTCTCAGGTGTAGAGTCATATCACTTTTTATTTTGCACTTTTCCTACAGACATAATGATGTTCACCAGCTTTTCATATGCTAATGTCTCCAGATACTTTGCCCACTTTTAAATTAGTTTTTTATTTGTGTTGAGATTTGAGAGTTTTGTAAAAATATATTTTGGGTACAAGTCCTATATCAGATATATTTTTGCAAATATTTTCTTCCAGCCTGTGGCTTGTCCTTTCGTTCTCTTAACAGGGTCTTTCACACAGCAGAGTTTTTCATCTTAAAGAAGTCTCTAACCTTTATATATTTTTTCATGGAGCATGCTTTTGATATATCTAAAAAGTCATCAGAAAGCCTAAGGTCACCTAGATTTTCTTCTATTGTCTTTTGGAGTTTTTTTTTTTTTCTTTTATTTATTTTTATTTTTTTAATTTTATTCATTTTAGAGAGGAGACAGAGAGAGAGAGAGAGAGAGAGAGAGAGAGAGAGAGAGAGAGAGAGAAAGGGGGGAGGAACTGGAAGCATCAACTCCCATATGTGCCTTGACCAGACCAGTGCAGGGTTTTGAACTGGCAACCTCAGTGTTCCCAGGTCGATGCTTTATCCACTGCGCCACCACAGGTCAGGCTGTCTTTTGGAGTTTTAGAGTTTTGCATTTTACATTTAGGTCTATATGATCATTTTGAGTTAATTTTTGCAAAATGTATAAAGTCTGTGTCTACATTCCTTTTTTTTTTTTTTTTTTTTTTTTTTTTGCATGTGAACTGCATGTTTCTCCACCATTTGTTGAAAAGATAATCCATTCTTCATTCAATTGCTTTTGACTTTTGTCAAAGATGAGTTGAACATCTTAGGGTGGGGCCTTTTTCTGGACCCTGTTCTGTTCCATTGACCTATTTGTTTATTCTTTCACAGGAATCACACTCTTGATTACTATAGCTTCATGCGGTCTTAAAGTCACGTAATGTTAGTCCTTCAGCTTTGCTCTTCTATTTTTCTGCATTTTTCCCTTTTAGGTTCCTAAGGATTCACCGATAATTTTTAAATAGAAAGTTGTATTCTACTCATTTATTTAAAATTCTTTTATTTTTTGAGAGAGGCAGGAAAAGAGAGAAAGACAGGAACGTCGAGCTCCTACTATATGTGCCCTGCCTGAGGAATCCAATCAGCACCCTCTGGATCCGAGAGGATGCTCCAACCAAGCTATCTGGGCAGGGCTTAACTTTCATTGATTTTTTTCTAGAGAGACAGACAGAGGAAGAGTGAGAAAGAGGGGGGGAGGAAAGCACTCATTTGTTGTTTCACTCAGTCGTTCATTCTTTGGTTGCTTCCTGTGTGTGCCCTGACCCGGGATCAAACCTGCAACCTTGTCGTTTTGGGACAAAGTTCTTAACCAACGGAGCTAACTGGCCAAGGCCTAACTTTATTTTTTAAATATATTTTTCATGATTGTGCAGCCAGCCTTTCAGGAATCCGCAGTTTTGTTTTTGTCTTTGCAATATAATTTTTTATTCTTACTGTCACTATATTATTTTTTGTCTCTCTGCCATTTTTAAATTCCCATTTACCTCCCTCCACCTTGGCAACCATCAGCTTCTCTATATCTGTGTGTTTCTATTTTATTTTGTTTCTTCTTTTGGTAGTTTAAAATTTTCACCTATAAGTGAAATCATGTGGTATTGTCTTTCTTTGACTTACTTTACTTAGCATAATACCCTCTAGGTCTATTCACATTGTTGCACATGGCAAGATTTCATCTTTTTATTTCTGAGTAACATTCCATTGTGTATATATATACATCTTTATTCATTCATCGATTGATGAATATCTAGGTTGCTTCCATATCTTGGCTATTACTAGTAATGGTGGAATGAACCTAGGGGTGCATATATCTTTCCAAATTAGTGTCTTTATTTTCTTTAGATAAATACCCAGAAGTGAGTGGAAATGCTAGAAGGTATGGCAGCTCTGTTTTTAATTTTTTGAGGAATCTCCAAACTGCTTTCTATAGTGGCTGTGCTAATTTATAATCTCACCAACAGTGTACAAGGAGGCCCTTTTCTTCACATCCTCGTAAACACTTATCATTCATTGACTTATTGATGAGAGCTATTTTTACAGATGTGGGGTGATATCTCATTGTTTTTTGTCTAGAGAAAGAGAGAGAGAGAGAGAGACAAAAAGCGGTGAGGGAGGAGAGAGATGAGAAGCATCACCTCCTAGTTGCTTCATTGATGTCTTCTCATATGTGCCTTGACCAGGGGCGGGAAGGTACTGAGCCAGTGACCCCTTGCTCAAGCCAGTGACCTTGGGCTTCAAGCCAGTGACCTTGGGATCATATTGATGATCCCATGCTTAAGCCAGTGAGCCCACTCTCAAGTTGGCAAGCCCGCACTCAAACCAAGGTGCATGCACTCTAACTGGCAATCTTGGGGTTTTGAACTGGGGACCACAGCATCCCAGGTTGATGCTCTGTCCACTGCACCACCACCTGGTCAGGTTTATTGTGGTTTTAATAGACATTTCCAATGATTAGTGATGTTGAGCATCTTTTCATAAGTCTGTTGGCAATCTGTATGTCCTCTTGGAGAAATGTCTATTTAGGTCCTCTGCCTATTTTTTAATTGGAAAAAAATTTTTTAGTGCATGAAAAAGAGAGAGAGACAGACAGACAGAGACAGACACAGGAAAAGCATGAACTCATAGTTGTGGCACTTTAGTTGTTTGCTTTCTTGTCTGTGCCTTGACCAGGGGGTTCTAGCCCAGCCAGTGACCCCTTGCTCAAGCCAGCAATTTTGGGCTCAAGCCAGCAATCTTAGGCTTCAAGCCAGCAACCTTTGGGCTCAAGCCAGCAACCATGGGTCATGTCTACACTCTAACTGGAGACCCATGCTCAAGCTGGTGAGCCCGCTCTCAATCTGGTGACCTTGGGGTTTCACACCTGGGTCCCTAGACTCCCAGGTTGACGTTCTATCCACTGCACCACTGCCTGGTCTCTGATCAAAAGGTATAGATTGACAGAGTGGATTTAGAAAATATGATCCAACTATACATGTGCTGTCTACAAGAGACTGACTAGGTTGAAAGTGAAAGAATGAAAAAGATATTTTATACAGATAGTAACCAAAAGAGAGCTGGATTGAATATACTAATGTGAGACAAGCTAGACTTTAAATTTTAAAAAGATTATAGGAGACAAAGAACAACATTATGAATTAATAAAAAGGTACAGTCTGGAAAGAATATTATTAAGAAAACTATAACAATTACAATATACTCTTTTTTTTTTAGATGGGGGGAGTTGAAGACAGACTCCCGCATGCGCCCCCACCAGGGTCTACCTGGCAAGCCCACCAGGGGGCGATGCTCTGCCCATCTGGGGCATTGTTCCCTTGCTGAGCCATTGTTTTATCCCATGAAGTCATCCTCAGCGCCTGGGCCAATTTGCTCCAAGGGAGGAGAAGAGATAGAGAGAGAGAGAGAAGGAGGAGGGGTGGAGAAGCAGATGGGAGCTTCTCCGATGTGCCCTGACCAGGAGTTGAATCTAAGACATCCACACTCTGGGCCGATGCTCTACCACTGAACTAACTGGCCAGCCTTTATCTTTTTCTTTTTAGATTTTACTTATTCATTTTAGGGAGGAGAGAGAGAGAGAAAGTGGGGAGGAGTAGGAAGCATCAACTCCCATATGTGTTTTGACTGGGCAAGCCCAGGGATTTGAACTGGCAACCTCAGCATTCCAGATTGACTCTTTTTCCACTGCACCATCACAGATCGGCCTACAATATGCTCTAAAAGAATAAATTACTTGGAAATAAACGTAAGCAAGGAGATAAAAGACTTGTACACTGAAAACTACAAAATGTTGCTGAAAGAAATGAAAGAAGACAAAATAAATGGAAAGACATCCCATGTTTGTGGATTGGAAGACTCCATATTGTTAAGATGTCAATGCTACAGTGATCTATAGATTTAATGCAATCCTTACCAAGATTCTAATGATGTTTTTAGCAGAAATAGAAATATGCATCCTAAAATTCATATAGAATCCCAAGGGACCCCAAATAGCCAAATCCGTACTAGAAAAACAACAACAACTGGTGGGATGTCTCCCATTTACTGATTTAAAAACTACAAACTACAGTAATTAAAACAGTGTGTTACTGGTATAAAGACAGGTATTAGAGCCGTGGTTCTTAACCTGGGTTCTATCGAACCCTAGGGGTTCAATGAGTCGGTCTCAGGGGTTCGGAGAAGCCTCTGCCGCGGAGGCCAGAATAAAGTAATACCGTAATTTGTTGTGAGTTCATGTACTTTGTTGGTTTTGTTCTTTGAGCAAGGTGATGTTCATGCACGGCTCATTTTGTGCACCAGTAAAAAAACATATACCTACGTCTTGAATTTGGAAAAAAAATTATATTTTATTTATCACCAAAGAAGGGTTTGGTGAATGTGCATATGAAACTGGTGGGTTCGGTACCTCAAAAAAGGTTAAGAACCTCTGTATTAGACCTACAGGATAGAACAGAGAGTCCAGGAATAAAACTCACATGTATGGTCCAACAGTTTTTTGACAAGAGTGCCAACATTATTCAATGGGGGAAAAAACAGTCTTCAATAAATGGAGCTGGGAAAACTGGATATCCACATGCAAAAGAATGAAGGTGGACCCCTCCCTACCTTATACTGTATCTAAAAATGGATCAAAGACCTAAATGTAAGAGCTAAAACTGTAAAACATAGGGGAAAAGCTGCATGACATTGAATTTGGCAATGATTTCTTGAATGTGCACAGGCAACCACAGAAAAAATAGATAAATTGGCCATCGTTGAAGTTTAAAATTTTTATGCACTAACAGACACTATCAAGAAAGTGAATAGGTTGCCTGACCAGGCAGTAGCGCACTGGATAGAGCGTCGGACTGGGATGCAGAAGACCCAGGTTCAAAGCCCTGAGGTGGCTGGCTCGAGCACGGGCTCATCAGAGTTGAGTATGGGATCACAGGTTTGAGCATGGGATAATAGACATGACCCCATGGTCACCAGCTGGAGCCCAAGGTTGTTGGCTTGAGCAAGCGTTCACTCGCTCTGCTGCACCCCCCTGGTCAAGGCACATATGAGAAAGCAATGAATGAACAACTAAGGTGTCACAATGAAGAATTGATGCTTCTCATTTCTCTCCCTTCCTGCCTGTCTGTTTCTCTGTCTCTGTCATAAAAAAATAAAATAAAATAAAAAGAGAGAGAATGAACAGGTAGCCCACAGACAGGGAGAAAATATTTGGAAATTATACATCTGTTAAGCAGTTATTTTTCTTTCTTTTTTCTTTTTAGAGCTCCTACAATGATTTTATTACAAATATGTTCTTTTGCTCTGGCCAAATAGCTCGGTTGATTAGAGCATTGTCCCAAGGCTCAGAGATTGCTGGTTCAATCCCCGGCCAGGGCACATATACGGACAGATGTTCCTGTCTTTCTCTCCTTCTCCCCCTCCCTTTCTCTAATAAATCAATAAAATAAACATTAAAAAAATATATGTTCTTTTGGAATAAACAAATATTGCATCAAGACTATCATCAAACTTGCTCTCAAGTAGTAAAAGGAAAAATAGAACCAGGAACCATTTTTGCCTCAGTTTACCTCTTTATTTAAGGTGGCATGAGCAATCCCCAGAATTACCCTGACTTCTTTCTGCAGTCATGGGCAGGGATGTATGGGGGCCCGTATCCTGTCATGGGATGTATGCATGTGAACAGCAGGATACATGTATGTGTTAGGATGATGATAGGAAATGATAGAACATGAGACTGGAAAGGAACACTGGAATAAACTTAGCTCTTTAGGAAAGAGATGTAGCTTATATCATATACAAGGTCACTCTAGTTGCAATTTGCTGGGAGGGGAGACAAAAAGAAAGCGAAAGGTCGGTTTCCCATTTATTGGACTACGGTAGAAGCAAAATGCTTAGTTTATAAGCCAAGACAATGGAAGTGAGGATGGAGTGAACTCCTGGAGTTCTTTTTACATTAAGAGCACCTACAACTCAACAAGAAAAAAACAAACACACAGACTACCTAGTTCAAAAATGGGCAGAGGACTCTGAGTAGATGTTTCTCCAAAGAAGATATACGGATGTTCCATATGCTTGTGAACAGATGCTGAACATCACTAGTCGTTTGAGAAATGCAAATCAAAACCACTATGAGATCCACACCCATTAGAATGGCTATTATGAAATAAAACAGAAAGTAACAAGTGTTGCTTAGAATGCAGAGATTTGAGAATCCTTGTGCATTGCTGTGGGAACATGAAATGGTGCATAGCATACACTGTGGAAAATAGCACAGTTGTTCTTTGGAAGGTTAAACAGAGTTATTGTATGATCCAGCAATTTCACTTCTGGGTATTTACCCCAAATAATTAAAATTAAAAACTCAAACAGATGTCTGTGTACACACAATAGGATATTATTCAGCCTTAAAAAGAATGAAATTCTGGCCTGACCTGGTGCTGGTGCCATAGAAGAGCATCAGACTGGGATGCAGAAGACCCAGATTCAAAACCCCAAGGTCACTAGCTTGAGCCCAAAGGTCACTGGCTTGAGCAAGGAGTCACTCACTCTGCTGTAGGCTCCCCTCCCCCTCCATCAAGGCACATATGAGAAAGCAACCAGTGAACAACTAAAGGAACTGCAATAAAGAATTGATGCTTCTCTCTCTCCCTTCCTGTCCTGTCTGTCCCTAGCTGTCCCTCTGTCTCTCTCTCACTGTCTATGTCACAAAAGAAAAAAAAAAAGAATGAAATTCTGACAGATGCTACATTACTGAACCTTGAATTAGGCAAAGTGAAAAGAGCAGGCAAAAGGACAAATGTATAATTTCACTTACATGAGATACCGAGGCTGATCAAATTTATAGAGGCAGAGCGTAGAATAGTGGGTGCCAGGGTCTAGGCAGAGAGAGCAATGGGAGTTACTGCTTCACGGGTGCAGAATTTCAGTTTGGGAAGATGAAAAGTTCTGGAGATGATGGTGGTGATAATTACACAAGTGTTAATATACTTATTGCCACTAAACTGTACACTTAAAAATGGTTAGAATAGTAAATTATGCTATGTATATTTTACCTTAATTTAAAAAATAATAGAAAACATCCAGGAAGGCAGAAGAAGCAGGTATACGAACACAGAATATTGGTGTAGTTAAAATTGAGCACCGCAGCCCTGGATGAATAGCTTGATTGGTTAGAGCTTTGTCCTGAAACACAGAGGTTGCTGTTTTAACCCCATGATCAGGGCACATGTAAGAATAGATTGATGCTCCTGTCTCTCTCTCTCCCCTTTCTCTCTCACTAAAATCAATAAATAAGTTAAAAAAAATTTTAATTGAATGTCACTTTGGCTCTAAGCCAGTGGTTCTTAACCTGGGTTCTATCGAACCCTAGGGGTTCGATGAGTCTGTCTCAGGAGTTCGGAGAAGCCTCTGCCACAGAGGCCAGAATAAAGTAATACTGTAATTTGTTGTGAGTTTATGCACTTTGTTGGTTTTGTTCTTTGAGCAAGATGATGTTCATGCATGGCTCCTTTTGTGCACCAGTAAAAAAACATATACCTATGTCTTGAATTTGGAAAAAAAAAATCATATTTTATTTATCACTAAAGAAGGGTTCGGTGAATGTGCATATGAAACTGGTGGGTTCGGTACCTCAAAAAAGGTTAAGAACCACTGCTCTAAGCTTCCTGGAATGGAGAAAAAAGAGTTACTCTTACCATAGTGCATTGATTGGTTTTCATAGTTTAATGGGAACCATTACATTGGTTTCAATTGTGGCAGCTAAAATTCTGAACTCTATACATACAAGTTTAGATCATGACAGTAGAAAGTTGAACATTGAATACAAAAATATATAGGCTAAAATCCAGAGATTATGATTTTGGGGGGTTAATAGAGAAAACAATTTTTAGAAAGCAATATGTATTTAGAGTCTTTACTTTCTGTGCTATGAATTAGTGATTTTTGCATTGTGTTCTATTCAACCTTTAAATTACCAAGAAAGAACTTTGGAAGCCTACTCATGGGTCTCAAGAACAAGAAAAAGGGTAGGGGTACAAGCACACATTCCAATACAATCAGCCCAATCATTCTTTAGGCATTCTTTGAAGTAGGATCATATTGCTGTGGCTGTACTTTGAAAGCCACTTACATAGAACATACCTTTGAATTAAGGATTGGGATCTAATTACTTAAGAATATGAAATCCAATAATCTATATAATTTCTTTTTAGAATATAAGCTATACTGTTTGCCTAAATGATATTAAAAAGTAAAAATTAGTATATTCATTAATATACAATATATATTTCTTTTTCTTTTTTTATAGTACATTTTTTTATTTCTTTTTTTTAATTTATTTTAGAAAGGAGACACAGAGAGAGAGAGAGAGAGAGAGAGAGAGAGAGAGAGAGAGAGAAAGGGGGGAGGAGCTGGAAGCATCAACTCCCGTATGTGCCTTGACCAGACCAGTGCAGGGTTTTGAACTGGCGACCTCAGTGTTCCCAGGTCGACGCTTTATCCACTGCGCCACCACAGGTTAGGCAATATATATTTCTTTGAAAAAATAGTAAGGGTATTTCATTTTGCTATTATGATCAATGTAATTAAGATTTCAGAAAGTATGGTTTGTTGTAGTTTCTATTTTAAAAGTGGTTCTAGGGCCTGATCAGGCGGTGGTGCAGTGGATATTGGACTGGGATGCGGAAGACCCAGGTTTAAGACCCCAGGTCACCAGTTTGAGTGCGGGTCCATCTGGCTTGAGTAAAAGCTTGCCAGCTTGGACCCAAGGTCGCTGGCTCGAGCAAGGGGTTGCTTGGTCTGCTGAAGGCCCGTGGTCAAGGCACATGTGAGGAAGCAATCAATGAACAACTAAGGTGTCACAACTAAAAACCGATGATTGATACTTCTCATCTCTCTCTGTTCCTGGCTGTCTGTCCCTATCTGTCCCTTTCTCTGTCACAAAATAAATAAATAAATAAAAGTGGTTCTAGGCATATGAAATAGTAAGATAATTTTGAGTATCTCTTCTTTAAAAGGCACTTGCGAGTCCCCTGAGAGACACTGTGCAGGCTCTTATAATACTGCTTAGTAAATACCAAGCAAGAGGTATGGAAACACACTGGAGGGAAATGTGGCATGGAGACTGCTCAGGATAGAAAGAGGGAGTGTCTCCAAAATCTATGTTGAATAAATAAAACCTTGGAACTGTTTTAATGTTGAGTGAGAGTTCGCCATGCTTGATGAACTGAATTGTTTTCCTCACAAAGAAAAATGTGTTTGAGTTCAAGCCCCTAGTACCGCAGAATGCAACCTTGTTTTGGACATAGGATTTTTTACAGAGGTAATCAAGTTAAACGGGGTCACTCCGGTGGGCCTTATCAATATGACTGGTGTCTTTATAAAAAGGGGATATTTGGACACGGAGTTGCGGAGGGAAGACGATGTGAAGAGACACATGCAGAAGATTGCCGTGGATAGCCAAGGAGAGACACCTGAAAACAGGATTCGGGGGGAACCAACCCTGTCGACAGCTGTAAATTGGTGAATGTAATTGATTTTGGACTTCTAGCCTCCAGGACAGTGAGACAATACATTTTTGTTGTTCAAGTAAACAACAACAACAACAACAACAAAAAAGAATAGAAAAAATTAAAATCTAAGCATTTAACCCTAGCATTTTAGGTCATTCACAGTCGGCCCCTGTAAAATTTCCAACTTTAGTAGTCTCTAGCACAACCTTCATCCCAGCCATATGGGTTCACTCATTCATTAATTAACAGATTTTATTGAGTGTCTACCGTGCAAGGCCAAGGACTGGGCAGTGGGATGTGACTGTGATCCAGTGTCCCTGTTTTCAAGAAGCTTTATGTTCTCAGTAAAGAGATGCTAAATGACCAACTTCACAGTTCTTCGTTTGATTACAACCATGGTTAGAGTTATAAATGAGAATGAGCTAAGAGAGCATATGACAAAGAATCTGACCTGTTCCAGGAGAATCAGGGAAGGTTCTCTGAGAAAGTAATGTTTGAGCAGGGAGAGTGAGTGAAAGCTAACGAAGGAAAGAACATTCTGTGAAGAAACTTTTTCTTTCCCATCTCTCCATTTTTGTGTATCTTGTGCCACCTGCTTGTACTACAGGCCTTCTTTAAGTGTCCAAATTCTAACTCAAGATTTGGTTCACACCCTCCCTTCTCCAGGAAGCCCTTCCTGACCGTCTTCTGCTGAAGTCGTCTCCTCGCTATGAACTAGACGAGTCTGTCGGCTCTTAGCTGTAAGCTAAGCCTGGCCTGATGATGTTTTTGCAACTCTCACCTTGTCCTGTGACATACATCTAGAGGTCACCCTTGATCCCAGCCTCCATCCAGTCCATTAGCAAGTCACTTCCATCTCAGTTCCAGGCCGAATTTTTTGGAGAAAACAATGATTAGAGGACTGGTTTTAAAAATCGTAACCCTTTTACAGGAAAGGAGAGAGAGGAGAAGCATCAAATCTTCATTGCGGCACCTTAGTTGTTCATTGATTGCTTTCTCATATGTACTTTGACTCAAGGACTACAGCAGAGCAAGTGACTGCTTGCTCAAGCCAGCGACCTTGGGCTTCAAGCCACTGACTATGGAGTCATGTCTATGATCCCACGCTCAAGCCAGCGACCCCACGCACAAGCTGGTGAGCCCATGCTCAAGCCGGATGAGCTCACACTCAAGCTGGGGACCTTGAGGTTTTGAACCTGGGTCCTCTGCATCCCAGTCTGATACTCTATCCACTGTGCCACTGCCTGGTCTGACTACTGTATTACTTTTATCTCGGTTCTGTCTGGCTGTAATCAGGTTTTTATTTTTTTTAATTTAATTTTTTTTAATTTTATTCATTTTTTAGAGAGGAGACACAGAGTGAGAGAGAGAGAAAGAAAGAGAGAAAGGGGGAGGAGCTGGAAGCATCAACTCCCATATGTGCCTTGACCAGACCAGTGCAGGGTTTTGAACTGGCGACCTCAGTGTTCCCAGGTCGACGCTTTATCCACTGCGCCACCACAGGTCAGGCTGTAATCAGGTTTTTGTTAGTATTTGTTCCCCTGACTTCATCCGTCCTTGGGTTTGGCTGGTACAACTGGCATTCACTGGGTCTCTGTCCTCTATCTCCCCGACCAGGATGATATTAAGGTATTTATTCTCTGATTAGAGAGGAGAGGTATAAACCATTTGTTCTTGAGTGTCTTTGCTTAGGGAGGATAAGGCCTTGTGATTCACTAGCTGGCTGTAAATTGGTCAAGTTGTTTGGCCTTGTTTAATTATCTTGTCTCAGTTTTCCCATTCCACTTGCCCAGGAATTTCCCTAGCTTCTTATTATCCTATCTCAATACCAGTTCTGGTTATTTATCTTAAAAAGAAAACAACCACTAAATGGAAAAGATACAGGTTCCCCCTATGTTGATTACAGCAGTATTTACCATAACCAAAGTACGGAAGCAACCCACATGCCCATTGATAGACTGATGGATAAAAAAGTGATTATATATGTGTATATATAATGGAATATTACTCAGCAATAAAAATAAATAAAATCTTGCCATTTGGGACAACATAAGTAGACCTAGAGGGCAGTATGCTAAGTGAAATAAGAGAGACAGAGAAAGACAAATATATGATTTCATTTATATGTGGAATCTGAAAGACAAAACAAATGAACAAACAAAACAGAAACAGACCCATAGATACAGAGAACAAGGTCATAATTGACAGAGGGGAGGGAAAAAGAATAAGGTAAAAGGAAGAAAAATGAATTAAGAAAGAAAAAGCCTGGGCCCTGGCTGGTTGACTCAGTGGTAGAGCATCAGCCCGGCGTGTGGAAGTCCCAGGCTCGATTACCCGTCAGAGCACACAGAAGAAGCGCCCATCTGCCTCTCCACCCTCCCCCCTCTCATTTGTATCTCCCTCTTTCTCTCCAGCAGCCAAGGCTCCACTGGAGCAAAGTTGGCCCAGGCACTGAGGATGGCTCCATGGCCTCCACCTCAGGTGCTAGAATGGCTCTGGTTGCAAAAGAGCAACACCCCAGATGGGCAGAGCATCGCCCCCTGGTGGGCATGTCAGGTAGATCCCAGGTGGATGCATGCAGGAGTCTGTCTCTCTGTCTCCCTGCTTCTCACTTCAGAAAAATATTAAAAAAAAAAGAAAAAAGAAAAAAGAAAGAAAAAACCTGACTAGGTGGTAGCACAGTGGATACAGCATCGGACGGAGATGCGGAGGACCCAGGTTCGAAACCCTGAGGTCACTGCCTTGAGTGTGGGCTCATCTGGTTTGAACAAGGCTCACCAGCTTGAACCCAAGGTTGCTGGCTTGAGCAAGGGGTCACTTGGTCTGCTGTAGCCCCCCTCCCTTCCCGGTCAAGGCACATATAAGAAAGCAATCAGTGAACAACTAAGGTGCTGCAACAAAGACTTGATACTTTTTATCTCTCTCCTTTCCTGTCTGTCCCTAGATGTCCCTCTCTCTGTCACAGAAAAAAGATTTTTTTTAGATAAAGACATGCTCAAAAGGAGAAGTACTGAGTCACAAATTTATATTTCTAATACTTTAAATAGCTGAGTTTGATTAAATCATTGTGTGAAAACTTGTCCGCTGGAAATCATTACTGAGTTTCCAGTACTGTTTTCTAATACAGCTTTCTCTAATTAGGTAAGATCAAGGCTGATTTCATTCTTTTTTTTTTTTTTTTAACAGAGACAGAGAGAGATATAGATAGGGACAGACAGACAGGAACGGAAAGAGATGAGAAGCATCAATCATCAGTTTTTCATTGCGATACCTTAGTTGTTCATTGATTGCTTTCTCATATGTGCCTTGACCGCGGGCCTTCAGCAGACCGAGCAACCCCTTGCTGGAGCCAGTGACCTTGGGTCCAAGCTGGTAAGCTTTGCTCAAACCAGATGAGCCCGCGCTCAAGCTGGCGACCTTGGGGTCTCGAACCAGGGTCCTTCCGCATCCCAGTCCGATGCTCTATCCACTGCGCCACCACCAGGTTAGGCTGATTTCATTCTTAGTAAGTCCTTGTACACAACAACAGTTTATTAAACTTAAAGTGTGTAGATAGCGTTTGTCATCTCATTTACTAATGAATTATTGTGAAACAGTTTAGAATCCACAGCACAGTATAAGTACTGTTGCTAAAGAAAATAAAGAAAGAAAGAAATGGAACTTTGCCTGCCACTCCAAAAACTCTCCTGTTGCCCTGTCCCAGATACAGTTAAATTCCTTCTGCTTGAAATATCCGCAGTCCTGACCTCGGTGATAACCACTTGTCTGGGTTTCTTTAGAGCTTTATTGCCTAAGTGCGCATCTCTTACCACAATCTCTTAGGCCGTAGGAAAGGCATTCCTGGCCTGAAAAACTGGCAAGAAGTCTAAAGTGTTAAAAGATTTACATACATCTCAAAGAGACAGAAAGTATTTGGAATTTTAAGTTTTCTAAAGAAAAGCTTGGGCAGAAGGAAGGAATGAGAGAAAGGTCTGTTTTCCTTTAAGCACCAGAGACATTTTTTAAAAATTCTTTTTTTGAATTGTATTTAACTTTGTACGCAGAAGTAAAGTCCACGTAGGGCAGACAAGATAAGTGTTTGATTCTTTCCCTTACTTACCTATTTTCAAGAAAATTAATTACCATAGTTTTCGCTCCATAAGAAACACCTGACCATAAGACATACATACCTAGGGTTTTAAGGAGGAAAATAAGAAAAAAATATTCTGAACCAAATAGTGTGTTAAAATATTTAATAAAATACCGTATTTTTTTGTTCCATAAGACATACGGGCATTTTCCCTTCCACTTTTTTTGGGGAAAAAAGTGCATCTTATGAAGCAAAAAATAGTCCTAATCATCCTACAAGGATGACCAATCAATTATTTTTAGGGCATTATTAACTCATGCACTTAATAAGGTGACCAACTTTCTTACAATGAAAAGAGGACAAAAATAAATTGAAGAAAACAATATTGTAAATAAAAGAAACATTTTATTCATTGCAACAATATTCACTATAATATGATAAATGCATAATAAAAACATTTGTCATGTTTTATATTGTAATTATGCTAACATGCCTATTAATTTTTAATAATTGTAAAGAAAAAGTACTCATTTAGATACAAATACAGCACATCACACACAATGGATCGACTCTGCATAGATCGAATACGGACATTTACCGATTAGTCTTCCAATATCAAAGAGGAGGACATGTCGGAGGACACTTTTCCAGGGAGGTCGGAACTTACAAAGGAAGGACTGCGTTCCCTAAAGGAAGACGATTGGTCACCTTAACTTGGCAACCATTATTGATGAGTTTCAATCTATGCAGTTATCCTTAATGCAGTTCAAACTGTTCTCTGGCTAGTGGGAGCCTCTTAAAGTTGGCTCCTGGGTTCTTTAGATGAACTGCCGAGTTCTTTGAGAGCCACTCTGCTGTTAGGTATGTGAAGAGGTACAGACCATTTTGTATATCTGAAACTATCCATTTCTTCAGAAAGCCCTGGTTTCAAGACCACATCTGCATTGCTACTGAGTGATTATGGTTTCTGGGCCTCTTTAGTCAACGAAGCTAGGTTATGCACCTCTCCAGTTTGGGTTATGTTATGTTCTTATCTCTCCTTTTCGTTATCTGAAAATTGATCTTTAGTATTTTTCAGTAAGAATTCATAGGAGCAAGTTTCCCTGAGATCTTGCATGTTGATAATATTATGTGTGCTCTTTATGCTTGAAAGTCAGTTTTGCTAGATACAAAGTCCTTGGTCACATTTTATTTTCTTTGACTATCTTCAATACATTACTGTAATTACTTCTGGCATCAAGCATTGCTGCTAAAATGCCCGGCAATATTCTCTGTTTTTTCTCTTTTTATTTTATTTTATTTTTTTAAGTAAGAGGAGGAGAGATAGAGAGGCAGACTCCCACATGCCCTCCAACCGGGGTCCACCCAGCAACCCCTGTGTGGGGCTGAGGCTCCAATCAACTGAGCCATCCTCAGCGCCTGGTGCCGATGCTTGAACCAGTTGGGCCATTACTGGCTGTCAGAGGGGAAGAGAGAGCAAAGGGGGAGAGGGAGGAGAAGAAAACCAGATGGTTGCTTCTCCTGTGTGCCCTGACTGGAAATCGAACCCGAGATGTCCACATGCCAGGGTGATGCTTTTTCCACCAAGCAAACCCACCAGGGCTCTCATTTTATTTTCTTTTATAAACTACTTGCTTTTTATGACTTAGATGCTTAAAGGATTTATGTTTCTTCTGATAGTCTACTAAATTTACTAGACTGTGTCTAGGTAGTAGTAGTTGCTTAGATCAAGTATTCCTCGCACATTTATTGATTTGAGAGAGAGAGAGAGGGAAAGAAAGAAACCTTGATTTGTTGTTCCATTTATTTATGCATTTCTTTTTTTAAATTAATTTTAATGGGGTGACACCCATAAATCAGGGTACATATGTTCAAAGAAAACATCTCCAGGTTATCTTATCATTCAATTATGTTGCATACCCATCACCCAAAGTCAAATTGTCCTCTGTCACCTTCTATCTGGTTTTCCCTGTGCCCCTCCCCTCCTCCCTATCCCACCCTCTCCTTTCTCCCCCCACCCCATAACCCCCACACTCTTGTCCATGTCTCATAGTCTCACTTTTATGTCCCACCTATGTATGAAATCATGCTGTTCTCAGTTTTTTTCTGTTTTACTTATTTCACTCCATATAATGTTATCAAGGTCCATCCATTTTGTTGTAAATGATCTGATGTCATCATTTCTTATGGCTGAGTAGTATACCATAGTATATATGTACCAAAGCTTTTTAATCCACTCATCCTGTGACGGACACTTGGGCTGTTTCCAGATCTTCGCTATTGTGAACAATGCTGCCACGAACATGGGGGCGCATTTCTTCTTTTCGAACAGTGCTATGGTGTTCTTAGGGTATATTCCTAAAAGTGGCATAGCTAGGTCAAAAGGCAGTTCGATTTTTAATTTTTTGAGGAATCTCCATACTGTTTTCCACAGTGGCTGCACCAGTCTGCATTCCCACCAGCAATGCAGGAGGGTTCCCTTTTCTCCACATCCTCTCCAGCACTTCTTCTGTGTTGTTTTGCTGATGAGTGCCATTCTGACTGGTGTGAGGTGATATCTCATTGTGGTTTTTATTTGCATTTCTCTAATGATTAGTAATGTTGAGCATTTTTTTCATATGCCTATTGGCTATCTGTATGTCCTCTTTGGAGAAGTGTCTATTCATTTCTTTTGCCCATTTTTTGATTGGATTGTTTGTCTTCCTGGTGTTGAGTTTTATAAGTTCTTTATAAATTTTGGTTATTAACCCCTTATCAGACGTGCTGTCGAATATGTTCTCCCATTGTGTGGTTTGTCTTTTTATTCTGTTCTTATTGTCTTTAGCTGTGCAAAAACGTTTTAGTTTGATATAGTTCCATTTGTTTATCTTGCCTTTTATTTCATTTGCCAGTGGAGATAAATCGGCAAATATATTGCTGCTACAGATGTCAGAGAGCTTGCTGCCTATGTTTTCTTCTAAGATGCTTATAGTTTCACGGCTTACGTTTAAGTCTTTTATCTATTTTGAGTTTGTTTTTGTGAATGGTGTAAGTTGATGGTCTAGTTTCATTTTTTTGCAGGTAGATGTCCACTTTTCCCAACACCATTTGTTAAAGAGGCTGTCTTTACTCCATTGTATGTTCTTTCCTTCTTTGTCAAATATCAGTTGTCCATAAAGCTGTGGGTTTATTTCTGGGTTCTTTGTTCTGTTCCATTGATCTATGTGCCTGCTCTTATGCCAGTACCAGGCTGTCTTGAGTATAATGGCCTTGTAGTAAACCTTGATATCCAGAAGAGTGATACCTCCTGCTTTATTTTTTCTTTTTAAGATTGCTGAGGCTATTCGTGTTCTTTTTTGGTACCATATAAATTTTTGGAATATGTGTTCTATATATTTGAAGTATGTCATTGGTATTTTAATTGGTATTGCATTGAATTTATAAATTGCTTTGGGTAATATAGACATTTTAATGATGTTTATTCTTCCTAGCCATGAGCACAGTATATGCTTCCACTTGTTTGTATCTTCCTTGATTTCTTTTATCAATGTGTTATAATTTTCCGAGTACAAGTCCTTAACCTCCTTGGTTAAATTTACTCCTAGGTACTTTATTTTTTTGGCTGCAATAGTGAAGGGATTGTTTCCTTAATTTCTTTTGCTGACAGTTCATTGTTGGTATATAGAAATGCCTCTGATTTCTGAGTATTAATTTTATATCCTGCCACCTTGCTGAATTCATTTATCAGGCCCAGTAGTTTTTTGACTGAGACTTTAGGGTTTTCTATATACAATATCATATCATCTGCAAATAATGACAGTTTTACTTCTTCTTTTCCAATTTGGATGCCTTTTATTTCTTCTTCTTGTCTGATTGCTGTAGCTAGGATTTCCAGAACTATGTTGAATAAGAGTGGTGAAAGGGGGTACTCCTGCCTGGTTCCTGATCTTAAGGGGATTGCTTTTAATTTTTGCCCATTTAGTATGATGTTTGCTGTGGGTTTGTCGTAGATGGCCTTTATCATGTTAAGGAATGTTCCCTGTATTCCCACTTTACTGAGAGTTTTGAGCATGAATGGATGCTGGATTTTATCAAATACCTTTTCTGCATCTATTGAAATTATCATGTGATTTTTGTCCTTCCTTTTGTTTATGTGATGAATCACATTGATTGATTTGCGAAAATTGAACCAGCCTTGCCTCTCCAGAATAAATCCCACTTGATCATGGTGTATGATTTTTTTCATATATTGCTGGATCCGGTTGGCTAATATTTTGTTGAGAATTTTAGCATCTAAATTCATCAGGGATATAGGCCTATAAATTTCTTTCTTTGTGTTGTCTTTGCCCGGTTTTGGGATCAGAAGTATGCTCGCCTCATAAAAGGAGTTTGGAAGTCTTTCTTCCTCTTGAATTTTTTGAAATAGCTTGAGGAGGATAGGAGTTAGTTCTTCTTTGAATTTTTGGTAGAATTCACTTGTGAAGCCATCAGGCCCAGGACTTTTCTTTTTTGGGAGTTTTTTGATAACTGTTTCGATCTCATTTGTTGTAATTGGTCTGTTTAGGTGTTCTGATTCTTCCAGATTGATTTTTGGAAGATTATATGATTCAAGAAATTTGTCCATTTCACCTAAGTTGTCTAATTTTTTGGCATAGAGTTCTTCATAGTATTTTCAGTGCTTTGTATTTTTGTTGTGTCAGTTGTTATTTCTCCACTGTCATTTCTAATTTTATTTATTTGGGTCCTCTCTCGTTTTTTTCTTGGTGAGTCTAGTTAAAGGTTCATCAATCTTGTTTACCTTTTCAAAGAACCAGCTCCTCGTTTCATTGATCCTCTGTATTGTTTCCTTAGCCTCTATGTCATTTATTTCTGCTCTGATCTTTATTATTTCCTTCCTTCTATTGGTCCTGGGCTTTATTTGCTGTTGTTTTTCTAGATCTTTTAGATGCAGGGTCAGGTTGCTTATTTGAGCTTTTTCTAGCTTCTTTTGGTATGCCTGTAGTTCAATGAACTTCCCTCTCAGTACTGATTTTTCTGTGTCCCATAAATTTTGAATTGATGTATGCTCATTATCATAGGTTTCTAGAAACTTTTTTATTTCTTCTTTGATCTCTTTGTTAATCCATGCATTATTTAATAACATGCTATTTAGTTTCCAAGTGTTTGAGTATTTTTCAGGTTTTCTTTTGTGGTTAATTTCTAGTTTCATGGCATTGTGATCAGAGAAAATGCTTGATATAATTTCAATCTTCTTAAATTTATTGAGACCATTTTTGTGTCCTAACATGTGGTCTATCCTAGAAAATGTACCATGAGCGCTTGAGAAGAATGTATATTCTACTGCTTTAGGGTGAAAAGTTCTGAAGATATCTATTAAATCGAGTTGATCTAGTGTATCCTTTAAGTCTGCTATTTCTTTATTAATTTTCTTTCTTGAGAATCTATCCAGTGTTGTTAGTGGGGTATTGAAATCCCCTACTATTATAGTATTGCTGTTAATCTTGCCCTTTATATCCATCAAAGTCTTCTTTATGTATGTCGGGGCTCCTATATTTGGTGCGTAGATACTTATAATAGTTATATCTTCCTGTTGAATTGTTCCCTTTATCATTATGTAGTGTCCTTCTATATCTCTTACTACAACAGCCTTTGTTTTAAAGTCAATTTTGTCTGATATAAGTATTGCTACCCCAGCTTTTTTTTCATTTCCATTTGCATGAAATATTTTTTTTCATCCTTTTACCTTCAGTCTATTTGCATCATTTGTTTTAAGGTGTGTCTCTTGTAGACAGCATATGTATGGGTCCTGTTTCTTTATCTATGCAGCTACCCTATGACTTTTGGTTGGATCATTTAATCCATTTACATTTAAGGTTATTTTTGATATATAGTTGTTTATTGCCATTTTATTCTTTAAAGCTGTATTCTTCTCTTGCTATATTCTTTTCCCCCTTTGAAGTGTTCACAACAGGCCCCTTAGCATTTCTTGCAGAATTGGTTTGGTTTTACTGAATTCCTTGAGGCTTTCTTTGTCTGGGAAGCTCTTTATTTCTCCTTCAATTTTAAATGTTAGCCTTGCTGGATAGAGTAGTCTTGGTTGTAGGTTCTTGTTCTGCATTACTTTGAATATATCTTGCCATTCCCTTCTGGCCTCAAGTGTTTCTGTTGAGAAGTCCGATGTCATCCTTATGGGGGCTTCTTTGTAGGTGATAGCCTTTTTTTCTCTAGTAGCTTTTAAAATTTTCTCTTTATCCCTTAGCTTTGGTATTTTAACTATGATGTATCTTGGTGTAGATTTTTTGGGTTTCTCCTTAATGGAGTTCTGTGTGCTTCTTGAACATGTGGAATGTTTCCCAGCCTTAATTTAGGGAAGTTTTCTGCTATGATTTGATTGAACAAAGTTTCTATTTCTTATTCTCTCTCCTCTTATTCAGGAAACCCTATGATGCGAATGTTGTTTCTCTTCATGTTGTCACAGAGCTCCCTTAGAGTTTCCTTACATTTATTGAGTCTCTTCTTTTTTCTGCTCTGCTTCTGTGCCTTTTTTTATTGTGTCCTCTAACTCGCTGATTCGAACCTCAGCGTGATTCATCCTGCTTTTAATTCCTTCCATTGTGGTGTTCAGTTCTGATACTGTATTTGTCATTTCTGTCTGATTCTTTTTTATTATTTCAATTTCATTTTTTATACTTGTTATCTCTTTATTTAGGTATTCATAGTGACTATCCATTGTTGCTCTAATTTCTTTGAACATCCTAACTATCATTATTCTAAATTTTGCATCTGGTAATTTGGTTATATCTGGTTCATTCATGTCCTTCTCTGGGGATTTCCCTTGATTCATTTGGTTTGCATTCCTCTGCCTGCCCATTTTGTCTGTGTATAAGCAAGTTGTGTCCACTGGAGTCCAGTAGGTGTTGCCTTTGTGTTTTCTAGGTGTGGTCTGTCTGCAGGCCCACCACCCCACTACTGCTGCCTACGGTGGTTGGTTATGGGCATTGCCAGCACCGGCCCACTGCGGCTGTTGCTGTGATTTCCGCCTCTCCTCTGCGGGAGGGCTGTCACTCAAGCCACAAGCCTCAGCACCAAGGGTAGAGGTGAGCACCTTTGCTCAGCTGCGGACCCAGCCTGTTTCCGGGCTTCCGCTCAGCCCCCACGGTCAGAGCCTGCTCGCCACAGTTTCTCGGGTTGGACGGGGCTGCTGATGTGCTCTCAGCTGTGAGCCTTTGCCTGTCTGGAGCTTTAGCCCCACCCTCGAGGTCAGGGCCCTCCTGCGCAGGATCGCAAACCACGGTTTATTGGGCTAGGCGTGGCTGCTGGCATGCACTCAGCTGCGAACTTCTGCTCTTCCGGGGCTGTAGCCCCGCCCCTGTATTCAGAGCCAACTCATGCATGCAGGATGGCAAACCCTGGTTTCTCGGTCCGGTTGGGGCTGCTGGTGTGAGCTCAGCCGCGAGCCTCCGCCGGTACCTGGTCTTAGCCCTGTCCCGGTGGTCAGGGCTGGCTTGCGCAGGGTTGCAGAGCAGATCTCTGCCCGTTCCTGGCCTCCTGCTTTTCCTCCGCAGGTGGGGTTACAGGCAGGCCCGCAGCTGCTCGACCACTTTTGCGCGTCCCCTCCGCCCCTGCTGGGCTAGGCCAAGCTCAAACCGGCTGGGCCTCCGCCCCCGCCGACAGAACTACGTTTCAGCGTCCTGCTGCCACCGTCCCTCCATCAACCCTCAGCAGAGTAAGAAGGAGCCCGCAGCTCAGACCCTAACCCTCCATACTGTAGACCTGGGAGCTCCCTCCCTCTAAGCATCTCTGCTCTAAGTGCCGCAGGAGAGCTTGTTTGGCTGGTGTCCTGTCTCCCTTTGCTGGTATTGCTAGTTCCAGGGAAAATATTCGTTTTTGATTAGGGAAATGACTTAGCCCAGGGGTTAGGGTGGCTGTCCCTCAGAGTTTTTCTCCCTGTGGTTTCCAGTGTACTCTCTCTTCCCGCTGCTCTGGTCCTCTCCTCTGACCCCGTTCCCCAGAGCCCCGGTGAGTGGCTGTGAGAGAGGTTTTCTGCGCTGTCCCTTTAAGAATCTTGGGTCTGAGAAAACTGTCTCTTTCTCACAAACAGTATCCTCACTTGTTTCACAGCTCAATACTGTCCAAACGCCTCTTCTAGGCTCTGGGACTGCTGGCTGGGGCTTGGTTCCTGGGACCCAGGTCCCTCCCTCTCCGCCAAACTCTCCTCCCGCCACGCAGGTCTCTCCGGGCTGCTGTTCGTTCTGGGGAGCTGGGCAGCCCTCTTTGCGTTTTCGCTATTCCTACCAGTCTCAATGTGGCTTCTTCTGTGTTCCTTGGTTGAAGAGTCCACTTAGTTTAGTTCAAAGTTGGTTTATCCAGATGATGGTTCTTAAAATTGAGGTGTAATCCACTTTGGTTCTGGGAGTTGGAAGTTGGCACGTCCGCCTACTCCATCGCCATCTTGCTCCTTCTCTATTTATGCATTTCTTGAATGATTTTTGTACGTGCCCTGACCAGGGATTGTACTTGCAATCTTGGTGTATCAGGACGATGCTCTAACCAACTGAGCTACCTGGCCCAGGGCTACTTGAAATTATTTTACATGTTTTCTTGATTTATTACAATATTTTATATTAAGATATATACTTTGCTCTTTAAATATACCTTCTTGATTTTTATATTTATGCTGCTTACTTGCTTTAGAGATTTGTATATTCTGTGTTTCTTCTTTGCCTGTCTTCTATATTTGTCATTTTTATTCAAATCTTTTTGTTCTCATATATGATTTCTTTAGCACAAAATATTTTTCTTCCACCTGAGCAGGCAGTGGTGCAGTGAATAGAGGTTGGACTGGGACACAGAGGACCCAGGTTTGATACCCTGAGGTCACCGGCTTGAGCGCAGGCTTACCAGCTTGAGCGTGGGGTCACTGGCTTAGGCGTGGGATCATAGACATGACCCCATGGTCACTGGCTTGAAGCCCAAGGTCTCTGGCTTTAGCTCAAAGGTTGCTGGCTTGAGCAAGGGGTCACTCACTCTGCTATAGCCCCCAGTCAAGGCACAAATGAGAAAAACAGTCAATGGAACAACTAAGGTGCGGCAACAAAGAATTGATGCTTCTCATCTCTTGCCCTTCCTGTCTGTCTGTCCCTATCTGACCCTCTCTGTCACACACACACACACACACACACACACACACACACACACACACACATCCTTGTTGTAGCATTATCAGAATTTTATTCCTTTTGTGGCTGAATAATATCCCACTGCATGTATATACCACATTTTGTTGATCCATTCAACTGTTGATGGACACTTGGGTTGTTTCCATGTTGTGGCTACTATAATAATGCTGTTACAAACATTGGTATATAAATGTCTGTTAGAGTCCTTGCTTTCGATTCCTTTGAGTATGCATATCAGAGTGGAATTGCTTGATCGTATGGTAATTCTATTTTTAACTTTTTGAGGAACTGCTACAGTGGCTTTTCCATTTTTCCACAGCGACTGTACATTTTGTATTCCCACCAGCAGTGCACGTAGCTTCCAATTTCCCACATCCTTGCCATCACTTGCTTTTTGTTTTTTAATAACAGCTGTCATAATGGATGTCTGGTGGTGGTATCTCGCTGTGGTTTTGATTTGCATCTCCCTATGCTTAATGGTCAATGATGAGCGCACTTTCATGTGCTTATTGAGCATTTGTATATCTTCTTTGGAGAAATGTATATTCAGTTACATTGAATTGCACTCTGTTGTTGAGTTGCAGGAAGTCAGTTCTTTCTATATTTTGTATATTACTCCCATATCAGATATATGATTTGCAAATATTTACTCCCATTTGTGGGTTGTTTTCACTCACTTAAAGGTATCCTTTGATTATTTACCTTTTTCTCAATTAATTAGTACTTTATAGGGAGACGCTTTACGATTATATATTGAGCACCAACCACGTTCCAGCTACTGCTGTAGGTGCTTAACATGTATCATTTCCAAGTCACAGATGAGGAAAGTGAAGCTGAAACAATGGCACGGGGACTCACCGCTAGAACGCAGTGGAAATGGGAGCAGCTCCAAAACCATCTTCTCCAAGCTCACATGCTGCAGGTTGGGAAGGAAGTGTTAGCTGGAAACTTGGGACTCCAAGCATCAGGTCTATTGAGCAAGCCTGTTTCTGATATTCCTCCTTTGTGCTTCCTAAATACCCCCTGACCTAGAGACGGGCTAGGGCAGGTGGACGTCAGGGCTGTGGGCTGTGACATGCTCTGTGTGTTCTGCTGTCAGGCAGCAATGCACCAAATTGAGTACCGGCTGCTCAGACCGATCCCTCATTTGCAGCTTCATGTGTCACTATGTATCTGCAGTGCCCTGCAGGCATGGCTGGGTCAGTCACTGGGTTCCTAGAACCAGAAGCCCCAAGCTGTTCTTTCACAGGGCAGGAGATGGAAGGCCTTGGTAACCCAGCAGGTTCGGTTAAACATTCTCATTCTTCCCTCTTGTGGGGCCTTAGCTGTGAGGACCAGAACATAGGCAGGGTGGGTCCTAGGCCGGGAGCCAGCACCCTGAGTCATAGGGAGACCAAAGAGTCAGGGCCAGGGCAAGACATACTGAGCCAAGAAACCTGGAGGAAAGCCATGGTCTGAAAGCTGGGAGGAGGGAGAAGTCACCAGATGTAGGCAAGGTCGCAGGAGGGGATTGCAGTCAGGGCTGGAGCCAAGAACAAGTTTCAGCAGGTCAGGATCACATGTGGCTGCTATAGGAGATCCTAAACTTGTGTATGAGATCTCCAGTGCTGGAGGCTAGTTCTCCAGGGCTGACAATGGCCTAAGCCTCATAGATTGGCCCCGGCTGGGTATGTATAAATCCTGGAGTGTGCGTTAGTTGCGGGTGCCCTCCCGGATCAGGCTTCGTGGTGGACATTCATCTCTCCAGTTACAACTGGACATCTCTAAGATGCCCATTTGGCCTATAACCACCTCAGCTACCTGGGGGTTCGGCCTCTGCTTCCTAACAGCTGGAGTCATCTAGCTCAGCACCTCATCTCTGTGATTACTCAGTCAGGCCCGACCCTCTCTTTGGATGAAACTGCATTCTTCAAGAGCTTTACTCTCCGAGACTTTCCATATAGAGGCTCCTTTATCTTTGAACTATCTGGAAATAGCCCTGGCCAGGTAGCTCAGTTGGTTAGAGCCTTGTCCCAATATACCAAGATTGCAGGTTTGATCCTGTTAGGGCACATAGAAGAATCAAACAAAGAATGCATAAATAAGTGGAACAACAAAATCGATGTTTATCTCTCTCGCTAAAAATCAATTAATCAATCAATCAATAAAATAAAAATAAACTATCTGGAAATATTTTCCAACTTACAGAAAGTTACAAAAATAGAAGCAGCACAATATAAAACTGCACATTTTCCCTGAAAACATCTTCAGGTGAGTTAAGTACATCATGGCCCTTCATTACTAAATACTTCACTGTATAATTATTGCTGTTTTTCTCTCTTGCAACTAATAACCAGTGTGGGGAGATCATGCAAATATTGCGTTCTTTATCAAAATTAACCTCTAAATTTAGCATCCACTGATGATTCCTGCCTATATTAGTCTTTACCATGATGTTTGCAAAATAGTGATTTGCCAACTCCAATCTCCGTCCACGCTTTTCATTTTGTCCTTAGCATCCTCCCATGAATGAGAGACCTTCTCCTATTTATGTATGTATAGATTTATGAATTCCTATTTTTTCCATGGTTTATAATTTAATAATTAATTTTGGTGTTCATATTGTCCCAGATTTGCTAGTGGAAACTCCTTTGACTTTCTTTTTTCTTTTTATAGCACTTCCTTACTTTCTATTATAACAAGGGATTTCAAGTATATCTGGTACCAACCCCAACTCAGTCATTCCTCTAAGGCAGTGGTTCTCAAAGTGTGCGCCCTAGAAGATTTCCAGGTGCACCCTATGGTATTTCAGAGAAATATGTGCCTGTTGGGGACCAAAAAACCAACAGGGTCTTTGGAGTTTAGATTTTTGGGGGACAGAGGTGTGGGGAATTGGCTGTAAGCTGACAGTCTGCCCAACCCCCACCTCACTTGCCTGATTAGGTTGCAAAAGGCTGTTAAGCTGTGGTGCTGGATTGTTTACACTACCCCCCATGTTCCCAGGAAAGCCTGGAGGCAAGTTTCATCTATCCTTTGTTTGGTGTAAAGTTAAGATGGTATGTATGGTGGGGGTTTTCTGCGCTCAACACAATTAAGAGTAAAAAAAGGAATTCTTCAATGTATTGACAAGGCAATGAGAGTTTGCCTTTCAAATAGATGCCAAACATTGAAGAAATCGCTAGGACACATCAGGCTCATGTTTCTCATAAAAACAAGAATGAAAAAACTTAACACATTTGTGCCAGGACCTGCGAATTTACTAAATCTTACTAAGAATGTATCTATATATATAAAAAGATAAGTTTTTGTCGTTTTATTTTATTTTTTAATCCCTCTTTTTTATGAATTCTAAAAAGCATAACTCAAAAAAGGTAACATAAAAATGTTTTTTATGTCAGAATAAATTTAATTTTGTATTTATTTCATTTAATTACTGTAAAAGCATGCTTGGACATTTTTTTCTTTAATATTTGACTTAATTATTATAAAATATTTCTCAGAAATTTGTATATACTGTGCCTACAATTATTTATAGGATTTTAGATGCGCCCCGACTTCAAAAAGTTTGAGAACCACTGCTCTAAGGAATCTGATTCCTTTTAGTAGTGAAAGCATTAGAGATCAAGTTAAGACTATTAGGTGTCCTTATCACTACTAAAATGTCTTTGCTTTTTTTTTGTGTGTGTGTGACATAAACAGAAAGAGGGACAGACAGACCGGAAGGGAGAGAGATGAGAAACATCAGTTCTTTGTTGCGGCTCCTTAGTTGTTCAATGATTACTTTCTCATCATATGTGCCTTGATCGGGGGGCGACAGCAGAGCAAGTGACCCCTTACGCAAGCCAGTGACCTTGGGCTTCAAGCCAGCGACCTTTGGGCTCAAGCCAGCGACCTCAGGATTTCGAACCTGGGCCCTCCAGGTCCCAGTACGGCATTCTATCCACTGCGCCACCGCCTAGTCAGGCGGTTTTTGCTTCTTGGCTCTTTTAATGGGCAGAAGTAGGAAGTCTATGCATGAATACACACATGTGCATATGTATACATATTCACATATCCATAAATACATATGTGTGACATAAATATGTATATACATACGCCTACACATCTTTTAGAAATTATGAATTTACACTGATGCCTCTTCACAGGATTATCTCTTGCCTTCTGCATTCCATACTTGTATACGTCTTCTTCCTCAGGGAGAATCCTGGCCCCACCCATTTCAATATATTTGCTGAATCCTATATTACGTCTGAAATAGTTTATTATATCTAAAATGGTTCCTGAGTTGTTTTGCCCACACCATTAAGAACAGCAGACTTACTGAAAAGAGTTCAGGATTTATTTGTAATTCTTCTGCCTCTTCACTGTATTTCTGCCCCAACCGAAAGTAGGTTGTCAAATACTATGTTAAATGAATTCAAATTAGTTCTTTCTTTTTCTTTCAGTGTAATTATAGTACTTACTTGAAATACAATTGATTTCATGCTTTCAGTTTTAATTTACCTCCTTTCCACTCTGATTGATTTAATTCTATATTTGAATAGGTGGAATATAGCCATGCTTTTAAAAGTCAGAACTATATAGTGTGGTGGTTACGGGGTGGGGAAGGGAGGGGAGGGTGGGATAAGGAGGAGGGGAGGGGCACAGGGAAAACCAGATAGAAGGTGACAGAGGACAATTTGACTTTGGGTGATGGGTATGCAGCACAATTGAATAATAAGATAATCTGGAGATGTTTTCATTGTACATATGTACCCTGATTTATTGATGTCACCCCATTAAAGTTAATAAAAAAAAAAAGGTCAGAACTATATAAAAGGTGTGCTCAGAGAGATATCACTTTCACCTATTCCCCTCTAACCCTTACTGGTAACCAACTGCATTGTTTACTGATTTATCCCTTTTGTGTTTTATTTTGTAATGTTTAACAGTTATCATGTGTATATATTTTTATTTTTCCTTCTTTCTCATGCAAAAGCAAACTTACTATTGTATGTATGGTACAATAAGAAATATGTTTGGTCTTTGTCCCCAGTTCCTGGCATAGAACCCCTTGAAATCCTTGGAATTCTCTGAGGCATGGGAGTATCTTTAGTTACTCATAAGTAGCTCCTTTTTGAGCACACCTGAGTTTATGCTAATGAGGTGACTTAGTGTGGGGTCTTCAGATAGCCTTAGGATGGGTCACCGGAAAGACCATGTGATTAGAGGGTTGGAACTTTTAGCCCCACCCACTGACCTCTTGAACTGTGAGATTTGCTGAGCTTGCTGGTTGCTGAATGTATGCACATGCCAGAAGGGTGGTGCACCCCAGTCCACGGGAACAGAGATTCCTGTGCTTGGGACCCTTCTGGACCTCACCCTATATACCTCTCATCTGGTTCTTTATCTGTATCCTTTATCATGTCCTTTAAATAAACTGGTAATCGTTTCTCTGAGTTCTGTGAACTACTCTAGCAGAGTAATCAAACCCGAGGAGGATTACTATGTTAGTGTCTGTTCAAGTCTTTCTAGTCGAGGTTAATGCCCCGTTGAGAAGAGGCTCAGAGGAACGTCACTAAGCCTGCCTGGAAACTTCCAGTTTATAGCCAGTGGGTCACTAGATCACAGTCTTATGCATCAGAAGTCTAGAAGGGCTTTACCTGGATCTCTGCTCAAAGAATCACAAGGCCAAAATCAAGATGTTAGCTGTGCTCTTACCTGTAGGTTAGAAAGAATTTTCTTCCAAGGAAATTCAATGGCAGAATTAAATCCCTAGGACTGAGCACCCCATTTTGTTGTGGGCTCTCAGCTTCTAGTGGCTGCCCCCCACTCCTTGCCACGTGGTCCCCTCCATCCTCAAACCAGCTGCAGTGTGTCAGCTCATTCTCGCTTGGAATCTTTCCAACTTCTGTCACAGATAAACAAAAGCGGACACTAGTTAAAGTGTTAAGGAAAGATTTTAATCAGTAACAGCTATTGCAATAGGGAAGAGTCCAACGTAAACTGAACTCAGCTTTGGTTTGTACAGAGATGACTGGGTTTTTAAAGGGAGAATGAGGTAGAGTGCCAGGGAGGGAAAGGGTAAGTGGGGTTCAAGTAGAGCCAGAGAAGTGAGAAATTGCAAAGGGCCACTTAGTGTAAATGCAATCAGGCCAGCTATGTCTCTAGCTGGCAATTATTGAAGTTAAGATTTTATCCTCCCAGAAAGTCTGGGAGAGATAGGCCCTTCTCTTGGGTATTGGCTGAAACAAATATATAGTTAATTCTTTGGTAGTCTCAAGCTTTCTTGAGCTAGTACTTGAAGGGGGCTAGGATCATCCTAGGGACACGACCTTGAGCTGTTAGAAACTATGTTAGTGTCTGTTCAAGTCTTTCTAGTCGAGGTTAATATCCAGTTGAGAAGAGGCTCAGAGGAACGTCACTAAGCCTGCCTGGATAATGGCCCTTTCGCCATTTAACATAACATAATCGTGGGAGGACTAAGGTGGTAGGGGCCAACTTAAATTCCTAGCCCTCCTAACAAGTGTCCTGGCCAGCCTGGATAAGAGGTCTGAACTGTTCGGGGCTCTGAGCAATGCCAAGGCTAACTCAGTCTCTGGTTACCATGAAGGGGAAGAGTTTTAGGGTCCCAACAAGAACTTTCTTGGCACTTAGAGTGTGGGAACAGAGGTGGAGACTACATACAATGTCTTAGAGAATGAAAGGTAGCAGTAGCCCTATGAGTTAACTTGAGTAAAGGACAACTGCAATAGGTTGTTCGTGTGGCCGAATCCTGTCTGTCCTTTTGTGCAAAAACATCCACCCCCTTCACATGCCCTTTAACACTTGCTCTGTTTCAACCGCCCTTGAGCGACTAAGCCCTTGCTTCTGAAAGCCATGCCAGTGCGAGCGGTTGGTAGGAGTTCAAGCTCCAGGTCAGATGAGTCTAGGCTCTGCCATTTAATAGGTGCGTGACCTTGAAATTACGTAACTTCTTTGTGTCTTGATTTATTTCTTCACTCATAAAATGTCAATAATAATAGTAACTACCTCCTGGGATAGCTGAGGGAATCAAATGAAATCATGTTCATAGAGTACTAACGCATTCCCGGCACACAGTAAGCGCCCAACAAATGTTGGCTGTCTGAATTTATTACTCCGTCTTGCTCATTTCTGGCTCAGTAACCCAAGTTCTTCTTGGCTTTTCTGTGGTCCTTAGTGTTAATCTCTGGATTCTCTTGGCACCATGGCTCTTGGTTTCCAAGTGTCCTATTCTGGGGCTTGTCCCACTCTTACACCTGCTAAGGGCAGAAGTCTAAAAACAATGTACCCTGCATATCAGACATCTGCTTCAAGGTACACAAACAAGAAGTGACCTTCTATTTCTCGGAAGCCTTGCATGACACTGTCTTTGTGCATAACTCACTTCCAAATGCAAGTCTCAGAAGTTTATCTATTATTATACAACAAAGTACTTCAAGAGTTGGGTTAAAATGAAGAGTTTATTTTGATCATGCTTTGGTTGGGTGGTCCATCTCTAATCCATGCTGGGGCTTGTGGGGCTGGAGGATCCACACCTCATATGCTCTCTCATCCCCCAGGGACTTCGGGATGCTTGGGCTTCTCACTTGATAAGCGGCTTCCACCAGAGTGAGCATTCTGAGAGGCCCACGTTGAAGCGATAAGGCCTCTTAAGAATTTTGCTCAAAGTTTGAGAACATCATTTTTGTTGCATTCTTTTGGACAAACAAGTCTACAAAGCCAGATCAATTTCTAGAGGAGAGGAATTAGACTCCACCTTCCAGTGGGAGGAGTGGCAAAGAAAGTGTGCAATCTTTAATCAACCGTGGCCTCTGGTGAGCGGAAGCTACATCCCACCTGAAACTGTGCTGCAATGAGATCTGGGAAATGTAGTTTTAGGATTCCTAGTCTCTGCAGCAATGAGGAAGATGGGGCGCTGGAAGGAGGATGAGGCAGTCAGTTTGCTGTCTGTACTATGGGTTCTCAGCATTCAGTCATGTCTTAGTGATCAGAGTCTGTAACCAGCTTCCCTTCATCCTTGGCACCAGCATCCTTGAGTCCAGTGGGAATCAGGAGCGGTCACTTCCTCAAGCTAGCCTGCCCTCCAGATCAAGGTTTTAAAAACAATTGTTTTTTAACTAAAACTCACAGCAGAAAATGCAGCTGATATCACTATATGGACATATATATAGGTAATTGAAATAAAAGTTTCATGAAACAATTCTTATCTTTACTATGTACAATGTTCTCTTATAATTTTCTTTTATTGTATTCTATATCTTTTAAACAAAAATACTCATTATATCTTTACTAAATTAACTTCATGACTCACTAATGAGTTACCATCCATGTTTGAAAAATACTGCTGAAGACTTGTCTCTCTATATTTAAATAAGGAATCAAAACTGAAAAGAAAAAAGTGCGTCAATAAGAGAATATTGTATAAGAACAAAAAAAGTGTATTCCCTCAAAGTACATTTACTTAATGCAACAAAAGCACGGTCAAGTATATCATTATATTTTTATTTCTCTTTTCTCTGTTCCAAATGAGAGGAGAGGAGATAATGAGACAGACTCCCACATGCACCTGGACCAGGAGCCACCCAGCAGCCCTGTCTGGGCCGATGCTCTGCCCATCTGGGGCCATGCTTGCAACTGAGCTCCACTGAGCCCTCCTCAGAGCCTGGGTGATGCCCTGGAACCAATGGAGCCATGGCTGAGGAAGGGGAAGAAAAAGAGAGAAAGAAGGGGGGAGGGGTGGAGAAGTAGATGGTTGCTACTCCTGTGTGCCCTGACTGGGAATCGAACCTGGGACATCCACACGCCAGGCCTATGCTCTACCACTGAGCTAACTGGCCAGGGCCTGTCATTGTTTTATTATTACTCATTTCCTTCCCTATGAAGTGGTTATACATACCACCCCCATTACTAAGTTGTCCATTGTGACGCTTGGCTATGTGACTTTGGCCTTTGGCACGAGAGCAGGCATGGCTCATACTATGTGTGAGCAGAAATTTTAAATGCAATCGCATGGTTTGGCTTGATCTCCAGCAATTCTGCCCTCTGCTGTGGGAACAGTATGTTCCAGGTAGGTCTGTTACTTTTCCCTGTTCCCTTCTCAGAGTAAGAAAATACACGAAGCCCAAGTGCAGCCTACCCTCAGCCCTCAAGTAGCACGAGAAACAAATATTTGTTGTCATGAGCCACTGAGATTTAGGGTTATTCGTTACTACAGCAAAAGCTGACTAATTTTGGAAGCAACTTAATGAAAAACAAACAAAAATCCAAAACACTCTTTTGAACATTGAAACGGTACAGAAGTATAAACAGCAGAACACTCCCCGTGACCGACTCCCTGCTCCTCAGGAGTCATTAGTGATGACATTTTGGCGCCTATTGTTGCAAAAGAGAAAATTTTTGAAATGGCTGTTTTCTAATTTTCATGTGATAACATTAGTGTATGCTTTTTCATAAATACAGTAAAGCTTTATTGAAACACTGCCAAGTCTGTTGTTTGCTTGTTGTTGAGGGTTCCTGTCATACTAAAACAACAGAGAGTATTACAACAGAGGTGCAAGGTCTAACTGATTTACTTTCTGGCTCGTCAAAGAGTTTGCTGACCTTTGGTCTAGGTCAGTGGTTCTTAACCTGGGTTCGATGAGTTGGTCTCAGGGGTTCGGAGAAGCCTCTGCCGCGGAGGCCAGAATAAAGTAATACCGTAATTTGTTGTGAGTTCATGCACTTTGTTGGTTTTGTTCTTTGAGCAAGGTGATGTCCATGCACGGCTCATTTTGTGCACCAGTAAGAAAACATATACCTATGTCTTGAATTGGGAAAAAATAATCATATTTTATTTATCACTAAAGAAGGGTTCGGTGAATGTGCATATGAAACTGGTGGGTTCGGTACCTCAAAAAAGGTTAAGAACCACTGGTCTAGGTTTACTAAATGTTAACATTTGACCTTTTGCCACTTTTGTTTTATTTTCCTTTTTTTTTTTTAAGATTTTTATTTATTCATTTTAGAGAGGGGAGAGAGCGAGAGAGGGTGGAGGAAGGAGCAGGAAGCATTAACTCCCATATGTGCCTTGACCAGGCAAGCCCAAAGTTTTGAACTGGCGACCTCAGTGTTCCAGGTTGACACTTTATTCACTGTGCCACCACAGGTCAGGCCTTCCTCTTTTTTCTATATGTTTTTTTTTTCCCCCCAGGGACACAGAGAGAGAGTCAAAGTGAGGGATAGATAGGGACAGACAGACAGGAACAGAAAGAGGTGAGAAGCATCAATCATTAGTTTTTCATTGTCGTTGCAACACCATAGTTGTTTATTGATTGCTTCCTCACATGTGCCTTGACCGCGGGCCTGCAGCAGACCGAGCAACCCCTTGCTCGATCCAGCGACCTTGGGTCCAAGCTGATGAGCTTTTTGCTCAAGTCAGATGAGCCCGCGCTCAAGCTGGCGACCTCGGGGTCTCGAACCTGGGTCTTCCGCATCCCAGTCCGACGCTCTATCCACTGCGCCACCACCTGGTCTGGCTTATATGTTTTTTTTTATAAACTATTTAAGATAAAATACAGATATCATGACACTTTCATCTCTATATATTTCAGCACATATCTCCTAAATATATGTGTCTTCTCCATAAATCACATTATAATTATCACACCCAAAGCATTTAACATTAATACAATTTTGTTAACTAATAATCAGATTTCCCCAAAACTGTCCTGAAAATGTCCTTCATAGCCTTTTCCTTCTCAATTCAGTATATAAGTAAAGATTTTGAATGCATTTAGTTATCATATCTCTTCAGTTGCCTTTAACTGAGAACAGTTCCTCATCTTTTTAGACTCTCATGAAACAAACATTTTTGAAGAGTTGAGGGCAGCCTCTCAGTCTGAATGTGTCTGGTTTGCTCTTTAGTGTTATATTCAGGGTTAATAATTTTTGGCAAAAATTCTGCATAGGTGATGTTGTGTTCTAATTATCAGGAGGCGCAAAATGTCACTTTGTTCAATTATTTGTGATGTTTTGTCACTTATTTATGTGGTGTCTGCCAAATTTCTCTGTTGTAAATGTCATTTCCCCCCTATGTAACTAATAAGTGATCTGCGGGACAATTCTTTGAGCTATATGCATAAACTATTTCCCAACAACCTTTGCCCTGAGGTTTTAGGCTTCACGATTCTTTCCTGAATTAGTTATTGTCATGGAGGATTTAAATGGACATCAATATACTTTTTAAAATTGTCCCCAAGTGATTTTTAAAGTACAGCCAAGGCTGGGAATCACTCGACCAGTGCTTCACAATCTGTGCTTACAGATCCCCGGGGATCTTGTTAAAATGTAAATTTGGATTCAGCAGCACTGGGGTGAAGCTGAGAGTAAGCATTTCTAACAAGTTCCCAGTTGCTGTTGGTGCTGCTGGTCTGCGTGAACCACACCATAGCAGGGGCCAGTCTACACTGCAGATAAGACCCACAATTCATTCTAGATACAATTTAATCTAGATATATTCTAGATACCTTTCTTCCCTAATTTAGTTTTGCCTAGTGCTTCAGTCAAGATTCTCAGTTACAAACATCAGAACACGCTCTTTAACTGTTCTGCACAGAAAGGGCACTTAGTAATGGGCATTGGGGAACACTTAGAAACTCTTGGAGCTGAGCTCCCAGGAACAGTGACCAGACGGCACTGTAAATCTGACCTAATGAGGAAACCAGTATTCCCACTGCCAGGCACTGAGCCCATCTGCACTGATGCCAGTAATACAAGCCAACAGTGCCCATTACTGCCACCAGCACCAATGCCACATGTGTGCCTTGACCTCAACATCGCAGCTATTGCCAGCCCCCCAAGCTGTTGTCTGTTGTTGTTACCCTCACAAGCAAACACTGGTCACACAGACCTCACTCACTTTTCTTCTTCTTTGTTTTTTTTGTTTGTTTGTTTGTTTTTTTTAGAGAGAGAGAGAAAAAGAGGAAAGAAGTGGAAAGCATCAATTCACAGTAGTTGTTTCCTATTTGTGCCTTGACCAGGCAATCCTGAGGTTTTGAACCAGTGACCTCAGCGTTCTAGGTAGACACTTTATCCACTGTGCCGCCACAGGTCTGGCATCACTTCCTAACATTATTTCTAAACTAGTTTCACAGATTCTGAATTTAATAATTTACCTATTGTTTCTTAGCAGTTTTACTTTCATAAAACATAGAACTTATATCCTTAAATAAAATCACAGATAAACAATCAAATGGGGGAAATGTACAATAAATGCAACAGGTGCAGACATAATACTTTAATGTATTAAAATTTCACATAAATTGATTTGAAAAACTTCTAAGAAACAATAGGTAAATAGGCAAAGGCTAGACAATTCATCAATAGGCAAATACAGATCACTGAAGAAATATAGAAACTTTCAATCAACTTCATTAGAAATGAAGAGAAAAGAACAAATCAGTACACAGATATCATTTTCCAGAAATTTATTGATAGGGCCCTGGCCCGTTGGCTCAGTAGATAGTCAGCCTGGCATATAGACATCCCAGGTTCAATTCCCAGTCAGAGAAGCGACCATCTGCTTCTCTCCCCATTCCTATCCCCCTTCTCTCCCTCTTCTCCTCCCACAGCCAGTGGCTCGATTGCTTTGAGCGTGGCCCCATTGGTTTGAGCGTGGCCCCAGGCACTGAGGATTGCTAGGTTGATTTGAGCATCAGACCCAGACTGGGATTGATGGGCAGATCCCAGTTGGGGCACTTGTGAGAGTTTCTCACTATCTCCCCTCCTCTCAATTAGAAAAAAAATTATTGATAAAAACAGAAACAAATTTGTAGATACAGAAACAAATTGATGGTTACCAGTGGGGAGGGGATTAAGAAGTACAAACTTTCAGTTGTAAAATAAGTCATAGGATTATAATGTACAGCGTAAGAAATAGAGTCAATGATATCGTAATAACTATGTAGAGTGACAGATGCTTACTGAATTTATGGTGGTGATCACTCTGTAACGTATATAAATGTTGAATCACTATATTACACACATGAAACTAATATAATATTGTACATTTACTATAATTTAAAATAAATTTTATTTTGTTTTATTGATTGATTTTGGAGAGAGAGGAAGGGAGAGAGAGAGAGAGAAAAAGAAAACATTGAATTATTTTGTTTCACTTATTTATGCATTCATTGGTTGCTCCTTGTATGTGCCATGACTGGGGATCAAACTCATAACCTTGGTGTGTTGGGTAAAAATAAATTTTTAAAAATGATTTAAAACAAAAGAAATCTATTGATACATTGAAATAAAATTTTAACAAGAATATTAAGTATTGATGAGAGAAGAAACAGATATTTTCACACATTGCTTATATGAAAAAGCTCTATTAGGGGCCAAAGAGGACACAATTTGGGTATTCAAAAGAATTAGGACTGCAATGGATTGAAATATATCAAGAATATAGCAATCTAAGTATTAATAATACCAAAAGGTCAGACCTGACCTGTGGTGGCGCAGTGGATAAAGTGTCAAGCTGGAATGCTGAGGTCACCAGTTCAAAACTCTGGGCTTGCCTGGTCAAGGCACATATGGGGAGTTGATGCTTCCTGCTCCTCCCCCCTTCTCTTTCTCTCTCTTCATCTTTCCTTCTCTCTCTCCCATCTCTAAAATGAATAAACTAATTAATTTTTTTTTAATTATTAAAAAAGAATAATCCCAAAAGGTCATATTTTGAAGTTTCTAGAATGCCAAAGCATTCTGAAAATTGGTAAAGGAAGGAAAGAATTAGCATTTATTCTTCCTTTTCTTAACAACTATATTTTAAGATAGCCAAATGTTTGTTGAAATAGTTTTCTTTTCTTTTCTCTTTTTTGAATTTTTGTAAGAGTTTATATGAGCCAAACTGACAACATATGCTGGGAAGAAAGCTCTCAAATGCTTTTAAGAACATTCTTCTTTTAAAGGAATTACAGCAAAGGAATTCGAGGGCTAGAAAAATCTCTATTTGCAATCCCTAATGAAATAATAAATTTAGTCAGCGATCATCAATGACTATTGAAAGCATTAGGTGAAATGTTGATGGGAAATATATAATGGATTAACTCAGCTGACAGCTTCTGAACCCCCTGGTCAATGTTAACTTTGCCCAAGGGACAAACAGATGTTCTGAGCCTTTTGATGTAATATAATAAGAAGAATACCATCCCCAAGAAAATATGCTTGCCCTGCATGCCCTCCCTTTAAAAAAAAATCAAGTGTTAATTTAATCATGCATCTATCTGGAATTTCAGGAAATATGGAAGTTAGATAAATAAATGTGTTAAATGTCTGCATAAGGATGCACTCAACCCAATCCAGTTTATGGGAAATTTATAGGAGCAATCAGTTCAGACATATATCAACCAAGACTGACTTTGCATCTTGATTTGAACGAATCAATATAATTTCAGACAATCTGGGAAAACTGACATGGATTAAATGGTGGAAGATGTGAATGTATTGTTAATGCTGTTCTGTGCAGTAATGGAACTGTGCTTATATTGTTTTATCCTGATCAGTTAGGAGTATATACTAAAAATGTATATGTTAAATCATAGATTAGAATACTTCAGGAAGAAAGTGGTGGGAGAGAATAGGTACATGAAATAGGAATGGCAAAATATAATAAATGTTGAAGCTATATACTGAGACATAGGACGTATTACATTCTTCTCCTCGGTGTTTTCTTTGTTTACATTTTTATGGTAAGAAGCTAAATAAAATAAAAGACTTTCACTTGGACTCCATAATTCTACTCCCAAGGATAAATTCTTAGAAAATAAGATATAGGAAAAATCTTTAAGCATAAAAATATCAATCCCACCAATATTATGAGTGCCAAAATTAAGAACAACATAAACAGGGAAACAGTCTTGTAAACTAGATATATTCCTCGTGGGATTATAACGTGGCTGCTAAAAACAGATGTGTACGAGGAATTGTAATCCGATGATAGAGTGCGTATGTTAAAAGATGAAGTGCAAAAAAATAGGTCACAAGGTTTTATATAAATTAGTATATAAGTCAGCTCTTGCTCTCTAACTAACCACTCCAAATTTAGTCAACTAAACAATAAGCCCTTATTTCCCTTGTGTTGAGGGTCTGGATGTCTTGTGGCTGGGTCTGGATAGTCCAGGGTGGCCTCACACACATTTCTGGTGATTGCCAGGCAAGTATAAGGGGCCTCAGCTGGGACAGTTCATGTTTCATATGATCCCTCATCTTCCAAAAAGCTAGGCCAGGCTTCTCATAGCAGCTTCCTGGTTCCAAAGAGCAGCAAAAGCAAGCATCAAGGGGCAAGTACTTTTCAAGCCTGTGCTTGTCTTATATTTGTTAATGTCCCACTGGCCAAACCAGGTCAGCAAGACCAAGCCCCGGGTCAGCGTTGAAGGGCATAAGACAGTAAGTAGCTTGAACAGAACAGCGATTTTCAACCCTTTTCACCTCATGGCACACATAACGATTAAAATGCTGTGACACTCCAAAACATATTTTTTGCAAATCTGACAAAGAAAATGGGTATAATTTTGATTCATTCACACCGGAGGTCTTTTGTGTTAGCTGTTGTTATTTATTTGACAGTAAGGGAAAAGAAGTCGGTGCATGGTCAGGTGTTGCTTTTTCTATTTTTAATACATGTATTTTATTTTATTATATATTTAAATTTAATGTATTGAGATGACACTGGTTATCATTTATACAGGTTTCAGGTGCCCAATTCTACAACCCATCTCTGTACACAGTACTGTGTATTTACCCCCCCACCCCACCCCCTGGCATGTTTTCAAAATTCTTGTGGCGCACGAGTGTGCCTGTTGCAGCATACCAGTGGAAGGTCACTGGGAGAGAGGAAAGTGTGAGCAAACCAGAGGCCTTTACTGTAAGAATCTACCTCACATATGTCCTTATTTATGACTTTTTAAAAAACTACATTGATAAGGCCAAAAAGAGCTATCAGAATTCTTTTTCACTAGTGTAAGTTTATTTATTCGTTTATTTTTAATTACAGCTTACATTCAATAGTATGTTGCATTGGTTTTAGGCGTACAGCGTAGTGGTTAGACAGTCGTGTACTTTGCAAAGAGATCTCCCCGATGTTCCCAGTACCTACCTGGCACCGTACATAGTTGTTACGATATTACTGACTTCATATTTTATGCTGTATTTTACAGTTTGTAACTACCAATCTATACATCTGAATTGTTTCTTTTCTTTATTGATTGATTTTTAGATAGACAGAAGGGGGAAAAAGAGAGAGAGAGAGAGAGCACATTCACTTTGTTGTTCCACTTGGTTGTGCACTCATTGGTAGCTTCCTGTATGTGCCCTGACCTGGGATTGAACCTGCAACCTTGGGGCTTCAGGACAACACTCTAACCCCCTGAGCTATCTGGCCGGGACCTAATCTGTACTTTTAAATCCTTCACCTTTCTCCCAGTCCCCTAAACTTCCTCCCCTCTGGCAAGCATCAGTCTGTTCTCTGTATCCATGAGTCTGTTTGTTCATTAATTTTGTTCTTTATAGTCCATATTTAAGTGAATTAAAAATATAAGTAGTGATTGTCTCTGAGGTGTTTTTCATTTTAACACTTTGCTGTGTATTCTAAACTGTTTATGGTAAGAATATATATATATATATATATATATATATATATATATATATATATATATATATATATATATATATATATATATATATATATATATTATCATTGGAAAACATAAAATTAAAAGTAAGGAAGAGTGAGAAAGAGAAAGAGGGAGAGAGAGGAGATAAAAAGGGAGAGAAGGAAAGGAGGAAGGTAGGAAGGGAGGGGAGAAATGAAGAACTCCTGAAACTGATTTACAGCTGGAAGGCTGGTTGATTTCCAGGGGCTGAATTTTCCAGAAGAGTGAAGCTGGGAAGTGCAATTAAATTTGAGTGGCCTCTTTCTCTCTTCTTCCTCACCCACTCCTGGGTTGTTAGATGTGCACAGGGCTGCAAATAGCATTCAGTCCAGTTCTTGTCTTCAGCATCCACTTGAAGAGACTTTTGTTCAGCGCTTCTATATATTGGGGCTCCGGCTTCCCCCAAGGCTTTGGATGGACTATCCCAACCCAATCTCCGAGGCTGGAGAGCTGTGCTGATGAAAGGATCCTTCGGTATGAAGCTGTGTGTGTGCCTGGCAAATGCACATCTCCTTCTGTAAAATTTTCTCCCAAAATTTGTCATCTTAAATCTAGTTATCAAGCTTTGTTGGGGCAAGGACTTGAGATGCAAGTAACTATTTTTCAGAATATTTATAAATTCTGCATTTGGTCTAAGTTCAGCTTTTCTCAACCTCAGAGCCACAGATATTCTGAGCTACATAATTCTTTGTTGTAGAGCCCTCCTGTGTAAATAATCATCCATGGTAGGATGTTTATTTTTATTTATTTTTCTCTTAAGTGAGAAGCAGGGAGGCAGAGAGACAGACTCCCACATGCACCCAACCAGGATCCACCCGGAAAGCCCCTTATGGGGTGATACTCTGCCCATCTGGGGCTGTTGCTTCGTTGTTTGGCAACTGAGCTATTTTAGCACCTGAGGCGAGGCCATGGAGCCATCTTCAGTGCCCAGGCCAATTTGCTCTAACCAAGGCATGGCTATAGGAGGGGAAGAGAGAGAGAGAGAGAGAGAGAGAGAGAGAGAGAGAGAGAGAGAGAGAGAGAGAGAAGCAAGAGGGGAGGGGTTGAGAAGCAGATGGTCGCTTCTCCTGTGTGCTCTGACTGGGAATGGAACCTGGGACATCCACACGCTGGGCTGATGCTCTACCACAGAACCAACTGGCCAGGCCCCATGCTAGGATGTTTAGCAGGACTCCTGGCCTCTACTGGCTGTAAGCTTAAACCTTCCCTTTCCCAAGTTGACAATCAAATGTGTTTTGTGACAATCAAAAGACATTTCCCATTGCCCAGTGTTTTCTCAATGTGGGGGCGGCAAAATCACTCCAGGTTTAGAATCGCTGACCAAGTCCCCTTGCTACTCAAAGTATGGATCACGGACCAGCAGCTGAGGTCTCACCTGGGAACTTGGAGGCCATGGTCAGGCCTTATTGACACCATGTTCTTTCACAGTGGCCCTTCCCTCAGGGCTTACACTAGAATCTCTGAGAACTTTCTCAACCTACACGGGTCTAGGCTCCAGACTGTCTGATTCTAAGGGTTCAGAATGGGTGTCTAGGGCCTATGAATTTTGAAACATGTCTCCAGGTGATGTGCTCCCAGTTAAGAAGCTCTGATTTAATGGTACTGAATATTTCACTGCCTCATACCAGATCAATTATTCAAATTGTAAAACCTACTGAGATAGAGTAATTGGATAAGAAGTAAGCCCTGGCCCTATTTCAGAAGCACAGGGAAAATGGGGTCATATTTGGATTCTGGATGTGGATTCTATTCTGAGGTCTCCAAACGCAGAGGACTGTGGTCTCTGGAAGTGGCCAGTCGATGAAACCCCCTCTCTTGCCTGGAGCTGCTCCTTCTCTTCTCTTACCACATCCTGCGTTACATATACTCCTGCTGAAACTCTGATCACCAAGGTCAGACATAGATTTCCTTTCAAGAATACCCAAGCTTACTTATTTTCCTCTGTGTCCTCAAACAAGAATGGCTGGAAAAAGTGACAGGGCAGGGTTTCTTGGAAAGCAATCTGGCCTGCATCAACATTAATGATTAAAATGTGTCTTTACGTGGCCATTCCCCAACAGACAGCACATTCCTATGCTATTCTAACTCATTGTTCAGAATTATAGTTACTTTCTTCTGTTCTTTCTTTTCTTTTTTTCCCAGGACAGAGAGAAAGAGTCAAAGAGAGGAATAGATAGGGACCATAGGAACGGAGAGAGATGAGAAGCATCAATCATCAGTTTTTCATTGCTGTTGTGACACCATAGTTGTTCATTGATTGCTTTCTCACATGTGCCTTGACCTCGGGCCTTCAGCAGACCAAACCATCCTTTGCTGGAGCCAGCGACCTTGGGTCCAAGCTGGCGAGCTTTTGCTCAAGCCAGATGGGCCCGCGCTCAAGCTGGCGAGCTCGGGTTCTCGAACCTGGGTCTTCCGCATCCCAGTCCGACGGTCTATCCAGTGCGCCACCACCTGGTTAGGTTCTTCTGTTCTTGAGGTTTAAATTCTGTTCCTCCTGAAGAATCAGACCCAGACCCACTAAATACAGGGTTCTATAAGTCCTATAAAATACCTGTCTATCTATCTATCTATCTATCTATCTATCTATCTATCTATCTATCTATCTATCTATCTATCAGCTATCATATCGCTCTCATTTATCTATCATCATCCTCTATCATAATCTAGATATAGTTGTAGAGACATTTACACTACAAAGAAATATAACCTGGATTTAAAACATTTGTAACATAATTAAGCTTTTACAATCCTATTAAAGTTTAGTGGCTAGGATACTCTTGAAGTTGTCAGGGTAACATAGAAAAAGCCAAGAACAGGCTGCCTTGTAGAATGTTAGGAAACTGGATCGGCTTTATTATGCTCTCGTGGAAGCAGGTCATAGAACATTTCAGGCCTGGCACAAAGGAATGCACTTTCCTGGAATCTACAGGGTTCTCCATTTTCCTACATAAGTTGATTTTTTTCCTTTACAAAGAACTACATAATTAACTAGCTTCGGCATGAAGCTAAAGATAATTACAAATTTGAGCCCAGCTAATCATTCCATTTTAGTCTCAACTTAGTTTAGTTTATGAGAACTTTGTTTTCTTATCACTTATTACCTTCCTTCATTTGTATGTTTTCTATTCAATAAATATTTAAGTAATGACATCAGTTGCCACACTGATAATGATGACAAGTAATGATTACTGAAGTGGGACTGTTGGCAGCTACATAGCAACCCTGTTAGCCTGAAATCATCCTGAGTTGGCTGAGAGTTAAAAGTTCAAATTTGGCCTTTGAAAAGTATACCAGGGCCCTGGCTGGTTAGTTCAGTCAGTTAAGAGCATCAACCCGACATGACAAGGTTGCAGATTCAATCCCCAGTCAGGGCACACATTGGAAGCAACTAATGAATGCATGACTGAGTAGAACAACAAATGAATGCTTCCTTTTCTTCTCCTATCTCTCTTCCTTCTTCTCTCTGTCTCTCTAAAAATCAGTAAAAATTAAACCCTGGCTGGATAGCTTGGTTGGTTGGAGTGTCATCCTGGAGCATGGAGGTTGCCAGTTTGATTCACTGGTCAGGGCACATACAGGAGCAGCTCGATGTTCCTGTCTCTCTCTCTCTCCTTACCTCACTCTCAAAAAAAAGCACATTGGGAAAGTAAAGGGATTGGAAAAAAATACTGCATGCAAATGGAAACAAAAAAGAGAAAGCTAGGGTAGCAATACTTAGACAAAATAGACTTTAAAACAAAGGCTATAATAATAATAAAAAAGAAAATACAAAGGCTATAATAAGAGACAAAGAAGGACATGACCTAATGATAAAGGGAACAATCCAACAAGAGGATATAATCCTGTGTAAGTATTTATACACACAAAATAGGAGCACCTAAATATATAAAGCAAATATTGACTGACATAATGAGAAATATCAACAGTAATACAGGTCTCTTCGGAAACTTTAACATCCCATTGACATTAATGGAGAGATCATCCAGACAGAAAATCATCATGGAAACAATGGCCTTAAATGACACATTAGACTAGATTAATTTAATTGATATTTTTAAAATAGTTCATCCCAAAGAAACAGAATATACATTCTTTTCAAGTGCACATGGAACATTTTCCAGGACAGACCACATGTTAGGCCACAAAACAAGTTTCAATAAATTGAAGAAGATAGAAATCATATCAAGCATCTTCTCTGATCAAAGTGGTATGAAGCTAGAAATTAATCACAAGAAGAAAACTGAAAAACATAGACATGAAAAGTGCATTGGGTCTGTCATTGTATAGTATGACATGTATGAAAGTGTAGATTGTTCAAGACCCGAATCTCAGTCAAGCTGAGTACTGCGTACATCACAGTATCTTTAAAAATCTGCCTTCTATTGTCCTCAAAATTCAGAACATCACCCTCCTATCACTATAACACCCCCTCCTTCATTATATTTACAGAGAGACAGAAGTGGTGAAGATTTTTAGTATTTTTCTTGAAGTCTTATCATGTCCTTGCATCTTGTTTTGAGGAACTCTTGACAATGTAGCACTTGCCAGTTAGGTCTATAGTAATCATTTGGGTAATTTTAATGATAAATAATGTAATTAAATTCTAACCAAAATTTGGAATCCAAACAGAGAAATAAGACAAGTGTTTACATTAGATAAAGCCTGTATTAAAAAGAATAAAAAGACAAGGGAGACCACTCTGTATTATATATGCCAAGCAGATAAAATTCATGCAGACAAAGGGAACGAAGATTATCTGCCAGCTGCTGACTTGTATTAGAGAAGGCTCTGTCTGGGGGCACCAAAAGGAGTGGCATGCAATCGAAACTGTGAGCCTGTTAAGGCCAGGTGCTCACATTGGCTTACCTGGTTTTGAGTCTACTCAGCTGTATTAGTTAGGACTCTTGGTTTGTGAGTGATGGAAACCCAACTCAAACTAGTTTAAGCCTGAAGATGAATTTATTATAAGAAACAGTGGACTCTTGGAACCCATGATCCAAGAAACAGACTCTTGGAACCCATGTCTCTTGGATCATGGGTCACTTGGAACCTATGCAAGGATATAGTTGAGCCTTAGAAGTTATATGGAGTCAGAGACTCAAACACCATCAGCCTCTCTGACTTGTCTCTGTGCCTCTCTAAGCGACATCCCTTTTTCTCAGTGATGCATCTGCTTCCAACCCTCCAGTCCATATGATCTGAACTCTGGTTGTAGAGAGCTCCTAAATTTTATATTTTAACAACTTCAGGCAGCAAAAAGAGACTGTTTCAACTCTTTTTCAGCCTCTGGTCCAAAACTCCATGAGAAGCCTCTTCTTGGATCAGCTTGGGGTCTTCTCTTGAATCAACCAGTTGTGGGAAGGTGCCAAGGTCACATGATAACTTGGCAGCTTGGAAGCAGAAAGTAAGGTAAGGTAAGTGACTAGAAAGTGAGTAATGCCAGCCAGTCATTCCCCTGGGTGTCCACTGAACCAACAATCTCGCCTCTTTGATGCCTTCTTTCATTCATTAATTTATGTATGAGTCTGAAGAACTATACCATGTTCATGGATTGGAAAACTCAATACCTGTATTGTAAATATTAATTCTCCCTAAATTGATTTATAGATTATACATAATACTTGTCAAAATCTCAACATGTTTAATAGATCTTGACAAACTGGTTCTAAATTTATATGAAATTTAGCACAATAAAATATTACTTGGTCATAAAAAAAAATTAAATCTTACCATTTCTGACAACATGGGTGAACCCAGAGGGTAGTAAGCTAAGTGAAATAAGTCAAACAGAAAGATAAAGACCATGTGATTTCACTTGTATGTGGATCTAAAAAAACAAAATAAGCAAACAAAACAGAAACAAATTCACAGATACAGAGAACAAACAGGTTTCCAGGTGGGATGGGGATTGTGGGACTAGGTGGCAAAGGTAAAGGGATTAAGAAGTACAAATTGGCAATTACAAAATAGTCACGAGGATGAAAACTATAGCATAGGAAATATAATTGATAATATTGTAATAACTATGTATGGTGTTCAGTGGGTACTAGATATATTGGGGGATCACTGAAACTAATATAATATTCAATGTCGACTGTAATTGAAATTTAAAAAAGCTTTTAAAGAAAAGAAGATTGTATAAAACAGCTTTTCTTAGCCATCAATTTATACCTTACCATGTTTCTCTAAATCACCTCAATTGAGATACAGGTCCTCTCTTCTTGAATAACTAATCAGATATCATTATAGAGGTTAACATCCTTCTAGCTTAAGAAACAAGATAAAAGGCATGATTCACATTTAACATAATGTACTTTTCACAAAAACTAGCAGCATTTTATTTTACCAGGATATACAAATTTGGCTTCTTTGGTCCAAAGAAACAAAGGAAAATGCATCTAGATCCAAAACAGCTCCTTGTACAAGGGAAACGTGAGATAAATTCTTTACAATAACTCAGAGGGTCTCCTTAATAAAGCGGGTTTGTGCATTCCCTTCTCTAGTCTCAGAGGTTTTCCAGTAATTATTTCAAAAGGAGACAACCAATGTTTACAAAAGGGAGTAGATCTTAGGTTAAGCCATACCACGTGAAGGGCTTTAGTCCACGTTAAAAGATTCAACAAGTTTTGCCAACTGAGTTTGACTGTCTCATTGGTTAGTTCTACAAAGCCAGAGGACTAAAAATAAGTGCAATGGAAATGCTGCAATACTGGCCAAATTTTGCATACCTGTTGTAGAATTTGTCCTATAAGGTGGGTTCCTTGATGTGTACAAAGCTCTGCACGGATCCCACCAGCAGGAAATGTCTTTTCTAGAAGTATTTGAGTGACTGCTGTAAGTAATCGTCAATACGTATTTATATCCGTAAGAAGGGGGACATTAAATTATTTCCATTTTCCAAACCTCAAAATTCTAGAATGTCAAATAGGCCTAATTAGTTTTATTTCCCCCTCTTTTTGTAATGAGAGACTCCCTTACTTTACTTACCCATTTTAATCATGGTGACAAAGACTTTACAAACAGCTACCAAAGTAAATGGTTGGTATCTGAGGGATCACTTTGTAAATTATGTGTTTGTCTAACCATTATGCTGTACACCTAAAACTAATATAAAATAATATAGAATATCAACTTTAATTGAAAAATAATGTAAGAAAAAGTTAAATGATTGGAAACAAAATTTAGCTTTTTTAATATTAGGAAGATTTGATTTACCTAAGCAATCAAAGATGTGATGATACAAAGCACAGGAAATAATTTTAATAAAACATAAAACTTTAATTTCTCTTTATGGTGTGTTATTAAGAGCATACCAATAGTACAGGAAAATTTGTCTTTTTGTTTTTCTTCTTTTTTTGTGTGTGTGTGGCAGAGACAGACAGAGTCAGAGAGAAGGACAGTTAGGGACAGACAGATAGGAAGGGAGAGAGATGAGAAACATCAATTCTTCGTGGCAGCTCCTTAGTTGTTCATTGATTGATTTCTCATATGTGCCTTGACTGGAGGCTACAGCAGACTGAGTGACCCCTTGCTCAAGCCAGCACCTTGGACTCAAGCTGGTGAGCCTTGCTCAAACCAGATGAGCCCGCGCTCAAGCTGGCGACCTCGGGGTCTCGAACCTGGGTCCTCCACATCCCAGTCCAATGCTCTATCCACTGCGCCAACGCCTGGTCAGGCTTTTTCCTTCTTCTTTACCAAGTGAGAGGAGGGGAGATAGAGAGACATACTCCCACATGCGCCCTGACCGGGATCCACCTGGCAACCCCCATCTAGGGCTGATGCTCTCTGCCCATCTGGGCCATGCTTGCAACTGAGCTATATTTAGTACCTGAAGTGGAAGCTCCACCGGACCCATCCTTAGCACCCGGGGCGATGTGCTTGAACCAATCTAGCCACGACTGTGGGAGGAGAATAAAGAAAGAGAGAAGGGGGAAGGGGAAGGGACGAGAAACAGATAGTTGCTTCTCCTATGTGCCCTGACCAGAAATAGAACCCAGGACATCCACATACCAGATGGATGCTCTACTACTGAGCCAACTGGCCAGAGCCAAACTTGTTCTTTTAACAGAGAAAGAAAACCAAACTTAAATTTTGTATTATGTACTTTTTATGTTAAAAGAAAATTAATTTAAATAAACTCTTTACAATCTTAGTCAGTTTGAGCATACATAAGCTTTCTCTTTTGAGATTACTTTTCCTTAAACCTTGTACAATTTTCACAACCCTTTCATCTTTTGTCCTTTCTCTTTTCCTATTTTAGAATGACTGTTTTACTTTAGGATAAAATTATTTTCTTTCCCTTCAACAAACATGCATTCCATTCTTTTTTTTTTTACAGGGACAGAGAGAGAGTCAGAGAGAGGGATAGATAGGGACAGACAGACAGGAACGGAGAGAGATGAGAAGCATCAATCATTAGTTTTTCGTTGCTGTTGCTACACCATAGTTGTTCATTGATTGCTTTCTCACATGTGCCTTGACCGCGGGCCTTCAGCAGACCGAGCCACCCCTTGCCAGAGCCAGCGACCTTGGGTCCAAGCTGACAAACTTTTGCTCAGGCCAGATGGGCCCCCCGCTCAAGCTGGCAAGCTCGGGGTCTCGAACCTGGGTCTTCCACATCCCAGTCCGATGCTCTATCCACTGTGCCAACGCCTGGTCAGGCGCATTCCATTCTTCATACCTTCTTTTACCAAGTACATGTACTTTCCATATACAACCACCTTCCATGACCATGATATCTTCCTCTTTATTCTCATCATCCTCCAAGAAACTCTTCCTCTCATTATTCCAACTAAGCCCTGCCATAAATGTCTGCATCCCAATCTGAGGCATCCTATGCCCTATCAGCCTTGCAAAACTAGCCTATTAACATTTCTAGCTTATTGTCATGTTTTTTTCTGCTGGTTTGCTAGTCCTGAATCTAGAACACTGAGCAACCAGATACTTTTCCTAATCTCAACTTTTCTTTAAATTTTTTAATTTATTGATTTGAGAGAGAGAGAGAGAGAGAGAGAGAGAGAGAGATGTTATTCCACTTACTTATACATTCATTGGTTGATTTTGATTTTTGTATATGCCCTAACCAGGAATCAAGCCCACAACCTTGACATATCAAGACAACATTCTAACTAACTGACTATCCAACCAGGGTTCTTTGTTAAGGTTTAATACAGAGTATGTGAGAAGCCCCTGTCAGCAAATGGTCACTTGGTTGTTATTTATACATTTTGACCCTTGGTTGACCATGAGGAGTCCATCTCAGCAGATAAATTTCTTCTTGGGGTTCACATAAATGAATATTTATTCTGGGGTCCACAGAACTCAGGGAAACGCTTTCCTGAGAAAGCATACAAAATGACAAAGTATACAGAATGAACATCCAGATGACGAGATACATAGTGTGAGGCCTGGAAAGGTACCAAGCTTCTGCTCCCATGGAGTTGTCTGTCAACCTTCTATCATGGAGGTGTGCTCACCAATCTGGAAGCTCTCCAAATCCTTTTGTTTAGGGTTTTATGATATCATCCTCAACTATTGGTGCTCAATCAATTTCAACCTCTCTCCCCTCCCCAGAGTTTTAGGGGACGGGGCTAAAAGTTTCAAGTCTCTGATCACTGTGCTTGGCTCCTTTGGCAAACAACTTCCAATTTAAAGCCATCTTGGTGCTCATTGACACAAACTCCAGTATGGTTGAAAGAGGCTTATTATGAGTAACAAAAGGTGTTCCTCTTCCCTTATTACTTAGGAAATGATAAGTGTTTTAGGGATCCTGTGCCAGAAATCTGGGACAAAGATCAAATATAGCCTGACCAGGCAGTGGCGTAGTGAATAGAGCGTCAGACTGTGACGTGGAGTACCCAGGTTCGAGACCCCGAGGTCGCCAGCTTGAGCGCAGGGCTCATCTGGCTTGAGCAAAGTTCACCAGCTTGGACCCAAGGTCACTGGCTCGAGCAAGGGGTGGCTTGGTCTGCTGTAAGCCCACAGTCAAGGCACAAATGAGAAAGCAATCAATGAATAACTAAGGTGTCCCAATGAACAACTGATGATTGATGCTTCTCATCTCTCTCCATTCCTGTCTGTCTGTCCCTACCTATCCCTCTCTCTGACGCTCTCTCTGTCCCTGTTAAAAAAAAAAAAAAAAAGATCAAATATATGTTTCTTATTGTATCACAATATCACTGGTGAGCGCAGCGATGACTTTCAGCTTCCCGGTGTTTCAGCATCCCTGTACACTGCTGTGTTTAAATTACAGAAAACTAGTTGAAATTATTTTCTCACCTTCCCCCCAACTAATGAAGGGTCAGAAAGACTCTTTCACCAGCTGGAAATATTTGCATAAAAATGTCACACAACTCCAGATCCTACTTATATTTTTTAATTGCTTTAAAAAAAACCAACAAATAATGTTACCTCACGATCAGTGTTTCATGATTAAACTTCTATCGTGTTTATTTACCAAATAGATTTTTTAAGACAATATTTAATTTTCATTACATTAATTTGCTAATAATTTATAGTGGAAATATAATCTATAATTAGAGATTGTATTTTATTTGGTATGTCATAATATGATTACAAACTTCTGTATTTGAAATATATTTATGTAGTTTCATTTTTCAAACTTTGATTTCCCAACAGCTTGTAAAATATTAGTTGTATTAGTCATAGTTTAGTATCTCTCAAAAAAATGTATATATACTATATATTTTAAAGTAATGTATTTGTAAGGGATTGTCTTGTGCCATTGTGGGGGCTGGCTCAACAGTCCACAGGAAGGCAGGGTGTCAGGAAGGGAAGGTCACAAGCAGACTGGAAGCCCCACCCCCACCCCCACCCCCACCCCAGCACAGGTGGAAGCTTGTTCACAGGCATTGAGGAAGGAAGAGCTGGGGGGATGAGAGAACAATTGCACCAATCACTGGCAGAAGCTGTACTAAGCTACAAAATGCTGCTACCATCCATCCATACTCTGACTCTTTATAAGAGACTGTTGCTTGTAGCCTACCCTAACAGGAGCCATATTAACAAGGGAATTCTGGGTCTGTAGCCTAGCCAGCTGAATTATCAAAATATTTTGATAGATAATGGCATTATATTATATGGTGGGCACTCAATATGTGCTTAATGAATGAATACAACATACATGCACATTTCTGTAGTGTGTAGATGTGTTATATTTTGTGTGTGTGTGTGTGTGTGTGTGTGGCAAATAAAGACAAATATATTAGGGTAAGGACAGAACAGCATCAGGCACTACTTTACTTTTATCCATCCGTATAGAATTCATTCAGAGAAACGTGAAAAATTAACATTCGTGTAGAATGAAGAATGCATGTAGATACCTTCTCTAGTCAGTCGATTGGTGATCCTACAAAAGATATGTACTAACCCCCAGAATCTGTGAATATATCCTTATTTGGAAAAAGGGTCTTTGCAGATGTAATTAAGTTAAGGAGCTCACTGGGAGGTCATCCTGGATAATCTGGGTGTCCCCAGGATTGCTATAAAACTTTTTTTATAAGAGAGAGGAGGAGCATATGTGACCACAGTGACAGAAACTAGAGAACGCCACCACTGAAGGCAAGAATGCTGTAGCCACCAGCAGTTGGAAGAGGTGAAAGGATTCTCTCTAGAGCCCACAGAAGGAGCGCGGCCCTGCTGACACCTTCATTTCGGACTTCTGACCTCCAGATCAGTAAGAGAAAAAATTCATGTTATGTTAAGCCACCTAGTTTGTGGTAATTTATTATGGCAGCCTTAGGAAACTAATATACCTTCTGTCAGGCATTCAAGAACTCATGACCGATTTGTCCAGGGCTGTGTGTGTCCTGTGGGTGCGCACCTTCTACATCCCTCTTTGGCTGCCAACTCAGGATTGTGTCCAATAGCACAGCAAATATTTTCAAGGAGCAGAACAAATAAGCAGGAGGTATGTTGGGAAGCCCAGCTAGAAGGGCTAGGCAAGGCCTAGAGATCTGGAATCCTGCAGATTCTCTGAGCCCTAAAAATATTCTGGAAATAATGTCTCTGGGGCATCTACCCATTCCCTACCCCCTGCCTCCCCATCCCCATCATCAGAGGCACCAGGGAATAAGCAGAAAAGGAAAGTTTTCCTGTTTCCTGCAAATTGGTTCTTCTCCAGAACATGATCCTGGTGAAGGGCCAGCCCTCCTGGGACAGCGTTGAGGTGCCTGGTGGCACTGAAGGGGTGTGGGGTGCCTGCCACCCACCATTCAGTGAGCTATAGCTCAGCTCCCAGCGTGGCATTCAGACTTACTTCCCTGCTCTCTGCACAGTTTTCTGTGCCAGCTGCTTTTTCTTCTCTGTCCAACCTGGCTCTGTGATTGCCAACGCCTCAGCCCCTCGATGCAGTCCAGCTCCACTTTCTTTGAATGACCGGCCAGTGCAGCAGGGCCAGACAGGAATCACCAGCAGATGGAGAACAGGATATGTCCACATCCCAGTCCGACGCTCTATCCACTGCGCCACCGCCTAACTGGACTATTCTCACCAATTTTTTTCAATGTTTAAAAAATTTCAACATAAAGTTAAAAACAAATCCATAAGGCTTTTTCATTCTGTGAACGACAGAGATGTAGATTAAAGTAAACTGGTTATTTTTTGAAGGACAGCGCCTATTAATTTGAAATGCTGTCCCATCGTTCAAATTAACGCATCTGAACAAACATTCGAAAGCCTCTATGGGCCCAAAATAGTGTTGTGTGCCGCACGAAATGTTCAGGGAGTAAAATGCCCTTCCCCACCTCAGTCACCTCCTGTCTGTTGGGGGTAAGAGAGGAGAAACAGACCAATACACGGAGAACAAGAAGTGCCTTAAGAAAGGTGTAAATTGGGACACAAGTCCTGCCCCAGAGCTGAGACCCTTTTGAGTGGAGTTGACATTTGCAGGGTGATGTGAATGTGGACAGAGCTGGATTGAGTTTAACGCAGGTGGACAGGACTAGAAGTGGAATCCTGGGTGCACTGAGTGCTGAGCATGGCCTTCAGTGCCGTCGTTAATTACACGTAGGAAAGGCGTCACTTACCTTCTGCCCTTGGAGTCAGTGGCCCATCCTGAGAAACTGACCACATATTTATAGAGAAAAGGTTAATTGCCCAGGTACACCGGAAGGAACTCGACAAAGGAAGTAGCTGGCTTCTTAAGTGGTTGGAGTTGAATGCTTACATTCCCACCTTAATAGGGGAAAGGGAAGGAAAGGTTTTGGGTTTCTAGGGGCCGAAATTTAAACCCATGTGGGAAACTAATGGAAGATAAGAGTTACTTAGTAAGGTTTCATCAACCTAAGACATGTGCAAAACCGCAGATAATTTTTATGAGTTTTTTGAGCCAAACTGGCAACAATTGCCAGGAAGCAAAATCTCAACAGATTGAGAAAAAGATCTGGGAAAATGGCAGTTTTACCACTCATGTTATACATTAGAATCAAAGGGGAAATCCACTGGTGATAGATGAGGGAGGCGAGACAAAGCAAAGCAGGGAAATCTCTGAGAGCCGATAGAGAGTGAGACGGGTAGACACATACTTCTTTTACATTGGTGGGTACAGGACAATTAACTGTGAACATTTACAGCACATAGAGGTGGTGTGCCTATAGAGAGCAAGATAATGAGGGGGTCCTGGTCTTGTGTTCTGGTGGGGGATGGTGCCCAGAAGGATCTGGAAAAAAAGGATTACTCTGACATTTCAAAGGTATGTTATCGTAGCTGCAAAAAAACAAAACAAAACAAAACAAAACAAGAGACAGGCTCAGTTAAGGCAAAGATAGAACTTTGTGAAGGAAGTTACCAGCCGGAGGACACGACTACCCTCAGTGACTAGCTTTTAGTTAGGAAGCTTTCATGTCAGACCATTCTGTGTAGTTACTTTAGGCCTGAGTGTGTAAGTCCTGCCATGCAGGCCTCTTCTAAGCTTGTCAGGTTTAGTATGTGGCCTCTTTTTTTTTTTTTTGGTTCAGTTTGTTATGCAGATTCAAGTGGTGATAAACGAATAAGTTATCTTCAAATTGTTCTCCTCTTCCGTGTGAGGAGGGGCACCTTTGTGCTACCTGTCATTGAGTTGACTCCTGGTGACTCTGAATGATGTCTACAGGGTCCTGCCCTCAACAGCCCTGCTCAGCTCCTGCAGATTCATGCCTCTGGCTTCTTTCATGGAGTTAGTCCATCTCATGTTTGCTCTTCCTTTTTTCCGGCTGCTATGTTTCCTAGCATCATTGTCTTTTCCAAAGAACCCTGCCTTCTTGTGATGGGCCTCAAGCTAGATAACATCAGTTTTGTCATTTTTGCCTGCACTGATGTTTCAGGCTTAATTTCCTCTAGGATCTACTTGTTAATCTCTCTTTTGGTCCAGGGTACCCCACAGAGCTCTCCTCCAACACCATATTTCATATGTATCAATATTTTTTATTATCAGCTTTCTTTACTGTCCAACTTTTACACCTGTACATAATTGGGAATATGAGGGTGTGGATGATATTAGCCTTGATCACATCTTTGCGGTTGGTGATCTTTTCTAATTCTTTCAAGTCTCAACCTTCTCTTGATTGCTTGGATGCAGCCATAAATGTGAAGCGACCATCTGCTTCTTTTCCCCTCCTTCTTCCCTTTCTCTTGATCTCTTCCCCTCTTGCAGCCAGTGGTTTGATGGGTTCAAGCGCTGAGGATAGCTTGGTTGGTTCGAGTGTCGGTCTCAGGTGCTGAGAATAGCTCAGTTGATTCGAACATCGGCCCCAGACGGGGGTTGCCAGGTGGATCCTGGTTGGTGTGCACACAAGAATCTGTCTCTCTATCTTCCCTCCTCTCATTTAAAAAAATAAATAAATAAAATAAAATAAAATAATTGACTGAATCAAGATAAGCAAAGCCTGTAGCAATTTTAATGTCTTCATTGTCTATGTTAAAGTTGTGTATTTCTTCTGTCGTCATGATTTTTGTCTTCTTCATGCTCAAATGTAGTCCTGCTTTGGCACTTTATTCTTTCACTTTCATTAGAAGTCGTTTCAAATCATTGAAGGATATAGCCTAGCATCTTCTTCATAGAGGCTGCTTGCCCTGGGAAAGAGACCTGGAGGGAGGCTAGATTCTGGTAGCCTCTGCAGTCTCTTTCTGCCTGCAAGATGGTGTCATCTGCATATCTTGAGTTACAGGTATTTCTTTTACCGATTTTCAGTTTTTCTCTGAGTCTAGCTCTTTACAAATGGAAACTTCTTTTACAAAAGAGAAATGTATGCTTTGCTTCAGGCAGAAAAAAGGAAGAAGAACTTCTTTGTTTTCTGTTTCTAAATGGCCTTCAGCTCAAAAGAATCCTTATGTGATGACGGTGGCATATTTTGAGGTGGGATTCTGATCCCCTTCAGAGGTAATTAAATGCCAGGCTCCACATTCAAATGTAACTTCATCAGAGCAGCAGAGACTGACTTGTTGACTGTTGTGTTCTTAGGGCCTAGAACAGTGCCTGGTTCAGGACAGTGGTAAATCTCATGGGCTGGGGTCACCCAGGTTCTGCTGGGAGTAGCATATCCTTCATAGAGGCTGCTTGCCCCAGAAAAGGGACCTGGAAGGGGGACTAGAGTCTGGTAGCCTCTGCAGGAGAGAAACAAGCCACAGGGAAAAATCACCCTTTTGAATCAAGAAACGGGAGGCCTGAATAAGCTCCATCCAAGAAGCAGGACATAGGACAAATCACTGGGCTTGGCAGCTGTTCCTGGTCTGCATTGGTGTCACCAGCCGGCATCTGTGGGCAGAGAAGGGCTGGAGTACCTCCCCTCCGTTCTCCCTCCCTGGAGCTGCTCCCCCATATAGGTCAGACGCTTGCCCAAGAAGGGAGGCAGCACCAGTAGCCATTCCAGCCCATGCTCAGAAGCACCAAGCATCTCTGGTGTGACCTGAGGCTCTCACCGTGGACCTTTGACTCTGTGGTTCTCAAACACTGCAGGGGAGCAGAATTTATCTGGGATTAAAAAAAATAATAATGAAGTATAATAAACACAGAGAAGTGCTCCTGTGTGAATAGTATGATGAATTTTCACCAAGTGAGCAAACCAGGTAGTTTCCAGGTCAGGAAACAGATTGTTACCAACTAGCCTCTCTGAAGTCCTCATGTCACCTCCCAGTCCTCCAGAGCTTTGGCTTCATAAAGCTGACGAGGGGCCTGGTGTCTAGTTCGCAAAGCTGCACGGGTGGTTTATATGCACAGCTAGGGTTGGAAACCACCCCTGGCAGTCATATCATCTTCCTTGTCATAAGTGGAACGAGAGGATGCTTTGCTCCCAGTCTCCAGCTCAGCCCCCGTAGGCTCTCTGGCTATGTGTACCCAGCCAGCAGTGGACATTTCCTGTATCTGGGGTCTGCAGAGCGTGTGAGTGCAGCTCCTGGGCTCAGGAAGCCCAGTTGGTTAGTTACAGCCTGGGCATGTGGCCCTCTCTCCCTGGCAAGAGGCGCATGAGGAGGTATTTTTGGAAGGTGCAGGAATTCCATAGCTATTTGGAAAATGCCCGCTCATAGGCTCGGCTGGATTCTCATTTTAAAATGATGATGTGGCCGAGGGGCCTGACCTAGCCAGTTTTCCTGGGTCTAGGGGTGGGGAAAGTGATGAGGCATGCGCCTTTTTCTCCCCCTTTTCTTTAAATTGTATCACTGTTTCCTTTTTGTCTCAAATCCCTCTATTCCACAAGCTTCAAGAAAATTGTGAGGTGTCTCCTGCAGCTCATTGGTTCTTTGATGCTGTTTGCAGGTAAGTGTTTAACTTGTCCCAAGTCAGCCAGGGCTTTTGAGTCACTAAATCAAGCGAAAGTTTACCCTCAAATTCCCATCAAGGATCTTGGGTCATAGAGCCCTCACGTGGAGTTTGTCTTCCTGCCCTTCTGGGCAGGACCCTGAATGCCCCCTTATTCTCTAATCTGTGTCCCTCTCTGCTTTGCTCTGGTGGCCTTTATTGATAGCCACAGCTTTTGCTAATTCTCTATCCATTCATTCAATCAGTGCTAGGGCCTGTGCAGGGGACAGGATGAAGGCGTGGACAGACAAGTCATCTTCTGTCATCATTATTACGGCCCTTACCCTTAGGGACTTCCTTTGTCCCCACTCGTCCACTTCCTCCCGCAGCCATGCCTATGCTCTCTGGAAGATCTCTGCTCCTGCACGTGCATTTCAAAGGTAACCTGTCCTTTCCCTTTTTTGTGTGTCCAGACTCCTTGCTTCGAACTCCCATTTCTAGCATGTATGGGCTGGGACAGAGAATAAAACACTAGCACGTAGCATGGTTCTCTTCCCCAATTTTCTATTTCTGAGGGCCTCCCTGTCCTTTCCACCTCCTACCTCCATGCCATCCACTATCCATGCCAGATCTGGGAATGGAAATGCCGTGAGGAGAGATCTGTTGCACTTCTGTCCTTCCAAAAACCAAAGCAGAGCCAGCAATCCCTCAAAATAAAAGTGCTGGAGGGTTGTACTGCCTATTTTTTTTTAAGCGAGTGAGAGAGAGAGAAATAAAGAGAGGAGAGGAGAGAGATGAGAAGTATCAACTTGTAGTTGTGTCTCTTTCGTATGTTCACTTTTCATATGTGCCTTGACCAGGGGGCTCCAGCTAAGCCAGTGACCCCTTACTCAAGCCAGCAACCTTTCAGCTCAAGCCAGAGACCATGGGATCCTAGACACAATCCCACGCTCAAGCCGGCGACCCCACACTCAAGCCGGATGAGCTGCGCTCAAGCCAGCATCCTTGGGTTTCGAACCGGGGACTTCAGCGTCTCAGGTTGACACTCTATCCACTGTGCCATCACTGGTCAAGCTGTGCTGCCTCTCTTTAGTTCTCCTCAAAGCATGAACATTCCTAGGTGTGTTGCACACAGATTTTCCTTCCAGGAGATGAGATTACTGTAATAAGGGCTCTTCATTTACCTTTGACTGGGCCTTCTTTCTGGGAGATGAATCCCTCAGGCAGAAGCTGGGAAAAGGCTGACCTAGAAATCAGCGGTTTCTGGGTGCTCACTAGGGTATCAGCACTTGGCCACTTCCCCTCTTTTCTTGGGCTTGTGGGGGCTGCCTGGGCATTTGGAATAAACAAGCTCTGAGCCCTTAGAATTGACTTTGGTCAGGGGCAAAGCTGTCTATGCCCTCAGGTGAGGTTATCCAAATCGGAGCTCTATCACCTGGAGGAGGTAAGTCTGGGAGGGAAAATAGATACAGAGTGTTTAGAATACAGTATGTGTACTGTACTCAATATAAGGATTATGAAATTACACAGAGAAATACAAATGTCATGTGAACCACATGTCCATATAGGTTTCAAACAGTGAGTTTTCCAGGAGAGAGTTTTTTTCTTAAAAAAATTCCAAATTTTGCCTGACCTGTGGTGGTGCAGTGGATAAACTGACGACCTGGAATGCTGAGGTCACCGGTTCAAAGCCCTGGGCTTGCCTGGTCAAGGCACATATGGGAGTTGATGCTTCCTGCTCCTCCCCGTATTCTCTCTATCTCTTTCCTCTCCCTCTCTCTCTCTCTAAAAATGAATAAATAAAATCTAAAAAGAAAATAAAAAAAAATTCCAAATTTTTCATTTTGAATAGGTAATCCAAGCACATGGTAGAAAATTTCAGAGTGTGTAGTGAAAAATAAGTCTCTTTCCCAAGTTCCTCAGTTTTCCTCCCAGACAGAACCACCGCTGCCAGTTTACTGTGCAATCTGTCTGGAGAGTGTCTGAAAGTCACAAGCGCATGTGTACATGCTTGTGTGTACTTAAAAACACAATGGGCATATATGTGTGGTTTTTACCTTTGTTCTTTTCACTTAAGAGTATAGATTGGTGTCTTTTTCTTATTAGTTCTGTGAGAGAGGGGAAATGTCGCCTCTTAGTTCTTTTGGCTGGTCTAATAATCAAATTGACATGAGACAGATTAACAGGAGAAAATACACAAATTTAATTATGTATGTGCATATGAGGATTCCATAAGAAATAGGACAAATTAGGCAGCTGAGGTTTATATGCCATCTTGAGTTAAAGTGGTGGTGGTCGACTTGTGGTTGGCACTTCAGAGGGGATGAAGGCAATTCAAATGTTTGGTAAACAAAGTTTGCTAGGCCATCTTTCACAATGGCACACAGCCCTGGCCAGACACCTCAGATGGTGAGCGCAGGGTCCTGACACGCAAAGGTTGGGTTTGAGCCCCAGTCAGGGCACATACAGAACAGATTGATGTTTTTCTCTCTTTTTCTCTCTAAAATCAATAAAAATGACAAACAAACAAATAAGCAAAACAATGACACACAGAGAGGACTTTGAGCAAAGTTCCCTCTCTGTGTATTATACACCAGTTCATATTAAACTATAATTATTTATGACAATAGCTCTTTTCCTAGAGCTAAATTCTTTTAGGCAGTTAGGGGGAGGGTCAAAGCTTCTTCCTAAGTCTTTGATTCTTAATAATAACCAGCTGAAAATAAACAATATCCCTCAAAAGGGGTATTTTGTGGTAGCAAAACTCTGCTCCTCTCAGCACATATACTTCATGGTCAAGGGGTAGGTTTAGAAAGTAGAGAAAGCTTGTTCCCAAGTAACCCTGGGCTTTGCTGAAGATCAAGCTTCTGGCTGCTTCCCACAGTGTGGCCTTGGGGCCACCTGAAACTGTCTTCCTCAGAGAGACATCCTGCCTTGTGACAGGCAGGGAGCCAACCTCCCTGCCAGATTTCACTGAAGAGATTTGTGTCCCTTGTCTGGATTTGTTTTCAGAGTTTAATATATGAGACGCAAGAGCTAATACCCCCATCCCCACCCCATTCAGTTCTTTTTTTGAAGTCTTGTAGGTGGGTATTTTCTGACCAGTGCAGAGGTCAGCTCAGAGACCTGCATTTCTGGCCTGTGGAGAGAGGCTGGCAAGAGCTGTGTTCGCAGGATTAATGCCTGGTGGTGCTGGCAGTAGCTTCAGCTTATCATGGTGAGCTCTTTTCTTGAAGGGGTCTGGAATGCAGGATGTGAAATGGGACATACCTCTCAATATTAAAAGCTGGTTGCATAACTTTGGGTTTATCCATAATTACCTTGTAGAGTGCCATCTCCTTTCTTCATTTTCCCTTGCTCTCTGCCTTCTGGCCTTGCTTTTTCTTTTGATGAGCTTGTAATCCCCAAAGCAACTTGTGTCAAATACCGTAATCTTCATTTGATTTAGGTGTTCCAAAGAAAAACAGCATAGAGCATATTTAAATTTCCTCAGATCAAATTGCTTACAAGATTTTGCCAATTGGATGAAGAAAAAGACAAAGTTAGACATACTGAACCCTTGTTCTTAGAGAGGCCCCATAGGCAGGGGCTTTAGGAGGTTTGTTATGTCAGCTGACCTTTTAAAAAATAACAGCTTTATTGAGGTATAATTCACATACTATACAATTCATCTACTTAAAGTACACAACTTAGTGTGTGTTTTTGTATTTTTTCGAAGTTAGAAGTGGAGAGGCAGTCAGACCCCCGCATGCGCCAGACTGGATCCACCCAGCATGCCCACCAGGGGGCGATGCTCTGCCCATCTGGGGTGTTGCTCTGCAGCAAAGGAGCCATTCTAGCACCTGAGGCGGAGGCCATGGAGCCATCCTCAGCGCTTGGGCCCACTTTGCTCCAATGGTGCCTTGGCTGCAGGAGGGGAAGAGAGAGACAGAGAGAAAGGAAAGGGGGAAGGGTGGAGAAGCAGATGGGCGCTTCTCCTGTGTGCCCTGACCGGGAATCGAACACACCGGGCCGACACTCTACTGCTGAGCCAACTGGCCAGGGCCAGTGGTTTTTGATATATTCATAAAAATTTTGCAACCATCCCACAATCAGTTTTGGAACATTTTCATCAATCACCCCAAAAGAAATCCCATACGCATTAGCAGTCACTTCCTATTTCCCCTCAACTCCCTGAGCCTTAGGCATCCACTAATCTTTCTGTCTGTATAGATCTGCCTATTCTGGATATTTCACATAAATGGATTCATACTATATGTGGTCTTTTGTGACTAGCTTATTTCACTTACCATATTTTCAAGATTCATCCACATCGTAGCATGTATCAGAACTTTATTCCTTTTTATGGCTGAATAATATTTTATTGTATGAGTATGACATATTTAGTTTATTCATTAACCAGCTGATGGACATCTGGCTTCTTTCCATTTTATTGGCTATGATGAATAATGCTGTTATGAACATTTGTGTACTAGTTTTTGTATGAACCTCATTTGATCTTTATCTTTAAAGCAAATCTCTAAGGTACATAGTCTATAGATAACAGAACTTCTAGGGTAGACAGCAAGTTTGGACACAGCTGTTAGATTCCTAAGTGCATGTTTTCTCCAATCTATGTTCACAGAGTTGAAAGAATTGCTTTGACAGAACCTGGTGTGGACATGCCTGCAGGAAGTGTCAACCTTAAAAATAAAAATGTTAGTTTACCAGCAAAATGGATTTATTCAGGAATAATAGAGGGATTGTGTGTGGCCAGTAGTCGCCACCATTGTGGCCATGCACATACAGGTTCTCATTGGATTTGGGCAGATTGTAAAGAAACAATGGAGTCAAAAAATGGTGGGCAATTCTTTATTAAAGTCTTGCACCGGCCGATGAGCAAACACACAGGGAAAACACTTCCCTCTTCATTCATTCAGAGCCCACAAAGCCACTGACACATTATCCGGTTCCATAACCAGGAGAATCTTCTCTGGTTTCTCCTAGAATCAAAGGCCTTACCAGTCTTAGTGGAGCTTGCAAAAAAAGCTCCTCACCTCTGGTTCCCCATCTGCACCCCTTCTCTCTCTCTCTCTCTGCACAAACTGGCTTCTTCCTCAGCACTCTGCATTCTCCTTCTTTCATTAGCAAGACAATGCCCCTTCCCAAGCAGGAAGGTAATTTGCAATTTCACAGATCACATACCTAGCTATGCCCAGCGCCATTTTTAAAATTTCTTTTATTTTTATATATTTATTTATTCAATTTTAGAGAGAGAGAAAGAGAGAGAGAGAGAGGGAAAAGGGGGTAGGAGCAGAAAGCATCAACTCCCATATGAGCCTTGATGAGGCAACGTCATCAAGGTTTTGAACCAGCGACCTCAGCATTCCAGGTCAATGCTTTATCCACTGCGCCACCACAGGTCAGGCCCAGTGCCATTTTTTAACACTAAAAATGAGCAAAGTAAAAAAATACAAATTTTACAAACTCATTTGCCCAACAGAGGGCAAACCATAGGCTAGAGAAAAAGGAGAACCTTATAAAGAAAAGGAAGTTGGGGCCTGGCAGGGTAGCTCAGATGGTTGGCGTGGTCAGGATGTGTCACGTTGTACCATTTTGCTGGGTCAGGACACATGCAAGAATTAACCAATGAATGCATAAATGAGAGGAACAACAAATCAATGTTTCTCTCTCTCCCTTTCTCTGTCTCTCAAATAAATAAATAAAATTCTGCAGGGGGTGGGGAGAGGGAAGGAGATTGAGAAGGGATGCTGTGAAGGAAAGTAAATTTGTGGAGTGCCACAATTCAGGGTGATGATGGCTATGCATTGGCTGGGCTGTTTGTTGCTGGGTAAGAAGAAAACCCTCCTGCTGCAGTAGTCAAGTAAGCTTCTTCCTTGTGAAAACCGTTAGCTTCCTCCTCTGCAAGTGTCTGCAAGATGCAAAAACTGGTCAGTACCCGAACACACCCTCTACAGGGTCTCCTGCCTTCATTTTAAGTGAGCTTTCCTTTATTCATTTTCACAGACGGAATGATAAACATAAACAGTTAATTTTCAGTTCCACTCTCTACCTCGCTCTGCCCACTCTGCTCTTTTCTCCTTTCTCAGTTTTCAGTTCTTGCTTTCAGGGATCAGTTCCCCTTCTTCTGTAGTAGGGGCAGAATTTACTCCCTCATATACACTTTTGTGTGGCATGGAATACTGTTGAAATGTTTGCCTTTGTGAGTTATCTCCAATGAGATAGAAGCCCCTCTGCTAGCAGCGGTCCCAGGGCTGGTATCTGAAGCAGTAGATAGAGAAGGGGACCTTCCGGAAAAAGCTCGTTTTCTTGCCCCATCCAGGGTTTCACGGATGAAAGCCACCCATGTGAAGGGTTGGGGCTGCGCGCGGACAGCTACCTCTGCGCCGCTCGCCTCCACCCAGGCCACGCACACCGTTGCTCAGGCAACAGCCCGTCCAGGCAGGTGGCGCCCCGGGAGTCCCTGCGACGAGGTCGCACACGCACGGACTAGGGGCCATCCGTCTGACCGCAACGTCAGAGCCACCTCCGCCCCTCAGCGCCTGCGGGACGCGGTGCAATTCGGGGCCCCGCCTCCTTCGGTGGGGAGCCTGCGGAACCCACGAATCAGAGTGGCTGACACATCGCCCGGGCCGGGCGCCAGGCAACCAATCCCCGCAGGCGTGTGATCCCGAGCCCGCCCGGGAGGCTGGGGGCGAGCACAGAGGCGGCAACAGCGGGAGTCGCTGTTGAGGCGGCCGCGGGCGCGGGTCGCGTCGGCGCTGCTCCGCGGGGCCGGGCTGGGCAGGCGGCTGCTGGCGCCTGGCCGTGAGGGCGGGCTCCCAGAGCAGGCGGAATGGCCCCCACCTAGGGCGGTGGGAGAAGCGGCGGAGCCCAGGATGCTGGGGAGGCGGCGCGGCGGCTCCTCACTCATCCCAGGTAAGGGGGACGCCGCGCTCGCTGCGGCCCCGCTGCCCGCCCGCCCGCCGCCGCCCACCTGGCTCCGAATCCCGGCCGGCTCCGTCCTGGCATCCCTCGGCCCCGCGTCGCCTCCGTCCGCACATCTGCCGCTTTGCCCCCGGCCGCTGTCCAGCCCCGCCCCCAGGCGCGGCGCTCCGCGCTGTGGCCGGGCGGGCCCCTACCGGCACCCCTTCCCCCAGCGCCAGCCTTTCCGGGTCTCGGGCTCCGCGGTCGCCAGGCTTGCCCTCCCGGGAGTCGGCCTCCTGCCGCCTCCCCGCTTCTCCCCTCCCTTTTGGCGGCGCTGACATCGCGTCCCAGTCCCTGGGTGTCTTCCGGAGATGAGACCCCCATCCCACCGGGGTCGGACTTTTGCCTTCACCTGTCTCTACCCGGGCTTCACTTCTGCAGACTCACCCCCATCCTTGCCCTTTACACCTGTACTCTCTAAATCTACCCCTTGCCCCCACCCAGGTTTCACGGGTTTTGCCCATCTGCTCCTAGATGCTTCTTCTCCCTCACTTCCTCAGCCACCGTAGCTAACACTTCTTCCTTTGCACTTTAAACCTTCAGACACTTGTATACTCTCCTGTATGCCAGATCGATAATTTTGACATCGTAATTCATCTTGAAGTGAGCTTCCACCGGAACATGTAAAGTGCCTTGCCCGGAGTCTGGCACACAGTAGGGCTGGCACGTGGTTGATGCTCACAGTTGTAGGCGTTTAGACCTCCTTCCAGGCCTTGGTACTTACTCTCCAGACAGTGGTAGCAAGAGGTCCAGTATCCAGCGGGATTACTCATCATCTGAAGAGTGGCATGGGCGATGGTAGGATGAATTAGTGAACTCCAAGTGTGATAAAGAGATTTAATTGTCAGTTATTAACTCACTGCGTTTATTCGGAAAAACTGAATAAGTCTCCTGTGTTATGTATTTTTATATTTTACTTTATATGTATTGTTTTATACTATTATATTATTATATTTCTAGGATTTGTCAGTGATTCTTTGTGAGCTTTGCAATATAATTGCCCCCTTATTTCCCTCCTTCCCATCCCCATCTTTTCTTAGGGAAGAAAGAGCCCCTATTTCAGAGCTGAAATAGCATTGTATATAAGAAATGTTTAATGTGTTTATCTCTCAGCTGGACAGTCCAGCCCTGCAGTAAATTTTCATCCTTTAAGAGTTTGGAGGAATCACATTTAGATTTCTTGGAATCAACTGCTGAAGGGATCAAGAATGCTTAGGAGTGAGGGTCCTGACAAGTTCTCTAAGAGTGAAAGATTAATTACAGACCCCCCCCCTTTTTGCCTCCAACACACTCTTTCTGGCTATCAGAGGAAGTAGCTGTAGTCCATTTTCCAAAGAGTAACATAAATTTGACTTTTTAAATTCTAAAAGCAGTGTTAACTGGCCTCAAGCCATTCTTGCCACATTTGCTGTGATGGTCTCCAAGCCTGGATGAATCAAACTCTTGGCTTTTTTCCTGCTTCTGGGATCCCCAGAGCAGGCTGGGGATGATCATGGAACTGGGCTGCCAGTGCTATTCTGGATTCCAAACTTCACTTTCATTGCCTGGACATGCTTTGACTTACCCCCTAGCTTCCTCTTACGTACTAAAGGCCTAAAAAACTAGATTTTTACCATTTTCCTTAACACTTTGCCCTGCCCCTGACTTCTTTTTACTGCTTTTTGCCTCTTGCTTCACAAAAGAAATTGGTGGGCATGAGCCCTGAACTTTTAAGGGTCTGTCATTTTTCTGTGTGCCTGTACCTATCTGATTTCTCATCTTTCCTTGTATGGGAGTAAGCCCTCCTGTCTAAGCCTAACACCTCTGTTCTCCCTCTATATTCTCATTTTTTCTCAGGTTGCTACCCTCCAAAACAAAAATAAAAACTTTCTCTTAATGCTTCCTTTTTTCTTCTTCTTCTAAGATTAGCATGGTATTCTTCAGAGTTTCATTTTTGGTTCTTTTCTGTTCTAATTTTTTTTCTAGTTACAATTTCTTTCATGGCTTCAAATGGCACCTACCCATATATTTATGGTTTTCAAAGATGTATATCCAGTTCCCATTTTTCTTGAACTTCAGGTGTACCATATTTTTTTATTGGTTAAATATACTTGGATACTTGATACTTTAAAGTTGGTTATCTTTTCCCTCCACTTACAGCCTCCTCAAGCACATACACAAACACTCCTCCTATTTTAAGGTCTTTACCCTGGGCCTAGAAAACGTAGAATCTTCTTCTCTCCTGACAATAAGGCCATTTGTAGATCATAGTATTCCTACCTGAAATCTTTTTTCTCTCCTCATTGCCAGAAAATTGGTTGAGGCCTACATTATGGTTTTTGCTAAACAGTCGGTCATTTACAACGAGGCAGTACTTTAAAACCTCGGGAACTTTTAAAGAGTAAGGATAAGGGGATCAGGGTAACCATAGGAATTCTGATTCAGTTGGTCTGGGATAGGGCAAGACCTTGTCATTTAAAAAATGCTTCCTATGTGATGGTAATATGCAGCAAATGCTGATAACTGGGCTGAGAGCTCAAAGAGGAAGCAAATAGAACCTTAAGGAACTGTAATATTTAACTCATCCTTTAAAACTTAGGATGAATGTCGCTTTTGTTGGCTTTGTTATTTGCTTACTTTCCTGGTACTTTGTATGTGTACATTATTAAAGTAAATGTACCGATTATTACATTTTATCTAAATTATTTCTCATCAAGACTGGGAATTCCTTGAGGTCTGGGACTTTGCCCAAAGATAAACTACTGTTTCTTCTACATTACACACTACACTTCTGCCACCAAATACATTGCTCACAAAAATTAGGGGGATATTTTATCACTTCATATTTATTTTGAAATATCCCTTAATTTTTGTATATGTGGGTTTTCCCCTTACATTAAACAATTCTCCAATTCTCCAGACACTGACTTTTAGTCTACAATTTAACTCAGTTATGACACTTAACTACCTAAAGTTAGTACAGACTGCACAGATGAAGGACTCAGTCCCACAAGACTGTGCCTCACATCAGATGGCACAGTCCAGATTGTGGCGTGTAATTTAATTTATACCAACTGGCTATGAATTGGGAGTTTCCATAACCCCTTCTCAGGCTGATAATTTTCCCACAGAACTCAGAAAAGGTCTTGTTATTACTTATTATAAAGGCTGTAACTCAATAATAGGCAAATGGAAGAGAGGCATAGGGCAAGGTATATGGGAAGGTGCATGGAGTTCCCATGCCTTCTTGGGGCACGCCATCCTGCCAGCATATTGATGTGTTCACCAGTCCAGAAGCTCCAGAACCCTTCAGTTAGTGTTTTTATGGAGGCTTTATTATACAGGTCTAATTGATTAGATCATTGGCCACTGGTAATCTACAGGCCCTTTCTCCTCCGAGGTCAGGGATTGGTACCTTTGCATCCAGCCCACCTCCCTCCAAGGTATGACTGAAAGGGGCTTATTATGTATAACAAAAGATGCTCCTCTCATCCTTATCAAGAAATTCCAAGGATTATGAGATCTGTTCTAGGAACTAGGGATGAAGATCTGATATACAGGGGTGAGCAAAAGTAGGTTTGCAGTTGTAATACAAATAAATAATACAGCCTAACCGGTGGTGGCACAGTGGATAGAGTGTTGAAGTAGGATGCTAAGGTTAAAGGTTTGAAACCCAGAGGTCACCGGCTTGAGTTCAGACTCATCAGCTTGAATGTGGGGTCGCTGGTTGATCATGGGATCATTGACATGATTCCATGGTCACTGGCTTGAGCCCAGGGTCGCTGGTTTGAGCCAGGGATCTGGCTCGGCTGGACCCGCCCCCCCCATCAAGGCACATATGAGAAACAATAAATGAACAACTAAAATGCTGCAACTATGAGTTGGTGCTTCTCATCTCTCCCTTCCTGTCCCTCTCTCTCTCTCAAAAAAAAAAAACTCTTCCTTCCTGTCTCTCTCTCTCTCAAAAAAACACAGATAAATAATACAGTAATTAAGTAATGAATAAATTTGTGTACTCACAAATGTAGACCTAGTTTAACCCACCTGTATATTCTATTTATAATTATCACAGCACTTGTTATATTTCAGAAACTTGATTAAAAATTGGTTGAATAAGTCCGTTTGGTAAATAATATAAACCAGATCTTGAATTGATGGTTTTGTAAGCTGACCAGCTATTTCTTGGCTGCTTGACAGGTCACTCATGTTTGCACATTCTTTTCTTTTTCTACCACCCCAAGTCAAGCCTCCATCCATCACCATTTATCCCCTCATATTCTCCGCCACCTCCTCCAATTTCCTCCCTCCCCGTTAGCAATCGCCACACTGTTGTCTGTGTCCATAAGTTTTTACTCTTTCTTTTGCTTAACTCCTTCCTCCCGCAAGCCCACCCACCCCGCAACAGCTGTCAGCCTGTTCTCTCTCTGTGAGTCTGTCTCTATTTTGCTTGTTAGTTCATTTTTGTTCATTAGATTCCACATATGATTGAAATTGGAACTTGCCTTTCTCTGACTGGCTTATTTCCCTTAGCATAATGATCTCCAGGTCCATTATGCTGTCGCAAAGGGTAAAATTTTCTTTTTTATGGCCAAGTAGTAGTCCATTGTATAAATGTACCACAGCTTATTTTTATCCAATCGTCTACTGATGAACACTTTGGCTGCTTCCAAATATTGCCAGTTGTAAATAATGCTGCACAATCATTCTTGCCTCTTGAGTGTTTTATTCATTTACATTTAATGTAATTACTAGTCCATTGGGATTTACATTTGCCATCCTTCTATTTTTTCTGTGTCTTATGTCTTTTAGTTTTTCTATTCTTCCATCACTGCCTTCTTTTATATTAAATATTTTGCATTGTATATTTTAATTATTTTACTATTTTTTATAATTTCTTTTTATTTTATTCATTTTAGAGAGGAGGCACACAGAGAGAGAGAGAGATAGAGACAGAGAGAGAAAGAGAAAAAGGGGGGAGGAGCTGGAAGCATCAACTCCCATATGTGCCTTGACCAGACCAGTGCAGGGTTTTGAACTGGTGACCTCAGTGTTCCCAGGTCGACGCTTTATCCACTGCGCCACCACAGGTCAGGCCTTTACTATTTCTTTTATAATTTTTATTTATTTTCCTGGTGATTACAGTTAATATTTTAAAACAATTTACTTCAGAGTAACAACTTAATTTCAGAAGTTGCAAAACCTTTGCACTAATACAATTCTGTTCATTTTCTCCTTTGTGCTCTTATTGTCATTCAAATTACATATTTTACATTAAAAGCCTATTGACAGTTGTAATATTACTCTGCACAGTTGTCTTTATTTATTTAATTTTTCCAATTGGGAAAGAGAGAGAGAAGCATCAATTTGTTCTATTTAGTTGTTCTGTTTAGTTGTGTACTCATTGATTGCTTCTCATATGTGCTCTGACTGGGAATTGAACCCACAAACTCAGTGTGCCAGGATGATGCTTTATCCATTGAGCCACCTGATCAGAGCCTATGCAGTTGTCTTTTAACTCAGGAAGAGAAAAGTTACAAACATGTTTATAATGGCTTTTGTGTTTTTTTGTGTAGTTATCTTTTTTTGGTGTTGTTTATTTTTTTCACGTGGATTTCATTTACTGATTAGTGTCTTTTCATTTTAGTTTAAGGACTCCCTTTATTTTTTGTACAACAGCCCTTTTCAGTTTTATTTACTGGGAATGTCCTAATTTCTCTTTTAGTTTTTAAGGATAGTTTTGTTGTTATAGAATTCTTTTTTTTTTTTTTCTAAGTGAGAGTAGGGAGATAGTGTGGTCGACTGCCACATGTTCCCAGACTAGGTTCCAACTAGCAATTGCAACTGGGGCTAATGCTCAAGTACCTAGCTATTTTTAGCACCTGAGGCTGATGCACTCCAACGGAGCCAATTGAGCCACTGTCTGCGGGAGGAGAAGAGGGAGAGAACAGGGAGAGGGAGGGGAAAAGATAGTCACTTCTCCTATGTACTCTGACTGGGAATGAAACCTAGGATGTCCATATGTTGGGCCAACGCTCTATCCACTGAGCCACTGGCCAGGGCCAAGATACAGAATTCTTGATCGATAGTTTTTTTTAGCAATGTGACTATGCCATCCCATTGCCTCTGGCCTGTGGTTTTTCTTAGAAGTCAGCTGTTTATCTTATTGAGGATTTTATATGAGATGAGTCACATTTTTCTCAGTGCCTTCAAGATCCCTTGTCTTTCTCTTTTGACCGTTTGATTATAACGTATCTAGGTGTACATCTCTGAGTTTGTCTTAACTTGGTGTTTATCTAGTTCCTTGTATTTCATTGAATTTAGGATGTTTTCAGCCATTTATATAAATTTAGTTTTTCCCACTTTCTGTCTTCTCTGGGATTTTTTATGCATATTTTGGTATATTTGATGATATCTTATAGGCTGAGGCACAGTTCATTTTCATTTTTTTTCTTTCTGTTCTTCAGACTAGAAAATTGATCTATTAAGTTTGCTGATTTTTCTGCTAGCTGAAGTCTGCTGTTGAGCCCCACTGTTGAATTTGTCATTTCAGTTATTATGTTTTTCAACTCTAGAATTTCTCTTTGGTTCTTTCTTTTGTAAAAAATAATTTTTATTTCTAATGGTATTTCCTATTGGTGAGAATTAATTCTCATAATTAATAAATTATTTAGATATGGTCTTCTTTAGTTCTTTGAACATATTTACAATAGCTTATTTAAAGGTTTTGTCTAGTAAGTTTAACATTTGGGCTTCCTCAGGGATAGTTTCTCTTGAGGCCCTTTTCATCCTGTGTGTGGGCAATATTTTCTTGTTTCTTTGTGTGTGTCATAGTTTTTTGTTGAGTAATTGACACTAATATTATGTGGCTACTGTGGAAATCAAAATCTTCTCCTCCAAAGTTTGTTGTTGCTTTTTGTGTCTAACTCTGTAAAGTCTGTGTTCTTTGTCTTGTGTAATCCCTGAAGTGTCTGTTAGCCTAGTGGTCATCTAATGATTGGACAGATTTCCTTAAATGTCTTGAAATCACAAGTCTCCGAGCCTTTGCTGAGAGGCTGTGTATGCATTTGTGTATGTGTGTGTATTTTGGCTCACTTCATGTACCAGCAATTTACCTTGTGCCTTAGCTTTCACTTCCTGTTTGTACAGAACATCAAGGTTTGCTAGAGGTGAGAGGTGAGGGACTTTCCGGGTCTTTCCTGGGCATTTGCAAGCCTTCTAGATTCTCAAGAATATATTGGAGCTTTTCTAAGCCCTGTATATACAACTCATTCCTCAGTTTTTAGTTTTTGATCAATGTCTTTTTGCCCCAACTATGATTGTCACTGCAGAAAGCTAATTAAACAATTTTCTCAGCTTCTGGTCAAGATGGTAAAGTAGGTAAAAGCTGTGCTCACCTCCTCTCATGAGTACATCAAAATTACAACTAAATTATAGCACAACCTCCATTGAGAAGCACTTGAGGACTAACTCAACAGAACTCTTATAACTAAGAGTATAAAGTAGAAACTAAGTCAAGACTGGTAGGAGGGGCAGAGATGTGAAACAGGCTGGTCCCACACCCATACCTGGCATTTAAGAATTGGGAGGGATAGTGTGGCTGCAGAGGTCCCCCTTGAAATAGGGGTTGATCCCCACACTGAGCTCTTCAGTCCAGAGCACCAGTGCTGGGAACAGGAATCCCACAACATTTGGCTGTGAAAATCAGCAGGGATTTCATCTGGGTGAGGTGGAGGGCTGCTGGAGTCCCAGGCATTCCTTACTTGGTGGCAGACACACTCATTTTGAGTTCTATTACTGGGCAGCAGCTCAAAAAGCACTAGGGACATATGGAAGGAACTGCATTGTCTGGTTTCAAGGCAAAGGCTGGAGGACAGCTCTCTCAATCATTTTGTTCCTTTGTTGAACCCTTCCCCTATAAAGCCAGCAAGTGCAGGCAGGCTCTAAATCTGAGTGTCCACCAAACTCCCCACACTCTGCGATTCCCTGAGAACCTGCCCTATCCAACTCATGCACAGGCTGAACCTCTCAGTGGCTATTACCAGTGGTAGCCTTGGTCCATGCCTTGGACTTCCCTAAAATCTCTCAGGTTCACAAACCACAAGTAGCACCTGGCCTCTGCATACCATGTACATCTGGTTAAGTGGTTCCCAGTCGGGCACTAGTGGCAGCCAGCCCTGGTTGGCAGCATAGCCTTTCCTGGGTACCTCCAAGCCTAGCACAGGCAGCTACCAATTACAGATCACTTTGTAGCTCCTACCAGGTGTCCCCATGCCAGACACAAGCAGCAGCTAATCTGGGCCTGCACCAGGGCCCCCCTAAAAGACCTCAGAATCAATAAACCTCGTGATGAGATTCAGATCACACAAGAGTACTACCTAGTTAGCTTTACAAACAACACACCCAGTGGGTGGATTCAGCAGGCACCAGAGCTCCACACTAGTGAATCCCACTTCATGGAGTCAGCCCCCACACAACAGCTCATCCATTGTACTAACAGCCAGTTCTTAAAGTCAGTCAGCCTGAGGGTGAATTCCATCCACTGATGTGACAATAGCAATCAAGGCTATACTATAACAGGCAGGAACATATAACCCACACAAAGGACACCCCTGGAGTACCTAGCTCACACCAGGGAGACTGTGCCACTGGGCCCCTCAGGACACCTAATACATAAGGCCAACCTGGCAAGACTGGGAGACTTAGCAGATGTACCTAATATATAGAAACAAAGGCAGCCAAAATGGGGAGACAAACAAATGCCAGATGAAAGGACAGGAAAAATATCTAGAAAAAGAACTAAACAAGGCCCTGGTTGGTTGGCTCATTGGTAGAGTGTTGACCTGGTGTGTGGATGTCCTGGGTTTGATTCCCAGTCAGGGCACACAGGAAAAGCACCCATCTGCTTCTCTACCCCTCCCCCTCCTCTCTCTCTCTATCTCTCTATCTCTCTCTTCTCCTTCTGCAGCCATGGCTCAGTTGGAGCAAGTTGGCCCCAGGTGCTGAGGATGGCTCCATGGCCTACCGTAGGCACTAAGATAGGTTGGTTGCTGAGTAACAAAGCAATGGCCCCAGTGGGCAGAGCATCGTCTTTTAGTGGACTTGCTGGGTGAATCCTGGTTGGGTCGCATGCAGGAGTCTGTCTGTCTGCCTCCCCGCTTATCACATAAGAAAAATGAAAAAAGTAAATAAACAAAATGAGGGAAGCAGTACCACAGTCTACGAGATGCAGAATTCAAAACACCAGGTTATAGTGAACTTAGGGGAAGAATGGATGAACTCAGTGAGAACTTCCAACAGAGAGATATAAACATAAAAAAAGGACCAGTCAGAAGAGAAGAATACTATAAATGAAATGAATACATTAGATGGAATCAACAGCAGAGTAGATGAAGCAGAGGATTGAATCAATGATTTGGAATATAAGGTAGCAGACTACACCCAATCAACAGCAAAAAGAAAAAAGAATTAAAAGGAACAAGGATAGTTTAAAGGGCCTCTGTGATATCATCAGGCATACCAACATTCACATTATAAGGGTTCCAGAAGGGAAAGGGAAAGAGAGCAAGGGATTAAAAACCTATTTGAAGGAATAATAACTAAAAATTTCCCTACCCTGGCAAAGGAAATAGACGTACGAATCCAGGAAGCACAGAGTTCCAAAGAGGCCCACACCAGGACACATAATTAAAATGCCAATGTTAAAGACAAGCAGAGAATCTTAAAAGCAGCAAGAGAAAAGGAGTTAGTTATCTTCAAGGGAGCCCTGATAAGACAGCTGATTGGCATAAAATATTCAAAGTGATGAAAAGCAAGGAAACTACAACCAAGATTACTGTACCAAGCCAAGCTATTATTTAGAATGGATGGAGAGATAAAGAACTTCCAATACAAAGATAAATAAATAAAGGAATTTACTACCACCAAACAAATAGTACAAGAAATATTAAAGGGACTTCTTGAAAAAGAAGAAAAGAATTAAAAAATGGCAGTAACTACACCTATCAATAATAAGTTTAAATTTAAATGGATTACCCTATTTTTCGCTCCATAAGATGCACCTGACCCTAAGACACACCTAGGGTTTTAAGGAGGAAAATAAGAAAAAAAACCATTCTGAACCAAATGATGTGTTAAAATATTTAATAAAATACAATTTTTTAAATTTCATAAGATACATGGGCATTTTCTCCTCCACTTTGGGGGAAAGAAAATAGTACATCTTATGGAGCGAAAAATACAGTAAATGCTCCCATCAAAAAACATAGTGTTGCTAAGTGAATAAGAAATGAAGACCTATATATATGAAATGAAAATTAAAAAGTTTTTAGGAAGCAACCTACAAAATGAAAAAACAACCTAATGAATGAGAGAAGATACCTGGAAATGATACATCCAGTAAGGGGTTAATACACAGAATTTATAAGAAATTCTTACAGCTTAGCACCAAAAAGACAATCTAAGTAAAAAATGGGCAGAGGACCTGAGTAGACAGTTCTCCCAAGGACATATCAATGCCCAATAGACATGAAGAGATGCTCAATGTCATACTAATCATCAGAGAAATGCAAATAAAAACCACAATGAGATATCATCACATACCTGTCAGAATGGCTATTATCAATAAATCAACAAACAACAAGTGTTGGTTGAGTAGTAAAAGGAACTCTTGTGCACTGTTGGGATTGCACATTGGTGTAGCCGCTATGGAAGACAGTATAGAGCAGGGATTGGGAACCTATGGCTCGTGAGCCAGATGTGGCTCTTTTGATGGCTGCATCTGGCTCGCAGACGAATCTTTAATAAAAAAAATAATAATGTTAAAATATAAAACATTCTCATGTATTACAATCCATTCATTCCTTACCGCTCATGTTCATAGTTGCGTGTGGCTGGAGCCAATCACAGCTGTCCTCCAGGACAACACCAAGTCTTTATTGGATAATGCATAACGTACACAGGTCGTTGTGAGGTCAGGAAGTAAACTTCCCTCCTTTTAATCAAGTTGTCAGCTAGCTAATTGCAGAAACCCTTTGACAAAAAAGATGGCTAAAAGAAAAAAAGATGAGGAGTATTGTACTTTTCAGCAGGAATGGACAGAGGAATTCGCCCTTGTGGAGAGAGCAGGTTCTGCAGTGTGTCTAATATGCAATGATAAAATTGCATCGATGAAACGGTCAAATATAAAGCGGCACTTTGACACACGCCATACTACATCTGCATCGAAATATCCAGTGGGGGACAGCAGGAAGAAAGCATGTCAAGAGCTACTGTGCAGAGTACAAGCTAGTCAGCAGCAACTCTGTGTTTGGACCCAACAAGGTGACTGGAATTCGGCTAGCTTTGCTGGTGCTTTAGCAATTGTGAGAAACGGAAAGCCATTCACAGATGGGAAGTATGCCAAAACATTCATGCTTGATGTTGCCAATGAACTTTTGACGACTTTTCGGATAAAGATAAGATAATCAAACAAATAAAAGACATGCCTCTGTCGTCAAGAACTGTTCACGATCGTACCATCATGATGGCAAATCAAATTGAGGCAACACAAGTGAAGGACATAAATGCAGCACCATTCTTTTCTCTCGCTTTGGATGAGTCAACAGACGTAAGCCATCTATCCCAGTTCAGCCTGATTGCAAGGTATGCTGTCAGTGACACACTACGTGAGGAAAGTCTTGCTGTTTTGCCTATGAAAGAGACAACAAGAGGGAAGGATTTATTCGTCTTTCACTGAGTTCGCTAAAGAAAAAAATCTACCGATGGATAAACTTATTTCCTGTGTACTGATGGTGCTCCGTGCATTGTGGGGAAAAATAGGATTCGTAGCGCTTCTGTGTGAACATGAAAAGAGACCCATCCTAAGTTTTTACTGCATCCTACATCAGGAGGCGCTTTGTGCTCAGATGTATGGTGAGCAGCTTGGTGAGGTGATGTCGCTGGTCATTCGGGTGGTCAACTTTATTGTGGCCCGAGCTTTAAATGATCGCCAGTTTAAAACACTGCTGGCTGGATGAAGTTGGGAATAATTATCCTGGTCTGCTTCTGCACAGCAATGTGTGTTGGTTGTCAAGAGGGCTGGTGCTCAGCCATTTTGTGGCTTGTCTGAGCAAAATTTGGACCTTTCTTGAAATGAAAAACGTCAAGCATCCTGAGCTAACACTGAGTGGCTCCTGAAGTTCTATCTCATGAACACGACTGAACATCTGAACCAGCTCAATGTGAAAATGCAAGGCGTTGGAAATACAGTCTTCTCCCTTCAACAAGCAGTGTTCACATTTGAAAACAAGCTGGAACTCTTCATCACCGACATTGAAACAGGTCATTTACTACACTTTGAAAAACTGGGAGAGTTTAACGATGCATGCACAGCAAGTGACCCTGCTCAACATCTTGATCTCCAGTAGCTAGCGGGCTTCACATCTAATCTCCTGCAGTCATTCAAAGTGTGCTTTGGAGAATTTTGTGAGCGCTCTTGTCTTTTTAAGTTCATCACCCATCCACACAAGTGTGCAGTGGACAACACCGACCTGAGTTACATCCCCAGTGTCTCCGTCAGAGATTTTAAGCTACAAGCTGCTGATCTGTAGGCCTCAGACATGTGGGTGAATAAGTTCAAGTCACTGAATGAAGATTTGGAAAGACTTGCACAACAGCAAGCAGAGTTGGCGAGCAAACAAAAGTGGGGAGAAATGAAAAAACTTCAACCCGCAGACCAGCTGATTGTCAAAACTTGGAACGCGCTTCCCATCACATACCACACACTGCAGCGTGTGAGTATGCTGTACTGACAATGTTTGGCTCTACGTACGCATGTGAGCAGTCTTTCTCACATCTAAAGAATGTTAAGACCAACCTACTATCATGTTTAACGGATGGAAGTCTCAACGCCTGCATGAAGCTTAACCTCACCATGTATCAACCAGACTACAAAGCCATCAGCAAAACCATGCAGCATCAGAAGTCACATTAATGGTAAGAAGTACTTTATTCATCATTGGTTAGCAACAGCATAACAACGTTATTAAAAAGAATTCAGAGACTTATTGTACTTATAAGTGTTTGTCTTACATAAAATGCACACATTTACTTGTATTTAGTGTTAAACATATTGTATGGCTGTCATGGAATTACATTTTAAAATATGTGGCGTTCATGGCTCTCTCAGCCAGAAAGGTTCCTGCTATAGAGGCTCCTCAAAAAGTTAAAAATAGAATTACCTTATGACCCAGCAATTCTACTTCTCTGTATTTTATTTGAAGAAGTTTAAAACACCTATTCAAAAAAGATACATTCTACGTTCACTGCAGCATTGTTTACAATAGCTAAGGTATGGAAGCAACCTAAGTGTCTACTATACACACACAATGCAATATTACTTGGACATAAAAAGAATGAAATCTTACCATTTGTGACAACATGAGTGGACCCAGTGGGTACTGAAATAAGTCAAACAGAGAAAGACAAATACCATATGATTTCATTTATATGTGGAATTTAAAAAACCCAAAATGGACAAATAGAAAAGAAACAAATTCATAGCTTAGAGAACAGACTGTTTGTTGCCAGATGAGAGGGGGTGGGGGATGGATGAAAAAGGTGAAGGGATTAGGAAGTACAAACTGAGTGACAAAATGGTCATGGCGATATAAAGAACAGCATAGGGAATATAGTCAATAATATTGTAATAATTATGGTGTCGGGGGTACTAATCATGTGATTCCTTGTTAAGTTACATAAATGTGTAACGACTATGCTGTATACCTGATACTAATATAATATTGGATATCAATTGCAATTGAAATTATAAAAATTTTAAATAAAAAATGTTTAAAAGAAATTGTCTCAATATTTTTTAACAATTGTCCTGGGGATAGGATTGTTCACATTGAGAGTGGTCTGATTCAGATCCAATAAAGATAAGCCCTGATCTTGCAGCTTTTCCAGTGAGCAGCTAGATAGGTTAAGCAGCTACATAGTGACAGTTCTTTGGAGATGTGGGTTTGGGGAGCTCCGAACCTGTTCTTCTTTCTGAAATGGCTGCTAGGCTGCTGTTGTTCACAGCTACCATGTTTGCAGGTTGTTGGTTTCCAAGTCTTCTATAGAGCTGGGTAGAGGAAATGAAAATTAAATGCCGTAAATCTTGTTCTTCTTACTGAAAGTCAGCTGTTTTTCTTGGATAAATGTTTCTTGGATTGTTGCAAGTCTTTGGTTAATTTTCAGATTTCTGAAATGGTTGGTTTTGCATTTTTCCAGTCCTTCTCATTACTTTTTTGGAGGATCAGACTATTGGAGTTCTATACTCTCCCATGCTGAATATGCTTCCTTCAGCCTTTACTTATGAAGTAGAAGGGGTTCATGCATGAAATTTCAGCAGATTTTTTAGGTTACTTAGAACTCTGAGGTTGAATAATTACATTTTTACAGTTTTATGTGCTGTTATTTCCATATACTCTGGCTGTGTTTATTGCTTAATATTTTCTAAATATTTTCTATCCTCTTCCACTTTGAGATTTCTTGTTATCTTATTTTCTCTGCTCAAAATACTCATTTTCCCCCTCCCACAGTGGAGGTCCTACTTCTAAGGCTTATTCTGGTGTAATCTTCTTTATGTAGACTTTGGATGTAATTCTTTCTAGCAATTCCTGCATATCTTTTTTCATACCTTTTGTATGACTGTCTTATTATTTCATCACATAGTATATAGAGTTTCTTGTCTTCTCCCCCTGCTAAGTTGCTAGTTCTTTGAAGGCACTTGATGAATTATACCCATCTCAGTAAACATTTGTTAACTGAAGTATAGGAATAAGGTTTCATAGAAAGAATGTTTAACACTTTAGGTATTGTTACTGGGGATTGCATTTTAGTCATCCATTATCAAGCTGGAGGAAAAGGTATACTCTGGAAAAATTAAGCAACAGTACATGGTTGTATGCACACTACATTATATAATCCTTGCAAAGGGAGAACAAGATCAAACAGTAAAGGCAGTATTCAGTTTTTTAATAGAGATTGTTATAACAGTGGTTTCTGATCAAAGATTTGATGTCTAGCTTTTGACAGAGATCACAGAATTCCAGAATCAGTTATTCAAGATTTACTTTAAGATCAGCAAACTCCATTTGTGTAAACCCCTCATCAGAGCCATTGACAGTTCAAACCTGAAAGGTGGTTGTAGCACGGCACAGACTGTGACAAACATGGACAAAAGGGTATGTTTGGTAGTTACTTTAAGCAAGCTGAGGAGTGCCTGTCCTTCACCTTTGAGCATACTCACCATTTAAATCAGAAGATCAAAAGGATTATTCTGATACATTTACATCAAGTAAAAATGCCATTTGGTCATATGCTACCGAGTGAGCCTTTCTTAAAATTTATTTTTATTTTTTATTATTGATTTGTTACAGAGTCAGAGAGAGGAAGAGGAAAGAGAGGGAAGCATTCATCTGTGTTCCACTTAGCTGTGCACTCATTGGTTGCTTCCCATACGTGCCCTGACCAGGGAGCAGAACTGCCACCCTGGTGTTTTGAAATGATACTCTGACTGAGCTAACCCATCATGGCCCAACCAGTGAGCTTTTGAAAAGGTATCTCATGCAGTTTGTTGAACTAATCAAAGATATAAGCCAAAGCAATCTCCTGTTGAACAGGGCTCTGACAAAGGACATGACCTTTTTAAATTTGCTGTGATATCTTATCCTTGAAAAGCTAAAGATCATCACTGACAAGAATCTTTATAAGGAAGTGTACTTGTTAAATGCACCAGTTATCTCTGCTTTTCTAGTTACTTTGAAATTCATGCAAGTGGAAGACACAGACATTGAAGAAGTCCAGTGTATTCTGGCCAACCTATACATTAAAGGCTATATATCACACCTGTATCAGAAGCTACTTGTTAGCCAGCAAAACCCATTTCCTCTACTCTCTACAGTGTGTTGAATGTATAAACAGTCCTGAGAAGGAGTGTGTTCCTGTAGTTTTTATATTGAGCCGATGAAATCGGTCTTTTGCTGTGATATTATGTGATATTATTCTCTGCAGCCAGAATCTCTTTGGAGCTCTTTTCCCAGGGATATTGAGACTGAGTTTGCCTGCACACTTGGATACCTTGGAATCCCTGTCATCACTCGGAACTAATGTCGACTTCACGGACACCTGGAATTCCTTTTTCAGACATTACAGACCTCTCCTTTGGCTCTAGAGGGTTGCTAAAACTTCTGTGAAGGAGGCTGTCTCCAAGGCAGCTATAGTTTACTTCTCATAAGTGTTGTTTATAAATGCATACTTATAAGTTTTTATATAACTTGTTTTATAGGAAAGGCATCCCAGCCTGACCAGGCAGTGGCACAGTGGACTGGGACTCAGAGGACGCAGGTTTGAAACCCTGAGGTCTCCGGCTTGAGCGCAGGCTCATCCGACTTGAGTGCGGGATTGCTGGCTTGAGCGTGGGATCATAAACATGACTCCATGGTCGCTGGCTTGAGCCCAAAGGTCACTGCTTTCTCTGCTGTAGCTCATTGGTCAAGGCACATATGAGAAAGCAATCAATGGACAACTAAGGTGCTGCAACAAAGAATTGATGCTTCTCATCTCTCTCCCTTCCAGTCTGTCTGTCCCTATCTGTCCCTCTCTCAGTCTGTCACACACACAAAAAACGAAAGGCATCTGGAATTTGAAAAAAAGCATGGTATATTTTTTAAACCATATGCTAATGAAAGCCTTATAACAATATCAGATAGTCTTAAATTCACTTAATTTGCACCATACTTGTTGCATATATGGCTTTTGGTTCATGCCCCCAGTTTCTGGGAAGTACCATGGAATAGCCATCTCCGTTTTAGTCAGTCCTGGTTTCCAACTTGGCTAACAATTTGCCAAGTATTGGTAGTTTAGGGAAGCTATATCTTTTCTGAATGTATTTCCTCCTTTGTAAACTATTCTAGGACAGAAATGTTCCTTAAACTTCTGACCTGTTGCTGCGAGAGCAAGGGATTACAAAAAAATTTGATTCAGCCTGACCAGGTGGTGGCGCAGTGGATAGAGCATCAGACTGGGATGCGGAAGACCCAGGTTTGAGACCCCGAGCTCTCCAGCTTGAGCGCGGGCCCATCTGGCTTGAGCAAAAGCTCGTCAGCTTGGACCCAAGGTCGCTGGCTCGAGCAAGGGGTTGCTCGGTCTGCTGAAGGTCCGCAGTCAAGGCACATGTGAGAAAGCAATCAATGAACAACTAAGGTGTTGCGACGGCAACGAAAAACTAATGATTGATGCTTCTCACCTCTCTCTGTTCCTGTCTGTCTGTCCCTATCTATCCCTCTCTCTGACTCTCTCTCTGTCCCTGTAAAAAAAAAAAAAAAAAAAAAAATTGATTCATTCATCAAGGAAAGTGTGAAATGGTAGAGGCAGATGAAACAGACTGATCAATTAGGAGTAGATTAGAAGAACAAGGGTGATATGGAGAAAAACAGGAGGTGAACTTTGTACGCTAGTCTTTCTAAATGCAGTCAAACCATATTTTAACACAGACATCAGGAGGAAAGACTATTCTAATAAGAAAAAAGTGTTAGCTGTCTGGGGTTTTAGTAACAAAGCTTTAATGGGGCCACTCAATCCGTATTTATTGGCTGTTCAAAATGCATGTAGCATTTTATGTTATATGCAACAGGGGAAAACTGAAATGAATAAGATGTAGTCAATACCTTGCAAACACTCAACTAATTACATTCATAGAATCTAGTTACATTAACTTGCTGGCAATCAAGAATCTATTAACTCGTTCAAGAGCTCCTGCTTTCAAGGAGTTCACTATCTACTGAAAAGCAAATTAACTATATGATGTAATAAGTAATATGATGTGGACAAGTACAGTAGCACACTAGGAAGAATACCTATGTCACACAAGGCTGAGACCTGTCAGGAAGGCTTTCTAGAAGAGATTGCATTGGAGCTGCATGGTGAAGGATGAGTGGGAGTTATGAGTAAGAGATGCTACAGGTAGTTCAAGGTGAAGGCAGTATTGGGTGAGTATATGTGTGAACGGGGCTGGTGGTGGTGGGGAGTGACGGAAGAAGAGGCTCAGGCATGCAAGGGCTGGATCATGAAGGACCTCCTATGTTATGTTAGGGTGAGGATTTTTTCTGAAGTAGAAAAGCATTCCAAGGTTTTTAAGCAGTGGAATGCCTTAAGTATATTTACATTTTAGAAAGATCACTCCTGAAACAGGATAGTCATGAATGAGCTGATTGAAGGAAGTCAGAGAATACTGTTAGGAGGCTGTGGAGTTTATTCAAACGAGAAAGATGAAGCTGAGAATTAAAGCCATGCCAGCAGGGGAAGAAAAGGGAGGAGAATAGATTCGAGCCAACTAAAGGAGGAAGTATTGGCAGGACCTCACCAATTTCCTATGGAGAAGTTAAGGGAGAAAGTACATAAAGACTCAGTTTTTAGCTTGGACGTCTGAGAGGAAGTGGTTCATTTACCAGCCGAGGAAATAGAGAGAAGGAAAGAGTTTTCCATTTGGTGTTGACATGCCATTGGAACATCTAAATAGAGTTCTCCCTTGGCCTTCGAATGGTCAGGTCTGAGCTTTGGGACGGAACCCTGGTTGCAGGGTTGAGAGGCATCAGAATAGAACCAGGGGGTGACTGTAGATGAGGCAGGGTGAGTGTAGGAGTGTGGGGGAAGGAACGCAGGACCTTTAGTTCAATATTCTTTTGTCACTCTTGTGATGTTTGCTTTTGAAACATTAAATTTGTATACATAGTTTAAGCTGGTTTTTTTCAGGGCTTCTACTTTAAAGTTGGTTTTATTTTTCCTCTGGGCTTTCTACTGTTAGTATCATAACACTTAAATTTTTTTTGTTAATATCTATACCTTAATGTCCCTTTTTTCAAAGTCTTAGCAAAGCTATTTTTCCCACCTGCTGTAAATTTTGTAGACTAATTTTTGAAAATCCTGTTGGGATAATGATTGGTATTACAAATTTTTTTCGTGGCCTCCAGGTTATTTTTGTTTATTTGTACTTTCGTGTTTCATTTGACATTTATCTGTTGAAAATTTGCTTTGTTTCAGATGACTCTATAGGTATTTTAGTAGGTTTAAGATAGATTTACTAGGAGCTTATTCATCTGTAAATTACTTGCTTTGTATTTTATCTGATGATGATGAATGGATTAATCTGTGCTTTAAAGGAATTTATAGTCTAGTGGGGTAAACTAACCACAATACAGAGCCTGAGTGTGCAAACCAATGTGTTTTTACCAAATACTCGAGGTTACAAAAGAGAAAACAATTGAATTCTGAAGGGAGGGAGATGGGAACAGAGCACTGAGGAGGTGTGTAGAAAGGAATAAGGTCATGACACAGGAGGCAGCAGCAGGAGTGCAGGCCAGGTGGGGAGGAGCCTGGTGTGGGTGGGGAGGAGCCTGGTATGGGTGGGGATGGCCCTGCAGGGGGCCAGCTGCAGGGAGGAGTGCTGAGCGCAAGGTGGAGGAGGAGTGGGAGCCAGTGTGTGAAGGGGGCCACAGGCCCCTGTTCTTCAGAAGTCCTTTCACATGTTACCTACTTGATTGTCATAGCAGCTCTGTAGAAGGAAAGAAACTTGCAGGTGTCCCTTTACCTTTTGCATTTTCTCTTCATCTTCTCATAATTTCTACTCTAATTATGTGTGAAAAAGAGTAATTTAATTATCATTCCTAATTTTTGGTCAAGAGAACTTGATGCTCAATGATTGAGATCAGTGGTTTTCAACCTTTTTCATCTTGTGACACACATAAACTAATTACTAAAATTCTGCAGCACTCCCCAAATATATTTTTTGCCAATCTGACAAAAACAAAAGTATAATTTTGATTCATTCACATCAGACAGCTATTGTTATATTGACTGCTGTCATTCTTTTTTTTTTTTTTACAGGGACAGAGAGAGAGTCAGAGAGAGGGATAGATAGGGACAGACAGACAGGAGCGGAGAGAGGTGAGAAGCATCAATCATTAGTTTTTCGTTGCCGTTGCAAAACTTAAGTTGTTCATTGATTGCTTTCTCACATGTGCCTTGACCGCGGGCCTTCAGCAGACCGAGGAACCCCTTGCTGGAGCCAGCAACCTTGGGTCCAAGCTGACGAGCTTTTGCTCAAGCCAGATGGGCCCGCGCTCAAGCTGGCGAGCTTGGGATCAGGAACCTGGATCTTCCACATCCCAGTCCGATGCTCTGTCCACTGCGCCACCGCCTGGTCAGGCAACTGCTGTCATTCTTTTATTTGACAGTTGAAGTGAACAGAGGTCAGTGCCCCTGACTAAGTAGTCAAGTATTACATGTTTTAAAAATTCTTGTAGCACACTAGTTGAAAATTGCTGATCTAGATTCATATGCCTAAGAAAAAAACTGATTTCAGAGTAGAGCCCAGGTTTTCTGACAAATAGAGTAGGCTTCTTTTAATTAATTCAATGCCATCTTCTTTTGTCCATTTCCCATCCCAGTTACTTTTAACCCCTCCTTATTTTTTTTTTTTTTTTTTGGTAACAGAGACAGAGTGTCAGAGAGAGGGACAGACAGACAGGAAGGGAGAGATATGAGAAACATTAATTCTTCATTGCACCACCTTAGTTGTTCATTGATTGCTTACTCATATGTGCCTTGACCAGGGGCTACAGCAGACCAAGTGACCCCTTGCTCGAGCCAGCAACCTTGGGTCCAAGCTAGTGAGCTTTTGTTCAAACCAGATGAGCCTGCGCTCAAGCTGGAGACCTTGGGGTCTTGAACCTGGGTCCTCCACATCCCGGTCTGACGCTCTCTCCACTGCACCACCACTTGGTCAGGCCCCATCCCAGTTACTTTTAATTCTAAGTTAGAAAGTTGGTAGGAAAATTGCTAATTGAATTATTGAATGAGAGTATATAGTTGAGCAGATTTGCTTTCTTTTCTTTGTGTTCTGTTATGAGTGGTTTAGGCAGACAGTAAGCATTAGTGGAGAATCTAGGAGAGGCATGGTTAGCCTACAGTGACCCTCTGATGTGCAGGTCTGAACATGTTAGAACTTGGTAACTTAAAATGTTTGTCTTATTTCATTTTAACTCTTTATTATGAAAATTTTGAAGGATATCCAGAAATAGAAAATTACATCGAACTCTTAAGTACTCATCTCTCAGCCTCAAGTCTTTAACTCACTGCCATTTAATCCCATATATACCCCTCCTCCTACACACATCGGACCTCAGATATTTTGAGACAGTTTTATATAACTTGAACTATTACAGTTATGCTTGAGCTTAACTTGTGCTGTTATATCTATTTGAGTCCTAGGCGTTAGGTCCAGTTCGTAGTATTTGACCAGCTCTCTTCCCTCCTGACCATAGGGTTTGTTGAAAACAAAATCCCAGTATACATCTTCTTTAAGAAGGTGTGTCCTAGCCTGACATGTGATGGCGCAGTGGATAAAGCGTCGACCTGGAATGCTGATGTCGCCGGTTCAAAACCCTGCACTTGTCTGGTCAAGGCACATATGGGAGTTGATGCTTCCGGTTCCTCCCCCCTTTCTCTCTCTCTCTCCTCTCTAAAATGAATAAATTAAAAAAATTTAAAAAAATTAAAAAAAAAAGAAGGTGTGTCCTAGCTGATTCCCATAGATCATCAGCTGTGTAAAACATAGTCTTCTTGCCATTTGCCGTTCATTATCAATGGTTCTGGTGCTGGCCTCCAATATGTAGCTAGAAAAAGATGTTCCCATGTTTGTGCTCTGACCATGATCTTACAACAGTGGGTTTATTTGAAGTTTTTACTGATTGGCAAAGCTATCATTCATATTAACCCCTCTACACATTAATTGGCAAGTTTAAGCACATGATACAATTATTTTTAATTTTTCTAAAAAACAAGAAGTGAATAGAGAAACCAGCTATAGAGTGTGGGGCAAAAGTAGATTTACAGTTCACAGTTGTGAGTACATGAAACAGAGTTTATTCTTGTATTATTGTTTATTAATGTATTATTTTTCATACAAACTGTAAACCTACTTTTGCCCAACCCTTTAGATTGGACTTTAGACAGCAGGCAAATTGGCATTGGTTCTTGCTATTTGCCACATAAGTTGGCATCATGAATAGGCATGGGAAGCAAGGAGCTAATGATTAACAAAAGAAAGTTTTTAGGGATCATTACATTCCTATTTATCTTTTGCTGGAACATTTATCCAGCATGTCTTTGGACTTAGCACATGGCCACGTTCACGATTATAAAAGCCCAGTGTGATGCATGTGCTCATGAGTGCATGTGCCTGGACCTGTGTGTATGCACTGGGTGGTGGGCATGGTCTTACTAAGTACCAAACTCTGTACCTCTACTTTTATTTAAATTAAATGACAGCCAGGGTGGCAGAACGACAGACTCCCACATGTGCCCAACTGAGATCCACCTGGCAAGACTCCTATGGAGGAGTGCTCTGCCCATCTGGAGTATTTCTCCATTGCTTGGCAACTGAGCTATTTTTAGTGCCTGAGGCCAGGCCACTGAGCCATCCTCAGCACCCAGGGCCAACTTGCTGGAATCAATCCAGCCATGCTGCGGGAGAGAGAGAGAAAAAGAGAAAGAGAGGAGAAGGGGTGGAGAAGCAGATAGCCGCTTCTTCTGTATGCTCTGACTGGGAATCCATCCCAGGACATCTACACCCCCGCCAGTGCTCTGCCACTGAGCCAATAGGCCAGGGCCTATATCCCTACTTTTGTTGAGTGGTATTGTTTCTTATTATACATCTTTATAAAATTTGCAAAGATGTAAATGTGGAAGTGTAATGTTAGCAGTTTCTTCTGTAGAGCATCATTTCTGGGAGCCTTTCATTTGGCTTGCTGGGAAAGAGCAGTGCTATTAATAGTGATTTCTCAGATATGTTTTTTGCAGTGTTTCAATGTGTTTTCTTTCCCCTGGAGAAAAAAAATGAGACTAAACTTTGCAGTATTTTCCTTTCGCTCAGCCTCACATCTGTAAATGTCCCAGCAGAGAAAATATTGATACTACTTGTCTGAAAATACAGTGAAATGGAGTTTAAGGTAATGGAAAGAGGCCGTGCGCACGCGCGTCTGTGTGCATAGTGGTTGAATATATAAGGGTAATGTAATGGTCAGACCAGCTTTTCCTGTACAGTACTTCTTAAATTACAGGGCTAATTCTTTCAAGATACTGAGAAGAATCAATATCAAGGGGTGGGAAGAGACCCCAAGCTCCACAGTGTCTTTCTCCTAGAGAAACATACTTCCCAGTTTGGTTAGTGTACTGATGCTTCTTGAAGGACCTGGTGATCTGGTGCTATGCTAAGCATGGTGTAGTAGTGGACAAGGACATAGACAAGATCTGTGAGCTTCAGGAATTTCAAATCTTTTGGAGTAAGTAAAACATACATGATAAAATGAAAAGTGACCTTTGGAAAATAGGTAAAATTGAGTGGTGGCAAGGAGAACCTCAGTTTGTATGTCTGTACCATCAGAACACTGGACCAAATGATTTGTAAGTCACTTTAGCACTGATGATCCGTGATTCTGTGATTGTCTAAATTTAGAAACATTCAAAGAGAGACTATTAGGCTTCATAAGCTTAGTGAAAAGTAATTTGAATGTCTCTAGGGAAGCCAAAATCCTCTTCTTTTCCTTTTTAGTACAAGGCCTTTGACCACTGTCATACTTGCTTTCAAGCATCTTGAAGGGCCGTAGAACATACTCCCTCCCTCCCCCAAGTATGCTGAGGGAGACAGTGTTTAATTTAAAATACAACAGTTATGAAAACTTGAAAGAAATCACCCAAAATTGTGTTGACACAACTATCAAGTGTGCCTGGAAATACAGGAAGGTGTTCTTTTCCCTAAAGTATCCCTTAATAAAGAGGGAGTTGTCTTCATTTGAGTCCTTATGAAACCCTCTGATGTTAAGAGGTGCCTTCTCAATTACTTTCCCTTGAACAGCAAACAGTGAAAAACAACAACAACTCTGTTTTGAGGTGATGATATATTAGCCTGACCTCAGTGCTGCCTTTGATGTCTATAGAGATTTCTCAACAGATCAAGAAAATCAAGAAAAAGAGGCAGAAATTTACCACAGATTTAGTGTTGGATGTCTTAAAATAAGCTTTTTCAAGACTACTTTGAAAAGCAATACCAGACTTTGAGCAAATGGTACATTCTGACTTATATAAGATTCCTCCAGCTACTGAATTTGAGAATAGATTCTAAGAGGGCAGGAATAGAAGTAGGATTCCTTTCAGTAATCATTGTGAGAGATGCTGGCATTGCTAGTGGAAGTGTTGAGAAGTGGTCAGATTTTGTCTGTTTTGAAGGTAGAGCCAATAGAATTTTTTTTTTTGTAAGATTTGGATGTAGGGTATGAGAAAGGGATGAATCAAATATATAATAAATGCTTTAAAAGCAAAGCCCATTCCATACTCGTTGACCTAGCAATCCCTCTGAAAAAAAAATTAAAGAAAATAATGTGTGTGCAAAGAACTTTGTATATACAAGAATATTTCTCACAATGTTATTTATAGTCATGAAAATTTAAAAACAAGTAAATTATAGTGAATTGGCCAAATACACATCGGTAGATCCTTTCAGTAAAGTATTATGCAGCCATTAAAATGATTTATAAGTATGTTTCTAGACAAGGAAATACATTGATCATGTATTTCCAGTTTTTGTATTTTTATGTATTTTGCTGGGATTGTGGGGTATTTTAATGGGAAGTTGTTATGGTTGCTGCTATAGTAACTTAGAGGTTAACTTTTGACTGGTGAATATTTTGTATCTGGTATATCTTAAGTGTATCTTTTATGTCATGGATACAGTTTTTTGCATAGATACTTCAAAGCTACATTGCTACCAATTATCTTCATTAATGCTTTTTTCTTTGTAGTCTTTTCTTATTAAGTTGATCTTTTAATCTCAACCTATTCTCACTTTGTGGTTCTTTGTTGCAGCTTTATAATAAAGTACACTACCTGGCACAATAATATGTGTTCAGATATGTGGCTAAAGGAATGAATACATAAGTAAAGAAAACCCAGATCTTGGTGTATCCTACTGAGACTGTGAAAATATTTTTCTGGGATTGTAGTATTTAAAAAAAAAAGGTTGTATTGCCGTGTGACTTATATGCCATAACATTTACCCATCGTTAGGGCACAATTCAATGATTTTTAGTAGATTTTAGAGTTTTGTAGCTATCCAAAGTTTAGGTTTTGAACATTTTCATCACTGCAAAAAGTCCTCTCATGCCTGTGTGCCGTTAAATTCCTGCTTCCAGCCCCTGGTTTCTGTCTCTGTAATCTGCCTAGTGTGGGCATTTCATATAAATGTGTACTGGTGGGGCTGCTCTCTCTCTCTCTCTCTCTCTCTCTCTCTCTCTCTCTCTCTCTCTCTCACACACACACACACACACACACACACACACACACACACGTTTTTGCTTTTTTAAACATGGCTTTCTAGAGGTATTTCCCTTGACTGTGGAGTTTAGAGGACAGTGGTTATGCTCAAACATCTTGAACAAGTAAGACTTGTCCTCTCTGCCAGCGGATCTGTGTGTGGGTGGATGAGTACATTCAAAGTTTAGGCCATTTTCAAATCTGCCCTGACATTTACTTTCCACTCAGTCCGTTCATGTCTCTTCTTTGCCTATGTGCAGCCTCCGAATTGGCCACAAGCTTGCCAACCATGACTCCAACCTTAGCCTACTAGAGCTGTTCACCCTCCTTGCTCACCTGTTACCTGAACATCACTTACACTGACAGCACAGCAGTCTGAATTGAGTGACCTGCCTTTCATTCAAAGCTGCCAGTCATGGTTTGCCCTGACCTGCAGAACCTTTGCACCTGCTGAATGGGTGGATGGTGAAGTGGTAATAGTTTCAGGCAAGAATGCCAGAGACTCACTGTTCTTACTCAACATTTAGCAATTTTTCATACATAAATGCTTCTTGGGTTGTTGTAGTCCTCTGGTAGATTTCCAGAGGACTGTGAAAGGGTTGCTTTGTCAATTCTGGTCCACTTTATAATTGATTTTTGGGGAGAATTGCTTACCTTCTCACTGGTCCATAGCTAGATGTTCTACCTCTCAGAATGTATTCTTTTGATCATTGTCCCAGGTAAACTGACTGTCAGGATGTGTGTGTGTGTGTGTGTGTGTGTGTGTGTGTGTGTGTGTGTGTGTGTGTATATAGATATATTTATATATGTATAGAAGGGAGAAGGTTTTAAGAAATTGGTTCATGTGATTGTGATGCTGGCATTTCTAAAATCCATCGAACAGCCAGCAGGTAAGTGTTGATGTTAGCCTTGGGTCTGACTTCTACCGGGCAGCAGGCTAGAAACTCAGGCAGAGTTTCTGAGATGCAGTCTTGAGGAGAATTCCTTTTTATTCAGGACCGATATTTACTCTTAAGGACTTCAGTTATTGGATGATGCCCACTTGTATTTTGGAGAGCAACCTGCTTTACTCAAAGTCTGTTGATCTAATTGTTAATTATATCACAAAAATACCTCCACAGCAACATCTAGACTGGAATTTGACCAAGCACTGCATGCCATAGCCTAGCAAAATTGACACACAAAATTAATCATCCTGCTTGCCCTCTGAGGATTCAGGGTAAATTTTTAGTCTATGTATAGTCTGATTGCTGTCTGCTTGTATTCTTGTTCCAGTTAAGCTAGCAGTTCACTAGTATGTGTATTTTATGTAGTAGGTATGTTTTATGTACATGCTCTGCTTTTTCACGTCCATGTCTTTGCTCATCTTCAGCTTATAATGCTCTGTGTGTCCAAACGTTATCTGTTCTTCTGAAGGCTAGATCACACACACACACACAATTTTTTTTTGCATGCTATACACCAGCTCTCCTGACCAACTTCTTGTTACCTAATCGTGCCTATTCTGTCATGCCCTTGTGCTTTTGCACACAAGTTCCTGTTGCTTAGAAGAACCATCCCCCTTGTTTTCTGTAAGGCCTTTATAACTTCCTCAGGTAGGCCTATTTGTTCCTTTTTATTGTGCTTCCATTGTCCCCTGTGCTTATTACTGCTCAGGCCCTGATTGCATTTTATCGTCATTGTTTGCATATGTCTGTCTATAAACTTTGTTTCCTGAGAACAGGGGTCACTGCACTGTTGTCCTTTTCAGTGTTTATCCACAGCCACGCCCAAGTATCTGGTCTGTAGCACCTAAATAAATAATTTGTGGGATGAGTAAACTGAATTTGTGTTAAAGATTTAGAAGTTGTATATTTCTTCTGTAATTTCACTTTACAATAGAATGTGGAGATAATGATTTCTTGGGGAGGAATCAAATCTAAATACCAGAGATGAGCCTTGGGTTAGACTCCATATATACTTGGGCATACTAATATTCACTTGACTCACTGATAGAAATAGTTTTATTTAATTTTCCATTCTGTACATAGCTTCAGAATTGTATTAAGCAGCTGTTTCTGATTGGAAATGTTGATTTATTTTTGCTTGCATTTTTATATATTTGTGTTCTAAGAATATCAAAGCAACTAAGATAGCTTTAGCTTCTTTCTAGCTAAAATGTTACAGTGTTAACTGATGACTAATTTGTAAACAATCTTAATGGTGATAAAATAACTTTGTTCTTTTCCTATTAGGTGTTGATCATCTTTCTGAAGTAAAATCTCCATGGCCTGAACATTTTCTGGAAATCATTTTGAGCAAAATATCTGTTTAATAAAAAGATAACCACATCAAGATGGTTGGAAAACTGAAGCAGAACTTACTATTGGCATGTCTGGTGATTAGTTCTGTGACTGTGTTTTACTTGGGCCAACACGCCATGGAATGCCATCACCGAATAGAGGAACGGAGTCAGCCCCTCAAATTGGAGAGCATAAAGACCACTGTGCGAACTGGCCTGGATATCAGAGCCAACAAAACCTTTGCCTATCACAAAGATATGCCTTTAATTTTTATTGGAGGTGTTCCTCGGAGTGGAACCACACTCATGAGGGCCATGTTAGATGCACACCCTGATATTCGCTGTGGAGAGGAAACCAGGGTCATTCCCCGAATCTTGGCCCTGAAGCAGATGTGGTCGCGGTCGAGTAAAGAAAAAATACGCCTGGATGAGGCTGGTGTCACCGATGAAGTTCTGGATTCTGCCATGCAAGCCTTCTTACTAGAAATCATTGTTAAGCACGGGGAGCCAGCTCCTTATTTATGTAATAAAGATCCTTTTGCCCTGAAATCCTTAACTTACCTTGCTAGGTTATTTCCCAATGCCAAATTTCTCCTCATGGTCCGAGATGGTCGGGCATCAGTACATTCAATGATTTCTCGAAAAGTTACTATAGCTGGGTTTGACCTGAACAGCTACAGGGACTGTTTAACCAAGTGGAATCGTGCCATTGAAACCATGTATAACCAGTGTATGGAGGTTGGCTATAAAAAATGCATGTTGGTTCACTATGAACAGCTTGTCTTACATCCTGAACGGTGGATGAGAACACTCTTAAAATTCCTCCATGTTCCGTGGAACCACTCAGTATTACACCATGAAGAGATGATTGGGAAAGCTGGGGGAGTATCTTTGTCAAAGTGAGTAACTGTTATGTTTTTTATTTTGAACCTTTGTTCAGCTAGTAAAGATGTGTGTGTGTGTGTTGTGTGTATAGTCTATGTATATATGTGTGTAGGTATGTATATATATAAACTATAGACTTTTTCTTGAACAGATAATAGCTTCATGAATGAGGTTTTAAAATTTTTTATAACCAGTTCATTTACTAAAGTCATTCATTTATTTATGAATAGTGGTTCTTTTTCATTTGATGGAGGGAAACCCAGTTTATAGCAATGAGAGGCCTTTTTCATGGACCCCAGACTTTTTTTTTTTTCTTACAGGGTCAGAGAGAGAGTCAGAGAGAGGGATAGATAGGGACAGACAGACAGGAACAGAGAGAGATGAGAAGCATCAATCATCAGTTTTTCGTTGTGACACCTTAGTTCAGTGGTTTTTAACCTGGGTTCTATCGAACCCTAGGGGTTCGATGAGTCGGTCTCAGGGGTTCGGAGAAGCCTCTGCTGCGGAGGCCAGAATAAAATAATACCGTAATTAGTTGTGAGTTCATGCACTTCGTTGGTTTTGTTCTTTGAGCAAGGTGATGTTCATGCATGGCTCATTTTGTGCACCAGTAAGAAAACATATATCTATATCTTGAATTTGGAAAAAAAATCATATTATATTAATCACTAAAGAAGGGTTCGGTGAATGCGCATATGAAACTGGTGGGTTCGGTACCTCAAAAAAGGTTAAGAACCACTGCTTAGTTGTTCATTGATTGCTTTCTCATATGTACCTTGACCGCAGGTCTTCAACAGACCGAGTAACCCCTTGCTCGAACCAGCAACCTTGCGTCCAAACTGGTGAGCTTTTTTGCTCACGCCAGATGAGCCCGCGCTCAAGCTGGTGAGCTCGGGGTCTCGAACCTGGGTCTTCCGCATCCCAGTCCGACGCTCTATCCGCTGCGCCACCGCCTGGTCAGGCTCAATTGACTTTTGTATAGATTAAGGTAAATATGAGGGAAAGCATCTACCATTTTGGTGAGCATGAAGTAAATTCTGAGCATTTAGGATTTTTTAATGATAGAATAAAATAAAGCTAAAATTATCTAACCCAATCTCTTCATTTTAAAGATAGAAAGACTAAGTCAGAAAGATCAAAATGACTTACTCAAATTTAGATGGCAAGGCCAGAATTAGAATCCATGCCTTGGTCTCAATGGATTAGTGTTGGGTTTTTTTTTATTTTATCTTGTAGCATTTTATTACATGCACTGCTTCTTTTGTCATCCGATGGATACATCTTCTTTCGACTTTTATAGTGGGCTAGAGAATCTCTGAAATTTGGAAGCTGAATCCATAATCCATACAAGAAGGTTTTAGATTCAGATACTTCTGTATTTTCCCCTTTCTCATGAAGTGATGATGGTAGCATACTCTGACTTGATCTGACAACCTGACTTGATTACGTATCTAGAGTGAGGATATAAAATTGGAGACTGCTTTCTTTGTGCATAGTCAAAAGAATTATTTTCCCCCAGCAAGCCTAGTTGCTTTTTCTGAGCAGCTCAAGCTCTTTTTGTAAAATAATCTAAACCTGTTATTTTCATGCTAATTAACATAAATTCAGAATCCTTAAAAAAAAGACTACTGTTAAATTCACAAAGTATTTCCTTGGGAAGAAATGTTAGTTAGCCTGACCAGGCGGTGGCGCAGTGGACAGAGCTTCGGACTGGGATGCGGAAGACCTGGGTTCGAGACCCCGAGCTCGCCAGTTTGAGCGCGGGGCCCATCTGGCTTGAGCAAAAGCTCACCAGCTTGGACCCAAGGTCGCTGGCTCGAGGGTTGCTCGGTCTGCTGAAGGCCCGTGGTCAAGGCACAGATGAGAAAGCAATCAATGAACAACTAAGGTGTTGCAACAGCAACGAAAAACTAATGATTGATGCTTCTCACCTCTCTCCGTCCCTGTCTATCCCTCTCTCTGACTCAAAAAAAAAAAAAAGAAATGTTAGAACAATTTTATTTTTATTTTTTTTCATTTATGAAGGTAAAATATACCCCCTCTTAAAAAAAAAAGCAAAAGCAGTGTACTCCCCTGTGTACTCTGCTTGCCCCTACAAAGGAATGTCTTGATTTGCTTCCAGTGTATAGAACCGTGATGGCGAACCTATGACACGGTGTCAGCACTGACATGCGTAGCCATTTTCGATGACACACGGCCGCATACCAGAGAAGTATGGGGCTACATGCCAAGAAGGACGTTTCATCCTCGGCTCCTGCACAGCCACATGCAGGAGCCGAGGATAAAACATTTGCTGTAGTGTAGACACTCTTTGCTAGAGGTCTGTAGGCCAAAACAACAGAACTCCGGCACAGAGTGTCTAGTTCTGGGACTTCCGGTTAGGCTGTTTTTCTCGAAGTGACACACCACCTGAGTTATGCTCATTTTTTTTGGCGAATTTTGACACACCAAGCTCAAAAGATTGCCCATCACTGCTCTAGGTTATTTTTATTGATTCAATGAAATTACAGCTCTAGCTACTATCATTGCAGTTTATTGTTTTTTTTTCTAGATAATAGGCCATAACTTATTTCTAATCACTTGTATTCTTAGGTAAGTATTTCACTTTGTGTGCTTGTATTGGCTCAGAGATTCTGAAGCTAGTTCCTTCTGTTAGTATAAAATAAGCTTATTAAACCCTCTCCCTCTAGTCTTTCCAAGGAAGGATTAAAGGGATATGCTCAAGTTATATGTGGTGGAAATCAGGAAAAGATCATTTTGCATATATACTTACTATGTTTAAGTTAAACAGAAATACCAAGGAAATTCATAGAAATGGCGAATTAGTGTATTTCAGAAGGGAAAGAGACCATAGTATTTAGTATATGAAACGGACACTCAGTGCGTTTCTACGCTTTGCCAGGAATCACAAATGGCAGAACCATGACTAGATCTTCCAGTGCTTATTCTCAAGACTCTTGCCCTTATATGAGTTTGTAAAAATTAAGGTACAACATGTAGTAAATGTGTAAATATTTAGTATACAGTTTGATAAATGTTTACATAGGTATACATTTATGTAATCACCATCCATGTCAAGATGTAGAAAATTGCTAGCACCTAGGAGGCTCATTTATGCTCCTTCTTAGTCAATACCTCTTCAACCCAAAAGTAATCACTATTCCATCCTCCATCACAGAAGTGATATATTGTACATGAAGTTCAAAACAATCTTGCTGTTTTTGAACATCATATAAATGCAATCATAACTATTATTTAGTACCTGGCTTCTTTTATTTAACATGAAATTCACCCATAACATGATAAACAGTAGTTCATTCTTTTTAATTACTGTATTTTTTTTAAAACTTAACACAATTTACCCATTGTTCCATTGATGTTCATTTGGTGTTTCTAGTTTCCAGATATTGTGGATAAAGTTGCTTAAGAACATTTTTGTGTATTAGTTTTGGTGAACATAAGCATTAATTTCTCATGGGTATATACCAATGAGTAGAATTGCTGGATAAGATGTGTCTATATCTATATACCTAGATCTTGATCTAGAGCTAGATCTATGTATCTTTAATAGATACGTCCTGTTTTCCAGTGTGTCTGTATAATTCTTGTATGGCTGTACCATTCGTGTATGCCTACAGTGTACATTAATTTGGTCTAGTTCCTTCACAACCTTTGCCAACGCTTGCTATTGTCAGTCCTTTTAATTTTAGTAGGGTACAAGTATTTTTTAAACTTCAAAATGAAATAACATTTTGAAACAACGTCTTACCTAGAATTCCAACATAAAGTAGATTAGAGCAGAGCTACTTGCCCGAGGCTATGATATAGCTCTACACTATATCCTACTTGGGTCGGGACTTCGTATGTAGCAGAGCAGCTCCCTCCCTGCGATCTACTGAGAGTCAGCCCTTGACAGAAGGGTTTGTAAAAATAAGAAATGAGGGAAAAAATTCTAAACCAGATCACACTGCCTCTTTTAAGACTGAATTCCTGCTCTCAAATAAGAGCTGATTGTGGCCTGACCAGGCGGTGGCGCAGTGGATAGAGCTTCGGACTGGGATGCGGAAGACCCAGGTTCGAGACCCCGAGCTCACCAGCTTGAGTGCGGGCCCATCTGGCTTGAGCCAGAGCTCACCAGCTTGGACCCAAGGTCGCTGGCTCCAGCAAGGGGTGGCTCGGTCTGCTGAAGGCCCGCGGTCAAGGCACGTGTGAGAGAGCAAGCAATGAACAACTATGGTGTCGCAACGGCAACGAAAAACTAATGATTGATGTTTCTCATCTCTCTCCGTTCCTGTCTGTCTATTCCTCTCTCTGACTCTCTCTCTGTCTCTGTAAAAAAAAAAAAAAAAAAGCTGATTGTGGAATAAGGCAGAAATATAAAATTATTTCATCAGGAAGTGCCAAGTTGTAAATGTTAGTTAGAGTCATGACTATAGGAGTTGATCATCCTGTGTGCTTTTGCCTTCCTATAAACATTTTTATTCTGGAAAAAAGTGTTTAAAATAAAATTAATATTATTTAGTTCTAAAATACTGACAATATTTAATTATCATGACGGCTTGTAAATACCACCAGATGGCTCAGGAATATACGGAGAAGTTACTGAAGACAGCACTAAGGAAGACCTTCACAGTTCCTCCTGCCTTAACTTGTTAACTAAAAAAAATTAAGCTTTTATTTGCTTTGCTTAGTAATTTCCATTTATTTTTAGTTTGGTTGTCACTTCTTACCTCTCTGGTCAGTTCCAGTTACAGAGTAATAGGAAGCATAGGGTAACACCTGTGAGCATATAGGTTTTTCTATGAAAGAATTTTGTAGAAGAAAGAATACTCTCATTCTGGGGTGGCCTAAGGAGTCTTCCTTAGAGACTAGTGTGTATAAGACAGGCTTTTTTAAATTGAAAATAAAAGCAAAGAATTTAATGAGTGGAAAAAGGGATGAAAACAGATTGCTTTGGCTGGCTGATAATTTAGCTTTAGATCTCCATTTAGGTACAACTATAGAATTTTAGATAGTCATTTCAAGTCCAGTAGCAGTACTAGTTTCTCCAGTGACTGGCCTTATAACTTTGATGTTTTGAATACCATGTTCTGTTTTAGTAAATTATTCAGCCATTCTGTTCAACTTTATATTAAACTGAGCTGTAGTCTTTTTTTTTAAATTCAATCTTCTTTTTTTTTTTTTTGAAGACTTTATTCAATTTTTAGAGAGGAGAGAGAGGGGGGGGCGGAGAAGCAGGAAGCATCAACTCCCATATGTGCCTTGACCAGGCAAGCCCAGGGTTTCGAACCAGCGACCTCAGTATTCCAGGTCAATGCTTTATCCAACTGCACCACCACAGGTCAGGCTGAGCTGTAGTCATAAATATGATGGCTCCAAAAAATAACATAGAACTCACTGATCTAATTCTTCCAAACCAATAGAGAGTAGGGGAAAAAAATCAAGGCATTTTAAAATGTGTTTTTGCCATTATCTTTCAAGAAATGTTTGTATAGAAAGATGGGTGAAGAATATATTTTAAGAAAATACTTTATGCAAATAGATGTATTTGAGTGGAATTCTCCAAGTGATTGAATATGAAAGAGGATCTTGCTGATTAGTGAGTGGTATCTACTGCTGAGGCCTGCTTCTCAAATATTTTGAGTAAGAAATAGAAGTAAAATTTGAAGCTATTTACATTGATTTCTTTTCATGAATTGTGAAATTTTTGTGGAATTTTAGTCATCTCCATCTGGGAACATTTAGAAAGTTACTAAAGTGTACAGAGTTGTTTCTGCTTTTTTTTTTTTCTAAGTGAGAGGACGGAGATAGAAACAGACACCCACATGTGCCTGGACCGAATCTGGCAAGCCCCCTACTGGAGGTGTTCTGCCCATCCATATAGGGTCATTGCTCAGCAAATGAGCTATTGTTAGTGCCTGAGGTGGAGGCTCCACAGAGCCATCTTTAGCTCCAGGATCATCACACTCAGTCATGGCTGAAGGAAGGGAAGAGCAAGAGAGAGAATGGGGAGGGGTAAAAAAGCAGATGGTCGCCTCTCCTGTGTGCCCTGAATGGGAACCAAACCCAGGACTTCCACAGGCTGGGCTGATGTTCTACTATTGAGCAAACCAGCCAGGGCCTGTTTCTGCTTTTAAACTCATTAAAATACTATAAAATTATGTGGAACAAATAAAAAGTTTCAATAGCAATAAAAAAAAAGGTATAATCAAGGATGAGGGAAAGAAAAATGTAACCTAGGATTAGTAAAGAAAGACAGAAAAAACAAAATAATATAAAGGTAATGCTTAAACAGAACAAGTATATGAATCACAACCAAAATTCAGAGAGAAGAGTTATCTACTCTTAGAGCAGAAAAGGATATACAACTGTTAAACATTAATAGATTAGAATGAAAAATATTATAGGGTAAGTACAAGAGAATAAGAACTTAACTGACAACCTCAAGCTACTAATAAGTAAATCTTCTAATAAGAAAAAACTGGAAGTCAGGTCCATAACAAAGAAAGATTAAATAAATGGGTGAAAATAATGCAAAAAAGTTTTTTAAAATGAAGATACTTTTGAGGAGGTACAAAGTATTTTTATTACATTTAGAATATTAAATTTCTTTCTGGTTTCCAAAGTGAAATTTAGTTTGAAAATTAAATTTTTAAAAATAATATTTAGCCCTGGCCAGTTGGCTCAGCAGTAGAGCCTCAGCCCCACATGTGGAAGTCCTGGGTTTGATTCCTGGTCAGGGTACACAGGAGAAGTGACCATCTGCTTCTCCACCTCCCTCCTCTCTCTCTCTCTCTCTCTCTCTCTCTCTCTCTCTCTCTCTCTCTCTCTCCTCCCTTTCCCTGCCCTCCCCTCCCCTCTCCTCCCGAAGCCATGACCCAAACGGTTTGAGCAATTTGGCCCCAGGCACTGAGGATGGCTTTAAGGCCTCACCTCAGGTGCTAAAACAGTTGCCAAGCAACGGAGCAGCGGTATCAGAGGGGCAGAGAATCACCCCATAGGGGGTTTGCCAGGTAGATCCTTGTCTCGGCATACACAGGAGTCTGTCTCTGCTTCCCTGCCGCTCATTTAAAAACATATTTTAAATATTTTACAGGATTAACAGAGAAAGATAATAAAATATCCACTTGAAAATATTCTGAAATTTGAGAATAACAAGAATATTATGAGCAAATTAAGATAAAGACAGGCTCTATTCATGCAAATTATTATCACTTCTACAGCATGTAAAATTAATAACATGCAAATTAGGATTACCAGAGCTCTACTAACTCAGATTAAATATCCCAGAAGAATTTTATAAATATTACATCTTTTTTCTATGAAATTATCAGAGAACAAGCCTGCTTACTTTGGATTACTAATCTTTTGTGAACGTGGTAAAAAGCAGTGGTTGATCAATAATACCTCCTAAGAAGAATGCTTTTGGAAATATGGAAATGAGTTCTTTTGCAAGTCAAATTGAAGAGATAAGTAGTAGAGAATACTTAGCTGGAGAAGGTTAATTGAATAAACAAGGAATATAATTGATGGCAAAACAGGTTGCAAAAGAAAACAGCAGAGGAAAATATGTATTTCAAAATATGTCAGTGAAGAATGAGAAACAGAACAAGAATGTAAATTAATAAAGCACAATTTGTACTTTTGAAGAATATGTCAATTGATGGCAAAAGTACAAGTTGGGTATTAGATCATTTATTGATATAGATTAGGTGTCTTTGCAGAAAAACTAGAGATTAAAAATAACAATGGATTTAAACTAAACAGTGGTCGTTGTGTAAAAGAAGGCATATTTTCAAAGGCTGGTGTGGAAGCGCTGCAGTCATCTGACATTTAGGCTGCTTCAGCTTTTGGCTCCATAACCTCCGTGGTCCAAGTTGGAGCACCAATTGTATCATTTATGTCCTAAGCAGCAGGGTGGGGGTAGGGTGAGCAAATAAGAAAAGGCATTTAGTACTTTTTTAGAACATTAAGAAGCTTGCAGATAGCCCTTCTCCTTGCATTCCATTGGCCATAACTTAACTTAGTCTTATGACCATATATAAAAGGGGTGGGGGGAAATATACAGTAGTCTTTATTCCAAGTGACTATGTGCCCAACTGAAAGTTGGCATTCTTTTAACTAAGAGGAATAGGTTGGATATTAGGATAGGCTGATAACAGTCTCTGCCAGGAACATAGTTAAGGTGTCTGTTGAAAGATACAGGTGATCTAATAGAAGACTCAGATTCATACATAGTCATACACCACATAATGACATTTTGGTCAATGATGGTCAGAGCATGCAATCTCTACTCTGAGAAGAGCCAGAGAATGTGAGCAAGATGGAAGTCACATATTTTGTAACCTAATCTTGGAAGTGATGTCCTATCATTTTTGCTATATTGATTAGAAGCAAGATCCTAGGTCCAGCCACAATTAAGGGGAGAGAATTACACAAAGGAATACTAACCAGGAGTTGGGAATCATTGGGTACCATTTTAAAAGCAGCCTACCTGTCTGCCCTCTGGCTGCCAGTGACTCATTTCCCTTGCACATGCAAAATACACTTCTCCCCTTCCCAAGTCTCCTTTTATGCCATTACAAGCTTAAAGTCCAGCATCTCACCATTTAAATAAGGTCTAGTTGTAGATGAGGCTCCTGGGTGTGGTTCCTTATCTATAGGTCCTTGATTATACCGTAATTGCTCTGAATATGAAGACCTGTGACATTTCTGTTTCTACCACCCACACCCCAACATACAATTGTGGAACAGGCATAAAATAATAGATACCCCTGTAAAATGAGGGAAGATAGGAGGCACAAAGCACTGGTCGATATCAATTCTGAAATCCATCTGGGAAAATGTTAGACATTCTTTCATTAGGTCTCAGTCAAATACAAATAATCATAGGAATTATTCTCCATAAATCTAATTCTGCCTTCTGCGCTCTTGAGTGATCCTTCTTTTTTCCATGAAAGGTAGTGTTAGCAACCCCTGTGGGTCAGAGACTCCAGATTGTGGTCATTCTGCCTGGTGTTGTTCACACCAATAGGACAGACAGTATTCTGTGAAACAGATCAGAAACTTTATTCTTTGGGCAAAGAATGGAGAAGGATAACTAAAAATCCTTTCTCCCTGTAATTAGGAGAGTCTTAAAGGGTGGTGGTAGAGATGTAGGTGGGTTTAGGGGTGGAGAGTTTTTGGATTTCCAGGGGAACATGCATCATTCCCAGACATGCTTGGAACATGCCTAGCCATATACCACATGTCTTATTTTAATGTTAAATCTCATTCTGACCTATAGGCTCAGTGGTAGAGCATTGGCCTGGTGTGTAGATGTCCCAGGTTCAATTCCCGGTCAGGACACACAGGAGAAGCGACCATCTGCTTCTCCATCCCTCCCCCTCCCCCTTCTCTCCCCCTCCCCTTCCCTCTCCTTCTCCCCCTCCCTTTCCCGCAGCCATGGCTTAAATGGTTTGAGCTCCTTGGCCCAGGCATTGAGGATGGCTTTGTGAAGCCTCTGCCTCAGGCACTGAAAATAGCTTGGTTGTGAGCATGGCCCAGATAGACAGAGCATTGGCCCCAGACAGGGGTTTGCCAGGTGGATCCGGTTGGGGCACACGTGGGAGTCTGTTTCTCTCTATCTCCCCTCCTCTCACTTTGAAAAAAAAAATAACAAAACCTTTTTTAGTGGTTGTTCTAGAACAGTGGTAGTCAACCTGGTCCCTACTGCCCACTAGTGGGCGTTCCAGGTTTTGTGGTGGGTGGTAGCGGAGCAACCAAAGTATAAATAAAAAGATAGATTTAACTATAATAAGTTGTTTTATAAAGATTTATTCTGCCAAACTTAGTGAAAATTCAACATAAAGTACTTGGTAAGTAATTATTATTATATGCTTTAACTTGCTTTAGCTCTGCTTTATAAATTTTTTTTAAAACTTCTTTTTATTTTATTCATTTTAGAGAGGAGACACAGAGTGAGAGAGAGAGAGAAAGAGAGAGAGAGAAAGGGGGGAGGAGCTGGAAGCATCAACTCCCATATGTGCCTTGACCAGACCAGTGCAGGGTTTTGAACTGGCGACCTCAGTGTTCCCAGGTCGACGCTTTATCCACTGCGCCACCACAGGTCAGGCCCTGCTTTATAAATTTTATAAAGTAAAGTTACTTCTCTACTTTATAAATCACCATGACTGTGGAACCAGTGGGCGGTTATAAAATTTTACTATTAACAGAGATACAAAAGTGGGTGGTAGGTATAAAAAGGTTGACTACCCCTGTTCTAGAGTATGCAATACTCATAACTAATTCATTCACTTTCAAATAAACTTATACTCCTCATGGATAGTAACAAAATATTCCTGATTCCTCCCTCTCTCCTTTGTATCATTGCTGTCATTTACTTTGCTTATAAATAAGCATACATAATCAAATGCATTGTTTCTATTATTATTTTGAACTCTTACCTGTTAGATCAATTAAGAATAAGAAAAATAAGTTTCTGTTTACCTTCACTTATCCCTTTGCTAATATTCTTCCTTTTATTATGTAGATCCAAGTTCCAAGTTTCTGACCTATATCAATATCCTTCTCTTTAAAGAACTTCGTTTACTATTTTTTTGCGAGACAGACCTATTGGCAACAACTTCCCTTAACATTTGTTTGTGAAAGTGTATATTTTTCCTTCATTTTGAAGAATAATTTCACAGGCTACAGAATTATAGTTTGGTGATATTTTTCCCTTGACATTTTAAATATGTCTCTTCACTCTACTTGTTTGCATGATTTCTGAAGAGAAGTCAGATGTAATTCTTACCTTTGCTACTCTATAGGTTAAATGGATTTTCTTTTCTGCATTCTTCCAAGATATTTTTTCCTATCTTTGATTTCCTGTAGTATGAATATGGTATGCCTAGGTATAGTTTTTATATATTTTTTCTTTTCTGTGTATGTTTATCCTGCTAGATGGTCTCTGAGCTTCCTGGATCTATGGTTTGGTGTCTATATTGATCAGGATTCTCCAGAGAAGCAGAACCAGTAGAAGATCGATCTATCTATCTATCTATCTATCTATCTATCTATCTATCTATCTATCTAATCTATCTATCTGCCTACCTACTGATAGGTATCTTTATACAGATATATTTATATAGATAGATATCTAGATATCCAGATATATTGATAGATATACACATACATACATTATACACTTATTTTTATATTTATATACATAAAGAAATTTATTCTGAGCAATCAACTCATATAATTATAGAGGCCAAGAAGTTCCCAAATTTCAAAATCTTCAATCAGCAAGCTGGAGACCCAGGAGAGCTGCTGATGCATTTCCAATCTGAGACTAAGGTTTGTGAACCAGAAGAGCTGAAGGTGGAAGTTCCAATCTAAGGCAGAAGTTCCCTCTTTCTTAGTTTTTTTTGTTCTGTTCAGGTCTTCAGTTGGTTGGACGAGGGCCACTTACATTAGGGATGGCAGTCTATTTTACTCTGTCTACTGAAAAAACTGTTAATATCACCCAAAAATGCTATAATAGACATACCCGAAATAATGCTCTATGAAATGTCTGGGCATCCTATGGCCCTGTCAAGTTTGCACATAAAATTAATTGTCATAGCATCTAACATTAATTTGAGGAAAATTCTCAGTCATTAATCCTTTATAGACTTTTTTTTTCCCTTTCTTTCTTTACCTTCATTTATTCCCATTACATGTACATTACACCTTTTGTAGTTGTCCCACAGTTCTTGGATGTGCTGTTCCATTTTTTGTCTTTTTTCTTGCTTTTTAGTTTTAGAAGTTTCTATCTCAGGCTTAGAGATTCTTTCCTCAGTTGTGTCCAGTACACTGAAGACCCCAGCAAAGGCATTCTTCATTTCTGTTACACAGTTTTGATATCTAGCATTTCTTTCTCGAATTTTTATCTCTTTGCTTACAGCGTCCATCTGTTCTTACATGTCATCCTTTTCCCTTAGAACCCTTAACATATTAATCATAGTTTTGAATTCCTGGTCTGATAATTCCAACATCCTTGCCATATCTGAGTTTAGTTCTGATTCATGCTCTGTCTCTTCAAACTGGTTTTTGCCTTTTATTATGCCTTGTCATATTTTGTTGAAAGCCATGCATGATGTACTGGGTAAAAGGAATTCTGGTAAATAGGCCTTTAGAACTGTGATGGTAAAGTGTGGGGGAGGGGAAGCATTTTCAGGTCTTCTGAGTAGATCTCAATCTTCTCATGAGCCTGTGATCTTCAGCTATAAACTTCACAAGTATCTTTCAGTTTCTTTCCCTCATCTTATGTTGGACAGGATGGCTGGAGGGGACTGGAGTTAAGTATTTCCCTTTCTCCCAGGTCAGTTAAGCTCTGATAAAACCCCAGTAGGTTAGGCTCTGGTAAATTAGTTTCTTTTGAGGGAATGCCTTGCTAAGAAGAACAAAATGCTCTGACATGTTTCAGAATGGTTAGTTTCCCCAATCCCTGACAGAGTCAGGAAGGGATTTTTCTCTGATCATCACAGTAAGAACCTGGTAGTTCTCCAGATCATAAAATTCATGCAAGTGTGGCGTACCCCTGCAGCTTTTAACTCATAAACTTGTCCACTCTGAGTCTCTGTCCCTGCTCCCTGATTGATCCATCATCATGCAAATGAGGACTCCAAATTTTCAGTTTAGTGGGTCTAAAACAGAGGTCCCCAAACTATGACCTGTGGGCCAAATTGCGGCCACCTGAGGCCATTTATCTGGCCCCCGCTGCACTTCCGGAAGGGGCACCTCTTTCATTGGTGGTCAGTGTATGGAGTACTGTATGTGGCGGCTCTCCAACGATCTGAGGGACAGTGAACTGGCCCCCTGTGTAAAATGTCTGGGGACCCCTGGTCTAAAAGGCACTATTCTGATTGGTTAGAATGGAGCTTTTTTTGATGGGTTGGTGAAGATGCTGATGGGACATGGCTGCACAGCTCTGATTGGGTGGGGAAAATCTCAGTTCTACTGGTTGAAATACAAGTCCAGGAACTCCTTTTTGTTTTTAAATGTTTATATATATATATATATTTTAGATTTTATTTATTGATTTTAAAGAGAGGAGAGGGATGGAGAGAGCAAGAGAGAGAGAAGGGGGGAGGAGTGGGAAGCATCATCTCATAGTATTTGCTTATCATATGTGCCTTGATCAGGCAAGGTCAGGGTTTTGAACCAGTGACCTCAGCATTCCAGGTCATCACTTTATCCACTGTGCCACCACAGGTCACGCTCCAGGATCTGCTTAATAAAGGTTGGCTCAGATGGCAGCAGCACAGTGCAGGCAGATAGCTGAGTGCAGTTTGTGTGAGAGGCCCTTGTTTAGAAATGGCTGCTAGCCTCTCTTTTTAAATTTGAGTCCAGTTAACTACCAGGAGTTCTTCTTGGTGGGCATCTTCTTTCTCAGGGTCCACAAAGCTATAATAATAACAACAGTATGATACTTTCATAAAACAGATATCTAGACCAATGGGACAGAATAAAGAGCCCAGAAATAGCTCTATGCATACATAGTCAACTGATCTTTGACAATAAGAAAAAACAATGGGAAAGGATAGTCTCTTCTATAAATGGTGCAGGGAAACCTAGATATCTATATGCAAAAGAATAAAATTGAACCCTAATCTTATACTATACATAAAAATCAACCTGAATATAATAGACTTAACCTTAAGACATGAAATAAAATTCATAGAAGAATACATAGGGGAAAACTTCTTGACATTGGTCTTGGTAATGATTTTTATATATGGTACCACAAGCACAGACAGTAAAAGCAAACATGTTAGACTATATCAAATTAAAAGCTTCTAAGTAGCATAAGAAATAATCAATAAAAATGAAAATATAACATACAAAATGGGAGAAAATATTTGCAAACCACATATGTGGTAAGTGGTTAATATCCAAACTATATGAGGAAATCCTACAACTCTATAGCAAAAACCCAAATAACCCAGTTAAAAAATTGCAGTGGATTTAAGTAGACATTTTTTCAAAAAAGACATATTAATGTCCAACAGATATATGAAAAGGTGTTCAACATCACTAATAAGCAGGGAAATGCAAATCAGAATGAGATATAATCTTAACACCTGTTAAGATAGCTGTTATAAAAAAGATCAAAGATAAAAAGTATTGTTGAGAATTATGGAGGAAATGGAACCTTTGTACACTGCTCGTGGGAATGTAAATTGATATAGCCATTATCTAAAACAGTATGGAGTTGTTCCTCAAAAAGAATTAAAAATAGAATTACCGTATGATTCAGCAGTCCCACTCTGGGTATATACTTAAAGGAAATGAAATCAGTATTTCAAAGAGATAACTGTTCTCTCATATTCACTGAAGCTTTATTCACAATAGCCCAAATGTGGAAACAACCTAAGTGTTGTTGACAGATGAATGGATAAAAAGATGTGGTGTATATATACAGTGGGATATTATTCAGCCTTAACAAAGAAGGAAATCCTGTGATTTGTGAAAACATGTATGAACCTGGAGTACATTGTTAAGTGAAGGAAGCCAGACAGAGAACACCAAATACTGAATGATCTCACTTGTATGTAAATCTTAAAATGTCAGATACTTAGAAGCAGAAAGTAGAATGGTGGTTACCAAGGGCAAGGAGTAAGGGATTTCTCCCAGGTTATGTGTGTTTTAAACCCCCATTCCTAAGATTGAATAATAAAAGAAATCTTCCACCCTTTGTCCATTATCTCCCCAGTAGATGTTGGTCAAAGAGCAGAAAGCTTCAGTTATGTAGAATGAATAAATTCTTGAGATCTAATGTAGAGTGTGGTGACTGTAGTTAATAATACTATATTATATACTTCAAATTTGCTAAGAGAGTAGATCTTAAGTATTTGTACCTTATACAAAAAAGGTGATGTATATGTTTGTTAGTCTTACTTTAGTTATCATTTCACAATGTTTTTGTATATCTAAATACATTGTATATCTTAAATATATAAATTTAAAAAATAAAAAATAAAGCAAAGTATGAGAGCATTGTCTCACCAATAGAGAATGTCAGTATAGAGATGGAATTATAGTAACAAACTAGTTGAAAAGTACAATAACTGAGGCCCTGGTCCGTTAGCTCAGTTAGTTAGAGCATTGTCTCAGTATACCAAGGTTGTGGGTTTAATCCCCAGTCAGGGCACATACAATGAATGCATAAATAAGTGGAACAATAATTGATGTTTTTTTCTCTCTCAAATCAATAAAATAAAATTATATATATATATATATATAATTTTTTTAAAGAAAAGTACAATAAATGGAATGAAAAATTCAATCATTGGGCCTAAGAGGAGATTTGAACTGGAAGAAGGAAAAATGAAAGCAGACATAGATGGGTCAATTGTTATTATCCAATCTGAAAAACAGATAAAACGTAAAGCATACAGAACTTATGAGACCTGTGGGACATCATCAAGTATACCAACATATACAAAGTAGGAATTCTACAAGGAGAAGATATATTGAACGGGACAGAAAGACTCTGAAGAAATAATAGTTGAAAACCCTAATTGTAATGAAAAACATATCTACCCGTCCTAAAAGTTCAGTGAACTTCAAGTAGGATAAAACCAAAGAGGTCCACACTTAGACACATCATAATCAAACTATAAAAAGATGAAAAATCTTTAAAGCAGTAAGAGAAAAGGATGTATGACATTCAAAGGACCCTTAGTAAGAGTAACAGCTGCCTTTTCATTGGAAACTATGGATTCTGGAAAGCAGCAGGATGACTTATTCACAGTGCTAAAAGGAAAAAACAAATTCAGTTAAGAATTCTGTATCTGCCAAAACTATCCTTCAAAAATTAAGGAGAAAGATATGTTCCCCATTAAAAAAAAAATTGAGAGAATTCACCAGCAGTATCCAACAGATGCTAAAGGGAGTCCTTCAGTCTGAAATGAAAGGACACTAGACTCTAATCCACATTAAAAAAAAAAAAAACTTTTTTAAAATGAGTAAAATCAATTATACAGGTTAACTCAGGACTGGCCTGGTTGGTCCTTAGAAAAAGAGAGGGCTTCAGAAGATCACTTACTTGAAGAAGGTAAGGATAGAGTTTACACTTCTCTCCTCTCTGCTTTTTAAATGTCCTGCCCCTTCATTAAGTTTATTATTATATTTTTATATATATTTTATTATTATTAATTCTAATGGGGTGACACCAATAAATCAGGGTACATATGTACAATGAAAACCTCTCCAGGTTATCTTATCATTCAATTGTGTTGCATACCCATCACCAAAAGTCAAATTGTCCTCTGTCACCTTCGATCTGGTTTTCCCTGTGTCCCTCCCCTCCTCCCTATCCCACTCTTCCCTTTCTCCCCCTATCCCATAACCACCACTCTCTTGTCCATGTCTCATATTCTCACTTTTATGTCCCACCTATGTATAGAATCATGCTGTTCTCAGTTTTTCTTTTTTTCTGATTTACTTATTTCACTCCGTATAATGTTATCAAGGTACATCCATTTTGTTATAAATGATCCGATGTCATCGTTTCTTATGGCTGAGTAGTATTCCATAGTATATATGTACCATAGCTTTTTAATCCACTCGTCTTCTGACGGACACTTGGACTGGTTCCAGATCTTCGCTATTGTGAACAATGCTGCCACGAACATGGGGGCGCATTTCTTCTTTTCGAACAGTGCTATGGTGTTCTTAGGGTATATTCCTAAAAGTGGGAGAGCTGGGTCAAAAGGCAGGTCGATTTTTAATTTTCTGAGGAATCTCCAAACTGTTTTCCACAGTGGCTGCACCAGTCTGCATTCCCACCAGCAGTGCAGAAGGGTTCCCTTTTCTCCACAACCTCGCCAGCACGTATTCTGTGTTGTTTTGCTGATGAGTGCCATTCTGACTGGTGTGAGGTGATATCTCATTGTGGTTTTAATTTTCATTTCTCTAATGATTAGTGATGTTGAGCATTTTTTCATATGCCTATTGGCCATCTGTATGTCCTCTTTGAGAAATCTCTATTCATTTCTTTTGCCCATTTTTTGATTGGGTTGTTTGTCTTCCTGGTGTTGAGTTTTATAAGTTCTTTATAAATTTTAGTTATTAACCTCTTATCAGATGTGCTGTCGAATATGTTCTCCCATTGTGTGGTTTGTTTTTTTATTCTGTTCCTGTTGTCTTTAGCTGTGCAAAAACGTTTTAGTTTGATATAGTCCCATTTGTTTATCTTGCCTTTTATTTCAGTTGCCCGTGGAGATAAATCGGCAAATATACCGCTGCTACAGATGTCGGAGAGCCTGCTGCCTATGTTTTCTTCTAAGATGCTTATGGTTTCACGGCTTACATTTAAGTCTTTTATCCATTTTGAGTTTGTTTTTGTGAATGGTGTAAGTTGATGGTCTAGTTTCATTTTTTTGCAGGTAGATGTCCAATTTTCCCAACACCATTTGTTAAAGAGGCTGTCTTTACTCCATTGTATGTTCTTTCCTCCTTTGTCAAATATCAGTTGTCCATAAAGCTGTGGGTTTATTTCTGGGTCCTCTGTTCTGTTCCATTGATCCATGTGCCTGTTCTTATGCCAGTACCAGGCTGTCTTGAGTATAATGGCCTTATAGTAAACCTTGATATCTGGAAGAGTGATACCTCCTGCTTTATTTTTTCTTTTTAAGATTGCTGAGGCTATTCGTGTTCTTTTTTGGTTCCATATAAATTTTTGGAATATGTGTTCTATATCTTTGAAGTATGTCATTGGTATCTTAATTGGTATTGCATTGAATTTATAAATTGTTTTGGGTAATATAGACATTTTAATGATGTTTATTCTTCCTAGCCATGAGCACGGTATATGCTTCCACTTGTTTGTATCTTCCTTGATTTCTTTTATCAATGTTCTATAATTTTCCGAGTACAAGTCCTTAACCTCCTTGGTTAAATTTACTCCTAGGTACTTTATTTTTTTGGCTGCAATAGTGAAGGGGATTGTTTCCTTAATTTCTTTTGCTGATATTTCATTGTTGGTATATAGAAATGCCTCTGATTTCTGAGTATTAATTTTATATCCTACCACCTTGCTGAATTCATTTATAAGGTCCAGTAGTTTTTTGACTGAGACTTTAGGGTTTTCAATATACAATATCATATCATCTGTAAATAATGACAGTTTTACTTCTTCTTTTCCAATTTGGATGCCTTTTATTTCTTCTTCTTGTCTGATTGCTGTAGCTAGGACTTCCAGAACTATGTTGAATAAGAGTGGTGAAAGGGGGCATCCCTGCCTGGTTCCTGGTCTTAAGGGGATTGCTTTTAATCTTTGTCCATTTAGTATGATGTTTGCTGTCGGTTTATCGTAGATGGCCTTTATCATGTTAAGGAATGATTCCTGTATTCCCACTTTACTGAGAGTTTTGAGCATGAATGGGTGCTGGATTTTATCAAATGCCTTTTCTGCATCTATTGAAATTATCATGTGATTTTTGTCCTTCCTTTTGTTTATGTGATGAATCACATTGATTGATTTGCGAATATTGAACCAGCCTTGCCTCTCCAGAATAAATCCCACTTGATCGTGGTGTATGATTTTTTTCATATATTGCTGGATCCGGTTGGCTAATATTTTGTTGAGAATTTTAGCGTCTAAATTCATCAGGGATATAGGCCTATAATTTTCTTTCTTTGTGTTGTCTTTGCCCGGTTTTGGGATCAGAATTATGCTCGCCTCATAAAAGGAATTTGGAAGTCTTCCTTCCTCTTGAATTTTTTGAAATAGCTTGAGGAGGATAGGAGTTAGTTCTTCTTTGAATTTTTGATAGAATTCACTTGTGAAGCCATCAGGCCCAGGACTTTTCTTTTTGGGGAGTTTTTTGATAACTGTTTCGATCTAATTTGCTGTAATTGGTCTGTTTAGGTGTTCTGATTCTTCCAGATTGATTTTTGGAAGGTTATATGATTCAAGAAATTTGTCCATTTCACCAAGATTGTCTAATTTTTTGGCATAGAGTTCTTCATAGTATTTTCTTACAATGCTTTGTATTTCTGTTGTGTCAGTTGTTATTTCTCCACTGTCTTTTCTAATTTTATTTATTTGAGTTCTCTCTCTTTTTTTCTTGGTGAGTCTAGTTAAAGGTTCATCGATCTTGTTTACCTTTTCAAAGAACCAGCTTCTGGTTTCATTGATCCTCTGTATTGTTTCTTTCGCCTCTATGTCATTTATTTCTGCTCTGATCTTTATTATTTCCTTCCTTCTACTTGTCTTGGGTTTTATTTGTTGTTGTTTTTCTAGTTCTTTTAGATGCAGGGTCAAGTTGCTTATTTGAGCTTTTTCTAGCTTCTTATGATATGCCTGTAGTGCAATAAACTTCCCTCTCAGAACTGCTTTTGCTGTGTCCCATAAATTTTGAGTTGATGTATGCTCATTATCATTTGTTTCTAGAAACGTTTTTATTTCTTCTTTGATCTCATTGTTAATCCATTTATTATTTAATAACATGCTATTTAGTTTCCAAGTGTTTGAGTATTTTTCAGTTTTTCTTTTGTGGTTAATTTCTAGTTTCATGGCATTGTGATCAGAGAAAATGCTTGATATGATTTCAATCTTCTTAAATTTATTGAGACCATTTTTGTGTCCTAACATGTGGTCTATCCTAGAAAACATACCATGAGCGCTTGAGAAGAATGTATATTCTACTGCTTTAGGGTGAAAAGTTCTGAAGATATCTATTAAATCAAGTTGATCTAGTGTCTTCTTTAAGTCTGCTGTTTCTTTATTAATTTTCTTTCTTGAGGATCTACCCAGTGTTGTTAGAGGGTTATTGAAATCCCCTACTATTATAGTATTGCTGTTAATCTCGCCCTTTATATCCATCAAAGTCTGCTTTATGTATGTCGGGGCTCCTATATTTGGTGCATAGATATTTATAATAGTTATATCTTCCTGTTGAATTGTTCCCTTTATCATTATGTAGTGTCCTTCTTTATCTCTTACTACAGCCTTTGTTTTAAAGTCCATTTTGTCTGATATAAGTATTGCTACCCCTGCTTTTTTTTCATTTCCATTTGCATGAAATATTTTTTTCCATCCTTTTACCTTCAGTCTATGAGCATCTTTTGTTTTAAGGTGTGTCTCTTGTAGACAGCATATGTATGGGTCCTGTTTCTTTATCCATGCAGCTACCCTATGTCTTTTGATTGGATCATTTAATCCATTTACATTTAAGGTTATTATTGATATGTAGTTGTTTATTGCCATTTTATTCTTTAAAAAGTTTATTATTTTTGAATAGATTACTGAGATGAGATCTTTTCATCCTTTTAATTCTAAGTAAGTAAATAGGCTTAATATTATTAGTCAGTAGAAAATGCCAGTTAAAACCATAATGAGATACCCCTACATGTCCACCTGCATGGTTAATATTAAATGGTAGAGTGTTGGCAGGGATGTAAGCAAGAGGGACTCTTTTTTTAAATTGATTTTTAGAAAGAGAGAAACATTAATTACATTGATTTGTTGTTCCACTAATTTACACATGCCTTGGTTGTTTCTTGTATGTGCCCTGACCAGGGATCAAACCTGCAACCTTTGCATATTGGGATAATGCTCTAACCAACTTAACTATCAGACCAGGGCCAGCAAGTGAAACTCTTAATGTTGGTGGGAATGTAAACTAGTATAGCCCTTGGGGAGAACTTGTTATATCTACTTGGCAAAACATATGCCTACCTTATGACCAATCAAATATACTCCTGGGTATATATGCAACAGAAAGAAGTTATACACATAAGGAAATTATACCAAAAGACTTATACAAAAATATTTATAGTAACACTATTTATAATAATAGCCAAAAGCTGGAAACAAATTCAAATGCCCATCAAAGAGGGAATGGATACTGTGGTATATTCATACAGTGAGATACTATTCAGTAATAAAAAAGGATCAAACTGCTGATACACACAACATGGGTTGAATCTCACAAATACTATCCTTTGCATAAAAAGCCAGATACAAACGAGTGTATAAAGTTTCCATTTATATATAGTTCAAAAATGCCTGACCAGGCGGTGGCGCAGTGGATAGAGCGTTGGACTGGGATGTGGAAGACCCAGGTTTGAGACCCCGAGGTCACCAGCTTGAGTGTGGGCCCATCTGGCTTGAGCAAAAGCTTGCCAGCTTGGACCCAAGGTCGCTGGCTCCAGCAAGGGGTGGCTTGGTCTGCTGAAGGCCCGCGGTCAAGGCACATGTGAGAAAGCAATCAATGAATAACTAAGGTGTCACAACGGCAATGAAAAACTAATGATTGATGCTTCTCACCTCTCTACGTTCCTGCCTGCTTTCTGTCCCTGTCTGTTCCTCTCTCTGACTCTCTCTCTGTCCCTGTAAAAAATAAAAATAAAAGTGTCTCCTATATCTAGTTCAAAAATAAGTAAAATTTATATAGTAGTTAGAATAGTGATTATCTTTGGGGTATTAACTGGGAGCAACACAAAAGGAGCCATTTTGGAGGCTGGGAATGTTCTCTTATGGTTGGTGGTTACATAGGTGTATACATAAAAATTTGAGTCTAACACTTAAAAAATGTTGCTGTTCTTGAAGTTCTGTTTGTACTCCATATTATGAAAGTTAAAGATCTTGAAGAAATAGTATCTTTATTGCTCTGTCAATATGTTCAAATCAGAGATAAATAATACTATACAGTTAAATAGTCGTAGAAGGAAATTCAACCACAGTTTTATTATTTGTAACTGCTAAAAGCCTTAATTAAAATATAACATACTAAAACTATGTACCTTTGAGAAAAAACATAAACCTGGGTCTAATGATGAATTTGCTGATTTACACTATTTGACTTTAGGTACTATTTAAATATTTGGTCACAAATGTTATTTTTGCAGTCCAGAATGTCATAAGGGCAATTATTAGCAACATTTCACTGGCTTGGTTCTATTATTTCATGCTGGAGGATCAAAGCAGATTTAGCAAGTGAGGGAACTTTGGAGAAATCAAAGTGCCAGTGTTTTTACAACTACTTGTAAGCCATAAAAAAGAAATGAAATCTGTTCTTGCGAAGAATGCAAGGCTGGCCAAACACCAAGATGTTGCTACACAGAATATAAAACAAGCAGAGACAAAACCACGACAGAGCTGCTTTCACCCCAGAATGTTTAAGAGCACAGGGGAGAGGAAGGTTAATCAGGAGAGGAGAGAGATTCTTTTCCTTGACCTTGTACCAACTATTAATCTAATGCTAGACATGCTGTTTTTATCTGGAGAATTAGAAAAGATTTCTTCAGTTTATTTATTTATTCAACAAACATGTATTGAGTTTCTGTTATGTGCTTAGCACCATTGCAGGCACTTGTGATAGAACAATGAAAAGGACAAAAATTCCTGCCATTGTGGAACAATTATTGAAGAAGGGAGTGAGGCAGGGATGTGCACACACATTATATATGTCACAGTGAGTTTACATTAAGTACCTACTTTTCTTGTTTAGCCATAGTTTAGCCTTCAACTAGACACACCTTCTGGAACCTCCATTACCCTTTCTAATAAGACCCTTCTTCAGTACTTTAATAACAAAATGTCCGTCCATGTGAATCAAGATTGATCTGCCTTGATAAGTAGTAAAGAATAGAATAAGAAATAGACCCAAATTATATAAGAATTTAGGACAATGGTATGGAATCTGACACGAAGGAGTAATAGGATTCTAAAGCTAAGTGGAGGTGGTGGAGGGATTGAGCAAGATAGAAAATAACTATGGACACGGGGAGGGGTGGAGAAGGTGGAGGAGGGTATGGGGGGATAAAGGTGATGGAGGGAGACTGGACTTGGGGTGTTGAATACACAATACAGTCTACAGATGATGTGTTGTGCAATTGTACACCAGAAACCTGTATCATTTTGTTAATCAGTGTCACCCCTAATAAATTCAATAAAAAGGAAAAAAATAAAGTCAATGCAGATAAAAGCTGAAATTAATAAAATAGATAAAAGTAGTAGAAAGGATAAATAAAAGCCAAAATGGTGTTGTAGGATGATCAATAAAAAGGTAAACCCTTTGCAAATATTAGTGAAGGTAAAAGAGCAAATATATATCACATGAAAGACAAAGAAATAATCATAGATATAAAAGAAATTAAAATAATCCTATGAGAATACTACTTGAAAGTATGTTTATAATAAATTGACAGCCCTGGGACAATAGCTGATTTTTTTTTTTTTTTAAGATAGAAGGAAAACAGTTTGATTAGCATCAAAGAGATTAAAAGAGTGACTAAGAGATTGCATTTAAAAAGTCATAGATGATTAACAACTGAATTGTTCCTAATCTTTAAAAAAGAGATGAGTCCAATGCTGTTTAAATTATTTTAGGTCATAGAAGAAGATGGAAAACTCCCCAGTTCATCTTATGAAACCATGACTTATGACAGAACCCAGTAGAAATTACAGAAAAAAAAACTCAGATCAATTTTCTATACTATATCAAAGATTGATAAGCTATTATGACCAATAGTTTTCATTTCAAAAATGAAAGAGTGGTTCATATCAGAAAAATCTTTTAATTCACTAACTACATCAGTAAATTAAAGAGAACCATATAATCATGTCAATTCAATGCTGAAAAGGCTCTTGGTAAAATTCATTTGTCATTCATAAAAAAAAAACTGTTAAGAGGAAATAGAAAAATTACTTTAAAATAATAATGACTAATAGTTTACTTGGCATGTTTTTACGGAGCACCCATTAAATGCCAGGTAATGTTTTAAGTATTGGGGTTAGAGCAGTTAACAAAGAGAAAACCAAATAAACCCTTTCTTCACTGAACTTACATTGGCATTTGGGAACCGTCCATGAAAAAATAAGTTAAATGTCTAGTTTGTCAGATAGTAATAAGTACTGTAGAGAGAAATAAAGTAGAAAATAGGTTGTTGCCAAGAGGTGGGGCATAGGAGTAGTAAGGAAGTCCTCATTCATAAGGCACACATTTCTAGCAGAGACCTATGGGAGAACAAGAGCCAGTGAAGAAAACAAAACTTCCAGCCCTCATAGAGCCTTCTATCTAGTGGAGAAAGGCAAAAAACAAAAATCATATTGAATAAAAACCTGTAGTATATTAGGAGTTTATAAAGGCTATGGAAGAAAGAAAATGAGGAGTATGAAGGGGACCAAGACCCAGGGGATTTTCAGGGACAGGTTATAAAGTTAAATGGAGTGGTTAGGATATTTCTCATCAAGAAGCTGAGAGCTGAGGAAGGTCTTGCCGAAGGTGAGAGTGTTAGCCACGTGGACATCTAGGGGAAGAGTGTGCCCGTCAGGAAACAGCTGCCAGGATTCTAACGGAGATGATGCAAGCAAGCAGTTGCAAAGGGGGCTGGAATGGTGTGGAAGTCAGATTATGTTAGCTAGGGCCTTGAAGACCCTCGTATGATAAATTAAAAATAGTTTAATGCTTTTTAATAAGTCAAACACCCTTATAACTATCACCCATGTCAAGAAATTGTAGTTGGCAGTCAATCCAGAAGCCTTTCCGTGTATGCTTTCTTCTTTTCCCCGAACCTGTGCCTGTTCTGGCACTTTCAGAAGTCACTTCCTTATACTGCTTTATGGTTTTCTCACCTAATTGTGCAACCCTACATACTATATATATATTCTTACCCATTAAGAATAATTTTACATCTTTTATGTTTCTTTTCATCTACAAGTTTTCAAACACTATTTCTTTAGTTTTAGAAGAATCTGGGTCATTTAGCCTGTAACGTTATTTATGGTCTTAATTTTGCTGATTGCAAAATTTTTGCAGTTGAACTTCTGACTGTCCAAGATATTTTTCTGAATTCTGTACTTGATGCAAATTGGCAGCTGAATTCAGAGGATTAATCAGCCTCAAAATCTGATTTGGCAAGGCTGTCAACATGTAGTCGTCATTTTCTGTGTGATTTTAGCTGCCATGATCCTCAGTACCTAAATTCATCAACTTGATATTCTAAGCTGATTTCTTTTCTATATATTAGTTGGAAAACTTTTATAAAGTGATATGTCCCTGCATCTACTATTTGGTTACAGTTCACATAGGAAAAAGGAATGATAAATACTTGATTCTTATATTTTATGTAGTAGTTTTCAAAATAATGAGTTGGTTCCTTATCATATCTTCCCAAGAGATCAATTTGATGATTTCAATCTATTTTTTTAATTGAGATTCAAATTGCCCCATCTCTGGTTGCTAGAAGATTCTTCAAGTTGGCTGCTGTATACTTTGGTTGCTAGAAGATTCTTCAAGTTGGCTGCTGTATACTTTTGCCATGATCAGTAGTGTCTGATAACTTCCTTGCTATCTGATAGAACAAAATATTGTAATCTCAGCTCAGATCAGGAATCAGTGATTTCTTCAGTATGCCTTAGTTTCTCTTAGTGAAATGGCATTTCATGACAACTGTCTGGTCAGGATATCCCAGTCCTTTTTCAGTGCCCCCTGATTATTTTGGATGCCTGTAGCTCCAAAATAATTCTAATACAGGGAATGGCAATTAGCAAATGACTTATAGGAGAAAAGTAAAAGAGCAAATGAAAATTAAGAATCAAAATTAGATTATCAGACTTTTCAACATTAATACTTTTTTATTTCTAATTTTTTCCTGAGTTCTGTTACTTTATTTTTAAAATTTTTATTTATTTAGTGATTTTAGAGAGAGACATCGATTTGTTGTTCCACTTATGCATTCATTGGTTGATTCTTTTAATTTATTTTTAATTTTGAAATTAAATTTAATGGGGTGATATTGGTCAATAAGGGTACGTAGGTTTCCGGTGAACATCTCTATAGCATTTGAACTGCCCTTTTTTTCTTTTTTTTTTAGCAAGTGACGGACAGATAAGGACAGACAGACAAGAAGGGAGAGATATGAGAAGCATCAATTCTTTGTTGCGGCACCTTAGTTGTTCATTGGTTGCTTTCTCATTTATGTCTTGACCATGGGGCTCAGGCAGAGCGAGTGACCCCTTGCTCAAGCCGGTGACCATGGGTTCATGTCTATGATCCCATGCTCAGGCCACCCACGCTCCACCTGGTGAGCCTGCACTCAAGCTGGATGAGCCGGAGCTTGAGCCGGCGACCTCGGGGTTTCAAACCTTGGTCCTCTGCGTCCCAGTCCACTGTATCTACTGCACCACCTCCTGGTCAGGCTGGCATTTGAACTGTTGATTGCATTGTGTGCTCTTCACCCAAAGTCATATCATATCACTTCCTATCACCATATATTTGTCCCTCTCTTCTTCCCTCCCCTCATTCCCTCCCCCGGGTAACCACTTCACTTTTATCTATGTCCATGAGTCTCAGTTTTATATCCTACCTATGTGTGAAGTCATATAGTTCTTAGCTTTTTCTGATTTACTTATTTCACTTAGTATAATGTTCTCAAGGTCCATCCATGTTTTCCATAAATGACAATATATAATTTCTTATGGCTGAGTAGCATTCCATTGTACATATATGTACCACATCTTCTTTATCCAGTCCTCTATTGAGGGACACTTTGGTTGTTTCCATGTCTTGGCCACCGTGAATGATGCTGCAATGAATGTAGGAGTGCATGTGTCTTTGCATACCTCACTGGTTGATTCTTATATGTGCCCCGACTGGAAATTAAGCCCCACAGCCTCGGTGTATTGGGCTCATGATGCTCTGACCAACTGAGCTACCCAGCCGGGGTTGAGTCTATTACTTTATATCTGAGTTTTTGTAATTATGATTTATGTTCTCTTTTCATATCTTGTATCATTTTCTTAATGTCTTTTAGCTTGTTTTAAAGTAGTAAGTTATTACAATTTTAATATACATATGTTTTGTGGGCATATCTTTCTGGCTGTTTTCCTTATCTGTAGGGATGGTATTCTCCTTATTCTCTTTTTTTCTTATAATAACTTTGCATGAGATTTGACCTTCCACTTTTTGTTCCTGCTTTGTGCATGAAAATAGGTTTCTTGAACTTTTACAAGGAAGAATGGTTCAGGATATCTTTATTAAACTCACAGATTTCCCTTTTCTGTTGCTTTGGTAAAGTATTAAATAAGATGATGACTTGCTTTCTGAAGTTTCCAGGCTCCATACCCTTCCCTCAATTGTATCTGAACCTTCTCACTTCTTTGTCTCTGTTCCTATTCTGACTCTACTCCTAGAAGATTCAACTGGTGGCCTTTCTTGGGAAGGAGCTTTGACTGGTTGGCTTCAGGAATTCATGTTTCCCAACCTTCTCTGACCTTTCTCAGACTTGACCAAGGGCCCCTTGCACTCACCTTTTGCTTTGGGTGCAAAACACCAGTTTCAAGTGGTGTTCTTAAATAGGTCTGCTGTGCTTTTCAGAGTACAGCTATCTTTCAGAAGCCCTGTTGCTTCCTTTTCCTTCCTACCTGTGCAGGTTATCAGGGATATGTTGGTTGTCTCTACTCACTTGAATTTTAAGGGTTGTGGGGCTACTTTGTCACCTAGTTTTATTTTAAATGTTGTTTCTTGCTATCTGGTTTGTTTTCAGGGGATGATTTGGTGAAATTAAAAAAGCGTTCTGTGGTTTTTCAGATTCCCTCTCATTTTTAGGACTTGGACTTGATATACCTGGACATGTTGCAGGATTTTGAGCAGAAGAGTGATATGAGCTGACTTTATTTTTTTTTAGCTAATTTGAGAGAGAGACAGAGAAAGAGAGGGAGAAGGAGAGAGAGAGAGACATTGATTTGCTGTTCCATTTATTTATGCATTCATTGGTTGAGTCTTGTATGTGCCCTGACTGGGGATCAAACTTGTATTGGGACAATGCTCTCACTGACTACTACCCAGTCAGGGACTAACTTGTGTTTTTAAAGGCTCTGTCTGGCTTATACTATAATGAAAGTAGACCACAACAATGTAAAGGAAGACGCAGGGAGATTATTAGAAGAATATTGTAGAAATTCAGGCAAGAGGTAATTTGACTTGGACCAGTTTACCAGCAATGTAGTTAAAGAGAAATGATAATATTTGGATATATTTAGTGGTATAATTGATAAGATTTTTGATGAGTTGGATGTGGAGTGTGAGAGAATGAGAGTAATCAAAAGTCAATTCCAGTTTTATTTTGTTTTTCCTGTACAGCCAGAAGAATGAAGTTGCTTTCAGCTGAGATGAGAAAGGCTATGGGTATACGGGGGCCCTCAGGTTACGACAGTCTCGACATACGTGAGTTAACGATACTCACTTCCATAAAAACTTTAAAAAATTGAGATGTGAGTATTTCGGCTTACACAGTTAGCATCGTACCTACAGACTACATGGGCAAATTAGTTTGGCTGCACACGGCGGAAGGATACACAGTACAGAGTGCAGTACAGATTTATGTCCTTTTCCTTGGTCTGTGGCTTAGCTGTGTTCTTATCGTCTAGATTATGATTTCACAACTGCGTTAGGATAGGTAAGTGACTTAGGCTAGGGAGTGTTTCAACTTACACCAAAATTTGGGTTATGTCACTATCGTAGGAATGGGACTGTGTCATAACCTGAGGACCCCTGTAGTAGATTTGAGGGGGTAAGACCAGGAGTTCAGTTTGAATTATGTTGAGCTTTGGATAATTATTAGATTTCTGAGTGACACTAAGAAAATAAAAATCACACTCATATTATTCTCATTGTTAACATTTTTATATGTCTATGCATATATATATATATATATATATATATAATATGCATATATAACACATTTTTACAAAATTGAATTTCTGTTGTGTGCACATTTTTATATTCTTTTTCACAAGAAATAAACTGTACATTTTCTAAGAGTGACATAACCTTTGAAAGCACGACTTTTAATGGTATTTCATCTAACCGTATAGATGATGGCTTTTTACACATTCCTTTTGGCATGTCCACTCCAGTCTGATGCTTTACTCCAGGGGCTTGGTTTCCTATAATTGCTGTGGATCATATTTCACACCTGTGGTTTGGCAGCCGGCCTCACTGTAGTGTTTAACTAAGAGTCTGGGAAGATCCACGCTTTTAAAATTAGTGTCTTGGAGGATTATATTCACCTCAGTCATTCAAAACCTTGGCACTGTCCCCATTCTGTGGAAGCGGAGAGCCTACTACTGTGAATGTTACAGTGGAAAGAAACCTGGACACTTTGAACTGGGGGAGAACCTGCAGATTCACAGATACCTTGCCTGTAGTGCTGTGCCTGGGTTGTAGGTTTTGAGATATACCAGTCTGTCCTGTTTTAAGGTCCCAATGAGACTCGTGAGACTCGAGGATACTGGAATGATAACTACTTTATACACTTAAGACCTAAGTGTTGGTTAATTTCTGGGAGGAACAAAGGAGTAAAAGACATTTGGTGAGTTCCATCCAACCTGCAGGCTGTTGCCTAAAAAAGAAAATCAGGTTCTCTGGACCGGGTTCATTTCTCTCTAAAAACTCTATCCTCTTGAACAGGGAGTGACAGACTTTTTCTGTGAAGGGCCGGATACTTTTGGATTTACAGGCCATATGATTTCTGTTGTAGCTATTCAGCTTTGATGTTGTAGAACAAAAGCAGTCATAGACAGTTGATGACTTCATGTTGGTAGCTTAAAATGAGCTATGGTAGGAGTTTTCCCACCATTGACATCAGTAAATGCAACAAGTCCTGGCCTTTTCTTCCCTGGAGAGCAGGTTAAACATTACCGACACAGCACTATATATACGTATTATGTGTACAGTACATCTGCCACATTATTACCATTGTAGTGAACCAACTTGCTCACTCTACACAGAGCAAAAGGCTGAGGTTTTCAGGGAATCATAGGATGTAAAAATTAAGATAATCAATATGATGGCAGTATAGAAATGGGGAAAAATGGGAACTTTGGAGTTAGACAGACATGGGTTCAAATTCTGTCTTCATTATTTCCAGAATGTGTGATTCTGGGTAAATCACTTCCCTTCTCTGGGTCTCAGTTTACAGATTTAGCAAATGGGGACTGATAACATCTTTCTCTTCAAGTTGTTTTAAGGATTAAATGAGATTTCATATGCAAAGTGCCTGAAAGAATGAATGGAAAATGTTATTTTTTGTTTTACTATAAACCTTGTTTTATTCTGGAGATGTTTATCTCTGCAGACATGGCTCTCATTCTCTAACATTCCTAATGCACCCACAATAAATACCATCCAGTTTGCACCTAGATATTCTCTAGTTACTTTATGTGTCAGTTGACCTCCTTATAAAGATATATGATTCTTGACTTCTCTTGAGCATGTAGGGTATCTGTTTGAGTATCTATTTTATGTTCATGTGGTAGGTGCTGGTGATAGTGAGATTAATAAGACATAGACCCTCTTTATATTCTGGTGGAATGATAGATAGTTGGGCCTGCAAGCCAACTATTTAAATGCAGGGAAATGAGGAGGCTCTTGTAGTAATCTGTGTGAGAAATGATGGTGGCATGAATGAAGTGGTAGCAGTAGGAATGGAGGAGAGATTGTTCTACTCAAAGATAGTCTATTGAACTGGGCTTAGTTTTTCCCTGTTCCATCCCAGATCCTGGCTTGGCCTTATGGGTAGGTGGTGTGCCATTTATCAAGATAAGATGTACATGAAGAGAAGTAGATTTTGATCAGAAGATGGTGGGTTCAGTTTTGGACCACCTTAGTTTTGTGTGGGTAGCATAAATGAATAACATGACCATGTAATTTATCATACAAATTTGAACATTTATGAGAGTGAGATGTGCTATTAATAAATAAGCTGGGGCTATGGGTTGAAACTGGACCTGACCTGGACAAACCAGGATGTTCTTTACACATGTAAAGAATGTTAAGCAAGGATCATTAGAGATGAAGCCAACCAGGGAAAATGTGTGGAATGAAGAGAGCAGGGGCTTAAATGGAGTCCTGGAGAAATTTTTAAGAGAGAAAAAAAGGAAACCTGGAACTAGTGGCCACACAGAATCCCAGGGAAGAGTAATTTCATTTTCTCTTGTCCATTGTTTTAGGCAGAGAGCCCCTCTGAGGGATTCCTCATCAGATAGTGATTATGTACAGTGAGAAGTCATATACTTAAATTTAAAGAGGGGTTACCGCCTGACCTGTGGTGGCGTAGTGGATAAGGCGTTGACCTGGGAACACTGAGGTCGCCAGTTCAAAACCCTGCGATGGTCTGGTCAAGGCACGTATGGAGGTTGATGCTTCCAGCTCCTCCCCCCTTTCTCTCTTTCTTCCTCTCTCTCTCTGTCTCACTCTGTGTCTCCTCTCTAAAATGAATACAATAAAAAGAAATTTTTAAAGAGGGGTTACCTTTATTAGAATACTATGTTTGAATGACTTACATATTATGATAAAAAAAAAAAACTCTCTTAAAGTACTTTTGTTTTGTAGTCATTTGGCCAAAATCTGCTAATTCACAACCAATTTGTATTTAGATGTCATTTTATGTTATATTTTTTCCCTAAGAGTCTGAGTTATTTAGTCAAATATAGTAAATGTAATCACTACAAGCGTAAAATAGATTTCTACGTTAAAAGGTAGAACACATTTATTTTGTAATATTGGAAGTTATAAGTAGCACTTCTTTTTCTTCTTTAGGAAATAGAGTTCTTCAGGAGGTCGACAGAAAAATAGAACAAATTATTATTTTGCATTCTTAGTGGATTATGGTTAGCTGTTTTCCCTCCAATGTTTTATTATGAAGAATTTCAAATGTACAAAGAATGGAAAGAATTACAGCCCCTATCATATACAATTAAGATTCACATTTATACGGTTAAGATTTTGCTATATTTGCTTTATCACATGTCTGTCCATCTAGTCATTCATCAATCCATCTTATTTATTTTTGATGCATTTCAAATTGACTGGCTGTATTTCTGAATGTTGTAATTAAAATGTGAACACATTTTGTGTAGGTAGTATCAGCTGCCCCTTTCTCTCTCTCTCTTTCTCTCTTTCTTTTATTTCTTTATTGCAAAAGAGACAGACAGACCAACAGAGGGACAGATAGGGACAGAGAGAAAGGGAGGAAGATGAGAAGCATCAATTCTTTGTTGTGGCTCCTTAGTTGTTCAGTGATTGCTTTCTCATATGTGCCTTGACTGGGAAGCTCCAGTGGAGCAAGTAACCCCTTGCTCAAGCCAGCGACCTTTGGGCTCAAGCCAGCAACCATAGCGTCATGTCTATGATCCCACGCTCAAGTTGGTGACTCTGCGCTCAAGCTGGATGAGCCCATGCTCAAGCTGGTAACCTCGGGGTCTCGAACGTGGGTTCACTGTGTCCCAGGTTGATGCTCTATCCACTGTGCCACCACCTGGTCAGGCAGCTGACCCTTTTTCTTATTTCTAGAAATCTGAGGTAGCCAATAATTACTGTCAAATATAGAATATTAAAAAATGTTTGGTAAATAGTGTTAAGCCTAATCAGTGCTCTCTTTCTCAAAAACTTTATAATTGAGACAATTGTTAAAGTTATCAAAAATTATTTTCAGTGATCTTTTAACAGTATATATTTTGGTATTCAAAATAAATATTTATCATATTAATATTGTTTTCAGAGTGGAGAGATCAACAGACCAAGTCATCAAGCCAGTCAATGTGGGAGCTCTATCAAAATGGGTTGGGAAAATACCTGCTGATGTTTTACAAGACATGGCAGTGATTGCACCCATGCTTGCCAAACTTGGCTATGACCCATATGCCAATCCACCTAACTACGGAAAACCTGATCCCAAAATCCTTGAAAACACTAGAAGGGTAAGTGAGATTTTTAAAGTGAATTGAGAAACCTGGTGATATGGAATTTGGATCCTGAAAATTTTTTTATTCTTTTTTTAATACTGTTTCTTGTTTTTTTTTGTTTGTTTGTTTTATGATCAGAAAATTATTTTATATTAGAAAATCCCTATTTTTAGAATACTTTATCATTGCATGCCTTCCACTGCATTTTAAGGAAAACTGTGGCTCTTTCCAGGAACTATGGGGACAGTTTTTAAATGTATTTTACACCATCTCTAGGAATGATATTTGGGGATATTTATTCTCATAACCAATTTACCACAGATGTGCATAAATACCAGAATGCTACCAACCTCACTTATTTCATCTATTTTTTCTTTGAATCTTAATGACTGCTTTCCATTTAAACCCTTGTTTCAATGAGGCATGATTTCTTTATACTTGAAAACTAAACATTGGCTACATTAGAAGAATTATTAAACAGATGCAATAAATTACCCTCTGATTGAAAAAAAGTTGCTATTAAAGTGTAATTATAGCTTTTCCTTTTAATAAGTTATGCTCACATTTTTGTGGAAGTTTGTTTCAGAAAAGCTGAAAACTCGACTCTGGCCGGTTGGCTTGGCGATAGAGCATTGGCCTGGTGTGTGGAACTCTGGGGTTCGATTCCTGGCCAGGGCACATAAAGAGAAGTGCCCACCTGCTCCTCCATCCTTCCTCCTCTCCTTCCTTTCTATCTCTCTCTTCCTCTCCCAAGTGGCCCGGGCGCTGAGGACGACTTCATGGCCTGTGCCTCAGGCACTAGAATGACTCCGGCCCAACAGAGCAAATGTCCCAGATGGGCAGAGCATTGCCCCTGGTGAGCATGTTGGGTGGATCTCAATCCGGTGCATGCAGGAGTCTGTCTGACTGCCTTTCCACTTCTAACTTTGGAAAAATAAAAAAAAAAAAAAGCTAAAAACTCAAAGAACCAACCAGAATATATACCATACAAGTTTTATCTACTTCAAATCTGACCTTAATATATTTCTTTTAAACATTTTGGAAAAATACACATAATGAAAGGGTCTTCAGACCAGATTCCAACTTGTATGCAGAGGCTTCCCCATCCACTAAGCAGTTCTCTGATGTCAGCAGAGTGTCCGAGAAGGCAACTCGGATCTGGCACCATCTTCGCAGAGATAGAATCAGATTCCATAGGTAAAGGGCTCGTTCCCACAAGACCACCCTCCACTTCAGGTGCCCGTTGTGAGCCCAGGTTGTTCCAAACAGCCACAAATCAAAGGTTTCCATGACTCTCCTTCTTGGGTTTGATTAATTTGCTAGAATGGGTCACAAAACTCAAGAAAACCCATTTGCTCACTTAGATTATGGGTTTATTATGAAGAACATTAAAGGATAGGAACCAATAGCCAGAGGAAGAGGTCCTGAATACAGGAGCTTCTTATCTTCAGGGAGCTGAGGCCCCAGCACATGGTAATGTTCTGGTTCCCTGTGGAAGTTCTCTGAAAAGGGCCTAGGAGCTGTCCTTATGGGTTTTCATGGAGGTTTCATTACATAGTCATGATTGACCAAGTCCTTGGCCATTGGCGATTAATTCAACCTCAAGCCCTTCTCCTCTCCCTGGAAATGGGGATGGGACTGAAAGTTCCAAACCTCAAACTGCAGGATTGGTTCCCACTGGCACCCAGCCCCTACCCTGGGGTCCTTTCCAGAGTTGCCTCATTAACATAACAAGAGACACCATTGTTGCTCTCATCACTTAGGAAATTCCAAGGAGTTAGGGAGCTGTGAGCCAGGAATGTGGTTGAAGACCAAGTATTCCCCAGACCAAATAGATCTGAGAAATATATATTATATCCACATATAATATATATTTCTTATATGTTGAAATATTGCACATCACATAAAATTTACCATTTAACACTTTATAAGTGTATAGTTCAGTGGCATTAAGTATATCTGCATTGTTGTGCAACTGTCACCACCATCCATCTCCATAACGTTTTCCATCTTTCCACACTGAAACTGCATACTCTTATTACCCATTCTTCCTCCCTCCCCCTAGCAACCACAGTTCTACTTTCTGTCTCTAGACGTATTCTTTTTTGAAACTACAATTTAAACAAGAAAACCATGTTAGCATAAGTTCACTGATAGGTTGACTTCAAGATTAAAATACCTGGCCTTTTGCTAGCATTCTCTTATTTAGTCAATGATCTCTCCCACAACCTTATAATATATTGTCTCTTTATTCTTTCCTTTGATACCTTTAATTGAAAAACAAATTTGTATTTTATGAGGTTAATTTCCAGTGTGGATTTTTTTCTCTTAGGTATTACTTTCATTTTCCTTTATCAGTTCACTAGTGGTGATGTAGGAAGAGCTGTCTTCTCGTAAACCATTATATATATATATATATATAAGCAAATTTTTTATTTTTTAAATAATCTTTGTCCTTTTTATACCTTTTTATGTGTATGGACATTTGACTATAGAAATATAAGCTCATTGCCTGACCTGTGGTTGTGCAGTGGATGAAGTGTCCACCTGGAATGCTGAGGTCACCAGTTAGGAACCCTGGGCTTGCCTGGTCAAGGCACATATGAGAGTTGATGCTTCCTGCTCCTCCCACCTTTCTCTCTCTGTCTCTTTCCTATCTCTAAAAATAAATAAATAAAATTAAAAAAAAGAAATATAAGCTCACTATATGAAACTTGTAAAACATAAGAGAGTAAAATTTACCTATAATGTTACTACCCATACACATATCATTCTTAATATTTTGATGGATTACCTTCCTTCTCTACATGTTGTTAACCAAAGGTTGGATTACATATTTTACAATCTTCCCTTTGCACACACATCATTTTGTATCGAAGCCTTTCCTTTTAATATTTATGAGCCTTTCCCCATTGTGCACATGCTTCTTAAACATAAATTTTCATGCTTATCATCACATGAGACACCTTAAGTCCTCTCTGAAACAGTGAATGAATGAATGAGCAAATAAAATGTTTCCCTGGGATATGTTCTGTGATTCATTTTACCATTTTTCTTTTGTTGTTTACAGTTTTTTGACAAATTTTGCTACAAAGAGGATCTGTATACATAAATTTTAGTTTTGGGTGGCTTTTTCTTTAGGTTAGATAATGAAAGCAGAATTAAATGAGGTCAGTGTACTTGATCTTTATTAAGGTGTTTGAAATATGTTGATAAATTTTTTTAATCTTTTGAACTACCAACATAGTATAGGTAATTTTATTTTAGATTTTTGACAATTTTGATAGGTTTCATTAGCTAATACAATTGAACATTTTCTAGTTTTACCTATATGTATATATTCTTTTATGAACCTTCTCATGTTTTAAGAAAGTTTTATATGTGTTGTTAAAGTTTTGTGAACTACATTCTGCTAAAGATGAATTATGCATCAGCCTAGCATCCAAGAGTTTATTGTAGTGTTTGATAGACTCTTGGTAATTGGTAATTCATAGCTTTTTCCTTTATACCAGGGGTGCCCACACTTTTTCAGCTTGCGAGCTACTTATAAGATGACCAAGTCAAAATGATCTACCTACAATAAAAATTCAAAACATAAATTTATTTCTTCTATATTATCATTATTTAAGTTACTATTATTGCTATTTAATATTGTGTATTCTTCTTTCACCTTTCTCCTTCTCAGCTCTCTTTTCGGAGGAAAGTCAATGTCATAGTTTTTATGAACAGTCCGAAAAAGCCGCTCCACATTTCCCTTCTTTGGAATAGCAATGGCACACAGACAGATGAGGCAAACGCACTTAGAATATGACATAGTGAAAAAATCCCCTCCTATTCTGTATGAAAGTGGTAGGTTTTAGGCTTCTTACTTGGACCAGCTACGGCACTCATTTTTATACCCTTTGTTGTATTTAGTTTAAATAAATTGAAGGCTAACTACGCAGCAATGTAACTGAACAAGTTAGTGTGGTTTAACGCGCATGCGTAGGGTGTCAAAAGTTCAGACGTCAGATTGGCTACCCTGTATGCCAACCAAAAGACAAATGTCTTTTTAATGTCATGCGATCTACCCACACTTCCTTCGCGATCGACCAGTAGATCACGATCGACATGTTGAGCACCCCTGCTTTATACAATACAGAAATGGTTTTTATAAACCAAGGTGCATATACAAATGATATTTAGAGGTTTCCCAGACAGTAGACATTATAGTTTTCCTACATTCAAGTTGGCTAGCTAATTATTCTTGGCTTGCTGGAGTGGTAGTTTGGGAAGAATGCTGTGGCTTGCATCCCTGCGAGTAGAGAATTTGTTTCGTAAACATTTGTAGCTTTTGAAAGGGTTTCAAATTGCACACTGGAAAGAAAACCTTCTCTCCTTTCCACTTATGTCTGTCTCTAAAGTGAAAAATAATTTTGAGAAAGAAAAGATAAAGTGTGAACTGTAATTGCATTTTTGAGCGCTTTGTGATAACGCGTACAAGCTAACATTCTTGCTTTGTGGGGTTGGATTTCATAGCCCTTCTTGCAGTTCAAATCCTATGTGTTTTCAAAGCTCTTTTGCCTGTAAAAACTTGGCTGCTAAAATATGCAGCATTGGTGATCATGAAGTTTCATAAAGTAATGCTTAACAAGTTGTCTTTGATTGTCCACTGTGACCTGAGATAGGCTGCAGTGAGAGAGGTGGCTGAGGAGGTTGTCCCTTTTATTTATGGGGCGGGAATGGGAATAAATACATTTTTGATGGGAGCTATCAAATCCAAAGCCCCAGTTCTATAAGTGCTGGTTTTATACAATTCTGGGTAATCTAGAAGTATTATCTAAGCCAGCGTATTTTGGGGACATATTGCCCAGTTTTGAGTAGAAAATCATGTGCTTCATAGTTGCTTTAACTCAGATGGCGCATTGGAAATGAAATGTTAACACGTTCTGTACTCTTTCCCACCATAGCTATTTCTCTAACTGTAGCTATTTCAGTCAATCGTGCCTTATAGGTTGCGTCTCTAGCCTTCTCCCTTCCCCTCAGATTTTTAAATCTTTTTAGTTTTACAGACTTATTTGAGAATCCAATGAAACCTGTAGATCTTTACCTCAGAAATATATACACAAAATTTTATATACAATTTCAACAGATTTATAGTTGCCCCTGAAATCCATCAGATTACGGACTTCTGTTTTACAGTGCCCTTGACCAACCTGATACACTCAGCTTGATTACAGCTGTTTGCTAATGATCATAGATTTGTATCTCTCAGTGGGTCTCTTTCCTGAGCCCCAGGCTCATAACTTACACCTGCCTTCTGTATATCTCCACCTGGCTGCTCATGAGGACCTCAAACCATGTCCACGATGGAACTTATTGTCCAAATTTGAGGCCTATTAGGGAGGTATGGTTCTAGATTGGTAAATTTATATATCAGAGACACTCTTGGGGCTGGGATTTTTGCTACCTCTGAGAATTGGCTAGTCCTGGAGAGATGGTCTCTCTCTATTCAGAAAGATTTGTTTGTTTGTTTGTTTAGGATGTCAAAACATCAAAATATACAGAAAATTAAAAAATATTTCCAATACATGTTCAATATCACTAGTCAGTTAAAGAGGTGCAAATTAAAACTACAACGAGATACAACTTCATACCCATTAGGATGGCTATTACAGTCCCTCGCCATATCGTGGTTCACTTTTTACGGTCTCACTGTATCGTGGATTTTTAAATTGTATATATCTAATTTTGTATCACAGATTTTTTGCTATATCACGGGATTTTGCTGTATATAGGTATTTTAATATATTTATTATTTTAATTATTTTGTGGTAAGATAAGCACTTTTAGCTTAAAAAATTGAAAGCAATATAAAATATATTAAAAATATTAATTAAAACATATTAGTTTTCACTGGTGAATACCCATATAGAATTTTATATGTTGTTAAAATTACATAGGTTTAAGAGTGTAGAAAGTGTTTAAGAGTATAGGAAATGTTTATGAGAGTGTGGAAAAGGTTAATAACAGTGTGGGAAAGGTTTATAAGTGTGGGGAGCGTTTTAAAAGCCTTAAAATAGACATAAATAATAAAATAAATATAATGTTGCTACTTCGCAGATTTTCGCCTATCGTGGGGGTGTTCTGGAACCTAACCCCTGCAATAGACAAGGGACCACTGTATTTTTAAAAGGAAAAAAAAAGAAAATTACAAGTATGGGTGTGGATATGGAGAAATTGGAACTCTCATCTATTGCTGGTGAAAATGTAGAATAATGTAGCCACTTTCTGATAGTTCCTCAAAAAGTTAAACAGAATTGTTACACGAACCAGCAATTCCACCTCTAGAAATTCTAAAGAATTGAAAGCAAGGATTCACACAGGTATCTGTACACCAGTGTTAATAACTACATTATACACAATGGCCAAAAGGGGGAAACCCAAATGTTCATTGATGGATGAATGAATAAACAGGTGATATATATGTAAAGGAATGTTATTCAGCCTTCAAAGAGTGAAATTATGATACATGCTACAATTTGAATGAAAATTGAGAATACTTTGCTCAGTGAAAAAAAGCTAGATACAAAAGGACAAATATGATTCTACTTATAGATGGGTAGAATAGGCAAAATCTAGTTTTTGGTAATAAATAGAAACAAAGTAGAATAGAGATTTTCATGGGCTATGCTATGATTCCATTTCTATAAACTTGAAAGTTATTCTTATTGGGGGAGAGACATGTTATGACTAGATGGAGCCATAAGAGACTCTGCTGGGTCATTTTCTATTTCTCAATCTGTGTTTATTCTGTAAGTTTCATTGAGGGTTCAGACATAATTTGCACATTTTGCTTTATGTTATACTCTAATTAAAGCCTATTTAAAATTGGGTGAAAACATATCTGGATTTCAGTTTTTAAATGCTAGACTAAAGATAGCCATTTTTCCTCATCATTGAAATCATCTGACAATACCGTAATAAGAAATCGAGACCATAGGTTTGATACTTGGAGAAATCTGTTGCCCCAAATAAGGCATTGAGGAAGAGTGGACAAACACAGTGAAGATCAAATAAAAATGAAAGTGCCTCGTTGTAAGAAGATATTGAGTGATCATCAACAAATGCAGTGACGGGCACAGGTGAGGGGGACACCCAATGCAGACACTTGCAGGTAAGAGCACAGGCTTCCACAGAATTGGCACGGCCTGAGGGCAAAGCCAGGCCCTTGGCTGTGACCAGAAAAGTATACAGTTAAGAGCCAGCAGCTCCTTAGACAGGGTTTGACCTGAAATATCCAGAAGTTGGGAAGGTGGGGACTGAACCCAGATCATAAGCCATGTTTGTGCAGTGCTGTCTGTTGTGAAGTAGATGGGAGGAGAGATTCCCTTCCCCAATAAGAACCTCTTGTAAATATTTGACATATAAACAACTTTTTTCTTTCAAAAATTCTTAATCAAAAAGAAATCAGCACTCAATGAAAATTTGACCAAACATATAGCCCTGAATTTTTAAAAAGGAAGCAATCACCTTTTCAAATATTATTCAGAAGGAGATACGAAACATGTGCAAGTGTTTGTTATTTTCAGCTTTTATATAGGAGGCAAGATTTGTCATACGTATGGCATTTATATGAGACAAGACTCGAGGTGAGGCAGTTCTCAAACGTAGGAAGGAGATTTTAACTGTGAAGCATAAAAAGTACAAATATCACTACTTGGAGATTTGTAGAAAAAGCAAAACAAAATGCCTGCCTGTGTGCATACATGTGACACACACACACACACACACACACTTTGGTCTCCTTTTTACTGAACTCAACACTTATCAATCTGTTTAATTAAACCAGACTTTACTTTCTGCTTTAAGAAAACAAAACATTATTTTCTGCCCCAGTACTGATTTCCAATACACAGAATACTGTTAAATCTAGTTTAACTGAACATCTTAGCTGGGTGAAGGTGTGACGTATTTCCTTCTCTTTGTAGGTCTTCCGGGTGGTGAGATTGTACTAACCCAGCTTCCTTTTCCTCATCGTGTCCAGTTTTTAAAAGGGGGGAAAAGGTGAGATAGAGCTCTGTGTCTGCAGTGTTATTTTTCTAGAATGGTCTTCCAGGCAAGGAAAAAAAAAAAAGCTCATGATTAGAGGTCATGGAAAAGATACTGTTTTCCTTCCCTTATTGTCTATTGAAGCCTCACTACTGTTGGAGCCAGGGAGAATTTCTTAGATTTTCTACCTTTTTTTTTTTGGCTCCCTGACACCAATTGGTTCCTTCATGAATATTTCAAAATGCAATTAAAGCAAAAAATAATAATAATAAGTTTTAAAGCTACATGGTTTTATCAAAAATAATTTAACTTTCTTGAGTTCTTTTATTTTCAAGAGTAGGTTGCAAAGAATGATAGATTGGGGAACAGTGTTCTATAAAGCAATGTCATGTGTAGCCCAGAAGGTTCAGCAGCTTTAAAGCAGGGAAGTCCCAACAGAGTCACTTTTTCTGCTTCTCCTTGCTCATTGTATCCTGTAAGTTGGCTTTAGACACTCCGCTCAGACCTTCATCTGTAAACTTGGAGCCCATTATGAAAGGATCTCATTCATTTTTCTTTTTTCAGCCAACTGACTTTATTTTTCCTGCATCCAAGATACAAGGAAGATTAATCCTCTGTCTCTTATCCTAAGAAGTATGGTGAACATAGATTTGCAATGAACTGTTTCTAGTTCACAGCTACACCTTCCCAATTCAGCTCACCTTCCAATCCATCTTATCCAGCTTCACCCAAAAGTCAACACACTGAAACATTTCTTTTTTACACATGTATAGTACTTTATTGATAAAACTTATTTTATCATCATAAATGTTAAGTAGGCAAGAAATTGTGATACCCATTATACAGATAAGAAATCAGGAGACTCAGAGAGATTAAGTGAATCCCCTGATATCCCACAGCAAGTAGATGGCAAATTGGGATGGAAATTCATATCTTGTGACTTCCAGGTTGGTAGATAAACTCAATTCATCCCAAACATAAATTGGTAGTATTCTTTTTTAAATTAATTAATTAATTGTGTTTACATAGATTCCAGTGTCACCCCAAATGCGTCCTCCCACCCCCTTATCTCCCTTGCCTCCCTCCCAGCAGCGCCCTCCCTCCTTCCCTTCAGGTTTATCCCTTCCTATCATCCCCTTTCCCTCTGTCCTCTTTTCCTCTGTTCCCTTTGATCCCTCCTCTGTCTCACTTCTGTTCCTCAGTTCTCATTGTTCCTTGGATTCCTCAAATGAGTGAGGTCATATGATATTTATCTTTCTCTGCCTGGCTTATTTCACTCAACATAATAGTTTCCAGGTCCATCCATGTTGTTGTAAACGGTAATATTTCCTTCTTTTTCATGGCCCCATAGTATTCCATTGTATATATGTACCACAGCTTTTTAATCCACTTGTCCACTGATGGACACTTGGGCTGTTTCAAGATCTTCGTTATTATGAACAATGCTGCCACGAACATGGGGGTGCATTTCTTTTTTACGGTCGGTGATATGGTGGTGTTCTTGGGATATATTCCTAAAAGTGGGATGGCTGGGTCAAAAGGAAGATCCATTTTTAATTTTTTGAGGAATCTCCATACTGTTTTCCACAGTGGCTGCACCAGTCTGCATTCCCACCAGCAGTGCAGGAGGGTTCCCTTTTCTCCACATCCTCGCCAGCACTTATTCTGTGTTGTTTTGCTGATGAGCGCCATTCTGACTGGTGTGAGGTGATATCTCATTGTGGTTTTAATTTGCATTTCTCTAATGATTAGTGATGTTGAACATTTTTTCATTTGTCTGTTGGCCATCTGTATGTCCTCTTTGGAGAAGTGTCTATTCATTTCTTTTGCCCATTTTTTGATTGGATTGTTTGTCTTCCTGGTGTTGAGGTTTACAGGTTCTTTATAAATTTTGGCTATTAACCCCTTATCAGACGTATTGTCGAATATGTTCTCCCATTGTGTGGTTTGTCTTTTTATTCTGTTCCTATTGTCTTTAGCTGTACAAAAGCTTTTTAATTTGATATAGTCCCATTTGTTTATCCTGTCTTTTATTTCACTTGCCTGTGGAGATAAATCAGCAAATATACTGCTGCAAGAGATGTTGGTGAGCTTGCTGCCTATGTTTTCTTCTAAGATGCTTATGGTTTCACAGCTTACATTTAAGTCTTTTATCCATTTTGAGTTTGTTTTTGTGAATGGTGTAAGCTGATGGTCTAGTTTCATTTTTTTTCAGGTAGATGTCCAATTTTCCCAACACCATTTGTTAAAGAGGCTGTTTTTACTCCATTGTATGCTCTTTTCTCCTTTGTCAAATATCAATTGTCTATAAAGGTGTGGGTTTATTTCTGGGTTCTCTGTTCTGTTCCATTGATCTATATGCGTGTTCTTATGCCAGTACCAGGCTGTTTTGAGTACAATGGCCTTATAGTATAACTTGATATCAGGAAGTGTGATACCTCCCACTTTATTCTTCTTTTTCAAGGTTGCTGAGGCTATTCGTGTTCTTTTTTGGTTCCATATAAATTTTTGGAATATGTGTTCTATATCTTTGAAGTATGTCATTGGTATTTTAATCGGTATTGCATTGAATTTGTAAATTGCTTTGGGTAATATAGACATTTTAATGATGTTTATTCTTCCTAACCATGAGCATAGTATATGCTTCCACTTGGTAATATCTTCCTTGATTTCTTTTATCAATGTTTTATAATTTTCCGAGTACAAGTCTTCCTTGGTTAAATTTACTCCTAGGTACTTTATTTTTTTTGTTGCAATAGTGAAAGGGATTGTTTCCTTAATTTCTCTTTCTGACAGTTCATTGTTGGTGTATAAAAATGTCTCTGATTTCTGTGTCTTAATTTTATAACCTGCCACCTTGCTGAATTCATTTATAAGGTCCAGTAGTTTGTTGACTGAGACTTCAGAGTTTTCTATGTACAATATCATATCATCTGCAAATAATGACAGTTTTACTTCTTCTTTTCCAATTTGGATGCCTTTTATTTCTTCCTCTTGTCTGATTGCTATAGCTAGAACTTCCAGAACTATGTTGAATAAGAGTGGTGAAAGGGGGCACCCCTGCCTTGTTCCTGATCTTAAGGGGATTGCTTTTAATTTTTGCACATTTAGTATGATGTTTGCTGTGGGTTTGTTGTAGATGGCCTTTATCATGTTAAGGAATGTTCCCTGTATTCCCACTTTACTGAGAGTTTTGATCATAAATGGGTACTAGATTTTATCAAATGCTTTTTCTGCATCTCTTGAAATTATCATGTGATTTTTGTCCTTCCTTTTGTTTACGTGATGAATCACATTGATTGATTTGCGAATATTGAACCAGCCTTGCCTCTCCAGAATAAATCCCACTTGATCATGATATATAATTTTTTTCATGTATTGCTGGATCCAGTTGGCTAATATTTTGTTGAAGATTTTAGCATCTAAGTTCATTAGGGATATTGGCCTATAATTTTCTTTCTTTGTGTTGTCTTTGGCTGGGTTTGGAATCAGAATTATGCTTGCCTCATAAAAGGAGTTTGGAAGTCTTCCTTCCTCTTGAATTTTCTGAAATAGCTTGAGAAGGATAGGAGTTAGTTCTTTTTTGAATATTTGGTAGAATTCCCCTGTGAAGCCATCTCGCCCAGGGCTTTTGTTTGTTGGGAGTTTTTTGATATCTGTTTTTATCTCATTTGCTGTAACCAGTCTGTTTAGGTTTTCTGATTCTTCTAGGTTGATTTTTGAAAGATTATATTTTTCTAAGAATTTGTCCATTTCACCAGACAACTAGGTTGTCTAGTTTTTTGGCATACAGTTCTTCATAGTATTTTCTTACAATATTTTGTATTTCTGTTGTGTCAGTTGTTATTTCTCCACTCTCATTTCTAATTTTATTTATTTGAGTCCTCTCTCTTTTTTTCTTGGTGAGTCTGGTTAAGGGTTCATCGATCTTGTTTACCCTTTCAAAGAACCAGCTCTTGGTTTCATTGATCCTCTGTATTGTTTCTTTAGCCTCTATGTCATTTATTTTCAGTCTGATCTTTATTATTTCCTTTCTTCTACTACCTCTGGGCTTAACTTGCTGTTCTTTTTCTAATTCTTTTAGATGAAGGGTTAGGTTGTTTATTTGAGCTTTTTCTAGCTTCTTAAAGTATGCCTGTAGTGCTATGAATTTCCCTCTCAGTCCTGCTTTTGCTGTGTCCCATAAATTTTGAGTTGATGTATGCTCATTATCATTCGTTTCTAGGAATTTTTTTATTTCTTCTTTGATCTCATTGTTAATCCATTCGTTATTTAATAACCTGCTATTTAGTTTCCATGTGTTTGATAATTTTTCAGTTTTTCTGTTGTGGTTCATTTCTAGTTTCATGCCATTGTAATCAGAGAAAGTGCTTGATATGATTTCAATCTTCTTAAATTTGTTGAGACCACTTTTGTGACCTAACATGTGGTCTATCCTAGAGAATGTACCATGAGCGCTTGAGAAGAATGTATATTCTGTTGCTTTAGGGTGCAAGGTTCTGAAGATATCTATTAAATCCAGTTGATCTAGTGTGTCCTTTAAGTCTGCTGTTTCTTTGTTAATTTTCTTTCTTGAGGATCTATCTAGTGATGTTAGTGGGGTATTGAAATCCCCTACTATTATAGTATTGTTGTTGATCTCGCCCTTTATATCCATTAAAGTCTGCTTTATTTATTTAGGTGTTCCTATATTAGGTGCATAGATATTTATAATGGTTATATCTTCCTGTTGGATTGCTCCCTTTATCATTATGTAGTGACCTTCTTTATCTCCTACTATAGCCTTTGTTTTAAAGTCCATTTTGTCTGATATAAGTATTGCTACCCCAGCTTTTTCCTCATTTCCATTTGCATGAAATATTTTTTTCAGTCTATGTGCATCTTTTGTTTTGAGGTGTGTCTCTTGTAGACAGCATATGTATGGGTCCTATTTTCTTATCCACACGGCTACCCTATGTCTTTTGATTGGATCATTTAATTCATTTACATTTAAGGTTTTATTGATATGTAGTTGTTTCTTGCCATTTTATTCTTTAAAGCTGTATTTCTCTTTTGCTATATTCTTTTCCCCCTTTGATCTGTTTAAAACATACCCCTTAACATTCCTGGAAGCATTGGTTTGGTTGTAATGTATTCCTTGAGTTTTGTTGGTTTTTTTTTTTTTTTTTGGTCTGGGAAGCTTTTTATTTCTCCTTCAATTTTAAACAATAGCCTTGTTGGATAAAGAAGTCTTGGTAGTAGGTTCTTGTTCTGCATTACTTTGAATATTTCTTGCCATTCCCTTCTGGCCTCAAGTGTTTCTGTTGAGAAGTCAGATGTCATCCTTATGGGGCTCCTTTGTATGTGATAACCTTTTTTTCTCTAGCAGCTTTTAATATTTTCTCTTTATCTCTTAGCTTTGGTATTTTAATTATGATGTGTCTTGTTGTAGATTTCTTTGGGTTTTTCTTTAATGAAGTACTCTGTGCTTCTTGAACTTGTGTGACTTTTTTCTATATCAATTTGGGGAAGTTTTCAGCTATGATTTCATTGAACAAGATTTCCGTCCCTTGTTTCTCTTCTTCTTCAGGAACCCCTATGATGCAGATGTTGTTTCTCATTAGGTTGTCACAGACCTCTCTTAGAGTTTTCTCAGATTTTTTTCAGCCTCTTTTCTTTTTGCTGCTTTGCTTGTATGTTATCATTTATCTTGTCTTCTAAATCACTGCTTTGATCCTCTGCTTCATCCAGGCTGCTTTTAATTGCTTCTAGTGTAGTCTTCATTTCTGATATAGTATTTGTCATTTCTGACTGGTTCTTCTTTATTATATCAATTTCCTTTTTGATGCTTGTAATCTCTTTATTTATGTGCTCATTGTGTCCATCCATTGTTGTTCTAAGATCTTTCAGCATTCTAATAATCATTATTTTAAACTCTGCATCTGGTAGTTTGGTTATTTCCATATCACTCAATTCATTTTCTGGGCATTTCTCTTGATTCATTTGGATTGCACTTCTCTGTCTTCCCATTATGTCTGTATATACCCTCCTTGTTTGGGTGTATTGTTTGTAGAGGTGGTTGAGTCTAGGGTTGGTGTTGTCTGCCTCCAGTTTTCAGTTGTGTTCAAAATATTTCTTTTCTTAAGTAGAATATTATGCTTCTGATATGATTTTCATTTTCTATTTTTAATACAGGAAATATAACATTTATCCAGTTGTTTCTAGGCAGTACAAGACTGTTGAACTCTCCAAGAACCCAGTTGGAGATTTGCAAAGCTGCCAAAATATTTTAAGACAAATGAGAATACATAAACATACATTGTTATCAACTGTTTTATATTTGTGCTTTAGAGATAATGAGTCTCTACTGGGCTACAAGAACCCAGTGGAATTAAAGATGTAAGTTTTAAAATCTGGATTTCTTCCTCTATTACCATATCTAGCTGGTGTTAGGTTTTCTCTGTGTGTGAAACTATCAAGCCACAGTTTCTTAAGTGGAAATGATTAATATATTATTAAAAATAATGAATTACATACAAAATAAATAGCAGCAGGGAAAGCATGGATCAATGATGAAAGTTTGTCATGAAGTAAGGATTTTGATTAATCCTTTTTTTTTTTTTTACAGGGACAGAGAGAGAGAGGGATAGGCAGGGACAGACAGACAGGAACGGAGAGAGATGAGAAGCATCAATCATCAGTTTTTCGTTGTGACACCTTAGTTGTTCATTGATTGCTTTCTCATATGTGTCTTCAGCAGACCGAGCAACCCCTTGCGCGAGCCAGCGACCTTGGGTCCAAGCTGGAGAGCTTTTGCTCAAGCCAGATGGTCCCGCACTCAAGCTAGCGACCTCGGGGTCTTGAACTTGGGTCCTCCGTGTCCCGGTCCAATGCTCTTTCCACTGCGCCACTGCCTGGTCAGGCAATTAATCCATTTTTGTGTATTTAAGTACAATTGCAAAGAGGAAAGAAAGAAGGAAGGAAGGTAGAGAAAATTATATTATAGAGTGTATAGTGAGTGTATAAAAAGAAGGAAGAGTAATAAGTTAGATTCGAGTTTAGAGTGAAAGTTAAATTTATAACCAGCAATTGTGAGACTAATCTTTTAACCTTTGGAATATATATATTCCTAATACAGTCCTTAACACATAGTATAATCATCAGTACACGTTTCTGGAAATTATTTAAAATTTTCTTATTTTCAAAAAATGTTTCAAGTTAAGGATTGGCACTAGCAGTCTGCAGGCCAGATGTGGCCTGCCTCCTGTTTTTGTAAATAGCTTTATTAGAACAGACTATGTTTATTTATTACATTTTGGCTCTGTCTGCTTTCATACGACAACAGCAAAGTTAAGTAGTTGGAAAAGTCACTGTAGGGCCCACAAACCCTAAAATACTTACTCACTGGCCATTTGCAGAGTAGGTTGCCAAACTGTTGACTTTAATCCTGAATTTCAGCCCAGTCACAAATTATATAGTTCTTATAATATACTTCAGTGAGCTTTGTAAGGTTAATATATTTGTTGTCTTAAATTTTTTTACCTCCCTGATATTTTCCCTAGCTTTTTCATACTTATGAAACATTTGAAGAACATCTGCATACCCTTAGCATGATTCATTAGTGAAATTTTTGCCGTATTTATTTCATCTCTGCATCTCTGTATGTACATTCATACACAGATGTTTTGCTGCGGTTGTTGAATTATTTGAAAATTGTAAATATGATGCTTCTCCAGCACACATCTCTCAGAATAAGGACATTCCTCTATATAACTCACTGTTTTAAAATCTAAAGATGTGTGTACAGCTTTTTGGTTGTGTATAAGAGCTATACAACTTTCATTTCTATAGCACCTAGTTCATCCCTGTGTTCCTATTTATAAACTGTAAAAATTCTAAGTATACTGCATTAGTTATCTATTGCTTTCATGTGGCAGACTGAATAACGTCCCCCTAAAGATTTCCATGTTCTAATCACTGGAATCTGTGGATTTTCTCTGTTACATGGCAGAAGAGACTTTGCAGATGTGATTAAGGGATTTAAAAGGCAGTTACCTGAGTGGGCCCATTATAATTACAAGGATCTTTATAAGGGAGGCAGGAGAGTTAAAAGCAAAGAAGGGGAGGTGACACTGGAAGCAGAAACAGTGACAGAACTGTGACAGCACTGCACAGCTGACATGGAAGGTGGTGAGGCTGAGATTTTCAGATGCAATTTCAAAACCATTAATGCCTGGTTCTTTTTATTATTTTATAATAGCCCTTCCTTCAATTTCTCTCTCCTCTTACATTCTACTATAATAAAGAAGAACCCTGGTGGTACCTGCAACACTTTGCTTGCCAGTCTCCTTAGCTGGACTATCCAATTCATTTGGTTCATTTCTACTCTCCCCATAACTGCAAGTGACAGGGTTGCTAAACTTTCTGTTACTATATAACAAAGATGTCTCTGCCTCCAGTTTCTGTTCAGATGGTCCAGAATTCCTTGAAACCCTCACAGGCAACCTCCTCGAAGTCCAAAATCTACTAACTGTCAAGTCATGGCGATGTAGGCTTTTCACTGCTCTCCTTAAATTCTTTGTAGCTACCTGCTACTGCCCTGTTCCGAAACTTTTTCACATTGTAGGTGTTTGTTACAATATAAGCCCACTTATGACACCAAAATCTGTATTAGTTATCTACTAAGCCATAATAGATTACCCTAAACTTTAGGGTAGTAACAGCTTAAAATAATAAATGTATTATCTCACAGTTTCTGTGGATTAGGAAGCCAGGAGCAGTTTATCAAGAAAGCTCTCTGGTCAAGGTCTTTCATGAGGTGTCAGACTGTCAGCCAGGGCTGTCGTCATCCGGAGGCTCATCTAGGAGAGGATCCCTTTGCACACTCACTCCTGTGGCCCGTGGCCCACCTCAGGTCCCTGCTGGCCACTGGCTGCAGGGATGGCTCTTGCCATGGAGGCCTCTCTGTAAGGTAGTTCACAGTATGCAGCTGGCTTCCCTCAGAGTGACTAAGCAAGAGAACAAGAGAGAGTACCTAGGACAGAATACACAGAGCTTTTGTGACCTAATCTCAGAAGTAACATCCCATTGTTCCCTTTTGTCTGGAACTGCCATCTTGCAGTAATTTGCCAAAATGGCTAGCACAAAGGGAACGAGAAGAGCACCCACTATATGTTCTCGAGGCCTGTTAGAAAACATGGAATTGTTCCTTTGGCCACATACATGCCAACTAAAGAAAGGTGATATTGTCAACCTCAAGGAAATGGGCACTATTCAAAGAGGAATGGCCACAAATGTTCCTGTGGCAAAACTGAAGAGTCTACAGTGTCACCCAGCATGCATGGGCATTGTTCTAAACAAGCAAGGGGAAGACTCTTGCCAAGAGAATCATACATATTGAGCATATTAAGCACTCTAAGAGCCAAGATAGCTTCCTGAAACATGTGAAGGAAATAATCAGAAAAAGAAGGAAGCGAAAGAGAAAGTTTCCTGGGTTCAATTGAAGCACCAGCCTGCTCCACCCAGAAGGATACTTTGTGAGGACCAATGGAAAGGAGCCTGAGCTGCAGGAACCGTTCCCTATGAATTCATGGCATGGTAAATGTAAAACAATAGAAGGCCACAGGCAGACAACAGTGTAGTGATTACAAGAGGAAAAGGTGTGGAGGGGCAGGTAGAAAAGAGTAAAGGGGGGATAAATGGTGATGGAAGGAGACCTGACTTTAGATGGTAAACAATACAATGCACAGATGATGTATAAAATTGTACACTTGAAACCTACATAATTTTATTAGCCAATGTCACCCAAAAAAATTCAGTAAAAATTTTAAAAATAACCTCTGTACTGTTTAAATAAGAGTACCCCCCCTTTTGTCATTCTAGTTGTTAGAAGCAAGACCCTAGATCCAGCTCACACTTAAAGGAAGGGAATTAATTACACAAGTTATGAGTTCCAGAGACAAAAGATCATGGGGACCCAATCTCAGAGGCTGCCTGCCACAAATGGCAAGGCACAGAATGTCTTAGAACATGGCCACACACGCTTTCTGCACAAAAATCATTTAGAAAAGGTTTAATATTTTCCATAAGTTTGAGCTAAGTTCAGAATTTGGCCTCATAACATTTCTGACAGTTTCTTCCATAACTTACACAAGCTTAAAACTATCTGAAACCCTTGGGGGAATCAGTCACTCTGATTCAAGTTTCTGCATAGATTGATCCCATGAAAGATCAGATCTTAGTAATTTGGTGTAGAATCTCTTCTGTGTTTGATCACATACTCTCTTACTTTCTTAAATAAGCCTTTTTTTTTTTTTTTTTTGGTGAGAAAGAGACAGGAAGGGAGACAGATGGGAAGCATCAATTCATAGTTGCAACACTTTAGCTGTTCATTGATTGCTTCTCAATCATGCCTTGAGCAGGGGGCTTCAGCCGAGCCAACTGTCCCTTACTCAAACTAGCAACCTTTATGCTCAAGCCAGCGACCATGGGCTCATGTCTATGATCCCATAGTCAAGCCTGCAACCCTCTGCTCAAGCCAGGTTAGCCCACACTCAAACTGGTGACTTTGGGGTTTTGAACCTTGGGACTCAGCATCCCAAGTTGATGCTCTATCCATTGTGCCACCACCAATCAGGCTTACCTTCTTAAATAAATTACTGATCATAATTTGAAATTTTATTTCATCAAAAGAAAATTATTGTATGTGTTATAAGGAGAACATACCTGTCCTTTATATTGGATATAGAAATGTCTCTTTCTTAAAGAATTTAAGGCTTCCTGTCTGCCTTTTGTAATTTCTTTGTCTTCCATTGTTTTGTCTGTCACTTCTCAGTCATCAGTACTTGCCCATTGTCCTCCTGTCTGCTGTATCTAATTGCTGCAGGTTGAGGTTGGTTAAAACTGTAAAGAAAAGGGACCTAGAGGGTTGGGACCTGCCAGTCATGCTAATGACACCCATTTTAGTTATGTGGAGACTTGTTTACATCTTAATTGTAAATTGTTACTGTAGGGCCATAGGTGAGGCTGTTGTAACAGGTGAGGTGGTACTGGGCTTAGTGGGTCAGTTTCTAATAAATCTTATAAGAAACCTGAAGATGGCCTAGGACAAATAACAGGAAGGATGCACTGCTTACTTCAGCCCATATTCAGGACCTCTTCTTGGATTTTTGAAACTTCACAGCAACTTAGACAAATTCTCCTTTCTTCTCTCACTTTATATTCTAGGTGATTCCACAATTGAAGGCTATGCTTATAATGGAGTTAATTATACATCACCCCAAAAATTAAAACCTGATTTCAGTCTATAAACCCAACGCAGCAAATATAATTTACTTTTCTATTTGAGGTTTTTTTTGAAATCGTATCTGTTGCCAGCCAAGGCCTTTCACATGGAAACATACTGTCATTAGCACAGTGAAAGCTATAAAGCAGCATTAACTATGTGGAACTCAGCCTGGCCGTGGGGGCACAGTGGGTAAAGCGTTGACCTGGAACACTGATGTCACAGATTTGAAACTCTGGGCTTACACAATCATGGCACGTATGTTAAGTGATCAACGAACAACTAAAGTGACACATCTATGAGATTCTTCTCACTTCCCCACCCCTCTCTCTCTCCTTTCTCTGTAATATCAATCAATTTTTTAAAATAATCTTAAAAGTATGCTTTAAAAAAAAAGAGGGGAGTAAAGATGGACAAATATACAGTGACAGAAAGTGATCTGACTTTGGGTGATGGGTACACAACATAATCAACAGTTCAAATCCTATAGAAATGTTTACCTGAAACCAGTGTACTCTTATTGATCCATGTCACCCCTTTAAATTCAATTTCTTTTTTTAAATTTTTATTTATTCGTTTTTTAGAAAAGGGGGGAGGAGCAGGAAGCATCAGCTCCCATATGTGCCTTGACCAGGCAAGCCCAGGGTTTTGAACCAGCGACCCCAGCGTTCCGGGTCGATGCTTTATCCATTGTGTCACCACTGGTCAGGCAGGCCTAAATTTAATTTCTGAAACAAAAATGTGGAATCACACTTTCATATGCATTTCTTTTAGATGTTACTTAGTGTTTTGCTCTGAGAGAGGATCAAGAGCAGTGCAGGGACCTTTATAACTTGTTAGACACAGACCTCGGAGGCCTGTCGGAAAGGGCAGAGATGGAACTGAAGAAGTAAGTAATTCTTGTGATACTCAGGCTTTGAGAAACTTCCTTCAAAATCACGGAATATTAGACCTTGGGAGGAGAATGGTTTAAAATCCCCTTGGCCCTTTCCCCCCAGGTCTGATCTCTTGCAGATGATGAACAGTAACGCTAAAGATTATGGGAATTAATACATTGTCTTTCGTACTTACTTCTTTCCTCTGCGCAATGTAGAATTTATTTTTCAGTAGTAGCATGTTTCTTTATTTAGCATTGCCATAAATGGTGGGAAAGAAACCCACTGTAAATATAAAAACAAAGATAATTAAAAGTAAAAGGGTGAATGAAGATATTCCATGATAACACTAATTAAAGAAAAACCAGAGAAGCTTTCAAACCAAGCACAAGACATTGTTAAGAGAATGAAAAGACGGACCACGGACTGGGGGCAAAAAATCTGTGCAAAACACATCTGATAAAAGACTGACACCCAAAATTTGTGAAGAATTCTTTAAACCCAAAATTAAGAAGCAACCCAATTAAAAAATGGACTAAAGATCTGAACAGACACTTTGCCAAAGAATATATGTCAATGCAACTAAGCATTTGTAAAGGAGCTCTGTCATATGTCATTAGGAAAATGTGAATTAAAATAACAATGAGGTACAACTACGAACCTATCCAAGTGGCCAAAGTCCAGAACACAGACGCCACCACGTGATTGTAAGGGTGTGGAGCCACAGGAACACTCAGGCATTGCAAAACAGTACGGCCACTTGGAAGACTACTTGGCAGTTTTTTGTAAACTAAACATACTCTTATTATACAACCCAGCACTCACCTTCCTTAGTATTTACCCATATTAGTTGAAAATTTATGTTTACACAAAATCTGTAACAAATGTTTACAGCAGCTTTGTTCATGATCACCAAAACTTGTAAGCAACCATGATTTTCTTCAGTGGGTGAATGGATACATGAGCTTCTGTGTATTCAGACAGTGGAACATTATTCAGTGATTAAAAGAAATTAATTTTCAAAGCACAGAAAGACATGGGGAACGTAAGTGCCTATTGCTAAGTGAAAAGAGCCCATCTGCGTTATTCCAACTCCGAGACATTCTAACACAGGCAAAACTATGAAGACAGTAAAAAGATGAGGGAGGGGACGGAGAGACAAATAAGTGGGGGTATACCGGAGGTCTCTATGGTATTGGAACTACTCTGTACAGCACTGGTGAATACGTGTCAAACCCCATAGAAAGTACAGCACGAATAGTGAGCCCCAGTGCAGACTAAAGACTTTATTAATACTGATTCGTTCATTGTAGCACATGCACCACAGTAATGCAAGATGTTAATGACGGGAAACCGGAAGAGGAAGAGGAAGTATGTGGGACTGTAGTTTCTGCTCAATGTTTCTGTAAACCTAAAACTGCTCTATAAAATAGTCTATTAATATAAAAGTATATGAGGCAGTTATTAACACCAGCTAAAAGCACACACAAGTTGTGTAAAAGAAGTAAATGTGTGATATTTATATTGTCATTTTATATAAAAATTTATATTGTAATAAAAATGAAAACTTACAGAATGTGGCTTTAACCCGGAAGTATTATGTAATTTTTGAGAGACTAGAGGAGGGGAGGTGTTTCAGACCTGATATCCTCACTGTCATAATGTAAGTCTGGGTATCAAAAGGGAGCACCCGTGTGCGCCCAGGCCCATCTCCCTTGTCTTCTGCATCATCAGATTTTGTTTTCCAGCACGATCTTTCCTATCAATAAACAAATATGCCCTTGGTCTTTCTTTCTTAGCTTAGTTCTCTCTCTTTCTCTCTCTATCTCTTTCTCTCCATCCCTCCCTCCCTCCTTCCCTCCCTCCCTCCCTCCCTCCCTCCCTCTCTCTTTCCCCAGCCCCCTGCCTCTTGGTCCCAGTTTCCCTGCCCCTGCCATTCCATTTCTTTGCTGCCCTTTACATCAAAACTCATTTCCTGTGCTTCCTGTCTCTAGTTCCTTCTCCTCTATTCCTTTTTTCATCCATTCCATTCAGAATTTCACAGCTACCATTCTACTTGATTTAATTTTGCTGAGGTCACAGAGACCTTCATGTTATTGTATCCAATGGTTTCCTTTTATTTTATATCCCAGTCTCTTTTGATACAGTTGATTACTTCCTCTTTGATAGGTTGCCTTTACTTGGCTTCTAGGACACCACTTTTTAAATTTTTCTCTTCTGTCATTGGTAGCTTCTTAGTTGTCTTTGCTGGTTCTTCTCCCTGACTTCTTAATGTTAGAATGTCCCCATATCTCAGCCTGAAGTCCTCTGCTCTCCCTATCCACCCTGGCTTATCTCATCATGTATCAAGGCTTCACATCCCACCTGTAAGTTAATGATTCTCAAATATATATTCTAACCCAGATCTCTTCCATAACTCCAGAATTGCATATCCAACTGGCTACTTGACATTTTCATTTATTGTCTAATAGACATCTCAAGCTAACATGCCCCAGACTGAACTGCTGATCTAAAAATGGTCTCTACACAGAACCTTTCCTGACCGAGTTGCTGGCAACTTTGTAGTTCCAATTGGTAGTTGCTTAGGCCAAAAACCTGGGAGTCATTCTTGGCCCTCCTCTGCTCTGTCACACCCCATATCCGGTCCGTTAGGGATCTGGATGTAATTAGAAAAAACCTCACAACCTACCACTTCTCACCACCTCCATTGTCCTCCTCATTGTCCTCCTCTCTTGTCTGGATTACTGCTCTAGCTTCCATACTTCAGTCTAAACAGCGGCCAGGTGATCCTTTGTAAGTGGAAGTCTGATGATGTGGCTTCCCATTCCACTACATTGGACAAATTACTTAATTTCTCTGTGCCTCAGTTTCTTTCTGTCTAAAAAGATAATACCTCCCGTGCCCTAGCCGGATAGCTTAGTTGGTTAAAGCATCGTCCTGAAGCACAGAGGTTGCCAGTTCAATCCCCAGGCAGGGCATATACAGGAATGGATCTATGTTCCTGTCTCTCTTTGTCAGTCTCTCCTCTCTCTCTCTCTCTCTCTTTCCCTTCCTTGCTCTAAATCAATAAAATAAACATTAAATAAAAAGATTATACCTCCCGCCTGACCTGTGGTGGCGCAGTGGATAAAGCGTCGACCTGGGAACACTGTGTCTCCTCTCTAAAATGAATAAATAAAAATAAATAAATTTTAAAAAAACCTTCAAATGTCTAAAAAAAAAAAAAAGATTATACCTCCCACAAGAGATTGTGGGATTCAATGAGATAATACATATGAAGCCCTTACCTAACACTAATCTGATACAGAGAAAACAATCAAGTTTAGCTGCTATTCTTTTTGTTCTTATTTCTAATGCACCCTCCAAATCAACAGCTTACTTTTGCCTCCACGTCATTTCTTCAGTGCTTGAGGTAGGAGGGTCCTGTAGGAAGGTTTGGGTTCTGAGTACCTAGCTCATCGCTATCAGGCACAATCCTCGGTCCATGAGTGCCAGAGAATAGTATGTCCACAAACACCGTTCATTTAACCAAAGCAAATTCTGTTCCTAACTGTGCTGTTTTTATAACCAATGCAGGAATGGCTTCCTGCACAAAATAGGAATTGCTTTGTCAGTAGAAAGTGTTTTCTTTTTGTCAGTACCATAGTTTTTAACTTTCAAAGTATTTGTTCCCTAAAGGATAATGAAAGGAGACAGCTTCCCACTTATTTTTGATTGAGCCTTTTTATCTGAGGTTTTATCTTGACCCCTTTTTGGTTATTTATTACATTTGTGACATCACATATTTAGGGTTTTTTTTCGCCTTTATATGAGCCTCACCTCAATGAAACTGTCGGAAGGCACTTATATTTAATGTTTCTATTCATGTTTTCTATTTTTTTTTATTTTATTCATTTTAGAGAGGAGAGAGATAGTGAGAGAGAGAGAGAGAAAGAGAAAGAGAGAAAGGGGGGAGGAGCTGGAAGCATCAATTCCCATATGTGCCTTGACCAGACCAGTGCAGGGTTTTGAACTGGCGACCTCAGTGTTCCCAGGTCGACACTTTATCCCCTGCGCCACTGTCATGCCTTTCTGGTTTTTAAAATGAACCAAAAAGAGGAGAAGGTGAGGTTTAATCACAAGATTTGCTAATGGTGGTAAAATGCAAAGAGCATGGTATATAATGGGAGAACACAGAAGAGGCTAGCTAAGAGAGAGGAATTCCAGTTTCTGTTAGTCTGAGAAAATGTGGGGAATATAAGGAGAGTTTCTGGGGACCTAACCCACGAACAGTGGAGGAGGGAGTGGGCACACCAAGCTTGCTCTGTTTCAGTAAAGCAGACAGGGCCGAAGACCGTAGGCCGGAGCAGCTTGCGTCCCAGGGCTTGGAGGACCGGGGTTAGGACTTCAGGGAGAAGGAAGACACTTGAGAATCTTGTTAAAATAAAAAACAAAAAAACCTGTTTAGTGGCTTGAGTCCCTGTGAGTGTCTGCCACAGATAGGTAAGTAGATGCAAAGGAAGTCAGCCTTAACATGAGACGGCTCCAGGGATTTAGACACTTCCTACCCCAGAGTGCTGGAGCAGTAACACAATGTTATATATCAGGTACATCTCAATAAAGCTGGGGATGGGGGAAAGGAAGCCGGAACAATTTCTGGACTGTGGTGTTAAGAGAGACCAAATAGGATTCTTACATACAGATTCTTTAGGGAGTAGCTAAGCCAGTCCCCCAGTGACCTGGGACCATCTGCTTTTGGGACACTCAGAGAAGCTGCAGTGTTGTTATCCTGCACCCTCCTCAGCCTCAGTGTGGTGCTTCTGAGAAGAAATGCCTTCTCCATAAGTCTGAGATCTCTACTTTAATTTAAGCTTCCTGCGACTGTAGCAGAGAATGCAAAGAATAGACAAGCTTTTAGAAATTGCAGTGAAAGAGATAGGAAAAAAAAAAACACATTTATTTTCTGAATCTCAAAAGGAATGCTGCTACTTTTTGAAGTGGATCGATTGTCTTACAACCAGGTAAAAATCCTTTAGGTTTGTAGGCTTTAGGGTTCACCATTAAAAGATTTCTTTGTGCTCTAAGGGGCTACCCAGTGTCTCTTTTCCTAATAACAATCCATAGTTTCTTACTGTAGTTCCTTCACTTTTGATTGGCATGAATAGTTTCCAAGCTGTTGCAGTGTTGAAACAATCATCTTTGTACTTAACAAAGGGTGTATGTGTGTGTTGGGGTGGTATATTTTTAGCATTAAACTACTGGCTTAATTTGTTTATTCATTTTTGTTATTGAAGTACAGTGTGTCCGTAAAGTCATGGTGCACTTTTGACTGTACACAAATTATACAGCAAAGTACACAAATTATAGCTCAAAAAATGATCACAAAATGAACATACCTTCACAATCTTTACCCATATCAAAATAGAACATTTCCAGCACCTGGAAACCTCCCTCATTTCCCCTCTCCATCACTACCGCTTCCCTCCTCCTCAGATTTCTAACATAGAATTGTTTTGCCTATTTACGAGCTTTAAAAGTTTTAAATGGGTGCATGTAGCATATTATTGGGGGGGGGTCTGGCTTATTTCCCATCATCATTATGTGTTAGGATTCATCTTTGTGGTTGGTAGAATAGTAGTTCATTTTTTATTGCTATGTAGGATATCATATATATATATATATATATATATATATATATATATATATATATATATATGCTAAATTTATTCATTTATTTATTCTAATTGCACTGTTCTACGGTACCACCTTTGTCTTAAACCAAGCACCTGTATTCGGAGGTCTGTTTCTGGACACTTCATTCTGTTTCACTAACATATTTATATATCCTTGTGCCAAAACTTTACTGTCTTAATTATAGTGCTATGTATAGTGTCATATATATCACACACACACACACACTAGTTGTACCCGGCCATGAGTCGCTGTGGCTCAGTCTGGTTAAATGAAACAGAAAGAAAAGAGAAAGCGCACGTTTCTAATATGTTTAATTTCACAATGCTTGTGGGTATACAATATTATTTGTTGTTCCATTGTCTGTGCAGATATAGAGATTGTCTGGTTTGCTGACTCTAGAACACACAACATGTAATTGTCCATGTGAGAAGCAATCCGTGTCTAGATCTAAACCGCACAATTCTAAAGATTGGCCCTGAGCTTTGTTGATGGTAATCGCAAACACCAGTCAAATTGGGAATTGCAATCTCTTAAATTGAAATGGCATATCCGTTAGAATCATAGGAATGCGAGGAATGAGGACATCTTCACCTTGGAAAGGTCCTGTCAAGATTGTTGCTTCTACGACATTGCTCATTAATTATTTTACTGCAAACCACATGCTGTTGCAAAGCTTTGACTGGTTGATATTTTGCAACATTATAATTGGCACGCCGATTTTCAATTGCAATACGTGTGGTGGCTTTCCTGGCAGATCAAGTGAATTCAAAAATTCTGTTCTATAATTAACTGCTTCATCTGCTTCCACAACAGTGTCGATGGACTTGTATGTGATTGCCTTGCTTTGAATGTTAGGCTGAATAATATTGTTAAGTTTGTAGACGTCTTTGTTCTTGGCCGCAAGAATAGCTTGTTCACTCAGCCAATCGTGATTCTTATAATTGGTTTGAATATTGGGAAATACTTTTTCAACCAATTCTTCTTTTGACGTCTCTAAATTGCAGAAGTTATGAGGCAATGAAATTTGTCCTGAGGTCAGGTCAACCGACACCTTTCCATTCCCAATTTCCAGCAATTGATGTGAGAATATCTCAGCTGATCGATCATTTTGCAGCTGAACATGCATATTTCTAGTTAATTTTAACGTCTTTATGGGTCGTCACAAAGTAGAGTATTTCAGGCAAGCATTTATTCCATCCACTGGTGTCAATCGAAGAATTACAGGTAATGTTTGCCTGAAATCTCCTGCGATCAATATTAATGCATTTCCAAATGGCCTGATGTTTCCACGCAAATCTTGCAATGATTGATCAAGAGCCTCGAGTGACTTTTTATGCACCATTGTGCATTCATCCAAACAATAAGTTTGCATTTCTGCAATCCTTTTCCCATGCCGGATGCTTTGAAAATGTTGTGCGTGGGAGTTTCAATGAATTGCATATTCAATGGCAATTTCAAAGTGGAATGAGCAGTTCTTCCACCTGGTAGCAATGTTGCAGCTATTCCGGATGACTCAAGAGCTAATGCTGTCATTTTGGGATCGAATTGCTGCCAGAATCAATCTAATTAGGAACATTTTACCAGTTCCTCCTGGCGCATCTAAGAAGATTTCTCCAACCCTGTTATTGACAGTTTGCATTATTTGATCGAAAATGCCTTTTTGCTCAAGCGTTAGCTTAGAAATATTTGATTGCACATATGACAAAAGATCACCCATGTTGTAATTTTGTTCACAACGCAATTCTACATCGAACGAAGCAGCAGCAGATCGATTCGGTGATGGCATTCCCAATTGATTGACAACTTTGTTCACGATTTCTAAGCACAAATCTTCAATCGTTATCAACACTTTGTTGTAGATTTCTGCTGTGAAATCCATGTTCATATTTGAATTTTTCTTGTGTATTCAACGGAAAATATCTTCAGCCATGTGCGATTATATTTCTCCCATAACATTGAAATGGAATCGTAAAATATTTAGTACAGCGTGTGTTGGTTATACGTCCAACAGATGGCGCTGTTTTACAAAAACACATGTTTTTACCTGTCACAGGTGTGACATCTATATAATAGTACATATATAAAAACATGCGTGTATTTGAATGCAACATTGTGTCAAAATTTCAAAGCAATCGGTGAAGAACTTTCAGAGATTTAAGATTTTGAACAAATGAACTTACATATATATATATATTCATCTTTTTAAATAACCTTATTTTTGGTCTTATGCATTTACATATAACTTTTATGATCAGCTTCAAATTACCCCTTCCCCTCCCAAAGAAAGCATGCTAGAATTTTGATTGGAAATCCTTTGAGGAAAGTGTACAGCTTTACTATATTGAATTTTCCAGTCCCTGAAAGTAGTATGTCTCTCTATTTATTTAGTCTTTAATTTCTCTCAATGTTTTATAGTTTTCTGTCTTACACATCTTTTATGAGACTTATTCTCAGGTATTTGGTGGGGTTTTTTGATGTTATTATAAAAAATATTTTAAAAATATTTTTTAATTGTTGGCAGTAGAAACATAATAAGATTTTATGAGGTTAAAAGTACTTATCATTTTAGAATCATCTAATATTCAAATTACTCTGGGAATCTTGGGTCCTTTAGAAAAGTTGGGTTAAATCCCAGGTTTTAAGGTTGGAGATTTCAGAAGGAAATCAGGAGGAGCCTAATTCTAAATGGTGGGAATTGTATGTCCGGTGCTTGAAAGAGGTGGCCTAGGGCTTGCTTTCTCTCTCAGCTAAAATGATTGGAACTTGGAATGTTGGGATGTTTTCTTTTCTTGGTATAGCTGAGCCCCCTCCCAGCCAGCCCACTTTTGGAAGCCCTCAAGCCAGTGTGGAGCAGGTGAGACAAGAGTGAATGGGGATTTCACACAGGCTTTTACCTCTGGCTGCTCTTGAACTGCAGGCTCCCCTCCCACTCTGAAACTCACCCAGAATGAAGCAGTAAGCCCACCCACAGCCAGGTATTGCAAGCATTCTGAAGTGATAATGACAGTACCTCTTTGCTTAAACTCATACTTGGCTTTGTTTTTCTAGGTCTATAAAGGAGAATTTCAGCTACCTGAATTTCTTAAAGAAAAATCTCAGGTACTGTATCTGTTTTCTCCTCTTGACATATAATGGATGGGTTCTTGCGATGAAGTGATCTTCTTAGTATGTGCTGGTAGTAGAAAGATTGGCCTCTGTCAATTATTGGTTTTAATAATAACTTAACACAGCCTTAATTTCAGAGAGCTCAGGGTCTTCCAAAGCCAGGTAAATACTTTATTAGGAACTAAAATCCGGTTGCTTAAGGTCGTCCAAACCACACAGTATTCCACATATAAGGATCCTGGCTTGTGTATCTGCTCCAGCTTCTGATATCTACCTTTAAATAAAATGCACAGTCTGCGCATCCAGATGGTACAGTGTATCAAGTGTGTCACTAGAATGCTAAGGTCACCAGTTCAAAACCCCAGGCTTGCCCAGACATGGCACATTTGAGAAGCCACTACTATCATTTGATGCTTCCCACTCCTCCCTACCTTCTCTCTCCTCTCTCTAAAATCAATAAATAAAAGCTAAAATAAAAAAAAATGTACAGCTACCCTTTGTTTTTACTATGTGACCATCGATAGCCTTTTAACTGTTCTCACTTGGAGCCTAGAAGACTTGTGAATTTATACACAGCCATTGGTCCTCAACTACAAGGTCCCCCAAGTTGGGAAAGAATGGTGAGAGTTTGAAGCTTGTAAATTTTACTTTTTAAGAAATGAATTAAAACAAATTCGTAGTTTTCCTTGTAATGCCACACTCTCACTCCAATGCTGTGTTGATTGAGTTGGGAAGAAACAGGTACTGTTAGGGCTGCTTCTCTAGAGTAGCCCAGAGTATCCTGCATCTGAGCCTCATCCGCCATTCTTACACAGTAGTGTATGTGGGTGGGGGGTTGGTAATGAATTTTTGAACCCAGCAGAAGACTTCCCTTTCTAGGAGAGTGATAATACATGTTGCCTACAGGCTGCTGCTATCAGTGGTTAGCTTGTTATTAGGAAATGAAGACTCAGTACTGAACTCAGTTTTCAAAAATGTTCATATATTGGTTAGTGAGAGAAACACACCACCTCACAGACTCTCTGTGAAGTCAGGTTGCCTGAAACAAGTCTGTAGTACATGGGCTGGCCGTCACAGAGAGGCTGTGTCTCTGTCTTAGGTTCTTGTCTGATAACAGTCAGTCGTCAATACATATTACTTGAGAATTTCAAACTACTTTCAAGGCATTTTCTTATTAGTGTGTATTTAATTTTCATCCATTCATTCATTTCAATTTTTCAACAAATGTTTACGGAATTTCTATTATGAGTCCTCAGGAAATGGGGGAAAAAAGATCTTCTCAAGGAAGCTATTTGCCAATGATACATCCAATAAAAGGTTAATGTCCAAAATGTATAAGAAAATCATACAACTTAACACCAGAAAAACAAACAGTCTGATTTTAAAAATGGGCAGAGGACCTTAGTAGACATTTTTCCAAAGAGGACTTATAGCTGGCCAATAGACATGAAAAGATGCTCAATGTCACTAATCATTAGAAAAATGCAATTTAAAAGCCATAATAAGATATCACCTCACACCTCTCAGAATGGCTATCATCAATAAATCAACAAACAAGTGTTGGTGAGGATGTGGAGAAAATGGAACCCTCGTACACTGTTGGTGGGATTGAGAATTGGTGTAGCCACTATGTAAAACAGTATGGAGGTTCCTCAAAAAATTGAAAATAGAACTACCATATAACCCAGCAATTTCACTTCTGGGTATTTATCTGAAGAAATCTAAACATTAATTCAAAAACACACATGTTGCCCTATGTTCATTGCAGCATTATTTACAATAGACAAGATATGGAAACAGCCTAAGTGTTCATCGATAGACAATTGGATAAACAAGATGTGGTACATACATACAGTGGAATATGACTCAGCTATAAAAAATGAAATCCTTCCATTTGCTACAACATGGATGGACCTAGAGGATATTATGCTTAGTGAAATAAGTCGGAGAAAGACAGATGTCATATGATTTTACTTATATGTGGAATCTGAAAAACAAATGAACAAACACAACAGAAGCTCATAGATACAGAGAATATTTTGATGGTTGCCTGATAGAAGGGTGTTTGGGAAGGTTGAAAGGGGAAAGGGATTAGGATGTACAAATTTCCCATTTTAAAAAGTTGTAGAGATGTAAACTACGGCACAGGGAATATATTAATAATATTTCAGGTGTCAGGTGGATACTTAGACTTATTAGGGTGATCACTTTATAAGTTATGTAAATTATATAAATGTCTAATCACTCTTATATACCTGAAACTAATATAATATTTATTGTATATCAACTGTAATTGAAAAATTTTTTGAAATTTTAAAAACCTTTTCAAGGAACTCCTGATCTATCAAAAGACTCTGATTAGTGCTCGCTTCGGCAGCACATATACTAAAATTGGAACGATACAGAGAAGATTAGCATGGCCCCTGCGCAAGGATGATATGCAAATTCGTGAAGCGTTCCGTATTTTTGGGTGATGGGTATGCAACATAATTGAATGACAAGATAACCTGGAGATGTTTTCTTTGAACATATGTACCCTGATTTATTAATGTCACCCCATTAAAATTAATAAAAAAAAGAAAGACTCTGATCAACTTGTGTATAGCAGGTGGTGCAGGGCCCTGAGCCAGGGCTGGGCGTGAATCCCCAGAGTGCAGATGGATTCATGAGCAGGCTGTCACTCACATATAATTTATGGCAACTGGAGCCAGAAAATAATCCAAGATGCTGGATCTTGAAGGCTGTTTTGCATAATAAGTCTGGAGGAGTCAAGGGATTCCCTTGCTTCGCAGCATGCACAACAACCATTTCCAGGTGGATTACAGACCTAAATGTGAAAGGCAAAATAATGAGGTTTTTAGGAAACAGTAGAGGGGAATATCCTTATTACCTTAAGTGGGAAGGATTTCTTCAACAAGTCAGTGAAAATACTAATCATTAATTTTAAAATGGCTAAGTTGGACTACATTAAAATTGAGAATGTTTACATATTAGAAGCATCATAAGGAGTAAAACTGTATGTGTTAAGTGGGAGAAAATATTTTAAACAAATAACTCATTTGTGGAATATAGATAATTTCTACAAATCAATAAGAAAAAAGACTTTAAAAATTGGACGAAAAGCGTATCAGGCACTTCAGGCCCCTTCTTCGGGGAGTTTCATTTAATGCACACACATATATACTTAGAAAAGAGCCTATAAAAGACTTTGGTTTAATTTCTAGTAAATGAAGAAACTGAAGCCCACAGAACCCTCAGGTTTGATATTTAGCTGGAATGGCTCACAGAACTCAGGGATGTGCCGTACTTGCGATTAGTTTTATATTTATAAAGGATACAAATCAGCCTGACCAGGCGGTGGTGCACTGGATAGAGCGTTGGACTGGGATGGAGAGGACCCAGGTTCGAGACCCTGAGGTCACCAGCTTGAGCGTGGGCTTATCTGGCTTGAGCAAAAGCTCACCAGCTTGGACCCAAGGTCGCTGGCTCGAGCAAGGGGTTACTTGGTCTGCTGAAGGCCTGTGGTCAAGGCACATATGAGAAAGCAATCAATGAACAACTAAGGTGTCACAAGGAAAAACTGATGATTGATGCTTCTCATCTCTCTCCGTTCCTGTCTGTCTGTCCCTATCTATCCCTCTCTCTGACTCTTTCTCTCTGTCCTTGTAAAAAAAAAGGGGGGGGATACAAATCAAGATTATATTAGTTTCTCACATGAGGGGAACACAGGACAAGTCTGGGAGGGTCTGCAGCTCGGATTCTGTGTCCATTCCTCATGGAGTCAGGATGCTTCTCCCTCCTGCACACTGTGTGTTCACCAACCAGGAAACTCCACTGAACTGTGACATCCTGAGTTTTTCTTGGTTCTAATTACATAGGCATGATTGATTGAATCATTGGCCATGTGATTGAACTCAGTCCCCAGTCAACTTCCCCTGTCCAGAGGTTAGGCTGACTCAAAGCCCCAACCCTCTAATTACAGGGTTGGTCTTTCTTATGAATAGCCCCCATCCTGAGTCATCTCATCTCTTAACATAAACTCAGGTATGACCCAAGAGGCTCATGAATAAAAAAACACTCCTGTTACACAGGAAATTCCAAGGAGTTAGTCTCCTTACCAGGAATCAGGGACAAAGGCCAGTCAAATTAATTATTATAGCCTGGCCTATGGTGGCGCAATGGCTAGAGCATCCACCTGGAACACTGAGGTTGCCAGTTTAAAACCCTTGGCTTGCCTGGTCAAGGCACATACTTTCTACAAGCAAACAATGAACAGCTAAAGTGAAGCAACTATGAATTGATATTTCTCACTGCCCTCCTCTCTGTAAAATCAATAATAAAATCTTTTAAAAATTATTTATGGGCCTGGTCAGTTAGCTCAATGGTAGAGTGTCTGCTTGGCCTGTGGATGTCCTGGGTTTGATTCCTGGTCAGGGCACACAGGAGAAGCAAGCATCTGCTTCTCCACCCCTCACCTCCTGCCCCTCTTTCTCATCCCTTCCCACAACCATGGCTCAATTGGTTCAAGCACATTGGCCCCGGGTGCTGAGGATTTTGTAGAAATTTTTAGTACCCTCTGCCCCAGGCGCTAAAAATAGCTCTGTTGTGAGCACGGTCACAGATAGGCAAAGCATCAGCCCCGGATGGGGTTGCCAAGTGGATCCCGGTCCAGGCGCATGCAAGAGTCTGTCTCTCTATCTTCTCTACTCTCACTTGGAAAAAAAGGAAAAAAATTTTCTTAATATTTATTATACAACAGTAGCAGACTGAGTTCATTAGAAAATCTAATCAGAGCCTGCAAGCTACACCTGATAGTTTGACCAGAGCAGTCACGTCTCATGCTGACCAACTTTGAGGACTTTAAAACATCTTTTGCTTTCTTTGACAGACTGAGCAAGTGGAATAGCAGAGCCAGGAACCTCTTACATTCATGAGGTGAGGGTTTGGGGGCATTGCTGGGTCTTTGGGTTTCCCTGCTGAGGCTCTTGTAGGAGGGCAGCGTGGTCAGGGTGGGAGCACAGCTCTGGGCTCGGTCTGCCTGCATTGGCTCTGTGTGGCATTGAGCAAATTAACTTCTCTGTTTCTTAGTTCCTCATCTGTAAAACAAAGAGTATTATTAATAAGAGAGTGGTGGTAAAAATTAACCATAATAATGTCTGCAAAGCCTGGCACATAGTAAGCAAAATAACAGTGTTAGTTGTTATTTTCAATATGATAAATGATAAAATTTTTAGGCTGAAAGAAGCCTGGAGAACATCAGCCTCAACCATCTGTTTGCTGATAAGGCAGCTGACCCTGGAGAGAGTAGGTTATTTGCCAGGTCACATCACAGGCAGGAGAAGCCAGGGCTGCAGACCACCACTGCTTCCTCCCTTCCCGTGCTGCTTTCTCTGTGTGCTGGGCATGCACATAATTTTGTACTAATATTTTGGGGGGTTAGTTGGTTTGTTTTTCAAGCCTGCCTATGCTGATTTTAATTTATTATGATGTCTATGTTTGTAACCTATGTTGTATCGTTGTAGCTAAGGGCTACAATTTGGGTTAAGCCAGCCGTGCCTTATAAGTGCCCTTTATATTTGAGTAATCAACAGGTAAATGATCGGGGACTCCAGCCACTTAATGACAGAGCTGGTTTCTGAATCCAGACCTCCTGATGCAGCTGCTTAGAGCTTACACCCCCCACACACATGTACACACACTTGCTGAAGTTTCTGTTTTGCTCTGAATGATGTGGTGATGCCTTAAATCATTTAGAACTTGAAAAGCTTTTTTAAAATTTGATTTTTGCTTGCTGTTTTATTTTTATTTTATATAATAATCATGTATTGAGTGCATATTCCATACCTAGCATAAAAAAACAAGCATTTTACATATAGTATTTAAAAGATATGTATGAGGTATATAACAAGATCTATGATAAATTTATGAATTATTTATATATACATATTTGAATGAGTTTGGTCAAGTTGCAAACCACTCTGGCAAGTAAGTGGTATTATTCCTATTGTACTGATTAGAAAATTGAGATGGAATGATTTGAATAGGAGATTTTTATGACTTGCTGTGTGTTAGTGGGTTTTCGGTAGAAAAAGCACACGAGCCTGACCTGTGGTGGCGCAGTGGATAAAGCATTGACCTGGGAAAACTGAGGTCGCCAGTTCAAAACCTTGTACTGGTCTGGTCAAGGCACATATGGGAGTTGATGCTTCCAGCTCCTCCCTCCTTTCTCTCTTTCTCTCTCTCTCTCTCTCACTCTGTGTCTCCTCTCTAAAATAAATAAAATTAAAAAAAAAAAAAGCACACGAACAGTGCTATGCCATGTCAAAATCATGGTGCCAGTGAACCAGTAATATGAAGAGGTCTCAGGATTTATGATTGCCTTTTTTGCAAAGGAGCAAATGCAAAATGTTAGACTCATACTCTGTAGGTGTACATATCTAACAGTAGCCATCAGGCCTTGAATAATTTTCTTTACCCAAAGTACTTTCAGAATTTATAAATTCCCCTCCTAGAACACACACACACACACACACACACACACACACACACACACACACACACACACACACACACAGGGCTTTACTGATTGACCAGATATTTTATACGACACATTCAGACAAACTGCTCTAGGGACAAACAATAGAAATGATCCCCAAGAGTAGTCTTTGTTTTACGAGACAGAGTGTAGCGTCAGATTGATTCCAGCCTTCAAGTTGGCTCCACAGCAGAATTTCTGTCGTGTCTGCTTCTCGCGGCCTGGGCGTGCACATGTGCCCTGTGAGGACCCGGAGAGCCTAGGAAGATAGCAGAGCACCTCAGGACAGATTCCAGTCTGTCTGCTTGTCTTGTGGAGCCCTTTGGCATTTGAGTGACAGTCAGTGTGTTATCTAAAGCTTCCGTTAAACAACAGTAGCATCCACTTTCTCAGAAGAAGAGTCAGCGTGCTGGACCCCCGAATACCTGACGTTTCTACCAGTGCCCCCACCATAGCTTCAATTGCTAGACAGTTGCAGTCATTTCAAAATGGGCAGGAGTGGCCTGACCAGGCGGTGGCGCAGTGGATAGAGCGTTGGACTGGGGTGCGGAAGACCTGGGTTCGAGACCCCGAGCTCACCAGCTTGAGCGCGGGCCCATCTGGCTTGAGCTAAAACCCAACAGCTTAGACCCAAGGTCACTGGCTCCAGCAAGGGGTTGCTTGGTCTGCTGAAGGCCCGCGGTCAAGGCACATGTGAGAAAGCAATCAATGAACAACTGATTGGTGTTGCGACGGCAATGGAAAACTGATGATTGATGCTTCTCACCTCTCTCCATTCCTGTCTGTCTGTCCCTATCTATCCTTCTCTCTGACTCTCTCTCTGTCCCTGGGAAAAAAATAAAAAGGGCAGGAGTGGCTTGATTTTGCACATGGAAGCTACTGGCAGGCATCTCCGAGCATCCCAGACTGAGGGAGAGTGTGCCTCTCTCTCCTGAGGTATGGTATTCTTGAAGCAGCTGTTCTCTCAATTGTCAACCCCCCTGCCGGTCTGCCTGGCTTAGGTCAGGCCCACCACCAGGAAAGGTGCTATGTGGTGCAGGGGAAGAAGGAACTATAAATCCACACCTGTAACTGCATTCCTATTGTTTGCCCTAGGGAAGACAGATGCCTGTTCAACAGAAGGGAAGTTTCCAGGACTGGCTGTCACCTGCTGAGATCCATGGAGTGTATGGACCAGGGTCCGCATCTCCTGGGTACTTGCCAGACTCCTCCCACCGAGGGGGTGGATATAGGTGCCCGAGCAATCTGGTTCCTGAGTACAGCGCTCTTGATTCTAATTGCATGCACAACCCAGTGGATAGGGAGCCGGTATGGGACGTGTGCTTTCCTTATCTTTTCTTACCAGATTCCAGACTTTGTTTTCAAGGGGAGGGTTTAAAAATGGGATTCTGGAAGCAGAATTGGCAGTTTCATCTTGGAATAGGTCATCTGTACATGTTCTAATGTTTTGTAGAACACTTGTACCTGTTTAAATGTATTGATGTGGATAATACTAAATATCTTGATTATTTAAATAATTCATTGTATTGTTTCTGAGAAGTTGAGGAATTACCATATACATTTACAAGTTAATGACTTTTGTATTTTATTTTTCAAAATAAAAGCTTTAAATGTGAAGCATTCTGGTAGTTTACATGTCTTCATTACTGTGATTTCAGAGAAGGCGGTAAGACCAAATCAGGTGTTGATTCAACAAACCAGAGTTTCTTCATTTGACCGTAGTATATTCATTTGGGTATAGTACCGGTATATTCATTTTGCTGTACTATATTCAGTTGGCTGTACTATATTCAGTTGGCTGTATTCCCCTCTATGCATAATAATTTCTTAGTGAAGTTTCTGCTGTAATTTGTTTCAGAGAGCAGGTACTATCCTGCTCAGAATCCTGTTCCTTTGTTTCATGCTTACGTGTATAAGGAAAGAGATGTTACTGATTCCAGCTGTCTTCTTTTTCTTTTACTTTTTCTTTTTTCTTAACTAAATTTACTGGTATGACACTGATGAACATAATTATACAGGTTTCAGGTATCCAGCTGTTTCCTACAAGCCACTGTTGTAGAACACGGAATGGCCAGGTAATAATAGTAATTGGGTGTCTTCTATGTGCCAGGCACTGAACAAGGTGTTTTTGTATGTTATCTCATCCCAGTAACTATATTTTTTACCAGTCACTCAAGCCAGTAACCCAAGAGTCATACTTGATTTCACCCTTTTTTCTTCCCTCTTCTTACCACATACAAGACTTTGATTCTACTTAAAATGACTACTTCTACCACATCAATTCTTAGTCCAGCACCTTCAAAATAGTTCCTGAATCCACTTCCCTTCAGCTGCCACGCCCCACCATCATCTGAGACATCACTATCTGTCACCTAGACTACTGCAATATGTAGCCCCTTAAACAATCTCCCCATCCCTACTCTTGCCCCTCAAGTTCTGCTTAGCACACAGCAAAGTAAGAGTTTTAAAGTGCACATCTGGGCATGGTCCTCCCACTTGCCATTTCCTTTAGGATCGCATCCAGACTCCTGCCGCAGTCCGGCTCTGGCCCGCCCTCCCTCTGTTGCGGGCCAGTCCCTCCTCTCACCCCTTGCGCTCTAGAACTCTTTGTATTTCCTGAAACACACCAAGCTTTTTCTGCCCCTCTCTGCAGTGTTCTTCCCTTTGCTCTTTGCCTCATGTCTCCTTCTCCATTTTCTGGTCTCAATAAATTCCTCAGAGAGACTTTCCCTGACCCCTGGAACTGAACACGAGATGCCCATCCTGCCTACCTTCCTTCAAAGTTTCACCTTATCACACTTTGCAGTTTTTAATCTATGTTGATTTTTTTAATTGTCTGTCTTCTATGCTAGATGGTAATTCACTGGGGACGAATTCACTTGTCTGTTGTACTCCTGACACCTACCAAAGTGTGTGACACATTCCAGGAATTCAGTAAAATATTCAGTGAATGGTAATCTTCCCAGAAACCTCTGCCATGTCATTTATGATAAGGAAACAGAGTCTCAGCCAAGTCAGGTCCCCTCAGCTAGTGCCACAGTGATGACCTGGTATGTAGGTCCAAGCCTGACCCGAACAGCATTCTTTGACTCCACCCCCTTAGCCCTATCCCCTTCCATTTAAAATGAATACTGCTGCCAGACCAATGCTTTGTTCAGCACTATGTCTTGTCGCTCCTTTGTTCAAAAGCCTTCTTCGATTCTGTATAACATTACAGTACATCTAAACCAGTGGTTCTTAACCTGGTTCTATCGAACCCTAGGGGTTCGATGAGTCGGTGGTCTAGGGGTTCGGAGGAGCCTCTGCCGTGGAAGTAAAGATACATTTGTGTAAAGTCGTGATGACACGCCCCGCTTGGCCATCACTTGCTGCAGAGGATCACGTTACATTGCTGGCCAACCAGTGTTGCGGGGAATTTAGTGCGCGCAGTAGTCAATGGCTGTCATAGTTGTACGTTGTGTGGTTTCTTTTTTAATATTTTAATCCATACTAAATATGTCGAGCAAAAAAAGAAAGTGGTCGGACGAATATGTACAACATGGATTCACATGTATCACGGAACGGGATGGGAGTCAGCGTCCTATCTGCATGATATGCAATGCCAAGTTGAGCAACTCTAGTCTCGCACCGGCAAAACTAAATTTGGAAAAAAAAATCATATTTTATTTATCACTAAAGAAGGGTTCGGTGAATGCGCATATGAAACTGGTGGGTTCGGTACCTCAAAAAAAGTTAAGAACCACTGATCTAAACTCTTCTGCCTCCACAGTGCAGCCTTGCTGCTCCTGTGTGCAGTGTGCTTCTTCCCTCTGACGCACCCTTCATCCTCTGCTTCTCCCAGACTCCTGTAAACCTCCCCTCTCCCCCTACCTGTCAATTCCAGCCTCGTTAAGGGCTCTGCTGTCTGGAGTCCCATTTCTTGTTACTCAACTTCTCTAACCTCCAAGTAGCAATAAAGTCAGCTTTATTTAGCTAATTGTTTTTTTCTCTTGTGTATTTCCTATGTTTCTAGCCTGATGTCACCAGCTTTGTAGGAAGGAGGTCACATACCCCTCCTAGGGCCTATCAGAATGGGAGGGAAGGACATTTTCAAACTAACCAGCCTGACTCCGACACTTGCCCCTAAAGAACACATGCATTTTATTCCCCACACCTGTCCACTTCGAATGGGGAGGGACGTATTGGAATAGGAGCAGGACAGAGAACTACTGCACAGAATGGTTGACCCAGGGAAGAGGAAACTGTTGCAAAAGTAGCCTGAAGAAACACATGCCGTTGCATCTCCATCCTTATTAATATTCCTTCCTTCACAAAGCTTTCTTTCTTCTGGTCTGAGCACATTCCTTTTGAGCCCTGTGAAGAAAAGCATTTCTGTTTCATACTTTATCTTTGGTCAGCTCTCTGAAGATGACTATATCTGTGAAATGTGATTTGATGGAATCAGATGGAACTCCTGTTTAACAAATGAAAGATGGCTGGTGTAAAATTTAAAAAGAGGTAACTGGGTGAGGGTCTGGAGTAGATGTGTGGCTTGTGACCATCAGAGAGCTCCCTGGAGCCAGCAGAGCCATGGCCACAGCCAGCAGGTAGACTAGTGAAGCCAGGGAGGAGCTGGTGTCTTCTGTGGCTATGGAGGAGCTTGGAGAGAGCATCAGCTAGGAGGATCCACAGGATCTGAAAATGAGGGTGGAAAGTCTTAGTAATTGCTTAGTCAAGTAATAATTCTGATAACATTTATCGAGAGCCTCTCTCGGCCCTGTGTCAACCTCTTTACATGTTTAAACTTATTTAATTCTCACCATTCCCATCTGAGGTAGATACTATTACTACCTACATTTTACAAGCATTGGCTCAGGGAGGTAAAGCACCTAATACAGCTAGCAAGTGGCAGAGTCAGGATACAAATGTAAGCAGCATGGTTCCAGAGCACACCCCCTTAACCACTACTCTACCTCTCAGCAATCATCTACACTTCCACCGGAATAGAAGATTGTCCTCAGCATTGAGTGACAACTACTGACGTACCTCGCTTGTACTTAGTAATCTGCTAGGTGTAATTAAAATTAGGTATGCCAAAAAAAATAAACCACAATAAAATAAAAATAAAATAAAATTGGGTATGCCAACAAGTATAGGCAGATCACTAATTTATGGTCTTGGTGAAAATCAAGAAAAATGCACATAAAGCAATTATTTCAAGCTCTAACAAAACCTATAAAACCTGGGTGGTAGGAGGTAGATGAGTAACGGTCTAGGCAAGATGTCCCCAGGTCTGGATTTCTAAGAGAGCTACAGATTCTGGGCTTTTCTCTGGCAAGATCAGTGCTATCACGTTGAGTTCCCTTTCCTGTTTGTCACCTTTCAACAGTCTTCTGCCAGTTGCATGAAGCATAGCACCCCTACTTATTCTGAATTGGGAAAAAGATCATTTTTATTCATTTTGGGTTTGAATCCTAACAAAGCAGTTCATTATGTATTCAATGTGTGTGTGTGTGTGTGTGTGTGTGTGTGTGTAGTCTTGTTAGACATAAAAATAAGTGACTGATTCTCCCTTTAGGGGTTATTGGTAATTACTGAAGATCCAAAATGGAATCATTTTCACAATAGAACCACTATTTTTGTTATGTACTGTAGAAATGGCTTTATGGCCTTGTCCTGACAAGGAAAGCCTAAAATGCCCTCTGTTGGCCAGACGTGGAATGACTGTTGACTGTATGAAAAAGTTTCAAGTTGAAAGCAGTAAGGAAATAAATCACAAATGTGTGCAAAGCTTTCTCTATGAAGATGTCTATTGTAGGGGGAGGAGGTTGGAAGGGAAGGCTTTGGAGGGAGGGGAGTAAAGAGGGACAGATATACAGTGACGGAAAATGATTTGACTTTGGATGATGGGCACACAACACAACAGTTTGAATGCTATAGAGATGTTTACCTAAAACCATGTACACTGTACTCTTATTGATCAATGGCACCCAATTAAATTTAATTTTCTAAATAAAATTAAAAAACAAAAATGATGTCTACTGCAATGTAGTTTATAGAAACAGAAGATTAGGAACAACCTAGCCCTAGCAGGGTGACTCAATGGATAAAGCATCATTCCGGTGCACCAAGGTCACGGGTTCAATCCCTGCCTTGGTCAGGGCACATAGGGGAAGGAATCAATGACTGCCCAGCTAAATGGAATAATAAGTGGAATGGCACGTTGATGCTTCTTGCCCTTACCCCCTCCCTTTTCTCCCTCCCCCTTTCTCTCTCTCTCAAATCAATGGGAAAAAGAAAAACACTAAGAAAAGGGGAGATAGGTTAAGTGGATTGTGGTGCATTCACATAATAGAATACTATTCAGCAAATAAATATGATACTGAAAAAAGTACAGTGCGTCCGTAAAGTCATGGTGCACTTTTGATTGGTGACCGGTCAAAAGTGCACCATGACTTTACGGACGCACTGTATACTTAATATCAAAAGTATTTATGTTATACTAAATAAAAAATCTGAGCTCACAAAGCTGTTTATTATTATTCCATTTTTATTATTTAAAGGATAGAGAGAGAAGTAAATAGACTCTCTAAATTGATAGCAGGAAGAACGTTTGCTAATAGTGTCACCTCTTCATGGTGGTGTTGTGGGAATGCTTGTTTTCTTCTTTCTGCTTATTTTCTAGACGTTCTAAATCAACATGAATTACTTCTGTAAAAGAAATGCAGAAAACAATGGGAGGTTTTGTTGACGAAAGAAAGAGACAATCCCCTGACCTTATAGATTGAATACAAAAAACCAAACTGGAGGCTAGAGCAGAGCTGTGACTTCCCCACGCCTAGTTTATTCAACTTAACACTGACCATCAGTTCATTCATTTTCTGATAAATCTCAGTATTTTAGCCAATTCATTTTATGAAAAATTAGTAATATGAATCACCTGAAGAGTTGGCTGTTCATTGTTCTTCACAAATGAATAACGGAGCCTGAGCCAGAAACGAAGCCAGTTGTCAGTTATCATGAGAACCCTGAAGGGAGTACAACAGAAAAGATCGCGATGAAGGGGGGATCGATTTATTTCTTACAAGGGGGCTGGCAAAACGGTAGCGGTGAGCGAAATCTGACTCCCCCTATCGTTTCTGTCTCGGTGTAGCAGCTTCCCCTCAACAGCATAAAAATTGGATCAAAACAAATGTGTGGCGCCCGCGACGCTGAAGATATTTGCTGTCTGGCTTTTTTGCAGAATAGGTGGCTCTTGTAGATTTTTTTTTGATCTTCTATTGCCTTAGGGTATTTAATGTTTCAGTACCCCTTAATGTTTCTAGCCAGCCAACAGACTTTCAACAGGCAATTCTAAACAAATGTCGGAGTTAGGAAGTCCCCAAAAGGCAAGTTGTTTTTCCCTGATACCATTTTAGAGCCTCTGAGAAGGAGGCTCAAATCCAAGGCAGTCTCTATGTGGGTGGAGATGCCTGTAGGGAGGAAGGATGTGGAGGGGTGGAGAGGCCCCAGAGATGGGAGCATTAAGAGACAGCATGCCTCTCCTCTCTTAAATGAATAAAAAAATAAAATTAAAAAAAAGAGACAGTGTGCACGAGATTCTATATAGTTTCCACTTTTTTCCCCCATGTGTTGGAATCATGTTGAAGTTACCAATATTTAAATTGTGAACGGCTAAAATCCGAACTGATAGATCAGTGGAAGTGCCACACAAGCTGGGCCTGAAGTGGGAGGGAGAACTGGATGTGTGGCTCCAAGATGCTCACCTGCCCACCTGGGGGATTTGACTGTCCTTCCAGGGGTGATGGAACAGCAGTCACCTGAAGACACAAGAGAAGAGAAAGTAATATGCAATAATAGGTAAGACAACCATAGACCTTAAAACTAAATTCATAAAACACCATTTTCATGAAATTCTAGATGTGTTATTTTTGCATCTATATTTTATTATATTTTTGTTTTACTATAATTAAATAGTAAATGAAAAATATAAAACAGCATTCATCAAAAGCCTGTGATGACGCACTGGATAAAGCGTCAACCTAGAAAGAACACTGAGGTTGCCTGTTCAAAACCGTGGGTTTATGGCCTGATTGGCTTGAGCGAGTTGGCCCTGGGAGCTGAGGATGGCTCCATGGCCTCCACCTCAGGCGCTAAAATATGGCTCCGGTTGCCCCATATGGGCAGAGTATCGCCTTCTAGTGGCCTTGCCGGGTGGATCCTGGTCAGGGTGCGTGCAGGAGTCTGTCTCTGCCTCCCTGCCTCTCATTAAAAAATTAAAAACAAACAAAAAGGACCTGGGACTTGCTCAGTCAAGGCACATATGACAACAAGCTGACAATGAACAACTAAAGCGAAGCAGCTATGAGTTGATACTTCTCGCTCCACTCCCCTCTCTCACCTCGCTCTGTAAAATCAATAAATAAAATCTTAAAAAAAAAAAAGAACTTAGGAAGAGAACACTTTAAGGTCCATGTTTTTCTGCACAGTAAAGAAATCCATGGCTACTAGTGTGCACCCCAAACCAATGAGCCCGCCCTCTGTGTTCTGCTCAGAACAAGACCCCCAGGGTCTCTTAAAACTTGAGGGAAGTCTGTTCCCACAGCCCAAGCATGACAGCATCCTGAAATTCCCTACCTTCGTGATATTTATGAAAGTAGTTCATGCTCCTATATTCTATGACCAATAAAACACATGAGAAAAATATCTATGGCGAGGTAATTATTTGAACATGATCATAATACGACTTTCTTTCGTGTATTAATTTGAGTTTCTATTATGTGCCAGGCATTTTGCCTGACCTTGGAGATACCGCAGAGATCAATAACACAGTCAAATGGATGCCCCCACCCTGTTTTCTGACAACACTGGGACCTTTGGTACACTCACAGCAAAAGGAAAAGTTTTAACACTTGTACATCCAAGCTTGCCCCCGAAAGAGAAGAAGCATGGCCTCCAATTCAGCGTTCACTTTCCCCCTTCAACTCTCAAGATCTGCTTGGTCAATGTTGGGTCACCTGTGGAACCCAGAATATAAAGTACTCTGGGAAAAGTAGCTCTAGATCAGTGTTTTTCAATCTTTTTATGCTTAGGGACCAGTAGCCCGTCAGGAAATGGAAACACTCAATAAAGTTTTATCTTACTGCTCATAACAGTGCAACTCAGACAAGCTGCTGCTTGATTTCTAAACTCCACATGTACAATGCATTGAACGCTACATAAGCTTGTCCGGGTGCTTTTTGTCTGTTGCATATGATCTCTAAATGCTCTGCATGGTGCAAAAGATTGTTCCAATGAGCCTACAAGTTCCAAAGATCTCTAAGACAACCTCAATAGTATTTTTGTCTATAGACAGGCTGATAAGTGGCAATCACCTTGAGCATAAGCAAATTCAACTTAGATCATTGGATGTCTAATCTTCATACAACATCAGGGTGGTTAACTCTTCCATGGACTGGCACAAAATTTCTGGCAGACTGGCAGCAGTCTGCGGACTGGGGGGTTGAGAAACACTGCTCTAGATAACAAGCTTCTAGTATTCAGTGAGGCACACTTAACATGGCAGGGAAGGGTGAGAGAACAGGTGAGAGAGCCACTCTGAACATTAGCTACATTTACCAAGCAGACCATGGGGAGCAAAGTCCAGGCTAAAGAACAGTGATTAACGAAAGTGGGTGCATCGGAGGCTGGGAGAGAGATGAGCTGGGTTAAGAGCAAGTGGGCAGTTAGCCAGGCTTTTGTGCTGGGGAAGCTGCTGGCAAACAACCCCCTCCTAAAGGCTGGGAGATTACAGGAAGGCCAACCCTCCAACTCCACCTTCCCAATCATGATATATCTTCCTTTGTGCCTTGTGGATGAGGAACAAGGAATGGAAGGAATTGGGTTGAATAAAGGAGGATGTATATACATTTGGTGGCAAGATGCTGAATTAGGTTTGGGGCATGTTATGTTTGGAGTGTCCTTGGGGACATCCAGTTAGGGATGTCAAGTAATCAGTTTTGTGGAACATAAGGATCTGAAGTTCAAAAAAACAACTAGGTTGAAAATTTAAATCTGGGACTCCGTAATTTAGTGGTTGAAACTATGGGAGTAGACGGGCTCATCTTGAGAGCATGTGTGAACAGGAAGGAAGCAAGCCAAGGACTAATTCTGGGATGCAGCACCACTGAGAGATTGCAGGGTGAGTGGGGTCTGTGAAGGAGTTGGAGAAGAGAAGGAGCGAAGAGGAGGGTGAGAAGAGGTGGTGGAATCCAAAGGAGGAAGGAGTTTTGAGACAGAGAAACTGGTCAACAAGGACATGCTTCAGAGAGCTCAGAAAGGACAAATCGTTTGGCTTGGTTTTTGGGAGGCCACACCGATCCTGGGGAGAGCCGTTTCAGTGACGTGACGGGTCAGAAATCTGACTTGCAATGAGGATAAGGAAGTAGGGAAAGCAATGGGGACTATGCTTGGGAGGATACTGGCTACAAGGTGACAGGAAAGGCGTGCTTCCTAGGGAAGGATGCAGTATTAAGGAAGACTTTCTGTCCTGACGGGAGAAACTGGCACATAAAATAGGTTGCGGCAAAGAAAACAATATAGAGGGAGAGGCTGAAAATTCAGGAGAGTGATGTGTTAACTGATGGAGCAAGGAAAACCCTGGGAATGCAAGAGCTACACTGGAAGAATTAGACTCAAATCCAGAGAAGAGAAGCATCTTCCTGCAAAGCTGGAGGGAAAGAGATTTTGCAGGTACAGTTAACTCCTAGGTGAGCTGGTAGGAATTTGAAGGAGCTCTTCATGCCTAAGAGCCTTCATTTCTCTATGCAATAAAAAAGCCAAATCACTTTTTGCCAGTGGGGGGGGGGGGTTCCTGGCTCGAGGAGGGGTGTTGGAAAGAATGGTAATATTGGAAATAGAAAAGCGAGCTGATTTGGATGTCGACTAGATTTATTGTGGTAATCTTTTTGGAATATAGACATATTGAATCATTACGTTGTACACCTGAAACTAATATTATATGTCAATTATATCTCACTATAGCCTTTGTTTTTCTCTCTCTCTTTTATTATTTGGTTTTTAGAGAGACAGAGAGAGGAAGGGGGGGGGGAGAAAGAGAAGCTTTATTTATTGTCCTGATTAGTTGTGGATTCCTTGGTTGTTTCCCATATGTGCCCTGACCAGGGATAAGAACCCACAACCTTGGTGTTTTGGGACAACACTCTAACCAACTGAGCTAACCAGCCAGGGCCATTTTTTTCTTTCTTTAAAATACGGAGCAGTTTGCCTGACCTGTGGTGGCGCAGTGGATAAAGCATCAGCCTGGGAACACTGAGGTCGCCAGTTCAAAACCCTGCACTGGTCTGGTCAAGGCACATATGGGAGTTGATGCTTCTAGCTCCTCCCCCCTTTCTCTCTTTCTCTCTCTCACTCTGTGTCTCCTCTCTAAAATGAATAAATAAAAAGAAATTTAATTCAAAAAAAAAACTTTAAAATACGGAGCAGTTCACAAATTTGTGTGTCACTCTTGTGCAGAGGCCATGTTAATCTTCTCTGTGTCCAATGTTAGTATATGTGCTGCTAACGTGAGCACCATAGTCTTTATTTTTAAGTCTATTTGTCTCAGATAAATGTTGCTACCCCAGTTTTTTTATTTCCATTTGCATGAAATATCTTCCCGTCCATTTATTTTCAGTCTGTGTGTATCTTTGGATCTGAAATGGGACTCGTGTATGGGTCCTATTTTCTTATTCATTCAGCCACCCTGTGTCTTTTTATTTTATTTTATTTTTCCGGTGTGGGAAGCCGCTGGCGGGGGGTGGGGGTAGACAGACAGACTCCCGCATGCACCTGACTGGGATCCACCCAGCATGCCCACCAGGGGGCGATACTTGGCCCATCTGGGTTGTTGCTCCGCTGCAATTGGAGCCATTCTAGTGCCTGAGGTGGAGGCCATGGAGCCATCCTCAGCACCCGGGCCAACTTTGCTCCAGTGGAGCCTTGGCTGCAGGAGGGGAAGATAGAGATAGAGAAAAGGAGAGGGGGAAGGGTGGAGAAGCAGATGGGCGCTTCTTCTGTGTGCCCTGGCCAGGAATTGAACCCGGGACTTCCACACACTGGCCGACGCTCTACCACTGAGCCAACTGGCCAGGGTACCCTGTATTTTTTGATTGAAGCATTTAACCCATTTACATGAAAACTAACTATTGATAGGTATGTAATTATTGCCATTTTATTGTTCACATATTTGATCTTTTCTATTCTTAAAGAAGCCCCTGTAACATTTCTTGTAATACTGGTTTGATAGTGATGAATGCCTTCAGCTTTTTTCTTTTTAATCTGGGAAATTATCTGTTCTTCAGTTCTAAATGATAGCCTTTCTGGATTGGCACAAAATTTCTGGAGAACCGGCACTGGTCCATAGATCAGCAATTGAAAAACACTGCTCTAAGGTGTTCTTCATTTCAGTTATTGTATTTTTCATTTCTGACTGGTTCATATTTTGTTTTCTATCTCCATCTTTATGTTTCCTTTCTCTTTGTTAAAGTTCTTACTGAGATGAGATAATCTATTCTCCCCGGTTCATTGAGCGTACTTACAACCAGTGTTTTGAAATCTGCATCTGGTAGATTGCTTGTCTCCATGTTATTTGTTCATTTTCTGGAGTTTTGTTCTGTTTTCTCATTTGGGGTAAATATTTTTATCTATTCATTTTGCTTACTCCCTGTGTTTGTGTCTATGTATAACTGCTATGTCTCCCGCTCTTGGTAGAGTGGCCTTGTATAGTAAATGTCCTGTGGGGCCCAATGGCAAAGCTTCCTCATCACCTGGGCCAGCTGCTCCAGGTGTGTCCCTTATGTGTGCCTTCTTGTTGTGGTTGAGCTTTGATTGCTGTTGGAATGTCACTGGGAGGGACTGACTCTCGGGCTGATCTGCTGTGAGACTGGCCATGACTAGAGTGGAGAAGCTGTCGCGCAGGGGGAACCCATGGAGCGGGATTCCTTTTAGCAAGGCTCTGGTGCCTGCTGGGTCGATCCATTTGGTGTGTTGTTTGTGGAAGCAGTTGAGTGGAGTGCTGTGAAGCTGGCCACCAGGTGTGTTGGTTCTGGGGCCTCTTGGAATGGGCTCTCGTGTAAGCCAAGGTCTGCTGCTGCCTGTGCCTGGCCCAGGACCACCTGGTATGAGCTACAGAGTTATATGCAGATGAGTTCCACTTGTTCGGGGCTTGGAGGCACCTGGGAGAGGCTAAGATACAAACTGAGGCGAGCTGCCACTACTAGTGCAAGCTAGGGTTGGGGCTGCTTAGCAAGAGGTATGGGACACACTGAAGCCAGACACTGCTTTTTTGGGGTTTGTGAACCTCTGAGAGATTTTAGGAAAATCCACAGCATAAACCAAGACAGGCCATTTGCATGGAACAGCTGCTAAAAGCAGCTTGGGTGGGTCTGCGGGTTTGGTGGTGCAGGATCGTAGGGAATCACCATGGTGGGGCAACCAGCGTTAGCCAGGTTGATGGAGATTCAGACTGGGCACCTACCTGTCTGCGCATGTAGGCTGAGCGAGGGGAGGACTCAGCAAAGGAACAGTGGCAGCTGCCAGCATTTCTATCTGGGAGAATGCTCCCCTCCAGTCCTTGACCTGAAGCCAGACAATTTAGTTCCTCCCTGATGTACCTGCTGCTTTTCAAAGGGCTTCCCTAGTGCTGGGGCTCAGATCGAGTGATTATGTCAGTATGTTAAGTCTGTGCTTGGGCCCTTTAAGAGGAATGCCCAGGACTCTAGCAGCCTCTGTCTCACTCAGCCATAATCCCTGCTGGTTTTCACTGCTAGAATTTATGGAGACTTCTATTCCCAGCACTGGAACCCTGGGCTGGGGAGCCCAGTGTGGGGCCAGGCCCCCTTGCCCCTCAGGGGGAGCCTCTGAAGCTGAGATATTCCTGCCGATTTTTAATCACCACACGTGGGTGTGGGACCAGTTCCTTCAGCATCTCCGTGCCCTCCTCGCAGTCTGCATGTGGCTTCTTCTGTGTATCCTTAGTTATAGGATTTCTGTTCCGCCGGTCTTCAGGTGATTCTTAGTGATGCTTATTCTGTAGTTTAGTTGTAATTTGATGTGGCCATCTTGGCTGGAAGTCTCCCCAGTTTCTGAATACACAGCTTTTAATTTATTATACCTTTATTTTTTATGTCTAAAATACTTAAATAAAAATTAAAACAAAAAGAAGATAATATGGAAGTTGCATGCTTCTGTTTCTGCTTTCATTTCCTTTACTGTTGTTAAATTATTTATTCAATAAATTAGAATCAGAAGAGAAAATTCAGTAGCCGAATCATTTTGGAGATTTGTCAGAATTCAAAACTTATTTTCTTTGGTAAGGCATTGAAAATAGAATACAGTTTACGAATCTCAGGGCTTGATGCCTGTAGAACTATTTGTTCAGTTGACTGTTGGGAATGAAATCCTAGGGCTCCCACTGCCTGTGCTGAGAGGGCCCCCCCCATGTTGGCACCCCTCCCTCAGGGCTCACTGACTGTTCCCTGCAGCCCTCATGTGAACTGGCCTGGAAGTCATTCCACTGGGGGGTGGCGACAGCAGTGGCCAGCAAACTGCCCTGCTTTCCCAGAGAGCCTGCTCCAGCCCCTTTCTACTCACTCAGCAAGTCTTCATTCCAGGCTGCTGACCTTGGATTTCTCCCCACTGTGTAAACACAACCAACTGGAAAACCACATTCCTGAAGGAAATTCTAAGCAGAAACTGAAGATGAAAACTCCAACACATTCAGCAACCTAAAACTAATTGCACATGGATTTTCTTATATCCTGAGCCTCTGGGTTCCCTTCTCATTTTCTGTATACAGCCTTGCATTAAGGTGTTGGAATAAATGTCTCCCTGGTCGCCCTTAGTTCTGTGGTTTTGTCCTATGGGTTCCTAGGGAAGGAGAGGCCATCTGGCAGAGTGGATAAAGGGAAGGAAGCTGGTCCAGGTAACTCCTTGTTAAGTTACTTAATGACCCGACCCAGGATCTGCTCAGACTTTTTGTTATGTAAGAAAATAAAATTATTTTATTATTAAGCCACTTTTGGTTGAGGTTTCTATTAGAGCTGAAACATCCTGTCATAGGATAAAAACAAAATTTGATTGTAATTGTTTTTTTCTTATTATAGGTATTTTTGAGTAATTGTTTTTTTCTTGTTACAGGTATTTTTGAGTAATTGTTTTTTTCTTGTTATAGGTATTTTTGAGAAAGGCTGGAGTAGGTAGGTAGTGATAGATAGAAGGCCTCTGAGGGCCAGCGTGGTGCTACTAAGAGTGTGGTTCAAGGACCTGCAGCATCAGAATGACCTAAAAGTTTGTTAGGGATGCCAAATCAAGTGCTACATCCCAGGCCTACCAAATCAGATTGTCTGGAAGTGGGACTGGGGACCTGTATTTTAACAAGGTCCCCTTGCAGTGATTTCAATGCAACTAAAGTTGGAGAAAACACTAACCTAGGTAGGAGACGCCCACAGTTGGGAGTGTGATTGGTCCAACAGAGGAAGTGCTGTGCCTGCTCATTACTCACCTCCCAGATGCTGACCTAATCCTCTAGGCATCATTTCCCTCTTCTGTCACAATAATGTGAGAGTCAGATGAGGAACTGGGTGTAAACATGATTTGAGAGTCAAGACTTTGATCCCTAGGAGACTCCCTGTGCTGACCCAGCTGTACCAGCGGACACAGCGTCCAAGGCTGCAGACAGATGCATGGGGTCAGGCTGGACTACGACTGGCCAGCGTGAGCTTCGTGTGGGACCTGTCTCCATCTGTGTCCAGGTGCCCAGTGAGGGAACTGGGAGGGAGGTGGATACTCACTGTCATTCTTAATTGAACTCAATTGCCCCTATTTTAAGTTTTCTTTTCCAGATTCCTGCGATCGGGAAATAAAAGGAAACTCATGTTTTGCCATTGTAGTTTAAGAAGGGGCAACCCGTGTCCCTCCTTTCTTACAACCTCAGTGATTTCAGCCATCTTCCCCTCCCCCGCCCACACCTCTGTTGAAGTGACCCGCCCACCGTCACCCCAAATTTTCCTGGCCTTTCACACCTGAGGAGGCACCAGACCACTGCCCTAGAGAAAAACAACTAGGTCAGGAGCGCTCACCTCTCTCAAGTTATAAGGTGTTGCCCCAGACTGAAGGGGTCCATTTGCCTGTGTGCATCCAAGCCCAATAAGACAAAAACAAGAGTCCACATCCAAGAAAGTGAGAATTTATTAGGAAAATGGCACCATGAGTCACAGGTAGCTAATACTTAGAGACCTGGCTCCCCCTATGGCTTCTGGGGGATGGGTTAAAAATGATTTTGAAAATCGTTAATCATAGTGACTAAGGGAGTTAAGTTAGGGTCATGGTCAGTGTCTGGCCTCTACTGATTGGTCAGTATAGGTGATCATTGCATCTCGTGATGTCAGCCATGGAGTTTCTTCATATACATAGTTTTGCAAGGATTCGATCTGTAGGGTGTTCTGGAGCTGAGGGCTAGACCGTTGGGAAATTGTCTCTGCGGTCAACAGATCTGCGGCTTATGTTTCTAAAACTACTGAATGCTGACCAGAACCTCATTGTCCTGAGGGCTTAATGATCAAACAAGGGAGAGGGAGATGGGTGAGTCAGGGCACTACTGAGGCCAGTGTGAGTCGAGAGAAAAAAATCAAAATAAAAAGGCAGATTAAAGAAAATAAGGTTCCTACGTTGTTAAAGCGGGAGCCCCCCTCAAAGCCCACCAGGAGGCCCGGTTCAGAGGCGTAGATCCCCCTTCCCCGCATAGCTGGAGAGACCAGCGTTAGGGGAACGTTAAGGGAGGAGAGGGCGTGCCTGCTGGTCACAGAGCCAATCAGAGCAGGGAAGGAAAGCCGGCCGGTTCTAGTAGCCACTCAAGCACAAGCTTACCGCGCTACCTGCTCTAGGACTGGGCGAGCCTTCTGCCAATCAGGGGCGGGGCAAGCGGGGGCTCTGCCAGTGGACGGAGCCCGCGTCAGGCGGGTGCCCCGGCGGTCCGTGCGGTGGCCCGCTAGCCCATCTGTCCGCTGAGGGAGCGGCGGCTCCGAGGCCCGCATCGCGCTGCCCTCTCCACCCGCCCCCCGAACCTTGCCCGTTGGCTGCCCGCGTCATGCCAGGCGCTGCTCCCCTCTAGTGCCGCCCGGTCTGTTGCCCGCCTGCCCGAAGCCGCGCCCACTGCCCAGAGCCAGAGGGATGGTGGTAGTCACGGGGCGGGAGCCAGACAGCCGTCGCCCGGACGGTGCCATGTCCAGCTCCGACGCCGAAGACGACTTTCTGGAGCCGGCCACCCCGACAGCCACACAGGCGGGGCACGCGCTGCCCCTGCTGCCCCAAGAGGTACCAGGGTGGAAGAGGGGCGTGGGAGGGGGTGCAGGGTCAAAGCAGGTGCAGGGCGGAGCTGACCTTGGGATGTGAGCACCGCTGGGTTTGGAGGTCAAGGGTTGGGCTGCGGGGTGCTCCCCTGCCCGCCCACCCGCTCTTCCCCATAAAATGCACCAGCTGTGGCTTCCCTGCCCCAGCGGTCACCTGGCCCTGAACCCCCTTCTTCCAGTACTCACTACCTGTAAGGTTGATTTATTCCGTGGAAGGGGGACCTTGGAGCTCCAAGAGATGATAGTGCCTTCCAGAAAATCCAAGAGACCTTGGTGGTTACTCAGACCCAATCCCCAGCTGCCCTGAGAGTGGAGTAAGGGACTGTGCACAGGTAAGAAGCAGGCCAGTTGATAGATGTGCCCACACTCACCTGAAAATTCCTTGGCTTTCCTCCACTAGCTTCTGTGCTGTGACTTCCACTGGCCTTCGTGTGTATGACAGTATTGCATTAACATCTGAAATAACCATTAAGAGAAGGGGCACTGTAGGGCACAGAAGACAGAGGCCAGGAAGGAGGAGCTAAGGTAGTGCCAGATCTGGGTTCATGTGATGTGTGGACACAGAGGAGAATGGACAGAGCCCCAGAGGGGCGGAGCAGGGCTGCATGAGGCTTTTGGGAAGCAAGTGGTGTTATCTCGGGATTAGAAGTCCATACCTTTAACGACATGGGAGATTGAACAAAACTCTAGAAGTACTCTTTGCATTGGGGGTGAGGGGAGAAGCCATTAGAGAGATATTGGTACTGTTTTATTGTTCATTGTCATTGGGAAAATGATGTGCTTTGAAAGAAAGAGTACAGGACCCAGAGACGGTAGGTCAGGACTCCAGTGCCAGTTCCCCCCACAGATTACATTGCTCCCTGTAGATCTAACATTGTTTTTGAGTGCTTTTTCCTCTCTGCCTCAGTCCTTTTATGTCTGATATGGAACAAACTCTTGGATTGGTATAGGTATGAGAAATCCTTGGGAAAGGTTTAAAGAGCTCCAGAAGTATAAAGTATTATTATCTCAAAATAATACTTGAGTTCTTGGTATGCACCTAGACTAGTTTTAGAGGAGCTGTAGAATAAGCAGAAGGCATTTCCTGTCCTGTGGGTGCAGAAGGGTAACAGTGCATACATACGCGGCTCTGTAAACACCTGTCTAATTCATTATCATTCAGTGCATATTTGGGTCTTTACTGCAAGTCAGGCACTGCACAAGCCCCTGGGTGACTTTAATGTATACTTGCCCTACTTGACTCACAAAGGATTTGAAAGTGGAGGAAAAGGACTTACTAGATAAATATACATAGACGTTTACTGGAGCCAGAGAGATGTTGTAATATTGAAAAGTATGCACTGGGATGAAATTGTCAATTTGGGAGGAGAGTTGGAAAACTAAAGAGAACTGGCCTTCAGTCTTTCAAAATCACAATGAGTGAAAAGTATCAGAAAGGGGAAAGAACAGAAAAGGTTCCAATCATTTTAGGGAGAACCTAGAGCTTCGCAGGGCAAATCTATTCCATCATTCCTCATTCTTCACCTTGCCCTTGCCTCCAGAACCTTACTTAGCTGGACTGGAGACTAATCTCCCTTGACAGATTAAGAAGAAATTATTTAACAAACATCATGAGCCCTGCTGTGGGTGACCTCATGATTGCTGAACAAGATGTCCCTGCCCTCAGGAACTTTGGGATCTAGTAGGTCAGCTGACAGAAGAAAATAATTACCAATGTATTGTGTTAGGCTCTATATTAGAGGAGATAGCACAGTGGAGGGAGTGTTGAATTAACTCGCTTTTGGGAGTTTGCAAGGGGTAGTCGAGCAGGAAAGTTTGCAGAGTAGGGGAACTTGAATTGGAGCTCTTAGAATGAGTGGATGCCGCTAATCTATATGGCGCTTCGGTGTGAATTGGAGAAAGGACACGCATCTGGGCTAGCAAATCACTCCCACCCAGGCACCTGTGTGCAGTGAACAGTGTACACCACCCTATGGGCACTTGCATTTGCTAGGAGGGCAGAGAGGGTGGTGAGAGTATTTTGGACGGAGAAGACAGCATGAGCAAGGGCACAAAATGGGTAAATCCAGAAAGTGAAGGGAGGACAATGAAGGCTTTGAACTCCAGAGCACAGAAAGTAGGATTGGAGTGAAGAGACCTGACTTGGGAACTCTCAGGGGGAGGATGGATGGGACTTGGCAACTGGTGAGTGTGGGGAGAGGGGAGAGAGAGAAGAGGGTTTGGAAAGACTCCTGGGGCTTGGTTTTGGGTGACTGAGTGAACGGGGAGGCTTTAATCAGACCCAAGAAGTCTGCCAACAGAGCAGCCTGGCTTTCATTTTTCTTGCCTGGCTGAACATGCAGCTGTTTCTTTTCCAGTTTCCTGAGGTTGTTCCCCTTAACATTGGAGGAGCTCACTTCACCACACGCCTGTCTACCCTGCGGCGCTACGAAGACACCATGCTGGCGGCCATGTTCAGCGGGCGTCATTACATCCCCACTGACGCTGAGGGCCGGTACTTCATTGATCGGGATGGCACGCACTTTGGGTATGTTTCTCCCTCGTACAATCATCTTTGTAGTCCTAGCAAGTGAGTGGCCTGGGCTTAGGTATGGGGTTTTGGTATCATCCATAGTACCTAGAAGAGGCAATAACCTACTGACGGACTTTAATAAATGTGTCTATTAAATTGGATCAAAATTTTCAGTTTCTTTTCCAGAAGAGACAAGGACAGCTGGAGAAATCCCAGGTAACACACGCTGGCTGTATGTGATGAAACTGCTTCTATTCTACGTAGTTTGAGACTGTGCAGTCATCATCGGTGTGGAGAGGAATAGGGGTGGTGCAGTGGGAGAGTTCTAAACAACTTCTTGGAGAACACCCTCCGATCAAATCTGGGGCTCAGCACTGCTGTTAGGGAGGGACTGTTGTGTGCGGCTGTGGTTCCAAGAACTCTTCAAATAGTTTAAAACAAACAGGAAAGGTGAGGGAAGGGCCAACATAGGGTTGCCATCCTTTAATGTTGCGAAGATAAGCCTTAAAAGAACAACAACTAAAACATGGAAAGACAAGACTCACAAAAGATAGATAGCCTTTCCCAAGAAAAGATCTCCTTACACATAAATAATTTAAAGACTTTTTACTTCGATTTCCTTGTTTGTGAAATGAGAAATAATTATAGGCCTTTTAGGCCTGTTGTGTGGATCAAATAAAGTGCCTTGGTGTGACCCTGGCCAGGTCCTTTCAGAATATATGACTGAAGCTCTCTTTCCCCTCACTATAACTTTGGAGATGACTAAAGAATTAACATGGTCCTTGACCTTGAACAAAATGACCAGGAGGCAGAAACTTTCCAGTCACTACATCTCTGTGACGGGCTCCAACTAGGAATTCCCACGTTGGGAAAACGGTCACTTTTATCCCCAGAAAGGAGCCTCTGGTCAAATAATTTGCTTTGAAGCATCTGAGTTTCCCCATTGGGTTGTCAGCTGCCTCCAGTGCTGAGAAAACAAAGTGTCACAACCACTGCAGAGCTATAAAAAGGTTTTTTGTTCTAGGCTGTGCGGGGGAGGAAAGTGCTGGCCCCAGCTGGCAGCTCCCACAACACTGGTGATGGGCCTTGCCCTGGGGGGGTGTTTTTCAGAGCTCACCAAGGTTTGCTTAAGGTCCTAGGGGACCAGTTTTGGAAGGGGTTGTGGAGAGGGATAGGGTTTGGCTTTAAGCTGATGTACCCCCTTGCCCAGGTGGCAGAGCCAGGCTAGGGTGTGGGGCAGAAAGCAGGGTATTGGCATTTATCCTCAGACTGTTGGACTCCAGAGCCCTATGATTCATCGTCAGAAGGTGAAGTTGTTGAAAGATTTACACAAGTAAAGTGGGAAGTTGGGGCATTTGGTGGGGTAAATTTCCCTGCTGCTGTTGCTCACGTACCCCCAACACCCACCATGGAGGTTTCCTATTGTGCTCAATGAAGAGCGCTTTGGACCGCCGTCTGGACCACTGTGGCTGTGGACTTGGAGTCAGCCGTGTCTGCACCTGAGCAAGGATGTCCCTTAACCTCTTTGAGCCCCACTTTCCTCACTTATAAAATGGACATAAGATAGCACTTATTCCATAATATTATTGAAAAGATTCAGTGGGATAACACATAAATAGTAGCTGACAGAGATTAATACTGGGTAAGTGATAGCTGGTGTTTAGCATTATGGTCATAGACTTAACTATAGAGTAGCAGCTTAATCTTGGAGTTTATTCACACATCCTTACAGAAAAGACCTTCCCACCCTGGCTGGATAGCTCTATTGGCAGTGGTAGTCAACCTGGTCCCTACTGCCCACTAGTGGGCGTTCCAGCTTTCATGGTGGGCTGTAGCGGAGCATCCGAAGTATAAATAAAAGGATAGATTTAACTATAGTAAGTTGTCTTATAAAGATTTATTCAGCCAAACTTAGTGAAAATTTGACATAAAGTACTTGGTGAGTAATTATTATTATATGCTTTAACTTACTGTAATTCTGCTTTATACATTTTATAAAGTTACTTCCGTACTTTATAAATCACCATTATTGTGGAACCGGTGGGCGGTTAGAAAATTTTACTACTAACAGAGATACAAAAGTGGGCGGTAGGTATAAAAAGGTTGACTCCCCCTGGGTTAGATCATTGTCCCAAAGCGCAGAAGTTGCCAGTATGACTCCCGCTCACAGCGCATACAGGCACAGATGTTCCTGTCTCTCTCTCTCTCTCTCTCCTTCGCTCCCTAAAATTAATTTAAAAAAGAAAAAGAAAAGAAATTCCCTTCCCACACCTTCCATTGATGAGTCTGATTACTCTTAGCACTATAAAATCTGAAAAGAGAATTAAAGGAACTGAATTTTTATTTTAAGGAAATGTAATATATAGTTTTATTCAATCCTGGAACCAATTTATTCAGATGTTAGGTTTAGACTTTTGATCTTCTCCTTATAGCTACAGAATAATACTAATGGCAAGGATATGTAGATATGTAGCATTGCTAGTGGGAATGTACACTTTGTTAAACATGCACTACGACTGAACAATTGCACTTCTCATATTTACCCAAGAGAAATCAGTGCCTGCATTCATAGCAAGTCTTAAATAGGAATGTTCATCACAGCTTTAATCCTAAGAGCCCCAAACTGGAAACTCCTCAAATGTTCATCAACAGGAAAAGGAGTAAATAAATTATAGTAAATTTACCCATATGGTATGCTGCTTAGCCATAAAAAGCAACTAACTACTGTTATACACAACATAAATCTCAAAAAATATCAGGTCAAGGGAAAGGAGCCAGGCACAAAAGAGAACGTACTGTATGATTCTACTTTTATGAATTTCAAGAGAGGCAAAACTAATCATTGTTAGAAGCAGAAACAGAGTGGTTGTCTCTGTAGGACCGACTGGGACGAGGCACAAGGGAGCTTGAAGGAAACGGAAATGTGCTGTATCCTGAGCTCAGTGGTGGTTGTATAGGCATATTCACACTTAAACATTAATTGAGGCCCTGGCCAGCTGACAGCAATAGAACTGTCAGTGGGACATGTGGAAGTCCCGGGTTTGATTCCCTGTCAGGGTACACAGGAGAAGTGACCATCTGCTTTTCCACCACTCCCCCTCCTCTTTTATTTTCTCTCTCTCCTCCCCTCCCACAGCCATGGCTTGAATGGTTGGAACACTTTTGCCCCAGGTGCTGAGGATAGCTTCATGGACTCACCCCAGGTGCTGAAATAGCTTGGTTGCTGAGCAACGGAGCAGCAACCCCAGATGGACAGAGCATCTCCTCTGTAGGGGCTTGCCAGGTGGATCCCAATTGGGGTGCATGCGGGAGTCTGTCTCTGCCTCCCGCCTCTCACGTGATAAAAAAAAATTGAGTAGTACAATTAAGATTTATACACTTATTGAATATTAATTTGCCTCAATTAAAATATATGCAAGGGGGACAAAAGTAGGTTTACAGTTGTTCTTATGGAAAATAATACAATAATTAATAATACAAGAATAAACTGTTTTATGTACTCACAACTAAAAACTTAATTCTGCTCCATCCTGTGTGTTAAGAGGCTAGGAATATCTTTTCCATTTTTTCTATATATACCTAACATAATATATACCTATATATTCTTAATATGTAATATGCCTAATAATAATTATAATTATAATAATGATACTGCTAATAAGAACTATTAACTAGTAAGCCCCTTATTGAGGGCTTACTTTGTGCCAGTTATTGTCTAAGCACATTTTTTATTTAAGTGAGAGGAGGGGTGATAGACTCCCTCATGCACCCTGACCAGGATCCACCCAGCAACCCCATCCGGGTCCAGTACTCGAATCAACCGAGCTATCCTCAGTTCCTGAGGCCAACGCCTGGACCAGCCAAGCTATCCTCAGTACCCGGGGCTGGCTCTTGACCCAATCAAGCCACTAGATGTGAGAGGGGAAGAAAGAGGGAAGGGAGAGAGGAGAAGAGAAGCAGATAGTCTCTTCTTACGTGTGCCCTGACTGGGGATCGAACGTGGGATTTCTGCATGCCAGTGGATGCTCAGTTCGTTGAGCCAACTGGCCAGGGCCTAAGCACGTTTTATATACTAACTCGTTTACGTAATCTTCATAGTATAATGAAGTAGTTTTCTTATTTCCCCCCGTTTTAATGATGAGAAAATTGAGGCACAGAAAGCTTAAGTTCACGTACTCAAGGTTACACAGCTGGCAGTCTGGTTCCAGATTCTGTGCTCTAACCACTCTGTGCTCAAACCCATTCGCTCCTTCTCACCAGCCCTCCTTCCTTCCTGCTCAGAGATGTGCTGAACTTCCTGCGCTCTGGGGACTTGCCACCCCGGGAACGTGTGCGGGCTGTGTACAAGGAGGCCCAGTACTACGCCATCGGGCCTCTCTTGGAGCAGCTGGAGAACATGCAGCCGCTGAAGGGGGAGAAAGTGCGCCAGGCGTTTCTGGGACTCATGCCCTACTACAAAGGTGAGGGCTGAACTGCCAGGACAGGCAGGTTGTGGGGACGAGGGCTGCGAGGCATCTGTCAGCGCCAGGCTCCTTCGGAGCAGTGGGTCCAAGGTTCACATGTATTACTCAGGATGGGAGAGAATCCCACTCCCTTTCTGCTCGTCCCTCCTGGTCACACTGGGAAGATACAGGTTAAGGAAGGTCCACCTTCCTTGTGATAGTTACCAAATCACATTTCAAAAGGACAGTCCTCATCCCATCCCTTTGGTTTCCTTTTGCAGTGAAGAACCCTGATCCCTTTTAAGTTTGTATCCTGCATAGGCCCACAGAGCCCCTTCCCCTCGGGAATCTGTCTCTTCCCTCTTGGATCCTGCCATCCCTGGGACGCTCTCTGCCCTTCCACTGCCTCGCCCCACTCCCCACTCCCACTTCCAACCCCCATCACAGTGATAGCTGCTGTATTCACCCCATAGACCACTTGGAGCGGATTGTGGAGATTGCCCGGCTGCGTGCAGTCCAGCGGAAGGCCCGCTTTGCCAAGCTCAAGGTCTGTGTCTTCAAGGAAGAGATGCCTATCACCCCGTACGAGTGTCCACTTCTCAACTCTCTGCGCTTTGAGCGGAGTGAGAGTGATGGGCAGCTATTTGAGCACCACTGTGAAGTGGATGTGTCTTTTGGGCCCTGGGAGGCTGTGGCTGATGTTTATGACCTGTTGCACTGCCTGGTCACAGACCTCTCAGCCCAGGGCCTCGTCGTGGACCACCAGTGCATTGGGGTGTGCGACAAACACCTCATCAACCACTACTACTGCAAGCGCCCCATCTATGAGTTCAAGATCACATGGTGGTGAGTAGTCCTGGTAGGGAATAGAGTCCCTTCAGGGAGGATGCCCATTCCCCTAGAGGCTCTGAGAGTCAGATCCCTAGAAGGGCTGCTGACTGCCCCAGACCTGCTGAGGTGAGGACCGAGTCCGGAGGCACAGTTCCCAGTGGACGGAGGTGCAGCTGTAGTCTCTCCTGCTGTTCCCTAGGGTCAGCCTCAGGGCTTGTGGCCCATGGGGACTTGGTACCCGCACTCACCTGGCCTTTCCTCCAGGCACAGTAGTCTTTCCCTAAGGCCAATGGGGTCTGGCTAGCTAGGGTGTGGCCAGGAAGTCCAGAGAAGTTTTGTCACTTTTTTTACTTTGCTAAAGAGTTTCTGCCCTTTTTAGAGCCGTTACCAAAATAACACATAGGCATAATCACTTCCTCTACCGTGTTTGGGTAGTCCCTCCTTATGTTTGTGTCCAGGTGAACATAGAGCCTGGTAGGGGGTTATCCAGGCTGCCACTTCATAGTCCCTGGCTGAAGAGGGAGCACCCTGTCTCCCACTTCCCCCAGGAATAGTCACATGCTTTGTTTTAGATGTCAAAACTCTATTCTTCCCCAAACCTATTCTTTACCGCTTTTTGGAGATGTAACCATAGTTGCCGAAACCATGCACCAGGTTGGCCTTAGAAAAGCACAATGTTTACAGCCCTGCTTTGGGCCTTGGCTTCTCTTCTCCTCCACCAACCCTCCCTGCTTGAAGGGCTGTCTCCTCACAGGGCTGGAGTGTAAGTTTCAGAGGCACCTTTTGAAGATTCCCTAAGTCAAGCAGGCAAGATGTCTACATCTGTTATCTTTGAGATGTAACATCCTTTCTGGAAGCTCAGAACATCTCATTAGCTGCCATTTCATCTGTCAGGATCCAGTTTGTTGTGAACCTCCTTAATAGGAACCCTCTCTTTCTTTTCTGCCCTACCCTCTCTTTTAAAAAAAAATAAAAAAACTTTCTTTTTATTTTCAATTTGAGTTGACATACAATATTGTATTAGTCTCAGGTGTACAGCACAGTGGTTAGACAGTTACCTACCTTACAAAGTACCCATCTGAAGCCACACCGTTATTACAAATATTATTGATGTATGTGCCCTGTGCTCTACTTTCCATCCCATGACTATTTTTTTTTAATTTATTTTTTTCAATAGTATTTTGTATTAGTTTCAGCAGCATAGTGGAACCCCCTCTCTTTCTTCAGATTTTATTTATTGATTTTAGAGAGAGGAGAGAGAGAAAAGTGGGGTAGTAGCGGGAAGCATCCGCTCGCAGTAGTTGCTTCTTGTATGTGCCTTGACCGGGCAAGCCCAGGGTTTCGAACCAGCGACCGTAGCACTCGAGGTCAATCCGCTATGCCACTACAGGTCAGGCAGAGCCTCTGCTTTTTAAAACCTTGCTTTATTCCACTAACATTCTCCTTCTAGGAGAGCATCTGTTCTGGAAAAGTAAAGGAAGGGCTGGGTAAGAGGCACAGCTATCCCAAGAGCTGTAGGAAGACACGTTCCATTCCCCAATTTCAGAGAGAGAAAGAGACCCACAAGGTTGTGCCCTACTCATTTCCTTCTCGCGCTGTGTGCAGCCTCTAGCAAGGGATGGGCGTGCGTCTCCTGAAGGAAGCCTGCAGCGGCAGCGGTGTGGAATGTAGCATCTGTGCTGCAGTGATGTACACCCAGTTGTGCTAGCCTATTTCCAGGTATTCTTGTAAGGAGATTTTTTTTTTAATATGTGAAAAGCTGGTGTGGACCTCACTGGTCTCAGTCTTACAAGACCATATTGGTGAGGTAGAGCCAGAGAGCCGAGAATGTCCGCATCCTTCTGAGGAAGAGCCGGCCAAGCCCAGGTACTTTGGCTGAATTCCTTCTTGGGGCAGTGACCTCCTGGGAACACAGATTCTTGTATGGTGTTCTTTTACGAGAGGAGCAGAGATTCAGATGGAGATCTAAGAGGACAGTATAGTCAAGTCATGCTGGTTCCGAGATATGTGTTCTCTCTAGTGTTCTCACCCATAATGCATCGTCCCTTTTCTGGAGCTGATGTCCCTGCTTGGAGCTTAGTCCAGCCACACGGCTCTTGCCTTGTTCTAACAGTAAAGTCTTCATATCAGTTGTTCTGATTGGTGTTACTACCTAATACAAGTTCATTTCTTGACAGATTATGAGGCAGGGTATTTAGGAAGAAGTCAGTGTGGGTAGTGAGCAGATAATTAGGCCCATTGCTTTCAATAATCTAGCCTTGACCCCCTTTCCCACGCCCAGCCCAGCACATCACATCACATCACAGTGCTTGGTCATTTAGAGTCTGTACATGCGAGACCGGGAGTGGCTGGCACACTCAAACGCAGGTTTGCTCAATGACAGGTCCTGGAAGACTTGCGTGGCTACAGGGATGCTGTGCCTGTGCCCCTCGCTGAGACTCTGTCCCCTGTTTCTCTGTCCCCGTGATGTCCTCAAGGTGGCGTGCTCTGTACCACTGTGGGGACACAAGGTTCTAGGCCAGTAGACCAGGAAGCGCAGGGACACTGGCATCCAGCTTAGAGCCCTTTCTCAGTGGGGGAAAAGGATCCAGCGGCCCAGTTTGGCCATTCTCTGATAGAAGCCAAGTCCAGTCTGAACAGTGCTTTTGGATGTGATGGCCTGTGGTAATGGCCTCCAAATAAAATTTGTCTGATAAAGTGACTTCTCCCAGTTGAATCCCTTTTTAACTCTTAAGTGGCCAGACCCAGAGCATAAGGATTGGTCAGGAAGGAAAATTCCAACGGAAGAATGCTTCTCCCTGATTGAAAGCAAGTATATTTTTATAGAACTCTTGTGCATAACGTCAATAAATGCCTGTCATCCTGACAAGGGACTAGATTCATCCTGCCATGGGACAGGCCAGTGGTCATTGACGGGTCCAAGTGTCTGCCTTTGGGGCTTCCCTTTTGACTTTGGGCACCTTTTCTCTGGGGTGCTGTGCTCACTGGTTGGGAAGGTGAAAATTTTAGGAGATAGGACTGTATGGTGCATTGCTAACTATAACAAAGTTCACCGAAAATGAAAAACTTAATGACAACAAAAAGGACAAACAAAAGCACAATGAAACACATTACATCATCCCAGTGGAGGAATTCTTTGAGTAACACTCTAAATATGTAGAAGCAATAGAGGAATCCACACCATTCTTATTCTACCTCTGGTTAGTGCACCAGGCTGCCAGAGCTTATAGTTCAGAGAGCAGGCAGGTGTGCTCTGAACGCGCGCGTCTACTGTATTTCTCATTGGAGTTTAGGATATTCTGGGACCTATCTGAGCCTTGTGTCCCAGGCTAAGCAGGTATTAGAATCTTCCTGGTCAGGGTTGCTCATTGGAGGACTACGAAATTGACATATGCAAACCACAGTGTGGGCGGAGCCTCAGTGTGTGATCTTGGTTTAAGCTGGCCCCTGAAGAGGTTCAGATTCACAGCAACAGAACAAAAACTACTCACACTGGGCATTTCGATCCCAACTAGAATTTCAGATATCACCCTTCTACATACCTTCTGTCTGTATTTGATTCTGATACAAGTGATTAAGCTTTGTTGGGTACCATTTTGCTGGGGCTCTTTTATGAAGGTGGTGCGTGCCTCGTGATTCTTAAAAGAGGGAGGCTTTATTCATCAGAAGCCGGAGTATTGGGAACTGGTATGGGAGAAGCACTTTCTGGAATTCTGGAAGAAACATATATGTATACCTATGTTAATTGGAGGGAAAGTGGGTTGGCAGGGGGTTGGAGGAGGTGGGAACAATGGGTGTAGTAGCAGGCAGTTGCCAGAAATGTGGGAGGCCACCCGGGTTCATTGTCTTCTGTATGGTGTTGGGTTTGTGTACACAGTAAAACATTTCCTGTGTTCTTTTATGACTTGTCTGTGAGCACTTTGGTGCATGGAGCCTCAGTACCCTCACATGGCATTAAAGTCAACAATTAGAACCTGGGTGCTGTGCCTTTCTTTTTTAGACACTTAACCTCATCCATCCTCGGCCCCTCACTTTTCCAGCAAATACGTTTTGATTTCTCCTTAAAATGTGGTATGATTAAGGATGCCACACTTAATAGGCTCTTCCCTGAGATTAGCAGATGAACTTCTGCCCTGACTTGAAATTAAAGAGGGATGGGCCCATGAAGGTCTGTAATTGCTCTAGCCTTGCCTCTGTTTCAGGTGGGTGTGTGCCCACCTCACCTAGGCAGACAGCTCTGCCATCTTCTGTTGAGAGGTCGCCAGGGGGAGAGGATAGCACCATTGCACAGTCACTGTCTAGCTCACAGCTGTGTCAGGTCGCCTTTCTCCAAGGGGAAATAAGTGACTAGAGTATATGTGAGCCTCAGTGCTTAAGACCCTTCCGTGAGGAAAATGGGTGTAAGTTGCCCTTCCTCTGAAAGCAGAGTTTTGATATTTCCTAGCTATTGAGTGTCCTCATCAACATGCCCCTTAAAGTGACTTCATGGATTAACCCGGAAAGGTGAGTTCTGAAGTGCTGGGTAGCTATGCCACCTCCAACTGCTTAAACTAAAATCTCTAATTATTCTAACTTTTAAACAAAAAATACTGCATCATCTGTGCCAAATGTATTCCTGACCTAATTATTGTGCAACACTCACAAAGTAATAATACACTAATAATATCTTATGGCCCTGACAGGTTGGCTCAGCGGATAGAGTATCGCCTGGCATATGAACATCCCTGGTTTGATTCCCAGTCAGGCACACAGGAGAAATGACCATCTGCTTCTCTCCCCTGCCTACTCCCCCTTCTCTCTCTCTTTCCCTTCCTCAGCCAGTGGTTTGAATGGTTTGAGCTTCAGCCCAGGCGCTGAAGATAGCTTGGTTGATTCAGGGGTCGGCCTCAGGCACTAAAAATAGCTCAGATTCGAGCATCATCCCCAGATGGGGGTTGCCACATGGATCCCGGTTGGGGCCCATGTGGGAGTCTGTCTCATTATCTCCCCACCTCTCACTTAAAATATTAATAATAATAACATCTTACAACTTAGAAACTGAAGCTTGTCGAGGTGTAATTTCCCCAAGGGCGCATAACTAGAAAGTGCCAGAGTCAGGATTCCAGCCCCGACCCCTTTTCTGAAATCCTCATGGGTGTTTCAGAGCAGAGCTCTCCCTTCCACTTGGCAGCTCAGGGTCCCACCTCTGAGGCTCAGGGCTTCACTCTGCCTAACCTGTAAAGATTTAATAAGCTAGTACTCTAGACCAGTGGTTTTCAACCTTTTTACACTTGAGGACTGATAAAAATAAAATTATTTCAGGGACTGCTAAGGCAGAAATCACTCTAAGCCGAGCATAAGCAAATTCGACAAGTCATTGGGTTTATAATCTTCATACAACATCAAGGTGGTTAACTCTTTCATGGACAGGCACAAAGTTCCCAGTGGACCAGCAATGGTCTGTGGACCGGTGATTGAAAACCGCTGCTCTAGACCCAATGATTATAGACTCTCTAATCTTCATACAACATCAGGGTGGTTAACTCTTTCATGGACCAACATGAATTTCTGGTGAAGCAGACGAGAGGTTGAAAAAGCACTGCTCTAGACAGATTAGAAAGACTGCCTTAGATGTGTGGGTCTTCAATAGCCCTGAACATTCAGGAGGTACATGGGGCCCTAATATCCACTAGATGGTGAAGGGCCCCACTCATGGGACAGTGAGTGGAGTGTGACTTAACAAGTGATTAATGACTCCCTGGCTTGACACAGTGTGGTGGGATAATCCAGGACAGCCTGAATTAATCAGAGACTCGTGCAGCCTACATGTCTAACCACACAGATGTGCTGTGCAGCTTGACCGTGTGGGGAGGTATACCCAGGGTCATGGCTCCTTCAGGGACCCCTGGTGTCAAAAGAATAATTGAACATGAGACTCTAGTTTAGCTCAGGAGATGTGTGCCTGGATGGGGCTCCTGGCCCTTGGACTCCAGGTCTCTATTTTGCCTGTGTCCTTTGTCATCATTTTGAAGATGGCTTTACTTGCTTTTCATTTTGATTTGTGTAACTTACAGCTGATTTCTTTAGCTTTTATTTACTTACCTTTAACCTTCTGTCCTTTGACTCCTTATGGTTTTGTTTCTCCTATCATGTACCTTAACTTTCTCTATTTGTAAATATGATTTTAAACTTTATTTCTTTTTTTTTACAGTCAGAGCTTATGTTTCTACTTTATTTTTAATTTTTCAATTATAGTTGCCATTCAGTATTATATTAGTTTCAGATATACAACAGTAGTTAAGCATTTATATAACTTATAAGGTGATCCCCTAATAAGTCTTTCACCCATCTGATACCATTATTATATTATTGACTATATTTCCTAAACTGTACTTTACATCCCTGTGACTGTTTGGTAGCTACCAATCTGTACTTCTTAATTCCTTCCACTTTTTTACCCACCCCCGCAATCCCCTCCCCCAAATCCCCTCCCATCTGGTTACCATCAGTTTGTTCCCTGTATCTATGAATTTGTTTCTGATTTGTTTGTTCATTTATTTTCTTTCCTTAAGTAAAGTACATGTATGTATAGGATGCTAATGAAGGTAGTTCTTGTTCCGAGCAAGAGTAATTATGTGCTTCCCTCTGCCCCTAGTCATGTCTACAGTGACCTTAGCAGCTGTGAACATTAGGTACTTTATATTTTCCTTTAGAAAAATATCTTTTAAAATCTAAATACAAGGAAAAACTGATAGCGTTATTATCACAGTTATAGATCTGGGTTATCTACTAAAGGGAGCCAAACTTTAACCTCTGCCTCCAACACAACCCCTCACCCCCTACACAAAATAACAGTAAATACAGCCTTAGGGACAGGGCAGTTCCACTTTTGAACTGCTAAGGACTTCTTCCCTAACGTACTTGGCATGATCAGAAATCCTGGGATTTCACCTCCTCCAACCACAAACACCAAGTGGAAGAAGGACTGTTGTGCACCAGGAAAAAAATCCAACACAGCTGGGAGGAAGACATTCAATTGAAACATCTTGAACCTTCCAGAAGCACTTCATAAAAGGAGCTTGTAATGAGATTATGATGCACATTTTCCATCCTACTGTCATCTCAGTAGCAACCTGATTCATCCTTCTACAAACTCTGACTTTTTAAAAAATTTTTACTTATTAATTTTTAGAGAGAGAGAAAGAGAAATATTTATTAGTTGTTCCACCCATTCATGCCATCATTAGTTGATTCTTGTATGTGCCATAACCTGGGATCAAACCCGCAACCTTGGCATGGTGTAACCAGCTGAGCTACCGTGCTAGGACCAGCAAACCGTAACTTTTGGAGGATTCTCCTAATGTATTACAGATCCTGATGTTTTCCTGTATCACGGGATCTCAAGAGATGGCCTGGCTCTGGTAGATCTTTGAAATAGGTGTACCCATACTTCTCTCTGTTATTACTAAAATCAAGAAATAGAACCCCAGTGTACAACAAAAATTAGAGCTTGACCTTCATTAGAAGAAATTTATAAGTTAGGTTGAATCTTTTTTTAAAAAATTTTATTTTATTGATTTTTTATTTTATTTTTTACAGGGACAGAGGGAGAGAGAGAGGGATAGGGAGAGACAGACAGGAACAGAGAGAGATGAGAAGCATCAGTCATCAGTTTTTTGTTGCGACACCTTAGTTGTTCATTGATTGCTTTCTCATATGTGCCTTGACCGCGGGCCTTCAGCAGACCGAGCCACCCCTTGCTGGAGCCAGTGACCTTGGGTCCAAGCTGGCGAGCTTTTGCTCAAGCCAGATGGGCCCGCGCTCAAGCTGGCGACCTCGGGGTTTCGAACCTGGGTCCTCCGCATCCCAGTCCGACGTTCCATGCACTGCACCACTGCCTGGTCAGGCTTAGGTTGAATCTTATACATTTGTTTGTGGTTTTTGTGGGGTTTTTTTTTGACAGAGACAGTCAGAGAGAGGGATAGATAGGGACAGACAGACAGGAAGTGAAAGAGATGAGAAGCATCAGTTCTTTGTTGTGGCACCTTAGTTGTTCATACCTTTGTTATTTTTATAAAGGAAATGGGATAGTGCCATGAGTTGGCTTAAGTGTATATCAAGGTCTACAGATGCCTTTATTAGTGTGTTCTCCACGTTACATCCTGACCACCAGCTATACCGTGGCTTAGTGTATCTGCCTAGGGGCCCATCTCTGTGTGCACGTTCGGGCGCTTATTTCTCTCCTCTCACCTTGTCAATCCCACCTTTCCCCTCTGCTCCTGACTGTCCTGTCTTTGGCATTTTATTGCTGGTTGGCCACTTCTGGCCATACCTCATTGGCATCCGGTAGCCAGCTATGGCAGTGATGCTGCCCAGGGCTGCTCTCTTCTCAGGCAGGTAAGTGCCTTTTGAACTGAGGCCCGTGACTTTCCAGTTCAGCTAGGATTTGGAAAGCATTTTTAGCCCCCTCTCTAAGCTCTGTATCCATGTCCACAGCAGCAGCAGAAGATGCCCACAGGACCGCACTGAGCAGACAAGTTAACTTCACCCTCCTCTACCCCAGGAGGGAAGAATCAAAATATTTTACCAAGAGTTCACCAAGAGCTGCCTAACAAAAATATGAAATTCCCTGGTGAGCTGACCACACCACTATTAGCTAAAATGAGGGTGGCATTATTTACTTGGCATTCCCATAAATCAAGGCAGAATGTATCTGCCTCCAGGCATATTCAGGGAGTGTTCCACACAATTGCTTAATATTATTCCTCAAAGTGCAGCTGTGTTTGGAAGCTCTTTTTGGTCCAGAGAGTCAGAAAATTGAGGAATCCCCTCTGCAGTCACTGGAGGACTATTCTCCCACTGCCATTAGCTGGGCCTTTGGCCCAGAGGACTCCACTGGGGTGGGGTTTGCTACCTGATTTCGAGCCTGTTAGTTAGTCCCTTCCCTGACGGGATGGCAATCCCGACCCCTCTGTGGCAGCAGCACCCACCGGATAACCGGAATTTGTGGATTAAGAGCAGAAGTAGAATTTTCAGATAAGTACAATCAAGGTATCTGCATGAAACAAAAGTGTTTCTTAGGGGGAAGGCTTTCCAAGTTAATCAACTGTGCCCCAGGATTCGGGGGGCTTATAGGCAAAACAGGTCATTCTCTCACGGCCCTCAGCTTCCTCACTTGACCATTCTCTTTTTAGGAAGTGGGTTCCCCTGATCCTTGCTAAGGATCCAGCACTCCAATAGCCAAAACCCCCGTACGTCTTTTCTCTGGTCCTGGTCTTAGACCAGCAAGGCACACTTCAACACCTTGGTGGAGGTCTGAATGAAGCAGCGCATAGGCAGTGTCTGTCCTGTTGCTACATCTTCATGACCCTGGTATTGGCCAAGGTCAACAATCCTTGTAGGTGTAAGAGCTACATTATCAACAGACTGAAGGTCTGGAGGCACCATTTGGAAGAACCTCTCAGGGATATCTGTTTACAACAGCCTGGAGCAGTTATGGTGAACTGGAAGCTTGGTCCACATAGTGAGGACTGGCTATGTTTTTTAAACATTTTGGCTTCAGAGGATGCTCCATACATATGAAAAACCCCAAGAAGCCAGCAAAGGAGTTGCAACTCTGGTTGTAGCTGACTGAGAAAAGCCATTGCAAACCGTAGGTAGGTACCTATGTGCTACAGAGGTCAGCCACAACCCAGAGCCTCCCAAAGTGGATATGAAAAGGAGTTATATCCACTCACTATGTCTGATTGGTGTGTCAGGAGAGGAAACTGTGCCCCTGAACCCCCTATTGCCATCCCACATGCCTCCTCACCCATTCCAAATGGAAAATGACATAGAGACTTCTTGAGACTTTACATCCAACATATTAATCTATACTGTCTCTTTGGGTGGTTGTGCCTGAATTGCATTTGGAGTGGTTTATATTAGGAGAATATAACACATTAATTTTGAATAATTTATATCTTTAATATAAGTAATTATAATAGCATTGTCGTAATGAGAAATTGGCTAATAAAAAGTAACGATAACTAAAAAGAATACAGGAGTAGCACTTATAAGTGAAAGGCAGAAGCCGCAGGCCGACATATAAGTGAAAGGAGGAAACTGTGGGCCAAGCCGAAAACACAAGGCTAGTGTGTTCCAAAAAGGAAAGTTAATTAAAAAATGCCTGGATGCAAGTGGGCTGAGACCAGCAAAGGGTGTTAGCCCGAGAGTTAGATATAGGGGTTGCTGGAGGCATTTGCTGGCATGTGGTTGCCTGCACCTGGACATGCTCAGATTACCATAGCAGGGTTTGTGGCCTTGGTCACTGAGTTGATGATGAGCGGGAGGAGGGGGAGTCAGCTGCAGAAACATCTCCTTCGTAAGTTTTTTGTTTTTTTTCCCTGATGTAGCACAGGCCTAATCAGCACGGTCCTATCTTAATGCCCTTGGTAAATTTTGAAGACAGCTAAGAGGTCAGGAATCTCCCAGGAACAGCTGGGTCTTGGGATCCCTAGACCTGTAGCTAGGCTTTTACAAACAACCATTGTGATTTAAACTTCCCTAATTGTCAGGTCCCTCCACAATGTAAGCTTTCCCTGACATTTTTGCAAAGGTAAACTTTTTGCTACATTTCAACATGGAGGCCAAGAAGCCATTAAGAGAGACAAAAGCAAGCAAATTAACTACAACCTCACAGTGGGGGTGGAGGTGGGGGGGGAGAATGTTCCGTTTTTTAGCACTAGTGGGAAGTTGGGTGAGGGGAATTTGAGTTTTAAAGGGGCTCTGGATTTAAAGGAGCCCTGAACCTAAACCTAAGATAAGAAGCAGCCACTACTCTGAGGGCTGAGACAGAGGATCTCAACAAGAACCCCCAGAGCTGATATTCAGATTTTCTTGGAGAGGGCATGACCATGACTCCCTGAATGACAGAGAAGTCTCTGGGGTGCTAGAAGTCCACCCTGTAGGGTGCTGGGGAAATCTATTCATGGGAGATGTCTTGCCAGAGGCACTGTTCCTACCAAACAACCCCAGGAGAGTGCTGGGGAAAGCTGTTGGCCTCTCTGTGCTCCTGACCAGCATGCACTGCAGGAGTGGGTGCTGGAGCAGCTGTATGTGCTGTGAGCGTGCACACCAGAAACAAAAGGAAAATTGTATGCTGTGAGCAAACACACCGGCCAAAAAGGAAAATATCTTCCCTCTTACAATGTTTCACCAATGTCCTTTACTAACAAAGCTTAATATTACACTAATTGGCAAAGGAAAAGTTTTTAAAGGGCCCAACCCAACTTTTTGCAGAGACAATGATGAATAGGAAGCAAAGAGGCCACCAACAACTGGCACAGCGTCTATATGCTGATGACTCCCAAATTATACTCCTGCCCAGGCTTCTTTCCTCAGCCTCGAATTATACATCCAATAACCTGCTCAATACTGCTACTTAAATACCTATTATCAAAATATCTACAGTGGTACCTTGAGATACGAACAGACCAATAATTTTTTTTTTTTTAAATTCCGAGATACAAGTAGTGATTTGGGAAGCTGCCATTAGTTGGCGCGTTGCTGCAAGGATCCAGTATCGGCAGTTTGATATACAAGTTGACTGACTTACGAGCTTGATTACAAAACGAATTAAATTCATATCTCAAGGTTCTACTGTATACTTAATACTTCTGAGTGGAATTCCTTATTTCCCCTCCCCACCCCAAATATCTTCCTCATTTAGTCTTCTCTGTCTCAGAAGATGACACCAAAAATCTGAGCATCATCTTGGATGCCCCTCCTTACCTCACCTTTTACTTGCCATTCATCACCAAATAGTTGAATTCATCTTCAAGATATATCTTGAAAACATTCACAAATTTACTTGTCCAAATCACCATCTTCCTTCACCCTGCAGTATACAAAAACCTCTTGCTTAATTTATTCTGATTAACCCCTCTAGCCTGTTCTTGAGAATAGTCTTTTGAAAGCATGGATTGGTCCTGAAATATGCCTACTTAAAACCCTTTGCTTTTAGACTAAAATTGAAAAGACTTACCATGGCCCTGGCCAGGTATCTCAGCTAGTTAGAGTGTCATCCCAATACACCAAGGTTGTGGGTTTGATCCCCAGTTAGGGCATATAAAAAAAAAAATCAACCAATGAATGCATAAAGTGGAACAACAAATCAGTGTTTGTGTTCTCTTAATTTCTCTCCCTCTCCCCCTTCTTCTTTCTAAAATAAATTTTTATAAAAAGCTAATTGTGAAAAGACCATGGTTGGTATGGTTCCTATGTACCTCTTCACCTCAGCATACCACCCTACTTCTTGTTTTCCCATCTTCTACCCTGGCCTTCTTTCTGTTCCTGCCTCAGATTTTTGTGATTGACATTCCCTCTGCCTGGAATGACTTTTCTCCAGCCTTTCTCATTCACGGCTGGCTCATTTTCTTATTTTTGTTCCAGCTTAAATGTCACATTCTCAGTGGTGCCTTGTCCATGTCATATGAAGTACATTCCCATTACTGTCTATCATCACCCTATTTCCTTTGAGTTTTTTCTCCCAATAGTTTTGCTTATGTCTATTTCTTTTTAAATAAACTCCCAGAGGGCAGAGATTTTGTCTCTATTGTTTACAACTATATCTCTGGAAAAGATGTGCTTATGCAAGGTCTATTAAATGATCTGTCCAGTATATGGATGGGAGACCTCATAGGGCATCTTAGTATTACTATGCCCTGTGATTGTGATTAAAGTCAGTGGAAAACCACAACAACCCAATTCAGGCAGGATCACCCCCCACCAGGTAAAGAGATTAAATATGGAGACTTAGTATAATTTAAGGAGCTGCATATGGGTATGAAATTGATAAAGAGTAATTGTGATGTTTAATTTTGTGCCAACTTGGTTGGGCCATAGTTCTTAGATACTTGGTCAAACACTATTCTGGATGTTTCTGTAACAGAGTTTTTAGATGAGATTTACATTCAAATCAGTGGCCTTTGAGTCAAGCTGGGTTACCCTTTATAATATGGGTGGACCTTATCCAATCAGTTAAAGGCCTACATAGAACAAACAGCTGACTTCTCCGAAGCAGGAGGAATTCTGAGAGCAGATTGCCTTCAGACTTCATCTGCAACCCCGGCTCTTTTCTGGTTCACCAGAAGCCTAGATTGCCTTGGAACTGCAACTCTCCTGAGCCTGCTGGCCTCCCTCATCAGACTGTGCACTCATCAGGCTTCCCAAATCACATAACCAATTCTTTATTAAAAATTATCTTCTTATATATACTATCTCTACTTATCCTAGAATCAATCTTTCTCTCTCTATATATATTAGAGATTTATTTGCATCCTAGGAAAATATATATCTGTAATGAAGTCCAAAGGTAACATACATATTTTGTCCCCTTAAAATTCTCATTTAACAGTATCTGTTGGAGATGTGTCCATTTTAGTACATATAGAGCTGCCCTTCTCCCCTTTTAAATTTGATACTATTCCATTAAAATATGTTCCATGAATGTTTAAAAAGAATTTCTGCTGTTTTATGAGATATACTGTAAATGCCTCTATCAACAGATTAATAAGCCTTTCCCACATTTAGGTAAACACAGTTCTCAACTTTCTTGTTCTTGAAAAAATAAAGACTACTTGGAAACTTAAAAAAAAAAAAAAGTAAGAGGGAGATCTTGGGTTTACCTGATTAATTTTATCAGTTTTTATAGATTTGGGTTATGGTTGCCCACAATATGGTTTCAGCAAGAGAGAATGTACTCCTTTGCTTATTTGAATAATCTGTTTTCCCTGTTTTTGATCTTTTGGAAAATGGCTTAAATTATGTGGTTCTTAAATTGTTTCTTGGGAATTTTGTTACGTGATAAGCCCTCTGCCATACCTTTTCATGGTCTCCCTGAGGCTCTCCCGTGGGTTGCCTTATTAATAATCCTTGATCCATGCGGCAGAGAGCTAGAGAGAATCACTTTCCTGAAAGCTAGAGAAGTCCTGGGAAGAATGTATGGTCATACCTGATGTGTTGTTGTGGTCGGGAATGGCAGACCTCAACACGCCTACTCTTGGAGCCACGGGATAGGGTCATCTATGGTAAACTAATGTGGACTAATAATGTAGAAAGGTGAAATTCTCCAAAGAGAAGCTAGCTAAGCAAAAAAACACATATACTCAACTAGTCTTACAAAACTATGCTCTTTCCCTGTCCCATAGGGACCTCTGTTTACGCTGGCAAACATTAGTCATAGCTACATTATATGAGTTCAGCATAGATCCCTGGCTGTTGATGGTTTCTCAAAGTCTTGCAGAATGCAAAAATAAGAAAAAAACCAATTCCTTCTGTGGGGTAAAGGAGCAAAAAGGGGAGAGGATCAATTTTAATGGCTTTTCTTTTAAAAATATATATTAAATGATTTGGTGTAGTTTTTTAAAATTAATTACTTTTTAGAGGGAAGGGGGAGAGAGAAAGAGAAACATGAGTTTGTTGTTCCAGTTTTTTTTTTTTTTTTTTACAGGGACAGAGAGTCAGAGAGAGGGACAGACAGACAGGAATGGAGAGAGATGAGAAGCATCAATCATTAGTTTTTCGTTGCTGTTGCGACACCATAGTTGTTCATTGATTGCTTTCTCACATGTGCCTTGACCGCGGGCCTTCAGCAGATCGAGCAACCCCTTGCTGGAGGCAGCGACCTTGGGTCCAAGCTGGCGAGCTTTTTGCTCAAGCCAGATGGGCCCACGCTCAAGCTGGAGACCTCAGGGTTTTGAACCTGGATCCTCCGCATCCCAGTCCGACGCTCTATCCACTGCACCACCGCCTGGTCAGGCTAAGAGATGAAATTTTGAAGAAAAACAAGATATTTACATAGTCTCAAAGTATTCCTGTAAAAATTACTAATTAATTACAAAGGTAAAAATAGTAACTTTACAGTGGTGACACCTGAGACTCAAATTTAATCATGTAACCAAAATCAACATGAGCCAAAATGGGAAAAACCATCATGTGCACCACCTACCTTGCCCTGAGAGGGACACATTACTTATGTGATTTTTAGAGGTCATAAATGGATAAGCTTATCTCATCATGAGAAAAACATCAGACAAAACAAAAATAAAGGACATTTTTTATGACTATCTTATACTTTTCAAAAATGTCAAGATCATTAAAGACAAATTAGCCCCGGCCAACTGGTTCAGTAGATAGAGCATCAGGCAGGCATGTGGACTTCCTGGGTTCAATTCCTGGTCAGGGCACACAAAGAAGTAACCATCTGTCTCTCTCCTTCCCTTTCCATCTTCTCTTCCTCTTCCCCTCCTGCAGCCAGTAGCTCAGTTGGTTTAAGTGTTGGCCCAGGGTGCTGAAGCTAGCTCGGTCGGTACAACTGTCAGTCTCAGGCACTAAAAAGAGCTCGATTGATTTGAACTTTGGCCTCAGACGGGCTGCTGGGTGGGTGCCGGTGGGGGCACATGCAGTAGTCTGCATCACTGTCTCCCCTTCTCTCACTTAAAAAAAGAAAACAAAGATAAATTAAAATGGAAGAACTGCCTGACCTGTGGTGTGCTTTATCCAAGTGTTGACCTGGGACGCTAAGGTCGCCAGTTCGAAACCCTGGGCTTGCCTGGTCAAGGTACATACGGGAAGCAACTACTACGAGTTGATGCTTTCCACTTCTCCTGCCTCTTTCTCCCTCTCCCTCTTTTTCTCTCTCTCTAAAAATCAATAAGTAAAAAATAAAAACAAAATAAAATGGAAGAACTATTCCAGATTAAAGAACATGAAAAAGCCCTGTCCAGATAGCTCATTTGGTTAGAGCATCATCTTGAAGTGTGGAGGTTGCTGGTTTGATCCCTAGTCAGGAACAGTTTGATGTTTCTGTCTCTTTTTCTCCACCTTTCTCTCACTAAAATCAATAAAGGAAGAACAGAAAAAGACTAAAGAGACATTACAATTAAGTGCTTCTGGCTTAGATTTGGGGTCATGAAAAAATAAGAGCTATGAAGGACATTCTTGAGACAATTGCTGAAAATTTAATAAGGACTATAGATTAAATAATAGCATTTTATCAATGTTAAACTAATTTTTATCATTTTTGCTTTGGTTTTCTAAAAGAATATATATATATTTTATTTTATTTTAATTGAGAGCCAGGGAGGCAGAGACAGACTCCCGCATGTGCCCTGACTGGGATCCACCAGGCAAGCCCCTACCAGGCAATACTTTGCCCAGCTGGGCTGCAGCTTTGTTGCTCAGCAACTGAGCTATTTTAGTGCCTGAGGCCAAGGCCATGGAGACATTCTCAGTGCCTGGAGCCAACTTTGCTTGAATCATTTAAGCCATTACTGTGGGAAGGGAAGAGAGAGAGAGAGGAGGTGGTGGAGAAGCAGATGATCACTTCTGTGTACTCTGACCTGGAATTGAATCAGGACTTCCACACACTGGACCAACACTCTACCACTGAGCCAACTGACCAGGGCCAGAGAATATCTTTAGTCTTAGAAAATACTAAAAAAAATACACACTAAATATGTAGGCATCATGAAGCTTAATGTCTGCAACAGTGTCAATTTTTTTCAGGAAAAAAGCACACAAGCGTGTGTGAGAGAAAGAGAGACTGAACAAATTGTAAAGAAAATGGGGAAAATTTACAAATTAAAGAAGCTTAAGAAACTCCAAGGAAGATAAACTCAAGAGACCTACACCACATCAAAATGTAGAAAGCCAAAGGGAAAAGAATTTTCAAAGCAGCATGAGGGAACCATCTCATCATATACAAAGGATACATAATGTGATTATAAACTGATTTCTTATCAGAAACGATGGTGACCAGAAGGCAGTGGGATGATATAAAGTGTTGAAAGAAAACCTGTCCACCAAGAATTCTATATCTGGCAATATTATTCTTCAAAAATGAAGAAATCAAGACATCACCAGATAAACAAGAGTGTAGGAGTTTGTTACTAATAAACCTGCTTCATGAGAAATGCTAAAAGTAATCCTTCAGGCTGAAAAACAAAGAAGACTGAAACAATAAGTTGAAACCATATAAAGATATAAAGAATACTGGTAAAGGTAAATACACAGGTAAATGTAAAAGTTAGTATTATTGTACTTTGGTTTGTAACTCCTGTTTTTTTTCTATATGATTTAAATGCATATGAGTAAAACATAAAATACAAACCTGTGTTAATAGGCATACAATTTATGAAGAAGATCTCTGATGAGAGTAACATAAAATGAGAGGGACAGATAGATGTATAAGAGCAGAGTATATATTAAGTAAGTTGTTGTTATTCAAACTAAGTTATAAGTTTTAAAATGTTAATTATAATTCCAAGGTAACCACTAAGAAAATAAACAAAAAATACACAGAAAACCTGACCAGGCGGTGGCGCAGTGGATAGAGTGTCGGACTGGGATTCGGAAGACCCACGTTCGAGACCCCGAGCTCGCCAGCTTGAGTGCGGGCCCATCTGGCTTGAGCAAAAGCTTGTCAGCTTGGACCCAAGGTCGCTGGCTCCAGCAAGGGGTGGCTCAGTCTGCTGAAGGCCCACGGTCAAGGCACATGTGAGAAAGCAATCAATGAACAACTGTGGTGTCATAAAGGCAACGAAAAACTAATTGATGCTTCTCATCTCTCTCTGTTCCTGTCTGTCCCTATCTATCCCTCTCTCTGACCCTGTAAAAGAAAACAAACAAAAAAACCCCACAGAAAATGAGAGAAGATAATCAAAATGGTAGGATATAGAAACACAACTAAATGCCAAAAAATTCAATAATGAGCAAATTGAGGAACAAAACATAGAAGGCATATAGAAAACAAGTAGCAAAATGGCAGAAATAAATCATTATCAGTAATTGATTTTATTATAAACTACTTACAGTTAAAAGCCAGATATTGGCAGAATTATTTGTAAAAAGTTCCATCTACAGTGTGTCTGTAAAGTCATGGTGCATTTTTGACCTGTGACCAGTCAAAAGTGCACCATGACTTTACAGACACACTGTATATGCTGTCTATAAGACATTCACTTAAGAGAATACAAAGAGGTTGGAAGTAAAAGGATAAAAAATATAGTCTATGCAAACAGTAATGAAAGCACAGCTGAGGTAGCTATATTATTAGAATAGATTTTTACATTAAAATGGTTATATGAGACAGGAAGGGCATTAAATACTGAAAAGGATTTATCCAATAAGATGATACAACAATTATAGCATGTATACACATACAACAGAGCACCATATATATATGCAACAAAAAGGGACAGAATTAATGGAGAAATTGATAGTTCTACATAATAGTTGGTGACTTTAATATTCCACTTTCAATAATGAACAGAACAACCAGAGACAAGATCAATAAGGAAAGTGAGTACCTGAATGATACTATAATCCAATTAGACCTAATGAAAATATATAGAACACATTACCTAACAGTAATGGAGTATGCATTTTCCTTCAGTGCACATAGAACATGGTCCAGGGTACAACATGTTAGGTTTACAAAATAAGTCTTAAATTTTGAAAGACTGAAATCAGACAAAGTCTTTTCTAACACAATGGAATGAAACTAGAAATCAGTAACAGAAGAGAAACTCACAAAATGTGGAGATTAAAAAACATGCTTTTAAACAACCAATGGTCAAAGAAGAAATCACAGGGATATTAGAAAATACTTTGAGACAAATGAAAATGAAAACACAATATACAAAACCAATAGAATGCAGTGAAAGCAATTCTCAAAGGGAAATTTATAACTTTAAACATCTGCATTAAAAAAGATCTCAAATTGGCCCTGGTCAGTTGATTCAGCAGTAGAGCATCAACTTGGTCTGTGGAAGTCCCAGGTTCAATTCCCAGTCAGGGCACACCAGAGAGGTGACCATCTACTTCTCTTCCTCCCTCCCCTCCTTTTTCTCTCTCTCTTCCCCTCCCGCAGCCATGACTCAAATATATGTTGGCCTCTGGCACTGAGGATGGCTCCATTAAGCCTCTGCCTCAGGTGCTAAAAATTGCTCAGTTGCCAGCAGCCCCAGATTGGCAGAGCATCGGCCCCAGATGGGGATTGCTTGGTGGATCCTGGTCGGGGCACATGTGGGAGTCTGTTTCTGTATCTCCCTGACTCTCACTTTTAAAAAAGTTAAAATAAAAGATAAAAATAAAAGATCTCAAATCAATAGCTAAGCTATATACCTCTAAGGAACTAGAAAAAGGAGAGAAAACGGAACTAAAGCTAGCAGAAGGTAGGACATAAAAGATTAGAGTGGAGATAAATGAGAATATAGAAAATCAGCAAAATCAAAACGTTGTTTGTTTGCTCGTTTTAGGTGAGGGTAAGGGTGATAGTGAGGCAGACTCCTGCGTGTGCCTCCATCAAGATCCACCTGGCAACCCGGTCTTGGGCCAATACTTGAGTACAGAGCTATTAGAGCCTGAGGCTGATGCTGGAACCAACTCAGCTATTCTCAGTGCCTAGAGCCAGGCTTGAACCAATCGAGCCACTGGCTGCAGGAGAGGAAGAGGGAGAAAAGGGGGAGAAGCAGATGGTCGCTTCTCCTGTGTGTTCTGACTGGGAATTGAACCTGGGACATCCATACATTTGGCCAATGCTCTATCCACTGAGCCACTGGCCAGGGCCCAAAGCTTGTTTTTTAAAAAGAGCAGCAAAATTGACATCTTTAACTAGACTGACTGAAAGAGAAAATTCAAACTGCTAAAATCAGAAATAAAAGAGGGGACATTACTGCTAACTTTAATAAAAAGGGGTATAAGAGAATACTATAAACATATATGTATAACCTAGCAAGTTTGAATCACAAAGAAATAAAAAATATGCCTGTGCCAGGTGGTGGCACAGTGGATCGAGTGTCAGCTTGGGACACTGAGGATCCAGGTTCAAAACCTAGAGGTCGCTGGCTTGAGTGCAGGGTTGCTAGCTTAAGTGTGGATCACAGACATGACCCCATGGTTGCTGGCTTGAGCCTAAGGTTGCAGGCACGAACAAGGGGTTACTGGCTCAGCTAGAGCTCCCGGTCAAGGCTAGAGCACCGGGTCAATGAATGAGAAAGCAACCAATGCATGAATGAGAAAGCAACCAATGAACAACTAAAGCACCACAACTAAGATTTGATGCTTCTCATCTCACTCCCTGTCTGTCTGTCTGTCTCTGTCTCTTTCTCTGTGTCTCTGTCTCTTTCTGTTGCTAATATATATATATATATATATTGTGAATATATATATGAATTGAACTATAATAAGGATATTGAATCATTTATCAAAAACTCCCAACAAAGGAAAGCCGTGCGCTTGATGGCTTCCCTGGTGAATTGTACCAAACATTTAAAGAACTAATACTAATCCTTCTCAAACACTTCCAAAAAATTAAAAGTGGAGGGAATGCTTTCAAACTCATTCTTTGAGGCCAGCATTGCCCTGATACTGACACAAGCAAAGGCCTACAAGAAAACAAAACCACAGACCGATATCACACATGAACACTGACAGAAAATAATCTCAGCAAAACACTATACTGAATTTAGCTGCAGCATGTTAAAAGAATTATATATTGTGAACATGGGGGATATACTCCTAGAATACAAGGATGGATCAACATAGGAAAATTGATCAATGCTATAAAGTATATTAGAAGAATAAATGGGGAAAAACTACCTGATCTCCTCAATTGATACAGTAAAATATTGTGACACAGTTTAATGCTATTTCATGGTAAAAAGAAAAACGTAGGAACGGGGGAACAACCTCAGTATAAGCCACATATGAAACCCGACAGGTAGCGTTATACTCGGTGGAGAAAGACTAAGCTTTTCTACTAAGACCAGGAACAAGACAAGGATGTCCATTTTTGCCACTTCTATTCAACATAGTACTGGAAGTCCTACCCAGAGCAGGTAGGCAAGAAAAAGAAATAAAAAGGCATCCAAAGTAGAAAGTAATAAAATTATCTCTGTTCAAAGATATATAATCTTCTATGTAACAAACCCTAAGGATTCAACACACACACAACAAATGTAGCAAAATATCAAGATACAAAGCAACAAACAAAAATCTGTTGTATTTCTATATATAACAATGAACAATCTGGAAAGAAAATTTTAAAAATTCCATTTACAGTAATGTCAAAAAGTAAAACAGGAATTAACAGGGGAAAGTTTTGTACACTGAAAACTTTCAAACTTTTATTTATTTTAGCAAGTGAGAGAGACAGGAGAGAAATGAGAAGCATCAACTCATAATTGCATCAGTTTAGTAGTTCATTGACTGTTTCTCATAAATGCCTTGACTGGAGTTGGGATGGGGTGGCTCCAGCTGAGCCAATGACCTTAGGCTTCAAGTCAGCGACCTTTGGGCTCAAGCCAGCAACCCCAAGCTCCAAGCCAAATGAGTCTGTGTTCAAGCCTGTGACCTCACGGTTTCAAACCTGGGTCCTCTGACTACTGCACCACCACCAGTCAGGTCTACCAAACATTTCTTAAAGAAATAAATAAATGGAAAGACATACTATGAAAATCATGTTGTTGTTAAGTTTTAGGAGTTGTCTGTATATTCTGGATAACCATGCCTTATCAGACGGTGATTTGAAAATACTTTCTTCTATTCTGTAAATTGCCTTATTACTGTGTTGTGGTTTTTGACGCACAAAATTTTTAAAATTTTCTTTGAGAGACAAACATTGACTTGCTGTTGTACTTACTTATGCATTCATTGGTTTATTCTTGTATGTGTCCTGCCCAAAGATCAAACCTGCAAACCTGGAGTATCAAGACAACGCGCTAATGCCCACTGAGCAATCCAACCATGGCCACAAAGCCAGGCTTCTTGTTTGCCCAGCAGCAGTGGCATTTTGGTAGTACAGAGGGGGAAAGGTGTACTCAATCTCCAGCTCCTTGCATGTCCTCTCCAAGGCTGTATAGTTGGTCTATGCCAGTGGTCAGCAAACTCATTAGTCAACAGAGCCAAATATCAACAGTACAATGATTGAAATTTCTTTTGAGAGCCAAATTTTTTAAACTTAAACTGTATAGGTAGGTACATTCCTTATCAAGTTAGCGCCCGTATGTGGTATTTTGTGGAAGAGCCAAACTCAAGGGGCCAAAAGGCCGCATAGTGCTTAGGAAGAACATATACAGAAACATCAAAAGGACAAAATCCACAATGCTATCTGGCCTCTTCTTATTATTTTTTTAATTGTATTTTTCTGAAGTGAGAAGCATAAAGGTAGAGAGGCAGACTCCTGAATGCACCCAACTGGGATCCACCTGGCATGCCCACCAGGGGGCGATGCTCTGCCCATCTGGGGCATTGCTCTGTTGCAACCAGAGCCATTCTAGCACCTGAGGCAGAGGCTATGGAGGGTATCCTCAGCACCGGAATTTTGCTCCAATGGAGCCTTGGCTGTGGGAGGGGGAAGGGTGGAGAAGCGGGACACTTCTCCTGTGTGCCCTGGCTGGGAATTGAACCCAGGACTTGCACACACTGGGGCGACGCTCTACCGCTGAGTTAGCTGGCCAGGACGCTATTATCATCACTTTGATAAGAGTCTCTTGTGATTTAGTCATACCTCTCTTCTTACAGAGAGGGAGATTTCCTTTATAAATGTATATTTCTCTTATAAAAGGGTAGCTTTTAGTTTGTTTTTAAAGCATCTCTTGCGTCTACTTTCTCAAAATAATCCTTATCCCAAAGAGGCATATTTTGGGGTGGAATAATGACAACGAATGAGAAATTAAGACTACCTGCTCAAGATCACAAAGGCAGCATTTAGCAAAGCTGGGATTCCAACCCAGGACTGTCTCCTAGAAACAGTCCTTTCTCCCTTCCTTTCCTTTTCTCTTTGTTTCTCTCTCTCCTGTTGTGACTGCACTTTGTGACATATATGGCATCCAAGTGAGAACAGAGTGAAGAAGTAAAATGGAGTCACTATAGTTGAGATGCTAAATTACCAAAATCAAGTTGGTTGAGGCATGAGGAAGGTTCTATTCTTGTTTTAACCGAACCAGGAAAGTTACAGTAGGGAACAGGCCTCAAGCTGTTCCCCTCCTCTTCTCCATCTTGGCTGGAACATCACCAATGCCACCTTCACTGACCACCTGTCCCCCCACCCCACCCCCCCAGTTCAAGAGGACCAAAAAATAAGAAAATCGTTATCTGTAGAGGAGGCACCAGGATGAGTGTGTAGGCGGTCACCCTGCTAGCTGCAGAAGCAGAGGACCACACCAGATCACCCCTCTTGCTTATGTTTAATAAAGCTTCCATTCAGACCCCACAGTCGTGTCTCATTCTCTGACGTTGCTTGCTTTCACTTCTTAAGTGAGAATCATTTTAATTTATTGCACTTTGCTAAATCTTTCTGTCATGGTCTTGAATTGTTTGGCGACAAGGACCTGGACTGGTTGAGGGCTCCTTTGGCCTCCCCAGATTCCTCCCGGCAACAGTAACTAGCCTGGGAACTTAAACTCTTTAGCTTTCCATTCAATGCTTGGAAATACGTTTAACCTTTAGATAACCCTTTGATTGCCCCCTGAACTAGAGGTATCCAAACTACCTGACATCCATAATCCAAACCACCAGTCATTTAGAGGATTACCATCTCAGACCAATCCAGAAGCTAAGAATGCAGAATTGGTTCTTTTAAAGAGTGTACATTTTGTTGTAAGAACTCTTAGTTTTCTTTCTTCTGTAAAACGTTCTGGGACTCCACGATATACAATGGCCCAGGGCCCGTCAGCACCTAAGGGGCAGTCGCCCTCACGCTATACTGCGAGATTCCAGAAGCAAGGACAGAGTTTTGAAAAGACAGAGAAAAACCGGTTTTCCCGCCGGCTCCGGGACGCTCCTGGCCGTCGCCTCCTTCCTGTTGTACTCGGACCCCGTCGGTGCTGTCTGTCTGTCACTCACGCCTTGACCCGGCTTCGCTCCACCCAGAGCGGATTCCAGGGGAACTAGCCCCGGCATCCTCCCGCAGTCCAGGGCCCCGGAAGTGACGCACGTGCGTGCGTGACGTGCGCTCGCGGCGCCGGGGGCGGGGCGCGAGGAGGGTGGGCCGGTGTGAGGGCGAGTAGTGCTGGTGGAGCCGGGACCTGCACGGGCGGCAGAGCGGCGGTCTCGACGCCGGTGGGTGCGCAGACGAGGTACGGAACTGACAGGAGCGGAGGACAGTGCTGCTCTCCGCTCCGGGCGGTGGGCCGGCGGCGCCGACCGGGCGGGGGCTGCTGGGTCATTTGTCCGAGCCGTCCACCCTGCCGGGGCCGTCTCTCTTCGGAGCCTCCGGGCGTCCTCGGTCCCAGCCCGGGCGCCGGCAGCGCGGCCCTGGCGGGCCCCCTTGGTCCTCTTAGCTCAGCCTGCCCGTGCCAGGCTCTCGTCGCCAACTTCTCCACGGCCCAGCCCAACTCCCGACAGACAGACGCTTATCGTTTCCTGGCCGCCTCCTGCCACCGGTCATCCTCTCGGGGATGGCTTCCCGCCGGTGTCGGAAGGGACACCTGTAGTGGCTGCCGGTCGGGGCCCTCGGGCACTCGTCTGAATTGAAAGCTCGGACCCACATCAGAGTCTGGCCTTGGCCGGGAGACGGGACTTGACGAACCCGCCCGCGCCTTTCCTGGGGAGGGAGATGTCCCAGAGCTGGGAGGGTGCTGACTTTCGTAGTGCGGAGTCCTGAAGACAGGTCCAGCCTTTCTCCCCGTGGTTGGGCACCGGGGGTTAAGAGCAGAAATCCCAACTTCCAAACCGCCCAGAGGTGATGCCCGTCACGGAAGTTTGTAGGGAGGGAGGGAGGGACCCAGACGCTTTAGAGAGTGGGTCATAGACAGCTGGTGGTGTCTCAGCGCCGGTGACCAAGCCCGGTGGTTGGGAAATGTGTCAGCGCGCGCTTGTGGGCTCTTGTTCTTGAGAATAGATGTGAAAATTTGCCAGTACTAGTTTACAACATCACCTGGGGATTTCATCTTTTTAGGAGCTGAAGAGTTCTGTTTTTTGAGATATAAAAAAGTAGCTGTGATTTTTTCCCGGTAAACCTAAAACTGCTTAAAGTCTATTATTTAAAACAGTTGTATCAAGAAAGCTTGCCGGAGGCTCAAGAAGATTTGATTGTACTTCACTTAATAAATAACATTAACTTTTAAGAATTACTGGTTCTTAGGCGGAGTATTAAGTGTTCAGGATTTGAATTTTTAGTTCCTTCTCTCTAGAAGTTAACCAGTTTAGGAGGAAGAGAGGAAAGTATAAAGAAAGAGGGAGAGAGAGCAGAGATACTTTGAATACATGGTGGTAAGTAGTGTGAGCTAAGATAGCCCTCCTCACCCCAAAGGACTGCAGAATATGGAGGGGTGAAGAAAGGTATCAGGGAATACTTTTCTGGAAGTATCATGAAAAATGAGTAACATTCAGACTAAGAAAGTGGAGTGGGAATTTTAGGGATAGGTGAGAATGCGGGGATGGGACAACTAGTGGAGAAGAGGCCAATAACTACTTGGAGGTAGTTTTTTGAAAAGTGGAAAAGTGCAGGCAGGGCAGAGGGTGTTGGCAGATAGCGGCAGAGATAGTGGGGTTTGTCTTTTTATCTGATTGTGACAGAACCAGGGAAAAGTTTTAGGAAGGGTTATTGTGCAGTTAAAAAGGAATTTTAACATACAGATCTTAACATCTTAATGCACAGGCTGCCTATATGATTGATGAGGATTGTGCCCCATAGTATTTGATTAAGTGCTATCTTGTATTTTAATCTTTCCTGCTCATTAAGTGTTTGAATTGAATTGTATATTCATTTACTGATTGTGTATGAGTGATTTTCCCTGCTACTTTTTAAGCTTCTATAAACAAATTCTGCTTTTGCATTCTAAATCCAAATTGGGCATTCCACAAATGTTGCATGACTCCTGTTAGCTGATGAGAATTCATTGATTTCTGATGTTATTGTTCAGTGAAAAGAAATTCAGTCAGTGCTTAGCTTACTTTAATATCTACATACTGAAGACCTAAGATTCTTTTTCATTTACTGTGTCAGTTTTTGGCTAGAGACATAGAATTTCAGTCTTGACTGTGTGAGTTTAATTTTTGGCACATGTGTTGTGGTTTTTTTTTTTAAGACTTTTTATTTTTTAATTTTTTTTAATTTTATTCATTTTAGAGAGGAGACACTGAGTGAGAGAGAGAGAGAGAGAGAGAGAGAGAGAGAGAGAGAGAAAGGTGGGAGGAGCTGGAAGCATCAACTCCCATATGTGCCTTGACCAGACCAGTGCAGGGTTTTGAACCTCAGTGTTCCCAGGTCGATGCTTTATCCACTGCTCCAGCACAGGTCAGGCGGCACATGTGTTTTTATTGGTTGCAAATTAAACATGTCCAGTAGAAATGATTCCTCTCTAAAATGTAGACAATATCTGTGTAAATATAATAGCCATCTATTCTGTGACTCCAAATAAAAATGCTATTAAGTGGCTTCTTAATCCATAAAGTTATCACGCTATAAACAAGTTTCACAATAGAGGCCAAACATTTTGAAAGTCTTATTAAATGCTCATTTCTTTTATAAAGCACTGTAGAAACATTATGTTGTTTTATACGACTGCAATACCTTGATAGAAGCTATACTATTATTGAATAAACACTTAGGAGAAACAACAATTGACTTATTTTTATCCCACTTACTGTTATATAACTCATATTTTATCTATTTGATACTTGGTAAGGCTAAAATGCTTTCAGAAAAGGTTGCATTTATGGTGCTGCTTTCAAATTACCCAGTGAGATGCCTGTTTTTGATGAAGTTGCTATCAGGCTAAAAAGTGTCATTTTTATTGTGTAGTAGAACATTTTTCATATTTCTAGCAGCTGAAGAACTGTTATTATAATCAATTAATTAGATACTTATGTAGTTAAAATCAGAAGTTATGATCAGAACGACAAGTTCAAGTTCATGAATGGATAAACTTACACATAGGAGAGTCTTAAGCTTTTTTATTTTCCTTAAACAACAGCAAGGAGTTTGCTGACATCTCTGAAGCAGGCATGTAGCAATAGCCTTTAGGGCGCTAAATTCTGTGCTGTCTTACAGTAAGGAATGGATGGCAGCATCCTCTATGGTAGGCACAGGACACCTCAGAAGGAGTTTTACAAAAGTCTTATGAATCATTTTTAAAGTAAGTTCTAGTCAGTTCCCATTCAGAATAAATACTCAATTGTAATTATACTTATGGTGATTTGGTCTGGCTGGTTGGCTCAGTAGTAGAGTATCAGCACAGCCTGTAGAAGTCCCAGGTTCGATTCCTGGTTAGGGCACACAGGAGAAGCAACCATCTGCTTCTCTACCCCTCCCCATCTCTCTCTCTCTCTGTCTCTTTCTCCTCCTCCTCCTCCTCCAGCCTTGGCTCTGTTGGTTCAAGCAAGTTAGCCCCAGGCGCTGAGGATGGCTCCATGGCCTCACCTCAGGGGCTAAAATAGCTTGGTTGTGAAACAACAGAGCAATGGCCACAGCTGGGCAAAGCATTGCCCAGCAGGGAGCTTGCCAGGTGGATACTGGTCCAGGTACATAGGGAGTCTGTCTCTCTGCCTCCTTGCCTCTCAATAAAAAAAATAAAATGAAAAACTTTGGGGGATTTTTACACAGGGATATATTTATAATTTTCCGTGTGCCCCAAAGTTAAAAATAGGTAATGAAAGTGTTTTATATTTATATTTCCTCTGTTAGAATTTCTTAATTTTAGATATAGTATTTGCTAATACGTTATTTTTCTTTTGGAGTACAAAAAATGTCTTTAGAAATTGAACTCATAAAATGTTTATTAATGAAAGAAAGTTGTTATATTGTGTTACAATGTTGTTTAAGTGGAGCATATGATTTACTTATATCACATCCTGTTACAGAAAGGATTCATAGTAGCTTACAAAGATACATACAACATATTGTTGGTAACATAAAGAAGTAAGGAGTGATGTATTCAGGTCTGAGGGAGAAAACTTAAGATGGAAAGAGGAGTAAGATCTGTATACAAACTATGTGGACTGAAGTCATATTTGTTACAGAATCACAAATTTGACTGTTTTTTTTAGTAGCTGGTTCAGAGAGAAACATAGTTATGGTTCAGTGACCATAAGAGAAAAACACGATTTCTTCCTTAGGAGTCCCAAAGACTCCTTGTATTGAAACTCATCTACATCCTTAAGTAAACATTGCATGCATTTCAAAGGACTGTGTTGTGTTTTAACTTTGCTTTTTAGTAAAATTCCTCATGGTTTCCCTATGTAGGTTGATGACAAAAACATCAAAACATAATTCAGTAAAAGCAGTTCCAGTGCTGGTAAAGTAATGTGACCTAAGTACTTGGCTCTCTCGACTGATTTAATTTAAGGATCTGTTTTAGATTTTCTAAATACTAAATAGATGGGGATTGCACATTCTTCAGGTTACCTTCCATAAATATCTTGTTTCTCAGTGGAGCTTTTGTTAAGAATTTATCAGCAGAGGGGTTTGAGTTTGTGCTTCCTGACAAGTTGTTTGAATGCATCTACTTTTTATGTTGTTGGTTCATCACAGAGCCATATTTTTAGTAGGCATGCTTTATGCGGGTGGGGAGTAGTATGAAGATGGAGGAGTCTGACAAGGACAGATATTAAACTGAAAGACACTTAACCTCCACACAGAGATTGGCTGAGGGAAATACCAAACAGCAGACCCAAGATTCATTTCTGGAACTAGGTTTGGGGTGGTAGTTCTCATATAGACAGCATTGGCTTGAAAAGTCCAGCCATATAATTTATCTTTAAGACAGGAACAGATCCATTTATTATAGATGGAGTGTTCAGTAAAATTAATATTTTTAAAATTAAAAGTTAGTATTTTGCATAGGCTATAAAGTTGCCCTTGATAGTAATGATAGTTTAAATTTATCAATTGCTAGCATGGGTCAGGCACTATATTAATAACAAGTTCTTTACATGCATTATCTTGCTGTCCTTTCCCCTGTCCCCATCTTAAAAGAAAAATATAAACAAATGTGGTTCATAGCAGTAACTTGTTTGAGATCATAAAAGAGGTGATAGAGATTTGAACTCAGGTAGTCTGACTGACTCAGTGGTCTTTACCTAACTATGACTTGATACTACCTGAGGTGAACTACACTGGGACTACAAGATGGGGCTGGACTCTTACACTTAATAGAAGTAAACACATTAGCAAATATCAGCACCCACCATTACAAAGAGCCTTGAAAGATTCTGGATCTTCCCATCTAGAAAATGGTCTGGGAGCTACAAATTCACGGCATTTGGCCATGGTTTGTAAAGCTGGAGAAAATAATGTATCTTCTAGGCATCCATCAGGACTGGAGAAGTGTGAATATTATTTTACGTGTTTGTTTGTACCTAAAATGCATATATTTTTTTCTATTTGCTATAAATTTGTCTCTCGAGATTAGGAAAGCCACAATGATATATATATATATATATATATATATATATATATCATTGTGGCTTTCCTAATATATATATATATATATTAGGAAATATATATATATCATGCCATTCTGGAAAAAGTGGTTTGTATGTACATATTACAATAAAATTTTAGCTGGTGATCTCACTGCCATGATTTAAAATAAATTTAAGTTATACTTTTGTAGGGATATTGCTAGGTGTATGTCTTCTTCAATCTCATTCTGTGTTTTATTGGGAATTCTCTTTAATTAGAGTAGTACAGATAAACTTTTATTTATAATGAGTTTTCATATGAAACTATTTTAGGTAATTCCTGATCATTTTATTTTAAGGTATTATAGTTTATACAGAGAGTAGTGAACATTCTTATTTATCCTTAATCAGTAAACAATGGGTGGAACTGTTCTTGCCTAAATATAGTTATGTAACTTAGTGGTCCGTCCCTTAATTGCATTTCCATAGAGCTTTTTACATTGTTTTTTAAATGTGTTCCTGAAAAAAGAATTGGGCTAGTGACCAAAGTTTTGAATTGGATAGTATAAGAAGAAACAAATAAAAAAATATGAGAACAAAATCAATACTGTTGGCTGATGAAAATACATAGAATATGTAAAGTCTGTTGTAATTTGTGTCTCGGGGAGTAATATGCTTGGCTTTTAGTTAGCAGATTGGATTATATTTTTTATTTGAATAAACTTTTATTAGCCATTGCAATAGGGGTTGTAGTGTGATATGTGTGTAGGGTTTCAAATTTTATATAATCATGAGTAGACATGTCTTAAATATCATTTATGAGAAATAATCCGGTGGTAGTGTTTTCATACCTATACGCTGAGAATGCTCCTGCAAAACATCATTATGATATCACCTGGTCCAGGAAATAGAATCTATGATGACAGAGACAAGATTGAAATTTAGTATTTATGTTCTTTGAGTATCAGCTGTATTAAGTAGACACCACTTTCTCCCAAGGGCCTACTTTCGTTCTTGGACATCTATGGGAACAAATTGCAGACAGATTTTTTTTTATTAAACATAAGAAGTTGTAGGCTGGCCCTGGCAGGGTATCTCAGTTGGTAGAGCATCATCCCAATGTGCCAAGGTTGTGGGTTCAATCCTATGTCAGCCGATGGATGTGAATAGGTAAGTGAAACAGTGAATTGATATTTCTTTCTCTCCCTTCTTCCTTTTTTCAAATAAATAAATAATTAAAAATTATATCTTTTAAAAAGTTGTGTGCATATTCCTTAAAGAAGAATTTTTGCCTTTTCAGTACTTTAGTCTATTAACTAAATAAGTGAATTATGTATATGTATGTAAAGACTCTCAACTTTTGGTCTTATTTATATGGAAAGAAAATAGTGCTTTAGAAAAAACTTGATTTTAAAGTTTTAAGTTCTTAGATTCTGACAGAAAAACATTCAGGAGGTTGGGTTTTCCACTGGTACCTTCACTGGGCCCCGAAGAGTGTGTAAGGGACAAAAGTGAGAGGAACTTGTGCATGCAGGTACTTTGTAGTCTTCTGAATAAATCATTTATTAACATGATTTACTAATCATTAGAAACCATCTATTGAGTACTCACTCTGTTCCTGGCACTGTGCTGTGGGTTTGTGAACCATGGAATAGACACGTAAGTAAGTATTTATGAGAAATAATCAGATGGCAGTGTTTTTATAGCTATATGTTAATTGCTGTAAGTAGAATGTAAGTATTATAATAGCTGTGTTTGTGAAATGCTATAGGAAACAGAGAGAGAATTATTCTGTCAGTGGGAAAAGAGGAATCAGATGTTATTTGAGCAAGGTAGGATTTGAAGGTAGACAAACAGAAAGGTATGCTAGGCTTATATTGTCATAAATTAGACAGCCATATAATTTATTATCCAAAGCAGGTTGCTTTTGAGAATCAAAGGGGATCCATGACAATAGCCTTAAGCCAGGACTGTTCTCAGTATCTGGGATATGTGGTTACCCTATTGTAAAGAGCAGTGATGCGGTGAACCCACAGTTCTTTGTCAGCTTGTGGAAAACTCATTAATTTTATTTATAGAGTTTGCAGCAATTCATAGTGGACGGTTTATTAGTTTCCCAGGGATGCTGTAACAAGTTACCACCAATTGGATGGCTTAAAACAACAGGAATGTATTTTTTCCCAGTTCTGGAGGCTAGAAGTCTGAAATCAAGGGGTCAGCAGAGCCATGCTTTCTGACATTCTCTCTAGGGACGATGATGGCTGGCAGTCCTTGGGTTCTTGGTTTGTATCTGCATCACATGGCCTCTATGAGTCTCTCTCTCAGGGCCTTGCCTCTGTCATTGGATTTAGCGCCCACCCTAGTTGGGTATGACCTCATTTTAACTAATCACATTTGCAAAGATTCTATTTCTAAAACAGGTCACCTTCATAGTATTGGGGTTCAACTATCTTTTTGAGGAGACACAATTCAACCTATAACAGATGGAATGGTTTTAGCCGGCTCTCGAAAAATTTTTGTTTAACTGGATTAAAGTTTCGTTACACACACACTTCTCAAAAGCATGAACAAATAATGCAAATATTTCTTTGTGCTATATAACAAATCTGAATCAATATATTTTCAATCCAGGCCTGACCTGTGGTGGCGCAGTGGATAAAGCGTCGACCTGGGAACACTGAGGTCGCCAGTTCAAAACCCTGCACTGGTCTGGTCAAGGCACATATGGGAGTTGATGCTTCCAGCTCCTCCCCCCCTTTCTCTCTCTCTCTCTCTCTGTCTCCTCTCTAAAATGAATAAAATAAAAAATAAAAATAAAAAAAACAGTTAAAAAAATATATATATATTTTCAATCCAGGCTATTGTTTTTTTGTTTTTTCTATCTCAGAGATAAGTGTATCACTCTGCTGAGCCACAGCAATGGGCTACGGGTGAAATAGCTGCAGCAAAGCTAAAACTAAGATGGAACTTTGAAGAAAAAACTGATTGTTGAAACCAGGTTACATATCGCAGTTTTTGTTACTTTAAATGGAGTTAAGAGATAATTTTTGGTCACTTACTTGTGGAATAAGTTGACAAAAGGGAATTGACAGTGCATAGTTGAAGTAGACTAATGCAGCCAGGCTATTTTGCATGTAATTTTGAGTTATTTGCCTGGAGATTAATTAGTATGCTCAGATTGGAGTTATAATTTCACTTGAACAGGTTGCAATTTAGTACAATAGAAAATTGTTGTCCAGAACTCATTCCTTAAGAATGTTGCTCTGCTGGGTCTGCTCCTTCTAGCAGCATAAACTGTGCATTCTGTTCCAGGGTTTTATTATAATTGGGAATTATTTGGGCAGGCTAGTTTTAGGATACTTTGTTTTGTTATATTTAATATTGGAACTCTGCCATTGAATTCTCTATGTAACATTAACATTCATTTTGGAAGCAATGTATTAAGTGATATGAAAGTAGATAAAACTTGAGTACAGATTTGAAGCACTAAGTCTTTTATTCAAACTATGGTGTCTCTATAACATAAAGTGAAGGACTAAAAGATGATATAAACAGCACCTATAAAAGGAAGAAAGGATGACATAGAAAAATGAGCAAAGGACCTAAACAGTTTAATTCCTCAAGGAAATTATATAGTAGTAATGGCCAATAAGTATCTCTAAAGATGGTTAAACCTTCTTAAGGAAATCCATATTGAAACAAGAAATGATTTTTTTGCCTTTTAGATTGGCAAAGATAAAAGGTTAATAATGCAGCATTTACAAGTTTGTGGGAAAGTAGATTGTTTCATACACTGTAGGTAGGAATGTAAATAGGTACAATCTTTCTGTGAGACCAGTTGGGTAATATAACCGGTCTATCAAAATTTCAAGTGCACAAACCTTTTGATATTTCCATTTCTAGAAAGCTGTTCCCATTTTGTGAATGGTCTGCCTATATCCTTATCCTGCACTCAGGGGTTTGTAAATCTTTCCACATATGATAAAATACTTTATTGTCCTATTTACTTAAAATATGTTTCCTGGTTTCTTACTTGCCTTTCTATTTTGGTTTTACGTAGGGCCTGTAAAAAACCAGGTAGAAGTTTCAGGTTTTGCAAATCTGTTAACTGTTTGATTTCTCCTGTAGGCTGTAAGCTTAGATAGCTCTCTCTTCTGTAGAAGTTTAATAAATACATATTTTATTTTAGTTCACTCTGTTTTTTCATTTGTCTTTAAAAACTTTTAATGCTTTACGATACCTATAATTAATTTTGGGTCTACTAGATTGCTGACTAATTATTCCAATACTATTTATTGAAAAATCTTCCCTTCCCCCTTTTCTCTAATATTAAATGATTTTATATATTATGTTAGCATTTATTTTGGGGTCAGTTCTATAGTGATTTGCCAGTTTTGTTGCTAAGTTCATAGTAATTTACTGTAGTAAATTAATTTAGAAAACTACACAGTTTTTACCTGTTTATTATTGCTGATGAAGTGTGGAATAATTTTGTAAGTTCAGAAAAATCTTTTGGATTTTTGTTGTCATTTGCAGTAAACTTTAAAGATTTTGAAATATTTGCCATTTTTATAATATTTAATTTTCTCATACAGTGTCCTTTGTATGCCTTACCAACTATTGAAACCTTTTTTTACATCTCAATATTTTTGTGTAGCTCACATATTAAAATGCTTTCTGGTCTTTTTCAATTTTGATACTGTTGTGAATGAGATCTCTGTATTTTCTAACTTGTTAGGCTCTTACAAGAGTTCTGTAAATTTTACGTACACATGTTTAAATTATTTCACATAGACATAAATTCTTTTGTGAAACTTTAAAATGAATTCCTCGGTGTTCATAGTGTTTTAATTTCTTCTTTGATGAGGATATAGTTTTCTATATTTCATACTAGATCGTAAACACCATGGGGAGTGAAACTTTTTATTTACATTTGTATCCCAAGTGCCTCTCATACAGTGTAAATCAGTATATAACTATTTGTTGAACAGATGAATGAGTGAGGAATAGGGAAAGCACTACGATAATATGACTGGCATGATCAGGCGGTGGCGCAGTGGATAGAGCATCGGACTGGGACGTGGAGGACCCAGGTTCGAAACCCCGAGGTCCCTGGCTTGAGTGCAGGCTCATCTGGTTTGAGCAAGGCTCACCAGCTTGAGTAAGGGGTCACTCGCTCTGCTGTAGCCCCCCGGTCAAGACACATATGAGAAAGCAATCAGTGAACATCTAAGTTGCCGCAACGAGGAATTGATGCTTCTCATCTCTCTCCTTTCCTGTCTTTTTCTCTCTCTCTGTCTCTGTCACACACAAAGAAAGAATATGACTGTCTGAAGGTGATTATTTTATTGTCTACTTGTCTATATCGCTCAGGTTTTTTTTTTTTAAAGAATATAAATATTTTACTTTTATAATTGGAAAAACGCAAGTTGAAGAAAGTTTTATTTCACAAAGAAGATAGTGGGAAGTTACTTACATCCACAAGATGGGTTTTTCCCCCTTTTTCTTTCTAAATAAAACAAATCTGGTTTTGCATGTAGAACCTTAAGAGAACACACCTGACTCTAGGCTTTGTATTTATTTCTCTGGCTTTTTTTTTTTAGTGTACCTCAGCCCAGATTAAATCCCACTTCTGGCTCAGAATTCACAGGAATCTCAATTGTCTTATCAGAAGAGATCTTTTTTTTTTTACTCAGCCCTCCGTAATGTGAGTGTTCCAGTTGCTCAATAAAAGCCTACTTCTTGGAGTTTAGTGCTCAAACGGGAACTGGGTGTGGTTCCTCTGACCTTTCTCCTGGCTGCAGTGGTGATAGTGTCTTGCCACTGAATGTGGCCCCACTGACTAAGGATAGGTCTTTTCTACCTGGGAAAGACAGAAGTGAATCTCAGCATTGATGTCGCGCATTGCTCCCTGACTGAAAAGGAAGGGTATGTTGTCTGTAGAGCTCTGATGCCTACTCGGGGTGTGCTCCTTCTGCCTGCTTTGCCCCACTGAAACTGAGCTGTCATCTCCCCGACACAGCCTTTCAAATCGTGACATACTCTTCTGAGGGTTCACTTGCTTTGTTTGCCATACTTAGAAACAAATGATCAAAGTGGTATGTTTAATGGTCTGATACACATTGGTTCAATCATAGGTGCTTTTATTTTTAAAATTTTAAGTGGAATTTTTAAAAACCTTTAATTTGAAATTACAAATTAACGGGAAGTCACAAAGATAATACAGAGATGTACCATGTATTTTTCATCCAGTTTTACCTAATGATTACATCTTTACCTAATGTTGGGCAGATAAAATATATTATGCTCACTTTGTTAAAGATGGTGCTGCCCATGTGCAAGTTTTAAGAGTAAGCTTTTCCCCACACCCTTGACTGATTGGATGATGCAGGGTGGTACACTCTCAGGAGGAATCCTCCCATTATGCCTCAGATAAGTGACTTTGTATCAGAGACTTTCTTGTTTGGTTGATTGGATTAAAGGTTTGGATTCTACACTATAAAGTGGGGCAGATCGGGAGCTTGCTCTCTCTCGGTTCCTGGGATTAGCATTAGAGAGGAGAGCAAAGAAAAGCCACATGGAGGAAGCCAGGAGAAGTCCCCAAGACAGTGGAGTGCTGAGGGAGAAGCCAGTTTGTGAAGAGTTTATGCAGAGAGGAGATGAGGAACAGAGGTGAATAAGTCTGGTGAGCTAGAAACCTTTGATTCTAGGAAACTTGGGTAAGTCAGTAGCTTTGTGAGCACTGAATGAGTGGGTTTTGGAGCCCAGTGTGTGTTTTTACTTGCCTGCCGGGTGCAAGCTAGAATTAAAGCTGATGGCTCACCAGTTCTTGGCTCCATTGTTTCGTTACCGACTGTCCAAATCAAATGCGAACCTGCACGGGCCAGGAGGCTGTGATGGTGGCCTTGGCCACTGGCTTTACACCTAACTATAGTATAATAGCAAAACCAAGAAGTTGACATCTGTACAATGTGTGTGTGTAGCTATGCCATTTAATCACATATCTACATTCCTGTAACCTCCACCAGTGGCAAGATGCAGAACTATTCTGTTACCAGTGAGTTCTCCCTCATGCCACCCCTTTATAATCACTACCCGTGTCAGTAGTCCCCAATACTGCCCCAGGTGTGGCAATTCACTAGAAGTACTCCTGGCTATATTTTATTACAGTAAACTTATACAAATCAGGATCAATAAAGAAAAATGGGGCAATTAGCAGAGTTTGGAAAATACCATGTACAAACTTTAAGGAGTCTTCTCCCAGTGGATTTTCACAGGATGCATTTACTTTTAGGGAAGCTGACTTAAACCTCAGATTCCAGGGTTTTTATTGTAGGCTGGTCACTCAGGCACAAGTGCCTTCATGATTGACTATAGTTGCTATAACTTTGGCCACAGAAGGAAAACAGGTGTTCTCCATACATTACATTGTTTGCACAGACTGTGTAGACAAGCTGGTACAGTGTGGTTCAGGGCTCCAAACATACAAAGTACCCTTATCAGTTAATATGTAAGGACACTTCAAGACCTCAATTCCTGGAAGCTGGCCAAGAGCAGTCACACAAGCACATTCTTCCGAGAATGTACATAATTTGAGCAACTCAGGCCTGCTTAGTTCTTTCATGCTCACCCTTCCTGACCCTCCTTTATTAGAAACAGATAAGATATGGGGAAACAGTGATGGGCCCAGAGTGAAGGTAAGGGTTGGGTAGGTTGGAGTAGGTACTACTGTATATAGAGTGGCCAAGGAAGACCTTTCTGAAAGTGTAATGTGAAAGCTGAGACCTCAGTGATAAGAGAGAAATCACCGTACGAAACAGCTAAGAGCACAGCATTTTAAGTATTATAACACCTGCAATGGTGAGACATCTGATGGAGGCCTGTAACAGCTTTCTGTGCTACCACAAACCCAGCAGCTTAAAACAACATCCATTTATTATCTGTAAGTCAAAATTCCTGGCTTACTCAGCTGAGTACTCTGTTAAAGATCTCAAGAAATCAAAATTAAGGGTTCAAGTAGCCTGGACTCTTATCTTGAGGCTATGGTGAGAATCTGCTTCCAAACACACTCATGTTGGCAGAACTGAGTTCTAAGTGGTTACAGGATGGAATTCTTCATTTCTTTGCTGGCTGTCAGGTCCTAGAATCCACCCGCATTCCTTTGGCTCCACCTCCAAAGCCAACATAGTGCTCTGACTTCCCATTACGTCCTCCTCTTCTGATTTTTATTTTAAGATCAACTTTAGTGAGGTATATACTGCACCTATTTAAAGGGTGCTGTTCAGTGGCAGCCATCCCCATGGCCAACTTCAGAACATTTTCATCACCTCAAAAAGAAACCCCATACCCTTTAGCTGTCTCCTTTACTCCCATTCTCTCCCCTTCAGTCCTGAGCAACCACTAATCTATATACTTTCTGTCTTTATAGATTTCCCTATTCTGGATGTTCATATGAATGGGATCATACAATATATTGCCTTTTATAACTGGCTTCTTTCACATAACATCATGTTTTCAAGGTTAATTGTGGCAGTATCAGTGCTTAATTCCTCTTTATGACTGAATAAGCTGTATTGTGTGATATGCTACATTTTGTTTATTCCTCAGCTGATAGACATTTGGGTTGTTTCCACCTTTTGGCTATTATGGATAATGCTGCTTTAACGTTCATGTACAAGTTACTGTGTGGACAAAAGTTTTCATTTCTCTTGGGCAAATACCTTGGAGTAGAATTGCTGGGTCATATTGTAAACCATATTGTAACTCTATTTAATCATATGAGGAACTGTCAGATGGTTTCCAAAAGTGGTTGCCCCATTTTATGTTCCCATCAGCAGTGAGAGTTCTAATTTTTCTGCATCCTTGTTAACACTTGTTACTATCTGACTTTATTATCCTACCAGATGTGATGTGGTATCTCATTGAGGTTTGGATTTACATTCCCTTGATGACCAGTGAAGTCAAACATATTTTCCTGTGTGCTTATTGACCATATTATTTGTATGTCTTCCTTAGGGAAGTGTCTATTCAGATCTTTTACCCATTAAAAAATTAGGTTATTTATTTATTAACTATTGAGTCAAGACAGTTCTTACTACAGTGGTTTGCAAAAGTAGGTTTATCATTGTTTGTATAGAAAACAATGACAATCATTAATAAATAATAACATGAAAAATTGTTTTTGCATACCCACAGCTGTAAACCTACTTTTGCTCACCCCTGTATATTCTGGATGCAAATTTCCTATCAGCTATATGACTTGTAAATATTTTCTCCCATTCTGTGGGTTATTTTTTACTTTCTTGATGAGTTCCTTGGAAGCACAAACGTTTTAGTTCTGATGAAGTACAATTTATTTGTCTTTTGTTGCTCTTTTTTTTTGGGTGTTGTATCTAAGAGTTTTGGTAGTTTTAACTTTTGCATTTAGGTATTTGATTCATTTTGAGTTAATTTTTGTTATGATGTGAGGTAAGGGTCTGAGTTCATTTCTTCTTATTTTTTAAGTGAGAAGAGGGGAAATAGACATTCCTACATGCACCCGTACTGGGATCCACTCAGCAACCCCTGTCTGAAGCCAATGCTTGGACAGGCCTACCTATCCTTAGTGCCCAGGAACGATGCTCAAACCAGTCGAGCCACTGGCTGCAAGAGGGGAAGAGAGAGAGAAAGGGAAGAGGGAGGGAAAGAGAAGCAGATGGCCATTTTTCATGTGTGCCCTGACTGAGGATCTGACCTGGGACATCCACATGCTGGGCAAATGCTATATCCACTGAGCAAACCAGACAGGGCCTCATTCTTATTTTTAAATTTTTATTTATTGATTGATTTGGGGGGCGGGGGAGAGTATGGGAGAAAGTGTGAAAGAGAGAAACAGAAACATTGATTTGTTGTTCCAATTATTCATATATTCATTGGTTGATTCTTGTATGTGCCCTGAATGGGGATTGAACCCACAACTTTGGCACATCAGGATGATGCTCCAACCGAATGCCGGGCCAGGGCTGATTTCATTCTTTTATGTATAGGTATCCAATTGTCTCAGTCCCATTTGTTGAAAATATGATTTTTCTTTTTATTTTTCATTGGATAGTATTGGCACTCTTGTGGTGACCATAATGTGTGGGTTTATTTCTTGTCTCATAATTTTATTCCATTGACCCATATGTCTATCCTTGAACTAGTACCGTACTGCTTTGATTATCATGGCTTTGTGGTAAATTTTGAAATTGGGAAGTGTAAGTCAGTCCTACATTTTTTTCAAAGTTGCATTATTCTGGGTTTCTCTCCTATTTTGCATTTAGGGTTTATGTGCTTGTATTGTGCCCACCTGGATAATCCAGGATAATGTCCCTATGTTAAGGTCAGCTGATTAGTAACCATAATTATCTGCAAAGCCTTTTTTTGCCATGTAAGGTAACGTAATCACAGGTGTTACATCAGAGAGCGAAGGTCATGGGGCATGTGTGGGGCTTAGATTTGTGAAATAGTTGAGAGTGGTAGGAGCAGAAGTTGCACAGAGATCTGAATGGAAGTGTCACATTTCTGATAAGTGGCAGAGCTGGGATGTGAATGCAGATTGTTTTAATCTCATGTCCACACCAAATTGGTCTTCATAGACTCATAGTTACTATTACTGTTTTTATATTAATACCTATTGAGCTCTTAGGATGTGCTAAGTAGCTTTTATAGCAATCCTGTCATGTTATTCTAGCTCTAGACTGTATGGACAAATCTTTGGGTGCAGCTTAAGTAGGCTCTATTGAAACAAGAGTAAGAAGAAAAGAAAGAACAGTGGGGGATCAAGGAGGTGTCCCAGAATCTCAGGGAGGCAGGCAGGTGTACCTTAGGAGTGGACTGAAACTGAGAAATGGAAACCTCTCAGTTTTTTTCTTCTGCCACTTTTCTCTGCTTCTTGGTATATATCTATTTCACTCTGTAGACTGGTTATCCTGTTACTCAGGTCACTTGGTGGAAGATGGTCATGCCACACTTCTGTCATTCAAGAGAACAACCCAGATTAGTCTCTTTACCAAAACTTCAGTTGAGTCACATATCCATCTCTGGTTCAATCATCTGTGGCCCCGAAATGGCAGGTATACAAACATGGCTGCTGGCAGCCTACCTTTGTAGATTGGGATAGCAGTTCCCCAAGCAAAGGGAGGTTGCTGTCACATGTGCTAGGCAGACTTCCTAAATGCATTCATTTTAGTAACACAGATCTGTGCTATAGTATTTGTAGTACAAAAAGTTAAAAATGTACTGAATTTATATAAGGAAAAATGGATATTTCATTTTGCACATTTCTCTTAGAATTGAAGAAAGGATCCACAGAGTGATAATGGTGAAAGATTAGCTCAGACTATCAAAATAGTTTGATGGAACTCAGGACTTATTATAGTATAGGCCAGAGGTCCCCAAACTGTGGCCTGCGGGGCCAAATTGTGGCCCCTGAGGCCATTTATTTGCCCCCCCCCCCCCGCCACACTTCCAGAAGTGGCACCTCTTTCATTGGTTGTCAGTATATGGAGTGCTGTATGTGGCGGCCCTCCAACGGTCTGAGAGACAGTGAACTGGCCCCCTGTGTGAAATATTTGGGGACCCCTGGTATAGGCGCTAGTGATGTCTCTGCCACTTACCTTTTTGATTGAACAAATCGTAACTTCTCAGTCTAAACTGTCTTCATCTTGATTTTAATAGGAGAAAGTAGATGGTCTTTAAAGTTTCCTCAGTTTAATATTCTAGACTCTGACTAGATTTAGTTATTCTTCCTTTTTACCTCAACTTCATGTACTAAATAAGTATGTTAAATCTAAATACTGTCCTTGGAGGACTTAATCCTTTAGAGGCAGTGAAGAACATTTGAAAGCTTGCAAATCTCCCTGCCTTGTGTCATTAATTAATTGTTACAGATCCTACAGAGTGTGTTGCCATCACTCCCCTTTCTAGTTCCACTGTATTATAACTTCATATTATAATTGTCTCTATATCACTATCCCTATCTCCTGTTCTGCACTTTTCCTCCAGTCCAGCCTAGAAATTGCCTCTCAAGGTTTTTTTTATTGTTTGTTTGTTTTGTTTTGTTCTTTTTTTAGAGAGAGAGAGACAGGAAGGAAGGAAGATGAGAAGCATCAACTCATAGTTGAGTCATTTTAGTTCATTGATTGATTCTCATATGTGCCTTGATTGGGGGGCTCCAGCTGAGCCGGTGACCCCTTGCTTCAGCGCGCAACCTTGAGCTTCAATCCAGCAACCTTTGGGCTCAAGGCAGCAACCATGGGATCATTTCGATGACGCCACGCTCAAGCCAGTGGCCTGTACTCAAGCTGATGAGCCTGCGCTTAAGCTGGATGAGCCCGTGCTCAAACCGGTGACCTTGGGAATTTGAACCTGGGACCTCCGTGTCCCAGGTTGATGCTCTGTCTATCATGCCACCACCGATGAGGCTCAAGTTTTTTTTTAATAATATGGTAAAATTGAATTTGAGGGCCTGTATTCTATGAATTTTAAAACATGTATAGATGTATGTATACACCTCCATAATCAGAATATAGATTAGTTTCATCACCTCTATAAAACTTTTTTGTGCAATATTTTTATAGATACCCTTCCATTGATCCTAATTAACAAACACTGATCATACAATATGTAAACTTTTAAAACTGGCTTCATTCACTCAGTATAAAGCCTTTGAGATTCATCCAAGTTTTTGGGTATGTCAGTACTGCCCACATATACACCTTTTTTTTTTTTTTTTTTGCTGAGGAATCTCCATTGCATGGATGTGTACCACGCAGTTTGTTTATTCATTCACTCATTGAAGGATATTTTAGTTTCCTTTTTTCAATGGTCCTGAGTAATGCTACTAGAAATATATGTGTACATATTTTTAAGGGAACATCAGTTTTATTTCTCTGGAGAAAATAAACAGAAGTGGGAATCCTGAGTTGTATGGTAAGTGTATGTTTAACTTTTTTTTTATATTGAATTTTCTAGAGAGAGAAGGTGAGGGGAGGAACGGGAAGCATCAACTCAGTTGTTTCTCGTATGTGCATTGACTGGGCAAGCCCAGGGTTTTGAACTGGTGACCTCAGTGTTCCAGGTCAATGCTTTATCCACGGTGCCACCACAGGTCAAGTATGTTTAATTCTTTATGAAATTGTAAAACTTTTTTTCAGGTGGCTGTCCTGTTTGCATTCCACAAGGAATGTATGAGTGTTTGGTTGCCCTGCGTCCTTGCTCCCACTTGGTATTGTTGGAATTTTAATTTTAGCCATTCTAAGAAGTGTGTAGTGGTATCTCGTGGTGGTTTTGATTTGCATGTCTCTAATGGGTGATGATGTTGACAATTTTTCATGTGCTTAGTTGACATTTTGTCAAGAACTATTAAGGACCTGGGTTTTTACCTTGCTTACAGGTAACAAGTGAGCTTACCATAGTTTCGTGGACACTGACAGAAGACGTGAGATCCTGAGTCAGAGACAGAGTACTTTATTATGCACAGGACAACAACCAAACAAGCTGCTTCTTCTCATCAGCTACCTTCATCCCCAAGTCCCATGGGGGTGATGTCATAGCTGAGGAACCCAAGCTTAGGGAACCCACATCTTTTAAAATGGGTAGCAGATAGACCTGACCTTTGACCTAGATGGGAACATTGTATCTTTTGTATTAGACAGTAAATAAACTTGTCCTCTGCTCTGGCCGGGAAATATCATTTGTTTCTTTTAAGGATGTTAGATATTCAAGGATGTTTGCAAAGGCCTCTTGGTCAGAAATGTGAGAATTGTCTCTGGGCACATATATCTAGATTATTTAGATTACTGTCTTTCAAGTCTTTTGCCCATTTTGTAGTTGAGTGGCTTTTCTTTTTTTTTTTTTAAACTTCTTTTTATTTTATTCATTTTAGAGAGGAGACACAGAGTGAGAGTGAGAGAAAGAGAGAAAGGAGGGAGGAGCTGGAAGCATCAACTCCCATATGTGCCTTGACCAGACCAGTGCAGGGTTTTGAACTGGCGACCTCAGTGTTCCCAGGTTGATGCTTTATCCACTGCACCACCACAGGTCAGGCTTGAGTGGCTTTTCTTACTGTTGACTTTTGAGTATTCTTTATATATTCTAGATACAAGTCCTTTGTGAAATATGTGATTGCAGGTATTATTCTCCCAGTCTGTAGTTTGTCTTTTTATTTTCTTAATGGTGCCATTTGTAGAGCAAAAGGTTTTAGTTTTGTTTTTCAGTTGGGGTGCAAGTTCTCTCTGTGGGCTGTGATTCCAATGTCAGTTTATTTTTTAAAGCCTTTGCGGTACTGTTTTGATCTGTTTCATATATGTGCCAGTCTGAAATTTGTGTGGTGGTCTCTGCTAGTTTGAATTTTTACTTTTTGTCCTGAATAGCATCAGGCCCATTATGCATAGCTAGGGGTGAACCCAGGAATTCAAAACATTTTCATGTTGCTTTCTTGAGTTCTCCTTGTCATTGTCTCCTCTATATTTTTGTTCCCTTGATTCTCACCTTTACTCTGGCCAGAAAATGGTGGAGTTAGTTACTCCATTCTGTCATGTCTACTGTACTTCCACGACTGTCTGCACATTTGGGGCCAGGAAATCGGAGAATAGAGAGTGGAAAACATCGATAGTTCCCCCTTTCTCAGAGTGGTTCATGCAGTCTGTCTTTCCAGCCACTGCAGCATGTGGTTGCTTGGGTGCTGTGACTCAGAAGAAGGGGAAACAATACAATGGAGGGATTTTCATATTTTCTTTCAGTGTTAGGAATTCCCTTTTTCCTTCTTTGAGCCCAAGTAGAGGCACTGTCTGTATGCCTTGGTGTGCATTTCTGGATTGCCTCTGTGATACCGGAGTGCAAAAATGGCAAGCTCACTGAGGGTTTGGTGGCATACTGAATTCTGGTCTTCCTCAGTCCTCCTCCTCCCTTTTGCCTTGAGAATCCCCAAAAGAAGTGCTCAGTGCAGACCATCCAAGTTTTATAGCTGGACTAAAACTTCATGTGGCTCCCTGATGTCTGTGTTCAGTTTTATTTCTTGTTCTGTTTTGTTTAATGCTTGACTTCCTTCTAAAGGTCACCATGTGCTTGCATACCTTAATGCTCAACCCAAGATTGTTGTTTGTTCAAACAAAGAGTTTGTGCATAAACACACTGCTAGCCAGTAAGGCTTCCTCCCACTCTGGCCAACAAAGACTGTGCATACACAAAGGGAACACAAGAGAGCCCAGCAGGAAGAGCTGGTGGCCTGAAGTTTAATTGCATTTTTTGGCTAGCACATTGATTCATTTTGTCCATTCTTTGGGGCCAGGAGGACTTATTGTCCACCTCACTTCATCATGCTGTAAGACAGAACTTCATCTCTCAAGTTTTAATGTCTTAAAACAGAGATCTTAATCATGATTTCCCCTTTTCAGGAGATTTCAGTGATGCTTTAATCCAGGCTCTATAAAATGTTTTTAGTCTTTTTTAAAAGCTATCATATTTGACTTCACACCTAACTTTTTCAGTTAACTGCCTGTTTATACCACATCATTCATGGTCTACATTTGCTTTCTTGTTTCAAGCTTTTTGTAAAAGTTGTTCTTCCTATCTAGAATGTCCTTCTGCTTTGGTATCATTCCTCCAAGACCCTCTAAGGATCAACTCAAGGATCTTTAAGGTCTACACATCCCTCCCCTGGCTCAAGTGATCTCTTCATACTCCGTAAGTCATAACGACCTTGCCTTTTCCTCCCCAACAGTTTTCTATCACTGTATCTTTCTGCACTGATCCCTGTGTTTTGGTTTATGAACTTCCTGAAAGGAAGGACACGTTCTATCAATTGTATTAAAAATGGTATCTAGCTCAGTTCTGTGTGCACACTTGGCACTTAGTAAATGTTTGTGTTAAATTATTGTAGGATCCCCAAGATACAGGACTTAATTTTGTGTGAACATGTGAGTTTCTTGAATATGTCCTGTGGATTGTCACTTTGCTGTGGTTGATTAGCAGTTTATTTGTTTATAGGAAGAAGAATAAGGACGATTTTATTCTATGAGTTTAAAATTTAAAAAAAATTTTTTTTTAGATTTTATTCATTTTTAGAGAGAGAGAGAAGGGGGGAGGAGCAGGAAGCCTCAACTCCCATATGTGCCTTGACCAGGCAAGCACAGGGTTTCGAACTGGCAACCTCAGCGTTCCAGGTCAAGGCTTTATCCACTGGGCCTCCACAGATCAGGCTATTCTATGAGTTTAAATAGAAATTGTTGGGTAGCAATTTATAATACAATCCTAGTGCTATGAGCATATAAAACATAATATAGTAGAAAAGAAAACTGATTTAGGAACTTAAGGTATTATTTCAAATTTTAACTCTTAACATATATGTCCTTAGGTACCTGACTGCTTCAAGCTTTGTTTATTCAACTTCGAAATAGGGTACTAATTCCTTGACTTTGTTGAATAAATTATTTTATATTTTATAAGTACTTTCCACAAGTAGGTTTTTTATACATCCATTTATCCCACTCTCTCCAAACCAGTATTATTTATTCCTGTATACAGGCAGAGGGAAAGAGCCCCTTCTCTCCTTTCAGAGCTCTTAGTTGGTTCTTTCTCATTCCCTTAACAACCATAACATGGTAGCGGCAAGAATAAAGTAGGGATTGGTAAAATGAATCAACCTAACAAGATTGGTAAGATCCAGTCAATTGCCAGAAATGAAGACTAACTTAACACATTTAACTTGCCAGGTAGGGAATCTTGTTAGATAATAACTTGCAGAAAATCCAAATTATTTAGCTGATAGTCTAAAAAGCAAAGTCATAGCTAAAAATTACTCTGGTTTCCTATCAACTTACAACACAGTTTTAAATTGGTTTCTCCTTCTGACTTTATATCTTGTGTAAGTCCTCAAATTTGTATTGCATCTTAAAGGAAAGCTTATTCACTGTTCAAATGAAGGCAGAGTAGAAAACAGTCTTTTCTCCATATGCAATTCAAAATACCTGTTGAGCACCTTAGCACCATATTGTGTTCTGTTGGGAATAGAAAGCAGCTCCTCAAGATGCTTCTAGTCTAGGTGGGAGGAAGTCAAACATAGAAATGATTCCTTATAATGAAGTAGAATGGATATAACTGGTTCTTAATTAGCAGTGTTAGGAGAATGGAGGCTCAAAGTTAGTTCCAGTGGAAGGAAGCTCATGGGAAGCTTTGTTGAAGAGCTGGCCCTTAAAATGAGCTTTCCAGTAGTGAATCATCTTTGAAAAAGGTGAAGGAAAGTATAAGAAAGAATTCTAGGATGAGGCACAGACATACATGGTTTAAGAAATATCATAAGATTGAACATCATACAGTGTGTCCGTAAAGCCATAGTGCACTTTTGAGCAGTCACCTCTTTTTGATCCCTTTTGCTTGTTTTCAGTAGAGTTTACATGCTTTTGAAAATTTCTCTGAAACTCAGATTTTACATCTAATAAAATGGAGATAATGTCCACCTTGCTGTTCTGTTTTGTTTTGCCGTAAATAACTATTTTAAATACCTGTCACAGTATTGTGTATGTAATGAGTGATGGCAAATAATAAGCTCGTGGTACTTTGTCCTAGATTGCTGAGGGCCTTGACTGCCTTCTTGAAGAGTTTTGACTGTTCTGATGCTTTAATTATACTTGTTTTCTTGGTAAATGTTGAATTATTTCATTTAAGACAAAATACTCACTTTTCTATAACTGTTTATTTTGGTTTTTTGTGACAGAGAGAGAGAGGGACAGACAGAGACTGACAGACCGGAAGGGAGAGAGATGAGAAGCATCAATTCTTTGTTGTGGCACCTTAGTTTCTCATTGATTGCTTTCTCATATGTGCTTGGACTGGGGGTTGGGGAGCTACAGCAGACTGAGTGACCCCTTGCTCAAGCCAGCGACCTCAGGGTTTCAAACCTTGGTCCTCCGTGTCCCAGTCCTACGCTCATTCCACTTCTCTATCATGTCTGGTCAGGCTATATAACTCGGTTGATTGTTTTCTGTGCATAATTAAATTTGCTATAGTCTCACTTGTCTATTTTTGCTTTTGTTGCTTGTGCTTTTGTTGTACTATTCAAGAAAACATTGCCAAGTCCAATGCCATGAAGTTTTCCCCCTATGTTTTCTTCTAGGAGTTTTATGTTTTACAGTTAGGTCTTTAATACAATATTAGACCTTTCTTAAAGTGTTTGTTATATTATTGGGCAGGGAATAAGGTGTCTTCTCTTTTGTATGACCGTGTCAGGAATTTGCTGTATTTATTTATTTATTTATTTTTTACAGGGACAGAGAGAGAGTCAGAGAGTGGGATAGATAGGGACAGACAGACAAGAACGGAGAGAGGTGAGAAGCATCAATCATTAAGTTTTTCATTGCCGTTGTGACATCATAGTTGTTCATTGATTGCTTTCTCACATGTACCTTGACCGCGGGCCTTCAGCAGACTGAGCCACCCCTTGCTGGAGCCAGCGACCTTGGGTCCAAGCTGATGAGCTTTTGCTCAAGCCAGATGGGCCCCGCGCTCAAACTGGCAAGCTCGGGGTCTCGAACCGGGGTATTCCGCATCTCAGTCTGACACTTTATCCACTGCGCCACCGCCTGGTCAGGCAGGAATTTGCTGTATTTAAACTTCCTTTTTCTGTCCTATTTTTCTTCCCTCCCTCCATCTCCCTTTTCTTCTCCTCTTCCCTCCCCTATAGCTTGAAGATCTAGACTAATTTTGGGGGTCTTAATTGCTGTGCTGATAGAATAATTAATTTTCAACAACACTTTCTTGTTTGTTTCTTGATTAACAGGAAGAAGATGAGCCTTAAGTCTGAACGCCGAGGAATTCATGTGGATCAATCAGAACTCCTGTGCAAGAAAGGATGTGGTTACTATGGCAACCCTGCTTGGCATGGTTTCTGTTCCAAATGCTGGAGGGAGGAGTACCAAAAAGCCAGGCAGAAGCAGATTCAGGAAGATTGGGAACTGGCAGAGCGGTAAAAGGACTTAACTAGGGGTGGTTTGATAGCAATGTAACTGGATACATAGTACTGTCTTTGTCAGAATACATTTTTCCTCTTATGTTTTCAGCTGTCAGCAAGTTAGATTTTCCCCCTCTTCTTAGTCAACATTTAATGAATAGCTTTCACTGACTTCATTTTCTCTTTATCTTACCATTTAAGTATTTTGTGTTTGAGGTGTGTTAGTTCCCTAATCAGACAAGACACTTTTTGGAGTAGAAGAATGGAGATAAACATACTTCATTTGGAGGTTGAATGAGGTAATATATATGATGTACCTAGCACAGGGCTTGTCACAATGGCTCTCGTCAAGCATTGCCTTTCCCCATTTTTTGATGTGCCCAGCATGGCATCTGGCACAATTATAAACACTTAGCAGTAGAAATCTGTTGATTTGTATATATAGTTCTTGAATTATGAAAATTTAACTTTTCTAAAATGAGGTTTATAGATCAGAAGTATTATTTGAGAAGTTTGTATTATCCAAGAATGATTATGATAAAAATTAAAAGATGGCTTACCTGGTGAGTACAGAAACTAATAAAATGCCACAAATAATGTTGATCCTTTGCCAGAGCATCCGAAAAACTAAAGCTTTTTGGTGAAGGACACTCAAACTGAACTCTGACAGCTTGTACTAGTATGATATCTAATGAGCCACATTTGTGGAGTGACTGCTCTACTAGCCTCTGTAGTGAGGTCACAGAATTATAGAGTACACTCACTGCTTTCGGTGACTCCATGGGCAATCAGAGACAAAATACATACATAGAACATTAACTGTTCCCTCAGGCTTCTCACTGCTCTCCTGGTATTCTCAGTAGCTGACCGTATTTCATGAAGAAATTAGAGCCCATGAAACATGAATTCTCTTAGATTTCTCCCCTCTTCACATCCAAATGTACTAATATCTGTGTTATGTTCTGTTTTGCCTCAGAGAAAAATGTGTCTCTATTCCATTCTCAGACTAACCTCTGTTTGTGATTTTGTTGCTGTTTTTTACTCCTTCCAGTTTTACCCTTGCTTGAGGTTTTCTACAGCACAATTCTCAGATTTGAAAAGGCATGAGAATCACCTGGAAATCTTGTAAAAACAATGCTTGCTGGACCCTCAGCCCCAGAGTCTGTGGCTTTATTAGTTTCGCAGTGCGGCCTGAAAATGTGCATTTCTTACAAGTTGCTAGGTGATGCTGATGTTTCTGTCTAGGGACTCACACTTTGAGAACCATTGTTCTGTAGATAGTCTGAGATTAATTACAGATACCTCAAATTCAGCAGGTCCAAGGCCAAAGTTATTGCTATTATTTACTCTAACGTTCACTTTCCATATTTCCCCTATTCTTCTTTCCCTGTCAGTTAATGACATCACTGTTTTTGCAGTTGGGTGCAATACACTGAAGTCATTCTTAATCTCTCCTTCACCTCTCACACCACCTACAACTAGTTGCGCAAGTTCTACTTTCTCAAACTTAGAAAAGTCTTGATTTCCACCCTCTTCTGTTTTCCAGGTCCTTATTTTCTCTCACTTAAATCTGTGTAATATATTCTTAATTACTGTCCCTGTGTCTAGTCTCTCTACTCCTCAAATTGTCACCTACCTGTATTACCTTTCTAAAATACAGATCAGATAATGGTAAGTTACTGGATTTACAGTCCTTTTTGGTTTCCACCATAGAAGGATAGTGGGTTGGCAGTTAAGGTGTCTTATCACCTGGTGCCTACCTGTATGCACATCTAACATCATAGTTCATTACATCACCAGTGCTCTGTGTTGAACTTGGTTTATAACAAGAACCACATGCCTTCACATTTGTAGTTTCTTCTTCCTGGAATGCCCTTTGACTTGGCAGAATCTTATTCATCGTTTAAAACAGATCTAAATGTTACCATTGTGAAACTATCTTGGACTCTTCTAACAGGTTTAGTTGTTCTTTCCTGTGTTCTCGCAGCACTGGTGTTTTACTGTCTACATTAGGAACTGTCCCATTATATTAACTTTTTCTCTCTTCTGACCTTGAGCTTATTAGGGGAAAGGACTCGATTTTATTTCTGTTACGTAACCCTAGGACAGTTGCTGAATGAACATGATCTGTGGAGAAAGTCCCTTTTAAAGTCTGTAGTAGTGGCCCTGGCCATTTGGCTCAGTGGTAGAGTGTCAACCCAGCGTGTGGAAGTCCCAGGTTCAATTCCCAGTTAGGGCACACAGAAGCGACCATCTGCTTCTCCCCTTTGCATTTCCCCTTCTCTCTCTCCCTCTCTCCCTCTCCTGCTGCCATGGCTTTATTGATTCCAGTGTGTTGGCCCCGGGTGCCGAGGATAGCTCTGTGGAGCTTCCATCTCAGGTGCTAGAAATAGCTTGGTTGTGAGCACTAGCCCCAGATGGACAGAGCATTAGTTCCAGAAGGAGGGTGCCATGTGGATCCTATTCGAGATGTATGCAGAAGTCTGTCTCTGTATCTCTCCTCCTCTCATTTATTTATAAATAAATAAATCCTGTAGTATCTAGCATGTAGGATAGTTACATATCCAAGACCTCAGACCTATTTGGTATGTTTAGTCTTTAGTTTTAAAATTTTAAGGTCCTCCTCAATGTGTTCAGTAATCACCTTTTGCTACAAGAAGAACTTGGAGAATATCTGGGTTATTAATCCTCTCTTGAATTACAGACTACAGCGGGAAGAGGAAGAGGCCTTTGCTAGCAGTCAGAGCACCCAAGGAGCTCAGTCCCTCACATTTTCCAAGTTTGAAGAAAAGAAAACCAACGAGAAGACCCGCAAGGTTACCACAGTAAAGAAATTCTTCAGTGCTTCTTCCAGGGTTGCATCAAAAAAGGGTAATTTTCTGATTCTCTTTTTTAATTCTGTTACCAAATGAAGTACAGAGCAAGTCCACAATGCATGTGGGCTCAGCCTTTTAATTATTGTAAACTTTTAAAGCATGATTTGAGACAAATTGGGTTTGAGAGTTAGGCAATACAGGAAAACAAATAATTCTCTTTGGTCAGAGGACATTGTTTTTTAGTGAAGTTTATTTATTCTAGGAAAAATAAAGAGAATTAAAATACATAGTTTTCTTTATAAATTCATTCCCATCTAAATACCAGTCTTTTTGGATGTTTTATTTTTTGTGCCTTTAATTTTTGGATTCTGGTTTATTCTTTTTTGCATATTATTGTCACCATCCATGTGTTATCAGAAATGACTGTCTCTAGGATTGAAGTCATCTAAAAAGCAAGTTTTTTGAGAGCTTATCTGAGAGACAGTATCTTGAGGAAATATATAGAGATCATATACAAAAAGACTCACTTTGGGCTTTTGAAATAGTATGCATTTTTTAGTCCATGGATTTATATGTACTTGATCTTATTCATCTTCTTAAAATGCCATATAACCAGCGAAAGGGTTATCACTAAAGTCACACTTGTGCTACCAGTGAGTGGACAAGCCACTTGAAATGGTCTAGCAGGAAGCAAGAAAAAAATGCCTCTTGTTAGGGCTGGCTCTGAACCTCCAATGTTGGTAATCCGTTGTGCAGTAAATTTGGAATGGTGAGTGAGACGGACCCAACACTGATGGTATCGGAAGAGTTCTTTGCTTGGAGCTCCTGTCTCACTCCCAACCCTCAGCCTGGGGTAGTTGTGATAAGAATTTTTTTCAAGATCTTTGCTAGTCTTTCAGATTTGATTACTGTGTTTGGTTTAATTAAAGGGAAAGGTTACTTATAACCAAAATATAGCATTTCTTTTACAAATGCAAAGCTTTAAATAATTTTTTAGCAATTTTCTGCCCTGCGGTAAGAAGGAGAATAATCGGTACCTGCTAGAGATTAAGTTAAGAATGTATTTGGCTCATGATTTAGTTATCAGGAGGTAGTTTGTAGGGTGGTTAAGAACGTGAGCTTTGGGTCACCCTGGTTTGAGTCTCAGCTTTGGGGTTCATTGTCTGTGTGACTGAGAGCAAGCTAATCTCTTCAAGCTGTCTTCCCTGAGGGGCAGTAATATTCACCGTAAGACCCCGTGTCTTGAGAATTAAATGAGTTGATGTGGGTGAAGAGTTTATGTAGCACAGTAACTGGCAGACATTGTAAGTCTCCAGTAAGTGTTAATTATTTAAAAATACATTGTTTTTCTGAGAGAATAGTCTCTGCTAGTAGGAGTTTAAGGACATTGATCAAAGCCATTCATTCCTATTTAGCTTATATTCTCTTTCCTGCTTTGGGAGAGTCTCACTAATATTTTGAATAGATGGATAGATGATAGTAAAGAAATTATAAAACCGTCAGTTCTAACTGCCCCATTTTACAAATGACCTGAAAGCCCATAAAGGTTAACTCCAAGATCATGATTTGGTGTGTTAGAACTCAGGTCTCCTAACTCTGGTTTAGTTTTTCCTTGAACTAGAGTGCATATGTGTATGTGTGTGTATGTATCTGTATTTATAGCTATATAGCTTTTAGATTTTGGCCCTGGCCAGTTGGCTCAGTGGATAGAGCGTTGGCCCAGTGTGCAAACGTCCTGGGTTCGATTCCCAGTCAGGGTACATGTGAGAAGCAACCATCTGCTTCTCTTCTCCTCCTTCTACCCCTTCTTCCTCTCTTCCCCTCTTGCAGCCAGTGGCTTGATTGGTTCAAGTGTCGGCCTCAGGCACTGAATATAGCTCAGTTTGTCTGAGCATCGGCCCAATATGGGATTGCTGGGTAGATCCTGGTCAGCGCACATACGGGAGTCTGTCTCACCATCTCCCCTCCTCTCACTTAAAGAAAAAAAGAATTCTTTCCTTATCAGTACATAAAAGCATATGCTCTTTGTTTTTAAATTATACAGCATTCCATTCTATAGGTTAAACCATAATTTATGTAGTCTTTTTGTCACCATTTTGTACAGTTGCAGTATTGCATTAACATGAGTAGCTTTGTCCATGTTTTATTTCATACATGTGCAGTTAAATCAGTAGAAAATTTCTGAGAAATAGAATTGTTTGGTGATAGGAGAAATGTATTTTTAATTTTGATGGTTATTGCCAAATTGCACTTCATTATAGTTATATCATTTTACATTTCCACGTCCATAGCATGAGTGCTTTTCCTCCATATACTTATTGATATCAAACTTTAGATTTTTGTTTACTTACTACTTTTTTTAATAGTACTCATAGTAGGATTACTATTTATATCTGTAAGCACAAGTGAGATTGGACATATTTCCTGTTTAGGGTCCATTTGTTTCCTTTCTGTGAATTGTTAGTATAATTTACCCATTTTTATATTGAACTGTTAGGGTTTTTTCTTCTCTATTTCTAGGAATCCTTTTACATTAGGGAGAGTAGCCCCTTTGCGATGGAATATATAAACTTTTATTTTCCAGTTTACTCTCTGACTTTTGACTGAATGTTTTAGTCATACATCCAGTGTTATTTATGTGCTTTTTTCCCCCTTTCCTTTATTTTTCTTTTAATGTGGTTGAATTATTTAAGGGCTTCTACATTTTGAATCATAGTGAGGGAGCACCTGATAATTTAAAAGATAGGCAAATACTTGATTTGGAAAAATCACAATAAAGTACAGTTTTGTTCTGCTCACTACTCAGTAGTAAAGTTTGGGGGGAGATCAAGTAGTTAAGCTACACATTAGTTACGGTAAATAACCAGTTATACAATAAGTGAGATGTGTCATTAATTTGCTGGTTTGTAGTTTATTCTTTGAGGTATTCTACATGTATTTGTCTCACTTGCATAAACCAGGCACTCTAATAGGAATATTACCTTTATTATATTAAAACTGTATTTCAACTTCATCATCAAAACGTGTATCAGGTTCTAAAGTTAAAAAAATAGGATTATAGGAAATAATTCTGAGAAAACGTAATAGGTTGATTTTAATATCTTCAAAAGGTACTCTTTCCTCTTAATTATCTTTCTTTTTTGTGTTCAAAGGAAGTCGTAGGGGTAGGAAGTACCTAATTCCTTACATATATTGAATTAGAGAGCATAGGTCAAAATTAGTAGGCTTAGAATGTGGTAAGAGAGCAAGTGATACCGTGCTTTCTGAGAGTGCTTACTCTTACTTACATCTCTCTTACCTCTGTTCTGTGAAGGTTCCAGTTTCCTTTTAGTGTATTTATTCAGGGGGGAAGAGTTGTGTGTCCAACTGATTAAGCAGTGTTTTACTTGCTTCCCTTGCCCCTTTGCTGTCTGCTCTGTCATGATCATTATATTACTTTGAATGCATTCTTTCACTTTGAGCAGTCTGACTTGAAAACTGAATGTTCGATAATAATTGTTAATCTCCACATAAACAGATTAGCCTTGCCATTTTGGCAAGTAAAATCAATTTGAAAAGGTTTATAACGTTTTATTTAATCTGACATTTTGTACCTCTACTGATTATTTCACTTGATTAGTTTTATAAACTCATGCGGTCCTTTGAGAAATTTGTTCAAGATAGTGGTGCCATTTTTAGTATTAATGATTAAATATGTACATAAATCAATGCATTATCTATTTTGGCCAAGAAAATATAAATAGAGCAACTTTTATTCAAATAGGGATATTTTTTAGATCATGTATATAGTTTTACCTGTTTGTATTCCTACTCGTAAAATAGATTTAGCTTACTTTTAAGGAAAGTTGTCCAAATATTTAAACATAAAATAATTTAAATTCAAGTTTGACTTTGATTAAGCATCATTTAAATAATCTTAAATTAAATACTTAAAGTAATTCCATGTATGGCTCTTCTATGTAATAAAACTTATTTTTAATTTTCCCAGCAGAAATTCAGGAAGCAAAAGCTCCCAGTCCTTCCATAAACCGGCAAACCAGCATTGAAACGGATAGAGTGTCTAAAGAGTTCATAGAATTTCTCAAGACCTTCCACAAGACAGGCCAAGAAATCTATAAGCAGACCAAGCTGTTTTTGGAAGCAATGCATTACAAAAGGGTAGGTTGAGAATAACCACTTAGAAATAGTTTTGATTTTAGGAAGGGTCTTAAAGATAATCTAAAGCAGCTTTATCATTTTACACCTGAGAAAATCAAGACCCAGAGGTGTTAAGTTAACTAAGAAATGCCATTGAACCAAGTGAAAACCTGACTCCCAGGCTAGTACTTTTCCACTGCAACGTAATGGTATTTGGATCTTCTTTGTGTGGAAAATGTGACATACAAGCCACTTTTCTGGCATACTTTAGTACTAAGCCTTCCTAACTTGTCTCCTTATAAACAGTATAAACTGCCACAGTTAGTAGACCTTGAATTCTTCAGTTACAATTGTTAGACCAGTAGCAGTCATTGTAGGGTATTTTAGTTTTTGTTTTGTTTCATAATCTGATTTTAAATTTCCTCTCCTTGCTAAGGTAGAGAAAAGGCAAAGCTAGAATTTAGATGTGAAAGGGACCTTAGCGATTATCTGGTTTTAGTCTTTTTGTTTTATAGATGGGGAAGTTGAGAACCAGAGAAGGTGACTTGTCCAAGGTTATACAGCTTGATTCTGCCAATGTCAGAAGTAGAACTTGTGCCTTTCACCTGTGTGTCTTTTTTTTAAAAGATTTTATTTACTGATGTTATGGGTTGGGGAGAGTGACAAGTCTCAACTCATAGTTGCTTCGCTTAAGTTGTTCACTGATTGCTTGTCATTTGTGCCTTGACCAGGCAAGCCCAGCGTTTTGAATCAGCAACCACTGTGCCTCCACAGGCCAGGCTACACAGGTGTATCTTTAATCTATAATTTCTAACCGATAATTTCAGTTACAATAATTTATAAGGCTTACCTGTAGAGGGGCTCATTTTTTAAATAGTGATTAATTGGTTTGTAATATACCACACCTATTAAACTTAGAATTAGCTCTGTCAGAATCTTTTTTTAATATTGAATTTACTTAGTGAAAGAGAAAATAAGCTTTCTTGTTTTTTGGTGTGCAATTACATTGAGAATAAGTAAGCAGGCCTCTTTTTCCCCCTGAAAGTGTTAATGAGCAAATAATAACATTTAGAGTTAAGTAAAGCAAGCAAGATAACATTAATATTTTGACTTAGAAGCAATGATAGATTTCTTTAATATGAAAAAATTCAGATTTTATGTAACATACAATTTTCATTTTTTTATCAGAAATTAAAACAAAGTTTTATAGTTATTAATGCTTCAGCCCATATGAAATGTTTATAGGATAGCCATACTATATTGGTACATACTTTATATAGTACGTATAACATATACACTGTATAATACTGTATTTTAAAAAACTAGTTAGCTCGGATTTATTCCTTTTTCTTTTGCTCAGAAGTGTAATGTTCCCTTGTTCTGTAATAACTTAGTTGACTTTTAAATCATTACACTAAAGTAAAGAGGTAATTAACTGGTGCAGCTACTGCCGTATTTAATTGTTTTCAAGGTATCACTAATTGATATCAGAGACGTGGATATGACCTCAGAGTTTTCCTTGTTTAAGAACCACTGTGCAACCTATTTTCCGTTTCTACACTAACACCGTTTATGGTTAAGTGGCCAAGTCCTATGCTTGTATGCTCGGCATCTAGCATGATACCTGGCATATACCTGATACTGAATAGATGTTTGTTAAAGTGAATGTCCTTGGAGAAGCCCTTCTTATCTTTAACTGTAAGTTAATGGTGTTTCAGATAAATAAAACAGATTTACACCTGAATGGAGCAACCTTACCTAACTAGCTCCAAATAATTTAATTACATACGTTTCTTGAGAGAATTTGGTGAAGTACAACTTGGAGTAGTTCCTGAGGTAATGAAATATGTCACAGTGCAAGGTGCCCTCTGTATTCATCAAAATGCTTAAAAATCTGAAGTTAATATTCTCACCAAATAACTTCCTAGGTACATTATTCTTGTGATCTACTCAGTTTGAAATTTTTTATTCTTATCTATTTGCAACTGCCTTGTTGACATTGCCCTTAATTGATAATTCTTTCTACTGCATTCCTCAATATTATTCTTCCCCAATTTTGTGAGTTTCAGAACACGGAATACTGATCTACGTGTTATTTTTCTTCATTTCCGTGTTCTCCAGTCCTAGTGTATAGTGGTGAGCAGCCTTTCCTGCAGATGGGACAGGTCTAGAAAATGAAATACAGTACATATTTTCAGAATTGTGCTAAATATTTTTTCAGTCATTTTCTCTTTATCAGGAAGTACTTCATCTGCACTCAGACTTTTATTTTTTACTTTGAGAAAGAGAAACATCAATTTGTTGTTCCACTTATTTATGTATTTATTGGTTGATTTTTGTATGTACCCCGACTGGGGATTGAACCGCCAACCCTGGTGTAATAAGACAAAGCTCTAACCAACTGAACTTCCTGGCCAGGGCTTGCACTTAGACTTTTTAAATAAATTTTCTCATCCTTAAACGGAAACTTGGCTAAAATTTTATTCAACTACACTGCATTTTTGCAATTTAATGCTTTACTGTTCAACAGATATTATTGTTTTCTAAGACTCTTCTGAAGTTGGCTTATTACCGCCCCCCGTTTTTGACTTAATCTTATTAAATAGTTAATGTTAAGATATGTATTGTCTTAAAGTCCCTTTTCACATTCTGTAAAATAAGATATATTTTTATTGCAAATGAGACGGTCAGCTACCTCATTAATGCAAAATTCTTTCATGTTGAACATACATTTGTTATAAGCTACCTTTCTCTTTTTAGAAGTCATCATAGCAAGAATTTAAATTACATTGTAGAAATGACCAGGGGGTTGGGGGAAGAGGTATAAGAAGGAGCTAAGAAGAATTTATAGGGTTTCATTTTTTAAACTAATCATTACAAAATAACTATAAGAATCTCACTATAAGAACCACTCTTCAATGAGGTCTATCTAGGTGTGGCCATGGATCCAGGGATGTTTATGGTCAACAATTAAATAAAGGATATATCAATTTCTTTTATTATTTAGACCAAGCCCTATGCACCCAGGGTAATTTTAAAGCATTGTATAGATGTTAACGTTTTCTATCATAATTAGAAAACTATATTTTCTAACTTAATGTGATCCCTGGTTTGGTAAAAAAAAATTTTTTTCATTCATTCACATGAAAACATTTTAAAACACAGACTGAAGGTAGTCAGAGTAAATAAGGTTCCTAGAGAAATTCTATTGCAAATCTGGAGGTGATAAAAAAGACTTTAGACAATTAAGAAAATATACAGAGAACCTATCAGTGTTAATAGTAAAAGGAATACACCTACTTGTCAACTTTTTAAACTACAAAAATAATTTTCTTTTAGGAAAAATGAAATGATTTTGTACAGATTTTATAGAAAAGATGATCCCAGGCAATGGTTAGAGAGTATTTAAGAAAAAGGGTTGCTTTACTCTGTTAGACTGTGCTTTTTCTTAGAAAATGATGAAAAAACCTTTTGGGATTTTGTAGAACCTAAGAATTAACCCAAACAAGTCTGCTATATCATTTAGCCCTTTGGCAAGAACTGTGAAGGATCTGAGATTTACCCTTACTTATAAATTAACAAATTAGGCTGCCATAGTTTCATGGATGCTGGGCAGAAGACACAAGTCTCTTGGGTCAGAAAAAAAGGCTAGTTTAAAACAGCAGTAAGAGTAGCCAGAGTTTATCATCAGCATTTGCATCAATTCCCTGAATACCAGTTCCCACAGGGCAGTGCCTATGAATGCAGTGAGTTATGTTAGAGAAAAGGACCTTTTATAATGAGCATGAGCTTGCCGGACCTTTGCCCCGAGGGAAACATACTGGACAGTAAACAATTGAGCCATTTTTTTACTTAAGGGAGGCTCTATCCTTGTGTCTCAAGGCTGTTGGTTATACAGCTGTCCTTGAAAAGAGCACAGAGCAAGGGCAGTCAGTGCCTCTCCTCACAAGATGTGTGGAAAAATAAGAGATCTGTGTAGAATTGTCTCCTGACATCTTTCTAGTATGATAAACAGAACTCTAATAAATGGCCACCTTCATTCCTTCTCTCATTCAGTTACTATTGAGCACTGGCACTATGCCTGGCTCTGTTACAGGCACGGAGGGTATGAGGGTGAGCAGTGCCCTTGTGAAGCTGACATGTTAGTAAACTCATTGATAATATAGCACAATGGTAAGTCCTACAGGAATCTAAAGCAGGATAAAAGGATAGAGTGGCAGGAGAGTTATTTTACACTGTAAAATAAACACTGTAATGAAGTGGATCTGCATACGAATAGAAATATAAAAATGAATTTTCTGAATTATAGTAAAATTGCAGTGATTATGTGGAGCCGCAAAATACAGTGTGGCCGTAAAGTCATGGGCACTTCTGACCGTGTGACCGGTCAAAAGTGCACCATGACTTTACGGCCACACTGTAGGTGATCCATTGGTACCACTGAAAGGGACAAGTTAGGCCTTTAAGAGGAGGTCACAGTATTTCTACTTCCAAGTGAGTACTAGTGATAATCATAAGAATGAATGTAGTTTATTCTAAATTAAGTGTTAGGATTTGGTACAAATGAAGGGTAAGCACCTAAGTTGCAGAAAGTATATAAAGAGTAACAAGTAAATTATAACATCATAAAGGAAAATTAAAATATCAATTAAAATGTTAAGTAAGGGCCCCTTTATTAAAAATACCATTAAATTAATAGGTTTAATAGTAAAAAATTTTATCTCACAAACTCCATGATAGTAGTCCGTCTTTTGTTTATTTAAATTTAGTTTGCTTATTAGAAGAATTTGAGATTTATAAAATGACTTAAAATAAGAATAAGAGAACAAAGGATTCATTTGCTTTTTAGAATTTATAAACATGATTTGATGGACATGTTCTTCCTGTAGCTGCTGTTATGACTATTCACATGGAAGTCCAGGCATAATAGTAAAACTAGTTCTCTGAAGAAATGTCTTTCAATGGACCTAAAATTGCTTTTCCCGTGGATCTATTTGTCTGGAAATTGAGTTTTGTACAAAGGTAAAACTTAGAGAATTTGCATTGTAAATTTCTTTGATCGATTCATAGGTTAGGGCTAGATAGGAAACAAAGACTGAAGTCTCATTAGGAATTGGCACTACTCAAGGAAAGCCATGTATGTGACCTACCTACCTATCATGTAGATACCCAACCTCCCTCCCCATCGAGGCAGGATCAGGACTTTTCCCATCGATTAGCTATGGATCTATTTGGGTTCACACAAAAGAGGTAAGGGAGACAACCTTTCTCGTGACCATCAAGGGGTATTAGTATGAAACAGGAATAGTTACTGCTCCTACTACCATACCTATTTCCAGATGATCATTGGGGATAGAAGGAATATGAAAAAGAAATGAGAGATTTGCTGTATGCCCCATGACACTGTATCCTTCTGGCTTATCTGTATCATAGAAGAAGATAATTATTTATTTGCATTGTCTTCCCTTTTAAACTGAATGCTATCCAAGCATTTTATTGAACTTTTATATATTGCTTGTACAGTGTCTGGCAATTCTACTGATCATTTATTAACTTTTTAGAATAGATAGAAATGTAATTTTCTGGAAATTCAGGGAAAATAATCATATGGGGCAAATAGAATACTAATAAAGGTATAAATCTAGCAACGTGGCGAGATTAAGTCTACAAAATTCAGTTAGAGTACAACATGCTAGTAACAAAAAGTCAAGCAGTCTTAAAAAGCTATTTTAAACACAACTGCAATAAATAAAATATTACTTAATCTAATAGAGAGAGATGTTTAGTCAATGAATTGAAAGACTAAGGATGATATCTGGAATCTAGCTGAGAAAAATAAATTTACAAATACTTTGCAGGTTAATATGAGCACTTATAATGTCATTTAAATTACAATGGTATTGTTTGTTCTAGAGAAACAAGGGAGCAAATATACCATATATTCTTTTGGGGGTAGAGAATTCCAAGATTTGGGAAAGAAGGTTTCTAAAGTTAATAAACTTTAAAATATATATTCTAAAGTGAAAGTGATCATAACTTTATGTGATTTTTTATAAGTATTTTAAAAATAAGAAATGGGCAAAACCAGCTTGCTTATTAGAATCAAAATGCAGAACAAATGGAAAAATTAATGTATTAACCTTCACAAGTTTGTGCCCCCACAACTATATGTGACTTTGATGTTAAAAGATTACTATATAGAGGAATGAAATAAACCAGGATTCCAGAAATAGATTCCGTTCCTCAGGAGCTGTTATATGACAACTGGAAACACAGGAGAACAGGGTTGCTTTTTACTAACTGCTGCTGAAAAAGACAGGAAGCTTGTACGCAGATTGTTTAAGGTCTTATGTTTCATACTATGCACCTTACATTCTAGCCCCGTGATGGTGAACCTATGACACGCGTGTCAGCACTGACACACGGAGCCATTTTCGATGACGCGGCTGCATGCGGCCGCATACCAGAGAAGTAAGGGGGCGCACGCCGAGAAGGACGTTTCATCCTCAGCTCCTACACGGCCAGGTGCAGTAGCCGAGGATAAAACATTTGCTGTAGTGTAGACACTCTGTGCTGGAGGTCTGTAGGCCAAAACAACAGAACTCCGGCACAGAGCGTCTAGTTATGTGACTTCCGGTAAGGCCGTTTTTCTGGAAGTGACACACCACCCAAGTTATACTCGGTTTTTTGGCGAATTTTGACACACCAAACTCAAAAGATTGCCCATCACTCTATTAGCCAAATAAAATGGCTGAACATGAAAAAATTTAGGAAAAAAGTAGATTGAATATTTATTTTACTGTGGAGAGGAGCGAAAATTGAACCATTGAAAAGTTGTTCTTAATAACCAAGTAAAATGTTGAATGTTTTAACTTTTAAGCATGTGTGCTGTGAAAAATAAAAGGCAGGTAAAGTGGAAGGAAACAGCTGGAAATTGTGGTGAATATTAATAGAAGTTTAACATTACAAAATGCATAAAATTTACTAAGGGCAGTACCTACTCCTTACTAGATAAAGGATCAATTCTACAATAATTCAACCAAATGACTCTTACATAGATAACTAAGACAGTAGCAAGAGCTATCATCAAGGTGGTCACAGAGTGCTATGAAACCTACAAGGTTTTCTTGATGAAGGGAATAAGAGACTTCTTAGAGGAGATAACATATAAACTTAACCTTGAAGGCAATAACTATTGGGAACCTTCTTCGATAGCTTTTGAAGACAGCATCCATCTGATGGGCAGCCATTGGAGGTTTGAGGCACAATGTGATCAGATCACAATATAGCCTAATCAGTTGGACTGTGGTGTGTGAAAGATGGATTGAAAAGTGAGAGATTGTCCTGACCAGATAGCTCAGTTGCTTAGACCATTATTCTGATACGCAAAGGTTGAAGGTTTGATCCTCGGTCAGTGCACATGCAGAAACAGGTTGATGTTTTAGTCTCTATCTGTTCTTTCTCTCTCTAAAATCAATCAATATAAATAAGTAAGTAAAAAAAACTGTTTAAAAGAAAAAATATAAGTGAAAGAGATCAAAGGTAGAGAGAGTAGCTGAAGAGGTGAGGGATAGCAAAGGCCCAAACCAGGAAAGAATGGAAGTGAGAGACATTGTAAAGGCAGATAAGACAAGGTTTGGTCACTGCCCTTGATACCAGGGCATCCTTTCTGAATTAAGCCAGAGCACCAGGGTCTGCATGCTTTCCCGGGGTCTTTCAGCCTGTGGCTTGTGCAGAGGCATCTATGAGACAGAGGTCAATGGAATTTGCCTTTCTCCAGTGACATCTTTTTTTACAGGGACAGAGAGAGAGTCAGAGAGGGATAGATAGGGACAGACAGACAGGAACAGAGAGAGATGAGAAGTATCAATCATTAGTTTTTCATTGCCATTGCAACACCTTAGTTGTTCATTGATTGCTTTCCCACATGTGCCTTGACCGCGGGCCTTCAGCAGACCAAGCAACCCCTTGCTGGAGCCAGGGACCTTGGGTCCAAGCTGACGAGCTTTTGCTCAAGCCAGATGGGCCCGTGCTCAAGCTGGGGAGCTCGGGGTCTCGAACCCCGGGTCTTCCGCATCCCAGTCCGATGCTCTATCCACTGCACCACCGTCTGGTCAGGCTCCAACGACATCTTTATGTGAACCCTTGGGAGAAGTTTCTGAGGTTGGTGTCAGAATTTCACCTAAAGAATTAGTTTGCTTTTATATTTTAGACTCTTAGATGACTATTTTCATCTTAGTGATGATTGCTAGAAAGTTTAGTTAGAGACAGATTTACAGATTGACTGTTGACTAAGTTTTGTATATTCAAGGAATACATTTTTGTGTTCTTATTGCTGGCTCTGCTTTCTGTTTCTTTCCATGTTTTGTTTTTCTTTTTTTTAAAATCACCTTCTAGTTTATTGTGCTGATCTGTGTTTATCTTTTGTGTAGACTTCCAATATTCTTTGGAAGAAAGTAGAAAATAAGCATATATATTTATATCGAAAATACTGATAAAACCAAATATAAATTATAAAGCCCAATGTTGTGGAGGCCATGGAGAGATAAGTACACGTACGTGGTTTATGATGGTACAGTGCAGATTCTGAGGAGTATCTAGCACTAGATACTCAAAGCTATAAACTTGTTCATACTTAGAAACTATTAATGCCACTTTTGAAATTGTATCACAAAGAAATAACCAAAAGAAACAGTTTCACATAATTATTAGCTATAATACCGAAAAAAGGGAAGGAGCCCAGATGCACAGTGGTAGATGATAATTTTAAAAATTGGTTATATTATAATGGAATATTATAAAAATTTATATAAACATGTAAACTATCAAAATATGCATTATAACCATTGAATAAGACATGGGGTATTGTAATTGATATTTATGAAAAGAGTTTTCTCCCCTGCAGAGTTAATATAATTGGCAAATTCTTGAGATTGGTACCAGTTTAAGGAGTGGGATTTGAAGACTTCATAAAATTGAAGGCTTTACTCCTGATCTTTCCTCAGCTACTAAGCAGCCTTTTTGTTCCTGTGTTTCAGGATTTAAGCATTGAGGAACAGTCAGAGTGTACTCAGGACTTTTATCAGAACGTGGCTGAAAGGATGCAGACTCGTGGAAAAGGTAATGCTTTGTTCGGCAGCCCAAACTAAGGAATTGCTGGTGGTTGCACAGTGCTAGACTGCTGAGCCAGCAGTTTCTCTCTTTCTCTGACAATCCTGGCTGGTATGCCTATACCATCCTATAAACTACTCCAGCATTTTGGTAGTTGGTCTTATACTTAGCAATGCCTTGGAATACCAACATGTATATCATTCCAAGATAATCACAGCAATGGGGTAATTTATTGAGTGATGTTTAATAACTTTATTAGGGGTTGGGGCAGTCAATTAAAGCTCTCTGGGAGGCTTCTAAATGAAACCCAAATTTCGGAATTACCATCTTGATGAGATATTTGTTCGTGATTATATATTCCTTATGGATTAGGGCAGGAAAAATATTTGAGAATACTGATTTAATGCTTTAGGATTTTAGGGATTCTTCCTGAATTTGATTTCCATTGATGTTATTTTAGGAGCATATATGTATATCTGAGAACTCTGCTGCATATATGTACTTAGGAGAGATTGCTAGAGCTTTATAGTCAACCTCAGAAAAGTGAAAGGGTGAATCTTGCCAGCATTCATCGATCTTGGGAATTTCAAGTGCTTTTCTGATGGAGCAATAGAGTGACCCGTGCTGAGTCTTCCCACTTAGGTGTTAGGAAAACCTAACACCTGTTAGGTCGTGCCCAGGCAACTTAAGTTAGAAGTGGAGATTCTGTTTAAAAGGCAATCCCAAAGGTGAGTTAATTTTTTAAAGGATATTTTTCAGTGTAACACCTTACACTTTTATTCCTGGGTGTGTTTAATGTACTTTAGCAAATTAATTTTCTTTTATGTAGAAGTACCATGAAAGCATAGTCTTAATTTTAAATGTCCATCCTCATCTTGAGCTTTTATATCCATTTGGATATTTCAGTGCCTCCAGAAAGAGTTGAGAAGATAATGGATCAGATTGAAAAGTACATCATGACTCGTCTTTATAAGTATGTGTTCTGTCCAGAAACTACTGATGATGAGAAGAAAGATCTCGCTATTCAAAGAAGGATCAGGTAGTTTTTTTTTTCTCTATCTTGTTATATAGTAGTCTCCCCTTGTCTGCTGGGGATTTATTCCAAGACCCCGAGTGGATGTCTGAAACTGCAGATAGTACTGAACCCTGTAGATACTTTTTTCTCCTATACACCTAAACCTAGGATAAAGTTTAATTTATAAACTAGGCACAGTAAGAGATTAACAACAATAACTAATAATAAAATAGAACAGTTATATCAATGTACTGAAATAAAAGCTACAGGAATGCTTTCCCCATTGTCTTATTAAGTTGAGAATTTCCACCCTTTCATTTAAAGGAAGAACTTTACGGTTTTTCTTTGGCATTTCCAAATTAGCAGCATCACTTCTCTTGCACATTGGGGCCATTAGTAAGTAAAATAAGGGTGACTTGAACACAAGCACTGCGATAACATGGCAGTTGATCTGATAACCAAGATGGCTACTAAGTGACTATACTATATGGCTAATGGACAGGTAGAATGTACAGTATGGATATGCTGGACAAAGAGACAATTCATGTCTTGGTTGAGACAGAGTGAGGTTTCATCACACAATTCAGAACAGCAATTTAAAACATGAATTGTTTATTTCTGAAATTTTTTACTTAGTATTTTTGGACCTTGGTTGACCATGGTAACTGAGACTGGAAAGTAAAACTGTGAATAAAGGGAGGACTTAATTTATTACTGTATTTACTACCAACTATTGGAAGAATAAAAAATACATTGTGGGAAAACAGGGCCCTTGAATTTCAGACCTGAGAACAAGTGACAGCTGAAGTACCTAGCATTCTTAGCATATCAGCTGCTTTGTGGAGTCAGAAAGAAAAGGAATACAGTGCATTGATAGGAGGAAAGGTCACGTCACCATCTTCCTTATCTGTCTGACTCCAAGCTGCCTTTGGTAAGAACTATTTTTGATGTTTTAGATTGTTTAAAATCTCATATTTTCTAAGGAGGAAATTTTATTACTTTCTCATTTCATTGTACTAACTATCTTGTCAGGCAGGAAGCTCTAAATATCCATACGAAGGCAATGGATGTTATTTTTCCTCATCTCTACCAGGGGGGTTCTCCTTATTCATCCATTCCTCCAATCACATCTTTCCTAGTACTGGGCTGATAACACTTGGCAGAGCACCCAGGCTTTCATGGTCACTAGAGTGAACCTCTGCTCTGCATTCCAGTGGCAGTAAAACACTTAGAAAATAGGCTGTCAGATTCGGGTGCCACAGAAAGCCTGAGCTTGACAAGGTGTTTCTGAAGGAAGGGAACCTAGCAACTTCAGATGGAGTTCCCAGACATTGGGACTTGTGATTGGTGGATCAGTACTTTCTAGTGTCATACCATAAATGAGAAGCTGATTTTGGGAAGGTGGAAGATAGACCTCAAGCAACTAGATTGGCTTTGGACTGACATTGAGGGTGAGAACATTAATCAAGCCAGTGGGGAGCGTAGGCACAGAGTCTTTGGAATGAAGTTACGATGTGATCAGGGAACTCAGTGATTTAGGCTGGGGTGACACGTGCTTGTTGACCTCTTACGCAAGGTCTGGTATGCTTCAGAAGTTGAGGGCAGAGTCTAAAAGGGGCACCGGTGGTGGACAGTGAGGGAAGGGAGCAGCAGGTTCTTTTCAAATCCTCATTCTCAAATACGTATCTAGTGCCTTTCAGACTTAGTATAATCTCATTACAACCAGTAAAATTGTCTTAGGCTTTTCTTGTGATAGGTGCCGAAAAGAAGCCTCATTTTCAGATTCTGGTTACTTGGGCACATCAGCTGAGCTCCTGATACCTGCTGGGGTGATGTGCGTGGGCCTAGGGTGCCTGGTTAGTCAGCAGTGCCCTTTGTTCCCTGTAACTGAAGGAAATGACAAGATAAATGACTACAGCCCATTCTTTGAACTGTTGTTTATTGTCTTTCTTTCTTGTAGAGCCCTACACTGGGTTACGCCTCAGATGCTTTGTGTCCCTGTTAATGAAGAAATTCCAGAAGTGTCTGATATGGTTGTGAAAGCAATTACAGGTCAGTGAAACTGAGAGCTTTTATATTTGGATGTTTTTCCCTTGAAGGTAACTTTACTACCTTTTCAGCCACTGAAATAGGTATGGATTTATAAAACAAAGTATTTCTAAAAGACAGACTGCCAAAGATATATAGGAATGTGGTAACGGTGTTAGTTTTAAGAATTTGAAGCATTCTCTTAGCAAGTAAACTACTTTTTATAACCCAGTCTCTTATTTCTTGGATATTGAACTAAGCTAAGGTCACATACAGCTAGGGTAAATTTATTAAAACTCAGTTGCATATACCGTATTTCCCCATGTATAAGACGCACCTTTCCCCCTAAAATTTGGGGTTTAAAAACAGGGTGCATCTTATATAGTGATTGTAGATTTTTTTTACTTGCATTTCCCACTTTTTCGTGCTTGTTTTTTTTGCTCATTGTTAAAGGCAGTGATTCGTCATCAGACAGATGAGGACAAGCTAATGGATAGGAGTTTTTTTTTTTTTTTTTTTTACAGGGACAGAGAGAGAGTCAGAGAGAGGGATAGATAGGGACAGACAGACAGGAACAGAGAGAGGTGAGAAACATCAATCATTAGTTTCTCATTGCCATTGCGACACCATAGTTGTTCATTGATTGCTTTCTCACATGTGCCTTGACCGGGGGCCTTCAGCAGACCGAGCAACTCCTTGCTGGAGCCAGGGACCTTGGGTCCAAGCTGGTGAGCTTTTTGCTCAAGCCAGATGGGCCCCGCGCTCAAGCTGGCGACCTCAGGGTCTCGAACCTGGGTCTTTTGCATCCCAGTCCAACGCTCTATCCACTGTGCCACCGCCTGGTCAGGCTGGATAGGAGTTTTGACAGTGATGAGGAGTTGTATGAATTTTATGATGAATGAAACTTGAGTTCAGTAACTTTATGGAATACATTTTTTTTTTCAAATTTCGGACCCCAAAATTAAGGTGCATCTTATACATGGGAGCATCTTATACATGGGGAAATGCAGTATATATGTATATATATTCAAAATAGGTTTGGAGAGAGCCAAGGAATTGGTGAGGCAAGGTAATCCTCAAACTTGCATTACATATTAAAATGATGTTTTTAATTGGTTGTTAATCAGAAAAGTGCTTTGCCTTACTTCTGGTTTGTTCAGGAAGTACTTCAAGTGCCCTAAATTGTTGTGTGGCTCTGCCAGGATGGACAGGTCCCAGTACCAAATAAGGTTTCTGTTTCTTACTCATAGGAGTAACCCAGAAGAAGTGCAACACAAATATTTAAAAGACAGAAACTAAAAAGAAACAAAAAACAGAAACCTCCCAATGGAAACCAACTTCTCTTTAGCTAAGGAGAAGAGTTGGAAAGACTTGCTTATGTAGCAGTTGTTAATGAAATTCTGCTGGAAGGAAAAGGGGCCAGCAGCATTGGAGACAGGTGATTAAGGAGGATCCTTTGGTTATAAGATCCAGAGACTCACTTGGGTAACAGAAAAAATTGGGGTTTCCTTAAGATATTACCAGGGTTAGGAGGGAGGCAGGACTCACAGCAACAGCTGCAGGGCCTCTCTAGAAACTGGGTTAACTGCTGTTAATCTGAATCTTCTCCACTTTCTCAGGTTCTGCTTCTCTGTGTATATCTTTGCATTTCACCTCCTGTTATTAAATGGATTATTATCTTTATTGGCATAGCTAAATACCGCCATCTTTGTTGTTCAAAGCTTTTCTGCTAGGCTGTGTCATAAGTCGAGTGAATTAAGTTCTTTGGGTCAAGGCCCACCCCTAGCCCTACCTTTTGCTCAGGGAAGATTTTAAGAGCTTGAAGGTGAGAGCCTCCAAAAAGGCTGGATGTGGACCTTTGAGACTTTTACCAAGTTCAAGACCAACTACTTTATGTTTCAAATACTCCATAGGAATTTATGTTGAGAACTCTTTTCTGAAAAGTCACAGGACAGAACTTGCAAAACCAGAAACTGCAAGTACCCAACTGTTGTTTATTAAAAATAGAAAGAGGATTGCAATACATCAGCAGTTTACTAATAGAATTTTGAGAGTTAAAACTTTTTTCTCAAGGCACCTGAGATGGAGTTTCAAGAGATCATTTTTTTTCTTCTTAACAGACAGAGACAGGAAGGGAGAGAGATGAGAAGCATCAACTCATACTTGCATCACTTTAGTTGTTCATTGATTACTTCTCATATGTGCCTTGACTGGGGAGCTCAAGCAGAGCCAGGGACCTCTTGCTCAAACCGGTGATCCTGCACTTAAGCTGTTGAGCTCAGGGTTGCACCAGATGTACTGCACTCAAATCTGAGACCTTGGGGTTTCAAGCCCCAGACCTCAGAAACCCAGGTCAATGCTCTATCCACTGTGCCACCACTGGTCAGGCAAGAGATCTTCTGTTAGTAAAAATTCAGCCACAGCCCTGGCCGGTTGGCTCAGTGGTAAAGCATTGGCCCGGCATGTGGATGTCCCAGGTTCAATTTTTGGTCAGGGCACACAGGAGAAGTGCATCTGCTTCTCCACCCTTCCCCCTCTTCTTTCTATCTCTCTCTTCCCCTCCTACAGCCAAGGCTCCATTGGAGCAAAGTTCTCCCGGGCACTGAGGACGGCTCCGTGGCCTCCGCCGAAGGCACTAGAATGGCTCCGGTTGCAACAGAGCAATGCCCCAGATAGGCAGAGCATTGCCCCCTAGTGGGCATGCTGGGTATATCCTGGTTGGGCACATGCGGGAGTCTGTCTCTCTGCCTCCCCACTTCTCACTTTGGGGGAAAAAGAACTTCCTTTTTCAGCCACAAAATTGTAAAAACATTCTTAATCTTTCTCATTTTAGCCCTGACATCTTGTCAGTTCAAGTGCAGACATATTCTGCCTCTGTGCAGACCAAAGGTTATATGATTACTTTCTTCCTAATTTAAAAATGTCAGCTTAAGTACAAGAGTCTTTAGAGAGGATAGTCTATAATAATCATCATCTTTTATATGTAATAAATCTTAAGTATGGAGATAGCAGTTAATTTTCTCCAGATCATCCCATGTGCTACTAATTGGCACTATCAGTTTATAAATACACTGCATGAGGCATTGTCCTTTTGATGATTGAATCACCCAAGCTATCCTCAGTGCCTGAGGCCAATGCTCATACCAACCATCCTCAGTGCCTGGGGCCAATGCTCATACCAACCATCCTCAGTGCCTGAGGCCAATGCTCATACCAACCATCCTCAGTGCCTGAGGCCAGTGCTCATACCAACCATCCTCAGTGCCTGGGGCCAGTGCTCATACCAACCATCCTCAGTGCCTGGGGCCAGTGCTCATACCAACCATCCTCAGTGCCTGGGGCCAGTGCTCATACCAACCATCCTCAGTGCCTGGGGCCAGTGCTCATACCAACCATCCTCAGTGCCTGGGGCCAGTGCTCATACCAACCATCCTCAGTGCCTGGGGCCAATGCTCATACCAACCATCCTCAGTGCCTGAGGCCAATGCTCATACCAACCATCCTCAGTGCCTGGGGCCAATGCTCATACCAACCATCCTCAGTGCCTGGGGCCAATGCTCATACCAACCATCCTCAGTGCCTGGGGCCAGTGCTCATACCAACCATCCTCAGTGTCTGGGGCCAATGCTCATACCAACCATCCTCAGTGCCTGAGGCCAGTGCTCATACCAACCATCCTCAGTGCCTGGGGCCAGTGCTCATACCAACCATCCTCAGTGTCTGGGGCCAATGCTCATACCAACCATCCTCAGTGCCTGAGGCCAGTGCTCATACCAACCATCCTCAGTGTCTGGGGCCAATGCTCATACCAACCATCCTCAGTGCCTAAGGCCAATGCTCATACCAACCATCCTCACTGCCTGGGGCCAGTGCTCGAACCAGTCAAGCCACTGGCTGTGAGAGGAGAAGAGAGAGAGAAAGGGGAGAGGGAAGAGAACAAAGGCAGATGGTTTCTTCTCATGTGTGCCTTGCCCTGGGACTGAACTTGGGATGTCCACACACCAGGCCAATGTTCTATACACTGAGCAAACCGGCCAGGGTCAGTATTTTCCATCATAGTTGACACCTGTCATCTAGTGGATGGAGGCCAGGGATGCTATTAAACATCTTGCATTGTACAGAACAGTCCCCACAAAGCAGAATTTTGTATCCCCAAATGTCAGTAGTGCCCAGGTTAAGATAGCATAACCTAGAAGTATACAGACTGTTTCAAAACTCCATTAAAGTTAGGTCTAGCCTGACCAGGCGGTGGCACAGTGGATAGAGCATCGGACTGGGACGCGGAGGACCCAGGTTCGAGACCCCAAGATTGCCAGCTTGAGCACAGGCCCATCTGACTTGAGCAAAAGCTCGCCAGCTTGGACCCACGGTCGCTGGCTCCAGCAAGGGGTTGCTCAGTCTTCTGAAGGCCCGCGGTCAAGGCACATGCGAGAAAGAAGTCAATGCACAACTAAGGTGTTGCACCAGCAACGAAAAACTGATGATTGATGCTTCTCTCCGTTCCTGTCTGTCTGTTCCTATCTATCCCTCTCTCTGACTCTCTCTCTTTCCCTGTAAAAAAAAAAAAAAAAAGTGAAGTCTAGACACCTGCTAAGATAGAGTAGCCACGTACAACCCTATTTTTTTCCTACTGATTAGAAGTAGAAACCATGGACAGAAGACACAAAGCAATTGTCTGTGGAAAGTAAATAGTAGCAGGCAGATTGGGAAGGGGAATCATTACTAGAAGGACAGTTAATACGATAGTGAGTTTTCTGTTTTGTTTGTTTTTCTCTCATATCTTCTAGTTTAGGGCAGTGCAGATCATGGAACTGTACTTTGGGGTGTGGTCCAAAAGCGTTACAACGGAGAAACTTCCAGGCTGAAGGATATTTAGAGAGCGGAGGGGCTGCTGCAGGATGAAGAGTGGGAGAAATCCCTTAAATTTTGGATTTCCCTCTTTTCTTCTCTTCTTTTTTATACTCCTAACCCCGCCCTTTCGCAGTGGCAGCTACACGTGTGTCCAGCAAAAAATATAATTTATTTCTTATTCACTTTAAAACCAGTAAAAATTAGCCTGACCAGGCGGTGGCGCAGTGGATAGAGCGTCGGACTGGGATGCGGAAGACCCAGGTTCGAGACCCCGAGGTCACCAGCTTAAGTGCAGACCCATCTGGCTTGAGCAAAAGCTCGCCAGCTTGGACCCAAGGTCGCTGGCTCCAGCAAGGGGTTGCTCGGTCTGCTGAAGGCCCGCGGTCAAGGCACATGTGAGAAAGCAGTCAATGAACAACTGTGGTGTTGTGATGGCAACGAAAAACTGATGATTGATGCTTCTCATCTCTCTCCATTCCTGTCTGTCTGTCCCTATCTATCCCTCTCTCTGACTCTCTCTCTGTCCCTGTAAAAAAAAAAATTAATGAGGAAATGGCTAAATGTTCAAAATAGAAAATAAAAACCAACAGTAAAAGGCTAAACAGGGTAAAAGCAAAGTAGAAAAATATGGCAAAAAGATGTTTCCTGAATATCCTTTTTGTAATAAGCTCTATTTAACTAGCTAAAGAAAAATAGACTGAGACATATAGTAACAATAATTACAAGCTAGAAATAAAATATTAAAGGAACTAATAATGAAATAAGTGAAGATTATATAATTCATAAAAGTCAGTATATAAGTAGAGCGAATAAAAGCGTTGGAAAGGTAAAACAAGACCTCTGCGCTGTCCAGGGTTTCTGTCCCCACACATGGCGGGTGGTCCTGTGAGGGTCCCTCAAGTAGCCTACCTCAGGGATAGGAACGGAGAGCAAAAAGGACTCTGGCCTGGTGCCATTCTGTCACCTAAATACAACACTTACTCCTGCTTGTGACAAGAATTGCTGTCAAATTCTGCTGCCTCAGCTGTTTTCTTTGCTAGAATTCCAGATGGCAAGCATATATGCCCATCCAAAGCACACTCCGTCCCCTTGCCTGCATCGTTCTGGGCCTGGGTTTGCACCTAACTTTTCTTCGCCACCTCCAAGTCCTTGTGATAAAGGGTATATATACACTTATAAGAGCCCAGCCATTGGACTTAGTGGCAGTAAGGGGCAGTGAAATAATTATTTTTTCTGAGAAATAAAATGTTGTTTATAAGATTAAATGTATACCCTGCTTTATTCCTTCTGCTAACCAGCAGTCTATAAGTGTCGTAAAGTTTCTGTAGATGTTCATAGCTAGTGGAGTGACTGTGAGGTGTGGCCACTGTGAACCTCTGCGAGATGGGTTTCAGCAGGGATATACCGAGATGCTTTGTGTAGTAGCCATATTGCTAACAAGCAGCATGCCAAATGAGGAATTCTAACCTGAGTTTTACAGTATACCAAGAAGCAGTAAAAAGACTTATTTATTCATGGAATTCATAAGTACTTTGCCATCATGATTAAAAGAATGGACTTTACAGTCAGACTTGGCTTCAAATCCCCCCTCTGTTACTTGCCATCTCTGTGATCTTGGGCAAATCATTAAACTTCTCTGAACCTCAGTTCTCTTAATGATAATAGTATCCTTTGCCTTAGCTGAGGATAAAAAGAAACGTGCTTATAGAGTATGCTGTATAGTGCCTGGCTCATGGTCACGTGTTCTATAAACATTAGCCAGTATTTATATTTCTGCAATCTAAGTTTTTTAAACTCTAAATTAACTGATGAAGAAGAGGTTAGCGAGGTTACTTTTATAACTTAATAGGAAAAAGTGATCGTCCTAATGCTGCTTTTATGTAATTATGTTCTCATTGGAAGCAGTGTCTCTTCTGTTTCATAGATATTATTGAAATGGATTCAAAGCGTGTGCCTAGAGACAAGTTGGCCTGCATCACCAAGTGCAGCAAGCACATCTTCAATGCCATCAAGGTCACCAAGAATGAGCCAGCTTCTGCCGATGACTTCTTACCCACTCTCATCTACATTGTTTTGAAGGGTAACCCCCCGCGCCTCCAGTCTAATATTCAGTATATCACCCGCTTCTGCAACCCCAGCCGATTAATGACTGGAGAGGATGGCTACTATTTCACCAATCTGGTAAGGATTTGAATTCTTGATGTTAGGGAGAAGAACCATGAAGGTATTTATTTTAGGGACATGACAGGACAATCACAGGCCTGTGACAGGAGTCAGCATATGATTTTCAACTATACAGTACTAATTGATTCTAGGCAAGATGATATTAAAGTATATATATGTAAGTTATAAGGCCAAATACTTTCTTTTATTGACTGCTTGTTTGCCTAGACTAGAGTTACTGTCGAGCCAATGAATTTGAGCCTCCGACCCCTTATGTGCTTTGTATCCTGTGCTAGGGGTTGTACAGGGTCATAGGGAGGGCAAGCCGGGGTACTCAAGGAATTGTTTCTGGTCAATTGTCTACTAAGGCAAGTACTTGAATCTGCAAGTATCCAGAAATTTGTTGTGATTTATTTATACATCCTAAATATGTATTCACTTTTATACCTAATTTGTTTGACTCTTTTTTTGTTATCCTTTGAGTTCCCAAAAGCATATAAGCTTCAGGTCCCCCGAAACCTGGACCTGCCTGTGTTAGTCGTCATTCTCAGCGATGGTGTTCCCCCACCCGTTACCGTAGTGCGGCATCTGGGCAGTGTGCTTTGTAGTTCGAGGGACTTGGAAATGCTTTTTCAAAATGATGCTTGCTCCATTATTTGGAGCACGCATGTTTCTTTAACCTAAATGAGACATGCACTTGACTACTAGAGAATAGTCTTTTGGATTCATTTGTTGTCTGGAGAGGATTAGGCGATCTGGAAATCATAAGTAGTATTGAGGTGGAAAGACATGGTAGTAGGAGAAGTGAAGCAAGACCAGGAGCCTGCGTTGGAGGGTGGCCTTCAATGTTGAAATGGAGGCTGCTGGTTCACCTACTACCCTCTGCAGCTTCTGGCGCTTTGACTTCCAGCCTTAGCTTTGTTTGTACCTTCTTTCTGCATCCTGTTTTCTGACCCAGCGTCTGCTTCTGTTCTCACTTCTCCAGTGAAACTGCTCTGGCAAAAATAAAAATCTGCCAGTTGCCAGATCCCATAGAGAACCCTAGTCTTCATTTTACTTGTGTAACACTTTTGAGGACTCCTTGGTTCTGGTACTTCTTATGTCCCTTGGCTTCCACAGTTCCACTCCTCGTCTCTTTGTAGGCTTTTTGTCCTCTACTTCCTCTTGTGTGTGTCACCCCCTGGTTCTGTCTTCTGTGCATCTCTCTCCCTAGACCATCTTCTCTGGTCGCAGCTCTGTTGGTCACCTGTACGGTGATGACCACAGGTTTGTGTCACCTGTTTTGACCTCACACTGAGCTTCACTTCCAGCTGTTTGTGGTGTCTCACATTTAATTTGTTCAAAGCTGAGACTGCATTTTTTTCTATTCTATATACAGTTGGTCCTTGAACAACATGGGTTTGAACTGCATGGATCCACTTATATATGCAGATTAAAAAAATACTGTAACTGTATTTTCTCTTCCTTATGATTTTCTTAATATTTTTTCTCTAGCTTACTTTATTGTAAGAATACAGTATATAATACATGTAATATACAAAATATGTGTTAATCGACTGTTGCGTTATGGGTAAGATGTCCAATCTTAGTAATTAAGTTTTAGGGAATGTTAGTAAAGTTTTAAGGGAGTTAAAAGTTATACTTGGATTTTTTACTTTATGGCTGTTGGCATTCCTAACCTCGCATTGTTTGAGGGTCTACTGTACACCCTTTCGTTAGTGACAATATTATATGTTAATTCAGCTAAGCCAGCAATGTTAGGATCATCTTAGATTCCTCCTCTGTCCAGGTAAAGAGTTGCCGCAGTTCCACACACACAGTTGTAACCCATGTGAAGGGTCCGATGGGCACATTCTCTCAATCACATGAACTGATTGTAATAGATTTGCTAAATAGTTCTTACTGAGATGATTTGCTTTTTTTATGGATAATAACGTAGGATCCTGTGAATGAGTTTCTCAAAAGAAATTCTGAGAGCTGCCTATTTCCCTGTTCATATTGCACATTTTTCTTGTGAAAATAACTTAAAATTTTTTTTCCCATTGATTGAGAGAAGGGGGGGAGGGAGAGAGAAGCATTAGCTGGTTTTTCCACTTAGGAGTTCCATTTAGTTGTGAATTCATCGATAGCTTCTTGTATGTGCCTGACTGGGGATCGAACTTGTGACCTAGGTGTGGCAGGATGATGCTTTATCCACTGAGCCACCCAGCCATGGCCAAAAATAGTTTTTTAAAAATGTGAAAATAGTGTGTGCTACTTGTAGAAAATTTTAATCAATATAAGAAAGTATAACTAATAGATAGCTGTTTTACTAGTTGTTTGTCCTAGCATATTTATACTAATAATTGTTGCCCGTTATTAATTTCTTACTACAGACCTATGAGCTAAGCACATTACATGTGTTACAGTATTTAATTCTCATAATCTGGGTAGGATTTCCCCCATTTTACACATGTGGAAACCTCACAGAGCTGAAGTAACTTTCCTAGGTTACACAACTCTTGGCTGTCAAGTGACAGAATAATGACTCAGGTTGTCTGGTTTCAAAACCTGTTCTTTCTTTTCTTTATTGATTGGTTGATTCTTCTATATGTCCTGACCTGGGATTGAACCCACAACTTCCATGTATCAGGACAACACCCTAACCAACTGAGCTACCTGGTCAGGGCAAAACTTGTTGTTCTTTTTTTTTTTTTTAAGTGAGAGGAGGGGAGATAGACAGACTCTCACATGCTCCCTGACCGGGGTCCACCCTACAGCCCCTGTCTGGGGCTGATGCTCAAATCAGCGGAGGTATCCTTAGCACCTGGGGCCAACGCTTGAACCATTAGAACCACTGGCTGTGAGAGGAGGAGGGGGGGAGACTTGGGGGAGGAGAAAAGCTAATGGGTTGCTTCTCTTGTGTGCCCAATGGAAATCAAACCCAGGACATCTGTATGCCCAGCCAGTGCTCTATCTACTGAGCTAGCTGACCAGAGCCAAAACTTGTTCTTTTAACTATGTGATTTAAAATACCTCTTCGAGGACTAGTGGGCTGTGTGCTGTACAGGTCCCTGGACGCACCCAAGTGTCTGGCCATGTCCATGTAGGCATTGTGGGCTGGCAAGACCTCAAAAGGGAATGGTTTTATGGGGCATGCCCCCCCCATACTTGGCCCTGGAGCTCCGGCCACAACAGGGGTTCCTCTGCCCTGCACCAGGGCAGGGACAAAGAGAGCCTCCGACTTCCAGGGCACGTTTGGGTTTTGTCCGCGGGAAGCTCTGAAGCAGCCAGGGTAGGGCAGACACTGAAGGGCCTCCCTAGGTGGCATCTGTTTAAGACCTTAGCACCTTTGAACCATGGAAGAAGAGAACTGAATTTCTTACAGGCTCAGTGGGAGCTAGCAGTTAGATTTACCTCTTTTTATTGTTTAAGGAAGGAATGCATTGTTTCAGATGAGAACATAAAGGAAAATGGAAATTAGTTTTTCAAGCTGAAGTCCATGGAAATTCATCAGACTGTTGTCTACTTTTGTTTTTAAAGTCTATTTGAATGTTTGTATCTTTCCTCATATTATAAAAATAACATTCTCTTTTTTTGTAGTGCTGTGCAGTGGCTTTCATTGAGAAATTAGACGCTCAGTCTTTGAATTTAAGTCAGGAAGATTTTGATCGCTACATGTCTGGCCAGACTTCTCCCAGAAAGCAAGAATCTGAGAATTGGTCTCCTGATGCTTGTTTAGGTGTTAAGCAAATGTATAAGAACTTGGACCTCCTGTCTCAATTGAATGAACGACAGGAAAGGATTGTGAATGAAGCCAAGAAACTTGAAAAAGACCTAATAGATTGGACAGATGGAATTGCAAAAAAGGTTCAAGACATTGTTGAGAAATGTCCACTTGAAATTAAGCCCCCAAATCAGTCTTTAGCAGCTATTGACTCTGAAAATGTTGAAAATGATAAACTTCCTCCACCATTGCAACCTCAAGTTTATGCAGGATGATAAAAATGAACGTGAATAGTATTTATTTGAGCCCAAGTTGTAGCTAGTTCTTACTGCAGTCCATTGATTGAGATATAAACTATAACTTAATTGCTGATAAATGCCAGAGCATTTTTAAAGGTACAATTTGTGGAAATTGTTTTTGTTTTGTTTTGTTTTTCTGGCAGGGAAAGCTTAGTAAATAATAAAGTACTATTTATTTGAGTTACTGAAATAGATTCAGTTAAGGCTTATTTGAAAATTTTGTCTAAATCTATTTTTTCTCCACAATTTTCCTATGTGCTTCCTTGTGGTATTAAATGTGGTTTAGATTTGGGTAAATAATTACCTCTTAAAGGGTATAACAGATGAATACGTCAAAATGTATGTTTAAGGGAATTCAGTGGTACCACTATTATATAATTTGAAGTAATTTTATAATTGTAAAGATAGAAGATATATTGATAAGTAAGTATATAAAATTGTAAATATGTAAAAAAGATTGGTGTGTGCTGTGCATGGCATTTCATGTGTTTGTTTATTTCTTAGTGATATGTTAAATGTTTGCTTCTAACATCATTTTACTTGGTTTGCCCCACTAAAAGTATTTAGACATACTCCCCTTAAAATGTTGACTCCAACAATATGGTAACCCTAAATTTGAGGTCCTGTATAGTCGGAGGAGACTATGACACCATTGAGATTCAGGATAATTATTATAGTCATTTGATGACTTTGAACCATGCTTCCCAGACCTCTTTCCTCTGTCCATTCAGCAAATATTTTTTGAGCTCTTTGATGTAAAGGAGAACTGGCTCTTGGTCAAAGGACAGAGGGATGAACAGGACTCTGTGGGTGAGAGCTGATAGGGAGCCCTCAGAGCTCTAAAGTGCGAGTCTTACATTTTGCCACCACAGTGTACTTTTGACTTCATGAACAACCCAGACATGTCCTATAAACTTCTTTTAGGGGTTTTCAAGTTCAGTACTATTGACAGTTGGGGCCGTCAGGGGTTTGTTGTGGGGGCTGCCCTGCGCATTGTAGGATTTTTATTCTAGCAATATCCCTAGCCTCTATACCCACTAGATGCTAGCAGAACCCACCACGGTTGTGAAAAATCATCTTCAGACATTGCCGAATGTTACAGGGGAATGGGGGCGGGGGCGGGAAAATTGCCCCAGTTAAAAACCACTGATCTATTTTGTAAGCAGAGGAGTTCTCCTGGTGGTTATATGATGTAACCAAAGAATATTATACTGAATGCACACAATAATGTTAACTGGTATCTCTTTCAGTGAGGCTTTACAGCCACCATCAGTGTGGAACTTCTCACTGTAATGGAACCTTTTATGATTTAAATATGCCTCCTTCCCATCAGTGATTACTACAGATTATCAGTGTGCCTGTGAAATTCTGAGTAAATCCCAGGGCATCATTCTTGGACAAGGTCACATCACACAAGCAGTAAAGAAAGTTTCCTTTGCTTTCCCAATATCTCGCTAATAGTGTACCACAAATTAGTAGTGCCGTAATTTTGGAATAAAACTAAAACTAGGGTAAGTATAAAACTTTTGATTCATAAGTTTACATATAAAACCCATCAGGTTGACATCTATTGTCAGAAAGCACTGAAGAAATGAAGTCATTCACTGGGTCAGCTGATCATCAGGTTCATACGGAACGAAACGGAAAATACTGTCAAATTGCTGTCAAATACCAGTGAGAATCTGCTCTTAGAAATGAGGGCCCAAACGGTTTTCATAGAAAGCTAACCCCTTTTTATTTTCTATGTACTTTCTAGGTGCTAATCCAGATTTGCACACTCTTAATTCTTCTGGGAATATATAGTTCTTTTACCATTGTACATTATGTTTGTTAAATAAAATGTCCATATCAGTCTCCCACTAATGCTGTCTTCTTTTGATTTCTTGCATATCTTTAAAGCAATTTGTTGAATTGACTTTTTTGTATGAATCTCCTATTGGTTGAATTCTTCAGATATGTGCTCTTGCCTCAGGCAGAGGTTTATACAGGGGTGAGCGAAAGCAGGCTTACAGTTATGAGTACGTGAAGCACAAAGTTTATTCTTGTATCATTATTTATTAATTATTGTATATTTTTCCATACAGACAACTGTAAACCTACTTTTGCATACCCCTGTATTTTTTTAAGTCAGCATCAATACTGTGGCCAGAATTTCTGTTTTCTCAACCAGGAAGTATTGGTATTTTATGTACTATCAATGTAATTAGAATAAATCTTTGGAATAGAAGTCCTTATCAATAAAGTTTCACAATCCATTCTTCTAAATTGATTTTTGGTTCTTCATCTTAAGAAAATATACATTATTAATGTTTTCATGTTTAAAAGTTTTCTCTTTTAAGCCGTGAACATCATTGTCATACTTTGAAAAGTTAGAGAAATCCAGTTTAAAAACAACAACAACAAGAGAATGATATTTGCTATCACTACAATTGGCACTGTTCTGAAAGTTTTCCCCAAGGTACTCAGTCTTCAAGCAGAAATAAAGGTAGAGAGAAAAGGAGTTAATCTAAGACAAAGATGTTCTAGCCAGGTGGCTGAGGCAATGAACTTCAGCTGGAAAGCTTGAATTTAGTTTTGAATTTTGACTGTGCCACTTATCTTATTAGCCCTTTGGCCTTGGGCAGGTCTCTCATGTTTCAATGCCTCATCTGTGAAATGGGGATAATAATAGTATATGCCTGAAGGGTTGGTTGTGAGGATTACGTGACTTAGAACACTACCTAGCAATGCCAAATGCTCAAGTGATAACTATTTTTGTAGGTGATTTTTCTATGTAGAAAATCTATTGAAACTATTATTTCACTAAAGTAGTGAGATATGAAATGTTAAAATAACCATTTAAAAGTAACTGTACAGCCTGACCAGGTGGTGGCACAGTGGATAGAGCATTGGACTGGGATGCGGAAGACCCAGGTTCGAGACCCCGAGCTCGCCAGCTTGAGCGCAGGCCCATCTGGCTTGAGCATAAGCTCGTCAGCTAGGACCCAAGGTCACCGGCTCCAGTAAGGGGTTGCTCGGTCTGCTGAAGACCCGCGGTCAAGGCACATGTGAGAAAGCAATCAATGAACAACTATGGTGTCGCAATGGCAACAAAAAACTAATGATTGATGCTTCTCACCTCTCTCCATTCCGGTCTGTCTTTTCCTATCTATCCCTTTCTCTGACTCTCTCTCTCTCTCTGTACCTGTAAAAAAAAAAAGAAAAAAAAAAGTAACTGTACATGACACTGGCCAGGTAGCTTGTTAGAACATCATCCCAATATGCCAAGGTTGTGTGTTTGATCCCCAGTCAGGGCACATACAAGAATCAATCAATGAATGAACAAATAAGTGGAACAATGAATCATTGTTTACCTCTCTCTCCCATATTTCTCTCCCTTCCTCTCTCTTAAAATCAATCAATAAATAAAAAATTGTTTTTAATTGCTTTTTAAAAAAGTAACTGTACGAAATCACTTTTCTATATTTCATTACTAGCCAGTTAGCAAAGATAATGGGAAAACTTTATTCACAATAGAAACAATATATACTGCTCGCAAAAATTAGGGAATATTTTATAACTTCACATTCATTTTGAAATATTTTGTTTTGTTTAAGGTCTGAGTGTCACCCAAGAATGTGCATTTCTTTAAAAGTTTTTATTTATTTTAGAGAGAGAGAAGGGGGGAGGAGCGGGAAGCATCAACTCCCATATGTGCCTTGACCAGGCAAGCCCAGGGTTTCAAACTGGTGACCTCATCGTTCTAGGTCGACGCTTTAACGACTGTGCTACCGCAGGTCAGGCTGAAATGTCCTGTTTTTTGTGAGTGGTATAAAAGTGGTTTAAAAGTATAAATCACCAAAAGTTTTTTGGATTTATATGCAAAGAAATTAAAAAATTGAAATACACAGGGCCTGTGTGGTTGTATAGGGTCCTGTGCTCAGAAGGTCCCTGTGCTTGGGCTTTAATGTTTTGTCTTTTCCATCTTGAAAGTCTTAATTTTAGCCTTGAATTTGTGTTTTTAAGTGAAGTCTGATGGGACAGTGGAGTGTGCACTGAGGGGCTTAGAGCCTCAGTTCACACATAATCCTGCCCCTCCTGTTATCCACCACCCAGCAGATAGGTTCTTAGTCTTTCTGCTTCTACCCAGTGACCTTCCTAGCCAGTTGCCTGGGCACCCATATGGTTGGGGCTGGGTGTGCATGCATGTGGAGTGGGTAGCTGGCTGGGAGCTCCATCTTGGTCAGCAGAGAGCAGGGGCACACCTCATGCTCACCCCTGATCCAGCATGTTATTTAGAAAAAGTCTGAATCCAGGGCTAAGAATGGAATAAAGCCAAGGAGTGCAAAATATTTTTTATGGTCCAGAATTAAAGTACTTTAACAGGCCCTGGCTGGTTGGCTCAGAGGTAGAGCGTCAGCCTGGCATGTGGAAGCCCTGGGTTCGATTTCTACTCAGGGCACACAGGAGAAGTGCCCATCTGCTTCTCCACGCTTCCCCCTCTCCTTCCTCTCTATCTCTTTCCCTCCCACAGCCAAGGCTCCATTGGAGCAAGTTGGCCCGGGCACTGAGGATAGCTCCATGACCTCAGGCACTAGAATGGCTCCGGCTGCAAAGGAGCAATGCACCAGAGGGGCAGAGCATCGCCCCCTGGTGGGCATGCCGGGTGGATCCCAGTCGGGTGCATGCAGGAGTCTGTCTGACTGCCTCCCCACCTCTAACTTTGGAGAAATACAAAGAAAGAAAAAAGAAAATACTTTAAGACTAATGGGAATATCTCAATAGGACACAGCAATCAGTTTGAAAGGGTTCCCACTGGCTGAATTTTGGACTACTTGAACAAAAACAACAGCATTTAATGGTGAAAAACACTGAATAAATACTGTTTGGGTTTTGTTAAATGGAAAAAAAACCACCCTCACTATTGGAGGTTACCATTATACCAATCCATTTGGGAAGAACTACAGATGACACCTAATTGATGGAGGGAAAGCCTCCTTCACAGAAAAATGCTAGTAAATGTAAAAAATAATATAGAATTTATTCATTTCAGAGAGGAGAGAGTGAGAGAGAAAAGGCGGGGGAGGAGCAGGAAGCATCAACTCCCACATGTGCCTTGACCAGGCCAGTGCAGGGTTTCGAACCAGCAACCTCAGCATTCTAGCTAGATGCTTTATCCACTGTGCCATCATAGGTCAGACAATAATAGAATTTTAAAAATTGCTTTGGCCTAGGACCAGGCGACTTCATTGGTGAATTCTACCATTTAAAGAATATCAGTCCTCAATCTCTTCTAAAAAACTGAAGAGAAGAAAACACTGCCTAAGTTATTCTTACAAGGCCAGCATTGCCCTCATGCCAAACTCAGATAAGGACATAACAAGAAAACTAGAGACCAATTTCCCTGATGAATATAGATGCAAAATTTTTCAACAAAATAATTAGCAAAACTAATTCAACAACACATTAAAAGATTTATATTCCATGACCAGGTGGGATTTATTTCTGGATTGCAAGAATAGTTCAACATTCTATAATCCATGCAATACATCAAATTATTAGAATGAAGGAAAAACATAGGATCATCTCAATTGATGCAGAAAATTTTGTTAAACAGCAAGATTGAATACTACTATAAAAATACTCAAACTAGGAGTCCAAGGAAACTACCACAGCATAAACGGCACTGTAAATAAATATCCAAAGCTAACACTAAACTCAATGGTGAAAGACAAAGTTTTTCCTCTAAGGCCAGAAAGAAGACAAGGATGCCTGCTTTCACCACTTATATTCAAGATGACACATATATTGAAATTATCTGACAAAAAATTTAAAGACACTATTATAAAATGCATCATTGAGAAAGATAACCATTCTTGAAATAAATGAAAAGGTAGAAAGTCCCAGCAAAATCAAAGATATAAAAAAGCCAAATGGAAATGTTGGTACTGAAAATTACAGAAACTGAAAAACTTTTAAAGACCTTACTATTGGGCTTTCATATCAGAATGGAGATGACAGGGGATGAATCTGCAAAGGGAAGATAAATCAATAGAAATTAGTCTGATCAACAGGGAGAAAATAGACTGAAATTTAAAAATGAATGTAGCCTTAGGGATCTCTGACATGATAAAAGAGTTAGCATTCTTGTCATTGGAGTCCTAGAAAGAGAAGAAAAAAATTATTACATAGTGTAAGCTTACCAAATTTGACCAACAGCCTATAGATTTAAGAAGCTGCATGAATTCCAAACAGAATGAACCCAGTGAAACTATTCAAAGACGTGTCATAAACTTCTCAAAATAAATACAGACAAAAAAAAATCTTGAAAGCAGTCAGCAGGGACACATGTAGTGGAGCAATGATTTAAATGACATTGTATTTCTCATTAGAAATCATGGAGGCCAGAAGGAAATGCTGACAAAGACGTGGAGAAAGTGATCACTACCATCCTGATGGAAATTAATACGGTATAGCTGCTCTGGAAAATAGTGCGGCTATTTATAAAACTAAACATGTAATTATCATACAAACCCCACCAATTGTGTTGTTGGTAATTTATTTCACTTATCACGGAGAAATGAAGACTTATGTTTTACACAAAAACAGATATACAAATGTTCATGCCATCTTTACTTATGATAGCTCCGCTCTGGAAACATTCCAGATATCCTCAACAGATGAATGGTTAAACAAACTGGTGCGCTTATACAACAGAATACTACTCAGTAATAAGAAGGAATAATCTATTGATACAATAGGTTGGATGTATCCTAGGGGATAAATACTGAACACAAAAGTTAAATCCCAAAAGGCCACATACTATATGATTTCATATGTGTGTGTGTGTTGTATATATATAAAACAATTAGAGGGATGGAGAACAACTTGGTTTTTAGGGGTTCAGAAAGGGTTGAGGAAGTAGCTAAATGTTATAAAGGGGCAACAGTGGATTCTTTTCATGTGAAATTGTTCTGTAGCTTGACTATCATGATGATTACACAAGTTACTTGAGATAAAATTGCATTGAACTACCTGGAGATGTTTTCATTGTACATATATACCCTGATTTATTGGTGTCACCCCATTAGAATTAATAATAATAAAATATATATATAAAAAAATTGCATTGAACTAAACCGTAAATGTTATTATGTAAGCTGGTGAAATCTGTATAAAATCAGTGCATTGTTTCAGTGTAAATATCCTGGTTGCAATATTGTACCATGGTTATGTAAGACTTTACCGTTGGGGAAAATGGGGGGGGGGGGCGCAGGAGGCAAGGGAAGTAGTGGGCTCTATTATTTCTTGCTCCTGCATGTGAATTTGCACTGATCTCAAATAAAAAATTGGATTTTTAAAATCTATTAAAGCATGTGGAAATAACTCAAAGCCCATCAAGTGATAAATGAATAAACAAAACAAAGGAATGTTAGCCATAAAAAAGCAATACTGAAACATTCTATAACGAGGAATTGTTATGCTAAGGGATAAGTCAGACACAAAATACCAAATACCACCTAATATATGATTCCACTTATATAAAATGTACAGAATAGGCAAATCCATAGAGACAAAGCAGATGAGTGTGCCAGGGGCTGGTGGAGGAGAGAAAGAGGAGTGACTGCTAATGAGTACAGGATTTCTTTTTGGGTTGATAAAATGTTCTGGAATTAAATAGTGATAATGGCCCTGGCTGGATAGAAAGTTGTCCAGAAATGACAAGTTTGAGGGTTTGATCCCTGGTCACAGCATATACAGGAAGCGGCCAGTGAATGCACTACTAAGTGGGACAATGAATGAATGCTCCCTCTCTCCCCTTCCTCTATTTCTCTAAAACCAATCACTAAATAATATAAGAAAAAACAGTAAGTAGTGGTAATGGTTTTATAACTTTGTGAATATAATCAAAACACTAAATTGTCTACTTTAAAAGGGTGAATGAATTATATGATGAATTATATTTCAATAAAACATTAAAATATCAGAATAGCTTATTGTTAGCATGTAAAAATTTTCAGACCATTTCTTCATGCTGAACTGTGGCGTTGACTTTAAGGCCTGTCTGTACTTGAAACTATTACCATAGTAGTTGTGCTTTAACAACAATGTACTGTACATGATTTTAGCAGCTTTCCTTTTGTTTTTTATAAAGTTCCCCTGGTGATTTTGCCAAGGTGTTTATAGGAATAAACATTTGCACAAAAGAAATATACTATCAAAGAGTAGAAATATAAACGGAAATTAAATACGCACTTTGCAAGTGAAAGATGCTAAATGTTTGGCCCTCTTTGCTTAAATAAAAATAGTAATGTAGAATAGTATAGTGATTACCAGAAGGAAAAAGGGGTGGGGAAAGGTAGGGGAAGGTAATGTGGGTATAAATGGTGATGTACAGAGACTTGACTTGGAGTGGTAAACACATAATACAATATATAGATGGTGTACTATAGAATTGTACACCTGAAACCTATATAATTTTATTAACTAATGTCACCCCAATAAATTCAATAAAAAATAAAAATAGTTATGTAGATGTCCAAAAAATATAATGTGTATATACCATCAATGAATAAGGGAGACCAAATATAAAGTATCATATTATTTACAAATGTTCAAGAATCAACATATTAAGGTATAAATATAAAAGGCATGATATACTTCTGGTCAAGATGATAGAGCAGGTAAATGCTGAGCTTGCCTCCTTTTAAAACTACATCAGAATTACAATGAAATTATAGAACATCATCATTGAGAACCACCTGAAGGCTAGCTGTACAGAAGTCCTATTACTAAGGATCTACAGAAGAAGCCACATCAAGAATGGTAGGAGAGCCTGACCAGGTAGTGGCGCAGTGGATAGAGCGTGGGGCTGGGATGCAGAAGACCCAGGTTTGAGACCCCGAGCTCGCCAGCTTGAGCACGGGCCCATCTGGCTTGAGCAAAAAAAACCCGCCAGCTTGGACCCAAGGTCACTGGCTCCAGCAAGGGGTTGCTCGGTCTGCTGAAGGCCCGCAGTCAAGGCACATGTGAGAAAGCAATCAATGAACAACTAAGGTGTTGCGACGGCAAAAGAAAAAAAAAAAAGAATGGTAGGAGGGTAGAGACCCAAAACAATCAGGTCCCACGCCTATGGTGTGGCAGTTAAGAGTCCAGAGGAAGCCTCACCAGTGGTGGTGCAGTGGATTAAGTATTGACCTGAGATGCTGAGGTCCCAGGTTTGAAACCCCAAGGTCGCAGGCTTGAGCGAGGGCTCATCCAGCTTGAGTGTGGGATCATAGACATGATCCCATGGTCGCTGGCTGGAACCCAAAAGTCACTGGCTTGAAGCCCAAGGTCACTGACTTCAGCCCTAGGTCGCTGGCTTGATCAAGGGGCCACTGGCTCAGTTTGAGCCCTGCAGTCAAGGCACACATGAGAAGCAATCAATGAATAACTAAAGAGCTGCTATTATGACTTGATGCTTTTCATCCTCCCCCCCCCCCCGCCCCACACTCTCATGTGCACAAAAGAAAATAAAAAGAGGAGGGATATATCTGCTGTGGATTTCCCTCCTAAGGATTAAGGAACCCCAACCCCAGACCTACTTCCCTGTCTGGGACACCAGTGCTGGAAAGAAGAGCCCCCATAACATCAGGCTGCAAAACCCAGCAGAAACTGTGGCTGAGTGAAATGGAAGGCTGCTGAAGACTGAGGTGCTATAGGTACTAAAAGTACTGCACAAACTCACTCCCTCTGAGCTCCAACAAATGGACAGCAGCTTGAAAAGCACCCGGGGCATATGGGGAGAAGATGAATTGACTAGCTTGAGAGTGAGGGCTAGAGGGGCAAGAAAGGGTCTGAGCAACACAACACTCAGGGACAGAAGTGCTGGCAGGCGCTATTGTTCCTTTGATCAGTGCCCCTCGCGCCCAGCTAGTCAGGCAGAGGCAGGCCCCAAATCTGAGTTGTCCATTAACACGGCCAACACGGTTTGCCCCAGCCTCCTGACTCCCTGAGACTCTGCACCACCCACTGGCTCACCCAGTCTGTGCCTCCACCAGCGGCTCCTCCACACAAGTGCCTGTCTAGGCTTGTTCTGTAGACTTTCTGAAAATCTTTCAAAGGTCCACAAATCCCCCAAAAGCAGCAGCTGGACTCAGCATGCCCTGTAATCCTTGCCAAGTGGTCCCCAAGTCTGGAGTAAGTCGCATCCTATCTTGACCTGGAACATAACTTCAACAAGCATCTACAGGCCTGGCACAGATGGTGGCTGGCCTTAGCTTGCTCTGTGGTGAGTTATACAACACATTTCAAGCTTGGCACTAGTGACAGCCAGCGTGGATTCACAGCAAAGCCTATCCTGAGCACCCCCAAGCCCAGCACAAGTGGCAGCCAACGCAGATCACTTTGTAACACCAGGCAGCCCCAAGTTGGGTACAAGTGGTAGCTGAACTTGGCTTGCGCTTGAGCCCCACTGAAGGGGCTTCAGACACAACACACCTGGTGGCCACTTTCAGACCACACTAGAACACCAACCAACTAGCTTCACAAATGACACACACCACGGGAAAACGTGGCTGTCACTAAAGCCTCACTGATGGGACTCCTTCTCTGTGGGGTCAACCTCTGGACAATGGCTTGTCTTCTGTAGTTACTGCCAGCCCTAACAACCCATCAGCCTGAGGGTCAAACCCATCCACTGGTGTGCCAACATCAATCAAGGCTTAATAACAAGATGAAAACATATAACCACACAAGAGACACACCTGGAGCAACCAGTTTAGGTGACAAAGAAAACGGTGCCACTGGGCCCTACAGGACACCCCATATATAAAGCTACTCTGCCAAGACTGGGAGATGTAGCAGGTTGACCTAATACATAAAAATAAACACAAGAGGCAGCCAAAAACAGGAGACAAAGAAAGGTGTCCCGAAGATGGCGACGGAGTAGGCGGACGTACCAACTTCCAACTCCCAGAAGCAAAGTAGATTATAACTCAATTTTAAGAACCATCATCTGGATAAACCAACTATGAACTAAACTAAGTGGACTCTTCAACCAAGGAACACAGAAGAAGCCACATTGAGACTGGTAGGAATAGCGAAAACGCAAAGAGGGCTGCCCAGCTCCCCGGAGCAAACGGCAGCCCGGAGAGACCCGTGTGGCGGGAGGAGATTTTGGCGGAGAGGGAGGGACCTGGGTCCCAGGAACCAAGCCCCAGCCTGCAGTCCCAGAGCCTAGAAGAGGCATTTGGACAGTTTTGAGCTGTGAAACAAGTGAGGGAGCTCCCAGGCCTACAGTGTGGAGTATTAAGTCCCTTCCTACTCTGCTGAGGGCTGCTTAAGGGTTTGGGGCACAGGACGCTGAAAGGCGGTTCTGTCGGCGTGGGCAGAGGCCAAGCCGGTGGGAGATCGGTCTAGCCCAGAGGGTCGGAGGGGACGCGCGAAAGCGGTCCGGAAGCTGCAGGCCCACCTTTAATCCCACTTACGGGGACAAAGCGGGAGGCCAGGAACGGGCAGGCCCTGCGCAAGCCGGCCCTGACCACGGAAACCGGGCTAGGACCAGGGATGGGCAGGGGCCCGCGGCTGAGCTGACGCTACCAGCCCCCCGGGCCGGAGAAACCGCGGTTGGCCAGTATACGTTTGCGAGCAGGCTCCGAACGAGGGGGCGGGGTAGAGTCCGGGACGAGCGGAAGGACGCAGCTGAGAAGAAGCCAGCAAACACGCCCGCCCCAATAAACCTTGGTTTCCGACCCTGCGCAGAAGGGCCCTGGCCTCGAGGGCGGGGCTAAAGCTCCGGACGGGCAAAAGCTTACAGCTGAGAGCACGTCAAAAGCCCCGCCTAACCCGCGGAACTGTAGCGAGCAGGTTCCGACTGCTGGTTCTGGGCGGAAGTCCGGAAATAGGCTGGGTCCGCAGCTGAGCAAAGGTGCTCACCTCTACCCTTGGTGCTAAGTCTTGTGGCTTCAGTGACAGCCCCTACCATGGAGGAGAGGCAGAAATCACAGCAAAAGCCACAGTGGGCCGGTGCTGGCAACGCTCATACCCAACCACCCTAGGCACCGGCAGAGGGGGTGGGGGGCCTGCAGACAGACCACACCTAAAGAACACAAGGCAACACCTACAAGACTCCAGTGGCCACAACTTGCTTATACACAGAAAAAATGGGCAGGCAGAGGAATGCAAACCAAATGAATCAAGAGAAATCCCCAGAGAAGGACCTGAATGAACCAGATATAACCAAATTACCAGAAGAAGAATTTAGAATAATGATAGTTAGGATGTTCAAAGAAATTAGAGCAACAATGGATAGTCATTATGAACACCTAAACAAAGAGATAACAATTATAAAAAACGAAATTGAAATAATAAAAAAGAATCAGACAGAAATGACAAATACAGTATCAGAACTGAAGACCACAATGGAAGGAATTAAAAGCAGGATGAATCACGCTGAGGATCGAATAAGCGAGTTAGAGGACACAATAAACAAAGGCACAGAAGCAGAGAAGAAAAAGGAAAAGAGACTTAAAAAATGTGAGGAAACTCTAAGGGAGCTTTGTGACAACATGAAGAGAAACAACATTCGCATCATAGGGGTGCCTGAAGAAGAGGAGAGAGGACAGGAAATGGAAACTTTGTTCAATCAAATCATAGCAGAAAACTTTCCTAAATTAAGGCTGGGAAACACTCCACACATTCAAGAAGCACACAGAACTCCATTAAAGAGAAACCCTAAAAGATCTACACCAAGACACATCATAGTTAAAATACCAAAGCTAATGGATAAAGAAAAAAATTTTAAATCTGCTAGAGAAGAAAAGGCTATCACCTACAAAGGAGCCCCCATAAGGATGACATCGGACTTCTCAACAGAAACACTTGAGGCCAGAAGGGAATGGCAAGATATAATCAAAGTAATGCAGAACAAGAACCTACAACCAAGACTACTTTATCCAGCAAGCCTAACGTTTAAAATTGAAGGAGAAATAAAGAGCTTCCCAGAAAAAGAAAGCCTGAAGGAATTCATAAAAACCAAACCAATTCTGCAAGAGATACTAAGGGGCCTCTTGTGAACAGTTTAAAGGGAGGAATGAATAGAGCAAAAGAAGAATACAGCTTTAAAGAATAAAATGGCAATAAACAACTACATATCAATAATAACCTTAAATGTAAATGGATTAAATGATCCAATCAAAAGACATAGGGTAGATGCATGGATAAAGAAACAGGACCCATACATATGCTGTCTACAAGAGACACACCTTAAAACAAAAGATGCTCATAGACTGAAGGTAAAAGGATGGAAAAAAATATTTCATGCAAATGGAAATGAAAAAAAAGCAGGGGTAGCAATACTTATATCAGACAAAATGGACTTTAAAACAAAGGCTGTAGTAAGAGATAAAGAAGGACACTACATAATGATAAAGGGAACAATTCAACAGGAAGATATAACTATTATAAATATCTATGCACCAAATATAGGAGCCCCGACATACATAAAGCAGACTTTGATGGATATAAAGGGCGAGATTAACAGCAATACTATCATAGTAGGGGATTTCAATACCCCTCTAACAACACTGGATAGATCCTCAAGAAAGAAAATTAATAAAGAAACAGCAGACTTAAAGGAGACACTAGATCAACTTGATTTAATAGATATCTTCAGAACTTTTCACCCTAAAGCAGTAGAATATACATTCTTCTCAAGCGCTCATGGTACGTTTTCTAGGATAGACCACATGTTAGGAAACAAAAATGGTCTCAATAAATTTAAGAAGATTGAAATCATATCAGCATTTTCTCTGATCACAATGCCATGAAACTAGAAATTAACCACAAAAGAAAAACTGAAAAATACTCAAACACTTGGAAACTAAATAGCATGTTATTAAATAATGAATGGATTAACAATGAGATCAAAGAAGAAATAAAAACGTTTCTAGAAACAAATGATAATGAGCATACATCAACTCAAAATTTATGGGACACAGCAAAAGCAGTTCTGAGAGGGAAGTTTATTGCACTACTGGCATATCATAAGAAGCTAGAAAAAGCTCAAATAAGCAACCTAACCCTGCATCTAAAAGAACTAGAAAAACAACAACAAATAAAACCCAAGACAAGTAGAAGGAAGGAAATAATAAAGATCAGAGCAGAAATAAATGACATAGAGGCGAAGGAAACAATACAGAGGATCAATGAAACCAAAAGCTGGTTCTTTGAAAAGATAAACAAGATTGATGAACCTTTAACTAGACTCACCAAGAAAAAAAGAGAGAGGACTCAAATAAATAAAATTAGAAAAGACAGTGGAGAAATAACAACTGACACAATAGAAATACAAAGCATTGTAAGAAAATACTATGAAGAACTATATGCCAAAAAATTAGACAATCTTGGTGAAATGGACAAATTTCTTGAATCATATAACCTTCCAAACCTCAATCTGGAAGAATCAGAACACCTAAACAGACCAATTACAGCAAATGAGATCGAAACAGTTATCAAAAAACTCCCAAAAAAGAAAAGTCTTGGGCCTGATGGCTTCGCAAGTGAATTCTATCAAAAATTCAAAGAAGAACTAACTCCTATCCTCCTCAAGCTATTTCAAAAAATTCAAGAGGAAGGAAGACTGCCAAACTCCTTTTATGAGGCGAGCATAATTCTGATCCCAAAACCGGGCAAAGACAACACAAAGAAAGAAAATTATAGGCCTATATCCCTGATGAATTTAGACGCTAAAATTCTCAACAAAATATTAGCCAACCGGATCCAGCAATATATGAAAAAAATCATACACCACGATCAAGTGGGATTTATTCTGGAGAGGCAAGGCTGGTTCAATATTCGCAAATCAATCAATGTGATTCATCACATAAACAAAAGGAAGGACAAAAATCACATGATAATTTCAATAGATGCAGAAAAGGCATTTGATAAAATCCAGCACCCATTCATGCTCAAAACTCTCAGTGAAGTGGGAATACAGGGATCATTCCTTAACATGATAAAGGCCATCTACGATGAACCGACAGCAAACAGCATACTAAATGGACAAAGATTAAAAGCAATCCCCTTAAGATCAGGAACCAGGCAGGGATGCCCCCTTTCACCACTCTTATTCAACATAGTTCTGGAAGTCCTAGCTACAGCAATCAGACAAGAAGAAGAAATAAAAGGCATCCAAATTGGAAAAGAAGAAGTAAAACTGTCACTATTTGCAGATGATATGATATTGTATATTGAAAACCCTAAAGTCTCAGTCAAAAAACTACTGGACCTTATAAATGAATTCAGCAAGGTGGCAGGATATAAAATTAATACTCAGAAATCAGAGGCATTTCTATATACCAACAATGAATTGTCAGCAAAAGAAATTAAGGAAACAATCCCCTTCACTATTGCAGCCAAAAAAATAAAGTACCTAGGAGTAAATTTAACCAAGGAGGTTAAGGACTTGTACTCGGAAAATTATAGAACATTGATAAAAGAAATCAAGGAAGATACAAACAAGTGGAAGCATATACCGTGCTCATGGCTAGGAAGAATAAACATCATTAAAATGTCTATATTACCCAAAGCAATTTATAAATTCAATGCAATACCAATTAAGATACCAATGACATACTTTAAAGATATAGAACACATATTCCAAAAATTTATATGGAACCAAAAAAGAACACGAATAGCCTCAGCAATCTTAAAAAGAAAAAATAAAGCAGGAGGTATCACTCTTCCGGATATCAAGGTTTACTATAAGGCCATTATACTCAAGACAGCCTGGTACTGGCATAAGAACAGGCACATAGATCAATGGAACAGAACAGAGGACCCAGAAATAAACCCACAGCTTTATGGAGAACTGATATTTGATAAAGGAGGAAAGAACATACAATGGAGTAAAGACAGCCTCTTTAACAAATGGTGTTGGGAAAATTGGACATCTACCTGCAAAAAAATGAAACTAGACCATCAACTTACACCATCCACAAAAACAAACTCAAAATGGATAAAAGACTTAAATGTAAGCCGTGAAACCATAAGCATCTTAGAAGAAAACATAGGCAGCAGGCTCTCCGACATCTGTAGCAGCATTATATTTGCCGATTTATCTTCACGGGCAACTGAAATAAAAGGCAAGATAAACAAATGAGACTATATCAAACTAAAAAGTTTTTGCACAGCTAAAGACAATAGGAACAGAATAAAAAGACAAACCACACAATGGGAGAACATATTCGACAGCACATCTGATAAGGGGTTAATAACTAAAATTTATAAAGAACTTATAAAACTCAACAACAGGAAGACAAACAACCCAATCTAAAAATGGGCAAAAGAAATGAATAGAAATTTCTCCAAAGAGGACATACAGATGGCCAATAGGCATATGAAAAAATGCTCAACATCACTAATCATTAGAGAAATGCAAATTAAAACCACAATGAGATATCACCTCACACCAGTCAGAATGGCACTCAACAGCACAGAATAAGTGCTGGCGAGGATGTGGAGAAAAGGGAACCCTTCTGCATTGCTGGTGGGAATGCAGACTGGTGCAGCCACTGTGGAAAACAGTTTGGAGATTCCTCAGAAAATTAAAAATCGACCTGCCTTTTGACCCAGCTATCCCACTTATAGGAATATACCCTAAGAACACCATAGCACTGTTCGAAAAGAAGAAATGCGCCCCCATGTTCGTGGCAGCATTGTTCACAATAGCGAAGATCTGGAACCAGCCCAAGTGTCCGTCAGAAGACGAGTGGATTAAAAGCTTTGGTACATATATACTATGGAATACTACTCAGCCATAAGGAACGATGACATCGGATCATTTATAACAAAATGGATGTACCTTGATAACATTATACGGAGTGAAATAAGTAAATCAGAAAAAAAGAAAAACTGAGAACAGCATGATTCTATACATAGGTGGGACATAAAAGTGAGAATATGAGACATGGACAAGAGAGTGGTGGTTATGGGATGGGGAGAGGGAGGGAAGAGTGGGATAGGGAGGAGGGGAGGGACACAGGGAAAACCAGATCGAAGGTGACAGAGGACAATTTGACTTTTGGTGATGGGTATGCAACACAATTGAATGATAAGATAACCTGGAGATGTTTTCATTGTACATATGTACCCTGATTTATTGGTGTCACCCCATTAGAGTTAATAATAATAAAATATATATATAAAAAAATACACAAGGTTAAAAACAAGGAGAAAATGAAAAGAATTGAGACAAAACCAGTTAGTTATGGACAAGGGAGCTATCATAAGACTATCAGCTGATGTCTTAACAGAAACTCTTCGGAACAGAAGGGGTTGGCACAAGATACTCAATGTGATGAAAAGCAAAGACCTACAATGAAGATTACCCAGCAAGCTAACATTTAGAATTGAAGGAGCGATAAAGAGTTATCCAGACTAGAAAAAACTAAAGGAGTTCATCACCACTAAACCAGTACTACAAGAAATGCTGAAGAGACTTCTTTAAAAAGAAAAGATAAAAAAATATAGGAAAATTTAGGAAAGAAAACAAAGCTCACTCACAAAAGCAAACACATAGTAAAGGCAGTGGATCAACCAAGTATAAAGTTAGCAAAAAAGGTTAAAAGGCAAACGTAGGAAGATTATGTGTATTTACAACAATAAATTAAGGAGTACTCACAACTCATATATACAAGAAGAAAAATAATGACAAAAACAAACATGGAGGGGGGTGAATAAATATTGTAGTGATTTTAGTATGTTAGAACTTAGCCAAACATCAACTTAAAATAATATTACTATAAAAATAGCTTTGTATATATGTAGCGTATGGTAACCACATGCCAAAAATCTGCAAGAGATTCACAGGGGAAAAAAAAAAATCCAAACACAACACTATAAAAAGCCCTCAACATACAAGAGAGGAAGAGAATAAGAAAAGAGCAGGGGATCCTGATCAGGCAGTGGTGCAGTGGATAGAGTGTTGAACTGGGATGCAGAGGACCCAGGTTCGAGACCCCAAGGTCGCCAGCTTGAGCATGGGCTCATCTGGCTTGAGCAAAAAGTTCACCAGCTTGGGCCCAAGGTCGCTGGCTCCAGCAAGGGGTTGCTTGGTCTGCTGAAGGCCCGCGGTCAAGGCACATATGAGAAAGCAATCAATGAACAACTAAGGAGTCGCAACAAAAAACTGATGATTGATGCTTCTCATCTCTTTCTGTTCCTGTCTGTCCCTATCTATCTGACTTTCTCTCTGTCCCTGTAAAAAAAAAAAAAAGAAAGAAAGAAAAAAAGGAGCAGGGGAGAACAACATAAACAGTCAGATAACAATAAAAATGACAATAACTACATACCCATCAGTAATTACTTTAAATGTAAATGGACTAAACCCTTCAGTCAAATGACATAATGTGGTAGAATTGACAAAAAACAAGACTCATACATATGCTACCTACAAGAAACCTACTTCAGATCAAAAGACAGACAGACTGAAAATAAAGGGATGGAAAATGATATTTCATGCAAATGCAAATGAAAAAAATAAAGCTGGGATACCCATATTTATATCAGACAAAATGAACTTTAAAACAAAAGTTGTATGCCTGACCTGTGGTGGCGCAGTGGATAAAGTGTCGACCGGGAATGCTGAGGTCACTGTTTCAAAACCCCAGTCTTGCCCAGTCAAGGCACATATGAGAAGCAACTACCATGAGTTGATGCTTCCCACTCCTCTCTCCATTTCTCTCTCTCTCTCTCTAAAAAAGAAATCAAAAAATAAAATGTTTTAAAAAGATTAATAATTAGAACTATCATATGATCCAGGAATCTAACTCCTGGATATTATCTGAAGAAAATGAAATAAGTATCCTTAAGAGATATCTGCAGCCCCATGTTCATTGAAGCATTATTCACAGTACCAAAACTTGAAAACAACCTACATGTCTATTGATGGATGATTGAATATGGAAAATGTTTTATATATAATACCAATGGTAGGATTCAACCAGTTCACATGGGTTCAGCAGGACCAATTCCTGACTTTTTGTTGAGTTCAGTGAACCGGTTGTTAAAATGGCATTTGTAATCAGGGTTCTCTCTATAGATGAGAAAAATTGCAAGTGAGGACTTAAATCAAAAAGCAATATAGCCTGACCAGGTGGTGGCGCAGTGGATAGAGCGTCAGACTGGGATGCGGAAGACCCAGGTTTGAGACCCTGAGCTCGCCAGCTTGAGCGCGGGCCCATCTGGCTTGAGCAAAAGCTTGTCAGCTTGGGCCCAAGGTCGCTGGCTCCAGCAAGGGGTTGCTCGGTCTGCTGAAAGCCCGCAGTCAAGGCACATATGAAAAAGCAATCAATAAACAACTAAGGTGTCGCAACGGCAACGAAAAACTAATGATTGATGCTTCTCACCTCTCTTCGTTCCTGTCTGTCTGTCCCTATCTGTCCCTCTCTCTGACTCTTTCTCTGTCCCTGTAAGAAAAAAAAAAAAGCAATATAGAGCCTGACCAGGCAGTGGTGCAGTGGATAGAGCGTCGGAGTGGGATGAGGAAGACCCAGGTTCGAGACCCCGAGCTCGCCAGCTTGAGCGCGGGCGGGCCCATCTGGCTTGAGCAAGGGGTCACTTGCTCTGCTGTAGCCCCCAGTCAAGGCACAAACGAGAAAGCAATCATTGAGCAACTAAGGTGCTGCAACAAAGATTTGATGCCTCTCATCTCTCTCACTTCCTGTCTGTCCCTATTAGTCCCTCTCTCTGACTGTCTCTATCACAATAAAAAAAAGCAGTATAGAAATACTTTAAATAACAGTTTTATTGTTTTTTTCAGATATTATTTAATATGTTTTCATTAATATTTTAAAACTTTCTTATAACAATCTAGTTTTGTGTACCTTTTATTGTTTTTACTTAAGTATTAAATGAATGAAATAATAAACTATTCAGTATATCATTTTTAAGGGCATTTTTCTTTATTTGTTATTTTAATTTTTAAATTAATTTATTCATTTTAGAGAAGAGAGAAAAAGAGAGAAAGAAGGTGAAGAGAGGCAGGAAGCATCAACTCCCATATGTGCCTTGACCAAGTAAGCCCAGGGTTTTGAACTGGCGACCTCAGAGTTCCAGGTTGATGCTTTTATCCACTGTGCCACCACAACTCAGGCAGTATATCATTTTTTTATACTTAAAACAGTCATTAAGGCAGAGAGCTGGTTGTTAAATTACATATTTGAATCCCATATTTGTGTTGTATAATACAAATATATAATAAATATATATATGTACAATATATTTATATATAGTATGTATAAAATGAAATATTTATCCATGAGAAGAAAATCTTGTTATTTGTAACAAGACTGAATGGTGTTTAAAGGTTATTATACTAAATGAAATAAGCAGAGAGAAAAACAACTACTGTATCTTCTCACTGATATGTGCAATCTAAAAACGCTGAACTCATAGAAACAGAGTAGAATGGTAGTTGTCAGGGGCTAAGGGGTGGGAGAAATAGGGAGATGTTGGTCTAAAGGTACAAACTTCCAGTTATAAGATAAATAAGTTCTGAGGATCTACTGTACAGTATGGTAACTATAGTTAATAATATAGTATTATATAACTAAAAGTTGCTAATAGATCTTCTCTTAGTTTTCTCACCACAAAAAAAGAAAAGGTAAATAATTACATGAGGTGATGAATGTGTTAACTAATCTTATTGTGGTAAATATTGCACAATATAAGTGTATCAAATCATGTTGTACACCCTAAACTTACACAATGTTGTATGTCAATTACATCAAAATAAAACTGGAAAGAAAGAAGACAAAACTACTAATAAAATATAAAAAATTTAAAGTTCTTTTTCAAATAAAAAATAACATTTCAATCATTTAAAAATGCATACAGGTCATAAACAATTTACCATTTCACTTACAAATGGCAACAACGGGAAAAATATTCAACTCCATTAGTAATCAAAGGAATATGAAATGATTCAATAATAAAGTATAATTTTCCTTGTTAGATCGGCAAAGATGAAAACTTATGATAGCATTTTATGCCTATGAGTGTACAGGGAAATGTACCTCGTTGATGGAAGCACAAATGATTTCCATTTCCAGGGAGTAAAGTAGTCCTGTGTGTCAAGAGCCTGAAAGATCTTTTTTTTAACTTTTTGACACAGTAATCTCATTTCTAGAAAGTAATGCCAAGAAAATAGTTATAAACACAATAAAAATTTTATGTAAAAATATTGACTACCAAAATTGGAAGTTTTCAGTGTAAATTGTTGTAGAGAGGAATGTTTAAATGAAAGGATAATTATGCAAAAAACTGCCCGATGATAAGGCTAAGCATAGTTCCAGATTTGTTTTAAAATCCCATGCAATGCTGAAAAAAATAGGAAAGAAATGCAGCAAATTCTTTTCTTTTTTCTTTTTTTAAGTCAGAGGAAGGGAGATACAGAGACAGACTCCCACATGTGCTCTGACCAGGATCCACCTGGCAACCCCCCGTCTGGGGCTAGTGCTCTGCCCATCTGGGACCACTTGCAAACAAGCTATTTTTAGCACCTGAGGTGAGGGCTCCACAGAACCATTCTCAGCACCCACCTGGGGCCAACGCAGTTGAATCAATGCACTTGAATCAATCAAGCCAGGCTGTAGGAAAGGAAGAGAGAGAGAGGGAGAGAAGGGGGACCTGGGAAATCAAACCTGGGACTTCCACACACTGAGTCAACATTCTACTGATGAGCAACCGGCCAGCGTCTATGCAGCAAAATCTTATCAGTAGTTACTATTGAGTGTGAGGATTGCAGGTGGTTTTAATTTTTCTTTTTAATATTTTCTAAATGTTTAACTTCATATAATATTATAGTTGTTTTATAATTAGAAAATTGGAAAAATTATGAGTATAAAAACAAAAGCTATCCAAACCACTATACAACACATAATTGTAATAGATATCAGCTATCAAAGGGAGTTGTTTTTAAAAGTGGTATATGTAGTTAAAATGATTAATATTAGTAAAGTAATATAATATAAATTATTAAACAATTATATATTATGAATGTTAATAAGTTAAACATATTAATATTAAAGTGGTATAAGGAATTTTTTTAAAAAGTGACCTCTAAACAGCATTTCCCAGGCAACCCCTCTGTGCTTGCCAATACAGAATGTCACCTCTAGGGATAGAATCACCTCTTGGAAGGTTCTGAAGCCTGCCTCTCTTTAAAAGAATAATGAGTTGTCTGCAGGGCTAGGTTCCTGGTTTAAATTTCCTCTAGAGAAATGTACACTTGCTGAATGTTTGCTCCCTTGATAAAAAGTCAATGAAGCTGAAAGATAGCTAGTTTTTTGGATCTGGAGTGGCAGCCGGAAGACTGGTAAGCATTCTGAAATATCAAGGAGTCTCACTCTAAGAGAGTCTATTGTGAGAACTGACCTGAAATTCTGGTGGCATCTACTATGAGGTGGTTAACAGGTGGGGGAGAGGGGCATCTGGTCATTTTCTCCTGATCTGAAAAGTCAGTGGGGTGGATGGACATGATCACTATTTGAAATGAATCTTTCTCTTAGCACTTTGTCAATAATAGGGTCTCTTTCTGAAACCTGTCTTTGTGTGTCTGAATGAACGAATGAGGGGCTGGACTGGTGCCTACTGTTCTTCCTTTAAAAGCATGTGAAGTCTATACTAGAGCACCAACTATATATAAAGAAGTTGCTGGAGGGACGTAAAAAGGCACAGGTCCTGAACTTTGCCTTACTTATAATCCAGGAGAAATGGGAAGGTGTAAAAATGTGAAAAATTAAGTAGCTTAAGATGTAGTTGAGTGTAAGATACAGTGAAAGTGACGGGACCAAATGCATGTTTAACTGCCCTGTAGAATAATTACAGTAGCTTACACATGTATTTAGCCTTTATGTACCAGGTTCTGTGCTAAGCAAGCATATAAAATATATTACCTATTTAATATGTCTAACAAACCCAGTCTAGCAAGAATAATGATAAGTAGCATTATTAGTGCTTAATATATGCTAGGCGCTGTGCTAAGTAGTTCATATGGAACAACACATTTAATCCTCTCAAGGTCCTGGCAGGTAAGTATTAATATTATCCTCGGGCACAAAAAGAAAGCTGGTGCTGAGAGATGTATGTCTCACCCCAGATCACAGAGGTGAAGTGGGGAGCCAGGATTCAAACCCAGGCAGTCTAGTTTCAGGATCCCTACTCTTTATTTATTTGTTTTATCTTTACTTTTTATTGTGGTAAGAACATTTAATGTGAGATCTATCCTCCTAACAAAATTGTAAATCTACAAGACGTACTGTTGACTGTAGGTTTAGTGTTGTCAGAAGATCTCTAGAGCTTACTCACCTTGCTTAACTGAAACTTTGTGCCTGTTGATTAATAACTCCCCATTTCCCATTTCCCCCAACTCCTGGTAACCGCCATTCCAATCCTTGATTTTACGAAATCAGCTGTCTTAGATACCTCGTGTAAGTGGAACCACAAAGTACTTGTCTTTCTGTGTCTGGTTTATTTCATTTAGTATAATGTCCTTAACGTTCATTCACATTGTCCCATGTTTCCTTATTTTTTAAGGCCAAGTAGCATTCTGTTGTGTGCTTACACATTTTCTGTATTCATTCATCTGTCAGTGGACATTCAGATTGTTTCTACATGTTAGCTATTATGAATAGTACTGCAGTGGACATAGAAGTACAGGTATCTTTTGAATGGTCCTGATTTCTATTATTTTGGGTATATACCCAGAAGTGGCGCTGCTGGATCATATGGTAGTTATATTTTTAACGTTCTGAGGAGCTGCCATGCTGTTTTCATAGTGGCTGCCCATTTTACATTCCCATAGAGTCCCCACTTCCAGGCACCATTTTACAGTAATCCTTCCCAACATAGAGAGCTGGGAAAGGAGAGAACGAAGCTTTAGACCTTGTGCTTCAGGAACATAATGAGATTTGAAAAGTTATTATTAAAGAAAAGATGAAAGAGAAGAGAGGATCTATTAAGTGGAATGAGGCTGTTAGATCCTCAGTTATTAGGAGACTAGAATTATAGTGTAATTGTAGTATTAAACTACAATATTTGATTTACTTTTTGTTTTTTTCTTTTCTTTTTTTCAGGGACAGAGAGTCAGAGAGAGGGATAGATAGGGACAGACAGGAACGGAGAGAGATGAGAAGCATCAATCATTAGTTTTTCGTTATGACACCTTAGTTGTTCATTGATTGCTTTCTCATATGTGCCTTGACCTCAGGCCTTCAGCAGACTGAGTAACCCAAAATGACAGGACTGAGAATGGCAGTGCTTCCAAACCTGTAGTTTATTTCAGGAAAAGGATACAAGATAGCAACAGCATTAAAGCAAGGGAATGAATCACAGCCAAAGTCTGTCTTACCACAAAGGTCTCGAAATGTGAGGTGCATACTCCTATTATTCTCCTTTCCTGGATCAGGAACCACTTAGATGTACACAGAATGCCTTGGAACAGAGACCGTGTTCATATAGACAATCCAAATGTACACAGATTTCAAATGTTTGCAGCCATTTGAAGGGTTGGTATGCATTTAAACTTACAGTTTGATCCATCCAATAATACCAGCACAAACTTTTTCACACTTTACAATACTTTTCCTCCCTGATCAATGGCTATCTGTACTTTTTCCCTCTTTTATTTGTTGTTTAAAAATTAAAAACAATTTTTCAAATACAGTTAACACGCAATATTGAATTAGGTGCACAGTAGTGATTAGACATCTACATAACTTACAAAGTGGTCACCCCGATAAGAATGACTGATTAAACCATAACTTATCTATCATGGTTACTTTGTCCCTCCCAACAAAATCTATCTTTCCTCAGATACCATACATTATTTCTCATAGGAGTATGGGGGAGAGGCCTTGTCCGTTATCTCAGGTTCAATATGACTTGAGGACATAGCCAAACTCCTTTTTGCAGGTCATGAGGCTTGACAGATATTGGTTCCCAGTAAGAAGGGTCCCTCATCTGGCCCTTGTGTCTCCCACAGGAAGCACTCTGTTTCTGTTTACAATCTTCCCAGTATCTGCGAGTTGCATACTGGGGGAAAAATAGCACCAAAATGCTAAAAGCACTTTGATATTTGTATTTTCCACTAAAATTCCCATACACTAAGACATGTCTCCCATAAGTGCACAGGTCCTGGGCTTTTGCTATGAGAATTCCTGGCCATTGTATCTGGAATGCCAAGACACCTATCCAGCTGTGTTGACCTGCCAGCTGTTTCCATTGTAGTGGTGGCTGTGCTGTCTTAGTGTCTGTTCTTACAGTACCCTGCTACCATTCTAGGCGGCTTACATGTTCTGGGCTTTCCTCCTGGAACAGGATGACTTTGAGGGAAGCCTATCAGTACTAGAAGGTCTTTTTCATTAATATGTCTTTCCTCATTAAAAATGATTTCCTTCTGGCCAATTGCTCCTAGCCCAGCTCCTATTCTCCCAGTGCTTTCATGTTCCCCATGGGTCCCTGCAATTTGATCCTGTAGCCACGTTATTGCCATCGAGTTCTGAATGCTTTAGTACATTTAGGACATAAATAGGGGACCCCAAAATGTTGAGACCCCCTCCAAGGTAAGATCAATTGAGTAGTAGTCTCTCCTATTCAGACTTTGGTTTGGGTATGCCAGTGGGCGTCTCATAACCACCCATGTGGAATTTCTGGCTTTTTATTCTCAGAAATACTGGCCTACTAAATTATACCTAATGCTTTTACTTTGTCAGTGACACAAGTATCCCAATTACACGTCTACTTCTTTATGGCTTTCCACCCACAACAAGAGAAAAAATAGCTATTTTTACTCATGATATTATGATAGACGGGACCTGCGGTGGATAACCTTCTACCTTTGTATTCTGGAAACTTTCACAAACCATCATCCTATAATTAATACCCACACAGTTCTTAAAAATAAACTTTTTTAGGCTCACAGAGTGGCCGCATATGTTTATTTGGGTTGCTATTAATTGGTATACTCTGAATTTAACCAGGTAAATGCTCCTGCAGGTTGCCTCCCAACACAGATCCTCTGTTAGACATATTCTGTGAAACGCAAACCCAAAGCCAGAGCGGCTAAGTGTTGTTCCATGTGGTCACACAGACCTCCCCCTGTTCATCAGTTGTGAAGAGGTAGATCACTCCCAGAAGTTCATTAGATTGGATGTTGTCAGCTTACTTTTTTTTTGAATTATTTTTTATTTATTCATTTTAGAGAGGAGAGAGAGAGAGAGAGAGAGAGAGAGAGAGAGAGAGAAAGGGGGGGAGGAGCAGGAAGCATCAACTCCCATATGTGCCTTGACCAGACAAGTGCAGGGTTTTGAACTGGCGACCTCAGTGTTCCCAGGTCGACGCTTTATCCACTGCGCCACCACAGGTCAGGCTGTCAGCTCACTTTTTAAAAAATTGTGGTATAATATATATTGCTCACAAACATTAGGGGATATTTCAAAATTAATATGAAGAGATAAAATATCCCCTAATTTTTGTGAGCAGTGTATATAACATAAAGTTGATCTTTTTAAGTGTACAGTTCAGGGGCATTAAGTACAGTTGTAATGCTGAGCAACCCTCCTCACTCTCCATTTCCAGAACTTGTTCATCTCAAACAGAATCTCTGTACCCATTAAACATTAACTCCTTTTCCTACTCCTCTCCCAGACCCTACTAAACCTCTGTTCTCCTTTGTCTTAATTAATTTGCCTATTTTAGCTGCCTCATACAATGTTTGTCCTTTTGTGACTGGCTTATTTCATTTATCATAATGTTCTCAAGGTTCATCCATGTTGTAGCATATATCAGAATTCTATTCCTTTCCAAGGCAATCTGCCATTGTATATGTGTACCATTTTGTTTGTCTGTTCATCGGTTGGTGGACATTAGGTTGTTTCTACCCTTTGGTCATTGCAAATAATGGTGCTCTGAACATCGGTGTACAAGTATCTGTTTTAGTTCCTACCTTTAATTCTTTGGAGCAGTAAAACTGCTGGATCGTATCATTGCATGTTTCACTTTCTGAGGACCCACAAAATGGTTTTCCGCAGTGGTCAGCTTGCTTGTTGGCTATTCAAAAGAGAGGAAGTTTTCGCAAACCGAGACCTTTGCCAAAGGACCTTTCTGAGTCAAAGCTAAGAGACTACATTTATTCTCCTGCTCTTAGCTTTTCTCACAATGCATCAAGATTAGGTTATATTTGCCCTTTAACAACAGTGTAACAGCTCCTGCCCTCAGAAGCGATCTCACTGTCTTCCATATATCATTAATTTCAAGCCAATCCTTTCCCTCTGAAGTAGGCCCTGTGGTTCCCCACTGGGCTAGTCCGGCTGTATTGCTGCTAGCAACAGCAGACACAGAAGGGGCTCCCCCTTAGTTCATCTGGAGGGGCTGACTGAATCAGCACAGAGAAATACAGCTATCCTGACCAGGAGGCAACAAAACATTGCCAGCAGTCAGCTGCAATGTGGCTGGGTATGTAAAGGGACAAGTCCCATCACTTCCTTTGGAATTCCTGCAGTTAGGTCTAAATTAATGGACATGGTATCTTATTGTGTAATCTTTCCAGCATCTGGATTCCTCACAGGACTACCAGGTTGAACAAGAAAATGTGGGTACAGCACGGGAGACTCTTATGTACCTAAGTTCCTGTATCATTGTTGCTCCTCTCTGCTCCAATTCCACCACAGAAACATAGCAATATATAGTATATATTTTTAAATCACATAGTCCAACTTTTAACCAGACTTCAATTTTTTTTAAAGTTGTTCAATTATGCAAATGAGATGCAAGACCAACTTTTTAAAAAAATTTTTTTATTTTATTTTTTCAGAGACAGAGAGAGGGATAGATAGGGAAAGACAGACAGGAACAGAGAGAGGTGAGAAGCATCAATCATTAGTTTATTGTTGCCATCACAACACCTTAGTTGTTCATTGATTGCTTTCTCACATGTGCCTTGACTGCAGGCCTTCAGCAGACTGAGCAACCCCTTGCTGGAGCCAGCGACCTTGGGTCCAAGCTGGCGAGCTTTTGCTCAAGCCAAATGGGCCCTCGCTCAAGCTGGCGAGCTCGGGTCTCGAGCCTGGGTCTTCCGCATCCCAGTCCGACACTCTGTCCACTGCGCCACCGCCTGGTCAGGCCAGACTTCAATTTTTATCTCTTCACCGTAGCATCCCCTATCCCCCTGAATTAGTTTTATTGTCCCTAAGGGGCTCATTAGCAGAGGGAGGTAGTGCTTTAACTGTGCTCCTGCATCTACCTGACCTAGAGGAATTTCTACCCCACTCCTGGCCTTTTCACCCCTACGTTGGTTAAAGGCCTTAAGAATCATTCTGGAAGATGGAACAAGAGACTCTAGCCTTCATGTCAATCTTCCTCCATTACCACATTGATTAAAAAAAGAAAAATTAATGTATATCTATTATTTTAAATTTTGAAATCCCAATCTTAAAGAAAATTTGCAAGCATGGGACAAAGAACTATTGCTTTTATATTAAAAGTGGGGCCTGACCAGGTAGTGGAACAGTGAATAGAGCATCAGACTGGGATGTGGAGGACCCAGGTTCGAAACCTCAAGGTCACTGGCTTGAGCGTGGGCTAAGTATCTAAACAGGTCATTTAAATGCACATTGACATAATGACCCACCACATTGCTCTTCATTGTCACAATCCAAGTTTAAATTTAATCCATATTCACCAAACTGTAAATGTGCATATAAATTACCTGTGGCTACTGGTAGCTGCTCACTACTGTACTTGCACTGGCATGCTTGTCAAAGCCTCCACCTATAATTTGAATTGTTTTTAACAACTTTAAGATTTAAAGATATGATCTTAAGGATAGTTTATTTTTGGTTTACTTTTCACTAGAAGTTAATCAGCTTCTTTTGAAGGACAACTGAAAGCTATTAATACATTTGTCCAAAGATATATTTGGGGGGGGGGGTCTACCATCATTCTCCTTCATGACTCATGAATGACTCACATCAACATCTCCTAGATCTAACCTGTTTTAGATACTTAGCAACTTCTGTCTTTGTCACACAGTAGGCTATATACTCAACAACTTTCTAGTTCAATGGTGAACCACAGTGTATTTTTTTATTAGCTATTTAGTAGATACAAAATATTTGTAAGTTATGCATGAAATATAAACAATAACAATTCCATAAGTGTGCCCATCATTCCTTTTAAGATGAGCATGTCCATGACATCGAAGTACCCTGTGCTCCTCCCCCATTCCAACCTTTTCACACTTGACATGAAGTTTGCGCTTCCTTTTCTCATGCTTTTTGTTCGAGTCCTACTAGTTTCCTACCCTTAAGATTATGATTATATTAGCACATTTTGGACTTTTATATAATAGGATTATGCCGCAATGTATCCTGTTTTGTGACTTGCTTCCCCAGCACATTATGTCCTGAAGTTGAGCCTCACTGTTGTGTCAGCTGTTTTCAATAATTTTCACTGTTCTTTGGCATTAATTACATGTGAATATACCAGTCTATTTTTACATCTTACTGTATGGGCATCTCCCCCGCCCACAATCTTAGTGATTATTAGGTCTACTTGTGCAGATAGATGTACAAGTATTTCTCCAGGGTAATGTATTCTTCAGGGAGAATGTATATTTTTAAGTTCACAGAACAATGCCAAATTATTTTATAAAGCGACAGTACCAAATTATAGTTTCATCAGCAGCGATTAATACACGAGCACAAAAACACACACACACATGCACACACACCAGACTCCCAACCATCACCCACAACATACTAAACACGTGCACAGACCCATAAAAAGATTCACGTCGGTGCTCCACCCACGAATACTCGCCGATACCAGACACACAAACGTACGTCACACACTCTACGCCGGCACGCGCAGAGCTCACGTACTCACTCACACACACAGGCCCCCACATGACCCAACCAGGAGGCGTGGTCTCCGCCGCCCGCAACCGAGGCATCTTGTCCCGGCCGCGCCGCCGTCGGACGCCAGGTGTCGGAGGTCGCGGCACCGTTGGCGGTGGCAGATTTTCTACCCGGAAACTACGGCTGAGGTGCCCCGACCAGCCCGTGTCGCGGCTGCGTGAGCCAGACTAGCCTCTGGTCCTCGCATCGGCCCCGCGGAGCCGGAGACCGCTCCCGGAGCGGCGGGAGGATGGTGCCCAGCGGCCCCGGGCCCGCCGCTCGCCGCCGCGAGTGAGCTCGGAGCGGCCACGGGCGTCCGCGGAGCACCTGGCCGGGCTGGGCCCGGGGCGCACTGCTGCCCGCCGGGGCGGGGTGAGCAGGGGCGCGCGGCCGGGGTCTGGGCTCAGCGCCGGCTTGACCGCCGGGCCGGAGGGGGCTGCGCTGGTCGCGGGCGGCGCATCGGGTTGGGTTTCCCCTTCGCCTATGGGGGCTACAGCCCCCGCCCTAGCTGCGGGTGGGGGTCGCCCCGCATTAACCCCATGCTAATGGCTCCGGCCTGGCCACCGCCACCGGGGTTTGTCCACCCGCATCCCGGGAGCAAGGATTCCCTGCCTGCGCTCCAGATGGCTGGACTTCGCACGTAGGGAGCTGAGGCTTGGGCGATTTGGATTTGGCCTGGGGAGCATCTTGGTAGTTTGCCATTTTTGATTTTGGGTGTTTACGTTACTTCTACGTTTGCAAATTATATACGTTTCAGAAAGGTGGGAGGTGGGGATCTACGAATACGCAGCAGCTTAAAATGAAATAATGGTGTTATATGTGTCAAGGTTAGTAACTGTTCAGAGATGGCTGGGTTATTAGCTTCATTTATATTTTCATAAAGTAAGTCATAAGGAGCTGTTTCAAGGTAGGGTAGAGGCATTTGGTTCTAGTTCCCTGGATAGGCACCATCAGGAATAGAACTAGGCCTGTTGTGCTGTTTTGAATTGTGTGAACAACCATAACCGGTGGACAGCTGGTGAGGGGGCCCCTTCTGAAGAATCAGATGTCTGTAGTTTGGTTCTCAACTAGCAAATTACAGCCCTCCCCGAGTGATGAATGATGATCTTCTTTTCCGCCTACTTTGGCAGGAAAGATTGTGGCTCCTGAACTGCTACTTTCTTGCCTCATAGGTGAACCGCTATGGGAGGTACTAGGAGAAAAAAGTCCAAGGCTGGTTGGTGGTGAATAGTTTATATATCGGTTTGTCCTTGGAGCACTCTTCTTGGTCAGCTTGGGGTCTGAGCATTTGAATCCCATCTGTAGATGAATGCTCTGTCAGCGCTTGAAGGGTTAAGAGCACCTTCCTGATTCCTCATTTCATCTAAGGATTCTGAAAGGAAATAGACCAGTAGTGCAACTAAGATACATACTTCATGACAACAAGCCTATTGACTGTCTAGGAGTAAGGAGGCAGGCAGTGTGTTGACTTCTTAGTAAAAGAATAGGAAGAATTTCCGTGACCTAATTGAGGTGAACTGGAATCGGGGCTGCCACCCACTTCTGGGTACTGAGATCACCAAATGCCCCTTATATGCACCTTCTGTGTTTGGGCTCTAGCTGCAGCTGCTGCATGGAGGAGAGACAGACCCAAGTACAAATACAATTTCTGCTGGCAAAGAACTTACACAGAGAAAGAACTAGGCTGTAGAATGTGGTGGGACTTAGTTGCATATGGAGTAACCAGCTCTTAGGGATTTTGTTATAGTTAGGACTTGAAAAGGCCTTATAAAGGAAGTGACTTTTAAGGTCGGCCTTGAAGGATGAGGGGGGATTTGGGTCATTCAGAATTAGCTGGGAAGTGAAAAGGTTAGGGCTAGTTGGTGGAACAGCACGAGGATTAGTGAGGTGGGCAGTGGGTATCTAGAAATATTGTCAGTGGTATCCAGGTAAGGGTTAAAGGCTTTTGTAAGACAGAAAAACATAAGCTTACCCACTCTGGCTTTTGGTAGATTTCTGGGTTCTAAAGAATTATTTTCATTTGATGAGTTTGTTCTGTTCCTTTTTGTCAGCCATTTACATAAATCAGTGCCTAACATATTTTAAGGACAATGAAATAGATGTTGTAATTCCTGTTTGGTGTTAACAATCAGGAAATTAAATTTGCTGTCTGTGAGGAATTTCAGTGCCTGTGTTTAGCTGAAAAGAAAACAACTCTGCCACTCTGGCTACAACTAAGTGATAAATGGCAAGCTCGTTAGCCACTTTCTGAGTGTTTTTAATGATAGCTACATCACTTCACTGAAATGCTGTTTGTTTCTCTTACCAACGTTATTAACAAAACCTCTGAAACTGTAAAAAAAGGATGCCTTGTAATTGCTCTGGAATATCATGACAAGTCTCAGGACCTCACTGGCTTCAACCTTAACCTTTTCTTTTCTTGAGATATAATTGACAACATTATGTTAGTTTCAGGTGTGCAATATAATGATTCGATATTTGTATGTATTGCACAGTGATCACCACAATAAATCTAGTTAGCAAGTATACATAGTTTTTTTCTTGTAAGACAAACTCTCTTAGCAGTTTTCATGTATGCAGTAAGTAGTAGTATTAACTAAAGTCATCATGCTACTATACATGACATCCCCATGAGTTATTGTTATTTTTTAACTGCAAACTGGTGCCTTTTGATTCTCTTCACCCATTTCAGCACCCCTGCCCTCCCCCCTCCCTCCAGCTAACACCAATCTGTTCTCTGTATCTATGAACTTGTTTTGCTTTGGGGGAGGAGGATATGTTTTTTGTTTTGTTTTGTTTTTTTAGATTCCACATATAAGTGAGATATGGTATTTGTCATTGTCTGACTTTTTTTCACTTAGCATGATCCCACCAAGGACCATTTTTTATGTTGCAAATGGCAAGATTTCATTCTTTATGGTTGAATTTTGTATATACACCACATCCTTAGCCTTTCTTTAAACATGCTCAGCACTGCACCATCTGAACTTTTTAATGCTTCTTTTTGTCCCACTTCTTTATCTTCCTCTGACCCAGCATGACAGCACGGGGAGGTCAGATCTTTGGGATGTTTTTGTCAATATTAACATGCCACAGAATTCCATTGCCCTGTAAGAGCGCTTTTAAATTTTTGTTATTACATTTTTACTATGACATTCCAATTAAAATGAAAAAGAAAAATGAAAGATGGAGGAAAGAGTTTTTTTAGCAAATTGAATTTTCATTTAGGATTTATTTTGATCAGCATAGAAATCCTTAAATGATCTTTCCCAGGTACATACTGAATAAGTTTGGCAAGAGGTCTGTATCTCTCTTTCTGTGTATAATTACATACCTAAGTGTAGTCCCAGGGACTACATGACAGCCTTTGGTTATGATAGTCCGCAGAATGCCCTCAGTTGGACTGCTGTACTGTTTGATTAGAGGTCCTGTTTTTTCAAAATCTCCCAGTCTAAACATAGGTTGGTTGTTATAGTATGTAACTTCATAATGAACTTCTAGTGTTCAGTTAAGCTTGTTATTGATCATGATTTTTCTTTTTTTTTAAGTGAGAGGAGGGAGATAGACTTCTACATTTGCCCCCACCAGGATCCACCTGGGGGCAATGCTCTGCCCATGGGGGGGGGGGGCTTGCTCAGTTGTTCAGCAATGAGCTCTCAGCACCTGAGGCGGAAGCTGTGGAGCCATCCTCAGTGAGGAGAGCCAGCTCACTCCGATCTGAGCCATGGCTGCAGTAGGGGGGAAAAGAGAGAGAGAGAGAAGTGAGAGGGGAGAGGGGTGGAGAAGCAGATGGGTGCTTCTCCTTTATGCCCTGACCTGGAATTGACCCAGGACATCCACACACCGGGTTGATGCTCCACCACTGAGCCAGCCAGCCAGGGCCATAATTTGTTTAAATAGCGTTTGTTTAATTGAGCTATAATTGACATACACTGGTTCCGGTGTACAAATAATGATTTGATAGTTATATACTGCCAAGTGATCATCACAGTAAGTTTACTTAACATTCATCAGCACATGTAGTTACAATTTTTTTAAATTGAATATATTTGGGGGTATATTGGTTAATAACATATATACATTTCAAGTGTACAATTCTGTAATTGTGTGTATATTACATTGTGTGTTTATGCTTCAAGCCTAGTCTCTCTGCATCACCATATATTTAACCCCATTTATCCTCTTCCACCCCTCCCCCCACTCCTCTCCTCTAGTAAGCACCATAATTTGTCTCTCTGAATTTGTTTGTTGCTTTCTGTATTATATGCCACATATGAGTAAAATTGTAAGGTTCTTGTCCTTTTTCATCTGACTTATTTCACTTAGCATAATACTCTCAAGATCCATGCATGTGCCTGACCAGGCCGTGGCGCAGAGAATAGAGCGTCCAACTGGGATGCGGAAGACCCAGGTTCGAGACCCCGAGCTCGCCAGCTTGAGCAAGGGCCCATCTGGCTTGAGCAGAAGCTCGTCAGCTTGGACCCAAGGTCGCTGGCTCCAGCAAGGGGTTGCTCGGTCTGCTGAAGGCCCCCGGTCAAGGCACATGTGAGAAAGCAATCAATGAATAACTAAGGTGTTGCGACAGCAACGAAAAACTAATGATTGATGCTTCTCATCTCTCTCCATTCCTGTCTGTCTGTCCCTATCTATCCCTCTCTCTGACTCTCTTCTGTCTCTGTAAAAAAAAAAAAAAAAAAAAGATCCATGCATGTTGTGACAAATGGCAGTATTTCATCCTTTCTTATGACTGAGTAGTATTCCATTGTATATATGCATCACATCTTCTTTATCTAATTATTTATGAAAAGGCATTTAGGTTGTTTCATGCCTTGGCTACTGTGAATAATACTGCAGTGAGCATAGGGGCACCTATATCCTTTTTTTTTTTGGTGAGAGGAGGGGAGATAGTGAGGCAGACTCCTGCATATGCCCCAGCCAGGATCCATCTGCAACCCCTTCTGGGGTTGATGCTCCAGTCCAGCGCTATTCTATTTTTAGCACTTGAGGCTGAGTGCTCAAACCAACTGAGCTATCCTCAGTGCCTGGGGCCACACATGACCAATTGAGCCACTCACTGACTGTAAGAGGGAAAGAGGAAGAGAAGTGGGTGAAAGAGGGGGAGAGAAGCAGATGGTCACTTCTTTGTGTGCCTTGACTGGGAATTGAACCCAGGACATCCGTTTGTGGGGCTAACACTCTGCACTGAGCCACTGGTCAGGGCCAGCCTTTATGAATAAATGTTTTCAAGTTTTTCAGGTAGATACCCAGAGGAGGGATTGTTGAGCCATCTAATAGCTCTGTTCTTAATTTTTTTGAGGAACCTTTATACTGTTTTCCGTAGTGGCCATACCAGTTACATTTGTATGAGGGTTTCTTTTACTCCACATCCTTTCCAACACTTGTTATTTCTTGTCTTGTAATCTTTATACAACATCAGGGTGGTTAAATCCTTCATGGACTAGCAATAAAAAAACACTGTGTTCAGGTCTTCCATCCATTTTCTTTTAAGCAAACATATTTTCAAGATTTTATTGTCACATAATAAAACAAAATATGAAGCTTAGAACTAGATCACTTGGCCCTTTCTCTTCTTATCTCCTCCCAGTTCAAAATGTTTGCTTCTCTTAATAGCCAGCATTCTCTTAGATCTGTAATTGGGCTTAATGCATTCTAGCCTCAGTAGTTTTAGCTTTTTTGCATAAAATTGGTTTAGTCTGCCCAACATAGCTCCTTCTGCTTCCTGTCATAATCTCACTTTCCCTGAGTATACAGAGCTTACCCTTCATTCACTGTGTTACTTTGTGTAGTGGATGCTTGCCACACTTCTTACTGAAAGTTGGGTGGGTTTAGGAACGTTCACCATGTTTGCAAGAATACTATTGGCATGGAAAAGCCCTCAGCCTATTTTTAAATTGGATTGCTTGTTTAATGTTGAGTTGTATGAGTTCTTACATATATTTTGGATATTAGTTGCTTATCAGAGGTTTTATTTGCACATATCTTCTCCCATTCATTTGGTTGCCTTTTTGTTTTGTTGATTAGTTTCATGTAGTTCCTATCAATTATTTTTGCTTTTACTTCCCTTGCCTTTGGTGTCAAATTCATAAAATCCTTTGAGACAAAGGTTCATAAGTTTAGTTCCTGTGATTTCTTCTATGAATTTTGTTTCAGGTCTAATATTTAGGTCTTTGATCCCTTTTGAATTAATTTTTTGTGTATCATGTCAAATGATCTAGTTTCATTCTTTTGTACGTGGCTTTGCAATTTACCCAACACTATTTATTGAACTGGCTTTCTTCATTGTATGTTTTAGGCTTTTTTGTCAAAAATTAGTTGTCCATATATATGTGGGTTTATTCTGGGGTCTCAATTCTGTGCCTTTGGTTTGTGTGTCACTTTTTCTGCCAATACCATACTGTTTTGATTATTGTAGTTTTGTAGTATAATTTGAAGCCAGGGATTGTGATTCTTCTGGCTTTGTTCTTTCTCTCAGGATTGCTTTGGCTATTTGGGGTCTTTTGTAGGTCCAGACAAATTTGATGTTTTGTTGTTATTGTTCTGCATCTTTGAAAAATGCCATTGGGATTTTGATGGGGATTGCATTAAATCTGTATATTGTTTTAAGTAATATGGCCATTTTGACTATGTAGATTCTTCAATCAATGAACACAGTATCTATTCTATTCATTTCTTTGTATCTTCTTTAGTCTTTTAAAAGTATCTTCTTTAGTCTTTTAAAAGTATCTTCTTTAGTCTTTTAAAAGTATTCAGTGTATAAATTTTTCACATTTTTCTTTATTCCTAGGTATTTTATTCTTTTTGTTGCAACTTCATATGGAATTGTTTTTCCATTATTTTCTGAAATTTTATTCTTAGTCTATAGGAAAGCAATGAATTTTTGTACATTGATTTCCTACCCTGCAATTTTACTGTATTTGTTTAAAGTTTCTAGTAGTGTTTTGGAGTTTTTGGAATTTTCTTTATAAAGGATCATGTCATCTGCAATAAGTGACAGTTTTACTTCTTTATTCACAATTTGGATGACTTTTATTTCTTTCTCTTGCTTGATTGCTCTGGCTAGAACTTTCAGTACTATGTTGAATAACAGAGATGAGAGTGGAAGTCCTTGCCTTGTTCCTGATCTTAGATGAAAAACTTTCAGTCTTTTGCAATTGTGTATGATATTAGCTGAGGGTTTGTCCTTTATGGCCTTTATTATGTTCTGGCACTTTTCCTTTTATACACAGTTTATTGAGTGTTTTAATTATAAATGGGTGTTGTATCTTGTCAAATGTTTTCTCTGCATGTATTAATATGATCATTTGACTTTTATTCTTTATTTTGTCAATGTGGTGTATCACATTGATCTGTGCATGTGTTGAACTACCCTTGTGTCCCAGGAATAAACCTCACTTGATCATGATGTATTATCTTTTTAAGGTGTTATATTTGATTTGATAATTTGATTTGATAATTTGTTTAGGACTTTTACATCTATATTCGTCAGAAATATTGGTCTGTAATTTGTGTGTATGTGTGTGTGTGTTGGTCTTGCCAGGTTTTGGTATCAGAGTGGGGTTGGCTTCATAAAATATGTTAGGAAGTATTGCCTTCAATTATTTGGAAGAGTTTGCGAAGGATAGGTATTAAAGCTTCTTTGAATGTCTGGTAGAACTCACTAGTGAAGCCATATGGTCCTGGACTTCTGCTTTTTGGGAGGTTTTTGATGACTGGTTTATTTTCCTTACTGTTGATCAGATTCTTTAAATTTTCCAGTTCTTCATGGATGAGTCTACAGAGGTTATATATTTTTAAGAACTTGTCCATTTCTTCTAGGTTATTAAATTTGGTGGTATATATAGCCTTCCATAGTATCTTGTATAGTTCTTTGTATTTCTGTGATATCTGTTGTAACTTCTCTTCTTTCATTTCTGACTTTTTCTTTTATCTTTTTTTGCTTAGTGAGTCTAGCCAGAAATTTGCAAATTTTATTAATCCTTTTAAAGAACTTACTTGCTCTTTGTTGCATAAATTTTTCTATTGTCTTGTTCTCTATTTTGTTTAATTCTACTGTAATTTTTTTTTTTAAGTATAGGTTCTTTTTTATTTATTTATTTATTTAATTTTTTTAACAGGGACAGAGAGAGTCAGAGAGAGGGACAGATAGGGACAGACAGACAGGAATGGAGAGAGGTGAGAAGCATCAATCATTAGTTTTTCGTTGCAACACCTTAGTTGTTCATTGATTGCTTTCTCACATGTGCCTTAACCACGGGCCTTCAGCAGACCGAGCCACCCCTTGCTGGAGCCAGAGACCTTGGGTCCAAGCTGGCGAGCCTTCACTCAAGCCAGATGGGCCCACGCTCAAGCTGGAGAGCTTGGGGTCTTGAACCGGGGTCCTCCGCAGCCCAGTCTGACGCTCTATCCACTGCGCCACTGCCTGGTCAGGCTCTACTGTAATTTTTATTTCTTTTTTTCTACTGACTTTGGTCTTCATTTATTCTTTTTTATTTGAAATTTTGCTTGTTTCTTGAGGTAGGCCTGTACCACTATAAACCTCTCTTATTATTGCTTTTGCTCTCTCTTCAGATTTTTGATATGTCATATTGTTTTGCTTGTCTGTCTCTAGATATTTTTTTTTTTTTTTAGGGACAGAGAGAGGGACAGATAGCGACAGACAGGAACAGAGAGAGGTGAGAAGCATCAATCATCAGTTTTTCATTGCTGTTGTGACACCTTAGTTGTTCATTGATTGCTTTCTCATATGTGCCTTGACCGCGGGCCTTCTGCAGACCGAGCAACCCCTTGCTGGGGCCAGTGACCTTGAGTCCAAGCTGGTGAGCTTTTGTTCAAGCCAGATGGGCCCGCGCTCAAGCTGGCAACCTTGGGGTCTGGAACCTGGGTCTTCCGCATCCCAGTCCAACGCTCTATCCACTGCACCATCACCCGGTCAGGCTAGATATCTTTTGATCTCTCCTTTTATTTCTTCTTTGATCTGGTCATTGTTTAATAGCATGTTGTTTAGTCTCCACATATTTGTGTTTTTTCCCACTTTCCTTTAAACAGTTGATTTCCAATTTCTAAGCATTGTGGTCATAGAAGATACTTAAAATTTAATCTTCTTAAATTTGTTGAGGCTAGTTTTGTGCCCCAACAAATGGTCTCTTTTTTAGAATGTTCCATGTGCACTAGAGAAGAATGTATAATTTGGTGTTCTGGGATTAAAAGCTCTGTAAATATTGACTATCCTTTTGGTTTAATGTGTCGTTTAAGATCGGTATTTCCATATCGAATTTCTGTTTGGATAATCTATCGCTGTCAATGGGGTATTTAGCTCATATAATGGTATTTTTTTTTTGTCAGTTTCTCCCTTTAATTCTGTTAGTAGTAGCTGCTTTATATACAGTATTTTGGTTTTCCCAGGTTGTGTGCACATATCTTAATACGTGTTGTTCCTTTGATGTATTGACCTCTTTGTCATTATAAAATGTCCATCTTTGTCTCCCGTTATTCTTTATTATCTTTAAATCTATTTCATCATATATAAGTTGGCAAGGCTTGCTTTTCTCTGGATGCTATATGCTTGAAATATCATTTTCTTCCCATTCACTTTGAATTGCCTTTTCAGTTGACATGTGTGTTCTGAAGGCAGCATATAGTTGAGTTTTGTTTCTTATTTTATTTAAAATCTTTTTTATTGATTGCCTTGAGAGAGAGAGAGATAGAGAGAGAGAGAGAAAGAGGAAGGGTTCTAGGGGGGAGATAAACATCAATTTGTTGTTCCACTTACTTATGCATTCATTGATTGATTCTTTTTTTTTTTAATTTTCTTTTTATTCATTTTTTAGAGAGGAGACACAGAGTGAGAGAGAGAAAGAGAAAGAGAGAAAGGGGGGAGGAGCTGGAAGCATCAACTCCCATATGTGCCTTGACCAGATCAGTGCAGGGTTTTGAACTGGCGACCTCAGTGTTCCCAGGTCAACGCTTTATCCACTGCGCCACCACAGGCCAGGCTGATTGATTCTTATATGTGACCTGATTGGGGATTGAATCTGTGACCTTGGCTTATCAGTATGATGCTTTAACCAACTAAGCTACCTGGCCAGGGCTGGGTTTTTTTTTTTTTTTTTTAACAGGGACAGAGAGAGGGATAGACAGGGACAGACAGACAGGAACAGAGGGAGGTGAGAAGCATCAATCATTAGTTTTTCGTTGCCGTTGCAGCACCTTAGTTGTTCGTTGATTGCTTTCTCACATGTGCCTTGACCGCGGGCCTTCAGCAGACCGAGCCACCCCTTGCTGGAGCTAGTGACCTTGGGTCCAAGCTGACGAGCTTTTGTTCAAGTCAGATGGGCCCTCGCTCAAGCTGGCGAGCTCGGGGTCTCTGCATCCTAGTCCGACGCTCCATCCACTGCGCCACTGCCTGGTCAGGCTGTGTTTTGTATTTTAATTCATCCTGCCACTCTGTGCTTTTTAATTGGTGAGTTCAGTCCATTTCTATTCAAGGTAATTATTAATATATGAAGATTTCCTACAGACATTTTATCTTTTGTTTTTTAGTAGCTGTGTGTCTATGTTGTTTATTTTCTTGTGTTTCTCTCTCTGTTTTTTTAGTTTGGTGGTATTCTATGATTCTTTTTTCTCCATTTCCTATCTTTTTATGTTATGTGTTTCAGTTCTAGATTTCTTTGGTGTGGGTACCATTAGGTTTATGCAGAAGAAAGCCTCATATATACAGTAGTCCCTTATCTCTTTTTCTTCTGATTGTAACTTAACCTCCATTGTTCTGTGCAAGTTCAGTCCTTTTTCTCATCCCCTTTTATGTTTTTTTGTCACAAATTACTCTTTTATGTTGTGAGTTTGATTCTTTCTCTCTCTGTCTCTCTCTCTCTCTCTTTAATATTTAAGTGAGAAGCAGGGAAGCACAAAGACAGATTGCCACATGCACCTAACCAGGATTCACGGGGCAAGCCCCCTATGGGGTGATGCTCTGACCATCTGGGGCCATTGCTCCATTGCTTATCAATGGAGCCATTTTTTTTTAGTGCCTGAGGCAAAGACCATGGAGCCATCTTCAGTGACTGAGGCCAACTTGCTTGAACCACTTGGGCCATGGCTGCAGGTGGGGAAGAAAAAGAGAGAGAGAGAGAGAGAGAGAGAGAAGGGGTAAGGGTGGACAGTACTGACAGTAGATTGCTTTGTAGCTCCTATGAGGTGGTTCCAGGTGGAGAAGAAGATAGTTACTTTTCCTGTGTGCCCTGACCAGGACTTGAACCCAGGACATCCACACACTGGGCCAACGTTCTACCACTGAGCCAACTGGCCAGGGCCTTGTTTTGTTTTTGTTTTTTAATCCTTTCTGCCACTGTATATTTTTTGATTGGAGCTTTTATTCCATTTGCATTTAAAGTAATTATTGATAAGGGTGTAGTTATTGCCATTTTATTCATTGCTTTCTTTTTTTTTTCTCCCCTCCCCCCTTATTCATTGCTTTCTGATTGTATTTATAGTTTTTCTCTGTTCCTTCCTTATTCTTTTATTCTTTTCCCTTGTATGTTGATTACTTTCTATAGTATTATGTTTGGATTCCTTTCTCTTAATTTCTTGTATATCTCTTGTGGATTTTTGGTTTGTGGTTACCATATTCTTCTTATGTACTAAACTATGCGTATAGCAGTGAGTTTAAGTTAATGTTAATATAAGTTCGAACACATTCTGAAATCATTACAATTTTTACTTACCTTCTCCATATTTATGTTTTTGTCATTTTTTCACTTCTTGTGTGTGGTGTGTTTGTGTGTATCCCTTAATTTATTGTTGTACTTACACATGATCTTCCTAGTTTTGCCTTTAAATCTTTGTAATAGTTATATTGTTGGTTGATCCACAGCTTTTATTTGTTTGCCTTTGCCAGTGATAATATTTTTCTTTCTTATATTTGCTTATTCATATTTTGACCTTTTCTCAAAGAAGTGTCTTCATCATTCTTGTAATACTGGTTTAGTGGTGATGAACTCCTTTAGCTTTTTCTTGTCCAGGAAACTCTTTGTCTCGCCCTTGATTCTAAATGATAGCCTTGCTGCTGGGTAGAGTAATTTTGGTTGTAGGTTCTTGCTTTTCATCACTTTGAATATTTGTGACAGTCTTCCTGGTCTGCAAAGTTTTTGTTCAGAAATCAGTTTATAGTCCTATAGAAATTCCCTTGTACATAACTCACTGCTTTTGTCTTGCTTAATTAGTTTAATATTCTTTCTGTGTTTTTAACTTTTGTTATTTTAATTATGTGTCTAGGTGTGGGCCTCTTTTGGTTCATCTTGTTTTGGATGGTGAGCTTCCTGGATTTATATGTCTGTGTCCTTCACCAGGTTAGGGAAGCTTTCTACCATTATTTCTTTAAGTATATTTTTCAATCTCTGCTGTTTCTCTTCTTCTAGTATCCCTATGTTGCAAATGTTGGCACACTTGATGTCCCAGAAGTCCCTTAAACCTTGTTTTTTTAATGTTTTTTTCTTTCTTGCTGTTTTGATTGGGTGTTTTCCATTGCTTTGTCTTCCAGATCCCTGATTCAGTATTCTGCTTCATCTAATCTGTTGTTGATTCACTATAATATGTTCTTCATTTCAGTTATTTTCTTATTCATATATGACTTTTTAATGGTTTTTATTGTTTTTATGTTTAATTTTTAACTTTGTTGAAGTTCTCCCTGAATTCATTTGTTCTTCTTTAAGTTCACTGAGCGTGCTTATAACCAGTGTTTTGAACTCTGCATCTGGTAGATTGGGATATGTTTCTTCATCTCCTTATTTTGGCTGACTCCCTGTGTTTGTTTCTGTATTTTAGGTAGATCTGTTTCATCTCCCAGTCTTGGCAGAGTGGCATTATGTAGGTGTCCTTTGGGGCCCAGTGGTACATTCTCCCTGGTCACCTGAGCTCTGTGCTCCAGAGGTGTCCTTTATGTGGGTTGTGTGTACTCTCCTTTTGTAGTGGAGCCTTAATTGTTGTTGGTATATCAGTGGGTGGGATTGATCCTGAAGCTGACTGGCTGGGGGAATAGGCCATCAGTATACTGGGTGAGCTGTTGTATGAGGTCTGACCCCACAAAGCAGGATTCACTCTAGCAGGGCTCTGGTGCCTGCTGAATTCACCCTTTGGGTGTGTCATTTGTGGAGGTGGTTAGATGGTGCTCTTTTGTGCTCTGAAGCAGGTCATTGGATGTGTTGGTTCTAGAGCCTCTTTGCAGGGGCTTTGGTGCAGGTCCAGGTTCATTGCTGCATGTGCCTAACCTGGAACCACCTGATAGGAGCTACAAAGTGATCACTGTCGGTAGCTGTCTGTGCTGGGCGTGGAGGCACCTGGAGAGGCTGTGCTGCAAATCAAGCCTTGTTGCCTCACGTGCTAGGCAGGGAGCTGCTTAGCAAGAGGTTCAGACCATGCTGAGGACAGCTGCTCATTGTTTGGGGTTTGTGGCCCTTCAGAAATTTTAGGGAAGTCTATAGTATAGGCTTAGGCCAGCTGCTTGCGAGTAATAGCCACTGGAAAAGGTTTCAGCCTGTATGCTGTTTTGGTATGGCAGGTTCTCAGGGAATAACAGGATGGGATGAGTTTGATGGAGACTCAGATGTGGTGTCTGCTGCTGTCAGTAGGCTAGGTTGGGGGGGTTTAGTAAAATATGAATGGCACTCTCCTGCTATCTCTGTCAGGGAGGGTTGACAAAGGAACAAAATGACAGCTGCCTCTCCAACCCCCTGCCTTGAAGCCGGACAGTTCAGTTCCTCCTTGTATGCCCTTGATGCTTTTAGAACTGCTCCTAGCACTGGAGCTCAGATTGAGTGTGTCCATTAGCGAGTAATTCTGTGCGTGGGCCTTATATTCTAAGAGGAGGCCTAGGTCCCCAGCAGTTCACCCTCACCCTGATAGAATCTCGGATTTTCACAGCCATCTATTGTAAAAGAGCTGTTGCTCTTCCCGGCTCAGGTAGTTCAGTCTGGGAAACCTGTTGTGGGGCTGTTATCCCTCACTCCTCGGAGGACCTTGCAGCCAAGATATCTCTTCCAGTTCATAACCACCACATGTGGGTGTGGGGTCAGTCTGATTTGCATCTCTCACGCTCCTATCAGTCTCTATGTGACTTCTTTATATCCTTAGTTTTAGGAGTTCTGTTCAGCTAGCTCTTTTTCAGGTGGTTGTCAAGAGTGGCTGTTCTATAATTTAGATATAATTTTGATGTGGTTGTGGGAGGAGGTAAGTATAGCATTTACCTACTCCACCAGCTTGAGTGGAAGTCTAGGATATTTTCTAATATGTTCTGGGATTGCAAACAATTAGTCAAACTATTAAGAATTGGACAAGAGCTAGCTCATGGTGGACTGCTATCTAATCTGCTTGGACTTTATCCCTTGGTCATTTGGAGCTCTCAGAGATTAATTAGTCACATGACTAAATTTGCATTTGGAGCAGTCGGTATGACAGCACACGGGGGATGGATTATTTTAACTAGTAGCCAGAAGATTCAATTGACATTCTTAGTGATAATTACCAAAAAAGTTGTTGATGTTCTGCAGTGAGAGGAGTTGCAGAGGAGTATGGAAAGGAAGAGGCAGAAGGAAGGAGGTAAGAGATTTTAACAGAGTAGAATCTTTAGCACTCAGTGATTCCTTGGATTTGGGGTCGAGGCAGGAGAAGTCTAGGATGTTTTCTAAAATTCTAGATTGAAATGGGGAATACCAGGAAGAAGATGAGTGTTGGACATGTGGAACAGACAGGTATAGATATTCAGTGGGGCACTTGGATTTAGAGGTTGTAGGGCTGTAGAAACAGGTAGAGGGCTGGTACAATAATCAGTCTCTGTCATCATAACAAAAAGATGAGGCAGAGTGGGTGGATCTGAAATACATTTTCAAAAGAAAACCAACAAAATTTGCTGGTGGATTAGATTGGTGGTAGTGCTGAGGTTAAGGAATGAAGGTAAAGGAAGAGTATGTTGAGGAAAATTTATATTCTGAAATGAATATATTAGAAAAGAAGAATAAAAATATGAGGTAAGGTTCTGATTGAAGAAATTATAAAAACTGCATTGAATAAGCCCAAAGAGGACAAATAGTAGGAAATAATAAAATATGTATAGAAATTACTGAAATAGAAAACATTATCTAGCTACAATCTACACAACCAGATACTTGTTCTTTGAAAACAAATACAATAAAATTCTGGTAAGATTGGTTAAAAAGAGAGGAAAAGGCAAAAATACAAAATTATTTGTAATGGAAAAGAACGTAACTACAAATAAATTAAAAATTGGGCAAATCACAAAATAATACTGTGCTATAAATCTTAAAAACCAATATAAAACGGGCAATTTCCTAGGGCAATTTGGTGGGTCAGACAACCCACCAAATTATAAAACCAAACACAAGCTTGATGGATCCAGATGGTTTTTTGGTGAAGATGTATCAAGCTTCCAACAAATAAATCATGTATCTTATCCACATTATTCTAGGAGATAGGTGAGTGAACAAATCTAATTAATTTTATGGTATTAGGATAACTTAGTCATACTAGTCAAGGAATATGTACAGTTAAGGAGAGTATAAGAATGACTTGTAATATTTTTTATCCCACCTATGAATAGATGTGAAAATTTAGAATAAAATTTAGCAAACATAAATCAGCAGTATAGTTTTTAAAAATCATGATCATGTTAAGTTTATGCAAGGGATGCAAATGTGTCAATATGAAAAAAATTAACATTGTTCTTTTTAACAGATTAAAAGAAAAAACATGGATTGTTCAGACTGTGCAGATAAAGCATTCATTAAAATACAACACTTATTTATAATGAAAATCTGTTTGCAGAGTTGAAAAAGGGGATTTCCTTGACTTGGTGAGGGCTATCTATCAGAAACCTTTTACATGTACCATGTTAAACAATGAGGCACCCCATAAGGATAGTGAGTATTTCAGGGTTTGTTAGACACATGGGTGTTTTTGTCTTTTAATTTTCCCTTTGATTTGAGTGAGAGAGAGAGAGAGAAAGCAGAAGGGAGAAGCGGGGTAAGGGAGAGAGATAAAGAGAGAAGCATCAACTTGTTTCAGTTGTTCCATCCAGTTGTGTACTTGCTCAATGACTGCTTCTCCTATGTGCCCTGACAGGTCAAACCCAGAGGTGGATTAAGGTCGGTTGAGGCCCCAGGCACAAAAGAAAATATTGGGCCCCTTAAAAAAAAGAGAGAGACAGGGAAAATAAAAATACATGTTAATCATATTTTTAAGTAAATAAAAAATACGTACTATTAATGTTAAAATTACACGTATGAAACCAAACTTGGTGTCATTAGAAAAAAGTGTAAAGTTGGGGTTTTGCGGGGCCCTTCAGAAGTTGGGGCCCAGGGTGTGCGCCTGGTGTGCCCGCCGTTAAATCCGCCTCTGGTTGAACTGCAACCTCTGGCATACCAGATCAGTGAGAGAACATTTTAACTCTTTCCTTCTAGTTTAACAAAAAGAAAGAAAGATACCATCAAATACTTATACTGTGAAGGTTTTTATTAAATAAAAAAAGTGTTGTATATTTGTGTAAGAACAAAATCTATATACAGTGTGTCCGTAAAGTCATGGTGCACTTTTGACCTGTGACTGGTCAAAAGTGCACCACGACTTTACGGACACACTGTATATGCCACTTTTGCTTATTCAGTCAATATTCTTTTCATAAATATATAACTATATGTCTCATACAAGGTGGGTCAAAAGTAGGTTTATAGTTTATATGGAAAATAATACAATAATTAATAATGCTTGCTTCGGCAGCACATATACTAAGATTAATAAATAAGAATACAAGAATAAACTGTGTTTTGTGGTCTCATAGCTTTAAACTTACTTTTGCCCCATATTGTATTTACCCATATATTTATTTCTTGTAGTGTCTTTAGTTCCCTCTTATGAATCTGGGCTTCCATCTGGGGTTATATCTCTCCAGACTAAAGGACTTATTTATTCTTTTAATATTTCTTATAGTGTCGATCTGGTGAAGATTAAGTTACCTGATATTTATCTGAAAATGTCTTTATTTTTGAAAACTATAGTACTAAGTGTATAATTTTAAGTTGATAGGTTTTTTTTTAACTTCAGTATTTTTTTTTTTTTTACAGGGACAGAGAGAGAGTCAGAGAAAGGGATAGTTAAGGACACACAGACAGGAACGGAGAGAGATGAAAAGCATCAGTCATTAGTTTTTTGTTGCTGTTGCGACATCTTAGTTGTTCATTGATTGCTTTCTCACACGTGCCTTGACCGCGGGCCTTCAGCAGACTGAGCAACCCCATGCTGGACCAGCGACCTTGGGTCCAAGCTGACGAGCTTTTGCTCAAGTCAGATGGGCCCGTGCTCAAGCTGGCGACCTTGGCATCTTGAACCTGGGTCTTCCGCATCCCAGTCCAATGCTCTATCCACTGTGCCACTGCCTGGTCAGGCACATTTTAGTATTTTAAAGATGCCTTCTGTTCTTTCTTATGAGAAGTCAGCTATAATTACAATATGTTTTTTACCTAATTTTAGCATATCTTTTTTCTCCAGTTGTTTATAAAAATTTTTCTTTTCCTTTTAATTTTTGTTATGTACCAAAAGTAGATTTCTTAATTTTTCCTGCTTGGGGTTTGCTAGGCTTGAATGTGTGGTTAATGTTTTTCATTCATTTTGGGAAAATACTCTACCATTGTTTCCTTAAATTTCTTTTGGATATAAGCATTTTAGGTCTACCAGATCTTTCTCCATTTTCCATATAAGTCCCCATGCCACTATTTATTCAGCAAAATTCTTGTGAAAGAAAATTGGTGTATGGGGAACATTAGCCCCTGAATTTGGGGTTTCTTCAGATTCTACTCCTTGTATGCCAAACAATATACAGTCATTAAGAGTTAAGTTGGTTTCTATTTGTCTCAGCAAGGGTCTGCTTCTGCCTTTTCTAGGGTTACTCCTCTACTTGTTCATGCTACAAAGCCTGTTGCTTTTGTATGAACTGATAACAATAGAAAATTTAATTTTTAGAAGATAATACTATCAACAGTCACTACATACATTAGTATGTCTTTGAATCAATACAATAAGATACATACAAAAATGGGAAGAGATTTTAAAATAATATACACACATACATGTACAACCATAAAAGGAAAAGGCTGATAAATGCATTAAAATGAAGAACTTGTAACTGTCAAAGAAATGCAAATCAAATTCTCGTGAAATACTACATCATGCCTTCTGGAATGGCTGTAATAAAAAAGATAAGTGTTGGTGAGGTTGTTGAAAAATCGGCATGCTCATTACACTGCTGGTGAGGATGCAAAATGGGACAGTTTCTTGGGAAAATAGTCTAGCAAGACCTAAAAACATTAAACTTAGTTACCATTTGACCCAACAAAACCACTCTTAGTTATTATGACCAAGACAAATGAAAGGTTTCCCACAATAGCTAAAATGTGGAAAACCAAATGTTTATCAACTGATGAATAAACAGAATATTTCTGAATAAATAAAATACTTCATCCAATGAATATTTTTGGCAATAAAAAGGAATGTAGTATTGATATGTGCTGCATGGATGAATCTTGAAAAGATGATGCCGATTGAGAGAAGTCCATCAAAAAAGATCATATTATATGTATATGACTTCATTTGTTTGGAATGTCCAGAATAGGCAAATCTATAAAGACAGAAATTACATTAGTGGTTGCCAGAGAGCTAGCGGGAAAAAAGGGTGACTTGCTACAAGAAATGGGGTTTCTTTATTAAATGAAGAAAATATAAAAAATTATTATAGTGATGATTTGCCCAATTCTGTGAATTGGATTGTATTATGGGTGAATTATATGGTATGAATTAGATCTTAATAAAGCTGCTTAAAAAAAAATCAGGACCCTTTCATATGGCAAAAGATGCCATGAACTGTATTAAAGAAAATCCACAGATGTGAAGTAGTTATATATAACATAAAATTAGTAAAGGCTAAGTATCCAGAATATAAAAGGAATTCCTAAGCATTAATAAGAAATTGACAGACATCATACTAAGCAAATGGCCAAAGATTCAGGCAGTTCACCTAGAGAAACATCGAAATGGCTGATAAAGAAGTTTGGTTTTAAGGAGATGCAATTTAAAATAATGGTGAGATACCATTTCACATCTGTCTTGGTCCAGATCCCTCCATATACCTTAGAACAGCAAAGTGTTGGCACGAATGTTGGGAAATAAAGTGAGCCCCTTCATTGCTTGGGAAGTGCCTCGCTGCAGCTTCCTTGGAGAACAGTCTGACAATTGTAGATTGCACTACCTGTGACCCAAGTGTACTAGAGCCACTCTTGTGCCTGCTGCAGTACGCTTTGTGAGTGACACAGTGGGAAGAACCTAGCTGGGCTCCCAGACGCAGATCACATAACTGGAATACAATTGTGCAGTGACCAGCAGGCGGATTCAATGGGCTAAATCTACATAGATCAACAGATAAATCTCAGAAACAATGTTGAGTGCAAATAGCACAATGATGTATACTGCTCACAACAATTAGGGGATATTTCCAAATGAATATGAGGCTATAAAATATCCCCTAATTGTTGTGAGTAGGGTATATATCCACACGCATTTTAACAGTGAACAAGACTGCAAAATCTCTGCTGTTCTGGAGCTCACAAATGAGGGATGAGAGTCAGTAAACAAGTAGATGGTTAATTGTACTCTTGGCTGGAACTAACCCTTGCAAAGGAACTAAAGCGGGTACTAAGAGACTAGTGGCTGAGAGGGGTCAGGCAAGGCCTTCTGAGGAGTTCTGAGTAGAGACCTGCATTGTAAGAAGGAGCAAATTGTGGAAATTTTTAGTGAAAACATTCCAGGAAGAGGTAAAAGCCTTCAAATAGGACATGTTCAAGAACTCCCAAGAAAATCAAATTACATTTAGCAAAAAAATGCAAACTAATGCTTTGATAACTACAAAACATTGTTAAAATCAATTAAAACCCAAATAAATGGAAATGTTGTGGACTGGAAGATAATATTGTTAAGATGACAATACTGCTCAGGCTGGTTCCACAGATTTAGTGCTATCTCTGTCAGAGTCCCAGCTGACCTTCTACTAGAGATTGAAAAGCTGATTCTGAAAACTAGCCAAGGCCAGTGTGTTCATGGCCTTTGAGGGGGAATGGGAAGTTAGCAGAGTGCAGTCATTGAGGTTGGTGGGGCTTCTGGATTATGAAACCCTGTGGACCATGACAGGGAGCTTTCACTGACCTCATTCTAGGTTCAGTGAGAACCCTTAGGAGGGCTGTAAGCAGGGAAGTGATAAGATTCATAATTTATGGAGTGACTCTCTATGCCTGGTGCTGGAATGGGCTTGTGTGTGGCAGTGAACAGGACAGAATGCTGAGGAGAAGGTACTTAGCTCTCAGTGGAAGGAAAGGAGAGCATCCTCAGTTTAGTTTTGTGTGTGTCGTTATGCACATACGTATTTGTGTCATATTACTGACCTACTTAAACATCTTTTAAGGTAACACGGAACTATAACATGTTCGTTATAGAATAATTAGAAGATTAGACGGGAAGGGAATGCATATATTTCAAGATCTTGCCATTTGGAAATGACAGTTAACAGTGTTTTTTCTTGTTTTTTGACGATGTATGATGAACTATTTCTGAAGTTCAGTAATGAGTGACCGCCTTACCCCAAGCACCATGAAGGGAAAAAGAAAGGATCGTAGGTTTTCTTTTGGCACGTCTGTCCATGAGTTGTCTGCTTCCTTCCTTTCAGGTGGAGCTGATCAGAATAATGTTCAACATCAGCCCCCTGGAGAACCTGAAGCTGCACATCAGCAGTCGGCCTCCCCTGGTGGTCTTCATGATCAGTGTAAGCGCCATGGCAATAGCTTTCCTGACCTTGGGCTATTTCTTCAAAATCAAGGAGATTAAGTCACCGGAAATGGCAGAGGTATGGTATATTCTGCATTCTCTTAGGGTGGCTGGACCTTACGGGGGGAAAACACCTTTGGGACACACTTTTCTTTTGTTGTGAATTTTTTATCCAAGTAAGAAAGGTTAGTATTCAGAATTTTTTGTCTTTATCTCCCTTTAGAAAATATGTGGTCAGATGGCACTGGAGAACAAAATTTTTGCTGCATCCACAAAAACACTTATTCTTACCTAACTTGAGTGTGCTGATCTCAAATCTGATACTAGTTTTTCTCTCTAAGCTACAGTATTTTTGCAGTTCAAGATTTTAGGTTTTCATCTTATTGTAAAATTTTCAACATTTAGTTTAACAGAATGAAGTAGAATGTCTTCTTGGGTCATCATCTTTGTGAAAATATAATAATTTATATAATGCAGTAAATACATTAATATACTAAAAGATATGATTGCATCAGAATTTGTCTACATTTCGAAATAGAACATATTAAAACACTTGTTTTAATCATCAAATTTGCACAGAACTTATTTAAATTCTATTCAGGCAAAAATTTGCGTTTGTAGCTCTTGTGTTTGTGTACTTGTTGAGGACAATCTCGTTTGATGCTCCAGCAGTAGTCTGCCATCATATTTCTGTCCCATCGCTCCTGATAATGCTCTTCCATCGTCTTCAGATCTTGATGAAAGCATTCCCCCTGCTCATCACTAACAGCTCCAAGATTTTCGGGAAACTTATCAAGCCGACTGTTCAGGAAGTGAATCTTAACGCATAATGAAGTAGAATGTCTTCTTGAGCATCATCTTTGTGAAAATATAATAATTTGAGGTCCATCGAATACACCTACTTTTATCTTCTCATAAGACAGAGCAGGAAAAGCAGAAATAATATGTTGAAAGCATTCACTTTCTCTATTCAAAGCCTGAAAAACTGCTTCATTCAGCCAAGTTTGGTTCGTGAAGTGGGGGAAAAATGATCCTTCCTCAATTCTCTACAGGTTCATTCACAATATTTTGCATCCCTACTTCCAGAACTTCACGTTTCAGCCACTCCTTCTGTGTCCAGTGTTTCTCCTGAGCTCAGCTGTCCCACAAACACAGAAAGCAAGGATACTTCGTGAAACCTCTCTGTTGTCCTAGCAGGAAATTTACCATTTTAAGATCCACACAAATGATCCAGTTATGCTCCTCATACTTCAGTAAGTTGAGGACAATTTTTATGTCATCATAATCTCGCAGATGAGTTGAATAACCAATCAGAACCACTGCATAAACATTATCGTTGTGTAGAACACATTTCAGACTCTGTTTAGAGCTGTCAAGAAATAGCCGCCATTCTGTTGAACTGTAAGTGGTAACACCTAGCTGGCTGAGAAGACTACTGATATCATGACAGTAAAGTGTTTGTCTTTGGAAAAAAAGTCCACAAAAATTTGTTCATGCTTCCTGAAGCGAGATACTTTAGGTGACCGGTGAAGTACATTCTTTTCTTAAAGCCTGGAGGCTAATAACTCAGCTGCTTTCTTTGATAGGCCCAAATCTCTTACTAAGTCATTCAATTTGGGTTGGCTAAACTGCTGAGGGGTTAATGACTGCTTGGCATCAGAAGACCCTTCAGATTCTACAACCGTTTCCTCATGCATCTTATCAAAATACAATTGATCACCATGCTCACTTTCTTCGTCCTTAGAAGAAATAAAGCCATTGAAAACTGGAACCAGAAGTGTCTTAGAGTGTGGGATAAGTCGTATTGCTGAAGAAATATTAGGATATGCGATCATGTGCCATTTTTTCTTGCCAATGCCCTTTGTATGGATCAGACAGAAATAACAGTCACTGCTGTGGTCCTTAGGTTCACCCCAAACCATGGGAATACCAAAAGGCATTTTTTTGCGTTTTTTTTTGTCTGGTCACGAAGCATTTCCTCACAATTATGACATACAATATGAGGAGCCCAATTCTTGTCTCGATCGCCAAGGGGAACTTGAAAATAGGCAATATATGCACGTGTCACAAATGATGAAATATTGCGCCTTTGATGTTGAAGCCACATATATAAGAGGTGTCAGGACTATTCTTACATTTACACCTACTTGAAAAACCCATGATTCAATCTTAAAATAAGAGGGTGTTTTGATCAGATAATAATATTTTGCATTTAAAAATAACTACAATTATGTAAAAGTGATGTTTGTAAAACAGTAATTGCCTTGTGGTTATGTTCAATCCAAGAGTTGTTGCCCTTTAACTTCAATTTAAAAACCAATGCATGCCATTAACTGTAACAAAAAGAAATTAAAATTGCATAAAAACTAGAGCATGCACCAAAAAACGGATTTCAGATTTGGAATCAGCGATGCAGAAATGTATATAAAAAGTTCTAAAACCTCATGCAACAGAAAATGAAAAAAAAAAAATCATTCCCCAGTGTGGTTATTGATTTAACTGAGGCTATCAGTTTAGTTAGACTGTTTCAGCAGTGAGTCGGGTCTTTTAGAAGGTATATTTCCAAAATCTTTGCTTCGATACATTAGAGAACTGGCTTCTTTTATATCTGTATGAAATGAGCTCTTTGCAGTTTTTAAAAACTGTAAACATTTGTTATTTGAAAGCCCCTTATCATCATCATGGAGTTTTAATCAGCTATACAGACAGCTTCCTTGGTGGACGGACAGATAGCAGTGTGGAGATTGCTGCAGGCGGGAGCTGTGAGAGGTGGAGGAGGGTACAGAGGGAGAGTAGTGATGGGTAGAGACTTGACAGGGTGGTGAACACACAACACCATGTGCAGGGCTGTTTTGTAGAATTCTGCATCTGACACCTGTATAATTTTGTTAACCAGTTTACCCTCCAATAAATTTAATACAGGTATTGATCGACTTACGACCTATGCAATATAGACCATTAGACTTTATGACCACAATCGCTAGCCATGACTGCTCCGTGTCTGGAGCAGTTTTTGTATGCACCTGTATTTTGTAATTTTGTATGTTTTGCAAATATTAAGCCAGTTGTACTGGTAATGCAGTGTTTTACTTAAACCTGACGAATGTAAAAATAAGAAACAAAATGGTGTAGAGATGATACAAATGGCATAAGATGAACAAAGAAAATTGTGATATATAACAATAATGAAAGAAAATGATAAAATATGGCTTAAAGATTTTTTATAACATCATTTCACAGTACTGTACTTATAGCCTACTCAATTTACGACCAAATTGTGTTACAACCCGTCTGTCGGAACCCATCGTGGTTGTAAGTCGAGCACTAGCTGTAAAGAGGAAAAGGAAAACAAAAGGATGGATCCTAAAGGAATGAGACAGTAGGGTCTTATCTCCAAATACATATAATTGTCTTTTATCAAGGAAAACTTCAGTTATCTAAAAAACATGCCATCTAGATTTTATATTTTGATCAATTTAAATAAATTATGAGGGCATTGCCCTTTAAATTTTTTTTTTTTTAAGATTTATTGATTTTAGAGAAAGGAGAGAGAGAGAGAAAGGCAGGAGTTAGGGAGGGTCAGGAAGCATAAACTTGCAGTTGCTTCTCATGTGTGCCTTGACCAGGCAAGCCCCGTAGTCTCAAACTGGCGACCTCAGCGTTCCTGGTCGATGCCCTATCCACTGCGCCACCGCGGGTCAGGCCCTTTAATGTAGGCACGTAATCGTATGAACAAAGTTAATAATTCTTGTTTAATAGAAGTGAATTGACAGTATTATATATTAATATGTTTGTTTTACATATTAGAAATTATGCTGAATTAATGATTTGGTGAATTTATTGGTGGATAAGGTTTCTTTTTCTTTGCTGAGAAAGAGAAACAGGAAGTGAGAGAAATGAGAAGCATCAACTTGTAGTTGAATCACTTTAGTTATTTGATTGCTCTCATACATGCCTTGACCGGGGGTCTCCAGCCAAGCCAGTGACCCCTTGCTCAAGCCAGTGACCTTTGGGCTCAAGCCAGCATCATAGGATCATGTTGATGATCCCACGCTCAAGCTGGCAACCTTAGGGTTTGAACCTGAGTCCTCAGTGTTCCAGGTTGACGCTCTGTCCTGGCACTGTAGTGGCAGTGTGCCACCACTGGTCAGGCTGGATAAGGTTTCTCTTAGGACAGATTTGTTTTCTTTCTTAGATTCCTGAGTGCCTCCCCTTAGACTTCTCTTGTGCGTGTGAGTGTTGTTGGGAGTGTGATGAGAGGAGAGGCTGGAATCGCGTTGTTGCTGCAGTGAGTGTGCCTGTGAAGGAGAGGAGAGCTCTACTCAGTGTGAAGTGGGTCACGGTTTTGTCTTGTTCTCTGTGGCGTTCTAGGTCATAGTGGATCTTCGCAGCAGGGACTACCTTCACATGTGAACTCCCTAACACAGTTAAATTAACAAGTTTTAGCTACTTCCACATGAACCCTTTCAGAGTTTCTTACAAAGAAACATACTGTCAGGCTTTTCCCTCTTCTCTGACCTTGCCTGAATCTTTAAAGGTTGTGCAAACGGGATGTACCCATATTAGGTATGAAATGAACATTCTCTGCAGCACCCTGGAGTTGCTATCCTTCAGAGTTCAGGTCCCCATTGAACACTCGGCCAAGGCCAGTGGTTGAGCTGTAGCCTGGAAAATTAGCCCTTAAATCGAAGTAGGCCTGATATTGGCTTTGGCAGACTGTTACAGTGCACTGGGGCTCTGCAGGAAAGCATCGCCAGATGCCGCGCAACTTTGGTTATGATTAATTTAGTGGCTTTATTTTCAGATGAGGATCCTAGGTATATGGGGCTGTGAATCAAAATTTAATTCTGATTCTGCCTTCAACTGTGGAATCGGAGAGTGCGTAATTTGTACTGGGCCTCAGTTTCCTCGTGTCTGGGGTACGAAGGGATGACACAGAATGTTCATTTTCAGCTCTCATGTTCTTGAATGGTCTGCTAAGTTTGTAGGTGTTAGGGAAGATGTAACTTGATGCATCCAGTTAGTCTTACTAAATGCCATGTACTGATTTACTGATGCTGTAGAGGTAGACTCGCTTGACTACTTGAGGATTATGCTAATGGCATTTCATTAATGCTAGTGTAAGTGCAATTGGAAGTGTGACTTGGTTTGTCTTCATATTTGGCAGCCTTTGTGGACGAATGTTGCTTGGAAGAATGTCACAGCCCAAGTTAGGTTTGCTGTTGCTGTTTCTGCTAAAATTAAAATAAACCCTGGTGGGTTTCTTCCTGTGTTGGTATGAGTTTAACCATGACATAATAAGCTGTTTATGTTCTTAAAACTGCTTATGATTTAAACTAGTAATACAGGGTGTAGATATCAAGAGAAGCCTGAAAACATTTTTTTCCCTCCCTTTGGAAATCATTTTCTAAAGTGGCATCTAAAGTCCATGAGGAGGGGTAAACAAGTCCCACGAGTATTGGTATTTATTGCACTTCCATTTTTGAGAGAGAAAGCAAGGTGTATAGAATTGACCTTTAGAGGAATTATTTTGAAGCAGCCTTATTTTAAAGACATGACTAATTGCATCTGCTAAATGAGTTTGTGTTAATGCTTTTAGTGTTTTACTACCAATTGTTCAATCTTTCTTTTGATGTTTGATTCTGAGGCTAAATCATTTTTTGTAAGTATAATGCGCTGTTTTGTTTTCTAACATATTTCCTTGAATGAGTTGATTTAGTCCCACAGATTATCTACTATCTCATGCCAATGAAGAGTTCATATTTTAGGTTATAAATATGAGAGTGGTTTGGAAAACCGCAGTGCTATGTCAGTGCAAGAGGCTGATGGCTTGATTGTCGCTGCTCTTGTAAATGAAGTGTGGTGCTCTCACGGTGGTGTGATGCCACCTCAAGCATCATGGCTAGTGACTGCAGTGGCAGCACATTCAGGCTCTCACACTTGTTTCTCTGTTTCATTTTACTGAAGGATTGGAATACTTTTCTGCTACGGTTTAATGATTTGGACTTGTGTGTATCAGAGAATGAAACATTAAAGCATCTCACAAATGACACCACAACTCCGGAAAGCACAATGACCAGCGGGCAAGCCAGGGTGTCCACCCAGTCCCCACAAGCACTGGAGGATTCAGGCCCAGTGAATATCTCAGTTGCAATCACCCTCACCCTGGACCCACTCAAGCCCTTTGGAGGGTACTCTCGCAATGTCACGCATCTGTACTCAACCATTTTAGGGCATCAGATTGGACTTTCAGGTATGTGAGTGTTAGCCAGTTGCCTTTCAGACTTTCTCAAGCACCACTGTTGCAAGACAGAGTATTAGCAGTGTATGGTTTTGCTCATCACACTGTTTCTGACATTTGCATGTGTCTCCCCTTTTGTTGAGTTTGAACTAAATGAAGTCAAGAAGGAACTATTACTACTACATTTTCACTTATAAAGTGCTCTATACACAGTAGAGTCTCAAAAAAAGGCCTGTAAGAAAAAGAGAAACTGGGAAGAAACTTTAAGGCCTATTTCTGGTCTTAGTATATACAAACACAAAATATTCGGGTTTATCTTGTTGGAGATCGCAGTACATACTGCACATATTGCTCTTAGCCTACAAGCTTTTGAATGTCCACCATTAGCTCAGCACTAGGAGAGCTGCTCAGCGAACTAGAATATGCTCAAGATCTGGTCTCTTCCCTTTGGCACTTTGGGATTATAGAAGAGACAAAAATAATATGAGTTAGTATTTACATTAGTTTTTGGCACAAAGCAAATGCTATATAAGTGCATAATAATAAAAATAAACAACTATAAAACTCAGCCTGGCCATTTGACCAGTACTACCGCCATGACAGACTAAGTGATTCAGGACAAGGTTGAGAGTGGTGGGAGCTGGACTAATCAGGAAAGGCTGCATGCTGGAGATCTGGACCTTGGAAGAATAATATTTGGGTACCAAGAGCCTTTTAAAGTCCCTAAAGAACTTGAGAGCACCTGCCAGCCTCTTATTGGTTGTTGCAGGTGAGCGCTGCTCCTATGGAAACAAGGTAAGGGCGACTTCTGGGTTCTTTATGTGTGTTGCAAGTAGCCATTTCTCTTCTGCTGTGGTGTTTGAATACCATAGTTCTCATTAAGCTTCATCCCTTACTGGTCCCATGGCCTTACTTAAGTCTGTTGGACCCTCTGATGCTTGGTCTGTTCATATGTAAAAGGGGAGCAATAACACTTCTTTGGTCATGTTCATGGGATAGTGTGGTACAGTTGAAGCGTTTTAAGGGAAGTAATATAAAAGCAGTTTGAAATGGAAAGCTGCTGTGCAAATGCTGAAGCAGTGGTGATAACTTACCCGGCCCGCAGCTCTCTAGCTGGGGCACTGCCTGGCGCCTGCCCGCATTCCCGCTCGCCATTGGGGGACTCTGCCAGGTGCACAGGCCTGCAGCCCCCTCAGGACTGGTTTTCCTGAAACCCCACAGAGGCGGGAGGCCAGCTTCTGTGGGCTGACAGGTGATTCCTGGGTGGGTGTGATTTCAGGTGTGATTCATTCAAATCCCAGAGAATAATAAATATGGATTCTTGCCTTTCTTTACCAACACAACTGATTTCTCTTCCGTAGGCAGGGAAGCCCATGAAGAGATAAACATTACCTTTACCCTGCCTACAGCTTGGAGCTCAGATGACTGTGCCCTTCACGGTCACTGTGAGCAGGTGGTGTTCACAGCCTGCATGACCCTCACGGCCAACCCTGGCGTATTCCCTGTCACCGTGTAAGTGGTTTCCTGCGCCCACGGATGTGTGCGAAGCTCCATTTACTGTGACTGTGACTGTGACTAGGATGCTTCAGTGGGGAGTTCTCAGGTGGCTCGCATTGCATCTCTGTCCCTGGACCTAGGCATTCTGTCAGTTTAATTGGGAATTCTAAGGTAGAACTTTTGTGTGTAAAAAGCAGAGAGTGAGCTCCTCAACTGGGTTAGTTGTTGCCCGGTCTTAGGCTGCCTCTGTTGGTAAGAGCACATCACAGAACAGATAAGGCGGGGTGTATCCTGTGACCAGAATGACCCACAGTTAAGAATCCCCAAAGATAAAGGTTTTGTATAACTCCATTATCCAGAAGCAGTTATTTTTTAAATTGAGAGCATAAATCAAACCTTACTTGCCACGAAACTGTTACTATTTCAGAAACTTTTGCCTCATAGTTTTTTTTTTAAATTTATTTAATTTATTTTTTTACAGGGACAGAGAGAGAGTCAGAGAGAGGGATAGATAGTGACAGACAGACAGGAACAGAGAGAGGTGAGAAGCATCAATCATTAGTTTTTTGTTGCCGTTGCGACACCTTAGTTGTTCATTGATTGCTTTCTCTTATGTGCCTTGACCGTGGGCCTTCAGGAGACCGAGCAACCCCTTGCTGGAGCCAGCGACCTTGGGTCCAAGCTGATGAGCTTTGGCTCAAGCCAGATGGGCCCGCGCTCAAGCGGCGAGCTCGGGGTCTCGAACGTGGGTCTCCCGCATCCCAGTCCGACGCTCTATCCACTGCGCCACCGCCTGGTCAGGCTTGCCTCATAGTTTTTGAGCAGTGGTCCATGTTACCACTTTGCCTTGAAGGTTTTTTGCCTCTCCTTTGTAAAGAAGGTAATGATCTATAAATATGTGAAATACACAAGATATAGCTTATTTAAAAAGTCCTATGGTGAATCCTTTTCTTTATTTTCTCTTTGGAATTTTTTTTCAGTAAGAATAATTAGTGTGGTGGTTATCTATTTTCGACATTTGGAGGTTTGTAGGACAAGATCAAGAAAGTTAAACATTATTTACTATTGGTTATGTCTGATACAGAGGTTTATAGGTCACACTTCCTGTTGTGACTAAGAATTTAGACAGTTTGAGAAAATGGACTTAAAGAGGCAGATTCTACTTTGGTCATATCATATGCAAGAGGACCGTGAGTTGAATTTTAAAGCAAAAATATAACACCTCACCTTTTAAATGTCAAATGCCTGTTTCTTAGTCTATTTTATGTTTATTAAAGAAAAAAGAAAGATCCGTGAACTAAAAAGTAATGGTATTTATCTCAAAGAAACATGTATGTCTTCGCTTTCTACTTGCCATCTGTTTGGCTGTGGTCAGTGTTGGGTGCAGGGTGTGGGAGAGACCGTAGCGTCTCAGGCCGCCGAGCATGTCTCTCCCTCTCTCCCCTGCAGACAGCCACCGCACTGTGTTCCGGACACATACAGCAACGCCACGCTCTGGTACAAGATCTTCACCACTGCCAGAGATGCCAACACGAAATATGCTCAAGATTACAATCCTTTCTGGTGTTATAAGGGGGCCATTGGAAAAGTCTATCATGCTTTAAATCCCAAGCTTACAGTTATTGTTCCAGATGTAAGTGAGAAATGTGCTGTGTATATGTGTGGGTCCCGGAACGGTTAGAGCAGGTTGTGTTTAAATACTTAGGTTAGCTCAGTCACTGCCATTTTCGAGTTCCAGCTGAGTTAAAAGACTAGGTGGAATGGTAGAGACTTGGAAGACCATGCCACCCTTTTGGGTAAGAAAACTGCGTCTGTTCTTTGTTTCCTGCTTTGCTCAGCAGCAGTTATTTATTGAGCAGCTGTTGTGTGCCTAACCCACAGCTGGTACAAGAGATGCTTGTTCAGTCTTCTTCATGCACTCAGCCACTCACAGGAGAGGAGTTGGTTAGGCAGTCTGAGCGGGAAGTGGTTTGGCACTCAGAAAGGTAAAAGTAAATAGGAGACAAGTCTTTGGATAGCTGTTGAGGGCTGAATAGTGTGTTACTTACGAAGGAGGAAAGGGGAGGAGTGCATTGTAATCTAGACTAGTGGGTAACGCTGGTTTCACCTGTGGCTTACATGGGAGCCTGCTTTTACAGACTGCACTGATCTTTTGATAAATGCCCTCTTCTTCCTATCAGTATATGTTAGCTACATTTCTTTCTTTTTTGCCTGGCCCTTTTCTCTTTCCTTGTATCTCATTTTATTACGTGTAGAAGTTGGTAGGCCAGGCCCTGCAGGACTAAGCAGTGGAGATCAGGTTCAGCGGTGCGCAGAGGCCAGGTTCAAGAAGGCCCTTTTGCCTTGCTTGAGGCATTTAGACTTTTCCCTCCGAGGAGGCGGCCCCACTGCGCTGGGTGGTAGGGCGAAGGTAAAGCAGTGTGTTAGCAAGCCTGGTCTGCCCCACCCGATTCGTATAATGGGAGAGAGCCTACTGCTGATGCTGTGAGGCCTAGAGAGGTGGAAGGGAAAGGAATGGCAGCATTCTCAATGCGACCTCTCAATAGCTGGCAGGGCCTGGTTACTGATGGCCTGTGGGAGGTCAGAAGCTGTTCTCAGGCAGGGACTTAGAGAGGGGGAAAAAGGCAGAAGGAAGGAAGTTGCCTCTGGGCAGAAGTGATGCAGGGTCCTTTCTGGTCGGGGAGTAGCAAGAGGTTATGGACACAGGCATGGGCTGTCAGCCATGCACCCCGAGGGCAGTCAGAGGAAGAGAACAGAAGAAAGAGTCCATTTAAAGGCTCTGGGTCTCTGGGACCTTCTCAGGGGAGGGGTGTGGTTGGGGGAAGTCAGTGGGGGTGTAGAAGCCAGGGCAGAGGATGCTTTAGGAAGGGGCTGTGGTCTCAGGAACACTGCATCTCCACTTAATGAGATCCAGCTTCAATAGCTTAGGGGACAAAAGAAGAAGCCTTCTGTTCCAGTTTAAGAATTATTAAGAATTAAAGTTGACGCATCTCTGGAGGGAACCATGTTCCCGGAAATCCAGCATAAAAATCCGTCAGTAATTCACTGCAGATGTTTCTGGTTTGTTCTTTTTAGGATGACCGTTCATTAATAAATTTGCATCTAATGCACACCAGTTACTTCCTCTTCGTGATGGTGATAACAATGTTTTGCTATGCGGTTATCAAGGGCAGACCCAGCAAATTGCGTCAGAGCAGTCCTGAATTTTGTCCTGAGAAGGTGAGCATGGGATGGCGTCTGGCCCAGTGTTTGGACAGAGAGCTCTGTGTACAGAATGTCTCAGTCCTTATTGCACTGATTGTTCGTGGCAGCTTTCCTCCAGAGAATTTAGTTCCTGTCTTTTTATCAGAAGTAGTCTACCCTTAGCCTAAATTGCAGTGTTGGGTTTTCAACCCGAGCCTTAGCTTTGAAAGGTACTGACTGCAAATCACTCACAAGTCCCCACTGGAGAGCAGCTGCCCCTGAGGGGCAGCACCCCCCCCCCCATTTTGGTCTGCCTGAGAGTGCTTTGTAGGGTTGGGGACGGTTAACTCTTGGTCTCAGCACAGTGGTTCCACTGATCAGCTGCTTCTGGCTGGAGACTAACTTTCTCCCCATTTTCTCCTGGTGAGATTTTATCTTAGGGCTTTAATAATTCCCCTCCCAGACAGATGCATGCGTCGTGGCTCCCTGGTCTGGGGTGGGGACCGGAGCCCCATTGGTACCTGTGGGGCTGAGCTCCCTGGGCTCCATTGTGTGACTGGGTTGCTTGTCTTGCTCTCTCCTAGGTGGCCTTGGCTGATGCCTAATCCCACAACTGCCCATTTTCTGAGAGAGACTGAGCAACTGTAATCATTGCCTGCTGATGCCAGCCTGGGCCTGGACACTCTGTGAATATATTATCTTGCAATGTTGGGTATTCCAGCCAAAGACATTTCAAGTGCCTGTAACTGATTTGTACATATTTATAAAAACCTATTCAGAAGTTGGTCCAATGATGCACGTGCTTCACACTGGGTGCCGTCCGAACCCTGCAGCCTCCCCTGTGGACTTGGTAGGATGCTCCGTGCCACCGGCGAGGATGCCTGGTCTCCCCGCGCCAGAGCAGGCCCTGCTGTCTGCACCAAGATCTCAGGGGCAGTTCAGTGCTGGTGGGGTTGAGGTTTGCTTCGGTTTGAAATAGTCTGCACCTCTTACATGATACTGCATTTCCCAAGCCTCCAATCCATTTTGTGGATTTTATGTGTCTGTGGCTTAATAATCATAGTACCAACAATAATACCTTCTTTTTCCATTTTGCTTGCAAGGAAACACACCTATCTTTCTAAGCTTTCTTTTCCTTTGGAAGAAAAATAGTCATGTTTTAAGACTACTCTAGTTAATACAGATTTGTGCTTTCATCTTGAGTAAAAAGTTTAATATTTAAAAGTCACCTTATGGTAAAGGTCTAAAGTTTCATTTTCCACATGGATGGTGAGGAAGCTGGTTTTGTGGAGTTGAGTTGGCACAGAAAGTTTCACTGTCTTTTTCTCCTCGGTTGTCCCTCTTTCATTATAAAAGTTAAAGCAGCTTCTTCACTCAAAAGGGCTTAACACTTGAGTAAATGTCTCTGGAGTAGACAAAAATTAGCTGTTCTATTTTCTGGAATGCAGATGACGGTGTGGAAAGAGAGAATAATGATTAGGTTTAATAGTTGTGAAAGGATTTCTTGTTTCCTTTGACGAGGAAGTGGTTTTTCTCCCCCCCTCTTTTTTTTTACATTTATTTCTATGCAGTTAACATATCTTCAGAAGGAAAAAGGGAACTAGTAGATCAATAACATGAAAATGATGCCTGTGAAATTTGAATGAAAGCAATTCTGATTTGCCATTTACACTGTACCAGAAAAACACAAAATATTTTTCCTTTTCTATAACATTTTGATGATCTAGTTCCTATATTCCTTTTTCCTTCCAGTCTATCTTCATTTAAAAATAAAAAACACTGAGCGCTGTCTTTTCCAGTACTTTTTTGTTACGTGTATTCTTCCTATTTTTCTTCATAACTCTTTTCTTCCTTTTTATTATTGACTTCTGTGTTCTTGCAAGCAGTGTTAACAGCAGAAGGGCAAGTACAGCCTTGGACGTGACTTCAGCACTTCTTTCTTTCCCTTAACTTCAGGGCTGTATAGTCTCTTTTAAATCAGAATCAGTCCTGCAATATGGAATATAGATTGGCCTAGAACATTCGATCCCAAGGCATCCTTGAATGAAAAACAATTGTGGGCTTTTACTTAAGATTGTTAAAATAATCACTGTAGTAACTTGATATGTTAATATGTATTTTTTCCTTTCAGTACTTCTTAAGCACAATAATCATACTTGCCTATCCAGTTATGTATATGACATGAGTTGCTTACATGATGCATGACTAACTTGTTAGTTTAGTTTTCTGTTTGTAGACTTTGAGGCTCCTATGAGATAAGACTGAGAACGAGCCTTTTGGCTTGGCCTTTAGAAACATCACTATCATTAAGATCAACAGATTTTAGGTTAAGCTGCTATTGAATTAATAAAATCCCAATGAATAGAGTTCTAGGGATAGATTTATAACTGGCAGAGTAATATAAAAGGAGAAAGATAGGTGGAAAAAGTCAATTTCACTGGTTGTTTCAATCCAGCTTGTTGCTAATATTAATTAACCTTATTTTAATTACAGGGAATGGCTGGAATCTGTAGCCAGGAAAGGAAGGACACTGTTAGGTGTGAGGAAAGGAAGTGCCAAAAATGCCTGGACAGTATAACTTGTCATTAGGCCAGGACACACACTTTAAAATCCAGCATTTACTCTGGAAGGTAATTCTCAAAAGATTTTCTGGAAACCCAGAGTCGATCAGGTGTATGAAGGAAGATGGGGTGGAAGGGAGGCGGTGAACTGGGCTGGGTGAGGAGGTCTAGTAGCTGAAGAGACTTCCACTGGATCTCAGGAGTCCAGGGGGCCTTGCTGTGGGGGCGCTTCCAGACAAGGCCTGGTTCTCCGCAGTGTCTTGCTGGGGGCCCTCAGGATTAGAGGAGTGTCACAGGCAGGGCCTGTTTGCCATTCCGGGGTGACCCCGCACAGGAGCACTGGCTCGTCCTCAGGCATCTTGGACTGGAGGTCCAATAAAAGGTCAGCAACTTACTATTAAAGTGGTTGTTTCAGATCATATTGATCTCTTTCCTTTTTCCTTTTGTTCTTTCGCTGTATGACTTGAATCAGTTTTGATTCTCTTTGTAAGTTTTTCTCATTAGGAACCTGCCATTTGTGTTGCGTTTTCTCTGGCAGTCTGTAGGGGTTTAGCATCCTGGTTTTCCACTCTCCTGCGGGCACTGTGGGGTTACAAGGGCCAGCGGGTCCGTTTCACTTATCTTGCTGCATGATGGTCAGTAGCTGATCTGTTATGGCATTCACTCCCAGATTAATTTTTCATGTTTGAAATGTGTGCATATGTGCTTTACAGAATAAAACATCTAAATTTATTTGCTGTCTCCGTTTCCTCCTGTCTGGTGGGTGTGTTCTTAGCGAAGAACATAGCGATAAGTAATTGAGGGGTTTTTGCAAGTAGTTCTTTAAAACTGTCGCCTATTTTCAGAATGAGGAGTTGGCAGTGTTTATAGTAAGCTGGCCTCACCAAGCACACGGTCTTTTCCTGAGAGCATGAAACCTCTTTTTAGTGTTGGACCAGTAAGTGCTCACAGGCCTGACCCAGATCCGTCCCAGAAGCAGTAAGTGATGCAGCCAGTCGGGGACATTTGAGTAGGAACGGGAGGGGAAAGACACCCTTCTCAGTTACACACGCCCTTCGTGTGTGCTTGGGCTGAGTTACCTGGAGCCCCCCCCCTCCCCCCAGCTCTGCCTCCTGTTACAGAGCTCCCGCCGCATGTGCTAGACTTTCTTTGCCAGGGCACTGCATGCTCCACACTTACTTGTTGAGTTATTTGTAAGGAGGGTCATGTTCACTAATGTGAATTCTTCCCTTTTCCAGTGGGCAGAGGCTCTGTGGACCTTCCCCAGCAGCTGCCACAGTCGTAGAGGTCAGTCGCAAGGCACTCTGAGGGACCCGACAGTAGTGAGGAACGGGACACCTCCACGGACTCTGTCTTCACCCCTTCCTGCCTTCTTGCTAATGGGTCCACTCTGTGCTCACAGGACTCAGTGCCCCTCTGCTCTCCTCTCAGATTCAGCTGTTGTGCCATTTCCCTACCACCGTGCAGAGCCTGGGCAAAGGAGTTCACATCCTCCATCTGCTCATTCTGTGTCAAACTGGACACTGAGCAAGCACTCATGGCAGATCAGAGCCAGTGCTGCAAGGCTGGCACTTCCCTGTTGAGCACGCTGTGCTTGAAGTCCTTGGACACAGAGATGAGCACAGAGCAGGGGCAGAGCAGGAGTGCCCTGACCAGAGGCACGACGTGGAGTCCCATCACGCTCATTGGGAACTTAATTCTGTCTCGAACAAACTTGTCTCTGCCCATCTCTGAGAGCCATTATTTTCATCTCTGAAAACCCCAAACTCCATTTACCCTGCTAATGGTTGATTATGGGATTAAATAGAATGCTTTGACCATTGCAAGAATGGATGGCAAGTCAGTTGTGTTATGTCCAAGGGGAGAAGAGGGATTGAGTTTTGCCTTTGATATTATTTGGCTCCTTACTTCAACTCTTGCTCACTTAGTATATGATCTATTGGCAGACAGTGACAAGATAAGAGAGTTAGCAGGATAGAGGATGACCGTGACGCCTCAGTTGGGGTGACTGCAGAAGGCATCTCAGACGAGATGCGACGTGAAGGCACACACAACGGGGAATTCTGAACCGCCGTTCCGTGCAGACTGCATGGCTACGGTCTTGGTGCTCGGAGGCTCAGCTCCAGGGGCCCTGGCTTGGTGCTGGGTGGAGAATGGGAGTTCTGTAAGGACTTGTCTCCCTACCTGAGGATAAGGTTCCTTCAGACTGCTGCCAGAGTGGCCCCATAGGGGTCGCCTACTAGGGTCTGTGCAGGGAGACGCTGTACCACCATCTGGTCCAGGAAGGGAGTTCTCGGAGCTTAAGCACAGCATGGCAGGTACGAGCCTCGCTCTAACTCCTACAGGCCATGTAACTGGCCAAGTGGTTTCACCTCTCTGTGCTCAAGTTTCCTTATCTGTAACATAAGGATAATATGAATAGTACCCACTTGAATGTGGTAAGGACTCAGTAAATACAAAGTGCCTAGAACAGTGTCTGGTATTCCAGTGTTGGCTATAATGAAGTGGTGAGTGAGGGGAGGTATCCAGGAGTGAGGCTAGTGAGCCAGTTCTGGTTACCTTTTGGTAGATGAGAACTAACAAAGCAAAGAATCTCCAGGTTGAGTCTTCCGTGAACAGTGGTGCTGCCTGTGTGTGGATTCATGTCATTCATTAAGTGTATGAGAACTGATGCCTGAAAGGATGTTTATATAAATTCTAGGAAATGAGAGTTGCCCTGCATGTTAACACACGCTGATATTTTAAAATTTTAGTCTTTTTTATTTAATTAAAAAAACAGACCTCTAAAGTGATTGCACAACTGACTAATGGCAGGCAGCCTGCAATTTCAAAAACAAATTTATGAGAGCCTGTACTGTTGAGAGATTTCTGAGCCTAAACTCCAGGATTCTAGCTACCAATAATTAGTTTTGTCATTTTGAGCAAGTTACAGTCTCCCCAGTGTCAGAAATGTGGAGCCTGACATCTTGAAATCACAGTGACCAGACCATCTTAAAGACGAGGAAGCCATTAGTTGAAAGCAAAAAAGATAACTCTAGGTTAAAACCTTTGTGTCTTTAAATGCTTTCTCCATCCAACTGTTCATCATTCCCCTGCAGCCTTCATTACCAGCCCGGCTCTCGGATCACATCTTGGATCTGGAAATCCCTCTCAAGGGTGTCTTGACTTTTTTAAAAAATTTAAATTGAGTTCAGAGACAGAGAAAGAGAAACATGAATTTGTTGTTCCACTTATTCATGCGTTCATTGGTTGATTTCTGTATGTGCTTTGACCAGGGATCAAACCTGCAACTTTAGCATATTGGATGATGCTCTTACTGAGCTACTTGGCCAGAGCCTCAAAGGCGCCGGATTCTTGCTCCTTTTGTTCCTATTTTTCAACCAAATCTTGGTGTCTATTTTGTACCGTGTCTATGACCACATGACTGGTTCACATTGCCACATCTGGAAAAGCAGGGCAACCCACATCTCCTTGGCCTAGAGATTCCTACTTGGACACACGTGGTTGGCACAGAGGTGGTCTGCTATGTGAAATGGGACTCTTTCTTTCCCTCTGACTGCTTTCCTGCTCCAGCGCTGCCCAGGGGCCACTAGTGCTGGACAGCTTCAGGCCACCAGTGAGCACACAGAAGAGCAGAATCAAAGTCACACTTAGGGCATCAGGGACCCATTGGCCTTTTCTAGCTCCTTGAGCTCTACCTTACCAGTGTTCCCTCTTGGGGACTCTAAGAGAGAAAATTTATTCTTTCTGATTGTTGGCAGAATTACATGTCTTTCAGGTCCCCATTTGCTGATTGTCTTTTCTAGCTTTTGGAAAATACCTGTTTTCTTTGGCTCATGGTCCCCTTCCTCCATCTTCAATGCCAGCAAGGACAGATTAAGTACCTCTCACACCCCAAATCTCTTCTGCCCCTTCTTCCATTGTTTCATTTCTCTGAACCAGTTATTCTGCTTTTCTCATTTGTTTTTAAGGGCTCATGTGACTATACTGGGAGCATCTGCATAATCCAGGATAACCTCCCTTTTTTTTTTTTTTTTTTACAGGAACAGAGAGAGGGATAGATAGGGACAGACAGGAACGGAGAGAGATGAAAAGCATCAATCATCAGTTTTTTGTTGCGACGCCTTAGTTGTTCATTGATTGCTTTCTCACAGGTGCCTTGACCGCGGGCCTTCAGCAGACTGAGTAACCCTTTGCTGGAGCCAGCGACCTTGGGTCCAAGCTGGCGAGCTTTCCACTGTCCGTCACTGTGCAAAGTTATTGTGATATAACTGACTTCATTCCCTATGTGCTACTTTACATCCCTGTGACTTATGTTACAACTGTAAATTTGTACCTCTTAATCTTCTTCACCTTTTTGCCTGTACCCCAACAGCTCAACCCTCTAGAAACTATCCATTTTTTCTGTATCTAGGAGTTTGTTATGTTTCTTTTGTTTCATTTTTTAAGATTCTACACATAAGTGAAATGATACAGTGTTTGTCTTTCTCTGACAAACAGTACACTTAGCACAGTACACTGTAGGTCTATCCATATTGTCACAAATGCCAAGAGTTAATTCTTTTCCATGGCAGAGTAATGTTCATGTGTGTTCAATATCTTGGCCATTGTAAATAATGAGGCAGTGAATACAGGGGGTGCATATATCTTTTTGAATTGTTTTCTTTAGATAAATGCCCAGAAGTGGAATTGCTGAGTCCTCCTTTGTTTCTTGTTACAGCCTTTGTTTTAAAGTCTATTTTGTCTGATAAAAGTATTGCTATCACAGCTTCCTTTTTTTTTTTTTTTTTCCCATTTTCATGTCTTTCAATCTGGAGTCTCATGTAAGCAGCCTATGTAGAGTAAAGGTCTTGTTTTATTAGCCATTCAGTCACCTTATGTTTTTTCAGTGAAGCACTTAGTCAATCTACATTTAAGTAATTATTGATAGGTATGTATTTATTGCCATTTTAATGTCCTCATACCAGATTTATAAGTGGTTGGTCTATCTTTATTATATGTTTGCCTTTTAGTAGTGAAAATTTTTTTCCTTCATATATTTTATTTGTAGTTTTGGCCTTTTCTTTTCCACTTGAAGAATTCACTTTAACATTTCTTGTAATGCTGGTTTGCTGGTCGTGAACTCCTTTAGCTTTTGTTGTCTGGGAAAATATTCATCTCTACTTCAATTCTGAATGATAATCCTGCTGGGTAAAGTAGTTTTGGTTGTAGGTTTTCCCTTTCATCATGTTTACTGTATCGTGCCACTCCCTTCTAGCCTTACAAGGTTCCGGTGAAAAGTCAGCTGATAGTCTTATGGGCATTTTTCTGTTTATAGCTAGTTGTTTTTCTCTTGCTGCTTGTAAGATTCTCTCTTTAACTTTAAACAAGTTAATTATAATGTGTTGTCGTGGGGTCTTTTGCACTCATGTTTTGGGGACTTTTTGTGCTTCTTGGACTTGGAATTTTGTTTACTTCAACAGGTTAGGGAAGTTCTCAGCCCTTATTTCTTCAAATAGGTTTTCTGTCCCTTTATCTCTCTCATTCTTCTGTGACCCTTAATATTTGGATGTTAGTATGCTTGATGTTGTCCCAAAGGCCCTTATGTTATTCTCATGCTTTATAATTTTCTTTTTTTTTTTGATCTTCCAATTTGGTATTTTCTACTATTCTGTCTTCCTGATTACTGATCCATACTTCTGCATCATCTGATTTGCTGATTTCCCCGAGTGTATTTTTCATTTCAGTTATTGTATTCTTCAGTTATGATAGGTCTTTATATTGTCTGTGGAGTTCAATGAGCATTTAAAAATTTTTTTCAAAACTGTTTATAGATTTCAGAGAGAAAGTGGGGGGGAGAGAGACAGCAACATCAATCTGTTCCTGTAGATACCCTTATCAGGGACAATATGGCAACCTCTGTGCTTTGGGACGAACAGAGTATAGCTTGCATTGAAAAAGCACAAGAACCAGACCAATCCTTAAAATAATCCATTATAGCCTGACCTATTGTAATGCAGTGGATAAAGCAACCTACAGAGTATAGCTTGCGTTGAAAAAGCAAAAGAACCAGACCAATCCTTAAAATAATCCATTATAGCCTGACCTATTGTCATGCAGTGGATAAAGCAACCTAGAATGCTAAGGTCGCCAGTTTAAAATCCTGGGCTTGCCTGGCCAAGGCACATGTGGGAATTGATGATCTGCTCCCCCCACCCTCATTGGAAAGGTGATCGCCAACCAAAAATTTTGACTACTGTTGAGAATGGCTATTATAAGGTAAACATTTTTTATAGGTCAGAAGCGTGACTCAGATGTGACCTACATCTGACATTTCTTGACACTCCAGCGTTTTAGAGATGAATGAGAATGAGAAAAACTTAAAGCAGGGGTCCCCGAACTATGGCCCGCGGGTGCCGCATGCGCCCCGAGGCCATTTATCCGCCCCCGCAGCACTTCTGGAAGGGGCACCTCTTTCATTGGTGGTCAGTGAGAGGAGCACAGGATGCAACCGCACCCATAGTTCCCATTGAAATACTGGTCAGTTTGTTGATTTAAATTTACTTGTTCTTTATTTTAAATATTGTATTTGTTCCCGTTTTGTTTTTTTACTTTAAAATAAGATATGTGCAGTGTGCATAGGGATTTGTTCATAGTTTTTTTATAGTCGGGCCCTCCAACGGTCTGAGGGACAGTGAACTGGCCCCCTGTATAAAAAGTTTGGGGACCCCTGACTTAAAGCAATCTTAAGGATTATATCAAAACAGTAGTTTAATTTCAACATTAACAGAAAGTATGTTCCTGTGTTCTCAAACAAGAGTATTTTTTTTTGACACAAGAAAAGAATTTGACTTCATAATTTCAATTAAAGTTATTTTAAAATGGGACATATCTGGGAACTTGGATTAGCAGTGAATTCCATGTGCTTTCAGTACTTAAGTCAAAACTCTTTCAGTTAAAAATTTATGTTCACAAAATAATACATCTGTATGTTTATTTTGAGTGAAACATGAATTTATATTCTAGAGTATCTCTTTTGAGGACAAGTAGATTTTTAAAAAACTGGCACGTTGTCCATTTAAGTATTAATACTAAAGTAAGTGTAGTTACATCTCAAATATTAACTAAGATATATCAGGTTTATCAGAATAGGCCCTGTTCTAAGCACTGCCCAGATGGACTTGTTTCATCCTGCTAACAACTCCCTAACCCTACTGGATAAGAGACAGAAGGGAAAAATGGGAGTAAGGAAACTGTCCAGAAACACAAGCTATAGTTTAATAAAAATAAAGAGTGGTTTTATTAATTTCATAATTTCAGATATATTAACAATATATTATAAACTTTAAGAATTAGAAATAAGTGACTGTTTTCCCCCAAGAATAATCTAGGTTATGCTCAACATGTTTAATGAAAATTAAGTCTTGCACAGTAATCATATCTATTTTTCAGATAATCAGGATGTCATCATCCAAGCTTTATTTTAGGCCACAATATAGTTACCCTATACACACATTTCGTTAAGTAGAAATTAGACATTGTTTTCTTTCACTGCCAATACTCCCTTTTTGTTAAATAGACATATCCTTCCCCAATTAATCTTATTATAATGCACAAACTTAACTTTTTATCCACAGGAGCTGCCTCAAATAACTGTCAGATAGCAAACTGCTACTCTGGACTTTGTATCTTCAATTTTTCATTTTTACCTGAAATCTCAATTTATAAATAAAACTGAATTAACCCCACATTGTAATACTCATTTAGTGAAGTCATTTTAGTTTAACACAAAGACGGAAAACATAAACTACTTTCAGCAAGTATTTGGCAGACCACAGAAAGAAAACAGCATTGTGGGAAATGAAAATGTTTTAGTGTTTCAAAGCTGAAGAGACTGATGAATGTCATTCAAATTTCTCATCTCCTTCTTCCACATCTTTCAAATTGAGCACTTCCAAAGAACCTTTGCCTTTTGTCTCCTTTTTTATTAACTCATCGATTTCTCTGAAGCAGCCTGGGTCAATCAGACACACCTGAAACATTTAACACAGTGGTTTAACCACATGAAAGGAGCAATACAATAGAATGAAATAAGCTTCAACTTCCTCTAAGACAAGCACACAATACTTTCCGGGTATCTACTCCTACAGTTCTACAGTGCAACACAGAAGACAATGAACTGTAGTCCAGCCCGGGCCCAGGTTGGCAGGGAGGCCCCTGTGACAAGACAGCAACCTCCAGATTTCTCAGCTGTAAGAAGTAGTTGGACTAGAAAACTGTTCAGTAAACTTACCTTTTTTTATTCAAGTATGCAGAAAAGAAGGTCTATGTAGAAACCATGCATAAACTTTATTTTTTTTTAAGTTTTTTTTTTTTTTTTTACAGGGACAGAGACAGAGAGAGGGATAGATAGGGACAGACAGACAGGAGCGGAGAGAGATGAGAAGCATCAATTATTAGTTTTTTGTTGCCGTTGTGACACCTTAGTTTTTCATTGATTGCTTTCTCACATGTGCCTTGACCGTGGGCCTTCAGCAGACCGAGCAACCCCTTGCTGGAGCCAGCGACCTTGGGTCCAAGCTGGCGATCTTTTGCTCAAGCCAGATGGGCCCTGCGCTCAAGCTGGAGACCTCAGGGTCTCGAACCTGGGTCCTCTGCATCCCAGTCCGACGCTCTATCACCGCCTGGTCAGGCAAAACCATGCATAAACTTTTTTTTTCTTTTTATAACAACACAGCAGCCTTGTTGCAGGAAGCCATGCTATTCTTTTTTTTTTAAATTTTTTAAAATTTCTTTTTATTTATTTATTTATTTTAGAAAGGAGACACAGAGTGAGAGAGAGAAAGAGAGAGAAAGGGGGGAGGAGCTAGAAGCATCAACTCCCATATGTGCCTTGACCAGACCAGTGCAGGGTTTTGAACTGGTGACCTCAGTGTTCCCAGGTCGACGCTTTATCCACTGCACCACCACAGGTCAGGCCCATGCATAAACTTTTGAAAGGATTTTAGAACTTCAAAGAGTGTTAGATGTGTTGCTCCACATCTAAAGCGGAATGTTCAACATTCCTCTAGAGCCCATTTATCTCTACAGCTGCCGCAAAGCCTAGGGACGTAAATTTCCAGAAAGCTGTGTCTGAAGCTATGGGCAAGGACTCAAAGACACGATGTTTTTGCTGCTGCTTTAAAATGTTCTGTGGTAAATCGGCTTTTAGTCTTTTATTTCTTCATAACGTGAGACTCACTGTAAAATATATTCTCTCATCTAAAATCTGGGTAAGTCTTTAAACAAGGAGGTTAATGCCTTGTTACAAAACCAGCATGATTTTATTGTAAATAAGATAACTAGAAAACAAACAAAAATCCTAAGTGTGCTTAACTACAATTTGGTTCTACTTAGACCTTAACATTTATTTTACCTAATTCTAGGTAAGGTGGTTCTGGAAATGTTTTATTATTCACACCTTCTAAATGCTTGTTACACATTTATGACGACAGGATAAACTACTTTGGTAACGTGGAGGCAAAGAAGTAAGAAAAATCTTACAATTTCTAATTGTTGACTGAAGTCCTCACTTTCTACAACTTTGATCAGTGGCTTGAGCTTTTCTTTCAGCTTTTTCCCTTCGTTCACTGGAAGAATGAACCGGAGTCTCATGTGAGCACGTTCTATCTTCATTTTCTCCTTTAACTGCTTTATCACTTCCAAAGCCTGTCACGACAGAATTGAAAATGTTTGCCATTTCTTTGCTGCTTCTGCTGCCTTATTTCGTAAGATGTTCAAAACAAAGCTGTTTCCATCTAGCTGGATTAGGCAATGGTTTCTTAGACATGACACAGGCATAAGGAAATAGAAAAAAAATGTAGATAAATGAGAACTTAAGACAAATAACTTGAGTGCTTCAAAAAATAGTGAAGAAAGCAAAAAGACAACCCACAGAATGGGGAAAGATATTAGCAAATCATATATTTGATAAGTTACTAGTATCCCGAATGTAGAAAATACTCTTACAACTCAGTAATAGACAACCAATTAAAAAGTGGTCAAAGAATTCAAACATTGATTTCTCCAGAGAGACAAAGGGTCAATAGCACATGAAACTATGCTCAAATCATTAATCATGAGGGAAATGCAAATCAAAACCAGAATGTCCAACCCACGATGGCCATAATCAAAAAAGCAGATTACGAGTATCGTTAAGGACATGGAGAAATCAGTCCCCTTGTACACGGTGGGATGTAAAATGGTACAGGTGTCTTGGAGTATGACTGGCAGTTCCTCAAAGGTTAAACAGTTACCATATGACCTAGCAATGTCATTCCTAGGTATAGAGAAATGAGGGAACGTGTCCACAGGAAACCTGTAATGAATTTCGTAACATTATCTACAATAGCTAAAAAGTGGAAACAACCCAAATGTCCATTAACTGATGAGTGAATAAATTTCCATACAATGGGATATTATTCAGTCATAAAAACATTCATATGTCTGCAAGAAAAATATAAGTAGCAAGAACAAAGTACTGATAAATGTTACATCATGGATGAACCTTGAAAAGGTCACATTGTATGATTCCATTCATATGAAATGTCCAGAATAGATAAATCCAGAGACAGAGGTTGCCAAGGGCTTGTGAGAGGGAGTACTGAAGAGTGACTCTAATGGGTACAGGGTTTCTTTCTGGGATGATGAAAATGTTCTCAAATTAGGTAGTAAAAAAGGTTGTGAAACTTTCTGACTATACCAATGAACTGTACACTTAATAATGGGTCTTCTTTTTTGTTTTTTTATAGGGACAGAGAGAGAGTCAGAGAGAGGGATAGATAGGGATAGACAGACAGGAACGGAGAGAGATGAGAAGCATTAATCATTAGTTTTTCGTTGCCACTGTGACACCTTAGTTGTTCATTGATTGCTTTCTCACATGTGCCTTGACCACGGGCCTTCAGCAGACCGAGCCACCCCTTGCTGGAGCCAGCGACCTTGGGTCCAAGCTGGCGAGCTTTTTGCTCAAGCCATGAACTGTACACTTTAAAAGAGTGACTTTTGGGCCTGACCTGTGGTGGCGCAGTGGATAAAGCGTCGACCTGGGAACACTGAGGTCGCCAGTTCAAAACCCTGCACTGGTCTGGTCAAGGCACATATGGGAGTTGATGCTTCCAGCTCCTCCCCCCTTTCTCTCTCTCTCTCTCTCTCTCTCTCTCTCTCTCTGTGTCTCCTCTCTAAAATGAATAAATAAAAAAAAATTTAAAAATGCCTTTAAAAGAGTGACTTTTGATATGTGAATTATGTTTTTTAAAATCTAAAAAGTGGAATTACAATGACTATTTCTTATTTTATTTTTTATACAGAGACAGAGATAGGGACAAACAGACAGGAACGGAGAGAGGTGAGAAGCATCAATCATTAGTTTTTCGTTGCCCTTACGACACTTTAGTTGTTCATTGATTGCTTTCTCACACGTGCCTTGACCACGGGCCTTCAGCAGACTGAGCTACCCCTTGCCGGAGCCAGCGACCTTGGGTCCAAGCTGGCGAGCTTTTGCTCAAGCCAGATGGGCCTGCGCTCAAGCAGGACTTTCTGTTTCTTATTGATTTTAGAGGGAGAGGAAGGGGAAGAGAGGGAGAGGAACATTAATCTGTTCCTGTGTGTGCCTTGACTGTGGATTGAACCAGCAACCTCTGTATTTCCAGATGATGCTCTAACCAACTGACCTATCTGGCCAGGGCTAACAATTCAAGTTTTAGCTTTCTAGGGTTAATTTGGATAGGAAGATGTAAGTCCCATATATATTTGTGTTTAGTTAAAAAAATTCCATTTCTCCTCTCTACAATACACATCCTCCCCCCCATCCCCCAAACCTACCCATTTGCTTTCAAGTATCATCATTTTGTTAAGACCAATTAATGATTTCTTCAGAGAAAACAGATTTCATGGATACTTTTTGACATCAAAACCCACTAACCTGCTGTTTCGTACTCTTGTTGGTTTTGACGGAATAGTGGATGTCCTTCATTGCTCTCTCGATAAGGATAACAGTGTACGGTCTCTTTGTTTCAGGGTTCACACATTTGTCAGCTACAATAGTGGCAATGTCCCTAAACATCTGCTCCAGCTGTGTGTGCCGTTCTTTATCTGATACCTGAACCTCCCCTTTAGTCAAAATCTAAAAAAAAAAAATCACAACACATTTAAGAAAACAGTATCTTTGTTACATAGTATTTGTTGACTAACCTGTAAGAATTAATAAGGAGAAAATTAAATCTCATCCTCTCTAGCTACTGAATTGTAGGTAGTAACTTGAGCTTCGCCTAAAGAAGGAACTGATTATCTTGTGCTCTAAAATATCACCTATTTAGGATTTGGTGGAGAAAAGCCAACCTTAGCAAAGGGTCTAAATGATGAGTTACTTGAAAAGAAATTCTATTTTCTTGTATTATTACAGTAAAAATATATAAATGAGCAAAATAAAGCAATTTAGTAGAATATTTAATTTCTAAAGGTTTTGGCAAAAATGATTTGTCTTAACTATGTACGGAGACAGATGGTTACTAGACTTATTGTGGTGATCAAGTTATAAGATATATAAATGTTGGATTATTATGCTGTACACCTAAAACTAGTATAATAATTGTATGTCAACTATACTTCAATTTTTAAAAAGTCCATATCATGAATTACTAAAAGTGGTATTAAGCAGATCACACTTTTGCGTGGTAACTGTTCACTCCAAAAATAATAATACTTAAAAGTTTAACATACCTCTAAGTATTTAATACTACAGATGGTTATTAGGGTCAGTTATGCTGCAGCTGTTAAAACCCACCTGCTTACAGATTTCAGTTTGATCATCTGTTCCAAATGCATTGATGAGATCTTCCTTCTTTGCAACCTGGCCTTTAGAAACATTGACAAACACTGAGTGGGTCTGTAGCACTTCGTCAAGGTCCTTTTCCCTTGTGAGGACAGGAGAGAAAGTCCTATGTGAATACACTTGAAACTTGGATATTCATTCACATTTAAATACGAGATGGCAACAATATAAATAGCAAGTAACAACAAATACTCCTAAAAGACCCTCACTGTGGAGGAAAAAATTTCCAAAACTCAGAACCGCATTTGTATTCGCATCTACTCAACGGAGGAAAACGTCGTGGCACACAAGGAACGCTGGCGGGTGTGGTTGTGGGTGTGGCCACTGAATACGGTCTCTAGATGGCAGCAGTGAAGACAATACGCACTTCGGTGGCACTGGGCTAAGTAAGACCTCCGACTGCAGATGTACTAATATTTGTCATTTGTAAGACTACGCTCTTTACCTTTGTCATTATTCTGGCAAAAGGACCATACTTAAGGGGGTTTCTTGACTGTAGCCTTTGTGACAGCATCAAAGCAAAGCAAAAACCAAACTCCAAACTAACAACCCAAGCCCCAAACCAAACAGAAAAGGAACGCTTGGTTTCGGCTCTACGCTCGGGAAGAACAGTGACTTCTCACGCTCACAGCAGGGACAAGTTTTCCATTTCCTTCCGGGAGAAGACACCCGCTTGGCCCATTCCTGCGATCATGAGGCAGGCAGCCTCCGAGGATACCAGCTCCGCCCAGGGCCCGGAGGGAGAGGGTCACTCACACGCCGCTCCGCCAGCCAACGACTTTGTTTTTATAGCAGGCGATTTCGAAACGCTTCCCGGCGCGCTTCATGCGTACCACGGCCACATTTGTTAGGCGGATCTGGTTGGTGGGGGTGAAGATCGACATCGTGGCTGCTCACAGACCTTGGGTCGTAGGAACCACCGCAGACTTAACTTACGCCACCGGCCTGAGAGCTCCGGGCACCTCGCTGTAACGACCTGGCCGCGCGCGGCACCGTATCGCGGGTGGAGTGCGCAGCCCCGCCAGCAACCCGGCCTAGCCGGCCGCCACTACCCAGTCGGCTCACTTATTGCGCAGGCGTCAGGTTAGGTGGAAAAAAAAAAAACAAACCCGCCCAGGAAACACTGAGCAATGACGCCTGCGCATTGTGGTTCTTACGGCATCTTTCAGTGCCGGAAAAGAGACGCTCTTCTGAGGTCATTTTATTTCGCCAATGAGTTAGAGTTCTGATTGGTTGTTGAAGCTGACATTTGTAGACCGGGTGGGAACACAGCATTGGTGTCTCATAGTTCCGCAGAGGTCAGAGCCTTCACTTTTCATTTCCGAAAAATTTTAACATGTAAAACAGAGAAAAAAGTGTAATGAACGTCCATGTACTCATCAACCCGTTTCAATAATTATCAGCATTTTGCCATTCTTCTTTTATTCTTTCTCCCTCAAACTTCTTTGGAGTATTTTAAAGCAAATCATCCTAAGGTTTAGCTTTAAATACGCCTATCCGAAAACACACCCAGGAGGATTAACCATAATTCTTCGTATCACCTAATAGCCAGTCCATAATCAAATTTACCCTACATAATGCCCTTTTATAGTTGCTGTGTTACAACAGAGATCCAAACCGGTCTACAGATCGCCTCGCAACCCCCGCGCTCTCCCCACTGCCCCCTTTCCCGTGCCACTACTGTTAGGACCGTGTTTTGTCCCGACAGATTCCTCCCTCCTCGGTTCTAATTCCGGAGGGGGCGGGACGGCTCCCTTGGCCCGCCCAGGGCTCTGGACAGGACTTCTCGTTGGGCCCGCCCCTCCCCTCACAGAGCCAATCCCGACGAGCCTGCGAGTGGCATGGCTGCCTCCAGCTCGGCGGTCTTAGGTTTTCTAGCGAATGCTGGGAGGTAGTTCTGACAGCCTCCCGACACCCAGACTAGCCGCCAGGTTTAACCAGTTCCGCACTCCCACTCTCCTATCCGGTCGCAGAGCCCGGGCTCTGAGGAGAATGGGTAAGGACCCCCCAGTGGATAGCAGTCGAGAGGCGGGAGGGGAGAAACCGTTTTGTTTTTCTGAGACCCTGTCCCGACGGAGTTGTGTTCCCAGGAGCCATCAGAGATTCCATTTGTCAGCACGGGTACCGATGGGGGCAAAGGAGTATTGATCCCCGCTTTTGACTTGGCTTCTGCCTTTTGCTTCTAACTTCAAGAAAAAGGCGGAGAAAACTGACAGCCCGCTCGTCCCCCCACGTGTATGGAGGACTTTTTCAGGGTGAAGGAGCACCTCTGACCCCCACATTTGAGACCTTGCCTTTTGAGATTGACCCCAGGTTTAACATTTGAGGCCACGTTCATACATATCTATCTCCCTTTAAAATATTGGGGGTGAGGTCAGTTGTTTAAGAACCCTTTACAAGTAGCCATGGTCTTTAAAGAATAAAATCATAAAAAGGGGAATAGTTTTAGTATCAGAAAAAGCTTAAAGCTTTTCTTATGGAGCAAACGCAAGGAAGAGAAATTAACTCATAATTCCACATAAAGTGTTTTTTTAACTCTGTGTTCTCTTCCAAATGCTATATATTTAAATAATGGTCATATATGTAATATATGTACACATATATGTTTGAGTTAGTATTCTTATAATTTTATCATGTTATCACATCATGTATTATTTTTATTAGAGTAGATTCCCTAGCCTTGTTGAATATGGAGGGTTTTTTTTTTAGTCTTAAAATAAGGGTAGATACCTTTGTATATGTAGCTTTAACTAAAATTACACAAGTATTATTTTACATTTAGATTCTTCTTTGGATACGTGGGACTTCTCATCTTTAATATCATTGTGGATAAACAAGTTTTACATATATTTGGGTTTTGCCTTTGGTATTAGCCTTTGGATTTGTTTCCAGATTGTCATCAGGAAGCAGGTAAGTGGAGTTATTTTTTAAAGGAGGGTATGAAACCATCAGATTTTATAGAGAATTTAGAGGGCAGATCTAAGGCATTCAGAAAAATGCAGAAAACCTAGAAGGCACTTTAAGTCACTTATATGGTTAGTCTCCAGACACTTTTTTGTGTGTGTGTGTATTTTTCTTTATCCACTGCGCCACCACAGGTCAGGCGTGTGTGTGTATTTTTCTAAAGTGAAAAGCGGAGAGGCAGAAAGACTCCCACATGTGTCAGACCAGGATCCACCCAGCATGCCCACCAGGGGGAGATGCTTGACCCATCTGGGGCGTTGTTACGTTGCAACCTGAGCCATTCAAGTGCCTGAGGCAGAGGCCATGGAGCCATCCTCAGCAACTGGGCCAACTTTTGCTCCAGTGGAGCCTTGGCTGCGGGAAGGGAAGAGAGAGACAGAGAGAAAAGAGAGGGGAAGGGTAGAGAAGCAGATGGGTGCTTCTCCTGTGTGCCTTGGCTGCGAATTAAATCCAGTACTTACAAACATCAGGCCCACATTGGACTGCTGAGCCAACTGGCCAGGGCCAGACACTTTTTTTAATGCCTATAAAGTTTATTCTCAGTTTTTACAGGGTAAGGTGTTATGGACTAAGTTATATTTACCTTTTCTTTGATAAGTTGTGGACGTCTCATTTGTAATATACAGAAAGATTTTGTAATGAAAAGTTAAACTTTTGTGAGTGACCAAATCTGTTTTGCAGCTTTAAGGGGTAGTAGTAGTCTCTTTTCTTTCCACTAATAAAGGGTCAGAAAATATGTTTCTACTTTTATCCCACTAAAATGCATTATAAATGAAAGTACGTATAGTTTTATCTTTGAATAATACTTTCATCTATACAACACTAATGGGAATCATTATGGTCTTGAGAAATGTCAGTCTGCCTTTTAACACCTAATATATCAAGGGGTTACTATTAAGAAAGATTAAGAGAATAAAAGAATAGGTCAGTATCTGTGCTAATTTTCATTCCAACTGAAGTTGGGAAAGGATTCAAACTTGATGATTTTGTGCAGTTGTTTATCTTCAAGGACAAGAACTCACAAGGGAAATCAGTTCCAAAAACAACTCGGGATTTGATGACAAATGGTTATATCTCTCCTCAAAAAAAGGACATCTTTGTGTCTGGAGTGAAAATTTTCTATGGTTCCCAGACTGGTACAGCAAAGGTAAGAACTTTTTATGACAATTTTCCTTGGATTTCCTGATCTTTTAAGGAAATCCCTATAAAGTGTCTTTTAGCAGTGAACTGGATTGGTCTTCCAGTCTTCTTTCATCTTCCTTTTTTCTTTTCCAGCATCCATTTTTCCTTTCGGGGATGGTAGATCGGTTTGATCTCTTGTGCCCAGTTCCATCTGATTGGTGGTATCTGGCAGTCATGTCATGAGGTACAGTGTGTCCGTAAAGTCACGGTGCACTTTTGACTGGTGACTGGTCAAAAGTGCACCGTGACTTTACGGACACACTGTATTTTTGTTGTGAAACTTGTCTCAGAGTGGAGAGAATTGCAAGTTCATTATTGATGCTTGTTGATATAGTAGGAGGAGATAGTGAAAAGGAAATGGCGGCAACAGTGTCCAGTTTGGGCCCTGAATTTCACAACTTCACACATCTATTTAATGAGATGTATTTTGATTTCTAACAGCGTTAAAAGTGTATTAGTGATAGATGTGGAATACTGTTTAAAGTGCATACGCTGCAGATATATAGCTGAAAGTTGCTTTCCATTCTTTAATTGTATCTGCATGCTGCCTGCTTCATTGTTGTGAAAGTCACAGCTATTTCGTGCTTTCTAGGAAACCATTCTGACATGAAAATGGATTTAAAAAAATTCAGTGTCCACGTACGGTACAAAAGAGGGTTCTACTGCCCTCTTGTGGGTATTTTGTAAAATAATACTTTTGATTTTTTCAGTATTCCTGTGTGGGTACAAACAAGACTTTGCTCCACATCAGAGTGAAAGGTCACTGATTATTAAGTTCAGCTTTAAGCAACAGAGCTGGGAAACAGAGAAATGGGAAAAAGGCATCTGAGCAAGCAAAACAAAATCCTTTTATGATACTCTTAAAAGATATTCATAGCCTCTTTTATGAGTGTTTAAAATTTTTTTAGTATTAAATTAATCCTTGCAGATGGAGAACAGATCCAGGCATTTGGAGGGTTCATTATTAAAATTACTCCCCAGGGAATTTCTTTTTTAACTATTTCTATTTTAGTTCCTATGATGGTTATTTTTTTTAACCTTCTTGTATTATGTTTCTAGATTTGTTAATTTTTAGATAAAAGTTATTGATTTCTTTTATTAGTCAGGTAACACAAACATCCCTCAAATCTCAGTTAACATTGTTGCCCACATCATGGATGGTTTGGGTTAGGCGGTTCTCCTTAAAGCTGTGCCACCTGCATGTTCTCTCTTCTGCTTTTACATACGATTGGTCCGTCTTTGGCTGCATGTAGAAGATGAGGACAAAAACTTGGTCTTCCAACTTTAAAGACATCACTTCATTGTCTTCCAGCAGGCAGTATTGCTGATGAGAAGGCTAACTGCCTTCATTCCTTTGTAGTTGAATTGATTTCTTTCTTTCTTTTTTTTATTCTGAAGGTTTTTGGAATAAAACCTTTGTCTTTGATGTTGAGGACTTTTATGAGATGATTGTCTAGGTTGGGTCTTTTTTCAGCGATTGTGCTGGACTCTTGGGCCATTCCGTTTTGCAGATTTGTTTGTATTTCTCCTGCTAATATTTCTTGGGTAAATTTTATTTATTTATTTATTTATTTATTTATTTATATTTTTTATTCATTAAGAGGAGAGAGGGCAGACAGACTCCCACATGTTCCCCGATCAGGATCCACCAGCAAGCCAACTAGATGATGATGCTCCAGCCATCTGGGATGTTGCTCTGTTGTTCAGCAACCGAGCTCTTCTTAGCATCTGAGGGGGAGGCTATGGAGCCATCCTCAGTTTTCGGGGCCAACTCACTCCAATTAAGCCATGGCTACCAGAGGGGAAGAAAGAGAGAGAAAGAGAAACAAGAGGGAGAGGGGTGGAGAAGCAAATAGGCCCTTCTTCTGTGTGCCCTGACCAGGAATTGAACCCAGAACATCCACACGCTGGGTCAATGCTTTACCACTGAGCTACATGGCCAGGGCCATCTTGGGTAAATATTTTTTCCCCCATTTTTGTAGTTATAACTGCTGTTAGTTGGATGTTGAGGTTTTTGTATGGTCTTCTGTCTCAAACTTGTTCTCTCATACTTATTTGTAACTTTTCCTTTTCATTCTGGGTTCTTGGATTTTAATTCCAGTTTTTAAATTTTTTTTTTAGTGAGAGAGAGAGAGAGAGAGAGATGGAGAGAGGGACAGATAGGGATGGACAGACAGGAAGGGAGAGAAATAAGAAGCATCAATTCTTTGTTGCAGCACTTTAGTTGTTCACTGATTGTTTTCTTATGTGTGTGCCTTGACTGGGGGGCTACAACAGAGCCAGTGACCTGTTGCTTAAGCCAGAAACCTTTGGACTCAAGCCAGCTACCATGGGGTCATGTCTGTGATCCTATGCGTAAGCCAGTGACCCCGTTCTCTGCTCAAGCCAGATGAGCCTATGCTTAAGCCAGTTATCCTGGGGTTTCAAACCTGGGTCCTCTGTGTCCCAGGCTGACGCTCTATCCACTGAGCCACTGCCTAGTCAGGCTTTAATTCCAATTTTTAAAAATGTTTTATGTCAGCTATTTAATTACAAAATTGTGCTCAACTTTTATAACATTTTGTTCATAATTTAGCAATATATTATAATGAATTCTGTTTTCTGTTTCTTTAGTTATCTGCAGTCTCAGCAGCTTTTCTGCTGCTGATATTTCTCTTTCCTGATGCTTGTTTTTATCATGTTCTTGGTGAGCCATGGTTTTCTGTTTGTATTTAGGACAGAATGATGGGGTAGCTGGCGTGGATTTTCTCTGTTACTTGTGTGAACGGGTTTGTTTTCTGTAATTGTAAATTCTCACTGGATGCTCTGTGCAGGATGGGTCAGGATGTGCCATGGGACCTATTGATCCCCACATCTCTCTCTAACTACCACCTCCTTTTTTAAAAAAATAAAACTCCTTGAAGTGTTGTTAGTGCTTATGATCTCCAATTTCTCTACTCCAGGTTTTCTTGAACCACTTCAGTCAGGCTTGCATGCCCTGACATTCTCCCGGTGACTTCCATTTTGCTAATTAATTCTCAGTCTTCATCTTACATGACCTATTAGCTGTATGACCACTCCTTTTTTCTTGAAATACTTTATTCATTCACTTTTGAGGATATCATTTGCTGGGTTTTCCTCCTACTTTGTTGAGGCTAGTCTTCCTCATTATAATTTGCCGATTTCTTCCATCTTCTATTAATTTTTTTTGTATTTTTCCAAAATGAGAAGGGGGGAGGCAGACAGACAGACTCCTTCATGCAGTCCACCTGGCATGCCCACCAGGGGGCAATGCTCTGCCCATCTGGGGCATTGCTCTGCTGCAATCAGAGCCATTCTAGCTCCTGAGGCGGAGGCCATGGAGCTGTCCTCAGCACAGCGGTCAACTTTGCTCCACTGGAGCCTTGGCTGCGGGAGGGGAAGAGAGAAACAGAGAGAAAGGGGAGGGGGAAGGGTGGAGAAGCAGATGGGCGCTTCTTCTGTGTGCCCTGGCTGGGAATTGAACCCGGGACTTCCACATGCTGGCTGACGCTCTACTGCTGAGCCAACTGGCCAGGGCTCTCCCCACCTTCTTGAGCTCTAAAGCTAGGAGTATCTCAGGTCATAGGCTTTGAGATTATCTTTATCTTTTGTACTTACTTTACTCTCTAAGGGTCTTGTTATCTAGAACTTCAAAGTCTATTAGCAAGAACTTTGCAAACTTTTACTGTAAAGGGCTAGGTATTTTATTATATATATATATTTCAGGTTTTGTGAGCCATATGGTCTTTGGTACAACTGCTCACCTCTGCTGACAGTGTGGAAGTGGCCACAGACAATCAGTAAATCAATGGGCATGACCATGTTCCAGTAACCTTTACTTATAAAAGCAAACAGAGGACCGGATTTGGCCTGCAAGCCTTAGTTTGCCAACCCCTGTATTAGATGGTGGGCTCTAAATTTGTGTTTCTAATCTGAACCCATTCCTCAGCTCCGGACTCTCACATTCAATTGCCCATCTTGGATCTTCATGTGGATGTCTAATAGATGTCTCAAAATTAATATGCTCAAAACTGAACTCTGATTTTCTGCTCAAACCTGATCTACTTATAGTCTTCATTTTAGTAAATGCAACTTCATTCTTCCAGTTGTCTAGTTTAGAAAAACCCTTTGACTTCTTCTCCTTACTACCCATATCCAGTCTGTCAGCAAATACTGTTTGTTCTGCTTTCAAAATAGACCTGGACTCCAGTTGCTTCTCGCCACCCTCACTGCTACTCCCTGGTCCACGGCCCTTGTGTTTTGTCTGCATTACTGCAGTCATCCCACCATAGGTCATCATTCTTCACTGCTCAGCCCTTCCCCTGACTTCAGGGCATTCTCAACTCAGCAACTGCAGGGACTCTGAAAACAAGTGAAGTATTCTTCTCAGCTTAAGACCAGCAGTGACTCCCTTGTTGACTTAGAGTAAGTGCCCGAGTCCTCACAGTGGCCAGTAGGCTCTCACTTCTGCTTCTTTATTCTCTCTTGCCTCCTGTGCTTGGTCCCACTTCTCTGATCTACTAACTTGCCTGCCAACTTTGCTCCCTCCTTTAGGCCTTTTCACTCACACGTTCACTCTGCTTGGGATAACCCTGTAGTCTGCGCTTTTGTTTCCTTCCGGGTTTGGCTCAGATTTTTATCTTTGAGGCTTGCTACAGTGTTTTCTGACACCAAATATTTGCTTCCCACCTCAGTTCACCGATTCTGACACTGACCACCCACAGTTATCAGACTCCACAGGTTTAAGACTGTTCCCACTGCAGATGCCAGTCACAAGTCACAGGGGCCACCTGCACTTCTGACTAATCAGTTGTAAATTTGAGGGCTTCCCACAATCTCCTTAGGTTTGATCATTCCCTAGAGTGACTCACAGAGCTCAGAAAATTGCTTTACTTTTATTTACTGGTTTATCATAAAGGCTACAACTCAGAAAACAGACAAATGGAAGACATCTATAGGGTACAGTATGGGGTGGGTATGAGTATCTAAACACATATGAATGTGTTCACCAACCCCTGTTAGGGTTTTAATAGCGGTTTTGTTATGTAGGCATGATTGATTAAATCATTGGCCATTGATGATTGAACCCACAGGCAGAAAGGGTGCTGAATGTTCTAATCACCTAGTTGGTTTTCTGGCAACCACCCCAATCCAGAAGCTACTTAGGGCTCATAATGAGTCATCATTAGCATATCAAAGTCAGTAAGCTCCAGGGGTTTTAGGAGTCCAAGAACTGGAGACAAAGACCAAATGTTTATTCTTGATTATACACAGGGGTCCTGACCCTCTCTAGTAAAATAACAACTCTTCCCGGTGACTTCAGTACTGGATCTTCCCCTGTCCTGATTTAATCTCCTGTATAGCACTACTCACCATCTGATAGACTGTGCTTTCTCATTTCTAAGTTTATTTTCTCTTTGTTCATCAGAGCGTATGCTCCTCGAGGGCAGGGACTACGCGTGCCTTAGTCACTGTTGTGACTAGTGCCCAGAACTGATACTTGCGTAGGAGATACCCAGTAGGTGACCACATGCTTGGCAGGCTCAGCTGAGCAAAACAGAGGAGTGCCTTTTTCTGCAGTGCCGACATTTGGCTAGAAGTTGTAGTTTTCCCCAAACATTTGGTTCATTTTCTATGAGATCTAGAGGTGCGTTGCCTGGGGACAAAGGGTAAGTGTTGCTTGGGCTCTGGGCATACTTGTCCCGTCCATCGATTATCTGCTTGTTGGCTCTTCTCATTTGTGCAATTCCCCATGGCTGTTGTGGTGGCTGACCCTGAGCCGAGGGCCTTCTTGGGGTTCTGTCAGGCATATGAACTGTCCCCTAGGATTTTCTCCTGTCTGTCAGCCTGCCCATTTGCTTTCTCTCTTCCAAATACATGTTAACATTTCTTATATTTTTATTCTTTTCCCTCTTAGGCATTTTTTTTTTTTGTATGTCTGTGTGTTTATTCTACTGGGCACAAGGCAGCTGCTGGAATGTGAAAAAGCCAATTTAGATTTAGTCCCATATATACTTCGAGAAAAATGTGATTGAATGCTTGATCTCTATAAAGATGCTTGTGAAAATGTTAAGAGTAAGAATAGTATTTGCATTTTTGATGACAAATATCAGTCAGTGGAAAAGTTTTTCATGAGAAATGCCCCATTCCCTTGCTGATGGGGTAAATGAAGACAGTATTTGCTTATTCAGCTTATTATTGAATACTGTAATTTTTTTCCTAACAGGAATTTGCAACAATTCTTGCTGAAGCTGTTACCTCCCTAGGTCTGCCTGTGGCAATTATTAATTTGAAAGAATATGATCCAGATGATAATCTAGTAGAAGAGGTTGGTAATTGTTTTATTTTTTCTTTAATCAAAACTCAAATTGAATTGACCTGTGTTCTGGGATAAACAGAATCTTCAGAATACATTTAATTTTTATGCTAAGAGATTCCAGTTTGGTCAGAGGTATTGAATGTGTGGTGTGGTACCCTGATTCTAAGTGGTGGGGAGTCTGTCCCTCTGGTGTGTTAGACGCTCCTGAGGCGGGGGTAACGGTGGGAAAGCTGGGTGGTTTGAAGTTCCCAATTCCTCCTACTTTGGATATCATAAGCAAGGAAGATTGTTATTGATGGCAGTGTGCCGTGCATGTGAACCAGGTGTAAACCTACAGAGAGGTCAGGAGTCACTGGGGTAGCAGGAGAAGTGTGAGTTTTGGAGTTAGAGAAATCTTCTAATAGTTGTGTGACCTTCCTACATTACCAATGTCTATGAAACTTTAATTTCTTCATCTGAGAAATGTCCCTCCCTCTCCTCTTACCCTCCCCAGTTAGGAAAGTCTGTTTTATAGTAGTTGTTCTCAAAGGGTAGCCCTTGGACTAGCAGTATCAGCATCTCCTGGGGACTTGTTAGAAACGCAGGTTCTGGGGTTCTACCCCAGCCCCGCTGACCCAGAGTCTGGATGTGGGACTGCATTTTAAGACGTGCCCCAGGTGATTCTGAAGCAGCTGGAGTTGGATGGACACACTTTTTCTGTAAAGAGCCAGATAGTAAATATCTTCAACTTTATGGACCATGCAGCTCAGTTCTGCCTTTGAGGTACAAAACAGTTCTAGACAATATGTAAACAAATAAGTGTGGCTGTGTTCCAATAAAACTTTATTGACAAAAACAGGTAGTAAGCTGAATTGAGCCTGTAGGCTATAGTTTGCCAGCCCCTTCTTAATGTATAAACTTCTAACTATAATTGTCTATCCCCCGCCCCCAAGAAGACACTGGAGTACAAATGAGTGAGCTTGAATCTGCTCTAAATTATTTGTGAAAAATTACTAGCAAATTTTGATACTTAGTAATTAGTAAGGGATTACCTAGAATTTACCTCAATACGTGGCATTGTTAAAAGATACAGTAGAGCAGATGAAATATTGTGACTAGCAGACTGAAGATGTAGTTTGTTTCCCCATGTAGATGAGGGTGCCAAGTTGTTACTTAGTGTTTAAAAAGTTTTATTGTTTTAATTTTTCAGGTAATTTTTTAGAGATCTCTCTGTACTGTTTCCTGACCAACTTGTACTGTGCTTCCAATATGACACATTGGCGATGACAGGAAGTGGTAGGCTGATGGAGTAGATAGATGGTGAGGGCACCAGGAGGTATATTGGCATGGGACTGGGCTTTCCCCCCTGTGCAAGCTGTCCTCGCTGTGTTTCCTTTCGCCTTTGAAGAATATTAATGTTTATGAAAGCATCCTTTGTCCTTAGAAATTAGTATGATAGGAGCATGAGGATTTCATAAAGGGTTTTCTTCTTGAATATTCCTCTGAAATAATTTCTGTTTTGGTTAGGTTACTAGTAAAAATATTTGTGCCTTCCTGGTTGCTACATATACTGACGGTCGACCAACCGAGAGTGCAGAGTGGTTCTGCAAATGGTTGGAGGAAGCGTCCAGTGATTTTCGATTTGGCACAACTTACCTGAAGGGTATGAGATATGCGGTGTTTGGCCTGGGAGATTCTGCCTATGCGAGCCACTTCAACAAGGTAAGTATAAGGTAGATATATGTTGAATTATAGAGCTCGCCAGCTTGAGCGCGGGCCCATCTGGCTTGAGCAAAAGCTCGCCAGCTTGGACCCAAGGTCGCTGGCTCCAGCAAGGGGTTGCTCGGTCTGCTGAAGGCCCGTGGTCAAGGCACATGTGAGAAAGCAATCAATGAACAACTAAGGTGTCACAACGGCAACAAAAAACTGATGATTGATGCTTCTCACCTCTCTCCGTTCCTGTCTGTCTGTCCCTATCTGTCCCTCTCTCTGACTCTCTCTCTGTCCCTGTAAAAAAAAAAAAAAAAAAAAAAAGTTAGCGCACGCGCACACACACACGTATGTGAAATAATCCCTAGACTTGGGTACTTAATAATAAACTTACTGTGTTATTCTTTATATCTGAGAATCGCTACACATCTATACTCAATCTTGGTGTATAGTAGGCTCTCAGTAAATTTTTTTGGATAATATAAATGAATATACCCCTTCTTGTCTAGTGTCTTGGAGGCCTGAATTTACAGGCTTTGAGTTGAGCCTTCTGTCCCGAGGCAGGACCTTGTGGATGGAATCGCACTGCTTCTTTGATCTTTCTCAGCTGTTGTTGAATAACCTTTATCACCCAAACTATTAATGCAGTTGAACTTACTGTCTTTTAATCATTAATTTTTAAAGGGCAATCGAGGAAAAACATTCACTGCCCTTTATGTAATAAAACATTAATTGTTTTGTTTTCCTGGATTTCTTTTTCTTTCTAAATGAAATTAACTTGGCTCCTTTTCTTTTACATTCTGTTCTCTATACTTTAGAAAATAATAGTGTGGAGCCTGCTCAGTTCCTTAGTGGTTCTAAAACGTTACTAGGCCTTCTGTGTGTGTTCCTTTCCCAGATGAGGGCCCAGCTTGGCACCTGTCTTTGTTAGAATGTGAGTGAAGGTAAAATTGAAGATCTTTCTTTAAGCTTGTTCCCCTTCAATGGTTACATCAAGGTGAATATTTTCTCCCTTATTTTCAATGGAATTAGACAAGAAATGGTACAATTCAGATATGTAAATATTTTGTTTTAATGCCTTGCCACTCAGGAAGTCTGTTAAGGTTTAGACTAACTGCGCTTATTGATAGCCCCTGTCCCTCAGCATCATTGCTTCATATGCAATAAAGTAAATTTCTGAGTTTATGAAATTGTGAGTCCTTGTCAAATGGACTCCACGTGCACTTTGTTATTAAATGGGCTTTGGCGCCATAGGCTTTGGTACATTTTGGAACAGATTTGTTTTGCTAATGAGTTACTTTATTCTGAGATTATTTAGAATAGTGTTTTTCAAATTCTTTCTAAGGCATTATTAACCCTTAGTAAGAAAAAGGTTTGACTTTCCCTTTGTTTAAAACAGAAGAAAACAAACCTTCTGCAGAATCTTATCCTAGTACATCAGCTGCAGCCCCGTGGCTGTGGCGGGGCCTGGTGGCCGGGAGCGCGTTGGGCTAAGGGAGCAGTGCCCTCCTCCTGGCAGCAGCGGGCTCGCAGGTACTCCAGGTGCTGCAGGACAATCTGCCAACCTCTGATTTAGATTGTGGTTTTAGCTCATCTGTCCTTCTTGCAGGTTGGCAAGAATGTTGATAAGTGGCTCTGGATGCTGGGTGCTCACCGTGTGATGACCCTTGGGGAGGGCGACTGCAATGTGGTTAAAAGCAAACAGGGCAGCATTGAAGCCGACTTCCGTGCCTGGAAGACCAGGTTCCTCTCCCAGCTCCAGACGCTTCGGAAAGGACAGAAGAAATCCTGTGACGGCAACTGCAAGAAAGGCAGATGTGACTCTAATCGGCCTGGCTCAGAGGACGTGGAGCCAGGGTCGCATGCTCAGGACAGACTGCATGAGAGAGACGCCAAGGTATGTAGCCTGTGTGCCCATGTCTCTGCTTTCCTCCTGGGTTCTGAGACGCTGAACCTTTCCTCTGCCTTGAGAAAAGACCTTGTTGGCTTCTGGTTAGATGGAAGACCTGAAACTCACGCGGGGGTGTTTTACAGTGCGGGTTTAGGAGTTAAGCCATGTTGTCCTGGGCGCTTTCCTGTATCTCTTCATTAATTGTTAATTGGCTAGAGTCTAATATGTAGATTCTGCCACAATTTCCAGGTTAGGAAACAGGTCCAGGGAAGTTACCTTTGTCCCGGCCTGAGCTCTTTTATTACCAAACCACATAGTTCTCCTCCTTCCCTCTCTTGTTTAATGACTATTAGTCACTCTGACTTAAAGGCTGCAAGTCCTCCTGGATTCTTCTCTTTCATCCCTCACATTCTAAACATTTCTCTTTCTTCTTTCTTCAGATACCCCAGAGTTCCTTTGAAGCTCATGTCATCAGGCTGTATCACAGCTGTTGTGCTTTGGTCACCTGGTCACTTGCGTCATTCGGGAACAACTTTCCATTCTGACTCACTGTCTTATTCTCCACCCTTATTCCTGTCAATGTTCTTTGTGGCTAAGTCAGCCATGTTGATGATTTATATAACACCTTGGCCTGCCAGTTTCCTGGCCTTCAAACCTCCAGTAACCATTTTCTTCACTGACTGTGGCCTCTCACTTCCGTGGTCACTTCTGAAATTTCATGTTCCTGTTACCCAAACTCTGACCTCTTTCTGGTGCTCCTACTTTAAAATTCTTTTGATCCCATATCTTTGTTTATTTTATTTTTAAATTGATTTTACATGGGAGGGGGCAGTCAAGAAGTATCAACACATAGTTGCTTCACTTAAGTTGTTCATTGCTGTGCCTTGACCAGGCAAGCCTAGGGTTTTGAACCTGCTACCTCAGCATTCCAGGTCGATGCTCTATCCATGGTGCCGCCACAGGCCAGGCCCATATCTTTATTACTAGATAGAGAAAACTGCTTACTCACTTCTGTTCCTGCCCAGTTTAGGTTTTACACTCATTCTTTTATAAACATCTTCAATCACATTGCCTTCCATTCCATCTCACAGCACAGTTGGCTGAACTCTGAGGCTGGTGGAAACCTGGTACCTGCCTTCTCCACTGCCTGCGGCTTGCCGTTTGACCACAGGGTCAAGTATGAATTGGGAACTTCCCCAGTCTCTGACATTCTTGTACAAGTTTTCTTTCTCACTCTGAGATGACTGTTTAACACTCATTCTCCCTATGCCTCTTTCCAGCCCTCATACAAAGCCATCAGAGAAGAATTCTCCTATGGCCTGTGCCCAACCTACATATCTTCCCCATCTTTTCTGTCCCAGAACACCAAGGACCTGGTTCTGTCAGGGGCCACTTTCTGTGCATGCTCTGGAAACAAGGACTTTGGTTTCTTTGTTTATTGCATCTCTTTCTCCTGCATTGTTAATCTTTTCTGCTCTACTAGTTAGTTCCCATAAATATATAAACATGCTCTGGAATCAACTGTGTTTAAACAAACACAAAAAACAAATAAAAAACAACTCTTTCCTGTGTTTTGCCTTTCAGCTGCTGTTTCAATTTTTGGTTCTTTTTTTTTTCTAGGCCAGTCTTTTTTTTTTTTTTTTTTTTACAGAGACAGAGAGAGGGATAGATAGGGACAGACAGACAGGAACGGAGAGAGTTGAGAAGCATCAATCATCAGTTTTTCATTTTGACACCTTAGTTCATTGATTGCTTTCTCATATGTGCCTTGACCGTGGGCCTTCAGCAGACCGAGTGACCCCTTGCTGGAGCCAGCGACCTTGGACTCAAGCTGGTGAACCTTGCTCAAACCAGATGAGCCTGCGCTCAAGCTGGCGACCTTGGAGTCTCGAACCTGGGCCCCTCTGCATCCCAGTCCGATGCTCTACCCATTGCGCCACCGCCTGGTCAGGCCCAGTCTTTTGTTTATAGTTGCTTATTTTCTCTCCAATTTACTTTTACTTTATAAAAAATACTGAGGTAAAATTAACATGATGAAATGAACATTTTAAAGTGTATAATCCAGTGGTATTTAGTAAATTCACACCTTTGTGCAACCACTACCTGTATCAAGCTCCAGGACCTTTTCAACATCTTAGAATAAAACCATCAAGCAGTCAGACTTCCCCCTTCGCCCCTAGCACTGACAGCCTCCAATTTGCTTTCTGTTTCTATGGATTGACTTACTTATTCTGGATATTTCATGCAAATGGAATCATATAACACTTGACCTTTCTTTGTCTGGCTTCTTTGATTTAACATAATAATGTTTTAGAGATTCATCCATGTTGTACATGTGTGAGACCTTCATCCCTTTTTATGGCCTAATAATATTCCATTGTATGGATATATCACGTTTTGTTGATACATTTATTTGTTGATGGACATTTTGGTTATTTCTGCCTTTCGGTTATAGTGAATAGTGCCGCTATGACATTCATGGACAAGTATTTGCTTGAGAACTTTTTAATTCTTTTGTGTATATGCCTAGGAGTGGAATTGCTGGGACATGTGGTAATTCTGTATTTAACTTTTTAAGGAACCAACAGTTTTCTGTAGTGGCTGCATTATTTTTACATTTCCAGCAGTAATGCACAAGCCTTCAAATTTCTCAACTTCTTTGTCAACACTTACTTTTGGTTTCTTTATCATAGCCATCCTAGTGAGTGTGAAGTAGTCTCTCCCAGTGGTTTTTATTTACAGTTACCTCTAATAACATGATATTTAGCATCTTTTAGTATGTTTATTGCTAGTTATATACCTTCTTTGGAGAAATGTCTATTTAGGTTCTTTGCCATTTTTAATTGGATTGTTTGTCTTTTGGTTGTTGACTGGTAAGAGTTCTTTACTATATTTTAGACCTTTATCAGAGCTATAATTTGTGGATATTTCTCCCAATATAGGTCTTATTTTTATTTTCTTGATCATGTCCTTTGATGTACCAAAGTTTTTAATTTCTATAAAGTCTAGTTTATGTTTTCTTTTGTTGCTCATGTGATTGGGGTAATGAAGGAAAATTCATTGCTAAATCCAAGGTAATAAAGATTTAATCCAAAGTTTTCTTCTAAGAATTTTGTAGTTTTTGATTTTATATTCAGGTCTTTGATGTATTGTGAGTTAATTTTTTTAAAAAAATATTTATTTTATTTAATTCATTTTAGAGAAGAGACACAGAGTGAGAGAGAGAGAGAGAAAGAGAGAAAGGTGGGAGGAGCTGGAAGCATCAACTCCCATATGTGCCTTGACCAGACCAATGCAGGGTTTTGAACTGGCGACCTCAGTGTTCCCAGGTCGATGCTTTATCCACTGCGCCACCACAGGTCAGGCCATTGTGAGTTAATTTTTGTGTGTGGTGTGATGTAAAGGTCCGATTTCATTCTTTGGCATGTGTATACCCAGTTGTCCCAGCATCGCTTGTTGAGGAGAGACTATTCTTTTCCCATTAAATGGACTTGGCACCATTATCCATTCATTGTCCATAGAAGTATGGATTTTCTGGACTCTAAATTCTATTTCGTTGATCTGTCAGTCTATCCTTGTGCCAGTTTCACACTATAGATTTGTAGTTAAGTTTTGAAGCCAAGAGTTCTCCAACTTTGTTCTTCTCTTGCAGTATTGTTTTGGCTATTTGGAATCCCTTGCAATTCCATATGAATTTGAGGGGTGGTTTTTCCATTTCTGCAAAACACATTGTTGGGATTTTGATAGGGTTTGCTTTGAGTCTATTGATTGCTTTGGATAGTATAGTCATCTTAGCAATATAGTCTTTCAGTCCATGAACACAGGTTGTCTTTCTATTTATTTGTGTGGTCTTTAATTTCTTTTAGCAATATTTTGACTTTTCAGTATCCAAGTATTTCACCTCTTTGGTTAAATTTTTTCTTAGATGTTTTATTTCTTTAGATGCTTTTGAATTCTAACATGGTCAGAGAATATACTTTGGATGATTTTAATTTTTTAAAATTAATTGAGATTTGCTTGGGGCCTAACATATAGCCTGTCCTGGAGAATATTCCATGTACACTTGAGAAGACTGTATAATCTGGTTTTTGATGGAATGTTCTGAATAAGTCCATTAAGTCTAATTGGATTATTATGTCCCAGTTCTCTGTTTTCTCATTGATCTATACAGCTTTTTGTCCATTATTGAAAGTGGGGTGTTGAAGTTTCCAACTATTAACGTCTTTTTCTTTCTTCAGTTATATCATCTTTGATTCATATGGTTTGGGCTTTTTTAGATGCATATATGTTTATAATTGTTAAATCTTCTTGATATGTTAATGTCCTTTGTCTCTTGTAATAATTCTGACTTAAAGTCTAGTTTGTCTGATACTGGTTGAGCTGCCCCTGCTCTCTTTTGGTTGTGCTTTCCATGGAATATCGTTTCTGTTTTTCTGCTGAGTCACGTGTAGACAGCATAGAGTTGGTTTGTGTTTTTTAAAATTCATTTTACTTGTTTCTGCCTTTTAAAAATATTTTTATTTATCAGGAAAGTAGCCATATATAGTATGTCAATGATGGCCACCTTCAGTTTTGACCTGAGACTGGCTGGATTTGGCCTGTGGGCCAGTTTGCTGATCTATAGTGAAAAATATTTAATATTTATTCAATGACCTAGAATTAATGAGGGGGAATTAGATGGTTTGCTACTTTGAACAATGTATTTCTAAAGCATTTATTTTCCAGCATGAGGAGCCCTTTGAGAGTTCCAGTGAGGAAGAGTCTGGTACTGAGGACCACCAGACTTCTGTTGTTGATGTTGAGGACCTCGGCAAAATAATGAATCATGTGAAGAGAGAAAAGGTACCGTAATTTTGGGAGATAGTAAACTTGGATCCTGCAGTGGGTTTACATCTAGCATTCTGTATTGGTGTGTAGTCCATCTGAGCTCATAATTACAGTTTTATTTATTTATCTCCTATCTTGAGAGTTTTATATGTTTTTGCTGCTTTTACATGAGTTTTGTGAAAGTCTTTCCTCTTGGCCCTGTGAAAGTGAGCCTGTAGTAGGCTAGGCAGAAGATTTTAGGACAAGAACTGAGGAAATGCTAGATCAGGGGTCCCCAAACTTTTTACACAGGGGGCCAGTTCACTGTCCCTCAGACCATTGGAGGGCCGGACTATAACAAAAACTATGAACAAATCCCTATGCACACTGCACATATCTTATTTTATTTTTTTTAAATTTTTTTTAATTTTTATTTTATTCATTTTAGAGAGAAGACACAGAGTGAGAGAGAGAGAGAGAGAAAGAGAGAAAGGGGGGAGGAGCTGGAAGCATCAACTCCCATATGTGCCTTGACCGAACCAGTGCAGGGTTTTGAACTGGCGACCTCAGTGTTCCCAGGTCGACGCTTTATCCACTGCGCCACCACAGGTCAGGCTGCACATATCTTATTTTAAAGTAAAAAAACAAAACGGGAACAAATACAATATTTAAAATAAAGAACAAGTAAATTTAAATCAACAAACTGACCAGTATTTCAATGGGAACTATGGATGCATCCTGTACTCCTCTCACTGACCACCAATGAAAAATGTGCCCCTTCTGGAAGTGCGGGGGGGCGGGGCGGATAAATGGCCTCAGGGGGCCGCATGCGGCCTGCGGGCTGTAGTTTGGGGACCCCTGGGCTAGATGGTAGGAGGGACTCTATTCATTGTGTTATTAGTGTTGATTAGTGTTGAGATTTTTGTCTTTTTAAATTTTTTTCTTTTTAAAAAAAATTGAATCTAGAGAGAGGAATTGGGAGAGAGGGAGACAGAAACATCAATCTGCTCCTGTATGTGCCCTGGTCAAGGATCGAACCAGCAACCTATGCATCTCAGGACGGTGCTCCAACCAACTGAGCCATCCAGCCAGGGCTAGTGTTGAGATTTCAAGTGGTACTTTTGTGTTAAGTTGCTTCCCTGTCTTACAGACAGTGGTGTTGGGCTCGTGGATGATGGAGCTAGGTCTGTAGGTCTTGAAATCAGCATGGGTGGAGGCCCTCAGACTCTAGGACATGTTAGTCTGAGTTGTCTTGTCTCAGTGACCAGATGAATGTGAGACTATACAGTGCAGATTCCAATGATTTAAAATGGAAAGAACATAATATACTGCTCACAAAAGTTAGGGGATATTTTATCGCTTCATATGAATTATATAAATGTAAAGTCTCAATTAGGTGTGATTTGGGAAATGAGAATATTCTAAACTAAAAATGTATCAAGTGCTTATGTCTTAGAAACAAAATAGGTAAAACTATGAACTATGAAAAAATCCAAGAAAATCAATTATTAAATTAACGCAAACTTAAATGAAAGGATTTAGTAAAAGATTTACTTTAGAAAAGTAGCAGGATATGCCTGAGCAGGCGGTGGCGCAGTGGATAGAGCATCGGACTGGGATGCGGAAGACCCAGGTTTGAGACCGTGGAGGTTGCCAGCTTGAGCGTGGGCCCATCTGACTTGAGCAAAAGCTCGCCAGCTTGGACCCACGGTTGCTGGCTCGAGCAAGGGGTGGCTCGGTCTGCTGAAGGCCTGTGGTCAAGGCATGTGTGAGAAAGCAATCAATGAACAACTATGGTGTCGCAATGGCAATGAAAAACTAATGATTGATGCTTCTCACCTCTTTTCGTTCCTGTCTGTCCTTATCTATCCCTCTCTCTGACTCTCTCTCTGTCCCTGTTAAAAAAAAAAAAAAGAAAAGAAAAGTAGCAGGATACAATAAGGTGAAAAGTCAAAAAACTTTTATATATCCATACAGTAACCAGTTAAAAACTGTCATGGAAGCAAAGACCTCATTTTTAATAGCTACACAAAAAAATAAATAACTACATAGAAATACATTTAAAAAGAAATTCCCTAAATCTATGTGAGGAAAACTAAAACATTTCTGAACAGTGCCTTGAACAATGGAAAGATAGCCTTGTTAGATATGATGAAGCAGTATTTCAAAGAAGTCAGTTCTTTTAAGTTAATACATAAGTTTGGTGCAATTTATTAAAAATTCCAGTAAAGTTTTTTCTGGAGTTAGACTGGTTGATTCACGTGGAAACCTAAACATGTAAGTATAGCTAGGAAAACCTTGTGGCAAAAGTAGTAATGAGAGGCCCTGGCCAGTTGGCTCAGCGGTTGAGTGTCGGCCCAGCGTGTGGAAGTCTCGAGTTCGATTCTGGCCAGGGCACACAGGAGAAGCTCCCATCTGCTTCTCCACCCCTCCCCCTCTCCTTCCTCTTTATCTCTTTCTTCCCCTTCTGCAGCCAAGTCTCCATTGGAGCAAAGTTGGCCCGGGCACTGAGGATGGCTCCATGGCCTCTGTCTCAGGCGCTAGAATTACTCTGACTGCAGTGGAGCAACAACCTGGAGGGGCCGAGCATTGCCCCCTGCTGGGCCTGCTGGGTGGATCCCAGTTGGGTGCATGAGGGAGTCTGTCTGTCTACCTCCCCATGCTTCTCCCTTTGGGTGGGGGGGAGTAGTAATGAGAGACTAGCTCTATCAGATATCGAATCTAACTACAAGGCATCTTTAATTAAAACTGGTACTGGCTCTTAATGAAACAGACAGACCAGTAACAGAATCAAGTTCTAGGACTAGAACCAGGTATATATGGGAATTTCATATATGTTAAAGGTAGCATCTCTTTTCCCTAATGTGAAAATATACTTTTAATATAAATGATACTAACAACTGGATAGCTAATTGTGAAAAGGTAAAATTGGCCCTGTACTTCATACATACATCAGAATAAACTCTAATTGGGTCAGAGATCTAAATGTAGAAAAACATATAAGCAACAGAATTAGGTGCATTACTTTATAGCTTAGAGAAAGGTTTTCTATGTGATCCAAAAATCTAGAAACAAAAGATTGAATTTATCAATGATTTTTATAAAGATTTACATGGCTATAACAAAATCAGACGACAGATGATAAAATGAGGGAAAAATACTTGCCCTTTATAAATAAGGCATTAAATTTTCTACTACACAAAGCACTCTTGAAAATTAAATTAAAACACAAACAAACCTAAAATCTAATAGAACTATGAGTCTCATCTTATTAGCATGACAAAAACGCTTCTGTCACTTAGGAAATGCCAAGGTTTTTGGAAGTTCTGTGCCAAGAACTTGGGGCAAAGACCAGATTATTCTTTATTATGCCATAGATAGAAACAAACATAATAAACACTCAGATGTTAGTGTAGGTAGTTAACTAGTTATTAAAGAGGGAGCAAAGGGAATTAGACATTGAGACTAATAAACTAGGGAGATGAATCAAATGTTAAGCTTAATAAACTAGGAAGCTGGATCAGATATTCCTGTTTCATTACAAAGTTACAGCATTCCATTAAGCTTGATTTATTAGAAGCTATAGCATTTACAGACTCATTCACATACTCCAGGGGACCACCGTATCCTCTGCTGAGGGGACTTAATTCTCTAAACTGGCAGGAGAGATCTCCCTGGGAGCCTGCCTGCCTGTACCAGATTATATCGTTGTGGGGAACAGGGGGAAAAATACCTCTGTTCAGCACATGCATAGTAGAAACCAGATGATGTAGCAGAACTTTTGGACATGCAAATAGAAGTCAAGATGGTGCAGGGAGAGGCATGTGCTATAGAAGCCAAAGTGGCAACATGAAGGGGCAGAATGTAGCCTGGAAAAGAATCAGATTGGATCAGGTGGCACAGAACCCTGGTAGGTCCAGGAGAGGGATTTGTTAAGGGGAGGGCTCAGCTCAGGCCCAGAAGAATCAGGAATGGGTTGGATGATTTGAATGACAGCTTGTTTATTACTGAGAACCCAGAAAATATGTGGAGGATTATCAGGAATCTCAGGTAAGTTGCTGCTGGAGCCTGCTCACCCTCTACATCCCTAAGGGTGTATTATTTTCTTTCACCCCAATAAAATCTTGCCACTACACTTAAACTTTTTCCATGAATGTGCCCTTTGAATTTCTTTTCTCATCTGGCCTGTGGTGGCACAGTAGATAGAGCTATGACCTAAAATACTGAGGTTGCTGGTTCAAAACCCTGGGCTTTACGCCTCAGGGCACATATAACAAGCAACCAATGAACAACTAGAGTGAAGCAACTACTCATTCCCTGCCCCACCTCTCTCTGAATTAAATAAAATTAATAAATAAAAACATTAAAAAAATTTATTTCTTGGGATAATGCAAAAGAACCCCCTTTCACCAGCAATGGACCTTGTTTTCTAAATATCATTCCCCACTGATAGGAAGCAGAGCTCCTTGGAGAAATGGCTGATTTCAGGATTGGGGAAGAGAGAATAACAGATAGACCTGGAACATCTTGTTGAGATAGTACGGGTAGGTCATCCATGAGTGATGGAGATATGTCTGAAGGACATAGCGTCAGCTCTGAAGAGTTCCCCACAGCACAAATTTAGGACAATTTGAGCATTAAAAATGAGTGTGATGAACATAATGGATTGTATTAAATCAAGTTAAAAAAAATCATTGTGTTACACAAAGAGGAAGCTTGGGAGAAAGTCTTTGCAGAAAGTTTCCAGATAATAAATACACAAAGCATAATAGAATTATAAAATCACCTGTTTGCAATCCCCAGTGTAATAATTGATTTAAACAAGGATTGGATGAAGTGTCTTTTGGGAACATATTTGTAGTCTCAACATATCATCCTAGAAACAAAACCACTGAGACTTGCCAAAATTAGTGGAAGAAAATACCCCACCGATTATTTATTAAGTACAAAGGGAAAAATGTACCTTTATAAGTGGACTGATTAGGTGACTCCCACCTCTACCAAAGAATAAATTTAGCATCATCATTTGTGTTAAAACTTGCCCTTAATGTTCCTTGGGATATGCTGTGTAGCAAGATGTATACAATATCATCTATATAGTGCAGTGGTTCTTAACCTGGGTTCTATTGAACCCTAGGGCTTCGATGAGTCGGCCTCAGGGGTTCGGAGAAGCCTCTGCCGCGGAGGCCAGAATAAAGTAATACCGTAATTTGTTGTGAGTTCATGCACTTTGTTGGTTTTGTTCTTTGAGCAAGGTGATGTTCATGCACGGCTCATTTTGTGCACCAGTGAAAAAACATATACCTATGTCTTGAATTTGGAAAAAAAAATCATTTTATTTATCACTAAAGAAGGGTTCGGTGAATGCGCATATGAAACTGGTGGGTTCGGTACCTCAAAAAAGGTTAAGAACCACTGTGTTATGTCAAAAATGTTTTAACCTGAATCTAATTATGGGGGAACAATCAGGCAAATCCAGAATGTGGGACAGTCCGTGAGAAACTGGCCAGGCTCTTTAAAGAGTCAATATCATAGCCCAGGCTGGGTGGCTGAGTTGGTGTCCTGATGTGACCAGGCTTGTGGGTTTGATTCCTGGTCAGGGCATGTACAGGAAGCAAACAATGAATGCACAACTATGAAACAACAGGTTGATGTTTCTCTCCCTCTCTCTCTCCTTGTCCCCCTCCCCCTCAAATCAATCAATCAATCAATCAATAAACTTTTGCTTGTAAAGAAAAAAATAAGATCCTGACCAGACGGTGGCACAGTGGATAGAGCATCGGACTGGAACACGGCAGACTCAGATTTTAAACTGCGAGGTCGCTGGCTTGAGCACAGGCTCACCAGCTTGAGCGAGGGGTCACTGGCTTGAGCGTGGGATCATAGACATGACCCCATGGTCGCTGGCTTGAGCAAGGGGTCACTCGCTCTGCTGTAGCCCCCCCAAGCCCCCCACCCGTCAAGGCACATATGAGAAAGCAATGAACAACTAAGGAGACTAAGGAGTCTCAGTGAAGAATTGAGGCTTCTCATGTCTCTCCCTTCCTGCCTGTCTGTTTCTAGCTGTTTCTCTTCCTGTGTCTCTCTTTGTCTCTGTCACACAAAAATGTTATCATAAACAATAACAACAATAACATAGGGTGGGACCGTTTTAAGATTAAAAAGACTAATGAAACGTAACCACGTACATTGTGTAAACTTTGATCTTGAAACAAAGAGAAAAGGTTATTGTCTGGATATTTGAAATGGATTTTTTATTAGATAATAATGGATTAAATGTTTTTTTTTCATTTTAATAAAGGAATAGTTCTCTAGGATCATGTCCTTTTTATATATGAATTATTCAGTATTTCAGGAGTGAAGTGGCATGGGATTTGCAATGTACTTTCAAGTGGCTCAGCAAACGTTTATTTACACACATACACACGGGTATTATATGTATGTGTGTGCATGGATGGATGGATGGATAGCCAGATAAAGAGCAAACTGAAGTGGTGAATCTAGGTGAAGGGAATGTGGGTCGTCATTATATAGTGCAGGGGTCCCCAAACTTTTTACACAGGGGGCCAGTTCACTGTCCCGGACTATAAAAAAACTATGAACAAATCCCTATGCACACTGCACATATCTTATTTTAAAGTAAAAAAAACAAAACAAAATGGAACAAATACAATATTTAAAATAAAGAACAAGTAAATTTAAATCAACAAACTGACCAGTATTTCAGTGGGAACTATGGGTGCGGATGCATCCTGTGCTCCTCTCACTGACCACCAATGAAAGAGGTGTCCCTTCCGGAAGTGCGGCGGGAGTGGATAAACGGCCTCAGGGGGCCGCATGCGGCCCGTGGGGCCATAGTTTGGGGACCCCTGGTATAGTATTTCAACTTCTCTTAGGGTTTGAAATAAAAAGCACGAGGGGAACTACTTTTCCCCATACCCCCAGGCCAAAACAAAAACTAGTATCAACTGAATTGTAAATTTTTAAGATCTTGTCATTTGAGAATATAGATATGTTTTTAAAGATTTTATCTATTGATTTTACAGAGAGAGGAGAGGGAAAGTGGAGAAGAATGAGAAGTATCAACTTCTAGTTGCTTCACTTTAGTGGTTCACTGCTTGCTTGTCTTATGTGTCTTGACTGGGCAAGCCCAGGGTTTTGAACTGGAAACCTCAGCGGTGTAGGTTGATACTCTTCCAGAGGCCAGGCGAGAGAATATCTTTTTTGATAGGATTAATAGGTGAATGGTTAGTTTTGAATTACATTAGGTCTTAAGAATGTATTCCTTGCATAAAATGCAAGGCCCCTTTAATTTTACTCTGAATGGCCCCATTCTATAGCAAATGGTAATTTAAGAAAATAAATTTAACATTTATTTAATTTCGCTTAAATTTTTTTCACTATAAAATGGCATACCTGTAATAATGAAAAATTAGAAATTAGAGAAAGGGGAAAATGTACCAATAATTCTGTCTCCTCAGAAAAATCACTGCTAGCATTTGGACTCTTTATTTAAATATTTTTATATGCACCTAACTCTTTGTTTTATTATAAAAATGTTTGTCATGTTCTTAGTCTTTATAACCTCATTAAAAAAAAATCTCACAGAGTCTGACCATGTGGTGTCTCGGTGGATAGAGCGTCAGACTGGGACGTAGAGGACCCAGGCTCAAAACCCCGAGGTCACCGGTTTGAGTAAGACTCACCAGCTTGAGCCCAAGGTTGCTGGCTTGAGCAAGGGGTCTCTCAGTCTGCTGTAGCCCCCACCCCCTGCCCCGTCAAAGCACATATGAGAAAGCAATCAATGAACAACTGAAGTGCTGCAATGAAGAATTGATGCTTCTCATCTCTCTCCTTCCTGTCTGTCTGTCCCTATCTGTCCTTCTCTTTGTCTCTGTCACAAAAAATAAAAGAAAGAAATCTCACAGAAAAATGTTTAAAAAGTACTGAATACTGATATAGTCTGTATTACAACAGGGATTACTTTTGCAAAGTTATAAAATCTACCTTTGAGCTTTGCTGTCCCTCACAACCTGCATAGGACAGAGAGCACTTTCGGTGTCTTGGGATGAAAACTCGGGCAGACTCCATAACTTTCTGGTCATTTTTGCTAATAAAGTATTATAGGTACTTCAAAGCACAGTCTCAGTTTGGCAGTAGAATGTATGTCGTATGTAATACTAAGTAATAATAAAGTCAAAGTGTCCAATTTACTTCAAAGCTGAAACTTCTCCCTGTGCATTGTCTATGTTATAACCTCTTTGCTAGCTTTTATTTTGGATCACTTTAGGATTTGGAGAGTGGATGGGGGTTGGGCAGGAGAGAGAGGGGAAAATTTTTACTTGGCTTGTCATGAGATGACTTTGTGCTCTCTGTCCTCATTGGGTGTTCAAAATGGACTCCTCCAGGCAGTCTTTCCATTGCTTCTTTGGAGACATTGTCCATGGCTGTCTCTCTACCTGGTCCCTTGCACTGAGCAGGTGTACTCTAAGAAGTGTACTTCTTGTGGTTGCTTACTCCTTCCTCTGAGCGCTGTATCTGGCTTTCTGCCCTTAAAGGTCTAGTACAGTGGTTCTTAACCTGGGTTCTATCGAACCCTAGGGCTTCGATGAGTTGGTCTCAGGGGTTCGGAGAAGCCTCTGCCGCGGAGGCCAGAATAAAGTAATACCGTAATTTGTTGGTTTTGTTCTTTGAGCAAGGTGATGTTCATGCACGACTCACTTTGTGCACCAGTAAAAAAACATATACCTTTGTCTTGAATTTGGAAAAAAAATCATGTTTTATTTATCACTAAAGAAGGGTTTGGTGAATGCGCATATGAAACTGGTGGGTTCGGTATCTCAAAAAAAGTTAAGAACCACTGGTCTAGTATCTGTTCTCTCTAGCTGTCCATTGGTCAGGATCTAACATCTCCTTACCCGCACCCTGCTCCCAAAGGAACACTCCTGAGTTCTTTATTCTGGAAGGACAGGCTAGTTCCTATCCAGCAGTAGTGCTTACTTGCTAAAGCAACTCATCAGTCCTTTTGCTGTCTGGATTTCCTGGGCAGCAGTCATTCACCAATCTATGATACCCCCTGGGTGCCAGGGTGATGTAGCAGCTTCTTTGAGGGACTCCTTTGGAGCCTCTCCCTTGGGGCTTGAGGTAAGGGGCAGCACTTAGCTCCACAGCGTCTTTCCATTTCAGGCAGGGAGGGCAACTTAAAATACCTTATCAACATTCTCCAAAGAAATCTTTAAAAATCCTCTCTCGCCTGACCAGGCGGTGGCACAGTGGATAGAGCGTCGGACTGGGATGCTGTGGACCCAGGTTCGAGACCCCGAGGTCGCCAGCTTAAGTGTGGGATCATCTGGTTTGAGCAAGTCTCACCAGCTTGAGCCCAAGGTCACTGGCATGAGCAAGGGGTCACTCAGTTTGCTGTAGCCCCCCAGTCGAGGCACATATGAAAAAACAATCGCCTGACTAGGCGGTGGCGCGGTGGATAGAGCGTCAGACTGGGATGCGGAAGACCCTGGTTCGAGACCCCAAGCTTGCCAGCTTGAACGCAGGCCCATCTGGCTTGAGCAAAAAGTTCTCCAGCTTGGACCCAAGGTCACTGGCTCCAGCAAGGGATTACTCGGTCTGCTGAAGGCCCGCGGTCAAGGCACATGTGAGAAAGAAATCAATGAACACCTACTAAGGTGTCGCAACGGCAACGAAAAAAACTTCGTTCCTGTCTGTCTGTCCCTATCTATCCCTCTCTCTGACTCTCTCTCTGTTCCTGTAAAAAAAAAAAAAAATCCTCTCTCATTATCTCTATACTTGCTACCTTTTTATATCCTCGATGTGAATGAGGCGTTTGTAAAGTTGTTAAATGGTTCTTATTTTCTTTGACAATTAGTAACTTGGTTTTACCCTTTTTTTGGAATTAAATTTAATACCTTGTTTATATACATTTCAAAAATTCACAGAATACAGTCCCCTGTCTTTATTCTTCCTTTATCTACTTTTCACAGGTAATCACAGTTTGCAGGTTGGCAGAATTCTTCCAGGTACTTTACTGCCTTAACAACACACCTGTATTTTAGTATAACTTCCTTTATTGAATACACAGGTGGGATCATTTTGTATTCCAAGTCTACAGACTGCTTTTTATTTTTTTTAACAAAGTTTTTATTTTATTTTTTTTACAGGTCCGAGAGAGAGTCAGAGAGAGGGATAGATAGGGACAGACAGACAGGAATGGAGAGAGGTGAGAAGCATCAATCATTCGTTTTTCGTTGCCGTTGCGACACCATAGTTGTTCATTGATTGCTTTCTCACATGTGCCTTGGCCGCGGGCCTTCAGCAGACCGAGCCACCCCTTGCTGGAGCCAGTGACCTTGGGTCCAAGCTTTCGAGCTTTTGCTCAAGCCAGATGGGCTCAAGCTGGCAAGCTGGGGGTCCCGGGTCTTCTGCATCCCAGTCCGATGCTCTATCCACTGCGCCACCGCCTGGTCAGGCTACAGACTGCTTTTTAAAAAATTGAGCTTGACAATTCTGCCAGACAGACCTACCTAATTCATTTTAATGTTTATGTAGCAGTCCATAATTATGTCCCATAACTTATCTGATCCTTGTTAATTAACATTTATGTATTTTCTAATTTCTGTAATGAATACACTTGCTCTTATGTATTTTGTGGCTGATATAGGTCTACAAGAATACATTTAGAAAATTGAAAATTTGAGATCAAGGGGAATTTTAGAGTTTGATAGATATTTAAAAAAATCCCTGTAAAAAGTTAAAAATGCTTTTATTCCTTATTACAGTGCAGGTGAGAGATGAGAGTGCCTGTTTCTCTGCACTCCTTCCAGTCCCCAGCTCTTACCAATCTTTTAAATCTTGCCAACCCCAAAAATAATAACTTTTTTTTTTTTTTTTGTCAATCACCTTTTTCTGTCTACCTGGAGGCTGACAAACTGCAAGGTCTGAGCACAGTCCCCAAGACTGCTTTCACTTATGCCACCAATTTTGGGGGATTTCTAAAAATTACCCTCAGGTTGATGATTTGCTAGAAAAACTCATGGAACTTACTGAAAGCTGTTACTTTCATGGTTGCAGTTTGCTTCTGGGAAAGGATGCAGAGGATTAGCTAAAGGAAGAGACATGTTTAGCAGAGTCTGGGAAGCATTTACTTGTTGTCCTCAGGATATGTTGCCATCCCAGCATCCGTGTGTGACGATACACATGGAGTATTGCCAACGGGGAAGCTCACCTGAGCTTCAGTGGCCACAGTTTTTATTGGGCTCCATTGGGTAGGCATGACTGACTGACTGGTTGCCCATATGGTTGCCCCCAGTCTCCAGCTTTGGCACGACTCACCTCGTGACGGTTAGCATGAACTGTCAAGTGCAGTCTGAGGGGCCCACCACGAATAGCAGAATAGATACTTTTATCATTTGGAAGTTATAAGGTTTTAGGGGTTACTTGTTGGGAACTGGGGACAAAGGCCAGACTTCTTTTTGGGCAAGGCCAAATTCTTTACTGCACACTGTCCTATATTCAGTTTTATATTGGTTTGGCTTCGGTTGAAAAGTTTATAACCAAAGGTATTTTAACAAGTATAAAACTCTAAACTACAATATCCAGGCTCTGCCCAAGTGGCTTAGTGGATAGTGCATCTTCCCTGCACACCGAAGTTGTGGGTTCAATCCCTGATCAGGGCACATTTGAGTAGGAACCAATGAGTGCACAACTAAGTGGAACAGAGAGTTGCTCTCTCTCTCTCTCCCTCTTTCTCAAATCAATGGAAAATTTAAAAGAAATGTTTAGAGCAGAGGTCCCCAAACTACGGCCAGTGGGCCAAATTGCGGCCACCTGAGGCCATTTATCCGGCCTCTGCCACACTTCTGGAAGGGGCACCTCTTTCATTGATGGTCAGTGTATGGAGTACTGTATGTGGTGGCCCTCCAACGGTATAAGGGACAGTGAACTGGCCCCTTGTGTAAAAGGTTTGGGGACCCCTGGTTTAAAGTATAATATCCAAAATTACCATCTATCTTTTCTCTTGAAGCATTTTTAGTAGCTTTTGTATTTTAGAAGCCATGGCAGAGGAGCTATTAAGAATGACAAGTGTATGGCCTGACCTGTGGTGGCGCAGTGGATAAAGCGTCGACCTGGAATGCTGAGGTCGCCGGTTCAAAACCCTGCACTTGTCTGGTCAAGGCACATATGGGAGTTGATGCTTCCTGTTCCTCCCCCCTTTCTCTCTTTCTCTCTCCTCTCTAAAATGAATAAATCAATAAATAAGTTAAAAAAAAAAAGAATGCCAAGTGTAGTTTAACCAGGCAGTGGTATAGGAGAGTGTCTGCCTGGGACACTGAGGACCCAGGTTCGAAACCCTGAGGTCACTGGCTTGAGCACAGGCTCATCCAGCTTGAGTGTGAGGTTGCCGGCTTGACCGCGGGATCATAGACATGACCCCATGGTTGCTGACTTGAATCCAGAGGTCACTGGCTTGAGCCCAAGGTCTCTGGCTTGAGCAAGGGGTCACTGGCTTGTCTGGAGCCTCCTTGTCAAAGCATATATGACAAAGCAATCAATGAACAACTCAGGTGCGGCAGCTATAAGTTGATGCTTCTCATCTCGCTCTCTTCCTGTCTGTCTGTACCTCTCTCTCTCACTAAAAAAAAAAAAAAAAAAGAACGACAAGTGTGTGGATGTAAGTTCTGGGCCTGACCTAGCTGTTTGTTACTTGTTAATCTAAGTGCACAGCTTAATTTCCCTAGCATTAATCCCCTTGTCTGGGAAACATGGGCTGCCATTTCTGCTTTCCTTACCGAGTTGACAGAGTTGTGTGAGTCAGATGAGAACACGGACGTGAAAATGCATCACATCTCTAAAAGCCTGAGAGATGTTGAAACGAGAAGTTAGCTTAGACATTTTAAATTTGCTTATATGTTTTTTTCTTGAGTTGATCATATAGCCTATTTCAGGTTTTCAGCTGTTAGGTTATATTTTGCCCAAGTTGATATACTAGATCAAAACAAATTATAATTTTACGTCTTTTAATTAAATATCTGAGTAATTTTCCATGGTTAAACTGTCTTAAAACCAGGATAGATTTTAGTGCATGACAACTGATTTAAATAGATTTCTGCATTTTCCCACCAGATTAAGAAAAACTATTTAAAGCTTTATTTTTAGTGGGTGAAGAATTTGGAATAATTTTGTTCCCAACTCTGTTGATGTATGGTTGACAAAAATTGTATATATTTAGATTACACATGAGATTTTTGACAAGGTTATAAAGTGATGATTTGATACATGTATAAATCGTGAAATGATTACCAAAATTAAGTTAACACATCCATTGCCTGACATAGTTATGTAACTTTTTTGTGTGTGTTTCTTGAGAACACTTAATAACTAATCTCAGCAAATTTCAAGTGTATAGTAGAGTATGGAATAATATGTGGGTTCATTTTTTTCTGTGCTTTTTTATCTTATGTCCATTAGAGGGCGCTGGAGAAAAGCACTAATGAAAAATTTAAATATCCATGTAAAGTTGTTTGAAATGAAATGATTTTGGACTTTATGAACTTAAAGAAGTTGGTTTATGATATTTCAAGTTGCTAATAAAAAGTCTCATAAAATTTTTTTTCAACTTTACTACAACATGAAAATAAGGTTATCAGTATTTGGTTTACATTATTGTTTGGTTATGGTGGCGCTTCCAAATGTCTTGTGTTTTCATTATACATCTGATGTAGTATACTAAACTTGAGTGATGGGGGTTATTACTGTTTGGCTCTTCCTTTTCATAGTTTTTTGGCATTATCTTTGGGGTTTGTTCACACATACTCTTGAGCTGCTTTCTGCCTGGTTCGTTATGCATCACACTAAATTGCTTGAGTTTTTACTGTGGAGGAAGCTCTAGTCTTTAAGAGCACGGGCTCTACAGTTGGGCCAAAGCACTCCTATTATAAGACCTCTTTTCAATGGAGTCGCACTGTCTCAGCTTGTGTGTCTGTTGGCAAGTTAGTTCATTCTCTCTGCTTCAGGTTTCGCATCTCTAAAGTGGGAGATAATAACAGCAACTGCCTCTTAAAGTTATTGTGAAGGTTGTTGAGCAACTGTCATTGGTGGCAATTCAGTGCCAACAGGAATCCCAGCTTTGGGGTGCAGTGAAGAAGGAAACTTTATTCAGAGCCAACAGCCCAGCTGTGGAACAGCACCACTATGAGGCGGCCCTTAGGTGAGGCCTCTCTCTGGCTAGATGGCTCTGCTCTGCCCGACTCTGCCTGCTCTGCTCCACGCCACTCTAGTCTGTTCTGCTCTGCCTTGGTCTGGCCCTGTAAGATGTCTTCAGATTGGTTTTTCAGCTCCAGTGGGGAAAGACAGTCTTTAGTCTTGGATGAAAAGGGAAAGTACAGTTCCCTGAACCAGAGGGGAGCTGACCCTCTACATAGGTCCTATGTATGACCTATGTAGAGGGTCAGTTCCAATTAGTCTTTCCTTGCAAGTGAGGACTACAAATTCTTGTAGTTTGATTAGTCCAAAAAGCACCTTTCTGATTGGTCAGTGAAAATGCTAATGAGGATATAGCTGCATGACTCTGATTGGACAGGGAAAGTCTCAGTATTATTGGTTAAAATAGGATTTTCTTTATAATATTTGGCTCAGATTGCAGGAACACAGTGCAGGTAGGCAGTTTGGTGCAGAAGGCAGGCAGCTTAGTGCTGGCTTTTCCCCGAAGTGTGGCTTGCATGAGAGGCCCTTGTTTAGAAACTACTGCTAGGCTCTGCTTTTAAATTGGAGCCCATTTAGCCACCAGGAGCCCTTCTTGATAGGTGTCTGTGTCCACAAAATTAAACAAGTTCATCTATCTAAAGCCTTTATTTTCTTGCCTGTCACATAGTATGTACTTGATAACTATTAACTATTATTGTATAATATATCTTCAGATTGGCTAGGTTTGGTTCAACTAGTATACCACTATGACGTTCTACCTCCTTTCCTCAGTAGCAAGTTCTGCGACACAAATTCTAAGGCTGAACAGAATTTGAAGGTTAGGAGTGAAGTTCAGGAACAAGAGAGCTAGAGTTTGAAACATTGGAAAATTAGGAAGATAGATGCAGAGGGATGGTGTTTTGGGGAATTCCGAACCGTTTTGTATGTGTAGAGTTGAGTAGGGGTGGGGATGTGTGGAGAGGTGAAACAAAGAAGGAAAGGGCAGGATTCTGGAGATCTTTTCATGCTCTTTCACAGGAGTGTGAGCTTTATCCTAAAGGCAATGGGGGCTCTGGCCAGTGGCTCAGTAGATAGGCTGTCGGCCTGGTGTATGGATGTCCCAGGTTTGATTCTCAGTCAGGGTACATAGGAGAAGCAATCATCTACTTCTCTCCTCCATCCCTCTCCTTCTCTCCCTTTTCACCTCCCATAGCTAGTGGCTCAATTGGTTTGAGCATGGCCCTGATGTAAAGCCAGTAGTCGCGGCCACCATCACAGCCACCTGGCCAGTGCAGGTTCGCATTAGATTCAGACAGTTGGTAATGAAACAACGGAGCCAAGAGCTGGTGAGCCATCAGCTTCAATTCTAGCTTGCACCCGGCGGGCAAGTAAAAACACACACTGGGCTCCAAAACCCACACATTCAGTGCTCACAAAGCTACTGACTTATCTGAGTTTCCTAGAATCAAAGGTTTCTAGCTCACCAGACTTATTCACCTATTCACCTCTGTTTCCCATCTCCTTCTCCAGCACAAACTCTGCACTAACTGGTTTCTCCCTCAGCATTCTGCCATCTTGGCTGCTTCTCCTGGCCTCCTCCATGTGGCCTTTCTCTGCTCTCCTTTCTAATAATAACCTCAGGAACCGAGAGAGCAAGCTCCCAGTCTGCCCCACTTTATAGCGTAGATTCAAAACCCTTAATCCAATCTACAAACAAGGAAGTCTCTGATACAAAGTTACTTATCTGAGACATACTGGGAGGATTCCTCATGAGAGTGCACCACCCCATATCATCCAATCAGTCAAGGGTGTGGGGAAAAGCTTACTCTTAAAATTTGCACGTGGGCAGTGCCATCTTTAACAAAGTGAGCATAATATATTTTATCTGCCCAACAATCCACCCTTATGCTCACTTTACTACCCACAATCTACACCACTGGCATTTCTGTACAGGGAAATTAGGTATATTACACAAATTACAGCAACAGCACAAATCATACAGTTTCAGCAATTACAAAGGTACACTTCACCAGTTTCTGAGTACTTTGCCAAAAGTGCAAAATGTCCCCAGCCTTCTTTCTAGCCATTTGAAAAGCTTCCCAGGGCAGGGGGAAGGCCTCCATCAAAGCCGCCCCCTACCCCCATCAGGGTATTTCACATTGTCCAAAATCCATAAGTCCATTCAACAAAGGAGCCTGTGCTCACTCCGGTCGTAGTCCAGGAAATCAGTCCACACACATGAGGTGTTAGCCTCCCCTCTCATTACTGCCGTCATGGCCGGTCTCACACTGTCCTAAAGAGAAGCATGTGGCAATGGCAGTCAGCATTTCCATCTCTGCTCTGGCATCGACCCCTATGTCCCCAAATCACAGACCTACCAGGAGTGTAGTTACTCCTTGATGCTGGCTTCTCACCTTCTGGAGGCTGTGGATTGCAACTCCAGACCAATTCTCCTCATTCTCCAAAGAGGAACTGAAAACACCAGCTCCTGCTGTTGAGCTTGAACCCAGGGCCACCACTGCCTTCTGCACAGCAGGCCTTGCAGCTCCAGCCCTGGCCTCAGCCTCCTGCTGCTGCTGGTTCTCCACAATGTCTGGGACAATCTGCAACTCACGAACCTGTGATCCCTTCTCCGGCAGCTGCTCCATTTCCAGGCGAATCTCAAGAACCTGGTCAGCCTCCTCCTTCAGCACTTCCTCCAACTCCAGGGTCAGCATCTGTTTCTCTCACATTTCCTCCAGCTCCTTCCACTGCTTGGTTTGCAGGTCCCGGGAAGCCTCTTCCATAGAGCTCTCGGTTTCCTCACACATGGCTGTAAAAGTCAGCCATTCTACAGTCCCCCAAAAAACAGCTATGGGAAACCATAACAGAAACCAGTCCTCTACCATGCACCTCAAGGGTGCTGGCTCCATACCGATCTGTATCGAATCCTGCCACAGACTACGCCAAAGGTAAAGCCAGTATTTGCGGCCATTATCACAGCTGCCTGGCCCATGCAGGTTCGCATGAGATTCGGACAGTTGGTAATGAAACAACGGAGCCAAGAGCTGGTGAGCCATCAGCTTTAATTCTAGCTTGCACCCGGCGGGCAAGTAAAAACACACACTGGGCTCCAAAACCCACACATTCAGTGCTCACAAAGCTACTGACTTATCCAAGTTTCCTAGAATCAAAGGTTTCTAGCTCACCAGACTTATTCACCTCTGTTTCCCATCTCCTTCTCCAGCACAAACTCTGCACTAACTGGTTCTCCCCCAGCACTCCACCATCTTGACTGCTTCTCCTGGCCTCTTCCATGTGGCCTTTCTCTGCTCTCCTTTCTAATACTAACCTCAGGAACCGAGAGAAAGCAAGCTCTCAGTCTGCCCCACTTTATAGCGTAGATTCAAAACCCTTAATCCAATCTGCAAACAAGGAAGTCCCTGGTACAAAGTTACTTATCTGAGACATACTGGGAGGATTCCTCATGAGAGTGCACCACCCTACATCATCCAGTCAGTCAAGGGTGTGGGGAAAAGCTTACTCTTAAAATTTGCACGTGGGCAGTGCCATCTTTAACAAAGTGAGTATAATATATTTTATCTGCCCAACACCCTGATCACTTAAGATAACTCCATTAGTCCAAGTGCATCAGCCTCAGGTGCTAAAAAAAGCCCAGTACTGGAGCATTGGCCCCAGACAGTGTTGCTGGGTGGATCCTGGTCAGAGCACATGTGGAGGTCTGCCTTACTGTCTCCCCTCCTCTCACCAAAAAGAAAGAAAGTAAGTAAGTAAATAAAGAAAGGCAATGAGAAACAATACATTCATTTTATTGAATACATGAGTGGGTTGGTGTTGGGCAGATAAAATATATTATGCTTACTTTGTTAAAGATGGCGCTGCCCATGTAAAGTTTTAAGAGTAAACTTTTCCCCACACCCTTGACTGATTGGATGATGTGGGGTGGTGCACTCTCATGAGGAATCCTCCCAGTATGTCTCAGATAAGTGACTTTGTATCAGAGACTTCCTTGTTTGTAGATTGGATTAAGGTTTTGAATATACGCTATAAAGTGGGGCAAACTGGGAGCTTTCGCTCCTGGTTTCTGAGGTTAGTATTAGAAAGGAGAGCAGACTGAGGCCACGTGGAGGAGAGGAGGCAGCCAAGATGGCAGAATGCTGAGGAAGAAGCCAGTTTGTGCAGAGTTTGTGCTGGAGAAGGAGATGGGAAACAGAGGTGAATAAGTCTGGTGAGCTAGAAATCTTTGATTCTAGGAAACTCGGATAAGTCAGTAGCTTTGTGAGCACTGAATGAGTGGGTTTTGCAGCCCAGTGTGTGTTTTTACTTGCCTGCCGGGTGCAAGCTAGGATTAAAGTTGATGGCTCACCAGTTTTTCACTCCATTGTTTCATTACCAACTGTCCAAATCAAATGGGAACCTGCACTGGCCCGGCTGCTGTGATGGTGACCTTGGCCACTGGCTTTACAGTGGGTGTGTGGGGAGAGAGGTGTTCCGCTGTGTCGGTTCAGAGAATTAGGAGAAATTAGAGTACACAGTAGGTTATTTTATTCAATTCTCACAATAATCCTGATATCTGAACTGTTATCATCTTTCCTTTACTGTTTCACAGGGTAAGAAACAGGCTTAGAGAAGTATAGCGATTTGTTCAAAGTCAGAAGACAGGCTGGTAGGTGGTGGGGATCAAGCCTCGACTCCATCTTTTTGTTTCATGCCACTTTGCTGCTTCCCAGGGGAGAAGTGCTTCCCAGAAGGGAAGTTACAGAGCTTGGGTGGAGAACAATGAGTCAGGAAGAGCCTGAGAATTCTTAGATTGTTTATTTTCTATTTTCTCTCAAGTTATGATTTGTAAATGTAAAGGGATTGCTTTTTTCCCCCTGCAGTAAGTAAATATTGCTAAACACTCCCCACAGCATGTCTGCTTAAGCAAACAAACAGTGATATCAGTATCATTAGTATTGGCAATAAATGGTGAATGCTTGGTAATTACTCACCAGAGAAACATTTCCATTTACAAAAGGATTTCCGTGTGTCCAATTCCGGTTATAAAGTTGCATAGTACTGCCTTGGAATAACATGGAGCTAGTTCTCCTTTCCTAATTATTTTTAAGGTTTCCAGTGTTTAATTCACACAGACACAAAAGGTGACATCCCTTCAACTCCAAGGCACTGCCTTTAAGTCAGCCTGTTTACCCATGGCAAGTGAAGGAATAGTGAATTCCTTCGCTCAGGTTCTCAAAACAGAACCACTGGGTCAGAGGAAAACCAGGTTAAAGCTCTTGACACACCTGTTTAGTTTGTTTTTCAAAATGTGCACAAAGCTTCCTTAAAACTTAGGATACACAAAAAGCTTTGAGTTATATTGAAAATTGGTTATTTAAAAACTGAGCTCTGGCCTGACCAGGCGGTGGCACAGTGGATAGAGCGTCGGACTGGGACAGGGAGGACCCAGGTTCGAAACCCTGAGGTCACCAGCTTGAGCGCGGGCCCATCCAGCTTGAGTGTGGGTGGGGTTGCTGGCTTGAGCGCAGGATCATAGAAATGACCCCAAGGTCGCTGGCTTGAGCAAGGGGTCACTCACTCTGCTGTGCCCCACCTCCCGTCAAGGCACATACCAGAAGGCAAACAATGAACAACTGAGGAGCCACAATGAAGAACTGATGCTTATCTCCCTTTCTGTTTGTCTGCCCTGTCTGTCCATCTTTCTGTCTATCTCTCTGTCTCTGTCACAAAAAGACAAAAAACCCAGTTCTGACCAGTGAGTGGTATACAGGAGATTCCTTTATGAGAGAAATAGGAACCTGTAGAAGTGGGGTTAAATTGCAGCAGGTGGAGTTTTAAAGTTTTTTTTTGTTTTGTTTTGTTTTTTTACAGGGACAGAGAGAGAGTCAGAGAGAGAGGGATAGATAGGGACAGACAGACAGGAACAGAGAGAGATGAGAAGCATCAGTCATCAGTTTTTTGTTGCCCTTGCGACACCTTAGTTGTTCATTGATTGCTCTCTCACATGTGCCTTGACCACGGGCCTTCAGCAGACCGAGCCACCCCTTGCTGGAGCCAGCGACCTTGGGGCCAAGCTGGCGAGATTTTGCTCAAGCCAGATGGGCCCGCGCTCAAGCTGGTGAGCTTGGGGTCTCGAACCTGTGTCCTCCGCATCCCAGTCCGACACTCTATCCACTGCGCCACCGCCTGGTCAGGCACAGCAGGTGGAGTTTTAATTATACCTGGAGAAGATTTTTGATATTAAAAGTTGCGAGATCTAGAGTGAGTAACTGAAAGAAGGGAGATCTATTTTTCTAGAGCTAGAAGTAGCTTTGGTGATTTTGAGGCATTTATTAATTTACTTGGCAAACATGTATTGCATGCTCGCCCTGTGCTGGCATGACTCCAGGCCTAGATAGACTGACTATAGAAAAACGACCTAGAGATTCTGTATGCATGTCTTCTGCCTGAACTGGTAAGGAAGGGAGTCACCTGACAGTAAACAAGGATCAATTCAATAAGTAAACAAACAGATTTAAACAAACAATCAGAGACACTTTCTTTTCCCCCCAGAAGAAATGTAAGCTTTGGTAATGAAAAGCCTGTTTGTTTAAAAATACCTATTTGTATTGTCCAGGGTAGATGGCATTTTATCTTAAGATTTTTATCAAAACACTTTTTTGCCTTGTTTTCATCCTGGGCAATTTTGGGTAGTACTCCCGTTTCTGGGATGACAGTTTGAAAATGAGTTAGGTAATACTGTATAATTTGCCTGACCAGGCAGTGGCGCAGTGGATAGAGCGTCGGGCTGGGATGCGGAGGACATAGTTTCGAGACCCCGAGCTCGCCAGCTTGAGCGCGAGTCCATCTGGCTTGAACGAAGGCTCGCCAGCTTGGACCCAAGGTCGCTGGCTCCAGCAAGGGGTTGCTTTGGTTCGCTGAAGGTCCGCGGTCAAGGCACATGTGAGAAAGCAATCAATGAACAACTAAGGTGTCGCAATGGCAACGAAAAACTAATGATTGATTCTTCTCACCTCTCTCCATTCCTGTCTGTCTGTCCCTCTCTCTGACTCTCTCTCTGTCCCTGTTTAAAAAATAAAATAAATAAAAATAATAATACTGTATAATTTTTATTTTTTTATTTATTTTTTCACAGAGACAGAGAGTCAGAGAGAGGGATAGACAGGGACAGGCAGACAGGAACAGAGAGAGATGAGAAGCATCAATCATCAGTTTTTCATTGCAACACTTTAGTTGTTCATTGATTGCTTTCTTATATTTGCCTTGACGGGGGGTAGGGGGGATAGAGGGTGGCTACAGCAGACTGAGTAACCCCTTGCTTGAGCCAGCGATCTTGGGTCCAAGCTGGTGAGCTTTTTTGCTCAAGCCAGATGAGCCTGTGCTCACGCTGGCGACCTCGGGGTCTTGAACCTGGGTCCTCCGCATCCCAGTCCGACGCTCTATCCACTGCGCCACCACCTGGTCAGGCTATAATTCTTTTTTTAGAGAAAACTAGTACCACTTTTTGCTCCCATTATTACATAAGATTCATGTAGTCTATTCTGTTTATAAAGAACTTTTCGCTTATAGACATTTCTTAAGTGCCTAGGTAGTTAGTTTATAATCGGATTTTCTTTTGCATGTTGAGAAACAGCAGCTTGTTCGGAGGAAGTGTTTTTTTTTCAAGGCAAATGTGATGGGTTCAGGAGTTGGGGAAGGGGTACAAGTAGAGGCTGGAGATTATTTATTTTGGCTGTTGCGGTTGTCCTTTATTTATTTTTTCACTGTACTACTTTTTATTTATTTATTTAGAAAGAGGAGAGAGAGAAAGAAGGGGGGAGGAGCAGGAAGCATCAACTCCCGTATGTGCCTTGAACAGGCAAGCCCAAGGTGTCAAAGCGGCGACCTCAGTGTTCCAGGTCAGCGCTTTATCCACTGCGCCACCACAGGCCGCAGTTGTCCTTTAGAAGAAACCAAGGCTTTGGGCAAAAGCAGTGGCATTGCAGATGGGGAGAGCCAATGTGCTGGGAATGAAAACCTTGTTAAATGTGGTGGATAGAAGAGGGAGGAGGAAAGGTTGACTAATTCTGGGATTTTCATTTATTTCTGCTTAGGCTATGTAAGAGCAGTAAAAGATACATTGGTTGTACATAGTTGTTATATGGTTATATTTTAGGCAAACTGAACAATTTCTGCAGCCAGGAGATTAGAATTAGAATTTGAATGGTGCTTTGCCCGTCCTTTGGGAGTGTTATGAAGCACTGCGTTTCTTTTCAGAAATGAAGTTGCTGCCGCTTATGAAGATTGGACTGAACTGCCATAGAGGCAAAGAATGAAAAATGTTGTTTGTCCTGAATGCTCAAGACTTTTATCATAACCTCTGATCTCTTTTCATATAAACTTTGTGTCTAAATTATTGAATCTGGAGTAGCTACACTCATATTTTATAGTAGACAGTTTCTCTAGTTGTGGGACATGGACAGTGTTCCATCCCTGTTCTTTGGAGAGTATATTCATTTCATAGTGGTCAGAGTTTTTTTTTTCTTCTTTTAACTAGAAGAGGGTATCTGTAGAATTCTGAGCACAGTGGTCAGAGGCCAGTGTCATAGGCTGGGTGCAATTCTGGGTTTATGTGGCCTTTGTGGTACGTAAATAAGTGGGTGAGGTTTTGTGGTGACAGTGGCTTTCAGGAGTAAATACTGCCACGTCTCAATTCCTGCATCATTCGTAGGGACTTACAGTAACTTGCTAAAGAATTACTCAGAGACCTCTCTGAATGTGGTCAAGGTCAAGGTTGGTTCATTTTGCTCTACCACCAGACTTCCTTTTCAGCTCATTTCTTTGGTTTTTAGGTCTGAAATGGACTTCTAAAAAAGCCAAAGGATTCTTTTTAAAAAAATCTTAAAATAACAACTGGAGCCTTTTAATTTATTAAAAATACCCAGCATTAAACTGATTTTATAATAGATAAGAACAAATGATTGATGTTTGTTTATAAGGTTTTTCAGTCCCATCTGAAAATGTGCAGTTGAAGATTCTACTAACAGAAGCCAAATTGTTCATTAATTTTGCATTTTGATTATATTTAGTACTTTGGAATGCTGACCTTTAGGACAGATAGAAATAACAGGGATTTTGTTTCTCATTTGGTACATTTGATTCTCTAAAGAGCTTTTCTACTGACTTCCTGTTTCAGAGCAAGTTGTGGAAGTAACAGAGATGGTAGAAAAGTTAACTCTGAGTTTCATTGGTTTATCTTTCTCTATTTAAAAAAATATTTAATCTGTTTTACATTTTATATATAGAGTAACTGAATCTTCACACAAGTAGACAGATTGATATAGCGAATCCCTGTTACCTACTGCCCGGAGTCAAAGATAGACTGTCTTCCCTTCTGTGTTAGTTTGATGCAGATTTCAGACGTCATGTCCTCTGTGAGGCGTTTTCATTTTTAGGTAGAAAGGATGCTACTGTGAGTCTGCTTACTGATCCACTGGGGTCAGGACTTTGGAAACGGAGTCAGGCACTGAGGACAGTCTAGGGCTTGCTGGTAGGGCTGCTGCTAAGGTGAATTATTTTGAATTTCTTTAGCTCTTTGTCAGATCTGCTGAGTGTTTCCTTAAAGTGTAGCACAGACTTTGTGTGTTGTTTTGAAAATATTAATTAGCCCTCTACCATCTTCTAAAAAGACATTGAGATAACTTAAATACATACATATATATATGATAAGTTTAAAAATAGAGGAAGAGCCTGACCAGGCGGTAGTGCAGTGGATAGAGTGTTGGACTAGGATGCAGAGAGGACCCAGCTTCGAAACCCCGAGGTTGCCAGCTTGAGCGCGGGCTCACCAGCTTGAGTGAGGGGTCTCTGGCTTGAGCGTGGGATCATAGACATGATCCCATGATTGCTGGCTTGAGCCCAAAGGTCACTGGCTTGAGCAAGGGGTCACTGGCTTGGCTGGCAACCCCGGTCAAGGCACATATGAGAAAGCAATCAATGAACAACTAAGGTGCTGTAATGAAGAATTGATACTTCTCATCTCTCTCCCTTCCTGTCTGTCCTTCTCTCTGACTCTCTCTGTCTCTGTCAAAACAAACAAACAAAAAAGATAGAGGAAAAAATCAGTGCAAAAGGTGAATGAAGGTTATCTTGTAATATGAAGCCACTTACAGAAACTACAAGAGAGGCATGATACAAGACCATATACCATGATCAGAGGGGTTCTGTGGAGTATTCTAGTGTCAAAGTCCAAAGGAAATACAATCAGTTCTATCCATCAGGTTTATTTCTATCACAGAAGACAAGTTTTCCTCACAGGATCTTGTCAAGATAGCCATTGAGGGCAACAGGTGGAGGTGGTAGAGTAACTTGGTCTCTGAGCAGATGGTTGTCTGGGCAGCTGAGAGTACTTTTTTGACTTGTATTTGGGTTTGCAGATACAATACCCGTAGTAGCTATAATTTATTGAACTCTATTATGTATCAGGCATTGTGCCAGGTGATTTTATTTCCTTTAATACATTCCTGCTCCATAGATACTGCTTTCCCCCTTTCTGAGGTGAGCAAATTGAAATTCAGAGAAATAACTTGCTGAAGTTATGCAGCTGTTTGTAGTGTGCTAAATAAAATATTTGACATATAGAGACATGATTATTAATTTATGTTTTAGGGTTATGTTTGACTATACTTTTTTTGGGGGAAAAAAGACTGGCTTGTTTTTAGATCATTGTCTGACTGGAAATGTGATCACTTTAGAGAGAACAAGGTTGTGGCCATGGTTCGTGATGAACCTTTTTATGTATGCTGCATGTTCGTGATTGCTGTGCTGTTATTTTCATTGCGCATTGCCATTTCTGGCTTACATTCTTTTTATTTTCATACAGAGAGTGAAGGAGCAGCAGCAGGCAGAGAAAACTGGTTTGTCCAGGAGCACACTGAAGAAGGAAGCCAGTGAAAGAAGAGCTATGGTAACTCCCGCTCTCCGAGAAGCCCTTACTAAACAAGGTGAAAACCCTTAGGACTTGTTATAGTAATTATGCTTTTACACTTAGGCTCCTAAGCATTCTAATGCAATACCTAAAAGCGGAAACAGAAGATAGGGCTTGCCAAGGGGAAAGAGGGTAATGAAGTCCTTTTCTAGCCCCTCCCTGTGTCAGTGTGCCCCTTGTGGCTGGCTGAGGAGGTGCTGTCTCGGATCACTGTGTGCTGGTCGCCTGCGCCAGCCAGTTCCTCTTGGCTTGATTTTCTGGGACGTTATTGTCTGTGTGGCTCAGGTATGTAGCTAAAAGATATCATCACTGGCGCTTTACAAATCATGCTTATTAAGGGAAAATTATTTTTTATTTTCTTTTACTTTTATTTTTTTTATTAAGTGAGAGGCGGGGAGTCAGAGACAGATCCCGCATGTGCTCCAACCTGCAAGCCTCTACCAGGTGATGCTCTGCCTGTTGCCTGGCAACCAAACTAATTTAGTACCTGAGGTGAGACTGTGGGGCCATTCTCAGCTTCCGGGGCCAACTTTGCTAGAACCATTTGAGCCATGGCTGTGGGAGGAGGAGGAGGAGGAGAGAAAGAGCTAGATGGGAGAGGGGTGGGGAAACAGATGGTCACTTCTCCTGTGTGCCCTGACCGGGAATCAAATCTGGGACTTCTACATGCCTGGCTGACACTCTACTGCTGAGCTAACTGGCCAGGGCAAAGGGAAAATTATTAAATTTAGAAAAAAAACCCTAAATTGATATTATGCTGGGTTAATTAGAAGTGTTTTAGCTAGAAGTAAGTCTGGATTTTTGTGGTTATACCTTATTAAGGAGGCTGTAATTGAATGTATACATAATATTGATTTTCTATAGAAGAAAGAGGAAAATTGGGAGTCAGGCTGACTTTCTTCTTCCTTCCCTCCCTCCTACATTTTCTTTTTTAAGCAAGAGAGAGAGAGAGAGACAGACAGATAGACAAGAAGAGAGAGAGATGAGAAACATCAGCTCGCAGTTACGGCACCATTATGTTCATTATTGCTTCTCATATGTGCCTTGACCTGGGGGCTCCAACCAAGCCAGTGACCCCTTGTCAAACCAGTGACCTTGGGCTTCAAACCAGCGACCATGGGATCATGTCTATGATCTCATGCTCAATTCGGAGATCCTGTGCTCAAGCTGGCGACCTTAGGGGTCTGAACCTGGGACCCCTGTCCCAAGTCAATTTTCTGTCCGCTCTGCCACAACCAGTGAGATCCTCTTTCTGTGTTAATTGAGAACCTTTTATGTGGCAGTCATGGTAATGCAGAGAAACATAATACAGTATTTCCTACAAGGAACTGTCAGCCTCTTAGAGGAGACAGATAGAATATACAAACTTTATATATAGTATACAAAAGCCTATAAATACTACATATAAACATTATTATATATAAAGCATATTATAAGTCTTTTAATTAGGGTATATAGAATAAGTGATTTTATGGTAAGTATCATATCACTCTATTTTCTGTTTGTCTCGTGTTCTTTGGTTTTCTTTTTCCTGTTTTTCTGCCTTTTAGGTTATTTATTTATTTATTTATTTTTAGTGAGAGGGTCATTTCTGGGTTAGTTTTTGTTGCTGGATTATTTTCCTCATTATTGGTCATGTTTTGCTATCTGTTTATATGCTTCGTAATCTTTGGACACTAGATCTCATTTAACTTATTGGGGGCTAGATATTTTTGTATTTCTATAAACATTCCTGAGCTTTGTTCTGGGACTAGGATAAGTTACTTGGAAACAGTTTTGAGCCTTTTAATCTTTTATGATTTATTAGGTGAGACCAGACCCAGCTCAGTGTACAGCTAATTGTTTCCTGCTCTTGAGCCAAAATACATCTGTGTACTTTGCCCAATGCCTTGAGAATCTTGAGGTGTCCTTTCTGGCTGGCAGGAACAGGCACAGGTCTTAGCTGGCTGTGAGCACCAGGCATACCTCTAATCCTGCCTGATGGTTCTTTCCCATTTTGGAGTAGTTTTTCTTTCACATAAACACTAAGCAGTACTCAGGCATATCCTTATAGGAGTCCTCTGCAGACTCATTTTTTAGTGAGAGAGAGGGAGAGAGTGGGACAGACAGGAAGGGAGAGAGATAAGCATCAGTTCTTTGTTATGGCACCTTAGTTGTTCAATTGCTTTCTCATTGTGCATTGACTGGGGGACTCCAGCTGAGCCAGTGACTCCTTGCTCCAGCCAGTGACACCTTGGGATTCAAGCCAGCCACCTTTGGGTTCAAGCCAGTGACTGGGGTCATATCTATGATCCCACTCTTAAGATGACGAGCCAGTGCTCGGATGAGCCTATGCTCAAGCCAGTGACCTTGGGGTTTTGAGCCTGGGTCTTCTGCATCTCAGGCCAATGCTCTATCCACTGTGCCACTGCCTGGTCAGGCTCTGTACACTCTTGAGTTCAATCTCTGTGTAGCTTTTGTCTCTCAGGTACTCAGTCCTGCTAACTAGTCATGTGGGTTTCTCATAATCTCACTTTCATCGTCCTCAACTAAGGGAGAGCACTGAGCTTTATGTGGGTTGTCTCCCTGTTTCAGGGCCTGTAAACTTTTAAGGCAGTAAGCTTGAATAATGGTAGGGTTCACCTTGTTTGGTTCCCATCTCTCTGGGATCACCATTGTTTGTTGCCTGATGTTTCCTATCTTGAAAACTGTTGTTTTAGATATTTTATCCATTTTTTGGTATTTCAGATGGGAGAATAAATTACCTGTTATTCCATCTTGTTTAGAAGCAGAATTCTGCACTAGATTTTCAGCAACTGCATACTGTTGGCGTATCTGGGCTCTGTGGTCAGCCACAGGTTCTCCTCTCTGTGCTGTGCAGGTCTTTTCATGCCTAGCTAGATGCAAACTTTTGTAGAACCCTATGTATCTTGGGAAAGAACGGTATAAAGAACTAATGATATGAACAACACATAATGTAAGAATCCAAAAGAATAACTAGAATTTTCTCTGGGAATCTTTTAATGTTTATTCTCTGTTTGAGATTGGTTATTCATTTGGACTCAGTTTCATCTTCAACTAGATAAGAAGTGCTTTGTTTATTTATATTCAGGGTGTTTACATAAATGTGGGAGAAGATAAAAGACAAAGTTCTGTAATATTTCCACTAGAGACTTGTAATCCAAATTAACATTGTTTCATTAATCATCACACTGTGGATCAGCCACTGATCCACGGGCCATCATTTAGACTATAAGTTCTCCACTCTCCTCATTTGTCTGCAAGTCAAGAGCCTTTTTGTGTAAGAGACTCATGATTACTTGAAGTCTCATGAGAAACTTTCTTAAATGTTTTCTGAAATCATGTTTTACTTGTTTGCTCTACTAGTTTGTTCAAAAAGAAAATATGATTATTTTGCCATGACTTTTTCATGTCTTATATGGCTCCGAACTGTTAAATGATAGATTATAGAGTGGTGCCGAGAATTCATGTTAGGTTATAGGTCCTAGAATTGGACTTTTCCACTTTTTTGGGCAATATTTCCTTATTTTAATCTCCTGTTGCCCCTCTGATTCTTCATTTGAAATATACTGCTATTTACTTTTACTTCATGGGCCAGCATATGGTTCATTTTTATAAATGTTTCTTGTTTCCTTGAAAAGCAAAGTTTCTGTAGTTGTTGAGTGCAGTGCTGTGTACTTGATTAAGTTTACTGTGTTGCTCAGATCTTTGAAGTTGACTAGTTTGCTCAATGAGATTTGTTAGAGACAGAGATATGTTAAACTCTCTCTCTATGATTTTGGATTATCCTATTGTTTCTTTTTGTATTTTGAGTGCATGTTTTTAGATGCATACACATTTTAAATTGTTCTATTCTGGTGAATTAAACTTTAAATGTTGCCTACCATTATTGAAGCAAAATAAAATGATTTTGCTTGTTTTATAATAACCTTTTGAAGTGAGGTTCTGAATCAATTCAATTTTGTGTTTCCTGTTTCCCCATTTAGGTTATCACTTGATTGGGAGCCATTCTGGGGTAAAGCTGTGCAGGTGGACAAAGGTATTGTTTTTATGTACTTTTGTGTGGCTATTATATACAATCTATGAATTTTACCATTTTAAAGGTATTATTGACCTTTAATAACAGGTAATGATTTTGAATGAATTTGTTGAGTTCAGTAAATTTTTATGGGTGTTGAAAACCCTGAGCTCAGGATGTAGTCCAGTTAGGATGTAGACTATTTTTCTCACCTCATAAGTTTACTTGTGAAGTGTCTATTTAGGTTTTTTGCTCAAATTGGGTTCTTTGACTATATTATTGGTTTGTAGGAGTTCTTTATATATTGTGGATATGAATCTTTTACCTGATGTTGTTGTGAATATCTTCTCCTTGTCTGTGGCTTTTTTTTTTTTTTTTTTACTTTTCTAATGGTATCTTTTGAAGTTTTTAACCCAGATAAAGTCTGATTCATCATTTTTTCTTTTATGGTTAGTGCTTTTTGTATATTGTTGATGTAAGAATGTCTAAATTCTAGAGAATTTTTCTAAAAGTGTATTTGAGTCATGTAAGATATACCTTGAATAGGAGACTGAAAAATGCTTCCCAGAATGGCAGTTCACAGCTTCTTTGATGCATTTGAAATTAAGGAGGAAGATTTTAAAGAAGATTACATGAAGGTCTGAGAAAACAAGGCAGGGAATTGGATTACAGGATAGTTAAGAAGATTATGTACTCTTGAGAGTGGTTCTGAAAAGAGGCATTTCAGCGGCGTGTTAACATAGGTGCACAGAAACAATGGGCAGGGCTTCCTAAGGCAAGGATAAACCTTTTTACTAAAGAAGTAATATACCTGGGGTGTGATATACCCACCATGTCCTACCCATTTAGGAATTTATGATCAATCAGCTTACCCTGTTAGGTTAGTTTCTATAGAACTCCTTTTCTATCTACAGTACTAAGAAATCTTTGCCAACTTCAGGGTATTCTGGAGGCTTCTTGTATAGTTTTAACTTTTATGTTTAAGTCTTTGATTCATCTTGAATTAATTTTTGTCGAATGCTGTAAGGTAAAGGTAAAGATTCATTTCTTCCTGCCTCCTACCCACGTATGGATATTCAGGTGTTTTAGCATAATTTGTTATAAAAGACTTCCCTTTTACCATCTAATTTCAATCAGTCACTTGTATATTGGTAGACCTGTTTCTGGACTTCTCTGTTCTGTGCTGTTGATGTTTTGTCTGTCCTTGTGACAATACCATGTTGACTTGATTACAGTAACTTTGTAGTAAGCCTGAAGCCATGCATTATAAATTCTCTGTCTCGGTTGTTTTATTTCTAAGATGGTTTCCACTCTTTTGGGTCCTTTACATTTCCACTTAAATTTTAGAATCAGCCTGTGAATTTCTATTGTATATATTTGTTCTGTTTTCTTAGATTCTGTATTTGTCTATTTGGCATCTATTCTTCATAGGGCCAATTTTATTAACTATATGTTTTTTATTTTATTTTTATTTTTTCTGTATTCTTGATGCTCTGGCATTTGGGGGCCGTACAGACCTGGGGAAAACCTGTCTCTTCCAAGGCTTGCTGATTCCTAAAGAATTTTGCCCTGACCTTGCCTTTCCTGTGTAATCCAACCAATTCTTGAATCTATAGCCAGCAGCTACCTTCTTATCTAACTCTCACACACCCAGCCAATAATTTCCCTGCCTAAATCATCCCGGGTCAGGTACCTGAGGACTAGAAAGAGCTCTATAGCCCACATCCCCCAGGATTTATATATGCTAGCCAGTCCCATATTGTTTACCCTGCTTTGCTTTGTCTCTCTAGAGCCTTGATGGCGGACCTATGATATGCGTGTCAGCACTGACACGCGTAGCCATTTTCGATGACACACGGCTGCATGTGGTCGTATACCAGAGAAATGTGGGGCCACATGCTGAGAAGGACGTTTCATCCTCGGCTACTGCACGGCCAGGTGCAGTATAGCTGAGGATAAAACATTTGCTGTAGTGTAGACACTCTGTGCCCGAGGTCTGTAGGCCAAAACAACAGAACTCCGGCACGGAGCGTCTAGTTCTGGGACTTCCGGTTAGGCCGTTTTTCTCCAAGTGACACACCACCTGAGTTATGCTCGGTTTTTTGGCAAATTTTGACACACCAAGCTCAAAAGATTGCTCATCACTGCTGTAGAGGAAACCCCCACAGGCTCTGGCCTCGGTGTTCCCCTTGCTCCTCTCTCTTTGTTGTTGGTACTCAGTCACCTCCATAAATGAGAATCCCGTGGGTACACATAAGATGGCATTTTAATAGCTTTATTGAGATATAATTGACATATACAAGTCACCCATTTAAAGTTTTTACTTTGTTGGCAGGGTTATGCAACCATTATCACAATCTAATTTTTTTTTTTAAGTAAGGAGGGCAGATGGAGGGACAGATTCCCAGATGCACCCTGATAGATCCGCCAGGCAATCCCCATCTGGGGCCAGTACTCAATCAACTGAGCTATCCTCTGTGCCTGAAGCCAATGCTTGGACCAACTGAGCTATCCTCATTGCCTGGGGCCAATGCTTGAACCTCTTGAGCCACTGGCTGTGAGAGAAGGAGAGAGAGAAGGGGGAGAGAGAGGGGAAGAGAAGCAGATGGTCGCTTCTCCTGTGTCCCCTGATCAGGGATTGAACCCTGGACATCTACACCCCAGGCCAAAGCTCTATCTGCTGAGCCAACTGGCCAGAGCCCACAGTCTAATTTTAGAACATTTTTGACCCTTCTTAAAAGAAGTTATGGACCTATCAACAGTCAATTTCCAATCTCCATCCTTCCTTCAACTCTAAGGAACCATTAATTATTGTCTCTCTAAATTTGCCTAATCTGGACATTTCGTATAAATAGAATTATACAATATGTGACCTTTTGTGTCTGGCTTCTCTCATTTAGCTGAATGTTTTTATGATATATTCATGAATGTATCAGTCTTCAATTTTTTTATGGCTTGTAATGTTCTATGTATGAATTTATTACATTTTGTTTATCTGTTCATCAGTTGATGACATTTGGTTTGCTTCTACTTTTTGGACATTATATAATGCTTTCTCCTGGAATGCCCCTGTTGGGCAGATAAAATATATTATGCTCACTTTGTTAAAGATGGCGCAAACCACGTGCAAGTTTTAAGAGTAAGCTTTTCCCCACACCCTTGACTGATAGGATGATATGGGGTGGTGCACTCATGAGGAATCCTCCCATTATGCCTCAGATAAGTGACTTTGTATCGGAGACTTCCTTGTTTGTAGATTGGATTAAAGGTTTGGATTTCTATACTATAAAGTGGGCAGACTGGGAGCTTGTTCTCTCTCGGTTCCTGAGGTTAGCATTAGAGAGGAGAGCAGATTAAGGCCACGTGGAGGACAGGAGAAGCAGCCAAGATGGAGAGTGCTGAGGGAGAAGCCAGTCTGAGCAGTTTGTGCTGGAGAAGGAGATGGGGAACAGAGGTGAATAAGGCTGGTGAGCTAGAAACCTTTGATTCTAGGAAACTTGGATAAGTCAGTAGCTTTGTGAGCACTGAATGAGTGGGTTTTGGAGCCCAGTGTGTGTTTTACTTGCCCGCCGGGTGCAAGCTAGGATTAAAGCTGATGGCCCACCAGTTCTTGGCTCCATTGTTTCATTACCAACTGTCCGAATCAAATGAGAACCTGCACTGGCCAGGTGGCTGTGATGGTGACCTTGGCCCCTGGCCATACAGCCCCTGACCGCAGTGCCACCGTAATCAGCTGCCCTTTGCTTAGTACTTCAGCTGCCTTGATAGCCCTCTCCAATAGAGGACCCGCTTCTCCAGTGCCTGTTGTTTTCAGAATATCTTATCTCAGCTTTGTCTGCTGTATCCTTCCAGTGCCTTCTCCTCCCTAGGCCTATTGCTATTATCTGTGAGTATTTTAGAAACTTTTCTTATTTTTTTCCACCCCTATTCCTCTGCGTTCATCATTAGGGGTCTGAACATTCCAACTGATGACACTTCTGGCACCTTCTGTCATTTAACATACTTGTCATATTTTTTGTAACCCTGCTAGCATCCCATATTTTTTTTCAATGCAGTGATTTTCAGTAATCTCAGACTCAATGCCTCTGCTTGTACTCAGTATTTTATTATATCCTTTATACTATTGGTTGCTATATAAAGTTTAGTTTTACAAATATAATCTCACCTATATAATTTTTAAAAAAATCGGTGTTCTACCCTAGCTATAACGTAAAAAGAGAAAAAAGGAAGTACTTTATGTTAAAACAGTTTGTATTTCTATATGAAATGCTCAAACACTGCTACATTAGAAGGGATAATGAAACCATCAGCTATTATCATGGGTAAGTTTATATTTAAGGGAAGTTTATAAACCGATTAGAAGTTTTTCTGATGGTGACGGATGAAGACTTGACTTGAAGGATGAACACACAATACGGTGTACACAGATGTGTTGTACGATTGGGCACCTGAAACCTGTATAAATATGTTAGAGTCACCCTAATAAATTAAATTAAAAAAATTCAGTACAAGAATTAATAACAGGCCAGACATACATATAATAACAGGGGGAGCGGGAAATAACACTAATCGAAGTAGGGCTAACACACCAGCAAATTACAGACCATCAGAATGGAAAAATGAGAAAGTTGGATGTACATGGAAATGAGTGGTGTCTCATTTATGTGTCAAATCGGAACAATTTCTATGTTGTGACTTGGGAGGAGTAGTAACGTATTGTCACAGAAGATATATCTCCTATCTTGAAATTCCACATCTTGTTGACATCTGCATTCTGTCTCTAATTTGTAACAATACTTTGGCAACTCTATCCTTTAAGTGACAATGGGAATAGAGGATGGATTGGAAATAGAAATGGTAGTAAGAGTGGCTGAGAGAAGGGTGGTAGACGGCTGATGACAGTTTCAGAATAAGATTCTAAAATGACAGGCAATTCTAAAATAAACAAGTTCATTTTTAAATAATTATTGCAAGATAGATTTTTGTTACTGTGCTATAAAATTAACAAAATATAGAATTTCTAAAGCAACTTTGATTAGTGAGAAGCCTGCATTTCATATGTTTGTTCATTTAATATTTGCTTCCAAATCTACCAGAGTATCTCCAATCTCTTCTGCAATGTATTTGATAACTACAAATATTATGCAGGCACAGTTTTTCTTACTGACTGAAATACCAGAAACAGCATTGTTTTCGGTGGCATGGTTTTTCAGAATAGGGAAATTTCTTGTAAAATTTTACATAAAAATGAATGTTCTTTCCATTCAGTTTGTGTAGTGGCTATATTTGTGGAAAATTTAGCATATGGTAAAATTGTGCGGAAAATATTTGTAAATGAAGTTAGTATCTAGGCTCAAATAATTATAGTCAGGTTTTCCAAAGTGTAGAGGTCTGGTGAGTTATTTGAAGGGAAGTAGACTATAGGACACATTTTTTGTTTCTTTTTTGGCATGGGACTATCCTGAGCATTTTAAGAGATGTGAGAACCTTGACCCCACCTGCTTATTGCAAGTGGTGCCTCCCGTCCATTGTGATAACAAAAATATTTCCACAAATTTCCAAAATACCCTTAGCAGTGGTGTTGGCCCACTGAGAACCCTACCCCATGGTTTTCAGTGCCACCCTTGGGTTGTCTTCCCTGCAGGTAGCTTTTATTTCTTTTACTTCTGGCTGTCAGTGAACCTCCCCAACTCTGCCTCCCTGCCCACTTGATCTGACATTAACCAGATTAATCTTTGAAGTACAGTTCTCATCTAGCTACTCCTTTCTAGAGGGCCCTAGTGGCTTTCTGTTACTTTCAACTCAACATAGCCATCTGATGTGCAGTAAGCACCTTGAACTTAACGTGTTAAAAACTGGTTTCCCTATTTCCTCTCCAAAATCTGTCCTCAGTCTTCACGCTATCAGTTAATGGCAACTGTTGCACAGGCCAAAAACTTGGGAGTCCTTTTCTCTCTTTTTTCTTCTCCCCAACCCGACATCTATTCCTTGAGCAAATCTTCAGAAAACATATCCAGAATGCAACTACTTTTCACCAATTATACTGTTATACCTTGGTCCAAGTCACTGTAATATGTCCCTTTTATTATTTCAATTATTGTCTCTTAACTACTTTTCCTGGTCTGACTCTTGTCCTCATCCACTGTCTGTTTTCTACATAGCAGCCAGATGGATCAGATCATGTCACTCTTCCTCAGAACCTCCAGGGGCTCCCATCTCAGTCCAAATACAAGCCTGTGTCCTCCAAGGTCCTCTGCAAACTGGTCTTCCTGCTTCAGTTCAACCATACGAGACTTCCTGCTGTTCCCTCAGTCCCCTGAACCAAAGTCCTTACTAGCTTCCTGGTCTCTGGCGACTTTCTTAGATCTCCGCTCAAAAAGCCTCTGTCAGAGAGGCTTTCCCTCGACCACCTTATATAAAATAACCACCTTCCCTCTTACTCCCTTATGCTGCTTAGAATTTCTATATGACACTACAACTTAATAGATCATATTTTTGTGTATATTCTGTCTCCTCCCAGACCTTACGTAGAATAGTTAGTTACCCACTTGTTTACCTTTATTTTCCATTTTAACCTTCATATATTGTGTGCTGCTTCTCTTCCCCACTTTGATCTCCACCTGACCAATCCTACCCATCCTGGGTAAGTCAGGAAAACAGAAAACACTTTGGGTAGTTTAGCAAGAATGGATTTAATAAAGTAAGTCAACTAAATGCTTACCAAGCCATTGAAAGACCTGTGTTAGTGAAGGTCAGAGAGAACTTCTGACTTTGAGAAAATCAAAAGTGCTATACTCACAGGACACTGCTTTGATGGCCTGCGCTGCTGGCGACATTAAAGTAAAATGTTTCCGAGGAGCGCCCTGGAAGCGCCTGCAGATAGGTGTTTGCTGTATGCCCTTGTATCTGCTGGCAGAGATGAGGATTAGTTTCTCCTTTTGCCTTCTAGATCTTTTTTGCCTCTTATTGGTGGAGTCTAAATTAGAACCCTTCAGACAAGGGAATCTGGGAAATATGGTGTTAGGATTATTAACCCCCACTTGAAAGGGCGTGCAAGGCTGAGTACTAAGAGCATGGTTTACCTCTTTGTACACTCAGCATCTGTACACACCCTTCTACCTGCGGATGCATTTTCAAATGATACTTCAAACAAAGCACTTGCTTCTACCCAACCTGTTGCAACCATTACACATAGAAGAGGAGGCGTATTCACTCTTTTCCTTTAAAAGAGAGAATACTATATGATGAAACTATATGGTTAAGTACCGTTGATCTATCTTATGTACAATAGTTGGAGAAGAGTATAAATATATACCTATATGGCTATATATATATATATACTTATCTATCAAAGCAAGGAAGACATTATATATAGATACAGCTCTCCTTGTATTTGCACCTGGTCACCTGGTCATGGTTGGTATTTATTACTTTTTTTCCCACTAGCTAAGCCACATTTCCTTTGTGTTCCATCAATACCTCACAGTGTGATGATTCCTTAACAGGTGCGTGATCCGGTCCGCCAATGAAGAGTTTGAGCCACTAGTGACCCCCCACACCCATAGTCTTCTGTTAACTTTTACTACTATACATGAGAGTACCAAGAGATGCCCCAGAGATCCCACTGGTTCCTGACAAAACATTTGTTTTTGTGGCCTGAGGAGTTCCAAGGAGCCAGATGATACGGTTCACTATCGAACTGCAGAGAGTCTGCTGTTTTACCCTACTCACAAGCTAACAAGTTAGCCTGGTAGAGTTCCATCGATGTTGGCGGAGGGAGTGCTGGTTGCACAGTGCATTTATGTTATAGCTGAGAAAAGTGAGTCTAGGAAACCCCTAATCTTACGAGAGGGTTGCTTGCAGACCGGCTCAACCTTTAACTGGGAGGGAGACAACATCTTTTTAAAAAATTTTTTTTCAATTATAGTTGACATTCAGTGTTATTTCATATTAGTTTCTGGTGTACAGTATAGTAGTCAGACCATTATATAATTTATGAAGTGTTTCCCCCAATAATTCTAGTACCCACCTGGCACCATACATAATTCTTACATTACCCACCTGGCACCATACATAATCCTTACAGTATTATTGACTGTATTCCTATGCTGTATTTTACGTCTCCAAGACTGTTTTGTAACTACCAACTTATTTATTTATTTATTTTTTATATTTTATTTTTTTACAGGGACAGAGAGAGGGATAGATAGGGACAGACAGACAGGAATGGAGAGAGGTGAGAAGCATCAATCATCAGTTTTTTGTTGCTGTTGTGACACCTTAGCTGTTCATTGATTGCTTTCTCACATGTGCCTTGACCGCGGGCCTTCAGCAGACCGAGCAACCCCTTGCTGGAACCAGCGACCTTGGGTCCAAGCTGACGAGCTTTTGCTCAAGCCAGATGGGCCCGTGCTCAAGCTGGCGAGCTCGGGGTCTCAAACCTGGGTCTTCCGCATCCCAGTCCGACGCTCTACCCACTGCACCACCGCCCGGTCAGGCTGTAACTACCAGTTTGTACTTAATTCCTTTACCTCTTTTACCCAGCCTCTCAACCCCTTTCATCTGGCTACGATCAGTTTGTTCTGTTTCTGAGTCTGTTGCTGTTTTACATTTTATTTTTTAGATTTCACATACAAGTGAAGCAATGTGCTATTTGTCTTTCTCAGACTTATTTCGCTTAGTATAATGCCTTCTAGGTTCATCGTATTGTTGCAAATGGAAAGATTTCATTCTTTTTTATGGTCAAGTGATATTCCCTTGTATATGTCTTTTTTATTCCGTTATCTATTGATGGGTATTGGGTTGCTTCCATATCTTGGCTATTGTAAATATGCTGCTGTGAATATAGGAGTGCGTATATCTTTTAGAATTAGGATTTTGGATTTCTTTGCATATATACCCCACAAGTGGAATTGCTGGGTCATAAGGTATTTCTATTTTTAATATTTTGAGGAACACCATACTGTTTTCCATAGCGGCTGCAGCACTTTGCATCCCACCAACAGTGCACGAAGGTTCTCTTTCCTCCACTTGCTCGCCAATGCTCATTTGTTGATTTATTGATGATAGCATTCTGACAGGTATGAAGTGGTATTTTATTGTGGTTTACTTTACATTTCCTTAAGGATTAATGATGTTGAGCATTCTTTCATGTGGGAGATGTTATCTTTAGTATGCTGATCAGGAAACAAACCTGCCGTCTTCACTACAGGGATACTTTCTCTCTCTGTCTTCCGAGGTTCTTTGCTCTACGGACATCCTTGAAAAGATGGTGTGTAACTAAAGCTCACCTAAGAGGTGCAGAACCACCATGGAGAATTGTCCATTAACATAGCTTCCCTTGTGTTAATGTGCTGGAAGCCTGCTTCCCTTGGGAGCCTGTGAAGTGGAGTCAGTGTTCTCAGGATGGAAGGCGGCAGTGGAGAGAATGGTGCACTGGTGGTAATAGTGTGAGGAGCCACATCTACATGCATCTCTATAGTTCTGTCCAACAGGACTGTCTGCAGTGGTGGGAATGTTCTGTACCTGCCTAGCCATGTAACTCAGATAGCTGTTAACCACGTGTGGCTGTTTAATACTTGAGTGTGGCTAGTGAGACAAGGGAATCGAATTTTAAATTTTATTTAATTCATTTAAATTTAAATTTCAGTAGCCGTACATGGCTAGTGGCTGTTGTATTGGATAGCACAGTTCTAGACCTTTTTACCACCCTTTGTAACTATGTAAAGTGGCTTTCCTTGTTTCCCATAACAGGAAGTAGCTTTTGACTATTTTTGCTCCAAAGCTCTGTTTCTGTAGCTCTTGGAAAGCAGTTATCAGTTTCTTTCTCATTATACAAATATTATACCTTATTGCCTCATTGGAATATACACTTATGTATATGTGTGTGTGTGTGTATGTGTGTACATATATATATATATATGCTAGTAACGCCTTCACCAAAATCAAGATAATGAACATTCCCCCACCCCCAAAATATTTCTTTGTTTTCTTTGCAATCCCTTTTTCTCTTTGCTCCTGTCCCCAGGAAACTACTAACTTGCTCTGTCTCTGTGTGAATTGATATTTTCTAGAATTTAATATATTCATGCATTATGGTTTTATTTTTGATCTGGCTTCCTTCATTTGGCATAATTATTTTGAGATTCATACATGTTTTGTGTGTATGAATGCTTCATTTCTTGCTAAATATATTACAGTGTATGGATATGCCTACAGTTTGTTTCTTGATCTGTTAATGGACATGTAGATTGTTTCCAGGTTTTTTTTTTGCTGTTTTATATAAAGCGAGTGCTGTAAACATTTATGTACATGTCTTTGAATATAACACTCATTTTTCTTGGGTATACACCCTCAGAGTGGAATTGTTTAAGCATATGCCTGGCTTTAGTAGATCTTAAATGAACAGTATTCCAGAGTGGTTGAACTCATATTTCAATTTTAACATTAATATTCTGTTAATTTCTTTGATTTTATAATTGTACCACTTTTTTCCCCCTCAACAAAATTCTTAAATTCTAACATTGACATAATTACTTATGGCCATTGACTTATAACAATGGTCCTTAAAGAGTGATCTGCATTCCCTTCGGGGTCCTGGAGGTTAAAACTGCAATATTATTGTAATGTTGTCTTTTTTTTTTTTTGCTGTGTAGACATTTGAAGTAATAGTACAAAAGCAATGGCTGACCCTTTAGTATGAATTAATGCAACGTACCATCCTGTTCAAATAGTCAAGATACATGTGCTCCCTATTTTATTTTTTTAAATGCCAGTTTCACTTCAGAATTAACCTTGATGAAATAGCAAAAATTATTAGTTAAAAAGATTTCTACCTTTGACTCTATTTTTCACGTTTGGTATAAAGAAATTGAAAGTATGCACAAGCACTTTTATTGCATACAAAAATTTAGTTGTCTTCAGGAAAAGTATTTGTGCACGTAATTTAAAAGTTGCTGTGTTTATAGAATCTCATTTTTACATCAGAGAACAACTACGGTTGTTTAGGATTAGTTATTTGGCAAATGTTTCTTAAAAATAAAGTGAGCCTGCCACTTCAAGGAAACAACTAAAAATGTTTGTGGCCGGTAGTAAAATTTGAGCTTTAAAATGAAAATTAGAATTTTGGAAAACTTGTATTAGCTGCCATAAGTTTGAAAACCTCCCAATAATGATCAGATCAATTATGATATTAAATAGGGTGATTTAAAAAAAATATTATGCAATGAAATGTATTACTATTTAGAATATCTGCATAACTTAAACAGTATTTTTCAAATGATCAATGCATGACAATCAAATTCAAAGCACAGGATAGGCAAATAGATTTTAATGTAGTAAAATAAAAAAAGTTCATTAATATGGTTTCAAGATTCTACAGTACAGCTAATCTTTATGAAATTACCACTTGTCAAGTATTATTGTAGTATCAATGTAGAACATTCACAATTTTCTAACAAAGTTTTTAAAAATATTCCTCCTTTTTCTTTCCTGTATATCTGTGTGAGGCCTGGTTTTGTTCAAATAGCTTAACCAAAGCAACGTATCACAATAGTTGGAATTTAGAAATTTAAGAATCCAGCTGGTTTATACTTTCATTTTGTTTTTAAACATATATATATATATATATTTATTAATTTTTATGGGGTGACATTGATAAATCAGGGTACATATGTTTAGAGAAAACATCCCCAGGTTATTTTGACGTTTGATTATGTTGCATACCCATCACCCAAAGTCACATTGTCTTTCATCACCTTCTATCTGGTTTTCTTTGTGCCCCTCCCCTCCCCCCATCTCCTCCTTCTCCTTCTTCCCCCCTAAAAATATTTTTTATAGGCTCTGGCCAGTTGGCTCAGTGGTAGAGAGTCAGCATGGCACATGGAAGTCCCGGGTTCATTTCCCAGTCAGGGCACACAGGAGAAGCGCCCATCTGCTTCTCCACCCTTCCCCCTCTCCTTCCTCTCTATCTCTCTCTTCCCCTCCCACAGCCAAGGTTCCATTTGGAGCAAAGTTGGCCCGGGCGCTGAGGACGGCTCCATGACCTCCACCTCAGGTGGTAGAATGGCTCCAGCCACAACGGAGCAGTGCCCCAGATGGGCAGAGAATCGCCCCCTTGTGGGCATGCTGGGTGGATCCAAGTCAGGTGCATGCGGGAGTCTGTCTGACTGCTTCCAGGTTTCTAACTTTGGAAAAATACAAAAAAAAAAAAAAAAAAGAAATCATGGTCTTGTGTTAATATGTAACAGCTTATAATTATCTTAAATGAAATAGTGTAAAAATATTTTAAATTTTCTACAGTTCTAATACCTAATATGTACATATTAATTGATATAAACCACAAAAGTTATTTTTGATGTTGATACTTTCAAGAGGGAAAGTGGTTCTTTGTAGCTGCTTCTGTTTGTAGAATACACCTCATTAAAAGTATACATTCAAAGTATGTTCTGAAGTTCTTTGGAATAAATTGGATATTACCTGTGTGATTATGGTAGTAATTTGATATTTGGTTAATATAGTTAAGTTTGATTTCAGTTTAAAGAATTAAAAAATTTTATTTTGCTTTTTTCAATAGGTTAAAGCTTTTCTTTTTCCAGGTAACTGTAGGTTTACATATAATAAAAGGTGTATACAGTGAAGTCAGAATCATTTTTTCTCTGAATCACTTAACCCAGAATATGGTAAACATATATTAAATATCTAAAATTAAGATATTTGTCTATCTAGAGAACTGCAGTAATCACCAAATGTTGAAAGGATTTTGGTATAATAAGCCAAAAAATGCATCTAAAGCTGTTAGCTGTATATTGAGTATAAAAGCTTTTTATAAACTAATAAATTCTCACTAATGTGAGGAATTTTTGCTTTAAGGCTTGGAGGTGAACATAATTAATAGAAATGATGTAGGAGTTCCATTAATTGGGTATCCTTCCATGAACCATGACTTCTACTATTCACACACTTGTTTAATTCTCTTGGCTTGGCGGTGTGACCTGCGTTGGTCAGTGGGATATTAGCAAGCATGATGCAAGCAGCAGCTTGGTAAGTGCTTGCATATTGAGGCTTGTCATCTTGGAATGTTTCCCCCGGGAATGCCGCTACTGTGCTGTAAAGAAGCCAGGTTAGACTACTGGAGTGAAGGAGGAACAAGGTGCCCAGCCAGCTTGCATTAGCTGTCGAGATCTAAGTGAAGTCTTGGATGTGCAGCCCCAGCCAAACTCCCTCTGAATACAGCTACAGAGTGGCTTCAGTGTGAACACAGGGAGTGCAGAAACCACTGACCTGACCCACAGGATTTATAAAGAGAATAATAACGTGTGTCATATTAAGCCACTATGTTTTGTGTTATACAACAGTAGTTACTGGAACTGGATGATACTGGCTACTTAAGAAAGTAGTCATGGTTTGCTGCTGATTTGGTAGGTGTGGCAGGGAAAAACAGTCATAGTGAAGAATGACAAAATTTGAACTGTTGAATGCCCTGAGCCAAACCGAAACAACTTACATGGTATAGATAGGGATTTAGATGAGAATGCCAAGAGAAGCACAGGAAGTGTGATTTTTTTTTTTTCTTTTCTCAGTTCTATGTCAAGAAGCATTTGCTTGGAAAGATTAAGGGCCTGGAAAGCGTTCTGTCACATGTTTTGTGGCTTTTCTATCTTCATTCCCTCCCTCCCTCCCTCCCTCCCTCCCTCCCTTCCTTCCTTCCTTCCTTCCTCTTTTTTTGTTTTCCAAGTGAGAGGAGGAGAGTTAGTGAGACTAACTCCCGCATGCACCCTGACTGGGATCCACCTGGCAGCACCCTTCTAGGCTGATGCTAGAATCAATCGAGCTATTTTTAGCACCTGAGGCCTTTGCTCAGACCAACTGAGCTATGCTCAGTGCCTGGAGCTAACGTGGAACTGGTCAAGCCATTGGCTGCAGGAGGGAAAGAGGGAGAGAAAGGGGAGAGGTGGAGGGAGAGAAACATATGGTCACTTCTCTTGCATACCCTGACCTGGGATTGAACAGGAATGTCCATATTCTGGGCCAGTGCTCTATCCATTGAGCAAGGTGGCAGAGCCTATCTTCATTTTCTAAACCTGTATCATTTGAATGGAATTTTGGAGAGTAGAAAAGTCTTTCAGCCAGAAAAATATAACTTTAAGGTTACTGATGGAGGAGGACTTGCTTATTTGATTGTCATTTAATTTAATTGATAGTCTATTTTTCTATCCTTACTATTTCAGTGTTCTAGTTTAAAAAATAAATATGACATATTTATCATAAATACTGTATATGCTATATATATACATAGTTTATATATAGCATATACAGTATATACAAATGTACAGGTACAGCACATATATCATATATGATACAGCACTTTTCCTTTTCATTGTGGAAGGTAACAGATATGAGGGAGGGTTGCCCTCATTGACTTTATATTTCAGCTTAATGGAAAGAGTCCCTCTCCTGTCTTTACTATGTATGTATATTATTTTCTGTTTTTGTTTCTCCAACCCCAGATAAAACTCCAGTAAATCCAAACCCAGATCAGAGTTAATTTGCTAATAGTAATTTTATATCCTTATGCATGATTGTTTTATCTAGTTCTTAGAAAGGAGTGTTGAAGACTCCAAATCGAATAGTGAATTTGCCCATTTCTCAGTTTAGTTCTATTAGTTTTTGCCTCATGTACTTTGAAGCTCTGATGTTAGGTACATACACATTTAAGACTGTTATGTTTTCTTGGTGAATCTACCCCTTTTATTATTATGTAATGACCCTCTCTACCTATGGTAAGAGTCCTTGAAGTTTACGTTATCTGATATTAATATAGCCATCCCAGCTTTTTGTTTTTTTGTTTGTTTTGTTTTTTTATGACATAGAGAGAAGGACAGATAGGGACAGACAGACAGGAAGGGAGAGAGACGAGAAGCATCTTGCGGCACCTTAGTTGTTCATTGATTGCTTTCTCATATGTGCCTTGACTGGGGGTTACAGCAGAGTGAGTGATCTCTTGCTCTAGCCAGTGACCTTGGGCTCAAGCCAGCAACCTTGGGCTTCAAGCTAGCATCCTTTGTGCTCAAGCTAGTGACCATGGGGTCATATCTATGATCCTACACTCAGCAGCAACCCTGTGCTCAAGCTGGTGAGCCCATGCTCAAGCTGGATGAGCTCGTGCTCAAGCTGGCCACCTCAGAGTTTCGAACCTGGATCTTCTGCGTCCCAGTTCAGTGCTCTATCCACTGCGCCACCACCTGGTCAGGCCCAGCTTTCTTTTGATTAGTGTTTGCATATGATACTTTTCCCCATCAGTTTGCCATAACATCCTTTAGCATTTCTCCTGGAGCAGGTCTGCTGGCAATGGATTCTCTTAGTTTTTCTTCACTTGAGAATGCTTATATTTTGCCTTCATTCTGTGTTTTGTTGTATAAAGAATTGTGGATTGACAGCTTTTCTTTCAGCAGTTTAAAAATGTTGTACCATTGTCTTTTGGCCTTCATGGTTTCTGATGAGGAATTCTAAGTAATTCATATTATTGCTCCTTTAACAGTGAGTATTGCCAGAATGTGACAGGTTAAGGGAGGGGAATGTTTGTAAGTCTTATTGAAATGCCTAGCCACAAGTAAATGATGAAAAAGCACATTGTCAGCACTTGGGAATAGTATGGGGTAGAGTGCATGGTGAATTATGCAGGTAGCAGCTGGAAAAGCTATTATATTCTGGTAAGAAAATATAATAAGATAGTGCTTAAATTTGTGACTTTATATTTTGTGAAGAGATTCACAGACATGGATGATGCTATTTCAGATTTATGATTCAGATCACTTGTCCTTAACAAAAATAGGTAATTATTAATATGACACATGCTCTTTGTAAAAAATAAGAAAAATATATAAAATTTAATTAAATTATGTTCCAGCTTACAGAAATTATGATGTGATTCCTTTCAGCCTTACATATTTGAAATCTTATTGTATGTGAAATTTTATTTCCACTTAACATTATAACAAAACATTTTCCTATTAAAAAAAATCTTTTTGGCATAATTAATAACTATCAGTTATTGATGAATGTGTCATAATTTAATTTTCCATTCACTTTGTGATGATGTGGTTTTTGTTTTCTCCGCTCTACTGTAATTATTTGAAAATATATAAAAAAAGAAGAATATAATTTTACATGAAGCTTTATTGGCATTTAGATTATTCCCTTAGAGTCAAAAGTTACATTACAAATTGAAAAGGTTTGCATATGACCCAGCAGTCCCTCTACTGGGTATCTACCCAAAAAACTAAAAGACACTTGTATACAAAGACACATGTATTCCTGTCTTCATTGCAGCATCACTATTCACAGAGGCCAAGACAGTGAAACAACCAAAGTACCCCTCAATAGAGGATTGGAAAAAGAAGATGTACACGTATACAGTGGAATACTACTCAGCCATAAGGATGATGATATATTGCCATTTACTACAACATGGAGGGACTTTGAGAACATTATACTAAGTGAAATAAGTAAATCAGAAAAAGCTAAGAACTATATGATTTCATATGTAGCTGGGCTATAAAACTGAGACTCATGGATATAGATAAAAGTGAAGTGGTAACCAGGAGGAGGGAGCTGGGGGGAGGGAAGTAAAGAGGGACAAATATGCAGTGAAGAAAAATGATTTGACTTTGGGTGACGGGCACACAGTGCAATCAACAGTCCAAATGCTATAGAAATGTTTACTGAAACCAATGTACTCTTATTGATCAATTAAATTTCTAAAAAAATATTGAAAGGGTTTGCTAACCTTTTCTTATAATTTCTATGAAGTGCCTGACCAGGCAGTGGCACAGGGGATAGAGCATCAGACTGACATGTGGAGGACCCAGGATCGAGACCCCCGAAGTCGCCAGCTTGAGCATGGGCTCATCTGGTTTGAGCAAGGCTCATGAGCATGAGCCCAAGGTCGCTGGCTCAAGCAAGGGGTCACTTGGACTGCTGTAGCCATCCCCCGCCCCTGGTCAAGGCACATAGAGAAATCAATCACTGAACAACTAAGGAGCCACAATGAAGAATTGATGTTTCTCATCTTTCTCCCTTTCTGTCTGTCTATCCCTATCTGTTCCTCTCTCTGTATCTGCCAAAAAAAAATTTTCTATGAAGTATTTGTAAAACTAACAAAGTTTGGATCTGTCATTTACTTAAAATATATTTTTTAGATTATTTTTGCCTTTTGTTGTTGTCATTATTGTACTTATATATTACAGACTTATCCATTAAGTGCTACCTTTGTGTTTTCTACCACTTTTTTAAACTTACAGAGTTCTGTATTAAGGGATTTGGAAAATAGTCACTTTTGTCTTTGTACCGTATTTAACCATGTATAAGACGCACCTTACTTGTTGGGCCCGAAATTTTTTTTTTTTGGTATTAAAATATTTTTTTTTATTAATTTTAATGGGGTGACATTAATAAATCAGGGGACATATGTTCAAAGAAAACATCTCCAGGTTATCTTATCATTCAATTATGTTGCATACCCATCACCCAAAGTTAAATTGTGCTCTGTCACCTTCTATCTGGTTTTCTTTGTGCCCCTCCCCTCCCCCCTCTCCCACCTTTCCCACCCTCTCTTCCCTCCCCCCACCTCGTAACAACCACACTCTTGTCCATGTCTCATAGTCTCACTTTTATGTCTCACTTGTGTATGAAATCATGCTGTTCTCAATTTTTTTCTGTTTTACTTATTTCACTCCGTATAATGTTATCAAGGTCCATCAATTTTGTTGTAAATGATCCAATGTCATCATTTCATATGGCTGAGTAGTATTCCATAGTATATATGTACCAAAGCTTTTTAATCCACTCGTCTTCTGACAGACACTTGGGCTGTTTCCAGATCTTTGCTGTTGTGAACAATGCTGCCACGAACATGGGGGCCCATTTCTTCTTTTCGAAAAGTGCTATGATGTTCTTAGGGTATATTCCTATAAGTGGGATAGCCGGGTCAAAAGGCAGTTCGACTTTTAATTTTTTGAGGAATCTCCATACTATTTTCCACAGTGGCTGCACCAGTCTGCATTCCCACCAGCAGTGCAGGAGGGTTCCCTTTTCTCCACACCCTTGCCAGCACTTATTCTGTGTTGTTTTGTTGATGAGCGCCATTCTGACTGGAGTGAGGTGATATCTCATTGTGGTTTTAATTTGCATTTCTCTAATGATTAGTGATGTTGAGCATTTATTCATATGCCTATTGGCCATCTGTATGTCCTCTTTGGAGAAGTGTCTATTCATTTCTTTTGCCCATTTTTTGATTGGATTGTTTGTCTTCCTGGTGTTGAGTTTTATAAGTTCTTTATAAATTTTGGTTATTAACCCCTTATCAGACGTGCTGTCGAATATGTTCTCCCATTGTGTGGTTTGTCTTTTTATTCTGTTCTTATTGTCTTTAGCTGTGCTAAAACTTTTTAGTTTGATATAGTCCCATTTGTTTATCCTGCCTATTATTTCATTTGCCCGTGGAGATAAATTGGCAAATATATTGCTGTGACAGATGTCGGAGAACTTACTGCCTATGTTTTCTTCTAAGATGCTTATGGTTTCACGGCTTACATTTAAGTCTTTTATCCATTTTGAGTTTGTTTTTGTGAATGGTGTAAGTTGATGATCTAGTTTCATTTTTTTGCAGGTAAATGTCCGATTTTCCCAACACCATTTGTTAAAGAGGCTGTCTTTACTCCATTGTATGCTCTTTCCTTTGTTGTCAAATATCAGTTGTCCATAAAGGTGTGGGTTTATTTCTGGGTTCTCTGTTCTGTTCCATTGATCTATGTGCCTGTTCTTATGCCAGTACCAGGCTATCTTGAGTACAGTGGCCTTGTAGTATACCTTGATATGCGGTAGAGTGATACCTCCTGCTTTATTTTTTCTTTTTAAGTTTGCTGAGGCTATTCGTGTTCCTTTTTGGTTCCATATAAATTTTTGGAATATGTATTCTATATATTTGAAGTATGTCATTGGTATTTTAATTAGTATTGCATTGAATTTATAAATTGCTTTGGGTAATATAGACATTTTAATAATGTTTATTCTTCCTAACCATGAGCCCAGTATATGCTTCCACTTGTTTGTATCTTCCTTGATTTCTTTCATCAATGTTTTATAATTTTCCAAGTACAAGTCCTTAACCTCCTTGGTTAAATTTACTCCTAGGTACTTTATTTTTTGTTGCAATAGTGAAGGGGATTGTTTCCTTAATTTCTCTTTCTGAAAGTTCATTGTTGGTGTATAAAAATGCCTCTGATTTCTGAGTATTAATTTTATATCCTGCCACCTTTCTGGATTCATTTATCAGGTCCAGTAGTTTTTTGACTGAGACTTTAGGGTTTTCTATATACAATATCATATTGTCTGCAAATAATGACAATTTGACTTCTTCTTTTCCAATTTGGATGCCTTTTATATCTTCTTCTTGTCTGATTGCTGTGGCTAAGACTTCCAGAACTATGTTGAATAAGAGTGGTGAAAGGGGGCACCTCTGCCTGGTTCCTAATCTTAAGGGGATTGCTTTTAATTTTTGCCCATTTAGTATGAGGTTTGCTGTGGGTTTGTCATAAATGGCCTTTATCATGTTAAGGAATGATCCCAGTGTTCCCACTTTACTGAGAGTTTTGAGCATGAATAGGCGCTGGATTTTATCAAATGCTTTTTCTTCATCTATTGAAATTATCATGTGATTTTTGTCCTTCCTTTTGTTTATGTGATGAATCACATTGATTGATTTGCGAATATTGAACCAGCCTTGCCTCTCCAGAATAAATCCCACTTGATCGTGGTGTATGATTTTTTTCATATATTGCTGGATCCGGTTGGCTAATATTTTGTTGAGAATTTTAGAATCTAAGTTCATCAGGGACATTGGCCTATAATTTTCTTTCTTTGTGTTGTCTTTGCTCGGTTTCAGGATCAGAATTATGCTCGCCTCATAAAAGGAGTTTGGAAATCTTCCTTCCTCTTGAATTTTTTTAAATAGCTTGAGGAGGATAGGAGTTAGTTCTTCTTTGAATTTTTGGTAGAATTCACTTGTGAAGCCATCAGGCCCAGGACTTTTCTTTTTTGGGAGTTTTTTGATAACTGTTTCGATCTCATTTGTTGTAATTGGTCTGTTTAGGTGTTCTGATTCTTCCAGATTGAGGTTTGGAAGATTATATGATTCAAGAAATTTGTCCATTTCACCTAGATTGTCTAATTTTTTGGCATAGAGTTCTTCATAGTATTTTCTTACAATGCTTTGTATTTCTGTTGTGTCAGTTGTTATTTCTCCACTGTCATTTCTAATTTTATTTATTTGAGTTCTCTCTCTTTTTTTCTTGGTGAGTCTAATTAAAGGTTCATCAATCTTGTTTACCTTTTCAAAGAACCAGCTCCTGGTTTCATTGATTCTCTGTATTGTTTCCTTAGCCTCTATGTTATTTATTTCCTCTCGTATCTTTATTATTTCCTTCATTGTACTAGTCCTGGGCTTTATTTGCTGTTGTTTTTCTAGTTCTTTTCGAAGTACGGTCAGGTTGCTTATTTGAGCTTTTTCTAGCTGCTCATGGTATGCCTGTAGTGCTATGAACTTCCCTCTCAGTACTGCTTTTGCTGTGTGTCATAAATTTTGAGTTAATGTATGCTCATTTTCATTTGTTTTTAGAAACTTTTTTATTTCTTCTTTGATGTAATTGTTAATCCATTTGTTATTTAATAACATGCTATTTAATTTCCAAGTGTTTGAGTATTTTTCAGTTTTTTTTTTTTGTGGTTAACTTCTAGTTTCATGTCATTGTGATCAGAGAAAATGCTTGATATAATTTTAATCTTCCTAAATTTGTTGAGACCACTTTTGTGTCCTAACATGTGGTCTATCCTAGAGAATGTACCATGAGTGCTTGAAAAGAATGTATATTCTACTGCTTTAGGGTGAAAAGTTCTAAAGATATCTATTAAATTGAGTTGATCTAGTGTATCCTTTAAGTCTGCTTGGTGGTAATTTTCTTTCTTGAGAATCTATCCAGTGATGTTAGTGGGGTATTGAAATCCCCTACTATTATAGTATTGCTGTTAATCTCACCTTTATATCCATCAAAGTCTGCTTTATGTATGTTGGGGCTCCTATGTTTGGTGCGTAGATATTTGTAATGCTTATATCTTCCTGTTGAATTGTTCCCTTTATCATTATGTAGTGTCCTTCTTTATCTCTTACTACAGCCTTTATTTTAAAGTTTATTTTGTCAGATATAATAAGTATTGCTACCCCGGCTTATTTTTCATTTTCATTTCTATGAAGTATTTTTTTCCATCCTTTTACCTTCAGTCTATGTGCATCTTTTGTTTTAAGGTGTGTCTCTTGTAGACAGCATATGTATGGGTCATATTTCTTTATCCACACAGCTACCCTATGTCTTTTGATTGGATCATTTAATCCGTTTACATTTAAGGTTATTATTAATATGTAGTTGTTTATTTCCATTTTATTCTTTAAAGCTGTATTCTTCTTTTGCTATATTCTTTTCCCCCTTTGAACTGTTCACAACAGGCCCCTTAGCATCTCTTGCAGAATTGGTTTGGTTTTAGTGAATTCCTTGAGGTTTTCTTTGTCTGGGAAGCTCTTTATTTCTCCTTCAATTTTAAATGTCAGCCTTGCTGGATAGAGCAGTCTTGGTTGTAGGTTCTTGTTCTGTATTACTTTGAATATATCTTTCCATTCTCTTCTGGCCTCAGGTGTTTCTGTTGAGAAGTCGGATGTCATCCTTATGGGGGCTCCTTTGTCGGTGATAGCCTTTTTTTTCTAGCAGCTTTTAAGATTTTTTCTTTATCCCTTAGCTTTCGTATTTTAACTATGATGTGTCTTGGTGTAGATCTTTTTGGGTTTCTCTTTAATGGAGTTCTCTGTGCTTCTTGCATGTGTGAAACATTTTCCAGTCTTAATTTAGGGAAGTTTTCAGCTATGATTTGATTGAACAAAGTTTCTATCCCTTGTTCCTTCTCCTCTTCTTCAGGAACCCCTGTGATGCGGATGTTATTTCTCTTCATGTTGTCACAGAGCTCCCTAGGAGTTTCCTCAGATTTTTTGAGTCTCTTTTCTCTTTTTTGCTCTGCTTCTGTGCCTTTGTTTATTTTGCCCTCTAACTTGCTGATTTGATCCTCAGCTTCATCTATCCTGCTTTTAATTCCTTCTATTGTGAACTTCAGTTCTGATACTGTATTTGTCATTTCTGTTTGATTCTTTTTTATTTCAATTTCCTTTTTAATACTTGTTATCTCTTTATTTAGGTGTTCGTAATGACTATGCATTGTTGCTCTAAGCTCTTTGAACATCCTAACTGTCATTATATTAAACTCTGCATCTGGTAATTTGGTTATATCTGGTACATTCAGTTCCTTCTCTGGGGATTTCTCTTGATTCATTTGGGTTGCATTTCTCTTCCTGCCCATTTTGTCTGTGTATAAGAAGGGTGTGGCCACAAGTCCGATGGGTGTTGCCTCTGTGTTCTCTAAGTGTGGTCTGTCTGCAGGCCCGTCATCCCCTCTGCCACTTCCTTGGGCAGTTGGGTGTAGGTGTTGCCGGTGTCCGCTGCTGATGCGGTCTCCATCTCACCTCTGCCGGGAGGGTCTGTGTTCTCTGTCAGGCTCTATAAGCTTCAGCCGGTCTTGGTCTTTGCCCCTCTCCCAAGGGTGGGACCACCCACCACACTCGGGCCACAAGCCTGGACACCAAGGGCAAGTGTGAGCACTTTTGCTCACCTGCGGGTCCCTGTCAGCCTGTTCCTCCGGCTGGGAAGGGCTTCTGGTGTATGCTCAGCTGCGATCTGGGCTTCTGCCCAGCCTCCGCCAAACTCTGCTCCTTAGCTAGGCGGCTGGTGCGTCGTTAACTGCTCGCCGGGCTTCCTCCCCACCTCCACGGGAAAAACCAGTTTTTGCTGGGCTTCAAGCCTCTGCGGCCGGGTGAGTCTGTGAGCCCTCTTGCCCCTGCCCAGCGGCGGATCTCTGCCCATTGCAGGCTCCCGCTTTTCCTTCAAAGGTGGGGTCACAGGCCGGCCCACAGCCGCCGGACCACTTTCGTGTATCTCCTTTTTCCCCGCTGGGCTAGATCGAGCTCACACCAGCCGGCTTAGCCTCTGCCTGTGGCAACGGAACCGCGCTTCTGCATCCTGCTGCTTCCTGCCCTCCAGGAAGCCCTCAGCAGTGTGGGTGGAGGCGCTGCAGCTTTGACCCTAACACTCCATACTGTAGTCCTGAAAGCTCCTTCCTTCTAAGCTACTGTGTTCTGATTGCCGCGTGGGAGCCTGTTTGGCTGGTGTCCTGCTTCTTGCTGGTTCCAGGGAAAATATTGTTTCAGATTTGTGGAGTGACTCAGCCCAGGGTTTAGGGTGGCTGTTCCTCAAAGGTTTTCTCCCTGTGCCCTCCAGACCACATTCTCTTCCCGCTGCTCCGGTCCTCTCCTCTCTCTCTGTCTCCTGGAGTCCCGGGGGGAGTGGTTGTGAGAGAGGTTTTCTGTGTGGTCCCTTTAAGAAGAATCCTGGGTCTGAGACAACTGTCTATTTCTCACAAACAGTATCCTAACCTGTTTCCCAGCGAAATACTGTCCATACGCCTCTTCTAGGCTCTGGGGCTGTGGGCTGGGGCTTTGTTCCTGGGACCCAGGTCCCTACCCTTCTGCTAACCTCTCTTCCCATCACAGGAGTCTCTCTGGGCTGCCTTTCGCACCGGGGAGCTGGGCAGGCTTTCTGTGTTTTCGCTTTTCCTACCAGTCTCAATGTGGCTTCTTCAGTGTTCCCCGGTTGAAGAGTTCTCTCAGTCCAGTTCAACGTTGGTTTATCCAGATGATGGTTCTTAAAATCAAGTTATAATCCACTTTGGTTCTGGGAGTTGGAAGTTGGTATGTTCGCTTACTCCATCGCCATCTTGCCCCTGAGAAGAATGTTTACCATTTTTAAGTGAACAATTCAGTAATATTAAATGCATTCATCTTATGCAGCCATCACTAATATCTGTCTTCATAACTTTATTGTGTATAACTGAAACTTTATACCTAGTAAACAATAACTCTGCATTTCTCCCATCCTCCAGCCCCTGGCAACCACCATGATACTATCTGTCCGTATCATTTTGACTACTCTGGGTATCTTATATAAATGGAATCATATAATATTGTTCTTTTTGTGACTGGCTTCTTTCACTTAGTACAATGTCTTCAAAGTTCCTCCAGTTGTAGCATATTGTTGAATCATATTCCATTGTATGTATTGTATATACCACATTTTGTTTATCCATTCATCCATTGATGGACACTTGGGTTACTTCCATGTTTTAGCTATTGTGATAATGCTTTTATGACCATGTGTATACAAATATCTCTTTGAGACTCTGCTTTCAATTATTTTGGATATAAACTCAGAAGTGGAATTGGTGGATTATATGGTAATTTATTGTTAGTTTGTTGAGGAATCACCATACTGTTCCACAGTGGCTGTACCACTTTACATTCACGCCAGGAGTGCACAAGGTTCAAATTTCTCCATTTTCTCACCAACACTTGTTATTTTCCTCCCTCCTTTTCTCCCTCTCTCCCTTCTTCCCACCTGCCTTCCATTCTTTCTTTCCTTCCTTTTATCTTGCCTTTTCTTTCTCTCTTGTTTGGATAGTAGCCATCCTGATGGGGGTGGAGTACTATGCCATTGTAGTTTTATTTTTCATTTCCCTAATAATTGGTCATATTAAACATCTTTTCATGTGTTTTATGGACATTTGTATATTTTCTTTGGAAAAATATTTACGTAAGTCCTTTGTCAACATTTGATTAGTATTAGTTTTTCCTTAAATGTCTGGGAGAATTTATCAGTTTGCTCTTGTTGGGAGATTTTTAATGATTGATTTTGTTTCTTTACTCCTGATAGGTTTATTCAGGTTTTCTATTTCTTTGTGATTCAGTCTTTGTAGGTTTTGTGTTTCAAGAAATTTGTTGGCCCTGGCTCGTGTCTCAGTGGATAGAGTGTTGGCCTACAGTATGGATGTCCTGGGTTTGATTCTTGATCAGGGCACACAGGAGAAGTGACCATCTCCTTCTCCCCTCCCCATCTTCCCCTTCTCTCCCTTTTTTCCTCCCACAGCCAGTGGCTTGACTGGTTCAAGCATGGCCCTAGGCACTGAGGATAGCTCTATTGGAGTGTATCAGCCTCAGGCACTAAAAATAGCTTCGTATTGGAGCATCAGCCCCAGATAGGGTTGCTCTCTGGTTCCTGGTTGGGGCGCATGCAGGAGTCTGCCTCACTATCTCTCCTCCTCTTACTTATAAAAAAATATAAAATTTGTCCATTTCAACTAGTTTATTCAATTTTTTCACATACCACTGTTCATAGTACTCTTATATTCTTTTTTATTTCTATAGGATGGTAGTGATGTTTCCACTTTAATTTCTGATGTTAGTTATTTGAATCTTCTCTTTTTTTCTTAGTCCAATCTACCTAAAGGTTTGTTGATCCTTTCAAAGAACCAACTTTTCGTGACATTGGTTTTTCTCTTCTCTATTTCATTGATTCTGCCTTGACCTTTATTATGTCATTCCTTCCACTAGTTTGGATTTGTTTGTTCTTTTTCTGACTTCTCATGTTATAAATTAGGTTGCTGATTTGCATTTTATTTTTTTATTTAAAAATTAAATTTAATGGGGTGACATTGATCAATAAGAGTACTTTGGTTTAAGATAAACATTTCTATAGAATTTGGACTGTTGATTGCATTGTGTGCCCATCACCCAAAGACAGATCATATTCTGTCACTTTATACTTGTCCCTCTTTTTTTCCCTTTCCCAGTGTCCCTCCCCTGGTAACCACTTCACTTTTATTTATGTCTCAGTTTTATAGCCCAGCTACATGTGAAATCATATAGTTCTTAGCTTTTTCTGATTTACTTATTTCACTCAGTATAATGTTCTCAAAGTGTCTCCATGTTGTAAGAAATGGCAATATATTATCATTTCTAATGGCAATATATTATCATTTCTAATGGCTGAGTAGTATTCCATTGTATATATGTACATCTTCTTTATCCAGTCCTCTATCAAGGGGCACTTTGGTTATTTCCATGTCTTGACCTCCGTGAATAATGCTGCGATGAACATCGGGGTGCATGTGTCTTTGTGTACAAATACTTTTTAGTTCCTTGGGTAGATTTTATTCTTAATTTTTTGAGGAATCACCATACTGTCTTTTATAATGGTTGCATCAGTCCAGTCTACATTACAACCAGCAGTGAATGAGTGTTCGTTTTTCAACATTTGTTTTTACCTGTCTTTTTGATAGCAGCCAATCTAACAAGTGTGAGGTGGTAACTCATTGTAGTTTTGATTTGCATTTCTCAAATAACTAGCAAAGATGAGCATCTTTTCATATATCTTGTTGTTAGTATGTCTTTATGGGAGAAGTGTCTGTTCAGGTTTTCTCCCCATTTTTTAGTTGGATTGTTTGCTTGTTTGTTGCTGAGCTTTGTGAGTTATTTTTCTTTTCTTTTAATCTTAGTGAGAGGAGGGGAGGCAGAGAGAGACTCCCGCATGCGCCCTGACCAGGATCCACCCGGCAAGCCCACTAGGGGTTGATGTTCTGCCCATCTGGGGTTGCTCCATTGCAGCTGGAGCTATTTTTAGCTCCTGAGGCAGAGGCCATGGAGCCATCCTCAGTGCCCGGGGCCAACTCACTCTAATTGAGCTTTGGCTTCAGGAGGGGAAGAGAGAGACAGAGAGAAAAATGGAGAGAGAAAGAAGCGAGAGGTGGAGGGGTGGAGAAGCAGATGAGTGCTTCTCCTGATCAGGAATCAAACCTGGGACTTCAACAGGCTGGGCCGACGCTCTACCACTGAGCCAACCGGCCAGGGCTAAGGCTTTAAATCTCTTTGTTGATATTTCTGTTTTATTCATACATCGTTTTCTTGACTTTCTTCACATGTTCCTTTAATTCTTTGGGCATCTTGAGGACAGTGTTTGTTAAGTCTGTCTAATGTATGTGCCATAAAGTATTTTTCAGGGACAGATTCTGTTGAATTATTTTTTTCTTTGATGTACCATACTTTTCTGTGTCTTTGTATGCCTTGTGATTTGTTGTTGTTATTGAACACTGGGCATTTGAATCTAGTAATGTGGTAACTCTTCCCCAGAGTTTTTGTGTTTTGTTATTTTTGTTTATTTGTCTTAGTTTTGAAGGATGTTTCTGTACAGAGAGGATCAGGATGAGTTATAAACCTAATGTCCTTTTATGTTTTATTCTGAGCCTTTTCTTGGACATGTACAGTCACTTTTTATTTTTCCTCAAACATGCAGTTATTTTTCAATGTCCTAGTCTTTTATGTGAGGCTTCTGAAAGGGGAAAAACAAAAAATGAAGGGCAATTAAAAAGGGGCAGTGGCCCTTCAAATCTCTCTGAAGTCACTTCAGCTGGAGGAGGTGCAACAACTTCTGCCCTCCTCTCTTTCTGCACCTTTGTGATTGGGAGCAGCAATCAGGGGTCAGCACAGATCCTCGATATTTGGAGAACTGGGTTCTTTTTTCCTCTTTTAGCTTGCACAGGCTGTGTGCATGCTGTTCCAAGAAGAGGTGCACAGCCGCCTGTCCTGTGGCTTGTGCTGTGTGGGCAGCTCCTACTGTGCTAAGAGCTGTAATTGACAGAAACGAACCATCTAGTTCAGGGGTGCCCACTCTTTTTCAGCTTGTGAGCTACTTATAAGATGACCAAGTCAAAATGATCTACCTACAATAAAAATGCAAAACATAAATTTACTTCTTCTATATTATCATTATTTAAGTTTCCATTATTACTATTTAATATTGTGTATTCTTCTTTTACCTTTCTCCTTCGCAGCTCTCTTTTCGGAGGAAAGTCAATGTCATAGTTTTTATGAACAGTCTGAAAAAGCCGCTCCACATTTCCCTTCTTTGGAATAGCAATGGCACACAGACAGATGAGGCAAACGCACTTAGAATTTGACATAGTGAAAAAAATCCCCTCCCATTCTGTATGAAAGTGGTAGGTTTTAGGCTTCTTACTCGGACCAGCTACGGCACTCATTTTTATACCCTTTGTTGTATTTAGTTTAAATAAATTGAAGGCTAACTACATAGCAATGTAACTGAACAAGTTAGTGCAGTTTAATGCACATGTGTAGGGTGTCAAAAGTTCAGACGTCAGATTGGCTACCCTGTATGCCAATCAAAAGACAAATGTCTTTTTAATGTCATGCAATCTACCCACACTTCCTTTGCGATAGACCAGTAGATCGCTATAAACATATTGAGCACCCCGATCTAGGCTTTTCCCTGGAAGTTGCAGGCCTTCAACAGACCCCAGAGTTTCAAAACAGTTATATCAGAAAGATTGTCCAGTGCATTTGTTTTCTATGTGGGGAAACAGATTGCTGGAGCTTCTTGCTCCTTCATCTTCCTCAAATCCTCATTGTGTTTCTATATTTTAAAAAAAAATAGTTTGGAATTTATTTTGCTCTGTAGTATAAACAAAGGACCTAAGTCAGGGATGAGCAAACTTTTGCTTAAAGGTCCAGATAGTGACTTTTTTAGGTTTGTGGATCATAAGATCTGTATTGCAACTTCTCAGCTCTGCCATTATAGCATGAAAGCAGCCATAGACAATAAGTAAATAAATGTGGGTGATACTATCCCAATGAAGCTTTACTTATGGTATCAGACAGTAGACTAGATTTTTCAAAAATTGGACTTATTGGGAAGACATTGGTTAATAAAATTGTATAGGTTTCAGGTGTACAGTTCTATAACACATCTTCTGTACATTGATTGCATTGTGTATTCACCACCCCAAGTCTGGTCTCCTTCCATCACCTTTTATTCGTCCTTAGACAATAGACTGGATTTGATGCATAGGCTACATGTAGTTTATCAACCTTTGCACTGAGCTCTTCATTTCTGTCAAAATAGAAGTAGCTTACCTACTTGCAAGCTAACAAATTAGGCTGCCACAGTTTCATGGATGGTTGCAGAGGATAAGGACGGTTTATTACTCATAATAATAGCAGTAGCCAGAATATCATTAGTTTCTCTGGTTCCTGAACCCTTGTTCTAATGAAGCAGTGCTGTGGGGATCAGATAACATCTGTATATATGTTATAGGAGAGGACCTCCACACATAGAGAATATGAATCTTTTATAATTGGGGATAATCCTGCTTGCCCTTTGCCTTTGAGCGACACATCTTTATTATACTAGACAGTAAGCATAGTTATAATGTTGCTGCAGAAGAAGATACTAACTTCCAAGGCTATTCACCATATAAGCCTTTCTGGAAAGAGAGTCTAGAATAAAGGCAGTCAGTGCTTCTTCTTGTAAGACATTCAGTGAGATCCAGTGAGAACTGTATGTCTCCATTCCTCTCCCCGTACCTCTGTTTCCAAATTGATGTGCACAGAGCTGCCTAGTGATGGTGTTTTGCCTTCATTCATTGTGGCTCTGCTGGGCTACAGTTGTATTTTCTCGGCTCTTATTTACCTCCAGGACAAGAATTCATGGATTATTGAATCTGAAGCTATCTATATTTTTCCCTCTAGATTCATAACATGAATTCTAAGCATCTGTTGCTCATCAGTCTTTTCCTTTTCCACCTTAATCATTCACCAATTTTCAGATGTGGGAGTACTTCCTTTGAAAATGTAATGTCTGAGTACTTCTGGTTTGAACAAAATGGCATAAACTCTTTTCTCCCTGTTCCTCCCTGTGACACACAATTCTAAACCATGGAAAACACAAGAGACAACCAAACAAGAACTCTGGAAGACAATAAGAGGAAGACTGACTGGTTTGGGGCCCAGGGTGGGAGGAACAACAGAGCAATATCACCCCACCTAAAGAAGAAGGCAGCTCTGACCGCATGTTTTCTGACCCTTAATCTTGCAACAAATGGCCACCCAAGGAGGCTCATTCTTCCCCAGTATATAATGGGATTCCCTTAGACAAGATCAGGTGAGCCCAGTACCATTGGCAAAGGGGATCGACTGGGAACCCCACAAATAATAAACAGTTGGGCAAGTACTCTCCTCTTCTGCTAGACCTGAATTTCCCCTCTTCTGCCAAAAGACACCAGGGTGACCAAGTAAAAGTGGGATGAGAGAGATGCCTCCCCACTACCCTCTCCCTATAGCAAATGACCTGGTCTCTAAAATGTTCTTTCCTGCTGGGCCTGAGGCTTCCTTCCTCCACTGGGAGATACCATGATGACGGGGTGGCACTGGCAAGAGGGACCCCACCACAAGAAGTAGTTCATCTAGGGAAGCCTTTTTGTCTTGGTGGCCTGAGACTCACCTCTCCCATTCAGAGTAACTAGGGTTTCCAGGAGCCTTTGGCTGGCTAGATTGACTCTGCCACACAAGTCGCCTACTCTGGGAAGCCTCCTGGCCTGAGAATCCCCTCCTCCACTGAGATACCCCCAACCCTCACTAATGGGACATCCTGGAATCCACCCCACCCCCTCAAATGGCACCAGTAGACACCAGTGGGAGCCCAAGCAAAATGACACTGCAAATGTTCTAAAAATTTAAACTGCCATTGAACCACAGCACTTAAAAGTACTCAAGGACCTGCATGCTCAACCTAAACAAAGTATCTGCATGTTAAAATAAAAGAATTAAATAGAGTCTAGAGTCTAATAACATAATAGAAAAATGTCTAGGATGCAATAAAAAATTACCTGTCATAACAAGAACCAAGAAAATTACAACTTGAACAGGAAAACATAATGAACTGACACCAACACTAGATGAATCAGATGGTGAAATAATCTGACAAGGATTTTAAAGCAGCTGTCATAAAAATGCATCAGATATTCATTACCAATTCTTTTGAAATAAATGAAAGAATAAAACTCTTCAAATGAATGGAAGTTATAGAAAGAACCAAGAGGGAATTATAGAGTTGAAAAATATAATAACAGAAATAAAACACTCACTGAATGGGCTCAATAGTAGAGTGCGATGACAGAGGATAGAGTCAGTAACCTTATTAGGTCAGTAGAATGTTATGTAATCAGGATAGGTGAAAAGAATTTATCCAATCTAACAAAAGAGGAAACTCCAAGTAAGATAAAACCAAAGAAATTCACACCAGGACACCTTAAAATTAATTACCTAGAAACTGAAAAAAAAATCTTGAAAGATGCTAGAGATAAACAATGTATTAACATCAATTTGACATCAGATTTCTTATATGAAATCATGGAGGCCTGAGGGAAGTGGCATACATTTTTCAAGTGTTAAAAAGGCTGTCAACCATGAATTCTATGTCTGGCAAAACTATCCTTTAAGAATGAAAATAGATAATATCAAGTAAAAAAAAATCCAAAAGAATTTGTTGCTAGCAGATCTTTTTTTAAAGATTGGCTAAAGGAAATTCTTCAAACCTAATGAAATGATAAAAGAAAGATTCTTGGAGAACCAGGAAGCAAGACTGATGGAAAGAATAGAAATACAGGTACATATAGTAGATGACCATTTTTCTCATCAGTTTTATAAATCATACTTGATGATTGAAACAAAAATAATAAGGCCATGTAATACTCAAGGCATCAATGTTTAATTTAAAAGAGTGAGAGTCAAAAGGATCCACATTTTACTTGAAGTAGTAAAATGTTGACATCAGTGACTGTGGTAAGTCATGTATATCTATTGTAATACCCAGTACAACCACTACAAACACTATACGAAGAGATTGAGTCAGTGAACTATCAAAAACACAATATGAATTAAAACAGAAACCCAAAAATGTTTAACCTGCAGGAAATCAAAAAAAGAATAAAGGTAATGAGAGCCAGAGGAAATGAGAGGGACATTTTATAATAATATGGGATCTATTTACAGTGAATGAATATACACTAAACATCATAGGCTCAACATAAATCAAGCAAAAATAAACATAGTTGAGTGGAGATATTTAAAAAGAAATCCATATTTGTTGTTGGGGACTTTGCAACCTATTCTTAGAAAACTGCTAGAACTACTGAAATCAACAAGGATATAGAAAATCTGAACAACACAACTAATAGTATCTAATTAGCATACGTAGAACATGTTACCCAATAACAGCAGAATACATTTTTTAAAGCAGGATGGAATATTCACCAAAATAGAATATAACCTAGGCGGTAGAACAGACCTCAGCAGATTTACAAGAATTAAAAATCACATAGTGTATTTTCTGATCATAATGGAATTAAACTTGAAGTCAGTAATGGAAACGAAAGAAAACTCTCTAAATCTGTGAAAATTAGCAACACATTCTTAAGTGTCCTGGGTCAAAGAGGAAGTCTCAAAGGAAATTAAAAATACCTAGAATTAAGTGATAATAAAAACAAAATAACCCTGGCTGAATTGCTTGGCTGGTTAGAGCAGTGTTCTGATATGCAAAGGTTGTAGGTTTGAACCCCAGTCAGGGCACATGTAGGAACAGTTTGATGTTTCTGTCTGTCTGTCTGTCTCTAAAATCAATCAATCAATCAATCAATCAATCAATCAATCAAAATAATATATCATGTAGGATGCAGCTCAAGCAGTGCTCAAAGGGAAATTTGCGGCAGTTAATGCTTACATTAGAAATGAGTCTGACCAGGCGGTGGCTCAGTGGATAGAGCGTTGGACTGGGATGCAGAGGACCCAGGTTCGAAACCCCCGAGGGTGCCAGTTTGAGCGCGGACTCATCTGGTTTGAGCAAGGTTCACCAGCTTGGACCCAAGGTCACAGACTTGAGCAAGGGGTCACTTTGTCTGCTGTAGCCCCCCAGTCAAGGCACATATGAGAAAGCAGTCACTGAGAAACCAAGGTGCCGCAACAAAGAGATGCTTATCATCTCTCTCCCTTCCTGTCTGTCTGTTCCTCTCTCTGTCTCTGTCACACACACACACACACACACACAAAAAAAAAAAGAAACGAAGAAAGATCTCAAATCAGAAATCAACGAAAATCTAAAATGTTCATGGATTAGAAGAACCAGTATAATAAAATGTCAATTTTCCTCAGATTGATCATAGGTTTAATGCAGATCCTATTAAAATCCCAGCAAAGTTTTTGTAGCAATAGAAACTTATCCCAAAAGTTGTAAGGAAAGGCACGGACCCTAGAATAGCTTAAATGGTGTTGACAGACAAGAATAAAATAGGAGGAATCATACTCACTTACATTGTAGTTTATTGTCTTACTTCAGTAATCAAGATAGTATGGTTTTGGTGGAGGGATAGATACATAGATCAATAGAACAGAATAGAAATCCCAGAAATAAACCTACAAATATGCTTAACTGATTTTTTATAAAGTTAAAAGCAATTTCTTAGAGGAAGGATACCTTTCCAACAAATGATGCTGTGGCAATTAGATATCCACAGGCAAAAGAAACAAACAACCCAATGACAATAAACGACACCGAAAGTACACACACACACACACACACACACACACACACACACACACACACACACACACGAGTCATCTTAAACTTCATGTGAACCTCTTGTAATAAATTAACTGAAAATGAATAGTGAATCTAAAGTGTCTATGTATAAAATTTTTAGGAAAAATACCTGAGTTATTTAAAGAAAAACATGCCATCCCTCTTCTTACATGACCATTATTTTATCCTTTTTAGCCCTTCATTGAGAGCCTTTCAACAAACTCCTTTTTCTGTTTAGCTAGAGTCAGCTTCCTTTGCTTGCAAAACAGTCTTGATGGGTTCAATCTCACTATCCTAGTGGTATTGCTATTCTGCCTACTTCCTTGCGGTTGAGTAGGGGCTTTGTCTTCTTCCTCATGTGCACAGCATGGGTTTATTAATTTAGAAAATAATGAAAATATGCACATCTTCAACTCTGTTTCTCCATTGGCATGATAGTGGAAATTACTCTGTGTTTGGCATTTGGTGGACTTTTAGTTGTTAACTATTTATAAGATCTGAATGTTCTCTTTGCCTTCTTTTTCCCCTCCCTCCCTTCTTTCCTTCCTTCCTTCTTATTAAAGATTTTATTTATTGATTTTACACAGAGGGGAGAGAGGGATGGGGAGCGAGAAGTATCAACTCCTAGTTGCCTTACTTTAGTTGTTCATTACTTGATTGTTTATCGTATGTGTCTTGACTAGGCAAGCCCAGAGTTTTGAACCTATGACCTCAACATTCCAGGTCAACGCTCTATCCACTGCACCACCACAGGCGAGGCATTTTAGTCTTCTTGAATATTTCATTGGACATTTTGAAGAGTTTGTAAATACCACTATCTGGAACAATATATTTCTGCCTTTACTCATTTTTTTCCCTTAATGCCAGTACATTGAACAACAGGTGACTAGGTTCCCTGACCCTGACTGTTGGAAACCTGTGTATAACTTTTGACTCTCCTAAAATTTAACAACACAAGTAGTCAATTAACACATATTTTGTATGTTATATGTATTATATACTATACTCCTACAATAAAGTAAGCTAGAAAAAAGAAAATGTTATTAAGAAAATCACAAGGAGAAAAAACACATGCACAGTGTTTATTTTAAAAATATCCTCATCTAAGTGGACCTGTGCATTTCAAGCCTCTTTGATCAAAGATCAACTGTATTAAGTGAGATGGATAGGGAACTCCTTTTATCAGGACAAAAAAAATAAAAGACTTCCTAATCAACTGACATAGTAATCAAGCCGGTAGATTTTATGTATATTTTCTTTCATTGTGGACAGTATTATAATATTAGTACACTGATATCTCTGTTGTTGCTGTTTTTAATTCATCGTATTTCAATTATTTAGGCTTACAATCTCATTTATCTTGGATGACTTTTTCTGTTTCGCCCCTCTAATTGGGAATGTCAGAGGCTGTACCACCTTAGTACCCTTCCCTTCTCCCACTGACCTATGAGCTAAGTCATCATGACTCCTCTTGCATAACCTCCTCACAGCTTTCCCCGTTATTGAAATCAAGCCAATCTTACACACAGCTTCTGGACAAATCTTTTGATACCTTAAAAAGCTTGATATTATCTTGTGACTCCAACCCTAATTAAGCTGCAGTATTTATTCAAGTTTTTTATTCTTACTGTTGTGTTTTACTAGTCATATATTAAATAGTGTTTTTTGTTGTTGTCGGTTTTTGTTTTTTAAATAATCTGCTGCATATACAATATATATGGGGCGTCTCCTCAACATTCCCAATAGTTTGAATTCTACTGTTCAGCTCCAGGATGCACTTTCTTACCCACCTTCCCTTATTAGCAGAGATACCCTTTCATGATTGGCTACCTGTGTTTTCTAGAGACTGTCTTATCTATCCCTTGGCATTATGTATTATTGAACTGATATTATTTGAGACAGCTGGATAGATTTGAAAATGAAAGTATCAGTGGTACTCCCTATAGAGCTTCAACATTATTGAATCTTAGGTTTATTTCATTGAGTTTTAGAAACTGCAAATCATTACCAAGATACTGTAATTCTGTAGTGTTAATTTCCTGTATCGTGCAGATACCAGTAGGGGTATTTATGGTTATAAAACACATGATTACTTCTTAAAAATGATGCCTTGGTGCTTTGTTGCTTTGCTCTGAGAATTCTATTTAAATTATCATTTGTTTTTTTTTTTACTCACAGTCAATGCTCCGAGGGAGAGGAGGTTGCTATAAACATACATTCTATGGTATCGAAAGCCATCGTTGCATGGAAACCACCCCAAGCTTAGCATGCGCAAATAAATGTGTCTTTTGTTGGCGGTAAGTAAAAATGAATGACCACGGTGACCACATATGTCATGATCTGTAATCAGTTTCTGCCCAACATTGTTGCCAAATGTACTTAAAGCTGTGATGTTTCTATAATTAATCCCCCTTTCCATTCCTAATAGTATATATGTATGTGTTTGGTTGTAATTCTTGACCAGTTTTATCAGGGGCTTGTCAAGTTTTAGTCTTTTTAAATAACTTGATTTTAGCTTTGTGAATCATCTTCATTATATTTTTATTTTCTTGTTCACTAATCTATTACTATTGTTTTTGCTTTTCTGTTTTTATTCTAACCTAAATTGGATCATTAACTCATTAATATTGAATATTCTATAAATCTTTACTTGTAAATTTTCCTCTAAGTATTACTTTAGCTACTTTCCACAGATTTTGATTAGTTTATTATTCAATTGTAAATACTTCCTACTTCCCATTATGACTTCTTGGTAACTCATGGGTCAAAGCAATATTTATTCGAAATAATTACACATAAGTTAGATTTTGGGGGTTGTATATTTGTTATTAACTTTCACCCAAAATGCATTATTGTTATATGGTTTGTACATGATTTCTAATACAAATTATTTAATGTTTATTGAAGAGTGCTGTCTGCCTAGTATATGGTCAGGTTTCAAAAATCTATTATATTCATGAAGAGAGTATATTTTTTTAATTGTCACATACTGAAACAGCAATAAAACCTATTAGTAGTCCTTATTTAGTAGTCTTCTTTATCCATAGTAATGTTTGTTGCCTTCAAGTGTATGTTTTATGTTAGTAATATAACTATCTAATTTCATTTTTGTTACTAACAATTGCTAGGTCTTTCTTTTTTCTTCTTTTATGTAACCTCAACCTATATGTCTTGATATTTTAGGTGTTTCTTATATGCAAGTGTTTGGTTGGATCAATTTTTAAAAATCAGCTTTGATGAAGTTTTATTTATATACAGTGAAGCAAACTCGTTTAAAATACACATCAATAAGTTTTGGTAAATGTGTATACCTGTGTGACCACAAACAAGATATAGAGCAATTTTATTACCCTTGAAGGTTCCCTTGGGCTCCACTCCCAATCCTTTTCTGATTTGCTTTTTGATTTTAAATATATATATATATATATATATATATATTTTATATAGTGCTTTTCTCTAGACTTTATAAAAATGGATTATTTACTATATATTTTATGTATTTTTTTTTATAGGGACAGAGAGTCAGAGAGAGGGATAGATAGGAACAGACAGACAGGAACGGAGAGAGATGAGAAGCATCAATCATCAGTTTTTCGTTGCGACACCTTAGTTGTTCATTGGCTGCTCTCTCACATGTGCCTTGACCGTGGGCCTTCAGCTGACCGAGTAACCCCTTGCTCGAGCCAGCGACCCTGGGTCCAAGCTGGTGAGCTTTTTTTTGCTCAAGCCAGATGAGCCCGTGCCCTAGCTGGTGACCTCGGGGTCTCGAACCTGGGTCTTCCACATCCCAGTTCAACGCTCTATCCACTGCGCCACTGCCCAGTCAGGCTGTATTTTTTTTCTCAGTAAAATGTTTTCTTTTTAATTGATTTTTAGAGAGAGGGACAGGAAGCAGGGAGAGAGAGTGAGAAGCATCAATTCGTAGTTGCTTCACTTTAGTTGTTTATTGATTACTTATATGTGCCTTGATGAGGGGGGAGGCTTAAGCTGAGCCAGTGACTCCTTGCTCAAGCCTGTGTCCTTGGGCTCAAGCCAGTGATCTAGGGCTTCAAGCCAGTGACCTTGGGATCATGTTGATCCTGCTCTCAAGCCTGCAACCCCGCGCTCAAGCCAGTGACCTCAGGGTCTTAAACAGGGGACCTCAGTGTCCCAGGTTGACACTCTATCCACTGTATCACTACTAGTCAGACTATCATTAAAATGTTTTTGAGATTCATCCATGTTGTTAGGTATATCAGTATTTTGTTCCTTTCTGTGGTATGGTTATTTATCCATGCACCTCTCTTTGAATATTTCAGTTGCTTCCAGGTTTTGACTGGAGTATGGATAAAGCTGCTGTGGACATTAGTGTATAAGTCTTTTGTAGGCAAATGCTTTTATTTCTCTTGGATTGAAACCTATGTATAGAATTACTGGATTTTTAAAAATCCATTTGAGCAATCTGTGTTTGAACTAGTATGTTTAGTTGGTCTTACAGTTACTGTTGAATATTGATAAATTATCGATAAACATTTATTTTTATGCTCTTATTTGTGCCATCTGTTTATTTGGTTTTCCATGTTTTTGTCTTTATCTTTTTTTCCTATCTAACACTACTACAGAATTATGCAAGGGTATTTATTAGTTTAGGTGTTTTGTTGCAGTAGGCTTTTCAGGTTATCCTACAGGAAACAGAAGCTTCCCTGACTATTGTCTTTAAGCTGGCTTTAGTTCAGCATATGTAGAATTAAATCTTTTAAGTAAAAGTAAGTTGAGAATATTTTCTCCCCCTTTAAAAAAGTTTTTTTTAATTTAGACAATTAAATTTAACCCGGTGACATTGGTCAACCAGAGCACATAGATTTAGAGAAAACATCTCTACATCATTTGGACAGTCAGTTGTGCCATATACTCATCACCCAAAGTCAAATCATCCTCTGTCACCCTATATTTTGTTTCTCTTTAAGCCCCTCCCCCTCTTCCCTCCCTCTTTTCCTTTTCCCTCCCCCTGGTAACCACTGCACTTATATCTATATCCATGGGTCTCAGTTTTGTGTCCCACCTATGTATGGAATCATACAGTTCCTAGCTTTTTCTAATTTACTTATTTCACTCAATATAAAGTTATCAAGGTCCATCCATGTTGTTGTAAATGATACTATGTCATCATTTCTTATGGCTGAGTATTCCATTGTATGTATGTACCACATCTTCTTTATCCAATCCTCTGTTGAAGGGCATTTCGGCGGTTTCCATGTCTTGGCCACTGTGAACAATGCTGCAGTGAACATGGGGGTACATGTGTCTTTACGTACCCATGTTTTTGAGTTTTGGGGTAGATACCTAGTAGAGGGATTGCTGGGTCATGTGGTAGTTCTATTCTTAATTTTTTGAGGAAGCACCATACTTTCTTCCATAGTGGTTGTACTAATTTAAATTCAGTTGAGAATATTTAAGTGAAAGAAATTACAGAACTCTTTTTTGTATGTGCTTGATACTAATTCATTTTTCTTTTTACTGACTACTCAGTTTTCTACAGGCTCACTTATCTTCATTACCATCTGTTTAGCTGTGATCAGTAATGACTTACTTACCATGAAATCTAACAGAAGTGACTTAATTTTCATCCTAATTGAACTCTAGCAAACATGGTAGAAAATAGAGATTTCTCCTATTGGAATCAGATACACCAGTCTCTTTTAGTTTTTTTCTCAAACCCTTTCAGTTTCTTTTAATTTTTTCCTGTTAGCTTTTCTTTTGTTCATTGCCTGTGAATTCTCTCTGATTCTGTCCTTGACTTTCTTTTATTGCTTTACATCATGATGGCAGGAGTAGCAAACTATCTCCACGGCTTCATTGAGTACCTGTAACCTGACACCTTTAGACTCTTTCTATCTAGTCCAGGTCTCCCATCTGAGTTTCTATCCTTTGTTTGCAGTTGCCCATTGGATATATTCTCTCAGATGATCCATCCACAGGTACTTCAGGCTCAGTTGTCCATAGTGGAATTTATTACGCTCTCTTTTAACCTCTTCTGCCCATTTTGGTAATGGCTATCCACTGGCTTAGGTTGCAAATCTCTTTTCTCTAACTTACTATATTCCTCTGTATACCTATTTTTTTTTTTTTTTTTTTTTTTTTTTTTTTTTACAGGGACAGAGAGAGAGAGTCAGAGAGAGGGATAGATAGGACAGACAACAGACAGGAACAGAGAGAGATGAGAAGCATCAATAATTAGTTTTTCGTTGCCTTTATGACACCATAGTTGTTCATTGATTGCTTTCTCACATGTGCCTTGACCGCGGGCCTTCAGCAGACCGAGCCACCCCTTGCTGGAGCCAGTGACCTTGGGTCCAAGCTGGTGAGCTTTTGCTCAAGCCAGATGGGCCCGCGCTCAAGCTTGCGAGCTCGGGGTCTCGAACCTGGGTCTTCTGTATCCCAGTCCGACTCTCTATCCACTGCGCCACCACCTGGTTAGGCTGTATACCTATTCTATTGATTGTGTTTTAGATACGTATTATTTCACCCTTTAACAACTGGAATGAGTTAGTACTTTCCAGTCTGTCATTTCTTAATTTATCTTTTGTATTGCTGCAAAGTTTATAATTCTTTTTAGAATTTAAAAAAATTTCATTGATTGTGAAAGTAATTGTAGAAAATTTCAGAAAATACCAAAAAGTTTAAAGAAAAACATCTATATATAATTCTAGCTTCTAGATAATTCATTTTTAATTCTTTGAAGTATTTGCTTTATGAGACCTTTGAGTCTTTAATTTTTGTTTAACCTGGTTGAAATAATTCTCTACTTTGTTTTATATCCTGTTTTTATTTTTTTAAGATTCTTGTTCTATAATTAAAATCTTTCAGATCCAAGCTTTTTATTTTGAAATAATTTTAGATTTACAGAAGAGTTACAAAAATAGTAGCATTCCTGCATATTCTTTACCCAGTTCTCCCTAGTGTTAAGACCTTCTATAACCATGGGCCAATCATCAAGACCAAGAAATTAACACTGATTCAGTACTGTTAATTAAACTGGAAACTATTTGAATTTCCTTGATTTTCCCAGTAATGTCCTTTGCTTTCAAGATCCAATTCAGAATCCCACATCACATTTAGTTTTCATGTGTCTGTAGTTTTCTCCAGGGCACTGCAGCTCTTCAGTCCTTCCTTATCTTTCATGAAGAGTGCTACTAATCAGGTATTGTGTAGAATGTCCTTCACTTTGGTTTTGTTGAATGTTTTCTAATAGTTAGAGTGAAATTATGGAATTTGGAAAGAATAGCCTAGAAGTAGGTGACTTGGTCAGCATGTTGTATTAGGGGCATCAGTGTGTGTTATTACTGGTGACGGCAATCTCCATCTTTTCAGTAAGTTAGTGCATGCCAGGTTTTCAAGTATAAAGTTACACCTTAAAATTTATCTTTCTTTGGGGCTCTGGCTGGTTAGCTCAGTTGGTTAAAGAGTCATCCCAAAACTCCAAGGTTGTGGGTTTGATACCAGGTCAGGGCACATATGGGAAATGACCAATGAATGCACAATTAAGTGTGATTAAAAAATATTTATGGGGGAGATACTTTGAGGCTATGCAAATGAGCTGTTTTTCTTAAACTTTTACTCAGTAAGTTCTTTATTCATTGGCGCAGGATCTTGCCTGCATCAGTTACAACTGGGATATTTTATTCCCTCCCCCCCTTTTTTTACAATTAATAATTGGAATTCTTTTGTAAGAAAGAGTCACTTCTCCCTTATTTATTTATTTATAATTTGTTTAGATTAGTTTCAACTCAAGGATACTTATTCCTTTTGATATAATTAAATAATATTATTATTAATTTTATTTGTATTTTTCCAGCTTTGGCCATTATGAGCTCTTTTGGATTGGCTCCTATATTTTTTCCTTTTTAAAAAATTTCTATATATTTTTTTAAATGTTGCTAACCAAGGTCAGGCTATTTTTTTTAATGTTTACTTTATTGATTTTAGAGAGGGGAAGGGAGAGAGAGAGACAGGAACATCAATCTGTTCCTGTATATGCTCTGGCTGGGGATCGAACCGCCAACCTCTGTGCTTTGGGAGGGTGCTCTAACCAACTGCGCATCCTCCTGATGCTCAGTTGCCCTTGCCTTGCTGGCCGGGGCAAAATTTCTGTATTTTCTGACTTGAGAAGAGACTCTAGGCTCATTATGTGTTTTTTTCTGCCCAGCCCTGGAATCAACTATTTCTCTAAGAATCATAGTTTCTTTTATTGAAGAATGGTATTTAGAGTTCAAAATTTGGATGCTTGCTGAGCTCATTTCTATTGGAGTGTTAGCGCTTCTAGATCCTTTCAGCAAATAGAAGTAGGAAATATATATGTATATGCCTCTATCTATGTCTATTACAATAGAAAACTCCAAAACCATGAGTTTTCACTGAACCTTCAACTCCATTTAGCACTATCGAGCTCATTCTAACATTCTTTCTCTTTTTTATTTATTTGTAAATGTTTTTTTCTGACAATGAAAAACCTGGCTTGGCTCTTCTTACTATAACGTACTAATTTCAACCCTAGTATATGCATATAAAGTACTTTTGGAATTGCCAACTGACATCTTTGTGAGAAATATATTTATATTTTCTTTTCTTTTTTAACAGAGACAGAGAGAGAGAGTCAGAGAGAGGGATAGATAGGCACAGACAGACAGGAACGGAGAGAGATGAGAAGCATCAATCATCAGTTTTTTGTTGCGACACCTTAGTTGTTCATTGATTGTTTTCTCATATGTGCCTTGACCGTGGGCCTTCAGCAGACTGAGTAACCCCTTGCTCGAGGCAGAGACCTTGGGTCCAAGCTGGTGAGCTTTAGCTCAAACCAGATGAGCCCGCGCTCAAGCTGGCGATCTCGGAGTTTCGAACCCTGGTCCTCTGCATCCCAGTCCAACGCTCTATCCACTGCGCCACCACCTGGTCAGACAGATTTATCTTTTCTTACGATATCTTTGTCTAGCTTAGATTTAAGGGTAGTGCCGATTTCATAGAGTAAGTTAGGAATTGTTCTTTCCTTTTTTATTTTTTAGAAGAATTTGAAAAGGATTGGTGTTAATTCTTTTGATGATTAGTGAATTTCATGAGTGAAGTCTGTTTCTGGGTTTTTCTTGATTGATTCAGTTACTTTGTTAGAGGTTTGTTCAGATTTCTTGTTAGTATGTGAGTCAGTTTTAGCAGTTTATGTTTTTTCAGAAATTTATCCATTTGATTTAGTTTATCTAATTTGTTGGCATACAGTTGTTCATAGAATTCTCATAGCGCTCTATTTCTGTAAGGTTTGTAGTAATATACCCAATTTCATTTCTCATTTTATTAATTTTAGTCCCCCCTCCCCCCTCCGCTTAATCTAGGTCAGTGGTTCTTAACCTGGGTTCTATCGAACCCTAGGGGTTCGATGAGTCGGTCTCAGGTGTTCGGAGAAGCCTCTGCTGTGGAGGCCAGAATAAAGTAATATCGTAATTTGTTGTGAGTTCATGCACTTTGTTGGTTTTGTTCTTTGAGCAAGGTGATGTTCATGCATGGCTCATTTTGTGCACCAGTAAGAAAACATACACCTATGTCTTGAATTTGGGAAAAAAATCATATTTTATTTATCACTAAAGAAGGGTTCGGTGAATGTGCATATGAAACTGGTGGGTTCGTTACCTCAAAAAAGGTTAAGAACCACTGATCTAGGTAAAGATGATTTGTCTATTGATTTTTGCAAGAACTATCTTTTAGTCTCATTGATTTTCCTCTAATGTTTTTCTTTCTCAATTTCATTTATTTTTATCCTTTATTATAACCTTCCCTTTGCTTCCTTGAGCTTTTATTTTTCTAGTTTCTTTTATGGTGTATAATTAAGTTATTGATTTGAGTTTTTGTTTTTAATGTAGGTGTTTGTAGCTGTAAATTTCTCTCTGAGAGCTAGCTGCTTTAGCTATATTTGATAACTTTTTTTTTTCCAGGGACAGAGAGAGAGTCAGAGAGAGGGATAGATTGGGACAGACAGACAGGAATAGAAATGTGAGAAGCATCAGTCATTAGTTTTTTGTTGCCGTTGCGACACCTTAGTTGTTCATTGATTGCTTTCTCACATGTGCCTTGACCGTGGGCCTTCAGCAGACTGAGCACCCCCTTGCTGGAGCCAGCGACCTTGGGTCCAAGCTGACGAGCTTTTTGCTCAAGCCAGATGGGCCCGCTCTCAAGCTGGTGAGCATGGCCTCTCGAACCTGGGTCTTCCACATCTCAGTCCGACGCTTTATCCACTGCGCCACCGCCTGGTCAGGCTTGATAACTTTTGATATGCTGTGCTTTTGTTTTCATTTATCTCTATGTATTTTATTATTTTCCTTTGTGATTTCTTCTTTGGTCCATTGATTTTTAAAGGTGTGCTATTTAATTTATACATGTTTGATAATTTTCCAGTTTTCTTTCTCATCTTCATTTCTACTTTTATTCCATTGTGGTTAATGAAAATACTTTATATGATATTTAAAAATTTATTGAGACTTGTTTTATGACCTAACATATGGTCTGTCCTGGGAACTAATCCATATACACTTAAAAAAAATCTTCTGCTTTTTTTTAAATGTATTCTATATATTTTGTAGGTATTATTGGTTTATAGTATTGTTCAAATGCTCCATTTTCTTATCTATCTTCTGCTTAGTTGTTCTAGACATTATTTAAGATGTAGTTTTGAATTCTATAATTATTTATATAGAACTATATTTTTCTCTTCAGGTTTTTAATTTTTGTTTCATTTATTTTGGTGCTCTTTTGTTAGGTATGTATATGCTTATAATTGTTACATCTTTTGATGGACTGACCTATTTATCAATATGTAATGTCCTTATTGGTCTCTTGTAACAATTTAAAATTTTTTTTATTCAGTGAGAGGATGGGAGGCAGAGAGACAGATTCCTGCATGCGCCCGGACCGGGATCCACCCAGCAAGCCCACTAGGGGGTGATGCTTTGTTGCTCAGTAACTGAGCTCTTCTTTAGTGCTTGAGGCAGAGGCCATGGAGCCATTCTCAGTGCCCAAGGCCAGCTTGTCCAATTGAGCCATGGCTGCAGGATGGGGGCGGGGGGTGGGTGGGAGAAAGAGAAAGAGAGAGAGAAAGAGAAACAAGAGGGGGAGGGGGAAGGGTGGAGAAGCAAATGAGTGCTTCTCCTGTGTGCCCTGACTGGGAATCAAACCCAGGACTTCCACACATCAGACTGATGTTCTACCACTGAGCCAACCTACCAGGGCCTCTTGTAACAATTTCTGACTTAAACTTTATTTTGTGTGATAGTGTTGCTATGTTGGCTTTCTTTTGGTTACTATATGTACCAAGGATTATTTTCTTCCTTTCTACCTTCAGTCTGTTTGTGTCTTTGGATCTAAAGTGAATCTCTTGTAGACAGAATATTGTTGGGTCTTTTATTTTATTTTTTAATTATTTTTATGTATTTATTCATTTTAGAGGAAAGGGAGAGAGAGAGAGAGAGAGAAGGGGGGGAGGAGCAGGAAGCTTCAACTCCCATATGTGCCTTGAACGGGCAAGCCCAGGGTTTTGAACCGGCGACCTCAGCATTCCAGGTCAACGCTTTATCCACTGCGCCACCACAGGTCAGGCCTGGTCTTTTATTTTTTAAATCTGTCAATCTGTGACTTTTCTCTGGAGAATTTAATTCATTTCATTTTACCATTTGTTTTTTATATGTTTTATATCTTTTTTGTTGCTTTATTACTGCTCTCTTTTGTGTTTGATTTTTTTGTTGTGTACCATTTATTCCATTCTGTTGCTTTTCTGTACAGTTTTTATTTTCTTGGTTATTACTTTGGGAATTACAGCTAACTTATTAAACTTATAACAATCTACAGTCAGCTCTCTTTATCTGTGGTAGTTATGTTCTGTAAAAATATATGAATGCTATATTATGAAATAATGAACCTTTAAGGGAGATAAAGGATTAAGTTCCTGTAATTCTCTTGTCACGCATTTTCATCATCTTATTAATACATAATCTTGTTTCATGTGTGATTCTGTTTAGAGACACCATATTTAATGTGTTGTTGATTCATTAATATCGAACTTATGGCCAATAGCATTATATCTTATGCCAGAATGAAGCTTATTTAATACACATATTATCCCCATAAAGGCACATCACAACTTTCTTGCACTTTGTCACTGTGCTTGGGAGCTACTTGAAACAACAAAAGTACAGAAATGCAAAAACTGGAACATTATATTGACTGCCTAAAGAAAATTTGCTTATATTGTGAGAATTTAAATAAGAAGGCTGAAGGAAGTACTGCCTTATTTGACTTTATCTGGGTATATGTGTACCAGGTGACTCAAAAATTTTGCTTTTCTCTGCAAGGCCATGGCTGATCGATTACAATATGCCTCAAATATTGATTTTGGTGTTAGAAAGAAATTTTAGCATGTAGATAACTTAGCAAATATGGAATCAGAAGATAATGAGGATTGGCTCTGTGTTGAATTAATAGCAACTTTGGTTCAATAGAATTAAAACTGCTCATTCAAAACTCCATTTCCCTTTATGTTGTTGTCACAAATTACAACGTTATATATTGTGTGCCCAATAACATAGGTTTATGATTGCTGTTTTGTTCCTTTGAATTATATAGTAATAAAAAAGAGGAGTTAGAATCCAAAATGCAATAATGCTGAATTTTATATATGACCTATATAGTTACCTTTATGTAGTTTTTAACTTTTTTGTATGGTTTGAGTCTGTCTAGTGTTATTTCATTTTTGCCTTTAGCATTTCCTATAGCCAGGTCTACTAGTGATGAACTCCCTCAGCTTCTGTTTATCTGGGATGTCTTAATATTGTCTTCAGTTTTGAAGAATAGTTTTTATGAATATAAAATTCTTGTGGACATATTTTTCCTTTTAGCATTTTAAGTATCTCATCAGGCTGACAGCTGTCGAGGGTGGATGAGTGAGGGAGGTGAAGGGATAGAGCAAAAAAAAAAAAGACAAAAAAACCTCATGTACATGGTCAATATTATGGTCACTGCTAGGGTGAGGGGGAGATGGAGGAAGGGTGTAGGGGGGATAAATGGTGATGGACGAAGACTTGACTTGGGAGGGGTGAACACACAGTACTGTGTACAGAAATGTGTTGTAGAATTGGGCACCTGAAACCTGTATAATTATGTTAACCAGTGGCACCCCAATAAAATTCAATTATAAGAAATAGATGTTATCCTGCTTCCTCCTGACCTCCATTGTTTCTGCTGAGAAATTGTTCATTTTATTAAGGATTACTTTGATGTGATGTGTGTCTTCTCTTGCTTCTTTCAATATTCTTTCTTTGTCTTTCAACAACAGTTTGATTATAATGTGTCTTGGTGTGGATATCTTTGAATTTATCCTACTTGGAGTTTATTGAGGTTTTTGGATGTCTAAATTTATGTCTTTTATCAAATTTTGAAAGTTTTCCAATCATTGTTTCTTCAAATAATTTTTCTGTCCATTTTTTTGTTTCCTCACCTTCTGGGACCTCCATTATACATATGTTGGTATTCTTGGTGGTGTCCCATATATCTCTAAGGTTCTGTTCACTTTCCTGCACACTTTTCTACTCAGCCAGGATGATTGATAGATCTTCAGGTTTATTGAATCTTTTTTCTCAAAGTTTGCTCAAATCTGATATTGAAGCCCTCTACTGAAATTTTCATTTCAGTTATTAATACTTTTTTATTCTGTTTTTTTTTTTCTGGTTTCTTTTATCATTTGTATCTCTTAATTGATATTCTGTATTTGTTGAGATATTGTTCTTCTGGTTTCCTTCAGCTCTTTCTTTAATCATGGTTTCCTTTATCTCTTTGAGCATGTTTAGGGCAATTGTTTTTGTTTGTTTGTTTGTTTGTTTTTTACAGAGACAGAGGGATAGTCAGAGAGAGGGATAGATTGGGAAAGACAGACGGAAATGAAGAGAGATGAGAAGCATCAATCATCAGTTTTTCATTGCGACACCTTAGTTGTTCATTAACTGCTTTCTAATATGTTTCTTGACCATGGGCCTTCAGCAGACTGAGTAACCCCTTGCTCGAGCCAGTAACCTTGGGTCCAAGCGGGTGAACCTTGCTCAAACCAGACTCGCTCAAGCTGGCGAGCTCGGGGTCTCGAACCTGTTTCCTCCACATCCCAGTCCAATGCTCTATCCATTGTGCCACCGCCTGGTCAGGCGGCAATTGATTTAAAGTCTTTTCCTAGTAAGTTTGATGGTTGAGTTTCCTCAGAGAGAGTTTTTGTTAATCTCTCCTAGAAATGGGCCATACCTGTCTTATTTCTTTGTATACTTTGTAATATTTTATTGAAAACTTCACATTTTGAATATTAGGTGTTACCTCTGGAAATAAGATTTTTCCCAGTTTTCAGGGTTTGTTTATGTTGATTGCTTTGGATTTTGGTTGTTTGCTTAGTGAGTTTTCCAAATGATTTTTGTACAGACTCTATTCTTTGTTGTGTATTGTCTGTGAAATCTGTTTCTTAGTAGTTAGCAAATGTGTTAATGGACATTTCCTTGATCACATGAACCCAGAGAATAAAAGAGTCTTTGTACTCTGTGTTGGAGGGATTCCTTCAAAGTTTAGCCAGGCTGTTTACAACTCTGCCTTAGCTTTTGCTTCCTGTGTATGCTGAACCTAAAAATCAGTTGTAGGTGAAAGTTTAGGGTCTTCACAGATCTTTTTAAATTGTGTATTCTGTCCTGAGCATGTTTAAAGCTTTCTAAATTCCCCCGTAAGTGTGAGCATTTTTCAGTGCTCTGATTCACCAAATAATCTGTCTCCCCACTTTTACTCCCAGGAATTTATTCAGAATGTTGTTTTCCTCAGCTGTAATCTTGTAATCTTACGATGCAGTCATCAGGTTGTTATTTTTCTATTGATATCTAAGTTAGGTTCTTGTTTTAAACTTTATTAAGTTATTTTTTAACACAACTAGGATGAGTAGCATAATGAACTTCTGTGTACATTTAATATATGGCCAGTCATGTTTCATTCACCTGCCCTAGTGCTTACTATTTTGAGGCAAATCCCAGCCATGGTAGTGTTTTATCCTGTACATACTTCAGTTGACAGATAATATATTTTAAAAAACAATGTATTTTAAAAAAGAATATAATTATAATACCATTATCCCACATTAATTTCTTTGCATATATTCCCTTTTCTAATTATCCAGGGATATAGCGAAAATGCTGAAAATATTTCTATGGACATCCTGCTAAATTAGCTAGGGCAAAATTGCTATTTTTCACCCCATAGGGAAATGGTACGTTTTACGAAGTCTGGAGACATTTTGGATCCTTAAAACTGAAGGAGATGCTACTGTCTTGTGGATAGAGGTCAGGGATGCTCTCAGACATCCTATAATACACGGGACAACTTTCCATAACAAAGAACTTTCCCATCCCAAGTGACAGTTGTGCTGTGTTTGAGAACTATGTATGGTAGTCCAAAGGTACTTTTTTAGGAAGGAAGGTTGCTGGAACATGGCGCACTGAAATTAAATGACACCTCAAGTCTTCTATTTAGTGATAGGGTCTGTGCTTAGAGACTTTTAAAAATATTACAAGGTGAGCACTTGCAAACAAAAGACATATGATTTTGTGGACTGAAATATTTGAGTCACATAAAGCTTAGCTTTAGGAGGAATATCAAGTGCATTGTGTCTTAGTTCTCAGTATTTCACATTTTATGATCTCATAATCTCTTACAATTAAAAAAAATCAAATTGCAGGCTCTCTGTGAAGCATGCCCACACCTTTCTTCCCTCTTGGGCGTGCATTTTTACTTTTCTCTTCTAAACTCTGAGGGTCCCCACAAGAGTTGCAACCAGGGGCAGTGGGCAGCAGCAGCTCATCCCAGGCTAACCCCCTGAGCCTGTCTCCAATGCCCCCTTTTCTCTGACTTTTCAGTGAGCTGACAGTAGCTCTGCATGACCACTTTTTTCCTATCACATTTCTAGAGAGCCAAAGCAGCCCCACCTAGGCTCTCTTCTCTGGCTGTTTCAACTCTAACCCCTTTCTTTGTTTCACTGTCCCCAGCTTCAATAAATGTATTCTCAAAGTCACCTGGACTTGTGTTGTGAAATCTTTTCTGCATAGAGTCAAGAAGCCACACACTACCGGCTGGCCCGAGGCAGACCTGCTCTAGCCTGATACCTTTCTAGTGATGACATGAAATCAGGAACTTCTGACTCCAAGTGTGCAGTTCTTTTACCTACACCAACTAGATGAACTAATACAAAGCTCAAGACTTAAATTGTGATTCTTGAATGTCAGAATGTTAACTGTCATCTATGTTGTTACACATTTTTCCCCCATATGATCTTTCCTGGTTTCATACTAACAAGTTCTACCCCTACTCTAAGATGATAAAATAGTCACCTATAAAAAATAACAAATTAAAAAATTAATTTTTACATCTCTTTCTAAGATTGTGGGCATAAGTAGTTGTTTTATTAAAGGTCAAGATTCAAAGCAAATACCAGGAGTTAGTGGGAATTACCCCTTACCCGTATTACCTGTGTAGAGCCAATAATGCAGTCCTTTAGTTTCTCAGGCAATAAATGTACCTGTATTTTTTTAAAAGGAAACAATATGCTTAACAAATTTATTAGTGAGATTTAGAAAGATAAAAGCAAATGCAGATATTATATGTTATTTACATGGCTTCTGGCAAAGAAATGCTAATATACTAACTTTTAAAATTAGAATTCATCCTCTGTTTCAATAATGAATAATATAATGTGAATATCAGAAAAGGCCAAGTAAAAATTGATTAGAATTCTTATATAAAAGTTTTTTTTTCCATTTTAACAGGTTCTTAAAATATTCTCGGAGCCTCAGTTTCCTAACTGTAAAATAAAACAATAATACAGTGTGTCCGTAAAGTCACGGTGCACTTTTGACCCATCACAGGTCAAAAGTGCACCGTGACTTTACGGACACACTGTACCTTTTTTTTTATTTTATGTATTTTTCCGAAGTTAGAAGTGGGGAGTCAGTCAGACAGATTCCCGCATGCACCCTATCGGGATCCACCCGGCATGCCCACTAGGGGGCTATGCTCTGCCCATTTGGGCCATTGCTCCGTTGCAAATAGAGCCATTCTAGTCCCTGAGCCGGAGGCCATGGAGCCGTCCTTAGTGCCCGAGCCAACTTTGCTCCAATGCAGCCTTGGCTGCGAGAGGGGAAGAGAGAGATAGAGAGGAAGGCGAGGGGGATGGGTGGGAGAAGCAGATGGGCGCTTCTCCTGTGTGCCCTGACTGGGAATTGAACCCGGGACTTCCACATACTGGGCCGATGCTCTACCGCTGAGCCAACTGGCCGGAGCCAAATAATACCTTTCTTGCAGGGTTATTGTGAGACTATTAATTAGTTTATTGAGTTTCCACATATGAAAGTGTTCTTAAACTATAATAGTATGTACAAATGTGAGTTTTCTAAAATGAAGTTCTTAGTTCATTTTGCCAATATGGGTAGTAGACTGTTACAGACATATAAAATATTTCTTACTAATTCTCAGAAAGAGTTGTTGAGTGTTATATGTATAGATATTCCAAATTTTACTATTGTATGTTTCTGGTTTCTTTTTATTTTTAAGATTTTATTTATTGATTTTAGAGAGAGGAGAGAGAAAGAGACAGAGAGAGAGAAAGAGAGAGAGAGACAACTAGGAGTAGGGAGAGGGAAGCATCAAGTCATAGTAGTTGCTTCTCATATGTGCCTTGACCAGGCAAGTCGGGGTTTCGAACCATTGACCTAGCATTCCAGGTTGGTGCTTTATCCACTGCACCACCACAGGTCAGGCTATATGTTTCCTATTTCTGTTTATTTAAGTGAAAATTTTGTACTTTGAAGTTTCACATTAAGAGTTTTGTCTTGAACAAATAACCTGATTACAAACGTAGGTAAAGGGCCCTGGTCGGTTGGCTCAGCGGTAGAACATGGGCCAGCGTGTGGAAGTCCTGGGTTTGATTCCTGGTCAGGGCACAAGGAGAAGTGACCATCTGCTTCCCTACCCCATTCTCTCTCTTTGCCCCTCCTTTCCCCTCCCACAATCATGGCTTGAAGGTTCCAGCAATTTGGCCTCCATGGCCTTGCTTCAGGCACTGAAATAGCTCTGTTCAGAGCAGCAGAGCAGCAGTCCCAGATGGGCAGAGCATCTCCTCCTAGTAGGTTTGCCGGGTGGATGCGGGAATCTGTCTCTGCCTTCCTGCTTCCTTTCACTTAATTAAAAAAAAAACTAGGTAAAGGATCTGACTAGACAGTTCTCCAAAGAAGGCATACAGATACACAATAAACACACGAAAAGATAATAATATATGAAAACTGGAAATAAAACAAATGTTCATCAACTGATGAACAGATAAACTGAATGTGTGTGTGTGTGTGTGTGTGTTATATGTATATGTATATTCAATGGCATATTATTTGGCAATAAAAATGAATGAAGTACTGACACATGCTATAACATGGATGACCCTTGAAAACATGATGCTAAGTAAAAGAAGCCAGTCACGAAAGACCACATACTGTATGATTGTATTCTATTAGAAACCGAGAATAGGCAAAACCTGTGGAGACAGAAAGCAGATCAGTGGTTCTCAGAGCTGGAATGGACGTGTGGATTGAAGGTGACAGCTAAGGGGAGAAGCGTTTCTTTGTGGTATGATAAAATGATCTAAAATTGGTAATAGTGCCTGACCTGTGGTGGCGCAGTGGATAAAGCGTCGACCTGGGAACACTGAGGTCTCTAGTTCAAAACCCTGCACTGGTCTGGTCAAGGCACATATGGGAGTAGATGCTTCTAGCTCCTCCCCCCTTTCTCTCTCTCTCTCTCTCACTCTGTGTCTCCTCTCTAAAATAAATAAATAAAAAGAAATTAAAATTGGTAATAGTGATGGATGCACAACTTTGTGAATATACTGAAAGCCACAGAATTGTGCACTTTAAATGGAATTTTATAGTATGTAAATTATATCTCAATAAAGCTCTTTTAAAATGTTTTACTTGTCTTGAGTAGTAAGCACAAGTTTTTAAAGTATATTTTAAAAGGTCACCCTTGAAAATAGTGAAAAATTCAAAATATATGAATAGTTATACCATGAAAATTGGCTTCCTTATATTCTTGTCCTCTATCTGTTAGGTTTTAAGCGATTTTCTACACATATGTAAACCAGCTTATGTGTCTGTATACAAATGTATGTGGAAGGTATGTGTAATTCTGTGTCTTTGTATATACACACATGAATGGCAGGGTACTTTACAATGTTGTGTGTCTTTCTCTTTTTGCCCCTACTTTATAGAGACCCTTGTATCAAAGTACATAAAGATTTGGAACCAGATTTTTAATCTGCTAAATTAAATTATTGTTTGGAAAGCAGGAGAGAAATATGTTTAAAGGGCCTTTTGTTTATAAAGTGGTTACTAAGATGCATACCTTCCACAAAAATGTTCTCAGTCACTATATTTGGGAGGATCATAATATAATTTTGATCTAAAGGAATGTTTTATTATTGTTATTATGGTAAGAACATTAACATTAGGCCTACCCTCTTAGCAAAAATTTTTAAGTGTACAATACAGTATTGTTCATTGTAATGGTATACAGTGGGTCTCTAAAACTTGATACTCTTGCACAACTGAAACTTTATGTACTCTTTGGCTCTGGTAGGAAGTAAATAGCAAACAAACTAAGTTTCCCGAATTAAAGAACTGGTACTACATACATATGTGTGAAAATACAATCAATCAAATACAATTAAAATTGGTAGAGGTTTTATTTAAAATTATATTTGTTAGATCAAAGAGAGAGGGAAAAATAATATTAACTAATGAAAGAGAATATATATATATAACTATACATTAAAGACAAAATAGAGTATTAATGAATATTTAAAACTTTGGAAAAATAGTCAAATTCTTTGTGAATTTGTAGGGGGAGGAAGAAGAGAGAAAAGGGAGGACAAATGGTGATGGAAGGGGACCTGACTTGGGGTGGGGAACACGTAATACCGTATACAGATACTGTATTATATAATTGTACATCTGACACCTATATAATTTTATTAACCAGTGTTGCCCCAATAAATTCAATAAAATGGAAAATATAAATAAAATGACAAAAATATAATTCAAAAGATTGTCATCCTGAGTAGTCCTATAATCACTACAGTATTGAATCAGTAGTTACAAATCATATCAGAAAGAAACTAGGCCTAGGTGGTTCTGTAAGTAAGTTCTAGCAAACATTCAAGGAAAAGGAATTCTCCAGATAGCAAAGGAGAACTTTCCAACTCATTTAAAGACGCGAGTGTAACCTTCATACCAGTCCAGAAAGCAGCACGAGAAACAAAGGTTGTGGTGCACTTTCACGCATGCACATGAGTATAAAATCCTGAACAGCATATTAAAATACTGAGTCCAGCATTGAAGGACCACAACGAAAGGTCTCGGCCAAGATGGACTTATTTTTTGCAAATATATTTTTAATTACTATGTAATTAGTGTTTGATATACAAAGTGTTTGTATTTATTATATATATGAGACATTATATCAATTTATACTTCAGCATGTGAATACAAATTCTTATTACCTGTGTTTCTATCAATGTTTAGTATTTTGAAGAAAGAAAAAATTTTTTTATATGACATGGCAGCCCTGGCTATATAGCTTGGTTGGTTAGAGCATCCATTGTTCTGAAGTAAGTGCAGAGGTTGCCGGTTTGATTCCCAGTCGGGGCACCTACAGGAACGGATCAATGTTCCTGTCTCCCCTCCTCTCTCTCCCACTCTCACTAAAACCAGTAAATAAATAAAAACAACAACAAATTACAAAGGTAGTATAAAGACTTCCAATGTACTCTTCCTCCATCTTCTCTTAATATTAACATCTTACATTACCATAGAATAATTATCAAAACCAAAAATTAACATTGATGCAATACTGTTAATTAAACTGGAGACTATTTAGATTTTGCCAGTTTTAACAGTACTGTCATTTTTCTGTTCTAGGACTCAGTCCAATATCCCAAATAGCATTTAATTTTTCTGTTCTTAGTCTGTTTATGACAGTGCCTTAGTTTTTAAGTCCTTGATACTTTTAAAATATATTGGCCAAGTATTTTGTAGAAGGTCTCTCAATTTGGTTTGTATTTGGTGTGTGTGTGTGTGTGTGTGTGTATTTATACAGGGACAGAGAGAGAGTCAGAGAGAGGGATAGATAGGGACAGACAGATAGGAATGAAGAGAGGTGAGAAGCATTGATCATTAGTTTTGTTGCCATTGCAACACCATAGTTGTTCATTGATTGCTTTCTCACATGTGCCTTGACCGCAGGCCTTCAGCAGACCGAGCAACCCCTTGCTGGAGCCAGCGACCTTGGGTCCAAGCTGACGAGCTTTTGCTCAAGCCAGATGGGCCCGCGCTCAAGCTGGCGAGCTCGGGGTCTCGAACCTGGGTCTTCCACATCCCAGTTCGACGCTCTATCCACTGCGCCACCACCTGGTCAGGCTGGTATATTTTTATTAGATTGAGATGATGGATTTTTGTGTGTGTGTGTGTGAAACGTATCCTCTTCTCAATACATCACATGGTATCAATTTGTCTTATTACCAGGGATGTCCAAGGTATGAATAGAAGGGGTTATATTTGGTGGTTGTTTTATCCTGTGGATATGCATTTGTCCCAGCAACATTTGTTGAATGGCTGTTCTTTCTCCATTGAGTTGTCTTTGCACCTTTGTAAAAAATCAATTGACATATATGAGTGGTATGTTTCTGGTCTTTCATTCTGTTTCTGTTGTTGTATGTGTCTCTCCTTGGCCAGTATTACACTATTTTGCTTAGAGTAGGTTTATAAATGTTTTGAAATTGGGTTTTGTGAATCTTCCATCTTGATTTTCCTTCTTCAGAATTGTGTTAGCCATTCTAATTCTATTGCCTTTCCATGTAAATTGTAGATTCATTTTGTCACCATCTACGAATTGGGATCGGTATTGAGATTCCATTGATCTATAGATTTTAATAATGTTGAATTTTCCAGTCCATGAGTATAGTAAGTCTCTTTTTATAAGCTAGGTCTTTTATCTCTTATATTAGTTACTTACAGTTATCAGTGTACAGGTCTTGTGTATATAATTTTAGCGTTATACCTGTGTATATCATTTTTGTTCCTGTTGTAAGTTGTACTTTTGTTTCAAATTAAAATTTTTCCTTGTGTCCTAGCCAGTTAGCTCAACTGGTTAGAGCATAGTCCTGAAGTACGGGGGTGTGGGTTCAATCCCCGGTCAGGGCACATACAGGAACAGATCAATGTTCCTGTCTCTCATTCTCTCCCTCCTCTCTCTAAAAGTAATGATATAAACATTAAAAAAAATTTTTCTTGCTACTATATATAAAGACAATTGGTTTTGTATATTGATCATGTATCTTGTGTGCTTATTAGGCTCACTTACTAGTTCTTATTAGTTCTGGTATATTTTTTGTAGATTCTTTTGAATTTTCTATATAGATAGTTATCTCATTTGTGAAGAGAGTTTTATTGTTTTCTTCCTTTTTTCTACCTTATTTCATTTACTAGGACTTAAACATGCTATATAGACTAGATGAGAAAGGATAGTTTTCTCATGTTTCTGACATTAAGAAGAAAGCATTCTTTATTATTATTTTTTTTGACAGAAACAGAGAGAGAGACAGAGAGAAAGTCAGAGAGAGGGACAGCTAGGGACAGACAGACAGGAAGGAAGAGAGATGAGAAGCATCAATTCTTCATTGTGGCACCTTATTGTTCATTGATTGCTTTCTCATATGTGCTTTGACCCGGATGGGGGGACTATAGCAGAGCAAGTGACCCCTTGCTTAAGCCAGTGACCTTTGGGCTCAAACCAGCGACCATGGGGTCAATGCTCAAGCTGGCGAGCCTGCGTTCAAGCCGGATGACCCCATGCTCAAGCTCGGGGTTTCGAACCTGGGTCCTCCGCGTCCTAGTCGGGCACTCTTTCCATTGCACTACTGCCTGGTCAAGTGAAAGCATTCATTCTTAAATCATTAAGTTTGATGTTAGCTATAGGGTTTTCTTTTTATTTTTGACCTCCTTCATGAGGTTAAGGAAATTTCCTTTTATTGCTAGGTTATCTGGAGTTTTTGTCCTGAGTAGATGTTAACTTTTGTTAGATAATTTGGCAGCTATTTAGATATCATATGGGTCTTTAAAATGTTTATTCTGTTAATATGGTAAAATACAGTGATTGATTTTTAAATGTTGAGCCAGTGTTGTATTTCTGGGATAAGCTACTTGGTTGTGATATCTTTTCATTTTACATGTTGCTGGATTCAATTTGCTAGTTTTTTTTGTCTTTTTGTTTTTTAAGGTTTCTGTGTCTGTGTTCATGAGAGGACATTAGTTTATATATTAAGGATATCTTTGTCTGCTTTTTGGATTAGAGTAATGCTAACCTCATATATGTGGGTCTTGTGTTTTGAACTCATCTGATAATCTCTATCCTTTAATTGGTGTGTTTAAATCATTCCTGTTGGAAGTGATTATTGCTATGGTTTAATTAGAATCTTCTTTTTGTACTTTGTGTTCATTTAAAATTCTTTTTGCCTCCTTTCATGTTAATGGAGCATTTTTAATGATTTCATTTTATGTTCATTCTTGACTATTTATTTGCATATATTTAATTTTTTAAAGGTTCCCCTTGGCTTTATGATATACACCTTTATTTAATCAGAGTTTACTTTCAAATATATGTCATTTTCATTTTATATATAGTAAAGCACTTTACAAAAGTATATTCCTTGTTCCTCTCTACCATCCTCTGGCGATTGTTGGTATGTTTTACTTTTACATTTGTGGTAAACACAATACATCAGCACTCCTTTAACAGTGTCAATTTTAGTAAATTTTATTTTCCCTTATATTTTCTTTTTCCAGCACTCACTATTTCTTTGTGTAGAGTCAAGTTTTTATTTAATATCATGTTTTGTTTTTTTGTTTGTTTCGGAAATTCCCTTTAACGTATCTTCTAATGTAGGTTTGCTGATTTTCTGCAAAAGTCTTTATTTCTCCCTTTTTGAAAGATATTTTCACTGGGGATTTACACAATGTTTATTTCCTTTAAGCATTCTTCCAAAGTGTCCTAGTCTTATCTGGCTTATTTGTTTTCTGATGAGATGTCAGATATAATTGTTATTTTTGTTCTTATGTGTGTTTATTTTTACTCTAACTTAAAAATTTTCTCATTTTCGTTTGTTTTCATCAAGTTAGATATGATATTTTTAGACTATTTAAAAAATATTTTGGTTGTTGTGATCTTCTTGGATCTCTGGTTGTTTTTCATTAACTTTGGGAAGTTGTTGACTATAATTATTCTACTATAGCTTCTGTTTTGTTCACTTTTTCTTTTGGAATTCCACTTATGTGTATTTTGGCCTTTGATATTGTCCCAGAGCTTTTAGATGCTGTGTCCTTTATTTCACTTAAAACATTTTTTTTTTTTTGGTCTTTTTGTGTGTGTGCTTCCCAGCTCCCATTAATTTTTTGGGGGGGGGAGAGAGAGAGAGAGAAGCATCAACTTGCTATTTCACTTAGTTGTACACTCACTGATTGCTTCTCGGATGTGTCCTGACCAGGGATCGAACTCATGACCTGGCCAGGACTGGTCTTTCTGTTTTAGATTATTTTTATTGGTGTTTTCAATTATTTTTTACTCTTTTCCTGAGCTGTTTTTTGTATTTTTCTGAAATGAGAAGCAGGAAGGCAGAGATAGACTCCTGCATTTGCCCAACTGGGATCCACTCGGCAAGCCCACTAGGGGGCGATGTACTGCCCATCTGGGGCATTGCTCGGTTGCAACCAGAGCCATTCTAGCGCCTGAGGCGGAGGCCATGGAGCTGTCTTCAGCACCTGGGCCAACTTTGCTCCAATGGAGCCTTGGCCGCAGGAGGGGAAGAGAGCGAGAGAGAAAGAGAGAGAGACAGAAGAGAGAGAGAGAGAAAGGAGAGGAGGAAGGATGGAGAAGCAGATGGACGCTTTTCCTACTGTTGAACCTGCTGCAGACTTGTTTTTTCCTAGTTAGCATTTCTATTTGATCATGTGTTATAATTTCCATGTCTGCTGAATTTACTCATCTGTTCCTGCATGTTGCTCACCTTTTCTAATAGGGCTTTTGACTTATTAATCATAGTTTTTTAAAATTATCTGTCAGATAGTTCCAACACTTATGTCGAAAGAGTTTGGTTTTGTTGATTGCTTTCTGTTGGAAATTTATTGTTTTTCTTGCTTTTTATGTATGCCTTATATTTTTTTGTTTAAAGTGGGACATTTTGTTTAGTACATTAGAAACTGAGGTAATTGTTTTCAAATTGGCACATTTTTTCTTTCTGGTAGGCCTTTCTTGTTGGAGTTTAAGTTAATATAGTTAAGAGTTGGGCTTCAATTAAGATTTGTTCTTTTCTGTGCATACCCTTCCTGGCTTAAAATTCCTTTAGGGCTACCTTGTGTAGCATGGAGGCAGGTGTACCAGAGGTTTTTGCTCAGTATCGGAGCCATCCTAAGCGTTAGGTCTTCTCTTTGTGCTTCTTCTCAGTGAAGTCTGTCACTGTGATCTTGCAGCTATTCTGGCAATATTCTACTCTTCATTGTTATTAGATGCTTTTTAGCCTAGTAGTGGGTGGCGAGGAGAAAGGGGTGCATGTGATATCGTTATGAATAAACCTCAGTCTCAGCCAGACACTTCTCTTCCCTATCCACCCTCTCTGCTGGGTGTCACAACTTAAATTCATTTTGAACACAGTAAGAAAATACGGCTATAAACAGCTAAGCATTTAGGAGGAAATCAACCCCGGTTTTATAGTAGATGATTAGCTGAGACCGTATTACTGGGAGTATTTTATAACTTTTGGCTGTTTTTTCTAGGCACCACGCCAATCCAGTGGGTACTGACTGGCGGTGGAAGATGGACCAGCCTGAAATGATCTTAAAGGAAGCCACTGAAAACCATCAGAACATGATCAAGCAGTTTAAAGGTATTTAATATTTTTAATATAAAAAATGCTAATAGCCTGAATTAAATTGGTAGAGAAATTGCTTCTTTGGCGGATTTTTGTCCCCTTTGGCAAATTTTCACATAGATAAGTGCAAACTTTGTAGAGACATATGCAATTGCTCTTTTTAGTTTTTACTGATGAGTTTTATGTCACATATGATGGAAGAACTAAAAAACGTAATTTAATTTTAGCAATTTATAATACGGTCCCTCAGCCTGTTTCTTTTACCTGGAGTGTATCATCGTTATCCCTAAAAACTTTTGCTTTATTCTGGTTTTTTGAACACAAAGCATCCTATAAATGGGCTGAAAAGGTTAGTTAGGTCATGGGAACTTTCTTATGTAATGTCAGATAGTATTTGGGAAAGCATTTTTAAATAAATGACTTATAAAAAAGGAGGGCTAATGTTAAAAAATTTCTTTGCATGACCCATTGTGATGCAGTAAAATTCTGCCACTCAGTTTCTAAAATTTCCTCATTTAGTTATATACGTCATTCTTAAAGGCATTTGACTTTATTGGAGATTACTGGTTCTCAAGCTTTAGTGTCCATCAGAATCATGCAGAGGTTTTGTTAAAGCACAGATTCCTGGTTTCCTTCCCCAGGGAATGATTCAGTAAGTCTGAGGTGAGGACCAAGAATGTGCATTTCTTTTTTCCTTTATTTTTCCAAAGTGAGAAGGGGGGGCGCGGGGGGTGGGGTCAGGCAGACAGACTCCCGCATGTGCCTGATTGGGATCCACCCGGCAGATTGGAGCGAGTTGGCCCTGGGCACAGGGGTGGGGTGGTGGCTCCATGGCCTCCATCTCAGGTGCTAAAAAAAAATAATGGCTCTTGTCGCAACAGAGCAAGAGCCCCAGATGGGCAGAGCATCGCCCCCTAGTGAGCTTGCTGGGTGGATCCCGGTCAGGGCGCATGTGGGAGTCTGTCTCTATTTCCCTTCCTCTCACTAAATTAAAAAAAATGAATTCCACTCTTGTGCTGCTAACATCATATTTATAAACCCCAGTCATTAGTGTTTTGAAGATTAGGGGGTTCCTTTATGTAAAGAAAAAAAATTTGTTCTGTGGGGTCACTACTTCTTGAGATTATAGTGCTTGCGATGTTTGTTTATTCTAACTCCCCCAAGCAGTTCTCCCGTTCTCAGCAGACACTGACTGGGTGGGTGTTCTACAAATTTGATTTAATTCTGACACTATCTGGAGATAGCATCATACCCCAGAGGTTAAGGGTTCTGTCCGAAAAATCTGCCCCCACTTCAGATGCCACTTGCAAGTCCAGGTTGTCACTGTGCTTCTGACTGACTGGTTGTAAATGGGAGATTTCCACAAACTCTCCCTCAGATTTGAGTAATTTGTTAGAGAGGCTCACCGATGAACTCAGCAGAGCATTTGCAGTAAGTCCTTATTTAACTTCGTTGACAGATTCTTGGAAACTGTGACCTTAAGTGATATGATGTGTCGTGAAACCAATTTTACCATAGACTAATTGAAATAAGCAAGAATTAAGCTCCTATGGCGTATTTCTGATCACAGAAACATCACCAAACTTCTAACTAAAAATGCAGAACACTTCTGTTATTAAACATTGAAATAAATGTGAGCTATGCATACATTTAGGAAAGATTAATAAAAACAAATAGATAATTATTTTATAATTTGCTTATTCCAGTTCAGGGCCACGAGTGGTTGGAGCCTCTCCCAGCAGCCCAGGGCACAAGGTGGGAGGGACCCAGCCTAAACAAGGTGCTGTTCCATCACAGGGCCACTCACGCGCCCTACCCATTCAGATGGGGACAATTCAGACACTCCAATTAACCTAACGTGCACAGCTTTGAAATGGGGGAGGAAACCAGAGTCCCCGGACAAAACTCCTACCAACGTGGGCGCATGTGTGAACTACAAACAGACAGTGGCCCCAGCTGGGAATCAAGTTTTTATTTTTCCTTCTCATCAACATTATAATGAAATGACATTGACTGAAACTATGTCATCCAAGGACCTGCTGTATTTACGTTTATTATGAGGGATACTGTAGAGGATATGGATGAACAGCTAGATGAAGAGGTTCAGAGAGTGAGGTAAGCGAGGGCTCTTAGCCCAGGAACTTCTGTCCTCAGTGAACTGGGGTGGACCACACTCCTTGCATGGGGATCTATTCACTAACCTGAAGAATCTTCAAATCTTGGTCAGGAGTTTTTATAGGGCTTAATCTCTAGCCCCCTCCTCCCCTTTCCACAGGTCTGTGAATGTGGCTAAAAGTTTTAATCATGTAAACACTTGGTCTTTCTGGTGACCAGCCCCATTTTGAGACTATTTAGGAGTCCTTTCCTAAGTCACCTCATTAACATAAACTCAGGCATTCTCAAAAGTGGCTCCTTATGAATGACAAAAGACACTCCTATCAACCAGAAAATCCTAAAGGTTTTAGGAGCTTTGTTCCAGAAACCCAGAACAAAGACCAAATATATATGTAAAAAAATTTTTTTTTAAAGTTTTGTTTATAGATTTTAGAAAAGAAGGGAGAAAGAAACATTAATTTGTTGTTCTACTTATTTTTGCATTCATTGGTTGATTCTTGTATGTGCCCTGACTGGAGATTGAACCCACACCTTTGGCTTATTGGAATGATGCTCCAACCAGCTGAGCTACCTGGCGAGGGCCAAATATGTATCTTATTATGCCATGGTACTTATTATTTATTGTTCTTATTTCTTATGAGAGGTTGAGAAACTAATGCAATAATGATTCAAGATCAGCAGTAATGTATAGTCAATAATTATACCTTTCTTTTATTCTTTTTTTTTTTTTTTTTTTTACAGGGACAGAGAGAGAGTCAGAGAGAAGGATAGATAGGGACAGACAGACAGGAACAAAGAGATGAGAAGCATCAATCATCAGTTTTTTATTTATTTTTTTACAGGGACAGAGAGAGAGTCAGAGAGAGGGATAGATAGGGACAGACAAACAGGAACGGAGAGAGATGAGAAGCATCAAACATCAGTTTTTCATTGTGACACCTTAGTTGTTCATTGATTGCTTTCTCACATGTGCCTTGACTGTGTGCCTTTAGCAGACCGAGCAACCCCTTGTTCAAGCCAGCAACCTTGGGTCCAAGCTGGTGAGCTTTAGCTCAAACCGGATGAACCTGTGCTCAAGCTGGCGACATTCAGGGTCTCGAACCTGGGTCCTCCGCATCCCAGTCGACGCTCTATCCACTGCAACACTGCCTGGTCAGGCTCTTTTATTCTTTGTGAATTTTTTAGGGAAAGTTTACCTGTATCTATTTCTACTTGTGTGTGTCAGTGTGATGTAATTTTGTACATCTGCAAAGATGATAATAATTTTAATATTTCATGTTGACCTTTAGTCTCAAGCACTATTTATTTTTAAACAAATTACTTTCTCTTATTTGGATAAAGCAGTATCTCTCACCATTCTTTTGGAAAGTTAAATGAAACTGTTTGGTGAGGAGCTAGTAAGTCTCTACATCAGGAATTTGATCAGCTTTTTTTAGACTATTGTTGATTTAGTTAGTATTATTGATTGTTGATCTTCAAATAAACTATGACTTGTAATTAAATTTTAAGGCAAAGTTCTGTTTTCTTTTGTATAGTGTATCGGTCAGAGTTCTCCAGAGAAACAGAGTCAACAAGATTTTGTGTTAGTGAATGTGTGTAGATAGAGATTGACAGAGAGGTTGATTTAAGAAATTGGCTAATGTGATTGTGCAGGCTTAGTGAATCCAGGAAAGAAAAAGTATGTTGTGGGGTAGACCAGCAGGCTGGAGACCCAGGAAAGAGTTGTAGTTTGAGTCTAAAGGCTATCTGCTGGCAGTATTCCTTCTTGCTTAGGGGAGGTCAGCCTTTATTCTGTCAAGGTTTTCAACTGGTTGGATGAGGTTCATCCACATTCTGGATCTGCTTTACTCAGAGTCCATTGATTTAAATGTTCATCTCATCCAGAAGACACCTTCACAGAAACACCCAGAATAAAGTTAACCCAATATCTGCGCACCGTGGTCCAGCCAACTTGATACTTAAGATTAGCCATCACAGATAATAATATCAGATGCAGGTAAATGCTAGTAATTTTGTCTTTATAGTTTATTCAGTTTGTTTTGGTTTAGTGCGTATGAGGCAGTATAGTTATATGTTAGAAGAATTTTTGACAAGTGGGAAAAGGGAAACTGAGATAGATGATTAGAAAAATAAGGCCAAACAGTTCAAGCAATTTATAGCCAGCTGTTAAATCACAAGATCTTATATTCCCTACCCAAGGACACTTGAAAGTGCAACCAAACGAAACCAAAACAAAAACACACAAAATAAAATCAATACCCAATTAGAACCAAACAAATTCAAGAGGAGGCAAAGCTAACCAAAAACGGGCCCTGGTCTCTCTCTATGCACTCATTTTGGTACAATGTACTAAAAACAAACCTGGGAAGCTGATTCTGATGAAATCCTCCCGAGACCTCCCCTAGCATTCCTGCTACAGAAGAGAAATAAAAGTCCTCAGGACAAAGGATGCCAGCACCCACAGGTCCTTTCTGTTTTAGGTGTGAACTTTCTCTTCAATTCTAAGGTTCCCCACTAGACCTGCAACCAGGGGACATGGGCAGTGATGACACACTCCTGTCACTGTGAGTTTTGCTTCTCAGTGAACTGACGACAGCCCCAACATGGCTTATTTGTACCTCATAATTTCTAGAGAGCCAAAGCAGCCCTGTTTAGGCTCTCTCCTGTTTCTTTTTCTATCCTAAGTCCTTTTATTTCACTGTCCCTAGCTTTATTAAATTTTCTCTCATAATCACCTGGACTCAGCCCTGGCCGGATAGCGTGGTTGGTTGGAGTATCGTCCCGAAGTGAAGTTGCTGATTCAGTCCTGGTCAGGGCACATACAGGAATAGATCCATGTTCCTGTCTCTTTTTCTCTCACTCCCCCTCTCTTGCTAAAATCAATTTAAATAAATTACCTGTACTTTTGTTGTGAAATCTTTCCTGCACGAAGTCAAGAACCCACACATTGCAAGATCGGACCAAGGCAGATCTGCTCTGGGCCTGGTCCCTTTCTGGTGACACTTAAGAGAGACCAGCTGAACCCTTAAATAATGGGATGATGACTAAGGATGTTTCCTGGACAGCTGAGAATCTTCCTAAATGAATTGTGCCCCAGGCAGTTTGTGTGGGGAGGAAGCAGCCCTGAGGAGTAGACATTCATTTTTCCATTCTGAGATGTCCTTGACACAGAATGATAATCTGAGTTTTGATAGTAATTCTTCTGACAGGAGCATTTCCGCAAATGCACTTTAGATGGAAACAGGTAATGAATAAATCATGAGGCAGATTTATTCACGTTAATAACATGTTAGGTGAGCTCACTGTGCACATGTTCTTTGTTATGTTGACCCTGAGAATGAATGTGCCTGATGTCTAATTGGGCTCAAATTTATAAACAGAGTAAACAGAGTGTAGTAATCATTGTGAAACAGAGGCCTCTTATGCTCTCTGCATTTATGGGAAAAGCTGCACTGCCTCCTGCACTGTGCTCCTGACCCTTTTAAATAAGCTTCTAGGCTCATAAATCAGCCAATGGGTTGCAGACGCGCCCCAGCTAATTGGGGCTTTGCAGCTACATCTTCATTTGCGTCTTTACCCACTAATCAGAGTAGCTCCATTCCAACCAATCAAGACAGTGCTGTTTGGATCAATCAAACTGAGGATTTGGAGTAATTTACATAGTGCAACATAAGAAACATTCAAACCTGTACAAATTTTTATGAGTTTATTTAAGCCAAACTTACCTCAATTGCCAAGAAGCAAAATCTCAACGAATTGAGATTTTGTTCCGGGAAATGGCTGTTTCTCCAATTATTTTATACACCAGAATCAAAAGGGAAGATATAAGGGGGTTACATGAAATCCACTGCTGATTGATTAGGGAAGTGGGAGAAAGAAAAGTGGGGAATCTCTGGGATCGGATAAAAGTTGAAAGGTATAGACCAGTGGTTCTTAACCTGGGTTCTGTCGAACCCTAGGGGTTCAATGAATCGGTCTCAGGGGTTCGGAGAAGCCTCTGCCGCGGAGGCCAGAATAAAGTGATACCATAATTTGTTGTGAGTTCATGCACTTTGTTGGTTTTGTTCTTTGAGCAAGGTGATGTTCATGCACGGCTCATTTTGTGCACCAGTAAAAAAACATATACCTACGTCTTGAATTTGGAAAAAAAAATCATATTTTATTTATCACTAAAGAAGGGTTCGGTGAATGTGCATATGAAACTGGTGGGTTTGGTACCTCAAAAGAAGGTTAAGAACCACTGGTATAGACAGATACCTTTTTACATAGGGGGGTATAAGTTAGTTAACAATGAACATTTATAGCACATAGAGATAACAATGAGCAGGTCTTTGGTCTTATGTTGTGGTGGGAGGTTGTGCCCTTGAAGGATCTTGAAAAGGGGGATTATTCTGACATTCTAAAGCCATGTTGTCAGGTATGTTATCTTAGGTAAAAAAAGACAGCAGGCTCAGTAAAGGTGAAGATTGACCTTAGTTAAGGAAAAACACCACCCTAGGACATGACTACCCTCCAAGAACTGCTTTTAGTTAGGAAATTTTCACTTCAGACCAATCCTATGTGGTTACTTTTAGTCTGTGAGTTTATAAGGCTGCCTTGTAGGCCCCCTCAGAACTTGTCAGGTTTAGTATGTGGTCCCTTTTTCTTCCATATTAGAAATGTCCGATCAGGGACTGGGGCAGGCAGTCTTCTAAGCCGGCTTCACCTCTGCCTCAATGGAGCACACTTTGTTACCATTAAAGACGATTTCACCAGCCAAAGCTATAACATGGGGGCTGGTGCTATAACACCAGCGCCACTTCCACTACTGTTAATTGTCTGAGCTGTCCCACACCTGAGCTGTTCCACAATTCAGCTGTTTCACAATTGAACTGTTTTCATTGAATAAAATCTTCCCCTTTATTCTAGGGAGGACCCCTCCTAATTGGGGTCTCCTGTTAGCAATGAATTGGCGGTGATGACCTTCTGTTGTCTAATTTGTTAACAAGGGCTTGTCCTATGCGAAAAGTTGTGTCTCAGTAACTTTGTGCTTACTTTAATCAGTAGACATTTCAATGGTTTGTCTTCAAGTTCCCATGGCATAGAAACAAGAGTTTTAAAAAATATATTGTCTTGTAGGGGGATGCTAGATCAAGGATTGCAGGAAGAAAGAATACAGAGCCTGTCTGTTGGTGGCAGTGAGAACTTAAACAGCACCAGGTGTTCAGCAACCTCAGTACCTGAGTTCTGTCTAGGAAAGAATTCAGAGTCAAGACTCCAACCATAAGAGAAAGTTTATTTAGAAAGTCACAGACATAGAAGAAATGGGCTCAGGAAATAAGTTATAGATGCAAAAGAAGGACCCTTGGAGTCTAGGGGAAAGGGAGAGGCAGAGAGAACACACCTGGGGTGAGCAGAGGTGGAGACACGGAAAGGCACAGGTGTGCTCCTGACCTGGGAGGAAGAGCCTGATGTGTCCTCTGACCTACGGGCTTCTAAGGGTGGGGATTTTAGGGGAGGTCCAGGGTAGGATCCCAGCAGAATATTCATCAGCTCTCGGTATAGCCTTTCAGGGTCTTAGTCTCTACTGATTGGTTGGCGCTAGGTGGTCATTAGTCAGTGCAGCTGGTCCTCAGGTCACCTGTGAGGGTGGTTTTGCTGCTTCTCGGGGCCTGTAGCTAGGCTGTCGTCCTTGCTGTGGGGCCTTCTGTACCAGGCCCATCATCCTTGCTCTGTCCATGCCAGTCTAACTGCCTACCACGTATCTATGGACAAGCGAATCCTGAATAGCAGTTAGAATGCCTAAGGGGGAAATTTTATAACTTCAGTCTTTATCCATGGCTATAGTCTGAAGTTTTTTATGAACTCAATTTCCTCCTGCAGTCAGTGAAATCTCTTATGTTCTGTCTTTCATTCATACCTCGGGGACAAGGTATAAATAAAACAGGTCACCCTTGTTTCTGGATAGTCAGCCACAGACTACAGATGATGAGGCTGATGCAAGTCACGCTGCCTCTCTGAGTCCAGTACCTCTTTGGGCGCACCTTGTGACATGGATCCGACTTTTGAACTCTAAAGTTGCAGAAATGTAACTCTAGATCTCGTTTCAGCCCCTGGTGGAGAGTCTGTTCTCTGTCTTCCATAAATCAGAACTCCTCAGCAGAGATTGGCCTGGAGAAGTGGTTTATCTCACGTGACACAGAGTTATATTCACTTACAGATATCCTGCAGAAAACGGGCCCCCCTTTCTCTTCTTCCCCACCCATATTAGAGTTTTCCTGTTAGAGCCCCAACACTACCCTTTAAGCCACAAAATTAAAAATAAAAAGTGTTTCTGCTTTCCTTGGTTGAACCTTAGGATACATTTTTCTATAGGAAAAAATGTATGAATTTTATTATGTGATAATGAAATAGACTGATTAGTACTGTAGTTCAGGTGTATAACAAATTAATTTGATGTTTGGGTGTTTGAATGATTAACTTAATCTCCATTTTAATAATAATGTAGCTGTGGGAATATGAATTTCATGTTCAAACAAAAGCTTAGGACAGGATTTCTGTAAATTGGAAATTACAAGTAAATTTCAGAGGCTGGAAGCCATTTCCTTCTTAGTTTGTTATATTCTGGGTTTCTCCACTTTCGCCTCTCTTTAGAGGTCCACTCTTAACTTGTTAATATACTGCTCACAAAAACTAGGGGATATCTCAAAATGAATATGAAGCGATAAAATATCCCCTAATTTTTGTAAGCATGAACTTTCTTTTACTGTGGCTCGGAGTTTGCTTCACAGTGCTTTCCCACCGCGATGTTGAACGCTCACTCTCTCCCATGGGTCTTCTCCAGTCATCTTACGATTTTATCTTTGTGTAGGCTGATTCTTGTGGGTATTGTTACCTCTGTGTTTCCAGCTTTAGCCGAGCGGCCAGCCTTGAACAGTCTTTGAAGATTTTTTGATGTTTTAAATGCTTCCCTTTTGTGCTTCTATTCTCATTTCTGAGGGCAATCAGTCTTTTCAGTTATTTCATTGGCTCATTAAACCACTTTTCTTTTCATGACCTTTTATTAGCTTTCTCTTTATACTTATGCAAAATTAACGTTATGTTGATTACAAGTGGGTCAGAATTTTACTGCAACTCAGCATCTTTTTCTATTGCTGCCTGCTCCCCTCTAAATACCACCATGGCAAGGAACAGTAGATCCCAGAGAGTGGGGCTGAGGTTTCTTTAGCTCAGCAGATGCCATATGAGAGAACCCTTAGTAGAATGGCCTCAGTGCTGGAAAGACGTTTGTTGCTAGATGTTTTTTTTTTTTTTTACCTGTAGTTTAAGCTAGAAGTGAAGTTTAGGCAGATAATAAAGGGTCTCCAACAGATTGTTTTCACAACGAGCTATGCTAAAGTACACATTCAAAAGAAATGTTGAGGTAGGGAAGGGAACACCACCTGCTTATTTATGAAATCCCTCCCAATGGCAGTGACTGTATCAAGGGTATACAATATTATAGTATATGGTGTTCAGCTAGGAGGGGGATCTTAGAAAGATCTCTGGTCAGGAACTGTATTGTTATAAGAAGAAAGGAGAGAATGTTTTATTTCAAATTGGTTTAATCTTTAGAAGTAAGAATACTCGTATTTGTCAATTATACCTTAATAAAAAGGACAAAGTATTCAGAATATAGATACATTATTAACCATTCATTTATTTTTGCTTTCATTTTCTTGTTTTGGTGTCAAATTTATACAGTCCTCTCTGAGACCAAGCTTCGTGAGTCTATTACCTGTTTCTTCTATGTATTTTATTGTGTCAGGTCTTATATTTAATTCTTGGATCTATTTTGAGTTAATTTTTGTATATGGTGTCAAATAGCAATCTAATTTCATTCTTTTGGATGTGACTTTTCAATTTTCCCAACACCATTTATTGAAGAGGCTTTCTTCTCTATGGTATGTTTTTGGCTTCTTTGTCAAAAATTAGTTACCCATATAGAGATGGGTTTATTTCTGGGCTCTCAGTTTTGTTCAATTGGTCTGTGAGTCTGTTTTACTGCCAAGATGATATGGTTTTGATTATTGCAACTTTGTAGTATAATTTGAAGTCAGGGAGCCTGATGCCTTCATCTTTGTTGACCACCGGCCACCCTCACTCACCCAGATTGCTTTGGCTACTCAGTGTCTTTTGTAGTTCAGTACAAATTTGAGGATTTTTTGTTGTTATATATCTGAAAAGTATCATTTGGATTTTTATGTTAAATGCTTAAATCTGTAGGTTGTTCTAGGTAATATGACCATTTAAACAATGTTAACTCTTCTAATTCATAAACATGGAATATCTTCCTATTTCTTTGTGTCTTTTTTGATTTTTTTTTTAGCAGTCTTGTAGTTTTTCAGTGTGCAGGTCCTTTGGTTTCACTGTTTAGGGTGTTTTAATCATAAAAATCCTATGCATTTTATCCTTTTTTGCTATAGTGTAAATGGGATTGTTTCTTCATTTCCCTTTCTGATGTTTATTGTTAGTATATAGAAACACAATGGATTTTGTACATTGATTTTGTATACTGATACTCTACTGTATTTGTTTATTGTTTCCAATAGTGTTTTGGGGGAGTCCTTAGGGTTTTCTATATGAATAATTATGTCATCTGCAAAAGGTGACGATTTTACTTCTTCATTCCCAATTTGAATTCTTTTTATTTCTTTCTCTTGTCTGATTGCTCTGGCTAGGACTTGTAGTATTATGTTGAATAACGGTGATGAGAATGAGCATCATAGTCTTTTTCCTTATCTTAGAGGAAGAGCTTTCAGTTCTTTGCCATTGAGTATAATATTAGGTAAGGGTTTGTTATATATGGCTTTTATTATGTTGAGGTTCTTTATACCCATTTATTGAATGTTTTTTATTTTGTTTGTTTACTTTAGTGAGAGGAGGAGAGGCAGAGAGAAAGACTCCCAGATGTACCCGGACCGGGATCCACCTGCAAGCCCACTGGAGGGTGATGCTCTACCCCTCCATTGTTCAGCAACTGAGCCACTTTTTTAGTGCCAGCTCGCTTGAACCAATCGAGCCATGGCTGCAGGAAGAGAGGGGAGAGAGAAAAGGGGGAAGCGGAGGGGTGGAGAAGCAGAGGGTCATTTGTCCTGTGTGCCCTGACCAGGAATTGAACCTGGAACAGCCACACGCCAGGCCAATGCTCTACCACTGAGCTAGACGGCCAGGGCGTTATTGAATGTTTTAATCAGAAATGAATGTTATAACTTGTCAAATGTTTTTTCTGCATTTTTATATGATCATATGATTTTTATATTTTATTTTGTTAATGTAGTGTATCACATTGATTGATCTGCAACCATCCTCGTGCCCTTGGATGAACCACAATCGTGATGTTATCTTTTAAAATTTGATAGTGTTGTTTAGAACATTGCATCTACATTTATCAGAGATATTGGTCTATAATTTTTTTTTTTTTTGAGTTGTCCTTGCCAGGTTTTGGTATGAGGGTAATGTTGGTCTCATAAAACAAGTTAGAAGTTGCCTCTCTTCAATTATTTGAAAGAGTTTGGGAAGGATAGTTATTAAACCTTTTTTGAATGTTTGATAGAATTCACTAGAGAAGCCGTATGGTCCTGGACTTTTACTTTTTGGGATTCTTTGATGACAGGTTTTTCTTTACTGTTGATTGGTCTATTTAGATTTTCCAGTTCTTTATGATTTAGTATAGAAAGGTTATATATTTCTAAGAATTTTTTATTTCTTGAATTATCAAATTTGGTGGTATATACTTCTTCATAGGATAGTACATAGTTTTTGTATACTTCTTTTTCTATGGTGTCTGTTGTAACTTCTCTTTCATTTCTGATTTTGTTTATTTAAGTCTTTTCTCTTTTTTTCCATAATGAGACTAGCCAGAGGTTTTCAATTTTATTTTCAAAGAGACAGCTCTTTGTTGTGTTCATTTATTCTATTGTCTTTTTGTTTTTTATTTTGTTTAATTCTGCTTTAATTTTTATTATTCCTTCTACTGACTTTGGTCTTTGTCTTTTTATTTTTTTAGTTCTTTAAAGTGGAACGTTAGGTTCTTTATTTGAGACTTGTTTTTTGAGGTAAGCATTAAGTGCTATAAACTTCCCTCTTACTACTGCTTTTGCTGTATTCCCAAATTTTTGATGTCATACTGTTATTCTTGTCTCTGTATTTTTGACTTCTGCTTTTATTTTTTTTTATTCAGTCATTGTTTAGTAACATGTTGTTTAGTCTCCACATATTTGTGGTGTTTCCTGCCTTTTTTTCTTTTCTTTTCTTTTCTTTTTTTTTTTGCAGTTGATTTCCAGTTTCAAGATATTGTGGTCAAATGATATGCTTGGTATGATTTTAATCTTAAATTCGCTGAGGCTAGTTTTGTACCCCAACAAATGATCTGTTTTTTTGGATGTCCCATGTGCACTAGCTAAAAATGTACATTCTGGTGTTCTGGGATGAAAAGCTCTGAACTATCAATTATGTCTATTTAATCTCATGTGTTGTTTAAGGCTGATATTTTCTTATTGTTTTTCTGTTTAGATAATCGATCCATTGCTGTCAATGGGGTATTTAGGTTCCCTACTATAATTGTGTTTCTGTCCGTTTCTTCCTTTAATTTTGTTTGTTGCTTTATATATTTTGGTGCTCCCTGATTTGGTGTATATCTATTAAAGTGGTAGGTCTGTTTGATATAATGTCTCCTTTATCATTATAAAATGTCCATTTTTGTCTGTTAGCTTTTTATTTTGAAATCTATTTTGTCTGATATAAGTTGGCTACATCTGTTTTTCACTGGATGCCATTTGCTTATCATTTTCCACCCCTTTTCTTTGAGTCTGTCATTGTTCTTGCAGCTGACTGATTCTGCTTAAGGCAGCATAGAGTTGGGTTTTATTTTTTGATCCATCCCCAGTACTCTGTGTCTTTTTATTGATGAATTCAGTTCATTTACATTTAGTGTGATTATTGGTATATGATGATTTTCTATAGCCATTTTATCTTTTGTTTCCTGGTAGCTCTGTGTTTCCGTTGTTTCTTTTCCCTTGTGTTTCTATTATTTTAGTATGGGGGTACCCTTTGTTTTTATCCCTCCATTTTCTCTTTATAAAAATTATTATGTGTCTGAGTTCTAGATTTTTTTGTATGGTTAGCATTAAAATTATGCAAAAGAAAGTTACCAATATCCCCTTTTACTTTCGTATTTTTACAAATTATTTCTTTATATACTGTGTCTGTGTTTTCAAATTGCAGTAGCTATTGCCTTTTTAAAAAATATGTTTACCTCCTTTAAGCTTTATGTTCTATTAAGTGTTTAATATTTTCTGAACAAGGGTTGTCATTTCTTGCTTTTGTTTGCCTGTTAGTCATGTTACTCATAGTTTGTATTCTTTTTTCTCTCTTTTTTTTCATCTGGAAGAACACCTTTCAGCAGTTCTTGTAATGCAGGTCTTGAGATGGTAAGCACTCTCAGCTTCTGTAAAGGATAACTTTGTTGTGTATATTATTCTTCACTGATGATAATTTCTTTTTCAATAATTTGAATGTTTAATTTTTTTCTCTCCTAGCTAATAGTGTTTCTGTTGAAAACTTTATTGATAATTTAGTGGGGTTTCCTTTATAAGTTACCATCTTCTTTTCCATGGCTGATTTAAGATATCTTTCTTTGTTGTTCCTTTTTGAAAATTCTAATATAATTTAATGCACCTTGGGTGAGGCCTGTTTGGACTGAGATAACAGGTGTTTTTTAGCTTCTTATATTTGAAGATCCAGTTCTTTCCATAGTTTTGGGAAGTTCTCATCAATTATTTGTTTGAATAGGCTCTCTGTTCCCTTCTCTCTCTCTTCTCCTTGGGATATGCCAATATTCTTATATTGCTCTTTCTAATGGAGTCATGTAGAATTATTTATTTTTTTACTCTTGATTCTTTCTCATCTTTCACCTGAGTCATTTCTAGATTTCTATTTTCTATGTCACTAATTCTTTCCCCCATCTGGTCTGCTCTACTTCTTAAGCTCACTAGTTTATTCTTCATCTCATTTCTTTGAGTTCTTCAGTTCCAGAATTAATGTTTGGTCCTTTTTTTATAGTTTTAATCTCATTAGTGAAGTACTCCTTTTGTTCACTAATTTTATTTCTGAGATTATTGAATTGTTTTTCTGAGATCTTTTTTTATTGAGTTCTTTTTTCAGAGCTGCAGTCTTGAATTCTCTCTCATTTAAATCACAGTCTTCAATGTTTTAAGTTTGTTTTCTGGAGATTTTTATTTTATATTTGAAGTTTCTTGTTACCTTGGTTATTAATTGTGCTTGATGGATTATTTCTCTGCCTGGACATTTTTGGAAATGAAAAGTTTTTAAAATGTATTTGATACTTTAGTGTTTAGCAGGTTAATATATAGAAGACTTTCTTTTGCTTTTTAGTAGGCAATGGTAAATAAAGCACAAATTTTCATTTTATTTTACATGCACTATTGGGGCTTCTGGGATCTCAGTGGGGTGGTGTCACCTCAGCTGTGGACAATGTACTGTAATCCCCAAGAAGGTGGGTATCCCCTTATGACCTGGTCACCTCAGTACTCAGGCATAACTTATGTGGATTGGAAATTGTGGGCTGTGGGTCTCCTTTGTATTTCTGGTGTTGCCTTCCTGTAGCCAGAGATCACCATGAGAGCTGCTTTGACTGAGTTGGCCATGCTACCTCTACCAGGTTTTGCCAGGATGCATTGTGGAGGAGTTGGCAAGGGGTCCTGGATTCACACCTCGGCAGCCCTGTTCTCTCCAGTGTGTTTAGCCTAAGTGAGTGGTAGAGCTGGAATTTGGACCCGGTGATTCTGACTGCCAGGTGTTAGAGCCTTGCCAGTTATTCTGCTTTCTGAGTTTTAGGTTAATTTTGCATTTCAGGTTAAATCTGTGCTTCTACTCATCTGCTCATGGGGTTTAATGTTAATAATATATTTTTACAAAGAGGAAATTTTATGCTTAATTCTTAGTTGTCTTGACAACCAGAGTGAGATAAGGATCAAGCTTAAAAATTATTCATCCAAAAATACTGAGTTGAAATATATTTTTGGAATTGCAGTTTGATAGCTATAAAAGAAGACATCAGCTGCCACTTTTAGGCTATTCTCATTTTAGCCCGTGTTGTGCTGGTCTGCTCTCTTGGGTGTTTACTTGCACTTGCTATTTCCGACTTGGGTGTGTGTGCACATGTGTGTAAAATAGTACCTGTATTACTTCCTGGAAACTAAGGCATGAGTGAGCAGTGATAGCTCAGTTTCTTTTCTCTAGGCTTGTTGTTGTTGTTAAGGTGATATTGGTGACTGGGATTTAATCATTTTTAAGAAGCTAGGATCAAGGTGATAAAAAATCCTTAATAGTTGTTTTCTGTGTGCTAGGCACTCTGCTAAAAGCCCTTATTTGCATTATCTCTTTTAATTCTAACAAAAATTCTTAGAAGTGAAGGTACTGTTTATAGTTAAAAACAAAAAAAACAAAGCAAAACAAAAAATCAAGCCTCTGGTCAGTAAGTGCCTGAGAGGAAATATAAACAATCCTGCCCACCCTCCTATCTGTATGAGGAATCTGAATTCTTTAGAGAAGATAGAGTCTTTAGAAAGAACCTACAGATAATTGATAGATGTAGCTGAAATAAGGAGATACCTTTGCAATTGCCTTTTTACACTCTTTCCAAACCTTTCACATTCTGTTAGATTGAGGGACTTTTCATGAATCCCTTCTGCATTAAGTCGAGAGCAGTGCTTTTCAGTCCACACTATGCACTGGGATCTCTTGGAAAACGTGAAAAAATACTGATGTCTGAATCTTATTCCCAGAGATTGTGATTTAATTGGTTTGGGATACCGCCTGAATAGTCGTAGTTTTAAAAGTTCTTTGGTAGTTTCAGTGTCTAAGTAGAGTTGGAAACCAGTGGTGTGTGCCAGTGGTTCCGACCCTTTTTTTTTTTGCATATTGGAATCACCCGGGAGCTTCAAAAACTCCTGAAGCCCGTGCTCCTCCCCAGAAATTGTGATTTAATTGGTCTCTTCTGTGGCGTGGAATTTGGAAGGTTTAAGATTCCCAGGTGATTCCAGTGTGCAGACAAGTTTGTGGACTTCTAGTTTCTGCGGTGGTTTCAACCCTGGCTGCACGTTTGAATCACCTGAGGAATGTTTAAAGGTCCTGTTACCCAGCTTCCACCCACTCCAGTTAAACAGAGGCTTTGGCGGTGGGCCCTGGCGGCAGGAGTTTCGGATATTCTCAAGGTGATTCTGCTATGACGCTAAAGGTGAGAACTGCAGGTTTCTTCTTCTTCTCTCCTCTGTACTTTTGGATTTAACTATGTTTAGTTCTCAATTCAGAATACTGCTTGAGAAATAAAGGGGCCAGTGAGGAAGCTAGAAGAGGCTTTTTCTTATGTAGGTATACTGAGGTCGTGTACTTAGACCAACAGGAAAGAAGGCAGAGCTGAGCAAATCAAGGAATGCAATATGTTCTGTGTTTCAAATAGCTAGCTTATAGAGTTAGTTTTGCCTGCTTGTATTGATTAGGTTTAATTAGTCCTAAAACCAAGAATGAGATTGCCGACTGATGTTTCTGTTTCAGTAATTCTGGATTATCTTTTCCTTCTGGCTCTCATTTTTTAATTATCTGGCTGGTATCAAAAAATAAATTTGCTCTCTAAAATCAAGGAACCATTAAGAAAAATGTAAAACATTTAATTAAGAAAAATAAAAGTAGTTATCCTCTCTTTGTGCCTTCCTGAGCTTGATTGTTTTCACTGTGTTCTGCAGGAGTGCCAGGTGTCAAAGAAGAACGCTTCAAAGAAGGAATGACGGTAAAGCACTGTGCATTGTCCCTTGTGGGAGAACCCATCATGTACCCAGAAATCAACAGGTTTTTGAAGCTACTTCACGAGTGTAAAATCTCCAGTTTCCTGGTCACAAATGCACAATTTCCTATGGAAATCAGGTGAGTCATCCAGCTTATTAAAATACGCTGCCCGAATCTGTAGACAGACACTTAGGTTGTTTTCATGACTTGGCTATCTTTCATTAATGTTGAGGAGTTCTTGAAACTAATATAATGTATGCTTTCTGAGGCCCCACCCATCCCTGGAGGCCGGTTCTGTCTTGTGAGAGTCCCAAGAATTTGCATTTCCATGGGCTCCGATGCAAATGGTGCGGACCTCACTTAGAGAAATACTGCTGCGAGGCTTGAAACACTGTTCTTGGGTTTCTGTGACAATAGGTTTAGGCTGTACTGCCTACAACTGGCCATTTTGATGGAAGCATTGTGGCACAGGGCTAGGAGAACAGGCTCTGGAGTCACTACTTGGCTTGAGTCTCATTGTTGAGATTATTAAATATAAGATTATCTACATATTACTTTTTGGATCCTTAAAAAAGTTTGTTAACCTCTTTGACCATCAGTTTTGTCATCTCTAAAATGGGCATAAGGACCATCGACCTTGTTTTATTATGAGGATTTAGTGAACTAAACAAGGAAGGTCAAACAATGCACTCAATATATGATGAGTATTCAGTAAATGGTAAATAGTTTTCTCCTCCTCTTTCAGTCTTCTCTTTTTCTCCTAAATTATTTGGCCTGATGTGAGAGCCCCAGATTGTCCTAGAGATTCTGGTCTTAATAGTGTTGAAAGTTTGGGCTACTTCGGGTATTTTTTGTCCAATAGGATCATCAAACTTACTATTTAATCCACTTGATTTCTTACAAACATAAATCCCTCTCTCTTCTTTCCCTTCTGTAGAGATTTGTAGGCCTGTATTTTTCTATATAAGAAAAAATGGGAGAGGTATTTTTATGTTCAATTACAATGCATTTATTTTATTTATTTATTTATTTATTTTGTATTTTTCTGAAGTGAGAAGCAGGGAGGCAGAGAGACAGACTCCCGCATGTGCCCGACCAGGATCCACCTGGCAAGCCCACTAGAGGGCAGTGCTCTGCCCATCTGGGGCCCTTGCTCAGTTGCAACCTAAGCTATTTTTTAGCGCCTGAGGCAGAGGCCATGGAGCCATCCTCAGCACCTGGGCCAACGCACTCCAATTGAGTCATGGCTACAGGAGGGGAGGAGAACAGAGAGAGAAAGGGAGAGAAGTGGGAGGTGGGGGGGTGGAGAAGCACATGGTTGCTTTTCCTGTGTGCCCTGACCGGGAATCCAACCTGGGACATCCACATGCTGGGCTGATGCTCTACCACTGAGCCAAATGGCCAGGGCTACAATGCATTTCTTTTCTTTTTCTTTCTTTTTTTTTTTTTCTGACAGAGACAGAGAGTCAGAGAGAAGGACAGAGAGGAAGGGAGAGAGATGAGAAGCATCAATTCTTTGTTGCAGCTCCTTAGTTGTTTATTAATTGCTTTCTCATATGTGCCTTGATGGAGGGGGTCTACAACAGAGTGAATGATTCCTTGCTAACGCCAGTGACCTTGGGTTCAAGCCAGTGACCTTGGGCTTCAAGCCAATGATCTTTGGCTGGTGAGCCTGTGCGCAAGCCAGATGAACCCACACTCAAACCAGCAACTTTGTTTGGGGTTTTGAATCTGGGTCCTCCACATCCCAGTCTGAAGCTCTATCCATTGTGCCACTGCCTGGTCAGGCTACAATGCATTTCTATATATGATCATTCTCAACTCAGATTTCAAATTAACAGGATGTAGGGTCACAATAATCATATCACAATTCATTGGACATTTTCCCTGGGTATTGGGGCTTAGGTATTATATATCTCTTTATGATAAAGTTTTTTATTGGGATGATTTTAAGGATAGAATGTTTTCTTTCTTTGGGGGTACTAAACTAATGCTCTCTCTGTATGGAATGGACAAGTGACCATGGTGGGAGCCTGATAGCCTGTAATAGAGGCCTGTACCAGGCAGGCCTTAGACCCCTGAGCTTGGAAAGTTTCTCCATGGTTCTTTTACTGCTTTTGAATGAGCTCTCTAATTCTCAGAGACTTTTTCTTTTCTCTATTCTTTCTCTGTTCCCTGGCAGGAGATCTACACACTTCCTTAATTATAGCACTTCAGACATTTAGTATTGACAAAAATTCCTTGTTGGTACTGTCAGTGTCCAGGGCTTCCTTTGTTGCAAATGGCAGAGGTTTGTAAAATAACCATGGCCTTTGAAATTTACTGTTCATAATCGTAAGTTGTATGGAGGCGTAGTGAAAAGGTCAGGCCAGTTTCCATTTTTCATTGGGCAACTGTATGACAAAGTCCCATAAGTATCAGACGATGATAGCTAGCAGTATCCATTAAGGCAATTATTTTTGTTTATATTTTTTGTGAAACATAAAGTCCCGTTGAGGTAGCTTTGCTTATTTGTTGTTAAAGAGGCACCCTGCAAAATAGTGACGAGACAGCCTGCTGCCATTACAGTATGTTACTGGTGTACATTTTTAGTAAGTGACGTCTTTTGCTCAGTAGTGACACATCACTGAACTTGTAAGGATTCCCTGTGTAGCTCAGTGTGGGAGAGGGTTTAAAGCAGTGAGAATCTGCCAATATGTTAATCACCGCTTTCTTAACTTTGGTCAGAACTTCTCCACTTTTAGTAACTTTGGGTTTAGACCCTTCTGATTTTTCCATGTGTCACTAAGCCAGATCATCACAATTATCTGTTTGGCCTACTTGCCCTTAAAAGTTTTGTCAACTGCCTGACCAGGCAGTGGCGCAGTGGATAGAACGTTGGACTGGGATGCGGAAGACCCAGGTTCGAGACCCCGAGGTCGCCAGCTTGAGCGCGGGCCCATCTGGCTTGAGCAAAAACTCGCCAGCTTGTACCCAAGGTTACTGGCTCCGGCAATTGGTGGCTCGGTCTGCTGAAGGCCCGTGGTCAAGTCACGTGTGAGAAAGCAATCAATGAACAACTATGGTGTCGCAATAGCAACGAAAAATGAATAATTGATGCTTCTCATTTCTTTCTGTTCCTGTCTGTCTGTCCCTATCTATCCCTCTCTTCTGACTCTCTCTCTCTATCCCTGTAAAATAAATAAATAAATAAAACATTAAAGAAAAAGTTTTGTCAACTGAAGTCAACATTATCAACTAAAAAGTAGCTTTCAATGTCTGCCAATATGGATGGATAAGAACAAAAATATAGTTTGTCTTTCAAGGTCTTCCACTCTGATATTGATGAGGCTGATACTGATAGTTATAAAAAGCACATAAACCATTTCAATGGTGAATTTTATGGCATGTGAATTATATCTCTGTTTTTAAAGATGCATAGACTTTAAAACAAAAAAATGCATAAACAACATTCTGGGATAAATACACATTGTGGAATATAGAAAATTAATAGCGGGAGGATTTGGTCACAGGATTATTAAGGGGGAGTTTTCTTTCTGGTCTAAATTATTGAAGAGAATGAACTATGAGACTTGTTTGAAGGGGGAACAGAGAGGCTTTGGAAAAAGTACAATCTGGGCTTGAAAAAAACTGGCAATTAAAAAGGAAAACTGGCAAGAAATCTAGTAGATAAGAATGACATTATGAAATCAGTCAGTGAAGTTGAGAGAAGTGGACAATGAGCAGTATTCATGGAAACTGATTGGAAGGCAAAGAAAAAATAAGAATGTGAAACATTTATTTTTCTTCTGGGTTGTGGTCCTTTTTAAGTGTTTGATTGCAGTTATTCTAGCTCTGCGTTGCTGAAAGCTTACTGAGTAGCTCATTGTTTGCCTAGGCAGGCTTGGCTTTGAACCCACCCCCGCTCTCAGTGGCATTGGTATGGCTTTATGTCCTGCAAAGAAGGCTTGCACTTATGGGGTTGTTTCTTGTTCCTTAGAAACTGTACATCAGTGAACTGGTGATGGGAGGTGGTCCATCAGCACAGAACTCCCCACTGCCATGACTGTGAGATTTCAGCTGTGAGTCTTTAGTGACAGCAATTCTGGGGACACTTAGGCCTGAGAGCTCCCTCTCATAGTGCCGGGCTGATGGTGCCAGGCCTAAAGCTAGATCTTGTTCTGTTTATTTTCCACTAAAACCTACTGTTTGAAAGGGGTCGATGTTAAGTAATTGAATGTTTCAGTTTATTAGGGATGGTGTTCAGTCATTTTAAAAATAACTGATATCCCATTCTGTCACCTTATTAAACTCATTGTTTCAGTCATCTGGGAGAAGTAGAAACCTTAGACCCAGTGAAATGTTTACTTACCACATATAGTACAGATTGTAAGTTTTACGTCATGAAAAACCTGAAATAGGCATTATATAATTTTTTTATTGATGTGGTTATTGTTTTTAATTTCAAATTACAAGGAATCTCAAGCCAGTTACCCAGCTCTATGTCAGTGTGGATGCTAGCACCAAGGAGAGCCTGAAGAAAATTGACCGCCCACTCTTCAAGGACTTCTGGCAGAGATTCCTCGACAGTCTAAAAGCCTTGGCAGCAAAGGTAAGAATTATGAAATCTTTAAAAGACAATAAAAATGAAGTAGAGAGGTTTCTTTTTCCTTTCTTTTTTAAAGACTAAATAAATCTTCAACTTTTATTGTTTACTGAATACTTGTTGAGGTCTTCTTAAGTTTGTAGCTCCCTGCCACATGTATATATTATCTGTCCTTCTTGTATTTGGGGATAGAGTAGCCATCCATAGCAACCCTAGAAGAGGTGTTCACATATAGTATATGTTTAAATGTGAAGTTAATATTCCTGAAGGTCTTGAACCAAATTTCTTACTTGATAAGGAACTCAACATCAGAATGTCCAAATGTGACATGTTTTCCTGCAGGCACTTGGCCCCTCTTAGATGTTCTCTGTGGCATCCTGGCTTTCCTGTTCTTTCAGACCTGTGGTAACCTCTGCTTCTTCTTTTCCATTATCTTCAAGTCTCAATAATTGGCATTTCCTGTTAGTTCTCTCTCTCTTCTTTGGTAGCCAGCCCAACCCCCTTTATTGTTCTCTGTTTCTGCCCTGTAGTTTTTCACGCTGTACCCAAATCTGACTGAAGATGACAATCACTACAGGAGCTTAAAAATGACAATTTCCTATTTCTACTAGGATTTGAGAATCTGTATTTTAAACAACCCAGGTGATTTGATATGCAGCCAGTTATGGGAGTCACTGACCCAGAAAACCTTCCTTCTCCTCTTTTGCCCAGTGATTAACTTGGGCATTTCTAACCTCTGGCCCAGTGTACACTTCCAGAGTCATTGCTCCTGATGTTCCCCTGGAATGAGGTATTTCCCTGCTTATGCTGTCATTTCTGCAAATGTGCCAGCACTTTTTCTGAGTCTCTCATTACCTTGTCAGAGCCGGAATGGTCCTTTCTCTCCATTTCTTCGACTTGTAGAAATTCCCTGCAACCTTCAAGGCCCAGCTTCCTTACTACCTCCACCAAAAAGCCTTTTCCAACTGCATTTGCTGCTCCTTTCTCCCACCCGAAGTTTTATATCTCTAAAGCACTCTGGTCCTTCTGTTTTCTCCTCGCTCCTTTCCCCTGCTGGATTCCTCACTCATGTCTGACTTCCACATGTTGTCTCGCACAGCACATTTCAGGGTATTCGATAAATGTTGTCTAAATGAAGGAATTTGTGGAGACTTGCTAGAGCTGGTTAAATTTTTTCCTCTTGTATGCTGGAGAACTTAAATTGATGTCTGTTTTGGCAGTTAACACTGACATTATTTAAGAAATACAAAGTAGGCCCTGGCTGGGTGGCTTAGTGGATAAACTGTCACCCCATACACCGGGGTCACGAGTTTGATCCCCAGTCAGGGCACCTGTGAGAAGCAGTTAATCACTGAGTGCACAACTAAATGGACAACTAAGTGAAACAATGAGTTGATGCTTCTCTCTCTTTTTCTGTCTCCTTTCCCCCTTCTCTTTTTATCTCTGTCTCTTCTTCTCCCCCTTCACTCCCTCTCTAAAATCAATGGAAAAATTAAAAAATAAAAAAGGAAATATAAAATGGGCGTTACTTTGTTTTCTGATAGTCTTAGGTTATTTATAAGGCTATTGGTTTTGGTGCTTTTTCAGTTCCTAAAATGTTGTTGTCTCTGGACTTCACCTTCAGCCATATTTTCTTCCCTTCTTGCTGAGACAAAAAGTAGTAGATATACGACCTAAAAATCAGAATGGATTTAGATGGGAGTACACAGCAGGAGCTGGCAATCTCAGACACATCTGAGACTATTACTTGACTGTATTCTCATCAGTGTGGAAGGTGAGAACTAGGCATTAGCAGAGTGGCTTAATAGCTTGCTTTTTCTCTTTTGGCCAAATTTTCCACAAAGTGAACTCTTATCTTGAAGATACAAGTGTTTGCATGTTTAATTCATTTGTAAGTACTCTGGGTTGACTCACTGATAGTAATGCAGTAATGTAAAGTTCTGTAGTATTTTCTAACCTTTGAGCTTCTTATACATGATACCATTATTGTGTCCATGTAACTTGGGCTATTTAAACTACCTGCCTGCAGATTAGGGCAAGTGCTTTCTAAACTTTTGTAGCAGTTAGATTTATGTTTCTCATTCTTGTATTGTTTATGTTGTCATTTAAGAAAGATTTGTGGTAGGAAGTTGCTCTTTAAATAAAAAGTTTTCTTGAAATTAACTTAAGCTATGTTATTTCATTTTGAATATTTGACATTATTGGAATAGTAGATAGTATCAAGAAAGGTCTATTTTATTGTTGTTTAATACTCAAAACTAAAACGTCGTATATACTGTAACTATATTAGCTGAGGTTAAACATGTTACTTAAATAATCTGATATCATTTTAGTTTTTAGATAAAAACTTTTAAATAAAAGTGCTATTTCAGATATTTTAATTAGAACACCTATACTGTTATGTTACTTGTTTAGTCTTTTAGTATACCTGAGCAAGGAAAGGCATTTGAAGAAGAAAGAATTTCTTGAACTTTACAAACAATGAATTTTGATTTATCTCAATAGTTTCAGCTTATTTATGAACTAGTGCAACCCAAAGTAGAAGATGATAACATTTTGGTTTTTTTACTCTTGGAAAATATGATGTTTATTTTTCCAGATCTTTGTCAAAATGTTTCATTTCAAATATGAGGCGAGAGATATAGTGGTACTTGAGTATGCTGGGCTAAGAAGCAGTTCCTTTCGGATAACAGCAACAATGTGTGTTAGCTTCAATTTCCCTTATGACAGTTATCTGTCATGCAGTCCTGTTTCTTAAAAAAGAGAAATCCATCTTATACAAGACAACGCTGCCTACCTTTGGCAGTAGACTTTTCTCAGTAGTGTGACCAGATGTTTCTGCTGACACATTGTTATGCCAAATTGAAGATTTAGTAGGAAATTGAAGTAATTAATCCTTTTCCATGTTTAAGCAATAACATTGATATTCTTGAAACCCCATTTTTGAAAATAAAAATCACAGAAATAATTCCCTGCATCACACATTCTTGGATATCAAAACTGAACATTATTCCTCTTTCTACAGATGTGAGCATAGTCTACCCTGACACTGGAGAAATGTGCCATTGTTAAGAAGGGCTTATTGTACATTCATGAAATAACTCTGTAGCTATTATTTAAATAGACTAATGTATCCATATGGCCCACAATTTTCAGATTAAAAACAAATATTTACTATTAGATCTTTTTATCTGTGATTATGAAAATATTACACATTAATTTATGGAAACTTTGCAGAACTAAAGAGAAGTACAAAGGAGCAAGAAAAGAAATTACCTATAATTCAAGGACTTTGATACAACCACTGTGGATATTTTGAAGTACTTCTATTTAATCTTTTTTTGGAGGGAGGGTTGAAGGGGAAGGATTTTTGGATCATAAGCATTTTTCCATGTTATTAAAGTTTTTCTGATCCTCACATTAAAGACCACTTAGTCTTTCATTTTGCTCAGTGTGAGATAATATTGTATATGTATATATGTTTCTGCCCCTAGTTTCTGACACAAAGCAGCTAAGACCCTTGTTTTTATAAAAAAAATATTTCATTTATTGATTTTAGAGAGAGGAGAGAGAGAAGGGGTGAGGAGCAGGAAGCATCAAATCATAATAGTTGCTTCCTATATGTTCCTTAACCAGGCAAGCCCAGGGTTTCGAACCAGCAACCTCAGAATTCCAGGTCAATGCTTTATCCACTGCGCCACCAAAGGCCAGGTGCTTGTAAATTCTAAGAGCACTAGGAGCATCTTCTGTTTCAGTGAGATAGCTCTGGGTGGCTCTTGAATGGGGACTGGTCACCAGAAATACCAAACCATAATGAGGGGCTTGAAATTTTCAGTCCCTTCCTCCCTCCACCCACTTCTCTAGAGGGGAGAGTGGCTGGAAATTAAGTTAGTGATCATTCTTGCCTACATGGGGCTTCATAAAAATCCCAAGGGTACTGGTTCAGGGAGCCTCTGGGTTGCTGACCATATGTTGGTGCTAGGAGAGGGGGAGTATGGAGGTGTGTGGAAGTCCTTAGTCCTTCCCAAGTACCCTGCCTTACATGTCTCATCCATCTGAATGTCAATCTCTGCCCTTTTCATATTCTTCTGTAATAAACCGGTGGACAGTAAGTGAACTGTTTTTCCTGAGTTCTGTGAGTCACTCTAGCAAATTAATTGAACCCAGGGTGGGAATTGCGGGAATCTCCAATTTATAGATGATCAGCTTCTGCGCAGGTGACAACCTGGACTTGTGCTTGGCATCTACAGTGCGGTGTGCGCAGTCTTGTGGATTAAGCCCTTAACCTGTGGGATCTGATACTGTCTGCAGGTAGTTCAGAAGTGTTGTGAATATGACAGCAGTACAAGAGTAAAGGAGAAACACAGGAGAGAAAGTGGTTTTTCCTACTCATTGGCTTCACAGAATCCTCAGAGACCTAGGTTTTTATCTTTCTCCTGACATTCAACATCCAACTTTCATTCTGAAATTTACTTCCTGGTCCAAAATGTATGCTGGAGCCCCAGCCAGTAGGCTAGCATTCCAGCTTTCATTTTGAGCAGACGGTACCAGGATGGGCAGAGCAAGGGCAATCTTCTTCCTTTTAGGATGATTTCCACTGCTCTTCCACTGAAGGCTTATTTGAGAGGCAAAGCTATTTCTCCTGGTGTGCATGGACTATATATAGATTTTCATCTGGCAGAGGGCCAGGGGAGGAAAACTCCAAGGTACCCAGGTGGTTTGAACAAACATTTAAAAAAAATGATCATTACTTTCAATTTGTTTTTAGTGTTGTTAACTTTGAAATTTCAAAGATTATTAAAGGAAAACTCTTATGTTGATCAGAAGAAGTGCTTTGGGATTAAAAATGGGTGGGACCCACTGAAACAAATGGATAGCAAGGAAGTCTTCAGTCCTCCATCACTAAGAGACCAGGGGCCCTTTTTGCCTGCCACCTCAGATTTCATCCTCTTTAATTTCTTTCAAATGGAATCATTCAAGGCCATTCATCTCAAGGCTTATTTAAAATTTCTTAGCTTTAGGCATTGCCATTTTGGAGATTAGAATTGAACCATTTTCTGAGAATCGTTGTGTTTGATTTATGAAGAGAATTGGGAAGAAAGGGAAATTAGAAAGAATGGTCAGAAGCTAATTTCTTTTGCTTATTGAAACCAGAAAGAAGGAAGCACTTCATCAGATTGACATTTGAAGACCCTTATTAGTGCATTAGGGAAATGAGATTGTGGAAATGATGAGTTCTGTTTGATTTGTGTCAATGTGGAAGATGACTTACTCCTCCAGCATGGCCCCTAAGATGCTAGTATTGTGGCTAACAGTCATTTGCCGTCTTCATAGGCATAAAAAAAGTATGTCCTTACTTCGTTTATAGTCTGAAATATTGGATTGAAATATACCGCTCACAAAAATTGGGATATTTCAAAATGAATATGAAATGATAAAAAAAAAGCATTTGATTATTTTTATTAAACAAGAACATCAGAAAAGCAAACAAGTCAAAGTTGTTTGATTATGCAAATGAGATGTGAACTCAATGATCATGCTTGAGTAGCAAGTGACATATCAAATGCTTCTTTTTTTAATTGCTTCATATTCATTTTGAAATATCCCCTAACTTTTGTGAGCAGTGTACGGAAATACTGTTAATATTCAGTCACTGGCGCTTTCACTTCATCCGGCAGGAAAGGTGTTCTACCTTTGCCGAGTTAGAAATGTTAAAAATCATGTAAATAGGATTTGAGTCACTCTTGGAGTTTTTAAGCTTTATCTCCACCAGTTTTACATTTTTACTGATGAGATATCTTCTCTAGATTTGGAGGTTGTGACAATACCCCCCCCCCCAACACCTTTCTGCCTGTATTAAAAATCTGTATGTCAGCCATCTTCCTCCTAATTCACGGAATGCATCTCACGATGTTGGGAAACCCTGAATTCAGTAACTGAAGGAAGCCTTCATTTTATCTAACCAAAAAGAGCATTTTTATTTTCTCCTATTCCTGGCTCATGATGGAAAATTTTTATATTCTGACTTTGTGTACTTTGAACATATTTGGTAGACACTGAAGACTCTGGAGAATCCAGCTGTAGGTACATTTGTATATTTAGAAGCCAATTCAAGTGCATCTTGCCCATATTCCCCGGGAGAAAGGCAGAGAGGATGTTCAGGCTCCTGGTTGCCAGCTTGTCGGGGTGGGAGGTTGTAAGGATAGGGGAAGCCTGAAGACCATGTTATTACCTCCTTGTAATTGCTAAGAGGGAAGTAGAGAAGCACAGTCCACAAAACCACCTCCTGCTCATCTTTTTGGTGGTTCCATTTAGTGGAGTTGCATTTTGAGTACAGTGATTCTTCTTTTTATCAAAAGTAAAGATTATTTTCTAAAACTCCATGTAGTAGGAAAAATCAAGTTTGAAGAATTTAGCACTTAAAAAGGAAAATTTAGGTTGAAGTTGGGAATGATAGTGAATTAGTGAAAGGCCTTCTAAATAGTATGTTCATTAAATAAAAGGACAAAGGAAATAATATTGAATACAGAGAATATTAATAACATCTTACAAATGTTTAATTAGTAATGGGTACTATTCAGTTAATTTCTACTTCTCTGTTCCTTGCTTGCAGTAACATTTTCAGATTCCCCTACAGTAATCACATGATAATTAAGATATTCTTTTTGTTCAGTGTTTGTGCATCGTAAATAAAGCCTTTGCCACCCCCCCCCATCTGATCCATGACTAAATTATCTCACTTTCAGATTCCACTGTGGTTCAAGGAACTCAGTGAAATTGATACCTGGAATTAAATGCCTGGAGACAAATTTTATTTAATCCCTTTAGTCTATCATATTTTATTTTTATTTATTTATTTTTATTATTATTTTTCAATTTAGTGAGAGGAAGGGAGACAGAGACAGACATGTGCCCCGCACCGAGATCCACCCAGCGTGCCCACTAGGGGGCGATGCTCTGCCCATCTGGGGCCCTTGCTCTGTTGCAACCAGAGCCATTTTAGTGCCTGAGGCAGAGGCCAAGGAGCCATCCTCAGCGCCTGGACCAGCTCATTCCAGTCGAGCCACGGCTGCAGGAGGGGAGAAGGAGAGAGAGAAAGAGAGTGAGAACCAAGAAGCAGATGGGTGCCTCTCCTGTGCGCCCTGACCAAGAACCAAACCTGGGGTGTCCACGCCTGGGCTCACGCTCTACCATGTAGCCAAGTGGCCAGGGCCTAGTCATCATATATTAAAATGTGCTCCTTAATGCACAGAATCAACTACCTGTATTCCCCCATGGAAACTTTATATCAGACGTCACCAGAATTTAGAGAAATTAGTATTTCCTGTCTCCTAATGGGTTCTAAAGTGCATGTTTAAGGCCTGGGTTTGTTTTGTCCTTTTAATTTTTATACATGGCCAGCATTTAAGACCTCCACTACTGTACTCTTTATCTTCTTTAACTCTTACTGATACCCAGGCCTCTCTTTTTAACATCTCCGTTGGTGATGATTCAAAATTCCTGCATGTTCCCAGTTAAGGAATATGTGTACAGGATTAAATCCACGAGTAGTGGCACTCTACCAACGAGGGACTGGTGACCGAGAAGGGGTTACTGTGTCCAGTGCTAGAATGTGAGAGCTGTTCTTTTCCAGGAGGGATGGTGAGAGTGTTGTGGTGTTGGGAAACTGCAGCCCTTGGTCCAAATCTGGCTGGCACCTGTTTCCATAAATAAAGTTTTATTGGAACACAGCCGAGCTTCACTTACATACCGTTATGGCTGCTTTCCTGCTGTTCTGGCAGAGCACAGTAGTTGCCACAGAGGCCAATTAGCTCTCAAAGCCTAAAACATTTACTCTCTAGCTTTTACAGAAAAGTATCTGCAAACACTGGATTAGACTCACCACTAGGCTGTTTGGAAACTACTCTGCTGGGGCTTTGCTCGCTGCCTGACACTTCTGCAACTACTTCCCAGTTGGTCCTCCTGGACTATACTGCTTAGCCTTACCACCACTGTCTTCTTGAAACTCCTCTGTGCTTTTTTAGAACATTTCCCTCTTCTCATTTTCCTTCTTGTTCTTTGCCACCTTCTCCCCCTTTAAGCTTCTTCTTCCTCCCTCTCAGTGGAGGTGCTTCCCAAGCTTTCCTCCTCAGGTTTCGTTCCTGATGTTCCGATCTTGCTTGGGCACATTCTTCTTTCCTCCCCACTGCCCCCTCCTGAAGTCTGTGTCCTATTCTCTTAACTGAATGCGACTCCCAGACACACTCCCAGTTGTTCTACTGGCACCATGCTGTCAATGAGCAACGCTTGTTACCGAGCATGGGCCTGCCAGCTCAAAGTGCGTGGGAGCTGAACCGTGGCCTCAGTTTTTGAGAAAAGAAAAGGCTTTTATTGTGAAGTCCACAGGCATGAAGATGGGAGGCGAGACTCAAATCTGTCTCCCTCACCAAGGGAAGAAGTAGGGAAGTTATGCATATTCTATAGAGTTATGTTATTTCAGCATAATGAGAGCTTATGCGCGGGTCCTAGGGGATCATGGTTTTTCATACGTCCCATGTTAGAATTGGGGGTTGGGGGTTGGGGGGAGGGTGTTTAGCATGTAGTCCAGGGTGGATTTCCACCCAGTGACATTGAAATCTTATTCTAGGATGAATTCTTTCTCTAGTGCACATGTTTGATCATCTGCGTGATTTGCAGCCTTGTCCTGTCATCTCTGAAAAACGACTTAGTGTCTCCTTTGGAAGAGGACAAGGCCAGTTTAGACTGGTTGTGTGGTTATGCTGAACTGTCTTTTCAAGCTTGCTTTCCTCCTTTTCCTGTTCTTGTTAGCACTGATATTCTGCAGTCCACTCGGCAGCAGGAAAAATTCATTTGCACCTTTATTTTTTATTATTTTATTTTTATTTTTTGTATTTTTCTGAAGTGAGAAGCAGGGAGGCAGAGACAGACTCCTGCATACACCGACCAGGATCCACCCGGCATGCCCACCAGGGGTGATGCTTTGCCCGTTTGGGGCATTGCTCTCCTGTGACCGGAGTTATTCTAGCACCTGAGGAGGAGACCATGGAGCCGTCCTCAGTGCTTGGTCCAACTTTGCTCCATTGGAGCCTTGGCTGCAGGAGGGGAAGAGAGAGAAAGAAGAGAGAGAGAAAGGAGAGGGCGAAGTGTGGAGAAGCAGATGGGCACTTCATCTATGTGCCTTGACTGGGAATTGAACCCGGGACTTCGACACGCTGAGCCAACTGGCCAGGGCCCATTTGCACTTTTAATTCATACTTTTCATAGTTTCTAGATGATGTTTATCTTCTGTTTCTTGGGTTCTCTTCTATTAAAGCAATACATGTGGAGTGTATGTTCTTTTAACCTTATGTATATATGTATATATATATGCTTTTACAGGTACCATATTGTATATGTTGTTTTGTAATCTGTCATTTTAAGAAAGAATTACTTTGTCAAATTTCTCTCAATATGAAGTACAGAACTTTAAAAGTGGAAACTGCCCTGTCAGAGCCCCTACACTCTGCCCTTAAATATCACTTCCCAAAGGGATCTCTGTTTACTTTGGGAATTTCTTCATTGACATGTTTAGTTAATGCAAACTATACTTCAGTATTTAAAAATACAAATTTTACATACTGGGTGGGCAAAAGTAGGTTTACTGTTGTTCATATGGAAAAATAATACAATAATGAATAACTATTGATAATATAAGAGTAAACTCTGTGTTTCGTGGACTCACAGCTGTCAACCTACTTTTGTCCACCCTCACACTATACAGGTTGCTTATTTTGATTATCAATATATATTGTACCTCCTTCTGTTTGAATACAAATAATTTTACCTCATTTTTTAAAATAGCTGCACCTTATTATATAGACATTTCATCACTTAATCAAATCCTGATTAATACTTATTTTCATTTGTTTATTATAAACAGTTGACATGTTTTTACTTTTTAAATGAACTTGAATTTTAGAACAGTTTAGATTTACAGAAAAATAAAATACGTCTTCTCTCTTCTCCTTGGTTAGCCTTGGTAAGGGTTTATCAGTTTGATTTCTATTTTCTTAAAGAACAAGAGTTTTTTTGTGTGTGTATTTTTTTGTATGTGTGACAGAGACAGAGAGAGGGACAGATAGGGACAGACAGACAGGAAGGGAGAGAGATGAGAAGCATCAATTCTTCATTGTGGCTCCTTAGTTTCCTTAGTTGTTCATGGATTGCTGTCTCATATGTGCCTTGACCAGGGGCTACAGCAGAGTGAATGACCCCTATCTAAAGCCAGTGGCCTTTGGCTCAAACCAGCAACCTTGGGCTAAAGCCAGCAACCTTGGGCTCAAGCCAGCGATTATGGGGTCATGTTCATGATCCCACTCTCTTGCCAGAGACCCGGAGCTCAAGCTGGTGAGCCCCTGCTCAACCGGATGAGCCTGTACTCAAGCTGGCAACCTCAGGGTTTTGAACCTGGGTCTTTACGTTCCCAGGGTAATGCTTCATCCACTGGACCACCACCTGGACAGGCCTATATAGCTTTAATAGTAACACATGTTTAGGACAAAAGAACACTTTCTTCTTTAAAATTGTCTTGCTTAATAAACATATTCATATTTATTTTAGAATCACACACACACAACTTTGGGTTGGAATTGCATTTAATTTGTAATTTAATTTGGGAAACTGCCATCTTTATGAAGTCATGTCTTTCATTTATCTCTTATTTTAAAGTTGCCTGTCATATCACTTTAATTTTCTGTGACTGAAATTTATCTTTTAATTGTAGATGTTGGCTTTCTTTGTGAAATGTTAGATTTCCACACATCTTTTGGAAATATTGTTTGCAGACTCTTCTTAGTAGGTGGTTGTATTTGCTCACAATTGTGCTCTAGCAGGCAGCTAGGGCCAATTCTTGGTCACAAGGCTGTTTTATTATTTTTTTAGCCTGATTTATCTACTTAATTCTCATTTTTCATTTCATCTATGTTGCAATGGTGATGGCTCAAGAGATTAACTTAAAGTATCCTTTTGACTGCATATCCATTATTTTTTGACTGCATATATATTATTTGGTAAATTAGGTTAAGTAGGCATTTTGGAAGAAACCCTTAATTTTTGGTATTTTATTGTTTGTATAGTAAGTGTCACCTTCCCTTCCTCCAGGCTCATTTTGCTGTCATTTCTATTTTTTTATTTTTTCATTTGTTGGGCTGACATGGTTCACCAGACTGTACAGATTTCAAGTGTACAACTCAGCATAACCCATTCTGATTCCTATTCTCAGGAGTCAGACAGAAGGCGGAGTTCTGTATGCATAGGCGTGTCTTGTCCTAATAAGCTTTTCAGGGAGGAAGCCTTAGAGCCTTACTGAGGGCTGAGTCATCTTTTAATGAGTCCAGGGTTTGTTTGTTTTTTGGTGTTTGTTTTCCAGTTAAATTTAGTCATAAGGCAGTTAATTGGTGAGTTAAAAGCAGTCTGAAAGTTCCTTGACCACAGTGTTTGCATTTGGACAGTTAGTTCCCAGGAAGGCAGCTCATGAATTATTACAAGTAATGTTTCTGGAGAAAGATCTATAGGATTTATTCATGTTGGGGTATATGTTTTTTGACTTCCCTATAATCTTTTCAGATTTACTTTGTGAGACATGTTATGGCTACATTGAGATATCCTTCTCATTCCATCTTCTGTGCAACCGGTGTCCAGGAGTTTACGTTTGTGTCAGCTACAGAGTGGATAGACTTGACGTGAGGGTACATTGCCAGAGATTTTACTCCTTTGTCATTATCCTGGGACATCCCATAGATGTGTTAGTATTGGTGGTGGGAGTCTGTCTCTTCACCCTGGTGTAAACTGTAACTTGATCTTCTACTGAGTGCTGTTTATGTCTTTGTTTCTCTGACTTTTTTTGTATTTACTTTTCTGTAGGTAGGCTCCTCTCTCATTCACGCTGTGGTGGTGGCCATAGGCTCTCAGTGCAGACCTTCTCCCACGTAAAAAGCAGAGAGCAGCCCTATGATTCTGTAGTCAGATCATTTTTCCTCTAGAAACCTTACCATATATTTATTCTCTTCCATTTATTTTTTTTCTCTATCTCTATACATTCTGTCTCCTTTATTCATCGTCTATTATTATTATTCTCATTTTTTTTCTTTTCCTTACATTCCCATTTTGTAAATTTCTGGTGGGTCTCAGGGCACAGGTCATTTTTACACTGAGACTGTCCTATCAGCAAGCCAGTAGAGCCACCTTTTCCAACGTCCCAACCTCCAAAGGAGGAGAAACACTGCCTGTATTACTAGTGCTTCTCTGAGGTGTAAATACTGCTGGTCTTTCATCCTCTAGTGGGAATGTGTTTTCCTGCTCTACAGTGTTTACTTACAAACTCTGCTCACCCTGCTAGCTGCCAGTGCTCCCAGCTTGTTTTATCTGTGCATTTTGCACTTCTCAGCTTTCTCTTCTGGTGCTTTCTCAAGAGATGGACTTAGAGTATCCCTTTGACGTATGTCCGTTAGGCACATTATAACTACAGTTGTGTATTTATTTATATATGTATTTATATTTATATAAACTATATGTGTGGTTTCACCCTCCTCGTGCTCCTTACACAGGCATCATCTTCCTGCATAGTGACCCCAATCCCAGGGGGCATCAGCCCCTCCTTTTATTTTTGCTATTAGAAGTAACTTATGGAGTACGTGAATCTTCGAACTCTGGCCACAGCCTGTCTCATAGTCTTGCTGATATGCATGGTCTTCTGAGGCTCTGCTGAACCTAACGCAAATATTTTTCCACTTCCTTTACCAAATAGCTGGTCTTTGAGCAGGGGAATTTTAAGGAGTCTGCTACAATGGATAGTTGAGATCAGGCATGTTAAGTGGCTGTTAAACTGATCCAATCTCATCTCAAGAGTCAGTACGATTAAGAAATGTGTGTATGTGTATAAATGTTTTCTGATCCCACAGTTTTTGTTGTATTTCCTTAGAAGCCTCCCCCCCCCCGTGTGTGTGTGTGTGTGTGTGTGTGTGTGTGTGTGTGTGTGTGTGTGTGTATGTGTATATATTTATGTCATTGATGCTAGGGTACATGCACAATTTTTTTAGCTTTTAAAAAGTTGAACACTAACATAAAAATTACTTCTCCTCATTGAGTATTTTTCTAAAACAGTTATTCTTTATGGGGACAAGGAAACAAACAAAAGTATACGTCCCAATTCCCCTGCCTCACCCCTTTCTGAGAATCACATCTGCATTGAGCTCTCTTTTTGTTAGTAGTGAGTTCCTCCGCTGTGTTGAGATACACAGCCACTGCTCTGAAATATCATTTTCAGTGTTAGTTTAATAGTTACATTATAAATCTTATAACCATTTCTTGGGATTGAACATCTTGAGAGCTTATAATATCTCATTATTATAAATAAAGCTGGAATGGAAATTCTTATTCATCAGTATTTGTTCACAATTTTATTAATTTCCAAAGGCTAAATACTTAGAATTCCAACAGATTTGAATATTTTTCATATTCTTTAATCATGTTGCCATGTAACTTTCCAAATGCTGGTGTACTAAATCACGCTTCATCAGTGAATTAGTGTGTCTGCCTTACTCAACTCTAGGCAGCACTGAATATTGCTGTTACAAAAACATCTCTGCCCATGTGGTAAGCCAGAGCGGTACCTCATGACCGCTTCCATTTGCATTTCTTTGATTACTAGTAACTCAGTACCATATTTTAGGAGACCATTTTATCTTGTTTTGACAGAGCCTCTGCTCAAGTTCATCTTCAACTGCAACTGTCAAGATAAATTCTTGAAATTAAGAGCTATAGTCCTGGTTTATACTGATGCTATCCAGAATATGTAGCACTGAAAACTGTTTAATTAGAAGCAACAGAATTCTAATTCATAACTATATTTTTAAACTTTTTATTATGGATATTTAAAACACCCAAGGACAAAAATAATGTCATAAATTTCTGTGTAACTGTAATCTTAGCTTTGACAATTGTCAGCATTCTACATTTCTTCTTTCATCAGTCTTCCTACTTTTTTTTTTTTTTTTGGTGTGGAGGAAACATTGGAATATTTTAAATATTTATTATTTAAATAACAAATAGTGTCTTTGATCTATGAATACTTGTATATATACTATATAAGGACTTTTAAAATTTGAATGCCTCCTCCTAGCACTTTGCATATAGTTTTAAAATTTCTAATAGGATTTATTACTAGGCTATGTCATATATACAGAGAAGTGTACAGAGCATAAATGAATAGCTTGGTAAATTATATATTATTAAATGAACACACCTCTATTTTCAGCAACAGACTCAAGAAACAGAATATTAAGAGCACTTCCAAAGTCCCTCTCCTGAACCACTATGTCCCCTCCTGGTCATTTCTTGTCTAAAAGTTATCACTGTTTTTAGTTCTAACACTGCAAGATAGTTTTTCCTATTTTTAAACTTTATAGACAGGAATTATACAGTATACATTCTTTTGGAATATGTATATATTGATTTATATATATATTTTTAAGTGAGAAGCGGGGAGGCAGAGAGATAGACTCCTGAATGCACCCCGCCTGGGATGCACCTAGCAAACACCCTATGGGGTGATGCTTTTCCCATCTGGGGCCGTTGGTCCATTGCTGAGTAACTGAGCTATTTCAGCGCCTGAGGCAAGGCCATAGAATCATCATCAGTGGCCGGGGCCAACTTGTTCCAACTGAGCCATGGCTGTGGGAGAAAAAGAGAGAGATAGATTGAAGGGAGAAGGGAAAGGGTGGAGAAGCAGATGGTCACTTCTCCTGTGTGCCCTGGCCGGGAATCGAATGTGGGACATCCACACGCTGTACCAACACTCTACTGCTGAGCCAATGGGCAAGGGATGATTTGTATTTCTTTTTAGATTTATCCATGATGTTGTGAAGAGCTGTAGTCTATTTATTTTCATTGCTGTATTTCATTATATGAATATGCTATAATTTATTTTACTATTGAAGAATATTCATATTTTTCCAGTTTTTGGCTATTATTAATAATCCTACTAATAATATTCCTGAATATGTCTTTTGGTGTAGGCTATATGGCTAGGAACAGCTGGATCATTTGAACAACTGGATCATTTGGTATACATTCATTCACCATTAGTAGATAATGCCAAACAATCTCTAAAGCAATGTATGAATTTACACTCCGTCCGTACAGCGATGTGTTGCAGTTGTTTCACATTCTTTCCTCCAGCTGGTTTTGTCAGTCTCTGTGGTGGTTGTGAAGTAATATTTTCTTATGGATTTAATTTGTATTTGTGTTTATTGGTCATTTGGATACCCTCTCACGAGAGGGCTAATTGCTTCAAAGTTAGTGTTCTCTATCATCAAATCATAAAAACCATTCTTACTCCAGGCCATACAAGAACATTCATTCACAGTTTGCATTTTCTTTTTCTTAATTGGTTTTTAGGAGTTATGTATGTATTTTAAATGTGAATAAATGTCTTTTTTTTTACTCTGAGGCTTGTCTCTTTATTCTCAACATGTCTTTTGATAAATACAAGTTGCTAATTTTAATGCAGTTGAGTTTATTATTCTTCCTTTCATGTTGAGTGCATTTTAAACTGGTTAAGAAAGTCTTAAAAAGATTCTACATTGTTTTGTAGATATTTTTTTGTTTTCCTTTCACATTCAAGTCTGTAATACATTATAAAAGTATTTTTAATTGTGGATGTTTTCCCCACACGAGTATCCATTTGATCTAGCACCGTTTATTTAAATAACATCTTTTTCTATTTTATTCTGCACTGCCAACTGTGTCGTAAATCAAGTATCCATACATGTGTGGGTCTGTTTTTAGACTATGTATTTATTGTTCCACTGCTTTACTTATAATGCTGCCAGTAATATTCTGCCTTAATTATTGTAGCTTTTTTCAGTCTTGATAACTTGTAATCCAAGTCCTATAAATTTGTTCTTTCTTAAGATTGATTTGATTATTCTTAGACCTTAGCATTTCCACATAGATTTTAACATTATTTTGTCAATTGGGAAAAAAACCCCTACACTTTAGATTAAGATTGCAATGATTCTATATTCAGTTTGGGGAGAGATTAAGTCTGTGTCAGAGGCTAACAAATATTTTAGGTTTTGCAAGCCAAGAGATGAAATAAAGGACATTTTGTAGATATTGATATAACGAGAAAAAAACCCAGAGTTTCACAAACTGGTATTTACAAATTACAAAATATAATAATGATATGTACACTTTTTAATATTTTTATTTATTTACTTATTTAAATTTATTTTCATGAGAGGAGGGGGAAGGCAGAGACAGACTCCTGCAAGAGCCCTGACTGGGATTCACCTGGCAAGCCCACTAAGGTTGATGCTCTGCCCATCTGGGGCCCTTCCTCTGTTACAGATGGAGTCATTTTTTAGTGCCTAAGGCGGAGGCTATGGAGCCATCCTCAGGGGCCAACTCACTCCAGTTGAGCCATGGCTGCGGGAGGGAAGGAGAAGAGAGAGATAGAGATATATAGAGAGAGAAGTGAGAGGGGGAGGGGAGGAGAAGCAGGTGGGCACTTCTGTGTGCCTGACCGAGAATTGAACCTGAGACATACACATGTAGAGCTGGGCCGATGCTCTACCTCTGAGCCAACCTGCCAGGGCCCAAACCATGCATATATATTTATGTTTTATTCCCGGATGTATAATCATGTTGGATCAATTAGCAAGTGATATTTTAAAATTTTTACTAATTATTGCAGTTGTATAGAAATAAAATTGATTTTTTTGTATATTTACTTTCTATCTAGCAACATCCCTAAAATGACAGTATTTATCTGTAGTTATTTTTCTTTTAATTCTATAATGTCTTTTTTTTTCTTATGTTAAAGCATTGGCTTTGACATCTGGGAAACTTTTCATTATTTCATAATTAAGTGTGAACTTTGTTGTTTTATTCATAAATGTTCTTCATCAAACTGAGGTAGTATCCTTTTTTATTTTGAAAGGCTGTTGAGCTATCAAATTCTTTTTCTGTATCCAGATTATATTATTCTGCTAGTGTGATAATTGAAATACATTGATTTTCCAATACCAAATCACCTCTTTTCCTGAAATAAACCCAACTTGTTCATTATGTATTACCTATTTTATGTATTATGGGATTCCTTTGTATATTTTATTTTAAAAGATGTTTCCATCTCTGTTTTTGAGAAATTCTGAACTGTAATTTTTTTTCTTTTTTTTTTTTCTACAGGGATAGAGAGAGACTCAGAGAGAGGAATAGACAGGGACAGACAGACAGGAACAGAGAGAAATGAGAAGCATCAATCATCAGTTTTTTGTTGAGACACCTTAGTTGTTCATTGATTGCTTTCTCATATGTGCCTTGACCACGGGCCTTCAGCAGACCGAATAACCCCTTGCTCGAGGCAGCGACCTTGGGTCCAAGCTGGTTAGCTTTTTGCTCAAGCCAGATGAGCCTGTGCTCAAGCTGGCGACCTTGGGGTCTTGAACCTGGGTCCTCCGCATCCCAGTCTGACACTTTTATCCACTGCGCCACCACCTGGTCAGGTTGTAATTTTCTTTTAATGACCCTGCCAAGTTTTTGTATTAGCATTTTACAGGCCTTATAAAATGGTTTCTTTTTTTTTATTCTCTGGGAGAACTTAATATTACAGATTGAGCTCCATTAATAATTATAGGACCATTCAGATATTCCATTTCTTTTACTAGTTTTATTAAGTTGTATTTTCCTAGAACTTTGTACATTTCATTTAAATTTTTAAAATGTTTTGTATAATTTCTCATGATATTCTTTTATCTTCGTTTTCTGCAGGATCTATACCTTCTTTATTCCTGACAGTAGAATATATGCATGTTTTTGTTTTTAATTACTCTTTGTTACTTTATTTCATTAATTTTTTTCTACAAATAACTTCTGGCATTTTTGCTTATCCCTGTTCCTACTTTTTATTGAGATATAATTGATAATTGACATGTAACATTGTATAAATTTAAATAGATTAATTGATTGATTTTAGCTAGAGAAGAAGAGAGAGAGAGACTGGAACCTCAATTCGTTCCTGTATGCGCCCTGACTGGGGATGGAACCAGCCATCTCTGTGTTTTGGGCTGATGCTCCAACCAATGGAACTCTCTAGCCAGGGCACATTGTGTAAATTTAAAATGTCCAACATTTTGACCTGATACATTTATATATTGCAATATGATTACCACCATAGTATTAGCTGATGTTTCCATCACATCAAATAATTTTCATTTTGACCCTGGCTGGGTAGCTCAGTGGATAGAGGGTTGGCCTGGCTTGCAGATGTCCCTGGTTTGATTCCTGGTCACGGTGTACATGAGAAGTAACCATCTGCTTCTCTACACTCCCCTCTCCCTCATTTCTCTCTTCCCCTCTCGCAGCAAGTGGCTTGATTGGTTTGAGTGTTGGGCCCAGGTGCTGAGGAATTCCAGTTGGTCCAAACTGAGGAATTCCAGTTAGCCCCAGACAGGATTTACTGGGTGGATCTCGGTCAGCACATGAGGAAGTCTATCTCCCCTACCCTCACCTAAAAAAAAATAATAATTATTTCCTTTTTGTGGTGAGAACATTTAAGATCTAGTTTCTCAGCCACTTTGAAGTAGATAATACAGTATTGCTAACTACAGTCACAGTGCTGTGTATTAGAGCTCTAGCTCTTATTTATCTGTAACTGCAAGTTTATATCCTTTGACCAACATTTCCCCAATCCTACCCCCACCCCACCACCAACACCTAGCAACCACTGTTCTACTCTCAGTTTCTGTAAGTTTGGCTTTTGTAGATTCCACTCATAAGTGATACCACACAATATTTGTCTTTGACTTACATCACTTATCATAATGCCCTCAATGTCCATGTCCATCCATGTTGTCATAAATGCCAGGATTTTCTTCTTTCTTGTGGCTGAATATTTTATTGTGTGCATATTATACCTTTTTAAACCGTTCATCTGTTGATTTCAAAACTTACTCAAGGCTGTACTAATCAAATTTGTTCTTTTTCAAAATTATTTTGACTCTTTGGGTTCATATTCATTTCTATGTTTATTTTGAGAATCAGCTTGTTTTTTCTGTAAAATGGGCAGCTTGAGTTTTAACAGTTATTTTTATAAATTTTTTATTGAGGTGAAATTCAAGTAATGAAAGTTAGGCATTTTAAAGTAAACACTTTATTGACATAAACATTCATAATGTTCAATCACCATGTCTACCTACTGTCTAAAGATTTTCATCACCCCAAAATAAAATCCTGTATTCATTAAGTAGTTACTTCCCATCCTCCCTGCCCCCAGTGTCTGACAACTATTGATCTGCTCTCTGTTTTTACGGATATAACTATTTCAGTTATTTTATATGAATCGATTCATACAATATGTGATTTTTTTTATTTCTGGGGTAATTCCCACTTATGATATGAAATGTTTTAATTTATTATTGGATTTAGTTTGATACTATTTTGTTGAGGATTTCTGCGTCTGTAAGGGGTACTGGATATTTTCTTGTGATATCTTTGTCTGGTTTGGTTTGAAGATAATGCTTACCTCAGAGAAAGAGTTAAGAAGTGTTCCTTCTATTTTTTGGAAGAGTTTGAGAATATTCTTCTTGGAATATTTGGCATAATTCACACGTTAAGACATTCAGGATGGTTTGGAAACCAAAGTTTAGCCATGTAGGCAGTATGTGATGAAGATCCATAAGAACTCTAGACACCAACGGTTATTTTGGGATTTTCTGGTTGGCAATAATTCTGACGAAAAACTGCTGTTAATGTTATTGCAGATCCCTTGTATGTGATGGTTGTTTGGTGCATATATGTTTATTATTGTTATATCTTGTTGACTTAACCATTTTTTCAATACATAAGAACTTTCCTTGTCTTGTAACAATTTTTTTATGTAAGTATATTTTATTTTATATTACTATAGCCACCCCAACTCTCTCTTGGTTACTATTTACATGGAGTATAGTATTTCCATTCTTTTACTTTCAACCTGTTTGTATCTTTGGATCTAAAGTGAGACTAAAAGACAGCATAGAGTTGGTTAATTTTTTAAATCCATTCTACCTGTCTCTCTTAATTAGTGAGTTTAATCAATGTATATAAGGATGGGCAAAAGTAGATTTACAGTTGTAATACAAGTAAATAATACAATAATTAATAATAATACAAGAATAAACTCTGTGTTTCACATACTCACAGCTGTAAATCTACTTTTGACCACCCTGTATTTAAAGTGATTATAGATAAGGAAAGGCTTCTACTATTTTTTTGTTTGCTTTCTATATGTCTTAGATCTTTTCTGTTTCTCATTTCTCCCAGGACTGCCTTTTTTTTGTGTTTGATTGTTTTTTTTTTCAGTGTACCTTTTGATTCCCTTTTCATTTTCTTTTTTGTATAATTTTTAGTTACTAATGGTTATCATGAGGATCAGAACTAAAAATTTAAATTTATAACAGTCTAGTTTGAATTGCTAATAGGCTAATTTCAGTAACTTGCAAAAACTCTGTTTCTGTACAAGTCTATCCTCTTTATGTTGTTAATTTCACAGATTACATTTTATACAGTGCATGCGCATTAACATAGATTTATAGATATTCTTCTCTCTATATGTCTTTTTATTTTCTTTTGAAGATTTTATTTCTTGATTTTACAGAGAGAGGAGAAGGAGGGGTGAGAATTGCTATTGTATATGCTGTGACTAGGCAAGCCCAGAGCTTTGAACCAGTGACCTCAGCATTCCAGGTCAACATTTTATCCACTGTGCCACCACTGGCCAGACTTTATATGTCTTTTAAGTCACATAGAAAACAACAAAAGGAATTACAAACTGAAAATACAGTGTGTCCGTAAAGTCATGGTGCACTTTTGACAGTGTGACTGGTCAAAAGTGCACCATGACTTTACGGACACACTGTAGAATAATGCTGGCTTTTATATTTACCAATGTAGTTACCTTATCAGAGTTCTTTATTTCTTCACATAGTTTCAAGTTATTGGCTGATTCCTTCCTTGGCATCCTGAAGGACTCCCTTTGGCATTCATTCTAGGGCTGGTCTAACAGTGAACTCCGTCAGCTTTTGCTTATCTGGGAATTATTTAGTTTCTCCTTTATTTTTGAAGTATAGTTTTGCTAGGCATAAAATTCTTGTTTGGCAGTTTTTTAAAAATTTCTTTCAGCAGTATAAATATATCATCCCACTGCCTCCTGACTGCTATGGTTGTTGATAAGAAATTGCCTTTGAATGTTATTGAGGATCCCTGTACATGACTAATCACTTCTGTTTTTCTTTCACTATCCTCTTTGTCTTTTGATAGTTTGATTGTAAAGTTTCTCAGTCTGGCTCTTTTTGAGTTTATCATACCTGAGGTTCACTGAGCTTTATGGATGTGTAGAGTCATATTTTTCATCAAATTTTGGAATTTTTTAGCCATTCTTTTTTTAAACGTTCTTTTTACCATTTTCTTCTCTCCATTTAAAACTTTCATAATGCATATGTTGGGACACTAATGGTGTTCTATAGGTCTTTTAAAAAGAAATATAAATAATAAACTAACAGCCCTTCTATTTCCTAGAAGTAAGAACTATTAATGGCTTGATGTGTTTTCTTGTATGATTTATTTTCCTGTTGGATCAGACATTCTTCACTGAGTCTTAAAACATTGTATTTCCCCTTTTTTCCTTGATCTACATTTTTCAATTTTTTAAAGGTTTGAATTAGTTGGTTATTTAGTTAACTTATTTGGGGAGTAATTGTATAACAGTGCTTGTGCTCATCTTTGAACATTAAAAATGCTCATTTGGCTGCATCATGTGTTATATCTTTGACTTTATTTTCTCATTATTTGCTTATTTGACCTATCATATTGATCCATTTTGTTTTGTCTCTCATAAATAGTAATGACTATTTAAAGCCATTTCAAGAATAGGCATTTCCAAGGATTCTGACAGATTGATCAATTTCTAGTAGAAGCATTAGTGTTCCTTTACATTTAGAAACAATGGTCTTCAATGAGGGATTCTTTTAATTTTAAGTTGTTTTTTGTTTTAAGTTGTTTTGATTTAATTTTTTAACAAGCATAAGATTTGAATGATAGTCTATTTAGTGTCTATCAATTGAAAACACAGCGCAAAAGGCAAGAATGGTAGAGTCCTACCTCTGCTTGTTTCCTGGCTCCTCTCCTCTTTTGGTATTACTTTTTTTTTTTAAATTTTAATGGAGTGGCATTGATCAATCAGGGTTGGTATTTTATTGCTAATTTTTGAGTCTGGTTTTGTGGAATGTAAATTACACAATAGTCAGTACTTTGTTTGTATATTGCTGCAACTCCAGCATCTAGGATTATGCCTGGCATACAGAGGGACCCAGTGACTACTGGTTGAATTGATGCCTCTCTGAAAGAATGAATTTGAGGAACTGCTGATGGTCCTGATTGATGACATAGCTGGAATTTATACATACTTTTCCAGGTGCCACCGGCTGTGTTCTAAATCCTTTATTTCTTTTAACTTTGTAACATTATTTGATATAGATACTATAACTCTTCCTACTTTAAAAAAGGCAGAGATTGTGTAAAACCCACATAGTAGATTTCAGAGCCTAGTAGCTTAATTGCTACTCTGTACTCTTTTCCTCATCTTATACTTTTTCTTCTTTTCTCCTATCCTTTTGACTACATCTCTGGCCACATAGCCTGGCTGCACATTTATAAACACCTCTCCCCTATATTTTTTTATTGTGCTTACTACTGGGGGAAAAATTCTAGATTCTAGCAGAAAATACATGAAGTTATAATATGTCAACTTCTTGACATTTTTTATAAATCACATTGTAGCCTAAATAATGACTAGCTGAACTGTTATGTACCTTCATTCTCTTTTTTATATTCTGTAGTATTGTACCATCCCTGTCCCTGCTAGATAATATGCCACTTTCAGAAAATTTTGCAGTAGTAACCAATCTAGAACACCAGCAAATGGAAGAAATAGGTTTTATTACCATTCAATTTGTACTGCACATTTTTCTCTTTAACAAAAAGGATAAAATAACAGTGTTAAATATTTATTTTTTCAAAAGAAATTCCAGCACTCACCTTTTAAGCAATATCTGTACTCTGTTCTTGTTTTAATCTAATCTAATTGGATTCTAACACCCTTTTCTTTTTCTATAGACTTTAGCAATTGCTTTAACTAATTTTAAACATACTTAATAAAATCTCTGAAACCATTTCATTGAGCAAGCTCCCCAAAGACACAGGGAAACCCAGAAAGTGAAGTTGATAATTTGAAATAAAACCTAATCAAATCTAATAACATTCTTTTTTCTATAATCCCATAGTGCTTTTCTTTGTCTTTGGCAATCTGAACATGTATGCTGTATATTAAAAGGTAAATGTACTAAAATTAGCTACTTTTATAGATCGAAACATATGAAGAAAGTGAAAATGAAAACCATAGAGTAGATGAGAATATTCCTAATACATTTATAATAGAGCTCTTATATCCAGAATATATAAAAATTTGGGGGAAAAATCAGCAGGCAAAAGATATCCCAAGAGAGAAATACTCAAAACACTTGAACAAGTACTTCACAAGGGTAGAGATCCAAAAGGCCAGAAACATACTCAACTTCATTAGAAATCAGGTAAATACAGAATAAAATGATGCAGGAGGGGCTAAAATTTAATTTTTAAAAATTCATTGTAGAAAGGAGAGAGAGAGAGAGAGAGAGAGAGAGAAGGGGGGGGAGGAGCAGGAAGCATCAACTCCCATATGTGCCTTGACCAGGCAAGTGCAGGGTTTTGAACCTGTGACCTCAGCATTCCAGGTCGATGCTTTATCCACAGTGCCACCACAGGTCATAGTGAGAGGCTAAAATTTAAGACTAACAACCCTATGTGTTGTCAAAGAAGAGAAACAGCTGCAACTCTGATTCACCGCAGGTGACAGTGCAGTGAAAGGACTTTGGAGACAAGTTTGGCAGCATCTGCTAAAGTTAAATGTATAAACATCCTAAAATGTGTACATCCAAGAAAAAAATGCGTGCCCTTGTTCATCAAGAGTCTACATCATTGAATGACAGAAGCAAGACATAAAGGAATGTACGGTTCCATTTATATAAATTTCAAACATAGGTACAAATCTAAACTATAATGTTCAAGTCAAGAAGTTAAATCTATTGGGGAAAAAGGGAGTAGATAGTGACTAGGTGATGGATGTTTTCTTTATGTTAATTTTTTGAGCTGTACATTCATGTTTTATGTACATTTCTCTTTGTATGTTTTATTTCACAATTTAAAGATGTTTAACCAAGTCAGGAAGTCTGCCCTGGATTCATACCCCTTGCTTTCATATCCCAGCTTTGTTGCTCTTCAGCCGTGTCACTTTGGAAAATTTATTTAACAGCACTAGGCCTCAGCTTCATATCTGAAATGTAAAGATAATAAACCTATTTCATAAGAATTGTTGTGAAGATTAGATAAATAGTGGAATTTTTGCCAAAATATTAAGCACTTACAGTGACAGCTGGCACATAGTAAATACTGACTCATTGCTAACTCCTGCTATTGTTATTTCTGTTGATATCATTGCCAGTTTATTTGATCAAAGGAATTTCAAACTTCTCTTGGAATTACATTATATTTATAAATTCATCATGGCTCTTTATGTAGATGAGTTTTTGTTATGGTCTCTCAGAAAAGTTTATTCACTGTTCATGTTATCTCATAAATTAATTCTTTTATAGATGAATTTTGTAATTATAAGTAGAATTTTCTTTGCCTTGTATTTTGTGACTGTACATGTAGAATATATATAGTCTATAATGGCATATAGAAGCTAATACTTGATATGACTTACTGCTGCCAGGCTTAGTTCTAAGGGCTACATGAGTTAATATGCTTAATCCTGTGTAAAACCCTCATGTTGCACAGGTAGAAACTGAGAGAGAACAGGTATATAAGAGACCTAGCACATGGTCTGGGATTCAGTGGTCCCAGAGTCCATTATTATTTATCCCACAACTCTATGTCAGGAAAGCTGCTCGTTTTTTTTTTTTTTTTTTGGTAACTGGTTACTTTTTCTTAACTAATTTTAGTTTATTTTCTTAGATTTCTAAGAAGCCAGTTATATCATTTACAAGTAATTATTATTTTTTGTATACTATTCAATAATTCTTGTTCTTGTTTTGATTTTAACGAAGGTTTATAAAAATAATAGAGTGGAAATGCCTCTTTTTTAAATCATTAAGGAACATAAACTATTGACTAGAGAATGTTTTCTTTATGTTATGGATGTGGTTTTTTAGTTACTGAGTTTACCAAACGGATTTTGATATGTTTATTCTGATTTGTTTTCAAAATTAAAAAACACATCCTTAACATAAATTAGGAATGGCTTTTTTTTTTAAGTTCCTTTTATTTATTTATTTATTTTAGAGAGGATACACAGAGTGAGAGTGAGAGAGAGAGAGAGAAAGGGGGGAGGAGCTGGAAGCATCAACTCCCATATGTGCCTTGACCAGACCAGTGCAGGGTTTTGAACTGGTGACCTCAGTGTTCCCAGGTCAACGCTTTATCCACTGCGCCACCACAGGTCAGGCAGGAATGGCTTTTAAGCTATATCAAATGTCTTTGTGTATCTATGCAGGTAATGGTATGGTTTTTCTGTGTTGAGCTATTGATATAATGAGTTGTATTAATATATAGCCTAATCATCTTTGCATTTCTAGAATTTTTAACAGTTTGACTTTTATTTGCAAAAATTTCTTAAAGAGTTTTGCATATATAAGTACAAGTGACATTGGTCTACAGTTCTCTACCTTTTCTGTTAGGTTTTGGTATTGGTTGAATTCTAGCCATGTAAAGGGACTCTGGATGATTTCTGTCTTGTTATGCATTATATATACATTTTAAAAATATTTTTGGGGTACATTTTTCTGGAATGGCTGCTTAATACTAAATAGTAATCTGTTAACTATCTGTTGGGATTTTTTTTTATTAGAGACTGTGTGTTTCTTACTTTTTTGCTAATTATGGAAATCTTCAAACATAGAGATTGGTGTCACTTCGTTCCTCTCTTACCTCGCTTTGTTTTTCTCTAGAGTATTTTGAGCCTTGCTAAAACATGCTTGAGGTTTAACAGCACAGGCATTGCCTGGGACTTTGCTACGGGTGAATGAATGGGAGCCTGTACTCATAACCACACGCATCGCATCACCTTTGCCATATTCTTCTGGTGGATGTAGGCAGATCACAGGTTCTGGCCCCACCATTGCTTTAGCTTTTAAGTTATCCTTGGTAATACTGTTCTGAGACATTTAGATGAGTCTTTGAATTTGTAACTTGTAGTCCTGGCAGGGAGCTACAAAGTCAAAGGGCATAAAATTTTTAAGGCTTTGATGACTACTCTCCAGTTGCTTTTCAGAAAACCAGTACCTGTTTGGGTTATGTGGTGAGTAAAGGGCAACACTGGCAGTTTGTAAAGGCGCCTGTTCTACCAACAAGAGTTCATTTATAAGAAAGTGGGAAAGACCACAACGATAATTAGAAATTTTTATCATAAACAACTTGAGTGATTGGCACCTGAAAGGCTGAAGGTTATCTAATTTTTGACAGTCCAAAACTATTTGGTTAACTTACTGTTCTTTACTAAATCTAATTCAATGGGTATTTGTCAAGAAACTTTTGGGTGCCTAATAGTGTTAAATATTATTAGTGAAAGAAAACAAATATGCCAGTATTCTTTCCTTTGTAAGGTTTATGAGAATCTTATTACTTTGTTACACGTTTTTTATCTTTCTACCAAATATAACTTCAACTTATAGAAGTTCATACTGGATTCCACCTTACCTGGTCTCTCTATGGGTTCAAGAAATTTGAAAGTTTTTTCTAGGCATAACTTCTACCGAGACATTAACAAAGTTGACTTTTCCTTTGTTTTAGCAACAGCGCACTGTGTACAGACTGACTCTAGTCAAAGCGTGGAATGTGGATGAGCTCCAGGCGTATGCTGAGTTGGTGGCTCTAGGGCGTCCAGACTTTATTGAAGTGAAGGTAAGCCCCTGCTGGCCCCTGCTCTGCACAGTGCCTGGGATGCTTTGTTGACCATTCCAGAGTTAAAAATCTTCAAAACTCTAGGATGTCCCAGATGTTTCATTCATTCATTCATTCATTCATTCATTCATTCATTCAGAAATACAGTGTGTCCGTAAAGTCCAGTCACACGGTCAAAAATGCACCATGACTTTATGGACACACTGTATTAATCAGAACCTGGCTCTGTTTTAGTCATTGGGTATGGTAGCAGTAAAGAGTAAGCATTTGTTCCCACAAAGCTAATATTTTAGTGAGAGGCATACAATCAGTACAAACTGAATAATTAAAAGCTACACGCAGTTGATCCTTGATCAATGTGGTCTTAGGAGCACACTTGAAAATTCATGTATAAGTTTTGACTCTCCAAAAGCTTAACTGCTCATAACCTACCAATACTAGAGCCTTCCCAATAATATAGTTGATTAACATGTATTATGTATGTTATATGTATTATATACTGTAGTCTTACCATAAAGTCAGCTATTAAGAAAATCATAAGGAAAAGAGAATACATTTACAGTATTTATTGAACAAAATTCACCTATATGTGGACCCATGCAGTTCAAACTTGTATTGTTCAAGGGTTAACTGTAGTACCATCAGTCTGCTGAGAAATAAAAGTGTTATACTGAGTAATTGGTTGTATTTTAAGTAAATTTTTATTATGGAAAACTTCAAACATACAAGAAGTGAAGAGACTGGCCTATGAACCCCATTATTTCATCACCCATCTTCAAAAATTATCAGCTCATGTTTCAGCTATATCCCTATCTATTTTCTTGCTTTTCCCATATTATTTTGAAGCAAACCCCACATTATATCACTGATCCTTAACTGTTTAAATATATAACTCTAAAAGATATTCACTCATTTTAGACACTGATTTAGAATACAGTTCTCATAACTGAACAACTTTAACAATAATTTTTAAGTTTTAGAACATACAAGGTTTCTTTTTTTAATATAAAAATTTGTTTTGAGAGAGGGCAAAGAGAGAGAGAGAGAGAGAGAAGGGGAGAGGAGCAGGAAACATCTCCCTTATGTGCCTTGACCAGGCAAGCCCAGGTTATCAAACTGGTGACCTCAGCGTTCCAGGTCACCACTTGATCCACTGCGCCACCACAGGCCAGGCCCATATGAGGTTTCAAATTAGACTAGTTATTTAAACAATATTTTTGAATCTGGATCCAAGTAAGGGCCATTCATTGTAGTTGGATTATTTTTTTCTTAAATGTCTTTTAATCTAATTGCTCTTCCATATGTTTTTCCCCCTTGTAATTTATTTTGTTGAAGAAAATGATTATTTATCCTGGCTAGTTCCTCATATTTATAATTTAGATTCTGTTTGCATTTTTATGTTTCCCGTGGATTAGTAGTTAGATCAAGAGATGATTGATCGTGTGTGTGTGTGTGTGTGTGTATTCCGAGATTATTTCATTAGTGGTATTGTGTACTTCCAGCAGGAGGCATGTAATGTCTGGTTTTCTGTGTTGCCAGTGTTTCCTTGGGATGCATTCCTAAAAGTGGACTGATGTGTCAAAGGCTAAATGGATATATTTTTTTGCTAGATATTGTGGTTGTCTCTTCTAACTTTCATAAGCTAGGAGGCTTTTCTGAGAGAATGACTTTTTCAAAGCTGATACCTAAGTACTAAGAAGCAACACAACATGCAAAGACTTGGGGTGAGAGCATTCTGGCAGATGGCACAGACAGTATGCAGAGGTCCTGCGTCATCTCTGTGGGGCAGTTGGAGTGGGCAGTGATAGAAGATGAGTCAGAGAAGTGGGTTGGGGCCAGATTTTGTTAGGCCTTTCAACCAAGGATAAGAGAATTGGATTTTATACTGATTCATGGTAAGCCTTTCTCTGTACTAGGTGTATTTCTAAAGGGTTCTAAGCTGGAGAGTGATGTGATCTGATTTGTGCTGATAAAATATCACCTTGTTGTTGTCATGAGTATGTTAGAGAGGGCAGTAGTAGAAGCAGGCAGAGCAGTTACAAAGATATTGCTTAATCCAAGCAAGAGATGTGATGGCTTGGGGAAGGTCATTGGCGATATAGTTGGAGAAGAGTGACTGCATTTGCGATAAATTTTGGACGTAGAACCAACAGAACTTTCTGGTAGGTAATAGGTAGGGAGTGAAAGAGCAAAAGGAGTCAAGAACAGCACTGGGTTTTTAGCTTAAACAGCTGTGTGGATGCGGAACAGTGCAGAGATGGAAAGACCAGTGTGGGAGGGAGGGAAGTTTGGGGAGTAATTTCATGCATTCTATGTTGGCTTTATTAAATTTGAGGTATTTAAAAATATATCCTGGTATAGTTTCAAATAGGCCATAGGTTATTAAGTCTGGAGGTCAGTGATAAGACAGGGCTGGCATGAAGATTTGGAAGTCGTCAGCAGGAGGTGGTAGTTAAAGCTATAGAGTGTTAAGAGGCAAATGGCTTTCTTGGACAACTAGAAATCCCCAGAATGAGAAAAAATGACCGGAAAGTTCACCCAATACCTGAAAGTTCCACTCTTCAGTGTATGTGTGTGCAGTTGAATGCATTCTATATATCAGGATATTTCAGAGTTCTACAGCTGTCTTTTAATAAGTTCAGCTTTACGTATTGCTGTACTCTGAAGGGTTGGGGAGTGGGGACAGGGGAGAGACACTGCTGTCTGAGTGTGTGGCATTTATCTCTAGTCTGGTCAAACACTTTCTTTTTCTTAAATTGCTCTTAAGCTCTCACGATGCAAAGATACAAACTATCTGAAATATATGTTTTCTTAAGTAAACCTTGCCAACATTGGGGATTAGTGGTATTTTAATTTATGATTTAGCTATTAAAGAATGCTACCGCAAATTATGTTACGCTAAAACCTCTGTTTTAAAGCAACTTGGCAGGGTCACATGGTCACCTATTTTCATTTTCCTTCTTTCATGTTTTCTATAATGAACGAGATATCTTAAAATCTGAAAAGAATAAACCAATATTATTTTTTAAAGAAAGATGACTACTGTGTAAACAGTGTAATTCTTTGATGGCTGTATTTTATTTGGGCAAACTAGGAACATAAGTAGGAAATATATAAAACCTGTCTGTACCTGAGATATTATAATGACATAGTTTTTTCAAACAATGTTTCCTTTTTACTATTTTATCCCTGCATTCAACAGATAGTTTTGAGTCCTCTCCATGTGCCAGGCCTCATCAAAGCAAGGAGATAACAAAATTTGACACGGATATGCCATTTGGCAAATGGATGTTTTATTGAACAAGGCAAAGTCTAGAGCTACACTGAAAGATTTTATTTAAAAATTATTGGAGAAACATGTAATCTAATCATAATTTGAAATGCCTTACTTAAGTGATAAAATATAATGTAATAGAGCACAGCGTGTGCGGTGTCTGGGGAAAGCACGGGACGAGCGCCTCTTACAGAGGACCTGCCGTGTGGCAGTATGAGGTGCTTGGGCCCCTGGGGATTGATCATGTTTGTAAAAATCAGCCATCATTTGCCTAATGAGTTAATGAAGTATCTTCCTTTTAAACTGAAGTAGGAAAAGGGATGTTCACAGAATAAAGTATGCTATTAAGAAACAGATGGAGTTATAGAATAATATTTATTATCTGACTACATTTTAACTGTATATGTTTAGCTCTATTTACGTAAGAAAAGTATGAAAGGATATATATCAGGTTGTTAACAGCGTTCTATCTGGTAGAAGGGGAAGGAAGGCTTAATTTCAGTACATCTGCGTTGTGTTAATGGTTTCAGGGAGCATATACTGCTGTCATTCAGATGACTGAGGTGAAATCAGTAAATGGAGAAGGAATACTTTCCTGTCAATAGGGTTAAACCATTTAGTCTGAAAGGCAACTGTTGTTTTATTAATTAAAGTTAAAATTTTCTAAAATGGAGTTAAAAATAATAATAAACACACTACCAGGGGGAGGGAGATGTCCGGGAAGGGGAGGAGTTTTGGGGGAAGGGTATATTGAGGAACAAATAGGAGGTGATGGAAAATGATTTGGCTTTAGATGATGGATATACAGCGTAATTGATTATTCAAATGATGCAGTGATGTTTGCCGGAAACCAGTGTACCCTTACTGATCAATGTCACCCTGTTACAATTAATTTTCTAAATAAAAAAGAATCCCTCTCAAAAACATTAGTTGAGAGCTAGCAGTATGGTAGGCTACGATAACCTTAAAGTCCTCCAAAACCAGACACAGAGAAGTAAATTCGTCTGGTAAACATACTTCTGAGAACATAGCCGATCTCTTGGGTCTGTAAGGGGATTTCTTGTGGGTTAGAAAAAGAGAGACCACCCTGGTGGAACTCCACAGCTCTGGCAGAGACAGGACTTGAGTTTCAAGGACAGAAGACTAAGCCCTTTTAATTTCAGTGAAAGACTGAATTAGGACACAATTTACCCACGGACACAAAATGGCACTTGGAGACTTAACCCTTACCTATGCTGTTGGTAAAGAGAAAAAGTCTTTCAGGACCTATCCCTCATAAGAGATTGGCATTAAAATTTAATAGTACCTCAGGGTCATATAAACTCTCTGAAGCTGTGAAACTGACCCCAGGCTAGTGCTCTTCCTGGGGCTCTCTGCAGAAGCAGACACAATACTGTTCCTATCCTTTGTCTGTACTTCCTGGACGTGTGCAGGTTGGGGTGGGGGCGGGGGCAGAGTCTCTCACTGTCCTCACACAGGTGCATCTCAAGTGGGGAAGAGGGAGGAGCACAGCTTTAATACATTTCTGAAAGGTGCTGAAGGAGCCGGTATGGGCCACTATCTTGTTTGAGCCTAAACTCCCTTAAGTTTAAAATGAGAATAATTGTAGCAATTTAATAGCTTTGTTTTGAGAATTCAGTGGGGTAATGGATATGCCTAGATTCAGTAAATGTTTAACTCACTTTCCATTAAACACATTTATTTCAACTAAATCAATAGAAGCGATTTCTTTTTATATTGATGTCCTCTTAAATTGATAGTCTTTTTTTTATTATTAACTTTAATGGGGTGACACCAATAAATCAGGGTACATATGTACAATGAAAACATCTCCAGATTATCTTATCATTCAATTGTGTTGCATACCCATCACCCAAAGTCAAATTGTCCTCTGTCACCTTCTATCTGGTTTTCCCTGTGTCCCTACCCTCTTCCCTTTCCCACCCTCCCCTCCCTCCCCCAACCCCATAACCACCACTCTCTTGTCCATGTCTCATAGTCTCACTTTTATGTCCCACCTATGTATGAAATCATGCTGTTCTCAGTTATTTTTCTGATTTACTTATTTCACTCCGTATAATGTTATCAAGGTACAACCATTTTGTTGTAAATGATCCGATGTCATCATTTCTTATGGCCGAGTAGTATTCCATAGTATATATGTACCAAAGCTTTTTAATCCACTCGTCTTCTGATGGACACTTGGATCTGTTTCCAGATCTTCGCTATTGTGAACAATGCTGCCACAAACATGGGGGCGCATTTCTTCTTTTCAAGCAGTGTTATGGTGTTCATAGGGTATATTCCTAAAAGTGGGATAGCCGGGTCAAAAGGCAGTTCGATTTTTAATTTTTTGAGGAATCTCCAAACTGTTTTCCACAGTGGCTGCACCAGTCTGCATTCCCACCAGCAGTGCAGGAGGGTTCCCTTTTCTCCACATCCTCCCCAGCACTTATTCTGTGTTGTTTTGCTGATGAGTGCCATTCTGACTGGTGTGAGGTGATACCTCATTGTGGTTTTAATTTGCATTTCTCTAATGATTAGTGATGTTGAGCATTTTTTCATATGCCTTTTGGCCATCTGTATGTCCTCTTTGGAGAAATTTCTATTTATTTCTTTTGCCCATTTTTTGATTGGATTGTTTGTCTTCCTGGTGTTGAGTTTTATAAGTTCTTTATAAATTTTGGTTATTAACCCCTTATCAGACGTGCTGTCGAATATGTTCTCCCATTGTGTGGTTTGTCTTTTTATTCTGTTCTTATTGTCTTTAGCTGTGCAAAAACTTTTTAGTTTGATATAGTCCCATTTGTTTAACTTGCCTTTTATTTCATTTGCCCGTGGAGATAAATCGGCAAATATACCGCTGCTACAGATGTCGGAGAGCTTGCTGCCTATGTTTTCTTCTAAGATGCTTATAGTTTCACAGCTTATGTTTAAGTCTTTTATCCATTTTGAATTTGTTTTTGTGAATGGTGTAAATTGATGGTCTAGTTTCATTTTTTTGCAGGTAGATGTCCAATTTTCCCAACACCATTTGTTCCTCCTTTGTCAAATATCAGTTGTCCATAAAGCTGTGGGTTTATTTCTGGGTTCTCTGTTCTGTTCCATTGATCAATGTGTTTGTTCTTATGCCAGTACCAGGCTGTCTTGCGTATAATGGCCTTGTAGTAGACCTTGATATCCGGAAGAGTAATACCTCCTGCTTTATTTTTTCTTTGTAAGATTGCTGAGGCTATTCGCGTTCTTTTTTGGTTCCATATAAATTTTTGGAATATGTTTTCTATATCTTTGAAGTATGTCATTGGCATTTTAATTGGTATTGCATTGAATTTATAAATTGCTTTGGGTAGTATAGACATTTTAATGATGTTTTTATTCTTCCTAGCCATGAGCACGGTATATGCTTCCACTTGTTTGTATCTTCCTTGATTTCTTTTATCAATGTTTTATAATTTTCCAAGTACAAGTCCTTAACCTCCTTGGTTAAATTTACTCCTAGTTATTTTATTCTTTTGGCTGCAATAGTGAAGGGGATTGTTTCCTTAATTTCTTTTGCTGACAGTTCATTGTTTGTATATAGAAATGCCTCTGATTTCTGAGTATTAATTTTATATCCTGCCACCTTGCTGAATTCATTTATAAGGTCCAGTAGTTTTTTGACTGAGACTTTAGGGTTTTCTGTATACAATATCATATCATCTGCAAATAGTGACAGTTTTACTTCTTCTTTTCCAATTTGGATGCCTTTTATTTCTTCTTCTTGTCTGATTGCTGTAGCTAGGACTTCCAGAACTATGTTGAATAAAAGTGGAGAAAGGGGACACCCCTGCCTGGCTCCTGATCTTAAGGGGATTGCTTTTAATTTTTGTCCATTTAGTATGATGTTTGCTGTGGGTTTGTCATAGATGGCCTTTATCATGTTAAGGAATGTTCCTTGTATTCCCACTTTACTGAGAGTTTTGAGCATGAATGGGTGCTGGATTTTATCAAATGCCTTTTCTGCATCTATTGAAATTATCATGTGATTTTTGTCCTTCCTTTTGTTTATGTGATGAATCCCATTGATTGATTTGCGAATATTGAACCAGCCTTGCCTCTCCAGAATAAATCCCACTTGATTATGGTGTATGATTTTTTTCATATATTGCTGGATCCGGTTGGCTAATATTTTGTTGAAAATTTTAGCGTCTAAATTCATCAGGGATATAGGCCTATAATTTTCTTTCTTTGTGTTGTCTTTGCCCGGTTTTGGGATCAGAATTATGCTTGCCTCATAAAAGGAGTTTGGAAGTCTTCCTTCCTCTTGAATTTTTTGAAATAGCTTGAGGAGGATAGGAGTTAGTTCTTCTTTGAATTTTTGATAGAATTCACTTGTGAAGCCATCAGGCCCAGGACTTTTCTTTTTTGGGAGTTTTTTGATAACTGTTTCGATCTCACATGTTGTAATTGGTCTGTTTAGGTGTTCTGATTCTTCCAGATTGATTTTTGGAAGTTTATATGATTCAAGAAATTTGTCCATTTCATCTAGATTGTCTAATTTTTTGGCATAGATTTCTTCATAGTATTTTCTTACAATGCTTTGTATTTCTGTTGTATCAGTTGTTATTTCTCCACTGTCCTTTTTAATTTTATTTATTTGAGACCTCTCTCTTTTTTTCTTGGTGAGTCTAGTTTAAAGTTCATCAATCCTGTTTACCTTTTCAAAGAACCAGCTTCTGGTTTCATTGATCCTCTGTATTGTTTCCTTAGCCTCTATGTCATTTATTTCTGCTCTGATCTTTATTATTTCCTTCCTTCTACTTGTCCTGGGTTTTATTTGTTGTTGTTTTACTAGTTCTTTTACCTGCAGGGTCAGGTTGCTTATTTGAGCTTTTTCTAGCTTCTTATGATATGCCTGTAGTACAATGAACTTCCCTCTCAGAACTGCTTTTGCTGTGTCCCATAAATTTTGAGTTGATGTATGCTCATTATAATTTGTTTCTAGAAACTGTATTTCTTCTTTGATCTCATTGTTAATCCATTCATTATTTAATATCATGCTATTTAGTTTCCAAGTGTTTGAGTATTTTTCAGTTTTTCTTTTGTGATTAATTTCTAGTTTCATGGCATTGTGATCAGAGAAAATGCTTGATATGATTTCAATCTTCTTAAATTTATTGAGACCATTTTTGTGTCCTAACATGTGGTCTATCCTAGAAAATGTACCATGAGCGCTTGAGAAGAATGTATATTCTACTGCTTTAGGGTGAAAAGTTCTGAAGATATCTATTAAATCAAGTTGATCTAGTGTCTCCTTTAAGTCTGCTGTTTCTTTATTAATTTTCTTTTTTGTGGATGTATCCAGTGTTGTTAGTGGGGTATTGAAATTCCCTACTATGATTGTATTGCTGTTAATCTCGCCCTTTGTGTCCATCAAAGTCTGCTTTATGTATGTCGGGGCTCCTATATTTGGTGCGTAGATATTTATAATAGTTATATCTTCCTGTTGACTTGTTCCCTTTATCATTATGTAGTGTCCTTCTTTATCTCTTACTACAGCTTTTTTTTTAAAGTCCATTTTGTCAGCTATAAGTACTGCTACCCTGGCTTTTCTTTCATTTCCATTTGCATGAAATATTTTTTTCCATCCTTTTACCTTCAGTCTATGTGCAATTTTTGTTTTAAGGTGTGTCTCTTGTAGACAGCATATGTATGGGTCCTGTTTCTTTATCCACACAGCTACCATATGTCTTTTGATTGGAACATTTAATCCATTTACATTAAAGGTTATTATTGATATGTAGTTGTTTATTGCCATTTTATTCTTTAAAGCTATATTCTTCTTTTGCTATATTCTTTCCTCCCTTTGAACTGTTCACAACAGGCCCCTTACTATCTCTTGCAGAATTGGTTTGGTTTTAATGAATTCCTTGAGGCTCTCTTTGTCTGGGAAGCTCTTTATTTCTCCTTAAATCTTAAACGTTAGCCTTGCTGGATAGAGTAGTCTTGGTTGTAGGTTCTTGTTCTGCATTACTTTGATTATATCTTGCCATTCCCTTCTGGCCTCAAGTGTTTCTGTTGAGAAGTCCAATGTCATCCTTATGGGGGCTCCTTTGTAGGTGATAGCCTTTTTTTCTCCAGCAGCTTTTAAGATTTTTTCTTTATCCATTAGCTTTGGTATTTTAACTATGATGTGTCTTGGTGTAGATCTTTTTGGGTTTCTCTTTAATGGAGTTCTGTGTGCTTCTTGAATGTGTGGAATGTTTCCCAGCCATAGTTTAGGGAAGTTTTCTGCTATGATTTGATTGAACAAAGTTTCCATATCCTGGCCTCTTTCCTCTTCTTCAGGCACCCCTATGATGCGAATGTTGTTTCTCTTCATGTTGTCACAGAGCTCCCTTAGAGTTTCCTCACATTTTTTTAGTCTCTTTTCCTTTTTCTTCTCTGCTTCTGTAACTCTGTTTATTGTGTCCTCTAACTCGCTGATTCGATCCTCAGCGTGATTCATCCTGCTTTTAATTCCTTCCATTGTGGTCTTCAGTTCTGATACTGTATTTGTCATTTCTGTCTGATTTTTTTTTATTATTTCAATTTTGTTTTTTATACTTGTTATCTCTTTATTTAGGTGTTCATAGTGACTATCCATTGTTGCTCTAATTTCTTTGAACATCCTAACTATCATTATTCTAAATTCTGCTTCTGGTAGTTTGGTTATATCTGGTTCATTCAGGTCCTTCTCTGGGGATTTCTCTTGATTCATTTGGTTTGCATTCCTCTACCTGCCCATTTTATCTGTGTATAGGCAGGTTGTGGCCACTGGAGTCCAGTAGGCGTTGCCTTTGTGTTCTCTAGGTGTGGTTTGTCTGCAGGCTTGCCACCCCCTCTGCCGCTGCCTAGGGTGGTTGGGTATGGGCGTTGCCAGCGACAGCCTACTGCGGCTATTTCCGCCTCTCCTCCACGGGAGGGGCTGTTACTCAAGTCACAAGCCTTAGTACCAAGGGCAGAGGTGAGCACCTTTGCTCAGCTGAGGGACCAGTCCTTTTCCGGAAGGCTTACGCCCAGCCTTCGCATTCAGAGCCTGCTCGCCACAGTTTTGCGGGTTGGGCGGGGCTTTTGACGTGCTCTCAGCTGTGAGCCTTTGCCCGTCCAGAATTTAGCCCCGCCCTCGAGGCCAGGGCGCTCCTGTGCAGGGTCGCAAACCGTGGTTTATTGGGCCCAGCGTGTTTGCTGGCGTGAGCTCAGCTGCTAGCTTCCGATCATTCCGGACCCTACCCCGCCCCCATGTTCAGAGCCAGCTCGCGCAGGTAGGATGGCAAACCACCGGGGTTTCTCTGTCCAGGCGGGGCTAGTAGCGTGAGCTCAGCTGCGAAAGCCAGCTCGCCCACGTAGGATGGCAAACCACCGGGGTTTCTCTGGCCGGGCGGGGCTAGTAGCGTGAGCTCAGCCGTGAACTTCTGCTCGTCTCGGGGTCTACCCCTTCTCCGCGTTAGGAGCCCGCTTGCGCACAAAGAATGGCAAACCGCGGTTTCTCTGTCCGGGCTGGGCGAGCAGCGTGAGCTCAGCGCGAACTTCTGCTGGTCTCACGGTGTACCCCGTCCCCACGTTAGGAGCCCGCTCGTGCCACAGGATGGCGAACCGCAGTTTCTCCGTCCGGGCGGGGTTGGCAGCGTGAGCTCAACCGTGAGCCCCTCGCCCGTCCCTGGTCCTAGCCCCGTCCCCGCGGTCAGGGCCGGCTTGCGCAGGGTCGCAGAGCTGATCTCTGCCCGTATTTTTCTCCACAAGTGGGGTCACAGGCGGGCCCGCAGCTGCCGGACCGCTTTCGCCCCTGCTGGGCTAGACTGAGCTCACACCGGTTGTGCCTCCGCCCACGCCGACAGGACCGCGTTTCAGCGTCCTGCCGCCACCATACCCTTCAGCAACCCTCACGATGGCAGTGCCCTAAGTCTCCACACTGTAGGCTTGGGAGCTCCCTCCCTCTCAGCAGCTCTGCTCTAAATGCCGGGGGAGAGCTTGTTTGGCTGGTGTCCTGTCTCCCTTTGCTGGTATTGCTAGTTCCAGGGGAAATATTCGTTTTCAATTAGGGAAATGACTTAGCCCAGGGGTCAGGGTGGCTGTCCCTCAGAGTGTCCCAGTGCCTTCAGTTCACTCTCTGTTCCCGCTGCTCTGTTCCTCTCCTCTGTCCCCGTTCCCCGGAGCCCCGGGTATGTGGTTGTGAGAGAGGTTTTCTGCGCTGTCCCTTTGAAAAGATTCTTGGGTCTGAGAAAACTATCTCTTTTTCACAAACAGTATCCTCACTTGCTTCACAGCTCAATACTGTCCATACTCCTCTTTAAGGCTCTGGGACTGCAGGCTGGGGTTTGGTTCCTGGGACCCAGGTCCCTCTCTCTCCGCCAAACTCTCCTCCCGCCACGCGGGTCTCTCCGGGCTGCCGTTTGCTCCGGGGAGCTGGGCAGCCCTCTTCGCGTTTTCGCTATTCCTACCAGTCTCAGTGTGGCTCCTGCAGTGTTCCTTGGTTGAAGAGTCCACTTAGTTTAGTTCAAAGTTGGTTTATCCAGATGATGGTTCTTAAAATTGAGTTATAATCCACTTTGGTTCTGGGAGTTGGAAGTTGGAACGTCCGCCTACTCCATCACCATCTTCTGTCCTTCTCATTGATAGTCTTCTAAAATACTTTTTCTGTTATATCTCCTGCAAATTAACATATTTTGGCTTCAATAGGCTTTTATTTGGTAACCTGAGAATCTTAACTGTCATTATTGGCTTGCTTGTTTATGAAAATGTGTTTCATATTACAAACATCTGTCTCATTGAAAAACTTTCATAATAGTCTATTTACAAATTAAATACTGTCTTTGTATTCTCTGCTAGCGTTGCACCTTGAGAATAAGTGCTCAGTAATTATTTGTTGTCAAATGATTTAAAACTCTCTTCCCCTTAGCACTGTACTGTCTACAGAGCTCAGCCCTTGCAGAATGCATCTTGCAAAACAAATGTTTTAGCATAACCTCATTCTTTCAGCACACCAAGATAAGGAACAGTACCAGTTGTTCATGTAAGAGCAGTAAATACCTAGCTAGTGTTTATCAGTTGGCTCATGATTGTTAAAGAGTAGAAAACTTCTAAGTGATATGAAATTTTGTATTATATCAGAAAAGAGTTCTGGAGTTTATTATAGAAGAATTTGTTACTCTATCTTTAGGTCATTTAGCATAGATTGGTTGGACAGACAGAGAAAAATAGGCTCAGAATTTAGATGTATTATTCCAGCTAGCTAGTAAGGGGTATGCACAAGATATGATGGCAGTGACATCAGTTGAGGTCGGGGCTCCTGACTGGAGATTACAAAGATGATGAACACTTTAGCCAGGTAAAGATTGAAGACTGAGTGGGCAGTCCAATAAGAAGGCCTCAAAGCCATGTGGAAGAACTCGGGCTGTTCTTGTGCAGGGGGCGGGGGGGGGGTGTTGAACCATTTTCAGGGTATAGGAGTGACATGTTTAAAGGCATTTCTCCTCCAACTGTGGCAACAAGAACAGTATCAGGAGTCTTTAGACACCCAGTTGGTTTAATTAGAATAGCAAGTTGCCAAACTAATGCTCGCTCCCAGGCCCTGACTCCCTAGGTAAACTTCCCAAGCAACCTTATGGCCCCCATCTCCTAGAGCAGAGACCCATCTGGCCAGGCACCAGTGGAGTGGTGTGGGCTGTGCTTTTCACTACAAACCCGAAGGTGCATAACCAACCGGTCCTGTTCTTTAGGGAGAACAGTCTGCTTGGTGCTCCTCAACCTGTAAATTCTGGAGTGGGTGCTTTTCAGTTGCCACATTGTACCCACCTGTTTTCTTAAGGTGTTGTTAATATTCAGAGTCTCATGAAGAGGAGCCGCAAAGGAATGAGGCAGCAACAGTACTGCAAGTGGAGGACCCCAGTTTCTCCAGGATTGAGGTGCCTTAGAGAGATCAGTTATCCAATTTATTAAGCAGAAACATGACATCATGTGTAAGAAACTAACAAACAGAATACAGTGTACAATTTTATTATGTAGTTTAGCAAACCTGATTAGATTTCTCTTGCTCTTTCCGAGACATAACACTACACTATCTGCTGTCTGATTCCTGACCTGCAGAAAGCTCCAGTAGGGCCAAGCGTCCATGTCCTTGGGCCTTCCCTGGATGCGACTGCCTTCAGTCATGTATGCTGGGTCTGAACCTTCACTTCCTCAGGGTGGGAACGGAAAGTCACTCGGTGCTTTGGCTTTCCTCTAACATTAAGACTGTTCTTTTTTCAAAGTTGTGAGCAGTGGTGGGATTCAGCCGGTTCACCCCAGTTCGTCAGGACTGATATTTAACTTTTTGTTGAGTTCAGTTAACAAGTTGTTAAAATGGCATTTGTATTCAGGGTTCTGTCTAAGGTGGGTGCTTGGGCAGCCACCCAATGTGGAAATCACAAATTTACATTCCTTACTCTTTCTTAATGTTTATCTGTGCAACAGTGTATTCTAAGCACCTGTAGTAATGTTCACTCTGTCCATAGGTGAAAAAAATTGCAAGTGAGGATGCCAATCAAGAAGCAATGTGGAAATATCTTAAGTAACAGTTTTATTGGTTTTTGTCCGGTATTATTTAATATATTTTCATTAATATTTTAAAACTCTTATAATCTAGTTTTGTGTACCTGTTTTATTGTTCTTAAGTATTAAATGCATATATTTTTTAATACTTCAAAACAGTCATTAGAGCAGAGAATCAGTTGTTAAATCATTTGAATCCCCCACTGGGTGTGAGGGAAGGACTTGATGCTGGTGGTACATGGGGAGGGTGTGGGCATGGTGGGGGAGAAGAAGCTGGCACACAGCCATGATGTGTGAGGGCAAATGAAGTGTGTTTAGACCAGGGGTCGGGAACCGTTTTGGCTGAGAGAGCCATGATCACCACATATTTTAAAATGTAATTCCATGAGAGCCATACAATGTGTTTAACACTAAATACAAGTAAATGTGTGCATTTTATGTAAGACAAACACTTTTAAAGTACATTAAGTCTCTGAATTCTTTTTAATAACGTTGTTATAATGTTGCAAACCAATGATGAATAAAGTACTTCTTACCATTAATGTGACTTCTGGTGCTGCATGGTTTTGCTGATGGCTTTGGGGTCTGGTTGATACATGGTGAGGTTAAGCTTCATGCAGGTGTTGAGACTTCCATCCTTTAAAAGTGATCGTAGGTTGGTCTTAAAGTTCTTTAGATGTGAGAAAGACTGCTCACATGCATACGTAGAGCCGGACACTGTCAGTACAGCAATACTCACATGCTGCAGTGTGTGGTATGTGATGGGAAGTGCGTTCCAACTTTTGACAATCAGCTGGTCCGCGGGTTGAAGTTTTTTCATTTCTCCCCACTCGTGTTTGCTCGCCAACTCTGCTTGCTGTTGTGCAAGTCTTTCCAAATCTTAATTCAGTGACTTGAGCTTATTCACCCACATGTCTGAGCTTATTCACCCACAGCTTGTAGCTCAAAATCTCTGACGGAGACACTGGGGATGTAACTCAGGTCGACGTTGTCCACTGCACATTCGTGTGGATGGGTGATGAACTTAAAAAGACAAGTGTGCTCACAAAATTCTCCAAAGTGTGCTTTGAATGACTGCAGATTAGATGTGAAGCCCACTAGCTGCTGGAGATCAAGATGTTGAGTAGGGTTACTTGCTGTGCATGTATCTTTAAACTTTCCCAGTTTTTCAAAGTGTAGTAAACAGCCTGTTTCAATATGGCTATGAAGAGTTCGAGCTTGTTTTCAAATGCAAACACTGCTTGTTGAAGGGATAAGACTGTATTTCCAATGCCTTACATTTTCACATTGAGCTGGTTCAGATCTTCAGTCATGTCCATGAGATAGTAAAACTTCAGGAGCCTCTCGGTGTTAGCCAACTCAGGATGCTTGATGTTTTTCATTTCAAGAAAAGTCCGGATTTTGCTCAGACAAGTCGCGAAATGGCTGAGCATCTACCCTCTTGACAAGCAACGCACATTGCTGTGCAGAAGCAGACCAGGATAATTATTCCCAACTTCATCCAGCAGTGTTTTAAACTGGCGATCATTTAAAGCTCAAGCAACAATAAAGTTGACCACCCGAATGACCAGCAACATTCACCTCACCAAGCCGTTCGCCACACATCTGAGCACAAAGCGCCTCCTGATGTAGGATGCAGTGAAAATTTAGGATGGGTCTCTTTGCATGTTCACGAAGAAGCACCACGAATCCTCTGTTTTTCCCCACCATGCACGGAGCACCATCAGTACACACCGAAATAAGTTTATCCATCTGTAGGGTTTTTCCTTTAGCAACTCAGTGAAAGACTTGAATAAATCCTCCCCTCTTGTCTCTTTCATAGGCAAAACAGCAAGACTTTCCTCATGTAGTTGTGTCACTGACAGCATACTTTGCAATCATGCTGAACTGGGATAAATGGCTTACGTCTGTTGACTCAACCAAAGCGAGAGAAAAGAACGGTGCTGCATTTATGTCCTTCACTTGTGTTGCCTCAATTTGATTTGCCATTATGATGGTATGAACATGAACAGTTCTTGCTGAGAGACATGTCTTTTATTCGTTTGATTATCTTATCTTTATCTGAAAAGTTGTCAAAAAATTCATTGGCAACATCAAGCATGAATGTTTTGGCATACTCTCCATCTGTGAATGGCTTTCCATTTCTCACAATTGCTAAAGCACCAGCAAAGCTAGCCGAATTCCAGTCACCTTGTTAGGTCCAAACTTGGAGTTGCTGCTGACTAGCTTGTACTCTGCACAGTAATTCTTGACATGTTTTCTTCCTGCTGTCCCCCACTGGATATTTCGATGCAAATGTAGTATGGCATGTGTTGAAGTGTTTCTATTTGACTGTTTTATTGATGCAATTTTATCATTGCATGTTAAACACACTGCAGAACCTGCTCTCTCCACAAAGGCGAATTCCTCTGTCCATTCCTGCTGAAAAGTACGATACTCCTCATAGTTTTTTCTTTTAGCCATCTTCTTCGTCAAAGGGTTTCTGCAATTAGCTAGCTGACTACTTGATTAAAAGGAGGGAAGTTTCCTTCCTGACCTCATAACAACCTGTGTACGATATACATTATCCAATAAAAATTTGGTGTTGTCCTGGAGGACAGCCGTGATTGGCTCCAGCCACACGCAACCATGAACATGAGTGGTAGGAAAGGAATGGAATGTAGTACATGAGAATGTTTTATATTTTTAACGTTATTATATTTTTTATTAAAGATTTGTGTGCGAGCCAGATGTGGCCATCAAAAAGCCACATCTGGCTCGTGATCCTTAGGTTTCTGACCCCTGGTTTAGACAGTTCAGGGATAAGTGTGGCCAGGAACAAAGTCAGGACAAGTCACTGGTAGGCTAGGACATGGGAAGAGGTGAAGTAGCTGAAGTGAAGAGAGAGAGCACCACAGAGTGGGGCAGTAGGAGCTAAGCTCAAGGGGGCTCAGGGGTTCCCAAAAGCCACTCCACAGACTAGCCCTGAAGTCAGCTTCTGCCGCAGCATTCCGTCATGGTGAAGGCTTGGGCTCTGTGAATGGCCAGCAAGTTACTCATACTGCTTACTCAGAGGATGTTGTTTGGCTAAAATGAGAAGTTTTATGTGAAAGGGCTTTGGAAAGTGCTACAAAGCATCATGTTAATGTATGGAAAAGTTTTATGTGAAAGCAGAATAATGAACTGTAGCATTCCAAGGCAAATCTCTCCTTAATGTGTCATGATTTATTATTGCTAAATAAGAAATATTAAAATATTTTCCAAAGCCATTGTCATGAATTATAACATGTTATCTAAAACTTCTGCTCCAATGAACTAATGTTTTAATTATTAAAAATAAATTCTTTTGAATTAACTATATATGGCTGTTTATAAAATTATACATCATAAACAGTATTTAAATTGAATTAAAGTTTATTTTTATGACCAATTTTTGATCCATTAGTAAATCATTTTCATGCTTTTTATACATTTGAGTATGTTTAGTGCAATTTTTCAGCCATTCTTCTTCTTCTTCCTCCTCCTCCTCCTCCTCTTCTTTTTCTTTCTCCTCCTTCTCTTCTTTACCTTCTTCTTTTTTACTTAGAAAATTAAATTTAACAGGGTGACATTGATCAACAAGAGTACATAGATATCGGGTAACATCTCCACATTATTTGAACAGTTGATTATGTTTTGTACCCATCACCCAAAGTCAAATCATCCTCTGTCACCTTATATTTGTCCCTTTTTATACCTTCCCTCCAACCTCCTTCCCTCCTCCCCCACCTCAATAACCACTGCTCTCTTATCTATGTCCATCAGTCTCAGTTTTATATCCCATTTATGTGTGAAATCATACAGTTCTTAGCTTTTTTTTATTTACTTATTTCATTCAGTACTGTATAATGTTCTCAAGGTCCATCCATGTTGTTGTAAATGATATTATATCATTATTTCTAATGGTTGAGTATTATTCCATTGTATATATGTACCACATCTTCTTTATCCAATCCTCTACCAAGGGGCACTTTGGTTGTTTTCATGTCTTGGCCACTGTGAACAATGCTGCAATGAACATGGGGGTGCATGTGTATTTACGTTCCAATGTTTTTGAGTTTTTGGGGTACTCAGTGGAGGGCTTGCTGGGTTACATGGTAGTTCTAGTCTTAATTTTTTGAGGAACCACCATATTTTCTTCCATAATGGTTGTGCTAATTTACACTCCCACCAGCAGTAAATGAAGGTTCCTTTTTCTCCACAGCCTCTCCAACACTTATTATTACCTGTCTTGTGGATAACAGCCAATCTGTCAGGTGTGAGGTGGTATCTCATTGTAGTTTTGATTTGCATTTCTCTAATAGCTAGTGAAGATGAGCATTTTTTCATATATCTGTAGGCCATTTATATTTCTTCCTGGGAGAAGTGTCTGTTCATGTCCTTTCCCCGTTCTTTAGTTGGGTTGTTTGCTTGTTTGTTGCTGAGCTTTGTGAGTCCTTTATATATTTTGAATATTAACCCCTTATCAGAGCTGTTGTTATATCATCTCCCATTTAGTTGGCTATTTGTTTTGTTGTCAGTTTCTTTTGCTGTGCAGAAGCTTCTTAGCTTAATAAATAATCCCATTCATTTATTTTTGCCTTTACTTCCCTTGCCTTTGGGGTCAAATTTATAAATTGTTGTCTACCAGCCATGCTTCCTTAAAGATTTTTAAAATTTATTATTTGCTTTTTTAAATTACTGAAAACTCAGACTCGGTTTAATGAATTCAGTAAATTATTGGACTAATAGAGAAGATTCTTTTATTTATTATGAACTACACTGGGTCACTTCTGGCATACGCTCAGCAAGGGTCATCTCAGTTTAGTGTGCCCTTGATCTTGGGGACAGCTATCTGGAATAGAGTGTTTTGCAGAGCTCATCTGAGTTCTCGTCCACATCCCAGCTCTGCCCTCTGTAGGATCAGGGTCCCTCTGCAGAGTTCACTTACGGGTTTTTCATTTAGTGTCATTTCACCTCCTTTAGTATGTCGTGTGTCCTGCGTGTCTGTGCGTGAAAGAGAAAGTGAGCAAGAGGCAGAGAGTGTGTGAGAGGTGCATGTTTTCTATTTCAGTGTTCCCCACTTAGTAGCAGCACGTTAGGAGATCAAACCATTTGTCAAGAAGATTTGATTCTGGGGTATTTAAAGATCCTACAGAGTTAAGATATCCATTATTATTAGACAATTAATTATTTGTCATTATGTAATTCACCACATAGAGAACTTAATTATGAAACTTCTGGGTTTTATATGTCTGAGCTATGAGGTAGAGTTCTAACCAGAACCAAAGTTCTCTCACTGATGGACATGTCAGTGTGCTTAAGTGTATGTGTATCCCCAGATGTACTCCCTGCTTGGCATGATTCTCTTTCTTTATATATCCATACACAAATGCATTACAGAGTGATATCCTTAAAGAATAAAGAATAATAATGGAATCCCTAGGCAACCTTTTACAGAGAGTTTACCAATCTCAAATCTAAGTTATACTGGAAAATGAGTCTCACTTTATCTTCCCAGTGAATAAGTTTTTCAGTGAATTTTTATGGATGTCAACTATGCCTGCATTATTATACTAGGGGACTATCATCCCTTGAGAATTAAATCTAGTATAGTGCCAGAATGAGTCTGAATGGAAAGCTATGTCCAGATATATTGTGACTAGACAGCGAAGATTGGGACATGACACAAAGCACAGGTCCCCAAGCACCAGCGTTGTCCTGGAGTGAAAGAACATCGGCCTGGAGCTCCAGGGCTGGCTTTGTCCCTAGCTCCTAGTGTTAGCTCCCGAGCAAATTTTATCCTCATATCACTTTCTTCATTTAAAATACAGATGGGATTAGATTGGATGACTTCTAGAAGCCTTTCTGGGTCTGAAACTTTATGTGCCTTAAGTAGGTTCGTAATTGTCTCCCACTGTTATAATGTTTCCACAGGGTGTTACCTACTGTGGAGAGAGTTCAGCAAGCAGTCTTACCATGGCCAATGTGCCCTGGCATGAGGAAGTGGTACGCTTTGTGCAGGAATTGGTGGATCTGATCCCCGACTATGAAATTGCTTGTGAGCACGAACATTCCAATTGCCTCCTGATTGCTCACAAAAAGGTAAGAGGAATTCAGATGTGCGTTCTTCTCCCAGCCTTATCCTTGTCTCCTTCTCTTTCCTCTTTACTTCCCCCTCATGGTATAATAGTGAATATATGCTTGTTTACTACCTTTTCTAAAACAAATGTTAAAAAAAAAAACCCTAGATTTTTATCTGTTAGGCTCATAAACTCTCTTTTTTGTGTGTGAAATTACTTCATATTTAGCGCTCATGCAGGCACTTGAAGGCTTTCTGGATTGTAATTGGTGAATGCTAAAAAACAAAAAACAAAACACTCTTGTAATAACCTCTGGTTTTATCTTGGAATGCCAAGGGAAAACTAGAGTTTACAACCTCTATGTGAGTGTTTCTGACTGGCAGAAGAAATACTGAGGTATTTATTAAATTTTAGATCACTTTGAATTGGCCTCTGGAGAAATTTTTCTGAGATTTTGGTTCAGAACTCTGTTTCCAGTTTTCCTCTTCAGTGCTTTTATTAGGCAGAACAAGTATGTAAATCCAGTGTATTTGTTAAGTAAATAATGGGTTAGCAAAGGAACAATTCAGTTCTTTGTAGTGGTAGGCCACTAAAATAAAAAGGAAAACTCTAATCAGGAGGCTAGTGTTAGAGGAGCTATTATATTTCTTTTTATTTTTTTACAAGGACAGAGAGAGAGTCAGAGAGAGGGATAGATAGGGACAGACAGACAGGAGCAGAGAGAGATGAGAAGCATCAATCATCAATTTTTCATTGCTGTTGCGACACCATAGTTGTTCATTGATTGCTTTCTCAAATGTGCCTTGACCGTGGGCTTTCAGCAGACCGAGCCGCCCCTTGCTGGAGCCAGTGACCTTGGGTCCAAGCCGGCGAGCTTTTGCTCAAGCCAGATGGGCCCACACTCAAGCTGGTGAGCTCGGGGTCTCAAACCGGGGTCCTCCACATCCCAGTCCGATGCTCTATCCACTGTACCACCGCCTGGTCAGGCACTATTATATTTCTTTATGGAAATATTTACACAGAAACAATGTACCATCCGAATTTGATTCAGAATAAAGCAAGATGGGGTACATGCCGTGTAATTAGAATGAGGGTTGCTGAAACAAGGTGATGGGTACATAGACATACAGAGAGGTTCATACTGCTCTGCCTAGTTTCTTTAAATCCTCCATTAAAAATGCTTTTTAAAGGAGTGAGCTGGATAAACATTGAAAACACTGTACTAGGTAAAAAAAAACCCAGATGCAAAAGGCCACATATTGTATGAATCCATTTATATGAACTGTCCAGAGTAGGAAAATGCATGGAGATAAGAAGTAAGTTGATGACTGCCAGGGGCTGGGGGAAGAACAGATTGGAAAGTGACTGCTAACAGCTATGGGATTTCTTTCTGGGGTGCTGCAGGTGTTCTTGAATTATATGATGGTGCGGGCTGCTCATATGTGTGACTGTGCCACTGAACTGTAAACTTGAAAAGGCTAAATTTTATAGTATGGGGGGGCGGTTCTGTCGTAGGAACAGAACTTATGACACAGTTCTGTTCCTACGATAGCGATGTAGCCCGAATTTTGGTGTAAGTCGAAACACACCCTAGCCTAACACAAACAGAACACTTGCGCTTTTAACAGTCCAAAATGGTGTAGGTAAGCATATGGGGGATGCCAACTTCCTCATTCATAGCCATGTTACTGCATATTCTTCTGCTGGGCATAACCAAACTCTACTGCTCACAAATATTAGGGGATATTTCAAAATGAATATGAAGTGATAAAATATCCCCTAATTTTTGTGAGCAGTAGAGTTTGCCCGCGTAGTCTGTACGTACGGCACTAATGATGTAAGCTGAAATACTCATGTCTCAATTTTTTAAAATTTTTATGGGAGTGGGTGTTGTAAACTCGAAATGTCATACATCAAGACTGTCGTAACCCAAGGACCCCCGTATTTGTGAATTGTATCACCGTAAAGGTGTATTAATACTAAAAAGTTAGTAAAAGTCAAGGCTGGACTATTGTCATACTGGTTTGGTGGTGATGAACTCCTTTTACATTTTCTTGGCTGGGAAACCCTTTCTCTGTCCTATTCTAAATAAGATGTCCTTGCTGGGTTAGCAGGACTTCTCTTTCCGGCACTGGAGCCCTGGGCGGGGCTGGGACACTTCCCCCCCCCCCCCCCCCCCCCCCCCCGGTCTCTCAGGCAGCCTTGCTATTCCTCCAGTTTCTCAACCACCACATGTGGCTGTGGGACCTGCCACACCAGAGCATGCCCTACCGCCACAACCCACCCTGTGCGCACTGAGAAAAGGCCATGTGAAGCCATAGTGAGAAGACAGCGTCTGCTGCGACCTTTGTCTTAGAATTCTAGTATCTAGAACTGTGAGAAAACGAATTTCTGTTGTTTATGCCAACCAATCAGTGGTATTTTGTTATGGCAGCCCTAGAAAACTAATAATATACCTACTCTTCTTGCATTTACTTGGCCTTCTAGTTTGTTTTCTTAGACATTGGAAGAGTTGACAGTTTTCAGATATTAGCTTACAGTTGTATCTGTCCAATTAATTTCTCTCATTTTAAGCCAGGTTAGAATTTTATAGTCAGAATAGACCAGATGTTCTGCAGATTGCATTAGAGTTAGGAAATCAATTTAGTGTGTTGCAGCCAGCATTTTTATTTATTTTTTATTTACAATTGAGATCTTTATTTTTCAGTATTGACAGGAAAGGTGAAATTTGTCCTTAATCATCTCATGACTTATAACAGAATCACAGGTGTCATCAAATCCATGTTTCTGCCTCCATTCTCCTCAAGCACCCAGACGGCTGCTTCCTGGATGTCTATTTCTTTTTTTAAAAATTAATTTTAATGGGGTGACATTAATAAATCAGGGTACATATGTTCAAAGAAAACACCTCCAGGTTATCTTATCATTCAATTATGTTGCATACCCATCACCCAAAATCAAATTGTCCTCTGTCACCTTCTATCTGGTTTTCTTTGTGCCCCTCCCCTCCCCCTCTCCTCCCTCTCCTGCCTCCTCCCACCCTGTAGCCACCACACTCTTGTCCATGTCTCATAGTCTCGCTCTTATGTCCCACCTAGCAGCCAGCATTTTTTAAAATGAACTAGATTAGATTGCCTATAGTTTTGTGAAAGTTGTGTTTCTAGAATATGTCTGTGTCAGGGCATGTGTATATTAGGTTAAGACATAAGATGCATTTTTTACTGAAGGTTGTGACAAAAAATAGATTTTAAATTTATTGCTGTAGTTTAAGCTAATCTTTTAGTCTCTCTTAGAATTTTATGGCAAGTGATTATTGTTAGAGTGTGAGGGGAAAGGAAGACCAAGATTGTGAAGCCTGAGAGGGGAGACATAGGGAAGAGGAGGATGTGGTTCTAGGCTTTACTTAATTGGACAGGCAGGGAGCCCCCAAGGGAATTCTCTTCTAGCAGGCCCTAGCTGGGGGGGAGAGCGGTAATTATCACATCTTGCTTTCCACTCCCGAAGTACCTTGTCTATATCCTCACACACTGCTAAATGTCTGTGGCTGGGCCGAGTTTATAGTTGGCATTCCAGAAATGTTAATAGAAGGGAGGAATAAAAGGTAGGTATCTTTATCAGCCTCATTCACTGTTATTCATGTTAATGGCATGTTTACTCCTGCACTAGCTGGGAAATCATCATGCCTCCAGTCATATGTGTCATGTCCTGTATCATGAATACACCGTGAAAACAGTCCATACTATTCTATGGAGCCAATAGCAGCCAAATTTCATTCTGTCTCTCAAGATGTCAGTAGAACAGGTGGAAATTTTTTCATCACATAGTCTTCAAGCTTTGTAAAGAGGTGGGGTGAAGAGCCTGGACCTTGTATGTGTTAAGTGATAATATAAATTATAAGTCAGATGTATTCACAAAACTAGAAACAATTATGATATGCTGTTGTCGGGCAAGTACAGTGAAGTCCCCGTGGCAGAGGAACTGTCATTCCTCAAGTGATTTGGAAAAACTTCCTAAACAAAGGACATTGATGAGGATACCTGAGGCTTTAGTATTAGCAGGTATTAATGAGACAGAGGGAACAGCCTGGAAGTCATATTATGGAGCTAGTTCACGAAGAGTCTCCAGATGGAGATTTGGTGGTTAGACTGTGGGGCCTAGACAGTGGGGCTCTATTCTACTGTGAGTGTAGTGATCTCAGGCAGTCTGCGGAAGGTAGGAACAGCAAACACCGGAATCAGATCAGTCCGGCAGAAGACTCCTGCTGAGTCCCAGAAGTGAGGGCCTGTGTGAGCAGTGTCAGGGCATGGTGATAGGAAGGCTGCTAAGGAAGACTCAGTGGGGCCTGGCCGTTTGGGGGACGTGTGGGCCAGGGAGGGGAGGGGTACCTTTGACTCTAATTTTGAGGTTCAGCACCTGGGGATGACAACGATTGCTTTCACAGAACTAGAGAACATTCAAGAGCAGTCAGTCTTGGAAGGGAAAATGACAGAAGATAATGGATTTTACATCTTGAATTGTAGAGCTCTAAGAGCCCTTGGGGCACCATTTCAAAAAAAATGGTCTTATTAGAAGAAAATTTTCATGATTCATAGATAAGCTTTCCCATTTATTTGGCATTTCCCCCCTAGAAAGGTCTTAGCTCTTGGGTTAAGAAAAGTCATATCACAGTACAGGGAATATAGTTAATAATACTGTGGTAATTTTGCACAGTGACAGACATCACTGGCTTAGCATAGTGATCACGTCATAAGGTATATAAATGTTGCATTACTATGTTATATATCTAAAACTAATACAATATTGTGTGCCAACTATACTTTATAAATTTTTTAAAATATCAGCTGTCATTTAGATTAGCATACTTTAATATTCTAAATCCAGGAACCTATACATTTTTAATATTTTTCTCAGCTAGGACATGAAATTATCACTTAAATGATTCATAATCAGTTTTTTTTTAAAAGTGCCACAACAGATTTGTCTTTATAAATCAAGTATCAATATATTATCTGCTTACATGAATGAATGCCAAATAGATAATTTGAATTAAAAAACTTCACTGTTCAATTTGTTGTTCCTTCTGAGTCTCCATAACTTAAACGTTCTGTTTTCTTCATTTCTGGTCATTATTCTACAGTGACTTTTGAGAAGCAATTTTCTTAAGAGAGTACAAATTGGATTATTTCCCTTTATTGAATTGAGATTCTTAACAAAGCTTTCCACTAATTAGATATTGTATTCATGTTGGGCTAAAAAATTAGTGTGAGTCATTAAGTTAGCATTTCAGAATTGGAAGTCATTGATTAAAGCTTCATTAATAACGCAAGCAAATTTGTAGTAATAAAATGGATTCCACTAGGTGCTACTAACCCAACCATGAAAATTTATATTAGATAAAAAGTGGCAACAATATATATCTCACATAGGTGGGATATAAAACTGAGACATAGGGTCACAGATAAAAGTGAAGTGGTTACCAGGGGGAGCGGGATGTGGGGGAGGGGTGTGGAGAAGGAGTAAAGGGACAAATATACAGTGACAGAAAATGATTTGACTTTGGGTGATGGGCACACAATGCAATCAACAGTTTAAATGCTATAGAGATGTTCCCCTGAAACCTATATATTCTTGTTGATGAATGTCACCACATTAAGTTTAATTTCTAAAAAACAAAGTGACAAGAAGTAGGGATCCAAGATAGCAGAGCACATATAAGTTGCACCTCCTCCAGTAACCACATAAAATTACTACTAAATTATAGAACAGTCAACCTGGATAATCATATGAAAACCAGCTAGACAGAAGTTTTATAACAAGATTTACAGAAGAAGCCATGTTGAGACTGGTAGTGGGGGCGATGATGTGAAGAGGAGTGACCCCGCACCCACATGTGATGGTTGGGAATCCAGGGGAGTATCACAGTAGCAGAGGTTCTCAGCTAAGGAGCAAGGGATTTCAGCCCCATGCTGGGCTCTCCAGCCCAGAGCACCAGTGCTGGGAAGAAGAGCCCACATAACATCTGGCTGGAAATTCAGTGGGTATTATACCGACCTGGGTGAGTTGGGAGACAGCTGGAAACCAGGGCACCCCTTAAAGGGGCAGCATGAAAAATCTCGCTCTGGTGTAAGGACTGTAGCTTGGAGGGTGCCGGAGTCATACAAGGAGAGACTAGATACAGAATTCAAAACAATAGTTATAAGGATGTTCAAGGAACTTAGGGGAGAAATGAAGGATATATTAGAAGGAATTAATAGCACATTAGATGAAGCAGAAAGTGAATCAGGGATTTGAAAGACAGGTAATGGAAAATACTCAGTCAGATCAGCAAAAAGAAAAGAATGTTTTAAAATGATTATTTAAGGAGTTTCTGGGACACATCAAGTGTAACAACACTTGTATCATAGGGAAACCAGGAAAGGAGAGAAAAGAACAGTTTGAGAACCTATTTGAAGAAATAATGAGCTGAAAACTTTCCTAACTCAGTGAAGGAAATTGACACACAAGTCCAAGAAGTGGAGAGAGTTTTAAACAACATGAATCCAAAGAAACTCACACCAAGATCTATCATAATTAAAATGACAAAGGTTAAAGACAAAGAGAAAATCTTAAGAGTAGCAAAAGAAAGAGGGAAACAGTACAAGAGAGCTCCCATAAGGCAGCTGATTTTTTAACAGAAATTTTTTATGCCAGAAGGAATTGGCAAGAAATATTCAAAGTGGTGAAGAGCAAGGACCTACCACCAAGACTGCTCTACCCAGCAAAGCTGTCATATATAATTGAAGAAAAAATAGTTTCCCAGACAAAGAAAAGCTACAAGAGTTCATCCTCACTAAACCAGTATTACCAAAAATATTAAAGGGACTGACTTTTTAAAGAATAATAAAGAATGTAAGTATGAATAATAAAATGGAAATAGATAAGTACCTACCAGTAATCACTTTAAATGTAAATAGAATAAATTTTCCAAAAAGAACATAGCATAGCTGAATGGATAAGAAAATAATACCCATGTATATGTAGTCTGCAAAAGACCCACTTTAGAAGAAAAGAAGACTGAAAGCAAAGGGATGGATAAAGGTCTTTTATGCAAAGGCAACAAACAAACAAAACCCCTGGGATAGCAATACTTATATCAGAAAAAATAAACTTTAAGAAAAAGGCTATGATAAGAAACAAAGGAGGACATTACTTAATGATAAAGAGGTTAACCCAACAAGATGATAAAACCATTGTAAACATTTTTGCACCCACTGTAGGAGTAGGAGTACCTAAGTTTATAAAGCAAATCTTATTTTTCTTTTTTCTTTTTACAGGGACAGAGAGAGAGTCAGAGAGAGGGATAGATAGGGACAGACAGACAGGAACGGAGAGAGGTGAGAAGCATCAATCATTAGTTTTTCGTTGCCATTGTGACACCATAGTTATTCATTGATTGCTTTCTCACATGTGCCTTGACCATGGGCCTTCAGTGGACTGAGCAACCCCTTGCTGGAGCCAGCGACCTTGGGTCCAAGCTGGCGAGTTTTTTGCTCAAGCCAGGTGGTCCTACACTCAAGCTGGCATGCTCGGGGTCTCAAACCTGGGTCTTCCGCATTCCAGTCCAATGCTCTATCCATTGCGCCACCGCCTGGTCAGGCTATAAAGCAAATCTTGATGAACATAAAGGAGAGAGCAGCAGTACTACAGTCCTACTAAGGAATTTAACAACCCATTCACATCAATGGGAAGATCTTCTAGAAAGAAAATTTGCTAGGAAACATCAGCCTTGAATGACACACTAGATCAGAGGGATTGAATTGATATCTTTAGAGCATTTCACTCCAGAATAGCAGAATATACATTCTTTTCGAGTGCACATGGAACATCTTCTAGGGTAGACCACATGTTAGGACACAAAACAAGTCTCAATAAATTTAAGAAAATTAAGATTATATCAAACATCTTCTCTGACCATAATGGTATAAAACTAGCAAGAAAAAATTGAAAAATGAACAGAGACATGGAAGCTAAATAACATGTTACTAAACAGTGAATGGATTAACAATGAAATCAAGGAAAAAATCAAAACATACCTTGAGACAGTTGATATGTTCTCTTAAAAATGAGAACACATCAACTCAAAATCTGTGGGACACAGCAAAAGCAGCCCTAAGAGGGAAATTCATAGCATTACAGACCTACTTCAAATAAACAAGAAAAATCGCAAATTAACAATCTAACCTAACACCTAAAGGAGCTAGAAAAAGAACAACAAACTAAGTGTAAAGTGAGTAGAAGAAAGGAAATAATATAGATTAGAGTAGAGATAAACAAAATAGAATCTAAAATACAATACAAAAGATCAGTGAAACAAAAAACTGGTTATTTAAAAAGATAAACAAGATTGATGAACCATTAATCAGACTCTTCAAGAAAAAGATAGGATCCAAATAAATAAAATCAGAAAGGGAAGAGGAGAAGTGACAGTTTACACTGCAGAAATACAAAGGATTATGAGAAAATACTATGAACAGTTATATGCCAACAAATTAAACAACCTGGCAGAAATGGATAAATTTCTAGAAACATACAATCTTCTTAGATTAAAACAAGAATAAATGAAATCTGAGCAGACTGCTTACAATCAACTAAATTAAAGGAGTAATCAAAACACTCGCAACAAACAAAAGTCCAGGACTGGACGACTTCACAGGTGAATTTTACCAAACATTCAATGATGAAAGAACACCTATCCTTCTCAAACTTCTCCAAATAAGTCAAGAGGAGAGATGACTCCCAAGCTCATTTCACAAAGCCAGCATTATCCTGATTCCAAAACCAGAGAAAGACATTACGAAGAAAGAAAATTATAGACCAATATCTTTGATGAACATAGATGTAGAAATCCTCAACAAAATATTAGCAAACCAAATTCATCAATTTATTAAAAAGATCACACACCATGATCAAGTGGGATTTATTTCTGGGATGCTGGGTTCACTATCTGCACCTCAATTAATGTTGAGATACCAAATAAACAAAATGAAGAATAAAAATCATTTATCAGTAAATGCACAAAAGCATTTGACAAAATTCAGTTTCCATTTATAATAAAAATGCTCAGCAAAGTTGGAATAGAGGGGACATACCTCAACTTAATAAAAGCCACATATGTCAGACCCACAGCCATCATTATACTCAATGGGGGAAAACTAAAAGTGTTTTTCTTAAGCTCAGGAACAAACAGGATGTTCGCTTTTACCACTCTTGTTCAATACAGTAATGGAAGTTCTAGCCATAGCAATCAGAAAAAATAAAAGGCATCCCGAGTACAAAGAAAGAAGTAAAACTGCCATTTTAGGTGACAAGATAAGATAGAACCCTAAGCAAACCACTAGAACTGATCAATGAATTGAATAAAGTAGCAGGATACCAAAATAAATATTCAGAAATCAGTTGTATTTAAAACTTTTTAATTTTTATTTTTTAAAGATTTTATTTATTGCCTGACCTGTGGTGGCGCAGTGGATAAAGCGTCGACCTGGGAACACTGAGGTCGCCAGTTCAAAACCCTGCACTGGTCTGGTCAAGGCACATATGGGAGTTGATGCTTCCAGCTCCTCCCCTCTCTCTCTTTCTCTTTCTCTCTCTCTCACTCTGTGTCTCCTCTCTAAAATAAAAAAATAAAATAAAAAAAAATTAAAGATTTTATTTATTGATTTTAGAGAGATGGACGAGGAGGAGCAGGAAACATCAACTTAGAGTAGTTGTTTCTCGTATGTGCCTTGACCAGGCAAACCCAGAGGTTTGAACCGGCCACCTTAGCACTCTAGGTCGACTCTTTACCCACTGGGCCACCACGGGCCAGGCTCAGTGGTATTTTTATAGAGCAATAATGAACTATCAGAAAAAGAAAACTAAGAAAAACAATTCATTTACAATTATATCACAAAACACCTATACTCAACATCAGAAAAATGAAAATTAAAATCCCCATAAGATTTTACTTTACACCTGTCAGAATGGCTATCATCAATAAATCAACAAACAGTAAGTGTTGGTAAGGATGTGGAGAAAAACGCACCTTTGTGCACTGTTTATGGGAATGCAGACTGGTGCAGCCACTGTGGAAAACAGTATGGAGGAGCCTCAAAAAATTAAAAATGGAACTGCCTTTTGACCTAGCAATTCCCTTTCTGGATATATGTCCAAAGAAGCCCAAAACACTAATTCAAAAGGATGTACGTACTGCTATGTTTATTGTAGCATTATTTACAATAGCCAAGATATGGAAGCAACCTAAGTGTCTATCATTAAAAAGAGTGAATATAGATTTAATAGTACATGTATAGCCAATGGAACATTACTCAGCCATAAAAAGAATGAAATTTTAGCATTTGCGACATCATGGGTGGATCTAGAGGGTATTATGTTAAGCGAAATATGTCAGAAAGACAAATACCATTTGATTTCACTTATGTGGAAACTAAAAAACAAAATAAATGAACAAACATAACACTCATTGATACAGAGAACAGACTGATGGTTGCCAGAAGTGAAGAAGCTGAAAGGCTGGGTGAAAAAGGTAAAGGGAATAAGAAGTATAAATTGGTAGTCACAAAACAGTCACAGACCTGACCTGTGGTGGCGCAGAGGATAAAGTGTCGACCTGGAACACTGAGGTTGCCGGTTCAAAACCCTGGGCTTGCCTGGTCAAGGCACATTTGGGAGTTGATGCTTCCTGCTTCCCCTCCCCCCCCCCACTTCTCTGTCTCTCTCTTTCTATTTCTCTCTCTCTTCTCTCTAAAATGAATAAATAAAATCTTATAAAAATAAAAATAAAATTAAGTTGAAACATAAAAACAAAACAAAGCAAAATAATCACAGGACAGTAGAGGAAATATAGTCAATAATATTGTAATAACTATGTGTGGTGCCCAGTGGGTACACCTGTACTGTCAGAGATCACTTGGTTAAAGTATATGCTTGTACGCCTGCAATTAATACAAAATAATACTGAATGTAAACTAATTGAAAATGAAATTTTAATAAAAGAAAAAAGTGAGCCTGACCAGGTGGTGGCTCAGTGGATAGTGTCAGACTATGACACGGAAGACCCAAGTTCAAAACCCCAAGGTCGCTGGCTTGAGCATGGACTCACCAGCTTGAGTGCAGGGTCACTGGCTTGAAGCCCAATGTCGCTTGCTAGAGCCCAGGGTCACTGGCTTGAGCAACGGGTCACTTATCTGCTGTAGCCCCCCAGTCAAGGCACATATGAGAAAGCAGTCAATGAACAACTGAGGAGCCACAATAAAGACTTGATGCTTCTCATCTCTCTCCCATCCTGTCTGTCTGTCCCTTTCTTTGACTGTCTGTCTCTGTCCAAAAAAAAAAAAAGTGAAAAGAGAAATAAGAATTAGCTTAACCATTAACACGTGATTTTGCCAAAAAACTTCATTAACCCTCTTTCATTGATACTGCTCAGGATGTTCTTGACTTTTATTCCAGGGTTTTTTCCTTCTTCAGCAGTTTGCTCTCCCAGGTTCAGTTTGGCTGGAGTCCTGAGGAAAAACAAACTCTGACTATTTTGCTTTTCTATGGAACCATATCTGGAGTTTGAAATTTTTTTCTGTACCCTGATAGGGACAGAAGAAGATCAGGCTCATTTTTTATTTTTTGGTATTCATTTGATTTTTTTATGGATGTTTTTACTTCTGAACTGATTACTTTTTTCTTTCTAGTTTAAGATTGATAGAGAATGGTGGACGTGGATTGATTATGACCGCTTCCAGGAGCTGATCCAGGAATATGAAGACAGCGGTGGATCAAAGACTTTTAGTGCAGAGGATTATATGGCCAAAACTCCTCACTGGGCACTATTTGGTGCCAATGAAAGAGGCTTTGATCCCAAGGACAGAAGATATCAGAGGAAGAACAAATCAAAGGATATTTCTGGATGTTGAGATTATTTGAATTTCGGATACTGAAAGAAAAAACTGATGGTCCCAGACTCCACTGTGACTTTTTTTCAAGGACAAATTACACAAATTACATCTCATACACAGGAGACTGTAAGGCACATGGAGATGCAAGTCACGTCTGGGGATTGAGGAGACAGAAGCCACACTCGAGTTCCACAGCCTAACAATTTCTTTCCAGGACTCAGTCCCGTTCCTGATTTTACTTCTAAGAAGAAAATCATTTGGGAGGAGGGGGTGTATACACAGTCGTTGTTAGAATTAAGCAGTTTTGAATTATTGGTAAGAATCCCTAGACGGCTGTTCACGAGAGTGTGGAACAGAATGAGTATCAATCTTCCTCCTCCCTTGTGGGCTATGTGCCTTTGGGTTTTACTCTCCCTGAGGTAAGTGTATCCACTCCCTTTGAGATCTCCACCCCTTTCTTATATCTGAAAGTAATTTAAGTTGTCTTGATTCTCAAATATTTTTGAATTACTGCATAGATTACTTCAAATTTTTGCTTAGTGCCAGCCATTTAGAAATTGAATTAGTTTTAAAACTGAACTAGATCTCATTCTGTTCCTATACAAATTACCATAAAACGGGATATACGGGTTGGATTACAGTAAAAGGAATTACCATGTAGTATCACTGAATAATTAGTGTCACAAACAAACTTTGAAACAATGAGCAAAGTTTGCTTTTTGTTGAAAGTCAGCGTTAAAGCCTCTCATGCGCACGCGCATAGCAGGTCTGTCCCTCCTCCACTCTAGGAGCCCTCGGCTTTTATTCAGTCTGTTCCATAAGATGCATGTTTTTTCTAATTATAAACATCATTAAATACGCAATAGTTTTTTAAAGTATCATAGTAATTTTTTAAATCCCGTTATCCTAAAAGTCATTAATAAAAAATGTTTTGTAGACACTTAAGATACAAATTTTCTTTTGAGTGTTTGTTTTAAAGATGCTTCTAGTCCTGTGGGTCTAAGCGCTCTCAGACCTCCTTCTTCCTGATATCATCTATTTCCTAACACCCTGTTCCCTGTGGTGGAAGATTCATGCATAATACAATCTACTGATGGAGTTGAAAACTGGGCACTGTCTTTCTAAATCATAGAGTCAAAACACTTCTCTCTGTTGTGACACAGGATGGGGTAGTGACAGCATCGCAGAAATCATACGTTCTCTCCTGGACCCACTGCATCTTCAAGCTGGCGTCCAGCTTGTTCTGTTGACTAATGGAACGTGAGCTGGGGAGTGGGCGTGGTCCAGGTCAGTGAGGCACGATCTCATGGAAGCTCAGATGTGTTAGCAGTCATTGAGTAGAGATGGTAAAACAGCTTGAAGTAGAATGAAATGTTTAAAAAGGGGGGGTTATACTGAGGAGCCTACAAGTGAGTTCCTATTTGTGACAGGTAATTACAAAATACAAGCACAGTGGCCTGGCCGAGGAAGCCCCAAGTCTGCGGGACTTCCTCGGCCAGGCCACTGTGCTTGTATTTTTTATGTATGAGGTTCTGCTTAAGATTTAATTTGGACAAAGATACTTTCTTGCTTCAAAGAAAAAATATAACAAACCTCTCAGTTCCAGTATGACCCCTCCTGACTGCGCATTAACCTTAGGTAATAAATGAGTAGTTTTTATTCCCCTGAGGAAATGTTTGCTTTATATTAAACAACAACAACAAAACAAAACGAGATATATTCATCATGGTTCACAGACACACACACACACAAAGCCTTAGAAAAATACAGTGGAATTCAGGTGGAAAAATTCAGAAATTTGCTGAGCAGTATTAAAATAGAGGAGTATGGGAAGCTTGACTATTCCAAGAAGGTGAGCTATTTTAAAGAACAGCATTCTAGATGACCAACGGGAGTTATAATTGGAGCTTGAGGAAATGATTCTAACATTCACCAAAAAATTAGCGAAACGGGTAAGAATAGTTAAAATTCTAGGAAAATAATTATTGAAGGAAAATTGCTTTACAGGATATTAAAACTTGTTATCTAAAATAATTAAAACTATGAAATAAGAGATCAACTTCCACAATGACAGGCCGTCAGTGAACTCACTCTTTCTCTAAAACAGGGGTCCCCAAACTTTTTACACAGGGGGCCAGTTTACTGTCCCTCAGACCATTGGAGGGCCGCCACATACAGTACTCCAAACACTGACCACCAATGAAAGAGGTGCCCCTTCCGGAAGTGCGGCGGGGAGGCCAGATAAATGGCCTCAGGTGGCCGCAATTTGGCCCGCGGGCCGTAGTTTGGGGACCTCTGCTCTAAAACAATTAAAATATGAACCAAACAACTAAAATTACTGAATTTTTGAATGCTAACATTTAACCAAAGTTTCACAGGCTGAAAACCATCTTTTAAGAGAAACTAGTGAACTGCTATAAAATTAACCTGAATTCTCATCAGAAAATATGGAGGCCAGAAGACAGTGGGTTGATACCTTCCAAATACTGAAAGAAAGACTCAACCAAAAATTCTGTAGCCTAAATTCTCCTTCAGAAACAAAGGAGAAATTAAGACATTAAAAGATAAATAAAAATAGGAGAATTGATCACGTGGACCTGCCCTGCAAGAAATACTGAAGGGAGCCCTTCAGGCTTTGATTGGAGCACACTAGAAACTAGCTCCAAGCCACAAGAGGAATGAGAGCACTGGTAAAAGTAACCACATAGGTTTTATAAAAGACACTGCAAACTTATTTTTGTTTGTAACTCTTTTAAAATACATCTGCTTAAAGCAATAATAATAAATTGTGTTAATGGACTTACAGTGTATAACAATGTAATTTGTATGACAATAATAGCATAAAAGGGTGTGAAGGGAACTTAGATATAATACTGGGGTAACTACCGAGTACCCACTTCTGAAATTGTTATTATCAATCAAATCCGAGGTAGATTTTAAGATGCTAATTGTAATCCTAAGAACAGCCAGTAGGAGAATAAATCAAAGAGTATAGTAAAAGAATGTCATTCTACTCCCAATTTTGATGTGTGCATTTTTTCCTCACAGCATGCAAATCTCCAATTCTAGCTGGGTATCCTAGCTGGAATTGAGCTCTGTGCCAGAAATGGTAATGAAGACAAAATACATATTTCTCATTATTAATTGCAATATCACAGCAAAACAACACGAGAGTTAAAAAGAAACAATACAAAATATCTATTTAATACAAAATAAAGGCAGTAATAGGAATAGAACAACACAGACATAAGGCATTCAAAAACAAATAGCAAAAATGTCAGGCATAAATCCTACCTTATGGGAAAGTATGTTATGTAAATAGATTAAATACCCCAATTAAAAGAGAGATGGCAGAATGGCCTTTTTAAAACATATAATTATGTACTGTCTACAAGAGACTTTAGATTTTAAAACTAAAACGATGGGAAAAGGTACACTATGGAGGCAGTAACCAAAAGGTAACTGGTGGGGCTTTACTAATATTAAAAAAGTAGACTAAAATAGACAAAAATTTTTACCAGGGACAAAAGAGGACATTTTATAATGATAAATTATTATAATTAAATTATTCTTTATAATTGTATCTTACTAGGAAGATGTAATAATTGTAAACGTATATGCACCTAACAACAGAGTCCCTAAATAAGTGATGCAACACCTGACAGAATTGAGAGGGGAAAGACTATTCAATCATAATTGGGGACATACATAACCCACTTTTAATAATGGATGGAAGAGCCAACAAGGAGGTAAGAGATTTGAGCACCACTATAAACCAGCTGCACCTAACAGACTTCTGTAGAACACTCCGCCCAGCAACACATTGTTCTCAAGTGCACATGTATGTTCTCTAGTATTGATCATGTGTTAGATCATAAAAAAGTCAATAAGTTTAAAAGGATTAAAATTATGCAAAGGATATTCTGTGACCAGTTGAATGAACTTAGAAATCAGCTGCGGAAGAAAAGTTGGGAAATTCACAAATACAGTCATGTGCGGTTTAACAACAGGTATATGTATATCCTGAGAAATGCGTCATTAGGCAGTTTCATCATAGCGTGTACTTAACACAAATCTGGACGCTATTGCCTACCACACAGTTAGGCTGTATGGCATAGCATACTGTTCCTCCGTTGTAAACCTGTACAGCATGTTACTATATTGAATACTGTAAGCAACTGCAACACATTGTTAATTATTTATATTACCTAATCATATCTAAATATAGAAAAGGTATAGTAAAAATACAGTATATAAGAAAAAAATGGTACATCTGTATAGGGTACTTACCATGAATAGAGCTTGTAGGCAAAGAAGTGCTCTGGGTGAGTGGTGAGTGAATGTGAAGGCCTAAGGCAGTGGTTCTTAACCTTTTTTGAGGTACCAAACCCACCAGTTTCAAATGCGCATTCACCGAACCCTTCTTTAGTGATAAATAAAATATGATTTCTTTTTCCAAATTCAAGACGTAGGGATATGTTTTTATACTGGTGCACAAAATGAGCCGTGCATGAACATCACCTTGCTCAAAGAACAAAACCAACAAAGTGCATGAACTCACAACAAATTACGGTATTACTTTATTCTGGCCTCCGCGGCAGAGGCTTCTCCGACTCATCGAAACTGTAGGGTTCGATAGAACCCAGGTTAAGAACCACTGGCCTAAGATATTATTGTACACTACTGCAGACTTTCTAACTGTACACTCAGGCTACACTAAACTTATAAAACAACACAATAAATCATGAGCTTGCAAGAGAAAATGATGCAATGAAGAGGCAGTAAAGATGAGACATAAAAGGCTGCTGCCAGTGGAACAGGGCGTACTGTTTTCCAGCAAATGTTCTTTTATAAGTAGCAAGATACACTCTAATGACAAAGAGCACAGTGTACTAAGTACATAAGTCATTAACATAGTCGATTATTGTCATTACCAAGTATTATGTACTGTACATAATTGTATAAGACTGGTGGCACAGGTTTGTTTACATCAGCATCACCACAAACACTTGAGTAATTCATTGCACTACGGTGTCACAAGGTGACAGGAATTTTTCAGCTGCATCGTAATAATCTTATGGGACCACCTTTGTGTGTGCATGTGGTTCATCATTGACCGAAACGTTATGCAGTGCATGACAGTATGTATTAATTAAGCGATGCCCTAAATATCCAATGGGTCAGAGAAGAAATCACAGGGAAATAGAAAAGACTTTGAGGTTACTGAGAATGAGAACACAACATACCCAAACTTATGAAATGTTGCTAGAGGGAAATTTATAGCTGTAAATGCCTATGTTAAAAAAAAAAAGTCTATCTCAAACCAATAACCTACACTTCCATCTTAATAAACTAGGCAGGATAGAAAAAAATTAGGGAAAAATCCAGACAGGTGGAATGAGGAAGTAGGAGCCGACATCCTCTCACCAGAGCTCCCCACTTCTGGGCATGATCAAGGAGAAAACAGTTTATGGCGGGAAAATCCCTGCAATGATTGTAGAGGTCAACAACAAGGACTGGTCAGAAGATCATTCCAAGATGGAGGAAAATTGACTGGAGACCCACCCCAAAGCTCCTTATACCATCATTATAATGAAAACTAACACCACAAGTAGAAGGGGGTTGAGGGGGACAAATGCCATTGACACTTCCAGATGGACCATAATAGGAACGAGACTCCTTCCCAATCAGAAGGCAAAGCTTGGGGACAAAACCCTTCCCACCGCCATAAACACATAAAACCATGGGAAGTATCTGACCGCGTGCACAGACTCACTCTCAAATTGTCTTGTGTCCACTCAGATGTGTACTTTTCATTTCTTTCACTGCGGTGCCTGAGCCTTGGACACTTTCTTTTTCTCTAGTTGGGCAAAACTTGCTTTATTCTCACTCCAATTTGTTCTTGAAATCTTTCCTGGATGAGTCAAGGACCTGGATCTCCTGACACACAAAAGATCCCGGACAGTGGCAGGACCAGCCCGTGGTACAGAAGTGGTCCGGCCACAAAAGAATTGAACCAAACCAAAGTAAGCAAGAGGAAGAAAATTATAAATGCTGGAGCAGAAATAATGAAGTAAAGGAAAGAAAACCAATAGAGGAGAAAAAACCCCGTGAAACCAGACGTTGGTTCTTTGTAAAACATCAGATTTGACAAACATTTAGCTAGTCTCACCAAGAAAAAGATGTAAATAACTAAAATCAGCTGTGAGGACACAACCTTGTGACTATACAGAAAACTACATTACACACTTTAAAAAGCTATAAGAACAGAAAAAGCAGAAGCAAACCCTAATATTTATAAAAAACCAATATAGGACAAAGGAAACATCATAAATAGTTCTGTTTTTTATAGACCAAAACGAGTCAAATGAAACAAAAAAAAAACCACGTTAGGTGAGAAAGGTTTTCTAAAATTTACTTGTTTATTTATTTTGAGAAAGAGGAAGGGAGAGAGATGAGAAGCATCAACTCATAGTTGAGTTATTTTATTCATTGATTGCTTCTCATGCATGCATTGAAGGGGAGAGGGGGGAGATACTCCAGCCAAGCCAGTGATCCCTTGCTCAAGCCTGTGACCTTGGGCTCAAGCCAGTGACCTTATTTTCAAGCCAGCGACCTCTCTGGGCTCCAGCTAGCAGCCATGGGATCATGTTGATGATCCCACTTTCAAGCTGGTGAGCCTGTGCCCACGCCAGATGAGCCCATGTTCAAGCCAGTGACCTTGGGGTTTCGAACTTGCGTCCTCCACAATTAAGGCTGCTGCTCTATCCACTATGACACCACTGGTCTTTCTTGACCAGAGGCTTCCAAACTTTCTCCTGTCTCAGACATCTGGAGGGCTTGTTAAAACAGACTTTAGTGCCCCCACCCCATTGTTTCTGATATTGGACGTGTGAATGGAGAGCATTTTGAATTTCTATCAGGCCGGGGATATGTAAATACTGCTAAGAGACCACATTTTCAGAACTACTTGTAGATATAAAAAACAAAAAACTCATTAAGGAAAGGTCAAAAACGCTTGGTGAGTTATGGTTAGGTATCTAATATCAAACATCATCACATAAACTAAAAAGGTAAAAATCGGGAAAAATAAGTTGCACGAAATATAACTGACAAATCCTTACTCTAAAATTCGATACGGTTTAATGTAAAAAAAAATTTAAGACTTGACTGGTTAAATAAAAGACACAGGACATAAAGTTTTATCAAATGAGGAAATAGAGATAGCTATAAAATATAAAGAACTATTCATTTACAGCAAGGAAATGTAAAGTAATTTTTCATTAAATTAGCACAATTTTGATGTTATATTAATGTAGAATACATCCATTTCAAAAGCAATTTGGTAATGTATACCAAGAACCTTTATTTTTAACATATGACTAAATGGTTTAAAGAAGAAAGCAGTGTAATGTTTAAAGATATTTATTATAACACATAATAGCAAAACCCAGGAAACCTAAATGTAAAATGTAGTAGGCATTTAATATTTTTGGAAAGAATGGCAAAATTATATTACATCATATTTCTTAAGTAATTCATTACTTCAGTTAAATGTTTCTTTTTGTTTTTGTGACAGACACAGAGAGAGGGACAGATAGAGACAGACAGACAGGAAGGGAGAGAGATGAGAAGCATCAATTCTTTGTTGCGGCTCCTTAGTCTCCTTAGTTGTTCATTGATTGATTTCTCATGTGCCTTCCTTTTTCTTCTTAAAGAAGACCCTTTAATATTTCACACAATACTGGTGTGATGGTGATGAACTCCTTTAGCTTTTTCTTGTCTGGGAAGCTCTTCATTTGTCCTTTGATTCTTTAAAAAAAAATTTTTTTTATTATAGTGAGAAGAGGGGAGGCAGAGCCAGATTCCTGCATATGCCCTGACTGGGATCCACTAGGCAAACCCACTCGGAGGCAATGCTCTACCCATTTTGGGCCCTTGCTCTGTTGCAACTGAAGCCATTTTTTTTTTAGTGCCTGAGGCGGAGGCCATGGAGCTATCCTCAGCGCCCGAGGCCAACTCACTCCAATTGAGCCATGGCTGCAGGAGGGGAGGAGAAGAGAGAGAGAGAGAGAAAGGAAGAGAGAGAGAGAGAAATGAGTGAGAGGGAGAAGGGGTAGAGAAGCAGATAGGTGCTTTTCCTGTGTGCCCTGACCAGGAATCAAACCCAGGATATTTGCATGCTGGGCCTATGCTCTACCACTGAGCCAAAGGGCCCAGGCCTGTCCTTTGATTCAAAATGACAGCTTTGCTGGGTAAAGTAATCTTGGTTGTAGGTCCTTGTTTTTTATCACTTTAATATTTCTTCCTAATCCATTCTGGATTGCAAAGGTTCTGTTAAGGAATCAATCACCTGACAGTCCTATGGAGCTTCCTTGTAGGTGACAAACTGCTTTCCTCCTGCTGCTTTTAAGATTTTTCTCTGTCTTTAACCTTTTGCATTTTAATCATGATGTGTCCTGGTGTGGACCTCTTAGGGTGTATCTTGTTTGGGACTGTGCTTCCTGGACTTGTAGGCCTATTTCCTTCACCAGGTTAAGGAAGTTTTCTGTCATTACTTTTCCAAGTAGGTTTTCAATTTCTTGCTCTCGTTTGTCTCTTTCTGGCACCTCCATGACATGAATGTTGGAATGCTTGACATTGTCCCAGAGACTCCTTACACTGTCCTCATTTCTTTAAATTCTATTTTCTTCTTTGCTGTTCTGATTGGGCGTTTTTGCTTCCTTACATTCCAAATCACTGCTTTGATTCTCAACTTCATCTCTACTGTTGATTCCCTGTAAATTATTCATAATTTTAATTAGTGTATTCTTCATTTCTGACTAGGCTTTTTTTTTTTTAATGCTGTTGAGGTTTTAAGTTCATTGAGCATCCTTATAACTAGTGTTTTGAACTCTGCATCTGGTACATTACTTGCCATTTTAGTTCATTTTCTGGAGTTTGGTTTTTTCTTTCATTTGGGACATGTTTTTTTTTTTTTGTCTCCTCATTGTGGCAGCCTTCCTGTGTTTGTTTCTATCTGTTAGGTGGACATGCCACATCTCTCAGGCTTGGCAGGGTTGCCTAATGTAATCGTAGGTGTTCTAGGGTTTAGTGGCATAACCTACCCGGTCACCTAAGCTGGGCACTCAAGGTATGCTGCTCCCCTCCCTGGGTGGTCTGTGTACACCTTCTTGTTGTAGCTGAGCCTTGGTTGTTGTTGGCATGTCAGTGGGAGGGATTTACCCCCAGGCCAGTCAGTTGCAAGGACTGGCTGCAACCACCATGGAGAATCAGCTGGGCCAGTGCCCATCCCACACAGTAGGACTTATGTTAGTAGGGCTCTGGTGTCTGCTGAGTTCACCCCTTCAATGTGTTTCTTGTGGCCGTGGTTGGGTGGTGATGCTTTGATATGGTCTGAAGCTGTCCACTGGGTGTGCTGTCCCTGGGGCTTCCAGGGTGGTGCAGGCCAAGATCAGCTAGCACCTGTGTTCTGCCCAGGGTACCTGGTTTGAGCTAAAAAGCAATCTGCAGGTCAGCGTTACTTGTGCTTGTCTTGGAACTTCCCGGGTGAGACCAAGCTGTGAACCATGCTGGCTGCTGCTAGTGCTGGGGCTGGGGTCACTTCATGAGAGGTACAGAGCATACTGAGGCCAGATTTTAGGAAAATCTGAAGCATGAGCCAAGATAGGCCATTCATACAGAAAAGCCACTGGAAACCACTTGGGAGGGACTGATTATTGAGTGGGACAGGGCTCCAGGGACTCACTAGGGCAGGGCAAACAGTGGTGAGCCAGGTTGATGAAGACTCAGATATGGTGCCTGCCTTCTGGTTCTGTAAGGGGAGGGCTCATCAAAGAAACAATGGTCTCTGCCAGCACCGCTGTTTGGGGAAAGCTGCCCCCATCTTTTCTGCTGATGCCGGAAAATTTAGTTCATCCCCATATATCTCTGATGCTTTTCCAGCTGCTGTCCCAGTGTTGGAGCTTTGAGGAAGTGAAAATGAGTAGGTCTGTGTATGGGCTTTTAAGAGGAACTTTCGGGACTTCAACAGCCCTCTTCTGTATCTCTCAACTTTAATCCCTGCTGGTTTTTACAGCCAGTAGTTATGGGGACTTCTCTTCTGGGCTCTGGAACCTGGGCTAGGGGGCCTGATGTGGAGTTGGGACCCTTTGCTCCTCATCGGAGACCTCCACAGCTGAGACATCCCTCCAGATTTTTATCAGCCACACGTGGGTGTGGGACCAGCTCATTCCATGTCTCCATCCCTCCTACCAGTTTCTATGTGGCTTCTCTGATTCCCTAGTTGCAGGACTTCCATTCAGCTCAATTCAGGAGGTTCTGAATGATGATTGTTCTGTGATTTAGCTATCATTTTGATGTGGCTGTGGGATGAGACAAGTACTGTATCTACTTACGCTGCTATCTTGACCAGAAGTCTGTAGATTTGCATTTTAATAAGATCACCCTAGCTGCACATGGAAAAATGGCTTGGAGAGATCTAATAGGCAGATGAGTTGCTAAGTATTCTTTTAGAACAGGCAGGAGTCCTGGGTGGTGGCATTTGTGCAATGTACACCTTACATGGTGACCCTGGGGGTTGGGGTGGAGAACAGTGGATGGATTTGAAAGAGACCTTAGAAGGGAACACTTAAGGATTTGGCCACAAATTGGTTAGACTGGCAAGAAGGGATGAAATGTGCAGGGTGACTTCTGGTTTTCTGGCTTGAGAACAGGATGGAGAGAGTGCCGTTCTACAGGCTGGCTGGCCCTGGAAGAGGGCCAGGCTTGGGGGAGATCCTGAGTTCATCTGTGAACACATAGGCCTTGACTTTCAAGGGGAAGGTCGAGATAGTTGTCAGACATACAGGTCTGGGGCGGAAGATGACGTGTGGATATCACTGTAAGTTATAATGAGAGTCTGAAGGAGGCCTGAGGCTCCTGAGGAGAAGGGAAATGAGAGAAGGAGAGCTCATGCCTCTAGCCGCTTCGGCAGGTAGTGGCAGGGCAGAGAAAGCAGGGCGAGTAGACTGAGGAGACAGGCAGAGGGAAAACAGCCTGGAAGTCACAGAAACTCAGCGAGGAGGTGGCTCAGGAAGACTGGTCAGCGGTGCCTGCAGTCAGTGAGACGTGAACTAGGGAGGATGACAGAAACATGTCCTTTGGATGGGACCATTGACAACCTAACCAACACTCAATAAATTCGATAAAAATTTTAAAAAAAGATATAGAATGAATACAAAATTACAACATCACAGTTATCTTAATTATGTAAAAAGCATTTGTACGAGGAAACATATGACTATGTATGTTACATATGATTATGTATTTGTTTTAATAACAATAACACAGTAAATGGCATAAGGAAATGCATTTTGTGCTTTTCCTTTGTGGAGTAAGCCTCTGTCTAACCTTTTCCTTATAAGATCCTGAAATTGGAATTCAGCTTACAGTTGGAATTAAATATATTCAAAACAGCATATTTTGTCAGCTGGAAGATTATTTAATCCTTTTTGTTCTTTCAGTGTGCTGGGTTGTTTTTCTCACTTCTTATTTAAATACAAATTGATGAACTCTTCTTGGGGTTAATATAAGTTGGCAGTGACTAATGCTGCTGGCTATTAGCCAGCTTAGGGCTTTTGTCCTTTGCCGATTTCTTTTCATTTAATATAATAAATCATATTACTAGGTTCTGAGATTTTGGTACAATGTTGTAAATTCATTACATTTTTCTAGAGAAAAAAGACTCTCATTCGGGAGGAACCCTGGTGCACTTAGATGGGTGCTTATTGATTTCGGGAATTCTGGCTTTGATGTTAGAAGAACTGAGCATGCCACAGACCTCATCATAAGACAGCTATGGTTGCAGCTGACTTGAGGCAAACAGCTCGCTTCTGGGCGAGAAGAGACCGTGTGTGTTGCAGAAAATCTGAACAGGCAAATATTTCGCAATTCCTTCTTGGGTTTTAGCAGACTCTTATCACGAAACCGTGAAACCCTGGGAATACCTTCTCCTTCCCCCTTAGTGAGAAGATAATTGCATGGCTAATTAACTGGCTCTCCGTGAGAAGAACTAAAAACTGATACTCTGATTATTGTCTAAGGAGAAGTTGGATACAATAGCTTGGGCTGTTGTAAAATCGAAATGTTCTTGCTAACAGGTGGTCCCTCCCCTCTCATCCCCTACAAGGAGGAGTTCCTTCATCTGCCTGTCACTTAGATGGCCTGGCTGTCTCCCAACAAGGGATCCCTTGTCTTCCCCTTTGGAGAAGGGCTGAGTGAGGGCATAGTGAGCATATCCACTGTCCGATTCCCTCTGGAGCAGCGTGGCATAAACAGCTTCATGATTGCGTAACAGCAGGATAAGCTGGGACCATTAAAATACAGTAGTGGCCTGAGCACCGTGTCGACGGTGTTCAGCACATCTGGGTTTAGCAAGAATGCTGTGGTCAGGCGGTGGTGTCTTCAGGGCAAAGGGCGGTCTTGAAACTCTTGTTCGTTATTCGGTGCATGCACATAGAACTTCTGGTGAAAGGCCCTTGGGACTTGGGCTCCTCTGACTTGTCTCTGACCTGGAGCCTTCCCAGGTAACCAGTAATCAGTGCTTCCACTGCGACAGTCAGCTTCCCCCGTGTCAGGGTTGGGAGCTGGAATTCAAGATGAAAAGCAAGGCCCTCGTGAGTCTGGTAGAATGTGAAGGTGAGAGATGGGGAGGGCATACCTGAGAGGGGCGGGTGCAGCAGAAAGGCCCGTGGTAGCTGGTTATGAGCAGTGTTTGCCGAGCCTTTGAGGCGGAGTGCTGAGCATTCCTGATAGAAGCCTATCGCTTTGGTTGATGTTCCGTCAGCCTGCAGATGGTACTGGTGGATTCAGAATCCTAGAAATATTAACAGCGGCCATAGATTGAGCCCTGCCTGCGTACCAGGCACAGAGCATGGCCTACACCCTCCAGATTCAGGGTTTAAAGGACAAGCACTGGTCAGAACTGTAACTCTGTGCCTCACTCCAATCCGTCTCCCTTCTTCCATCCAGACAGGCTGCCAGAGTGAGGGCTCTAGAATGCGCATCTGACCATGTCCTGTCCACCCAAACCCTCCCGTGTTCCCTTCCAACCTGTAGGCAAGTGCAGAGCCCCCAGCCTGACACAGGGACTGCCCACACCCTGCCCTCTGCTGTCTGGTACACCTCACTGCCCAGCCCTGCAGAACGGCAGGCTGGTCTGGGAACAAGTGGGCTGTTCCGTCTATAATTCCCATCCTCGCCTCCATCCTGAACCAGCAACTCCTCAGTTTCTAAGCTCAGACTTCTGAGTTTAATGTCATTCAAATTATTTCACTGGCTTGCTGGTTAAGGTACACATTTATTTGCCTCGTTTCTTTTTTTTTTTTTTTTTTTTTTTTTTACCCATGGCAACTTAACACAGAGCCTTTCAACATATTTGCATAATTCATAGGAGTTGTGTATATTGAGGGAGAGATGGCCCCAGGGACAGAGCACTTATTCACGCTGTCCTGTCTTCAGGGCCGAGCGCTGGGGAGAAGAGAGAGCAGGAGTGCGCATGCTTAGCTGGCTGACCAAGGAGATCTGACCTTCGGTTTTATGCTCAAGTCACAGACCATTATTGTAAGGTTATTAACATTATTGTAGCATTGTTATCACAAGACCTGGTCCTGGCCCTGCGCCACTGTAGAGAAGCAGTACCCGTGAGCCAGAGATTAAAATTCAGCAAGGCAAATGCAAAATACTCTTGGAACCTGGGAACAAGACTCTGTGCTGAACTTGAAATAATTGATAGTTGGAAACAAAACAGGGACGAGATTTTAATAATTGTCGATTTTGAGGTGTTTCTGTCTTCTCATTTTTCTAAACTGGTGCTAGACGGGAAAAAATGTTCTTTATACTGTAGAATACAGTCATCGTGAGCACAAACACTATAGCAGCATGCTGTCAGCTACCAGTAACAGAATTACCCACTAAAAGTGGTTTCAAATATGAGGTATTTTTATTGTCTCTTATGAACAATGTGGAAGCAGGTGGTTCACAGGTCGGATCTAAGGATGAATGATCAAAGATCAGGCACGTTCCAGTTTTCCACTGCATCATTTGGAACTTGTTGACTTTTCTCTTCAGTTGGCTGGACGCATGGTCTCAACATGGCTGCCACAGCTCCAGGCATCATGCTCTCACAGTTGTGTTCAAAGACAGGAAGGAAAGAACGAGGAAGAGAGCACTTCTCTCTCAAGTTGTGCTATTTATTGAGAAGGGGGAAAAGCCCCTTGGAGACATCTCTTTTAGTTTTATTAATCATAATCATTTACATAATCATTGTAACCCTCCAGTTGCAAGGGAAGCTAAGAGTGTATTTTCAGCCTCTATGTGGAAGTGGGTTCTATCAGGAGAGAAGAAGATAGATGACAACTCCATCTGCCACAGAAAATATATTCTTCCCTGTGGAGTTCGTCTTCTCACCAAACAGATATGGAGCCCCTGTGGTGAGTGTCCAGTTCTTGTTCTGGGTGTGGGAAGAGGAGTTTCATGCAGTGAGACCCAGTCCCTGCCCCACCCGCGGAGAGAAGCAGTACTTGTGAGCCAGTGATGCACACTCAGTGAGGTTAATGCACAATGCTTGTGGAAATAGGGAGCAGGTCTGAGAAACGACCTTGGTCTTGGAGAATTGAGAGCTTCACAGAGCAGGTGACATTTGAGCTGTGTCTTGAAGGATGAATAGGAATTTACCAGATGAAGAAAGCAAGAAAAGTCATTTTGGACCATGGGACAGCCCCGGCAGATCTAGCAAAAGCCCGCTGTTGTTTTTATCGAACCCCTCCACCCCTCCACCCCACCCCTCACCTCCTGCTGCCAGCTTTGAAGGAATTTCCTCTTTCGAAGGGGGACTCCACAGCCCTTATTGGTTGTTCCTGGAGCAGCCGCCATGTTTTGCTTATTTCTCAGCAGGTAGTCTTCATTTGCAAGGCTGTCAAGTCCCTCAGAACAGCAGTGGGTGGTGTGAGCTGCTGTGTGGGGAATGTACTCTTTGTCAGACCACAATGACATCCCTGCTTTTGGGGGTTGCACTGGCTCTCACCCACTGCACAGACCTTGGGGTGGGGGTCTGGTGAACACTGCCTTCATCCTGACCGTGAGGTTGACCTATAACGAGGGGTCCATTGCTGTACCCGCCCCCTGGCTATGGTCATGGGTCCAGTTGGGAGCAGGACTCGGGCTGAGCAAGCTGAAGGCCTTCCCTGGATATACTCTAATAAAGCGGAAAGGCCTTCTTGTCCCCTTTGGGCAGCACCGGCTGTGAGGATGGAAGGTCAGGGCTCGCCTCCTTGGCCCTCGCCGCCTGCGGAGGCTGACCCTGGAGACAGAGCGCTCCTCGTGTCGGAGTCCCGCCCCCTGTTGTGGCGTCCCTCAGCACACCCCCTGCTCACCCCAACTGTGGTGCTTGGATTCGTTGCAGCTGCTTCTGTCACCTGCAATGAAGTCTTGGCTGATGTAATAGCACCTTGTCAGCAAAAGCCCACTGTCCGCTGCCTGGCTTTCACCGCTCCTGGTAGTGGCCATGCCCATGCTGTCTTCTCTTTTGCTCTGCTGAGACTGCTAGGGAAGAAAAGCTCCTCTCTGCCCCCATCCTTCCAGGACCTTCCTTCTCTGACTTCTCTCTGCTGTGGACCCAGCAGGGGTGGCCTTGTTGCTGGCCAGTGTCCTGCCCACTGCCGCACCACCCACGACATTTTTCAGGAGCAGCTGGAGCCTGTTGCAGGCGATAAGACTCCCTTCACCTCTTCAGCCCCTTAGAGGGAGTGTTCACAGCTCCATGCTTGGGGGTCCACCAGCTGGAGCCCGTGAACTTGCTGTCATGCGGGCCGGAGCACAGAGGTACAGGCACAGCCATCAACACTCTGCTGCCTCACTAGATCTGAGAGTCACCTTCTCTGGACAGCCGCCCCGGCTGGGCTTCCTCCCCACTGTCATCAACAAGGTCACCTGGCTTTCTGGTGATGCCCATTCTACCCAAACCTCCCAGAAAAAGAGCACTCACCGTGTGCTCATGCGTGGGACTTTGAGTTTATGGGGGACAGAAAAGGACAATGCTTAACACCAGAGAAATCGCTGTAAGTGCTGACATCTCAGACATCTGAGGGGACATCTTAAGGGGGACTTCTTAGGGGAGGGGTGGGCTTCTGATCCCTTCCAATGACAGCACATGTCAGCGGAGCTTCAGGTACAGAGACTGACCCAAGCCAGCTGCTGGCTGCTCCTGCTCCTCCAGCGCTCCTTTGCCTGTTTCCGACTCGGAGCTGCCTGTCCCTGGCTCGGGGCTGCCTGTTTCCGGCTCGGGGCTGCCTGTTTCCGGCTCAGGGCTTCCTGTCCCCGGCTCAGGGCTGTCTGTCCCTGGCTCGGGGCTGCCTGTTTCCGGCTCGGGGCTGCCTGTTTCCGGCTCGGGGCTTCCTGTCCCCGGCTCGGGGCTGCCTGTCCCCGGCTCAGGGCTGCCTGTTTCCAGCTAAGGGCTTCCTGTCCCCGGCTCAGGGCTTCCTGTCCCCGGCTCGGGGCTGCCTGTTTCCGGCTCGGGGCTGCCTGTTTCCGGCTCGGGGCTGCCTGTTTCCGGCTCGGGGCTTCCTGTCCCCGGCTCGGGGCTGCCTGTCCCTGGCTCGGGGCTGCCTGTTTCCGGCTCAGGGCTGCCTGTCCCCGGCTCGGGGCTGCCTGTCCCTGGCTCGGGGCTGCCTGTTTCCGGCTCAGGGCTGCCTGTTTCCAGCTAAGGGCTTCCTGTCCCCGGCTTGGGGCTGCCTGTTTCCGGCTCGGGGCTGCCTGTTTCCGGCTCAGGGCTTCCTGTCCCCGGCTTGGGGCTTCCTGTCCCCGGCTTGGGGCTGCCTGTTTCCGGCTCGGGGCTGCCTGTCTCTGGCTCGGGGCTGCCCGGTAGGTACCTGGCTGGCTCCATAAACAAAGGCCCACATCTTCCCCCTTTCTGGGCCAGCTGTTGTTTCTGCCATGCCGTGAGGGTTCAGGAAACTAACTGGGACCTTGGATGAGGATGTCTTGGGACTGCCGTGGCTGCCTGCCACTAATTTTTCCTTTGGAGCATCAAGTGTCCAGCTGCTGCCATGCCCACAGGCTCACCTGGCTTGATGATGAGGCAGGGTCACCCCGGATTCCTTTCTGAGTCCTGCGGCCTGCCACCAACTGCTCTTCTGGCTGGTAGCTGTGGGAGGCACCAGGAGAACTGTCAGGCTGGGTGTGTCAGTGTGCACTTGATGTTGAGTGGCAACCCCATGTCAATAGTGGCTTGAGCACAGAAGACAGTCACACATGTGGTGGGTGTGCTGCATTTGCCTCGGTGGCTCAGCACTGGCCACAAGACCCAGACTCCCTCCTTCCATTTTACTGTCCTCACAATATGGTCACCGTCATTTCAGGTGTGACATTCACATTAGAAAGCCAGAAGGCCAGGGCAGCAGACCACTTCATGCCTGCTTGGCCCCTGCCCTTTTTAGGGAGTGATGCCTTTACCAGAAACCTCCAAGCTGACCTTTCCACACCTATCCCTGGCCAGAGCCACCTTGCACACGCCCACCATTAGGCCGCGACCGAGACTGACTTCCTGCCTGGCCCCTAAGCAAAAGCCCAGCTGTGTTAGCAGCGGACAGTGGATGGGGATGGCTCCTGGGAAAGGGAACCTGAGCGTTTCCTGACAGGTCACAGCCTGCAGCAGGTGCCCTGGAGGAGCGAAGGACACGGAGAAGGCTGGGGCGGGGATGCAGCTCAGTGCGGGGCGGGGCTCGTCTTGGGGATGGCTAAGAGCAGGCGGGTCAGGGGGATCAGAAAGCTGGAAGGCCCAGATGGGGCGAGTACCTACAGGGCCTATAAAAAGGCTCAGTTGTTGGGTAGAGCCTTGTACACAGGCCTAGAAGGAGGGAAAGTTTGCTCCCCCCCCCCCAGCCCCACCCTTCCTTCTCCTTCTCAGGGTCTCCTTGTGTGAAATGCTGATCTTGTGATGAGTGGGCTGGCCAGGCTCTGGCGGATGGGCAGTCCTGATGCTGCTGGCCTCTAAGGGTGTCACCAGGTTTTGTAGTCTGGCTTCTGCAGCAATTTCCTTCCCCCACCCAGTGTCCCCTCTTCCCAGGCCTACCCCACCCCCAGTGAGCCCTCTTCTCAGTAGGGTCCTTCTCTCACCAGAGGGTGGTCTCCCAGACCCATATTTGCCCTTGAGCGATTTTCTTGGTAATTGCACAATTATAGTTTGCCTGGGGGTCGGCCGGATTCCCTAACCCTTGTTGGCAGGGGTCCCGGGATATCTTTCTTAGCCTGTCCCAAGGAGTAGCGAGGGCTTGGTCTTCGTGGATTCCTTCTGGCTCCTTTGTGGAGTGGGGGGCGAGAGAGTGGTGCTGCCGGAAGTAGAGCTCTACCCAGCTTCTGTTTTAAAAGCCTATTATTTTAATTCCTAAAGCTTTTACAGGGAACAGGCAGCAAATGCAGCAACAGTAACATACTCTGTCCGCCTTCTAATTATGACAACTCATGACTCAGAATCTCAAATTGGCCATTTCTTTGGTCACTGCATCCTGCGCCACATTTCCCAGCATGCCCTCCAAAAGAGTCAGCCGATCTTTCCAGGAGGGGACGCTGATGTCATTCATCACAGTACAGCGTGCCCTGCGGAGGCAGAATATCGATGCTGTTTGCACCAGGGCTGGGGGTGACAGGAAGGACTAAAACTTATTGCATCGAAAACCAAGGGAAATCACACTCACCTCTCATCTCTGCACACTCATTTAACTGTGTTCTGTTTGCTAAAACTAATGCATTTTTATTTAATTTCATTGAAAAATAAGAAAATACCCAACATCCCCTAAAAGGGAAAGAACGGGTAGGTTTATAATGCCTGTAGACTTTATCTCATTGAGGCACAGCTTCCCGGGCCTGGCACGATCCTGACCCGCACCCACAGGGGAGGAGAGGCGGGCGTGTTGTCCTGGTGCAGAGAGCTTCCGGTGGGGGCCAGACCCCCAACTCCTTGCAGTGTCAAGTTCCCCCCACCCTACCACCCTCCCTCTGTTGTTAAAAAGCTTCAAACAAATTCTCCCTTATGAGCCCTGAACCTGTCCCTCATGATTTCAGGTTTCCTCCAAACAACTGGAAATTTTTTCTGTAAACTGCAGCTTTGTTTTTCTCATGAACAAACAATCAGGCAAGGTGAGAAAACCTCTTTTCTCATCTCCAATTCGTCCCCTGTTGAGTCTGCTCCCACCTGGCTTTATTCCCAATCCCACCACTGGCTGGGCCTTAGCCGGGTCCCCAGGGTCACCCCAGCCTCAAATGCAACAGACACCCTTCTCCATCACCCTGTCTGCTTCTGGAGCATTCGACACCAGTGTGGCTTCGCTCTTACCACCCCCTTTCTGGCGGCTCTGAGCCCTCTGCCTGCTCCTCTGGCCACGGAGGCCTTTCCTCCCCCCCCCCCGCCCCCCCTTCACTCCTCCCTTTCTACCCCTCCCTACAGGAGCTCATCTTCCTCCCCTGTGCCCTCTGGGGCTTGGTCACTCTCAAATGGATGGTCCCAAGCCTGATTTCTCTTCTGAACTATGAGCCTGTTTACCCAACTGCTTTCCGTGCCCATCAGCTCCTCGCCCTCGGGGAACCTGTTCTCACAGCCCCTTCCTGAATGGCTCCCCACCCGGACCACACGTCAGGGCCTAGCGACAGAGGATGGCAGGCCTTTTCCCTGAGCTCCACACACAGTGTGCCCTGACAGCTGGCCGCCACTGCCTCCTCATCTCCTGCTGGGCTTTCGCAAGTCTCCCCACTGCCCCCACCACCCACCTCTCTGCCAGGGACCTCCACACTTTCATTGATCATACACCCTTCTCAGAAAACAGCCCTAGCATGCACTCCCAGAGCACGCGTGGGAGTGTACGCACCGTATTCATAAACCTTGCACGAGTGTAAACAGGAATACAAATGGGGCCAGAGCTGCTGTGCTCGAGGGACTGCCTTTGCGCCTCTCATGCCTGGAATCGTTGGAATGTTGAAACAGGGCAAAGTAAACTTTGGATCAGGCCTAGGCAGCATTGTTTCCCAAAGAACTGTTTGCAAAGATAACACGAAAGAAATTCCAAAATAAGCAGGGCGATTTGGAATTCAAAGACAGGGCTCAGCCAAGTTCATATGGTGCAAAGCCCAGTGCTGAGGGGCCACGACAGATGCCCGCTGGGATTGAGCATCGGCTGGCCAGCGGGGCATCCTGGGTGGTCTTCTGTGGAGTCCATTTGTAGTCCCCACAAGAGAGCACTTATTACATAATGACTCCTCAACTGAAAATTAAAAACGTGGTTTAGAATTCACTATTTTATGCTGTCTGCACTGATAGAAGTACCTTCCTTCTATTGATGTTTTCTTCCCCTTTCTCATAAATCCCCCTGGTCTTGGTTTTCTAACTGACACAATTCAGGCTTCTGCCTGAATGAATGATTCCAGGATAGCTATTCTGATTGAGCTCAAATAAATGCTTGTTTGCTTTTCACTTTGAAAGGCCTTTTTATTTTTAAGTTAACGCTAGTATACTATAATACATTTACCAAAATAGACTTTTAGAAAAATGCAATACAAAATAGATAAAAATACAAGTTCTAGTTTTTCTCTGGCTGCTCTAAGACCTGCCCTCTGTGATCTGCCCTCTGTGACCTGCCCTCTGTGACATGCTCTGTGATTGTGGCAAATAATTACCACAGAGTCAGTGGCTTAAAACCACACAACCTTATTCTCTTATGGTTCTGAAGGTCAGGGTCCGACATGGGTCAGGGGGCCAAAGCCAAGGCGGCAGCGGAGCTGTGCTCCGTCTGCAGGCTGCCGGGGGTCCGTCTCTTTGCCCTTCCCGGTTTCTAGAGCTGCGTCTTGGCCCACATCCCCTTCCTCCTTCTTCAAACCCAGCAGCGCAGCCTCTTCAAACCTCTCTCTGCTTCTCCTGTCATGTCACCTTCTTCCTCTTCTGTGGTCTGATCGCCCCCTGACCCTCCTGCCAGCTGTCAGCGGGTATGCGAGACCCTTGGCAATTTGGCTCTAGCCACCTTTTAATACACATCTCCCCTTGCTGTTTCCTCTCCCCTTCATCACCGCCTCCAACACACAGGGCCCAGCCACCCATGCTTATACTTCATGTTCTAGCGATACTAAACGCTCGGTGTCCCGTCAGCAGGGCTGTGGTGGACAAGTGCCCAGGCTGCAAACTGAATGTGGAAGCGCACGGAAGGAGGGTCCCATCACGGGCACCCTACTAATTTGTCCGAGAACACAGAGGCCACCGCACAGGAACTCCCTCCCATATAAACTTTTGCAGACACACAGCGAGAAGAGCACACAATAAAATTCCTAACTGATATTTACAGCTGTATGTATAGAGGTGGTGTCTTGTCTGATTCACACAGTGTGTGCGGTGCAGCTAGAGGCAGCCCCGTTCCACATGCACTGAGCCGTCTGTCTGACATCTTCTTGCCTCTGAGCTTGCTCGTTCCTTCGCCTTGAGTGTCCCCGGCTTTCCCCTTTCTTGCTGGCCTGTTTGCCTGTCAGTACCCAGCCCAGACGTGACTGCCCCTCAGAGGCTTCCCAGGCCCCTACGGAGGGGAACTGCCCCTCCCATAGTACATACCCCTAGCATTGTCCCTTCACGGGTTGCAGTTTATTGGTTTAAATATTTGCCTCCTCTTCCCACCCAGACCTGAGCCCCTGAGCTGCCAACTCTGCTGAAATCACCTCCCTCTCAGCAGTGCTGAGTTCTGTGCAGGCCCCCTTGCAAAGCCATTCTCACTCTCTGCCAAAGAATGAACGTAGGAATAATTCCCTTTGGCAAGCTCACAAAATAACTGATTTCTTACTGCCCTAATTATCTTCCTTTCCCTCCTATTCAACCAGTTCTCAGAGCCCTAATATATCATGACTACTTTCTAATGGACTCATTTATAAAATCATTCTCTTTTTTAATAAGTTGGGGGTAACTAGCCACCTATATTACTAATAGTCTCTTGCAAAATGCCTTGGCTCCTCTTTTGATTCTGAAAGGCCCTAAATGTTTTTCTCAATTTTAGCAGGACCAATTTATCCTTTTAAGGTATATCAATCTACCACAGGAACATTTCTGAATGAGTCATAAAATCTATATCGCAGCTTTCTTGCAGTGGATTCAAATACTTTGGTCCTTTTGATATTTTTGTACTGATGATATGCCTGGTCTGCAGGGCCCTCTTTCTAGTGTCCATGGCTCCCTGGGATCTTCAGTAGTTTATATTATTTGTCCCACATGTTCACTGCCCTTTTCTGGGCCCATCACTTCTGCATCCTCCCTGGTACCTCCCCCATGGGAAGATAGACTTCCCGCCTGTCCCATGGCTAAGCTTGGCTTAGTCAACTTACTTAGCATGACTTAGCTTGGCTAAGTCAACTTACTTCGATCAATGACATGTGAGTAGATATGACATAAATCATATCCCAGCAGAAGTTTTAAGAATCAGTAAGTGCCAGGTAGCTCTGTTGGTTAGAGCATCGTCCTGATATGCCAAGGTTGTGGATTCGATCCCTGCTCAGGGCACATTCAAGAATTACCAATGAATGCATGGATAAGTGGAACAACAAATCAATGTTTCTCCCTTCCTCTCTCTCTTTCTCCTTTCTTCTCTTCCTAAATAAATAAATACATATTTTTAAATTAATAAGGGTTGTCAGCACATAGATCAATGGGACAGAGTAGAAATAAATCCATATCTATACAGTCACTTAATCTATGACAAAGGAGGCAAAAATATACAGTCGGGGTAAAGAAAATGTCTTCAATAAATGGTATTGGGAAAACTGAACAGATACATGCAAAACAAAAAAACCCGACCACTTTCTTACACTATATACAAGAATAAACTCAAAATGGATTAAAGACTTAAACATAAGACCCCAAATCATAAAACTTCTGGAAGAAAACACAGGCATCAAACTCTTTGACATAGCTCTTAGTAATATATAGACCAGGGGTCCCCAAACCTTTTACACAGGGGGCCAGTTCACTGTCCCTCAGACTGTTGGAGGGCCAGACTATAAAAATAACTATGAATAAATCCCTATGCACACTGCACATACCTTATTTTAAAGTGAAAAAACAAAACGGGAACAAATACAATATTTAAAATAAAGAACAAGTAAATTTAAATCAACAAACTGACCAATATTTCAATGGGAACTATGGGTGCGAATGCATCCTGTGCTCCTCTCACTGACCACCAATGAAAGAGGTGCCCCTTCTGGAAGTGCGTCGGGGGCCGGATAAATGGCCTCAGGGGCTGCATGCGGCCCGCGGGGCCGTAGTTTGGGGACCCCTGATATATATAGTGTGTCCGTAGGGTCATGGTGCACTTTTGACTTTTGACCGGTTAAAAGTGCACCATGACTTTACGGACACACTGTATGTATGTGTGTGTGTGTGTGTGTGTGTGTGTGTGTGTGTGTGTGTGTGTGTGTATGTATGTGTGTGTGTATATATATATTTCCTCAGGCAAGGAAACAAAAGAAAAAAAATAAACGAACAGATCTACATCAAACTAAAAAGATTTTGCACAGCAAAGGAAACCATCACCAAAATGAAAAGACAGCCAACTGGTTGGGAGAGGATATTCTTCAATGATACATCTGATAAGGGGGTTAATATCCAAAATGTACAAAAAATTCATAAAACTTAATACCCAAACAAGCAAACAAAGAAACCAATTAAACATTGGGCAGAGGACCTATATCAAGAAACAACAAATGTTGGTGAGGATGTGGAGAAAAATGTACCCTTGTGCACTGCTGGTGGGAATGCAGACGGTGCAGCCACTGTGGAAAGCAGTATGGCGTTACCTCAAGAAATTAAGAATTACCTACGGCCCAGCAATTCCACTCTTGGGTATTTATCTCAAGACATCCAAAACAATACATAATTCAAAAAGCACACGCACTCCTGTGTTCATCACAGCACTATTTACAATAGCCAAGATATGGAAGCAGCCTGTGTCTATTGATAGATAACTGGGTAAAGAAGATGCGGTCCATATCAATGGAATACGACACAGCCATCCAAAGAATGCAGTCTTACCATCTGTGACCACATGGATGGACCTAAAGGGCATCATGCTAAGTGAAGTAAGTCAGAGAATGACAAATATTATGTGCTCTCACTTACATGTGGGATGTAAGAAAAACAAAATAAAAGAACTAACAAAATTGAAACAGAGTCATCGATACAGAGAACAAACTGATGGTTGCCAGATGGGAGGGGGTTGCGAGGCTGGGTGAAAAAGGTGAAGGGATTAAGAAATACAAATTGGCAGTTAGGATGTAGCCATGGGGATGTAAAGTACAGCATAGGGAATAGAGTCAATAATATTGTAATAACTATGTGTGGTGCATGGTAGGTTATAGACTTATCAGGGGGATCACTTTGTAAGCTACTTAAATGTCTAACCACTGTGATTTATACCTAAAAGGCATATATTATAGACTGTCCACTGTAATTGAAAAAAATTAAAAACAAAACAAAACCACTGAGTGTATCTACAGGCTGTCTTTCTTGCCCCTTTTGCCAAGCAAATGGCCTGTCCCAGGTTACAGCTGCTGTTTCAGCTTGTCTCCTTAGAATGATGCAAATACTCAGACCAGAGCCACTGTCTGGTCAACTTGTAATATGAGCAAGAAAGAAAAGTTTGTGGCTATAGGCTCCTGCAGTGTTGGGGCTGCTCGTTGCTGCAGCTCTCCATGGCAAAAGCTGACTGATGCAGATGCTCAGGGTCACATCAAGAAGACAGAGATTTGTGGTTTTGAAAACTCCAAGGTTTTCTTTTCGACCCGTTGGCGCAAGGACACCTGCTAGCTTGCTAAAGGGGGGTACATTTCAATGAAGACTCATTAAACTGCCAAAACCCCCTTTCCCATTGCAACATGTCTCCCAGTTTTAGCATCTTTTCCTTCCATCACCATAGCAACACATATTCCGAGGCAGGGGTGGGAATACCCTTGAAAGGCATTGGGGAAGCAATTTTCACTTCCTCCTCTGATCCCTGAAGCCTCATCTTATTTTATAGTTTTATGACCTATGGTAAAGATGAAGGTGAAGTGTTTTAAGTCAGAGCGAGGACAGGCCAGGGGATCTGCTTAGGTGTGAGGAAATGTCACCACTGTGCTGCTGGAGGAGAAGGGGAGGAAAGATTACTTAGAGCAGGTTGGACTGCAAGGGAACCACATATATGTGGGGTTGCAAAAGATATCCTCTAGATCCAACAGAACCACACTCCACAGTGCCAGCTCTCAGATGGTACTTTGTTGGGCATGTGACTTGATAGGGGGTCCACCCTGAGTGTCACTGGGATCACCCACATCTTGCAACCACCATCTCTAGATGTTCTGATGAATCTTGTGTACATTGAATTTGTCGAACCTTGACCCATGCAAACAGCTTATATCTGTCAGGACCTGGCAGGTGTATCCATTCATTCTTTCATGCAAGTCTTGGTCTTGGTTTTGTTTTGTTTCACTGAAGAAATACACCTGGATCTTTTTAAAGGAGCATGGTTGACACTGGGCTTTGGAATTAAATACCCTGACCAATAACTTCCCATGCTCTCACCGACTCAGAGCAAAACCAGGGCAGACAGGAGCCCATGCCCGTGCCGTGTGCCTGCATCTGGTTCTGGAGAACTTGGCTTTGAGGCACAGCAGAGGGGCTAGGCAGCATGGGACTGCTTGTCCGGTCAGGGGTTCTCTAGAGTAAGAGAACCAAAGGGGATTATATATGTCAGTTGAGAGGAGTTGGCTCGTGCAGTTATGGGGGCTGAGAAGTTTGATGATCTAGCATCTGCAAGCAGAGGCCCAGGAAAACCAGTGGTGTCATTCAGTCCGAACGCCTAGGAACCAGGGGAGCCAATGATGTGAATTCCAGCCCCAGGGTAGGAGAACATGACATGAGCTGTCCCAGCATAAACAATGAGATAGGTAAAAAAGGGGGTGAATTTTTCCTTCTTCCAACTTTTGTGCTATCCAATGAATTGCTTGATGCCCACCCACATTGGGGAGGGTCAACTGCTGAGTCTGCCTATTGAAATGCTAATCTCATCTGGAAATGCCTTCAAGACACACCCAGAAATAATGTTTCATCTGGGCACTATGAGGCCAGTCCAGTTGGTAAAATGAACAATCACAAGAGTGAAGCTGGAAGTAGACCCAAGGCTGACCCAGAGGGGTGACGTCAGGAGTCGAGAAGAGCATGTGGAGGCTGGGCTCACATTGGCGAGGCCCGATGAGGCAGGGTGGACTCAGCCCAGGATATGGGTTTGGAGGCCTCAATCCACTGTCAGCCAGACTCTCACCAGCAGCTGGAGCAGGAAGTGGGGGTGGGGTGGGGTGGAAAAAGAACCCAGAGGAAGGTGGGTGGCAGGAGGTGTGCAGGAGGCAGAGCTGGACTTCCCATAGGACCTTCCTGGAGTGCTCTGAGAGAAACCAAGGCAAATTTCATGAGGCCAGATTACACTGGCAAATATACTGAGGGGGCCTAGGACAGGACCCTGTGACTTGTGAACTTTGGGACCCCCAAGGTTGCTCCAAGAAAGTTGGGACACAGAGGCTTTGCTGGAACAATCCATTCCAACCTTGCCCATGGTGAGCCGGCTCACTGCCCTGGTGGTCACAAGGTCTTTGGGGACTGTGTGGGGGAGGAGTCCACATACCTGACCTTGGAGAGCCCACGTGTTTCGCTCTCTGATCCTGGCAACCATGCCTGACGCTTTCTCTCTCCTGGGCTGTTATGATGTTCGTTTCCTTTCAGGTACAGATGGAAATGAGATGGAATAACGTGCCCTAGAATCATTGATGTTTTTCTAATTTGATTTTCAGCAGCTCGCTGAATCTGATCATCTCATCATTGCCACAGAACAAGATGAGATGTCTCAAAGTGAGACAGAGTCTTTCCTACTCTGTGTCACAGATAGATTCCATAAAGTAATTGAAAGACATTGGGGTTTATTCTGAGGGAATATTAAGAGCATCATGTTCCTGTTTAGGATCAATTTCTATCAGTTTCCTCTTTCCTCTTGTTTTCCTGAGGAGAGATGTCTGCAGGAAGGCATCATTCCGGAGTCACAGTAAAAAATTGTTGGTAATGAATTAACTGAGGTATATTTGACCTACAATAAATTGTACACATTTAAATTGTACAATTTGGTAGATATGGAATGTATACATCCATGAAACTACCACCTCAATCTAGTGAGCACATCCATTCGCTTGCATCCTGCATATTTCTAGTCTCCCTTTGTGAACTCTCCTCCTCCTCCCTCCCAGGGAGCTACTGCTCTGCTTACTGTCACTGAAGATTAGTTTGCATTTTGTAGATTTTTATATAAATAGAATCATATGGTCCATACAGTTTTGGCTGGCTTCTTTTACTCAGTGTATTTATTTTGAGATCCATTCATGTTGTCTATATTAACATTCATTCCTTTTGATTGCTGAATAGTGTTCCCTTGTGGGGATAGACCACAGTGTGTTGTTCCTTTCACTTGTTAATGGTAGTGGGTTGTTTCCAGTTTGAGACTATTACAAACAAGGCCCTTATGAACATTCCTATACAAATCTTTGTATAACACATTCTATCTTGTCTTGAGTAAATATCTAGAAATGAAATAGCTGGGTTGTAAGGAAGGCATGTACTAACTTCCAAGGAAAATGCCAAATTTATTTCTAAAGAGTCAGTCCCATTTTACATTGTTCATACTAGAATATGAGAGTTCCACTTCTTCCACATCTGTACCAATAAGAGGTATGTCTTAGCCATTTCAATAGGTATATGGCGGCATCTCACTGTAGTTCTAATCTGAATTTCCATAATGACTGATGATGTTAAACATCTCTTCATCTTCTTATTTGCCATTTACATATCTTCTTTAAGGAAGTTCAAATCTTTCACCCATTTTTTAAAATTGGGTATTTTGTGAGGTTGCCAGCTTGAGTGCAGGCTCATAGATGTGACCCCAAGGTCGCTGGCTTGAGCAAGGGGTCACTGGCTTGGCTGGAGCCCCACAGTCAAGGCACATATGAGAAGCAATCATTGAACAACTAAAGTGCTGCAACTACTATTCTCATCTCTCTCCCTTCCTGTCTGTCTCTCTCTCACAAAAAATAAAATAAAATGGGTATTTTGTTTGCTTATTGAATTTTGAGAGTTATTTATAAATCCTAGATAAAATTTCTTTTATAAGACATATGCTCTATGATATTCTAGTCTGTGTAATATTTTTTTCCTTTTTATACTCTTAATAGTGTCATTTATACACCTTATTCTTTTATAGATCATACTTTTGGTGTTGTATTTAAGAAATGTTTACCTGCCTGACCAGGTAGTGGCGCAGTGGATTGAGCGTCAGTCTGGGATGTGGAATACCCAAGTTCGAGACCCCGAGGTGGCCAGCTTGAGCGTGGACCTATCTGGCTTAAGCAAAAGCTCGCCAGCTTGGACCCAAGGTCGCTGGCTCCAGCAAGGGGTTGCTCAATCTGCTGAAGGCCCGCAGTCAAGGCACATGTGAGAAAGCAATCAATGAACAACTATGGTGTCGCAACGGCAATGAGAAACTAATGATTGATGCTTCTCACCCCTCTTCGTTCCTGTCTGTCTGTCCCTATCTATCCCTCTCTCTGACCATCATCTGGATAAACCAACGTTGAACTGGACTGAGAGGACTCTTCAACCGGGGAACACTGAAGAAGCCACATTGAGCCTGGTAGGAAAAGTGAAAATGTGGAAAGGGCTGCCCAGCTCCCTGGAGCGAAAGGCAGCCTGGAGAGACTCGTGTGGCAGGAAAAGAGGCTAGTGGAAGGGTAGGGACCTGGGTCCCAGGAACAAAGCCCCAGCCCGCAGCCCCAGAACCTAGAAGAGGCCTATGGACAATATTGAGCTGTGAAACAGGTTTGGATACTGTTTGTGAGAAAGAGACAGTTGTCTCAGACCCAGGATTCTTCTTAAAGGGACAGCACAGAAAACCTCTTCCACAACCACTCACCCAGGACTCCGTGAGACAGAGAGAGAGGAGAGGACTGGAGCAGTGGGAATAGAGTGTGGTCTGGAAGGCACAGGAGAAAAGCTTTGAGGGACAGCCACCCTAAACCCTGGGCTGAGTCACTCCACAAATCTGAAACAATATTTCCCCCGGAACCAGCAAGGGAAAGCAGGACACCAGCCAAAGAGGCTCCCCTGCGGCAATCAGAGCACAGTTGCTTAGAAGGAGGGAGCTTTCAGGACTACAGTATGGAGTGTTAGGGTCAGAGTTGCAGCGCCCCCACCCACACTGCTGAGGGCTTGGTGGAGGGCGGGCAGCAGTGGGATGCGGAAGCATGGTTCTGTCGGCGGGGGCAGAGGCCGAGCAGGCTTGCGTAAGCTCAGTCTAGCCCAGCGGGGGTGAAGGGGACACGGGAAAGTAGTCCATCGGTTAGGGGCCTGCCTGCGACCCCACCTGTGGGGGAAAAGTGGGAGCCCGGAATGGGCAGAGATCCGCTGCTGGGCAGGGGCAAGCGGGCGCGCAGCCTCACCCAGCCTCTGAGGCTTGTAGCCCTGCCTGAACTGGCTTTGCCCGCGGAGGTGGGGTGGAAGCCCGGGCTTGCAGTTGAGCGCGCACCAGCAGCCTGACCTAGGAGCCGAGGTTGGCTAAGGCTGGACGGAAGCCCAGCTCCCGGCTGAGCGCATAGCAGCAGCCCCTCCCAGCCAAGGAGCCGAGGCTGGCGGGGGCGGGGAGGAAGCCTGGCATGCAGCTGAGCATGTACAAGAAGCCCCTCCTGGCCAGAGGAATAGGCTGACAGAGACCCAAAGCTGAGCAAAATTGCTCACCCTTGCCCTTGGTGCCCAGGCTTGTGGCCTGAGTGTGGAGAGGGGCGAAAGCCGAGACCGGCTGAGGCTTGTGCCCCGTGGGAGAGGGGCAAAAGCTGAGACCGGCTTAGGCTTATAGAGCCTGGCACGAGAATACAGCCCATTCCGCGAGGCAGAGGCAAGGTGGAGACTGCAGTAGCAGCCACAGCGGCTGGCGCTGCCAACACCCATACCCAACCGCCCAAGGCAGCGGCAGAGGGGGTGGCGGATCTGTAGACAGACCACACCAAGGGAACACAGAGGCAAAACCCATTGGAGTCCAGTAGCCAAACCCTTCTTACACACAGACAAAATGGGCAGGCAGAGGAATGCAACCCAAATGAATCAAGAGAAATCCTCAGAGAAGGACCTGAATGAATCAGATATAACCAAACTACCTGATGCAGAGTTTAAAATAATGATAGTTAGGATGTTCAAAGAGCTTAGAGCAACAATGGATAGTCATTTTGAACACTTAAATAAAGAGATAACGAGTATAAAAAAGAAAATTGAAATAATAAAAAAGAATCAGACAGAAATGACAAATACAGTATCAGAACTAAAGACCACAATGGAAGGATTAAAAACAGGATGGATGAAGCTGAGGATTGAATCAATGAGTTAGAGGCAATAAAAAAAATAAACAAAGGCACAGAAGCAGAGCAGATAAAAGAAGAGTCTCAAAAAATGTGAGGAAACTCTAAGGGAGCTCTTTGAAAACATGAAGAGAAATAACATCCGTATCATAGGGGTTCCTGAAGAAAAGGAGAAAGAACAAGAGATAGAAACTTTGTTCAATCAAATCATAGCTGAAAACCTCCCTAAATAAAGACTGGAAAATGTTTCACACATTCAAGAAGCACAGGGAACTCCATTAAAGAGAAACCCAAAGAAATCTATACCAAGACACATCATAGTTAAAATACCAAAGCTAAGTGATAAAGAGAAAAATTTAAAAGCTGCTAGAGAAAAAGAGGCTATCAACTACAAAGGAGCCCCAATAAGGATGACATCTGACTTCTCAACAGAAACACTTAAGACCAGAAGGGAATGGCAAGATATATTCAAAGTAATGTAGAACAAGGACCTACAACCAAGACTACTCTATCCAGCAAGGCTAATGTTTATGATTGAAGGAGAAATAAAGAGCTTCCCAGACAAAAAAATCTTCAAGGAATTCAGTAAAACCAAACCAATTCTGCAAGAGATGCTAAGGGGTCTGTTGTGAACAGTTCAAAGGGGGGAAAGAATATAGCAAAAGAAGAATACAGCTTTAAAGAATAAAATTGCAATAAATAACTACATATCAATAATGACCTTAAACATAAATGGAATAAATGATCCAATCAAAAGACATAGGGTAGCTGCATGGATAAAGAAACAGGACCCATACATATGCTATCTATAAGAGACACACCTTAAAACAAAAGATGCACATAGACTGAAGGTAAAAGGATGGAAAAAAATATTTCATGCAAATGGAAATGAAAGAAAAGCCAGGGTAGCAGTACTTATAGCTGACAAAATGGACTTTAAACCAAAGGCTGTAGTAAGAGATAAAGAAGGACACTACATAATGATAAAGGGAACAATTCAACAGGAAGATATAACTATTATAAATATCTACACACCGAACATAGGAGCCCTGTCATACATAAAGCAGACTTTGATGGATATAAAGGGAGAGATCAACAGCAATACAGTAATAGCAGGGGATTCTAATACCCCACAAACTTCACTGGATAGATCCTCAAGAAAGAAAATTAACAAAGAAACAGCAGACTTAAATGATACACTAGATCAACTCGATTTAATAGATATCTTCAGAACTTTTCATCCTAAAGCAGTAGAATATACATTCTTCTCAAGTGCTCATGGTACATTATCTAGGATAGACCACATGTTAGGGCACAAAAATGCTCTCAACAAATTTAAGAGGATTGAAATCATATCAAGCATTTTCTCTGATCACAATGGCTTTAAACTAGAAATTAACCACAAAAGAAAAACTGAAAAGTACTCAAACACTTGGAAACTAAATAACATGTTATTAAATAACGAATGGATTAATTAATGAGGTCAAAGAAGAAATAAAGTTTCTAGAAATGAATGATAATGAGCATACATCAACTCAAAATTTATGGGACACAGCAAAAGCAGTTCTGAGAGGGAAGTTCATAGCACTACAGGCATACCATGAGAAGCTAAAAAAAGCTCAATAAGCAACTTGACCCTGCATCTAAAAGAACTAAAAAAACAACAGAAATAAAACCCAGGACTAGTAGAAGGAAGGAAATAATAAAGATCAGAGTGGAAATAAATGACATAGAGAATAAGGAAACAATACAGAGGATCAATGAAACCAGGAGCTGGTTCTTTAAAAAGGTAAACAAGATTGATGAACCTTTAACTAGACTCTAAGAAAAAAAGAGAGAGGCCTCAAATAAATAAAATTAGAAATGAGAGTGGAGAAATAACAGCTGACACAACAGAAATACAAAGTATTGTTAGAAAATACTATGAAGAACTCTATGCCAAAAAATTAAACAACCTAGGTAAAATGGACAAATTTCTTGAATCATATAATCTTCCAAAAATCAATCTGGAAGAATTAGAACACCTAAACAGACCAATTACAACAAATGAGATCGAAACAGTTATCAAAAAACTCCCAACAAAGAAAACTCCTGGGCCTGCTGGCTTCACAAGTGAATTCTACCAAAAATTCAAAGAACTAACACCTATCCTCTTCAAGCTATTTCAAAAAATTCAAGTGGAAGGAATACTTCCAAACTCCTTTTATCAGGCGAGCATAATTCTGAACCTGAAACCGGGCAAAGACAACACAAAGAAAGAAAATTATAGGCCAATATCCCTGATGAATTTTGATGCTAAAATTCTCAACAAAATATTAGCCAACTGGATCCAGCAATATATGAAGAAAATCATATACTATGATCAAGTGGGATTTATTGTGGAGAGGCAAGGCTGGTTCAATATTCACAAATCAATGTGATTCATCACATAAACAAAAGGAAGGAAAAAAATCACATGATAATTTCAATAGGTGCAGAAAAAGCATTTGATAAAATCCAGCACCCATTCATGATCAAAACTCTAAGTAAAGTGGGAACACAGGAAACATACCTTAACATGATAAAGGCCATCTAAGACAAACCCACAGCAAACATCATACTAAATAGGCAAAAATTAAAAGCACTCTTCTTAAGATCAGGAACTAGGCAGGGGTTCCCCCTTTTACCACTCTTATTCAAGATAGTTCTGGAAGTCTTAGCCATAGCAATCAGACAAGAAAAAAAATAAAAGACATCCAAATTAGAAAAGAAGAAGTAAAACTGTCATTATTTGCAGATGATATGATATTGTATATAGAAAACCCTAAAGTCTCAGTCAAAAAACTACTGGACCTTATAAATGAATTCAGCAAGGTGGCAGGATACAAAATTAATACTCAGAAATCAGAGGCATTTTTATATACCAACAATGAACTGTCAGAAAGAGAAATTAAGAAAACAATCCCATTCACTATTGCACCAAAAAAATAAAGTACCTAGGAGTAAATTTAACCAAGGAGATTAAGGACTTGTACTCAGAAAATTATAAAACATTGATAAAAGAAATCAAGAAAGATACAAACAGGTGGAAGCATATACTGTTCTCATGGTTAGGAAGAATAAACATCATTAAAATGTCTAGATTACCTAAAGCAATTTATAAATTCAATGCAATACCAATTAAAATACCAATGACATACTTCAAAGATATAGAACACATATTCCAAAAATGTATATGGAACCAAAAAAGAACACGAATAGCCTCAGCAATCTTAAAAAGAAAAAATAAAGCAGGAGGTATTACTCTTCCAGATATCAAGGTTTACTATAAGGCCATTATACTCAAGACAGCCTGGTACTGGCATAAGAACAGGCACATAGATCAATGGAACAGAACAGAGGACCCAGAAATAAACCCACACCTTTATGGACAACTGATATTTGACAAAGGAGGAAAGAGCATACAATGGAGTAAAGACAGCCTCTTTAACAAATGGTGTTGGGAAAATTGGACATCTACCTGCAGAAAAATGAAACTAGATCATCAACTTACACCATTCACAAAGACAAACTCAAAATGGATAAAAGACTTAAATGTAATCCGTGAAACCATAAGCATCTTAGAAGAAAACATAGGCAGTAAGTTCTCCGACATCTGTTGCAGCAATATATTTGCCGATTTATCTCCACGGGCAAATGAAATAAAAGGCAGGATAAACAAATGGGACTATATCAAACTAAAATGTTTTGCACAGCTAAAGACAATAAGAACAGAATAAAAAGACAAACCACACAATGAGAGAACATTTTCGACAGCACGTCTGATAAGGGGTTAATAACCAAAATTTATAAAGAACTTATAAAACTCAACACCAGGAAGACAAACAATCCAATCAAAAAATGGACAAAAGAAATGAATAGAAATTTCTCCAAAGAGGACATGCAGTTGGCCAATACACATATGAAAAAAAGCTCAGCATCACTAATCATTAGAGAAATGCAAATTAAAACCACAATACAATATCACCTCACACCAGTCAGAATGGCACTCATCAGCAAAACAACACAGAATAAGTGCTGGCAAGGAAGTGGAGAAAAGGGAACCCTCCTGCACTGCTGGTGGGAATGCAGACTGGTGCAGCCACTGTGGAAAACAGTATGGAGATTACTCAAAAAATTAAAAATTGAACTGCCTTTTGACCCAGCTATCCCACTTTTAGGAATATACCCTAAGAACATCATAGCACTGTTCGAAAAGAAGAAATGCGCCCCCATGTTTGTGGCAGCATTGTTCACAATAGCGAAGATCTGGAAACAGCCCAAGTGTTCATCAGAGGACGAGTGGATTAAAAAGCTTTGATACATATATACTATGGAATACTACTCAACCATAGAAATGATGACATCGGATCATTTGTAACAAAATTGATGCACCTTGAAAACATTATATGGAGTGAAATAAGTAAAACAGAAAAAAAAACTGAGAACTGCATGATTTTATACATAGGTGGGACATAAAAGTGAGACTATGAGACATGGACAAGGGTGTGGTGCTTACGGGGTGGGGGGAGGGAGGATATAGTGGGATAGGGGTAAGGGAGGGGCACAAAGAAAACCAGATAGAAGGTGACAGAGGACAATTTGACTTTGGGTGATGGGTATGCAACGTAATTGAAGGACAAGATAACCTGGAGATGTTTTCTTTGAACATATGTACCCTAATTTATTAATGTCACCCCATTAAAATTAATAAAAAAATACATAAATAAAATAAATAAAAAAAGAGAAAGAAATGTTCACCTTATGTAAAGTAACAATAGTTTTTTATTGTTTTATCTTAGAAGTTTTATAGTTTTAAATTTTACATTTAGGTCTCTGATCCATTTTGAATTAATTTTTTTCATGTAGGGCAAGGTATACATCAAAGCCCTCTATCTCTCTCTCTCAACATGTAGCTATCCTCCTGTTCCAGGATCATTTATTGAAAAGAGTATTTTTATTCTTCTCTTTAATTACCTTTGCATCTTTATAAAAAATTAGTTATTCGCACATAAATGGGTCTGTTTCTGGATGTTTCCCAGTTCCATGATTTATTTTTTTATCTTTACTCCATTGTCACAATGTTTTGATTACTGTGTCTTTAAAATAAGTTTTGAATATGAGATGCATTAGTCCTCTAACTTTGTTCTTCTTTTTAATTATTGTTTTGGTTAATTGTGGGCCCTTGGAATTCCATATAAATTTGAAAATTGGCTTTTCCATTTCTGCAAAATGGCTATTGAAATTTTGATAAGAATTGCATCAAATCTATAAATCAATTTGGGGAGAATTGACCTATTCACAGCATTGGCTCCTTTGACTCATGAGCAAGGTATTGAGCTTTCCAGTCATTAGGTCTTTAATTTCTTTCAGCAATATTTTGTTGCTGTCAATAAACAGGTCTTCCACACCTTTGATCAGATTTTCCCCTTAGGTTCTATCTATGTATCCATCCATCTGTCTACTTATTTGAGATATAATTGACATATAACATATTAGTTTCAGTAAAGAATGATTTGATATTTGTATATATTGTGAAATGATCATGACAATAAGTCTATGTAACACAAATCACCATATATAGTTACAAAAATATATATAAATTTTTAACCTCTAAATCATATTCATTTGATGGTGGCCTGCCATTGTGGAAATCAATCACAGAAAGGGGTTTTTGTCCTTCCTTTTGTTTATGTGATGAATCACATTTATTTTGTGGTGAGAACTTTTAAGATCTCTCTTGACAACTTTTAAATATGCAATACAGTATTATTAACTACAGCCACCATATTATATATTACATCCCCAGGACATTTATATTATAATGGAAAATTTGTGCCTTTGACACCCTTTACCAATTTTTCTGTCCCCCACAACCCTGCCTCTGGTAATCACAGTCTTTTCTCTGTATCTATTAGCTCAGCTTTTTCATTAAATGTTTTTTTTTTATTTTGCATATAAATGATATGCAGTATTTTTTTCTCTGTCTGACTTATTTCATGTAACAAAATACCCTCAGTGTCCATTAGGTTGTCGCAAATGACAAGATTTTCTTCTTTTTATGGTTGAGTAATATCCCATTGTATATACATAAATTTTCTTTATTCATTCATCTATTGATAGGCACAGGTTTCATCAATATTTTGGCTATTGTAAATAATGCTGCAGTATCTTTTCAAGGCAGTGTTTTTGTTTTCTTCAGATAACTACCCACAAGTAGAATTGCTGGGTCATATGGTAACTCTAATTTTTATTTAAGGTGAGAGGAGGGAAGATACTGAGACAGACTCCCACATGCGCCCTGACCAGGATCTAACTGGCAACACAGTCTGGGGCCGATGGTCAAGTACTGGGTTATTTTTAGCACCTGAGGCTGACATGCCTGGACCAACCACGTTATCTTCAGCAGCTGGGGCCATGCTCAAACCAAATGAGTACTGGCTGCAGGAGGGGAAGAGGGAGAGAATGGGAGGGGGAGAAGCAGATGATCTCTTCTCCTGTGAGCCTTCACTGGGGATCAAACACAGGATGTCCATATGCTGAACCATCCACTGAGCCATTGGCCAGGGCCTCAACATACCTTTATTTATTTATGAGGAACCTTCATGGTGTTTTCCATAGTGGCTGCACCAATTTACAATCCCACAAACAGTGCACAAGGGTTTCCTTTTCTCCACATTCTTGCCAACACTTATTATCCCTTTCTGTTAATAACCATTACAAAGGCTGTGAGGTGATATTTCATTGTGATTTTGATTTGCATTTTCCTTAGTGATGTTGAGACCATTTTAATGCACCTTTTGGCCCATCTGTATGTCTTCTTTGGAAAAATGCCTGCTCAGATCTTGTGTTCATTTTTAATCAGATTGCTTGTTCCTTTAGTTTGTATTTTTTATGCCATATATATGTCATTGTAATTTATTTATTTCAGTTTTCAATTGTTCTTTGATAGTAAATGGAAGCATTATTATTTTTTGTGTATTAATCTTGTATTCTGCAACTTTGCTTAACTCATTTGTTACTTCTGGTAGCTCTTTCTTAGATTTTACTAATCATGTCATCTGTAAATATAGTTTTACTTATTCCTTTCTAATCTGGATGACTTTTATTTCTTCTTCTTGTCTTATTCCACTGTTGGAACCTCCAGTACAATGTGATATCGCAGTGGTAAGAGCAGAAATGACTATCATCTTCTTGATTGTATGGGGAAACTATTCAGTCATAAGTATGATGTTTGCTATTAGTACTTTGTAGATGGCCTTTTTCAGGGTTGAGGAAGTTCCCTTCTATTTCTAGTTTGATGTGAGTTTTTATTAGCGATGAATGTTGGATTTGGTCAAATGCTTTTCTGCATCTGTTGAGAATGTACATTTTTCCTTTCTTATTTAGTTTATTAATATGATGAATTACACTGATTGGTTTTTGAATATTAAACCAACCTTGCATTCCTGGGTTAAACTTCACTTGGCCATGACATATTCTTTTTTTTTTTTTATCATTGGATTCAATTTTCTAAAGTATTGTTAAAACTTTTGCCTCTATATTCATAAAAGATATTGGACTGTAGTTTTATTTTTTTGCAGTGTCCTTGTCTAGCTTTGGTTTAAAAATAATGCTGTACTTGTAGAATGATTTGAGAAATATTCCTTCTCATTCAACTTTCTGATAGAGATTGAGTAGAATTAGTTTTATTTCTTTGTTAAGTGGTGGAATTCAACAATGAAGCTATCTGGGCCTAGCAGTTTCTTTGTATGAAGTTTTAAAACAAGAAATTTAATTCCTTTGATATAAAATTTTCAGGTTATTTATTTATTCTTCAGTGAGCTTTGTGATTTTCAATGATTTGTCCATTTCATCTAAATGATTGACTTTTAAGTGTAAGGTTGTTAATCATATTTTCTTATAATCCTTGTCACCCTGGCTGGATAGCTAGGTCAGTTAGAGCATTGTCCCGAAGTACAGAGGTTTCCAGTTTGATCCTTGGATCCTTGGTCAGGGAACATACAGGAACAGATAGATGTTCCTCTCTCTCTCTCTCTCTCTCTCTTTTGCTTGCTAAAATCAATAAACATTTTTTTAAAAAAGAAAAAAGAATCCTTGTATTATCTATTGAATCTGTAGTAATATCATCTCTCTTATTCTAAATATCTCCTCTTTTTCATATCACTTGATTACTTATAAACTTATTGCAATGTGCTTTATGGTCTAGAATATGGTCTATCTAAATGCAGATTCTCTGTGCACCTGAAAATAGTATGTAGTCTTTTGTTGTTGAAGGAAGTGCTTTACAAATGTCAATCAGATCAAGCTAATATTGTTCAAATCTACTGTATCTTTGCTGATTCTGTCTACTTATTCTATCAGTTATTGAGAGAGGAGGTATTAAAATATCTGTCTATAATTGTGGATTTTTATATTTCTCCTTGCAATATCTCAGGTTTTCTTTTTTATTATTATTAAAGTTTTTTTATTCTATTGATTTTGAGAGGGATAGAGAATGGAAGAGAGGGGGGGAAGGAGAGAGAGAGAAAAAAAAAGAGAGGGGGAAAGGAGAGAGCAAGAAGAATCAACTTGCTGTTTCACTTAGTTGCTCCATCTAGTTGTGCACTCATTGATTGCTTCTCCTCTGTGTCCTGACTGGGGATTGAACCTGTGACCATGGTGCCTGGGGTTAACACTCTTTTCACTGAGCCACCTGACCAGGGCCTCAGTTTTTGTTTCATATATTTTAAAGCAGTGTTATTCACATCTAGAATTATGTCTTCTTGATTAATTGACCCCTTTGCCATTATGAAATGATCTTCCGAGTTATATTCTTTACTCCTATATTAATATAACGACTCCAGCTCTTCTTTTTGACTACTGTTACATAGTGCAACTTCTTCAATTTATTTACTTTTTTTGTTTATTTGCATTTGTTTATATTTAAGTGCAATTTAAGCACATCATATAAGGTATATTTTTCCTAATTTGACTATTTATGTAGGATGTTTAGAGTAATTTAGGTTTAATGTGATTATTAATTTAATTAAGTTTAAATCTATTAAGTTGCTATTTGTTGTTTATTTGTCTCATCTGTTCTTGGCATTTTCTCTTCTTTTTCTGCCTTCTTTTGGTTGAATGAGTATTTTTTATGATCACATTTTATCTCCTTTGTTGGCTCATAAAGTTTTATACTTTTAAAATATTTTAGTGGTTGCTTCAAGGTTTATTGAGTACATTAAGTGATATAACTTCGCATAGAAGATAAAAACTTTTCAAGAGTATACTCCCATTTCTCCCCCATAACTTTTATGCTATTGCAGCTGTTTTACTTTTACATATGCTATAAACTCCACAATACATTGTTTTAGTGTTTGTATAGCTGATCAATTATCTTTTAAAGTGATATATACCACAACAAATTTATATTGACCATTTCTTTGGTGTTCTTTAACCCTTTGTGTGGATCCATACTTTCATTTGGTATCATCTTTCTTCTGCCTGAGGGAGATTCTTTAACATTTTTGTACTGGATGCTGCTAATAATTAATTCTTTTAGCATTTCCATGTCTGAAGACTTCTTTCTTTCACCTTCATTTTTTGAAATATGTTTTCACCAGGCACAGAATTCTGTTTTCAGCCTTTCCCCTCCCCCAGTGACTTTTAAAGATGTTGCTCTTTAGTTTTTTACTTGTTTCTGACAAGAAATCTGCTGCCAGTTTTATCCTTGTTCCTGTGTGAGTGTGGTATGTCTTTGTTTCTATGGCTGCTGCTTTTTGGGTTTTCTTTTCTTTCTTTCATTTTTTAGGTTTTCTTTTTTTATTCCTGGCTTTGAGCAACCTGTTAATAATATAGTTGAGTGTGGTGTTCTTCATGTTTCTTTTTTATAGTTTTCATCACAGTTGAAAACTTTTCATCTATTTCTTCAAATATTTCTTTTCTGTTCCTTCCCCCATTTTTGGGGTCTAGAATTAAATGTGTATTACAATAGACACTTGAAGTTGCCACAGCTCACTGAAACTTTTCAATTAAAAATCTTTTCTCTGTATGTTTCATTTTGGATAATTTTTCTTGCTAAATAGTTGAATATTCTTTTCTCCTACTAGATCTAATCAGCTATTAATCTTATCTATCTTTGTCTCTTGTCATTGTAGTTTTCATCTTTAGAATCTTTTTGTCAGACACCTCTGGTGTCTCTACTTTTTGAATTTACAGAACACAATTATAATGACTATTAATGTTTCTGTCTAATAATTCTAATATATGTCTGTTCTTCGTAATTTTTTTTATTTTTTTACACAGACAGAGAGAGAGAGAGAGAGAGTCAGAGGGAGGGATAGATAGGGACAGACAGACAGGAACGGAGAGAGATGAGAAGCATCAATCATTAGTTTTTTTGTTGCTGTTGTGACACCTTAGTTGTTCATTGATTGCTTTCTCATATGTGCCTGGACCGCGGGCCTTCACCAGACCGAGCAACCCCTTGCTCAAGCCAGTGACCTTGGGTCCAAGCTGGTGAACTTTTGCTTAAACCAGATGAACCCACCACGCTCAAGCTGGTGACCTCGGGGTCTCGAATCTGGGTCCTTCCGCATCCCAGTCTGAAGCACTATCCTCTGCGCCACCGCCTGGTCAGGCCTAGGTAATTTTTAATGGATTGCCTTTCCTCCTTCTGATGGGTCCTCTTTTCCAACCTTTTTTCTTTTTTTGAATCTTTGCTTGCATACAAGACATTGTAAATTTTACCTTACTGGGTGCTGGATATTTTTGTATTCCTATATTCTTTTTAAAATTTATTTTAGAGAGAGTGAGAAACATCAATTTGTTGTTCCACTTATTTATGCATTCAATGGTTTATTTTTGTGTGTGTTCATAATCGAATCCACAACTTTCGCCTATCAGGGTGATGCTCTAACCAACTGAGCTACCCAGCCAGAACCTTCCTGTATACTTGACTTTTGTTCTGGAAAGGAGTTAATTAACTTGGGAACAGTTTGGCTATTTAGGGTTAGGTTTGTTTTAAGATTTGTCAGGTAGAACCAGAGCAGTATTTACTGTAGGGTAATGATTTTCCACTATTAAGGCAAGACCTTCCTGAACATTCTACACAATGACCTATGAACTATGTTTTTCCATCTGACTAGTGAGAGCAGGCGTATTTCTGTGCCAGTGTAAATACTGGGCATTGCTCACTCTGATCCTTCAGAGGGTTCAATGGATTGATTGCCTTACACACTGGTAGTCTCTATGCAGCTTTGCCAGAACCATCCACATGATGGTTGCACAGAACCATGCAGGGGATCATTCTAAAAATATTAATTAAATTTCAAATTTAAATAAAAAACAAGACAACAAAATAAAACTGAGTCTGTGCAAAATACCCTCCAGAGAGAAGTGGAGTAGAAGCAGCACATTTAAAAATAACAATAAGAATATTAGTTGACATCATTTGAATGAGAATTGATATGGCTTGCAAAAAAACCAAAACCCCAAACAAAACAAGTTAATGTGACCTCAGGTTGTGTTAAAAGAAGGTGACATTTGCTCCACTTTGGAACCCTCCTGAGCAGGTAAGAGCCTCAATGATACTGTGGACCTGCTCACCAAATACAGATATAATTCCCTCTATGCTTTTTTGATTTAGTAGATAATTAAAGATCTGTAATTTAAAGCTGCTTTTGGCTGGACATGGGATTACTTGTGGCTGAGTACATCTTCATTAGTGCAACCTTCCCAAGGAAAATTAATTGATTCCTGCTGTGAATGAGTATGTGACTAGACTCATTGACACAGAGTAGGAAATATAAATATGTATTGAATAGTGTATTTAAAAAGGGAAATCCTCTACATAGCTTACAGTGTGGCCCAATTGCCCCATTGATGATTAATGGCAGAAAATGGAGAAATGGTTCTTAGAGTCCAATGTGTATGACTTACAGGTATGTATTAAACTCTAGATTTTAGGCTCCACTGCCCAGAGTTTTACCTTGGTATATCTGGGGTGGGGAGCTCTAGAGTCCACATTTTAAACCAGCACCCAAGAAGATTCTAATGTTGAGGGTTCATAGGCTACTTTGACAAATACTGACATAGAGAACCAAGGATTGCTGACGTATGTACATGGAAATTTCCCCAAGTTTGGAGGATAAATTTTGCAGTCACTGACCAAATTATCTTTAAAGAGTCTTCCTGTGTCTGTAAGGCTTTTTAAAAAATGTGTTTTTAAGTGTTATAGAGCAAAATCTCTTTTCCAGAATACCATAAAGATCTAGTCCAACCCAGCCAAGCCCATTCACAAGACAGTGGTTGTTTTGGGACAGCCCTCTGAAGTCTTGCTCATGCCTAGTCTTTATCATGGCTCAGTAGCTTCTCCTTGCCATTTCCTAGAACTTGACATTATGTATTCTGTTTCCCACTGAACAGGTTAGTCTCCTAGGCTTGGTCTGGATCCTTGTTTGAAGTCTAAAACACAGAAGAGATGGAGAGAAAGAAAAACTGTCAAGCATAGGTGGTCTACTAAGTCTTTTTTTCCTTTAGAGAGTTAATTCAGCTCTTCTGGTTGATCTTTTAATAACTTTTGAAAATGTTTCCTTTTAATTCAAAAGAAAATCTATGCACGTCACCATTTGCATAGCAGGAATGCCCCAACAGAAAAGGACACTGGGATAAAAAACATGGTGTTGGAATAAGAAAAACATATTTGCAGTCCCATAAGCCACATACAAGTTTTGCAGAAATTAAAGCTTTTGAAAGGAAATATTTAGTGTTATTTTTATCGTATTTACTGTAGAATATTTAGGTAATATAAAAAACATAAAGTTATGAAATAAATATCATTAACAACCCAGATATAACAATGGATAGAGTTCTATGCTTACATAAGCATAGACATTTTAACTCTCAAAACACTGGAATGATGTTTAACCTGTCTTCCACTTCAATTTTTTATGAACATTTTTATGCAATTAAATACTTTCTAAAAACTTATTTTCAATGACTGCACAATATACATACATCATGATATATATAACACTAATGTCGGCCTATCACTGAATTTAGATTATTTCTCTTTTTTTTCATGAAAACTCTTCATTTCCCCATTCCCCTTTCTTTCTCATGTTGTCTTTCCTTCCCTTCTTTTTCCTATCCTGCTTTCCCTCCTGGTGTGAGGATGTCGTCCTGCAGCTTCCAGGGAAGCAGGCTGGCCAGGTAGGGGCCCTGCAAGGCCCTGGTACAGTGCCACCAGCACTGCTGAAGCAGGCAAAGGAACTGACTTGCGACTCGGAGGAGTTGGTGGCAGTGTCCCCAGCAAGTTTTGCCCATATTGCTAATTAACCCCTACATATGGACTTAATAGGTCTGAGGGGCTGCATTTTTTGAGGATTTCCGGAATAGTTGGTGACTTCATACTCTTACTTTCAGTGTATGGTGACCTGTTTAATAACATCAGATTAGTATTATTCCATAAATCATTGCCAGTGTGATATGTTTTACATATACAGACAGTCCCGGGTTATGAACGAGATATGCAGGTTTGTTCTTAAGTCAAATTTGTATGTAAGTTGGAACAGGTACATTTACTTATTAAATGAAACTTAAACAGATATTTGACTTGATATAATATTTATTTTTACATTTCTGTACATATAAACACTTAAACATTTTCAAGTACAACCTTAAACAATCTTGGATGATACACTAGATGGTGGACTTGTTGGAGAGGGTGGGGCTGGTGCTAGGGAGTCAGGGTGTGTGTGATTCTGCTGCTGGGGTCAGTTTCTTGAAGTATTCTGCCAGGGAGGTTTGTACTGTAGAACTAGCTTTACTTTTTCTAATCATAAATGGCCCTGTAGAGTCTCGGGTACATCGTTGGTAATTGCACAATAAACTTCGGTGAACCTCTTTGTATCAGGAAGGACCTTGCTCCTCTAACTTTGCCATTCCTGTTTCAGTGAGATAAAACATATCAGCTAACTCTTCTATAGAGAATGCTTTTGCTTCTGGAGTTTCTAGGTCTCTGTTTTCTTCCCTAAATGCTGTCATCTACTGCTTTAGTAGTAGACATAAGGTCTTCACTGGTTAGTTCTTTGCCATGGGAGTTGAGTAACCCTATGATATCATTTTCACTGATGTCCAACTGCAGTTGATTACCAATAGCCCTTATGGCGCTCTGTTTGTAAGTACGAGTTGTATGTAAGTCAGATGTTTGTAATTTGGGGACTTACTGTATGTGTATAGATAAGTACATAGGTGTGTGTATATATGTATATATATCCTTGATTCCAAGTAAGTTTCAAAGTTCTTTATCTTCATTAGCCAATAAATAGTATTTCTTTTTAAAAAATTGTCTGTTCATGTCCTTTGCCTATTAAAAAAGAAACTGACGGGTTAGTATTTAACACAGATTTTTAAAAAGCTAATGATTTTAAAGGCTATTATTACTCCGCTGTTTCCGTGGAAATATTTTTTTGTCATATTGTAAGTTTCCTATTTTGTTTTGCATTTTTAAATATGTAACAATGATTTTTACATAGTCAAACTATAAATCTTCTAAAAGTAATGTGTCTTGGATTGAATACATTGGATCTGGAACAGAAAAACGACATAGTAGAAAAACTGGTGAACTTAGAATAAATGTAGAGTTTAATTAATAGAAATGTACCTGACTGGTGGTGGTGCAGTGTATAGAGCATTGTCTCGGGACGCTGAGGTCTCAGGTTTGAAACCCTGAGGGTGCAGACTTGAGCACAGGCTCACCAGCTTGAATGTGGGATCATATCAGGGTCTCTGGCTTGAGCCAAAAAGTCGCTGGTTTGAAGCCCAAAGTCATTGGCTTGAGCAAGGGGTCACTGGCTTGGCTTGAGTACCCCCATTCAAGGCACATACAAGAAGTAATCAATGAACAACTAAAGTGACTCAACTACTAGTTGATGCTTTTCATTTCTCTCTCTTCCTGTCTGTCTCTCTCTCTAAAAAAATAAATAAATAAAATGTACTAATGTCAGTTTCTTAGTTTTGATAAAAGTACCATGATAATGTAGGATAATGACATTAGGGAAAATGGGTAAAGGGTGTATGGCAGCCTTTCTGCAAATCTGAAATTGTTCCAAAAATAGAACATTTTTAAAAAACAAACAGAAAAATCAATCTTTTGTTTTTTACTTTTACTTCTTTTCATTATTTTAGACTTGGACAATTTTGCCCAAGTCTAAAATATGGAGATTATCAATATATTCATCCATATTTTCCTCTAATATCTGCATGTTGTAAGGTTTTGCATTTTACTCTTTTGTCTATCTGTAGCTTATTTTGGTGTATGGCATAAAATCAAGTTCTCATTTGTATGTGCCTGGCTTCAAGACTTTACTGTTGGTCAAGAGAGAGTAACAAAGATGGATTTACCCTCCGGCCTGAAACAAGCAAATACTGGGCAAAATATTAGACAGACTATATGAAATAATGACTCACGACAGTGGGCACCAGGCAATGAAGAATAGTGTGCCCTGAAAGACAGGAAATAATGAGATAATCCCTATGTTTACCCCAGTTTATAATCTAAGGAAAGTTTTCAGGCATAGCCATGAAAGGGAAAAGCCAGACAAAGCCCAAGGTCTCCCTGCCCTGCTGATACTGAGCTAAGAGTCCACAAAGACCAAGATGTGTAGAGTTTCCAGGGAAGAGTACTGGAGAGAAGGGAGGCTGGCTGCAGAAAGAGAGAATGCCAGCGAGTGGCAGAGGGTATGCAGTCTTTAGCTGAGTTCTGAACAAGGTGTTCATGTGAAGAACTTCTTGGCATTGGGAAAGGACACTCTGAAAAGATTAGCAGGAACAATCCTCAGAGGTCAGACAGGACCAGGAATAGTTTCTGCTTCTACCAGCCACAATGCATTGGATAGAGTGCTGAGAAGCGTTTTGCCACAGTGGTAAGGAAAACAGAACAAAGAGTGTATGGGAGAAAGAGAAAATAAGTAGCAAATGGTAGAATTAAATGCTACTATGTCATTAATCATATTTAATATAAATAGTATAAACACCTGTTTAATTTTTAAAATTTTATTGATTTGAGAGAAAGAGAGAGAGAGAGAGAGAGAGACAGACAGACAGAAAGCGATAGAAACATTTTGTTGTTCCACTTATTTATGCATTCATTGGTTGATTCTTGTATGTGTCCTGACCGGGGTAGAACCTGCAACCTCAGTGCACCGGATTGACACTTTATCCACTGAGCCACCCGGCCAGGGAAACACCTGTTTAATTAACAGACACATACAGACACCTTTTTAGTTAGAAGGCAGAGATGATCAGATCAGACACACAAAAAAAGACCTAACTGTACACTGTCTTTAAGGAACCCACTTAAATATTAATATATAGTTTAAAATAAAAAGGAGTAAAAGAGATATGTCATGTCAACTCCAATTTTAAAAACACTGGAGTAGCTTTATTGATATCAAACCAAGCAGATTTTAGAACAAAGCATATTATCAGAGATAAAAAGGTCATTTCAGTGATTAAGAGCTCGATAAATTAGGAGAAGACAACAGCCCTGAACACTTGTGCATCTAAAAGGAGAGCTTTGAAATGTCTGACGCAAAAAGCAGTGCAGGCAGAAATGGCTATAACCACAATTATAGTTGAATATTTCAACCATCCTCTAAATCAGCAATTTTCAACCGCAAGAGGCACTCTGGTGTGCCGCAAGAATTTTTAAAACATGCAATACCTGACTATTTAGTTAAGGGCATTGACCTTTTTTCCCTTAGATTGTCAAATAAAAAAAATGACAGCAACCAACACAATAGCTGTCCAATGTGAATGAAGCAAAATTATACCTTTATTTTTGTTGTTATATCAACGACAGAATTTTAGTAATTAGTTTATGTGTGCCATGAGAAAAAAAAGGTTAAACATTGCTGCTCTAAATAACTGATAAGACAAGTAGACAGAAAATCAGTAAGGATGTAGAACTTACACAATACTATCAATCAACTTGATGTTTATATCAATCCAACAGCAGCGTAGGGGAGGAAAAACTTCTACTCTCTTAGGTCCTGTGGCTGGCCTAAAAATTAAACTGACATACAAGAAAGATTAACAGGAGAAGGGCATCCAGATTCATGTCATATATTAACGTGGAGGTTGGAGTTTCCTGAAGAAAAATCAAGACCTGAAGAAGCTGTTAGACCCCAAAGCTTATTATATACCTTTCACACAACGATCAAATTAGTGTTTTTTTGGATAAATACCCAGAAGTGGAATTGCTGGGTCATGTGGTAGTTCCATATTTAATTTTTGAGTAGTGAATTGTGGGACAGTGATCAGGAAATATATGGGAGAAACAAATAGAATGAAGATAAGGGTTATTTTGTTAAGTTTGCTTGTTCAGATGAAGTTTTGTTATCGACTCCCAGTTTCTAGTAATAAGAGTGTTCTTTTCCTCGTGCAGGGAGATCACCTTCTTATGGGAAATTTTATGATCTGCTTTTAGGTAGAAAGGGGAAGGTCAGAAAGTCCTGGTCAATTGCTGCTCTTCAAGTGCCTTCAACTTAAAATAATCCATATACCAAAATGGCATATTTTGGGATGACATGTTCAGAACTTCTGCAATAGCAAAAATTTTAGGAAGATGCTTATATAAAGAATAGTCTCTGATTACAATGGAATGAAATTAGAAATTAATTACAGAAAGATATCTGGAAAACTTTAAGCCTTTGGAAACTAAGTAACACTTATTTTTTATTTTTCAAATTACAGTTGACATACATTAGTTTTAGGTGTTCAACATAGTGATTAGACATTTATATAACTTAAAAAGTGATCATCCTGATAAGTCTAGTACTTATCTGACACCAGGTATATTTAATTACAAAACATATTATTGACTATATTTCCTATGCTGTACTTTACATCCCTGTGACTGTTTTTATAACTGGCAATTTGTGCATCTTAATTACTTTCCCTTCTCCCTAACTTCCTTCCCATCTCCTAACCATCAAAATGTTCTCTATATCTCTGAGTTTGTTTCAGTTTTGTTTGTTTATTTATTTTGTTTCTTAGATTGGGCATATAAGTGAAACATTGTATCTGTCGTTCTCTGACTGACTTTTCACAAGCGTAATACCCTCTAAGTTCATCCATATTGTCCCAAATGGCAACATTTTATTCTTTTTATATTCTGTTGTATGCACATAACACATCTTTTGTATCCATTTATTTATCAGTGGACACCTAGGTTCCTCCTGAATCTTGGCCATGGTAAGTAATGCTGCAATAAACACAGGGGTGCCTATGCATTTTCAAATTAGTGTTTTTGGTTTTTTTTGATAAATACCCAGAAGTGGAATTGCTGGGTCATGTGGTAGTTCCATATTTAATTTTTGAGGAATCTCCATGCTGCTTTACACAGTGGCTGCACCAATTTACAATCCTATCAACAGTGCATAAGGGTTCCCTTTTTTCCACATCCTTGTCAACACTTGTTGTTGGTTGATTTATTGATATGACAGCTATTCTGACAGGTGTGAAGTGATATATCATTTCTCTGATGATTAGTAATGTTGAGCGTCTTTTCATATGTCTATTGGACAATTGTATTTCATTTTTGGAGAAATGTCTATTCAAGTAATTTACCGATTTTTAAGTGGAATTGTTCTCTTTTGGGTGTAAATAACACTCTGAAGAACTCATGGGTCAAAGAAGAAATCATAAGAGAAATTAGAAAGTATTTTTGAATTGAATTAAAACAAAAATAAAACATATCAACATTTGACATTCTAAACAGAGCTTATCAGAATATTTATAGCAATAAATGCTTTTATTTGGTGACAGAGACAAAGAGAGTCAGAGAGAGGGACAAATAGGGACAGACAAGAAGGGAGAAAGATGAGAAGCATCAATTCTTTGTTGCGGCACCTTAGTTGTTCATTGATTGTTTTCTCATATATGCCTTGACCAGGGGGGCGACAGCAGACTGAGTAACCCCTTGCTCGAGCCAGTGACCTTGGACTCAAGCTGGTGAGCTTTGCTGAAACCAGATGAGCTCACGCTCAAACTAGCGACCTCGGAGTCTCAAACCTGGGTCCTCCGCATCCCAGTCCGAAGCTCTATCCACTGTGCCGCCACCTAGTCAGGCAGAAATAATAGCATTTCTATATAATCTCATTCAGAAAATAGAGTGGAAACACTTCCCAACTAATTTTATAAGGCCAACATTATTCTAATATTGAAACCAGAGAAAGACAGTACAAAACACACCTACCCACACACACAGAGCAATATCCCTGAAAAGACTGGTATAAACATACTAAATAAAATACTAGTAAGTCAATTTCAACCATATATAAAAAGAATGGGCTTTATTCCAGAAATGCAAGGATGGTTTAGCATTCAAATACCAATCAAGATGGTTCATCATTAACAGTCAATGGAAGAAAATCACCACATGGTTATATCAATTGGTGTAGAAAAAACAAACTAAATTTAAAGAAATTCATGTTTTGGGTGATGGACATACAACACAATCAACAGTTCAAATGCTATAGAAATGTTTACCTGAAGCCTACATACTTTTATTGATCCAATGTCACTCTGTAAAATTTAATTTTCTAAATAAAATTTTAAAAAGTCTTAGTAACTATAAATAGAAGAGAACCAACTTCCTCAACTGGATAAAGGGCATATACAAAATACCTATAGGTAATATTATAATTTATATTGAAAAATTAAATGACTTTCTCTTAAAATTAAGTACAAGGCAGCCTGACCAAGTAGTGGTGCAGTGGATAGAGCGTCAGACTGGGATACAAAAAACCCAGGTTCGAAACCCTGAGATTGTTGGCTTGAGCGTGGGGTCATAGACATGACCCCATGGTTGCTGGCTTGAGTCCAAAGGTCGCTGGCTTGAACCCAACAGTTGCTGTCTTGAAGCCCAAGGTTGCTGTCTTGAGCCCAAGGTTGCTGGTTTGAGCAAGGGGTCACTTGTTCTGCTGTTGCCCTTCCTCCCATCAAGGCACATATGAGAAAGCAATCAATGAACAGCTAAAGTGCTTCAGTGAAGAATTGATGCTTCTCATCTGTCTCTTCCTGTCTGTCTGTCCCTATCTGTCCCTCTCTCTGTCTCTCTCCTTGTCTCTGTCACTAAAATAAAATAAAATAAAGTACAAGGCAAAATATATGGTTTTACTACACATATTTAATATAGTACTAAAAATCTTACCCACCTGACCTGTGGTGGCACAGTGCATAAAATGACCTGGGATGCTGAGGTTGCCAGTTTGAAACCCTGGGCTTGTCTTATCAAGGCACATATGGGAGTTGTCAAATGAATACTAGAATTACCTGGGTAATTACTTTGTAAGTTTTATAACTGTCTAATCATTACATCGTACACCTGAGACTAATATTATATTGTACAGGTATTGATTGACTTACGACCTATGCAACTTACGACCATTCAACTTTATGACCACAATCACTAGCCAGGACTACTCCATATCTGGAACAGTTTTTGTATGCACCTGTATTTTGTAATTTTGTATGTTTTGCAAATATTAAACCAGTTGTACTGGTAATTCAGTGTTTTACTTAAACCTGACAAATGTAAAAATAAGAAACAAAATGGTGTAGAGATGATACAAATGGCATACAATGAACAAAGAAAATTATTATATATAACAATAATGAAAGAAAATTATGATAAAATATGACTTAAAGATTTTTATAACATTATTTCACAGTACTGTACATATAATCTACTCAACTTACGACCAAATCATGTTACAACCGGTCTGTCGGAAACAATCATGGTCGTAAGTTGAGCACTATCTGTATGTCATTGCAATTTAAAAATAAAAATAAAATTAGAAAAGCTATAAAAGTAGACTTAAATAAATGGAGTAACATACCATGTTCATGGATTGGAAGAGTCAACAAATAGTCCCCAATCTGATCTATAGAATATGTAATAAACTTAGCCATTAACCTTGGCTCACTTATAAACTTTTGTCATTTCCCAAGTGTCTTTGTTATTCATGGTGAGTTCCCCCAGGCCAAACAAAATAGATTAGGGTAATGAGTTTCTTCATAATTGAATCCTTGGACCATGTAATATAAGCTCAATAGCCAGGGAATAGGGTGTGGGGGCTGGAGACTGAGTTCAACCATTAGGACAATGAATCAATTAGTCATGCCTATATAGTGAAACCTTAATAAAATCTTTGGGCACAAAGCTTGAATGGATTTCGTGGTTGACGATTGTTTTTGTGTATTGTGAGATGTGATAGCTCAGAAGACATAACACCATCCATGGCTTCATGGGGAGAGGATGACCCATCTCATCCTCTTGTTTCTTCCTTTGGCTGGTTCTAATTTGTATCCTTTTCTCATAATAAATTTGACCATAAGTATAATAGTTTTTAATGAGTGCTGGGAGGTTTTATAGCTGATTATTGAAACTGTGGGTGGTTTTGGGAAACTCCCAAACCTACAGTTTATTTCAGAATTCTTGAGCTGACTTGGCAGTCTGAAGGACTTTGCTCTCAAACTTTGTAGTCTGACTAACTCCAGATAAATATTATTGCAGTTTCTATCAAAATTCCAAGAGGAATTCCTTGTGATAAGCAAGTTGATCTAAAACTTACATGGAAAGCCTAAAGGAACTAGAATAGCTAAAACAATTTTGAAAAAAGAAAAATAAAATTTGAGAACTCACACTATTCATTTATAAGAATTACTAGAAAGCTAATCAAGACCATATGGTATTGTCAGAGGGAAAGAAAACATATCAATAGAATAAACCCACACAAGTACAGCTGACTGAATTTTGAACAAGATGTAGAAGCCATTCAATAGAGAAAGAATCATCTTTTTAACAAATGGTGTTGAAACAATTCAACATCCATTTGCAAAAATACAAACCTCAATCTCACTGTCACACCCTTTACAAAATATCTTCTCAAAATTGATCATAGATCCAAATAGAAAATGTAAAATTTTTGAATGAAACTATAGGAGAAAGTCTCAGAAACTGGAGGATATTTGAATTTCTTAGCCATTACACAAAAGGCACAATTAGTAAAAGATAAACAATGATATATTGGACTTCATCAAAATTAAAACTTTTGCTCTGTGAAAATAATGTTAAAAGAATGGAAGGAGAGCTACAGACCAGACAAAATATTTGCATATTGTATATTCAATAGATATGTATCTTGAATATATAAAGAACTGTTTAAATTCTAGAGTAAGAAAACAATGCAATTTAAAAATTAGCAAAAGATAGGAAGAGACATTTAACTAAAGACAGTATGAGGGTAAACAATAAGCACATGAAAAACGTTTTATATCATTAGCCCCAGGGGAAAGGCAAATTAAAGCCTTGGTGAGATACCACTATATATCTACTAGAAATAGATAAACTTAAAAATACTGACAAAATGAAGTGATGGTGAGAATATGGAGAAACTGCAACTCTTATATATTGCTGATGGGGATGCAAAATGACGTAGCCACACAGGGAAACAGTTTGTCTATTTTCTTAAAATGTTAAATATATACTTACCATATGACCCAGAAATTTCATTCCCAAGAGAAGGGAAACTTATGCTCACACAAAAATGGGTACACAGATAGTTATAGAAGCTTTCCTTGTAATTGTTCACACTTGTTTGCAACTCACATGTCCTCCAATAGATGATTGGTTAGGTGAAATATGGTACATCCATGTAATGGAATACTACTTAGCAACAATATAAAAGGAACTATTGATGCATGCAACAAATTGGATGGATTTCAAGGATACTGTGCTAAATGAAAAAAGGTCAAACCCAAAAGGTTATATACTGCATAATTCCACTATATAATATTGTAAAATGACAAAATTGGAGTGTTGGAGAACAAAGTAGTGATTGCCAAGATTAGGAGAGGGTACAATCTCTTAGAGGGATAGCATGAAGGAGCTTTTTTTTTTTTTTTTTTTTTTTGGAGGTAATGGAACGTATCTATATCCTGATTGTGGTTACACAAATATATACATATTATAAAATTTATGGAACTAAACATGAAAAATCCCTCACCTGAGTGCATATAAAACTGGTAAAATCCAAATGAGATCTATAGGTTGATTGTATTGTATCAATGCCAGTATCCTGGTTTTGACCATTGTACTATAGCAAGATGTTAACATCAGGGAAAGATGAGTGAAACATACACAAGAACTCTAGGCACTATTTTAGCAACTCTGATATGTCTAAAATATTTCAGAGTAGAAAGTGAATAAAAAAGCAGTTGACTCCTCAGCACCTAACCTGGCTGTGCAGCTGCAATTTCCTTTCTCCCTGCTGGTAGCAGGACAGAGGTTCATTTATTTATTTATTATTTATTTTTACTGATTTTAATTTATTGTGTTTACATAGATTCTAGTGTTGCCCCAAGTGCATCCCCCCTCCCCCACATTCCTCTCAACATCTCCCTTGCTCTCCTCCCATAGTGCCCTCCCCCCTTCCCTTCAGGTTTATCCCATCCTATCATCCCCTTTCCCTTTGTTCTCTTTTCCTCTGGTCCCTTTGATCCCTCCTCTGTCTCAGTTTTGTTCCTCAGTTCTCATTGTTCATTGGATTCCTCAAATGAGTGAGGTCATATGATATTTTTCTTTTTCTGCCTGGCTTATTTCACTTAACATAATAGTTTTCATGTCCATTCATGTTGTCACAAAAGGTAATATTTCCTTCTTTTTCATGGCCCCATAGTATTCCATTCTGTATATGTTCCACTGCTTTTTAATCCACTCATCCACTGACAGACACTTGGGCTGTTTCCAGATCTTCGCTATTGTGAACAATGCTGCCATAAACATGGGGGTGCATTTCTTCTTTTGAAACAGTGCTATAGTGTTCTTTGGGTATATTCCTAAAAGTGGGATAGCTGGGTCAAAAGGTAGTTCGATTTTTAATTTTTTGAGGAATCTCTATACTGCTTTCCACAGTGGCTGCACCAGTCTGCATTCCCACCAGTAATACAGGAGGGTTCCCTTTTCTCCACATCCTCGCCAGCACTTATGCTGTGTTGTTTTGTTGATAAGTGCCTTTCTGACTTGTGTGAGGTGATATCTTATTGTGGTTTTATTTGCATTTCTCTAATGATTAGTGATGTTGAGCATTTTTTCATATGCCTATTGGCCATCTGTATGTCCTCTTTGGAGAATTGTCTATTCATTTCTTTTGCCCATTTTATTTTTTTTACAGGGACAGAGAGAGAGTCAGAGAGAGGGATAGATAGGGACAGAGAGACGGGAGCGGAGAGTGGTGAGAAGCATCAATCATTCGTTTATCGTTGCCATCGCAACACCTTAGTTGTTCATTGATTGCTTTCTCACATGTGCCTTTACCGCGGGCCTTCAGCAGACTGAGCAACCCCTTGCTGGAGCCAGCGACCTTGGGTCCAAGCTGGCGAGCTTTTGCTCAAGCAAGATGGGCCTGCGCTCAAGCTGGCGAGCTCGGGGTCTTGAACCTGTGTCTTCTGCATCCCAGTCCGACGCTCTATCCACTGTGCCACCATCTGGTCAGGCTGCCCATTTTTTGATTGAATTGTTTATCTTCCTGGTGTTGAGTTTTACAAGTTCTTTATAAATTTTGGTTATTAACCCCTTATTAGACATATTGTCAAATATGTTCTCCCATTGTGTAGTTTGTCTTTTTATTCTGTTCTTATTGTCTTTAGCTGTGGAAAAGCTTTTTAGTTTGATATAGTCCCATTTGTTTATCCTGTCTTTTATTTCCCTTGCCCATGGAGATAAACCTGCAAATATATTGCTCCAAGAGATGTCGGAGAGCTTATTGCCTATGTTTTCTTCTAAGATACTTATGGTTTCATGGCTTACATTTAAGTCTTTTAACCATTTTGAATTTATTTTTGTGAATAGTGTAAGTTGGTGGTCTAGTTTCATTTTTTGCAGGTAGCTGTTCAATTTTCCCAACCATTTCTTGAAGAGGCTGTCTTTACTCCATTGTATGCTCTTACTTCCTTTGTAAAATATCAGTTGTCCATAAAGGTGTGAGTTTATTTCTGGGTTCTCTGTTCTGTTCCATTGATCTATATGTTCTTATGCCAGGAACAAGCTGTTTTGAGTACAATGGCCTTGTAGTATAACTTGATATTAAGAAATGTGATACTTTCCACTTTATTCTTCCTTTTCAAGATTGCTGAGGCTATTCGTGTTCTTTTTTTGGTTCCATGTAAATTTTTGGAATATGTGTTCTATACCTTTGAAGTATGTCATTGGTATTTTAATTGGTATTGCATTGAATTTATAAATTGCTTTGGGTAATATAGATAATTTAATGATATTTATTCTTCCTAACCATGTGCACAGTATATGCTCCCACTTGTTTGTATCTTCCTTGATTTCTTTTATTTAATCTATATAAATAAAAATGTAAATGTTTGTTTGTTCAAAATCTTAAATCTCCAAAAGTTCTTCACCAATTTCTTTGAAAATTTGACACAACGTTGCATTCAAATACGCATGTGTTTTTATATACCTACTATTAATATTATATAAATGTCACACCTGTGACAGATAAAAGCAAGCTTTTTTTGAAAAACAGCACCGTCTGTCGGACATAAAAGCAACACACGCTATACTAAATATTTTATGATTTCATTTCAGTGTTTCCAATTTATGATCCATTTACGATTTCCAAATTTCTAATTTTACAATTCCATTTCAATGTTTCTGATTGTATTATTAAATTGCATTTTCATAGATTTCTATTTATTTTCATTTTGATTTAATTATTTTGTGAGACATTGCGTTGGAATTGAGCTGTGTTGTTTACCATAACGTTCATTTCGTGACTATAGTTTATTTATTTATTTATTTATTTTTAAATTTTATTTATTCATTTTAGAGAGGAGACACAGAGTGAGAGAGAGAGAAAGAGAGAAAGGGGGGAGGAGCTGAAAGCATCAACTCCCATATGTGCTTTGACCAGACCAGTGCAGGGTTTTGAACTGGCGACCTCAGGGTTCCCAGGTTGACGCTTATAGTTTATCTTTTTCGTGAACAAAATTACAACACAGGTGATCTTTTGTCATATGTGCAATCAAATATTCGCAAGCTAATGCTTGAGCAAAAAGGAATTTACGATCAAGTAATTCAAACTGTCAATAACGGGGTTGGAAAAATCTTCTTCTTAGATGCATCAGGAGGAACTGGTGAAATGTTCCTAATCAGATTGATTCTGGAAGCAATTCAATCCCAAAATGATGTAGCCTTAACTCTTGCGTCGTCCGGAATAGCTGCGACATTGCTACCAGGTGGAAGAACTGCTCATTCCGCTTTGAAATTGCCATTGAACATGAAATTCATTGAAACTCCCACGTGCAAGATTTTCAAAGCATCTGGCATGGGAAAAGTATTGCAGAAATGCAAACTTATTGTTTGGGATGAATGTACAATGGCGCACAAAAAATCGCTTGAGGCTCTTGATCGATCATTGAAAGATTTGCGTGACCATTTGGGAACTCATTAATATTACATGCAGGAGATTTGAGGCAAACATTACTTGCAATTTCTCAATCAACACCAGTGGATGAAATAAATGCTTGCCTGAAATACTCTACTTTGTGGCAACACATAAAGACATTAAAAATAATTACATATATGCATCTCCAGCTGCGAAATGATAGATCAGCTGAGATATTTTTACATCAGTTTGCTGGGAATTGGGAATGGAAAGGTGCCGGTTGATCTGACCTCAGAACAAATTTCATTGCCTCATAACTTCTGCAATTTAGTGATGTCAAAAAAAGAATTGGTTGAAAAAGTATTTTCCAATATTCAAAGTAATTATAAGAATCACAATTGGCTGAGTGAACGAGCTATTCTTGCGACCAAGAACAAAGACGTTTACAAACTTAACAATATTATTCAGTCTAACATACAAAGCGAGATAGTCACATACAAGTCCGTCGACACTGTTGTGGAAGCAGATGAAGTGGTTAATTATCCAACAGAATTTTTGAATTCACTTGATCTGCCAGGGATGCTACCACATGTACTGCAATTGAAAATCGGCGTGCCATTTATCATATTGTGAAATATCAACCAACCAAAGCTTTGCAACAGCACGCAGCTTGCAGTAAAAAAATTATTGTGCAACGTCACAGAAGCAACAACACTGGGGAACCAAATTTTTGTTGCATCCACAAAACCACTTGTTCTTACCTAATTCGAGTGTGCTGATCTCAAATCTGACATTAGTTTTTCTTTGTAAGCTACAGTTGTTTTGCAGTTCAAGATTTTAGGTTTTCAACTTATTGTAAAATTTTCAACATTTAGTTTAACATAATGAAGTAGAATGTCTTCTTGGGCATCATCTTTGTGGAAAATAGAATAATTTATATAATGCAGTAAATACACTAATACACTAAAAGATATGACTGCATCAGAATTTGTCTACAATTTCAAAATAGAACATATTAAAACACTTGTTTTAATAATCAAATTTGCACAAAACTTATTTAAATTCTATTCAGGCAAAAATTTGCATTTGTAGCTCTTGCATTTGTGTACTTGTTGAGGAAAATCTTGTTTGATGCGCCAGCAGTAGTCTGCTCATCACTAACAGCTCCAAGATTTTCAGGAAACTTATCAAGGTGACCGTTCAGGAAGTGAATCTTAACGCTCATGTTATATCCAATGTCGTGGAAAGCTAACAGCATCCTTTGAACCAGAAGTTCATAGTTTTCTGTTTTATTGTTGCCAAGGAAGTTCTTTGTAACTGCCACAACAGACTGTCATGCTGCTTTTTCCTTCTTATTCATCTTCCTGGCAAATTCTTCATCACGTATGAGGGTTCGAATTTGAGGTCCATCAAATACACCTGCTTTTATCTTCTCGAAAGACAAGGCAGGAAAAGCAGAAATAATATGTTGAAAGCATTCACTTTCTCTATTCAAAGCCTGAACAAACTGCTTCATTCAGCCAAGTTTGATGTGAAGTGGGGGGAAAATGATCCTGTCTTGATTAAGTACAGGTTCATTCACAATATTTTGCATCCCTACTTCCAGAGCTTCACGTTTCGGCCATTCCTTCTGTGTCAAGTGTTTCTCCTGACCAAGCTCAGCTGTCCTGCAAACACAGAAAGCAAGGATACTTTGTGAAACCTCTTTGTTGTCCTAGCAGGAAATTTACCATTTTAAGATCCACATAAATGATCCAGTTATGCCACTCATACTTCAGAAAGTCGAGGACAATTTTTATGTCATTATAATCTTCTCACAGATGAGTTGAATAACCAATCAAAACCGCTGCATAAACATTACCGTTGTGTAGAACACATTTCAGACTCTGTTTAGAGCTGCCAAGAAATAGCCGCCATTCTGTTGGACTGTAAGTGGTAACACCTAGCTGGCTGAGAAGACTACTGATATCATGACAGTAAACAAAGTGTTTGTCTTTGGAAAAAAAGTCCACAAAAATTTGTTCATGCTTCCTGAAATGGGATACTTCAGCTGATTAGTGAAGTACATTCTTTTCTTGAAGCCTGGAGGCTAATAACTCAGCTGCTTTCTTTGATAGGCCCAAATCTCTTACTAAGTTATTCAATTCAGGTTGGCTAAACTGCCGAGGGGTTAATGACTGCTTGTCATCAGAAGACCCTTCAGATTCTACAACCATTTCCTCATGCATCTTATATCAAAATACACTTGATCACCATGTTCACTTTCTTCGTCCTTAGAAGAAATAAAACCATTGAAAACTGGAACCAGGAGTGTCTCAGAGTGTGGGATAGGTCGTATTGCTGAAGGAATATTAGGATATGCGATCATATGCCGTTTTTTCTTGCCGATTCCCTTTGTATGGATCAGACAGAAATAACAGTCACTGCTTTGGTCCTTAGGTTCACACCAAACCATGGGAATACCAAAAGGCATTGCTTTGTGTTTTCCTTTTGTCCAGTCACAAAGCATTTTCTCACAATTATGACACACACTCTGAGGAGCCCAATTCTTGTCTTGATCGCCAAGGGGAACTTGGAAATGGCAATATATGCACATGTCACAAATGATGAAATATTGCGCCTTTGACGTTGAAGTATGTAACAGCCACATATATAAGAGAAGGTGTCAGGACTATTCTTACATTTATGCCTACTTGAAGAAGCCATGATTCAATCTTAAAACAAAACAAGAGGGTGTTTTTTATCAGATAATAATTTTTTTACATTTAAAAACAACTACAATTATGTAAAAGTGATGTTTGAAAAACATTAATTGCCTTGTGGTTATGTTCAATCCAACAGTCATTGCCCTTTAACTCCAATTTAAAAACCAATGCATGCCATTAACTGTAACAAAAGGAAATTAAAATTGCATAAAAACTAGAGCATGCACCAAAAAATGGATTTCAGATTTGGAATCAGCGATGGAGAAATATATAGAAACAGTTCTAAAATCTCATTCAACAGAAAATGAAAAAAAAATTGTTCCCCAGTGCAATCTTGACAGGACCTTTCAAAGGTGAAGATATCCTCATTCCTTGCATTCCTATGATTCCAGCAGATGTGCCATTTCAATTTAAGAGATTGCAATTCCCAATTCGATTGGCGATGCAATCACCATCAACAAAGCTCAGGGCCTATCTTTAGAATTGTGCGGTTTAGATCTAGACACGGATTGCATCTCACATGGACAATTATATGTTGCATGTTCTAGACTCGGCAAACCACACAATCTCTATACCTGCACAGACAATGGAACAACAGAAAATATTGTATATCCACAAGCACTGTGAAATTAAACATATTAGAAACGAGTGCTTTCTCTTTTCTTTCTTTTCCATTTAACCGGACTGAGCCACAGCAACGCGTGGCCAGGTACAGCTAGTGTTTTATAGTTTTCCAAGTACAAGTCTTTAATCTCCTTGGTTAAATTTACTCCTAGGTACTTTGTTTTTTTTGAAGGGGATTGTTTCCTTAATTTCTCTTTCTGACAGTTCATTGTTGGTGTATAAAAATGCCTCTGATTTCTGAGTATTAATTTTATATCCTGCCACCTTGCTGAATTCATTTATCAGGTAGTTTTTTGACAGAGTTTAGGGTTTTCTATATACAATATCATATTATCTGCAAATAATGACAGTTTTACTTCTTCTTTTCCAATTTGGATGCCTTTTATTTCTTCTTCTTGTCTGATTGCTGTGGCTGTGGTGAAAGGGGACACCCCTGCCTTGTTCCTGATCTTAAGGGGATTGCTTTTAATTTTTGCCCATTGAGTATGATGTTGGCTGTGGGTTTGTCATAGATGGCCTTTATCATGTTGCGGTAAGTTCCCTGTATTTCCACTTTGCTGTGGATTTTGATCATGAATGGGTGCTGGATTTTATCAAATGCTTTTTCTGCATCTATTGAAATTATCATGTGGTTTTTCTCCTTTCTTTCATTTATGTGATGAATCACATTGATTGATTTGCAAATATTGTACCATCCTTGCCTCCCCAGAATAAATCTCACTTGATTATGGTGTATGATTTTTTTCATATATTGTTGGATCCGTTTGGCTAATATTTTGTTGAGGATTTTAGCATCTAGATTCATCAGGGATATTGTCCAATAATTTTCTTTTTTTGTGTTGTCTTTGCCTGGTTTTGGAATCAGAATTATGCTCACCTCATAAAAGGAGCTTCAAAGTCTTCCTTCCTCTTGAATTTTTTGAAATAGCTTGAGAAGGATAAAAGTTAGTTCTCCTTTGAATTTTTGGTATAATTCACTTGTGAAGCCATTGGGCCCTGGGCTTTTGTTGTTGGAAGTTTTTTGAAAGCTGTTTTGATCTCATTTGTTGTAATCGGTCTGTTTAGGTTTTCTGATTCTTCCAGATTAATTTTTCAAAGATTATACGTTTAAAGGAATTTGTCCATTTCATCTAAGTTGTCTAATATTTTGGCATTGAGTTCTTCATAGTATTTTCTTATAATACTTTGTATTTCTGTTGTGTCAGTTATTATTTCTCCACTCTCATTTCTAATTTTATTTACTTGAGTCCACTTTCTGTTTTTCTTGGTGAGTCTGGTTAAGGGTTCATCAATCTTGTTTACCCTTTCAAAGAACGAGCTCTTGGTTTTATTGATCCTCTGTATTGTTTCTTTAGCCTCTATGTCATTTATTTCCGCTCTGATCTTTATTATTTTCTTCCTTCTACTACCTCTGGGCTCTACTTGCTGCTTTTTTTCTAGTTCTTTTAGATGCAGGGTTAAGTTGTTTATTTGAGCTTTTTCTAGCTTCTTAAGGTATGCTTGTACTGCTATGAACTTCCCTCACAGTACTGCTTTTGCTGTGTCCCATAAATTTTGAGTTGTATGCTCATTATCATTCGTTTCTAGGAATTTTTAAATTTCTTCTTTGATTTCATTGTTAACCCATTCATTATTTAATAACATGCTATTTAGTTTTTAAGTGTTTGAGAATTTTTCAGTTTTTCTGTTGTGGTTGATTTCTAGCTTCATGCCATTGAGATCAGAGAAAATTTCTGATATGATTTTAATCTTCTTAAATTGTTGAGACTGCTTTTGTGCCCTAACATGTGGTCTGTCCTAGAGAATGTACCATGAGCACTTGAAAAGAATGTATATTCTGCTGCTTTAGGGTGAAAGGTTTTGAAGATATCTATTAGATCCAGTTGATTTAGTGTATCCTTTAAGTCTGCTGTTTCTTTGTTAATTTTCTTTCTTGAGGATCTATCTAGTGATGTTAGTGGGGTATTGAAATCCCCTGCTATTATAGTATTGCTGTTGATCTCGCCCTTTGTATCTGTCAGAGTCTGCTTTATATATTTAGGTGCTCCTATATTAGGTGCATATATATATATATATATATATATATATATATATATATATATATAATGGTTATATCTTCCTGTTGGATTGCTCCCTTTATCATTATGTAGTGACCTTCTTTATCTCTTACTATAGCCTTGGTTTTAAAGTCCATTTTGTCTGATATAAGTATTGCTATCCTAGGATTGTTTTTATTTCCATTTGCATGAAATATTTTTTTCCATCATTTTACCTTCAGTCTATGTGCATCTTTTGTTTTAAGGTGTGTCTCTTGTAGACAGCATATGTATGGGTCCTGTTTTCTTATCTATGTAGCTACCCTACGTCTTTTGATTGCATCATTTAATCCATTTACATTTAAGGTTATTATTGATATGTAGTTGTTTATTGCCATTTTATTGTTTAAAGCTATATTCCTCTTTTTGCTATATTCTTTTCCTCTTTGATCTCTTTACAACAGGCTTCTTAACATTTCTTGCAGCATTGGTTTGGTTTTAATGAATTTCTTGAGTTTTTTTTGTCTGGGAAGCTCTTTATTTCTCCTTCAATTTTAAACAATAGCCTTGCTGGATAAAGAAGTCTTGGTTGTAAGTTCTTGTTCTGCATTTGTTTGAATATTTCTTGCCATTCTTTTCTGTCCTCAAGTGTTTCTGTTGAGAAGTCTGATGTCAACTTTATGGGGGCTCCTTTGTAGGTAATAGCCTTTTTTTCTCTAGCAGATTTTAATATTTTCTCTTTATCGCTTAGCTTTGGTATTTTAATTATGATGTATCTTGGTGTAGGTTTCTTTGGGTTTCTCTTTAATGGAATTCTCTGTGCTTCTTGAACTAGTGTGACTTTTTCCTGTATCAATTTAGGGAATTTTTCAGCTACGATTTGATTGAACAAGTCTCTATTCCTTGTTCTTTCTCTTCTTCTTCAGGAACCCCTATGATGCAGATGTTATTTCTCTTCATGTTGTCACAGAGCTCTCTTAGAGTTTCCTTAGACTTTTTGAATCTCTCTTTTATTTTATTTTTTTTTGCTGCTCTGCTTCTGTGCCTTCATTTATCTTGTCCTCTAACACACTGATTCAATCCTCAGCCTCATCCCTCCTGCTTTTAATTCCTTCCATTGTGGTCTTTATTTCTGATGTTGTACTTGTCACTTCTGACTGATTTATTTTTATTATTTCAATGTCCTTTTTTATACTTGCTATTTCTTTATTTAGTTGTTTGTTATGACCATCTATTGTTGTTCTAAGATCTTTGAGCTTTCTTACAATCATTATTTTATTTATTTATTTTTTCTTGTTAGGATTACTGACTTTCTTTTTTATTTTTGTTTTTATTTTTAAAACTTATTTATTCATTCATTTTAGAGAAGAGAGATGAGAGAGAAAGAGAGAGGGAGAGAGAAGGGGGAGGAGCAGGAAGCATCAACTCCCATATGTGCCTTGACCAGGTAAGCCCAGGGTTTTGAACCGGCGACCTCAGCATTCCAGGGTGATGCTTTATCCACTGTGCCACCACAGGTCAGGCCACAATCATTATTTTAAACTCTGCATCTGGTTATTTGGTTATACCTGACTCATTCAAGCCCTTTTCTGGGGATTTCTCTTGATTCAATTGGGTTGCATTCCTCTGCCTGCCCATTTTGTCTGTGTATAAGAAGGGTGTGGCCTCTGTGTTCCCTAGGTGTTGTCTGTCAGCAGGCCTGCCACCCCCTGTGTTGCTGTCCCTGGCATTCGGGTATGGGCATTGCTGGTGGCAGCCAGCTGTGGCTGTTGCTGCGGTTTCCACCTTTCCTCTAAGGGAAGAGCTGTGTTCACATCCAGGGTCTACAAGCCTTGGTCTTCTCTCTGCCCCCATGCGTGGGGCTGTGCACCATGCCCAGGGCTGCAAGCCTCGGCACCGGGCAGGGGTGAGCACCTTGGCTCAGCTGTGGGTCTCCGTCTGTTCCCAGCTTTCACCCTGCCCCTGTGGGCAGAGTTGCACTCACGCATCCGCAGGCCCAGTTGGGCTGCGCGCCTGCGCTCAACTGTGGGTCTCCACCTGTCCCTGGGTTTTCACCCTGCTCCTGTGCTGTGAGTCCAGCCACAAGCCCTGACTCTGCCGGTTAGGCGGGGCTGCATGCCCGCGTTCAGCTGCAGGTCTCTGCAGTTCCCAGGCTTTGGCCTTTCCCCTGCAGGCAGGATTGCAGGTGGGCCCGCAGCCGGACTGCTTTCGTGTGCCCCTTCTCACCCCTGCCGGGTGAGAGTGGGCTCACGCAAGACCACGACCCACCCTCTGGCAAGCCCTCAGCAGTGTGGGTGTGGGTGCTGCAGCTGAGACCCTAGCACTCAATACTGTATTCCTGATGGCTTCCTTCTTCTAAGTGACTCTGCTCTGAGTGCCACAGGAGAGCTTGTTTGGCTGGTGTCCTGCTTCTGTTTGCTGATACTGCTGATTCCAGGGGAAATATTCACTTCAGATTTGGGGAGTTACTCAGCCCAAGGGTTAGGGTGGCTGCCCCTCAAAGTGTTTCTGCCTTTGCCTCCTGGATTACACTCTCTTCCTGCTACTCCGGTCCTCTCCTCTCTCCCTGTCTCTGGAGCCCGCAGGTGAGTGGTTGTGAAAGAGGTTTTCTGCGCGGTCCCTTTGAGAAGAATCCTGGGTCTGAGAAATCTGTCTCTTTCTCACAAACAGTATCCTGACTTGTTTTGCAGCTAAATACTGTCCATACACTTCTTCTAGGCTCTTGGGCTGCAGGCTGGGGCTTTGTTCCTGGTGCCCAGGACCCTCCCTTCTCTGCTAAACTCACTTCCTGCTACATGAGTCTCTTCAGGCTGCCGTTCACTCCCAGAAGTTGGGCAGCCCTCTCCACATTTCCGCTTTTCCTACCAGTCAGTGTGGCTTCTTTGATGTTCCTTGGTTAAAGAGTCCTCTTAGTTTAGTCCAAAGTTGGTTTTTCCAGATGATGGTTCTTAAAATTAAGTTGTAATCCACTTTGGTTCTGGGAGGTGGAAGTTGGTACGTTTGCCTACTCCGTCGCCATCTTGCTGTCCCTCCAGGACAGAGGTTTATTAACTGATAAGAATGTGTAGGTTGCGGCAGATGGGGGACATGAACCCAATTGAAGACAGGTGAACTGGATTGAAATAAAATAAACATTTATATTCTGATTCAGAGACCTACCCCCACCCTTCTTTTCTTACTTAATTCCCAATACTGCAGAAAACTTCCTACAGACAATCTTGACCAGCTTAGGGAAAAGACCAGAAGGTCCTGACATAAAGTTACTTTCAACAAAATGGCCCATTCAACTACCTTCCATGATAGACCATAGTCTGAGGGGTCACAGGCTCCAGCCAGTTCCTTGGCCCTCAACTCCTAGACATGAGTAAGTAGAACACCAAGAATTTTCAGATGGCTAAGGAAATGCTCTAATGTGAAAAATTCTAATGCAACAAACAAACATAAAGCACCTAGGAGGTAACAGAGACATTTCAGGAAAAATAAAACTTTAAAAAAGAATAATCAATAATCTCAGAGAAGTAACAAAGCATAATACTCTCATTAAACAAGAAGATAATAGGATGCCCCCCCCCGACAACACACACTCACATGAAACAGCCAGAACAAAAATGAATGCCTAGAAATTACGATAGAAGACATGACAAATTCAATGTAGAATGTTTAGAAGATAAAATTAAATAAAGTAGAGCAAAAGGTGATGGAAATAAGGAAGAAAAAAAATTCAGGAACTGCTAAAAATAAAATAAAACACCCAACATCCAAATAATGGAAGTTCTAGAGATAGAGCACAGAGAAAAAGAAGGGTGCATGTAAAGAAATAAACAGCTCCAGAACTTTCTTAGAACTGAAGATATGAATGAAAGTAGACCTATTACATGGACATTCATTCATTCATTCATCTGTCAGTGGATGCTTACTGTGTCCTCACATGACCTTTCCTATAAATGCACAAAGAGAGAGCTCTAGATAAGGACAACAGTCCTATCATATTAGGGCACCAACATTATATGACCTCATTTAACTTCAATTACTTCCGTGACGGTCCTATGTCCAATGCTGTCTCATTGAGTGGTGGTGAGGTGGTGGTGATTGATGGTTGTTAGAGCTTCAACATATGAGTTTCAGGGAAACACAATTCAGTGAGTAACAACTCCCAACATCAAATTTCATAGCAAGATTCATTTCTGACACATGTGCACTTTTTAGATATATATTATGTGCAGCTATTTATTGTTTTGTTTACTATTATTATACATTTTGAGTTCATGTCAAGTCTTTTTGCATCAGTCAGAACTTTTACAACACTATAAAATAGTAATCATGCTTTTCACAAACCAGCGATTTAAGTGAAGGGTGAAGGATATTTTCAGACATGCAAGGTTCTCAAACTACAACCCCTCTGCCATCGCATCTTTTCCCTAGTGCTACCAGAAGATGGACTCCAACAAAATAGGTCAGGCAGAAAAAGTTAGGAATCATTGACTTCACTCAGATGTGGGACATAAACCTGAAAGTAACAATTGAACAAACAAGAAAAACAAACAGAAACTCATAGACACAGACAATAGTATGGTGGTTACCAGAGGGAAGGAGATGGTGACTGTTGAATGTTTGACTTTGGGTCGTGGGCACACAATGAAATATACAGATGATATATCATAAAATTGTACATTTGAAATTTATGTAATTTTATTAACCAATGTCACTCCAATAAATACAGTGGTACCTTGAGATATGGATTTAATTCGTTCTGTAACCGAGCTTGTAAGTCAGTCAGCTCATATATCAAACTGCCAATTCTGGACCCGTGCACTAATGCGCCAACTAGTGGCAGCTTCCTGAATCACGACTCACATCTTGGAATTTTGCTTGGATCTCGAACAAAAATATGGATTGAGTCGCAGTTCATATCTTAAAAAATATTCATATGTTGGTCAGTTCTTATCTCAAGGTACCACTGTATGTTACAAAACAAAAAAACTTAAAAGAAAACTAAAAAATAAGAAGACCTGAGACCCAAGAAACAGGAGATCCCACACTGATGCCTGTCACCAGCGCCAGGGGGCAACAGGTCCCCGGGGGACTCGAGTAGGTCAGGAGACATCCAGAGAGAGCTTTTGTTTTCTTTTCTTTTTTCTCTTTCTTTCTTTCTTTCTTTCTTTCTTTCTTTCTTTCTTTCTTTCTTTCTTTCTTTCTTCTTTCTCTCATTCTCTCTCTATTTCCCTTTCTCTATCTCTCTCTTTCCCTTTCTCTATCCCTTTCTTTCTTTTTTTCTCTTTCCTTTCCTCCCTCCCTTTCTTCCTTCATTCCTTCTTTCCTTCCTTCCCCCTTCCATTTCTTGTGAGAGGAAGGGAGATAAAATGTTTTAAGAATATGAAATTGACAAAATCTGTTGCATTGTAATAGGAGGAGAGGAGTTCCAGACAACTGAAGGAGCATTTAGTCTTGAATTAGTGCTAAGTATATAGCAAAGTGTAGTGAGACAGTAGAAAGATCAGTGGTTACTGGGGTTTTGGGGAAAGGGAAGAAGGGAGAGAGGGATGAAGAGGTGGATGAAGCACCGTGGATTTTCAGGGCAATAAAACTATTCCATATGGTCCTGAAATGGTGGATACATGTCGTGTATTGGTCAAAATGCATAAAATATACAATACAAAGAACGAACTCTAATGTAAACCACAGAGTTTAGTTAGTATTAAAGTATCAATATATTGACTCGTTGATTGTAACAAATGTGCCACAGTAAGGCAAGATGTTAAAATATGGGTAACTGTGTATAGACAGAGAGTGTAAGTGAGAACTTGCTGTACTTTCCACTCAATTTTTCTATGAGCATAAAAGTTCTCTAAGAAATAAAGTCTATTACTTTTTTAATGTGCTATGAAAAAAACAACAAGAAATGTATTAACTCCAGGAGAAACAGCAGTTGTTTCTAAAAGGAAAATGATTCATTATATAGCCAGAGAATACCTGTGTAAACATCATGATATTAGCATACTGTGAATGTGGGGGGTGGGGCCAGTGTGTGGGCATGGTGGGGACAGGCATGAATGAGAGCAAATCCCACCTTCCATAGTGGGAAGTCCATAAAAATGCCGGAAGCCAAAAAGCCAAGAAGTAGCAATATTTCAGGGAATTGGGCGTTGGAGGTGAGGAGAGTCTTATGAACTACTTGGCTTTTTAGAGTGTATACAACACTTTTTTTGTCAAAATAATACCTTTAAAGACAATTCTACATAAAAAATATATTCAATCTTAGTACTATTAAAAGTCTCAGAGAAATTTCTTTAAGTTTATTTTAGATATTTTCCTGTTATTGTTTTGAGATTCTTTTCCCACTTTCTATTTTTTTTTAAAAGGAAAGCATTAATTTTAAAAGTTCTTCCCTCTTTGTTGAATTTTCTTGTTAATTCAGAGTTTGATTTTGACACTTTTGGATTTTTTAAAACATATTTTATGTATTGAGTTTTAAAAAGAGGAGAGAGAGAGAAACTGGAGAGGAGTGGGAAGCATTAACTTGTAGTAGTTGCTTCTCATATGTGCCTTGACCAGGCAAACCCAGGGTTTTGAACTGGTGACCTTACCATTCCAGGTCAACACTTTATCCACTGTGCCACCACAGGTCAGGCCTTGACACTTTTGGATTTCTTAGGTATTTGATAATATGTGCTAATATTTACTCCTTGTGTCTGTTTCAAATCTTTTTACATTAGTCAGAACTTATATAACCCTATAAATCTCTAATCATGCTGGCAGGCATTTTTGTATTACTCTTGATTTCATGGTCATACCCCTGTCAAAAGTGTTCTATACTGTAAATTATACTGCTGGCTGTTGAATTAAGATGTAACATCTTTATCATGCTAAAGAAGAATCATTTTAGTTTTAGTTATTGTGTTTCATCAAGAATAAGTATTAAATAGCATAGGTCTTATGAGGCTTCTTTGAAATTATGATATGATTTTTTTAATTGGTTCTAGTTTTTGTGACTTTTCATAATATTAGACATCTTTTTTATTTCAGGTGAGAGGAGGGGAGATAGTGAGGTGGACTCTCCCATGTGCCTTGGCTGGGATCCATCTGGCAACCCCATCTGGGGCCAACGCTCGAGTATTGAGCTATTTTTAACACTAGGGGGCAATGCTCTGCCCATCTGGGGCATTGCTTTGTTGCTCAGAAACCAAGCTCTTCTTAGTGCCCGAGGCAGTGGTCATGTAGCCATCCTCAGTACATGGGGCCAACTTGCTCAAATGGAGCCATGGCTACAGGAGGAGGTGGTGAGAGAGAGAGGGAGAGAGAGAGAGAGGTGAGAGGGGGTAAGATGGAGAACCAGATGGGTGCTTCTCCTGTGTGCCCTGACTGGAAATCGAACCAGGGACATCCACATACCAGGCCAACACTCTACCACTGAGCCACTGGCCAAGGACATCATATAAATTTTAAGACCAGCCTCCCCTGCCCCCCCCCAAAAAAAAAGTCAGCTGAGGCTTTTTATTTCTGCTTGAGATTGTTGTTAAATACCTCTGATTTGTTCCATCCATTCTCCTTGTTCCTTTGTTTTCTATGACTTGTGTTGTCAGATGGTTCATAAAAGCTGTTGACACTGGAAGTTTTGATGAAGATACATTTAATATCTGAGTGTGTTCGGGGCAGGACAACTAGGCCCTCTGTGTCACTGGACTAAGGTGATTGTGAATCTTCAATTGTTGACATACATTGATTTTAGAAAAGTTAAAGTGTGAAAAGAATGTGTGTGTTAGAATTGACAAAATATGGTATCTGATTTCCTTTTCCCATTCTTGCCCCAAAGTATACTTTTGTACAGAGCAGTGAGTGAACTTTTAAAACAGTAAGTTGAACCCTATAACTTACTGGTTTAAGACCTCCCCAATGATTTCCCATGTCAGTCATCATAAAATCCAAACTCCCCACCATCATGTTCAAGACTTTATGGAATGTGATTCCCATGAAAAACAATCAGCCTCTGAGATGGCATTTCCTACAGCTCCCCCTCTGATGGTTCTACTCTAATCTCCCTGCTTTCCTGTCACTCCTCAAACACGCCAGGCACATTCCTATTTCAGGGCCTTGGCACTTGATGCTCCCTCTGCCTGGAATGTTCTTCTCAAGTTATCTACGCAACTTACTTATTTGCTTCATTTAGTTCTCTTCTCAAATGTCACCTCTCAGAAAGACCTCTGCCCAACCTATCTAGAAGAGCCTCTCTTCCCTATACTGTCTCCTTCTTTTCTTATTTTCTCATTTCACCACCATCACCTTCTTCCCCACTTAGAGTGTGATCTCCGTGAGAGCAGAGAATGTGTCTGGTTGTTACCCTGTGTTTAGAATGACCAGCGTGCATTAGGTGCTCAGTCAGTATTTGATGCATATACGAACGGATGTGCAGAGCACATGGGAACAATGGTGTTTACCCCTTTGCTTGAACAGGTGAACCAAACTTTGGAGCAGGAGCAGACAATTCAAACATGTGACTAGGCCTAAGCCAGTAGAGAGCAGTGGGGACTGTGGAAAACTGGAGGGTGTGGGGCTCATGACAAGGGTTACTGTTAATATTTTCCTAAAGCATGTTTGTGACTGAATTTGGCTTAGTGTACGTGTGTGGTTGGGGAGGTCTGGAGGGAAAAGAAGTAGATTCTGATCAAAGGTAAAATGAAATTGAATGATTTGTTTGGGAATGGTAGGGTTCCCCATGAGGGTGTTAGCATCTTAGAGCTATGGTTTCCAAAGAAGCCATTCAGCAGGTGAAGTTCAAAGCAATCCTCCAGCCTGTGAGAAGCAAACATTAGGGCTTTTATTTATATCTATTTTTATGAAGATAAAAAATTAAACTCTAGTAATATTTACCATACTGATTGACTCTGGCCTCCTCACTTTCTGTTTGTGTCTTACCACCATGGATCATGGGTGTCACATAAAAGCTCCTAAGGGAGAATGAGAGTAAGAACTTCAAAGGTCCTAGTATTCAAAGGTCAGTTATTCATTTTCAGGACATTTTGGCATATTGCAGTTTGCATATTGGATGGTTGAGTAGATATATGGATTATATCATCTAGTTTAATCTGACAAAGCCCTCACAAAATGGACAAGTGGCTTCAAAATTTTTTGCAGGGAAACTGTAGATGAAAGATAATACTATTCAAAAAAGGAAACGGCACCACAACAGAATAACAACGCCAGACTTATCACCAAGTAAGAACAATAATAATCACTTCAGATTTATACATTCGCTTCCCTTGCTCGGATCATTGACTATAGGTAGGAAAGAAATATAGTTTTACACTATTAAATTTGTTAACCTAGAAATAACACATCTTTCAAAGTGAGAGGCAACAAGCATTTATTTGAAACCAATACGAGTAGCTATTTGAGACACCCCTGATTCAGGCAGAAGTCCAAATAGTGTTCTGATTGGGAGGCAAAGTCAGTGGGTATTTACGAGACAGGGAAGGGGATGATTACATCAATATAAGGAAGATATTTCTATTGGTGTGGATAATATAACATAGAGTTACGAATTCAAACAATATTCTTAAATTTTCAGTCTGGTAGTCATCAGTCCAGTGGTCCTAATAACTGCTTTCTTGTTATCTTTGCAACAGTTCCTTGGGGCACAATGTTGTGTTAAACCCAGTCCAGAGGTATTTTGCCCTCTTTTAACATTCCAAAGATTTGAGACTTAAGACGTGCAGTGCAGTTCCTCTGCCGTGGCAGCTCTGGCTCCACTTCAAAGTGGTTCCATTTATTATTTTATTTGACACATTAAAATTGTTTTTACTCATACTTACTGATTCTTTGGCAAATCCTTTTACAGTTTCTACTTGTGTATTTTTCATGTACATAATAAACTGTAGAGTTGTACATGAAATTTGTAGTTGATTATATATATATTGAGGTTGTTTGCAAATTTTAAAGTTTTTACTGATAAGGTTGTAATGTTGGCCCCTGGGAGCCCAGCAAGCCTGGCTGAGCCACACCCAAAAGTTTAAAGGGAAAGGTGCAGATTAGTCTGTGTTCACCTTTCCAGAGTCACAGGGGAAAGGCTAGCTAGAAATATATGCCAATCAATGTCAGAAGAAGTAAGATCAGCTTCCCTTACTAAGCAAAATACCCTTTTTTCATAAATATAAATGACTACTAAAGGTCTTCACATATTTTAAGAAAGTCAACAGCATATAAGACAAGGATCAAGATGAATAAACAGAACAAGGAAACCCAGTTAACTTGGTAAAAAAAGAAATTACAAAATTCTAATTAATATCATCAGAAAGACTAGAGGAGAACTTGTATAGAATAAGATCCTAAAATTAGAACACTATGCTAAGAAACAGGAGTAATGAGAGAATAAACAATATACGATACATTTCAGATACAAAGAGATAATCTAAGAAATTTGAATATGCCTCTATCAGGCATTCTAGAAAAAGAAAAGAGAAATATAGGAAGTATATTTATCTTTTTCCACTTTTTAAAATTATTTATATGAAGCAAGTATAACATTGCTAAGGCACTAAAACTTGCTAAGGGCAGTTCAAATAGGAAAATTATGAACATTAAATCTAAATCACTTATGAACATTTATTTAAATGCTCTCTATAAAAGAATCCCCCCATTAATAAAATGATACATCATGACCAAGTGGGATTTGTTTTAGGAATTCAAGGTTGGGTCAATATTTGAAAAGACAAACTATGATATACTATGTTAAGAAATGTAAGTAAAATATTATATGAGTATCTTCATATGTTCTGCAAAAACTTTCCACAACATTCAACAACATTTCCTGATAAAAACACTCAAGAAAATAGAAATGGATAACTATATATATATATATATATATATATATATAATAAAACTATATTTATAATTAAACTTAAATATAATTAAAATATATAATTTATATATTTGCATATATTTATATATAAATTCACATACACATTTATATTTATATATAAGTATATGTAAATATATATTTCTAAATATATTATATTTAAATTATATAACTATATAATATATATTATATGTATTCCTAAATTAATTTATAAATCCAATGCAATCTCAATAAAAATACCAACAAGCTTTTTTATGGAACTAGACAGGTTAAAACTAAATCCCCAATTCATTTGGAGTTTTTTCTTATATATGGTGTGAAGTATGGATTTAATTTTATCTTTTTCCAAGTGGCTAACCAGTTGTCCTACCACAATTTGTTTAAAAAGTCCAACTGATTTGAGATGTCACCTTTTCTACTAAAATTCTGCATATGCTTGCATCCCTTTCTAGATATTCTTTTTTTTTTCTTAAGTGAAAAGCGGGGAGGCAGAGAGACAGACTCTCACATGCTTCCTGGCTGACTGGGATCCACCCCACAAGGCCCCTATGGGGTGCTGCTCTGCCCATCTGGCGCTGTGGCTCTGTTCCTTAGCAATCGAGCTATTTTACTGCCTGAGGCGAGGCCATGGAGCAATCCTCAGTACCTGGGGCCAACTTGCTCTAACTAACTAAGCCATGGCTGCAGGAGAGGAAGAGAGAGAGAAGAGAGGAGGGGAGGGGTAGAGAAGCAGATGGGTGCTTCTCCTGCGTGCCCTGACCAGGAATCAAACCTAGGACATCCATACTCTGGGCCTATGCTCTACCACTGAGTCCAGAATATCCAGGGCCCATTTCTGGATATTCTATTCTTGTCCACTGGCTGGTTTTCTGTTCAGGTACCAACACTACACTATTTTAATTATCAAAGCTTTGTAGTATATTTTAATATCTGAGAGGGCTAGTTACCTCTCAGTTTCTATTTTGTAGTGGTTTCCTGGCTATTATTGAATGTTTATTTTTCATATGAAATTGTTTTGGGTTTTTATTGTGTTTTTTAAAAAATATTTTTAAGGAGACAGAGACAGGAAGGGAGAAAAAAGAAGGAGGAGAGAGATGAGAAGCATCAACTTATAGTTGCTTCATTTTTGTTGTTTATTGATTGCTTCTTATACGTGGCTTGACCATTGGGCTCTAACTGAGCCAGTGGCCTCTTGCTCAAGCCAGTGACCTTTCGGTTTAAGCTAGCAACCTTGGGATCGTGTTGATGAGCCTGCACTCAAGCTGGTGACCCCATGCTCAAGCCAACAAGCCCACACTCGAGCTGGTGATCTCAGGATTTCAAATCAGGGACCTCAGTGTTCTGGGTCAACTCTCTTTCCACTGCACCACCATGAGCCAGGTGATATGAAATTTATTATTATTCACTGATAATTTCCTTGTTACCTAATATATGATCAGCTCTTGTGAACATTCCATGTATACCTGAGAAGACGAATTTTCTATTATTGGGGTAAAGTTTAATACATATCCATAGGTCTATGTTTTTTATTATGATGTTAATTTATTTTATAGTCAATTATTTTGTCTGCTTATTTAATGTCATTGAGCAAATGAGACTTATCCAAGGGATAATTCAATCCTGATGACTTTGGGATTTAGCCTTTTGTTCCACCAGTGAGAGATTTTCATTGGTCCATGCTGTGCTTTGTAGAACTTCATTCACCTGGACACACTGTTTTTACAGCACCTGTTCTCCTTACAGTTTTCCTTAGAGAACAGTATGATGCGTGGCTTCTCTTTCTTTCCACCCTTCCACCAATCATTTGTAAGGTTATATTTCTGGCTAAAAAAATATGGTGATCCTGAATAATAGTTTAATACAATTTTTATCATTTCCTGATGTGTACATAATCTGGGAAGGACAGAGTATTTTGGGATATGGTACTGAGGCACAATCTGGGACAGAGGTGAACTAAGGTTTCTGGATATGGTTATAGGAAGAGAGTTGGGGAGTTTCTAGAGGCTTTGGGTATTTGGTACCCTGGAAATGTTGGACAAATTCTGGAGGTGCCCGACAGAAGTGAAATTAACTTCACGCCAACCTCTTTTTGTTTCTCTGGGTTTGCCTTCTGCACATTTGACTCTCAGAGAGACCTCTAGAACCATGCTTGGAAGGGAGTGAGGTCCAGCATAGCAATTTGATTGGACTTTCATCACCCAACCCCTCTAGGATGTCTTCATTCAGGAGTTAGGGGAGAGTGGCAACTGGTGATAAAGAATATGACTTTTTAAATGTCACAGAAGACCAAGGATCTGGGGCACTGGCTCTCCTCCTTATTCTGCTACCCCTGTATAACTTATTCTCTTCTCCAAGGTATGTTTTATAAACTTTTCATCTTAATTTCCATATTGGGGTGGCCTGGGGTGACTGGCCTTATCCTCACTTTCCTCCTCTGGGCTCAGAGCCATGGGGCCAGCCCCAGCCCACGGGGTGAGTGTGCGCGGGCCGGACAGGTAGAGGGGACAGGGGGGTGCGGAGAGCTGTTCTGGAAGGAAGCAGGGCATTCATTTGCAGGCAGTGGCAAAGTCATCTGAGTCACCAAGTGAAACCTACATTGTGAAAGAAAATTATGCTGCCAACCTTGAAGTGGGGGATTCAGATGACATCCATTTTTACAAAGCCTGTACTTTGATTCATTTCAAGTACTCACTGGAGTTAATCTTTTAAGTTTCATAATTTGTCAGCCGGCTGGCCTTGTAGAATGACATTTCATCATAAAAACAGACATCAGAGAGGGGTAAGATGAATCAAAAACATATGAGATTTATGACACACCAGTCAGACCGAGTCATCAGTTGCCGTCACAATCCTAGCCTTTATGTTTTAGGAGTCTCAGTCTGAGCCTCTACTGTGGCCACCCATGGAGTTCACCAAGGTGTGGGGTCTACCCACTCGGGAAATGGACACCCTAATGGAGAGTCAGAACATAGCAGGACAACTGGCCATTTGTTTTTCTCTCTTCCCTTCTCCCTCTTTATGCCCTCTATGGGTGAATGGATTTGTTTCTAGACCCTTTGAAATAAGAGCAGTTATAAAAAAACATGATTTTATGACATTCTCTGTGAGCCATTAATAAACAGGCACTTCCCCCTTGACTAATGGCCCAGGGGAGCATTAGCATTTCTAGTGCATCCTCACCTCTCAGAGATCTTCGCAGCAAACCGGGGATGAGATGACGTGTGGGACCGAGGTGGCTGTAGAATTCGTGTCCAGGTGTTGCTGAGGAAAGCATGACTGTTTCATTTAATAGATTGGAAAACAGACTCAGAAGGTTGCTGGTACTGGATTCATTGATTTTTTCAAGCAGAGTCTTAATACAAATAAAATTAGGGAAGCTGAAAATAAAAAGAATAAATAAAAAGGAAGTTAGCAGATTGGAGAAAACAGAAACTCAAGATTGCAGAGGGGAAGGCCAAATGCAACACTGAGTTGCATGTCTGAACTCCAGAAGGTCACAGGTAACTCTGAAAGTGGGGGTATGGATTGGGTTCATATACAAGGATTGCTGAAAAGTCTATAAGAAGAAATTGGATCCCCATACTCCCCTCCCCCCTCTAATCCAATAACTTTGGTGACTCTGTCCCCTTAACGAACATTGTAGCATTCCTCTTAGGAGAGACTGACCTAAATGGAATCTGAACTAAGGGACACTGGGCCAAATACTGCAGTGAAAGCATGGGGATTAATTACAAATGAACACTGAACAGTCCTTGACCCTCATTTACTACCTAGAATAACTAATAGCCAGGATTGTATAATTATACGCAATTACTGATAGGGGTAGAAAACAAGCAAATGAAAACATAAGCGAATCATTATTAACTTTAAGGTAAAGAAAATGTTTATAAGAGAGAAATTGTTTCCATAGTATAACCCTCAGCCATGAATAATATTTATGTAAGCACTGACTATTGATTCAATGAAAAATCATACTGAAACAACATTGTGAGAATAAGGGAAGATTTATAAAACATTTAAATCTTCATTTCCATATTAGGAAGTGAATAGCTATTGCTTGAAACTAAGAAATTAAGAAATAGTAGGCTAAATATGGAATTCTGTAATGTAAACATTGTAGACACACAGCTATAACATGGTGAGAGTATTCATGCTGTGCAGCATGATTGGGGAATGGTGGAACTTATTTTAAAGTCTGAATATGGCCTGACCTGTGGTGGCGCAGTGGATAAAGCGTCGACCTGGGAACACTGAGGTCGCCAGTTCAAAACCCTGCACTGGTCTGGTCAAGGCACATATGGGAGTTGATGCTTCTAGCTCCTCCCCCCTTCCTCTCTCTCTTTCTCTCTCTCTCTCTCTCTCTCTCTCTCTCTGTGTGTGTCTCCTCTCTAAAATAAATAAATAAAAAGAAATTAAAGTCTGAATATGTTTAATAGTAGTTAATGGAGAAAAGATAAGGTATTTGAGTTATAATTATATGTAATGTATATTATATACACCATATGTGCATACACACATAATATATAGTAGATTGAGAAGATGCCACAGTTTAAAAGATATGTCAAAGTGCTCCGAAGTTTAAAATATTATACCTCATCATTTTAGATGTCAACCATAAAATGTTCTGAGGAACAAACATCTACCATCACTGTATTTAAATGAAATAATTCCCCCTAAGCAACTAAGCAATATTCAGACCTCCCGCCTCCCAAAGTTATAAAGTTTCTTCCAATAATAAATACAGCAGGAAGATACATTTTAGTAATTTATGAACATGTAATTCAAATAAATCTTGAAGCCCTAAGTACCGGCAAAAAACAAAAACCCAAAAAAACAATTGTCAGCAATTAAAAAGTAACTCTAGTGTTTACTTCCATCATTTAAAGAATATTATAATGGATCCATTCATAGCCCCCAGTTACAGTTCTAGCTACTCCAAAGTCACCCAATCTTTTTATTTTATTTTTTTTAAGCGAGAGGAGGGGAAATAGACATACCCAACATGGATCCACCTGGCAACACCCCTCCCTCTGGGGCCAATGCTCAAACCAGTGGAGCCACTGGCTGCAAGAAGGGAAGAGAGAGAGGAGGGGGAGAGGGAGGGGAAGAGAAGTAGATGGTGACTTCTCATGTATGCCTTGACTGGGAATTGAACCCAGAACATCTGCACACAGGGCCAACAGCCTATCCACCGAGCCAATGGGTTGATACTCTATCTACTGAGCCAACTGGCCAGGACCCAAAGTCACCCAATCTTGAAGACTTTGATTATTCACTCTTTATCTTATCTCTAAGCCTTTTACCTCTCCACTTCCAGTGTCTCTCTACCCTTTGTCCCGATTTGGTGTCACCAAAGCTCTTCTTGAAAGCTGTGGGCAGAGACGAAAGACAAAACTGTCTTCAGATTAAAAAAAAGAGAAAGAGGTCCTAACAATATTTATTAATTAATGAATTTTGTTTTCATCACAACTGCAAAATTTATTTTTAACCAATTTCTCATTATGATAAAGTGATAATATAGGTATAGTTCCTTTGAATGTTTTCATAGAAACATCCTTATAAATTATTCATAAAAATTATTATTGTTTTGGAAAAATTATTTAAGCGTAATTGACTCATACACAATGACTCTGAAATGAGAATATCTGGAAATTTTTAACAAAAGGTTTTAAAATATAAAAATTCACAAAGAATAAATAATGACAGTGCCTCGCCACTCAAAAATGATATAGGCTAACAGGTTTTCATATTAGATTTAAGCATTCTTTTTTAATTTTAAGAAATAAGATTAAATTAAATAAATTACATATTAATTTATTTAAAAATATTTTATTATTACCATTTTCTTTTTTATTGCATTTATTGGGATAACATGGTTAATAAAATTATATAAGTTTCAAGTGTACAGTTCTATAATACATCATCTGTATACTGTATTGTGTTCACCACCCCAAGTCAAGTCTCCTTCTGTCATCATTTGTCCCCCCTTTACTCTCTTTTAGCTCCCCCATCCCCCTTTCTCTTTGGTAATCGCCATACTGTTGTTTGTGTCTATGAGGGTATTTTATTTCTAAATCCCTGCACCATTTTCACCCAGCCCCAAACCCCACTCCACTCTGACAGCTGTCAGTCTGTTTTCTAAGAATCTGTTTTCTTTGTTAGTTTATTTTGTTCATTAGATTTCACATATGCATGAAACCATATGGTACCTGTCTTTCTCTGAATGGTTTATTTCACTTAGCATAATTCTGTTGCTATTGCTAAGATTTGTTTCTTTTTTATGGCTGAGTAGTATTCTATTGTGTAAATGTACCACAGCTTTCTTATCCACAGATCTACTGGTAGGCACTTGGGCTGCTTCCAGATCTTGGCTATTGTAAATAAGGCTGCAATGAACATAAGGGTGCATATATTATTTTGAATTAGTGTTTTGGATTCCTTCAGATATATTGCCAGAAGTGGAATCACTGGGTCATGAGGTAGTTCCATTTAAAAATTTTTGAGGCAACTTCGTACTGCTTTCCACCGTGGCTGCACCAGTCTGCATTCCCACCAGCAGTGCAGGAGGGTTCCCTTTCTCCACATCCTCGCCAGCACTTGTTTTTTGATTTATTGATGATAGTCATTCTGACAGTCGTGGGGTGATAACTCATTGTGGTTTTAGTATGCATTTCACTGATGATTAGTGTTGTTGAGCATCTTTTCATTTATCTATTGGCCATCTATCTGTATGTTCTTCTTGGAGAAGTGTTTATTCAGGTTCTTTGCCCATTTTTTAATTGGATTGGGTATATTTGGTGTTGAGTTTTATAATTTTTTTTATAAATTTTGGATATTAACTCATCAGATATTTTGATGAATACATTCTTCCATCCAGTGGTATGCTTTTTCATTTTGTTGATAGTTTCCTTAGCAAAAACTTTTTAGTTTGATATAGTCCTATTTGTTCATTTTTCTTTTAGTTCCTTTACATCAGGCAATATACCATACCAGAAAAAGCATTGCTATGAGAAGTGTCCACAATTTAATTGCTATGTTTTCTTCTAGGATTTTTATGATTTTGAATCTAACATTTAAGTCCTTAATCCATTTTCAGTGTATTCTCGTGTATGGTGTAAGAAGGAGGTCTAATTTCATTTTTTGTACAAATCTGTCCAATTTTCCCAACACGATTTATTGAATAGACTCTCTTTACCCCATTCTATGTTTTTGCTTGCTTTGTCAAATATTAGTTGACCATAAAGTTTATTTCTGGGCTCTCTGTTCTGTTCCATTGATTTATATGTCTGTTTTTATAGCAGGTTCGTGCTGTTTTAGTTACTATGCCCTTAGTCCTGTGCTTCCTAATCCGAAGGCATAGACCTTTTAGAGTTTTGTTGAAAAGCCTGATGTGTTACCAAAACTCCTCTAATTTGGGGAGACTTGAATTCTAAAGTCTGTCTTTCCATTGAAGTTTATTCAACATTTTCTACCTTCCAGCTGTTCTTTTCCTCTGGGCCCTTTGGAGGCTTTCCCTGTGCATATGCATTTTCAAAGTCAGAAAGTACTTGAGAGGGTGTTTATATATCAATATGGTGACTGCTGCCCATTATTTTTTGTTATTTCCCCAACCTCTCAATTGCAAACTTCTCTGGTAGCTCCAAACTCTCATCTCAGACCCCTCAGGTTAATAAGACTGCTGCCTTTTGCTTGAACTTCATTCCCCATTCTCTAGATAAACTGGGAAGTACCTTTAGGAGAAAAGCTGGTTAAATGTGAATCTCTCAGAGTTTACTTCCGCTCTTCCAAGGCTTGTATACCCCTAATTTCTTACTGCTTTGGTTACCCCCTAAGGACATTGTACAGTTGTTTTAACATTTTGTCTATAATCTATAATTGTCATCAGCAGGTAGGTTTTGTTTGATACAAGCTATCCTGCTATTATTAAAGATCGAAGAAAAAGCCTGACCAGGCGGTGATGCAGTGGATAGAGCATCAGACTGGGATGTGGAAGACCCAGGTTCGAGACCCTAAGCTCGCCAGCGTGGGCCCATCTGGCTTGAGCAAAAGCTCGCCAGCTTGGACCCAAGGTCGATGGCTCCAGCAAGGGGTTGCTCGGTCTGCTGAAGGCCCGGGGTCAAGGCACATGTGAGAGAGCAATCAATGAACAACTATGGTGTCGCAATGTCAACAATAAACTAATGATTGATGCTTCTCACCTCTCTCCATTCCTGTCTCTCTGTCCTTATCTATTCTTCTCTCTGACTCTCTCTCTGTCCCTGTTTAAAAAAAAAATCAAAGAAAAAATAAGTGAAAAATTAAAAAGAATTAAATAAAATAGTCTACTATCATTACTTCTATTCTATTATACTGGAGGTCTAAACAAGTACACTAAAATATGGGAAAAAAGTGTATAAATTGGAAAGGAAGAGAGAGAAGTTGAATTGTTTGCAGATGATATGTAAATTCAAAATAATCCATAAGAAATCTTTCATTATAATAAAAGTTAATAAAGATGCTAAATATTAGAGAAATATTTAAAAAGCTGTTCTTTTCTATACATCTGATTTGAGTCTCTTCAATTTTATTTTAAATACAATATAATTTGACACAGATTCAGGGCAACCTTACCTTCCCAGTTTTCATTCACATTTATCTGGTTTCATGAAGCCAGTTGAGTTTTGCCCTCTGTCATTTGCTACCAGAACAGCTTTGGCTAAAAGAGAAGGACTTTCTCTGCAGTCAGGTAGGGAGAAGATGGATAAGGGGTCCCCAGCTCTTGTGGTGTGGCATGGGCCTGCTAGGATAGAGTGAGGAAGCAAAACCAAAATGAGGTTTTGGAGCCAAAGACTGTATCTTGTTTACCACTGTATCCCCACCACTGGGTCTGGTGCAGGGTATGTCAGTTACTGTTTATCGGAGAAATATGGTTGTTATTTTCAAGTACTTGAAGGTCTCTTAAGGAGGAGGAGCTGACTCAACCTACAAAGGACCATTAAAAGGGTCAGCACTGTCTGAGGACTGTGGTCAGAGTTGGAGGACCTTGAACTCCTACCCACAAGGACTCAAGCAGAGGTTGGATGAATATCTGGCAGAGGTGTAAAGAGGTGGATTCAAATAACAGCTAGGAGTTTGGACTTTGATCTTCAGGGTAGTAAATGGGGATGGGGGTAGAACAGTAGTATGGTAGCCAGCCTCCAAGATTACCTTCAATGATTTTTGCCTTCTAGTATTCATGTCTTTGTATAGACTCCTTCCACATTGGATAGGGGCTGGTTGTGTGACCAATAGAATATAGCAGATGTCTTGATAGGTGACTGCTAAGAACAAGTCATAGAAGGCATTACAACTTACAGCTCTTGCATTATTCATTCTGGGAGAATGTGGTAAGGGCAGTCCAACAGTCCTGTGGAAGGCCTATGTGGAGAGGAACAATTTTGCCAGTATCAACGTATTATGTAAGTGGGCCATTTTGGAAGTACAGTATCCAGCCCCAGTCAAGCTTTCAGATGGTTCCAGCCCCAACTGACATCTGACTACAACTTAAAACAGACCCTCAGTCAGAACCACACAACCAAACCACTCCTGAATTTCTGACCCATGGAAACTATGAGAGATGATAAATTACAATTATTGCTTTATGATACTTGGCTTTAGGGTGATTTGTTACCTATAACTTTGAGGTTTGGGACTGTGGAATCTCACCCCAATTCTCTTCAGCTCTAACAATCTATGCTGCTTTTGCATTTTATCACCTTCCCTTGGGGTGCCTTTGACATGGCACTAGCGACAAATGTTCTGGGCAGTGTCCAGTTTCAGCAGATTCCTGAAGTTGGGGAGGCTATGTTGAGCAGGAGTTCCAACATGTGACTGAAAGAACTTCTCTGATCAAGGAGTTCCTAGAGGACAAAAAGCACATCATATGTTTGCATTACTACTAGTACAGTGCCTGACACAGTGTAGATGCCCATTAAATATTCTTTGATTTGTTTTTCATTTTGAAATTAAATTTAATCGGGTGACATTGATCAATAAGAGTACATAGGTTTCCTGTGAACATCTCTAGCATTTGAACTGTTGATTGCTTTGTGTGCCTATCACCCAAAGTCAAGTCATTTTCCACTGCCATATATGTGTCCCCCCTCTGGTAACCACTTAACTTTTATCTATGTCCACGAGTCTCAGTTTGATATCCCACCTGTGTATGAAATCATATAGTTCTTAGCTTTTTCTGATTGACTTATTTCACTTAGTATAATGTTCTCAAGGTCCATCCATGTTGTCATAAATGGCAATATGTCATCATTTCTTATGGCTGAATAGTCCATTGTAGATATGCACCACATCTTCTTTATTCCATCCTCTACTGAGGGGCACTTTGGTTGTTTCCATGTCTTGGCCACCGTGAATAATGCTGCGATGAACATGGGAGTGCATGTGCCATTATGTACCAATGTTTTCGAGGGTTTTTTTTTGGTAGATAGCCAGTAAAGGGATATCTGGGTCCTATGGTAATTCTATTCTTAATTTTTTGAGATACCTCCATACTGTCTTCCATAATCTCTGTACCAGTTTACATTCCCACCAGCAGTGGATGAGGGTTCCTTTTTCTCCACAGCCTCTCCAACACTTGTTATTGCCTGTCTTGTTGGTAATAGTCAATCTAACAGGTGGGAGGTGGTATCTCATTGTAGTTTTGATTTGCATTTCTCTAATAGCTAGTGAAGATGAGCATCTTTTCATATATCCGTTGGCCATTTGTATGTCCTCTTGGGAGAAGTGTCTGTTCAGGTCCTCTCCCCATTTTTTAAGTGGTTTGTTTGCTTGTTTGTTGCTAAGCTTTGTGAGTTCTTTATATATTTTAGATATTAACCCCTTATTGGAGCTGTTTGTGAATATCAACTCCCATTTGGTTGACTGACATTTTGTTTTGTTGTTGGTTTATTTTGCTGTGCAGAAGCTTTTTAGTTTGATAAATCCCATTAATTTATTTTTGCCTTTACTTCCCTTGCCTTTGGGATTAAATTCATAATTTGTTCTCTACGGCCCAGGTCTATAAGTTTATTACCTATGTTTTCTTGTATGTAATTTATTGTATTTTTGTTGTTGTTGTTTGTTTGTTTTTAAGGCAGAGGAGGGTAAATAGACAGACTCCTGCATGCTCACCTACTGAGATCCACCCTGCAACCTCTGTCTGGGGCTGATGCTTGAATCAGCCGAGCTGTCCTCAGTGCCCAGGGATGATGCAAGAACCAATTGAGCCAGTGGCTGTGAGAGGAGAAAAGAGACAAGGGGGAGAGGGAAAGGAAGAGAAGCAGATAGTCACTTCTCATGTGTGCCCTGACTGGGGATTGAACTCAGGATGTCTGCATGCCGGGTCGATGCTCTATCCACTGAGCAAACTGACCAGGGCTATAATTTATTGTTTCAGATCTTATATTTAGGTCTTTGATTCATTTTGAATTAATTTTTGTGCAGGGGGACAAACTGTAGTCAAGTTTTATTCTTTTGCATGTGGCTTTTCTATTTTTCCAGCACCACGTATTGAAGAGGCTTTCTTTTCTCCATTATGTGTTTTTGGGTCCTTTGTCGAAGATTATTTGTCCATATGTATGTGGTTTTATTTCTGGGTTATCAATCTTGTTCCAGTGGTCTGTATGTCTCTTTTTCTGCCAATACCATGCTGTTTTGATTATTATGGCTCTGTAGTATAATTAGAAGTCATGTAGTGTCATACCTCAGGCTCTATTCTTTTTTTTCTTAGATTGTTTTGGCTATTTGAGGTCTTTCATAGTTCCATACAAACCTGAGATTTTTTTTATGTTCTATTTTTTGTTTTTTAAATGACATTGGGATTGCATTATATTTGTATATTGCTTTGGGTAATATGGCCATTTTAACTGTTGATTTTTTCAATGCATAAACATGGAATATTTTTTCATTTCATTTTTTGATTTCTTTTAATAATGTTCTGTAGTTTTTAGTATATAGGTTCTTCACATCCTTTGTTAAGTTTATTCCTAGGTATTTTATTTTTTTGTTGCAATTGTAAAAGAAATTTTTTTCAATTCATTTTTGGAAGTTTCATCGTTAATGTATAGGAAAGCAGTAGAGTTTTATATATTGATTTTGTATCCTGCAACTTTACTGTATTTGTTTATTATTTCTAATAGTTTCTCAGTGGACTCTTTGGGGTTTTCTATATACAGAATCATGTCATCTGTATAAGTGATACCTTTACTTCTTCTTTCCCAATATGGATGGCTTTTATTTTTTTCTCTTGCCTGATTGCTCTGTCTAGAACTTCCAATAATATGTTGAATAAGAGTGGAGTGAGTGGGTATTGTTGTCTTGTTCTTAATTTTAGAAAAAAAGCTTTCAGTTTTTTACCATTTAGTATGATATTAGCTGGTGGTTTATCATATATGGCCTTTATTATATTGCGGTACTTTCCTTCTATACCCAATTTATTGAGTGTTTTAAACATAAATGGGTGTTGTATTTTATTAAACAACATTTTTGCATCTATTGATAGGATTATATGATTTTTGTCCTTTGTTTTGATGTGGTCTATTACACTGATCTATTTGCATATATTAAACCATATTTATGCTCCCGCAATGAATTCCACTTGATCATGATGTGTTATGTTTTTAGTGTATCGTTGTATTAGATTTGATAGTATTTTGTTTAGGATTTTTGCATCTCTATTCATTAGAGATATTGGTTTATAGTTTTTATTTTTTGTGTTGTCCTTGCCAGGTTTTGGTATCAGCTTTATGAGGCCAGGTTTTTTGCCTCATAAAATGTGTTAGGGAGTATTGCTTCTTCTATTTTTTGGAAGACTTTGAGAGGGATGCGTACCAAATCTTCTTTGAATGTTTGATAAAATTCACTAGTGTAGCCATCTGGTCCTGGACTTTTATTTTGGGGAAGATTTTTATAGTTGTTTCTATTTCCTCCCTGCTTATAAATCTATTTAGGTTTTCCACTTCTTTGTAATTCAGGCTAGGAAGATTATATAGTTCTAGGAACTTATCCATTTCTTCTAGATTGTTGAATTTGGTGGCATATAATCTTTCATAGTATTCTAGTATGATCCTTTGTATATCTATGATGTGTGTGGTAATTTCTCATCTTTTATTTAGGTTTTTATTTATATGAGTTCTTTCTCTTTTTTCCTTAGTGAGTCTAGCTAAGGGTTTGTCAATTTTATTGCTCTTTTCAAAGAACCAGTTCTTTGTTTTATTAATTTTTTTTCTATAGTTTTATTTGTTCTCTACTTCATGTAGTTCTGCTATAATTTTTACTGTTTCTTTTCTTCTGCTGACTTTGGGTTGCCTTTGTTCTTCTTTTCCTACTTCTTTCAGATGTGATGTTGTTTACTTGGGATCTCTCTTATTTCTCAATATAAGCCTGTAATGATATAAATTTCCCTCATTACTGTTTTTGCTGCATTCCAGAAGTTTTGATATGTTATATTATAATTCTTATTTGTCTGTATATATATGTTGATCTCTGCTTTTATTTCTTCTTTCACTCAGTCATTTTTTTAGAAATATGTTGTCTAATTTCCACATTTTCTGGGTTTCTTTACTTCCTTTTTGCAGTTGAATTCTAATGTCAAAGCCTTGTGGTCAGAGAATATGCTTGGTATTATTTCAGTCTTCTTAAATTTGTTGAGGTTAGTTTTGTGGCCCAAAATATGGTCTATCCTTGAGAATGTTACATGCACACTGGAAAAGAATGTATGATCTGATGTTCTGGATGAAATGTTCTGTAAATGTCTATTATGTCCATTTGGTCTAATGTGTCATTTAAGGCCAATATTTCTTTATTGATTTTCTGTTTGGATGATCAATCTAAAGCCATCAATGGTGTGTTGAAATCTCCAAGTATGATTTTGTTTCTGTCTGTTTCTATTTTTAGATCTGTTAGTAGATGACATATATATTTTGGTGCTCCTTGATTTGGTGTCTTTATATTAAGAAGTGTTATGTCTTCTTGATATAGTGTCCCCTTTAGTATTATAAAATTCCCATCTTTGTCTTTTGTTACCTTTGTTGTCTTGAATTCAGTATTGTCAGATATAAAGTATGGCTATAATTGCTTTTCTTTGGGTATTATTTGCTTGCAGAATCATTTTCCAACCTTTCACATTGAGTCTACTTTTGTCCCTGCAGTTTAGATGTGTGTCTTGAAGGTAACATATCATTGGATTTTGCTTTTTGATCCAATCTGCTACTCTGTGCCTGTTTATTGGTGAGTTCAGTCCATTTACATTTAGGGTAATTATTGAAATATGAGGATTTTTATGTTTTGTTTTCTGGTAGCTCTGTGTCTCCTTTGGTTCTTTTCTTTTGTATTTATGTCAGTTGTTTTTGTTTGGTGGTATTTCATACTTATTTCCTCTTTCTTTTAAGCTATGTATTTCAGGTTTTTTTTTCATGGATGGTTACCATTAAGTTGTTGAGCAAAAAGTTTCATACATATAAGAGTCCTTTGTCTTGTGAGTGCTTCTGTACTCCACTCTCTTTTGCAAGTTCAGATCTTTATCCTCTCCTTTTTATGTTTTTGTCACAGATTATCCTTGTTTATTTGTAACTTTTTTGAAACTTTTACTTATAGTTTTGTTCTTTGTATTTAGTAGAAGAACCCTCTTGAATATATCCTGAAGTAGAGGTTTTCTGGGATAAATTCCCTCAGCTTTTGTATGTCTGGAAAAGATTTTATTTCTTCTTCATATTTGAAGGACAACTTTGATGGATATAGTATCCTTGGCTGGTAATTCCTTTCTTTTAGTACTTTGAATGTTTGAGTTCACTTTCTTCTGGCTAGTAGAGTTTCTGCTGAGAAGTCTGATGATAACATGATGAGCCTTCCTTTAAATGTCATGTTCTTCTTTTTCCTAGCTGCCTTGAGGATTCTTTCTTTGTCATTGATTTTTGACATTTTTATTACAATGTGCTTTGGAGAGGCCTATTTGGGTTGAGGTAAGTAAGCATTCTGTTCTAACTCTTTTCATAGGCTTGGGAAATTCTCATCAATTATTTGTTCGAAAAGGCCTTCTCTTCCCTTCTTCCTCCCTTCCTCTGAAATACCCATTATTCTTCTTTTGGGGGGGGGGGTTACAGAGACAAAGAAAGACAGAGAGAGGGACAGATAGGGACAGACAGGCAGGAAAGGAGAGAGATGAGAAGAATCAACTGTTGTAGCTCCTTAGTCTCTTCAGTAGTTCACTGATTGTGTTCCCATATGTACCTTGACTGGGGGGCTGCAGCAGAGCAAGTGACCCCTTGCTCAAGCCAGTGACCTTGGGCTCAGGCCAGCAACCTTGGGGTCATGTCTATGATCCCATGCTCAAGCTAGTGATCCCACATTAAAGCTGGTGAGCTCCTGCTCAAGCTGAATGAGCCTGGGCTCAAGCCAGAAACCTTGGGGTTTCAAACCTGAGTCTTCCGCATCTCAGTCCAATCCTTTATCCACTGCACTACCACCTGGTCAGGTGAAATACCCATTATTCTTACATTGCTCTTTCTGATAGAGTCAAACAATTCTCAAATAGCTCTCTCATTTTTTAAAATTATTCAGTATTTCTCTTCTTCTCTCTATAGCATCTCTAGTTGCCTGTCTTTGATGTCATTGATTCTCTTCTCTATATGATTTGTTCTATTAGTTAAATCTGCTAGCTCATTTTCCAATTCATGTATTGAGTTCTTTATCTCTGTAAAGTTTTAGTCTCCTTGGGGAGATATTCACTTTGTTTTCTGATCTCATTATGTTGTCTATCAGTGTTTTCTTGCATCTCGTTGAGTATTTTCAGAATTTCAATTTTGAATTTTTTTTCCAAGGTTTCCATGTGATTGAGATTGCTTTCTGGAAAATTTTCATTTTCTTTCTGAACTACTTCTTTTTCTTGGGTAGTCATAGTATTCATAGTATTCTTTTCTTTCTGCCTTGAGGGCATTTGAAAGTGGTATTGTTAAGAAATCAAGAAAAAACAATAAAAAGAATTAATTTAACAATAAAGTAAAATAAAAAATTAGAGAGAAAAATTACAAAAACAAAACCCAAAGAAATAATCAAAAATAAAACAGCAACAGAAAGAACTATAGGAAAACAAAAAATTAGAAGAAAAATTTCTGAGAGGGTTTCCTATCTTTTTCCAGTAGGTGTCACTGTATTACAAGTTTTAGCACTGTAAAATCCCAGGCTGAACTCTGCTGAGAAGCTGCTGTTGCCAAGGTGGAGGTGGGGCTGCAGTTGCACTGATGGGTGGGACGTGTTGTAAAGGCTTTGTGGCTTTTGCGATGGCAATCTCAGGCCTTGAGGTGCTCTTCCCTGCATATGAACAGAGCAGGGGACCAGATACAGAATATCTCTGTTCTTTAGCTTTGGGATATGTCTCTGCCACTATCCATACCTGGGAGGGGAGGGAGGTGGTGGGTTGCACTTTGTATTTTTGTGTCTCTCTCCCAGTGTGGGCTACGAGCAGACCATGGGAACACTAGCAGTGACCCCATGCTTTGCCACTTTGTTCAGTATCACACCAAATTCCCACAATCTCTTTGGTCTTCCAAGCAGAGGAAGACCTAGTCACTCAGGGTTTCTCTCCTCTCTGGAGCCCTGGCTGACAAAAGTCCAGAAGTCTGGACCTCATTCTCTCCATGGAGCCCAACTGCCAGTGCTTCTTCTCTTCTGCCCCCCCCCCTCTATTTTTTACCCTTCCTGCTTTTAGTCGATTAGGAGTACAGATCTTTCAGACAAGTCTGTGAGCCCAGCTGGGGTTCCTTCACTGAGTTATAGCTGTTCAATTTGTTGAAATTTCAAGGGGAGAGATCACAGGTATCTCTCACACTGCCATTACTTTGACATCCTAAGTGTTTTTTGAATAATGAATGAATAATGGTTAGCTTGTCAAAAACAGGTCCTCTGGTATCTCTTCATATTCTTCTGATGTTTAGTCTTCCTGGCATACTACTCAGCAGAGGGCAGTGTAGTGCATCCTGAGATGTATGAAAATTCATCTGTTCAAATAGGTTTTCCTGTTTCATGGCTATGTTATTTTGGAGATACATATATATTTGCAACTAGCCCTATATTTTATATATGACTAGAAAGCTGTACCCATAGAAAATAGCTAAACATTCCTGAAGTGAAGGTATCTAGTGGCTGTCAATGTAGATGTATACAAATTGACTTAACCCATCTTGTTAAAAATACGATGCCACCTATATTATTAGCTCACTAAAAGCTTGGATAAATAGAATTTATTTTCATTCTGATTCATAATAGCAACCAAAATGTTTGAGGATGGCCCAGAGGCACTGTAAAATCAAGAAAAGATGCTGTAAGGACTATAAAAAGGAGAATTAATCTATAGCAGCGATTTTTAACTGGTGTGTGTGGCACACTGGTGTGCTGAAAGAATTTTTAAAACATGCAATAATACCTGACTATTTAGTCAAGGGCACTGACCTCTTTTCCCTTAGATTGTCAAGTAAAAATTGACAACAGCCAACACAACAATAGCTGTTCACTGTGAATGAATCAAAATGAGACCTAATTTTTTTGTCAGATCAGCAAAAATATAATACTTTTTTGGTGTGCTGCAGAAGTTTAATGATTAGTTTATGTGTGTCATGAAATAAAAAAGATTGAAAACCATTGATCTACAGAATGGATGAACCTTGAAAATTTTGCTGAATAAAAGAGATCAATCACAAAGGACCACATATCCTATGATTTCGTTTCTATGAAATGTCCAAAATAGGCAAATCCATAGAGACAGAAAGTAAATGAGAGTCCTGGGACTGGGGGAATGGGGCGTGACAGCTAAGGGATGTGGAGTTTCTTTGGGGGACTGATTAAAAATGCTCTAAAATTAGACTGAGGTGATCATTGTAAAATTTTGTGAATATACTAAAAATTGTTGAATTGTATATTGTAAATGGGTGAATTGTATGTTGTGTGAATTATCTCTCAGAGCCGTAAGAAAGAATATCTAATGTTTACCTAAATGTTTATACTTACCTTGTTATTCCCCGGGTTAGTCTCTGAAAATGCGTTAGTTATCTGTGATGGAGGTGATGACTTTCTAAGGGCCAAACATATCACTGCCCATCCATCCTGGATAGCACATGTCAGCAAGGATCCATGTTGAAACATTACTCTTCTGACGCTGGGCAGCCAGTCTACATTCTGGTCATTGGTGCTATGAGGGGCTCATCTGTTATCTCCATTCACAGATAATGACTAGGCCAGGATGAGAGTCAGGGTTCTCATTCCAATCACTGGTCCCACTACTGGAGGCATGGGACCAAACCTGGAGGTTGGCATGGTGCACTCCATCCCTGCTGTCATTAACTAGGGGCTTGAAAGAGCCTGTGGCCATGAGGAATAGCAATCTCAGGGTACACACAGGCAGCAAGACTTTGTTTCCAATTCTCAATCAGCTTGCACCCAAGATCTGCCTTCTTCCAATTTACACGACTCCTGTAGTAAGTACTTTCAAGAAGGCGGTACTCTCTGGACCAATAATCTCAGCAATTTTGATCAAAGCGAAAGCCATCTTCAGAGAAAGCATCCGTGGCTGGGAATTAGGAGGCTTGGCTTCTAGTCCTGACTCTGACAGTTGAACTGATCATGATCATTCCATCAGTTCTCTCTGACCTTGAGCATGTTAGTAAATCAAGCTTCCTATGGGGAATCAAGGCTTAGAACTGTAAGGTCATTCTCAGTTCTAAATTTTATGAGCTGTTGGTTCACACTCTTGGGGACATTTGTTGTTCAAGTGTTGAAGGCCAGCAGAAAAGGTGGCAGAACTAAACTTCTCTTTCTTGTTTGTTCTCTCTCTGCTGCTTGTAGTAGACATAGTTTGAGAAGCTGTGGCTACTTTGTCTACTTCCCGGGTTAGATGACTGCCCCTTTGTGCCTCGCAGCAGGACTGAGGCTGGGAGACTGACGGAGCACTGGAGAAGCCGCCTCTGACAACTTGAGCCTCTTGTGTGGGCTCCCTGGTTTGACCCATATCTGATTAAGGGGAAATCCTCCCCATTATGCAGCCTTTGCTGCAAGGGAATGTGACCACTAGCACTATTATACAGCCTGAAACGATGTCTCAACACTTTCTACTTGCACAAAAATATGACCCTTGATGTTCTTTGGGTCTTTGGTGACATAGCAAGGTGAAAACAATGCAGTTGGGGGCAGTGGTCTTCCTTACTCCTCCCGTGGTTACCACTGCCCCAGCCCCTCCCCTCTACAGCCGAAGCAAGCACTGAGTGCATGCAGCGGTCCTGAAGTCCTTTGTGAGAGACTCCGTTGAATGAGCTTAAGTGGAAAGAACTCCTGCCAGGCTGCCGAACCTGATGCAGAGTATACAATATATGCACCTTGTACAAAAATGTGGATGACAGAAAAAAAATAGAAGGAAAAAGTTGTCCCTAGTCTCACCACTCGTAAACCACAATAGTCGATAGTTTCTAATTTTTTAAGTACATTGTTGTAAGTACTAGGCACTCTGCCGTGTAATGTCATACATAATATAATTTTCACAACTCCCTGAGGTATTATTTATACACTCTTATTTCCTTCTATAGAGAGGGAAACTGAGGTTTAGAGAAGTTAGACGACATGCCTGAGGCAGCATAGCTGCTGAATGCCAGAGCTGAGGTTACAATCCAAGTGCGACTGACTCCAGGGGTGGGACAGTAACCAACTTTCCCTCGGGGGCGTGACAGTAACCGACCTTCCCTCCTAATGTTTTATTGTTGCAAAATGGTGGTCATACTGTGTTTTCTAGAAGTCTTGGATCTGTCAGCCTCCCAGGTCCTTAGGGGCTCCTGGGTGTTGGATCTATGGAGAAATTCCCACTGTAGATGAAACCATTTCTGGAGGATTCGAGTGCACTGTGTTTGGCAGAGAAAAGCCATGGTCTCTTTTTCAATCTTTCTTCAGTCTCTAATCTCCTAAAGCTTCACTTGCAGTTCCTTTGCCTGAAAAAGCAAAGACTGAAAAGAGAGCTGCCTGTTTCTGGGGTGATCCCTGCTGGGCTGTCCAGGGGGCCCTGGTTGGGAGCGCCCAGGCACGTGTGAGCAACTTGATACCCCACAGCAAACACATTGGGGTACAGCCCCAGCAGACCTGGGCTGGGGGGTGCTGAGAAAAGGTCTGTGTGGGGCCCCTGGTGGGAATGCAGCCACAGGGCCACAAGGGAGCCAGCACCTCTGCCCCGCTAGGGGTGCTCCAAGGTGGGGCTGCATCATGGGCCTGCCCCTGGATGGGGCATCTCCACATTGGGCTGAGCCGGTCCTACCCATCCTCACACAAATGCTCGGCTCCTGTAGCATGCTCGATCGCCCCACGCCCTCCCTTTTCTTGTCGTTCCTTCCAGTTTTCAGGAATAGCAAATGAAGACTCTTTCAAGAGCCTCCCTTGAGGCAAACATCCAAGAAGCAGCATTTAGTTCTGCATTTCCTGCAGGTGTGCTAGCTCGATGGGCTTCAGCCATTTTAATAGAGAGGCTCTCCGTAAAGTTCGACTGTGCTGGGCCTGGACCGCCGCTTCCCAGGACAGCAGGCTTCAGCCCGAGACCAGACAGTGCTGGGCCTGGCCCGCCACTTCCCAGGACAGCAGGCTTCAGCCCGAGACCAGACAGTGCTGGGCCTGGCCCGCCACTTCCCAGGACAGCAGGCTTCAGCCCGAGACCAGACTGTGCTGGGCCTGGCCCGCCACTTCCCAGGACAGCAGGCTTCAGCTGTGAGAAACAACTTAGGGAGAAAATGTGAGTAAAACAGAAAAGCTCCTGTTAAGAATATTTACAGATAAAATTGCGCCAGCTATCGAAGCCCCGCGAGGGCCAGAGCCCCAGGTTCTCAGCAAGTGCGCCTTGAATTGAAGTTAGAGAAGCTATGATGATTCTTTTCAGTAAAGAGGGATGAGTGTTCCTTTTTGTCTGTGTTTCCAGGGTGGAGGCACCCTCTGGTCTGCACCCTGGAGCAGGAGTACTGGAGTGAAAGCCTCCACCCTGATTCCTGCCACATGCTGGGGAGTGGCTGATGTCCTCAAAGACCCCAACAGTCATTGATCCTTGTCACCAGAGGTTGAGTCACTGAGCTTCCAAAGCAAAGGGTCTTTCCCCACCACATCTACCTAGACTGCCTGCCCCATGGGAGGGGAGGAAAGTCCGTAGGTTCCCCTCAGCTCAGGCTCCTGGGAGTCAGCACACCTGGGTCAGGACAGGGTCCAGTTCTGAGAAGTAACTGGCTATGTGAGGCAGGCCTGTGGTTCATGAAGCAGGTGGGGTAGGAGAAGACCCACTGGGAATCTGGTCCATGGCAAAGGTCTACCAGTTCAGCAGAGAGCCCTGTTCTTTGGGGTCACCGGGGCTCTGTGGCCCACCGATGAGGAGGATTCTCTGGTATCCATTTGTCTACTCATTGAGTGTGTTCTCTTATTAAGCTGCAGTCCCGGAGAAAAGGGGGAGTGAGCTTTTTATATGTGTTAAACCTTATAACTTATTTTGGTCCTCCTCCGGTGCCTACCCATCTTTTCTTTTTTCATACTATTCTCCCCAATTGTCTACCCCTGCAGACTTTTGTCCATCAGTGACCCACATCAAAGAACAAATAGCGACACATGACATCTATGATAATTATATTGAAGTGTGATATAAGCATGATGCACACTGTGCATCATACTCCCTTGAATATTGCTGGACTTGAAACCTTTAACATTTATTAGTTTCTATTTTTTAATTGTATTTATTAGAGTGACACTGGTTAACAAAATTATACAGGTTTCAAGTGCACTGTTCTATAACACATTTTCTGTACATTGTATTGTGTGCTCCCCCCCACCCCCAATCAAGTCTTGGTCCATCACCATTTATCTTCTCTATACCCTCCTTCGCCTCCCCATTCACCCTCTGACAGCTGTCAGCCTACTCTCTAGCTATGAGTCTGTCTCTGTTTTTGCTTGTTAGTTCATTTTGTTCATTAGATTCCACATATGAATGAAACCATATGGTATTTGTCTTTCTCTGACTGGCTTACTTCACTTAGCATAATGCTCTTCAGGTCCATCCATGCTGTCAGAAAAGGTAAGATTTTGTTTTTATGGCTGAGTAGTATTCCATTGTGTCAACGTCCCACAGTTTTTTATCCACTCATCTACAGATGGACACTTGGGCTACTTCCAATCTTGGCTATTGTGAATAATGCTGCAATGAACATAGAGATGCATATATTTTTTCAAATTAGTGTTTTGGGCTACTTTGGATACATTCCCAGAAGTGGAATCGCTGGGTAATAAGGCACTTCCATTTAAAGTTTTTGAGGTAATCCTATACTGCTTTCCACAGTGGTTACAACAATATGCATGCCCATCAACAGTGCACAAAGGTTCCCTTTTTTACACACCCTTGTCAACACTTGTTTGTTTATTTATTGATGGTAGCCATTCTGACAGTCATGAGGTGATATCTCATTGTGGTTTTAATTTGCATTTCTCTCATGATTAGTGATGTTGAGCATTTTTTTCTTATATCTGTTGGCCATTGTATGTCCTCTTTGGAGAAGTGTCTATTCAGGGCCTTTGCTCATGTTTTAATTGGATTGTTTGTTCTTTTTTGATGTTGAGTTTTATAAGTTCTTCATAAATTTTGAATATTAACTCCTCATCAGGTGTATTGGTGAATATGTTCTCCAAATCAGTAGGTTGTCTTTTCATTTTGTTGATGGATTCCTTTGCTGTGCAAAACCTTTTTAGTTTGATGTAGTTCTATTTGTTTATTTTTTCTTTTGTTTTTCTTGCCTGAGGAGATATATCTGAAAAAATATTGCTAAGAGAAATGTCTGAGATTTTACTACCTATGTTCTTCTAGAATATTTTATGGTTTCAAGTGTAATATTTATGTTTTTAATCCATTCTGAGTTTATTCTTGTGTATGGTGAAAGAAGGTGGTCTAGTGTCATTTTTTTGTACATATCTGTCCAATTTTCCCAACACCATTTATTAAATAGACTATCTTTACCCCATGGTATGTTTTTGCATTCTTTATCAAATATTATTGAATAGCATGGGTTTATTTCTGAGCTCTATATTCTGTTCCTTTGATCTATATGTCTCTTTTCATGCCAGTACCTTGCTGTTTTGATTACTATCATCTTATAGTATAGTTTGATATCAGGTAGCATGATTCCTTTAATTTTGTTCTTCTTTCTCAAGATTTCTGTTGCTATTTGGGTTTTTTTGTGGTTCTATATAAACTTTTGGAATATTTGTTCTAGTTCTGTGAAATAACACCATTGGTATTTTGATAGGAATATCATTGAATCTATAGATTGCTTTGGGTCCTATGGATATTTTAATGATGTAATTCTTCCTATCTGTAAACATGATATATACTTCTACTTACTTGTATCTTATTCAATTTCCTTCTTCAGTATCTTATTTCCCAAGTACAGGTCTTTTACATCCTTGGTTAAGTTTATTTTGCTACAGTTGTAAATGAGATTGTTTTTTTCTTCATTTTTCTTTCTGATAGTTCATTATTGGTATATAAAAATGCAACTGATTTCTGGGTATTAATATTTTACCCTGCTATGTTACTGAATTCATTTATCAGTTCTAGTAGTGTTTTTCTTTTTTCTTTTTGGTGAAATCTTTAGGATTCTCTATACACAGTATTAAGTCATCTGCAAATAATGACAGTTTTACATTTTTCTTTTCAATCTGGATGCATTTTATTTCTTCTTTTTGCCTTTAACTTTTTTTATAGAAGCAAAGTAAATGGTTCCACAAATGCATGTTATAACTTTGTAATTAAAGGAAACATTAAAATAATTAAATTTGGTGTTTTATAAGTAAATTTACTAGCATAATACATTGTAGGTTGTGTGGTCCTTATGTAGAACATGAGATAAAATTATCTTTGTTCAGCATTTTTTGAAAGGGCTAAATGAGATAAGATCAATAAGTGAATTAAGACAAAGACCCTCATATATCAAGTACTGATAGTTGATAGTGTTGCCAGGGTGACCACTACTTATACTAATTGGGTGGGTTTAATTCCCCAGGCTTGGGAAAGTCAAGGAAGGATTTCTGGAGTAAATACCCCTTTAGGCATATCATGAAGTTAGCACAGGAGTAATCCAGATGAACAAGTGGAGGAAGAATGCTTCCGATTCAGGGAATGACAAGGCTCAGGCAAAGTCAAGGACGGAAGAGACCAGTATGCTCAGGGGTCCTCATGGGCCAGGGTTCCTAGAAGAGGGCTGGTGGAGGGCTCGGAGCCTGTAGGCTGTGTGTGTTCTACCCAAGAGTTGGCAACTACTAGGTGCCCCTGTCAGATTTTAAACACTGCAGATCCATGTTTGCAGACATTTTTCTAAGAGTCTAGCTTTCCCAGGTCTTAGGGAGACCTTCACAACCCATCTACAGAGTTAAGAAAAAATCTTGGAAATAAGGCAAAAAAAGAAGAATATCTTCCGTCGGTGTTACACAGAGGCACCGTTTAACAAGCCCTCCGAGCAATAGTTAATTAGGGGGGAACATACCGTTGTTTGACTCATTATTCATCATTGATTAAAAGCCCAGACATTGCGAAGTTACACGTTAGCTTGATTTTTTTTTTTTTTTTTTTTTCTGGTGGAGATGTAATTGATTTCTGTCTGGTAGAAAAAATAAGTCCAAATGTAATGGTTTTATTGTACTATAAGGACACTAACCAGTTTTGTATCTAAACTAATGACTTTATCCTAACATCTTTCAAAAACGTGTAAATACCCAGCTCCTCAGATGCTTTTTGAATCAGCTTTACCCAGCCCTCTGATTCTCTCATCAATAAGGTGAATAAATTTTTCCTGTGCTTTCTTTTTATATTTGCATGAGAACCATATTATTAACTTTTTGAAAGTCATACTCTGAGGCTGGTGTTTCAGCCAAAAATTCCTGTGAAAGAGTAAGTGATAGAACTGAAAAACTTGGGAATTTTTCTTTTTTTCAGTGTGAGACTTAAGATGCCCAGCTGAGAAGTCACCAGGGAGCTTCGGCAATAGTTGGAAAGGTTACTTTGAGGATTAGGAAGGGATGTTTTGACTCACGTGGGCATTCTGGGACCTCTGCAGCTTTGATTGATGGACAGGTGAGCTGATTCAGATAAGTGTGAGTGCATGGGGTTTGGCTGGGGTCAGCAGATGGGGCAGGCAGGATTTTCTGCAGCAGGTAGTATCAAATTCGGACTAGTAGTAGCACCCTTCCCCGTATGTTGCTGTATGTACATCTATTGAAGGCAGGACTTGAGCCAACAGCGGGCCAACATTCAGGAATACAGGCAGCAGATTCAGCCCCTGTAGGGAGGGTAGCGAAGGTGTTCAAATCCCAGAAACTCATATTTCAATGGGGAACTGAAAACAAGGCAAAAGCTCCATCTTTCTGATCTGGCCCGTGGGTTTGGGGCAGTTGAAAGTAAGAAGACTACAGCTTAGGAACATGTGGGGTCCTGAGGCTCAATCTGAAATAAGCCAGATGTTGTGCCTTAGGTGAATAAGATCTGCCTACATTGTCTCATTTGTTCATTCATTCATTCATTCATTCAACCAAGATAAATTGCCTAACAAATGCCAAGCTTAGATGGCAGGTGGGAGGGTTTCTCTGGCTATAATTGATTGGGCTAGGGAAGGTGACACTGTCATAGTCTGTCTTTCTTTTGGTCCATTTCCCTTGCCTATATGTAAAGAGATTGAAATAAGAGCAGTATTTTGTTTACCAAGATTAAATAGGACCTCATCCTGACACCCCACTGGTAGGAAACTGTCATTCTTGTTAACACTTACCTCCTTTGACCACCCAACCTGTGTTGGGAGAATTCCTCACTTGATGTGGCAGCATCTCCCCAACATAAAGCTCAGGAATAAGCTTCCTCAGCCCCCTGCAACTGGAAGCAGGCATGGGACCTAGGCTGTGCCAGTCATATGCTCTCTGGACAAACCTCAGTGTGGAAGCATAGAACCACAGAGGCAGGGGCCACGTGGGCTCCACTCTGGTGTAGTACAGAGACAGGCAGCCTCCAGAAGCAGAGCAGGTCCAGCCTGTGCCCAGCGATGGTGTGGGCATGTGTCCTTAGGTAGTCTGTGGGATAGACACCCACTGGTTTGGCAGTCCCTCTGCAGCACTTGGTTCAAGCCAGTTGCCCTGCAGCCCTGGTTTCTAGGCCCTAAAGTGGGTACCTCTCCTAGGAGATCCAATTCATCTGTCTCCATTTAAGGATTTACCTAAACATCTAGAGATGTTTCACACAAAAGACATTCTGGGAAGCAATTGGGAAACCTTATAAGCTCTGTCTTGCCTGTTTCTTTAGCAAAGAGTGCGATGCTGAATGACATTGCATCCCTTCTATCAGGGAGGGGACAGTGATTGGTTATAACTAAAATAGACTCTCATTATGGATATGAGTTGGCCTTTTTTGCTCACCACGCTTCCGACAACAACAGTTTGTATGGACTTTCAGAAAGCCTTACTCACTGTTATGGTATCCCATGTAGCATAAAAAGTTAATTAATTAGTTAATTAATTAGCCAAGGAGTTCATTTAAAGCAAAGGAAGTAAGGCCATATAAAAGACTAATGCTGTCTCTTCTGGCTTGACTTGTGGTTATCCTGAGTCAACAGATCTACCCTCAGTACACACCTTTCTAGAACAGGTATATTGGATCTTGTAGTAGTCAGGATATGCCAAGTTTCCATGGTCATTTCCCGATTCCATTTTGTACTATTTACTGAGAAGAAACTCTGGGCTGGCTGCTTTATGTCCATTGTTGCACACATGTAGTTCTTACATCAGCCCATCTTCCATATGAAAAAACTAAGGGCCAGAGAAGGTAAGTTGTCCGAGACTACAGAGCTAGTAGGCTTCATAGCTGGGCTTGAAACCCACCTGCGCCCATTTCCCTTTCACTGCATATTGCCCCTCCTGTTCATGGAGAACTGAAAAAGGCAGTTCTCTCATGGCTCTTTCCCTTCCCCCTCCCTCTTCTTACCCTGACTTCAGATAACAGCCATAATCTATAGTTTCAAAGGGCATTTGAGAGTAGGGATACTTATGAGGTATTCCATTTAGGAAGAAGGACACTGATTCAGGTCACCTCCCCTTGACTGGGTTTAGATAAGATAAGGGAAGAGCTTTCACAACTTATTAGAATAATAAAGCTATAGTAATAAAAAATAGTACTGGCACAAGATAGACAGCTATATCAATAGAATAGAATTGAAGATCCAGAAATAAGCTTATACATCTACAGCCAGTGACTTTTGACAAGGTTGTCAAAACAAATCAATGGGAAAAGAATAGTCCCTTCAACAGATGGTGCTGGGACAACTGAAAATTTGCATGAAAAAGAATGAAGTTGGACCCTTGCCTCACACTATACGTAAAAGTATAAACTCAAAATGGATCAAAGATCTAAGTACTGTATAAGAATAAAAACCTTAAAACCTTTGGAAGAAAACATAGGGGTATGTATTCATGACCTTGGATTTGGTAATGGATTCTTAGATATGATACAAGAAGTATAAGCAACAAAAGGAAAACATGGGTAAATTGAACTTGATCAAAATTTAAAACTGTGCATCAGAGAACATTATTGAGTAAATGAAAAGACAACCTATAGAACATGAGAAAATATTTGCAAATTATATGTCTATAAGCATCTAGTCTTGAGAATATAAAAAGAAATCTTACAACTCAACAAGAAGAAAATCCAATTTAAAAATGGGCAAAGGACGTAAATAGACATTTATCCAAAGAACATATACGAATAGCCAACAAGTATATGAAAAGATGCTAAACATCATTAGTCATTAAAGAAATGCAAATCAGAACCCCAGTGAGACAGCACTTCACAATTACAATGATGGCTATTAAGAAAAAATGTTGGTGAGAATGTGGAGAAATTGAACTTTTATACATTGCTGGTGGGAATATAAAATGGTTCAGCTACTATGGGAAACACTTTGATTCCTCAAAAAAATTAAACATAGAACTACCATATGATCCTGTAATTATACTCTTCGACTCATATCCCCAAAACCTGAAAACACATACTCAAGTAAACTGTTGTACCTAAATCAGTGGTTATTAACCTTTTTTGAGGTACCGAACCCACCAGTTTCATATGCCCATTCACCGAACCCTTCTTTAGTGATAAATAAAATATGATTTTTTTTCCAAATTCAAGACATAGGTATATGTTTTTTTTTACTGGTGCACAAAATGAACCGTGCATGAACATCACCTTGCTCAAAGAACAAAACCAACAAAGTGCATGAACTCACAACAAATTACAGTATTACTTTATTCTGGCCTCCATGGCAGAGGCTTCTCCGAACCGCAGAGCCCGACTCATCGAACCCTTAGGGTTCGATAGAACCCAGGTTAAGAACCACTGACCTAAATGTTTATAGTAATACTATTTTTTTAAAATTTCTTTTTATTTATTTATTTTAGAGAGGAGACGAGAGAGAGAGAGAGAGGGAGAGAGAGGGAGAGAAAGCGGGGAGGAGCTAGAAGCATCAACTCCCATATGTGCCTTGACCAGACCAGTGCAGGGTTTTGAACTGGCGACCTCAGTGCTCCCAGGTCGACGCTTTATCCACTGCACCACCACAGGTCAGGCCTATATAGTAACACTATTTACAATAACCAAAAGGTAGAAGAAATCCAAGTGTCCAACAGTGGCTGAATGGATAAACAAATTGTGTTGTATATATACAATGGAGTATTATTTGGCCATAAAAAAGAAAGAAATACCGATACACGCAACAATATGGTTAATTGAACCTTGAAAACATTATGCTAAGTGAAAGAGACACAAAAGGTCACACTTTGTATGATTCCATTTAAACGATCTGTCCAAAACAGGCAAATCCACAGAGGCAGAACACTAATTGTGGTGCCGGGGTCTGGAGGCCAGGGGAAAGGGCACTAGCTGCATAGCTAGTAGGTACTGGGTTTCCCTTTGTGATGATGAAAATATTTTGCACCTAGACAGAGGGGGTGGCTGCCCAACGTTGTGGATATATTAAATGCCACTGCACTGTTCATTTTATGTTATATACACGTTACCTCAATAAAAATTATATTTCAAAGAAGAGTAAAGTGAAACAACAGCCAGCCTTGTAGCAGGGGACTCTACCCAGAGCATGCTGGTGGGGGTCCTGCTCAGGTTCAAGCACAGCTGGAGGCATGAAGTGAGAGAGATGCCCCCACACCGGCCTGCCCTGGCAGCCCCCTTGTTCCACAGCTTCTCGGGGGTTAATCTGATCCTTCGGAGCTTTTAAAGGTTTTAAGAGGCTCTCTGTCCAGCTCCTCCTCCACCTGCCCTCTGGCCAGAGAGGCCTGGCTGGGCTCCAGGGTGCTCACAGCTCACTTCTCCTGCTTGCCATTTGAGCAGGCAGCCTAGCCAGGGTCTCACACTGCTTCAGTGGGCTCCAGGGAGCCGGACTGGGGGCAGCTTTGGAGCGGGGCTCCCCAGTGCGTGGACATCGCCATTCCATTTTCTGAACTCAGTGAGCAGGACTGGGACCACTTTGGCAGACCTAGAGAAAGGTCTGGGACCCCTCCAGAATCACAGGTGAGTGCAAAGGGCCTCATTAGGGGAATGAATAGGCTGTAAGACATCTGAGTGTGTGTGAAGCCACACTGGCTTCCTCATCTTAGACCTGCAGGAGGGCTGTCACCGTTCTCCAGGGGTGGGGGATATTTCAGGGACATGCTTCTGGTTAATTTCTACTTGATCTTCAGAGCTCAACACGGACGTTGCATTCTCTAGGAAGCCTTCCTGAGCCCTAAAGTGCTCTTTCTCTGTGTCCTCAAAGCTTCTTGCACTTCTGTGTAGCATTTTTTATACTATATTTTCAAAGCCCAATGACCCCTTGATTCCCCACCGTACCAGACTGTGAACGCCCTTGTAGCTGGTGCCCACCTCCACGTGTCCCCCTTACCTTTACATCAATGACCCTACCAGTGTCTTGGCTCCTGCTATTGACCTGGGAAAGGACGGCTAGTTTCTTTTCTTACTTTACCAGACAAGCGCCTGTTCATACATGTGTGCATACATACACACAGACACACATATGGCCTCAATCCAGGTCCCTCTGATAGAATTTAAACTATACAGAACTGGAGTGGCAAAGGACCAAGGTGTGGGCATCGTGGCCTCAAACTAATTAGCTCAAACCCTTGCATAATACCAAGCATAGTATTTAGGGTGTTGGCCCCATGTGGATGTGCTTTTGGTTGACCAGATCTCCCACTTCTGTCTGTTTTTCATCCTCATTCTGCTCTATTTTGCTTTCCTCCTTTCCCAGGCTGGGGTCATTCCCTTGGTTGGGATGTTCTAGCCCCTTATCAGTATAAGAATCCCCAGGCATTTTGCTGCTGCTCAGAGTGAGGGGGTGGCTTGAAACCTAGAGTCAGATTAGAGAAGGGAGAGGACCTTGTTCTCCGGATGGAAGTTTGCTTTATCTTCTGTTCCTTTATGTTTATCCCAAATTACTTTAAACAACAAATCACTTACACTGAAAGTGTTACTCTCATGCCCACAGACTTCAGAGACCTACAGAGAAGATTTGTGTCTTCCTGCTAGCATAATTTTTGGGCGTTATTATGCTGAAAAAGTATCTGCCTCCTTCCCAACCTTGACTGTGACATTACAAAAACCTCTTCTGTTGGTTTAGCCTTGGAGAGCTCTGTTTTCAATTCCCTCTTCTCATTTTCCCTGGCTGCAGCAATCAGAGGTGGGGGTAAGTGGAAAGATGTTAATCTTGGCACGAGTAGACATAGGCCATGTTTTAAAACTCAAATTGGGATTGGGGGCACCCAGCCTATGGCAGATGCAGGAGGTCACTGCTATAACCTCTCATAAGAGCCAACAAGGCCAACCCTCTGGGGTTCAAAGTGCACAGTTTAGCATGTATTTGGAAGCAGAGAAGTGGTCAGGAAATCACAATATAATGTGGTAAGTCTAGATAAGAAGTACATGACGCTTTGAAAGTGCAGAGAACAGGAGGCTAACCTTGTGCATGACGGAAGACTTCCTGAATGAGGTGATGTCTGAGTTGAGCCAGGAAGAACAAATAAAAGTTATGCAGGAGCATGTTTGTCTGCACCCTGATTCCCGAATTCTCGCTCTCTCTCAAACCATGGAGAGACCAGGGAGAGGCCCTCGAGATAACCAGCTGTGCCTCATCCAGGAATTTTGTATTTGATAGCCTGGACTCTGATGCATTAGCTGAACTGAGAGGGCCTATGGGACCGGGGCCCAATGTGGAGACATCAAGAGGGACTGGGCATTCTTGAAAAGACTTGGGGGGGGCTGACTATGTGGTAGCACTCCTGATTTCTTTCTAGGAGACTCTCAGATATGGGTTGAGTCCCAGATTGGACAGAGGGTCTGGGTGGTTTCTGCCCTCAGTATCTTTGCTAAGTGATAGCATCTATCCCAAGGACTAGAACTGAGGAATCTAAGTTGGAGCCATAAACCATCCCAATAGCACCTCTTCCTCCTGTGGCTGAGGAAGGGGGCTGGGGATATTGCTCTAACTTTATTTGGGTAGTGGAGTTGTTCAGGATACAGTATTACCCCGGGCAGCTGCAATCGGAGAGTCTAGAGCAGGGGTGCCCTCACTTTTTCAGCTTGCGAGCTACTTATAAGATGACCAAGTCAAAATGATCTACCTACAATAAAAATGCAAAACATAAATTTATTTCTTCTATATTATCATTATTTAAGTTACTATTATTACTATTTAATATTGTGTATTCTTCTTTCACCTTTCTCCTTCTCAGCTCTCTTTTCAGAGGAAAGTCAATGTCATAGTTTTTTTTAAAATTTATTTTATTTTTATTTTATTCATTTTTAGAGAGGAGACACAGAGTGAGTGAGAGTGGAGGGGGAGGAAGGAGCTGGAAGCATCAACTCCCATATATGCCTTGCTTGACAGAACCAGTGCAGGGTTTTGAACTGGCGACCTCAGTGTTCCCAGGTCTACGCTTTATCCACTGCTCCACCACAGGTCAGGCCAATGTCATAGTTTTTATGAACAGTCCGAAAAAGCCGCTCCACATTTCCCTTCTTTGGAATAGCAATGGCACACAGACAGATGAGGTAAACGCACTTAGAATATGACATAGTGAAAACAATCCCCTCCCATTCTGTATGAAAGTGGTAGGTTTTAGGCTTCTTACTCGGACCAGCTATGGCACTCATTTTTATACCCTTTGTTGTATTTAGTTTAAATAAATTGAAGGCTAACTATGCAGCAATGTAACTGAACAAGTTAGCGCGGTTTAACGCGCATGCGTAGGGTGTCAAAAGTTCAGACATCAGATTGGCTAGCCTGTATGCCAATCAAAAGACAAATGTCTTTTTAATGTCATGGGATCTACCCACACTTCCTTAGCGATCGACCAGTAGATCGCGATTGACGTATTGAGCACCCCTGGTCTAGAGTGAACCTTGTTCCTCTAGGTTTGATGAGCCATCTTAGATGGGTTTAGGATTGCCAAGCTGCAGGCTTTGGTGAAACCTTGGCCACAAGGAACAGAGAGCAAGAGGGAAAAGCCAGGAACATGGGGGATTAGCAAGAAGAGATGGCCCAGTAGTGGGATGCCCATGGGGTGGATATGCCTAACGTTGCTGCTATTTGGACCCACTAATATGAATTCAAGGAAAGGACCTCCTGCTCCTCTCCCTTCCCCTTTCTTCTTTTCCTCCTCCTCCTCCTCTAGCTCCTCCTTCCTCGTCTTCTTCATCTTCTTCTTCTCTTATTATTACTACTGTTGAGGGGGCTGAGGTGGGCTGGGAAATGATAATATACAAAACAGGAATGGTGCCTTTTTATTTCGGAAGAAGAATTGATCCTACTTGCACTGGCTTTTTGCCATGTCCCTGAGTCGAACTGCATACAAGACTCAATAAAGAGACACCTATCTATGCATGTCTACACGAGGACCCAGCAGAGCCCTGCATTATTTACTGGTTTTCTGTGCTTTGGGTCACGTCACATTTCCAGTCTCTCTCTCTCTCTCTCTAGGAAAGGAGACCATATAAGCCTCCGCACAAGCTATGCTGGGGCGGCGGGGGCTGGGAGCAGTATGCTATAACATACAGCTAAGTTGTGACACAGCAATAGATGAGATCTGTCCTGTTCCCAACCAGTTCACATCTGTCTCAGATGCTCCCTTGTTTCCCCCTTTGGGCTTACAGTAATCTTCCTCTCTAATCTTAAAGTGATTTTCCTCCATCCCCTCAGAGCTGTCCTTTAATTCTGGGAGTTATCTAAGTCCCTGGAAGAAATGGCAGTTGGCTCCAGAATGGTCTTTATCTCTTAAAATGTGCTAGTTCTAGAACCCGAGAAGGCGGATAAGTCCGGTCTTGGCCTCCAAGGTCGGCCTGCCCACGCAGGTGTGGGGCTCTGTGCCCCAGCCTCTGCCCCAACTGGCTTTGCAGGTGGGGCCCAGACAGGCTGGGTCCTCCGCGAGAGGCTCAGGGCTGGTGCTGGTCGCAGTTGTATTAAGATGCATGGTGGGGAGGGCAGCTTTGGCCAGGCTCTCACTGGCAACGAGTGAAAACAATGGCAGTGATCCGGCATTTGGAGACAACCTCTCTGTGCTTTCTGACTTTCCACGATGAACATGTATTGGTTGTGTAGCAGTTGTGTGCAATTAATAAGGACTCTGACCAGGGAAAACAAATCCAGTCCGAGCCTCAGGGTGGACCGTGACAAGTAGCTGGACTAGAGTCTTTTGATTTGGGGAGGAGAGTGGGTGCTTTGAGCATCCTGGCTGCTCCTATTCCTTTCCCCATTCAAGCCTCCCTGCATGGCTCCCATCTCTTGACCAGAAAGGACCCTGGTTATAGGGTTGGCTTTTGCCCAGAACCCCACAGCTTGACTGCAGCTTTCTCCACACTGGATATCTGTGTTTGGACCCAGGATACTGAGGCTATGGACATGCCTCTTCTTTGCTCCTTCTGGTCTCAGTTTGTGTCTGTAACACAGGCTCGTTTGGCTGATTTGTTTTCTTAGAAGCCGATGGTTTTATTGTTGAGTTTGGCATCTCTTCTGGTTATGAGATAACGAGAGGAAGGTGGGCCTTTGAGCTCTGGTAGCTAGCTTTGCCAAGTGACAGCAGCATGATTTAGGGGAATAACACTGCCACTCACAATGTACATTATCCAGAGTGCCCTGCTGGGGCTGCTCTACTCCGAGAGACCTGGATTGCATAGCCAGCTGTGCTGGTGGCCAAGGTCAGGTGGATGGAGCAAGGCTATTTGTCAAGCGGTTTGTAAGCTGCTCATCACCTCCAGGAAATTCACCTGGGGATGCCTCCCTGCCTCCCTCCCTCTGGGGGCTGCAGCATAAACCAGCAAGCAGCTTAGAAACCCAATGTCTGCTCAGGCTGAACCACTGTGTCTAGACTTAGAGGGGGCACCTGAGACACAGAGGTCCCCCCACACTCTGGGGACAGATTTCACTACTGACACTTTAATTCTTTACCTGTGCTGTTCAAGCTTTGAATTTGTCAAGCCCTCTCATAAGGAAGGTATTCTGTGACACAGGAGCGCCACTCTTTCAGCTTGGGAAGTGGGGTAGAGAGAAGGAAGGAGGAGGGAGAGGGGAACAGGAGAGAGAGGAATCTGGGATGGTTGAGGAGAACAAAACAGGGTGCTATTTCCTCTGGTCCCTTGATCTTCGAAGCCATAGGGCAGAACCCAGATTCGCAGGTGATTCAAGAAGCCAGATCTCTGTGCCCTGTTGTGGGGGATGCAGGTGGTGGTGGGGAAAACACATGTATCAAATCCACGTGCACCAGGTAAATGTGGCCATGGAGCCTGATCCATGATATGGCAGAGAACAGGGCCTAAGGGCTCATTATGAAGTTAGATCTGGGACTCAAGGTGAGACTTTGACCAAGACTTTACATTTATACAATTGATCCCATGTGGTCCCAAAAATCTCATGGGGTAGACATGTGGGGATTTTCATATTCACTTTCTTATCCACAGCCAAGGATGAGGTGAACGTCTTTCTGCTTTCACGGGAGAAGGCTGTAATTTGGCACTTTGGCGCTTTTGTAGGCTGGTCACTCCACATCTTCTACACCTATATTTCATGTGCATGGAAACCTTGCTATGTTAGAATGCATATTTTTTAAAATTGGAATCTTAGACCCTGGCCGGTTGGCTCAGTGGTAGAGTATTGTCCAGGTATGTGGATATCCCAGGTTTAATTCCTGGTCAGGGCATACAGGAGAAGTGACCATCTGCTTCTCTACCCCTCCTACTCTCCCCACTCTTTCTTTCTCTATCTCCTGCCTCCCGCAGCCATGGTCTGATTGACTTGAGCAAGTTGGCCCTGGGCACTGAGGATGACTCCATGGCCTCCACCTCAGGTGCTAAAAATAGCTCAGTTTCTGAGCAATGGAGCAATGCCCCAGATGGGCAGAGCATCACCCCATAAGGTGCTTGCCGGGTGTATTCCCATCAGGGCACATGCTGGAATCTATCTCTCTGCCTCCCCTGCTCTCAATTAAAAAAACAAATTGGAAACCTATACATTTCTTTTGATTTAGCAACTCATGGGCAAGACTAGAGTAGCAGTTCCCTCCAGGAGGCCTTTTGTTCTTGCATTTGGGTTGGTCCATTTCTGTGGATAGGGACACAGTGAAACAACTCTAGAAAATTTGACTAATGTGAAGAAAATGAGAAAATTAAAGAGTCATGACTTGTGTTTTATTCTGAAAAATCAGACAAATATTCACTTACTGAACAGACTTTCCCTTGATTGCAGATCATTAATGGTTACAGATTGTTGACATTTTATTAGAATTTCACAAGTATGAGTTTTACAAGTTTTTAATTTTATGCCAGAGGGCTAAACTCACTTGGCTTATTAATGTAAAAATATATGCTTCAGTTCATTTTATCCAGAACTTGTTGTGAGCTCACCGGATACCAGACACTAAGAATAGGAAGGTAAAGGACACCTGCTGCTACCCACATAGAGCAGGAGACAGTCATATATCATGTGAGAGAAAAAAAATGGATACATAGTGTTCTGATTGCTGTAAGAGAGGTAGGTACCCCTTTCTGCCTGGGAGATGAAGGTGGTAGGGGGAAAGTTGGTCCTTGGTAGAAGGTTTCCTAGAGAATGTGCAATCTGCCATCTGAGTAGGGCATTGATGATTAAGTAGGAGTTCACTAGGATAGCAAAGAAGGGCATTCCAGGCTGGAGGAACAGCATGTGCTAAGGCCCAGAAATGTTTAAGACTGGCCTCTTATAGGAGTTACAAGTAGTTTCATGTGGCTGTAGCGAATTAGGAGACCTGGAAAGAGAGGAGAGGTAACAAAAGACAGATCAGGACTAGCAGCTTATAAAAGGGCCTTTTAGGTAGATTAAGGAGTTTGATTTTATCCCAGGCAGCATGGGTAGCAAATGTTTTATATGTTAGGAAGATTGACCCACTTGGAAACCCTTGTTTAAATTTCCTGCATTGTTTACTTGGATTGTGCAAAGATACTTCAGAAACCCCATCTAGATGGAGAATCTTTTGTAAAGGTGCCTCTCTCATTATGGCATGATCCAACGTAGCCCCATAGCAGCCTTTTTTCTCTCTTACCATGGAGTCTGCAAACCTCCCGAGGGCTCCCTGCCTACCGCTTCATGGACCAGGAGCCAGTTCCTCCTTGATCTATGTTCGCTTTCCTCCGTTCTGCATCCTTGTGTGGTGCCCGCCTTGTCTGTTGGGAGCCATCTCTTCTCCACCACAACGTCAACACTGACTTATCTTCCAGGATCCAGCGTGACCACCACCCTCAGAAGCCTTTCCTGATTCCCCCAGAGTCAGTCAGTCCTGTGATGAGAATCGGTTGTGGCATTCTTTATTTCCTGTTCTTTGTCCTTGTCTCCTTTGCAGTCGTTGGACATTTGTCTTTCTGCAAGCTCCTGAGTGCCCCCAGGGCTGGGCTTCCTCTCCCTTGTTTGCCACCGTATCATAGCAAGACACTACTAGGTTCTATCTGTGAATGGACGGAGGTAGGGGATGCCTGTAGAAATTTCTTGGAGGAGACCAGACGAGAGATAAAAGGCTTGAGTGAAGCCAGCGGCCGTGGGCGTGGAGTGGAGGGCATTGTGAAGGCCAGACTTCTAGGGCAGCACACGCTGAACCCTACTGGACCTCGCATCCTGGAAGAACGGGAAGAAGGACAGAGGATGATGTGAAGGACCTCAGAAACGTTTTGCCCTCTCTCCCACATTCTTACCACTGCCTGTAGAAGAGGGAATAGTTTTGCTGTCTGTGTTTTTTGCCTTTTTGCAGCCGCTCTCTACAACAGCCTCCCCAGAGGAAGAGGCCTTGCTAATCACCAGGCAGAGGCGGGACCTGGGTTAGCAGGCAGGGTCCGGCCCCTATGCTCAAAAGGTTCATCGCCGTGCGGGGTCACTGTGTCGCTCTCCCTGTCTTTTTGCACACAGCCCACCTAGACAGGGCGCTGCTCAGAGCGGGCCTTGCTCTCCCTCTCTCTGCATCTGCTTGGATGTTGGTCCAGTTTGCTCTCAGGTCTAATCAGCAGGTGTTCAGTGTGGAGAAGACACAGGGGTGCTCCCTCGAAACCCCCAGCCTTGCACTCCTTATCCAGGCTCTGCCCAGGAGTCCTTTATTCTCACTGGGTTGTTCTCAGAGCACAGACCCCTAAGGGGATGAAATTAGAGATGAATTAAGGCTTTCCAATTGCCCAATATCTTACACTGTCCAAGTTCCAAAAGATTAGTGAAATGTACTAGCATCACCTAACGCATCTAACACAGCTATATGATAAGCAGAATGAGAATGTATGTTACCCAGAGCCCTTCCCTGCTGGGCTGGCATTCAGTTCAGTTCTCTCAAGGTTGACTTCCTAAATTGGACTCTAAGATTTTTTGTTTTGAATTCGGTTGATCTAAAATTAGTCTGGGAATATATTTTTCTTTTTAATATGTACAAATGTGGTATACTAAATAACAAATATGTAATGTAAGGCTGTGCCAATGGGCTCCAACTGGCAGAATGATCTTAAAACTTGACCCTCTCTTGTAATTTCCTTTAATCTGTTAACATTTATACTCAAAAATATCTAATATGTGCCAAAATGTCCAGATTATCACTTGATCATGATTATCAGTACACTTCAATTTGAGATCTCCAGGGAAAATTCTTGTCCAGTCAGGAAAACAAAACCACGCTACACATTTCAAACAGATGGCATTTAATACAGAGAATTAGTTACACTGGACGTGCAAAGCTGAAATAACCAAGACTTAATAACTGCAGGGACAGCGACTATCTGCAGAGCTGGGGAAAACAAAAGGGAAGAAGTGGTCTTACCTGACCTAGGAGGGCTCCTGGGGGGCTGGTGCTCTGACCCCTGAGGGAGGCACCAACCCAGCAGGACTGCCACACGGAGGGGACAAGGGGTGGGGGTGGGTTGTGGCATGGCTGGTGATCTGACTACTGAGAGTCACGGCCCAGCTTGTCCTGGCACCTCTACAAGGTAGGTGGGGCTGGTGTTGGACTTTGAAGGGGGTGCAGTGAGGCTGGTCATAGCAGTAGTGAGGCTTTCGCCCTCCAGGCCAGCCCTCCTCCCTCTGAGCCCTCATTTGGCTGAGCCAACAGGAAGCCAGCGGGCAGGGATGCCTGAGAGAGGGGTCTGCAGGGCCCGGCGCACACTGCAGTGGGTCTATGGGTGGCCTGAGCTGAGGGACTACAGAGAATAACCAGTCACAAAAGCAGATTTGTGGACCGGCTAATCTTCAGGCTCACAAAATCACTCCCACCATGTACGGAGATTAGGCCTTCTGGTTGCATTCTGATAAGCTTATCTAGTACAAGTCCAATAAGTTAAGCTCCTGCAGATAGAGACAAAGTGGTGGACATCCCCATTTGTCAATCACTGGAGAAGAGGCAGGTCATTATTTGAATCAAAAGGGTGCAAATAGTACATCTAAAGCTGGCAGTGGGGTTGGGAGTGGTGGTGGGGGGTAGAGAACGCCTTCAGTTTGGACTTTGAGAGGTCAGGGGCCTCTCAGGGCACTTCTGGTGGTGGACGTGGCAGACAGGCGCCCTCTCCCATGCTCCGCTGGGGGCTGAGGCAGAGCTGAGCAAGCCATTGCCTCTGCTGAGGGGGCCCGGCTTTCCCCTACTCTCTGGTACATGGTCCCTGGCTCTGAGGAACCATGAGAGAGATGAAGAAAGACTTATGGGGCCCGGAGGCCCCGGGAGGGACCTAGGACGAGCTCCTTAGGGCTCTAGGGGCCATCAGGGTGTTAGCTAGAGAAACATGGGAAGAGCACTCCAAACATGCCCTAAGCAGAGGGTGACATGGCCATGCATTTTTCTTGCCCACGTGAGCATTCTCTTCGTTGTTAATCTCAGAATTGTGGGGCTTAATTTTATTACTGAATGTGAGAAAGAGATGCCAAGGGTTTGAGGGGGGTAGGTCGGAATGACCCTCAGATGTTTCCTTGTCAAGTGATTCTTCTTGGGCATCTCCCTGCCATGCCAGCCTGTACTGACTCGAGTCCACTTTCCTCGGAGATGCCCGTGAGCTGCCACAGAGCTCTGGGATTGTAAGTCTGGGGACACTCTTCATGCCAGGCACACATCTCTCACCTCCACCTCTGCTCCGATGTCACTGTTTTCCTGGTTCACTTTCTTTACAGGTGAGGGAGGGGACCATATGCAGGTCTTTCTGGAAGGAGACAGGAGGTTACACTGACTGGATGTCTCAATGGGTGAGAGCAGATTCTTTGCTGACAGGGTTTTTATTGCTCATGGGTGTGAGGGCTCTGGCGTCAGAGGACAAGAGGAGAATGCCAGGCAGGGCAAAAGTGGGCACGGAAAGAGATCTGCTGGAAAGCTGGGGAGAGACAGGATCACTCAGTAATTTTGCCTAAGGTCAGCTGGAAGGTGCTGTCTCTTTCTGACCTTGGGCTGTCTGAGGAACTGGTTGCATGCAGACCCCATTTCTCAGAGCAGAGGCTGCGGCCAGAAATCAGGCGAGTGTGTCTACCCTGCTCCATCGCTCACTGACTCGGAGGCCCTGGGAGATGATTTCGCACAGTGTTTCTCAAGATTTTTTAGCGCACGCCTTCTGCTGTATCTGTCCCCACAGCCAAGATTCGGTTAAGCTTAGAACATGCATTCTAAAGTCCCTGTGCTTCGACTTTTGCGTCCTCTCTCTCTGTTAAGAGCACTGCGGTTTAGTTTAAAGCTGCCATTTTATAAATGAGAAAATCCAGGCTCAGGAGGGGAAGGCTCACACACATGGGCTCCCCCCTGGACATGCTCTGCGTCACTGTTTCTCTCGGCGATTGACCTGTCAAATACAGGTGTATGGAGAGGTCCTCTGGCTGGCTGCAGGCCAGCTGCCTTTGCATCTGGGTGTTTGGAAGGTGGGCATGTGTGTGTACATGGAAGGCATGTGTGAACATGGGAAGGCATGTGTATACATGGACGTGCATGTGTGTGCATGGGCAGGCACGTGTGAGTACATAAGCAACTATGTGGATAAGCACGTGTACACATGGGCAGGCATGTGTACACCTGGGCAGATATGCATGTGCATGGGCAGACATGTTTATACATGGGCAGGCATGTGTACATGAGCAAGCATGTGTATATCTGGGCAGATGTGCATGTGCATGGGCAGACATGTTTGTACATGGGCAGGCATGGGTGTGCAGCTTACATAGTGGCTTCACCCAGCACTGCTCTCAGAAGAGGAACACACACTTTCCTGGGGCACTGTTTGTCCAGTGGAGAGGGTGCCCCTTGCACCCACAGGGCCCAGCCTTTCTCCCTGGTCTGAGGGACAGCATGTGGACCCCTGGTTCTGATTCAAACCCTGCAGCCCACGACTTTCCTGGCTGCACTCTCCCACCTTCACAGCTCTGTCTCCTTGCTGAAGTGAGAGGTCTGCAGGACGCTGTTCCAGCAGCAGCCACGGCAGCAGCAGGAGCAGTACCGGCACCCTCCAAATTGGGACTCTAGCCCTTTAAATCTGCTCAGTTACCAAAAAAGAAGAGGCATCAGACCCTGTTAATTAAAGCTCGCCCTGGTCCATCATTCTGAGGAGCTGCAGTGCACTGCTCCTTCCTGATGGCTTAGAGATTCTCCTTAACTCCCAGCCATGGATCTTGGAGAATTTCCCCCGAGATCAGCAGGAGGTATGATCCTTATCGATGGCACTCTGGGCTTATGAGGCTCTAAATCAATATACAACTGACTGCATGGGTGCTGCCTGCTCCCCCCCCTCCTTCCCCTCTTTCCCTCTGCCTCCTCTCCAATTTCCCAGCTTGTGTATAGTTGAGACAAATCAAGTTTCATGGGTTTCAGAGCGAGGGGAGAGGTCGGGGATCTGGAGGTAGCTCCCAATGTGTTTGCTTTGGTCCTGGCTTCACCCAGTTGCCAACGGGGCTTGGAGGAGCCAGGACACATGTTTCTTCAAGCTTGGGATCATGCAAAACCATTTCCTCCTGGCTGGGTTCCTTCCCTCAGGTTAGAATTAAAAGGGCAAAACCCTGACTTGACTTGCTCCTTAAATCAATGGGCTGCTCCTTGGTCAGTCGAAAGATGGCTGGGCGGCCGTTCTGGTTATTGGAAAACTCATTGCATACAACTTTCTCTCCGTCCATCGTCCATCGTCCCGGCAGGAGCACCTGTCCTCCAGCCTCCCCTCCCCTTTCCTTCCCTTTCCTTTGAATGCTGCTAGGTGACAATGCTTGCTGTAGGATTTCAGGAATTCATAACCCTTTCCCTGTGCCTTTTGAGGAAACTCACTTCCAGACGAGTCGAAGGTTCTGTTGCAAAGAGTTGTTTTTGTTCAGGAATCTGTTCTAGCCTGGCAGGGAAAGGGAGATTTATCTCCTTTTACATTGCCTTTTGTAAATTGTACTTGAGCCCAGAGAACATCTATCTGCAAATTCTTCATTGATTTGTTTTTGCCCCTACCGCTTCCTTCCTTCTGGGTGAAATGCTCTCTCTCGAGTCATACCCGAAGGAAAGGTTCCCTTTCAATCAGCTTGACACGACTTCACAGATGTCCCTGAAAGCCAGGCCCTGGCAGAGGGAGCCATTTTCGTTGTCCTGACCTGAGTAGCAGTCCCCAGAAGTCCAAATCAAGCCCCTTTGTAGGGGGCTTCCCAGCTACCCCTCTGAGCCCAGGAGAGTAGCTTAGGAGGGCAAGCACTTTTACTGATTTTTCCAGGGGCTTAAAAACACTATGGATGATTAAAATTGCTTCCCAAGTCTTGAGAGGGATCTGAGCCAGAACCCAGCTCACAGGAGTGGGGATTTCCCCTCAAAGTTATTGCCTGCCGCCTCCTAAACTGTTTACACAAACGGCAGTTATGGTGTGTGTAGCGAAATCCTCTTCAATCCCCCAGCAAAGGATGGGAACTTTCTCTGGTGAATGTCACGGAAGTCAGCATATCTGCCTCCCGGACAGACACTGTGGGTTCAATGTGATTCGTATTCTCAGAATAATAAAACTCCCAGCCTCCCCGACAATGTGGGTTCAATGTGATTCGTATTCTCAGAATAATAAAACTCCGGCCGTGGCAGAGGCAGTTCGGTTAGGAGAGACTATCCAAAGCCTACAAATGAGGCACTGGATGGAATTTCTAATCACGGTGCCCATCAGTGGATTCATGTGATAAGTGGAGGTACAGAGAGAGGCAGCCAGGAAGGGATACTTCCTGCAGACACCAGGGAGGCAAGCCGAGGGGAGCCCCTAGCAGAATGAGGGGAGGAGGTCTGTGGGAGGCGGCGTTCCGGTCTGGTGCTCTCTTCCAAGGCTGTGCAAGGCTTCGCTGAGGGTCTGCTCGCACCTGGAGTTGGGGATGTAAGTAGGACCATGGCCATGGAAGCGGGGTGACGTCCTGAGCTAATAAACAGAGGGTCCAACCAGGGAGCTCCTCTCATAGCTCTTCTCCCCCAAACCCTTTAGAAACTAAACTTCCTGGGTCCTCTGCCTCTCCAGGTAGTATTGCTCAAGAGTCAAGACCTTTCTTCCACCGAAAAGAACCTGGGCTTCACAAAAGCCCCCTCCTAGGGCAGGGAGAGGCCTGGGCTAGATGCCGCTATTGTGCAATCGCGTCCTTGGACTGGCGGGACCTGTGAACAATAAGGAAATGAGTAGATTGTTCCTTTCTGTCAATTTTCCTTTTCAACTTAATGACGTGTGTATGTGTTTTGTTTTCTAATTTACTGCATGGTTGCTGGCTTTCAAGGAGCTGTAAATAGAACCCAGTGGGGTTTGTTTAGACCTGGCAACTTGGTAGTTTTGTGGTCCGTGGGCATTCTAGTCCTGGCCTCAGTGGCTGTTCCCATTACCTGGGTGTTGGGGTGGAAAGGGCGTGGCCTCCGAGAAATGACAGATCTTCGTTGGCATCTCAGCTCCACTTACTGTGTGTGGCCTAGGCCACTTAGTTATCTAATCTCTCAAGCCTCAGTTTCTTCGTCTGTGATATGGTGACCTTATCAGGGTTAGATGGAATAATTTAGCTAAAGTCTGTGCACACAGCAGGTGCAAAATAAATTTTCTTTTTTCCTTCCAGTGAAGGCAGCTGCCTTCTGTTAAGTTCACTTTAACCCGAAGAATGGAGCCACAAATAGGTCCAATGGCTCCTTCACTGACCAGTGGACCTGTCTTCTCTAGGGGAGGGGCAGCCTCTTCATGTCATTGCACCCTCCCAGTAGCTAACACAGGCCCAAGGAGGGGCTGCAAGTACAGAAAAATTTATGCAGGAAGGTCTTTGGACATTTAACCTTCAACATAGGTGATTTTTAATGACTAAGCGAAACTACTTCTCACTCAGTCACTTAAGAAATACAGCTGAGCCACGCAGATCAAAGCATCCCGTGACTATAATAAATTTCCACGAAAATAGATATCCTTCTGAGAATGTGGTAAAACACTCATGGAGCCGGACTTGCACCGGGTGCCTGTGGATTCCCGGAGTGTCCCTAGAGCCAGTCTGGTTGCTGGGGAGGGTCCAGGTGATGCCGCCTTCCCTCATCATTGCTACTTTCTCTTTTTCATGCTTTAAAGAAGAAGAGAGGCCCAGAAAAAAGGAAAAACAGCTCTAGTTGGAGAGGGGCACTTACCTTATCACTCCAGTGTGTAGAATAAGTCAATCAATTAATCAATAAGTTGGTCTGTATGTAGCCACTACCTATTGGGGAGCGTCATTGATTAAATAAATATATATAAAAATGATATAATAATAGCAACGAATACCACCACCACCACCACCACCTAATATTCACCGGGAGTCTCGCAGGCTAAAAGCTGGGGGGACCTACCAAAGAGTGACAGCTCCTCTGCTCTGACGTAGGGGGCAGGGGAGTAAACAGTGTTCCCCTGGCAGATTGGTACAGGCTATGACAAGGAAGAGTTGAGTCCTCTGTGGGGACACAGGAGAGACATTTTAAAATGGTTCTTCTAATAAGTGTGTTGAGAAAAGATTGTCGGTGGCAAGGGTGGGAGCAGACAGATGGGCTTGAAGGTGAAGAAAACTGTCCCAATGAGGGGGGACAGCAGAGGAGAGAAAGTGCTGGGAATCTGCATTTCTTCCTTTTCTTTTCCTTCCTTCTTTCCTTCCTTCCTTCCTTCCTTTCTTCCTTCCTTTCTTCCTTCCTTCCTTCCTTCCTTCCTTCCTTCCTTCCTTCCTTCCTTCCTTCCTTCCTTTTTTCCTTCTTTCCTTCCGATGGAGGCAATGGGATTTGCTGAGGGATGGGGTAGTTGTGTAAGAGAAAGAGATGAGCCCAGGGTGACTCAAGCTCCTTTGGCCTCCCACGGGGATGCCTGGGGTGGAGCAGGTTTGGGACACGATCAGGAGCTCGGTGTTTCCCCCCATTAACTTCAAGATGCCTGTTGAGCATCCTGGCAGAGATGTTGAATAGGCAGTCCTGAGTTCACAGCAGAGACCTGGGCTGGCTTCAGGGTCTTAGAAGCTGTCAGGGTACAGGTGGCATTGGCAACCGCATCAGGTCATCAGGAGATGGACTGTGGATGGAGAGGACCAAGGGCTGGATTCTGTGAGCATAGAGGCATTGCAACTATGCTGCTCACAAAAAATCAGGGGCTATTTTATCGCTTCATATTCATTTTGAAATATCCCCTAATTTTTGTGAGCAGTATATTTACAGGTTAAAGAGAGGAGCTGAAGTCAATTGAGGTGACTGAAGAAGAGAGTCTCTTCTGTTGAAGACAATTTCCCCCTTCCTGTATTCTATTTCCTCCTCTCTCCTGAGAGCAAGATTCATAAATCGCTCTCCCTATTTTCAACTTAATCCCTTTCTCCTGGTTTCTCCCTCCTGCCTTAGAGGTGGTTCAGGTGGCTCTCATCTTAAAAATAACCCTTCCTTCCTCCTCAGTGCTCCATTAGCTTTTACCCTATTTTTTCCTTCCTTTATAGATAAACTTGTCTTTCTTTCAACATTAATTAAATAACTACCGTATGCTAGGCATGAAGGAAGTAGAAACAAAAAATAGACTTTATCTTACTTGAAAGGGTATATATTTATTTCTACCTTTTCTGCTTCCATAAATCATTTCAGATAGCATTTTGGATGTGTCTATATAATGAAATATAAAACATATAATCATAAACTAAGCATAACAATTTTGTACTAAGAAAAATACAATTTAGAATAGAAGAGCAAGGTCAGAAAAAATATAATGTGCAAATAAAGATCAAAAGATTGTACAAGAATATAACTGAGCCATCAATCCAATCTGAACTTTCTGGTCAGAAAAAGGGAAATGGAAATTCCTTCTAAAAATTTACCGATGTATAAAACACATAAAAAAAAGTCCTCCTATCAGCATTTCATGGATCTATATGTACATTTTTACAAACTGAACACCCAATTTGACCAGCACCCAGATCAAGAAATAAGACATTATTCATACCCCAGGCTTTTCCTTTGTAGTTATTTCTAGTCAGTATTTTTCTCGGGGACTGACACTATCAATTTTCCTGTTTCAAGCTTTCTGGGAATTACTTTTTGAGTCCCATTGTTCATGAGATGATAGGCTAGTTCCTCAAGGAAAACAAGCTTTCTGGGATTTAATTCTAAAAAATATTTTTACCCCCTGGACTTTCTTTCATTTAAGAAATGCAAAGAATTAGATAGACTATACCTTGTCTGTTTCCATAATATATTTTAGATGACATACACATATATGCGTTTATGTAACGAAACATAAAATATAAAATTAGACACAAACGATACCAAAGGGGAAAGAGTGGCTGTAATTTAGCATCATTTGAAGCCCGAAAAGGGACAGTCAGAAGGCGGGACCTGGAGAGGGTGATGTGTGACATGCCAGGGAGCTGGAGCGAGACTGGGCCAGGGAGTGCCCCGTGGATCTGGAAAGTAGGAGGCAGCTGGCCCAGTTTCCTGGAGTGAAGGAGGCAGAAGCCACATTGAGGGAGGACAAGAATAGAATTGGAGGTTTGAAGTGATGGCTCCGAGTGGAGACCTCTATTTCTAGAAGGTCCATTTTCATGGAAAGAAGAGAGAGGGTGGTAGGCAGAGAAAAGTTGCAAAATGGAAGGAAGGGTTGTTTATTTCTCAACCGAATGGGAGAGAATCATGTTCTTGGAGAAATAGGTAGTCAAGAGAGAGGAGAGAGAAAGAGGGGAGAAAAAAGAAAGAGGAAGCAAGGACCTAGATAAATCTCACCCTGCAATGCACACACGCAGACACATACACACACATGCACAGACACATGCACACACACTTATGCATGCTCACCCACATATACACGCACTCAACCACTGACTTGGTTTCTCCCTCTCTAACTTTTTTTTGGTCAGGGGCCCCTCTCCTTGCCATTGACTTCCTTTGTTTGGAAGCCAGGTTGGCCCTTAGCAGGCGCATACCCCGTGGGGGCTCTAGCATGTGGTCCAATTGGGCCTGTCCCTAAAGAGAGGAGCACTGTAGGGTATATGCTGGACTTCATTTCAGCCATCTGGGCCAGAATGTCAGGGCTGCAGGGCGCCTTTGCGAGCGTACAGTCTGTGTCCTTATTTCCAAATGAGGACACTGGGCCCCGCTTTCCTGTCAAGGTCGAGCCAAGCAAGGCCAGAGCTAAGCTCTGGACCTCTGGACTCTCCATCCCAGCTTCAGTGGGCATTTCCAGAACCCTCCCTCCTATGATCTCTCCAACTGGGGTGCTTCTCAGATTTCAGCATGCATCCCAACCACCTGGAGGGTTTGCTACACCCTGGATTCCTTGGGCCCCACCCCGGAATTTCAGATTCAGTAGGACTGAGGTGGGGCCAAGAATTTGCATCTCTCACAGCTTCCCAGCTAATACAGAGGCTGCTGGTTTGGGGGCCACACTCTGGGGACACTGCTGGGCAGAGGGGACAGGGAGGGAGGCAGGAGGCAAGAAGCAGCAGAGATGAACATGGCTTTTAGGAGCTTTTCCTCTTGGCTGCTCTCGTTAGCTTTCGTGAGGCCTGAAAGAGGTGGACGTGGCCAGCTGCCACTGTGAGAAGATGAGCCACCAAAGATCCGAGGAATGCAGTGGGGCAGCCTGCGCTCCAAGACTAATCCCGGCAGCAGCGCAGGCTGTTGGTAAACACAGCACGGTCTGGGCTATTGCATCCCTCTGCCAGCCCTGGGGAGAATCACAGGGAAACCCCCTGGCTGGACCCCGGCTGGGGTTCAGAGATCACACTCCACTTCCCACAACTCTGAGAGCTGCTCCCTGTCCCTGTCCCCAAGGAAAGGGGAGCGCCATGCTGGGTGTGACCCAATGTTTTTCTTCCACATATTCCATTATCTTGGCGCTCAGAGCGTATGTCAAGTGACTTCTGTGTCTCTGGCAGGTTATTACGCACTGAATTAGTGTGGTGAAATAAAAACTATAATAAAGCTGTACCAGACTCTTAAATTGTTAAAATTTATTGTAAAATGTGCATAGTTATTAACTGATTTTTGCTTGTGTGCGTCTGCCTGCGCCCAAAGGCAGAGAAGATGAAAAGTGATTCTGTCAAAAGGCAGGCCGGGTGTTAGCTTCTGGAATTCTCCAGAGAGTCCCAATGGGGCAGCAAACTCATCAATTCACGGAGAGCACGGCTGGCCTCTCCCTGACGCTGGTGCCCACGCTCTCCAGGGCTACGAGTCACTGTCCCAGGGGAGGGAAGCCCATCTGTCCACTTCAAGGAGATCCCGGCGGGCTAGCCGAGGGAGGCGTGAATTAATAGGGCCTTTGTGTTTCTCAGGAGTGTTTACACTCAGAGGCCCGTTACTCACCCTCTGTAATCCTGGGACCGAATGTTCGAACTCTGGAAAGTTGCTGCAGATGGGCTTCCCCCGCGTTCTCGTCTGCTGTATCCTCGGGCCTGTTTCCTTCTCTGCCTTTTGAGAACCACTGGAAGGTGCCAAATTGTCTTCGGCTCAGCTAAGGCTGTTTTCTGACTGGCCAGTCACTGGGGAGCTGGTCACTGGGCTGTCCAGGCCTCCCAAGCCTCCTCCAGAAATGAGGTTAGTGTTTTCCCTGAAGCTGGAGGATGCCATTTTGTTTCCCTTGTTGCAGAAAGAGAGAGAGAGAGATGCTCTGTGGTGACCTCAGGGTGGAGGGGGCTTCCATTGCGCATTTAGAATCGGGTCCCAGGTTGCTGTATTGACCTTGGTTCTTACCCCCTAACAGGTGTTTTTGCACTTTTGAGTGCATCCTCGTTGGATTGTTTTTTTAGCCCTGGGTCCTTGTTGCCACCTGGGACCCAGCTAGGCTGTAAATTCACTTGACACTGGAGACACCTTTGCCTAAGAAAAAGTGGGAAAGCTTAACTCAGAATGTTTCCCCAGCGCCAGGGCTGAAAGTGTCCTTGTGTCTGTCACTGTGCCCTGGCATTGCCCTTGTGCTGCGCTGTGGGTTCCACCCAGAGCATCCAGGAATCACAGGTACTGCCTCAAAGCACTGGGGGCATTGGGCATGATTGTGGGGGGCTCTCAGCCCTGCTGTGATCTGTGTGATCCTCGGGCTAGCGTGGGAGAGCCCCTTGGTCTACAGTCCCTCTGGGAGATGTTCTCCTCCGGGCTGTTTCCATTTAGTCCTTGTGTCCAGGGCACTGCTGACGCCTGAGCCTGAGTTCACCACCACACTAGGCGCTGGGGAGTACAGCAGCATTTGAGGTCCTGCCTTCCTGTGCATGCACTGCTTTCGTCAGGAGACTAGTCAATCCATTTTTCTGACCTTAGGACACTAAGACTACCACTTGGATGGGAAGTTGCTTTTAAAGACTGTTGGATGGTGCAGAATGCTTTCTCCCTTCTGGTCACTGATTTAGAGAAAATGAAATTATACTAGCCGAAATGTAAGATACCTAAGTCCAATGACTGTCCAGCACCCCCAGTTCTCCGTTTTCTTCCCTGTGCCCCATCAAAGCCTAAAGACAGTCCGCGGGCAGTGCAGGGAGAGCAACAGACGTTTGGATTCAAGCAGTCCCAGGCTTCTTCCTTTCCCACCTCCCCTTGGCATGGCTGTGTGGTGCTCACAGAACATAACAAGATTACATCAATATGTAACACTGTGAAGTCTACTTAGTTCATCAGCATCGTCTCGTTGGCCTGGCAAAGTGATTTCCTAGTTTTAAAAGACAGGAAAATTACCGATGTGAGAGCTGGATCTGCTGAATTCTACCACAAAGCAGCCAACTTCAGAGAGCCATGGTGCACTGCAGAAACCCCACGGTCCGTTTACCTGTTCTCCACATTGTCCCCAAAAGATGTGAGGCGGTATGCACAGATGTATACCCCACTGTGAGACATAATTAAATGAAAATTAAAGGGACAAAGAAGAGAAAGGGAAAAGCAGGACAGGGAAAGTAAGAATGGGTCCGGGAATGAGGTTAGGACACAACATTTAAGATGTCAGACCCTGGACATTTGCTGGAGGTGAAACTCTGGGGACGTCCTGAGCTTCCACTAGGCCAAACAGAGAGAGAAACAGTCCCTTACTGCAGACCCAGCATCCACGCAGTCAAAGCAAAGCAACTGCTTGGAAAAAGCACAGCTACTCCTGTCACTAGAGGCAGGGCAAAGCGCTCCCCTCACAGAGAGGATGTATACTGCAACAGTCAGTGTCCCCAGTGGCCTTGCTGGCCACATGGCAAGGAGTTTAATAGGGCTACCTCCTGGAACATTCTTCAAGGTGGCAGGAGTTGTTGGGGGGAGAGAGCTGCCCCAAAATATTCTCCGAAGGTCTGACTGAATCAGAGATTAGATTATCTACGATAGGCTGCCTTTCTTTAAAGCTAATTTCATGATGAGTGATTCCAGGGTGTGGTGTCAGAGGCTGCTGTAGAGTTTAAGGTGTGTGTGTGTGTGTGTGTATTGAGGGGATGGTAAAGGATAGGGGTGCACTGAGGGTTTATGTGCCCCACACTCTCAACTTTGTTCCTATAATTTTTTACATTGGGGTTCCTCATAAGGTTTACTTGAAGAAAGGGGTCCCCACTACTAACAGTAGCTTCAAAATCTATATGGTTTAGAAAAAAACCGGATCGACGTAATTCAGTGGGCGGTTGTTTTTCAAACAGCGTGAGCGTTGGGCAACGGATTTTGAGCTAATTCTCCTTGACAAGTACTTGGAGGGCAGCATCCCTGGGCTGCTGGTTGGGAACAACCCCATATGCTTTAACAGTTGGTGGAGCTGGAGGTGGCACTGAAATCCTCTCCTTAAAACCGAGGAGGTAGCCAGGACTCCTTCCGGAATAGAACGCTCTCCAGGATATAGCTACTGCCGGACCAGGTCCGAGGGCTGGCCTCTGTTCTGATGGTTTGGTGTTCCACTAGCACCCATTTTGACTGGTCAGTGCCCACCCCCTACGGGTCGTGACACATTTTGAGTATTGTCCTGCCTGGAAGCAGGCCTGCGAAACTCCTTAAGAAGAATTAGGGGTCCCTCGTGGAGTCCAGACTGAGGGACTTAGGACCCCCCAAACTCTGGCCATGGCACAAAATCCTTTTTTTTCTTTTTAGAGAGAGGCAGGGAGAGAGAGACAGAGAGACAGTAACATTGGGCTGTTCTACTATGTGCCCTGACCAGGGATTGAACCAGCAACCTCTGTGCTTTGGGACAATAATCCAACCAACTGAACTATTCAGCCAGGGCTTAATATTTTATTTATTGCTTGATTTTTAGAGAGAGAGAGAGGAAGGGAGAGAGAGGGGAAAAGAAGCATTCATTTGTTGTTTCACTTAGTTGTGCATTCATTGGTTGCTTCCTGTGTATACGCTGAGTGGGGATTGAACCCAAAACCTTGTTGTTTTGGGACAACACTCTAACCGACTGAGCTAACTGGCCAGGACTGAAAAATTTTTAATCTAGAAAAAATTTAAATAACTACCTCAGTCATTAACCTCTCTATAAAAATCCATTATGTTTTACTTTAAACATCATAATTTCCTCTGATATAAACTGGCCACCGCTTAAACACTGAGGACCTGAAATGAACTAACTTTATACACATTTTTCTTTCTTTTTTTTTTTTTAACTCTAAGGCAATTCAGTGATGAAGAGTGGTTTTTGAAAAACGGTGACATTGGGTTTAGAAATAGCTGATCTACATGCTTTCTTTTTGGCAATAATTAGAGATCAAAGCCACTTGTCTGTAACAGCCACTACTAATTCACGAGCATACAACCATGCCCTGCATTTAGAGGGGAATAATGATTATTCTGTTCTCTGTCAGTGTTCAGCTCATCTGGGAGGGGTCTCAAGTTATGAGATAGAAAATAAGGAGGAAAGACTACAGTTCTGCTTTACCCCACACACATATTTTTGGGTGCTTTCTGTGCACCGTTTCCTCTTCCACATGCTGGGGAGAGAACAAGGCACAGAAGCAATAAGGTTCCTGCTCTTAAGAGCTCACACTCTCACGGTGAAAAGACAGGCAATCAACATTTAGCAAAATACATCTTTTATGATATGAGCTAATTCCAAAATCTGATTCAACTGGAGGTTAGTGTCCATCAGTTTCCCTTTCTCTGAGTACGAATCACATTCTCCTGTTTGTTCCTCGATTCTGATTTGTGTCCTGGGCTTTGTGAGTGATATGTTGCAGAGACGTGGGTTCTGCTAATGTTCATCTGCAGAGTATTGATGTGTTTGTCAGTTTGTTTGTTTCACAGGAAGTTAATTTGTCCGGACAGCAGCTGAAGTGTCTGTTCTGTTTCCTGAGGTTTAGCTGAGTGAGCTGCTTGAGTCTTGCCCTGGGAGTTGACAAGGAGTTTGGCAGAATTGTGACTTTTGGGTCTTCCCCTCTGTGATTCTCTCTGTTCCAAATACATCCTTCTTTATCTGCTGGGGAAGTTCTGGATTCGGTCTTCTAATTCCTCAACAGTGAGACTTCAGTTTCTTGCCTCACAGGTCACTGATGGGGGTCGGGAGGGGGGGGGTGCCTTCAGGTGAAAACCATAAAAATGGGAAATTACTTGGTGCCTTTCTAATTTTCAAATATCAACTCCCCTTCAGTTTCTTCCTGCTCTTGGTCACTCACTCTCCAGTGCCTTTTGGGCATTGTCTTTTATATATTTCTCAGAATTTATGATTGCTACTTGCAGGAGAATTGGTCTAATACCAGCTACTCTGTGATTATTAGAAGTAGAACTCCCAAACTTAGAAATAACTAAATAGGTCAGATCACCTCAGATAGTGATAAATGCTATGATGGAAAAAAATAGGACAGAAGAGCAGAGTGTGTATGTTGAGGGGGTACTTCACCCGAGTAACTGCGGAGCGTCTCTCTTAGGAGGTGACACTGAGCTGAGACCTGAGTGACAAGAAGAAGCCAGATGTCAATGGATTTGGGCACACGTGCTGCAGAGGGAGCGTCAGGTATGCAGATGCCCAGGCAGGAAAGGGCTTGGTGTGCTGCAGAGACAGGGATTAGGCAGTGGGGACAAGAGAGCAGGTCAGTAGAGAGGTGGGTGACAACGAGATCACCCAGGACCTCACAGACCACGGAACAGAACTGAGGTTTTATTCAACACACGATGGGAAAGCACAGGATTTTAAGCAAGGCATCGTGGGATCTATTTTATGCTTTCGAAAGATGGTTCTGGCTCTGCAAGAGAACAGGCAAGAGAGAAGCAGCTGCTGATGTCATCCAGGTGGGGGAAGACAGAGGCTGGGCAGCAGTGACACCGACAACAGGCCCCGCCCACTGTGGGTGATGGGTCCCAGCAGTGTAGAGTCTGGGTGAGCAGCAAACACCAGGGGTCAGTGCTGACCGTTGCTGGTCACTGTCCCCAGAACCAAGACCTAGATGAGGCTGACAGAGTGATTCCTCAGAGACCACTCACAGCAGAACAGCCCTCCCCAGCCCTGCCTGTCTCTCTGGGGAGCCTGGCCTGGAGTTCAGGCTCACGATTTTTCAAGCAGGGCCCTAGCAGGCATCAGACGGGCCAAGAGCCTATTCAGGCCAGGCCAGGCTGGGCCGGGCCCACACCTGCTTCTGGTCCCTCAGCCTGGTGGGGCTCTTCCAGTCAGTCCCGGGGTAAGTGGACTCAACTCTGGACCTCATGTCCTGCCACATTTCCTTCAGTTTCTGGAAGACAGGGCAGAAACCCCTCCTGGCTTCCCAGTCTCAGCGGCGGTGCGGGCGCAGCCCACCAGGGAAGCCCCAGCGGGGGCAGCAGCTCCCCTCTGGGCTGAGCTGCCCCTTCTCAGCTGGGGTTCCTGACATGTTTGGCTCCTTCGGAGGGCACCGTGGAGAGAGGATGACCATTACAATGATTGGAACCTCCTTCCCAATGCCAGCAGGAGCCGTCCCCCTGGGCTGAGAGGGGCAGTGGACAGCTCGTGCTCTGGACTCTGTGTACAGACAGGCCTGGATTCACCTCCGGCTCCGCCCCTTTCCGGGTGTTCACCATCAGCCACATTCTGCAACCTCTCCAATCCCTGTTTCCTCATTTGTCAGTGGGAGAGGAGCGCCCCCTGCTTCATGGGGTGGCTGTGAGGCTCCTAGGAGACACTAATAACGGTCTGCTAAGTGCTCAACAGAACCGGGCAACAGGAGGAACTCAATTAAGTTAGCGGCAATAATAATGATAATACATATCGCTTTTACTAATTAGGGCTGGCCGATCCACCAGAATGAGAACGTATTCACAGTGTCATGCAGACCTGGGGTGCCTGGAGCGGTGCAGAGTGCCCCATGGGGAACCCCTGGTAGAAACCGAACAGGAGGAGGCCTCAGAGACACTGTACGGGCGGATAGACATTGTGGCAGGACGTGGCAGCAAGCATTCTCTCGAGAGGTCCTGCAGCCATGTAGATGCTGGCGGTGCCGGGCAGGGGGGGGGGCGCGGAGGGGTCCTGCCAGTGAGGCTTGGAGCCTGAGAGTTGATTCTATCACCGCACAACAGCCTCATCCCCAGAAAAGAGCCCTCAGAGACGAGCCCAGCCTCAGCCCCACCTGAGGCCCGAGAATTACACGGTTCGTATGGCGCGGGCCTCAGTGATAAGGGTAGAAAATATGCAGGATAGATACAACCGTCCTGCTTTCTGCCACAGTTTTATTTTTGTGGGGCTTGTGGTTTGGAGGTGAGAGGGCTCTGAAATGCTGGGTGTGGTCAACTAGTCTAAAATTCACCTCCGCCCCCAATTTACAATGGCCACCAGGTCAGAGCGCTAAAAGTTTTGGTTCCCCAATTCTAGGAATTTTAAACTTTAAAGCAAGTTAAATATGGAAAAGCCCCAGGTGTTAGCACTGCACTGAGGCTGAGCTGCCTGCTGGAGCCGGCGAGTCAATGTCTCACACACCTGAATGCGGAGGCAAGAGGCATCATCTGTTTATTATTTGTTTCAATTACAGTTGACATACAATATTATATTAATTTCAGGTGCACAACATAGTGATTAGACAGTCAAATCCTCTATGAAGTGATGCCCCAATAAGTCTGGTACCCATCGAACAGCACACAGTTATTAGGATATTACTGACGACATTCCGTGTGTGTACAATACATCCTACGATGTCTGTATCATTGGAAGTTTGTACTTCAGAAGCATCTTCTTAAAATCCCTCACCACAAGGGGTCTCAATCTGAAACTCGTCCCACAGCAGAGGCCGGTGCTGGCATCTCTCTCTGCTGCCTCTCCTGGGACTTGGCCGGTCTCAGAAGCTCCTGCTAGGTCAGGTGCGAGAAGCCGGGCTCCTCCTGCTCCTGGCTGGAGGGCACAGCTTTGGATGCCTGTATTTTCCAGAGTGGCTGGATTATAAAATGTGTGGCCTCCTTCCCGAATGCCTGAGCAGTGTGGGGCAGGGGATGCAAGAGCTTGTGGCAGAGCGGCTGAGTCTCCTTTGGGAGGCCCCAGTGCCACCCTGTCTCAGGTTCACTGTGTCCTGAGTCTCTCGAGATCAGGCTCTCTGGAAGGACTGGGCAGAAGGAAGAACGTCTCCCACCTCCCCACTGTGAGGCCTGGCCCTCCCTGCCTTGGGGTTCGGCTTTCTGCTGGCTCCCCCGGGAAAATAAGAAAGAAAAGAGCAGATGGAGGAAAACTAAGGGAGCACGGGGTCCAGTGAGGTAGGAATGGTGGAAAGTAGGAAAACTGCGATTTGGAATTGAAGGAAGAATAGAGGGAGTGAAGAGAAAAGGGAATAAAACAGAAATGCAAATTCTGAATAATTAAACAGGTGAAAATAAAGATCAGGCAATAAAAATAAGAGGAAGTCAATGAAATTGGTGTCAACCATAAAGCCAGCAAGACAACAGAAAGGTTAGAAAGGAAGAAACAGGATGGAGAAGTAAAATTTACACAAGGGATTAAGAATAAGAAGGAAGAGCAGTCCTGTTTGCACTGGGGTCTGGGTTATGTCAGCTCCTGAACTCATGTCCCTGTGCCAAGGTGCCGGGCAGAGAGGAGAGTGCAGTGAGGACCTGCCCAGGGGTCCCCGCAAATAGAGCGGCTCCAGCAGGCCTCAGCTCTAAGCACTGATGTCCTTGCTGGGCGACCTTAAGAGGGAAGTCCCTTCCCCCAGGGAGCAGGTGCTTGGTGAGCGCGGGTCCTCTCCTCTGCACCCCTGCTCCCCTGACCCTGGGCATTCGAGGGTAAAGGAGCCCTAAAATTCAGGTCTCCATCTGCAGTGAGGGAGGCCCTTCAGGCAGCATACCCAGCAGGAAGCAAAACGGGCCTGTTTGAGGGTGCAACTTGTGGGGTGCAGGGTGAGCTCAGGTCGCTATTTCATCCTGGGCTGAAGCAAAGCCAGGGTGAGCATTGGTTGTGTCTGAAACTATGCGCCTGGCTACATCTTGTCTTCTTTTTCCAAGCTGCTTTCTGGTTCTGTCTTTATTCAACCTTAGGGTCAGGGTTATGGTTAGGGTCACAGTGATCTCCTAATCTCCATACCCACTCTGAGAATGCTAGGAAATAGGCAGGCCCTAGGATGACTCCAAGCTGGGGAAAGAAAGCATGGGGTTCCTGAGACACCAGTTTTCTGCAGTCAGTGAAAAGAGAGGAAACCAGTTCCCCAAACCCAAACCTGAGAAGATCCAGCCAGAAGCCCTGAGTTAAAGGTGACTGGCAAATGCCCTGTCCTGATGCACCATGGGACATCAGTGGATGATGACTTCATGTTTTTGGGAATCTTTTTCTTTCTGGCTCTTAAGTAGGTTGGGCTCTGCCAAACCACCAACCAAAGTTATCATTAAGGGGTGTAAAGATTTTAAACCACTGGAAGCTCATCCAGGTTTGGTCAGCTAAAAGAATTGTGATCCCTGTAGAAAGCTTTGTCTAAGCTGGAGGAGCCCTAGGTGCATTAGGAGGAAGGCTGAGAAGGATGAACCTTTTACAAAGATGAGGAGTGGGCAGGAACAGCCAGCCAGAGCGGGGAGCTCTAGGTGAAACTTGGACACCCCAGGATCTCTTAGAGGGGCTCAGGGCACAAGGTTGCTGTGCTGAAGTCTAAGGCCCATGTGTCTCAGGGCCGCCAGGGTCATCTCAGACCCATTCATGTGGCCCACAACCATGACCAAGGAATACAGAGAATGAATGGACTCCTCTCCATTCTCAGAGCTTCTGCCAACACTGCTATCAAGAATAATAAGCATGTAAAAACTAATTATACATCTGAAAAAATCTGTTTCAGTCTACTGGATTGAACATAATCATATTACAGTATAATGAATACATTCCAGCACACAAGGCATGATGGGATAACCACTTAGGAACCAGCACTGGCACAGGACGCTGGCGGCTAACAGAGCGGGGCGACGAGAGCCCAGGTCTGCGGCGCCGTGGGAGCGCAGGCCCTGCAGGCCTGTAATTGGTTTCCATGTCACTTTGGCTTAGGTCCTAATCTTCTGCATTCCACTCTGATGCAGTCTTGTCCACACAGATTAGTGATGGTTCTGCACCCTGATTTTGTTGTCTGGTGTTTTATTTTTTTTTTAAGCGAGTTAGATAGATAGAGAGACAGACAGACAGGAAGGGAGACAGATGAGAAGCATCAACTCATAGCTGCAGCACCTTAGTTGTCCATTAATTACCTTCTCATATGTGCCTTCTCCGGGGGGCTCCAGCTGAGCCAGGGACCGCTTGCTTAAGCCAGCAACTTTGGGCCTCAAGCCAGCAACCATGGGGTCATGTCTATGATTCCACACTCAAGCTGGATGAGCTCATGCTCAAGCCGGCAGCCTTGGAGTTTCAAACCTGGGTCCTCATCATTCCAGGCCGATGCTCTGTCTACTGCACCACCGCCTGGTCAGGCTGTTGTCTGCTGTTTAATCTTTTTCTGCTGTTTAATCTTTTTCTCATTTGGGGTATAGAGGTAGAGAAAGGGTTGTAGGGTATTTTTGGCATGTTGGTGACCACATCCCTTAACCCTCTGGACAGCCAAAGTCCACTGAAGAGGTGGTCTTGCCAATCCCTTTGCATGGGAGTCCTCACCCATATTCTCCCTAGGAAGGAACAAAATAGCACTGGTACTTCCCATACCCTCAGCCTCCTGATGCCAGCCTGGACCTTCCTCCTCTGCTGTGCCCACTGCATTGCCCTGGTCTCCATCCTGAATTAGACCCAGGCCTCTACTGGGAAGCCCTGACTGAGAAGCCGAGCCTTCTCCAGATGCTGACCTGGACCTGGAGCCGGTTTGGGCTAAGCACGTCCTCGATCGAGGCCTCGAATTCAGCTCCCCATGGCTTCTTCCTGCTGCCGTACACTTCTCTGCCTCCTGTCCCAGCCCAGCCCAGCCCAGCCCAGCCCAGCCCAGCCCTCAGCTGAGTGTGATGTCACAGGTGGAATTAGAAAATGCCAAGGGTAGAGCAAATGGGCCCTGCAGGCATGAGCGGTCGGCTTCGGGAAGAGCAGCACCCCGATGTGAAGACAAATTGAGCCTGGCCCACACTGTTTCTGTGCTGCCCCTACATTGGGGGCGGGGTCCTGGACCACTGGACATGCATCAGAGACATGGTGACTGCTGGGGAGGGAAGCCACAGGTGAGAGGGCCTGACAGTAGTTCCCGGACCGGGTCCCTGCGGTCAGACCTGTTTGTGCCCTACGGACACTCATACTCTCACAGGTCTCCTCCCTCGGCCTGGGTCCCATGATGTGAGTCACTGCTCTGGCTTCTGGTGGCTCCCAGCCAGAGCCAGACCCCCAAAGGCTTGCTGCTGCTGCTGTTTGGTCCTGCAGTGTTGTGTTTTAAAGTAGTGTTCACAAAGTGTTTTAAAACTTTGAAGCAGTTGCCAACATTTAAAAATCAGCTGGCTTACTATTTTACCAGTCTGGGGTTCCAACTTCTCTTTAAACATTACATCTGGCCCTGCTGGGCTGCACCTCCTCACAGCAGCAGTCTGTTGGTGACAAGCTATGTGGCTGCCCCTTGGGACAAGGTGCACCATTCCACCACGGCCTCCTGCCGCCTCCGGTGTTGACATCGGGCTGCTTTGCCTTATTTTATTACAGCCCAGTCATGCAGGCGTTTGAGTCACCGTGTCACTGCTCCCTGCTGTGTACTGAGAATGGAACAGTGGGTCACACACAGTGTAGCTCAGCCTCTGGTGCTCCAGCTGAGAGAAGTGTGTTAACTAACCTTGTGTTAGTCACCGGGGGCTGCATAACAACATTCCATTCACTGGGGCAGGGGGGCGAACACTCATCTTCTCACAGTTCTGGGGGTGGACCTCTGAAGTCAGGTGCCAGCATGGTCAGGTGGTGTTGAGGCCTCTCTTCCGGCATGCAGCATGCGGATTGCTGATGGCTTCTCACTGTGTCCTCATATGGCAAGCAGGTGGGGTGGGGGTGGGGGTGGAGGGATGGAAGGAAAGAGGGAAGGGGAGAGTAGGGGAGTGGAGAAGGGAGAGATATCACTTCCTTTTCTTATTAGGCCACACAAAATCCCAGGAGATAAGGGCCCTACACTTATGATGTCATTTAAACTCACTTCTTTAAAGGCTTTGTCCCCAAATACAGTCACATTGGGGGTTAGTGCTACAATTTATGAATTTGGGGTGGTATAATCCAGTCCAGAGCATACCTGGAATTCAGGATGTACATTTGGAGACGAGAGGACAGCTGCAGGGAAGACACTGGGCGTCACAGGCCATCCAGCCATGCCATGAAAATGGAAACGAACAAACAGCAAACAAACAAACAAACACATGGCATGAGAGGGATGGACACAGAAACTGGAAGGCTGGGGGTGCAGAGCTCAGCTTCCTTGGTTTACAGCCTGGGCCTCTCAGCAGTTCCAGGAGAGGTACAATTTATGGAAAATTTTGAATACACTCCAAACATTTGCTTGGACCATCCTTATGGCAGCGTATATTGGACGTTTCCAAAGTCTGTTACTCTGTCACATCTCTGAAAAGTTCTGTGCTTCCATGCTGGGCTGAGGGTAAGGGCAGTGGTGGCACCAGGGAGGGTGGCATGAGGACCTTCCCACTGCCCATCACAAGAGGCCCTGGTATCTCGCACAAGCAAGGACTCTGGCCTGTGAGAGGAGCTGTGTGACCTCTCAGCCTCTCTGAGTCTCAGTCTTCCCAGCTGTGAGTTAGGAAGTGACTGGGTTGGTCTCCTTCACAGGTTGCCTTTCTGATTTTAGCATATTATTTTAATCCTTGGTAAGGACCCAGCCCCGCTGTGGGTACACAAGATGAGTGGTCGGTCTCTGTCCCGCTGTGGACTGAACGGCCCTCCTGTTAAACTCCCTGAGTCTGGGTCCTTCCGTAGTCTGGTTCTAGGATGTGAACCAGCCTCCACACCGCTCCTCCCACTTGGTTAGGGCGGTGGGAAGATACGGTATTAGCTGATAATTAAGTTATTAGCTGTCAAAGCTTCATTGCTCTTGGGAGTATTTTAATTTTAATAGGGGACTCTTAAAAACAGAAAGCCCAGGAGAGTGCGGCAGGCAGGGCACACGCGCGTGCGTGTGTGTGTGTGTGTGTGTGTGTGTGTGTAGCAGAACCTGCTTCTGCCACTCTGCCAGGACGCCCTGTTGTGAAAATGCAGGTATTCCTGTATACCTGTGCAGGAGGTGGTCCCAGCTCTTAAGCGGTTCACTGTGCCAGCCTGCGTGGCCTTCAGGGAATGTGCTCAGGAAGTTGGCAGGAATAGGACCAGCTGCCCGCAGGAGGCAGACAGATGAGTAGTGTCCTACCTGGAGAGCATAGGCCTGGGGCTATGGCCTCCATGATCAGAGAGCTTCTGTGGGAGTGGAAGAGGGGTCTTCTAGAGCCTGCTGGGGGCACTAGGGAGTTTTCTGTCTTATGATTGACTGATGTTTTGGAACTTTTACTGAGGCTGGGGACAAAGGGCTTTGACTAACCCTTGTGGCTTCATTGGAATGCAGGCTTAGGTGGGGCAAGGTCGGGGAGAGAGGGGCTGTGGGTCAATTCATCTAGTGGCTGGCCCTGGATGGCACAGAAACCAAAGGGCATGAAGACACATCTTTGTGTTACAGATGATAACTGGGACCTGGCTGGGCCAGGGTGGGATTCAGGTGACAGTCAGCACTCTGAATCCATAGTTGAGAGCCATCTGAGTACCTTTGGTTGTCTGGAGAAGAGCTCTAATGTGGCCTGATTCTAGCTGGGGAGGCTGGTGCCCTGGGAGCAGCTCCCTAGTGCGGGGAACATGGTGGGTGAGGCAAGGACTCAGGGTCCACACAGGGTTCATGACAGAACACTGGGCACCCAAAAGCAAAGATGGTGCTCCTGGTGCCCAGAGATCCTGATATTCTTGAGAGCCAGTAGATTGCTGTGTTTGCCAATCATGACCATGTCATGGCACACACTGTAAGTGACATTTTCTTTTGCAAGTGACATTTGTACAACGTGCTAGGTAAAGAGAGAGACTGCTGGTGGCCAGAGGGACTGTGTGAGGATACTCTGGTGATCCCCAAAGGCTGGAGGTAGGGACACTAGCCTGGCATACCTGTAGCCTATGTGCAGAAACTTCATGGCAGATCAGGTGAGTATCCACATTTGGGAGCACAGCTTGCAAGTTCCTAATTCCTCCACTCACCAGCTCTGGGCCTGTGCCTCAGTTTCCTCATCTCTAACATATTAATCTCAGTCTCTGCCTCCTAGGGCTATGATCAGGATTAAGTGAGTGAATTCATGTCAAGTACCTAGAGTGTGCCAGGCATGAAGTACTTAATTGGTGTCGGCCATTCCTAGATAGTTCACCCAACTCAGGACGTCAGTGATTGTAAAAGGCGCCCTGATTTCAGAGATGTTAAAACATGAAAATAATTAGTCTTGGAGCTATTTAAATTTGGTATTATTCTGTGTTTATTATGAGGGAATCTAATCAAAGGGGCTTTGTATACAGGGAAGCCAGAACCTATGACCTGTATCAACACAGCAAGTAGGACATGACTTGACTTCCAGTCCCATGACTTCAGGTCAGAGGATGGATTTGGGACCAAGATGGCAGGTACTGGGTGAGATTAAGTTGGGAGGGGCAGCATGGGGTCCCAGCAGAGCTATCTGGGGCCTGGAGGCCAGGCCTGGCAGAAATCCTGAACACCAAATCCTGCTGGGTCCTCCAGCCACACTAGAATCTTAAACAGGGCACCACCTACTGGGCGGGGCCTTTACAGACCAGGACAAGGCAACAGTGTCCCCTCCTTTCTCACTATTCCATGCAAGATTCTCTGATTATGCTACTATCCTTGTACTATGAAGCAAGACTAATGACATGTTACTTTTTTTTTTTTCAGTTGAATTTATTGGGGTGACATTGGTTAACAAAATTATAAGTTTCAGATGTACAATTCTATAACACGTCATCTGTATATTGTATTGTGTTCACCACCCTAAGTCTCCTTCTGCCACTGTGTACCCCCCTTTGCCCTCTTCTTTCTCCCCCACCCCCTTTCCCTCTGGGAACCACCATACTGTTGTCTGTGTCTGTTTATTTTGCTTAATCTTATCACCTTTTTCATCCAGCCCCCAAACCCCTTTTTCTCTGACGGCGTCAGTCTGTTCCCTGTATCTATGAGTCTCTTTTGTTTGTTAGTGTATTTTATTCATTGGATTCCACAGATGAGTGAGGTCATATGGTACTTGTCTTTCTCTGACTGGCTTATTTCACTTAGCACAATACTTTCCAGGTTCATCCATGCTGTTGCCAAGGGTAAGGTTTCCTTTTGTGTGTGTGTGTGTGTGTGTGTGTGTGTGTCTGTGTGTGTGTGTGTGTGGCCTAGTAGTATTCCATTGTGTAAATGTACCACAGCTTTTTTATCCACTCATCTACTGATGGGCACTTGAACTGCTTCCAAAACTTGGCTATTGTAAATAATGCTGCAATGAACATAGGAGTGCAAAGATTCCTTCGAATTAGTGTTTTGGGTTTCTTTGGATGTATTCCCAGAAGTGAAATTTCTGGGTCATATAGTGTTTTATTTTTAATTTTTTGACAAAGCTCCCTATTGTTTTCCACAGTCCCTGCACCAATTTACAATCTCACCAGCAATACACAAGGCTTCCCCTTTCTCCACATCCTTGCCAACACCTATTTGTTGACTTATTGATGATGGCCATTCTGACAGGTGTGACATGATATCTCATTGTGGTTTTAATTTGTGTTTCTTTAATGATTAGTGATGTTGAGCATCTTTGCATATGTCTATTGGCCATCTGTATGTCTTCTTTGGAGAAGTGTCTATTCAGGTACTTTGCCCATTTTTTAATTGGATTTTTTTGTGTTCTTGGTGTTGTTGTATAAGTTCTTTATAAACTTGGAAAGAAATCACTTATTAGATGTATCATTGGCAAATTTTCTCCCATGCAGTGGTTGTCTTTTCATTTAGTTGCTGGTTTCCTTTGCTGTGCAAAAACTTTTTAGTTTGATATAGTCTCATTTATTTATTTTTTCTTTCTTCCCCTTGTCCAAAGCGATATATCAGAAAAGATATTGCTACTAGAATTGTCTGAGATTTTACTGCCTATGTTTCCTTCTAGGATTTTTATGGTTTCATGACTTACATTTAAATGCCTAATAAGCCTGACCAGGCGGTGGCGTAGTGGATAGAGCGTCGGACTGGGATGCGGAAGGGCCCAGGTTCGAGACCCCGGGGTCGCCAGCTTGAGCACGGGCTCATCTGGTTTAAGCAAAAGCTCATCAGCTTGGACCCAAGGTCGCTGGCTCAAGCAAGGGGTTGCTCATATGCTGAAGGCCTGTGGTCAAGGCACATGTGAGAAAGCAATCAATGAACAACTAAGGTGTTGCAACGAAAACTGATGATTGATGCTTCTCATCTCTCTCTGTTCCTGTCTGTCTGTCCCTATCTATCCCTCTCTCTGACTCTCTCTCTGTCTCTGTAAAAAAAAAAAGCTTAATAAATTATGAGTTTATTCTTTTGTATGGTGTAAGGAGGTGGTCTAGTTTCATTTTTTTTTTCATATACTTGTTCAATTTCCCCAACACCATTTATTGAACAGACTGTCTTTACCCCCTGTATGTTCTTGCCTCCTTTATCAAATATTAATTGACCATAAAGTCACGGGTTTATTTCTGGGTTCTCTATTCTGTTCCATTGAGATATATGCCTGTTTTAATGCCAGTACCATACCGTTTTGATTACTATGGTCTGGTAGTATAGTTTGATATCACGTAGTAGGATACCTCTAAATTTGTTCTTCTTTCTCAAGATTACTGAGGCTACTTGGGTTCTCTGTGGTTCCATATAAATTTTGGGAATATTTGTTCTAGTTCTGTGAGATATACCATTGGTATTTTAATAGGAATTACCTTGAATCTATAGATTGGTTTGGATAGTATGGACATTTTAATGATGTTAATTCTTCCTATCCATGAACAAAGTATATGCTTCCACTTACTTACATCTTCTTCAATTTCTTTCTTTAGTATCCTCTAATTTTCTGAGTAGAGGTCTTTTATTTCTTTGGTTAAATTTATTCCCACATGCTTTTTTTTTGAAAGTATAGTAGGATTATTTTTTTTTAGTTTCCTTTCTGGTAGTTTGTTATTGATGTATAAAAATGCCACTGATTTCTGACTATTAATTTGTATTCTGCTATTTTACTGAAATTATTTATCAGTTCTAGTAGTTTTTTTGATAGAGCCTTGAGGGTATTCTATATACAGTAATGATACACTTCTTGTAAATTGCTTTACTCTTATTAAGAACAGCCTAGTAGTCACTTACCTTATAACCAATTATGTATGACACACCATTGCACAGAGACACAATGTTTAAGAACAATTGCTATACCAATGCCATGGGCAAAAGGAGTGTCTATAACTGGAAATTTTAGCCATTGTAATAGGCTTTTTGTAAAAGGGGTAATTTTGAGTGGGGAAAGATTGTTTGGAATGCATAACAGCACTTTCTGTATATAGTTGACTTAACAACATCTGACATTCATTCAACAAACATTTGCTAGGTTTCAACAATGCCAAGCCCTGAGCATATTTGTAAGAATAGGCCTAATGGCTACCATGTCAATGATCATAGCAAGGTGTGGGGGGAGAGAAACCCTCTTAGGCCATCTTACTCAGCTCAGGAAAGCTAAGAAAAGAGTCCTGTCCTGTATGCAGGTTTCTAACCAGGCTTCTGCATTTCCAAAGCAAACACTAGTGAATGTCAGCCCCACTTGAAGAAAGAACTGACCATATGTATCTAAACCATATTTATTTTTCTTTAATTTACAGAAAAGATACCTTGCCAAGATCCAGAACACCAAGTCCTGTTTCTAATCACTTTAAAAAAACTTCTTACTGTGGAAATTTCCAAAGATACACAAAAGTAGAGAGACTACTATAATGAAGCTACATGTATCCGAACACAAACTTCAGTAATGATATTCTCCCAATCTTGTTTTATGTTTCTTATACAACATACAATTTCACATGTAAATATTTCATTATGTATCTCTAAATGATAAGAACGTTTTAATTTGATATAACTAATATACCATTATCTCTTGCATCAGAATTAACAGTAATTCCTCAATATCAGATTTATCTTTTATTTTCCCCGTTGCCTCAATTCTGTAGTTTATTCAAATCAGGATTCAAATAAGATCCACAGCTCACAACTGATTGTTACTTGAAGTAGGTTTTAATCTGTAACAGTGCCCTCGTTTTCTTTCCCTGCCATTTGTCTGTTACAGAAATAGTACAATTAGTCCTGCAGGACTTCCCACATTCTGGTTTGGGCTCACTCTATTCTTGTGGGCTGTTTAACAGATTTCTCTGTGCTCTCATGACCCTATGTTTAAATATAGATGCATATTCTGTTATTTTTATGAAGAACACTTATAGTTGTGCTGTGTGCTTCCTATTATCTAACATCAGACAGCATTTGATATCTGGTTGTCCCACGTCATTTATTTTTAAATATTATTAAAAAAAATTTATTATAATATGATTCACCAAACCATATAGGTTTCAAGTATAGAACTCAATATAACACCATCTACACACATCATGTACACTCTGCCCCAAGCAGTCCTGTATATAGTTGACTTAACAACATCTGACATTCATTCAACAAACATTTGCTAGGTGTCAACAATGCAAGCCCTGAGCATATTTGTAGGGACAGGCCTAATAGCTACCATGTCAATGATCATAGCAAGGTGGGGGAGAGAACCCTCTTACGCCATCTTACTCAGCCCAGGAAAGCTAAGAAAAGAGGCCTGTCCTGTATGCAGGTTTCTAACCTGGCTTCTGCATTTCCAAAGCAAACACTAGTGAATGTCAGCCCCATTCCCCCACCACTTTGCCATCCTCTCCTCACCTCCACCCTTTCCCCTCTGGCTATTGCTACTTCATTCATTTTAAGATTGAGGTTCTGTCATCCTGATTCATACATGCTCAAGCTCTCTATTGACCTGACACCTAATGATTGTAGTTGCCGTTGATGATCATTACTTAGATCTCTTGTTTCATTAGAGGTAGCAAATGGGTGATGTTCGAATTCTGTCATTTTTTCTTAATTTATTAGGCATGATTCCTCTATAAAGAAGAACTTTGTCTCATCAACTGTTTGATTACCTTATAATATAGTCTGCATAGAAAATTAGTATTTACAAAATAGTCATGAGGATGTAAAGTACAGCATAAGGAATATAGTCAATAGTATTATAATAACTATGTATGGAACCAGGTGGGTACTGGACTTATCAGGAGATCACTTCATAAGCTATATAAATGTCTAGGCACTATGCTGTACACCTGAAACTAATGCAGTGGTTCTTAACCTTTTTTGAGGTACTGAACCCACCAGTTTCATATGCGCATTCACCAAACCCTTCTTTAGTGATAAATAAAATATGATTTTTTTCCAAATTCAAGACATAGGTATATTTTTTTTACTGGTGCACAAAATGAGCCGTGCATGAACATCACCTTGCTCAAAGAACAAAACCAACAAAGTGCATGAACTCACAACAAATACGGTATTACTTTATTCTGGCCTCTGCGGCAGAGGCTTCTCTGAACCCCTGAGACCGACTCATTGAACCCCTAGGGTTTGATAGAACCCAGGTTAAGAACCAAAAAAAAAAAAAAAAAAGAACCACTGAACTAATGTAATAATGAATGTTGTTTGTAATTGAAATATAAAAATTTAGAAAAGGATGGCCGGGTAATTGCTGGATACTTTCTTTCATTTATCATTTAAAAATAATAATTAGTTGTTGCATTAAGAGTTATATTCATATAAATTTTCAGAATAATGAATTGTCCCATATCTGGCCATTAGATGTCTTCAAGTTGTTTCCTCTGTCACCTGACATTACTCATCACTGGAACCTTACCTGTGTTCGGTCCTGACAAGAATTCCCAGCCTGATTTTCACATTGCCTCCTCAGAGCTGATTATTTACAGCTGGAAATTATATTTGGAGACCACAGATTGAGTGCTGGTGGTGTTCATTGGTACTGAGTTATATTACTTTGAAGCCTTTTCAGTGTCAGACCTGGTACATGCATATTCTTGAAAAATAAAAAACAAACAAATTCTGAGTTCATGCTAGTATTCTTATTCAAATTAGATTTCAGGGTTTTTAATTCACTTTAAAAATGTATATTTATATCTCTTTTCTCTAATACAGAACATCTTGGATCCTAATGATATTAATTTATTCATGATTTTTCTGTGGTTCTCTTTGTTCTTAGGATCTGTCTCACTTGCAAAGTACAGTCAAAATGTTATGTTTTAACATAATTAAATTCTTCTCTTCTTAGGTAAGCCATCAATCTGAAATACAATTAAATTTTCCTGTTTTTATTTATTTTCTATTTTTAGGTATTGCTTTGCTTTTCTCTTTGATATACTTTTTAAATATGTAAAAGTTCTAATTTATTTAATTATTTTTTGCCACTATGAATAGGTTCTGCTCATATATTATTTCTTCTCAGTATTGTTTCTGTGTATGAAGTCTGATATGTTCTATATTATTATTCTTAAATCCTGCAAACTTACTAAATTCTCTTATTTGCAATAGGTTTTTCAAGGACTCTTTGATTCCCAGATACATAATCATACTATCTTTAAGGAGCCATACTTTTATTTTGTTTCTTGTTTTCCAATCTTGTGCCTGTAATTACTTATTTAATCATGTTGATTAATGGCTATGATGCAGTGTTAATAGTAGTGGTGAAGCAATACAGTGAATAGCACTACTGGTGACAGTTACCTTTTCCTGATTTTAGCAATTAAGACTCTGGTGTTTCCTTAAGTAAGAGGCTAGATGATGGCTTTTGGATTAATGTGGGTTTATTTATTTTATGTTAAGAAAATATCCATTATTTTTTATTTTATTGTAATTTTCAACATTAATTGCTTTGAACCATTTATAGTTCTTGGTTTTCATTTTGAGGAACCAGGATTCAGGACTTTTACTTCCATGGATCTGAGCCAGGACATGTCGGGGACCTTAGGCTACTGAGAAGTAGTCCTTGCAGGATTGTAATGCAGGTGCTTCCAAGGAGTCAGTTCTAGGTTTCCTACTTGGGCTTAGCGATTTGGCTTTGCCTGGGCACACATTTTATCTTTATGATATCAAATTGGTTTTGGATGGAAATAGGGAGAAAGTGAACTTAAAAACAATTTTTCCCACATTGATTTGAGAGAGGGTGAGGGAGGAGGAGGGGAAAGGGAGAGAGAGAGAGAGAGAGAGAGAGAAGCATCAACTTATCATTTCACTTAGTTGTTCCATTTAGTTGTATACTCACTGATTACTTCTTGTATGTGCCCTGACCAGGGGTCCAACCAGTGACCTCTGGCATGTTGGGTCAACAATTCATCCACGGAGTCACCCGGCCAGGACTGAAAAGAAACCTTTTTAAAAGTTAAATTTATTGGGGTGACATTGGTTAATAACATTATGTAAGTTTCAAGCGTACAATTCTATGACACACTTCTGTATATTGCATTGCGCCCACCACCTAAAGTCTAGTCTCCTTCTGTCATCATATATTTGAACCTCTTTACTCTCTCCATCTACCCCTACCCCCTTCCCCTCTGGTAACCACTCTTCTGTTGTCTGTGTCTATTGAGTGTGTTTGTTTTGTTTATTTGTTTGTTGCTTTCGTATATAACCCACATATGAATGAAATCATATAGTTCTTGTCTTTTTCCATTTGATTTATTTTGTTTAGCGTGATACTCTCAGATCCATTTGTTTTTACATGACATTTAAGGTAGCGTTTAGCGTATGCTTTTGCATTTTCACAGGAGTTTAGTTAATATTTTCTACATGCTAGACTAGCATTTTATTTTTATCTTTTAAATGTGCTTTGACTACTCCTTAGTATTAAACTATTTTAATGCTGAGAACAATCACTTCTACAAGATGACAGTTTCTAAGGCTCAGTATAGTGCAGTGGTTAGACTTCGTTGCTCATCAGCACTTTGAATGGAGTGTTTACTTCTTTGACAAGCTCTCTCTGTAGAAGGGGCATCATTGCTCATATGCTCAAGTAAATGCAAGACTTGGCTTTGGGACTAGTTAAACCTTACACGATGCCTCTGACTTCTTGTTCTCAGCAAACTGTACCCCACTAAATATCATGTGGCATGACTCATTTCACTCAACATTTTGTCCAAAAGGTATCAAAACAGAATTATATTAAAGGGAACACCATGCACTGTTGGTGAGAGTATAATACTACAACCACTGTGGAAAACAGTTCGGAGGTTCCTCCAAAAATTAAAAATAGAAGTAACATCAGATCCAGCAATCCCACTTCTGGGTATACATACGAAGGAAATAAAATCACTATCTCCAAGATATATCTAGACCTTCATACTCTTTGCAGTGACCATGATATGAAAACAACCTGTGTGTCCATCAATAGGCTAGTGGATAAATAAAGTGTAGTACATATATACTGTGGCATATTAACTCCACAGAAAGAAGGAAATCCTGCCATTTTCTACAACATGAATAAACCTGGAGGGCAGTATGCTAATTAAAATAAGCCAGACACAGAATGACAAATACTGCATGATCTCACTTATCTGTGAATCTGAAAAAAAGTCAAAATCATAGTAACAGAGAATACAGTGGTGGTTACCAGGGGCTGAAGGGTTGTGGGGGAGAAAGGGAAATGTTGGTTAGAGGGTACAAACTTTCAGTTATAAGGCGAAGTTCTAGAGACCTAATGTATAGCATGATAACTAGTTAATAATAATACATTATATACTTGAAATATGCTAAAATAAGTTTAAAAATAATGAAAGAAAATAAGAATTATTATATTCAGTTGTAGCAAAAATAAATTTTTCTTGTGTATCAAATTTGATGCCATGTGTGGAGGGTTTTGAGAGAAAAGACCCACATACAAAACCCTTGTCAAGCATCACAGAGGATACAGCTATGATTATAACATAGCCATCAACAACTGTAAAATGTAGCAGAAGCCACAGACACAAAGACTCTAACCTGATGATACCCAATGTGGTCAGAATGAGGGAGTGTTTCTTGGTGAACATTTGAACTGAACCTCAGAATATCAGTCTGGGAATAATTGTTTTGGGGTTCCCAGAAACTAAGTAGAATGATCTACCCCATATTTATGAATTACTCATGCCAATAAAAATTCATGTTCATACACTTTGTTCATAAACATTTGATTTTCAGCCATCCCTTGCTCCCACAGTGATTGTAATTTTAGACACTCCAAAAGGACCAAAGTCCATGAAGGACTATGTTTTCCTGTGACCTATGTATCCAGCTAAATTCTCGTAGCCACATGTGCTGAGTGATGAGGTTGACCAGTTCACCCAGACTGTATGCATCTGTCTTTCTTCCTCAAAGGCAATAACAAGGATCCATTGAAGAACATACTTTGTGGCATTGAAGAGGAGAATCAAAACCTCTTCTCCCAGATACCTTCAGGGGCAAACTGACTCTTCGAACTGAACGAGTAGGAATAGTCTCCTTCTTTGGGCTGTGTGTTTGTGTTCATGTCCCCAGCTTGATTCTGAGCTCCACAAGGCCATGTCTGTGGTGGATTCACTCTATACATCTGAGAAGAGTGGGTACTCAGCCACTTCCTGTTAGGTACAAAAGGAAGGAATGAATAATGATAGCTAGCACATGTAGTACAATAGTTACTCTGTGCCAAACACTAGACAAAAATCGTTAAAAAGTAGGTGCTGTTATTATCAATCCTATTTTGCAGATGAGAAAACAGGCACAGAGAGGTTGAGTAACTTATCCAAGATCACACAGCTCATAAGTGGCAGAGCTAGGATTTGAACTGCATGATTTGATTTAATTAGCTATGTCCTTAACCACATCACTACCCCAATCTCTGCATATTGTGGGTTGGTGAAAGTAATGGAGCCAATGGAACACCTTGAGGATGGAACCAAGGTATTGTCATTTTTTGGGGGGTGGCCCAGAGTGCCTCACACTGAGTGTCCAGTTTTTAGGGAACATTTCAGGCACTAAAGGAAGATGGTGGGTCATTTTCTGAAAACAAAAGCTGAAGAGGTCACCAATGTGGGTCCAGGAATCAGCACAAAGCTCTAACTTCAGGACCTGGGCTCATAAACCAGCTCCTGGCCAACCTTTTAGGTGATGACAATAAAGACAAATGGACTTGGAGAAGAAATTCTGGGAATTAATTGCCCTTAGAAATCTCATTAGGAAGTGAGGCAACCAGGGAATCTGGAGACCGAGTTTTTTTTTTTTAGTAGGTATTTACCATGGGTTCCGAGATGCATAAGGCCACTGAGGACTTGGGAGGTGGGTACATTATGGCTTCTGTCTTTGAGGAGCTCCTAGTGAGATGGGGAGATGCAGGTTCATCTTGTATGCGACTGTCACCTTAGGCTGCTTCATTAGCTGGCTGTAGTTGGTCAGTCCCAACCAGTGGAGGGCAGCTTGGCTTCCCTTACTGTGTGTCAGGTCAGCCACGACCTGCAGAGGAGCATTCTGGTGAGATGGCTTCTGTCTGAAGGAGCCAACTCCTTTTTGGCTGAGGGCCATCACCCTGGGTTTGTGACTTTCTGGCACAAAGTAAGTGCTGCAGCAAAGGGCACCAGAGGTCAGCCAAACAGCAGGAGCAATTGTTCCTTATGGAAAACTGCCACATCCAGGGCCACGCTTCTGTTGAGCTCTGAGCAAGTTCCAAGTAATTAAGTGGATTGGGTTCTCAAACCATTGTGACCATCAGCTTGAACATCGTTGCTGAGAGCTCCTGGCAGGTCCCATCGCTGGCGTGGCAGCCAGAGTAGCATTGTGGGGTGCCCGGGCCCTGGTGCCCACTCTGCCTGGAGGGGACTGATGAGGGAGAACACTCAATGCATTTGGAAGGTCTTACATATTGGGAGCTAATTACTCTCTTTTAAAATCTGTATTTTCCACCAATCACAGCTTTCCTGGTGTGGGGACTGTCATGGCAACTAAAAGCATATCTGAAAATAAAATGTCACTCCCCCCTCCCCCATTTCTACTGTAATGACATGGGAAAATTGCTTTCCTTTTTAACTTAACACGATAACTAGAGATGAATAAAAAAGTATAGGTGTGTGCAGCTTGTGTGGATAAGCAGGTACCACTGTGTGTGAACACGTGAGCCATAAGTGTGTGTGTGTGTGTGTGTGTATGTGTGTATTGGTGTTCTCACTGATGGGGATGGTGTGTGTGGCTGTGTGAAGCTGTGTGTCTGTGGAGTGACTCCTTATTTGTATGTTTGAGGATGGGCTCAATCTAGGACTGAGATCACGCATAGGCTATGAGTGTTTGAAGACTGGTCTGTGAACATGAGTGTGTGTGTGTGTGTGTGTGTGTGTGTACCTGAAGACAAGTGGTGTTGGGTGTGTGTGTGTCTGAAGACACATGTTATTGCATGAATGTGTTATACTTATATTGTTGGGTAAGAAAAGACTTTTGTCTTTCTTTCCATAGGGTGTCCCTTTGGGAGGTTCCAGCTCAGTCATAAGAGATAGAGCCCCTCTTTTGGGGAGGGCCCAACTCCCTGCCACAACCCTAAGAAAAGCAGAGATGTAACAGATCATGAGCCCTCGGCACCATCTGGCACAATTTACAGCATAGAGCTGAGCTTATCTCATTTGACTGGGATGGGACTGACAGATTTACAATCAAAATTTACAACAAAAATGACATTCACACACACCTCTTTAAGGCTCCATGCTTCCTAAAGCCATCTTTTGAGTCCCATCTCCTGTGGGTTGACTTCTACAAAAGAACACTTCCTGGGCGAGGAAATGTATCACGGGTCAGAATCCAGAGGCTGGAAGCAGAGCAGGGGGCTTCCTCCCAGGATGTGATGTGCAGGACTGAGCAGGGCGGGTGGGGACTGCTTGTTGCTGGGAGAGGCCACTGCCCACTGCAATGTGCAGCTACCCCCGGGGGCCACTGTTCTCAGGCAAGGAATCCGTCCATGATGAGCAAGGCACATTGTATTCATCACCACCATTCTTCCAGTTAAATTTTGTACTTCACATCTCCTGAGAGTCTTTGTTTTATTATTAAATTTTAAACTTCAGTAAAGAGAACCAATATTGATTAAATGTGAGTTTAATAAGTGTTTATTGAGCACCAATTATTTTAAGGTTGTCCCTGCCTGGGCCCAGATGACCCAGCATGCATCTGAATTACTCTCTGCCTGGAGCTTTTCTCAGAGCAGTGTAGGAGATGAGCGGCGCCATAACCCGAGTGCATTTGGAAAGGACAAGTAGGGGTTGACACCAGATGTCAGGGGGACATGATGACATTCCAGGCACCCAGAGGCTCTCTATATGAAGGAGGCAAGTCTGGACTGGAGACTGGCAAAGGGACCCTAGTCCTGGATGCTCTTTGTTTTGTCTAAGAAAGTCAGGATTGCCTGGGGATCTTGAGTAGCATCGCAAGCTTCGGAGGTTCGGCAAGAATCCCCTCTGTAAGACGGCTGTTTCTAACTATGCCTTCCCCTCACCCCCCACTTTGCTTCTGTGGCTCTGTTGATGTCAACGGCAGGAAACAAATTATGCTGGCAAGGAGCTGGGCTTTCTTGCAAGTTGCAATCACATGGGCGGCTGTACCCTCTCTGCATCGTGTAACCATGCAATTCCCGCGGGAGTGTGAATGGAAAAGTACCTGTAAGCATGGAGGTTGGTTGCAAAGGCACAGCATTGGTTTATTGTGTAATACCCTCTGGTGACATTGAGGCCTTATTAATAACTAAACATCTGTCACAACTATAATTATATTTCTTGTGCCAGGATTGTGTTTCTAGCATTGTCCTGTTTAAAGACGGAAAGGGAGGGTGTGAATTATTTAGACAACTGACTGTGAGTAAATAATCAACCAGCATTGTGCAGGCAGTAAGTTTCTGTCAACTCCTTGCAGAGCCTCAGTGTCACGGCTGACGTTCCCTTGATGTGCTCACAAATCTCTCTGAGAACATCGCCCTGGACCCCCGATGCGGCTGCCCGAGCAACCTGGAGAGGGGAAGCCTGAGAATGAGGAAAAAGGGGGCAGAGGAGCCCCTGGAGGGGGAGAGGAGACACCGAGGAGCCGGGCCCCCGACTTCCCCACTTGGCAAGTCTTCTCCCCCCAACCCCCCTGGACAAACGAGCTTTCTCAAGTGTTTGCTCAGGACTTGATTGTTTTCTGCCCTCAGGTAGGGGGCGGTGCAGGGGCCCAGAGCCTTTGCTGCTGAGTTTCGTGGGAAGAGGAGACCTGTGGGCGGGACATCTGGGAGGGGTCCTGAGAGGACACACATCCGAACTGGGTACGGAGATTATATTTTGAGCCTGACAATTTTGAGATGCATGGATGGGAAAGGTAGAGTTTGAAAGCTGACTATCAGGTACTGATTGGGTTGGGGTGATGCTCATTGTTAGAAAAACAGCAACAAATATCCTTTATAGAGTGGGACCATGTGTCAACATGGAAATGGGTGTGTTGCATAGATAATTTCAACTGATCCTCATTATAAACCTGTAAGGGTGTTATTAATGCCATTTTTACAGGAGAAAAGTAAGACAGACGTTAACCAACTTGCTCCAGATCACACAGGCAGTGATAAACCCATGATTCCTACCATGGATCTCTGAGTCCAAAAAATAATACTTGCTACCACTGGGCAACCCTGCCCCTCCTCACTTACAGGTGAGAAGGTCAGTTCAGGGGGAGGGTTACATATGTTACTAAGCCACAGGCTTCCCTGGCTTTGACCCTGCTATCATTCTTCTCCTTGGAGACATTTCTTGCTGTATAAACTCAAGAGGAATTTCAACTCCTGGTGGTTTCATACAGAAGGGAATTTTCATCTGTGTGATACTGGCATTGAGGAGTTGGTCTGTGGCGAGGCCTATAAATGTGCATATTCCGAAATGGTCTTCTTAAGGCTGTTGGAATGGGATTGCCAGCCCTCTCTACCACCAACTCCTAATAGTGACAGAATATGTGTATGATGGGGACCATGAATTTAAGTTTAGGCTTAACAGGGGAAAAAAGAAAATAGAGATATTTCTGACTGTAGCTCCTGATTTTTAGCAATTTCTCTCAGGAGCTGGGGGCTGGGCCCAGCACAGGATGCTATAAGAGTCTATTCAGAACCTTCTCCAATCCAACCCATTGGGAACTCCAGGGTGAGAGCTGATGGGATCCCTGGGCCAGGGCATGCTGACCTGTAGGGGGAGCACTTCTACTCTGAGCAAAGGTCTGGAAGAGGGCAGCGTGATGCTAGGAATGACGTAGGCTACAGGGCAGGCTCAGCATGAGTTCTGCTCAAGAAGGTTGGACAGAGACCAGTACAACCCGGGCTCGGCCTCCTTATCTCAGCTCAGCCCTGCCAATAGAAGAGCCCTGGTAGGAGGAATGGTCTAGTTCAAAGGTAAAATTCCTGGTTGACTTTTCCTCAGGCTGGGATAAGTGATAGAGTCCTGGGCACTTGTCATGGGAAAGGGGAGCATGTTGAGGAAAAGAGGTAAGGACCGGGGATGCCAAACATTTCTGCATGTCTTACTGGTGCTGAATGAATGACAGGCACGGGGGATGCTACAGAGGAAAAGGACAGTTTTCTACCTCAGTGGGTCTGAAGGCATCCTATAGCAAACAGACAAAGAAGTCTGATAGAATCAGAAAGACCATTTTTGCTCAATATACTCTCAAATTAATACAAAAATGTCCCCCATTTAGTCCTGTAACTTTGGGATTTAGAATTTTGGGGCCAGAACTGTGATGGGCATGAATTAGGCCATTTACTTTCATCCATCTCTGGTTGTAGTAATAGCCCAGGTGAAATGAACCGGCTTCTTCAAAATCATCAGCTTCTCCTTGGGGCATTTACTCTTTCTGGACCCAAGACCGAGGGTCTGTAAGGCTCCTGGCTTGTTCCCATCATTCAATCCACCCATGCCCACACACATAACACTTTTTGCTTACCCCTTCCTTGGGAGCATACCCACACGGTTCTCAAAGATTTCTTAGTGCAGTGAGCAGGGAGATACAGCTAAACAGGAGAGGGATGAGATGGGGAGGGAGTCCCATTGTTGTGGTCTTGGCACCAGTGATTGGATAAGAGGGAAAGGCCCCACAACTTGTCTGGAAGATGCTCACGCCTCTGTTTCCAGCAGTGAGTTCTCTCAGAGCACTGCCTTCCTGTCCTTCTGTTTCTCGGCTGGGAACCTCCTTCAGATAAAGGACAGGCTGGATGTGGGGACTAGCCCACAGAACATCAGGGGTCCCCTTAGATCTCCAGCCCTCTGGGCAGTTGACTAGGTGGTTGTGCCTGGTGTGGGAAGGGTAGGGAAAAGTATCAAGTAGAGAGGATTCTCTTTGATGAATCCCATCTTCCCAGCCCAGGTCATTTTTACATGTCCTGATGCCATTTTGGTTAAAAGTAACAGAAGTCCAGAAGAGCTCTCCTAAGTGAAAAGAGAAGCATGTTGGAAAGACTTCAGGCAGGTGTTGGGGGAGATAGATGTCTCATAGAATACAAGGCCTCAGGGATGGCTAAACTGAGGGCCTAGAGGGATTTTAAAAAACCAAATAAAGCAGCGTCTCCCTGCCTGTCCACACCACTCTGGTTTCCCTGACCTTATGACCTGTCCACGCCACTCTGGTTTCCCTGACCTTGTGACCTGTCCACACCACTCTGGTTTCCCTGACCTTGTGACCTGTCCACGCCACTCTGGTTTCCCTGACCTTGTGACCTGTCCACGCCACTCTGGTTTCCCTGAACTTGTGACCTGTCCACGCCACTCTGGTTTCCCTGACTTTGTGACCTGTCCACACTATTCTCATTTCCCTGACCTTGTGACCTGTCCACGCCACTCTGGTTTCCCTGACTTTATGACCTGTCCACACTATTCTCATTTCCCTGACCTTATGACCTGTCCACACCACTCTGGTTTCTCTGACCTTGTGAAAATTACTCTGGTCAAAAGCTTCAACCTCAATTGAGAATCAGTATTGTCTCAATTACAAATTCCCCGTGAATGGCCTTATTGTTGCCCACTCCCGATCAAATAAATAGTGTCCAGAGGAGGAGGGCTAGCGGTTACAAATATGGTCGCTTCCACGATAAATATGAGGGTGGAAAAGGGGAGAAGCAATGACCAGAGTGATGGGGCACTTCTTCACCCCAGTTCTTAAGATACTGATTTTGTGTTCCATTCTTGAAATTGGTTAGCTATCCATTAGGTGCTGTAAAGGTGTTTGCTATTCATGCTTTAAGCTGAAGTCTTTAAATGACGGTTGTCCTCATGAGACCCAGAAGAGCTATTGCTGGCGGCCGAGCACAGTGGGGTAGATAAAGCTGGCTGGAGGCACTGCAGTGGAGTGTGAAGAAAAACCTTATGCAGAGGGCAGGGACTGGGGAAGTAAGACCTACTCCCAGTGGGTTCTCCTTCTGCTTGTTAACCGAACATTGGAGAATCCGCTAGCCTGTCTATTCCTATGTCTCTGCGAAGCTGTGGCCAAGCTTTCTTTTGATGTGTCTGGAGGAGATGACTTGTAGATGAGAACCTCTTTCTCTTCTCGCAAAGGCACACAGCAGTGACACCCCGACTTGTCTCACGTCTGCCAAGGTGCTGACTCCTCAATCTAATGGTCTACAAGGATGGTCTCCACCTTTTGTCCAGACTTTGAGATCTGGGATTCTTTGGGGCAAGTATGGAGCTAACTTATGGATGGTCAGTAGAACCAGGAGGCTAGCTAGAAGAGCATCTCTAGAGAAAAGCTGTCCAGGTGGCTTCAACAAACTATAGCTAAGTAATTAACCCTACTACTATGGTGCTGCTCCAACCCAATGTGAAGGAAACTTTTCTAATATGGGGGGAAATGGATGTATGCTATTGATATATGAGCTAAGAATAGCCCATGTTCCAAACAAAGTGTTTTTTAGTATTTTGAAATAAAAATGTGTAGACAAAGCAAGGAATTAAAATGCATGACTCATTAAATTGTTGGCTCTGAAAGCAATGGAAATTCAAAGGGAAATTTTCTCTCCCTAGTTCTCCCTCCCACCCCTGTTCTGAATTGCTTATAAAATGAGTCTCTATATAAACAGGACCCATAAATGCTTTCATGATTTGAGGTCCAGCACAGTGAGAGAGGTAGGAAGAACTGAACCTTTATTGCCTGGTTACTAAGTTGGCCTCCCTGCTAGATTGGAATCAATGACCAGAGCTGTCAGGTCCTGCCCACTTTCCTTTCTCCTCCTCCTGTCTCTTTGTCCTGTTCCTGCAGGTATCTAGATAATTCTATGGACCCATGTAGCCACTGCTCCTCCCTCTCCCCCCCCCCCCCCCCCCAGTGCCTGGCTCTGCTGGACCTCAGCAGACTCAACTCATCAACCTTAAGGAAGACATTTCATCAACAAGCATTATCTGTAGGGGCTACGTCTTAGGGGAGAGTACACACTGTACCGTATTATAGCAGGGTGCAGCAGTAGGCGTGTCTATTGACTCACTAGGTGGTCTCACTGGGTAGAATGGAAGGATTGGGCCTCATCAGTGGTATTTAATTTTTTTGCTCACAAAAACCTTTCTAAAGTAAATCATATGTGAAATTCAGTACTTAAAACATAAAAGAGGGGTGTGTGTGTGTGTGTGTATGTGTGTGTGTGTGTGTGAGTATGTGTGAAAGAGAGAGGATGGGGAAGTCCTCCAGGACCCCTGAGAAGAACAACAAGATGTTTCACTTGAAAGAACTATTGTTCAACCTTCATAGAACAATTCCTTAAGAATTGTGTAAAGGCTCTCACCAGTTTGCTCAGTGGTAGAGTGTCAGCCCAGTGTGTGGATGTCCTGAGTTTGATTCCCAGTCAGGGCACACAGGAGAAGCACCCATCTGCTTCTACACCCCTCCCCCTCTCGCTTCTCTTACTTCTCTCTCTCTCTCTTTCTCTCTTGCAGCCATAGCTTGATTGGAGCGAGTTGGCCCCTAGTGCTGAATATAGTTCCATGGCCTCTGCCTAAGGTGGTAGGAAGAGCTTGGTTACTGAGTGCCAGAGCAATGCCCCAGATGGGAAGAGCATCGCCCCCTAGTGGGCTTGCTGGGTGGATCCCAGTTGGGGCACATGCGGGAGTCTGTCTTTCTGTCTCCCCTCTTCTCACTGAATAAAAAAAAAAAGAATGGTGTACGATTCTCACTCTGACCTCTCCTTGCTGCACCTGCTTTCCTTCTGATCAATCCCATGCTCCTTAAATAGTACTTTATCAGCTTGTTCAGTCTTTCTCTAACCCAAGCCTTGATGTCATATGGGAAAACTGAGATGACCATGTGGATGACCAGGCAACATTTTCATCTCACGTTGCCTTAACTTCAACTCTGTGACTTTCTTTTCTCTTCACTTTCACTCCCACAGCCCCCACCTTACTCTTGTCACTCCCTAGAGTACCTCACCTCTGAAAGCGCACTCCGCAATACTCCTCCTCTCTTTGACAACCTCCTCCACAGCGGTTTGCCATCGCTAGTCCTATTTTGGATTGAGTAGCATACTGAGAGAAAATCCTACACGAATATAGGACACGGAAAGCTGACCCAAAATACTCATAGCCTTCAGCTCCAATAAATCTCTGGTGCGGCTAAGCAGTTCTTCTAGTGGTCAGGTGACCTCCCCATTCTCCACCATGACTATTTCACCCCCCCTACCCATTTTTCTAAAAACAATGTCACTTCCTCATTCACATAAAATACAAGTGTCCCAGGAGAAAAAGTTTTTAACTTCCTGCTCACTCTCTCTGTCATCTTTTCTTCAGTCATGTCCTTCACCTCTCCCTGCCCATCCATGTGGAAGAGTGGGCCTTGTACCAGTCTAAAGACCATCTGCCAAAACCGCTTGGACATCTGTCACCCTCTCTTAAGGGACCTTATTCTGTCAAATGTGCTTCCTCTGTTATACTTGTTGGTTCTTCTTGTAAGCACAAAAATTTGTTCTAATGTCACCCATTGTTTTCTTTTTTTAAGCAGATATGAAAATTTCTTCAAACTTTTTGGAAGAATTGCTTACATATGTTTGATTTCTTCCCTTTCATTGACTTATCACCCCTCTTTCCCTGTGATCCGGCTGCTGCTGCCATCAGTCCACCGCTCACCTGGCTGGAACGAGGGATAGTGTGAGAGCGGAAGGAACAATGCCGAGAAATGTGCCAGCTCAAGTTAGCTCATCATCAACATGTATCTACTGTTTATAAAATCTATATGTGCTGGTAGACTCTGCCTACTAGGTCAGAAGCTTTTTCAAGTAGGACCCAGAAGTCTACTACCACCAATTCCCTTCTCCTTGGTACCTTCACTGACAGCCATGCCAAGTCCCCAAGTGCCCCAGTCAGGAGGGTCCCTGCTGCCCTGATGCCACAATACCAGATTTGCTTTGCCCGCTCTTGTCACATTGGCCAAATCATTTTCCTTTTCCATTCCTTATTAGTTCTGGCCATCCAATTGGAATTTCAAGTGATCTTAGCTAAGAAACTTTTAATCACCCTTCTGGAGATTTTCTGACCCTCAACTCTTAGAAATCTTCCTTTCACTCAGGATCTAGTCTCTTCCTTTGTGATTCTTCTAATGTGACATGTTACAGACGGATGATCCCCAGAATATCAATGTAAACAAATATCCTCTAAAAGTGCTTCATGGTCAGTAAAATTCTGATGATGCTCTATACTAGATCTACATCTTGGAGAATGGCCCTACAGCAAAGAAAATGACTTATCTTTGTCTAACTCAGCTTTTCCAAACACAGTTTGAGCCAAGAACACTGGGTGAGAGTGAGTGTGTGTGTATGAAAGCCTAGAAACCACATGCTAAGTGCTTATTTCATCTTCCTTACAGAGTTAGTTTCTAGTTCTCAGATCAACACAAATGATAAGTAACTAACTTCTTCTGGGCCCAATAAATGATTACACTGGTATTCATTCAAATACCATTAATTGGTGTGCCAGGCTCTGTGCTGGATGTGGGGGATAAAAAGATGAATAATCCCTTTCCTTATGCAGTTTATAGGCTCGTAGAAAAGATAGAATAGTACTCACTATAGATTTTATGTGTTGGGATAAATTCATGCACAGGGTGTGCTTAGGAGCTTGTCAAGGGACACACATACACACACACACACATAGAGGCAGTTGTATAGCTACAGGGTATATCCTTCACTTATAAAACAAGAATATAATGTGACTTATATTTCAAAAAGTGATGCAATATAATAGAATGGACATAGGGCCATCCGAATATGCATAGTTTGTTGTTTTTAATGGGATGATATTGCTCTACAAGGTTTATTAACTCAAAAGTTTATTACCAACATCCCTTTCCATTGGACAGTGATTTATTTAGCCAGTCCCCTGTTGGTGGTGGTTTCGGTCACTCTGTTAGCCTTCACAAGTAGGGCTGCGATGAGCTTCCTCGTATATTTATCCCTATGAACTTGCACAACTGTATCTAAATATAAATTTTCTAGAAGTAAAATTTTCTGGGTCATAAAGTATACACATTTTTTTTCCCTTCTGCTAGACTTGCCAAATTGCTCCAGCATTATTATCTAAGATAGGTCTGCTGAGGACAGGGTACACTGGCATGGAGGGGAAGGAGGCGGGCGAGGAGAAGGGCTTGAAGGTGATCATTCATGGAGTCATGTCCCTTAGGAAAGTGAGAGGGCATAAGATCAAGACCACACTCTTCATGAAGGAAAGCATTTTATATGCCAAGCCAGAGTGTAACAAATGCACTCCGCAGACAAATAGTACTGATGGTCTTAGTAAGGCATTTATAGCACTCTTTGATCCTTCTGGAGATTCTTGGGCCCAGACTCTTAGAAACCCTCCTGTCCTGCAGGACCCACTGACTTTCTGCATGATGCTTCTAATAAAACACACTACAGATTGAAGATTCACATCAATCTGAATAAATATTTCTCTAAAAGTGCTTCCAGATCAGTAACCCTATTGGTCCCTAAGCACCTGATATTTCTGGAAGAGCTTTGGGCATCAGGATTCCACACGCCTGTCCTGACATTTGCACAGGGGCTGCAGTGACGGGCCCGAGTGTATCCATCCAGTATCATTGGGTAAACAAGAGACGTGTTTATGTGATGTACATTTCCTCATGGCAGATAATCTGAGACAGTTTAATACTGAAACAAGGCTTGGTATATTACGGGGCAGAATGCTAGTTTTTTTAAGACAAAATGTTGGACTTCAAAGGTAGTGTTTTGCTTGCAGGGGACTGTTTTGGGCTATAATCGCATAATGTTCTATCATCAGAAGCCCTTTAATAGAAAAATTTAGCATCACTGGGACTGGTCATATTTATCTAATACATTCCTGGTGATTGTATCAAATTATAATCGGGGCATTTTACTCCTTTTGAGGAACTGAGGCAGGGGGAGGAGACAGTGGAGATCATTCCCTAATAAACCTGTTATTCGCAAAAGGCAGCACTTAAGTTCAAGGCAGTCTCGCCCATTGCTGAGTCCAAAGGGAACTGGAGAGACACAGAGGCCCCTCAGGCCTGTCCCACCAGGGATTCCTCCTCAGTCCAATCTTCCCCCTTGACACAAGTGCAGCTCTCGGTCCATGGTCCACCCATGTGGCCATTGTAGGAGCTTCTTCCTCCCAAACTTCTCATCTCTTAGTCCAGCTACTATTGCTTTGTAATAAACCACCCCAAACTCAATGGCCTAAACCAACAAACGGCTTATGCTCATGGAGTCTCTGGGTCAGGAATTCAGTGTGAATGGCTTATTTGCCCCATGATGTCTAGTGCCTCTGTCGGAAAGGCTCAGACAGCTGTGGGCTGGGATCATTTGGTCACTCATATGTTTGGTACCTGAGCCGGGAAGGCTGAAGGGTCAGCTCAGCTGGGAGCATCTACCTATAACTTCTCCATGTGGCTCGTGCTTTTCACAGCGTGGCATTTGGCTCGGAAGGTGAGCGTCTAAGGATAAGCCTCACAAGAGGATCAGCTGGGACCTGGTTGGCCTTTTATGACTTCACCTCATAAGTAGCACTTCTGGTGTGTTTTAGTGGTCAAAACGGTCACATCCTTCCAGGCTCAGGGCCTGGAAGCATAGAAAGCACCTGTCTGTGGGAGAAGGTTAAACATATTTAAGGACCATAAAGTACAACTACGCTCTTCCTTCATGGATCCCGGATCCTCCGCCGCCTGCTCCAGGGAGGCACCTCTCTCAACACCTAGTTTCCCACTGGGCAGCATGGGCGGATAGCATGCTGGGAGAGTCAAGATACCGGGCCTTTCCAGGGATCTGCAAATCCTGTGGATAGCTGGGAACATAATTCTGTTAGAAAAGTATTAGTCTCCTTAAGTTGTCCTAACCTGGTGTGTGCCAGACTCCAGGAAGAGGAAGGACAAGGGGAAAAAACACATGCTGACACATTGAGGAACTTTCAACATACGGGCTAAGACAATAACCAGGAAAGGTTTTCAGGAAAAGTGATGACAAAGCACATTTCAGGAGGGAGAGTGGCCAGGTCACGGCATATCCTTACGCATGTGTTACAGTCCACAGCTCTAGGGGGGCTCTTAGACAATAGGCTTATTGGGCCCTGGTCACACAGACCTTTGATGGGACTTATTTAAGGGAAAGCGGTCATTGGTTCTTCTGGGTCGTTATTACTCAAATGTCGGCCACAAGGTCATCTTCTCATATTGTATTTGGGGAAACAGCTGGTCTTCAGACCTGTCTGTGAGTCAGTCCACTCTGCAGCTCATTCTGGTGACCTGCTCCCATCTACCGGCTTCGCACATCTCAGCCAGGGCAGCTTTGCTTGGCCCGGGACTCTGGGACCCCCATCCTCTCTCAATATGCAGGAGTCCCGAGTCTCCAGGGCCGAGGAGCTGGGAGAAAGCTCAATTTCCTTTCCTGTACCCTGTCCCAATTCCCCACGATGCCACTAACGCACAGCAGATGTATATAAATCACAGATTTTACCGAAGGCTTGGGAATAACCAGGGAATTTCAACGCAGGGAAAGAAATTACAATATTCACACACACACAAAATCTTTTTTGAGTCAAAAAATAAAAATCTCCTTAAGGGGTCTTTTTATGCAGATATCTCTTTGCCAGTCTGATGAAGCCTGTGAATTATGTTTTCAACTGCCTGAAATAGAGTAATTAAGGTAACCACAAAGGAAATCAATTTAAGTACAGTATCAAAATATTAAACAAAACACACGTGGGGATATAATAAATAATGCATGTGCCTCTTTGTTGATGTGTTAAATAATGAGATCTGGCGGTGGGTGTAATAACCGTCATAATTTTGCAGTCCTGTAGCGGTGAGCGTAAACAACAGTGTGAAATAATGTGCGACGACGCTAACCCGATCGAGACAGATTGGAGGCCAAGTCACAGCGCTGCCACCTCCACCGGGCCTGTGGCTTGCACTCGTGATTGGGGGGGGGGGGGAAGCTAGATTCCATCTAGAAGTTTACAAAAATAAAGGTATTTCTTTTCTCATCTAAATTCATGGAACCCCTTGAATCCTATCCACAAGCACCGAGGCCCCCTCAGGCCCCCTCCCCCCCCCCGTGTGTTTCCGGCATAAGTGGCAGCCCTGCCCTCTCAGTTCTCAAGCTAGTGCTCCTTCCTCGGACCTTCCGGGGCGTTCTCTTTCCTTCTTTAGGAAGTTGGATCCCCCACAGCGGGATCTGCTGCCTCTGACTTCCTCTCCCTCAGGGACTATCGGTAGCCCTCCATTCCCCTTGTCACAGGTACTAGGAAGGATCTGGCAAAGTATCCCACTAGCACAGGTTAATATTCAGGCTAAGCCCAAGTCAATGATTTCTGACCCCAGGTCAGAACAGTAGGTGCTTGGCTTTTTAAGGAGACAGGAGGCTTTAACGTCAACCTTCCTGGGCAGAGAAAACATGGAAAATTAAAAGTTTAGACCTCTGAATTCTTCTCTTAGTGTAAAGAAGATCCCTTTGACTGCCTTTCAGGTTTATTTTTTTATTCGGTGAGAGGAGGAGAGGGAGAGACAGACTCTCGCATGTGCCCTGACCAGGATCCACCAGGTAAGCCCACTAGGGGGCGATGCTCTGCCCATCTGGGGGTTGCTCCATTGATTAGCAACCAAGCTCTTCCTGGTGCCAGAGATGGAGGCCATGGAGCCATTCTCAGCACCTGAGGCCAACTCACTTCAGTTGAGCCATGGCTGCAGGAGGAGAAGAGAGAGAGGGAGAAGCAAGAAGGGGAGGGGTGGAGAAGCAGATCGTTGCTTCTCCTGTGTGCTATGACCGGGAATCAAACCCAGGACATTGACATGCTGACCATCGCTCTACCACTGAGTCAATCAGCCGGGGCTGACTGCCTTTCTAGTTTAACGGTGAGGCTGGAGCCAGGAAGGAGGAGTGTATACCACAGGAGAAGTAAAAGAAAACTCTCTCCATTTTCTGGTGAGGGGTTAGAGGGAGAAGGACAAATGATGAGGAAGGTATTCTGCTTCTACCTCTCTCTCAGCATTCAGGCACAAGGGCTTCTGCCTCACCCATCCATGGGGACTTTGGGGGTCCACCAAACAGGGCATCTGTCCCAGATTGCTGTCTCTAGTCTAGCTAAATGTGTGGAGAGTGGAAAAAGGTGACTCCCCCACGTCTCAGTGGGCAGACACTGAATGAAGAGCTTGTCTGCTGCGTGGGCATAGAAACTTATGCCTAGAACAGAGGATGGATGCTCTCTTCCCTCCAGACCTGGATGGAGGGCAAAGCAGAGACCCAAGGATGTGCAGCCGAACAGAGGAGAGAGGAGCCAAGTAGCAAGGGCAGGTACCAGGACTCCTGAAAGCATTGTACATACATACTAGGAGAAGGAGCCCGAGTTGCCAGTTCTAAACTTCAGGTTTGACAAGACACATTGCCCTGGGAGACAGTATGAGAGACTAAACATTCTCTAACATAAACTTCATTTTGGAGGGAAACATCTTTAGGCTTACAGAGAATTTGAGGATGGGGCAGTACAGAATTCCCATATAACTAACACTCACTTTTCTGTTAGCATTGCACATGAATAGGATGCACGTGTTCCAATTAAGAAACCAATATTGATACACTATTATTAACTAAGGCCCATACTTTATTCACATTTCCTTAGGTTTTATCTAATATTCTCTTTCTCGACTAGGATCTCATCCAGAATATGAGGTTACATTTAGTTATCACATCTTTTTAGGCTTCTCTTAGTTGTGAGAGTTTCTCAGACCTTCCTTGTTTTTGATGACCTGGAAGTTTTGAGGAGTCCTGTAGGTCAGGTATTTTGCAGAATCTTCTCAGTTGGGATTTGTCTCACGATGAGACTGTGGTTAGAAGATTGGGGGAGGAGGACCACAGTGGTAAAGTGACATTTTCATTACATCATATCATTACATACTGTACATGTGACGTCACTGTTGATCAACCTCTCCCGAGGTAACGTGTGTCAGCATTCTTTACCACTGTAAAGTTACTCATTGCCCCCTTTCCATATGGTCTTCTTTTGAAGAAAGTCTGTATGGACAGACTACACTTAAAGTGAGGAGTTACACTCCACCTCCATGAGGGCAGAGTATCTACATAAACTATTTAGAATTCTTCTGTTCAGGAGATGTTGTCTCTTCTTCTCTTCTTCCCTATTTATTCATCTAATCATGTATTTACAGACATATGACTCATGGGTATTATTTTATATTTTGGGTAATAACCCAATACAACTTGATTTGTTTTGTTGCTCTGATGGCCATAGCCTTGGCGATCCAGAGCTCTTGGTTCCTGTTTTGAACACTTACTTTCTGGCACTAGAATATGCTCATCTTGTGTATTTCCTGCCTCAGTTCCCTGGCCTGGTTTCCTTTATTAGAGAATGGTATTAGAAACCAAGATCTGAGCACTAGGTGTGTTTGTTGCTGCCAGCATTATTGCTTCTAGGTCCTCTCAGCGGACAGAATAAGGAAATATAGATGTGTGCATTAACTGTTGTGTATGCACACATTTGTATGTATTTCTAAATGAAACCATCTGTATCCAGATAAAGGTAAACATGGGCTTATACTGATATCTCCCACTCTAATCTTGTACCTCATGGATCATTCTAGCACCCCCCACCCCCGTTCCCTATTTGTAAACTCCCAGTCTAACAGTGAGAAATCCAGCTCCCCCTATCCACCATGCATTTACAGTTGGCCCTTGGACATTGCAGGGGTTATGGGCACTGACCCCCACGCATTTGAAAATCCATGTATAACCTTTGATTGTCCCAAAACTTAACTACCAATAGCCAACTGTTGACTGGAAGCCTTAGTGATCATGTAAACAGCCGAATAACACACATTTTGTGTGTTAGATATAATATATACTGAATTTTCATAATGCTAAACTAGGGAAAAGAAAATGTCATTAAGAAAACCATAAGAAAGAAAATTACATTTATAGTGTTTACTGAAGAAAATTCATGTATAAGTGGACTCATGCTGTCCAGACTGTGTTGTTCAAGGGTCAACTGTACTTAATTGTTTACTTGCAATACAGATGTATAGTAGTAGTACATAATCATTGACACATGCACTGGTGGGAAACAACTCTATCAATTAAAATGCTTATGTATAGTTCCTCTGCCTGTAGTGTTACAGACTCCACTCATTTCCACAGTAACTTATGTCAACACCCCCCCACACTGCTCCCTTTGGGGAGATTGTTTCATACATTGTAACACAGATTAATTTGTCCATTCTGTGTTTCACCCTGGGATTCTATGGGCCTGCTCAATGATTCTGAAATTTTGCATACATTAAGGTTCACTCAGTGCTGAAGTTCAATGGATTTTTTGCCAAATGCATATTGTCATGTATCCACAATTACAGTAGCATGGGGAATAGTTTCTCTGCCCTAAAAAACCCTGTGCTTCACCTATTCAACCTACCTCCTGTACACCTGAACTCCAGAAACTACTGATCTTTTTATGCCTCTACAATTTTGTATTTTCCAGGACGTCATATAATTGGAACCACCCATTATGTAGTCTTTTCAGACTGTCTTCTCTCACATATATTCATTTAGATTCATCCACGTCTTTTTGTGGCTTGATACCTCATTTTTATTGCTGAATAATATTCCATCTTTACCACAGTTTGTTTATTCAGCTACTGAAGGACATCTTGGTTCCATCCGGTGTTTGGTGATTATAAATAAAGCTGCCAAATATGTATAAATCTCGTTATATTTATATAGATTTATAAATAAATGCTATAAGCCTGATTGCTTATTTTTGTGTGGTTGTAACTTTTGAAACTAGTTGGGTAAAAAATTAGGAGTGTGATTGCTGGATAGAATGATAAGACTATGTTTAGCTTTGTAAGAAACTTCAAAGCTATTTTCCAATGTGGCTGTACCATTTTTGCATTCTCACCAGCAAGGAAGAAGTTCTCTTGCTTCATATTTTCACTAGCAACTTGTACTGCCTTTTTATTTTTAGATGTTAGCCACACTAATATGTATGTAGTAGTGTCTCATTGTTTTAAATTTGCATTTCCTAGTGACATATGATGTGGAGCATCTTTTCACATGCTGTTACCATCTGTATATTTTCTTTGGTGAAATGTCTGTTAAAATATTGTTCCCAGTTTTTTTTTTATTAAGTTGTTTGTTTTTTTATTATTGAGTTTAATGATTTCTTTGTATAATTTGGTTATAAGTCCTCTATCAGATACATGTTTTTCAAATATTTTCTCCCAGTCTGTGGTTTGTCTTTTCACTCTCTTAGCAGTGTCTTTTGCAAGCAGATTTTAATCTTAATTAAGTCCAACTTATCAGTTTTTTTCATAGATCATGCTTTTGGTGTTTTATCTAAAATCTCATTATCAAACACAAGGTCATTTCTTTTTTATTTATTTATTTTTTGTATTTTTTTTGAAGTGAGAATCAGGGAGGCAAAGAGACTCCTGCATGTGCCCAACTGGGATCCACCTGGCAAGCCCATTAGGGGGCAATGCTCTGCCCATCTGGGGCATTGCTCCATTGCAACCAGAGTCATTCTAGCGCCTGAGGTGGAGGCCATGGAGCCATCCTCAGTGCCTGGAACACTGTGCCTGGGCCACTGTGCCAAGACATCCTGAACGCCTTGCTCCAATGGAGCCTTGGCTGCAGGAGGGAAAGAGAGAGAGAGAGAGAGAAAGGAGAGGAGGAAGGGTGGAGAAGCAGATGGATGCTTCTCCTGTGTGCCCTGGCTGGTAATCAAACCCAGGACTTCCACACGCCGGGCCGACATTCTACCATTGAGCCAATCAGCCAGGGCCCACAAGATCATCTTGATGGTCTCTTATATTTTCTTCTAGAAACTTTATGGCTTTGCATTTTACATTTATATCTATGATCTATTTTGAATTACTTTTTATGAAGGTATAAGTTCTATGTCTAGGTTAATTTTTTTGCATATGGATGTCCAATTGTTCCAGCACCATTTGTTGAAATCAATGTTTGCTTTTCACTTTCCCTGTGGTCTTCTGGTCTCCCAGGACTGGCCCTTGTAGAAAATATGTATGCATGTGCACATTTGCAGACACTCAACTTCCAAGGACAAACAGTATCCCCAGAGATAGCTCAGTATGAGTCCACATAAAAGGAGAGAATTATTTTATTAAAGGCAACATAATCTGCAAAATGTTCCTAGAGAAAGCATTTTATTTCCTTTCTCCAGGTCATACTTAAAGACGCAATTTTGCACATAAAGTGAGGATTGTTGTGTCAATAAATCAACAACAGAGCGAACTGTTCTATACCCCCATCCTTATTTCATTGTGGATTGGTTATTTGCTGTGAAGTCACTGGCTTTTTATTGACTGGGTAGGAACCAATTTTTAGATAAGGCTTTTATCCTCTTGAGTATAAGGACACACTCCCATTTTCTCCCTGACACACCTCTGGGAGGCGTAAATGAAATCATGTACTTGTAGTTATATGAGGACCCTCTGTGCCAGCTGCTAGGGGCTAGAGTGAAGACGGCATCACATAAGTCCTACTCTTCAAGTTCACGTTCTAACTGAAAGCAGACTTGAGTTAAAAATGCAGTGATAAGAACAGTCACCGAACAGCATTTTTCTGCCTGCCTGGCACTCATTCTTTTGGAACTAAAACTTCCCAATGTCTCCAGCACACTGTTTCTCACACGTCTGTGTACCCGGGTTTAGGACACTCTTACCCAGTGGTCACCATTTTTCTCCTGTCCATCATCAAAATGATGTTTCCTCTTCTGTGAATGTCTGCTGTATGACAGTCAAGTTTCCATGGCTGTCCCTCATGGATGTGACTAGTGTTGGGACACAGCGGGACAATGCCCATGGACTGAATCAGCTGAAGGGCTTATCACCAACACTTACTGTTTGATTCGCCTGAGAATCCCCCTAAGATACTTGGTCTTTCTTGTTTTAGATTATTTCCCCTGTATACTCCAGTGGTCCCCCACCTTCATCCTTGAATTGTAAAAGCTTTACCAGTACATATTTCCATGTGAATCTCTCCTTATTAATTTTGCCAGGAAGGGGTGATCCACTGTGATCTTCATACAGACTCTTAATCAATTCAGAAAAAATTTTCTTCGGTTGTATTTATTATTATTATTCCTTTTCTATAGCTTGGGTTTATTTCTTGAGAACACTTATGATTTTTAGGTTGCATCTCCATTTCTTTGCCCTACACAGCTAACACATTTTTCTTTTAACATGTTTATATCGTTGTCCTTTCTTTCTTTATTCTGGGAGAGCTCTTCCAGTTTTTTCTCCATAACAAACCTTTGGTTTCTTTTCAATGAAATGTCGACCCTTTGTTGCTTCTGATGTGCCTTTTAAACCTGCTGCCAGATGTTTCTTTGTGTCATCCTCATTTTTCTATCTGTATCTCTGTCTTCACCTTCATCTGTTCTCTCTCTGTCTCAGTATCCCAAAGTCTGTGTCTTCCTGTATCTTCTATAATGACCCAAAGACAGTTTCTAAAATTTATTTCTGTTTTTTAAGATGTCATCATCAAGAATAGCTTTCCTTGAGCTTTCAAGACAATATTGTCCTCTCTACATGTTGCAATGTCATCTGATAGGCTACACCTTTGACTTTTTTATTCTTACTGAAGCTTGGCATTTGCCCATTTGTAGAGTTTGGTACCCATTTGGCCAGGGGCTGTGGGACTGGGTAGGGTTCTTCTCTCCTTCTGACTGTTGGATTTCCCGACTCAGTTGAGAATTCCTAAAATTAATAAACAAAATATGTACTTCTTCCAACTCTCTATTTACAATGCTTTCCATATATATTATATTTCAATAACAAATATGCTATTTATAATAATTTTTCTTCTATTGTATATGCCAGGACGAATACTTGGTTTCTTGCACAATAAGTCGTGTAGTGAATTAAAGCAGAAAGTAGAGCTGGATTATAGGGAAAAAGAGTTGCAAATGATGTTAACAGGCTCAAAAAATATTCTTATGCACCTCAGTGGTGTGGTGGCACCTAGTTTTCAGGTCCCTGTAGCCTCTATGTCCTAGAATCAGAGTCATACTAAGGAACACACCATCTGGAAAGTTGCTCAGGGTTTAGATAAAGAGGTAGATAGAATTATAATTCTCTACTACATGTGTATAACTTTATCTGTCACTTTCTATGCAACAAAGCAAGTGTGCCTGCAATATGATATTAAAGGAAAAATATTGTAAATGGGTTATTTTTTATTAAAAAATATTATATGTTTTTCAATATTTGGAATTAAAATATCAAAAGCATTGTAATAGATAGATATAGTTATGGATATAGAACTATAATTGCAATATATCTATCTTTTTATAGAGGGTTACAATTACTGAAACAAATGAGAAATTTGATGGCTATTAACTAATATTCACACACAACACCTAAGTAACTAGTAAAATATTGGTTCTACTGTTACTAAAATAAGAGTTTCTTCAAGTTGTGTAAAGTCAAGTCCTCCTTGGTAGTGTCCAATTTCTGTTGGATACTTTTGTGAATGTGTTTATGCAGGTGAAACTTGGTCTATGTCACCAACATTGTGATTAGAGAAAAACTGGTATTACCTAGAGTTGACAGTCTTAGTTAAAATTCTGAAACAATATAAGGAATGGTGTAGCGTCATTTACAGAGGTTGAGCAATTTTCTAAGTATAACTCTTGTATTAAGCGAGATAATTCAGAGAGAGCATTTAGCCCAGTGTCTGGTACATGGTAGGCATCCCGTAACTGTTAGCTAGCACCATTGTCATTAATTGCATATACTTTCTCTAAGGTTAAACCATTTAATAAGCCTTCTAAAAACTGTCTTATTATTAGAGAAAATAAGAATGAACTATGTTGTTAACATAGACTTTGTCATACTATCCTGAAATCTTATTGGTCTAATAAATAAATAAAGTATATGTGTCACTCCCATGAAGTCTAACACAGATGGAGACATGCTTCCCTATCTTGTAACTCTTCTGTGGCGATCACAGGGTCTTCAAGGGTCATATTGCAGAAGAAGAAGGGGAGGAATCACGCCAGATTTTAATTGCTCTGAAGGAAGTGGTATAGGTCATTCCAGAATGCATCTTGCTATCCAGAACTAGTCACCTGGCCCAATCCAACTGCAAGAGAGAATGGAAAAGACAAAGGAGCTCATAGAGAGATCATAAGTCCTCATAGATTCCACCACAGGCTAAAAAGTAGGGAATCTGAACTTTGGACAAGAATTCAAAATCAATTATATATAAATTATTTTTATATTATTCAGACAGGTATTAAATTTTAGCTAATTCTGTGGAACAGAAAAACACACAAATTAATAATAGTTCAAAAGGAAAAGGTTATAATGCTTAAAACCCATTAAGTACCTGTAAAAAAACACCTTATTTTGAAAATACAGAGGTGATTCTAAAACAAAAGTTTAAGTTTCCAAATCCCTATTAACCATTGACCAATATTGGGGAAAAAATCATTTTGAAGAGGGTTCAAATGACTAGCTTTCTGAGATACTGTGAAGTCTAGAACTGGCTTTCCTTGGAGTCAGAAATAGATAGTAGGTTTGAATCAAACCCTATTCAATATATTCTGTAATTACTTGTCCTGTTCAAATAAAGAATTGAACATATTTAAGTTAAAAATGGTGTTTCTTTTTAAAAATATTTTATTTAGAAAAATAAATTTAACAGCATGATATTGATCAATTATAGAGTACATAGTTTTCAGGTAGACATTTTTATAGCATTTGAACTGTTGATTATGTTGTATATCCCTCACCTAAAGTCAATCCATTTTCCGTCACCTCCTTTGCTCTTCTTTATACCCTTCCTCTACCCCTCCCCCACATCACACTCCCCCTGGTAACCACTTTATTTTTATCTATGTCCATGAGTCTCAGTTTTATATCCCACCAATGTGTGAAATCATACAGTTCTTAGTTTTTTCTGATTTACTTATTTCACTCGGTATAATATTCTCAAGATCCATCCATGTTGTAAACGAAAATATGTCATCAGTTCTTCTGGCTGAGTAGTATATATGCACCATATTTTCTTTATTTAATCCTCTCTATAGGGACACTTTGGTTGTTTCCATATCTTGGCCACTGTGAACAATGCTGCAATGAACAGGGGGGTGCATGTGTTATTATGTACCAATGTTTTTGAGTTTTGGGGGTAGATACCCAGTAGAGGGATTGTTGGGTAATATGGTTGTTATAGTCTTAATTTTTTGAGGAACCATTATACTTTCTTCCATAATGGTTGTACTAATTTGCATTCCCACCAGCAGTGAATGAGGGTTCCTTTTTCTCCACAGCCTCTCCAACACTTATACCTCGAATACCTAGTGAAGATGAGCATCTTTTCATATATCTGTTGGCCTTTTGTATGTCCTCTTGGGAGAAGTGTGTGTTCAGGTTATTTGGATTATTTGCTTCTTTGTTGCTGAGCTTTGTGAGTTCTTTATATATTTTGGATATTAACCGCTTATCGGAGCTGTTGTTTGCAAATATCTCCCATTTCATTGTCTGCCTATTTGTTTTCTTGTCAGTTTCTTTTGCTGTGCAGAAGCTTTTTAGTTTGATATAGTTCCATCCATTTATTTTTGCCTTTACTTTCCTTGCCCTTGAGGTCAAATTCATAAATTGTTCTTTATGGCCATGTTTAGTACCTGTGTTTCCGTCTATGTAATTTATTGTTTCAGATCTTATATTTAGGCCTTTGATCCATTTTGAATTAATTTTTGTGTGTGGGGTATACAATCTTTCATTTCTGATGCAAGTAATTTTAAAAATATTTATACTAGTGGTTAACAATTATATCTTTAACCAACCCATTTTGGGTTTCATTGATTTTTTCCTATTGTTTCTCTGTTTTCAATTTTATTGATTTCTGCTCTTTATTTTCCCCCTTTATTCTGCTTGTTTTGTATTTATTTTACTTTTCTTTTTCCTAGTTTCTTAAGGAAAAACTTAGATTACTAGTTTGCGACTGTTCCATTCTCATGTAAGCATTTAATGCTATGTCTGTAAACAGATCAATTCCACAAGTGTATTTTTAATTTTGTTTAGCTCAAACTATTTCCTAATTTTCCTTGAGACTTTCTCTTTGTCTCATGGATTATTTGTAAATGTGGTATATAATTTATTTGTAAATGTGGTATATAATCTAGTTAGACATTTCCCACAATCTTTTGGTATTGATTTTTAGTCTAATTCTATTCTCTGCATGATTTCAATTACATTAATTTTATTAAGGCTTTTTTCTTTTCTTTTAATCACCCAGGATATAGTATAACTTGGCAACTGTTCCATTTGGACTTGAAAAGAATATATATTTTGTTCTTGGGTTTAGAGCTCTATAAACATAAGTTAGACTAGTTGGTTGATGATATTATTTAGTTCTACATTTTAGCTGATTTTCTGCTTATTCATCCTATCAATTACTGAGAGAGGAGTGCTAAAGTCTATATTGGAGATTTGTTTACCTCTCTTTTTCAGTCTGCCAGGTTTTGCTTTGTGTGTTTTGAAGCTCTATTGTTATGTGCACACACATTTAAGATAATTATATGTCTTGGTGAGTACATTTATCATCTAATGTGCCTCTTTTGCCTTGTATTTCTTTTACTTGGAAGTCTACTTTATCTGATATTAGCATAGCAACTCTAGCTACTTCTTAATTAATATTTACATTGTATATCTCTTTTCTATTCCTTTACTATTTTAAATTAATTTTAATAGGGTGACATTAATAAATCAGGGTACATATGTTCAAAGAAAACATCTCCAGGTTATCTTGTCATTCAATTATGTTGCATACCCATCACCCAAAGTCAAATTGTCTTCTGTCACCTTCTATCTGGTTTTCTTTGTGCCCCTCCCCTCCCTCCTCACCCTCCTTCTCCTCCCTCCCCCCACCCTGAAACCACCACACTCTTGTCCATGTTTCAGAGTCTGACTTTTATGACCCACCTATGTATGAAATCATGCAGTTCTCAGTTCTTTTCTGTTTTACTTATTTCACTCCGTATAATGTTATCAAGGTCCATCCATTTTGTTGTAAATGATCCGATGTCATCATTTCTTATGGCTGAGTAGTATTCTATAGTATATATGTACCAAAGCTTTTTAATCCACTTGTCCTCTGATGGACACTTGGGCTGTTTCCAGATCTTTGCTGTTGTGAACAATGCTGCCACGAACATGGGGGCCCATTTCTTCTTTTCAAACAGTGCTATGGTGTTTTTAGGGTATATTCCTAAAAGTGGGGTAGCTGGGTCAAAAGGCAGTTCGATTTTTAATTTTTTGAGGAATCTCCATACTGTTTTTCACAGTGGCTGCACCAGTCTGCATTCCCACCAGCAGTGCAGGAGGGTTCCCTTTTCTCCACATCCTCGCCAGCACTTATTCTGTGTTGTTTTGCTGATGAGCGCCATTCTGACTGGTGTGAGGTGATATCTCATTGCGGTTTTAATTTGCATTTCTCTAATGATTAGTGATGTTGAACATTTTTTCATATGCGTATTGGCCATCTGTATGTCCTCTTTGGAGAAATTTCTATTCATTTCTTTTGCCCATTTTTTGATTGGATTGTTTGTCTTCCTGGTTTTGAGTTTTATAAGTTCTTTATAAATTTTGGTTATTAACCCCTTATCAGACGTATTGTCGAATATACTCTCCCATTGTGTGGTTTGTCTTTTTATTCTGTTCTTATTGTCTTTAGCTGTGCAAAAACATTTTAGTTTGATATAGTCCCATTTTTTTATCTTGCCTTTTATTTCATTTGTCCGTGGAGATAAATTGGCAAATATATTGCTGCAACAAATGTCGTAGAACTTGCTGCCTATGTTTTCTTCTAAGATGCTTATGGTTTCACGGCTTATATTTAAGTCTTTTATCCATTTTGAGTTTGTTTTTGTGAATGGTGTAAGTTGTTGGTCTAGTTTCATTTTTTTGCAGGTAGATGTCCACTTTTCCCAACACCATTTGTTAAAGAGGCTGTCTTTACTCCATTGTATGTTCTTTCCTCCTTTGTCAAATATAAGTTGTTCTTAAAGGTGCGGGTTTATTTCTGGGTTCTCTGTTCTGTTCCATTGATCTATGTGCCTGTTCTTAAATTTATTCCTAGGTACTTTATTTTTTTGGCTGCAATAGTGAAGGGGATTGTTTCCTTAATTTCTTTTGCTGACAGTTTATTGTTGGTATATAAAAGTGTCTCTGATTTCTGAGTATTAATTTTATATCCTGCCACCTTGCTGGATTCATTTATCAGGTCCAGTAGTTTTTTGACTGATACTTTAGGGTTTTCTATATACAATATCATATCATCTGCAAATAATGACATTTTTACTTCTTTTCCAACTTGGATGCCTTTTATTTCTTCTTCTTGTCTGATTGCTGTAGCTAGGACTTCCAGATCTATGTTGAATAAGAGTGGTGAAAGGGGGCACCCCTGCCTGGTTCCTGATCTTAAGGGGATTGCTTTTAATTTTTGCCCATTTAGTATGATGTTTGTTGTGGGTTTGTCATAGATGGCCTTTATCATGTTAAGGAATGTTCCCTGTATTCCCACTTTACTGGAGTTTTGAGCATGAATGGGTGCTGGATTTTATCAAATGCTTTATTTTGCATCTATTGAAACTATCATGTGAGTTTTGTCCTTCCTTTTGTTTATGTGATGAATCACATTGATTGATTTGCGAATATTGAACCAGCCTTGCCTCTCCAGAATAAATCCCACTTGATCATGGTGTATGATTTTTTTCATATATTGCTGGATCCGGTTGGCTAATATTTTGTTGAGAATTTTAGCATCTAAATTCATCAGGAATATTGGCATATACTTTTCTTTCTTTGTGTCATCTTTGCCTAGTTTCGGGATCAGAATTATGCTCTCCTCATAAAAGCAGTTTGGAAGTCTTCCTTCCTTTTGAATTTTTTGAAATAGCTTGAGGAGTATAGACGTTAGTTTTTTTTGAATTTTTGGTAGAATTCACTTGTGAAGCCATCAGGCCTCTATCCCTTTACTTTTAACCTACCTATATTATTGTATTTGAAGCGAGTGTCTTGTATACAGCATATAGTTGGTCATCATCATTATCCATTCTGGCAATCTCTGTTTTTAAATTGTGTTTAAACTATTTACCTTTAATATAATTATTAACATATTTGGATTTCTGCCTACAATTTTATTGTTACTTATCTATATATATCCTCTGTTTTTCATTCCCTTTCCTTTTTTCTCCCTTTGGGTTAAACATCTTTTTAGTATTCCATTTTAATTTGTTATTATTATTGACTATGTCTCTTTGTATAATATTTTTACCTTTGCTGTAGGAATTACAATATACATATTTTTCACAATCTAATTAGAATCCATATTTTAAAAATTGTTTATTGAAATATATTTTATTGGCATAAAATATATGTAGCATGAAATTAATAAAATCCGTACATTGAAAAATCTATAACTGAGGGCATAAGCTGGTTGGCTCGGTGGATATAGTGTTGGCCCAGCATGCAGATGTCCCGGGTTCCATCCCCATTCAGGGCATACATAAGAAGCAACCATCTGCTTCTCCTTCTCTCCCTCTCCTTCCCCCCCTCTCTTCCCTTTTTGCAGCCAGTGGCTTGATTGGTTTGAGCATTGAACCTGGGACCTGAGGATAGCTCAGTTGGTTTGAGCATTGGCCCCAGATGGGGGCAGCTGGCGGGATTCCAGTCAGGGTGCATGTGAGAGTCTGTCCTTCCAACTCCCCTCCTCTCACTTAAAAAAAATATATATATATATATTTGAGTAGTTGATAGTATATTTACAATATTGTATAACTGTCATAATTATCTAATTTCAGAACATTTCCATGGCCTCACACAGAGATCCCATACCTCCTATTTTTCTCTTCTCTTCTTTTCAGCACAACCATTAATCTACATTTTGTGTCTACAGATTTGCCTATTCTGGACATTTTTAATAAATGGAATCATATGGTATGTGGCCATTTTGTCAGATTTATTTCACGTAACATAATGTTTTCAGGTTCAACCGTGTTGTAGTTTGTATCAGTACTGCATTCCTGTATTTGGAAGAATAATATTTTATTGTGTGCATGTACTGTGTTTTGTTTATTTAGTCATCATTTGATAGACCTTTTGGACTGCTTTCAATATTCAGCTATTATGAATAATGGTGCTATGAACATTCATGTACTCAATTTTTGTGGAAACATATGTTTTCAATTATTTTTTTGTATATCCTAGAAGTTGAATTGCTAGGTATAATAGTAATGGTATGTTTAATTTTTGGAGGAACTGCCAAGCTATTTTCCAAAGTAACTACATCATTTTACATTCTCACTAGTAATGCACAAGAGTTGTAATGTCTCCATATCCTTGCTAACACTTGTTAATTTTGTTATTATTATTATTATAGTTATCCTAGTGGATTTTGTTCTCATTGTGGTTTTGATTTTTGACCACTTATATATCTTATTTGGAGACATAAGTATCTTTTCATATGATTATTGACCACTTATATATCTTATTTGGAGAATAACTAAATCTTTTGCTCATTTTAAATGAATTAATTTTTGTTATTGAGTAGGAAGAACTCTTTATATTCTAGCTTAACCCATTATCAAATATATAATTTGCAAATATTTTATCTCAATCTGTAGGTTGTCTTTTCACTTTCTTAATAGGGTCTTTTGATTCACAAAAGTTTCTAATTTTGATGAAGTGCAATTTATCTATTTATTTTTTCAATTGCTTGTATTCTTTGTCATATTTAAGAGGCTGTTGCCTAATCAAAGATCATGAAGATTTACAACTGTTTCCTTCTAAGAGTTTTATAGTTTTAATTCTTACATTTAGATTTTTGATAAATTTTTAGTTCACTTTTGTATGTGGGGTGAGATAGGGGGTCCAAATCTTTCCTTTGGCATTATGGATAGTCACTTGTTCCAGCATCATTTATTGAAAAGACTGTTATTTCCATAATGAATGTCTTGGTACTCTTGTCAAAAATCAATTAATCATAAATATATAGTTTTATTCTGGAATTCTCAGTTTTATTCCAGTACCACACTGTTTTGATAACTGTAGGCTTGTAGTAAACTTTGAAATCAGAAAGTGTCAGAACACCAACTCTCCAACTTTGTTCTCTTTTCTAAGATTGGCTACTCAAGGTCCCTTGAAATTTATGTGAATTTTAGGATAAGTCTGTACATTTTTGCAAAAGACAATGGAATTTTGATAGATTTCAAATTTAGAGAGTATTGTCCTTTAGTTCTTTAGATATAATTTCTGTTGGCTTTTTTGAACATTTTCAAAATAGTGTTTTTGAAGTCTATGTCTAGTAAGTCTAACACCTGGGTTTCCTCACGTATAATTTCCGTTGATTGTCTTTTTTCTTTATGGACCATATGGATCATATGTTTCTTTGCATGTCTTGTAATTACAATGGCATAATTTCAGAAATTAGATCTTCCTCTCCTCGGGATTTGTTGTTGCTGTTTGTTTTAGATGTTGTTGTTTGTTTAGTGACTTCTCTAACTCAGCATTATATAATCTATATATTTTTTGTCATGTGTTGCTTCTATAGTCTCTTTTCTGTTAACTTGGTAGTCAACTACTGAACAGAGATTTCCTTAAACTCTTGAAACCAAAATATCTCCTGGTCTTTGCAGAGGAACTCTTTGTGTAGCCATGCCATCAACACTAAGTCAGGAAGTTGATGACTCTCCCATAGTCTTCACTTTCCACTTGCATAGAACCTGAAGGTTGGCCAGAGATGTGTACTTTGGGCCTTCTTAGGTCTTTCCTGAGCATGTTTACAGTCCTGGGAATGCATGTTGCCTCCTGAATCCCTGGGAATATGTTGAAGTTTTTCAAAATGCTTCCCCCTACAAATGTTTTATTTCCAAGGATTTCCATTTAAACTTTTAGGTTAGTCTTATTGTTTACCCTAATTGTTATCCATTTGCTCAGGTGGTAGTGACTAAAACATTTGTCTGTAAATGTTTTCAACTAATGACACCGGGGTAGTGGCTTTCACATGGATGCATTTTAAGTTAGGTGAGATAAAGTAAAGACTTTTGAGCCACCAGGCAGATAAAAACAAAAAAAAAATTACAGTTCTTTGTGAGAAAGGTTAATTTTTCTATCTCTGGTACTAATACTGGTGTGAGCTATTATTTTTAAGGCTACTAGTGATCTGGGGATCAGAAAGTAGGATGTTAACATGCCACAAAATTTTGTTCTTACCAGTATTCAGCTCTTTATCTTGAATAAGTGGTTCCCGGATTTCTGCAAATTTAGCTATTTTGCAGACTTCCAAAAGAGATTAATTCTGACTTTTAAAAATTTTGCCTTTTTGTATTAATTTATGGGGGGCAAAATTTTATAGCACCTTACTCTGCCATTTTCACTGATGTCATCCATATCTTACCACTTCAAGTGGAATGTAGATATAGGACCCTTTTATTCTCTCTTTTTATGTTGTAGTTGTTTTATATATTCTACCTGCATTGGAAATCACATCAGATAATGTTATGATTTTTACTTTCACCCACAAAGCATACTTCAACAGGAGAAGAATAGTCAGTCTATTATATTAACCCAGATACTTACCTTAATATTATTTTCCTTTATTACCAATGCTACCAGTTTCCTTTTTGTATCATTTATTTTTTTTAAATTAATTTTAATGCGGTGACATTAATAAATCAGGGGACATATGTTCAAAGAAAACATCTCCAGGTTATCTTGTCATTTAATTATGTTTCATACCCATCACTCAAAGTCAAATTGTGCTCTGTCACCTTCTATCTGGTTTTCTTTGTGCCCCTCCCCTCCCCCATCTCTCTTTCTCTTCTTTCTCTCCCCACCCCATAACCACCACACTCTTGTCCATGTCTCATAGTCTCATTTTTATGTCCCACCTATGTATGAAATCATGCAGTTCTCAGTTCTTTTCTGTTTTACTTATTTCACTCCGTATAATGTTATCAAGGTCCATCCATTTTGTTGTAAATGATCCGATGTCATCATTTCTTATGGCTGAGTAGTATTCCATAGTATATATGTACCAAAGCTTTTTAATCCACTCGTCTTCTGACGGACACTTGGGCTGTTTCCAGATCTTTGCTGTTGTGAACAATGCTGCCACGAACATGGGAGCGCATTTCTTCTTTTCGAACAGTGCTATGGTGTTCTTAGGGTATATTTCTAAAAGTGAGATAACTGGGTCAAAAGGCAGTTCGATTTTTAATTTTTTGAGGAATCTCCATGCTGTTTTCAGAGTGTCTGCATTCCCACCAGCAGTGCAGGAGGGTTCCCTTTTCTCCACATCCTCGCCAGCACTTATTCTGTGTTGTTTTGCTGATGAGCGCCATTCTGACTGATGTGAGGTGAATTCTCATTGTGGATTTAATTTGCATTTCTCTAATGATTAGTGATGTTGAGCATTTTTTTTATATGCGTATTGGCCAACTGTATGTCCTCTTTGGAGAAATTTCTATTCATTTCTTTTGCCCATTTTTTGATTGGATTGTTTGTCTTCCTGGCGTTGAGTTTTATAAGTTCTTTACAAATTTTGGTTATTAACCCCTTATCAGACGTATTGTCGAATATACTCTCCCATTGTGTGGTTTGTCTTTTTATTCTGTTCTTATTGTCTTTAGCTGTGCAAAAACTTTTTAGTTTGATATAGTCCCATTTGTTTTTCTTGCCTTTTATTTCATTTGCCCGTGGAGATAAATTGGCAAATATATTGCTGCTACAGGTGTCGGAGAGCTTGCTGCCTATGTTTTCTTCTAAGATGCTTATGGTTTCACGGCTTATATTTAAGTCTTTTATCCATTTTGAGTTTGTTTTTGTGAATGGTGTAAGTTGATGATCTAGTTTCATTTGTTGGCAGGTAGATGTCCTATTTTCCCAACACTATTTGTTAAAGAGGCTGTCTTTACTCCATTGTATGTTCTTTCCTCCTTTGTCAAATATCAGTTGTCCTTAAAGGTGTGGGTTTATTTCTGGGTTCTCTGTTTTGTTCCATTGATCTATGTGCCTGTTCTTATGCTAGTACTAGGCTGTCTTGAGTATAATGGCCTTGTAGTAAACCTTGATATCCAGAAGAGTGATACCTCCTGCTTTATTTTTTCTTTTTAAGATTGCTGAGGCTATTCGTGTTCTTTTTTGGTTCCATATAAATTTTTGGAATATGTTTTCTATATCTTTGAAGCATGTCATTGGAATTTTAATTGGTATTGCATTGAATTTATAAATTGCTTTGGGTAATATAGACATTTTAATGATGTTTATTCATCCTAACCATGAACACGGTATATGCTTCCACTTGTTTGTATCTTCCTTGATTTCTTTATCATTGTTTTATAATTTTCCGAGTACAAGTCCTTAATCTCCTTGGTTAAATTTACTCCTAGGTACTTTATTATTTTGGTTGCAATAGTCAATGGGATTGTTTTCTTAATTTCTTTTGCTTACAGTTCATTGTTGGTATATAGAAATGCCTCTGATTTCTGAGTATTAATTTTATATCCTTGCTGGATTCATTTATCAGGTCCAGTAGTTTTGTGACTGAGACTTTAGGGTTTTCTATATACAATATCATATCATCTGCAAATAATGACATTTTTACTTCTTTTCCAACTTGGATGCCTTTTATTTCTTCTTCTTGTCTGATTGCTGTAGCTCGGACTTCCAGAACTATGTTGAATAAGAGGGGTATAAGGGGGCACCCCTGCCAGGTTCCTGATCTTAAGGGGATTGTTTTTAATTTTTGCCAATTTAGTATGATGTTTGCTGTGGGTTTGTCATAGATGGCCTTTATCATGTTAAGGAATGTTCCCTGTATTCCCACTTTACTGAGAGTTTTGAGCATGAATGAGTGCTGGATTTTATCAAATGCTTTATTTTGCATCTATTGAAACTATCATGTGATTTTTGTCCTTCCTTTTGTTTATGTGATGAATCACATTGATTGATTTGTGAATATTGAACCAGCCTTGCCTCTCCAGAATAAATCCCACTTGATCATGGTGTATGATTTTTTTCATATATTGCTGGATCCAGTTGGCTAATATTTTGTTAAGAATTTTAGCATCTAAATTCATGAGGGATATTGGCATATAATTTTCTTTCTTTGTGTCATCTTTGCCTAGTTTTGGGATCAGAATTATGCTCTTCTCATAAAAGCAGTTTAGAAGTCTTCCTTCCTTTTGAATTTTTTGAAATAACTTGAGGAGTATAGGAGTTAGTCTTTTTTTTGAATTTTTGGTAGAATTAACTTGTGATGCCATCAGGACCAGGACTTTTCTTTGTTGGGAGTGTTTTTAATAACTGTTTCGATCTCATTTGTTGTAATTAGTCTGTTTAGGTGTTCTAATTCTTCCAGATTGATTTTTGGAAGATTATATGGTTCAAGAAATATGTCCATTTTACCTAGGTTGTCTAATGTTTTGGCATAGAGTTCTTTATAGTATTTTCTTACAATACTTTGTATTTCTATTGTGTTAGTTATTATTTCTCCACTCTCATTTCTAATTTTATTTATTTTAGTCCTCTTTCTTTTTTTCTTGGTGAGTTTAGTTAAAGGTTCATCGATCTTGTTTACCTTTTCAAAGAACCAGCTGCTGGTTTCATTGATCCTCTGTATTGTTTCCTTAGCCTCTATGTCATTTGTTTCCGCTCTGATCTTTATTATTTCCTTCCTTCTACTAGTCTTGGGCTTTATTTGCTGTTGTTTCTCTAGTTCTTTTAGATGCAGGGTCAGGTTGCTTATTTGAGCTTTTTCTAGCTTCTCATGGTATGCCTGTAGTGCTATGAACATCCCTCTCAGTACTGCTTTTGCTGTGTCCCATAAATTTTGAGTTGATGTATGCTCATTATCATTCTTTTCTAGAAACCTTTTTATTTCTTCTTTGATCTCATTGTTAATCCATTCATTATTTAATAACATGCTATTTACTTTCCAAGTGTTTGAGTATTTTTTAGTTTTTCTTTTGTGGTTAATTTCTAGTTTCACGGCATTGTGATCAGAGAAAATGCTTGATATGATTTCAATCTTCTTAAATTTGTTGAGACCAGTTTAGTGTCCTAACATGTGGTCTATCCTAGAGAATGTACCATGAGCACTTGAAAAAAATGTATATTCTACTGCATTAGGGTGAAAAGTTCTGAAGATATTTATTAAATCGAGTTGATCTAGTGTATCCTTTAAGTCTGCTGTTTCTTTATTAATTTTCTTTCTTTAGGATCTATTCAGTAATGTTAGTGGGGTATTGAAATCCCCTACTATTATAGTATTGCTGTTAATCTCGCTCTTTATATCCATCAATGTCTGCTTTATGTATGTTGGGGCTCCCATGTTTGGTGCGTAGATATTTATAATGGTTATATTTTTCTTATGAATTGTTCCCTTCTATCATTATGTAGTGTCCTTCTTTATCTCTTAGTATAGCCTTTGTTTAAAGTCTATTTTGTCAGATATAAGTATTGCTACCTGGCTCTTTTTAAATTTCCATTTGCATGAAATATTTTTTTCTATCCTTTTACCTTCAGTCTATGTGCATCTTTTGTTTTAAGGTGTGTCTCTTGTAGACAGCATATGTATGGGTCCTGTTTCTTTATCCGCACAGCTACTCTATGTTTTGATTGGATCATTTAATCCATTCACATTTAAGGATATTATTGATATGTAGTTGTTTATTGCCATTTTATTCTTTAAAGCTGTATTCTTCTTTGGCTATATTCTTTTCCTTCTTTGAACTGTTCACAACAGGCCCCTCAGCATCTCTTGCAGAATTGGTTTGGTGTTAATGAATTTCTTGAGGGTTTTTTTGTCTGGGAAGCTCTTTATTTCTCCTTCAATTTTTAACCTCAGCCTTGCTGGATAGAGCAGTCTTGGTTGTAGGTTCTTGTTCTGCATTATTTTGAATATATCTTGCCATTCCCTTCTGGTCTCAAGTGTTTCTGTTGAGAAGTCGAATGTCATCCTTATGGGGGCTCCTTTGTAGGTGATAGCCTTTTTTTCTCTAGCAGCTTTAAAAATTTTCTCTTTATCACTTAGCTTTGGTATTTTAACTATGATGTGTCTTGTTGTAGATTTCTTTGGGTTTCTCTTTAATGGAGTTCTCTGTGCTTCTTGAACATTTGAAACGTTTTCCAGACTTAATTTAGGGAAGTTTTTAGCTATGATTTGATTGAACAAAGTTTCTATCCCTTGTTCTTTTTCTTTTTCTTCAGGAACCCCTATGATGCAGATGTTATTTCTCTTCATGTTGTCACAGAGCTCCCTTAGAGTTTCCTCACATTTTTTGAGTCTCTTTTCTTTTTTCTGCTCTGCTTCTGTGCCTTTGTTTATTTTGCCCTCTAACTCACTGATTCGATCTGTCCTGCTTTTAAATTCTTCCATTGTGGGCTTCAGGTCTGCTACTGTATTTGTCATTTCTGCCGGATTCTTTTTTATTATTTCAATTTCCTTTTTTATACTTGTTATCTCTTTATTTAGGTGTTTGTAATGACTATCCATTGTTGCTCTAAGCTCATTAAACATCCTAACTATCATTATTTTGAACTCTGCATCCGGTAATATGGTTATATCTGGTTCATTCAGGTCCTTCTCTGGGGATTCCTCTTGATTCAATTAGGTTGAATTTCTCTGTCTGCCCATTTTGTCTGTGTATAAAAAGGGTGTGGCCACTGGAGTCCAATGGGTGTTGCCTCTGTGTTCCCTAGGTGTGGTTTGTCTGCAGGCCCACCACCCTCTCTGCCACTGCCTAGGGCAGTTGGGATGGGCGTTGCTGGCGCTGGCCCACTGAGGCTGTTGCTGTGATTTCCGCCTTCCTCCACGGGAGGGGCTGTGTTCTGGTGCCTAGCTCTACAAGCCTTAGCCTGTCTGGGCCTTCGTCTTGCCCCCACAGTTGGGGTTTCCCACTGTACTTAAGCCACAAGCCTCGGCACCAAGGGTAGGGGTGAGCACCTTTGCTCAGCTGTGGATCCTGCCTTTTCCTGGGTTTCTGTCCAGCCCCCACGGTCAGAGCCGGCTTGCACAGGATCACAAACCTCAGTTTCTCCGGCTGGGCGGGGCTGCTGGGTGTAATCAGCTGCGCGCCTCCACCTGTTTCAGGCTTTAGCCCCACTCCCGCGGTCAGGGTCGGCTCATTCAGGGTCACTAACCTCAGAGGCCAGGTGATGCTGCGCGCCCACGAGCCCCTGCTCAGCAGCAGATCTCTGCCCATTTCTGGCCTTCCACTTTCCCCCCGCAGGTGGGGCTGCATGTGGGCCTGCAGCTGCCGGACCGCTTTCACACATCCCCTCCACCCCTGCTGGGCTTGACCGAGCTCATGCCAGCTGGGCTTCCCCCCATCCCCGACAGAACCGCGTTTCCGGGTCCTGCTGCCACCGTCCCTCCAGCAAGCCCTCAGCAGTGTGGGTGGGGGCACTGCAGTTCAGACCCTAACACTCCATACTGTAGTCCTGGAAGCTCCCTTCGTTTAAGCAGCTCTGTTCTAAGTGCTGCGGGAGAGCTTGTTTGGCTGGTGTCCTGTCTCCCTTTGCTGGTATTGCTAGTTCCTGGGGAAATACTCGTTTACGATTTGGGAAGTGACTCAGTCCAGGGGTTAGGGTGGCTGTCCCTCAGAATGTTTCTCCCTGTGCCTTCCAGTCCACACTCTTTTCCAGCTGCTCCGGTCCTCTCCTCTGTCCCCATTCCCCGGAGCCCCGGGTGAGTGGTTGTGAGAGAAGTTGTCTGCGCTGTCCCTTTAAGAAGAATCCTGGGTCTGAGAAAACTGTTTCTTTCTCACAAACAGTATCCTCACTTGTTTCACAGCTCAATACTGTCCAATCGCCTCTTCTAGGCTCTGGGGCTACAGGCTGGGGCTTTGTTCCTGGGACCCAGGTCCCTCCCTCTCCGCTAAACTCTTCTCCTATCACGCGAGTCTGCCGTTCGCTCCAGTGAGCTGGGCAGTCCTTTCCACATTTTTGCTTTTCCTACCAGTCTCAATGTGGCTTCTTCAGTGTTCCTTGGTTGAAGAGTCCACTTAGTTTAGTTCAAAGTTGGTTTATCCAGATGATGGTTCTTAAAATTAAGTTATAATCCACTCTGCTTCCAGGAGTTGGAAGTTGGTATGTCCACCTACTCCATCGCCATCTTGCTGTCTCCTTACTTTTTGTCTAAAGAACTCCTTTTAGGAAATTTTTTAGAGCACGTCGGTTAGCAAGAAATTCTCTTTGTTTTCCTGTATCTGAGAATGTCTTCATTTCCTGAAAGATATTTTCTTTGTGTATAGAATTCTTAGTCAACAGTTCTTTTCTTTCAGCACTTTAAAAGTATTGTTACACTTCCTTCTGGCTTCCCTGATTTTTCATGAGAAGTGCAAAGTTATGTGAATCACCATTCTCCTATAAGCAATTTTTTGTTTGCATTGCATGGTTTTTATGGATCTATCTTCAAGTTCTCTGGTTCTTTCCTTATTATCTTATGTGGAGCTTATCAAATGTGTTTCTATTTCGGTCACTGTATTTTGAAGTTCTGGAATTTCCATGTGTTTATTCTTTCTATCTTCTATTTCTTAGCTGAGAATTTCTATCTTTTCATGTTTTAAAAAAGTATCCACCTTTACTCCTTGGAGCATTTTTTGATTTTTTTGATAACTACTTTAAAGCATTTGTTAGATAATTTTAATGTCTATTCCTCTTGGCATTAACATGTGTTGGTTATCTTTTTCCAAACAAGTTTAGATTTTTCTGGTTCTTTATATTTTGAGATTTGGGGACTGTTTCCTGGACATTTAGAATATTACTTACATGACCCAGGGTTTTATTTACACATTTTGGACAATGTTGATTTTTTTTTTTTTTTTTTTTTAGCTAGGCAGTCAGACTGGTTGGTTTCAGGCCTCATGTTACAACCAGTTTTACATTGGTTGTGATTCCAATTTCAGTTAAGTTTTCAAAGGCTTTGTATTGCTGTTCAGATCTGTTCTATGTATGACACTGTGGCTAGTTTGCCAACGGGGCTATTGTCTAATACATAATTCAGTTCTCAAAGTCTTTGTGTGCTCATTAAGGTAAGATCAGTCTGCTCATGTGGGGTTAAGCTCAGAAGTTTAAAAACAACCCAAAGTAGTCTTTTAACAAACTTTTTCTTATCCATGGATTTGTTAGCATTTTTGATTTCCTTAGAACTCCACTGTGGTTTCCAACTAAAAAGCTGCAACTTTAGTTATCCCAGTCTACTGTACCCTTATTTTTTATTTGTTGGTTGTCAGAGAGAGAGAGGATGTAAGCGAGAGAGAGAGAGAGAGAGAGAGAGAGAGAGAGATATCAATTTATTGTTCTGCTTACTTACATTCTTCATTGATTGATTATTGTATATGCTCTGGCTGGGAATCAAATTCACAACCTTGGTATGTTGGGATGACTCTAACCAACTGAACTACCTGGCCAGGGCCTACTGTACCTGCCATATAACTGCACTTTCTTAATCATCAAGTCAGAATCTGAGGCATCTCTGGGAGCTTTCTTTGCTGTGCTAATACTCACTTTCAAATTTCATGTTGCATTGCATTCAGGTATGGAAGTACCAGAAGAAACAAATGATAAGCTTATCACTAGTTGGTAGTCCTTTGAATTCTCATGTTCTTCATTATCTTCCTGTTAGTATTTATTTTCAGAGTCCTCAAATAGCTGCTTCATGCATTCTTTCATAATTTTAGACTGCATGCAGTGGGAGATATAGGGTACATTATACTCGTTTCATCTTACCCAGAAGGGAAAGCCTAATCAATTGATTATTTTAAAACAAAAGTGTAAAGACATGTCAATGGAAAAAGGATAGTTGTTTCAACAAAACTTTCAAGTAGCTATATGTAACATGCATACATGTATACATACGTACATACATACTTTAATTCAATATCTTACCATAAATACAATACTTAACTCATAATGAATCATAGACTTAAATGTAAAGCATAAAATCATAAAACTTCTAGAAGAAAATACAAGAGAAGAACTTTGTGAACTTAGGTTAGCAAATATTTGAAAATATATGATTTCTCAAAGTATTTCCCTAAAATTTTATTAATTTAATATACTAGACTTATGTAAAATAAAAACTTTCTCTTTGAAATACACTATTAAGAAAATGAAAAGACAAGCCACAGAGTGAAAATATTTGCAAATCTCATTTTATAAGGGATTTGTATCCAAAACATATAAAGAACTCTTCAAATTCAATAAGAAAGGAATCTAATATAAAAGAGGGTAAAAGATATAGCCAGATAATTCACCAAAGAAGGTATACATGTGGCAAATAAGCACCTGAGAAGATATTCAACATTATCAACATTAGGGATATATAAATTAAAAATACAATGAGATGGAATTACACACCTATAAAAATGTCCAAAATTAAAATGGCTAACTATATTAAATAATGGTGAGAAAGTATAGGCACTGAAATGCTCATATACTGCTGTGGACATATAAAATGGTATAACCACTTTGCATAAGAATTTGACAGTTGTTCAAACCGTTAAACACATCTTAATACATTAATTAATACATTCTTAATACATCTGTCATATAACTTGCCATTTCACCTCTAGGTATTTAACCAGTGTAAATAAAAGATTTCTTCATACAAAGATTCAAACATGATTGCTTATTGCAATTTTATTTGTAATAGTCAAAAACTGGAAGCAACCTAGATGTCCACCAACAGATCAGTAGATTAACAAATTATGGTATATTCATACAATAAAACACTACTAATCAAACTATTTTTACATACACAATTATGGATGAGTTTCAAAATAATTATGCTGAAATAAGCCAGATAGCAAGAATGCATACAGTACACTTTGTTTCTGTAAAGTTCTAGAAAATGGAAACTATAATGATCCTATGGGTGGAGAGAAAAGATGAAAGAAGTAGGCAGAAAGAGGGCCCTGGCCACTTGGCTCAGTGGTAGGTGTTGGCCCATCATGTGGATGTCCTGGGTTCAATTCCTAGCCAGGGCACACAGGGAAGTGCCCATCTGCTTCTCCACCCCTTTCCCTCTTACTTCTCTCTCTCTCTCTCTCTCTTCCCCTCCCAGAGCCATGGTTCAATTGAGGCGAGTTGGCCACAGGTGCTGAGGATGGCTCCATGACCTCTGCCTCAGGTGCTAAAAAATGGCTCCCATTGCAATGGAGAAAGGGCCCCAGATGGGCATCACTCCCTAGTGGGCTTGCCGGGTGGATCTTGGTCTGGGCGTTTGCAGGAATCTGTCTTTGCCTCCCCTCCTCTTGCTAAATAAATAAATAAAATATATTTTTTTAAATAAAATAATTTTTAAAGAAAGAAGTGGGAAGAAGGGATTAAAAGGAAACAAAACTTTTAGGGACAATAGATATATTTATTATTTATCATCTTGACTTTGGAGGTGATTTCATGGGTATAGTATGTATTAAAAACTTATCAAACTGTGTACTTTATATGCAGTTTATTACATGTCAATTATACCTCAATAAGTCTGTTTTAAAAATGGGTTTTCAAATCATTCTCTGTGTTGGTGAAGTCAGCATAAATTCCTGTAGTTCTTTGGTTTATGATTAAATCGCTATTTTGTGTGTGTGTGTGTGTGTGTGTGTGTGTGTGTGTGTGTAAACTCACAATTTCATTAGTGGTCATCTGGTAGGAAGTATCTCAACCACTTTTAGTCTCCCTCCATATTATTTGATTGTCTTCTAGTTCTTAGTTTTATTCATTCATCTTATGTTCCCATTTTTTACTTTATTTTTGTTAGTTCTTGAATTAAATGGTTAATTTATTTTCATCCCATCTGTTAAATTGTGTTTTTATGTATGTAAACCTATTGGAGTGGACAAGTGCACAGAAGGAAGTGAAAGTCATGTTGGATCCCTCTCCAGGTAAGGGCACTATTAACTATTCTGCTAACATGCTTCCTGTCATCTCTGTGCATGCACACGCTTTGTGTGTATGAATGTGTTCCTGTATGCAGAAAAGTACCAAATCATAAATATACAGATTACCACAAACTGAACACACCCATCTAACCAGCACTCAATCAGTTAAAAGAACATTGCCGACATCGACATCCCAGAAGCCATATCTGCATACACTTCCAGTCATAGCCTACTCCCCACAAACCCAAAGATAACTATTGTTTTAACTTCTGACATAATTATAAATTTTATTAAAATATAATCATGCCAAATATAATTGCCAAATTTTAAGTTTTATTAAAATATAATCATGAAACATGTATCTTACTTTATCTGTCTTATTTCACTCAACATTATATTTGTGAGGTTCACCCATATAGTTTTAGAGGGTTGTAATTCACTCACTATCATTGAAACATATTCTTTCTCTATTGTGTAAATATATCATAATTTACGTGTCCATTTTCTTGTTAGTGGGCATTTGGGTGGTTTCCAGTTTGGGACTATTATAAATACTGCTGCTATAAATATTCTAGTGCAACTTTTATGAGCATATAAATGCTTTTGTTATTGGTTATATACATAAGAGATATTGCTGGGTCATATACATGCAATTTAGGTGTATATAACTTTGAGTTAATGGCATCATATTAGACAAACTATATTTTAGCTTATGTTAATCACTGAAAAATAAGTTACAGACATCTTTTCAAGCCAACTTATAGTATTTATTATATGGATGTACCATACTTTAATCACTCAGTTGTGGGCATTTACTTTGCTTATGATTTTTCACAAATATAAATGATGCTATATTCCATATCTTTATTTAATTGACTGAAAATCATTTTAGAATAAGTACTTTGAACTGCATCCAAGGGTATAACCATGTCCATTTAAAATTTGATACATATTATTGAGCTTATTTTATGAAATGAGGCACAATTTACAATTTCACCAACATTGATGAAGAGGGAACATTTTCTTATACTCTCATTCACACTGGATTTTCACCATATTTTTGAATCTTGTCAATCTGATAGAAAAAGAATAACCTCATATTTTTGCTCTAAGTTACATTTCTTATAAATATATTTCTCATTTTATGTACCTTGCTAATTATTTTATTATCTTTTTCTCATTGATTTATAGTTCTTTAAAAGTCCCCCCACCCCCATTGATTAGTGTGTGTGCTTGTGTGTGGGAGAGAGAGAGAGCGAGGGAGAGGGAAGGAGGAAGGGAGATAGAAAGAGTGAAGCATCAACTCGTTATTTCACTGAAGTTGTTCCATTTAGTTGAACACTCACTGATTGCTTCTCGAATGTGCCCCGACCGGGGATAGATTCTATGACCTCGGTGCACCGGGACAACACTTTATCCATTGAGCCACCTGGCCACAGCCTGATCTTTAGTTCTTTATGTGCTCAGAAAAATAATTATTTGACTGATATTTATGTTGTGAATAATTAGTTCAGGTTTCTGTTTACCTATTACTTGGTTGTATGTGTTGTGTTTGCTGTCATTTTGGCATGCACTTTTATTGTTGTCGTTGTTACTAATATATTTTATTTTTTCAGTAATAGAGTCAGCTTTATAGATCCTTGCCTTGATGGTGTCAGGCTTTTGTTTTATTCTTATTTGAAAAGATCACTATGTATTTCAACATCTTCTAAAATAATTCTAAATAATTTCAAAATTTTCAGTAATAGAATACATTTTATACTAGGAAGGTATAATGTTTTTCAGGAAAGGGAAGATACATATTTTTAAATATTTACTTGTTTTTAAATTATAGTTGATGTTCAGTATTATATTAGTTTCAGGAGTATAACATAGTGCTTAGAGAAGTTCCCCTAGTAAGTTTATTACCCAACTGGCCATACATATAGCTATTACAATTTTATTGACTATATTACCTGTACTGTAATTTACACCCCTGTGACTATTTGTCTTTTTTTTTTTTTAAGTGAGGGGAGGGGAGATAGTGATACAGACTCCTGCATACTCTCTGACCAGGATCCACCCAGTGATCCCAGTCTGGGGCCAATGCTCAAATCAGTCGAGCAATCCTCAGCACCTGAGGCTGATGCTCAGAACAACTGAGCTATCTTCAGCGCGCAGGGCCGATGCTTGAACCAATCGAGCCACTGGCTGCGTGAGGAAAAGAGAGGGAAGGGGGAGATGGAGGGGAAGAGAGATGGTTACTTCTTATGTGTACCCTGACCAGAGATTGAACCTGGGATGTCCGCACACTGGGATCATGCTCTATCCACTGAGTTGACTGGTCAGGGCCATTCCTGTGACTATTTGTAACTATCAATTTGTATTATTTTTGTGTGTGTGACAGAGACAGAGAGAGACAGAGAGAGGGACAGACAGACCGGAAGGGAGAGAGATGAGAAGCATCAATTCTTCATTGAGGCACCTTAGTTTCTCATTTGATTGCTTTCTCATATGTGCCTTGACTGGGGGGGCTACAGCAGACTGAGTGACCCCTTGCTCAAGCCAGTGAGCTTGGGCTCAAGCTGGTAAGCCTTGCTCAAACCAGATGAGCCCGTGCTAAAGCTGGCAACCTTGGGGTTTCAAACCTGGGTCCTCCACATCCGAGTCTGACACCCTTTCCACTGCACCACCTCCTGGTCAGGCTCAATTTGTATTCTTAATTCTTAATCCCTACGCCTTTTTCACCAAGTTCTCCAAACCCCCGCCCATCTGACAACTATCAGTTTATTTTATGTATCCGTTAATTTGTTTTTGTTTTGCTGTTGATTTGTATTTTAGATTCTAAATTTAAGTGAAATCACATGGTTCTTGTGCTCTTTCACCTTATTTTCATTTAGCGTTATACCCACTAGGGTCATATACATTGTCACAATGGTAAGATTTTATTCTTTTTATGGCTTCATAATGTTCCATTGTATATATGTACCTCAGCTTTATTCAATCATCTATCAATAGATACAGGCTGCTTCCATATCTTGGCTGTTGTAAGTAATGCTGCATGAACAGAGGGATGCACATATCTTTTTGAATTAGTATTTTGGATTTTTTCAGATAAATACTCAGAAGTGGGATAGTCAAGTCATGTGGTAGTTCTGTTTTTAAGTTTTGAGGAAACTCCATACCGTTTTCAAAGGGGTTGTACCAACTTGTCATCCCACCAATAGTGCACAAGGGTTCCCCTTTCTCCACATCCTCGTCAACACTTGTTTGTTGATTTATTGATGATAACCATTCTGACAGGGGTGAAATTATATCTCATTGTAGTTTTAATTTGTGTTTCTCTAATGGTTAGTAACATTGAGCATCTTTTCATATGTCTATTGGTCATCTGTATGTTTTCTTTGGGAAAATGTCTATTCAGGTCCTCTACCTATTTTTCAATTGGATTGTTTGTTTTTTGGTGTTCAGTTCTATGAGTTTCTTATATATTTTGTATATAAACCTGGTAGTTGATTTATCACTGGCAAATATAGTCTTCATTCAGCAGGTTATGCTTTCATCTTATTGATGATATCCTTTGCTGTGCAAACGGTTTTCAGTTTGAATTAGCCCTCGTTGTTTACTTTTTCTTTTGTTTTCTGTGCCCAAGGAGACATGTCCAAAAAATATTACTAAGAGTAATGTCTGAAATTTTCCTACCTATGTTTACTTTAAGGACATTTATGATTTCAGCCCTTTCACTTAAGTCTTTAATCCATTTTGAGTTTCTTCTTATATATGGTGTAAGAAAGTTGTCCAGTTTTATTTTTTGCATATATCTGTCTAGTTTCCCAACATCATTTATTGAAGAGAATGTCTTTAGCCTGTTGTATATTCTTGCCTCCTTTGTCATGTATTAATTAAGCATATAAGTGTGGGTTTATTTTTTGGCTCTCTATTCTGTTCCATTGATCTATGTGTCCATTTTTATGGTAGTACCATGCTGTTTTAATTACTATAAACTTGATATCAGGTAGTGTGATATCTCCAGTTTTGTTCCTTTTTCTCAAGATTGTTGTGTCTATTTGGGGTCTCTTAGGATTATTTTTTCTAGTTCTGTCAAAAATACCATTGGAATTTTGATGGGATTACATTGAATCTATAGTTTGCATTAGATAGTATGGAAATTTTAATTATTTTAATTTTTCCTATCTGTGAGCAGGGTGTATGCTTCCATTTATTTGTATCTTCTTCAGTTTCTTTCTTCAATGTCTTCTAATTTTTTGAATATAGGTTTTTACCTCCTTGGTTAAATTTTTCCTTGAAATTTTATTCTTTTTGGTATAATTGTAAATGAGATTGTTTTCTTATTTTCTCTTTCTTATAGTTTGTTATTGGTATATAAAAATGCAATTGATTTATGAATATTAATTTTGAATACTGCTACTTTACTGAATTTATTTATTAGTTCTAATAGTTTTTTGATGAAGTCTTAAGGGTTTGCTCTATATAGAATTATGTCATCTGTAAATAATGACAATTTTACTTCTATCTTTTTAACTTGGGGGCCTTTTATTTTCTTTTCTTGTCTGATAACTGTGGCTAGAACTAATAATATGCTAAATAAAAGTAGTAAAAGTGGACATCCTTGTCTTGTTCTTGATTAAAAATATGCTTTTATCTTTTGCTTGTTGAGTATAATGTTTGCTTGTTGAGTATAAGGTTTGCTTGTTGAGTATAATGCTTATTGAGTATATGGTCATTACTATGTTGAGGTATGTTCCCTATATTTCCACTTTGCTGAGAGTTTTTATCATAAATGGATACTGGATTTTGAAAAATGATTTTTCTACATCTATTAATATAATCATATGATTTTATTCCTTTATTTTGTATATGTGGTATATCTTACTAATTAATTTGTAGATGTTGAACCGAACTTGCTGCCTGGGAATAAATTCTACTTGATCATGGTGTATGATTTGTATAAGGCAGTAGTTCTTAACCTGCGTTCTATTGAACCCTAGGGGGTCGATGAGTCGGTCTCAGGGGTTCGGAGAAGCCTCTGCCACGGAGGCCAGAATAAAGTAATACCGTAATTTGTTGTGAGTTCATGCACTTTGTTAGTTTTGTTCTTTGAGCAAGATGATGTTCATGCACGGCTCATTTTGTGCACCAGTAAAAAAACATATACCTATGTCTTGAATTTGGAAATAAAAATCATATTTTATTTATCACTAAAGAAGGGTTCGGTGAATGCGCATATGAAACTGGTGGGTTCGGTACCTCAAAAAAGGTTAAGAACCACTGGTATAAGGTATTGCTGAATTCAATTTGCTAATATTTTGTTGAGGATTTTTGCATCTATGCTTATTTGGCATATTGTCCTATAATTTTATTTTTTGTGAAGTCTTTGTCTGGTTTCTGGTTTTGGAATCAAGATAATGCTGGCTTAGTAAAATGAGTGTGAGAGCCTTCCTTCCTCTTGCATTTTTTGGAGAAGTTTGAGAAGGATAGGTTTTAGTTCTTTTCTGAATTTTTGGTAAATTCACCTGTGAAGTCAGTTGGTCTGGCACTTTTATTTGTTGGGAGTTTTTGATAACTTATTCAGGTTTTTTGGTAGTAATCAGTTTGTTCAGATGTTCAGTTTCTTCTCAATTCAGTCTTGGAGGATTGTATCATTCTAAAAATGTATCCATCTCTTTCTGATTGCCTAATTTGTTGGTATATAATTGTTTGCAGTATTTTCTTATAATCCTTTGTATTTCTGTGGTGTCAGTTGTCATTTATCTTTAATTTTTTATTTTATTTATTTGAATTTTCTCTCTCTTTTTTTTGGATGACTCTGGCTAAATGTTTATCAATTTTGTTTATCTTTTTCAAAGAAGCAGCTCTTGGTTTCATTGAACTTTTGTACTGTTGTTTAGATTCAATTTTGTTTATTTCTGCTCTGAACTTTATTATTTTTTTCCTTTTACTTCCTTTGGGCTCTGTTGTTCTTTTTCTAGTTCCTTTAGCTATAGGGTTAAAGTGTTTACTTGAGATTTTTCTTGATTCTTGAAGTAGCTGTGAATTTCCCTCAAAGGACTGCTTTCACTGTGTCTCCTAGATATTGGAGTGTTGTGTTTTCATTTTTAGTTGTCTCAAGGAAATATTTTATTTCTTTCTTGGTCTCATTGTTTATCTAGTTACTGTTTGGGAATATATTACTTAGTCTCTGTGTCTTTGGCTGTTTTTTAGTTATTTTTTTCTTATAATTTATTTCTAGTTTCATACCATTGAGTCAGAGAAAATACATGATACAATTTCAATCTTCTTAAATTAATTAAGATGTGTTTATGTCTTAATATGTAGTTTATTCTAGAAAATGTTCCATGTGCACTTGAAAAATATGTATATCTTGTTGCTTTGTGGTAAAGTGCTCTGAAAATATTAATTTAATTTACATGGTCTAATGTGTCATTTAAGACCACTGTTTCCTTGCTGATTTTCTTCCTGAAAGATCTGTTTATTGATGTCAATGGTGTGTTAAAGTCACCTATAAGACTAGTCAATCTAGTATTACTATCAATCTCTCCCTTTATGTCTATCAAGATTTGCTTTACATATTTAGATGCTCTTATGTTTGGTGCATAAATGTTTATAAGGATTATATCTTCTTGTTGGATTTATCTCTTTATCACTATGAAATGTTTTTTTCTGTATTTTATCATGTAGTCTTTTAAAGTCATTTTTTTCTGATATAAGTATTGCTACCCCAGCTTTTTAACATTTTTTTTTTTTTTTTTTTTTTTTTTTTTTTTAGTCTTTTCTTTTTTTATTATTATTAATTTAAATGGGGTGACATTGATTAATCAGGGTACATATATTCAGAGAAAACATCTCCAGGTTACTTTGACATTTGATTATGTTGCATACCCATCACCCAAAGTCAAATTGTTTTCTGTCACCTTCTATCTGGTTTTCTTTGTGCCCTCCCCTTCCCCTCCACCCACCCCTTCCTCTCCTTCCTTCCCCCACACCCCCAGTAACCACCACACTCTTGTCCATGTCTCTGAGTCTCATTTTTATGTCCCACCTGTGCATGGAATCATACAGTTCTTAGTTTTTTCTGATTTATTTATTTCACTTCGTATAATGTTATCAAGGTCCATCCATGTTGTTGTAAATGATCCGATGTCATCATTTCTTATGGCTGAGTAGTATTCCATAGTATATATGTATCACATCTTCTTTATCCAATCATCTATTGAAGGGCCTTTTGGTTGTTTCCATGTCTTGGCCACTGTGAACAATGCTGCAATGAACATGGAGCTGCATGTGTCTTTATGTACCAATGTTTTTGAGTTTGGGGGGTATATACTCAATAGAGGGATTGCTGGGTCATATAGTAGCTCTATTTTTAATTTTTTGAGGAACCATCATACTTTCTTCTATAATGGTTGTACTACTTTACATTCCCATCAACAGTGGATGAGGGTTCCTTTTTCTCCACAGCCTCTCCAACACTTGTTATTACCGGTCTTGTTAATAGCTAATCTAACAGGTGTGAGATGGTATCTCATTGTAGTTTTTTTTTTTTTTTTTTTTTTTTTTTTTTTTTTAATATATATTTTATTATTATTAATTCTAATGGGGTGACATCAATAAATCAGGGTACATATGTACAATGAAAACATCTCCAGGTTATCTTATCATTCAATTGTGTTGCATACCCATCACCAAAAGTCAAATTGTCCTCTGTCACCTTCAATCTGGTTTTCCCTGCGTCCCTCCCCTCCTCCCTATCCCACTCTTCCCTCCATCCCCCCATCCCATAACCACCACTCTCTTGTCCATGTCCATACCCTCACTTTCATGTCCCACCTATATATGTAATCGTGCTGTTCTCAGTTTTTCTTTTTTTCTGATTTACTTATTTCACTCCGTATAATGTTATCAAGGTACATCCATTTTGTTATAAATGATCCGATGTCATCGTTTCTTATGGCTGAGTAGTATTCCATAGTATATATGTACCAAAGCTTTTTAATCCACTCGTCTTCTGACGGACACTTGGGCTGTTTCCAGATCTTCCCTATTGTGAACAATGCTGCCACGAACATGGGGGCGCATTTCTTCTTTTCGAACAGTGCTATGGTGTTCTTAGGGTATATTCCTAAAAGTGGGATAGCTGGGTCAAAAGGCAGTTCGATTTTTAATTTTCTGAGGAATCTCCAAACTGTTTTCCACAGTGGCTGCACCAGTCTGCATTCCCACCAGCAGTGCAGAAGGGTTCCCTTTTCTCCACATCCTCGCCAGCACTTATTCTGTGTTGTTTTGCTGATAAGTGCCATTCTGACTGGTGTGAGGTGATATCTCATTGTGGTTTTAATTTGCATTTCTCTAATGATTAGTGATGTTGAGCATTTTTTCATATGCCTATTGGCCATCTGTATGTCCTCTTTGGAAAAATTTCTATTCATTTCTTTTGCCCATTTTTTGATTGGGTTGTTTGTCTTCCTGGTGTTGAGTTTTATAAGTTCTTTATAAATTTTAGTTATTAACCCCTTATCAGATGTGCTGTCGAATATGTTCTCCCATTGTGTGGTTTGTCTTTTTATTCTGTTCCTATTGTCTTTAGCTGTGCAAAAACTTTTTAGTTTGATATAGTCCCATTTGTTTATCTTGCCTTTTATTTCAGTTGCCCATGAAGATAAATCGGCAAATATACCGCTGCTACAGATGTCGGAGAGCTTGCTGCCTATGTTTTCTTCTAAGATGCTTATGGTTTCACGGCTTACATTTAAGTCTTTTATCCATTTTGAGTTTGCTTTTGTGAATGGTGTAAGTTGATGGTCTAGTTTCATTTTTTTGCAGGTAGATGTCCAATTTTCCCAACACCATTTGTTAAAGAGGCTGTCTTTACTCCATTGTATGTTCTTTCCTCCTTTGTCAAATATCAGTTGTCCATAAAGCTGTGGGTTTATTTCTGGGTCCTCTGTTCTGTTCCATTGATCTATGTGCCTGTTCTTATGCCAGTACCAGGCTGTCTTGAGTATAATGGCCTTGTAGTAAACCTTGATATCAGGAAGAGTGATACCTCCTGCTTTATTTTTTCTTTTTAAGATTGCTGAGGCTATTCGTGTTCTTTTTTGGTTCCATATAAATTTTTGGAATATGTGTTCTATATCTTTGAAGTATGTCATTGGTATTTTAATTGGTATTGCATTGAATTTATAAATTGCTTTGGGTAATATAGACATTTTAATGATGTTTATTCTTCCTAGCCATGAGCACGGTATCTGCTTCCACTTGTTTGTATCTTCCTTGATTTCTTTTATCAATGTTCTATAATTTTCCGAGTACAAGTCCTTAACCTCCTTGGTTAAATTTACTCCTAGGTACTTTATTTTTTTGGCTGCAATAGTGAAGGGGATTGTTTCCTTAATTTCTTTTGCTGATATTTCATTGTTGGTATATAGAAATGCCTCTGATTTCTGAGTATTAATTTTATATCCTGCCACCTTGCTGAAATCATTTATAAGGTCCAGTAGTTTTTTGACTGAGACTTTAGGGTTTTCAATATACAATATCATATCATCTGCAAATAATGACAGTTTTACTTCTTCTTTTCCAATTTGTATGCCTTTTATTTCTTCTTCTTGTCTGATTGCTGTAGCTAGGACTTCTAGAACTATGTTGAATAAGAGTGGTGAAAGTGGGCAACCCTGCCTGGTTCCTGATCTTAAGGGGATTGCTTTTAATCTTTGTCCATTTAGTATGATGTTTGCTGTCGGTTTATCGTAGATTGCCTTTATCATGTTAAGGAATGATCCCTGTATTCCCACTTTACTGAGAGTTTTGAGCATGAATGGGTGCTGGATTTTATCAAATGCCTTTTCTGCATCTATTGAAATTATCATGTGATTTTTGTCCTTCCTTTTGTTTATGTGATGAATCACATTGATTGATTTGCGAATATTGAACCAGCCTTGCCTCTCCAGAATAAATCCCACTTGATCGTGGTGTATGATTTTTTTCATATATTGCTGGATCCGGTTGGCTAATATTTTGTTGAGAATTTTAGCATCTAAATTCATCAGGGATATAGGCCTATAATTTTCTTTCTTTGTGTTGTCTTTGCCCGGTTTTGGGATCAGAATTATGCTCGCCTCATAAAAGGAGTTTGGAAGTCTTCCTTCCTCTTGAATTTTTTGAAATAGCTTGAGGAGAATAGGAGTTAGTTCTTCTTTGAATTTTTGATAGAATTCACTTGTGAAGCCATCAGGCCCAGGACTTTTCTTTTTTGGGAGTTTTTTGATAACTGTTTCGATCTCATTTGCTGTAATTGGTCTGTTTAGGTGTTCTGATTCTTTCAGATTGATTTTTGGAAGGTTATATGATTCAAGAAATTTGTCCATTTCACCAAGATTGTCTAATTTTTTGGCATATAGTTCTTCATAGTATTTTCTTACAATGCTTTGTATTTCTGTTGTGTCAGTTGTTATTTCTCCACTGTCCTTTCTAATTTTATTTATTTGAGTCCTCTCTCTTTTTTTCTTGGTGAGTCTAGTTAAAGGTTCATCAATCTTGTTTACCTTTTCAAAGAACCAGCTTCTTGTTTCATTGATCCTCTGTATTGTTTCCTTAGCCTCTATGTCATTTATTTCTGCTCTGACCTTTATTATTTCCTTCCTTCTACTTGTCTTGGGTTTTATTTGTTGTTGTTTTTCTAGTTCTTTTAGATGCAGGGTCAGGTTGCTTATTTGAGCTTTTTCTAGCTTCTTATGATATGCCTGTAGTGCAATAAACTTCCCTCTCAGAACTGCTTTTGCTGTGTCCCATAAATTTTGAGTTGATGTATGCTCATTATCATTTGTTTCTAGAAACTTTTTTATTTCTTCTTTGATCTCATTATTAATCCATTCATTATTTAATAACATGCTATTTAGTTTCCAAGTGTTTGAGTATTTTTCAGGTTTTCTTTTGTGGTTAATTTCTAGTTTCATGGCATTGTGATCAGAGAAAATGCTTGATATGATTTCAATCTTCTTAAATTTATTGAGACCATTTTTGTGTCCTAACATGTGGTCTATCCTAGAAAACGTACCATGAGCGCTTGAGAAGAATGTATATTCTATTGCTTTAGGGTGAAAAGTTCTGAAGATATCTATTAAATCAAGTTCTGAAGATATCTATTAAATCTAGTGTCTCCTTTAAGTCTGCTGTTTCTTTATTAATTTTCTTTCTTGAGGATCTATCCAGTGTTGTTAGAGGGGTATTGAAATCTCCTACTATGATAGTATTGCTGTTAATCTCACCCTTTATATCCATCAAAGTCTGCTTTATGTATGTCGGGGCTCCTATATTTGGTGCATAGATATTTACAATAGTTATATCTTCCTGTTGAATTGTTCCCTTTATCATTATGTAGTGTCCTCCTTTATCTCTTACTACAGCCTTTGTTTTAAAGTCCATTTCGTCTGATATAAGTATTGCTACCCCTGCTTTTTTTTCATTTCCATTTGCATGAAATATTTTTTTCCATCCTTTTACCTTCAGTCTATGAGCATCTTTTGTTTTAAGGTGTGTCTCTTGTAGACAGCATATGTATGGGTCCTGTTTCTTTATCCATGCAGCTAGCCTATGTCTTTTGATTGGATCATTTAATCCATTTACATTTAAGGTTATTATTGATATGTAGTTGTTTATTGCCATTTTATTCTTTAAAGCTGTATTCTTCTTTTGCTCTATTCATTCCCTCCTTTAAACTGTTCACAAGAGGCCCCTTAGTATCTCTTGCAGAATTGGTTTGGTTTTTATGAATTCCTTCAGGCTTTCTTTTTCTGGGAAGCTCTTTATTTCTCCTTCAATTTTAAATGTTAGCCTTGCTGGATAAAGTAGTCTTGGTTGTAGGTTCTTGTTCTGCATTACTTTGATTATTTCTTGCCATTCCCTTCTGGCCTCAAGTGTTTCTGTTGAGAAGTCCGATGTCATCCTTATCGGGGATCCTTTGTAGGTGATAGTCTTTTTTTCTCTAGCAGCTTTTAAAATTTTTTCTTTATCCATTAGCTTTGGTAATTTAACTATGTTGTGTCTTGGTGTAGATCTTTTTGGGTTTCTCCTTAATGGAGTTCTGTGTGCTTCTTGAATGTGTGGAGTGTTTCCCAGCCTTAATTTAGGAAAGTTTTCTGCTATTATTTGATTGAACAAAGTTTCCATTTCCTGTCCTCTCTCCTCTTCTTCAGGCACTTCTATGATGCGAATGTTGTTTCTCTTCATGTTGTCACAAAGCTCCCTTAGAGTTTCCTCACATTTTTTGAGTCTCTTTTCCTTTTTCTTCTCTGCTTCTGTGCCTTTGTTTATTGTGTCCTCTAACTCGCTTATTCGATCCTCAGCATCATCCATCCTGCTTTTAATTCCTTCCATTGTGGTCTTCAGTTCTGTTACTGTATTTGTCATTTCTGTCTGATTCTTTTTTATTATTTCAATTTCATTTTTTATACTTGTTATCTCTTTATTTAGATGTTCATAATGACTATCCATTGTTGCTCTAATTTCTTTGAACATCCTAACTATCATTATTCTAAATTCTGCTTCTGGTAATTTGGTTATATCTGGTTCATTCAGGTCCTTCTCTGGGGATTTCTCTTGATTCATTTGGTTTGCATTCCTCTGCCTGCCCATTTTTTCTGTGTATAAGCAAGTTGTGGCCACTGGAGTCCAGTAGGTGTTGCCTTTGTGTTCTCTAGGTGTGGTCTATCTGCAGGCCCCCCACCCCCTCTGCCGGTGCCTAGGGTGGTTGGGTATGAGCGTTGCCAGCGCCGGCCCACTGTGGCTTTTGCTATGATTTCTGCCTCTCCTCCGTGGGAGGGGTTGTGACTGAAGCCACAAGATTAGCACCACGGGTAGAGGTGAGCACCTTTCCTCAGCTGCGGACCCAGCCTATTTCCGGACTTCCGCCCAGAACCAGCAGTCGGAGCCTGCTCGCTACAGTTCCGCGGGTTAGGCGGGGCTTTTGACGTGCTCTCAGCTGTAAGCTTTTGCCCATCCGGAGCTTTAGCCCCGCCCTCGAGGCCAGGGCCCTTTGCGCAGGGTCGGAAACCAAGGTTTATTGGGGCGGGCGTGTTTTCTGGCTTCCGCTGAGCTGCGTACTTCCGCTCGTCCCGGGCTCTACCCCGCCCCCGCGTTCGGAGCCCGCTCGTTCACGTATGAATGCTATCCGGAGTTTCTCCGGCCGGATGGGGATAGTAGTGTGGGCTCAGCTGCGAGCCTCCACTTGTCTCGGGGTCCACCCCGTTCCCGCGCTCGGAGCCCGCTCGCGCACGTATACTGGCCAACCGCGGTTTCTCCGGCCCGGGGGTGGGGTGGGAGGGGTGCGGGACTGGTAGCGTCAGCTCTGCCGCGAGCCCCTGCCCGTCCCTGGTCCTAGCCCGGTCCCCGCGGTCAGGGCCGGCTTGCGCAGGGCCTGCCCGTTCCTGGCCTCCCGCTTTGTCCCCGTAAGTGGGATTAAAGGCGGGCCCGCAGCTTCCGGACCGCTCTCGCGATCCCCTCTGACCCTCTGGGCTAGACCGATCTCCCACCGGCTTGGCCTCTGCCCACGCCGACAGAACCGCCTTTCAGCGTCCTGCCGCCCCAAAACCTTAAGCAGCCCTCAGCAGAGTAGGAAGGGACCTAATACTCCACACTGTAGGCCTGGGAGCTCCCTCACTTGTTTCACAGCTCAATACTGTCCAAACGCTCTTCTAGGCTCTAGGACTGGAGGCTGGGGCTTGGTTCCTGGGACCCAGGTCCCTCCCTCTCCACCAAACTCTCCTCCCGCCCCGCGGGTCTCTCCGGGCTGCCGTTTGCTCCGGGGAGCTGGGCAGCCCTCTTCGCGTTTTCGCTATTCCTACCAGTCTCAATGTGGCTTCTGCAGTGTTCCTTGGTTGAAGAGTCCACTTAGTTTTGTTCAAAGTTGGTTTATCCAGGTGGTGGTTCTTAAAATTGAGTTGTAATCCACTTTGGTTCTGGGAGTTGGAAGTTGGTACGTCCGCCTACTCCGTTGCCATCTTGCTCCTCCCGCTTTTTAACATTTTTGTTTGTATGAAATATTTTTTCTTTTTACTGTCAGTCTCTGTGTGTCTTTCAATCTGTCTTTTATAAACAGCATATGTATGGGTTTTGTTTTCTTATCCATTCAACTATCCTAAGCCTTTGAATTGGAGCATTTAATTCATTTATATTTACAGTGATTATGGATAGATATATAATTATTACCATTCTATTATTTATATTTATGTTCTCCCCCCTGTCCTTCTTCTTAAAGAAGTTCCTTTACCATTTCTTATAATACTGACTTGGTGGTGATTAACTCCTTTAGCTTTTTCTTGTCTGGGAAACTTTTTATCTGTCTTTTGATTCAAAATGATAGTTTTGCTGGGTAGAGTGGTCTTTGTTGTAAGTCCTTGTTTTTCATCACTTTGAATATTTCATACCAATCCATTCTGGTCTGCCAAGTTTCTATTAGATATCCGCTGACAGCCTTATGGAAACTCCTTTGTGGGTAACTAACTGCTTTTCTCTTTGCTGACATTAGATTCTTCTTGTTTTTAACCTTTGGCATTTTAATTATGTTTGCTAGTGTGGGTTTATTTGGGTTCATCTTGTTTGGGACTTTCTGACCTTCTTGGACTTGTATTTCTATTTTGTTTCCCTGGATAGGGAAGTTTTCCATCATTATTTTTTCAAATAGGTTTTTAAACCCTTGATCTGTCACTTTTCCTTCTGGTACCCCTATACTATGAATGTTTTTATGCATGATATTGTCCCAGAGGTCCATTTAATTATCCTCATTAAATTTTTTTTCTTTTTTTTAGGGTGTCTTCCAAATTACTGATTTGGAAGACTACTTTGTCTTCCAAATTACTGATTTGATCCTCTATTATATCTAATCTGCTATTGATTCCATCAACTATATTCTTCCTTTTTGTAATTGTATCTTTTTCTGACTGTTTCATTTTATGGTTATACTTCTTTATGCAAGTTCTTACTGAGTTCATCTGTTCTTTCCTTAAGTTCACTGAGCAGCTTTATATCCTGTGTTTTGAACTCTATATCTGGTACATTGCTTCCCTTCATTTTGTTTAGTTCTTTTTCTGGAGCTTTGTTCTGCTCTTTCATCTGGGATATACTTCTTTGTTTATTCATTTTGGCTGACTCTCTCTTTCCTTCATCCTTTTTTTTCTTCCTATGTGTTAGGTAGATCTGCTCTGTCTCGTAGTCTTGGCAGGGTGGCTTTATGTAATCAGTGTCTTATGGAGCCCAATGGCACAGTCTCCCTGTTCACCTGAGCCAGGTTTTCCACTGGGTCTCTTTTGTGGGTTGTGTGTGCCTTCCTATTGCAGTTGAGCCTTCATTAACTCTCAGGCTGACTGACTGTGAGGAATGGCCGTGACTTCAGTGGATAAGCTATTGTTTAGGGGTTGACCTCACAGAGTGGGATTTACTTTAGCAGGACTCTGATGCCTGCTGAATCTACCATTTGGTGAGTCATTTGTGGAGCTAATTGGGTGGTGCTCTGATGTGGTCTGAAGCTAGCCACTGAGTGTGTTGTTCCTGGGTCCTCTTGGGAGTGACCCTGTTGCAGACAAAGTTCAAATACTGCCTTTGCCTGGCCAAGAGCCACCTGGTAGGAGCTAGAAATTGATCTTCAGTTGGTAGCTGGCTATGTTGGTCTTGAAGGTGTCTAGGAAAGGCTATGATGCAAACCGAGGCTGGCTGCCATTAGTGTCAGGCTTTGGGCTGCTTAGCAAGAGGTCCAGGGCATCCTGGGGCCAGCTGCTGCTTGTATGGGTTTTGTAGATTTTTGAGAGAGTTCTCTGAAATTTTGCTGTATTGGCCAAGGCTGGCCAGTTGTGTGCAACCTTTTCTGGAAGAGGTTAGGGATGATACACCAGTTGGATGTGGTGGGCTCTCAGAGAATCACAAGGGTAGGGTGATTGGTGTTTAACCAAGTTAATGAAGACTCTTACAGACTGGGTAGGAGAGAGCTCAAGAAAGGAACAATTGTGCCTGCCAGCCATTCTGTACAGAGAGAGCTGCCCTGCCAGCACTCACTCTGAAGCCAGGCAATTCAGTTCCTTCCCATATCTTCCTGGTGTTATTTGAGATGGTGTTCATTTGCTAGAACTTTTGGTGTTTGTGTGGAAGTAAGTCTGCGCTTGGGCTTTTTAAGAGGATGCTTGGGTCTACCACTGCTCTCTGTTCCACCTGGATAGAATCCCTGCTGATTTTCACAGCCAGATGTTGGAGAAATTTCTCATGCCATTGGTTCTCTGGCTTGAGGAGCCATGTGCGACTGGGACCTCTCCTCCACAGCTGAGATATTTCTCCTGAATTTTACCTTACCTCCCACACATGGGTATGGGACCAACCCATTCCAATTCTTTGCCCCTCCTACCAGTTTTAACATTGCTTCTTCTTAATTTCCTAAGTTATAAGAGTTCTGATGGGCTAGTCTTCAGTTGATTCTCAATAATAGTTGTTCTATAATTTAGCTGTAATTTGGATGTGGTCATGAGAGGAGTTTAGCACAGCATTTGTCTACTCTGTCATCTTGACCAGAAGTCCCAATTTCATACTTTAAAAAGCACCTTGCATTTTAAGATTATAATAGAAATCTCTATTTTTCTTATAGTATTATTATAATTTTATGTTTTACTTTATTTTGATCCACCTGGAATCTATTTAACTATATGAAGTGAAGAGTTTAGTTTAATTTCTTTCCAAACAACTAGTCAGCTTGTCTAATATGTTAATCAATTGTTTCTGCTTTAATTTGAAATATCATTTGATCATTGTCTGAAATCACTAAGTATTTGTGTGTGTCTATTTCTGTACTGAAATTCATTTTCATTTCTTTGTTCATCCATTCATATAACAAATATTTATGTGCCAGGATTTTTCTGAGCATGTGAGCTACCTGAATAAAAAAAAGAGACTTAACTCTCCTCCTCATAGAGGAAGATATAAAGACAGATAATAAACCATAAAAATTATTTTTATTTTATCTCCTGACTTACTACAATGAGGTGTTAATTATTATATAGATTTATGGTTTATTTTAATATCAGGAAGAGCTAGCTCTTTCAGATTAATTATTTTGCCTTTGTAAATATTAAATCTTACAGATGTACTTTAGAATTATTTGACAGATTCCAATATTAATCCCGCTGGGGTTTCAATTGTGATTGCCTGGAATTTTGGAATTAATTTAGGGAGACTTGACATCTTTACAATAGTTATTTCTTATCAAATAATAAGGTATGCTTCTCTATTCAAGTTTTCTTTTACTCAAGTGTCCTTCTATGACCCTTAGTAAGATTTGAAATTTTTCTCCATATAGGTTGAGTACCTTTTTGTTTGCTATTGTAAATTGAATTTTATTTTTTATACTTTATACCTTCTTATTGTTGTATATGAGTGCTATTGATTTTGGAAAAGATATATATATATATAACCTCCCACTTAGGTGATTTCCTATATTGTTCCTAATAATTTTTTAATTGATTTGTTTTTAGGTTATTTGTCACATAATGGCACCTTACAGATATTTTAACTGTGGGATATACTCTTATCATTACTAAAATATTCTCTTTGTTCCATTAACCATTTTCATTTTAAATTTAATTATGTTTGATATTTAAATTGGGGTCTTTATTTTCTTGTTTGAATTGGCCTATATTACCTACATTTTCACTTAAAAACTTTTTTTTCTATTACAAATACACACACACACACACACACACACACACACACACACACACACACACACACACACACACACATATACACTTGTTATTCAGACATCAAAAATCCTGTTCTAACCCCAAATGATTACTGCAGTTCAATTCTAACACTAACCACCTGGAGTTAGCACAGTCCCTGCGAGTTAAGGACTCAGTCTTCTATAAGACTGCCCTACTTTAGATGCCAGCCTAAAGTTCATATGGTTCCCCAGTCCTCACCCCCTTATGACTAACCAACTGCAAATTTGGGGAGTTCCAGAATCCCATCAGTTTTAATAATTTGCTAGAATAACCCAAAGAATTCAGGAAAGTGCTATATTTATGATTTCAAAGGATTCAACTCAAGAATAGCCAAATGAGGAGACATGTAGGGTGAGATCTGGAAGGGTTACAGATGCAGACCTTTTATAGCCTCTCTCTGTGGAATCAGGGAACATCAGTGTTTTGCCACCCCATTGCTCCACTAAGTCTCAGTTTTCAGAGTTTTTACTGGGCTTTCTTTCCATAGGCAGGTTTGGTTAAATCACTGGTCTCATGATTGAACTCAATCTCCAGCTTCCTCCCCACCTTGGAGGTTAGGCTGGCTTAAGGTCCCAACCCTCTAATTACATGGTTGGTCTTTCTGGTGACCTGCCCCCATTCCGAAGCTCCCTTGGGGCATACCATGAGTTATCTCATTAGTGTGAACTAGAATGTGATGGAGGTGAGCTTATGAATAAAGAAATTCATATCACTTGGAAAATTTGAAGAGTTTCAGAAGCTCTGTGCCAGCAATTGGGGACAAAGAAAAATTCCTTATTACGCAACACTCATGTTAAAGTTTAACAACATAGAAAATGTTTATATAGAAAACAAGAGTTACTCATAATCCACAACCCAGAAAGCCAATGCTAAAGTTGAAAAATTGAATGAATGTTCTTCTAGAGCAGGGATAGTCAACCTTTTTATAAAAACCGCCCACGTGAGTTTTTCTCTGTTCACATGTCAGCATGTGAATTAAACTGCTTTTATGCAACTGTCACTATTTAACATACTATTTTGCAATTTAACCTTTTTCAGTTAATAATTTATTTTGGATCTCTCTATATATCACTATATATAAACCAACCTTGATCTCATTATTTTAAACCAGTGTTTCTTAACCTTTTTTGAGGTACCGAACCCACCAGTTTCATATGCGCATTCACTGAACCCTTCTTTAGTGATAAATAAAATATGATTTTTTTTCACAAATTCAAGACATAGGTATATGTTTTTTTACTGGTGCACAAAATGAGCTGTGCATGAACATCACCTTGCTCAAAGAACAAAACCAACAAAGTGCATGAACTCACAACAAATGACGATATTACTTTAGTCTGACCTCTGCGGCAGAGGCTTCTCCGAACCCATGAGACCGACTCATCAAACCCCTAGGGTTCGATAGAACCCAGCTTAAGAACCACTGTTTTAAACTGTTTTATTAAGTGCACCATTGATTGTTTTCTAAAACAAAAACAAAAACACAAACATACTTTAGTGGGAATTAGGTTAATTTCTAGGTTTATTCCTTCTTTTGGAAATTACAATTTTCCTATCAATACCTTTGTGTATTTGTTTAAATACAAATGTAAGATAAATACCTATAAAATAAATAGATGAATAAAACTATACATGCATGTAAAATTTTACCATATATTGCAAGTAGCCCTTTAAAAACATATAATTAATGTATATTTTCACCAATGAATGGCTGCTATCAATTCTTTTACTTTCAACTTTTTGTATCTATTAACTCTTAAACCCAGCCTGACCCTTTTTTTCTTATAAAAGGTGAATTTTATGAATATTTAAAAAATATATCAAAAAATCTTTTTTTCTTTGGTGATTTGGAATGTATATTATATGTATATTTAGTTCCAATAATTTATTACTTAATGTGCTTAAACTTATATTTTCAATTAACTCATTTAATTGAAAGTGTTTCTCATTGAACCTTTCCTCTGGAAAATAAGAACCCAATATTTTTTCCCAACTCTAACACTTTCTCCTCTGTTCCCGCCCCTCCTCCGTTGGCTCATCCTAAATTCAGCATATTATTCAGTAAACATTTGGTAAATTATGCTAGCACATAAACATGATATCATTTGGTCCAGTGTATGAAATCATGTTAAACTTTTAAAAATATATATACATGTGCAAATAAATATCTGAATTTATAGGTGAAATAATTTTTACTTAACATCCTTTCTATTTATTAATAGACCCTTTGGGAAATAGTATTCAAAGCACTTAGCATCAAGCCTTTGGGACCAGTGTTCTGGACACTTCTTACTGAGACCTGGTTGTTGGATCTGAGAAGCCCCAGGGGTGGGGTGAGGAGAATTGGAGGTTACTTGAAGAGACTTGATATTTAATCCTGATTTGCATATAGCTAATCTATGAAATTGTGGTTTTTTTAGTGAAGAGTTAGCTTTTGTGGACTCAAATAAAAGAAAACAATACATTCTCATTGTAACAAATGCCAAAAGCAGGACTAAATAGAGGTAGTAATGTTCCAGTATTTACTCCTCTATCCAGTTCTACCCCAGCCCACCCCTGAGAGATGACTGACAACCAATCTTACCAGTTGGTTTTTATTAAGCCCATTTTTTCCTATGCCTATATAACAAGAACAATTTCTTCAATTTTTTTATTTAAAAAATGTCAAACCTAGAAAAAATTGCAAAAATCATTCAAAAACACCTAGATACCTTTCACATTTTCTTTCTTTCTCTTTCTCTCTCTTTGGAACCATTGGAAAATTAGAGGAGAATACATTGAAGACATCATAGCAGACTTCACCACTAAGTATTTAACACACATTTTCTAAGACCCATTAGAGTTGACCTTTGAACAATATGAATTTGAACCATGCAGATATACTTATCTGAAGTTTTTAAATAAATATCTGTACTGTTTTGGATCCATAATTGGGAGTTTGTAGATGCAGAGAGCTGACGGTAGGCATTGTTCTACACCATTTTATATAGGAGACTTGAGCATTTGCATATTTTGTTTTCCTGGCCGGGGTGGGGGGAGGTCCTGGCACCAATCCCCTGTGGATACTGAGGGACAACTAAGTTTTGGGGGCATTATATGGAATATGGACTATGTGGGTGTTGGCATCTCTAACCCTCCTTTTGTTCAAAGGTTGACTGTACATTCTTCTATTTGACCATTGTACTGCACCTGGAATTAGGTAGTTTACCACCTGGCCAGTCACTAGAGGTGTGGGACCACATGCAAGCTCAATGCCAAACTGTTCTTTGCAGGCAGGAATAGCCCACGAGAGAGCATGTCCCTCTCTTTCTTCCAAACTCACCAATTAGAGGAGAGAGTGAGGAAGCAGTGTTATACTAATTGATATGGCTCCACGTGGAAACATGAAATCCAAGTAAAAAGCGTTGTCTCATTATGGAGATGTTTTTCAACTACAGTTGACCTGGACTCATTTTTGTAGATTCTGATTCAGTTGGTTTGGCATGACTCCCATTTGTGTATTTAAAAACATTCAAAAATCTCATTCCTGGCGATCGTGTTCTATAGTTAACATTGTAAAAGCTCTGACATGTTATCGGGGGTGGGTGGGCTGCTGTCAGCAAATGCTTCCCTCTGCCTTTGATTTCATGCTTTGATTATAAAGTTGCTCTATTTCTAATCTAATCCCTTCCTTTTCCATCAGAAGGCTGAGGTACATTCAAATGGGTGGTGGTGGGTCCCATGAGGTCCTCCTCCCCAGCCTCCGATCTTTCGCTGATCTGAGGTTAAGGAAACACGTTGTCATTTCTGAGACCAGCCTCACCTTCAGATCTCTGCTCTAGCTTGGGGAAGGGGGCGCTGTCTGGGAGGCGGCTTGGCCTGCAGCGCTGTGCTGGCTCTCCAACCCAGGAAAACGTGGTCAGCTCCCAGCATCCTATTTCATTTTGGTTCAAGTTGTTGCTGTATCTGGCAACTGTTCTTCAACATTTGTAGGAAAAGGTTAAGGTTATCCTAAAATTTCAGTTTAGTTTTCATTTTAATTGTTAGTGCCTTTGTTGATTTTTGTAGGTTTCCTGGAGGAGACTTTAAAAATGTCTACTTACTCTGCCATATTTCCTGGAACTCCCTCCTTCCTTCCCTGAATTAAAAAAGAAAAAGAAAAAAAAGCTCAGAAGTGTTTTTGTTGAAAAGCAGTAATTCCTAGCTCCAGGTTTTCTCAACTGCCCTGAAGCAGCTATGTTTAAACAGATGTTTCAATATGCACAGATTAAATTATATGCTCAGACATTTTTCTTAATTTATAGATTTTAGATAAATACTTTGATTCTCATATTTTTATTTATGTTCTATATTTAGATCTTTGATTAGTTATTGGATCAGTCGGATTGGGCTAGGCCATGTTTCTAATTCTATTTATTTTGCTTTATATATTTTGAGCATATGTTATAAGGTATATCTAATTTTAGTAATACTATATCTTCCTGGGAGATTGACACTTTTATCATTATAAAGTGACATTCCTTAGCTTTAGTAAAACCTGTTTACCTTAAAATTTACTTTGTTTTCCTGGCTGGATAACTCAGCTGATTAGAGCACCTTCTTGATATGCTAAAGTTTTGGGTTCAATTCCTGGTCAGAGTAATTACAAGAATCAACCAATGAATGCATAGATGGGTGGAACAACAAATAAATATTTCTCTTCCTCTTTCTCTGTCTCCCTTCCTCTCTCTAAAATCAATTTAAAAAATTAAAATATTCACTTTACTCAAACAAAACTAGACTTTTGGTGGTGAGCATGCAATAGAGTGTACAGATTTTGAATTATAATGTTGCACACCTGAAATTTATGTTATTTAATTTTAAAAATGAGAATTTCATAAACCAAAGATTATCACTAATTCAATTCTGTGCCTCTGCAGTCTATAAACAAACAAACAAACAAAAAACCAATAAGAATGGAGACTTAGAGGTTCAAGCTTTCATATTTCTTCCCTGATTAGTCCCATCAAGCTATTTCAATGTCTGTATTATTAAAAGGTGCAAATAAAGTTCACTGCTGAGAGAGCTAGGAAAAAGATTCACTGTGTTTGACATTAATATACCTGTGTCAGCTTTCTTTCAGTCAGTGTTTGCATATAGCATCCTTTCATGCTTGAAAATCCTCATATTTAACATGTATTTATTATAAGCAAAATCTAGTTGTACATTTGTATATTCAAATCTAATCTTTGTCTTGAAATCAGAGCATATTTAGTCCAATAATGATGAATACAGTTAGTTAATTATTTATTTGGATTTCAATTTACAATCTTACTATTTACCTTCCGTTCATCTGTTTTATGTTCCCCTTAAATCCTTTGGTTAATTCTTTTTTGTGGAATTAATCAAGTATTTTTAGTATTACATTTCCTTCTTATTAGTTACACAATCTTTTATTCTTTTACTGATTACCCTAGAGATTGCCACATGTATCCTAGATCCACTGGCATATACCCTAAATTAGTAAAATTGTTGCTTTGATACGATGCAAAGACCTGAGAAAACTTGAACTCCATTTACAGTACCTCACTTACACCTTTTGTGTTATTGTTGTGTTTTATTTTTTCATGTATTTAAAAACCTACCAAATGTTTTGATGTATTATTATAATTAGATTAAAATATAATTATTATTATTTAGATTTACTGCATATTGACCATTTCCAGAGCTCTGTATTTTTTTTGTCTCCATTCCTCCCTGTGGACCTATATTTCATCTACCTGAATAACTCACTGTAGCATAGAATGGTTTGGGACAAATTCTCTATCTGTAGATCTAAAAATGTATTTGCTTCACCTCAAATTTTTTTTCCAATCATCGTTTTTTTTAAGGTTTCGCTTTTTTCTTTATTAAAAAAATCAACTATAGTGAGGATAATTTTTATACAATAAAATGCACTCATTTTAAGGGTGCTGTTTGATGAGTTTTTAACAAATGTATAAAACTCTGTAACCATTACCATAATCAGGACATAAGCATTTCCATCAGTCCAAAAATTTCTTTGCTCCCTTTTGCAGTCAACCCCTCTCCTAGTCTCTACTCCAGGCATCTATTGATTTACTTTCTGTCACTATGGATCTGTTTTACCTGTTCTAGAATGTTGTAAGAATGAAATAATGGAGTATATGTTATTTGTGTATAATCTCTTTATCTCTATCTCTTTATCTATCTCTATCTGCATCTCTCTTTATATCTATCATCTACCTATCATCTATCTATCTATCTATCTATCTATCTATCTATCTATCTATCTATCTATCTATCTATCTATTCATCCATCCATCCATCCTTCCATCCATCCATCCATCCATCCATCCTTCCATCCATCCATCTTTCCATCCATCCATCTTTCCATCCATCCATCCATCCATCCATCCATCCATCCATCCATCCATCCATCATCCATCATCTCTATCTATCATCCATCTATCTATCTATCTATCTATCATCTATCTATCTATCTCTATACTTTGTCTGACTTCTTTCACCCAGAATATTGCTTTTGAGATTCAACCATGTTATTGTGGGTATCTAGTTTGTTCCTTTTAGTTGCTTAGTAGTATCTCATTGCATGGAAATTCCATAATTTGTTTATCCATTCACTTGTTCATGAACATTTGGATTGTTTTTAGCTTTTGGCTGTTGTGAGTAAAGCTACTATGAACAGTCATGTAAAAGTCATGTTGTGAACTTTATTTCTCTAAGAAAAGTAACCTCAGACTGAAATTACTGAGTCATAGGTAGTTATGTGTTTAACTTTATGGGAAACTGCCATACAGTTTTTAAAAATTATCAAACTCTTTACATTCTCAGCATTATTGTATGGCAAGTGCTGTTGCTCCACATTTATGTCAGGACTTGGTAATATCGGGTGTTTTAACGTTATCCATTCTACTGGTTGTGCGGTAGTATTCTGTTGTGGTTTTAATTTACATTCCCTTATAACTAAAATTGTTGAGCATTTTTTTTAAATGTGCTATTGACCTTTCATATATCTTGGGAGGTGTTATTCTAAACATTTACCTATTTAAAAAGCAGTTGTTTATTTTTATATTATTGACTTGCAAAACTATATATATATATTTTCACCCTGTCTGTGGCTTGTCTTTTCATTTTTTCAAGTGTCTTCTGAAGAGCAAACAGTTTCAATTTTGATGAAGTAAAATTATCATTTTCTTTTATTATGTGTGTTTTTTGTATCCTATGTAAGAAATTTCTGATTACTCAAGGTTGCAAAGTGTTTCCCTATTTTTATTTTCACAAAGTTCTGTGGCTTTAGCTTTTACATTTAGGTCTATGAACTAATTTTTTGTATATGGGAAAAGGTAAATAGCAGAGTTAAATTATTTCTACATAAATATCAAGTTGGCTAGTACAATTTGATGAAAAAACTATTCTTTCCCCCATTGAATTAACTTGGCACTTTTGTCAAAAATCAATTGATCACGAATGTGTAAATCTACTCTTTATCTATTATGTGCCTTGGGTCTTTTGTCTATTCTTTTGCTAAAACCACTCTCTCAACTAGCTTTATACTAAGGGTTGAAATCAGGAAGTCTTTTTCAAATTTCTTGTTTTTGAAAATTATTTTGGCTATTGTATGTCCTTTGAATTTATATATAAATTTTCAAACCAGTTTTCATATTTTACAGAAAAAGCTTTCTGGCATTTTGATTTGAACATGTTACATCTTTCCATTCATTTTTGATCTTTAATTTCTTTCAACAGTATTTTGTAGTCTTTAATATACAGATCTTACACTTATTTTGTTAAACTCATTCCTAATATTTTATGGCTTTTTTTTCAGATTTTATTTATTCATTTTTTTAATAGAAGAGAGAGAGAAGGGGGGAGGAGCAGGAAGCATCAATTCCCATATGTGCCTTGATCAGCCAAGACCAGGGTTTCAAACCGTTGACTTCAGTGTTCTAGGTTGACACACCTTATTCCCTGTGCCACCACAGGTCAGGCTAATATTTTGTGTTTTTGAAACTATTTTGAATGGTGCTATTTTTCAAATTTCATTTTCTAAATGCTTATTTTTGGTATTGATCTTTTATTCTATGACCCTGCTAAAAGTCACTTATTCGTCTTAACCGCTTTCTTTTGTATATTCTATGTACACAATTATGTTGACCTTGAATGGAAGTAGTTTTACTTTTTTCTTACCGATATATTTGCACTTTATTTCTTTTAATTGCCTTATTTCATTGTTGGGTCTTCCAAGAAATGTTTAGTTGAAGCCCTGTTGCTGATTTTACAAGGGTAGCATGCAATCTTTGATCATTCATTGTGATGGTAGCTGTGTCTTTGGTAGATGTTCTTTATCAAATTCCCTTCTATGCTGAGTTTTAAAGCTACCATCTTGCTTTTATCTTCTATTGGTCTCATCTATTCTTTGTTCATTCTTTCCTCTTTCCATGCATTCTTTGGTATTAATTATTTTCAACTATTCCATTTTATTTCTGATATTGGAGGTTATTTGCTATATTTCTTTATGCTCTAGGATTTACAATATATACCTTCAATATATAGCACTCTAATGTCAACTATTATACCACTCATAGATAATGTAAAACTTCATGGTATAACAGTATGCTTCCATTTTCTCCTTCCCATTCTTTGTGGTGGTGTTGTTGCATACATTTTACTTATACAAATATCATAAATTTCATAATACATGGGTATTATTTTGCTGTAAACAGTCAACTATATTTTAAAGAAACTTACAAGTGAGGAAAGTTGTTCATATTTACTCACCAATTCCAGCTCTCTTCAATTCTGAGTGTCTGTTATCATTTTACTTCAGTTTCATAGCTGTAAATTCCTAAAGCCTCTTTTACTTCTTGTTTATCTGAAAAAATCCTTATTCCACCCACATTTGGAAAATATTTTTACAGGGTAGAGAATTTTAGGGATTTTTGTTTGTTTTTGTTTTCTTTTTAAGCCCATTCATGATGCTGTTTGATTATATTCTAGCTTGCATTATTTCTCAAAAGAGGTTGATGATTTCTTATTTTTTTCTCATGAGATATAGACTATGCCCTTTGCCTCTGGTTTCTTTAAGATTTTACTCTTTGTCACTTTTTTTTTTTTTTTTTTAGTAATTTGATTACAGTGTACCGTGGTGGTATGGTTTTCCTTGTTTTCATCCTGCTTGGGGTATATTGAGCTACTTGGGTCTGTGCCTTTATAGGTTTTATCAAATTTAGAAAGTTTAGCCATTACTTGTTTAAAAACTTTTTTTGCCTAACTTTCTTGATCCCACCCCCAACCACCACACACACACCCTCTTTGGGTATTAAAATCAAAGATGTTAGGTCACTTGATACTGTCTCACAGGTCACTATTATTTTCATCCATTTTTCTCTCTGTGTTTCAGTTTCTATTACTGTGCTCTGAAGTTCACATTTCTTTTTTCTATAGCATTAAATCTTATGTGATGCCCATCAAGCAATTTTAAAGTATTAAATTTTCAGATGGAGAATTTTATTTGCTCTTTGAATAGTTTTCATTCCTTCGATTATTGCATTCATGTTTTCCTATAATTCCTTGAGCATAGTTATAATAGCAATATGAAAGCACCAGCCTGTTAATTTGATTATTCCTGCTATTTCTGCTTCTGTTTCTGTGGACACGGTGAATATTACAGCATGGAGTTTTTGAATTTTGTTTTTGTCTTTTAAGAGTTTGGAAGTTTGTTTGTTAGGCAGATAAGTTACTTGAGAATTAGCTATATCCATTCGACGATGTTTAAAGCTTTTCTAGAGTAGTAGAAAAACCTCTATTCTAACATGAGTTTAGCCTGTTACTCAGGTGCATTCTTCCTGGGTCTCGACTGTAATCCCAGATTTTTTTTTCACTTATCCTTACCATTACCTTGCAGGTTGTGGTAAGTGTCTTTTTATTTTTTTCCTTTATAGTTGACCCTCACCATATTGTGGTTCACCTTTTGTGGTCTCACTGTATCACGGATTTTAAAATTGTATATATCTAATTTTGTACCGTGGATTCTTTTGCTATATTGTGGCATTTTGCAGTATATAGGTATTATTTTTAATTCATTTTAGAGAGGAGACACAGAGTGAGAGAGAGAGAAAGAGAGAGAGAGAGAAAGGGGGGAGGAGCTGGAAGCTCAACTCCCATATGTGCCTTGACCAGACCAGTGCAGGGTTTTGAACTGGCGACCTCAGTGTTCCCAGGTCGACACTTTATCCACTGCGCCACCACAGGTCAGGCCAGTATATAGGTATTTTTATATACTTATTATTTTAATTATTTTTGCAGTAAAATAAGCACTTTCTAGAGAATAGAAAGTGTTCAAGAGCATAAGAAGTGTTTATAAGAGTGTGGGAAAGGTTAATAACAATGTCAGAAAGGTTTATAAGAGTGTGGGGAGGGTTTACAAAGCCTTAAAGTATATATAAACAATAAAATAAATATTAGATTGCTACATTGTGAATTTTCGCCTATCGCAGGGGAGTTCTGGAACCTAACCCCCACAATAGATGAGGGACCACTGTATTTATTTATGAGGTGAGAGGAGGGGAGATAGTGAGGCAGACTCCCACATGCACCCCAACCATAATCCTCCTGGCAACCCTCTCTAGGGCTGATACTCCAGTACTGAGTTATATTTTAGTGCCTGAGACTGACGCGCTCCAATAGAGCTATCCTCAGCACTGGGGGCCATGCTCGAACCAATCTAGCCACTGACTGTGGGAGGGAAAGAGGGAGAGAACGGGGAGAGGGAGGGAGGGAGGGAGAAGCAGATGGTTGCTTCTCCTGTGTGTCTTGACCCAGAATTGAACTTGGGACATCCACATGCTGGGCCGATGCTCTATCCACCAAGCCACCGGCTAAAGCCTGAGAAGTGTCTTTCAAGGTACTTCTAGTTTCTGCTTATTGTCCAATTCCAAAGTCAGTGTTTGAAGTTTTTGTTACAGCAGCACTCTACTTCCAGATATCAAATTGTGTTCTGCTATTTGTTGCTGCCTAACAAACCACTCTAAAGCCTCTTTTCTCAATGTAGAGAGTATGTGTTGGAAAGAATCCAAAGCAGTCTAAACTTTAGTGGAATACATGAAAAACTTTACCCTCCAACATATGTTTGCTCAAATGATTTTCCTTTTTCTGCCTATTTCCATTCAGAATATAACACACCACTTCAACACTCTTTTCCCCAGGCTGTCTTGGGCACTGGAAGTAGATTTACTTACTGAAAGTAAAACAAAAGAAGAAATGCTAGGGGAAGGAAAGAGGTAGAGGATGGAATGACTTTGGCCATGTCAGGAACTTATTTCCATGTGGTAAAGGTAGCAATTGTCTAGGTGTCTGATTTGTGTACCTCTGAGTTCCAAAGCTAGAGGCAGGTGTGGTTGAACAAAGTTCATGTTTATTCCCACCTGTTTCCTGAAGGGGGCTGAATTATTCCGCGTTGGAGAGAGTACTTATGCTAGATCCAGCTGCAAGTGTAAGAGAAAGGAAAGCCCTTCCCACCCATTCTATTAATTAATTAATTTTATTTTTTTTATTGAAAAATTAAATTTAATGGGCTGATATTGATCAATAAGAGTATATCGGTTTCCAGTAAACATCTCTATAGCATTTGAACTGTTGATTGTGTTGTGTGGCCATCACCCAGAGTCAAATCACTCTACAGGTCACCACATACTTGTCCCTCTTTACTCCCCTTCCCCACACCCCTCCCCCACAACCCCTTTCCTGTGGTAATCATTTCACTTTTCCATGTCCATGCGTCTCAGTTTTACCCATTTTGCTCTACTTTGATTTGAGCTTCCATTCTCACACCCGGTACAAGATTTTCTTTGGCATTTTAACAAGAAGGAGCTGACACATTTAGACCCTTAATAAATATATATTGAACAAAGGAGTAAAAGTTGGAGCAAGGGTGTCACGGCCTGTGAAACTGAGCCTTCATTGGCATGGAAGCCTCACAAGCATCATAGTTGGTGAGGGACACAACACTGCATTTGGCAGCTTACTGAAGTTTGCAACCTGGCTTCTCTAGATCTTGATGTTCCTTAATTCCCCCTCTAGCCGCCCTGCCCCCCCCCCCACAAGGTAATATCTTTGATATGTGTCCATTACTCACTCATAATGCCAACATTTTTGAAAGCTTATGTTATGCCTGGCATTGAGTTAGCTGAGGGAACTGCAATTCATGTTACCACGCTGAATCTTCACAACAACCTTGTGGGGTATAAATACTGTAATTATTCCCATTTTACAGATGAGGACAGTTGAGATTTAGAGAGAACAAACAACTTACCCAACTTGACACAGGCAGTGAAAGCAGAGAACTTCTGCCAGATGTATCCCATCTTGGTTAAATGGTGAGCCTACATTCTAGCATGTGTGTATATATATAGACTTGCCAAGGGGCTTTGGTAACACAGTTGCCATCTGGAAAGTGACAAACAATTGCATACATAAGCAGCACATTGTTAGAAGATGCAGCCTTCATCCAAACTAAGAGATCAGAGGAAAGGAGCATACTGAGACCCCACCAACTCTATCAGTTTATCTGCCCATGACCCTTATTAGAATCCCCTGGAAATGTCTCCTGTGCCCATCTCTGAACTATGTACGTGAGACTCAGCCTGTGGCTGAAAAGGTTATTATAATAGATAAGTTGGGCAGTAGAACTAGTACAAGTAAAGAGTAATAGTTCAGGGCTGCAAATGCTAAATGACAAAAGTTTGATCCACAATGAGTGCTATGGGGACTCAGGAACCAGGTCAGGAGGTGCAGCTAAGGAGGGGACCCTGATTAACCTGTGCAGTTGGCTGGCAGTACCAATGTCCATACTTCCTTGGCAGCTGTTACCAGCCAGCAGAGAGGTGAGGGCTGAGCTGTTTGGATGAGATGCTTGTGGCAGTATTGTCTGCTTCATTTCCAATTGGTGAAATAATTTTTATGCTGTATCTTTTCTTTGATTCTGTGAACTGGAGTTATCTGAGCTGGTGAGCAGTCTTTCTGCCATCTACAACAGGCAAGAAATGGGAGACCCTGGAAAGGAGAGTGCTGTAAGGAAAGACTAGCCTGCTCTAGTCAGGTGGGTTGCTTCTTCTCCCTGAGCACAATCAGGGAGGATTAGAAAGAAACTGACAGCCTTCTGCCTTGGTCTATGGGACAGTCTGAGACCCATCTTGCTATTTTGATTTTGATTTTTAGTTACAGCACAAACCTTTCGTTCACTGTATATTCTGTCAGCTCTGGGCACATGAGGCAGGTGAGACTAGGAAAGGTGACTGGAGACTCTAAGCTAATACGCTGTCCTTGAGTCATGGGGCAGAAAAGAAAAAAGGGATCTGTCTGCGAATGGTCTTGACAGAGGCCAGCGCTGGGCAGCTTGTAGATAGTCTTCAAGATTTCTAGCTTACACCTGTGTCTAAGCACCCTCGTCCCCTCATCAAACCTATTATTTGACCTTGACGGTTGGCGGGCAGTGGCCAAAGATGTGCCTCCCTAGAAAGTGGTAGGGATGGGCACAACGGTCCTCCACCTCCTCCACCCATATCGGCCGCCCCAGCGGGGACGCAGGTGTGATTGTGGCCCAGGGTTGTGGGCGCCGGGGATGAAGTAGTTAAGGTGGGGGGCGCTTGGGAGAGCTGTGCAATACTGAGGAACAGCAGTTTGCCAGAGTTAACGTGGGCAGCTTCTTTGGGTAGGAAAGGAAGGAGGACCGTCTGCCAAGCTCCAGCTCACACCCCGCGTGTGCCTGTGTGTGCGCGCACTAGTGTGAGTGCGCGCGCACCGAGGCGTTCCTCAGGTTGCGCTGCCTGGAAACCAAGGGAGCTATTGGCAAGGCGACCGAGTGGGGGTGGGGGCTCCCCGACCCTCGGAGGAGCGTGGCGCGGGCTGCCGAGGCGAGCCCTGTCAACCTCGGCTCTAGCTCCTGCGCGCTCAGGCAGAGGGGGGCGGGCGCTGCGGGCGGCCTCCAGGCCCCGGGGGACCCGCCGGGGAGGAGCTGGGGAGGAGGCCGAAGCTGCATGGAGTTTCTAGGGCACGCAACTCCGGCGGGGCCTCAGCGACTGGGCTCAGGGGCGCAGCGAGGCAGCAGCGCACATGGGCTGAGCCCGCGCGCCAGGGCTCTGCACGGCCAGCGGGAGCGGGAGGGGTAGAGGAGCGCGCCGTGCCGGGGTGCGGGGCACGCGTCCCCAGACGGGAGCGGAGGACAAGGACAGGAGGCACGCGCCCAGAGAGCGCTCCGAGCCGACGAGGGGCTCGCGCCGGCTGGGCACGCGCTAGGAGAGCGGCCCGGGGCGCCGTGAGATCCCGCGGCAGCGAGGATGCCGGCGCAGCGACGCGGCTGCTGGCTGGGGGTGTGAGCGCGCGGCGGAGAGCTGCCCGCCGGCGTCCGCATCCGCGTCGCCCCCTCCCTGCGGGCCTCGGAGGGAGCCCCCAGCGCAGCGCCGAGGCGCCTCGGAAACCGGGCTTCGGGGCTGCGGGCCCGCGCGGCCAGCCCGGCCCTGCGAGAGGTGAGTGCCGCCGCCCGCTGGCTCCCTGCCCTCGCCTTATCCTTACGTTCTCACCCCTCTCCACGGTGTCCGAAGCCCGCAGCTGTCACTGGCCCCTGTCTCCGGAGTGGGCGGGCGGGAGGGCGGCGGACAATACCTCTCATACCTGTTGGCCCAGGCAGAGCGCATCCCAGCTCGCCTGAGCCACCTTGCTCTCCTTTGGGGTGGCTCCTGGACGCCCGCCCGGGGGCGTGGGGCTGGGAAAGGGTCGTGGGTGTCCCATTCGGATGTTCAGGAGCTTTGCGGGCTGTAGGCTGGGAGCTGGGTGCCTGGGCAGTGGGAAAGGAAAGGAGGGCAGGAAAGCCGCACCACAGCCCAGGTGGGAGAGCAGCGCGGCTTCCAGGTCTTCGGGAAGCCGGGAGTCATGGCGATCAGAGGAGGTGGGAGGTGGGAGGTAGGAGGTAGGAGGCAGGAGGCAGGGGGCAGGAGGCAGGAGGCAGGAGGCAGGGTTCCCTCCATCTCCAGCCCCTAGCGCGGGCTGCTAGCTTTCCTAGGCGCACGCTCCTCGCCGCTACGGATCGGATCGGGGTTCGGAGTCCTGCGGAGTGCGGGATAACCCGGGAGGCCTCTGGCAGCCCAGACTGGGACCTGGCTGCTGCCCAGCTGGCCCCTCGGCCCCAATCAGCTCCAGGAGTCCAGTGCGGCGGGCTCCGGCTCTCAGGGTGGTTTGGGTTGAACGCGTGTTACAGCCTCCCCGGACTGGCGCCACGGGGAGTGAACTTCCTTAGACTTGGCCTGAGGGCACCTAGGCAGCAGCAGGTAGTTCTGGGTGCGGGGCCGGGGGCTAGGGCGAACGGGGAACATCTTACACCGTGTCACACCGACGGGATGATAGTGCGGCCGGTGGACCAAGGGGCCGGTTTTGCCTCCTCGGTGCCAGCCACGTGCGTCCTCTGCCCCTACCCACAGCAGCGTTTCCCACTGCTCTTTCTGCTTTGGGGAGGAGTGTGTCAGGAAGGCGCCTTCCCTGCCATTGGTTTGAAGCCCTTAGCCCAGGTGAAACGGTGACTGCAGTTCCTTAGGTGCCAAGACTGGGGCGCCATCCCCAGTCCCTGAGCCCGATGTTCCGCAGGAAAAGGACACTTACCTGAGCTCAGAGAAGAGTGGCTCCATGCTGACTGTGAGGCGGTGTTGGGTCGTGAAGTTTGATTAGTACTTATAATTACGATTCTAGAAGAGCAGTCTCATGGTAGAGGTGAGGTGACCTCGAAGAATGGTTAGATTCCCTCTGTATGTCCAAACACACCCAGCATTTGTGCAAGTGTGAACACTCATAACGCAGGGTTTCCATGTTCTGCTTATTTAACTGACTTTCATTCAAAAAGATAAAGTCTTTTTCAATTCAGGCATCAGAGCTTTGGAAAGGGTTTTAAAGCCATTTGGTGTGAAATTGTCTTGAGGCTAGAGCAGGACAGTTTTTTTTGTTGTTGTTAAAAAAAAAAAACCACAAAAAAACCCACACCAAAGCCGGACTCCAGCCCTCCTCCTTGGCTTGTTGGTTTTTATTTCATCTTTGTGGGTTGGATGTAAGTGATGGTGGAGTCTCAATTTTATTTGCTACTTATTTATCTGAGGCTTTTACTGAAGCCTAGATGGCAACTGAGACCTGCCCTGTGCTTGTAGCTCAGCTGTGACACCCAGTTGAGGGTTCATTCCTGGGCTCCAGGATCTGCACAGCTTTGCCAGTCCCTTAGGCAGTGGTGGTGGCCCCCCTCAGTGCCCCGTGGGTGCCCCTGGGCTGCGCTCCTCACGCGGCCCCTTCTGCTGGAAACCCAGCAGTGTGGCCCTCCGTTCCGAGTTCACTGCGGATGTGTGGGTTTTTCGTGGCACTAGCTTTCGGAGGAACAGCTATGTTTACTGAGGAGCTGGTCTCCAACCCTGAAGTTGGTTACTGGATATATCCAAGTGGAGTAATGAAAACAAAACTCTCAAGAAACCCAATCCCGAGGCTATTTTATTGGAAGAGCACTAAATCCTCTTAGAATTGTTCATCAAGATCACCTTTCTCTGAACTCGGAATGAAACTATTGCCAGTAATCAGGCCTTCAGTGCGGGTGGAGAATAAGGGCTTTTTAGAAAGAAAACAACTTAAATCAGCTGGTTCTGTGGAGACAATGATGGGCAAGACTTGATGAAGATGCACCACTTTCTTTTCACTCGAAAGGGGTTGTGGGGGTTGGGATGGAATAAGGGCGTGTGTGTGTGTCAGCTGCTTGGTTGACTTTAATATTTATCTCCATGGCGGAAGGCCTCTGATCAGTGCTTAATATTGGGAGAGGTTGGGCTCCAATCTAGAAATCTCTGTTCCATACCTAGAGGACAGTGGGTCACTAGCCAGTGAGAGAGGTGTCTGTGCACTGGTACTTACTGGAGCCTGCAAGCCTGGCTTTCCAGCTCAGTCCACTACTGACAGTCCAGGCAGTGCTCTTGGGTAGCAGAAGGGGGCACTAGTTCCTATACTGAGAGAAATTCTTGTGGTTCTGATAGAACTTGGGATATTTAAGGCCTTCCAAGACCCTCCTTTTTTAAAATTTAATTTTTATTGATTTTAGAGAGACAGAGAAAGGAAGAGAGAGAGAGAAAATCCTTCATTTGTTATTCTACTTAGTTGTAAATTCATTGGTTACTTCCCATATGTGCCCAGATCAGGAATGGAACCCACAACCTTGATATTTCTTGAGGACTCTCTAACCCATTGACCTAACCAGCCAGGGCCCAAAGACCCTCTTAATTCAGATTTCTGAGCCTCTACTTGGTACAAACCACTTGCACACATTTGAGCTCACATAATACTCATTTTTCATATTTGGAAATTGATGCTAAGGGAAGTTAAATAACTGTTCTCAGTAAATAACTTTACTTAGCTTGTAAGTAAGAGGCAGGGCTATAGTTTGATTCTAAGAGGCTGGGCTTTCTAAGTCTGGGGCTCTTTCCACACTGCTGCTTATTATCTGTAGAGTATTTTATAACCTCTGACCTTTGGTGCCTATTTTAGAGTCAGAACCATAGTTGGTGTCCTATCTGTGTTTGCTGAACCAATCTAGGTCAGCATCTTATTCCTCATTCCTGATAAGGAAGCTCAGGCATGGGGGGGGGGAGCGAACTATGTACAGTGGGTCAGGGGAGGGGGTCCTGCCCTCCAGTGGTGCCCATTCTCCAGCCATGTGAGGTTCCAATTCAGATTTGGTTTGATTACAGGCTATTGCTTATTTGTTTGTTTTCATGTTTCCTATCTGTGCTCACATTAGTATGGGCTGGATGGCATCTTTGCCTTTCACTCAAGGCTTAAGCTAATGTAGTCAGAGTGTCTGAAATGTGCTTTCATGGTGGAGCACCATTAGGCAGTGCAATAAGCAATGGCCTCCAATGCTTGTTAAAACTGTATGAATCCTGGCTATCAAGCAATGAAACCATCTTCAAGATGGGCGGAGCCTAGACTGATCCTTCAGTTGCTCCTTTTGAGAGTAATTCTGAATTGTGGTTAGAAAGGAGGAAAATGAAAACACAATTGTTGCTTCCAACCTGCAGTTTTCAAAGTGAATTATGTTTTTAGTCATTTTAAGACAATCATCTAACAAATAGTAAGTTAACACATCATCTAACAAAAGTGTATTCAGTGCCTGTTAGGTGGCATGGATATTGAGATAAATATGACACAGCGCCTGTCATCAAAATATTCACAGGCGAGTGGAGAAGGCAGACCACATATTAGGGGCACACGCTTGTACAAGAGCAGCAACCGAGGCAGCTCTTCTAGGAGGGAAGTGATGAGTTTAGAGGACGAGGATGAAGTGTTTAGCCTTAAGTGGGTATCCCAGTGCAGAGAGAAGAGGGAAGGTACAGGGTGAGAGGTAAGAAAACATAGAAAATATGAGGAAGCAGCTGCTCATTTGGAGTTCCTGGAGCTTAAAGTTTGAGGTAGGGAGTGGCAAGAGAAGAGGCTGGAATGATGATGGAGGCTTTTGGTCAGGACGTGGGGCTCATCAGCATGGTCAGATTTGAGTTTTAGGCGAGACTGGTTGGGGACCTTGTGGAGAGTGGATTTGGCAGGAGGAAGACCAGAGGTCTGGCTTCCAGTGAGGCGGCTTGTGCTGAGGCCACGTGGGGGGATGGAGCAGAAGAGATTCTCAGGGTTCCTGGGTTTCACACAGCAGAAACCAACTCTGTATAATGACTAGAGCAAAGAGAATGTATCAGTAGTATTGATGGGAACTCACAGGACTGAGGACTGAAGAAGCCAGGCTTGGAGCAGACAGGAATTAGGCAGTTGAGGGGATCTTGGTGGCAGGAACTACCTATGGTTTCTTTTAGGTGACACTATGTGAGCAAATGGTCTCCTTTTCCTCCTCCGTCACCATCATCACCATCACTATCACCATCATCATTGTCATTATTATTGTCATCATTATGGTATTATTCTGCTGCATTCAAAATGCTCAGAGGAAATGTCTACTTGGCATAGCTTTGAGTCCTCATATCTAGTAGCAGTGTTCTAAATGGTAATCGAAGTGGGGAGAGGTAGTTTTCTTTCTTTTTTATTTTATTTATTTATTTATTTATTTATTTATTTATTTATTATATATTTTATTATTATTAATTCTAATGGGGTGACACCGATAAATCAGGGTACATATGTACAACGAAAACATCTCCAGGTTATCTTATCATTCAATTGTGTTGCATACCAGTCACCAAAAGTCAAATTGTCCTCTGTCACCTTCTATCTGGTTTTCCCTGTGTGGGGAGAGGTAGTTTTCTGAGAGGATCTGCAGTGATCCTGTGAAAACCCAGTGACTTAGATGTTGGGTTGGTCTTCCACAGGAGGGGAAGTTGGTGAGACTTGCTGAGTAGTTGAGGTAGGAACAGGAGAAAGGGAAGGGTACAATGTGACCACTGGGTTTCTGATTTAGGTAATGGGGTGGATTAAAAAAATGAAACTTTGACCTAGAGTAAACTCAATTTTGTTCCCGCCCAAAGGGCAGTGGGCAGCTCTCTGTGACCAGAATTCTTGAGAAGGTGACAACCTATTTTTAAAAGTCTCATTAAGGGGTTGTGCTGCTGTCAATAATACCATTTAAGTAGTTACTTTATCTCATGCCCCACAAATCTGGGTACTTTGAATACATTTTCATTCATTCTGCCACTAGTTATTATGCATCTCTGGCTTAGGTACTGGGGAAAATGGTGGATTAGACAGAGGTTGTATACTCCTATTCTAGTGGTATAAGACAATTAAGAAAATAAAAATAGAAAATAAAACTAGATGATAAAACAGAGACGGGTGCAGTGGCTCCTTCGGATTAGGCAGTCAAGAGAGTTCTCACTGAGGAGCCACGTTTCATTGGGGTACGTTGGGGGGAAGATCTAGAGAAGAACTTTCAGGCAGTGGGAGCATCCAGTGCAAAGGTCCTGAAGTATGAGCAAGCTGGATGCATTAGAGGAACAGGAAAGAGGCTTGTATGGCAGGAGATGAGTTCAGAGAAACAGGGACTAGTTCATGGAGGGCCTCAGTGGTCACCTTGTAGAGTTCGATACTGAGTTTTATGGGAGCCAGTGGAGGGTTTTAAATGGGGGAGTGTAGTGACAAATTGTTTTCAAAAGATCACACTGGCACCTGTGCATTCTGTATGCACTGTCTTGCATAAAGTCTTTGTTAGAGTGTAAAATGAAATATGTAATATTTAAGAGTAACAAATGGAGAGAACATGCTTTGGTGACCTTAATTTAGTGGTTTCTAATGTACCAATTAAATATGGGTATAGACAAAACAACATTTTAGAAGAATAATGAAAATAAGTGAGCTAAAAATGTTCTCACTGTCCAAAGATTTTGGAATTTGAACGATTTTTATTTTTTTAAAAAAATGAGCACACACTTATTATATAATCAGAAAAAAATTGTTAAATTGTTAGATACTGATGACCACAAATGTCTTAAATGGGGTGTTGTGACAAGTGTACTAATTTTTCCTACCATTTCATTTCTAGAAATATTTTGTACTGTTTGTTTTATTCTTAAAACATATTTTTAGTCATGAAAGTAAAAGTCTTTTTGAAAAAATTAAAGCAATACATAAAGCTTACATTAAAAAACTATTGCACTTTTCTGTACTCTCATTCCCAGACCATTTCTATACATCTATTGTTAGAACTTTTTCCTATGCATTTGAAATATACTTCTATATTTTGCTGAAGGATTTTGGAATATTGCTGTAACAAGTTACCGTATAGCCAAATGACTCCCCCCAAATTCCTTCCTCTATAGCTTGAAACCTTGATGACCTCCCTCCCCGCCTCCACTTGAAACAAAGCCATTAGGAAACTTGAATAGATAGCTTAGCTAGGAGAAAACTGTCTTTTCTTTTTAGTAGTCAGAGTGTTCAGCAAAAGCATACTTTATACTTATAAAGAATAGAGCAATTAAATATTCATTAAAAGTTTATTTCTGAGCGTTTAAACATATTGCTCTAATGTTTGTGTCTAAAGTTGGTGTCATGATTACAAATCACTTGCAGTTTTTCATTAACATAGTTTTCCAGTATGAAAACTTAGAAGTGCAAAGTGGGGAGCTTTGCCAATTGTTTTGGTGACGTGTTTACTACAGTGGAATACTATCCTCTGAAAACAAGAAAAAAAACCCATTCAATGAAGTGTGACTTCGAGCCATTGATGTGTTTGGGAAGAGCTAGCTGTGTGGTCTCACCGTGCTTGGGAATGAAACTCAGTGTTGGTGTAATTCAACAGTGTCGGATTGGTCTCATTATGCGACTCAGCAGAATGATTACTTTCTCATCATTATTTTAATTACACACATCCTGTCTTGGTGAAGAGAAGAGCAAATATGTGCTTAGAAGGGAACGATCCTAAAGTAGAAGAACCATGGAGTTTAAGGGGAAGCAGGGACCTGGTTATCTCATTTTACAGATAGGAAAAATGAAGACCAGAAGGAGTCAATGACATGCACCTGTCAAACAGTGGGTTTCCTCACCTTCGTACCCCTTCCCTCCACTCTGCAGTAGCTCTGGATTGTTAGGAAATGTGTTTATTTTGGTAAACCCAAGAATTAGGAAAGCACTCTGGACCTGATGAAAAATGGGAGGGTTTTTGGGCTGTTCATTCATTCTGTAAAGTGTAATCTGTTTGTGTACTGATAACAGGCCCGACTGCTGTGTAAACATTTTTCCAGCCTGGTAAAACCTCAAACATCTGTACTGCACATTGGTGTAGCATTGCAGCCTCCAGCATTCCTACGGCTTGTTCTTACAACCAGTTGTTCTGTTGTTTAATCTGGTTTATGGTTGACAATTCATTTTATATATAGACTCATAGACACACATCCATATCCAGCAGGAAGTGACAAGTACTGCTCTACCTCCGATCATTAGTATTTCCCCATTTTACATACGAGGAAATGAAGATGCATCGAGGTTGGATAACTTGCCCAGGGTCCCAGGTTAGCCTGCGGTGGGTGGGAATCACCACCACCACCACTGTCTCGCTCCGGAGGGTTGTGACATGATGCTAAAACCTCCACCTTCTCTTGCCTTTCAAAGACAAGCAAACATTCTGCAAGGAAGAGCAGAATCTGACTCTGTGAAATCACTTTAATGAGTTAGAGCACTTTTTGTTTGGAAAGACTCATGGATGTGGAACTTGAAATATCTCTTCTCAGGGATTGTGTTTTCAAGTCTCTTTTGGGAGTTCTTTCCAATCCTGCCCGTCATGAGTCACTTGCTGGTCATGGGTCAAGGCCGGATCATCTTCCCTCCTCTGAGGCTGGTGGTTCTCTTTTCGACTCGATCCTCAAGTTAGTTGCACAGACGCTAACCTGCTTTGAGCTCTGTTAGGTCCAAGTACAGCAGGTTTCCAGCTGGGTCCTGTGTTATCTTTTAACAAACACTGAAGTTCTCTACTTTTCACACGCAAGATGAATGCTTCTTTCAAAAACCTAGAGGCACAGAATCCATGGGGCCCTCAAAGGGCAGGAATCACAGGGGAGGAATCACAAAATTAAAAAGGAGGGAAATATAAATGCTGGCAGACACTGTCTATGGTTCTTCACTCAGAGATCGTAGCCTTAAATGATTAGTTACAAGACAGGCTGACTCAGTATCTTGCATAGCAGAAGGGACAGGACCAAGGCGCACTTGCCATAGACTCTTCTCCTCTCTCCATTTTAGCCTCTGGCCCTGGAGTTCATGTGCTAGGAGACCCCTACATGAAAGGTGTTGTTAAAAGGAAAGTTCTGTCCTCTGACTTGGAATAGTGCAGTTGCCATGAGAATCAGGGAGAGAGAGAGCGAACTAAAAGCAAAAAGGTGGCTTTCTCTGGGAATGGCCACATTCTGTAGGAGCTGTGAGGTCCGGGGAGTCACCCTAGACATGAAGGCAAATGCAAGAGGCAGGTCCTGATTTAGGATGGTGACCTGTCATCAATTAGAACTGCAGTGAATGGAGTGGATGACTCTGCTCTGTTCTTGGAAAAGGTGATACAGACATTTTCAGAGGGAAGTCGGCCAGTTCTGGATTTCAGTTCTAGAACCTAAAGTGGAGAATTTAGTTCAGTGTTTCTCAAGCTTTGCTGCATTTGAGAATCTTCTGGGGAGCCTTAAAAATGTCCCAGTGCCCCATTGCATGCCAGACAAGTGATGCCAGATTCTTGGGAGGGATGGGACCCAGCCCCTCTGGTGATTCTCCAGAGTCATCTTTGGGAACCAGCACTCTAGACAGCTTTTCTCAAACTGAGGTACCCTGCAGATCCCCTAGGGATGTTGCTCAAATGCAAATTCTGATGCCCAGATCTGGAGCAGGCCTGGAGCCTGCATTTCCAACCAGCTCCAAGTGCCGCACCGGGAGGGCCAAGCCATGTAAGGAGATGAGCTTCCTAACTCGTTCAGCTTCACAAAGAGGGCTTCGGGAACCATTGCCTTTTCATGAGATTACAGCATTTTTGCTTCATTCCACATGGAGTTGGGGAACAAGGACCCTAGACCCTGGCTCTCCCCTTTATATATGCTGCTCACAAAAATGAGGGGATCAGGGACCGTGCAGATACTCCAGTACTTTCAGCCTTTTATATAGTGCATTTTCACCAATGAAATAAAAGCTGGTTTTGCATCTCATTTGCATAATCAAAAACTTTCTTTGACTTGTCATTTGCTTTTCTGATGTTCTTGTTTCATAAAAAAAATCAGAAATGCTTCTTTTTTTAACCTTCTCTCCTTTCATACAACACTGAAATGCTTCTTTTTTAAATTGCTTTATATTCATTTTGAAATATCTCCTAATTTTTGTGAGCAGTATATTATAAAGACTAGAGCCATTAAATATTCATTAAAAGTTCACCTCTGAACATTTAAACATTATTGGCTCTAGTGTCGCGGTCCAGCCACAACAAATATATATCGGGGTCCTGAAAAGGTATGGAATTGAAATAAAAGATAGGGACTTAAAGATACACACACGCGCATGCACACACACACACACACACACGGGTTCAGGAGGACGCCACGGCAAACAGTCTCTACTGTTCCTTAGCCATAACCCCCCTGCTCCCAGAAACACATCCACTTTTATCCATAGAAAAAATGTAGTCCATCAGCAATTCAATTAAGTTTCCAAGGCAACTCAAAGACAACCCCCACCATACCATCCAAATCTACTTTACACTAATAAGAAACTAGCTTCCAGCCTCCTCCGGAGAACATGGGTGATACAAATGAGAATCAGGTGTAGCTCTTTGTTAACTAGGCAAATGAGGTAGGGTTTGGGCCCAGCACCTCTGTCCAGATTGCAAAAAATACCCTGTTTGTTTATTCGGTCCTCAACACTCTAGAATGGAGCCCAAAGTTGGTATCATAATTACAAATCACTTGCACTTATTTATCCTTGAGAATTTTGTGTCTTCTCCTGCCCCTGGAAAGCTGCAAGGGACCCTAGCAATTATCTAGTCTAAACCACTCAGTTTTGAAAAGGAGGAAACAGATTCATTCAGAGTGGACAGATTATCTGGCAAGGGCTGCTGTGGACTTAAGACCAGGAGGAGGGACGTGGCAGGATGAAGCCTGGGGAGAAGGAACCCTGTGTTGCTTCCCATGCAGGAGAATCATGAGACAGAGGCCAGAAGGACTGAGGATGGAGCCGCATTAAAAGCGCCTGGGCATTGAGAGACATTGCTGTTAAACATACCTGTGATTTTCCAACCCTCCCTCCAGCTGACTTTAGTTAGCTACAAAGAAGCTTGACAAAGTTCTTTGCTTCCGTGGTTGGAGTTGACACCTTGACAGATATGTGGCAGCTTGTCCCCAGGTGGGGAGCTGATGCAGCTGCCCTACTTGATGCAAAATAATTACATTTACTGTTTTCACCCCAAATATTTTCCTCCTGTCATCGAAACAAATAAAGAACATTCTCGACATACAGGTTTCTTGAAGTCGTGGGGAATATGTTAAACTTGCTGTAAGAATAGTTCATAATTGATGTTCTTGGCATTTATCACCTAGCCGTGACGTGTTCAGCATATGATGACTAATAGATTATATTTTGTTGGATCTTTTCTGTCTGCTTTTTTCTTTTTCAACTACAGGCACCTGTTTCAGTATGTCAGTGTTCAAGGCACCTGTTTCAGCATTTCACTGTTGACAGGGACAATTTCCTGCCTCTCTCTTTAGGCTTTGGAAACTGACTTGACGTGAAGGCTCAGGGACTGGAAGGGACATTGCTTTCTCAGGTGGTACATCGTGCCCTAGAAGATCAAGTCTTTAAATAGAGTCGGAAAAGACTTAGGGGCACATGAAAGTTAGCATAAAGATTCAGTATAATTATAGCTAATGGTTATGTAAGTGCTCCTTTCTAAGTACTTCACATATGTTAACTCGCTGAATTCTCTCAACAAGCCCGTGACATGAGGTAGATACCAGGATTGTCTCCATTTGTATAAATGAGGGTACCAGACCAGAGAGAAGTTAAGGATCTTGCTGAAACTCATACAGCTAATGAGTAGTGAAACTTGCCTCATTCCTCCAGACGCCATACTCTTAATGCCACTAGACCATCCTGCCTCTGTCATTTTGATTGTCCAGGATGCTTATTCCCTCACACCATTGGAGTGGATCCTGCTGGTGTTGGCTCTGTCCCATTTCCCCAGTCTTTTCATTTCTAGCTCTCTGTAGATGTGTCCACTGATGGGCCCACATGTGGGCAAACCCTAGTTCATAAAGAAGAGAATCACAACAGTTGGTAAGGCTGGAATGTCAGTTGGGGCAACCGTGTGTATGGTAAACCCCAGATAGCTATTTTTGCATTTGACTTAGTTCAATCCTGGACTCAGTTTTGGTTTTCATTCTTTTCTGTTGGCCACCATTTGCTCATGTTGTCCTCCCAGAACTGAGACTCTGCTGTGTACTGAGCATGGCAGTCTCTGTCTCATTCCTGCTGGATTGTTCAGATGATTGATTACGTTCCCCCCAATATGAATTTCTAGTGAGTGTTCTGCCCCTGGCGGACAGATGGAACCTGCTGATTTCTCCCTCATTTCAGGTCTGGTCTCTGGATTGGATTTCCTGAGTCCATTCCTTGACTTGATTGCTCTCCTTTAATCATGGGTCACCTGATGGCTCATTGTCTCCAGCTCATGCCCACTGTCTTGGTAATCAGCTTGCCTGGTCTTGGTGCTTCCATTCTTCTTGCTTGCCCGTTGTTGCTACCTAATTTTCACACTACAGCCTGTCCTTTAGTGGTTGGCAAAATTTTTCTTTAAAGGGGCAGATAGTAAGTATTTTAGGCTTTGTGGGTCATTGCAGTTCTTGTTGTAATTACTCAGTTCTGTGGTTATAGCTAGAAAGCAACCATGGACAAAATGTAAATGAATGATTGGGGCTGTGTTGCAATAAAACTTTATTTACAAAGACAGAAGTGGACTTGATCTTGGCTATTGTTTGCTAATTCTGCTTCTGGATTACTATTCACTCCCTCTTTCTGACTTCTAACCTGCAATGATCTGTGTCTTTAGACGTCATTCACAAGGTTAGTCTAGAATCCTCAATCACATTCTGAATTCTCTAGAACCCTGTATGTTGGCCTTTCCGGCCTATTGCTATATTCACCCTGTAATCCTTGACCTAAAATGATATTAACTATTCATTTTTTTTGAATGCCTGTGCCCTGTCCTTGGGCTGAAATGGGAGCAAAAATAGCATTATCTTAATTGAGAAATTAAATTTAATGGGGTAACATTGAGCAATAAGAGTACATAGGTTTCAGCTGAACTATTGATTGCATTGTATGCCCATTAGCCAAAGTCAAATCATTTTCCATCACTGTATATTTGTCCCTCTTTACTCCCTTCCTCCTCACCACCCCCCCCAGGTTACCACTTAACTTTTATTTATGTCCATGAGTCTCAGTGTTGTGTCTCACCTATGTGTGAAATCATATATCTCTTAGCTTTTCTGATTTACTTATTTCACTTAGTGTAATGTTCTCAAAGTCCCTCCATGCTGGTGTAAATTCAACCATTCACTTTTTCAAGTTCTCAGTCAGCTAACTTGATTCCATGAAAATTATATGTTTGCTCAACTACAGCGAGGTCCTAAATTATTTTTATTAATCCTCTTATTGAAGTCTTGGATGATTTCTCATCCTGTTGCCTGTGGCTGTATACCTGAATCTTCTTCTCTTTGGAATTTTATATTCCCTCCCCGACAGCTGTTCTTTGCAGATGACCTTGGCTCTGACTGTGATAGATTGAGGGTATGTACTCCATCACCTCTTCCCTTCACCCCAGGATTCTCCACCCTTTCTACTTCAGAATCTCTCCTTTCTTCTTGTTTCAAAAGAAGTACCCTTACTCATTTAGAAGGAAAGCATGGCTGTGTGATTAATCTAGTAAGTTTTCATTTCTCCTCAGCTCAAATCCCAAATTTTCCTTTCTTTAGTTCATAAACATACCTCTCCCCCACACTTCGCTTAACCTCATTGCCTCCCCAGGCTGCCATCTCATTTCACTTCCCTGTTTACTGCAAAGCTTCTGAAAAGGGGGGTCTGCCCCTGTCACTCTCTTTTTTTTTTTTAATTAATTAATTTATTTATTCATTTTAGAGAGGAGACAGAGAGAGAGAGAGAGAGAGAGAGAGAGAAAGGGGGGAGGAGCTGGAAGCGTCAACTCCCATATGTGCCTTGACCAGGCCAGTGCAGGGTTTTGAACTGGCGACCTCAGTGTTCCCAGGTCGACGCTTTATCCACTGCGCCACCACAGGTCAGGCACCTGTCACTCTCTTTTGTGTATGTTATTTCAGTCTTTTCCTTACCTCTTTGCGGTTGGCCAATCCTATAGTTGGCCCCCCTACTGTGTTAAGTCTCAAATATTTACCGTATAATATACTTGCTTTCCAAAGGGCACTGACATCCTCACTTTAACAAGCTGAACTAATTCTCACACTGGGTAATAACTGACATCATTCAGCAACCTTTCCCTTATAGAACTGTCCTGAATGAACACTGCCAGGCTTACTCTCACCCCTTGGATTTTGATATTAGTTTTCTAGGGCTGCCATAACGAAGCACCACAGGCTGGGTGGCTCAAACAACAGAAATTTATCTTCTCTTAATTCTGGAGGCTGGAAGTCCAAGGTCCAGGTATCAGCAGGATGGTTCCTTTTGAGGGCCCTAAGGGTTCCTTCTGCCAGGCCTCTCCCCTTGGCTTATAGATAGATGGCTTTCTCCTCTGTGCCTACATATGGTTTCTTTTGTATGTGTCTGTGTTCAAATTTCCTCTTATAAGGACATCTGTTATATTGAACCAGGGCCCACTCAACCTCATTTTAACTTAATTACCTCTGTAAAGCCTATCTCCAAATACAGTCACATTCTGAGGTTATGAATTCACCATATGAATTTGTTGGGAGACACAATTCAGTCCATAACACTTTATCTCGTGTTTCCCTTTCAACCCTCAAACATAGGTGTTCGCACAGTTCATGTATTTGCCTCTTTCTTTTCGTGCTGTGTTTATTTTTTCTCTTTGAACGATCTCTGTTCTCCTTTACGCTTTAACTATCTCTTGAACATCAATCACATCTTGTCAGAATTTAGGTGTACAGTCCTGTGGGCACTCCAGACTCAACAGGTCCAAAGAGAATGGACCATTTTCTTCCCAATCGGCAGTGTGTTCTCCCTCTTGGCCTGAAACCTCCAGCCCCACAGACACTCAGAATAAGAAACTCGTCATCTCCGGCCCCTCTCTCCCCAGCCACATGTGCTTGATCAGCGTGTCAGTTCTGATGCTGGGCTCCAGTGTTTTGACCTCACTGCCATTGCTGTTGTTCCCAGCTCCGATTGCTCCATCCACTGAAAACACAAGGCGAGTCATGCCATTCTGGTCTTCCAGAAACTTTCAGTTGCAGTATATATTCTTAGTGATTGCATTTGGCCTTCTTGGGCATTGAATGTGTCTTCAAGTTCCACTGATGAGTGATATTTGTGGCCTTGTTGGTGCTGTTTCTGCTCCTTGTCATGCAGAGGCCAAATTACATCTGGCCTTCCCTGTGAAGCTGAATTTAATTTCTCTCTCCTCTGAGTTTGTATAAATATTTACCTAGACATTTATCCTAATGCTTATTGGCTTGTGCCAAGTATCGTGTTTAGAGTGACAGAGTCCTGGAAAAGCAAAATTAAAGGGATTTTAGAAGATGTATTTTTGAATGAGGGAATAGATCCGCCATGAGCTAACTTGTAATTAACATATCTCTTCTTCCTCTTCTTTATTGTGAACTTTTAATTAAATTTTTTTTAAAATTTTTATTTATTGATTTGAGAGAAAGAAGTAGGGAAGGGAGAGAGAACATTTTGTTGTTCCACTTATTTATGCATTCATTGGTTAATTTTTTTTATGTGCCCTGACCAGGGGTCGAACCTGCAATCTTGGCATATTGGATGATGCTCTAACCAACTGGGCTATGTAGCTGGGGCTAAATTGTGAGCTTCTTACAGGAACTTGGTGTGTGTGGGCTTTATGTATGTGTGTTTTCTCTACAGTCCTTGGCACAGAGCTTTGCCTGTAAGGCATGTTCAGAGATGTTTCTTTAGTTGGAGGGCAGTATTGTGGGGACCTAGCTGTGGTCTTAAGAATCAGGCATCAGTGTGGGAAAAGCAAGCCTGTGTGGGTTTGCACGATGGTCTCACTGTGGTAATCTTTGACTCCAGCATTTGCTCTGTGATTATTTGCTCAGCGTAGAAATGGAGATACTACTTTGGACACTTCTGCTGGGGAGCTGACTGATAGGGGAGGAATAGATGTGAGTTAAATGAACTACCTCTTTTAGTACTTTGAATTCTTTGGAAAAGAAGCAGGAGAGGAAACAATGTAAAATCAAGGTATTTCTTAGAGGAACCCTTTCAGTAGATCTAAACAGAGGAATGAGGGAGTAATTATTTACATTAAAATTGAGTAATTCACGGTGGGGGCCTCTTAAACAGGAACTCCCCTCATAAATTTGAATGGAGTTTCCAGATCATTAGGTAATTGGCAGCAGAACGGGAAGGCAGTGAAAATCATCTGTGTGAACAGCAACAGAAAGTGCAATCAGAAATAGCAGCAAGCAGGTCAGATATTATCATGCAAATCACCGGGAAATAGAAATTGGATTTATTGCACAGAGTAAAATGTTCTTTGGAAAAGGTGTGGTGATTTAACCTTTTTTTTTTTTTTTCTTCTGCCTTTCCAATGCACGGAATCTTCAGGTTTTACTCTTCTCCAGGGAGCTCTTTGGATCCCTGTCTTTATGGGGACTGGTGTATGGGGCCTCTTGGAGAGGATGTTGAGCCCTTCACCCTGGACAGTTAGGAAGTAACAGCTCTCTGGTCACACAGCCCTCAGACTTTGCGTCCCTCTGGCTCAGTGCTTCCCTCTGGCTCTTGCGTTGTCTGAGGGTGAGGGGACCCGGCCTGTCTGGGTGCCACAGCGCCCCCGCCCTCCCCATTGTGGTCATAGCTCAGTAGATCCTGGCTGTCGTCAGTCTCCTGGTGGAGCCAGCCTGGCAAAGCAAACTGTTTTGGGAATAGTTGTATCACCAAATTGCCCAGCTCAGATCCATTCAGCCTTGCGGGGCTATGGGCCCTGAGACTTACCCGTGGCAGGGCTTTCCGAATGGGAAGGCTGCTGCCATCGGATGGGATCATGGCTGTCCTGTATGTAAATGTTAAGTACAGAAGTAAACCATTTGTGGACAAACCTCAGAAAGTAAGCAAACAGAAAAAAATAAAATGCACTTTTAATCCCATGATCCCAGAGATAACCAGGGACCACAGTTTGGGGATAAAAACCTCGAGTTTGTGTGTATGTACGTGTGGGTGTTGTGTGCATTTATGAGGCATTCCTCTCTTTACTAGAAGGGGTTTGAGGCAAATACTCGTCCTAAGCCGCTTTATTTTTAACTTAATATTTTACAGATATCTTTCCAGGTTATTACATATGCTCCTACCTCATCCTGTGTAATGAACGCTTTCTATTGCTCCGACAGAGGTGTGTTGTTTTTGAGCTTGACTTGACTGTTGAAAAGTGGAATGATCAGGTCAAGAATTTGGATTTGGGTACTTATCCTCAAGATTTTTCCCATTCCATTTCCAGCCGCAATATGAGAGGGCTCATTTTCATGAATCCTCACCAAGATCTGATATTGACAGAAACTGTGTTTGAAATTTGATAGCCTAAATAGTTTCGGATTGTTGTTTTATCCTGAATTTCTGGGGTCAGAATGTACATTTTTAAAATGTACTTATTGACCATTTGATTTTTTTTTTGTGTGTGTGAGTGGTATATTGAGGTTTTATATCTATTTTTCTATTGAAGTATTGTTTTCTAAAAAAAATAAATGACTTGTAAGAACTCTAGTAGGAAGAATAGTACCTTTTATTTATTACTTTTTTTTTTTTAAGTGAGAGGAGGGAAGATAGAGAGACAGACTCCGGCATGGGCCCCAACTGGGATCCACCTGGCAACCACTGTCTGGGGCCAATGCTCAAATCAACAGAGCTATTCTCAGCACCTGAGCTGATGCTGAGACACCTTTGTTTATGAATGTTGCAGATTCTTCCAAATTTGCTGTTATTTATTTCTTTTATATTATTTTTAACTTTTTAAAAATGCTTGATGAAATATTCTATCCTGTTAAATATTTAAGTTTTGGAGTAATGCTTAGAAAATTTGTCCTCACCCTGAAGATTACATAAATATTTACTTCTAAATTAAAATTTTTCTTCCAAGTAAAAGAATGTTTTAAATTAATGTAGTGTATTTCAGATAGCTTAAAAGTTGAATAATTTTCACCAACTTCCATTACCAAGTGGCAGTCCCTTGCTATCCTGGGAAGCCATGCTGTGGGGCAGGGTTCCAAGGAGCTTGGGTGCAGGAAGTCTGCCATCAGACTTGGGGGACAAGGGTGAAGGGCTCCCAGGTTCTGTGCACAAACTGGACCCTGTGTTCTTCTTGTTCACAGAAGGCACCTCACCCCAGCCCTGCACTTGGCCTGGTGTGCTCTCTTTTTTATTTCAGCTGAGGCTAGCCTGCTGGCTCCTGGGACACAGGGAACAGGAGCAGTGAGCTAGCTCAGGGCTAGGGACAGGGCTCTGTGTGTGTGTCTGCCTCTGAGCAGGATCTCCCACAGCATGGGCACAGCCCATGTGTGCTTCTCCTGGTACAGACCAGGACAGGCACAGAGTCTGTCCTATCCTTCCCTCCACTAAGGCGGTAACCTCCCTTGTGCTGTCTTCCTTCCCGAACTCCTTGAGACCTCTCCTTCCCCTCCTCTCTGTCCTTGTGTCTTGGAGAGGAATGTCTCCCTGCCTCCTGTCTTTCGCCCCTCCTTCCTATTTCAGCAGTCTTTTGGAAAGAGAAAAGCAACGAATGTGTGACATTCATTTGCCAGTTTTTCCCAGAAGTCTAATATATATTTTTATCATTACATTTTAAAAATCCACCTACTCTTAATTTTGGCTATAGTATGATATAGGAAATCTAACTTTATTTTTTTTCAAATGATCTTTAATTTTTTCAATATTGACTAGTCCACTTACTGATTTGGAAATGTCAATTTTGTATTATACTGAATTACCACACTCATCTGGGCAGAACTTGTGATCTGTTGGTTCTGTTTGACTATTCTTCCATTTGTGCTTTTCCCAGTGTTACCCTTTTGACTTCAAAAGTCTGTGATAGGGCAGATTTTCCCCTTATCCTTTCTTATATTTTTAAATTATAATTTTTTATTTTCAGTGGAAAAACAATTATGATATTTTTGGTCACTGTTGATCCAGATTTCCCAGGGCCAACTTGCCAAAACCATTTTTAAAAAATGATGCCTTTGTCATTTTTTCTTTGACTCATCTTTCCTAAATTTTCTCAACCTAAGGTGCCATTTCCAAAATTATATTTTAAAAATGTTATATTTCAGAAAAATAATCCACTGGTATGGGAATTTCTTGATGTTATGGTTCAGCTGTGACCCACTTTTCTGTCCCCTCTACTTTAAAGTGGCACAGTGCTGTATATTATGGGGAACACAGCTTGTGGGGACACCCCCAAGCCAAAAAACAAAAACGTCATGATATAGGGGAGCAACTCATTGAGACCAGATGGCTCTCAAGAATGCTGAGAGAGGTCAACTGTTATGTGCCAGGTGTGACTGGATCTCACCGGCTTAGAAATGGCTCCCTCGTGGCGGTTTGCCTGTGTCACCATTGGATTGTTCCTTCCCTCGTTTTCTCTCCACTCTACTGTGCACATATCTTGAGTCTTTTCTGTTTCCTTGAATCATTCCTATTTTTCTTTAAAGCCTGGGCGCTGCTGAGGCATCCACACCTTTACAGATCCCCTTCCTCTTCTAAAATAGACATAGTCTGCATTTTTCACTCCTTTCATAGACCAGCTTTATTTTCTTGTTGGCCACTTCTAAAGCTCCTTGCTCTGGCTGTTGTGTTTTGATACTGATGTCATCAGATGCATCAAAGTGCCTCACTGCCATCCCGGTTCGTGACTGAGGCATGCACCTACCCAAGGTGTTGTCTAAAGTGGTGCCAGGGTGATATCAACATTACAGCCACCAAGGTCACACTTTTTTTGTGACCTCCCTGCCTGGACCTTCCTTATCCAACGATGTCCCTGAGTATTGCTGTGCTGAGGCTGTGGCTGTGGGTGTTTGGCAGGATCTGAAGTGCCAGGGCTGGGTGCATCTTACCACGTGCCAGTCTCTATGCTGAATATTCTCTGGATAATTCCAGTTAATGCTCCTGCTCACTAAGTGAGATCGATGTGTTACAACTCGAATTCTATTGACGAGAAAACGAAGACTTAGAAGGGTTTCATCATCTAGGGTTTCACAGCAGTAATGTGGCAGAGCCAGAACTGGGCCATAGGTCTTTAGCTTGAACACTCATCTCTGTATGGTTAGAGGCCTAAGGGTTGAGAAGGCTCCCCACCCCAAGTGCATCTGTGAGCTGGACTTGGAAGAAGGGCCCTGTTAGCAGTCAGAGAATGAAGGGATGGTGAGTGGGCATGGCTGGGAGGGGGCTGGAGGCATCAGCACCTTGAGTGGAGTCTGTGTTGCTCTTCACAGTCTGGCGTGAAGCCCCCCACCCTCTGACAGCCCTGAGCAGAAGTACAGGTGCGGCGCCTTCTTCAAATTTGGAACCTCTCCCTGGACCCGGTGTGGGAGGTCATTTCAGGAGAGTGTGGAGAGGAGATGACTAAATTAGGTTGGCTTTCGTACCTCTTTGGCTTGGAGAGGGAGTGTGGGAAGCCATCCAGGGTGGCCCCTCCTCACTGGTTGGGGGCAGGAGAACACAGCACACAGTGGGAGACATTGCATTCCTGTTTGTCTTGCCTCTTGGTGACCTTCCCTGACTGCTGCTCTGATCTGTCGTCATCTTCCTTCCTCTGCCCTCAGCCAAGGGCTTGTGAAGGTGGCTTTCTCTCATCAGCCATGACACCTCCTTGTGTCTCTTGAGCCCCTGTTTGTGTAACCACATGTCTGCTCCCTCTCCTTATTTTCTGTAGTGCCTTTTACACACCACCTGATCTTGTCTCAGACCTCTTGCTTTGCCAGAGGAGAGGGTCCCATTCCTGAGTTCCTTGGGCCCTTTTGAGCCTCACATTGACCCTCACTGTCTTTATTTGCAGACAAACTAGTGTGTGTGTTTCCAATGACAGAGGCCCCACCTCACGTTATGGCTTCAGAAAGATGATCGGGCCAGCAGTCTGTACAAATTTCTAGGATGAGCAAATACTTTTAGCAACTGCTCTCTGTCCCTCTCAGGGTCAGCCTCTGTAGATGTCGTCTTAGGTGTCACCTCTGGAGCCAAGCCACTTGGGTTTCACCTCCCACTCCCCGGGACCAGTTATTTAATTTGTCCGGTCTTCATTTTTCTCATCTGTAAAACGGGGATGATACGGATCCTGCCCCACCAGGTATAACAGAGATGTTACTTAACATCGCTTAGAACCGTTTGTCACATAAAAATGTTCACTGGTTTCCCTCTAAAAATGTTCACTGTTTTCATGCCTGACCTATTGTTAGCAATGTTCCTTTGGTATATCAAGCCAGATGGTTATGATCCCCAGAGAAACTTCTAGCATCATTATGACTTCATGAGAGTTTCTGCTCTGAAGTTTTACATTTCTGCCGCCGCTGGCCCTGGGGATGAGTTTTGCTGCAGATTTACGGTGGAAGGGAGAGTTGCTTCAGGAGAGGGATTGGCTTAGTTCCTCTGTGATGGTGGGTCTCAGAAGGACAAGCTCCTTCACACCATTCATTCATGTATGCATGCATGTATGCATCCCACAGACGTTTGTGAGTACACCTCACATGCCTGACTCCGGGCTCGATTTTGGGAGTCCATAGTCTGGTTGCATTTTGTGGACCCTTTTTGTTGATGATCATGTTTTGTTTTTTGTGTCTCTTGAGTATAGAAAGGCTTCTTATTTCTTTTAGCACATTCCTCTGCATCACACGTCTCTGAGAGGTTGCCTGAGGTGTCCTCCTGGTGAACTCACCATCTTAGCTTGTGCTTATTTTTGGCGTCTGCCTTTTGCTTCTCCCATCAGCTGGGACCTTCCTCTTGCCAGATTTCCCCAAGGTGACTTTCATTCTGCATTCACTGTCCTCTCCCTGGCTGTTGGGATGACCTTGTATCCTATTTGTGATATTCCTGATGCTGCCCCCTGTGGGGCATGGCGGTTGGCAGGGCACCAGTGTCTAGCCTGCAGGTGAGAGGTCTGTGCCCAGCGTCAGCCTCCCCATGCCACCTGGACTGGAGGCTCAACCAGGCTGCTTGCTTCTGGGTGCCAGTCTTCTCTGCCTGAGTATGCGTCATTCTCACAGTTGCATGGCCAAGATATTACTTAGTCTCTGGGACTCATATCTCAGTAGTTTGTAACTTTTTGAGGACATGGGCTGTGACTTCTGCTGTAATACCATCCTAGATTATAGCATACTAGATGCTTTAAGTTCCTACCACCCAAACAACTGAATGTATGAATTGACCACTCTTGTGGCTAGATCTATTTCAGCCTTCGATGGGCACACTCTCAGAATGAGGAAAAGCCTCAAAAAGGATGAAGACCTTTTCCTCAGCACTATAGACTTATTTCTAAATATTTATGTTGTCAATTGCAAAATAATGGGTGAATTCTAAATCACTTTTTACCTGAATGATGGGTTGAATTAATCTAATTCACATACTTTTCATTTAATTTTAAATTGGTCAAAATGAAGGTTTATCTCCAGGAGTCCCCTACCTTTCTACATGAATCTCTTATAACCTCTTTCTAATAAGATAGGGCTAATTTAAGTTTAAAAGCCCCCCAAACAACAGGCTTTTAGATGCCTACTTGATTTTGTCCCTCTTCAAACATATTTACTTTCAACTTGGTTACTGTTATAGACCAAATTCTGTCTCTTCCAAATTGCATATGTTGAAACCCTAAACCACAAAGTAATGGTTTTTGGAGGTGGGGTCTTTGGGAGATAAGAAGTCACAAGGGTGGGGTCTTCATGATGGGGTTGGTGCCCTCATAAGAAGAGATGCTAGAGAACTAGCTTACAGTCTCTCTTCCTGCCACAAGAGAACACAGCCATCTACCAACAAGAAAGAGAGCTCTTGAGATAATCTGACCATGCTGGCACCTGTTGCCTTAGACTTCTTCTATAATTGTGAGAAAATAACTTCCTGTTGTGTGAACTCCCCAGCCTATAATATTTGTTGTGGCAGTCTGAGCAGACTAAGAGAGCCATTAAAGAATTGGAAGAGCGCCCTGGCCAGTTGGCTCAGTGGTAGAGCATTGGCCTGGCGTGTGGAAATCCCCAGTTTGATTTCTGGCCAGGGCACATAGAAGAGGCACCCATCTGCTTCTCCATCCCTCCCCCCTTTCTCTCTATCTCTTTCTTCCCCTCCCACAGCCAAGGCTCCATTGGAGCAATGTTGGCCTGGGCGCTGAGGATGGCTCCCTGGCCTCTGGTTGCAATGGAGCAATGCCCCAGATGGGCTGAGCATCGCCCCCTGGTGGGTATGCCGGGTGGATCTAGATCGGGAGCATGCAGAAGTCTGTCTCTGCTTTCCCGCTTCTCACTTAAGAAAAATACAAAAAAAAGAAAAAAAGAATTGGAAGACCCATTCTGGAGAACTCCCCACAGTCAATGTTGGGTACTGTGTGCAGGTATTTCCTCTTGCCCCACACTGTCTTTGGGAAAGGGCCCCCAATTCAACCAACAGAATCTCTTACCTTTGCAGAAAGGTATCTTAGGGCTTTTAGTTTGATACATAGGCCTGAGCAGCCAGAAATGTAGCAGGACAGCCTTATATGAGGATCTCAAAGGAAGATACATAAAATTTCATTAAAGTTAAATCCTTTAATATTCAAGTTCTTAATTAAAAGTGATTAAAATAGCCTTAAGGAGAAGCCTTAAAAAGCAGCTGAACTTTTGTCTAATTATTTCAGTACTCAAATTATCTGCCAAGAAACATCTCTGTTGGTAGGTAAGCTTCAGCTTATCCTATGACACTGGAGTAGAATTCCTTCCAGCATTTGCATCCACCTAATTACCTGCAGGCCTTTGATCCTGGGAAATTCTTGGGGAGACAGAGACACTCAAAATCAAAATTGATATGGGAGATGCACATCTGTTCCAGCCAACACACTGGTTGTTAACACTAGCCCTTAACATTCTCTGGCTAAGGCTCTGTCTTCCGAGGCATGTGCTGCAGACACAATGTGTGCTGGCACATGATGGCTGCGGGTCTCTTGAGCCCTGGACTTGAAGCAACCTTGGTGCAATCTTCAGGCTCCGTGGGACATGTGGAGGAAATCATAGGCAGGCTCTTTAGTTTGTAAAATCACGTTAGTTGTTTTTATAGCTATAAAAAGGAATTAGACCCATGGTACTAAGAATGGAAAGTTCAAACAAATGAGGATACAATGACAGTAAATCCATCACTCAGAAATAACTAGCATGTACATTTTGGTTTATTTCTTTCCAATAATTTTTCCTATGAACATACGTATATGTATATGTATACATACACATTAATATGCATATGGATATATATGGCTAGATGATTACATTTATGGAGTTGTGATAGGCTCTTCATATAACTTTATGACATGGCCTTATGAATATAATACAGGAATAGGGTAATAAAAAACAATATAAGTATGTACAAATAAAAAGTAAGAGTTCCCGCCTGACCAGGCGGTGGCGCAGTGGGTAGAGCGTCGGACTGGGATGCGAAAGACCCAGGTTCGAGACCCCGAGGTTGCCAGCTTGAGTGCAGGCCATCTGGCCTGAGCAAAAGCTCACCAGCTTGGACCCAAGGTCGCTGGCTCCAGCAAGGGGTTGCTCGGTCTGCTGAAGGCCTGCGGTCAAGGCACATGTGAGAAAGCAATCAATGAACAACTAAGGTGTCACAACGAAAAACTGATGATTGATGCTTCTCATCTCCCTCTGTTCCTGTCTGTCTGTCCCTATCTATTCCTCTCTCTGACTCTCTCTCTGTTCTTGTAAAACAAAACAAAACAAAACAAAACAAAAGTTAGAGTTCCCAGCAGCCACACCCACATGTCAGAGGCGAGTACTTTATTGTCAGTGCCTTAGGTGGAGGAAATCCCTCCAGAGGAAGTGCTTCTGCATTTGGGATTTCACTTCCACTGGCATGCCTCCATCCTCTCCTGGGAAAGACAAGGAGCACCCAGCTGCCCTGCAGCCGTCTTCCCCCTCGTCCCTTCCAATCTCTTCCAGTCATAGTGTTATCTCCAAATCTTTGAATTAAACTTTATCGCTGTAGCTCCCATACTTAAATCTTTATTTAAGTGCCTTTTGACATCCGACTGTGAGAGATAGCACCCCACATTCCTTTACACCCTCTTCTCAACCAGCTTTATCCCAAGGCTCTTGGGGTGTCAAGCAAAACGCCGCTCTGTGTCTGCAACTGAAATGTCTATGATTCGTCCATCAAGTTCAGATGTGAAAACAAAACACGTAGTGTCTGTAATACTATGATTGTGTAAATATGATTCACTGCAGAAACAAATATTGTATCATTAATCCTGTGCCATTTGTCTGTAAGAGAAATAGAAAAGAGAATCCCACAAATGAGAAGGAAGATTGAAGGAGGGGGCAGAGCCCGCTCTCTTGTATTTGACATTTGATTCCTGCATTTGGCGGCTCCTCTCTTCTTGCTAAGAGACCCAGCTTCGGTGTGCTGTTGGTGGCCCCAAGTCCCCCTTCTCCCTGCTCTCAGCACTTGGCACTTTGGGTCAGCTATGCTCCCCCAGTGGTCTTCTGCAGCATGCCTTACTGTTAGATTTCACTCACGGGTGGATTCCAAGTTCTCTAATTTCTTGGATTCCTTGTGTGTTTGGCTAAAATAATTCATTAAGTGATTCTGTTAAGAAATGTCTGTGACATATAAACTTGCTAGGCCCTTCTCTTGATTGGAGGTTGACTGGGTATAAGTTAATTTTTTCTGTGAGGTTTCAATGGCTTGCTCCCCTGTCACCCGGTATTGGATAGTGCTGAAGGGCGTCTAATGAGAACATGCTCATCTTTCATTAGAAAGTTGTCTATCCTTCCTTCTAGGAGCTTTAAAATGCTTTTTTTTTAAAAAAATTAATCCTTGTATTCTGAAACTGTATGAAGTTTTGGACTATTTGAAAGGCCCTTTTAGTCTGAAGGTTCATATCATCAGCTCTGGGAAATTTTCTTCTTCTTATTTCTTCTCCTCCCTGTTTATTTCTCTTGTGAAATGTTTATTAAGTGGATATAGCCCTTCTACATTAATCCTTAGTATTTATTAATTAAATTTTTCCTTATATTTTCTATTTCTACTTTTTTGTATTATTCTGCATGATTTCTGCGAGTTTTTCTTTAGTCCTTCATTAGATTTTTTTTCAATAAAAATTTTAACTTGCTTGAATTTATTATCTCAAGACTACTCATTTTTCATAGCCTCTCAGATCTCCCTGAAGTGTTACATTAAAATTCTTCCAAAGTGTCTTTTCTTTCCAGAATCCTCATTGTTGTTGTTGGTGTCACCTTTTCTGTTCTGCAGTTGGTGATGCTGATTTTTCTGATAGTGCTCATTTGGCCATTATCATTCTGACATTTCTAAATGGAATGCGCTCATAAGAGTCACAGTAATGGTTACGCACCTTTAGATGGGCGGGGCATGCTGGGGGCAGGATGCATTTTAGGCTGCAAGATGGGAAAGGGTTGAATAGGTTGCCCACATGCCAATGCCAGAGGAGGAAGGCCTTACCTTACCCTGGAACATCCACCCCACACTCAGGCAGATTACTCCTTTAATAGGACAGTTTCCTTGGGGTGGGAGACTCACCCAGCTGTTCCAATTATAGCCATATGTACATCACACACATATACAGAGGTAATATGGTAGCAGAGGGACAAGGGGAGTGGAGGTGGGTGGAGAGGAGCAAAGGGGGAGAAGTGGAAGTAGAAAGAGGCTTTGCATGGGGCAGGTGAGCATGATGAGGGGAGTATACATTGTTATATTGAGTGGGACACTTGAAACCATGTCAACACAATAAATTAAAAGTAGAGAAGGCTCTGACTGGTTGGCTCCATGGTAGAGTGTTGGCCTGGTGTGTGGATGTCCCTGGTTTGATACCCTGTTAGGGCGCACAGGAGAAGCACCCATCTGCTTCTCCATCCCTACCCTCTGATCCCCCCCCCCCTTCCTCTCCCATAGCCATGGCTCAGTTGGAGTGAGTTGGCCCCAGGCACTGAGGATGGCTTTGTGCCTCTGCCCCAGGCACTAAGAAAAAGCTTGGTTGCTGAGCAATGCCCCATATGGGCAGAGAATTGCCCCACAGGGGGCTGGCCAGGTGGATTCCAGTCCAGACCAGAGTCTGTCTCTGCCTACCCTCCTCTCACTGAACTAAAAAAGAAAAGAAAAGGAAAAAAAGGGCTTAATCATCACCCTCAGTTTCCCCTGTCTTCATTTCAGCTCTTAGTACCTGCCAGCGTGGCTGTTCTGTGATGTCCCATGGCTTTCCCCCTGACATGCTTACAGCCCTGCCTTGCATTGTTCAACCTTGTCTATCAAGATGAGCAAAATAATTCTGCCTTCTGGATATATTCCAGTTTTTCTTTTTTGGACTGATGGACCCCCCCCTTTCCATATTTGACACTTTTATAAACTTATTCTATTTTGTTTCTCTATTCTTTGATTTTCATGGGATTTTTAGGAGAGAGAAGTTTTAGGAAGTTGAGTTTTGCTGTAAAGATTTCTGACATCATTCGAATTTCAGTAAACATCATTAATATAACATACTCTGATATAAGTGTACTTTGCTTATAATTTCTATATATTTTCTTGTATTTCTTCCTTTTTTTAATCTTTGCTTTCCCATTTAAAATATAACACAATGTAATATTTTGGTGCACAAACCTTTGACAGTATCTCAGGATAGATTTGAAACGATAGAATTATAGTATCCAAGGATGAAAACCATTTCTTAGACTCCATACATAATTATTTTATTGTTTTCTCCAACCTTTTGTTTCAATTGCTACAGAGTACCATTGCCATTGTATTCTTACCAGCAGATTAAAAACAGAAAACAAACAACAAACAACACCCTCCCATATTGAGAAAGCAGATAATACCACTATTATATTTCTTTGGTTACTTGTGAGATCAAGCATTGTTTTCAAATATTTTATTAATTTGTTTTTCCAGTTTTTTGATTTGTCTGCTTCTTATTTTTGTACTCCCTCTTTGCTTGTTACTTTTATTTATGCTGTTTATAACATTCAAGTTTTATATGTTTAACCAGTAAGGCTCTCAATCTTTTCTTTGGTAATTTTTTTTTTTTTTTTTACAGGGACAGAGAGAGAGAATCAGAGAGAGGGATAGATAGGGACAGACAGACAGGAGCGGAGAGAGGTGAGAAGCATCAATCATTAGTTTTTGTTGTCATTGCGACACCATAGTTATTCATTGATTGCTTTCTCATATGTGCCTTGACCACGGGCCTTCAGCAGACCTAGCCACCCCTTGCTGGAGCCAGCGACCTTGGGTCCAAGCTGATGAGCTTTTGCTCAAGCCAGATGGGCCCGCGCTCAAGCTGGCGGGCTCGGGGTCTCGAACCTGGGTCTTCCACATCCCAGTTCGACGCTCTATCCACTGCGCCACCGCCTGGCCAGGCTTTGGTAATTCTTTAAGTTACATTTTGACTTTGTCCTCTTACTGTGAAAAGTGAGTTAAATATTTACATCTCTTTCACTCTAGGTTTTCGATTATTGGATATTTTTCTTGGTTAATTCCTTTTCAATAGTCTCTTAGCTTTGTGCATGTTTTACTACATTAAGTAGAATTTCTAGGAAGGGATTACTTAATTATAGAGGTCATGGGTATCTTGTCTTCCCCCTGTTCTTAATGGCAGTGTCTTTGCAGGGATTTTCAGAGTGAGATGTGCAAGGTGTTCCTTGAGGGTGTAGGAAGAAAAGAGAAGAGGAAGCACTGACTTTTGACTAATCATCTCCTGTATAGAGGGACTCTAACACCTCCGTTGTTCATATGCATGCTGGTCCAGTATGGTGGGAATGACATGTTCAGGGAACAAAATCCTTCCATATGAGGGGGCATTGGCAGTAGGACCTTCCTCATGTACTTTTTTTTAAAGTGATTTGTGACATAAGTGTCCAGTCAGTGGGCTTTACAGATTGTATTAATTAGTTTTAAGTAGACTAGCACTCAGAGAATAGGCAAGAAGTGTGCCAAGAAACCCCTATTTTGGGTTGTGGGATCATGCAGACCCAAGTGGACCTCAAGAGGATGACCAAGTTGGCATTTCCTGTGGTCCCCAAAGGAGACTTTCCTCAGACCCTTTATGAGTTAAAACACTGGCAGGCTCATCAGATTGGACAAAAGTTGGCCAAAACGATTTTAAAACTTTAAAAAGATTTTACAACGTTGATCTATATTTACACTGATGAATAATGAAGCCTGGCTTAAGTCTTTGAAATGAGATGGAAAATGACTGCAGATGGCCCTTATACCACATGCAATGTGTGGCTTCCTTCAGGGCAAAGTGCTTAGGAGAGTTGAGTTGTCAAACACAAAGAGCCACCCACTTCTTGTAAGCAGGCAAAAGATCCACTTTGGCTGGTCTTTTCTGAGACGGCAAGATGTCTGCCCTCTGAACAAAGACAGGAAAAATAACTGCTTTTTGAAGGAAACTCGTGCTATAGGAGCATTTTTGAAAATGGATGTCTTTTTGAGATGTTTCAACCATTTTATGATTTTATTGCTTAAAATAAAAAAAGAGCTGAGTATGTGCTATCTACAAACCCAAATCTGTGACGTTATAAAAAAACCTAGAAACTGATTTTTTTCAACTGTTTAAGAATCTTTCAAATGAATTAATCAAGTATTTTTTAGAACCATTTGTTAAAAATTTGAAAATAAACCTGTGTCCATCAGTATACAAGATCATCCATTGATATTAGGAAAGATGAAACTTCACCGGCCAAATATCAGCAAAAAAAATGTTGACACACTTGTGGGATGAAATTGAAAAATGAAAATTGTGATTTAGTAAACACTACCAATGACATTTTTCTTCTGTTTGGATCTGCGTCATTTTCTGAGGCGTAGTTTTGGTTTGGCAGATGTTAAAATCAAGTCTGGAAATACACCCAACATAAAATCAGATATTCAGATCACTGTACAATGAAGTGTTATTTCAAGATTTTTAACAAGCATGAATAAATATATTGTTTTACATTTATTTTCTATATATTATATATTAATTATACATATAATTATATTGTTTTAATAAGCATGAATTAAATTATATTGTTTCCAATAAGAAAATCTAATTTCCATAGTTGGAGAGAAAAAACATTCATTTAAGCAGTTTTAAACTCATTGGTCTGGATTACCCATAGAGTTCATATTCCAGAGTGCTGTTGTCTGTGCTTTCTCTATTTGTTTTAATAAACTTGTCAGAAATTTGTCTAGTTTATTGTTTTCGTTTCAGAGAACAAGCTCCTTTAATTTATTTTTCTGATATGTCTCTTTCATTATTTCCTTTTTTCTTTTGTCTCTATTTTGTTGTTATTTGTCTAAGAAGTTAACACTGAACATTTATTTAGTATTTAATTTTCTCTTTAAAATAATGAGACCATTTAATACCTCACATTTTATCTGAATACTGCTTTGCTGTACCTCGTATGCTATCTTAATAAAAATTATTTTTATTTTTTGTTTATTTAAAGATAACCTTTATTTTTAATTCTAATTTCAATGAAAACTTTGATCTAGGAAGTTTTTAAGACAGTATATTAAAAAGTTCCATTTTAATGAATAAGTTCTGGGGATCTAATATACTGAGTGATGATTATAGTGAATAATATTATATCATATACTTGAAAGTTGCTGAGAGAGAAGATATTAAATGTTCTCATCATAAAAATTAAAAATGGTATGATGAGTTAGTTAAAGCTATGGTGGTAATCATTTTGCAGTTATTAACTGTATCAAATCAACATGCTCTGGACTTTAAACTTATATAATGTTGTATGTCAAAAATATTTCAATAAAGCTGGAAGAAAATTTTGATTTTAGTTTTTAAAATATTGAGTTTTTAAATTGTTTGCACTTACTCTCAGCTGTGTTAGATCTGCTTTTGAATACCTTTACCAAAGTTTGCTTTATGGTCTTACATTTGATAAGTTTTTTGCATGTTCTACAGACATCTAAAAAATGAACTCTTGGGGTATTACACACACATGCACGCATGCACGCACACAAACACACACACACACAATTAGCCTTCATAGAAAATGTGTACATTATTCATATCCTCTTTGTTTTTATTTTCTTCTTAAAGTCTTCATTAATTTTTTATCACCACTTTTTAAAATCAGTTTTTCTTTATGCTTAAATTATTTTTACTTTATAACAATATGATATATAATTCATAGAAACTTGTGACTAATGTGTTATCATTTTGGATTTTACCCTTTTTAAACATAAAACGGCTTCCATTGTAGTTAAGTGCTTTTTATTTTGAACTGTTTTGATGTTGAACTTTCTTTTCTTTTGCCTTAAAGTCTTTCCCATAATTTAATTTTAAACGTTTTTTTCTCGTTTGACTTTAAGGGACCCTTTAAAGGCAGTGGTGGGGAGTTGCATGACATTCTGAACCCCATTTCATTTGCCCTTTGTCGGTAGTCTGTATTTTCTATATGGATGCTCAGAGAATTTTCCTCATCTTTGAAATTAAAAACTGTCACAAAGATACCTAGTTCTGTAAGTGTGGTCAGTAAGCCAGCATGGATTCTTTTCCTTTTATCAACACAGGAATGCTGGATAAAACATAACAAAACTTACATGTGTCACTCTGCCCATAATTTGCCTGCTTGCTAACATATTATCCTCCTTCCTCCTGCTCCATTCAGTTCTGTAGGGACCAAGCTACATGTCTAGATTCCCTGGGCAAAGGGAGGCAGCAGCCAGAGAGGAGAAGGCGGGAATAGAGATCAAGGCTCCCTGCCTCAATGTGCCTTAGACAAACATCTTCGGGAGAGCAGGTCTCTCAGGTTCCTGCTGGATCTTGGCAGAGCCGAGGTCCTCCTCCCAGGGTTCCAGCTCCTGTTGGGCAGCCCCTGCCATTGTTCTGGCTCCTTCTGGGCACCCCAGCATTGAGGTTCTGGTAATGCCACCCAGCTCCTCTGTATGTCCCTCCAGACTAGGGATGGGAACCACTTCCTGCTATTGCTCATTCTGCTAACCATTCTCTGTTGGGCTTTTCAGCCCTTCTAATCACTCAGAAGATAGCTCACTCTTTTACATCTTTTTATTGAACTACCTGACATGGGCTCTGTTTTCGCGACTATGCTCTGACTGGTAAAAACAACTGAATTTGGGAGGAGACTGTCCCTGAAGTGTGCTTACACCCCCGGCACCTTTCTCTTAACCTCCTGAAGGAGTGAGCCCTTGAAGCTGTGATCTAAAGAAGCCGGTGCTGTTCTTGCTGCCATTACTACTGCTGCTTCTCAGCCAAGAGGCCGAGCGTGGACAATGCAATGTTGCTGAAGGACAATACTGTTTCCATGACTTTTGCTCTTGTAGAAAAAGCCAGAAGTGGTCAGGAAAAAGGCCCTAATCTAGTTTCATGCTAGAGTCAGCTCATACCAGCTTGTAAAAGCCAGTAGTTAAATTTTTAGCAATTTTATGAACATAGCCATCTTAAATCAATGATAAATGAAATGTAAACCTACTTTTTTTTTTAAAAGCAAAGGAGAGAGCAAGAGAGAGACAGATAGGAAGAGAGAGAGATGAGAAGCATCAACTTATAGTTGTGGCACCATAGTTGTTCGTTGATTGCTTCTAATATATGCCTTGACCGGGGGGCTCCAGCTGAACCAGTGACCCCTTGTTCAAGACAGTGACTTTTGGGCGCCAGCCAGCAACCATGGGGTCATGTCTATGATCCCACACTCAAGCTAGCGACCCTCTACTCAAGCTGTTGAGCCCATACTCAAGCTGGATGAGCCTGCACTCAAGCCAGCAACCTTGAGGTTTTGAACCTGGGTGCTCAGTGTCCCAGGCCAATGCTCTATCCACTGTACCACTGCCTGGTTAGGTTAGATGTACATTCTTAAATAAAGCATAAACTTATAATTAAATTATATTAAAAACAAAGGTAATAAAATAGCAAAACCCCATCTCTTCCTCATTATGTGACTGCATTTTATTATCTATAATTTTGTGGTTAACCTAGTCTATGGCAGTATATGGTGGAAATACTCTATAGTGAGTGGTGTGCTGGTATACTACTGCACAGCTCTTTCCAAGTTTGTATTCAGTGACATCATGTTGGTAGCTTGGAATTGGCCTTTTGGGAGTATTTATACCATGGAAGTAGGCAAATGCTGCAAATCAAGATTTTTTTGAGACCCAGTTAGTAAACATTACCAGTACACTACTTTCATTTTAAATCTGCTTTCAAAACTGTGCAAATACTTTTGAATATGGAACCTTTACCTCATTCAGAAATTTTGTAGCAAAAGAGTAAAAAAAATACAGTTATTACCTTTTCAGCTTCTTCAGTTGAGGGTATAGGAATGATTATTGCATGAACCATTTAAGAGTATCAAGCTTGAATGAAGAGGTTCCAACATACATCCATAACAGTTTACAAAAGAGAGATTATAAAGATTGGGAGAGAGTGCCATCTGGAAATGGAGACTTAGAATTGTCCATAATGAATCTTAATAGGTGAATAATAATTCAGCTTCTCTATGGAGGGCTCCACAGGAATTGAGAATATTTGTAGACAGTCAAGTGAGTGAACCAGCTTGAAAGTGGATCCCCCAACCCCAATTATGCCTTCTGATGGTTAGTGTCTTTACTGCAACCTCAGGAACAAAATATCTTCAGAGTTCTAAAACAATAATACATTTATAATTTTCTGCAAACTAGAACTATAATCCAAAGGAAATTGAAATAAAGACTTTTTAAAAGACACTTAAAAAGATTTCCACTAACCGTCCTTCAATGAAAGAATTACTAAATTCCCCTCATTAAGGAGGGAATTGAACCCAGAAGGAGAGAGTGCCCTGTAAGAAGCAACAATGAGTAGAGAAATAGGTAAACTTGTGGAAAAGTCTTGGTAATCATTGGTTGTAAGATGTAACAACAACAGCAACAACAATGACTAATGTGGGGGGTTTAAAAGTAAGGCTGAATTGAAATATTAGACAACAGTAAGATGGAAGAACAAAGCAATCCAAAGGTACCAAACAACCCAATAGATAAAGATGAAAAGCAAATCTGTAGAAGAGGAAATCAGTATGGCGCCAAACTTTACAATGAGATGCCTGAACTAGCTATCCAGGGAATCTGATTAAGAAAAATGAAACTGTCTGATAATACTGAGTGTTGACAAGGCGATGGGGAAATAGACATGCTGTTAGAATTATGGCGTGTCTGCACATTGCCACCACCCCTAGGATGGTTTCAAAATATATTCACAAATTCTTTGATACTCCATTTTTCAATAGGTGGGGCCTAATTCCCTAAGTGTGGGCTGCACTTGGTGACTTGTTTCTCATAAATAAAATATGTTTTGAAAGTGACCGTGTATGATTTCTAAGACCAAGTCATAAAATTTTCCTCCTGTCTCTTGAGTCACTTTCCTGGGAAAAGCCAACTGTCATTTAATAAGAACACTTGAGCAGACCTATGGAGGGATCCATAGTAAGTGAGAGTTTTTGTGAATGGGCAAGTGAGTGAACCATCTTGGAAGTGTAACCCAGCCCCAATCATTTGATGGTCAATGTCTTCACTACAACCTCCTGAGCCAGAACCACTCAGCTAAACAACTCCCAATTCCTGACTCAGTGAGATAATGAATATTTGCTGTTTAAGTCACTAAGTTCAGAGGTAATTTTTTAATGTATCAATAGATAATTAATCCAACCACTTTGGAGCAATTTGGCAAAATTCTGTAATATTTCATCTAGGTATATAGGCTAGAGAAGTTTCTGCAAATGTATACAAGGAGATACACAGAGGTTATTCATTGCAGAATGCTCTTTCTTTCAATTGGATAATGGATAAATAAGTTGCAATATATTTATACAATGGAAAATTATGGTGCAATTAAAAATAAGTCAACTAGGTATATATGTGTGGATTTGGATAGAGTGCAATATTGCAACTTGCAAAAGCATTATGTATGGTATGATAGCACTGATATAAATTATATATATATATATATATATATATATATATATATATATATATATATGGCAATACTATAATATATTCTATATAGTTACGCCCAATGTAGGGAAATTTAAAAATGTGGATGGGAAGGATACATTCTTCTTCAGTTGTCATAGTGAAGGGAGGGAGGTGGAGGAATAGAGTAGGTGGGTAGGGCTTGGATGTGTAATATATTATTAAAAGAAAATAAAACTAAAGTAAGTAATACAAAATATTAGCCTGTGTTTAATCTGGTTGATGGGTCTGTGGATGCATTATATTATTTACCAAATTTTCTGTTGGCTTGAAACACTCTTTATTGCCATTAATGTATGTAGATTTCCACTCTGCTCCTATTTTTTTATTTGCTTTTCGCTTTGCAAAGACCTGCATCTTTCCCAAATTAGCTTGCCTCTTAGCAAGCTCTCTTTTCTTTTTGACTTGATGTTTCCTCACCTTACTCTGATATTTTCTTAGTGTTGGCATTCTTATTTCATAGACACACCACTTTCTGAATTTTTGTTAAGGACATAACCAGAAACTTTGTAAAATTGTTTCTTTTCTCATATTATTGTTGACAATATGCTTTTTGGCTTTACATATTCTTGAAAGTACTTACTCCTCTAATGATGCAGATCTTTTGTACAGATCCCGACATTGGTGTTTTCTGCTTACTCATTCCTATCTGATTTGAGCTCTAGCCAAATCCTGTTTGCCAACTCACATGCCCCTGCAGGATCTTAACAAGGGAACACAATCGTTTTATAAGTGCTTAGCCAAGTGCCCAGTGTCTAGTGCATCTTTGCTGGTTCTTCTTGTCCCCATGACTTAACTCTTGGACTCTGAAAAGCAAATGTCCATTTCTGGGGGTATCTAAGGTCTTCTGAAATTCTTTTTTAATTAAAAGCAAAACGTGGCCCTGGCGGGTTGGCTCAGCGTTAGAGTGTCTGCCCAGCGTGTGGAAGTCCTGGGTTCAATTCTCGGCCAGGGCACACAAGAGAAGCACCCATCTGCTTCTCCACCCTTCCCCCTCTCTTTTCTCTCTATCTCTCTCTTCCCCTCCCACAGTCAAGGCTCCATGGGAGCAAAGTTTGCCCGGGAGCGCTGAGGATGGCTCCATGGCCTCCACCTCAGCACTAGAATGGTTCTAGTTGCGGGGAGAGTGGGGGGAGCAACACCCCAGAGGGGCTGAGCATCGCCCCCCTGGTGGTCATGCCAGGTGGATCCTGGTCTGGCATATGCGGCAGTCTGTTTGATGCCCCCCCCCCCTGTCACTTTGGTAAAAATAAATAAAGCATTATGTAAAAAACCATAATATTCCCATTGGCCGCTTGACCTGTGGTGGCGCAGTGGATAAAGCGTCGACCTGGGAACACTGAGGTCGCCAGTTCAAAACCCTGCACTGGTCTGGTCAAGGCACATATGGGAGTTGATGCTTCCAGCTCCTCCCCCCTTTCTCTCTCTCTCTCTCTCTCTGTGTCTCCTCTCTAAAGTGAATAAAATAAAAAGAAATTAAATATTCCCATTGGCCATTGTTCCTAGGTCTCTTGTCATTGACACCTTTGCCTGCAGTAAATTTCACATCTTCATGTGTGGGTCCCGTACCTCCAACCCTTCCATTCCTAGCCATGTTGCATATTGGTAGATATGATCCTGGAGTAGCCAGAAATAGCATTTGCTGATTCACAGTGGTGCTAAGGGTGTTTGACCTTGGCTACTTTTCAAAAGAAGTTCCAATATAGTCTGAAGGGTAATTGGCTGCTGTCATAGTTGGTCATCCCCACCATAAAATGGAAGGGAATTGGGGTAGATAAATCTCTTCTTATCCTTTTACTATCTGGCTGTATTTAGTTTCTGAATTCAAAGTGTGGGTCTGCCACTGATTCTTATTCTAAACCTAACTGTGCTGACTTAACAGAAGCTGCTTCTACCTCTGTCAGGGATAGCATTGGTTTTGTGTGCCTTCATGAGTATATTTAGGGGAATTCGACAAAGGCCCTATCAAGATTGGCTAGGCTCTTTACCTTTTAGGATGCCAGGTCAGTGTTACCGCTTGTATGTCTGGTCATCAGAGGACAAGAACCCCTGTAATATGTGTAGCAGATTGCATGTATATTCTAGGTGCTCTACAGACAGCCCGCTCTTCCTCTGAGGGCTAGCACCTCCTTTCTTAAGTCTTATCTCTCTGTGTGGTCTGTTACCAGACTCTTATGCAACTAAAACAGAGTAGGTTAGAGTAGAGCCGCTCACACTCATTGTGAGGAAGGACTAGCTCTTTTTTTGCAATTTCAGTTCTTGGAAGACTGATACTTTTGTAAAATACAGTTAGAATGAATTACTGGAAAAATAAAATTAAAAAAGCAAGGATATAAAAATCATATCAACTGGTCAGATGCCTAGATGTTGGGACAATGCTATAGATTGCTCTAAAAATTTCAGAGCTGTCTCTCAGTTCCTGTCCTTAGCTCATTGTAGACCAGCCACAAACAGTGTCCAACTGGGAGTGTCCACAAAGCCCACTTGGAGTGGCACTGCTGTGGAGGCCCTGAAGAATCCTGCTTTGGTACGCTCTTTGTCTGTAGTAATAATATCAGCCTGCAGCAATATGCCTGGGTCTTTGGTATCATAGAGAAAAAAAAAAGGAAGGTGTATTAGTCTGGGTTCTCCAGAAAAACTTAACCAATAGGACATGTATAAATAGAGAAAGATTTATTTTAAGGAATTGTCTCATGTGGTTATGGAGGCCGAGAAGTCCCGCAGTCTGCAGCTTGCAACCTGGAGACCCAGGAGAATTGATGGTGTAAGCTCCAGTCTGGGTCTCAGTTCAAGTCCAAAGGCGGAAGACCAATGTTCCAGCTTAACAGTAAGGCAGAGAGAATGAATTCTCCCTAACAGGTTGGCTGAGGCCCACCCACATTAGGAAGGGAAATCTGCTTTACTTAGTCTATGGATTCAAATGTTAATCTGACCCAGAAACACCCTCACAGACAGAGGCAGATTAAGGTCGGTTGAGGCCCTGAGTGCAGAATAAAATATTGGGCCCCTTAAAAAAGAGAGACAGGGAAAATAAAAATATATGTTAACCATATTTTCAAATAAATTAAAAAAAATATTCTGTACTATTAATGTTAAAATTGCAGATAGGAAACCAAAGTTTGTGTCATTAGAAAAAAGTGTAAAGTTGGGGCCCTTCAGAAGTTGGGGCCCAGGGTGCATGCCTGGTGTGCCCGTCTCTGCTCACAGACACACCCAGAATAATGTTTGACCAAATATCTGGGCACCCTGTGGCCCAGTCAAGTTGGTCCATAAAATTACCATTGCAGAAGGGCAGCATCTTGTGTCAATGTGAGAGGGGCTCTTTGGGTTATTGCCTTGCCAAGAAGTGTACCAGTTCCTTGGCCCTGAAAGCAGGAACCGCCCCTTTTATTTTTAACATCCTGACACCTTATCCATTATGTGACCATAGAATCAGGCTGCCTGGTGCCCAGGAAATAGGCTGCTTCAGCTCCTGTGCTTCCCACTTAGAGACACCCCCCCCCTCCACTTCGGGCAGCCAGATGCTTCCTGACACCACTCACACTCACCAGGACCAGGACCTGAGTACTACTAAGCCAATAACATACCTGCTCCCTCAGAACCATGGTGCAAAGTGCCAACCAGCTTCTCTCTGAAGCTCCCCCTCTGCCGTGTCCTCGCTGACCCTCCTGCAGAACCCAGAATACTTCAGCTTCAGTCTAATATATCTGTGACCTCTTCTTTTCCCTGTACCTTGCTTCATATAATCCTTAGCAAACAATTATTGATATTTATTGAGAATGTGCCTGGTGTTAAATCTATACATTATATTTATAATCATACTAGTCAGTACGTATCAAAACCCCTTTTACGAAGGACGAAACTGAGGCTTATGGAAGACAAGAAACTTACATAGCTGTTAGGGGTAGAACTAGGATTTAAATCTAATGCTGTTTTTGTCCCCAAAAGCCCTAATTCTTAACCATGAAATCCTTTTGCCTTACAGAAGATACAGAAAAATTATTCACATGATAAACAGTCTCAATGAGTAAAATTGCTGTTAAAAATATATACATACATGTGCATATATCTATATTTTTTTCATTGCTCTCCATATAAGGATCTATTTTTAAGTTTTAGTTCAGGACCATGTTTGTCTTTGCTGATGATGAACTTAATGTTTTCCTTCCTTCGCCAAAGAAAAAAATCTTGCTTGGGTTTCCCCAGGTGGCTTGGAGTGAAATTTAGTCCTTAATTGGAGCAGCTGTTTTTAGCTTTAGTTGAGATAATGTTCTTCCCTTTTTTGAACATGACTTGATTTGTCTGTACGGATGGTTCAATTGCACATGTTTTCTTTCCTAGACCTTGAATATTTTGGGTGCAGAGACTGAAGGAAATGAATATGTACCTAATTTTGTCAGCTGCTTTTTCCCAGAAGCAAATGATGTTGATATATCAAATGGGATTCAGTTATGATCCATTTATTTATTTATTTTTGTGCAAAGTACTCAGTGTTTATTCTGCGGCTGTACTGAGTGGGGTGTGGCTAGAAGTTGTTCCGTTGAGTATAATTTCGTTACTAAGCAGTGAAAATTGGTGTGGCGGTCCAAAGCTTCAGCCAGCCAGGTACAAGGTGATAATGTGAAGATATTTACAAAACGCTTAGGAACTAGAGTGATGAGTGAGGAGATGCCAAGGCATGTTTTCAGTGTTTACGTTGATCAAATGGGACTCCACCAGGTAGGGAAATTAGATAAGATCAGTATGGGTGTCTTTCTATGTTTACGAAGAACTTAAATGATTGTTTTTGAGGCAGCCCAGGTCCTGGGGCCAGTGCTGAGAGAGAGTTGAAAACACTCAGGCAGCGTTAGGCAGCATTAGCCAGCGTTGACTTCCCATTCCCTTAATCATAGAAATCTCTTTGCTTAAATGGTCATGGTACCTGACTCCCCAAAGCAGAATGGGTGTTAGGAAAAGGGAGAGTAAATCTAATTCATACATCTGATACCCACCTTTAAACCTGTTTGGTCTGAAATTAATTTGGAGAAAAAGAGGAGATGGTCATCGAAATGTTCTTTCAAAAAAAAAAAAAAAAGATTCTTGTTTTCTATTTATGTGTATGAGTAGATTTGGCTTGGGAGGAGGAAGCCTGACTTAGAATCAGCTGAAGATGTACATCTTATACAAACTGGGAAATGTGTGTGCTCTGTGTGACTAGCCTCCTGCCATTTATGACCGGCCCGTGGATGGATGTTCTGTGAGCCACACAGAGGGAGGGTGCTTTGGAGGCTGACGCCTGGCTCTGGCCTCCACTGTGTGTCTGTTTAACTTTTGAGGGGCCAGGACATTTGTGAGAGCTGTCCCAGTTGTTAGGATGAATGAAAACTACCTTTGATAGAAATAGAGAAATCAGGAAGTGTGGCCTATTTCTTAGGAAGATAATTGATTCATTTTTAGACATCTTGAGTTTAAAATGAGAGTTTGACATCCGGATGGAAATGTCTTGGCTCAGCTGTGGCTGCTTAGTCGAGACAGCACTCGGGAGGCTGGTGTTCTTTCTAGAAAGGGTTCTCACACTAGCCGGTTTTGTGCTCTTTCTTGGTCAAGTTCTATACTTTCTGGGAGTCTCATTCGTCACTATCAGCCCCAGTAAGGACATGCGATGTGTGCTCTAAACTGGGGGGACGGGGGATGTCCAGCTGTGCCTGTCCCTCTGTGGTGTCCCAGGGAAAAGCAAACAGGAGCCCCCCACCCCTTGGGGCATGCTTGCTCCAGCCTCACATGGGCGAGGTTGGTTGCCACCACGTGGATTTTTTTTTAGTGTGCTTTGAAGGTCAGCAAGGTTTGGGTGTCTTGAACAGTCATTCTCAGAGGCTGGCTCTCTGTTGGCATCTTCCTATAATTAACACCCCATTACTCAGCAGTGCCCAGAGGGGCTTCTTGGGCCGTCCCAGCTTATCCTACAGACACGCACTTTAGTGCTGGATGGGCCTCTATAAGTGACTTCCATGAAGAAGGTAGCTGTGTGGGGAGAGAGTACAGGGGCCATTTCTCTTCACAGAGCTGCTGGCAGGGAGGTAGGTGCTCATTCTCTGCTTGTATGCCCCAAGTGGTGGGGAGATTACTCCTTCCTGCGCTGCCTGGTTCACCTTCTGGGAGCTCTGTAGACAAGTTCTTTACCCACACCCTGCGATTGACTCCTATACTTCCTACCCGTTCCCTCATTCTGCTCAGTGATTTACTAGTCCGCTTAGCCCCCTTTCCAGATGGGAAAGCAAGCAGACCCTGACATACTTGGTGGCTCGCTCATTGAAACCAGGAGGTTCTGCTGTGAAGGCTCCATCGTTCTTACTGCCTTTCCTCTTTCTCCTCTGTGCCTGCCCTTTCGTTCTCCTTTCCACGTCCCCTTCCCTTAGCCTGGAGCCTCGGGCCAGCCTTGCACTCCTGGGAACCTCAGAGGCCCAGTGGTGGCTGTCTGGGCAGAGCAGCTTTGCCTAGAGGGCTTGCTAGTCGGGTGTACAGGGATGCTTTCACTTCCTGGGAAGTGCTGGGAACTGCTTAGTTCTGAAACACCTTGAGGCATTATTCACCTTTATAGTAGAGCAGGTGTACCTGGCGTCTCAGGGACGTACCCATAAGCCAGTGGTGCAACCCAGGCAGGTGTGGGGTTGCGTCTCAGAGGTACAGATTATTGTGCATATTTCCTTAGAGCCTGGCATTCCCTACCTGCTGTGAGGGCTGCATAAATGGAATGTCTGCTTTACCAGGGAAAAGTAAAACACTTGGATCTTTTCAGGGTCACAGCCAGTCCCTGGGCAGCCCAGCATTTTTGGGGTGCACAATCCTTTCTTAAGAGGACTGAGAGAGTTCATCAGGATAGGAGAGGAGCAGAGAGTGTTCCCATCAGCATGGAGAGACAGCTTGATGACGACACTATGTCCCACAGTCTGCAAGGACAACATGGTTCCCATTCATACTTAGATGGGAAAAATGAAGTAAGACAAAATGTGAAGGGAGGGCCGGAACCTGAGATCATTTGGGAACTGTTCAGGCCATGGGTCCCCTGGAATTTTCTGCCTTGCCCTCTGGAAATGTTTTTATTTCAAAGCTAACACTGGCCATCTAAAAACTAGGGTGGTCCTTTAAGGAAGGAAAGGAGGAATGAGTGCCAATGTCTTTTCCCCTTCTCTTGTGGACAGGGAGAAGATGCCTTTCCACCACGTGACCGCTGGCCTGTTGTACAAGGGGAATTACCTCAACCGGTCTCTGTCTGCCGGCAGCGACAGCGAGCAGCTTGCTAACATCTCCGTGGAGGAGCTCGATGGTAAGGAGGCTGCCCTGTCTGGGAGCTGAGCCGCCCAAGAGAGGTATTTGTGGCCACTGTGCATCTCAGGTGAAACGGCCAGGCTCGGGCTACCCGTTGTGGCCACGGCTAACTGTGGTGTGACAGGAAAGAGTTCAGAGATAACTTCACCCTAGATGACCCTTTTGTGTGGGATAGACCTGGCAGCCTGAAAAAAAATCTATGGTGGATATTTCTGTTTCCTTGGATACCGACTGGGAGGACAGCCTCAAACTTCCTAAGTGTGTTTTCCAGTTTATGGAATCTTTATCACCAGTGGTGTTGTCATGTTTCCATATTGTCATTTACGATGAGGCTCAGCTGGAGGGGAGGGTTAAGCCCTGCTAATGGCTGTCTCTTGTCTTGTGGCCATGGTGCTTTGAATCCTGCCCAGATCAGAATCATCTAGAAGCTGTGTCGAGGCAGGAATGGACAGCCATTATTTTTATTGCCTCTGTTCCTTCGTAACACAATTTAGCCCTGTATGTTCATGGCAGGGTGAGGGGTGGGACAAAAACCTGAGAACACAGTGACTACATTCACCCTGGGTCTGTGCCCCATCGCATCCCCATTGGTAAGCTAACCCCCGATTTAAAAAATTAAAACAAGGAAGAAGTCATATTTTTCTAGAATAGAGAATTAGATTAATTTAGCCAGATGTTTGCCTCAGTGCCACATCTGCTGAGGCCAAAGCAGGATTGGTTTTTCCCTAGTGTTTCGGAGGGCTGCGTTCCTTATAAAACATTCTAAAACATGAAGTCTAAATTTACTTTCTAAAGGAGAGAAGTCAAAATTGCCCCAGATGGCTCACATCTTTGCTTGCTAAGTATAACGGTCTAACCAGTGTGCATTCTCCGTGTGCACTTCTCCCAAGGGGCAGGTGGCAAGTTCAGCGCTGGGCCAGGGAAGGCAAATTGCTTCATGATCGGCAGGAGATGAGGGACAGGAAGGATAGGGCTGTCTGAAAGCTTTTCCTGTCCGTGTTTATTTCACATGCTTGCTTACCTAAAGGCTTGCTTATTTACATGTGCGAGCAGGGAAGTAGCAGAGGCCGGTGGGTGGGGCCCAAGGAGAGGCTGGGAGGTCAGGGGGAGGGGGAATGGTAACCAGGCAAGGCCAGGTTCCTGAGGGCCAGCACCTGTGCACTGTGGTCTGGACAGACTGGTGGCCAAAGAGGACAGCAGGATCCTCAGGTCTACTGGCCTTTAGTTGACCAGAGAACAGTCAGAGGGAGGACACAGACGCATGCACGAGAGCCCTAATGGCTCCGAGTGACCCCATCCTTTCCTTGTGACTATGGAGAAGGCTGAGGTTGGGCCGGAGCTATTTGGCAGGTGAGGCAAGCCTCTGGCTTTCACACGCCCGAGGAGTCCTCTCCCAGAGGAGATTAGGGCTGGTGGTGCATTAATGTACTGGGGCTTGTGCTTGTGTGTGCTTAGGTCCCATGGGTTTATCAGTTAGCAGGATCCCTGAAGACTGGCTACTATTGAAGAGGCTGAGATTACTAACCAAGTGAAGTCTGAAAATCTTCTGTGGCATCCCATATCTTGCTTTCCCATTCCCTCCCTCCTTCCTCCCCACTCCCAGCTTTGCCATGAATAATCAAGAATGATTTCTCCAAGACTTCTCAGAGCAACAGTGTTTTCTCCATTAAATCTGGGCCACATCCGGGTTGTGTGGCTTTTTGAGAGGACGACTGGCTAGATCCCAGCCCTTCTTTCCACTTCAGACACCTGACTGAAACACCCTCTATGTTCTGGGGCAAGCATCAGAGCCTACCAGCTATTTCTCTGAGGTCCAGGAAGCTGAACAGGACTGAAAGGGGCCTTCTTAGCAGGTGAGATGAGCAGGAAGTGACTCAACAGCCCTCACACCTAGGTGGGCAAGGCTCAGCAATGAAGCCTTGGGGAAGGGGCCCTGGTGGAATGAAGTGGGACTTTGTGACCTGGAGGTGGCTAGTGAAGATGCTGTGTTTGTCCTTCAGGAGGGTGATCTGGGCTCTTGGCCTGGAGAGGGGCCATTTCTTTTCTGATGGAAGATTTCTTCTACTTCTTCATTTTTGCCAAGGTGACCCCTGCATTCTGACTGCTCCTGCTTTCTTACAAGCAGCATCATGGGGCTCGGGCAGCGCTGTGCAGATGTGCTCTGAGTTGAGAGCCGGTGGGCAGGGTCTGAAAGCCTCCTGGGGTGAATCAGTTCGGATGACTGCACGTTGGTGCTCTGGGAAGCCAAGGTTTGCGAGGTTTTGCCTGCTTGCTGTTCTCGTGGGGCTGCCTCCTGTCAAGCTGAGTCCTGAAGTCCTGCTGTTCGAGGCCACTCATTTATCCTCAGAGGTCTCGTGGTGTTGCAAAAGGCGTTGATGTGTCGGACACTGGTAGACACGGAAGCATCCTTTGTGGTCCGGCTACCTCCAGTGCAGACTTAGTTGGGCACTGTCCTCATCACTGCTGCCCTCTCTTATCCCCGCAGCGCTGTGGCCTCCTGCTTACAGATCACCACGGGACAGGCTGGTTGCTGTCTGTCATCAGGGACAGAAGGCCCCTTTCCATCAATGTCAGGGTCAAAGTGCTCAGTCCATGGGTGGGTCCCCTCTGAGAACAGGTGTGACAAGAGCCTCTCTCCACAACCAGGCCATCTCCAGCTGCCATGCTCTCTGGGAAGTTTCTATTTCTTCTCTTTACACAAAGCTCAGGAGGAGATCATGCAAAGCTGCCTCAGGTTGGCCAGATTAGAGTTGGAAAGCACCCAACAAACAGCCACAATGAATCAGTTGAGATAATCATTCATTCATTCTTCATTCATTCATTTGTTCATTCCTGTTCATTCATTCGTTACAGAATGTGTACCCAAATGCCTTCTGGGTGGAAGAGGAAATTTACTAAGTATAATATTCATTGCCTGACTCCAAAGCATTTGCAGTCTACCCAGGGAGCTCATGTGTATACACACTTAACTAGCAGTATCTTGTACTCTTACAGGGTATCATGTGGAATTTTATTAGACATATAAATTATAATTTTAAAAAGCCCAGTTTTTGAAATGCTATTTTTTGAATAATCTTGTGATGACATCTTAATCTTAAACTAAATTTGCCTCTCTCTGAAATTCATTCATTTTCGTTAATAGATGGTATTCCATGTAATATAACTCAATTTCTATAACCATTCCATTCAGGATGGACATTTCCCATTTGGGCCTATTACGATCGAATCGAGCCGTCCCTCTTCTGTTGTGGCTGTGATGGTAGGGTGCGCTCTCCCCACGGCTTCCTCGTAGCAGTTGTGCAACATCTGTGTGTCGGTATTTCCCTTTTTTTTTTTGCCAGTAACAGTGTCAGCTCCCTCGATTGCTGTTTGGGTTTTTCTTTGAGCTGAGGTCCGTTTGCTCTCACATCCATAATGGTTATTATTTCTGTGACTTCTTCAGGAATACTTTTCATTTTCATGCCAGATTTTCACCCGTTTTTCACATTAGTGTCTCTTCCCACGTCATTTTTCTCTTTTTGCACTAGTGCATCCTGCCTTCCTTCTTGAGTGTGTCTTCCACATTATGGATTTAGTTGTCTGCTATCCTTTAAAAATTCTAAATTATTTATTATAAATTTTAAAATAATGTGTAAACATAAAACCTTTTTATCTACGTCTCCCAGCTGGTGCTAGCTTTATTCAGCATTAGAAGATATTTTTATATGATTCCTTTTGCTTTTTTTTTCTTTTCTGCTATGTGACTCAACCATTATAGTTCTTTGAAACCCAGTATCTGTGAGCAAACAAGGTTTGTGAAGAGTCTTTAGCTTTCTTTGTTCTATCTTCACCCTATCCCAGATCTGGGATAATTTCCCCCTTTTTAGCCGCAGACTAGAGAATCCAGTTTCTAGAAAGAGTTTATCTATCTGGTTCACGGCTGCTGGGCAGCAGTGGGATCTTGATGACCTCTGCTGTTGGGTGGCCACAGAATTATAGAAGTCCTTTGCTCTTCCCCTCTCCTGCTCTCTTCCTGATCCCAAACTGGTAGCCAGTATTCAGTGATTCTAGGTGCATTCTGGTTCTCCTCTCTCCTGCAATAATCTAGGATGGCCACCCTCACCCAGGGCTCTGGTTGCTCTCAGAGGTGTGTTCCCTAAAGGAGCTTAGAAAACGGGTCCTGCCCACGTGGGTTTGGGTTGGGGACTAGATCCCTGTGGAGAGCAGTTGCTGTGAAATAGGGAGTGACTGCTCACTTTGCCATCAGTGTACCTGTGGGTCCCTGGCAAGGGCAAAAAGCAGAATTAAGTCAAACTCTTTCTTCCCAGCGTGCTACTTGTCATTCTTGGGGTGGGTGGAAATTGTGTTTCTCCAGTTCCATTAGCATTGCAATTAGTAAAACTTCTCCTCGGGCTCTGACACATGTACATATCTCAAAATTAGTATTTCTGGTGATGTGCCCCCTATATTTTGGGGGTGTTTTCATTTCATTTTGGGGTGCATGTATCAGTCCACCACCTTTCCATTCTGAGGCCCATTTAGTCATTGGCTAACTGCATTTGGACTGATCCAGAGTCACCGCTCCTTGCTGCCTAGTTTCCTGAATGACCCCTGATTGCCTAACCAATGGGCGCTCAGTATTTATTCTGGGCTTCCTGCAGCCCCTGGCAGTGTTTGTCACATTTTTGGTTTTAAAGTTTGTCACTGCCTTGGCATCATGTCATTGCTCTCCTTCCACCTCTTTTCAACCTCTTTGTCATTTTCACTGCTCTTTGTGTGCCCCTTACCTCCTGCCCACTTCTTACACCCTGTTGTCTCCTGGGATTCGTTTCTCTTGTCCTCTCTGTGGGCATCTACAAGCCGATGGCTGGAAGGTCTATATCTTCAATGCCTGCCTCTCTCCTGAATTTTAAACTTGCTACCTATGGTCCTGTGTGGATGTCCCACAAGTTTCTTAAACTCCAAAGACCCAACGCCCCATGGATTTCATTTGAACTGCCCCCCCCCCCCCCGTGTAACTTTTCCCCGGAAATTATATCACTTTACACCCAGTCAACCACAGTGGTAATTTGGAAATCATCCTCAATTCCATACATATAACTCGCAAAGTCCTTCAGATCAACTTATTTCATAAGTATTCCTTCCTCTCTGACCACATTGCTGTTATGTCTGGCTGGGTCCCCACTTCTGAGACAACTGCCGCCACCAGGAGAGGCTCCTTGTACCTCATCTGTGATATCACCTGTGTCAGTTCAGCTCCATTTCGTTGGAAGGATGCTCCAATTACCGTACACATTGGGTTAGGCTTTCCCTCTGCTTCTAGCTTTTTTCTTCTTGTCCTCCAAATATATAAACATAAACATATTTAATATCTCTTTAACTTTTAAAACCATTATCAGATCCACAGAGGGTTTGGAAAGTATAGTAAATACCTGTATACCCTTCACTTATTGTTAATATTGCAGTATTTGCTTTTTAAATGTTGTTAGCAGCTGCTTCCTGCTTGCACACTAATTTGCTTTATACGAAACATGAGTTTCACTGTCCTATTTGTTTTTCTGAATAGAAGCCCCTTGGCTAAGACAGACCTGGATATCAATTTTATTGTGGGACAGGAGGAAGAAGAGGTATGGGGGAACATTTGATTTCTTTCTCTCTCCCTTTCAAAACACACACACAATACACACACACACACACTCACAATTTTTTTCAGTTTCAGAATTTCTTAAGTTCCAGAATTTTTAAATTTGGTTCTTTCTTATAGTTCTCATTTCTGTAATAAAATACTCTGTTTACTCATTAAAACATTTAATTTAAACAATGACCGTTTAAAAAATTCTGCGGACATATTTTCCTGTTTATAATAGCTCTCAAAAGTCTTAATGCTCTAAATCCAGCATCTAGGCTCCAGGCCATTGTGGGGTTGGTTTCTATGGACTTTTTATTAAAGATTATGATCAAATTTTTTTTTGTCTCTTTGCAGGCCTACTACCATTTGACTGTACACCAAACGTGTGGATTCTGTGTTTTAGGGACCCTGTGTTCTGTTACCTTTCTCTGAAGAGGGCTGATTTTTGTTCTAATAGTTCAGTTACTAGCTGGCCGCCTTAATGTGTATGGGTCTGGTTTTCTGCATGGTTAGGGTAGATCTGTGGAAGTCCCACAGTGGTTCCCAGGTTCTTCTAACTTGGTAGGGACTGAGCCCCCAAACTTGCTTCTAGATCTGGTTAGAGCTTGGCGTTCACTTAGTTAGGATGGGTGTAAGGTAGGGCTTTACAGTGCTCTTCCTTCTCTTACAATGTGATCTGTCCAGTGTTTCAGCTGGATGCCTGGCGGGCATTAGTGCGGTTTCTCAGACATCTCCTGGGGCTGCTTAAATTCTAGTATCTGATTACTCTTCTCAAACTCATAGCAGCTGCTTCCTGTTTGCACACGTGAAGCCCAGCCTTCAGCCAAGTCTTCATAGGGAACCCGCACACAGGTTTCTGGGCCTCTCTACACCATGTTCGTCTCTCTGCTGCCTTACTGCACAGGGTCTAGCCCCTTCAGCTACCCCAAGGTGAGAACTGTCACTGGAAATTGTAGGCAGAAAGCCAGGTGAGCATGGGGCTTGCCATGTGCATTTCTCTTCTCCTGCGGTTACAGCCGTGTCCTGTCTGTGCTGTAGGGCCTGAAAATGGATGCTGATGGATTTTGTGCATTTCTTTGGTTGTCTAGCTTCTGTTTAGAATAATAAGTCTGCCTGGGTAACACATATTCATCTTTTAAGTTTCAACATTGTCATTGCTGTCGTCATCATCATTATCCTCATCATCAACATCAGTATAGCTGAGTGCTTACTGTATACTAAGAACTGTTCAGAGTGCATTATATGAATTAACTCATTTAATCCTTTAAAGAATTTTATGCTGCAGGTACTATTATTAGCCTCATTTTTGGCCAGTGTGGAAAATAGAAATATTAAATCACCTAGCAGCGTTACTAGCATGCGTTGGAACTGGAATGCAAACTGCCACCTGTTGTCAGAGCTCATACCTTTCAACTTTTATGCTGTGATCCCTCCTCCTTGCTAGATAAGACCCTTTGTGCCTTCCCTGCACTGTCATGTCACCACCATACATATCACTGCCACCACTGTGACACCTGGGAAGGAACTGGGTTGATTAATCAAGCTTTCAGTGGGTGGAGAGATATTTTTAAAGCTCTGTGTGAGCCCAGCATGCTCCTCAATGAGAGCAGAGGTGCCCTGCAGCCAGGGAAGGGCTGGTGATGGACAGGAGTTCACACTAGACGGGTCTGGCATTTGAGCCATGCATCCTGAACTGTTTCTGCCCAAGCCCACCCATCTAGTCCATCATTTCTTTTCTTGTAAAGAAAACTCTCCCCCGCTTCCTTCTGCTCTCTTCTACTTTTGCTGGTTGATTTAAAAATCCCCAAGGCATACGCTACTTGCCTTTTGAGACACTTGCATCTACAGCCGTTTCAGGAGGGGTTTTAGGGAGGCAGAAACATTGCTGTCACGAGAAGAGAAGCTCACAACTCTCATCTGAGGAGGCTGATGGCTCCAAGTTCACTCCTCCGGAGGAGACCATGAAACCTACACAAGGAACCACATTATAGGAAAAGGGTAGGGATACCAGATCTCCAGCTCTGCTCCCAAGCTGGGAGTCAGCCTTACCACCTGGGTCTCTTACCCAGGAGGGGACTTGCCCCTTGGAGGCTCGAGGTACCTTTGGGCCAGAAGACAGAAGTGCTTTGTGGAGACTGGCAAAGCTTTGTTAGCAGAGAACAGAAGGGTTTCTCTGACGGGAGCTGCTTCCCAGGGCCCCCTCCTTAAAGGAGCATTTATTTAAGTCTTTTTTGTCATTTTCTGCATCTCGTTCTGCAAATGTATTTTGATAGCTGTGGCCAAGAAGGAAACCTGAGGACCGCCCCTGCCACTTTCATTTTATACATTTGTAATCTATGTGCTACCTGTTTCCAAAAGTGATTGAGGCACCTTGTGATAAAGGAAGAAACATGAACTGCAAAGGCTGTCAGCATAGAAAGAGAAAATAAAACCCACATATAAAGAGGAAGAAGAAGTGACAGCCCCTAAAACTAATACATATGGATAAGCATTAAATTTAGCTCCAGGCTTTCAATTAGTTGGGGCAAAATGGTACCATGAGTTTCATGATTCCAAGGATAGCCTTAATATGTCCCAATAGAAGGACAGTCTTCTCATCTGTATTTTAAATAGGTTCCCTCGGCCCAAAAGAAAAATACCCAGTATACAAGCTTTTCACAATGTTATTTCAGAGATGCTGGAGGCTTTCAATTTTTTCTCACCCTTAAATTTTTGGGAATTTTTAAAAACTTATTTCTACTCATAGTAGTGGCTTATGATAGTAGTGATTGTCAGTGAAGGACAAGGTGCTGATCTTAGACTCTCCAGATTCAGAGAGACGAGGACAGATTGTAGTCTAAAAAGCCTTTCCATCACATGATTCTGAGTACACTGTATATGTGTCTCGGGTCCCTATTCCTAAGAGCCCTGCTTGAGATAGTAGGGAAGAAGTGATGTCTTCTATGAAAGTTTAAGAACCTGCACCATAAAGCATGACCTTGAGTTGGGATATTGGAGGCAGAGGAGTTACCAACCATTTGTTTCTATCGTAAAATAACCCTGAAATTGTTCCTCTGGAAACTTCCACCTTTGGCAGAAGTTCATCGTAATAGATCTAAGGTAATTAAGCCCACAGTGCTTCACCGGATAATTAAATAAGTTAACCCGTTGAGTAGAATTCTTCAGCATTATCCATCTGGTTGCTGAAGAGAGTTTGCCAGAACTCATTATTTTGATGTTGGCTTTGTTGATACCGGGCTGTTTCTCCAGGTGGTTATTGGCCAACAGCAGGTTCAACTGTTTCCTTGGACTTCTCAGGGATGTGGTAGTAGCGATACGCTCCAGCAGGATCGTTTTCTTGCCTTTCTTCTTCACAGAGACATCCAGGGCACCTCACCTAAGCACTGCTCTAAATAATTAAAGGACAGGGGATGAGCTAGGACAAAGCTATTTAAAATACAAATTTTCTTTATTAACTGTTCATTTCTACTTTCTGTAATTCCCAAGCTGGAGGATTACTGAATTTACTTTGAGACATGTATTGCTGTATTGCTGTGTAACAAATTACTCCAAAACTTCCTGGTTTAAAATTAAAAAACATATTATCTCACAAGTCATATAAAAATTTGGGCTGGACTGGACCAAATTCTTTCTAAAGTTTGCAGTTAAGACATTTGTGAGATTGCAGTCATCTGAAGGTTTGACTGGGGCTGGGAAATTCCATTTCAAGTTCACTCATATGGCTGTTGGTTGGAGGAGTCAGTTCCTCCCATGAGGGCCTCTCCGTAGGACTGTCTGAGTGACTTTGTGACTTGGGATTTGGCTTTTCCAAGAATGAATGATCATTTAATAAACATGTCTGAGATATCACAGATTGTCACTTCTGCCACATGTATTTGTTAAAAGTGAGTCACTGAACACAGCCCACACTCAAGGTAAGTGGAATTAGGTTCCATCTTTTGAAGGGAGGTGAATCAAAGAATTAGAAGGTATATTTTAAAAGCACCAAAGAGCCCTGGCCAGTTGGCTCAGTGTGCGGACATCCCAGGTTTGATCCCCGGTCAGAGCACACATGAAAAGTGAACATCTGCTTCTCTTCCCGTCCCTCTCCCCGTTTTCTCTCTCTTCCCCTCTAGCAGCCAATGGCTTGATTGATTTGAGTGTCAGCTGCAGGCACTAAGGATAGCTCGGTTGGTCCAAGCATCAGCCCTAAATGGAGGCTGCTGGGTGGATCCCAGTCAGGGCACATGTAAGAGTCTGTCTCACTTCCCCCCCCCCATCTAAAAATTAATCACCAAAGAACATACAAATTAGCTTACAGATGGTTCCTAGCTATTAAATTTAAAGGTAATTAAAATTATGGAAAGTTATCATTCATATTTATAAGTTTCTTTATTCATTGAAAAAAATAAGACCTGGTCTTTGCAATAAAAATAGGAATTAGAGCCTACCTGATCTTTCTTTTTCTATTTACTTATTTTTTAAATTAAATTTATTGAAGTAACACTGATTAATAATATTATATAAATTTCCAGTATACAACCTTATGACATCTATGTATCTATTATGTGCTCACCACCCAAAGCCTACTCTCCTTTCATCACCATATATTTGATCTCCTTTACACTCTTCGTCCTCTCCCAAAGCCTACCTGATCTTGATGGAGGAGGGTCTCTGGAGTCCTTCAGATGAGGGTTCCCATCTCAGTTGTACTATTTAGTAGCTGCAACAGACATGGTTAGCTCTTCCCCAATATAATTGTTATCTTAGTAGCAGGAATTTTAGCTGGACAAATGGATGCTAGAATAAAGACTATATTTCCCAGTCTCCTTAAGAGCTAGGTTTAGCCATATTAGTAAATTATGGTCAATGAGATGTAAGCAGAAGTGACACTGGATAACTCTGGTGCACTTTACTGCTTTTTTCTATACCTTTTCTTATTGCTAGATGGGAATGTCATCATTTGACACCGTGACAACAAAGCGTGTCACCTTTGGATAACAGAGTGGTGAGTTGGGAGGAGCCCATTGGAATAGAGTAAAACTAGCGTTAATTATTTAATTCATTAATTTATTTATTGTCATCTGGACTTAAACCCACTGAATAAGCTGTTGTGTGTCCAGACAAGAAATACAATCTTTAAACCTATTTTACAATATTTAAATTAATGTCTTACATATAATACTACTTTTAAGAATCTCCTGCTTACTGTTTTTCCTTTCCTTTTCTTTTTTTTTTTATAGGGACAGAGAGAGAGAGAGAGTCAGAAAGAGGGATAGATAGGGACAGACAGAGAGGAACAAAGAGAGGTGAGAAGCATCAATCATTAGTTTTTCATTGCCATTGCGACACCATAGTTGTTCATTGATTGCTTTCTCACACGTGCTTTGACCGCGGGCCTTCAGCAGACCCAGCACCCCCTTGCTGGAGCCAGCGACCTTGGGTCCAAGCTGGCGAGCTTTTGCTCAAACCAGATGGGCCCGTGGTCAAGCTGGTGACCTTGGGGTCTCAAACCTGGGTCTTCCACATCCCAGTCCGATGCTCTGTCCACTGCGCCACTGCCTGGTCAGGCTCCTGCTTACTATTTTTGATGAAAAAGTATTGCAAAAGATTAGGAATGATGCATCTATAATTTCAAAGCATTGGGGAATTGTTGTTATTCTAATCTGTACAGATGGCAGAGACCCTAGAGACCTCCAGGAAGACATTGACTTTTGGTGAGTTTGGCCCATTCTTGAGGGCAGGGCCCATATATATCATGTTCATCCCAGTAGGCAAGCATAGTGAAGTCACAGGCACACAGTGAAGATTTATTAAATAAATGAACGTCCTCTGATGAGAGGCATTTGTCCCAACATGAGCTAATTATTCCTGATTATTCTTTGTAAGCCAGAGTGAAGTTGGGATGATATATATGGCATTGAAGCATTGTTGATAATACATGGCATTTAGAGCCAGATTAAGTACTTGAGTGCTCCATCAGAGTTGGTTTTCTCACCTGTACAATGTGGGTACTGGGGTATTTTTACAGAGGTAATATGAGGAATGTACACAGGGTGAGTTACTGTTGCATATTTGGTGTATAGTAAGTACCCAGTGCATAATTAACAGTATGAGTAATAGTAATTGTTGCTGTTGTTATTATGATGGTGACGGTGGCAATGACTATCATGACAAGACACACCTAGACAAAGGATTATTATTCCCATCTTGGGGCAAGTTGACTCTTTAGAGGAAAAAGCAAAACACTAGTCAGTGTTAGGCAATTATCCTGTCAGGACAGGTGCACCTCGGAATGTGAGTGCCCCTGATAGGGAAGGCCTGTGAAAACGGAAGTATCTGGACACCCCATAGAAATTTTCTGTCTTAGCTCTAAGCTCATAAGAACACCTGCCTCATCAACAATCCTGTCCTCATTGGTAGGGAGTCAGAGTCAAAACTGTCAAAGCAGAGGAAAAGGGACCCAATGACACTGGCTTCTAAACCTTGGGTTGTCCTGAGAAACCGAACCAGGATCTAAGACCAGGGCTTGCATGAGAAACACTGTGGATGGCTGGAAATGCAGACCTTCCAGGTCCTCACTGTGATGCTCCCAAGGATCAGGAGTGAGCCTGGCTATAAATGTCCTTTAAAAATTACCCTGAGCTGTCCTGTAGTACTTACTCCATGGGCCGGAGGAAAATGGTGGGAATTGGGGCTGGGAGGCTGAAATCACAGCTGGATGACCAGAACTCACTCTCCTTCAGAAGGAGACGTGGCCAGCTCTTTGAGTTCAACACATTGGAAGGAAGATTTCTATTTCTTCCTTTCTGAAGTGGGAGCTTGTGTTGGAATCGAGACGGTTCCTGGAAATGGAAGAGCTTAGCCATCCGCTTGTCTGGGTGTAGCTTTCTGTGAACAGAGCACCCCCATTTTCTGTTGTTCCCTTTCCTAGCTTCTTCCCACTCCCTCAGGGTTCCCCTGACATTGTTTGGTTAGAATGCAAGGCCATTTCTGTTTTAATGTTTCTTCTAAACTCTACATATGAACTTCAGTATTAATGGTTACATTAAGGTTTTATGGTGATATGAGAAAAGTGTCGTTTTCCCCCCATAAAGCTGCTATAATAAGTGGCCCCAGGACCTAAGGTAATGCCGACATAAAGAGTGTGCCACCGTTTGCACACTCAGGTGTAGGACTAGTTGCTAGCCTGGTGCCAGTTGTCTGTGCTATGCCGATTATTACTCTGCTGATGTCCAATGACATGAGCCTCAGGCTATGTAGCTCACCTCAATGATTGGGGTTGCCAGTAGGGAGAACAAATCCTACCATTTTTGGTCTGGTGCCCCCAAGCAATTTGTAGGAGACTTTAGAGGACTTAGTCTCTCTGCCATCCAATGCCCAGGTAAGGGAGGTGGGGAAGGAGAGTTGGGACAAACCTGAGGACTGTTTCCTATATACCTCCATGGTGCCTCTCCTCAGACGGCCCTGTGCAGTTTCTCAGCCAGCACCTATTGGGGACAAGAAAACTCCTGAGACTTCCAGGTGAATGATGGATCATCATTTTATGCTAATTTCTTTAAAAACCCTTCGTAGGTGCCATCAATTTCAGGGAAAAATGCCTTGAGCTTCCTGCTGAATTCTCTTGCGAGATTTTGAGGACCCTGAATATGCAAATTAAGAAACGTGTTGTTTCGAATTTTGAATCCTCAGAGACTGAGGTTAGTCAGCCTAGAGGACAGGTTTCTGAAGAGCTATGTTGCTAAAGACCAAGCCAAAGAATGTGCCAAGTCAGGGGCTTTGAACCTGAGGTCTGTGTTTCTCCTGGAATTTCGGAATATTTTGTGTGTGTATGAGTAGTGCTCTTGTCATAGTCATCAAGGGACTCAACTAAAGGGTAATACCAATTGCTAACCTACACCTTGTGAATGGGGTCTGTCTTCTACTAATCACAGCATAAAGGATTTGCTTTGTTTCGGTTTCTCTGGGACAAGGTGTACTGTTGCATAAGAGTGAGGTCCCACTTGTCTTTACAAAAATTGCATTGATTTGAGAGGAGTGACTCCGGAGGCTGGGGCACCATCAGGAGCCCTTTCTCATAGTCAGGGGAGAAATGCTGAGAAGTGGGCTTGGGAGGTTAAAAATGCACACACTTGGCCGTGTTTACGTTATCCAGTTTAATGCTCACTTTAACTCTGGGAGGCATTGTTGTCCTCATTACTCAGATGAGGGAAGTTAGTGTGAAAGTGATGATGTTACTTGCCCAAGGTGCACAAGGAATAACTGATAGGTGAGATTCATGGTCAGCTTTCTCTGACACCAAAGTTCATGTCCTTTACTAAATGCCATTGGATGCTGGCTCTGCAGTAGCAGGTCGTGATGTGTGGATGTGGGGTGGATGAGGAGGAAGGGGATTTAGGTTCACGGCTACCTAATTAGGTAACTAGTTAGGTGCAGGTGGTACCAGTCACTGAGACTTGAGACACAGGAGTTGGAACAGGAAAGGAAGAAGGGATCATAACCAAGGTCATTCCCCTTGGAGATGGCCAGTGGGCCCTTGGACATTGATTTCTAGGGCTCAGAGTATTTAACCAGAAGATAAGGATTTTGGAATCTTCATGATATTGAAATGATGGATAAAAGAAAGGGGACCAAAGACTGAACCCCGAGGCTCAGCAGGCATTTGTTCCTTTGATTTCAGATGGTCGCTGGTGACAGGGTTGGTGAGGCACCACTTCTCCAGCTAAGCTTCTTTGTAGCCTTTAAATTTGCTCTGTATGTCACGTGTAGTCCCTTAGTTATATTCTCAAAAGCAAAAATCTACTTTCAGAAGGAAGAACTCTGCATTAAAAAATAGGTCATCTTTTTGTGCTCAATTAATTTGTTGATTGACAGGGCCCTTCTCTTTCAAACTTAGTTTGAGTCAGAAACTTGCTTAAACTCATTGGCTATGTTAAATTTCCAAAGTTCACTCTAGTTCTTGGCTGACTATCTCTTTTTAAGGATAACATAGGAATACACTGTAGTTTTCTCCACTAAACAGACCTGCAAAGAGACTGTGACTTCAGAGGTTGCCTGCCTGTATCAGGACTGCTCCAGACAACCACCAGGGGTGAAGAGCTGGACCTCTTGCCTTGCAGTGATAAATTCCAGGGATTCTGGAGTTAGGCTGAATATGATTCAAGACCTGGGTCTGTTGTTTATCACCTCTGTCCCTTTGGGCAGGTTTTAAACACACATATCTGAGTGGCTTCATCCACACAATGGGGTGTATAGTACCCACCTTGCAAGGAAAGCATGTAGCACAATGCCTTGCACCTGATGGGGTGATCTGTAGGGGTTAAGTGTTAGGATTGCTGCTTGGCCTACGAGGGGGGAGGAGGAGTGAGAGTAGAGGGAAATACTGAATTTCTTTTCTCTTTCTCCTGCCTGGCCAATCAGAAAGGAGTTGATTGAACCAAACTGGAAAGTGTGAAACATCCACTTCATTTTAAAGTGAAAGAACATAACTAAGTCTTACTTGTGAATCTGGAATTTGGTCATTTTTTAAAATCTTTTTCAGGGGTGTGTGTGTGTGTAGATGGAAGAGGTGCTGACAACCCTGATTCAGGCCTCGTGCATGAACCTTCTCCATAGGATGCCTGGAGATCCTCAGACCACAGGGGCCCGTCCACCCCTCACATGCCACCATGGTTGTATGAATGTAGAATTCAACAGCATTTTGCTGATGTTATTGCGCTGGGCAGGCAGGGATATCAGGGGAGAGGGATCCACATTTAGTGAGTATTTATTTTATGCCAAGTACATATACTAAGCTATTTTGTTCTTCTCTTCCTTCTTCCTCGTCCTTATGACCCCACAGAGTCACTCTGCTCCCTTACCTCACTCTCATTTTCACATTTCCTTTTTTTGAACTTCAGAAAGATGCTCGTTCTGCTGCAGGAGAGAAGTCAAATGGGTAGGAGCACCTGAGGGGAGGAGGGTAATAACCAGGTTTGAAGGGCTCAGGGTGTATTTCCTCATCTTCTAGAAGTGATCAGGGCCAGGTTTGCCAATAATTAAGGAAGAATCATTCAGGATGGAATGTCTTTCTTGAAGTACAGAGGCAATAAAGCCTGCCATCTAATCTGACACTAATGGTGTCCTCACAAGTTGTTAAATCTTGAAATTTACCCATCTGTTTAGTTTATCTCTCCTTGAAGAATATTTATTTAAGTGAAATAAGATGTCCAGGTGGAAGCTAATGGCTTCAGGTAGACTCATGGCACATATCATGCTGTGAGCTCAGAAAAGATGCTATACCTCCCCCCTCAAATAAACAAAAAAATAAACCTATAGAAGAGAAGTGTTGTCCTCTGAGCCTTTGATGATAGAATTTGATCATATATATATATATATATATATTTGTTTTAACGCATTGCTCACTCATGGCAAAACCTTTTTGTCTTCATAGAAAAAGTGACTCAGAGTGTGTGTACTTGAGGTGGTTACAAGTCACTTGGGAGGCCTATGAGTGGGGACGGCAGATGACAGACCCAGGACGGGGGACTCATGCATCATGTTGTACCTTCATGGCCTTAACAAATGAGCAAGCAGAGACAGAACAAGTACACTGCCACCACCATGCTCTCTCTATTCTCCCTAATTTGATTGAGTCCTGAGAAAGTTCTAAGAAAAAAATTAAAGACATGAAAGAAGGGCATTTGTAGAGTAGACAGTTATAAAATGGTTCTTTGCCAGGCCAAGAAAACCCAATAAAAAACACCTTACAATGAGATTCTGCAGGGCACTGGGGAAGAAAGATGGCACAATCGTGAGAAGACTGAGAAGCTTCCTCTGTACTCTGGGCATTGGACGCTCCTGTTTGCTGTCAAGCAGTGTGGCACAGTGGAGCAGCCTCAGACAGGAGCAGAAACCAAGCCTCAGTTTGTCTCCGAGTAAAATGGGGTCTTTCTCTCTGCTTCCATTCTTACATCACTTACCAACTCTCATCCCTGGGCCTCCCTCATAGGGATCCTTAGCATGACATTGTTCCCATCCAGATAATCCAGGATAATCTCTTCATCTCAAGATCTCTACTGTATTCACATCTGCAATGCACCTTTTGCACCTGAGGTGATCTATTCACAGATGCCAAGAATTAGGACATAGATATCTCTGGGGGACTTCATTGTGGGGACATTTTTCAGCCTACCACACATCCATTTAATTTCAATCTGACTTTTTATTTTTTTCCAAAAATGTAATCACAATCGTATTTTGAGAATCAGGACAGTCTCTCATCGAGTACTTTTTGTTGCTGAGAGAAACATTTTAAAAAGATGTTTTAAGTTTTAAGGTGTTCCAAGATATAATAGATCACCATCACCACAATCAATCCACATGAATTGAACCCATTAAATGCCAAAAACATAGCATAAGATAAACCATAGGAGTTCAGGGGAAAGAGCGATCAAGTCCTGGAGTGGGATGGTGTGACTGGTCAGAGATGGCTTCTAGCAGAGGGAGACACTTGAGTTGGTTCTTGAAGGATGAAAAAGATGGCAATCTAGGACCAAAAGGTTGGTTAGGTGCTGGGGGTGGGGGCAGGCCGACAGGTAGGTGGGGCTTCAGTGGGCTGGCAGGCAGAGGAGCTGAGCTTGGATGTGATGTAAGCCAAGCCCCAGGAAGGTTGGTCTGGTCCCAGTGTCTGAGTGTACCGGAGCAGAGAGGGCTGTAGGAAAGTGAGGCCCTTGTCATCAGGAAGGAAGGCAAGGACACCCCAGGGGTGACTCTCTTCAATGTGTGGGCAGTTTAGAGTGCAGGCTCGGGAGCCCCTCTGTATGCTTTGCAGTCCTCTCGTTCAGTTCTCACGCTGCTCTGCCAGGCCCTTGCTGTTATGATTCTCATTTCTAGATGAGGACACAAAGGCACCAAGAGGTTAAGTGACTGTCTCAAGGTCACTCAGCAATTGAGGTAAAACCAGGTCACAGACACAGGCTCTCTGACTCCTAACCCCCAGTTTTACCCTCTAATAGTTCATCCTCTTATAAACATCTTATTTAGATGATAGGATCATTTTAAAGAGAGGAGTCAGTGGATAGAAAAAAACTGAATGCATCCAGATAGACTTTTATAGTTTAGTTAAATTTAGGTAATGTCTAAGAGAGAATAGAAGGGAGCTGGAGGGGGATAAGAAGGATTTAGAATGAGGACTGTAGGGAATTGTGGAGAAGAGTCTATTTAAGTTAAAGGAAAGATCATAGCAGGGTCAATCCAGGTTCACTGAAGGTTTATTTTATTGTTGAAGATTCTGTGGATGGATTTGATGGTTACCAAAGGGAAAAGTGTACCTTCTGGGCTAGTTCTGCTTCTACCTATAATTAAGCATGTGACTTTGAGCAAGGTTCTTGACTTCCTTGAACTCTGATTTCTTTTTCTTTTTATTTATTTATTTATTTTTACAGGGACAGAGAGAGAGTCAGAGAGAGGGATAGATAGGGACAGACAGACAGGAATGGAGAGAGGTGAGAAGCATCAATCATTAGTTTTTCGTTGCCGTCACAACACCTTAGCTGTTCATTGATTGCTTTCTCACATGTGCTTTGACCGCGGGCCTTCAGCAGACCCAGCACCCCCTTGCTGGTGCCAGCGACCTTGGGTCCAAGCTGACGAGCTTTTGCTCAAGCCAGATGGGCCCGCGCTCAAGCTGGCGAGCTCGGGGTCTTGAACCTGGGTCTTCTGCATCCCAGTCCGACGCTCTATCCACTGCGCCACCGCCTGGTCAGGCGAACTCTGATTTCTTGATATGACAAAGGAGGTGGATTACCTCTGCAGTGTTGGGATGGTGGTTTTGTGGGGTGTGCATGGGCAGGTGTTTGGTGCTTTGCACAGGAAGATGGTGTCTCTATAGCTTATAGCAACTTGATTGGATTTATAGCCGCAGGGACACTGAGCCAGGCAGTGGTGGCCTTAGCCCATCCCCACTCAGAAGAAGACACTAGGCGGAGCGATGAATTTGTATGTCCATATCTAATCGAGTCAGTGGAAACTGTAAGATTTCTAGGTGCTTTTGAGCACAAGCTGTGTGGTTCTTCAATATTTCTTAATGAAGGAATCTGTGATTGGCCACTGCATGTGTGACTTCTCCTTGTTCTGTCTAGCTTTCCTTTTATCCTTTTGCTTTTCCTTGATTAAAATAGTTAATTTTTTGCTTTTCTATTATATCTTGGAACACCTTAAAACTTAAAACATTCTTTTGAAAATGTTTCCCTCAGCAACAAAAAGTACTCTATTAGAGACTGTCCTGATTCCCAAAATGTGACTGTGGTTATATTTTTGAAAAAAAAGTTCAGATCAAAGTTCAATGGATGTTGTGGTAGGCTGAATAATGTCCCCACAAGGAAGCCCCCAGAGATGTCTATGTCCTAGTTCTTGGCACTTGTGAATAGATCACCTTATGTGCCAAAAGGTGCATTGCAAATGGGAATACATTATGAATCTTGAGATGAGGAGATTATCCTGGATTATCTGGGTGGAAACAATGTCATCCTAAGGATCCTTATAAGAGGAAGGCCGAGTGGTCAGAGTTGGTAAGCAATGTGTGGATGGAAGCAGAGAATGAGAAAGATTGGAAGATGCTTTGTTGCTTGCTTTGAAAATAGAGGAAGGAGCCACAAACCAAGGAATGTGGGTGGCCTCCAGTTGCTAGAAAAGGTGAAGAAATAGAGTCTCCCCTAGAGGCTCCAGAAGGAATACAGCCCTGCTCACACCTTGACTTTAGGTTTTCTGACCTCCAGAACTATAAGAGAATATACTATGTTTGTGGTACTTTGTTCCAGCAGCCATAAGAAACTAATACAGCTATCTACTGGGGTGCTACGTTCCCACATCTGTATAGGGGGTATGGTAATTATAATTTATATTTCATGAGAAAATGGTCCATTGAAACTCCTGCCAGAACTCATGGTTCTCGCTCATGTGTTCATAAAACACTACGTGGTCTCAATGCTGATGGTCTACATTGGTGCAGGGAGGTGGAGGAAGATGGTCAGTGGGCATGCACTGGGCTAGTGATTGTATAGAATTTAACTTGGCAGGAGTGAGCACAGTTGGTCTGACAGTGGACAGTGGAAATCAGATAGTCATGGATAGAACAATAGGGTGGCTAAAGGGTCACATCCCTATTCTGTGTCTTTTTTCTTCTCGTCATTTTCAGGCATTTCGTATCTTTTTTTGTTTGTTTGTATTTTTCTGAAATGAGAAGTGGGGAGGCACAGAGACAGCCTCTTGCATGCGCCCAACAGGGATCCACCCGGCATGCCCACTAGGGGGCAATGCTCCGTTGCAGCTGGAGCCATTCTAGCACTTGAGGTGGAGGCCATGGAGCCATCCTCAGTACCCAGGCCAACTTTGCTCCAGTGGAGCCTTGGCTGCTGGAGGGGAAGAGATACAGAGAAAGGAGAGGGAAAGGGTGGAGAAGCAGATGGGCACTTCTCCTGTGTGCCCTGGCTGGGAGTTGAACCCAGGATTTCCATACACCGGGCTGACTCTACTGCTGAGCCAACTGGCCAGGGCCCATTTCATATCTTTTTTAAAAAATTACTCTCATATCAAAATAAGCTCTCAGAAGAGAAGCTGATAATTGTGATGTGCACCTTGTATGAATGCCATGCCCCTAGAACTGTGGCTTCACAGAATGTTGGCCTGGGAGGTGACATGGAGAACACAGGCTGACACCTCTGGGTTCAGTGGGTGCCGCAGTCACTAAGGGACATGACTTGACCAAGTCACATAATTCATTCGCTACCTCCAGGGCCCAAGGCTTCACACTTGGAGTCAGTCCAGAGCCGTTGCCAGGAAACCTCACCAATGGTGTCGGCACTTAAAGGTCAGTTCCTAAGTTTGAAATGTGAGCTACGTCTTCTGCCAAAGATGTGGACTTCAGTATACCTGAGAGAGGGCAGTTTCTATGGCCCAGGGGTCGCATAGGGAGTTGCTTACTTCATCCCAAACCTAACGGGAGTGGACCTAGGAAGACCTCACCTCCATAAGAAGATATCTGGAATTACTTTTGTCAGATAACAAGAAACTGTGGGATTGGGGATGGGAGAGGGACCTGTGGGCAGGAAAGACATGAGGAGAGTCTAGGTACATCTGATGTCTGAGTGACATTTTATAGTGACATTTTTTTTCAATTAAAAAATGTGGAGGAGGCATAATGATGTGAACATGGTTACAAGGATGGGGAAACTGTGGGCAGCCACATGTCTTTGCTGTTTGTTGCTGATGGAACAGGAAAAAAAAATGTAGAGCTGGTTACTTGCAGAATGCTTGTGCATGCTTCCTTTGGAGGGAAAAGTTGAGCTTCTGAGTTTTGTGAGGTGCCAGCATAGCAGAGACCTGGGCTTTGGATTCCCGTGGACCTGGGTGAAAATCCCCGCTTTGTCTCTGGCTTATTGTGTCACATCTAGCAAGTCACTTCAGCTCTCTGATCTTGGTTTACTCAACTTCAAAATGCATCATGTCACTGTACACCACATCGTGAGGGTAAAGCCTGGGACGTAGCCTGCGCCTGGTGGCCATGATGAAGACTGTCCTTTTCCTGACCAGGCTGCTGGGCACAAGGATTGTGGGTGACTGAGACAGACTGGAGGAGTGAGTAGAACAGCCCCTGGCTGCTCTGGAGGGATTTGGCTTGTCTGCCTCACCTCGCTTGAGCACTTTCCTCCAAGAGAACTTGTTGCAGATCTTGTTTCGGGATGGGGGAGGTGATGGCGAGGCAGAATCACATCACTTATTATTTCTCTTGCGTGAGAAGCAGGAGGCTGGTGAAGTGTCATTTCTGTTGCTCTAGCCCATGACAAGGACAAAGCACCGAGGAGTTGGGAGTTGGAGTGAAAGGCAGAGTCAGCTGGTTTGGGATAATTAATTGGAATTTGGGTTTTCTCTTTCTTCAGAGTAAGTGCTAGGTTCCACATTTATTGCTAGCTATGGAGTTGAGAAAGGCAACGATGGTTCTGTCAAGAGATGTATAGAAAAACCACGTTTTTCTATATCCAAGCTGCTTTTAAATATACAGTGTGTCCGTAAAGTCATGGTGCACTTTTGACCTGTGACTGGTCAAAAGTGCACCATGACTTTATGGACACACTGTATATGTTTTCTCTATCTGGACAGCCCTTCCTGCCTATTTTTATTTTTCTATCAGCTGGGATCCTACCCCGCCTCTGTCTCTTTCACTCATCCCCTCTTCTATGAAGCCTCTAAAACCCACCCCAGCCACACCAAATTCATTCTCTGTGCTCTGGCTTAGCTTATTCCTCACTTGTATCACAATAACAGATATAACAGATGTAGAGCTATTTTTTTTTCCTTTTGTATGTCTTAGTTTCTCTGCTAGACTATCTCCTGAAGGGCGGGAACACATTTATTTTTGCATTCCTTGTAGAGCTTACAACAGAGCCTCACACATTGTGGGGACCTGTTGAATTGTTTTGTATTGAACCATTTGAAATCAACTCTCAGAATTCTGAAATAATCACATTTTGAGAGACCTTGACCCTCTCCTTTTGTTAGCAGCTGGCATAGATTTATTGAGTGTCTAGCACATGCTAGGCCCTGGGAATGCAGTGATAAAAAACTCAAGGGCTTCGTGATCAAGACCAGAAATTTAACTTGGGTTCTCTTCTGGAGTTTCATAACGGTTCAGACCGTCTCTTGCACCTTGTATGTCTCTAGTCCTAAGCAAGGAGATTTAATTTTTCAAATGGCCTGGTCACTTCAAGAATACAGGGAATTCAAGAGAGACTCTTCAGTAGTTCCTGAGAAGATCACTGGATAGCATGTGGAAAGGAAACAACAGGCATGATGACCTTGGGCCAGCAAATAAAGGTTAAAGAGAAGGCATAGAAGAATGCAGTATCTTCTAGAAATATTTCCATTCTCATTTATTAAATAGATACTTTCTCTGGACCTTGGTTAGGTAGAAAAGCCACTCATGTGGGAAGAGCGCTTTCTTATGTATCAGTCAGGACCCACAGCTCCATGGCGCCTGTTCTGTTCACATATAGGGTCTTGTTAGATCAGTCTGGTACTTGTTCGGGCTCAGAGGGGTCAGGGCCCTTGCCCAAGGTCATTCACCCAGCCAGGAGAACCACACAGTCTTATGGGTTGGGGGGGGGTCATGTTATCCTTCTCCCTTCCTGTAATAAGTGCTGCTCCTCTGAGTCTCCACACTACATCTTTCCTGCCTGGCTCTCCGGGTGTAGAAGAGGTTTAGAAAACACATAAATTGGCTCTGTTCCCCAGTCTTAGTAGGGTGGCCTTCTGGAGTAGGTGTCTTGTGAGATCCAGTGATGTAGTCTCCTTGATCACCTGAGCTGGGTGCTCCAGGAATGTTCCTTGTGTGGATAATGTGGTCCCTCCTGCTGTAATTGAATCTTGATTGCTATTGGTTTATCTGTGTGTGGGGTTGACCCCCAGACTGGCTGACTGTGAGGATGAACCCCGACCACAGTGTATGAATCAGGTGGGTACTAGAAATACCAGGGGGAACACTTTGTAAAGTGCATGATTATCTACACTCTGTTGTATACCTGATGTTAATACAAAATAATATTGAATATGTACTGTAATTGAAAAAATATAAAATCAGACAAAAAACAATATACATCAGTTGGGAGTAGAAAAAAAATCAAATTTTCTTTTCTTTACCTGGATTATTAGTTAGGCTCAGACAGTCAAATAAAACTGGCTTTTGAGAATATTTATAAATTTCAAACGTCCTTGCTAACCTTGATATTATTTTTCTGGCAATAATTGAGAGCCAGTTTTGTTTTTTAAATTTTGAATGTATTTGTCCAATAGTTCTAGAAGTCTCTGACTGTAATCATTTCATTTATTTGACTTGTTTATGAATAAGTGAAACCTGACATTTTCAAAATCACTACTGGAGTGGATTTCATTTTCTCAGCAGGGTATAAAATTTATGAATTTGTTCCTCTTACTCCCAAAGGTTAAAAATACATTTAAGATTTTAAACTCAGACATAGAATTACCATATGACCTATCATTCTACTTCTGTGTATAAACTCAAAAGAACTGAAAGCACAGACTCAAACAGATATCCACACACCCATGTTCATGGCAGCACTATTCACAATAGCCACAAGGTAGAAATAACCCAGAGGTCCGTCAATAAGTGGATGGATAAACAAAGTATGGTATATGTGTGCAATGGAGTGTTATTCAGCCTTAAAAAGGAAGGGAATTATGACACGTGCCACAACATGGATAGATCTTAAAGACATTATGCTAAATAAAATAATCCAATCAGAGAGCACAACTACTGTATGATTCCACCTATACGAGGCACCTAGTGTCATCAAAGTCATAGAGACAGAAGGTAGAAGGGTGGTTGTCAGGGGCTGAGAGGAAGGGAGTGGGATGTCACTGTTTAATGGGTACAAGGTTGCAGTGTGGGATGAAAGCCCTGGAGATGGATGATGGTAATTAATGGTGGCACAACAAGGTTTAATGAACTATATACTTAAAAATGGTTAGAGTGGTAAAAAAAAGAAAATATTTCAACTCATAACCTTTCATCATGCTGGCCTGTGCTTTGCAGATAGCACACGCTGTCTTTGTAGAGAAAGCACGTCTGAGTCATGATCTCTGTTGGTTTAGACATGAAAGTGTGTCACGTTGGACATTTTGAAACCTTTCTTGGTTATGTATGCAAGGGAGGAAGAGAATGGTGCTCTTGCCTGTCTTGACTTTAAAATTATTAAAAAAAGAACAAAATGAAAACACCCCAAACCAGCAATGGGCAGGTCTGAAAGATGTTGCTGCCATTTTGCATAGGCTCATGACTGGCACACAGATGGTGCCCAGTAACTGCCCGTTAAATGGATGGGTGCTATACATTATGGAAGTCTGACTATTAACTAATGTGACTCCCAAACAAACCTACTTGAACTAAACTATTCGAATCAGCAAATATTAACTGAGAATCTACTGTGTGCCAGAGAGTGCATTTATGCTAGATAGGGGTTAATGAAAGGGTTAACGCTAAGGAAGGGGTTAAGAAATAGTTTAACTCCATTTTAGTCCATTGAGAGAGGCAACTGTAGACACCAAGACAACACATGGGAACAGATGGCAGTGTGTGGTTAGTGCAGCAGAAGTATGTGTGTACAAGGCCGGAAGAGGGAGACTAAGTCTTTTATAGGAGGTGGGTGGGAGCAATCAGGAATGTTTTCTGGAGGGTCAGGGTGACTGAGCTGGGCTTTAAAGGATCAGGTGGTTTTGAGAGTAAATGGGCCAAGGGAAGGGGCGCCGCAGGCAGAGGGGACGGCATGGGCAAAGGCTGGGAGGCAGGGTGCACTTGATGGGCACAGCTCCCACTGAAACAGTTCATTCAGTCCAGTGGGAGTAAAGGGCCCCCTCAATTTTCTCCAAGAAAGCTGTTCTTGCTCCTTGAATGACTAGATTCCTTTCTTGAGACACCCTTGGGGACATCTGTGTCCTCTCTTTGGAAGTGAGCAGAGTTTTAGTGCCAGCTGATGGTTCTTTAGAGACCGGCCGTGTGGACCAGTTGACTGACCAAGCTGGCGATACTGCCCATGAGATTTATACAGTCACCAGGTAGAGTTTTGTTCCTTGGACAATGGCGTTCAAGGACATTCTGAAGTAGGATCCCCTGAGTGTGTTGAGCAACAATGGGCCAGTAGATCCTGTGTGGCTTCCCCAAGTGACCCTCCTGCTCACACGGGAGTCTGTTAAGGACGTCAGCCTTTTGTCCTTATGGTGAGAACTTTAGGGGAGGGCCCTCTCCAAGACTGCTTAGTCATGGGTGCAACACAGTGAGCTGGCTGTGAGAGTGTCACTCACATTTGAACCCGAAGTTTGATTTCGGTGCTATAGTGTGACTCAGGCAAAGCCCCAGACTTGGAATAGAAACCATCGAGTCCTGTCACCCTTGGCTTGAATTTGCACTTGCTTACGTCTCCTGGTCTGCAGTTTCCAAGGCCAGCCTACATTTGGTAACAAGGGCACTTTGAGGGGATGGTGGCCTTCTAAGCTTACACACAGGCTGACCCCGACCTCACGGGTGGAGAGGGCACGTTTCGCAGTGAGCTGGCAGGGGCTAGCCATGCCGAATCATCAGACAAATTATGGTTTTGATTTTTCAGTAGAACTGTGTTAACCTACTGAGCCAACTGACCCACAAGCCCTTTTATGTTGGGGATTAGAAAATTAACACCTTAGAAAAGGGGAACTTGGAGATTTCAGATTTTGCTTTTTGATATAAAATATAGTAGTGCATTAATTTTTTCTTGTATGTTGACATTACTGCTACTAAGTTGTGCAGAACCCCGAGCACTGTGAGGTGTCATAGGATGTAAATCCGCCCCTTTGATATAAACCAGGAACTTCGCATATGAAATACATGCAGGAGCCAACAGTGTAAAAGAACATTATCCCCGCACAGGCGCTCAGAGAACAAAGCACCATAGAATATTCTAACGGGGAGCACCACGTGGCACATTAGAAATCATAGCATTACATTGCCGATAAGGGAGTGAAGACACAGACTGGTGTAGACGCACACACGATTGTTGACTGTCAGTGTGGGCCAGGGACCTGAGGCCCCTCACTCTTGCTGCATAGCTGTGACCAGTTTTGTTGGGGCTATCTGACTATGGCAGGTTGCTGTCCCATTATGCTCTGTTTTTCTGTTACAGCCCTTCTCCGTGAATCCCAACAGAACAGCAGCTCAGCCCGTTACTCACTATAGTAATTTGTTTCTCCGAGTGGAGCAGGCTCTAGTTAAAATGAAAAAGGCAAAGAAAAAAAGTTGTAGTATTGAAACACAGTTGCAATGGGCCCTCATATCCAACATAAATTCTTCCTGAGCAACAATTTTAACATTTTCTTAGGCTGGCAGACCTCCCCCTTCCGCCCCGCCCCTGAGCAACCAGCCCTTACCTGGAGCTTTGGTGAGCCCACCTGTCTTACATGGCTCTTCCTTCCTTTGTGGGTCATTTTCTGCATAAGCTTCTGGAAGCTACCTCTGGTCTCAGGGTGCTTCCAAGTGCTAGATATGCACATGCATCATCCTGGCAAACGTATTTTTCTTGACGCATTAGGTTGCCCAGAATTCCCAGCAGGGAGGGCCATGGCAGTGCGAGCCCTTCGTGTTTTGCAGTAGCATTTCTCCTGCACTTCTTGTTGAGTGGTCGCCACTCCCCTGGCATCTGCAATCACACCTTTCTTACAGACTCCCGCACAAGTGGCCAAAGGAACTCCGATGGAGGGTCCGGAGAAGGGTCCCTGTCCTTTTGCCTTGAAGTGAGGCATTTTGTGGACTCCTAGGGAGGAAGGTTCCAGCTGAGAGCCTGATGGCTCATGAATGAAGCAAGCCAGCCATGAATCAGCCCAAGCACCCACCTCAAATACCTGGCCACTCACAGGTGGCTCCTTAGACCTGCTCTGCTGCTCTCGGCCTGTCCTGACATCTCATCTCCCTCATCTGTGTGCCGGTCCCTGTATCTCGGCTCCGCCTCTGCCCCTCCCCCTCTGCTGCTCTCTCAAGTCCTTTCTTCAGCTGCCTCCCGGGCCATGTGTTCTCCCTGTCATCTCCCTTGCCCAGAATGAAGAGCCTCAACCCCAGCTCCTGAACAGGGCTGTGGGATTCAGGCCAGCAGACATTTGCAGGATGTTCATAAGACTGCACTTTATGACACCTCAGATCCACCTAATGTCCTCACATCAGCATGGTAAGAGTTCCCCAGCTATCTGACCTACATCTCTTCTGGAAATCAACCGAGTTGTGCAGAACCCTGAATGCTGTGAGGTGTCATAGGATATAAACCGTCCCCTTTGATATAAACCATGAACATTGCATATGAAATAGTAATAACTTACATTTGCTGTGTCTTTTCCATGTGCCAGATACTCACAAGCACCTGCGTTATATCATTTAAGTTGAAAAGCAGCCACAACCCGTTTCCCTCCCCCTTACCCTCCCCCCTCCTAACCATAGCACAGTGAGCCCTGAGACGGATGGTTCGGGTAATCTGCTTGTAGTGATAATATGATTTTTAGGGAGAGTATGGTATTATCCACCATTATGTCAAAAAATAAAAAAAGAAAAAGAAAAAGAAAAAAATCTGCAACTCCACACTTTTGTTGCACACAAGTGAGAACAGGACTTGGGTAGCATGTCTTTATGGGCAGGCTTTTCTTACTGCTTCCCTGGTTTATTCAGAACATGTGAGCCTCTGTACTGTGTGTCAGTCAGTAGAGCTTCCTAAGGGAGAGACCACTGCCTTTGCTGGTTTCTTCGCTAATTGATATGGATGGTGGACAAGTTAGATGAATACATCTAAACGCTACTTGAGTATTTTGACTGTGAGCATTTTGCGTGTTCTCATTTGGCTCTACAAACGAATCAATTATTCATTAAGCTCTTAACAGAAATACCAAATCTTAACGAGCCGTAATTATAATGTGATAGGCATCGTGTGCATAGCAACCCTTCAAAGTTGGTACAACCACTAACCATTTTTTAAAGATCAGGTACTTTTTCCTGAGATTTAGCCTGCTAGTAAGGAAGGGGCTGGGGTCACAGTGTAAACTCAGGCCTTTTGGACCCCAGGGCTTGGTCTGAATCAGGACAGTATCGCGGCTTCAGGCTTGTTCTTTGCCTTACAGGTAGTGTGAGTTAAGCAGTGTGAGAAAGGGGCATAGAGGGCAGGTATGGCTCAAAAGGAGAAGTGATCACAGCTTGACCTTCCAAGATCATATGGTCATGTTGGGGAAACAAGGCAGAGGTTTGATTGACATTTAATAATAACACGAGACAATGGGACGAGAGATGTTCTGGCGGAGTTCAGGGTTAGGGGGAACTGAACAGCTTTCCTCCCATTTAGAAATGTACCAGGTTCTCTAAGAGGTGTCTGAGCGCTTCTGTCACCTGTCTAATGAGGACTGCCTAGCCTTCTTCTGCACGGTGGGGTTGGGGGCTATTTCTGCTGGGCCTGGGAAAGGTTTCACTTGCAAACCTATTGGTACTGCTGTTAAATAATTTCTACACCATGGATATTTCTCTAGGGGTTGCCTCCAAAATGGATTTCTGCAAAGCAGACTCTTAAAAATGCAGTAAGGGAGCTCAGTATTTAAATAAATTCTATAAGGCATGGCTGCACTCTAATTTGTCTGATTTATAAGTATTTATCTAGTGTGTTTCTTTAAAGCACATTTGAATTACTATGTTGGGAAACTCAACATAATATTGCTTCTCCTTCATTTCTCTCTGTACCCCTCACTGCACTCTCGTTGATGTCTGATGAGGCCCAGGATCTGGGGTGCCTGTCAGCTTAAATCAGAGGTGGTCTCTGTTCTAAAGAAGTTTGGAAAATGAGACAGTCTTTAAGTAACAATGGAAGCAACAGTTCAGGATTTATGGCAAGGCCGACCTTTGGAGGGATACGTGGCTGGGTGGAGGCACCTAGGTAGGGTCTCATCAGGGCTGGGCTCTTGAGAAGTTTCTTCTCTCCTGCTCTGGCCACCTGAAGCAGAGCTCTTAGCATTTCCCTGTTCTGTAAGGCTTAGCAGCCTTTCTCTACTTTCAGTAAAAGAATGAGGCCGTCTAAGCTAAGCTTTTCTCAGTGTTACTGTGACCCTGCAGTATCGCTGTCTCCCTTTTATTGTCGTGTCCCCTGTTTTTGCTTCTGTCTCTTGAAAGGAAATGTCTCTTCCCTTTGTTAATATTATGTCTTTCTCTCTCCTCAAATCCTTAACTCTCTGTTCCCCCAGTCCTAACCTGTCATTCACCCCCCTGTGTCTAGCAGCCCTTGACTCTGAGAAATGGTTTTCTTTAACTCTGTTCTCTGACCAAGCCACCATCAAATCTCTCCCCTTTCCCTCTGCCCTCTTCCCTCTTCATGTCACTTCTCAAGAATGTGTCTCTTCTTCCTGCATGCTTCTACTACAGCCCTCCCTTTGCGTCTGACTCATGCAATGACTACTTAAATTAGCCGTTGGAGGATCACAGGGGACCTCCTTGAAACCATCTTCTCCTTTAGCTTGGACTCCGCCTTCTAGCTGGCTTCTTCTTCTTCCTCCAACACTTACATGTGTCCATCACTCAAAATATCTTCTCCACACTCTTTGCTACTGTGCCGGTGTTTTCTTCTAGGACCTCGCTCACTTTTGGCTTTCACCTCTGCATTCAGGTGTCCCAAAGTAGTACCCTCAGTCCTGACTGCACTCCTGGGCTTTTGACCCAAGTTGTGAACTCCTTGACTCCTCCCATGAGCTTACCCATGTCCCGCCTCCTCTCAGTACCCTCAGCACCCTGCCTGTCTGCTGCAGCTGGGCCTCCCAGCCCTGGTGGACTGCATCCCTGCTCCCATGAGTAAGGTGACCAGACGTCCCGCTTTGGGCAGGACAGTCCCGATTTTTAACAATTTGTCCTGTGTCCCGCCGCGTTTTTAAAAAGTCCCGATTTTTGGAAAGTGCATGAAAAGCTAGGGAACGGCGGGAGAATGGGAAGGGAATATACAGTTTTCTACCGGGGAGACCCACCTCCACCTGGAAGCGCCTGCACTGCCGCAAGAGCTGGCTGCCCCTTGCAGGGCCCCGAAACAAAGAACTTCAGGTGGGACATACCTGCTGGGGTGGCGGCTGTCAAGTCCCCTAACTACCCACAGGCCCACGTCCTGGATGCCGGTGTGCCGCTCCGGGCTCAGCCAGGCACAAACCAGGCGCTCCGTCTCTAGTGCGCGGCAGGACTGGACTTGGGGAGCGCTCCTGCAGCTCCCCCATCGGTCGGGACTGTGTAATCCAATCCCTCTGACTCACTCAAAATTTCCCATATAGTAATATTTCTGAAAATGATCTTTGTCATGAGGTATCATTATTAAAAAAGATATATTGGGCATCAGCAAAAATCACAATAGAGAACAAATGGTTAGAACAAATATTTGTTTCAAAATATTTCATCATTTGGAAACAAACCATGTTTCATACAGCAATGCACTAAAAATTGTGGACTACACGCTGTCTTTACCAGGAACTAATGCTGTGAGTGAACACGTTTTTTTACGGTGTATAAAGTATGGACATCAGAAAAATCACAATTAAGTGTTGAGACTTTGAAAGCCATTTTATGTGTCAAATATAATTTAACAAATTCTTGTGAAAAATTTCATGACCTTTTAAACAATGACAGCAATCTACTAAAAATAAATCACTCAAATAAGAAATATGCCAAAGAATAAAATAATACTATACATAATTTTTAATGTATTATATTTATAAATTGTACTTATGTTGAAATTTAAAAAATATATTACAATACTATTTTTGCATTCTATAAAAATTTTTTTTGCTCCATATAACATATAGACCAAATTTTTAATCAGAACCCCCCCCCCCCCCCGGTCAATGGTGTCCCACTTTACCGATTTTAAAATCTGGTCACCTTTCCCATGAGCCAGCCTCACTGTCCTCTTTGACTCTTCTCCTTTGGCCCAAACCTTCAGGAGATTGTCAAGTCACATGTGATTCATTCACTTACTGTCCCAACACATACCAGCTCTTTCATGTGCCTTTCCCTACTGGTCCAGCTCCTTACCAGTTCACCAGAACTGGTCCACAAGAATAGCATCCTGCCTGGCCTCCTTGCTCCCTTGCTCCTGCTACTCTGGTGCATTTTACACACTGACAAAAACTTAATCTCACAGAAATGCAGCTCCAGTTTATCACTACTTTTATTTTTTTAAAGTGAGAGGATGGGAGATAGAGAGACAGAGTCCTGCATGTGCCCTAGCCGGGATTCACCTGACTACCCCATCTGAGGCCAATGCTCAAATCAACCAAACTATTCTCAGCACCTGAGGCTAATGCTCAGACCAACCGAGCTATCTTCAGAGCCTGGGGCTGACACTGGTACCAATCGAGTCACTAGCTGCAAGAGGGGAAGAAGGAGAGAAGGGGAAGAGGGACAAGAAGAGAAACAGATGGTTGCTTCTCCTGTGTGCCCAAGGCAGCGATTGAACCCCGGACATCTGCATTTTCGGCTGACACTCTCTCCATTGAGCCAACTGACCAATTCATACCCTTGCAGTCAAGATTTCTTCAACATGGTACCTGTATTAGTTTATCATTGCTGCTGTAGCCTAATACCACAAATTTAGCAGCTTAAATGATACAAAGTTATTGTCTTACAGTTCTTGAGGTCAAAAATTAGAAATGGGTTTTACTGGGCTAAACTCAAGGTATCAGTAGGTCTGTCTTCCTTTGGGAGATGCTGGGAAGGAATCTGTTTTCTGGCATTCTCTAGCTTCTAGAGGCTGCCAGCATGCTGTGGCTCATGGCCCCTTCCTCCATCTTCAAATCCATCAGGATAGCACCCTTACCTTTCAGTCTTCTATCTCTCTAACTCTCCTACCTCCTTTTCCCATTTTTTAGGAACCCTTGTGATTATATTGGGCCCACTAAGATAATTCAGGATTATACTCCCCTCTCCTGATCCCTAACTTAATCACATCTGCAAAGTCTTGTGAGATAACATATTCACAAGTTCAGGGATTAGGATATGAACATCTTTGGGGAGCCATTTTTCTCCCTACAATGGCACCCACACTTTCTTCCACATTAATATTTTTCTTTTCCCAGTTCTATCTTTTGTGTTGGAAAAATAACAACAACTACCACCATAACAATAATAAAACAATAAAAGAAGCAACCAGCACCCATGGAGTGCTTGCACTGTGCCGAGCACCTTCCACCATAACCCCATTTAAACCTCACAGGTATTGGATAACATCAGTACTGTTGCCTTAAGTTACAGATGAGGAAACTGAGGCCAAGGGTGGTAATTTGTTCAAGGTCATGCACTATAAAGCGAGGTGGAGTTTCTTTATAAAATAGCTTGATTGTACACCTTTTTTAAGTGTACAATTCAATGATTTATCATATATTAATATTTGCAGATTTGTGCATGGGTCATCACTATCCAGCTTTAGAGCATATCTGTCACCCCAAAATGATCCCTAGAGGAGCTCTCAGTTCAGTGGGGAAGCCAGACATTTCAGCTGGTGATGATATAACGTGTTAAGCTCAGGAATAGTTACTTAGGTGTATTATAGAGCACAGAGGGCAGGAACATCGGTGGGGAGGGAAAGTCTTCTAGTTCTAATACACACTGCTTTGTCTCTTTAGTCCATCTGCCATGGATCATGAACATCTCATTGACATGAGCCTAACCCCAGACAGGCTGCCATCTTGACACAAAGTTCCCACAACAAGGGAAGGCAGAGCTGATAGCACTCACTGCCGGGGTTCAGTGTTTCAAAGCCTGTTCTGAACTGTTCTGGTTTCCCATGAACCTGAAATATGAAACTGAGGAGGGGGTGCTCAAAAGAAATGGGACCAGGAGTCATGGAACAAAGCCCCTCAGGAGGGGCGCGGGTAGGTCCTGGGATCAAAGACCTTCAACCTGGGACCCATGGTATATTCTAGGGGAAGCTGCCGTGTCTCGATGCCCCTAAGTCTCATCTTCATAATGTTTCTATGGATGATGTGGTGGGTGGTGAGAACTTTCATTCAGTCCATGTGAGCCTTGAAAACACTCACATGTGGAGTTTGACCTTGAATGACATGTCTGAGCAGGAATCCTAATAATGTCGAGGGTTGAAGCTGGATCACCTAGTACAGCTGTCTCCCTCCTTAACCCTTCCTTGAAGTTTTATAGGTGGGGAAACAGGCACCAAATGGGCAGTGAAAGGACCTGCAGATGTTCTCTACTCTAATCCAGGTGCTTCTTCTGTGCATTATGTCACGATGTCAGCCCTGAGAGGTAGGTGGTGACGTGCTCATTTTGCAGATGAGAAATTGTGGCTCAGAGAAGAAGCCCTAGTTTATGAACAGTTTCCACTGCTATTTCTCTCCCTCTACCCTTTCGCCCAGCAGAAAATGTGCACAGTTTAAATTGCATGCCGTAGACATTGTGGGTGCTTGCTAAGAAGAGTTCAGAAGCAGCTGAGTTGGATTTTCTAGGAAAGAGCACATGGATGTGGGAACACACAAGATGGTGTGATATTTTATGCCCTTTCAGTGTAAGTTCTACAAAATCATCAAGGCAGCCCAGAAGGCTTGGCTTTAAAATAGAATAGATGCTAACTTATCTGCCTTCTGAGACTGAGCGGTATATGGTCTCCCTGTCCAGCCTCTGGTCTTTGGCACAGAAAACTGAGAATGACCCCTTACACTGTCTGTTCCTTGTGAAGATTGATGAATAAGGCTAAAGTTCGCTGCTCATTTCTTTGAAAACGGTCATTTTGGGGTATCATTTCCCACTGCCGTCCTGGAGACTGGAAATGGACACTCAGGATAAAGTCAGTTATCCTGAGCAGGGACATCCAGAGGGGGTCTCTGCCCGAGGTTTAGCTTGGCCCAGAGAAGGAACCTTCTTGAAGATCAGAAACAGACATCAGAATCTGAGCTCATTGAGTGGGGGCCTGTGTGACACCACAGAAGGTCTATGAAAGGCCAAATTCATGGAAAGCACTAGTGATATCCTGCTTTTTTGAAGCAGCAGACCTTAGTCTGCCTTGAGTGCACTCGGTTTTATTTCTATTCATGTCTAGCAGCAGTGGGAGAAATCAGCTGTCTCCTTTTCCCCTCCCATAATGTCTATCAAATAACCCATTACCTTCCACACCACTTCTAAGCCGAAGGAGGGGTTTCCTTGTGTGGGATCCTGTCTTAGACACTGTCTTCTTTGCATGTCCCTCCTCTGGGGCTTTGGAAGCCATCTGCTGAGTTTAGTTCTCCTGGTGGTTTAACAATGTGCCCAGCTCCAGCGTCAAATTCAGATCAAGTTCAGTTCAGCTGTTTCCGGAGAATGGAATCCTTTCTCTCCCCTCTGCTTGCTGGCAGCCCACGTGGCAGCCAGGAAGCCCACCCTTCTTCTTCCGCTTTGCTGCCTCTGTCCCAGTGCTGACTGCATTTCTGGGAGCCCATCGCTCACCCCAGGCAGCAGGCCACCTGTGCCCCCTGCACAAGCTGGTATAAAGAAAGGTCCTAAGAAGTGGGTGAGAACTCAACATTGGCTCCCTCAAACCAGGCACCCCTGTGGTAGAGATTAGGGTGGGCACCCCAGGATTATTAGAAAATGGGGGGCAGTTCCTAATTCACAAGCCTGGCCACGTGCCCCAGATTCTGCAGCAGTCTCTAAAGAAGTGCCAGTATGGGAACTGGCATAAAGCCCACGCGCAGACAAATACCAACCAAACAAAAACCCTTCCTTTTTTATTTTGTTTTGCACCTTGGCAGCGAAGCACTGTTTTTCAGAAAAGCATGCAGCATTTTGGTGGTCAGCGCCAAGGTTTCTGTCTTCCGGCAGAGTGGGCAGGGCTGGGATGGAGTGGGGCTTTAGGGAGGGTTTGGTGAGGTAGACCTGACGGTAGCTGGGGCTCTGTTCCTCTTGGCCAGCCTGAGTGTGTCACCTGTTCTGCTTTCCAGCCTGTGTCTTGCAGGTCATAGAAATGCCTGTGTTAGACCTTTGGTCTTTGTTTCTCCTCCATTGGCACCTAGTGGAAAGTATAGACACTCCATCTTCGAGGCGGCAGCCGGATGTCATTTTAAACTGGAACCAACATTCACTGATGAAGTACCTAGCGCATGCCTAGCATCCCCGTCTCAGCTAAGCTTCCAGGAAGGAGGCAGAGGTCCCTGAGAAGGCACAGGGATGGGACCAAATGCATGCCCTTTCTGCCCTCGGAGGCCTTCCCGTCTGGTGGAGGAGACTCAGGACAACCAGACAACAGGGGAGGTGGAAAGCGTGGCTGCTCACATTAGAGGAGGCAGGAGGGAGCTTTGCCCAGGGCAGTTCTCAGCCCGCTTATATAAAGCCACATGCAAAGGAAGCATGAAATTAGTCTTTTATTTTAGTACTTGATAATAATGAATCTCTTCAACGAAATCACTGTATCTTTTTTTTTTTTTTTAGTCAGACAGTAATAACTCTATTACCCAAAGCGTTTCCCGTTTTGCTGAAGCTGTCAGGAATCACAGTGCTAAATGCAGAACCCAATTGTAATAATTAATCACTCCCTGGTGTCTGGTGGCAACTATTTCACAGCCCTTATTATCCCTCCCCCTTCCATTCTTATTTTTAATTGTTCTATTTCTTTTCTCATGGGTTTCATTTTACAGGGAAATCAAGCCATTTTTTAGCCTTCGGGAAGAACGTAAGGGTCAAACAGAAATCCTAAATAACTGCGATTTATTGGCTAGTTCAATATCCTCCATCTTCATATTTCTTCCTCTGTTCATTTCCTCCTTGAATATTCTGCTCCACATTACGTAATTCATCTCACGTTCAGAAAAGAAACTCCCCGTCTTGGTTAGCCGGATGGACTGCAGCCCTGAGCAGGAGGCGCGATGCCCATTGGGGCCAGCAGCTACTCAGTGGGCCAGGCATGGGTTAATGATCAGTCTGCATGGGGAGCACTTGCCCGGGAGACTCCGGCTGATGGAGTCGTGCCTTTACCTTCATTTATTTGGTCCTCTCCTGGGTCAGCCACTCACCTGTGTTTCCACTTTTCCGTGATCATAAGTAATGCTGTGATAAGCTGCTGAAGGAGAAATTTTTGCCTGTATTTGTGATTGTTTTTTTCCTTTTAAATCCAGACTTATGTAAGTGAAAACACTGGGTTAATGTGTATAAATGATTAGGGCTCTTATGATGTATTGCCGAACTGCTTCCCTGAAAGAAGGTCTCAATTTTTACTCCCACCAAGCTTGTAGGAAAACTCCCTTTTCAGCACATGCCTAAAATTGCACTAGTAGTTTTAAAAGTTTTTGCAAAAATTTGATAGTTTTAAATAATATTATATTTTTGTTTTGATTACTAGTAAGGTCAGATTTTTTTTTCTATGTGTTGTTAGTCAAACTGTTTTCCTGCATTCTTGGATATCTTTGTTTTGATAAACTGTTCTGGTTTAGAAAGTAGCTCTTGCCTGTTCCAGGATTTTGTCTCTGGATCTGATCCCGTTGATGATTGAGTCGTGGAAAATTTTTCATTCACATAGGACATTTTTTATTATGTTGTCTCTGTGTGTGCATATATGTGCATATTGTGTGTATGTGTGTGCATGTGGTATGTGTAAGTGTCTTTATGGAATTTACTGGAAAGTTGGGTCAGGAGGGGCACAGGTCACACTTCTGCTCTCCATGTTGACTCAGAAGTTCATCTGACTCTTAAGTGAAGGGCATTTGACTCAATTACAAAGAGCTGCACAACTGTCCCTAGGGAGGAAATTTTCATGTTCTGTGCTCATGGTCAGATCTTAGAGTGACTAAAGGTAATGAGGAAGTTCAACAGCTGAGAGCTTATTTAATGAGTGCATATTTGTTTAACCGCGTGTCCTTAGACTTCAAGTCAGAATGGGGAAATACAGGTGGGCACCCTTTCCTATTTCAGTTGGTCTGCCTGTGGGCATTTGCAATTTTCTGCATCTTGTTGCTCTTAGAACAAGATCTGCATCTTTCTCCCCCATGACTTCCTACCTTCAGACTAGAACAGATTCGGTGAATTTAGTCGAAGTGACACTGAATGGATCATGAGGCATAGTCAATCTACGGAAGAAAATCAACTAGTGGACATAGTGCCTATTACAGAATGAACACTTGTGCCCCTCTCTCTCACCCCAGTTTATATGTTGAAGCCCTAATCCCCAAGTATGATGGTATTAGACTTTTAGGAGGCAATCAGATTTAGATGAAGTCATGAGGGTGGGGTCCTCATGATGGCATTAGTGCCCTTTGAAGAAGAAGATAAACCAGAGCTTCCTCTTTCCACCACGTGAGAACACAACAGAAAGGCACCTTGACCTTGGACTTCCAGCTGTCAGATCTACAGGAAATAAATGTCTGCTGTTTAAGCCAACCAGGCTATGGTATTCTGTTACAGCAACCCAAGCAGAATAAGACAGGGCTTTACAGTTATTGTTTTGTAGGACCACATCCACTATAGTCTCTAAGAGGAACTTAATGGGGACATTGCACCTGCTCTTCCCAGGGTTTTCTTTCACTTTAAAGAATAGCTATGTTTATTTAGACCTGGGTACCAAAGAAAAATGGTGGTTCATTTTTGGAAATGTTTTCACTGAACATGCTATTCTCTACATGGCCAGGGTAGGGATTCCCACCAATTTCCACAACAGAATAGAAAACCAACAGATCACAACAACCACAGACTGTAGTGCTGGATGCTTCACTGTTGCTTTAGGACACTCTAGTTTGGACCTAAGGATGCCTCTTACATCTCTTTCTTTTCCCAGACCTTCCTTGATGCTGACTTCTGAACTTTTATGTGGCTTTCTGGCCAGTGCACTCATTTGACATGACGTGGTGCCTTCAGTTTTTATTCTGTTTTCCAGTCTCCCACATTTTGCTCTTTGAAGTGCACTGGTTGCCATAGAAGTGGTGATGTCAGGGCCAGGGAGAGAGCTTTATTGGCATGGACAAGTGCTTTATAGAGTTGTTTTCTGTACTGATGTTTGGGGCTGGAGTTAGTCATGGGCTCCTAAGGTCTGCTGCTCCCTGGGGTGCTTTGTGCTCCCACCTTGGGAAGCTGACTGTGTACCACTTGCTCTCCTGGAACTTTTTTCTCCATTTAGCCTCATCCGTCAGCAGAATGGACACAGCCTTAGGGGGAGCCTGGAGGTTGGACAGGCCTGCATCTTTGTCAGTGGGGAAGCAAACACCCCCAAAAGGCATTTACTGCCACCTCTCTGAGTCCTTTCTGGCATTCTCACTATTTCCTTTAACATCTTGTCACTTTCACACATTAGTTTTAAAATGCTAAAATTGTGCCTGTTTTGGAGAAAGAGCTTGAGGGGCAGGAACCACTTAGCTACACTGTCTCCTGCTTTATTCTGGGATCAGAGGAGCACCTGGCTCGACTTTTGTGCTCAGTGCCCACCAGAAGGAGGATATCCCCAGCCCTAGGTCACTTCAGACCTCAGGAGCAAGGAGACAGGTGAGGCTGAGAATGATAGGAAGGTTAGAGCCACTCACCCCAGCCTTTCTTTCTCGGGAGATCCATGCTAATCTTCTCCACCTCCCCAGGGTCCAGGCACTGCCCACTTGGGATGTGCTCTTAGGAGGCAGAATACTAATGACTCCTCCAAACATGTCCACACCCCAGAACCTATGAGCATGTTATGGGGGAGGGGGGGTTAAGTTACAGCTACAGTTGATGTTGCTAGGCAGCGGATCTCAAGATAAAGAGATTAACTGAATGAGCCCAACATAATCAAAGGGTTAGAAGTCAAAGAAGGAGGCAGGCGAGTCAGGACCCAGTGTGGTGCAAAAGAAAGACTCAGCCAACTGTTGCTGGCTTTGAAGGTAGCAGGGGGCCTAGAGCCAAGCAGTGCAGGCAGCCGCCAGCAGCTGGGAAAGTCCCAGAAACAGACTCTCCTCTGGAGTCTCCAGGAGGTCAGCCCTGCCAGCATCTTGAGTTTGGCTCAGCGAGACCCATTTCAGACCTCTGACCTTCAGAACTATCAGATAGTTGGTTTAAGCCACCAAGTGTGTAGCCATTGTTACACAGCCACAGGACACTGCTATATACCTCTAGGCCCACTCAAAACATTTGGCCTTCCACGAAAGGACTTTGGCCCCTTGCACATTGTCCCATGGACTCTGTCTCCTTGGGGTTCATGAACATCATCAGGACAGTAACCCTTGTCTCCAGAGTGAGAGGAAGACCATTTGCAGGTTTGGGTTTGGGTTTGAGTTGAGCATAGAACGGGGACATCACAATGACTTTGAAGGTCACCAAGTGCGTCAGTTGGGTCCTCCTAGAAGCAGATGCTGAGATGGCGTGCAGGGGTGTAGGGAGGGAGGTAACAGTGGCTGTGACACATGAGAGGCCGGTGGGCTGGAGGACTGGCCAGGGGGAGCCTCAGGCGGTGATGACAATCTGACAAAGTTGTGGCCAGACCTATGGGAATTCTACAGCAAAGGTCACCCATTCAGGAGTTCCTGGTTGGGTAGGTCTGACCAGGACCAAATCCTACTGGTTGGGGCTGCTGAGAGGGAGGGTGGCCATAGCATTGCAATGGCAGGTTCTTTCTTGAGGGGAGATCCTGGTGGTGCAACTACAGCTGCCACACGAAGGTAACACCTACTTTTGGAGTTATCTCTTGGTTTTAGGTCTTTTAGGTATTATGGGAAACCAGTGGTTGATGTTGGGGATCCGCTGCCTTTTGTGTCCCCTGACGTGAATGTTGGAGAGAGCTGCTGAGCGGAATTTGCCATTTCCGTTTGGGACAGGCTTCTATATGACACCGTCTGTGTGTCAGCATCAAACAATGTATGTGATTCAGCTTACGCACCACGCAGATCCATGCCCTCAACCTCTGTCTCTGTCACCCCCGAGGTGCAAGAGACTGCTGGACCCTCTCTAGCCACATGTACAGCCCAGCAGTGCTGGGCAAGGGGATGGGGCACATTCCTCTCCCTCACTGTCTGAGACACACTGGTTTGGGAAGGGGCCAGGTGGGGAGATGTGGCCACACAGTCTTTCTAGGTTGCTGTGCCCTCTTCCTTGCTACATTCCCTTTCCTTGGGGATTCCATCTTCCAATAAAGTGTTAGCCCTGAAGATTATATTTTTTATAAACAGCTTTACGGAAGTATAATTTATATGTCATGAAATTTACAGCACCGCGCAACTCTCACCAAAATGCAATCTTAGAGCATTTCCATCACCCCCGGAGCAGCCCTAGGGACGTTACCGACCTCCCTCTTGCCCTCCCCCAGGCCTGGACAATCCCTAATCTGCTTTCTGCTTTTCTAGATTGGCCTTTTGTGGCCCATAAACTTTTTCTTAATTTTTAAAATCTTTATTTATTGATTTTTTAGAGGGAGGAGGGAGAGGATGAAACATCAAAACAACGCTTTGTTGTTCCACTTATTTATGCATTCATTGGTTGATTCTTGCCTGTGCCCTGACCAGGGTTTCAACCCACAACCTTGGCCTGCCAGGATGACATTCTAACCAGTTAAGCTACCAGCCAGGGCTGCCCGATAAACTTTTGCCTTAGACTTTCTTGTTTAGGGACTCCAGTTAAGACACAAAGCAAATGATTCAGAAAATTCCTTCATCCCAAAGGATGGCCTCTTGGCCTCTTTTGACTCTGAGGCAAGAGCAATCATCCAGGACAACTTGCTAGGCCTGGAGACCCAGGAGGTGTTAACAGGTTTGGCTATTTTTAATTGGGACATGAGGTACATTAGCAAGGATCATAACCAGGCACGCTGGAAGGCATCTCAGTACTGGAAAGGTTTCTGCTACAGGGGCCCATTTCCTGGGAGTGATTTTCACCCTGCACAGAAATTCATCCTCTGAATTTTCTTACTACGGTCTGTGAAATAGGGGTGGGCAGCAAGGAGAGCCCTGTGGGTGTGGCTCTCCCAGGTGGTCCTGCCAAGTGTTTGAAAATGTTTTGGCTCCCCAATCCAATGTGAACCTCAAAGAATTTTTCCACGTTAAGGGTGGAAACAAACAATTTTGTGGGAAGGTGTTCTGCACCGTAATGCTGTCCAGGTAAATGTGCTACCTGTCTTAGAAAGATATTCACATTAAGTCAGGACCTCAAAGTTTAACCCTAGCATGGGACTGGAGATGACGCGGACGTTAAGCACGAGCTGTGGCCGGGGACCAGGTGCTCCTCGATCAAGCTTTTCTGTCACTTTTGTATTGGGCAGGTTCAGCCCCTCTCTGGTAATTAAGAAAAAAACAAAACAAATGGTTCTGAAGGATAAAACAACCAGATGTCTGAGAACCATAAAAAAAAAGGTCTTTTGTCAAGCATCTATTATGAGTCAGTCTGGAATGATCTATAAAGCTATTTATTGTGCCTTGGAATGGAGGCCAGACCATGTGCCAGGTGTTTGCTACCACGGTCTTCTTCAGTCCCTTTCACAACACGATCGTATTGCCCATTGCAGAGAGGTGGGAACTGGCCCCACTTGGGTGGCAGGGTATTAATTAGGACCCAGGCCTAAACCCATTGCAGCCATCGCATCATCATCCAGCAACTCAGAAAACTGAGACCAAGCTCGGGGCTCACATTTTATAAGCATGGAGCAGAAATATGAACAAGCACATCCAATGAAGTCTGACGATAATGTCTAGCATTCACCGAGCATTGATGATGTGTCCTGCGGGCGGGCGCTGTTTCTCATGCTTTCCGCAAACAGGGAAGGGAACTTAAGGGAAGGGCACTTTCCACAGAAGGCGGAGCTTCCGGGAAAGCAAGGGAATGAACTGTACAAGATGCCACCCTGTCTGGGCATGGGCCGGGCAGGAAGAGAGGTGCAGAGACTGTGGTCCGGAGATGGGGGAGAGGCGAAGGTCAGGGACAGCCTGGAGGGTTGTACTCCAGGCAACCTCAGTTAATTTTATTGGCCATGGAGAGCCTTTGGGAAGATTTAATTAGAGATATAACAATCACATTTTTATTTTAGAACAGTAGTTCTTAACCTTTTTTGAGGTACCAAACCCACCAGTTTCATATGCGCATTCACCGAACCCTTCTTTAGTGATAAATAAAATATGATTTTTTTCCCCAAATTCAAGACATAGGTATATGTTTTTTTACTGGTGCACAAAATGAGCGTGCATGAACATCACCTTGCTCAAAGAACAAAACCAACAAAGTGCATGAACTCACAACAAATTACGGTATTACTTTATTCTGGCCTCTGCGGCAGAGGCTTCTCCGAACCCCTGAGACCGACTCATCGAACCCCTAGGGTTCGATAGAACCCAGGTTAAGAACCACTGTTTTAGAATGATTACCCTGACAGTACAAAGTATCTTTACACAAAATAACTCATTCTTCACATTCAGCAGTAAGACAAGAGAAGTTTTATTGGGGTGCAGGTAGGGGAATCCAGAAAACTAGCAATGCTTGCCTGCCTGGAGGCTTCTCAGAGAACCCCTGTCCACACACAGGAGCCAGGGGATGGTAGGACCAAAAGGGGAAGAGGGATCAGAGTCTGAGTGAACTTCTTGTCCCTATAATTGTCCTTCTTGGTAGGACAAGGGAAATAGTGTGCTGGGAAGGGGTTCCCCTGCAAGGTAGATGGAAGGGAGGGTGAGCATTCTTCAGAAATGAGATCCTCAGTTGGACACAGCTAGGACACTTTCTTTGGACTTTGCTTTTAATTTTTATTGTTTGGAATTTTATATCGAAGTATCCCATATGCACAGAAAAGTACGTAACTGTAATGTACGATAGAATTTTCACAAAGTGGGGAGATCAGCTCCTAGTTCAAGAAAGAGAACAGGAGTCTTGGAAACATGATGCTCAATGAGAGAACCCAGAAGGCCACATATTGTAAGACCCCATTTACATGAAATGTCCAGATAGACAAATCCATAAAGACAGAAGGCAGATTAGTGGTTGCTAAGGGCTTGGGGCTTTATAACTGAAGGGTATGGGGTTTCTAGTAGAAGTGAAGGAAATGTTCTAAAGTTGACTACAATGACCATGGGATGTACACAGATCTGTGAACATACTAAAAACCATTGATGTGTAGAAAGAAGGGAGGAAGAAAGAAAGACAGGGAGGAAGATAACATGACTAGAATTCAGAAACCCTGGAGCTGAGGCCGCCAAGCCCCACCACCTTCCTGAGAATCCACCCCCTTCACTTCCAACACTGTGTACTTGCTGCTTCTATGCTATTTTACATAAAGGAACCCAATGGTCTATTCCATTGTGTCTGGCTTTTTTAGATGAGCTGTATGTTTGTGAGGTTCTTCTACATTGTGCCTGCTCTTTGGCTCTTTGAAGAATAGTTTTTTCTTCCCCATTACAGATTAACACACATTCATAAAAATAAAAAAAAAAAATCTCAGGAAAATACAGACAAGCAAAAAAAAAAAAAAAAAAAAAAAAGGAATAAAGATCTCCAAGCATTCCACCTCCCAGATACAACCACTGTTAACATATTGGTGTATTTTTTCAACTCTTTTTACCTGGCACATTAACTTTTACACAATTGCCAGTAGAAGGTATATTCCTGTTGTTTATAAACCACCTTCATGAGACTGCAATCTGCTGTGAACATGCTTCAGTGGTTGTGGGTTTTATTCCTATTTAGTGTTTTAAGTATATTCCAATATGTTTAGAGCTATAAAAAAACACATAGTCAAATGCATTATAAACCAAATTTATTAGAAACTACCAGCATGAAAATTTGTGTAGCTTGGTTAACGTATGATTCTATAATATAAGCATAAGAATATCTTTCTTCCATATACCCCGTTCAACTGAAGAACATCATAAGAACAGGTGACAATAAAAACTGGTACCATTTGAAACTACCCATCCCTGTGAATCAGGGTTTTTCTAACTACAAAAAAATCTAAATTAAATTAAGTGAATTTCGTCTGAGGCTGTCATTAAAAAGAAACTTTCATTAATATACCTCAATTTAAAATTTGTTCTCATTAAAACAGCCTCGGTATTTTATTGGTTGATTTTATAAGAAGCAAGTGTTATAATCTGAACTTGAAAATATGTTGATAATTATAAAATACTGCTTTTATAATTTGGAAAAATATACAGAATTTTATTTAAAAGTTATGCTGCTAAAAACTTTGAAACCCAATGAGGTCATATAAAATTGCATAAAGTTTTTTTAAAATTTTATTTTATTATTATTAATTTTAATGGGGTGACACCAATAAATCAGGGTACATATGTACAGTGAAAACATCTCCAGGTTGTCTTATCATTCAATTGTGTTGCATACCCGTCACCCAAAGTCAAATTGTACTCTATCACCTTCTATCTGGTTTTCCCTGTGCCCCTCCCCTCCTCCCTACCCCAGCCTTCCCTCCCACCCCCCACCCCGTAACCACCACTCTCTTGTCCATGTCTCATAGTCTCACTTTTATGTCCCACCTATGTATGAAATCATGCTGTTCTCAGTTTTTCTTTTTTTTTGATTTACTTATTTCACTCCATATAATGTTATCAAGGTTCATCCATTTTGTTATAAATGATCCGATGTCATCATTTCTTATGGCTGAGTAGTATTCCATAGTATATATGTACCAAAGCCTTTTAATCCACTCGTCTTCTGATGGACACTTGGGCTGTTTCCAGATCTTCGCTATTGTGAACAATGCTGCCACGAACATGGGGGCGCATTTCTTCTTTTCAAACAGTGCTATGGTGTTCTTAGGGTATATTCCTATAAGTGGGATAGCTGGGTCAAAAGGCAGTTCGATTTTTAATTTTTTGAGGAATCTCCAAACTGTTTTCCACAGTGGCTGCACCAGTCTGCATTCCCACAAGCAGTGCAGAAGGGTTCCCTTTTCTCCACATCCTTGCCAGCACTTATTCTGTGTTGTTTTGCTGATGAGTGCCATTCTGACTGGTGTGAGGTGATATCTCATTGTGGTTTTAATTTGCATTTCTCTAGTAATTAGTGATGTTGAGCATTTTTTCATATGTCTATTTGTTTTAAAATCTACTTTTTAAAACTATTAAAGTAATATGTATTCATTATAAAATGTGAAAAAATGAAGAAAAATTAGAAGAGAAAAATAAAAATCACCTAGAGTCCTGTCTACCTTACATAGCCATTATTTACTCAAAACATTTATTGTTTGTCTCACACAAAACTCTTCTATATTCTGGAGGCTACAATGATAAAGATAGGAGAAAGTTCTTGCTCTTATAGCCTATACTTTTGACAGGGGAGATATACATATAAGATAACAAATAAACAAGATGATTTTAGTTACTTCCAAATGCTATCAAGAAAACAAAACAGGCTATTGAGATAAAAATGACATAGAAAGGAGGCATGAACAATGGTCAAGGGAGGGACAGCAGAAGGGAAACCTGAAAAACGGAAGTTGTCTGCCGTGGGGCTTTCCCAGGTGGGAATAAGTTTGTGCTCAACGAAGAGACAGAATGCCAGGTGGTCAGAGCACAGTGTGTGTGTGTGTGTGTGTGTGTGTGTGAGAGAGAGAGAGAGAGAGAGAGAGGACGAGAGAAAACTGGAGAGGGGCCAGGCCACGTATGTCCTTGTTAGTCACGTTACAAAGTTCTGATCTTATCAACAATTATATTGATCTTGGGTAGAGATGATATAGAAACTGTTTCAACAGACAATGATATAAAAAGGGGCTTCAGACAGATAAAGTCTGCATTTGGATGGAAAACTAGTCTTTAGTTCTTGTCAAAGTATAGGGCCTTGTTCATTCCATGTGATTCCAATGATTCAGACTTCCTAGCTTCCAGGTGGCCAGGCAAGAAAAATATCATCAAAGGATACATCTATTTTCACTGAAGGCTGACTAACAAAACCCTCCATATGGGACATTTAAACAGATCCATAACATGGACGGAGATCAACATATCCTCTAGGAATTAAAGTAAAGGACATAGTTAAAATTATTATTTTCTTCAAAAACAAACTTGATTCAACATCTGTTTTGGTTGTAGGGAAACTTAAGGAGCATAGACTCTAAAGCAAGAGACAAAATATAAGAAAGGTAAGTTTATATGATAAGGCAACAGACTACGATGGAAATAAATTTGGTAAAATTTAGAAGTAAGGAAGCATCATTCGGAGGCAAAGCTGTATGTAGTGTTAGAAGAAGTAAGGAGCAGAATTAATATTAGAGTGAATCTGTTTAGTGATAAGGAGGATGGGTTTGAGAAAAACCTTAGAAGGTAGAGGACAAGGACAAAAAATTAAATGTTGTTTATGAGGTTATGAATACAAAGGGCAGACAGTGACGATCCAACATATGGATAATTTATACTTTGGAAGAACAGTCCAAAAATCAAGTGTAATAACAGCTGCTGTGCTTCAAATATAACAACAAAATTCCAACTGGGCTTTTCTGGGGAATGTGACAGAATTATTCTAAAGTTCATCTGAAGAATATTGCCAAAAAGAGCCAATTAAGTAATTAAAACAAAACAAAAACAAAATGGTGAGTTGGAACTTGCTGTTCCAGATATTAGGATTCACTTTAAACAGTAATAATGAAAAGTGGGACTAGTGTCAGAATAGGGAGGCATAAAACGGAACAGAGAAGTTGGTGGTCTGTTTGAGTTTACGTGGTTAGTATATGGCAAAGATCTGAAATCAGTGAGATAGGGTTCAGGAACATGGTTGGGAAAATTGGTTAATATTTGATAAGAAAATGTTAGTTCTTTCCTTATGCTAATAAATAAATTGGATTTTGATTAAAGGGTTAAATATGAAATATCAAATCATAGACAACTGTCAAGGATAACAATGTAGGTGAAATATGTCTAAACTTGGGTTTGGGAATGCCTTTCCAACTATAACCCCAAACTTATACATTCTAAAGAAGAAATTTCGTAGGTTTGATGTTACAAAGTTTAAATTGTTAAAAAACAAACAAACAAAAAATATCCCTGGCTGGACAACTTGGTGAGTTAGTGCATCATCCTGAATCGTAGGTGTTGCTGGTTCGATCCCTGATCAGGGCACATACAGGAACAGGTCAGTGTTCCTGTCTCTCTCTCTTTCCCCCCTCCTCTCTCACTGAAAACAATAAATATAAAAATTAAAACAAAACTAAACAAAAGCAAAACATTGTAAACGAATGCTTATAATAATGCTAATGATAAATTTAGGTAAAATATTTCCGGTTTATAGTATGTTTATCCCCAATACTTAGTTTAATTTATTTTTAACAAGTAGAAAAATCCTTCTAACTAAAACTAGGAAAAGAACATGAATAGGTTTTACATAAAGGAAAAAAATCAAAATGATCAGTAGGTCTTCAGAAAATATGGTCAGCTTTATGGTAATAGGAATGTTAAATAAGGTAACAAGGTACTGTCTTAGCAGAGTTGTCGGAGAAAAAGTAGATTTACAGTGTTGGCAAGGCTGTGTGAAAATAGTCCCTTTCCCTCTTGGTCATGGTATTATGCAACCGCACAACTTTTAGATGTCAAATTAGACAATCTGTACACAAGTTTAAAAATGTGTATTGCCTCTGGAACCAGCAATTTCATTTCTAAGAATTTCATCTTAAAAATAACTGTGTAAGTCAAGAAAGAGGCACATTCCACACCATAGCAAAGATGGATGCTCATTCCACACCATAGCAAAGAACTGGACAAAGATCAACCTAAATGTTTACTTTCGATCATGTTGCAGGGGGTGTTCTAAAATCTTTACATGTATTAATTTAATTCACACTCTCTGAATTAAGTACTGTTATAATCTCTGTTATGCTCATGAGGAAACAGGTACAGATTGTTGAATTAGTTTGCCCAACAGTGCATGGCTGATAAGTGGTGGAACAGCAATTCAATCCCAGGAAATTTTGCTTACAAACCTTAATTTTAGTTACCACATTGCATAGTACGATATATAACATTTAGTATATATACTTCCTGTAATGTCCAAAATGAATGTTCAGTAATCAGGGATTGATAGAGTCAATTATTCATGGGATAGAATTCTACTGCTATCTAAACTTATTTTTTCATATGGGAATTTAAATTTTTTTTTTTTTTATAGGGACAGAGAGAGAGTCAGAGAGAAGGATAGAGACAGACAGACAGGAATGGAGAGAGGTGAGAAGCATCCATCATTAGTTTTTCGTTGCTGTTGCGACACCATACTTGTTCATTGATTGCTCTCTCACATGTGCCTTGACCGCGGGCCTTCAGCAGACCGAGCAACCCCTTGCTGGAGCCAGCGACCTTGGGTCCAAGCTGGTGAACTTTTGCTCAAGCCAGATGGGCCCGCGCTCAAGCTGGTGAGCTCAGGGTCTCGAACCTGGGTCTTCCGCATCCCAGTCTGACGCTTTATCCACTGCGCCACCGCCTGGTCAGGCTCATATGGGAATTTTAAAAACCGTGCGATACTATGTAAACAAAGAAAACTACAAAGCGTGTATAATTTAAATACATTCATATGGAAAGTGGTACTCTTTTAAGAGGATATGTATAGAAAATGTTGCACAAACAATGTGAAATTTAGCGACATTTCTGTTTGGGCATTGGGATTACGGGTACTTTTCCTCCATGGTATTTTTTTCTGGAGTTTTGGCATTGCACATGTATTACTTCTGCATTTAGAAATGTTATTAAGTAATTAAGAAACAGAAAATCAGACCTCAAGTTTCTTGGAGATAAAATACACCCTTTAAATTGTTTATGTTACCCTGTTTTAGGGAAGGAGAAATAAAGCTCTTTGTATTAATTGCTTAAAAAAATAAAGAATCCAGTTCTTACATGGTATGCAGCAGGGTAAATACCTCAGCTTTTGCTAATTAGAGTGGCACAGAGAAGCACCTACTATTGTTTGAATGGTCTTAAAACTTAGTGGGCACTGTAGGGTTCAGGATATACTATAGAGGCAGGCTGTGATCCTGGTATCAGGAATTAATAAAGAAACCCTGAGGGAGAGGGAAGCAGCTCCTGAAAGTATCACAGGCTGCTTGGTCCAGGGCACCGAGAAATATCCCAACAATTTTTAACCCCCCTGGATGGTGGAATTTGGGAACACCCACAGTTCCATTTATAACATGGCCTCCTCATTTTCTCGCATGCACTTTAAGTGATTTTTAAAAAGAGTTGCTCATCGGTGGTGCATATTCTGAAAGCAGGAATAGTTAAGGCTTTTGCCTTCACAGGCTACACAAGTGTGTTTCCAAAATCCTGGGTTACTCCTTGGGCTCATAATCCTTCCCCTCAACTGTTAGATGATGTCTCATTGTTTTCTAGAACCTTTTGTTGCAGAGAAACTAGGGGTCTAATTTTTAGTCTTTTCTAAATAATTTTTTTTCAGATCTTTGAATGGCTTTAACTTCTCTGATGTACTGCTCACAAAAATTAGGGTTACAGGGAACATGTAGATCCTCCAGTACTTTCAGCCTTTTGTATAGCGCATTTTCACCAATGAAATAAAAGTTGGTTTTGCATCTCTTTTGCATAATCAAACAACTTTCTTTGACTTATCATTTCCTTTTCTGATGTTCTTGTTTAATAAAAAAAAAACCCAAATGCTTCTTTTTTTATTGCTTCATATTTATTTTGAAATGTCCCCTAATTTTTGTGAGCAGTATATTTTAATAAATATTTTGCCAAGATATGTTCATGTGAGGCTCTTTTTTCATGGAATATAATTTTTCCAAAGGTCAAGAAAAAAATGTTTCTTACTCCTTTTTTATTTATTTGTTGTTTGGTTCTGTTCTATTCTTTTGAAAAAAATAAATTATCTTTATGTTGGAGTTTTGAAATTGATTTTAACATGTCTATCATTCTCATCACTTTAATTTTTTATTCTTTTCCTCTACGTTCATGGAGAACTTCTCAAGTGTATTCTTAACATCACTGATTTGATTTTGTGTGATATCCATCTTGCTTTACCTCCTGTGGATATTCTAATGCATTTTGATTTCTTACAATTCTTGCGTTACTCATATTCCTTTCATCTCCTTTACTCTTCTTTTTGCTCAAGCTTTTCTCTCTCTATAGATTTTTGCTTCTGCTTTGTGAAGTTCACTTGTCCTTGAATTCTTTGGAGGTATGCTCTTCCCTGGGGACTCTAGGGTATTGTTCTGAAATGGTTTGACATACCTTCCTGTCAGTTTTTACTCTTTATTTCAAAGCAAAGTTTATCCAGATATAGTCCTTGACAACAGACAAGGTATGTGGACTGTTTGGGGCTGCACTTTCTGTTTACTTGTGTGACAGGTGGTCAGCTCTCCTTTGAAAACTACAATTACGTATGATGTATGTGCCCAAAATTTAGGTCTCAGGTTCTAGCCAGCTTTCACCTAATACAACTACTGTTTGGACATAGTGACATCTTGTCATTTCCCCACTGTCTGGTTCTCTCCTATTTTAAACTGACAGAGTACTTGAAAAACAACTCTTATCACCATATCCTGCTATCCAGGTTGGCATTTGCTGTGTCCCCATGAGCTGTCCTTTCCCCATGGTGACTGCATCTTCAGGGAGGTAGCATGGTGTGTTTATAGAAAGCCCCTCTCTTTGATGTCAGGTCTCAGTTGAAGTCCCAGCTCTCTGAGCCTCAGTTTGGTCATTCATGCAATGGGATTCAAATCATTTTTGTGATTATTCAGTGAGACAGTATGAAATACTCTTTGTAAAGTGCTTGAAACTTGAGTGCTTATTATGGCCACACACTATTCTGAGTACTTCATATATTTTAAAAGATGAGATAGGTATTTTTAATATTCACAGATAGGAAGGAGGCCCTGAGAGGTTAAGGTACTTGCCCGTGATTGCACAGCTAGTAGATGCTGGTGCTGGGATTTACCCCAGGCAGTCCGGATCCAGAACCTGGCCTCTTCACATGATGTCCCTAAAACTGCTGCCTCAGAAATGTGTTACTGCCACTCCTTCCCACTCCCCACATTTCTTATTCATTTGGCTCTTTTTGAGTTAATTTATCTGAACATTAGAATGCATGAAGAAAGACAATGGGATAAAGAAGAGATATGTGCTTCAACCTTAATTTCTTGGCAGCCCAGTTTTTCTTATGTAAAGACTGAGGGAGGGAGTAAGTAGAGATTCACTGAAGCATCCTGCTGACTGCCCAGCTGACAAACCAGCCTTGTAACTGGGTGTGGGTCAGGCAGATAGTTTGCATCTAGACTTGTGCTGTAGTTGGACCATTGGCTTAGTTTTTGAGGGTTAGTTGAAGTCCTGTTTTCTGGGTTTTAGCCTTTTATAGGAAGCTGGGAGAATGGGCATTAGCTCTTATCATTTAAACCTCTACTCCTTATTCTTCAGATATTTTTGGAAAGATTTTTCCATGGGGTACCTTTGAGAGTACAGGGGTCATCGTGGGTATTGGCATGGGCTTGATGACCTGGACACCCTTCTCTGGTCGTAGAACCTCTCACACTGTCCCTGGCATTAATTAACATCTGCCCAGCTTGAAAGAAAGCATGAGGTCATAGGATACCTGCCTTTCACTGCTCACTGTACCGTGTGGGGAATGATAAATTTGGTGCCTGAGGACCCTTCTGCTTTTCTCTGGCACAATTTTGATGATGAAGTTTTTTGTGCTTCCTTATTCTTTTTTTAGGTTGGTGCCATGCTATAAATGTCACAGTTGGTGGAAGGCAGAATTGGTGGGAGTGGGTTATTTTAAGGGGAGGGGTGTGTAACAGGCAAGGAAGAATGAGGAAGGGGTAGGAGGGGTGGGAGGAGAGTGGTTTCTATCTATAATATACTCGGAAATCCTGTTCTGTAGACTTCGATGTCCAGGCAAAGTGATCCTTGCTTGAAAAATTGCACATTATTTTAGGGAAAAGCTGGGTTTGGTTTGATAACAGTAATGTTTTTATCTAATCTCAGGTAATAAATAAAGCAAGGTTCCTGCAATCCTTTGCCAAAATTTAAACGTCAAATTGATTATGTAAGAAGCAGTGGAAGCCAAGTCTTCTACAAGAAAGTTCATTTATATCTTTTTATGGCCATTCATTGTGCTGAGGTAAAAAGCCTTCCAAGTATTGAAGTATCTGATTACAAATGGCTGGTTCTTCCCAGCCTTTTGAATTACTGAGACATATTCCTCTTTTAACTTCTAAGTGCATTGCTTGCATTAAGAATGCATTATTGAGAAGGCCGTTGCTATTTTAAAAATAATTTAAGAAGAAATTGGAACTTTCTTTTTTTGAAAGTCATTAAACAGTGAAATATATTTACTATATCAGAGGAGCATTAAGCACCTCCTTTGTAAGGAGGGGATGAACCTTTGTTTTTAGAGTCTCTGGGTTTTTGTACTTAAAAAAAATTATTGGTTGACTTTTAGAGAGAGGAGATGGGAGAGAGAGAGGTAGGAATATCCATCTGTTCCTGTATGTGCCCTGATTGGAGCTTGAACATGCAACCTCAGCACTTTGAGATGATGCTCCAACCAACTGAACTATTTGGCCAGGGCTCTAGAGTCCCTGGGGTCTTGACAAAACTTGATAATATAGTAGATCACAGAGAAAATGGATTAAATCCCTCAGTGCAGAAACTGCAGGCCACACTGTCTGGCCATAATGTAGTGCTAAAGAAATAATACTACCATTTGAGAATGAAAAACTAACAGAAAGCAATCAAATAGAGAAACATTATTTAGAAAAAAATGTCAGTCTGAATGACTTATGGCTGAAGTTAACTAAAAAATTACACAGAAGTAATTTCATAGATTTAAATCCTTTCATTGTTAGAGGAAATAATTTATTCAACTGAAGAATTTAAACAGATGATCTTTTCTTATATAAAATGAAAAGGAAAAACCCCAATGTACCCACCAAGTCTATAAACAAAGCAAAGTGTTCAACAGTGTGGATTCTGGCAATATTCTGCTTGGGTTCTCCTGGCTTTGACGCCCCTGCTGACTGTGTGTCATTGACACACAGCAAATGACTGAAACTATCTGAACCCTAGTTTCTCATCTCCAAATAGAAATAAAAGTATATAATTCGTGGGAACTAAAGGAGACCATGCAGGCAGTGTGCCTGGCATAGCGAATACAACGTGGGAAGAGTTTAATATGTGTTGAATCTTACTCAATTCCGTACTCCTCACTTCTTGCCTGGATGGAAATCCACCATGGGTCTATCTCCTAGTGTCTCTCTGATCTTTTCCTTTTTATCATTAGTGAATCATATTTGGTTCTAAATAGGACATATTTTTGGTGACAGATTTATTGAGATTTAATTCACGTACCATACAACTCACCCAGTTAAAGTGTTCAGTTCAGTGACTCTTAGTATATTCAGGTAGTTGCATGGTCATCAGCATGGTCGCTTTTAGAACATTTATATTAACCCATAAAGAAACCCTGGACCCCTTAGCCTTTACCCCTGCTTCTCCCTCCTCATGGGCACTGACCTCAGTCCTAAGCAACTCACCTATTTTCTGTCTCTGTAGATTTTCCTATTATAGGTATATCATAGGGATGGAATTATACCATATATGGTCCTTTGTGAATAGCATCTTTCACTTAACCTAATGTCTTTGAGATTCATCCATGGTGTAGCATGTATTGATATTTCATTCATATTTATAGTTGAATAATACTCCATTGCATGAATATACCATATGATAGACTAAATATGATATATTACAATATATAATAACCTTAGTTTATTGTTCATATTTCTTCACTGATGGATATTTTCATTCAACAAACATTTATTTAGAGGCTATAAAACAGTGGTTTTTAACCTTTTTGGAGGTACCAAACCCACCAGTTTCATATGCGCATTCACCGAACCCTTCTTTAGTGATAAATAAAATATGATTTTTCCCCCAAATTCAAGACATAGGTATATGTTTTTTTTATAAGTTTCATTTTCTTTTTTTTATTTTAATTTTAATTTTTTATATTTTTTAATTTTTTTATTTTATTCATTTTAGAGAGGAGACACAGAGTGTGTGTGAGAGAGAGAGAGAGAGAAAGAGAGAAAGGGGGAGGAGCTGGAAGCATCAATTCCCATATGTGCCTTGACCAGACCAGTGCAGGGTTTTGAACTGGCAACCTCAGTGTTCCCAGGTCGACGCTTTATCCACTGCGCCACCACAGGTCAGGCCAGGTATATGTTTTTTTACTGGTGCACAAAATGAGCCGTGCATGAATATCACCTTGCTCAAAGAACAAAACCAACAAAGTGCATGAACTCACAACAAATTACGGTATTACTTTATTCTGGCCTCCGCGGCTGAGGATTCTTCGAACCCCTGAGACCGACTCATCGAACCCCTAGGGTTCGATAGAATCCAGGTTAAGAACCACTGCTATAAAATATTAGGTGCTATGTTAGCCACCAGGAATGGGGTGATGAATAAGGTTCTTGATTTCAGACTTTTATTTTTCCAGCAGCAGGAGAATTCTGGATTTAAGCATGTGCCTGTGTTTAAGTAATGGAAGCCCATACCTAGGTCACTGATAGGGAGAGGGCAGTGGCGATTCTATCTGGGAGGGCCATGGAGGATGGCACAGAGGAACAAAGGCTCAAAAGATGAGAATGTGTGCACAGTCACAGTTGGGACAGATGGTTCTGGCAGAGGTGGGAGTTTGAGCTGATGCATTGAAGGTACCTAACAATGTGCCACATTGGATAATAGGAACTATGAAGTGATTTGACATGGCTGAAGTTGTGGGTGGGAATGGGCTGAATGGCAAAAAATATAGCTGGACACATGGATAGGGGCCAGACCATGAAGTGCCTTGTATGTTAGACTGAGGAGCTGACTTTAACCTAAACCATGTGGGACCACAGAAGAGTGAGGGAGAATGGTGGAGGAAGGAATGGGGGGTAAGACCAGTTAGGAGCACGCCTCTTTTCCCAGACCTGCTTCACTCGGGAGGGTTTTGATCTTGGTTAATGCCTTGCCTTCTTCATCCAATCAGTCATCAAATTCTGTCAGTTCTACTTGTTTCAGTAATTAGATGCTGCTTACTATCCCCACTGTTACTGTTTTGCCTTTAGTATATTATGTCTTAACAGGTCTTGATACCTCCAGTCTGCCCTTGCTCCAGGCTGTCTTCCATATTGCTGACAGAGTTCTTTATCATGTTCTGATCATGTCACTTTCCGGCTTAAAAATCTCTGCCATAAGAAGTGATTATATATATATAATCACTTCTTATGGCAGAGATATATATATATATATATATATATATATATATAATCACTTCTTATGGCATATATATATATATATATATATATATATAATCACTTCTTATGGCAGATATATATATATATATATATATATATATATATATATAGCCATTTATAACATGGATGGACCTTGAGAATATCATGCTAACTGAAATAAGTAAGTCATAAAAGCTAAGAACTGTATGACTTCACACATAGGTGAAATATAAAACTGAGACTTATAAACATCAACAAAAGTAAAGGGCGGTGGTGGTGAGGGGAGTAAAGAGGGACAAATATACAGGGACAGAGAAGGATTTGAGTTTGGGTGATGAGCACACAATGCAATTGACAGTTCAAATTCTATAGAGATGTTTACCTGAAACCTATGTGTTCTTATGGACCAGTGTTATCCCGTTAAATTTAATTTCTAAATTAAAAATAAATCTGCTATGGCCCCTGACTGTCTACAGTATAAAACCCAGACTCTAGGCAGGGCATACAAGGGTCTTGTGACCCACAGAATAATGCCCTCATCCCCACAGATTTCCACATCCTGATCCCCAGGAACTGTGAATATGTTACCTTACCTGTAATCACAAGGCTCCTTATAAGAGGGAGGTGAGAGGGTCAGAGTGAGAGACAGAGATGTGATGACTGAAGCAGTGGGTCAGAGGTCAGACAGGAAAGACGATGCTACACTACTGGCGTTAAAGGTGGAGGAAGAGGCCACAAGCCAAGAAATGAATGCAGGTGGCCTTTTAGCTAGGAAAGGCAGGGAAACATTCTTTCCTAGAACCTCTGGAGAGCATACAGCCCTGTTGACACCTTGATTTCAGCCCCGTTTCAGACTACTGACTGTCAGAAGTAAAAAGACAATAAATTTATGTTGTTGTAAGCCACTGAGTTTGTGGTAATTTCTTACAGCAGCAACAGGAAATGAACACAGGCTGAAACATGCTTACCAGGCTCACCTACCAACCTCTGCCTCTGTTCTCTAAATTCCACCTTTTCTTTATTCCTACACCATTCTTATCTTCTCTGGCTGATCTGCAACTTCCTTCTAAATTGCTACGTGGTTCTCTATTGAATTTTTAGGACCCAAAGTCTTAGAAGACAGCACCAGTTTTTCCAGGCTCTGTTATTGTTGTCTTCACAGACTGTGTGCATGCCTTTATTACATCCCTTATAACGAGGAATTGTAATTATTTGTTTATATGTTTGTCTCTCAAACCATGAATTTCCCCAAAGCAATAACTGAGCCATTTTTCATGTCTGCCTCCTGCTCTACAACAGTCACTTCAAATTCTTTGTGCAATGAATGAATGCAAAAGCTAGAACAAAATTAGAAATGAGAACGTGAGTATGACAATAGCTCTGAAGCATATTTAAACACGAGAACATACAATTGAATGTGAATAAGATTTTAATCTTCAAATAAAGGAACACATTATTTTATTTTTTATAAGATTTTATTTATTTTTATTTTTTTGGAGACAGAAAAAGGAAGGGCCGGGGAGGAGCAGGAAGCATCAACTCAGGTTAGTTGCTTCTCATATTTGGCCTGACCTGGCAAGTGTAGAGTTTTGAACTGGTGACCTCAGTGTTCCAGGTCGACATTTTATCCACTGCGCCAACACAGGTTAGGCAGGAACACATTATTTTTTTAACTAAAAATAAAAATTACCGTACATTTATGAAAGTAGGATACGTGACAAGGGCAGGATAAGTAGTTTGTAATATTTATCAGAATTCTGCCCTGTCCCATGAGACATCTGACAGAATCACAGTGAATTCTTTCAAGTTTTCAAGGTATAGATGGCTCCTATATTTTAAAAAGCCCATTAGAAACATGGACAAATTTACTAAATCTATTCTATTAGGAAAACATGATCCTGAATCCAACCCCAATGAAACTAACTAACTAACTAACTAGCTAACCAAGTCTGACTTTAATTAACCAGCATTTTGAAACTGGTGTTTTGCAGAGCACTGTTCTGAGAAATGTAAATAGACATGCTGGAAAAATGTTCCATAGTCAAATAAGTCTGGGAAATGCTGCTCACTTTCTCCCTCTCTTTGAGATTCTCAGTGTGTGCTAGCCCGTTAAAGCCCCTGTGTGCTCATGCAGTGGAGACCTGCTAATGTCATTTTAGAACTCCATTTCTCAAGCTGGCGAATAAGGCCTTTTTAAAAACAAGTGCCCATTTAATAACATCTTGCTGAACGGTTTAGAAAATGTTGATATAGGCACAGAAGTGCAAAAGAATTTACTAATGGACACAATTTGACTTTATGCCTTCAGAGTATCACACCCCAAGACGGGGAAGTTTGCTGTGGGAATGGGACACAATTTGACTTTATGCCTTCAGAGTATCACACCCCAAGATGGGGAAGTTTGCTGTGGGAATGCAGGAATAATGCATTATGAAGTAATTCATTAACACAGGACATCTTATTACGAGGTTAAGAAAGAGAAGAAAAATAATCTCAATATGTATTGAAATGATTGAATAAAGTCCAACAGTTATTCCCAAATAAAGCTTTGTAAGTCTAATATAATAAAATCCTATTTGAAACCAGGGACCAAATGTTTAGCTGATAGAGAAACAAAATAATTTTCCATAAAGCTAGGAGTAAAGCAAAAATGCCCGTTATCCTTGTAATGTGAAGATTATTATGTGGAATTGGACCAGCATAGAAATAGCATACTCCTTGGCTCCTTGACATCAACTCTGAGGAGGGGACACGGACATGTTAATTTCCTGTAACGATAATCCATGGTGATTCTCTCCCATTCCTATGGTCGTACCATTTCTGAAGCTAATTTATGCTTTTAACCTGAACATTTTTAGAGGTTAAAACTCGCTTACTTTTAGCAGTGATCATATATCACAGCATCTAAGGACCACTCATTTCTTCACTCTAATTCCTTTTTTGTTCTATTTTTTCTCACAGCAGGACCCCCAGTCCTGAAGGCAGGGAGAGTCTTGGTGGGAAGAATACTTAGTTGCTCCTTCAAAACCAGGATGGGGGAACATCGTGTGTGGTGGGGGTGAAGATGAAGGAACTTGTAGAATGATGCTTCCAACTGCAGGCCCTCACTGCTTACCCACCCAGCTCCCATATCAAGACTTTGGTCGGTTATAATTTAGAAAGCAGAGTTATCCTTCTGTACAGAGTCCCTCTGCCTGGGCCACAGCTGGGTAGCTCAGTTGGTTAGAGCATTGGCCAGGTAAGCCAAGGTTGCAGGTTCAATCCCTGGTCAGGGCACATAGAAGAATTAAACCAATTAATGCATTAATAAGTGGAACAACAAGTTGGTCTCTCTCTCTCTCAAATCAATAGTAAAAATTAAAAAAGAAAAGTTCCCTGCTTGGGGAAAGCCGAGTATCAACCTCATCCTTTGGCAAGTACCATGGTTTTGACCGTTGCAGTGCGTGGTCCTGAGGTACCACTGTTTGGTGTCACTTACAAAGGAGCTCCTGAGGAGGTGGAACAGGGACAGACACACCAGCCTTGGGGCTTTATTGGCCATGATATGGTTCTATGAAAATGTGAAATCATTACTCTTGTACAGGTATAAAATGAATGTGGGACAAAGATTTTGTCATCAACTGAAGAAGCCAGTAAGATGATACAACTTGTTCCAAAGGGAAAGTCCTAGAATCACACCTGTATGGGCAAATAAGGAAAGCTGAAGTGAATCTGCAAACAGATGTAAAATGGATGCATCCACTAGGTCATGATCGCGTTCTTCTGGACACTATGAGTCTGCTTGTCTATGGATGAGAATTGCGTGCATTATTATTAGTTTTCTGTAGCTTACAGATTGTATAATAGCTCAGAGTTGATGATGAAAGGCTGAGAGAACCTGCAAAAGCATGTTAGACAAGATACCCAGAAATCCTATTCATCCATTTCTAATTTTACCCTTCTGAAGCACCATCATCATCATCATCATCATCATCATCATTATCATAGTTGTCATTGTCGTCATCATCATTGTCATCATCATCATCATCATCATCATCGTTCCTTCTCTGCTATTCATTATTGGCTAGAGTATGAATATTCTTTTCCCAAATTCCATCAGGCTTAAATTGCTTCCACTTTCATCTTCTGAACACCCTCATACACCCTGCATCACTTTCAGCCTCTGCTTTGTTAATTTGTGTGCTTAAACCTTCCACTAGTGCTGTTTTCTTGCAAATTTGGGGACTGTGTGTGACTTTGCTCTTAGTTCCTCCTGTTTTTCACTTGTGTCTTTGTTCCCTATTGTTGCTGTAACAATGATCACAATATGGTGATTTAAAACAATACCAGTTTATCTTCTAGTTCTGAAAGCCAGAGGTCTACAATGGGCCTGCAGACTGTGTGTTCCTTCTGCAGGCCCTAATGGGAGATCTGTTCCTTGTCTTGTTGAGCATCTAGAGGAGCCTGCAGTCCTCTGTTCATAACCCTGCATCTCTGCTTTCCATCGTCACATCTCTGCCTCTGACCCTCCTGCCTTCCTCTTGGTAAGGACTCTTGTGAGTACATTAGACTCTCCCAGATAAGGACCATCACCATCTCAGAATTCTTTATCACACCTACAGAGTCCCTTTTGCCACATAAGGTGCATAGTCATAGGATGTGGACATCTTTGGAGGGTCACTTTTATACCTAACGCAATCTGATTGCTGACCTTGAAGGGATGGATTCTGGGCCTTTCTCTGATCACCATGGGACCTTTACTGGAAAGATTTCTGAACAATCCTGAAAAGTCTCTGACTTTCCTCCACTGACCTCTTTGTCCTAGGCTCATCCCTCTTCTTTCAGTTCCTTTTTCTTAAGGCAATCTTTAGCATTTCCAGCAAATGTTCTCACTTGTTATGAGTTGATGTACGTTTTACCAAAGAGAGAACTCTCTATGCTGGGACTCTGGCAGAGCTGGCACACTGAGAGAAAGGGTTATTGTCCATAGGCTACACATTCTTTACACTCATTAAGAGATGCCTTACCCTTACCAGGTAGCTCAGTTGGTTACAGTATCGTTCCGATAAGCCAAGGTTGCAGGTTCAGTCCCTGGTCAGAAAACATTCAAGAACCAACAAATGAATGTGTAAATAAGTAAAACAACATATTTGTGTTTTTCTCTCTCCTATTCTATCTCTAAATAAATAAATAAAGTAAGTAAGTCTCGGATAGGGATAGTTCCTCTATCCTGCTGCAGAAATCTCAGACAATTCCAGAGGTTCCTTTGGGAGCTCGATGCGCGCTGGAATATTTTACTACAAAATGAAACAGAAGGGTAGGAAGCAGTAGGGAAAGAACCAGAAAATCTCCCATTATTTGTAAAACAAATGCCATGTGTTTTTCTCTCCAGAATTGTCCGAGGTCACATGGAATAAGGAATACTAATCATAGCCAAGGATTATTGATTACTTACTATGTCCCAGCACTGTGTCAGGCACTTTAAATATATTAATATTTAATTCTCACAACACTATGAGGGAGGGTACTGTCACTCTCCATTTTACAGATGAGGAAGCTGCAGCACAGAGCCACTAACAAATTGCTCAAGGCCATACAGATAGTAAAGCCCTGTGCCAGCATTCAAGGCCAGAGTCCAGGACCTGTGTCTTTAGCGAGAAGTGGCATGTAAGAATACAACTACTCCACAATTACAGTGGAATTATTCTAAAAATACTGCATTAAAATATTTTCAGATTCCAAAAAAAAAAAAAAAAAAAGAATACAACCCCAGATATGTCTGTCTGGGGATGACGCCTGAAAAGGTAACTTCTCTGGAAGGCTGTGCTTCAGGTGTCAAACCAATGAGGAAGAACGATCATGTGCTGGAATACATCTATTAGTATTTTAGAAAGATTCTTGGAGAGGGTGAGGTGCCTCCTGCTGATTTAACAAATTCAGTTTTCTTTAAGTAAACCCAAATCATAAGATACCATAAGATCAGGGGTTATTTTGTTGTCATTGTTTTTAAATAAGGTCAGCTTGTAATGATCATTTCCCCTCCTCCAGTTGTAGATTTGTGAAAGATGGCACTGGGAAAAAAAAATGTCAGTTTTTCTCTGCTCAAGGGGACTGGTTGCTAGGCAACCTTTACCTCAAATTTGGGAATCTTCTTTAACTCTAAGAATGGAATCCTGGCATACTGGGCATTCATAACTTACTATGAATGGAACATTAAAATTTAAAAATGGAGCAACTGTATCTGTTAGTTGCCTTGCATGTATTTTCAAACGGTAGTCTTGATGAGTTTATTTCTCTGGGGTGGTTTTTTTTTTTTTACTTGCCTCTTTGCAAATGTACTCAATATTAATTCTTAACCAATTTGCACTCTGAGTTGGCTGGTTAGTAGACAGAATCACATCTCAACTGCTTCCTGTTTATGTTCTGTGGCCTCAGAGTCATCCTATCCCATAACCTTCTCTACAACTTCTCAAATTTTCCTTCGTCACCAATCCTGGAACTTTCACCTTTGAAAAGCTTCTTGATTCAATTTCTCCTTCCTTTTTCCTATCTGCAAATTTGGAGATACTTCTAGGCCTCAAAATTTTTTATCTTGGCCATAGTAGGCTTCTTACATATTTTTTCTTTACTTTCTGTTCATTTTTTAAAAGAAATTTTTCATTGATTTGAGAGAGTGAGGAAGAGGGGGGAGAGCATGAGACACACACAGAAAAAAGCATCAACTTGTTGTTCCACTCAGTTGTTCCAATTAGTTGTGCACCCATTGATTGCTTCTCTTATGTGCTCTGATGGGGGATCGAACCCACAACCTTGGTGTGCCAGGATGACACTTTATCTACTTAGCCATCTGGCCCGGGCTACTTTCTGTCTTTTTATTCATCTTCCTTCTTCCTCTTCCTGCCTCTCTTGATCTATGTCCCTTTAAAACATAGATCTTGCTTAATGAACAACCTTGATGGTTCCCACAGGGCCCACCCAGCCTTTCCCTGTTACTTTGCAAACACATGCTGTCTCCTGGCCACACAAAACCTAGAGCTGTTGTTCATACAATTGTCACATCTCTGTGCCTTTGCAGAAGCAGATCTCCCTGCCTTGAATGTCTTTTCTTTCTTTTCATCAACACTGTCTTTCAGGTGTTATTCAGTGCCCAATTTGTATTTACCTTCTCACAGAGATTTTTAAATCAGGTGCTCACTGATATTTTTATAGCCTTATGAGAACATATCACATTGTATTATATTTATCTGATGACACATTTCTATCTACACCAGTGCTTTTTTAGACCATGACACAGTTCATCAGTGATGTATGTGTATGGGACACACTGCCATCTACTCCCTGGTCCTCCGCATGGTGGGATGAATGAAGATGGGCAGCACTGTAGAGAGAATATTGAACCTGTTCTCATTTTTTTCTTTTAAACGCAAGTCATTTGCAGACATTTCTGCGTTCTCTATGGCATGTAAGGAATGGTTTACTACAAATTTGCCACTTGATTCTGAAGTGTGAGTTTCTGTGTTCACAGACAGCAGCTCAAACCCATGAGGCTCTTAGAAGCAGGGATTGTGCTGTGCCTTATCCATCTCAGCAATCCAGCCACCTTACACGGCACCTGGTACACAGTGGGGGTCTAATAAATTCTCATGATAGTGCTATATTGGATAAGCTGAATACGTGTGTTCTCATTGATCATTTTAATGTGGGAATAAGTTTCATTCTAATGACTAGGAGTCACAAAAAGGGGTTCTACTCCCCAAAATGGGGTAATTTAAGTATTAAAAGAAAGAATAAGTGCAATTGGTAGAAACACATTGGAAAAAATATATAAATACTGATATTTATGCATATATATTTTTCATTTGTTTCTACTTATATACTTATATATGTAAACATCTGATATATATATATATATATATATATATATATATATATATATATATATTTACATTTATACATTTATACACACACACACACTTGCATCAAGCAAACATTATCCATGGAAGAAACCATTAGATGACAGGTAATGGGGAATTTTACAATGGAAATTTCTGGCCTTCACCACCTGACCCTGTTGATTATCTCTATAATTGGGAAATCCAGATATTGTAGGGTCCTGATATGAAGCAATACAAAGCTCACAGCACCAAATATCAAGTTATATTCCCTAAAAAGCATAATATGCAACCAATCAAGCCTCTAGAGCCAACTTCCATTTGCAGGAAGTCCGAAGGACAGAGTTTTGAAAAAACTAACCGAGATTGCAAGAGCTTCCAGAATATGGGCGTCTAGGAAAAACTGTTTCCTCTGCTCTCACACTACTACCACACTGACAACACTTTGATACCAGGTGTGTGGGTTTATTCCCACATCAACCAGTTTTCTGCCACCACCTGGGAGTCCTACATTTCAGTTCATTTCTGACACTATCTACCTACACATAGCATTACGTGCCACAACCGAAGGGCTCAAGCCCACAAGACTGCCCCCAGTTCAGATGCCACTAGCAAGTCCCAGGTTGTCCCCAGTTACTGGCTTTGAATTAGGGTTCCCATGACTCTCTCCTTGGGTTCAATAATTTTCTAGAATAGTTTGCAAAACTCAGGGCAACACTTTATGAGCATATACAACTGTACATATGTTTGTATGCACACATATATATGAATATATTTCTTTTCTACTTCAGTTTTAATTTCCCTAGTGTTAAGTTAAATTATCCACAAATATAGAAAGAGATAACACTTTCTGTCAGAGAAAATGTGCCAGTTTGGGCTGATGGAGACCAGGGGCTGATTAGAGTATTAATAGTTCTTTCCTTAACCTGCTTGCTTTCTGGGGCAGATATGGTCAGCAGGGCCAGTCATTACTCTGAGTCAGCGTAGAGATAGTAAGGAAAATTGTATGTACTTCTTTTTAAAAAAAGCTTTTAATCTTAGGCGTATTAGTCTTCATACAAATGATATTAATTACTCATGAAATTTATTTAGCCTTCAGAGCTGTCCTGATTAGACATATTAATAGAATGGTTTTCTATTACTTTCTTTTTTTTATTGAATGCCCTTGAAAGTCATGAGGAGTTTCTTTTAAAGAGTCTCTAATTAAGATCAGCATTTCATCTTAATAGTCCAATTAAAGTCTGAGTTTAACTAAGAACTTACTTGCATTTGAGAAAATATATGAATTTTACTCTGTTAATTTGATTGTTAAAAAATCACCAGTTTTCACTTAGCATCTTGTTTGTTGGAAAGGAATATATTGCTTTGGAGTCACTTGTGATGCCTAAAGATTAAAAAATAATTAAAGCATGGACTTCAGATTTTATCAAACAAATATAAAAATATTTAAATGTTTTTTGATTATAGAAAAAAACCAGTGGAAGGGGAATAAGAGAGAGAGAGAGAGAGAGAGAGTGAGAGAAACTGGTTTGTTGTCCCACTTACTTATGTATTCATGGTTGATGCTTGTATGTGCCCTGACCGGGCATCTAACCTGCAACATTGGTGCATCAGGATGACACACTAACCAACTGAACTGCCCGGACAGGGCTAAAATATAAACATTTTAATGTAAAATACACAAGAGAAGCATTTCAGACTTTACTGTTTATTTTTCGATGCACTCTAAATTTGACAAGATGAGCTCTGCATTCCCTAATTGACATAGACATGTATAATATACTTTAAAAATATGAACCATGGGAAAAGCAAAATGGGACCATGTCAAAGAATCCATTTTCAAATTACTATGCACAGTGATATGTGTCGGGCATTAATTAACTTGATCTCTTGCACAAAAATTAGGTGCAGGCTTTTATAGTGGTTATATTCCCCGTTGCCTTTTCTTTATCAGAGTTTCCCTTTTGTATAGAGCTGAACTAGTTCTCATTGCTGACATGCCTGATCTGATTTTGCTGGGAAGGGGCCTGTCCTCCTGAGCCTGACCCTAACCCTAACCCTAACCCTAACTTTGTTTCTTCAAGGGTTCACTTTTTTTTTTTTGCCCAGTATGTGTTGGACTTCATTCTCCCTCGGAATAGCTTATGGAATTTTCCCTTGCACTTTCAGGATGTTATTTGGAAGAGCTAAATGCAAACACTCTTTCCTATTCTCTTTTCAAATTAGGGCCAGACCAATGAGATCAATGAAATTAAAAAACCTCAGATCAAGATATTGACCAAATGAGTTGCTGTCTTCCTTCTTCTGAGTAAGAGCAGTTGGCTGGAAAACAAATGGTAGGATTGGAGTCGATTCCTTTTTGTGTCCTTGCTCAGCCCCTGGTGAAGGTCCTAATGTCCACACCTGTCCACAAAGGAGAAAGCTAGAGCAGGACAAGAGCGAGTCACCTTGGTGGCTGGAGTACTGCGGAATTTCCAAAAAGTTTCCCATTTTAATGTGGAGTTTGATTTAGAGGATATAAACCTCAAAGCTCTCAGGCATGATCAGAAATTGACAACAGAAACCCTGAAGTGTTTATCAGTCTAACATGGAGCCCCTTTGCAGGCCCGTGTGAATGTCTCAAGTTGCAGCCTGGGAATTTATATATTTAATAGCTCTCCTCCTATGTGTATCCTCCCACCTAAGTCAGGTGAATCACTGGAAATAATGAGAAGAACCTACACAGCTATAGCAAGGACAGCATCCTGGCACATCAGAGTTCTCACATGTGCGTGCATGAATGAATGAATGAATGAATGAATGTATGAATGAATGAATGAATAGAGTTCTTGTAGTTTCATCATAATGCTTAAGGATCATACCCACACATGTCTCCAATATACTGTTTCAGCAGGAGGTGAAGGTGTGAGCTAGACATCACATGACAATGATTTTGAGAGTCAGCCACCACTAGTTATAATAGCTGTCTCCACTTAGCCACCACTGTTTGTGCTAATGTCAGAAAAATTATTCATGACAATATGAGCTTTTGGGAAGAAGCAAAAAGAAAAATCATCTATCTATAGTGAAAGTGTTCACGGGCCAAAAGAAAGAAAAGGATTAGGTGCCAAATAGAGAGGGCAGAAAATTCTTCCTGAATGCCATCCTGACATTTTAATTCTCTTTGGGGAAATCACCTGGTGATGCAAGGTGACATAACTGTGGGCCCTTCTATGCCAACAACAAACAACAAGAAAATTCTAGTCTTGTAGAATTCTAGTCTTGTAGAATTGTTGGAAGAGGCCTTCAGGGTCATCTCTACTTTTCTTTAATTTTTTTATTTATTGATTTGAGAGAGAGAAGAAGTTGGGGGGGGTGAGAGAGAGAGAGGGAGAGGTTAATTTGTTGTTTCACTTATTTATTCATTCATTGATTGATTCTTGTATGTGCCCTGATTGGGGATTGAACCCGCAGCCTTGGTGAATCGGAATGATGCTATAATCAACTGAGCTATCCAGCCAGGGTTCATCTCTACTTTTCAAACAATGTTTCTACAAAGTCCTGGTCTTTCCTGCTGCTCCACAAATACCAAACTCCTTCTTCAGTGTGGTGGCCAACTTTATCTTTGAATTATTTTTTTTTGGTTAGGAAGTTATTCTTTCTATTTTTAATCATTTTTTCTATTAATTTTTAATTTATTGTGTTTACATGGATTCAAGTGTCCCACTGAGTATAACTCCTTCACCCCCACCCCTGTGTCCTTTTTTATACCCTCTTTGCCCCCTTGTCCCTAACTCCCTGCCCCTTTTCCTCTAGGATTTGCTGTCCTGTTATCTGTATCTCTGTGTTATGTATATATAGTTTCACTAATCCCTTCACCTTCTCTGATCCTATCCCCTCATCCCCCGTCTCACTGACTGCTGTCCCTCTGGTTTCTGTGACCCCACCTCTGCCTTTATTCCACTCCTCAGTTTACTTTGTTCATTTGATTCCACATATATGTGAGCTCACATGACATTTTTCTTCCTCTGCCAGGCTTTTTTCACTTAGCATAATAATTTCCAGGTTCATCCATACTGTCATAAAAGGTAAGATTTCCTTCTTCTTCACAGCCCTGTAGTATTCCATTGTGTATATGTACCACAGCTTTTTAATCCACTCGTCCACTGACGGATACCTGGGCTGTTTCTGGATCCTGGCTATTGTAAACAATGCGGCAGTAAACCTGGGGGTGCATATCTTCTTTTGAATCAGTGATTTGGTATTCTTAGGGTATATTCCTAAAAGTGGGATAGCTGGGTCAAAAGGCAGTTCCATTTTTAATTTTTTGAGGAAACCCCATACAGTTCTCCACAGTGGCTGTACAAGTCTGCATTCCCACCAGCAGTGTAAGAGAGTTCCCTTTTCTCCACATCCTCGCCAGCACTTATTCTGTGTTGTTTTGCTGATGAGTGCCATTCTGACTGGTGTGAGGTGGTATCTCATTGTGGTTTTAATTTGCATTTTTCTGATGATTAGTGATGTTGAACATTTTTTCATATGCCTATTGGCCATTCGTATGTCCTCTTTGGAGAAATGTCTATTCATTTCTTTTGCCCATTTTTTAATTGGATTATTTACCTTCCTGATGTTGAGTTTTAGAAGTTCTTTATAAATTTTGGTTATTAACCCCTTATCAGATGTATTGGCGAATATGTTCTCCCATTGTGTGGCTTGTCTTTTTATCTTGTTCATGGTGTCTTTGCTGTGCAAAAGCTTTTAGTTTGATACAGTCCTGTTTGTTCATCCTGTCCTTTATTTCACTTGCCTGTAGAGATAAATCAGTTAAAATATTGCTATGAGAGATATCAGAGAGTTTACTGCCTGTTTTCTTCCAAGATGTTTATGGTTTCAAGACTTACATTTAAGTCTTTTACCCATTTTGAGTTTATTTTTGTGAATGGTCTAAGTTGATGATCTAGTTTCATTTTTCTGCATGTACCTGTTCAATTTTTCCAACATTATTTATTAAAGAGACTGTCTTTACTCCATTGTATGCTCTTACCTCCTTTGTCAAATATCAGTTGACCATAAAGGTGTGGGTTTATTTCTGGGTTCTCTGTTCTATTCCCTTGATCTGTAGGCCTGTTCTTATGCCAGTACAAAGCTGTTTTGAGTACAATGGCCTTGTAGTATAACTTGATATCAGGAAGTGTGATACCTCCCACTTTATTCTTCATATTCAAGATTGCTGGGGCTATTCATATTCTTTTTTGGTTCCATATACATTTTTGGAATATTTGTTTTATATCTTTGAAGTGTGCCATTGGTATTTTAATAGGAATTGCATTGAATTTATAGATTGCTTTGGGTAATATAGACATTCTAATTATGTTTATTCTTCATATCCATGAACATGGTATATGCTTCCACTTGTTTATATCTTTCTTGGTTTCTTTTATCAGTGTTTTATAATTTTCCAAGTACAAGTCCTTTATCTCTTTGGTTAAATTTACTCCTAGGTACTTTATTTTTTTGTTGTTGCAATAGTGAAGGGGATTATTTCCTTAATTTCTCTTTCAGACAGTTTATTGTTGGTGTATAAAAATGCCACTGATTTCTGAATATTAATTGTATATCCTGCCACCTTGCCAAATTCATTTACCAGGTAGTTTTTTGACTGAGACTTTAGGGTTTTCTATGTACAGTATCATGTCATGAGCAAATAGTTTTACTTCTTTTCCAATTTGGATGCCTTTTCTTTTTTCTTTTTGTCTGATTGCTGTAGCTAGGATTGAATTAGAGGCATGAAAGGGGACATCCTGCCTTGTTTCTGATCTTAAGGGGATTCCTTTAATTTTTGCCCATTGAGTATGATGTTGGCCATGGCTTTGTCATAGATATCCTTTATCATGTTAAGGTATGTTCCCTGTATTCCCAATTTGCTGAGAGTTTTGATTATAAATGGGTGCTGGATTTTATCAAATGCTTTTTCTGCATCTATTGATATTATCATGTGATTTTTTATCTTTAGGAAGTTATTCTTTATTTGCGAATGAAATTTTCTATTTTCAGATTCCACCAATGTATCCTGGTTCTTGCAATGAGACTGTGCAGAACCAGACTCCTGCATTTAAAGGGCTTGCTAGACATCTATCTGGTGGCAGTGATTATGCTGCCCAAGAATTTTCACTTGTTTTTCAGATGAAATGCTCTTTGCTCTCTCATTCTTATTATCTCTTATTTAAAAAAAAAAAAACCGTACTGAGATATAGTTTACATAGAACAAACTGCACATACTTAAATTGTGCAATTTGATGAGTTTTGATAATGTATATACCTATGAAACTACAACCATGATCAAGGAAACAAATATTTTCATGTCCCCCTAAAACTTCTATCTCTGTCTCTATGTTCTCACCTCCCTGTCCTCTGCCTCCAAGCTAATCTGCATTCTCTCACTACAGACTGGTTTTCATTTTCTAGAATTTTATCTAAATGGAATCATACAGTATATATTCTTGTGTCAGGCTTCTTTCTCTTAGCATAATTATTTTGAGGTTCATCTGTTATGTATTAACACTTTTTTGCTTTTTATTGTTGAGAGGAACTGTACTGTATGAATATTTCACAATTGTTTATTCACCTGTTGATGGGCTTCTTTTGTTATTTTTTTGGACAGGTTTTGACTTCTATAAGTAAATCATTCTTTGCAAGTCTTTCTGTATACATGTTTCCAGTTTTCTAGGGTAAACACCTAAAAGTGGAATAGTTGGTGACACAGGCAATGTTTGCATTTCCTCAAAATTTCTTTACTGAAACTTAATTTCTAATGTAGTATTATGACAACATGAGGACTTTGAGAAGTAGGTGCTTAGGTCATGAGACTGGAGCCCTCACGAAAGGAATTAGTGCTCTTACAAATGAGGGTGGAGCATTCTCTTGATCCTTCTGCTATGTGAGGACACAGCTAGAAGATGACTATTTATGAACCAGGAACATGAATCCTCACCAGCCACCAAATCTGCTTGTGCCTTGATCTGGAACTTTTGGAAGTGTGAGAAATAATTTTCTTTTGTTTATAAGCTTCCCATTCTATTGTATTTTATTATAACAGCCCAAATGAACTGACAAATGGTAAGTGGATACTTAATGTTGTAAGGAATTGCCAAACTTTGTTTCTAAGTGGTTGTACCGTTTTACATTTCACCATCGGATTATGAGATCCACATTCGTACCAACAGAGGTATCAGTAGTCTTTAATTTTAGCCATTCCATTGGGGCTGTAGTGGTATATAATTGTTCTTTATTTCTATTTCTATAATGACTTTTTTCATGTGTTTATTGGCTATTTGTATTCCTATTCATTTTTTATTAGGTTTGTTTTTTTTCTTATTTAGTTATAAGTTCTTTATATATTCTAGATATAGATTCTTTGTTATACATGTCGCAAATATTTTCCTCTGGTTTCTAGCTTACCTTTTCACTTTCTCAACAATGGCCTTCCAAACACAGATATTTTTAGATTTTTTATAAAGTCAAATGAATCATTTTTTTATATGATTCACTTTTTTGTGTTCTATCTAATGAATCTTTGTATATCCTGAGGTCACAAATATTTCTCCTTTTTTTCCCCTCTGTATTTTATACATAAATGGTCATATTATCTATGAAAAGGGACAGTTTTACTTTTTTAAATCTTTATTTTATTTTTTGTTTACTTTATTGAAGGGACTAAGACCTATCATCCAAATGTGAATAGAAGTAGTAAGAATGGGCATCTTTGCTTTGTTCTTTATTTTAGGGAGGATGCCTTAAGTCTTTTACTATCACCTATAATATTAGTTATAGGTTTTATTATTTTGAGAAAGTACCCACTATTCCCAGTTTGCTTTAAGGTTTTACTATGAATGGTTTATTCATCCAGCTATTTATTACAAACCATCTCTAGATCACTTACCATGCATTTTAGGAATGTATTTTAGAAGACTCTCAATTGTTTAGAGGTTCATAGCTCTAGTTAATGATTCTGAAGCTAGATTTTCTCAGAAGTGAGCTTGTCTTTTGGGGTTTGGGGTGACAAGTTTAAACCTGCTGAAACCTAACCTTGACCACATGGGGCCCTGCAGTGTGTGCATCATTCTATCTATATGTTCCCATGGCTATGAGTTATTCATTTATTCTTAACTCAATTATTCAGTTCACCGAAATCTATGATAAAATATAATAAACAGCTCTTCTCTTTCCCTGAATCGATCAAAGAAGCTGAGTTTATATAGATTTAATACTTGTGCTAAGTGCTTGGTAAAGACATAACAGCTGAGAATTACTCATGGATCCCATCTTGGAGCTTGGATTCTGGACTCTTCGTTGTGCCTGATGTTTCTGTTCCCTGGGGATATGATGGGGACAATGCCACTGGATATAACAGCCAGCCCTACATTCCTGAGGCTTCAGCTGAGTTGCTGAAAAATGGTCATGAACTTTAAAAAATCCTTTTAAAGTTGTTTTTCAATTGGTTGCTGCTGCTGCTGCTGCTCGTCTAGTTGGCTTAGAGTGGACCTCTTTGTGATGGAACACGGAATGATGGATGCTTCCTTTACTCCTTTCAGAGGCATTTAAGCTGTAAATACACAAGGGAGAACTGAATGGCAGCAAAAGAATAAGTTAGAAGGAGGGGGTTGTAGACAAGAGGCAAGTTGGAACTATAGAAAGTGAATGAGAAATTTCGTTTTGGAGCATTTTTTTCCTTCAAGTCCTTTTCATGAGAAGGAAATGAAGTGTAATGAGAATTCTGGTTCTTCACGCGATAATTATTTATTTCTCTCCCACCATATCAAGGATGTGGAAATGTAGAGGAGAGGGTGACAAAGAAGGCATAGATATCACTGTCTGCATCCTTGAGGAATTTATCAACAAAGCATACCCCTGTGAAACTGGCAAGTGAAGGGTACTATAGTGAATTGAATTGGTGAGTTTAAAACAAAGGAAAATATAATAGACTGAAATAGCCTGGGAAGTAGGCAGAACACCATCCCTTTTACTTTTCTAGTTATTGTCCAAAATCTGATTTTGAAACTATATGAGAAGAGACAGATGGGCACAAGGTCTAGATTCATGCAAACATTATAAATAAAACATTCGTTGTAACCCTTGGAATTGTGTTGGTGCATTTTAAAAGATCTATATTTTAAAGCCCTGAGCTGTAGATTCACTCCAAAATGTAATTTCACTGCTGATGCTAAACATAAATACATATCCATGTAATTTTCTACAACTTGAATAACTTTTTTTTATTCAATTTATTCACAGTCTACTTCACAAATAATAACTTTTGCATCTTCACTCTGAAGATTATCGACTTTGGAGATTATTGATGTGAATATATCATCTCAGGCCCTCTTCCGAATTCATGACTCAAGTCACTCTTTGCTTCCTGTCTTTTTTTGTGTGCAGAATAAAAGTGTGCATTGAGAAAATGTCAACTGATGTTAGTGCTGACTTTAAGGGAGAAATAATTCTGCTTTCCAAACAAAACAAAACAAAAAATAACTATTATTGTAGCACTACTTCAAATTAGAATGGTTTCTTACCTTTAACATAGATTGTCTAGAGATGACAACAAACCCACATCCCACCGGGAAAATAATTTATTTCTGAAGTTCATGGCTGCTGCATTGGCATATTTAGAGTGCCTAGGAATTTATCTTTATTGACAGGATCCTATCTTCTATATACAGCACTGGTCATTTGTGCCAAGTATTTGGAGCTTGGGATAATTGGTTACTGCAGCTCCTTTGACATGACCATAATGGTTCATAAATAGTTCATAAATTTTGACAAATCTAGCCAAATTACTTGAGTTAGACTAAATAGACTGGAAATTAGAATGTTAGATCTCAAGTGAACCCTTTGTATAATTTTCTCCAACATTTGCCTTTGAAGGAAGAAAAACTATCTCAGAAATAATACGTGATTTCCCAAATTCACTGAGCACATGCATAGTATTGTCAAAATGAGAATGCTCATCTACTGATTCTCAGTCTGGCACTCTTTTCTCTAGTACACAAATTTAGTAGCATCCCCAGATACTTAATTGGCTCTAACATGCTTACTGGCACTGTTTCTCAACATCATCATGGTACAAGAGTTCTCATTTGAATCGATAACACAATGCATATAAATTGCTTAGAACTTAGTAAGACAGCAATAAATGTTAACAATTCCTATTTTTCTTCTCTTCCTTCTCCTTTTTTAAAATTTATTGATTTTATTAATTTTTAATTTTAATGGGGTGACATTGATAAATCAGGGTACATATGTTCACAGAAAACCTCTGCGGGTTATTTTGACATTTGATTATAATGCATACCCATCTCCCAAAGTCAAATTGTCTTCTGTCACCTTCTATCTGGTTTTCTTTGTGCCCCCACCCCTCCTCTACCCTCCGCCAGTCCCCTCCCTCTCCTCCTCATTACCTGCCCCCGCCCCATATCGAGCACACTCTTGTCCATGTCTCTGAGTCTCATTTTTATGTCCCATCTATGTATGGGGTCATTTATTCTTAGTTTTTTCTGATTTATTATTTCACTCAGTATAATGTTATCAAGGTTCATCCATGTTGTTACAAATGCTCTGATGTCATCATTACTTATGGCTGAGTAGTATTCCATAGTATATATGTACCAAAGCTTTTCAATCCACATGTCCACTGAAGGACACTTGGGCTGTTTCCAGATCTTTGCTATTGTGAACAATGCTGCCACAAACATGGGGGCGCATTTCTTCTTTTTGAACAGTGCTATGGTGTTCTTAGGGTATATTCCTAAAAGTGGGAGAGCTGGGTCAAAAGGCAGTTCAGTTTTTAATTTTTTGAGGAATCTCCATACTGTTTTCCACAGTGGCTGCACTAGTCTGCATTCCCACCAGCAATGCAGGAGGGTTCCCTTTTCTCCACATCCTCGCCAGCACTTATTCTGTGTTGTTTTGTTGATGAGCACCATTCTGACTGGTGTGAGGTGATATCTCATTGTGGTTTTAATTTGCATTTCTCTAATGATTAGTGATTTTGAGCATTTTTTCATATGCCTATTGGGCATCTGTATATTCTCTTTGGAGAAGTGTCTATTCATTTCTTGTGCCCATTTTTTGATTGGATTGTTTGTTTTCCTGGTGTTGAGTTTTACAAGTTCTTTATAAATTTTAGTTATTAACCCCTTATCAGACGTATTTTCTTATATGTTCTCCCATTGTGTAGTTTGTATTTTTATTCTGTTCTTATTGTCTTTAGCTGTGCAAAAGCGTTTTAGTTTGATATAGTCCCATTTGTTTATTCTGTCTTTTATTTCAATTGCCCGTGGAGATAAATCGGCAACTATATTGCTGCGACAGATGTCAGAGAGCTTACCGCGTATGTTTTCTTCTAAGATGCTTAAGGTTTCACTGTTTACCTTTAAGGTTTTTATCAATTTTGAGTTTGTCTTTGTGAATAGTGTAAGTTGATGGTCTAGTTTCATTTTTTTGCAGGTAGATGTGCAATTTTCCCAACACCATTTGTTAAAGAGGCTGTCTTTACTCCATTGTATGCTCTTTCCTCCTTTGTCAAATATCAATTGTCCATAAAGGTGTGGGTTTATTTCTGGGTTCTCTGTTCTGTTCCATAGATCTATGTGCCTGTTCTTATGCCAGTACCAGGCTGTCTTGCATACAATGGCCTTGTAGTATACCTTGATATCCAGAAGAGTGATACCTCCTCCTTTATTTTTTCTTTTTAAGATTGCTGAGGCTATTCATGTTCTTTTTTGGTTCCATATAAATTTTTGGAATATGTGCTCTATATCTTTGAAGTATGTCATTGGTATTTTAATTGGTATTGCATTGAATTTATAAATTGCTTTGGGTAATATAGACATTTTAATGATGTTTATTCTTTCTAACCATGAGCATGGTATATGCTTCTACTTGTTTGTATCTTCCTTGATTTCTTTTATCAATGTTTTATAGTTTTCCGTGTACAAGTCTTTAATCTCCTTGGTTAAATTTACTTCTAGATACTTTATTTTTTTGGTTGCAATAGGGAAGGGGATTATTTCCTTAATTTCTCTTCCTGACAGGTCATTGTTGGTATATAAAACTGCCTCTGATTTCTGAGTATTAATTTTATATGCTGCCACCTTGCTGAATTCACTTATCAGGTTCAGTAGTTTTTTGACTGAGACTTTAGAGTTTTCTATATACAATATCATATCATCTGCAATATGACAGTTTTACTTCTTCTTTTCCAATTTGGATGCCTTTTATTTCTTCTTCTTGTCTGATTGCTGTGGCTAAGACTTCCAGAACTATGTTAAATAAGAGTGGTGAAAGGGGGCACCTCTGCCTGGTTCCTGATGTTAAGGGGATTGCTTTTAATTTTTGCCCATTGAGTATGACGTTGGCTGTGTGTTTGTCATAGATGACCTTTATCATGTTAAGGTATGTTCCCTGTATTCCCACTTTGCTGAGAGTTTTGATCATGAATGGATGCTAGATTTTATCAAATGCTTTTTCTGCATCTATTGAAATTATCATGTGGTTTTTGTCCTTCCTTTTGTTTATATGATGAATCACATTGATTGATTTGCAAATATTAAACCAGCCTTGCCTCCCCAGAATAAATCCAACTTGATCATGGTGTATGATTTTTTTCATATATTGCTGGATCCGGTTGGCTAATATTTTGTTGAGAATTTTACTATCTAAATTCATCAGGCATATTGGTCTATAATTTTCTTTCTTTGTGTTGTCTTTGCCTGGTTTTGGAATCAGAATTATGCTCTCCTCATAGAAGTAGTTTTTAAGTCTTCCTTCCTCTTGAATTATTTTAAATAGCTTGAGAAGGATAGGAGTTAGTTCTTCTTTGAATTTTTGGTAGAATTCACTTGTGAAGCCGTCAGGCCCAGGACTTTTCTTTGTTGGGAGTTTTTTGATAACTGTTTTGATCTCCTTTGTTGTAATCAATCTGTTTGGGTTTCTGATTCTTCCAGATTGATTTTTGGAAGATTGTATGTTTCAAGGAATTTGTCTATTTCATATAGGTTGTCTAGTTATTTTGGCATACAATTCTTCATAGTATTTTCTTACAATATTTTGTATTTCTGTTGTGTCATTTGTTATTTTTCCACTCTCCTTTCTAATTTTATTTTTTGAGTCCTCTCTCTTTTTTTCTTGGTGAGTTTAGTTAAAGGTTCATCGTTCTTGTTTACCTTTTTAAAGAACCAGCTCCCGGTCTCATTGATGCTCTGTATTGTTTCTTTAGTCTGTATGTCATTTATTTTTACTCTAATCTTTATTATTTTCTTACTTCTACTACCCCTGGGTTTTACTTGCTGTTGTTTTTATAATTCCTTTAGATTAAGGGTCAGGTTGCTTATTTGAGATTTTTCTAGCTTCTCATGTTATGCCTGTAGTGCTATGAACTTCCCTCTCATTAATTTTTGAGTTGCTCACAGCTTTTGCTGTGTCCCATTAATTTTGAGTTGCTGTATGCTCATTATCATTTGTTTCTAGGAACTTTTTTATTTCTTTTTTGATCTCATTGTTAATCCATTCATTATTTAATAACATGCTATTTAGTTTCCAAGTGTTTCAGTATTCTTTAGTTTTTCTTTTGTGGTTAATTTCTGGTTTATGCCATTGTGATCAGAGAAAATGCTTGATATGATTTCAATCCTCTTAAATTTGTTGAGACCGCTTTTGTGTCCTAACATGTCATCTATCCTAGAGAATGTACCATGAGCACTTGAAAAGAATGTATATTCTACTGCTTTAGGGTGAAAGGTTCTGAAGATATCTATTAAATTGAGTTGATCTAGTGTATCATTTAAGTCTGCTGTTTCTTTGTTAATTTTCTTTCTTGAGGATCTATCCAGTGAAGTTAGTGGGGTATTGAAATCCCCTGCTATCATAGTATTGCTATTGATCTAGCCCTTTATATCCATCAAAGTCTGCTTTATGTATGTTGGGGCTCCTATGTTCGGCACATAGATATTTATAATGGTTATATCTTCCTGTTGAATGGCTCACTTTATCATTACGTAGTGTCTTTCTTTATCTCTTACTACAACCTTTGTTTTAAAGTCCATTTTATCAGATACAAGTATTGCTACCCTGGCTTTTATTTCATTTCCATTTGCATGAAATATATATATTTTTAATTTTTTTTATTTATTCATTTTAGAGAGGAGACAGAGAGAGAGAGAGAGAAAGGGGGGAGGAGCTAGAAGCATCAACTCCCATATGTACCTTGACCAGACCAGTGCAGGGTTTTGGACTGGCGACCTCAGTGTTCCCAGGTCGACGCTTTATCCACTGCGCCACCGCAGGTCAGGCCTGCATGAAATATTTTTATCCATCCTTTAACCTTCATTCTATGTGCATCTTTTGTTTTAAGGTGTGTCTCTTGTAGAAAGCATATGCATCCCTTGCACCCCTGTTTTCTTATCCATGCAGCTACCCTATGTATTTTGATTGGGTCATTTAATCTATTTACATTTAAGGTTATTATTGATATTGATATGTAGTTGTTTATTGCCATTTTATTCTTTAAAGCTGTATTCCTCTTTTGCTGTATTCTTTTCCCACTTTGATCTGTTCACAACAGGCCCCTTAGCATCTCTTGAAGGATTGGTTTGGTTTAAATGAATTCCTTGAGGTTTTTTTGTCTGGGAAGCTTTTTATTTCTCCTTCAATTTTAAATTATTTTATTTTTATTTTATTCATTTTAGAGAGGAGACACAGAGTGATAGAGAGAAAGAGAGAAAGAGAGAAAGGGGGGAGGAGCTGGAAGCATCAACTCCCATATGTGCCTTGACCAGACCAGTGCAGGGTTTTGAACTGGCGACCTCAGTGTTCCCAGGTCGACGCTTTATCCACTGCGCCACCACAGGTCAGGCTCTCCTTCAATTTTAAATGTTAGCCTCGTTGTATGAAGTAGTCTTGGTTGTAGGTTCTTGTTCTACATTATTTTGAATATATCTTGCCATTCCGTTCTGGCCTCAAGTGTTTCTGTTGAGAAGTCAGATGTCATCCTTTTGGAGGCTCCTTTGTAGGTGATAGCCTTTTTTTCTCTAGCAGCTTTTAATATTTTCTCTTTATCACTTAGCTTTGGTATTTTAATTATGATGTGTCTCAGTTTAGATTTCTTTGGGTTTCTCTTTAATGGAGTTCTCTGTGCTTCTTGAATGTGTGAAACATTTTCCAGACTTAATTTAGGGAAGTTTTCAGCTATGATTTGATTGAACAAAGTTTGTATCCCTTGTTCTTTCTCTTCTTCTTCAAGAACTCCTATGATTCGGGTGTTATTTCTCTTCATATTGTCACAGAGCTCCCTTAGAGTTTCCTCAGTCTTTTTCAGTCTCTTTTCTTTCTTCTGTTCTGCTTCTGTGCCTTCGTTTATGTTGTCCTCTAACTTGCTAATTCGATCCTCAGCTTCATTCATCCTGCTTTTAATTCCTTCCACTGTGTTCTTCAATTCTGATATTGTATTTGTCATTTCTGATTCTTTTTTATTATTTCAATTTCCTTTTTTATACTTGCTATCTGTTTATTTAGGCGTTCGTAATGACTATTCATTGTTGCTGTAAGTTCTTGAACATTCTAACTATCATTATTTTAAACTCTGCATCCGGTAATTTGGTTTTATCTGATCCATACAGGTCCTTCTTTGGGGATTTCTCTTGATTCATTTGGGTTGCATTTCTCTGCCTGCCCATTTTGTCTGTGTATAAGAAGGGTGTGGCCACTGGAGTCCAATGGGTGTTGCCTTTGTGTTCTCTAGGTGTGGTCTGTCTGTAGGTCCGTCACCTCCTCTGCCGCTGCCTAGGGCGGTTAAGTATGGGTGTTTTTGTTTTTGTTTTGTCTGGGATGCTTTTTATTTCTCCTTCAATTTTAAATGTTAGCCTTGCTGGATAAATTAGTCTTGGCTGTAGGTTCTTGTTCTGCATTTCTTTGAATATGTCTTGGCATTCCCTTCTGGCCTCAAGTGTTTCTGTTGAGAAGTAGAATGTCATCCTTATAGGAGCTCCTTTGTAGGTGATAGCCTTTTTATCTCTAGCAGCTTTTAATATTTTTTCTTTATCACTTAGCTTTGGTATTTTAACTATGATGTGTCTTGGTGTAGATTTCTTTGGGTTTCTCTTTAATGGAGTTCCTTGCGGCTATTGCTGTGGTTTTGGCCTCTCCTTCACGGGAGGGACTTCATTATCGAAACTGGCTCTACAAGTCTCAACTTGTATGGGCCTTCACCTCACCTCCACAGATGGGGTTGCACACCACACTCAAGCCACAAGCCTCAGCACTAAGGGCAGGGGTGAGCACCTTTGCTCAGCCTCAGTCTGCACCTGTTTCTGGGCTTCCGCCCAGCCCCTGCCTTCAGAACTGGCTTGCGCACGAGCTTGCGCCCAGCCCCTGCAGTCAGGGCTGTCTTGTGCAGGATCGCAAACCTCCGGGGCTGCTGGAGTGCACTCAGCTGCGAGCCTTCGCCTATCCCGGGCTTTCGCCCCGCCCCTGTGGTCAGGGCCGGCTTGTGCAGGGTCGCAAACCTCAGAGGCCAGGTGTTGCTGCGCACCCATGTGCTGTTGCTCAGCAGAAGATCTCTGCCTGTTCCCGGGCTCCCACTTTTCCCCTGCAGGTGGGGCTGGAGGCGGGCCGCAGCTGCCGGATCACTTTCATGCGTCCCCTGCACCCCTGCTGGGCTAGACCATGCTCATGCTGGCCGGCTGGGCCTCCGCCCCCACTGACAGAACTGTGTTTCCACGTACTGCCGTCACCATTCCTCCAGCAAGCCCTTAGCAGTGTAGGTGGGGTCACTGCAGCTCAGACCCTAACACTCCATACTTTAGTCCTGAAAGCTCCCACCTTCTAAGTGGCTATGCTCTAAGTGCCGTGGGGGAGCTTGTTTGACTGGTATCCTGCTTCCCTTTGCTGGTATTGCTAGTTCCAGGGGAAATATTCGTTTCCGATTTGGACAGTGACTCAGTCCAGGGTTTAGGGTGGCTGTCCCTCAGAGTGTTTCTCCCTGTGCCTTCCAGATCACACTCTCTTCCCGCTGCTCTGGTCTTCTACTCTCTCCCTGTCTCCCAGAGTTCTAGGTGAGTGGTTGTGAGAGAAGTTTTCTGCGCCGTCCCTTTAAGAAGAATCCTGGGTCTGAGAAAACTGTCTCTTTCTCACAAGCAGTATCCTAACCTGTTTCACAGCTAAATACTGTCCATACTTCTTTTCTAGGCTCTGGGGCTGTAGACTAGGGCTTTGTTCCTGGGACCCAGGTCCCTCTCTCTCCGCTAAACTCTTCCCACCAAGTGAGTCTCTCCGGGCTGCCTTTTGCTCCAGGGAGCTGGGCAGCCCTTTCCACGTTTTTTGCTTTTCCTACCAGTCTCAGTGTGGCTTCTTCAGTGTTCCCCGGTTGAAGAGTCTTCTCAATCCAGTTCAACGTTGGTTTATCCAGATGATGGTTCTTAAAATCAAGTTATAATCCACTTTGGTTCTGGGAGTTGGAAGTTGGTACGTCCGCCTACTCCATTGCCATCTTGCCACCCTTTCCTCCTTTTTTATTAACTGTTATTCTTTTCCTTTAATATTTTTATGCTAGAAGTTGGCAACAAATAGACTTAGATCTATTCGTAGCCCTTGCAGAACACGTTATATATACAATTCATTTGCCACCCCCTCTAATTCTTTTTCTCTCCTGCTTACTAGAACTCCTAGGTAGGATGGATAAAGCTATTATTGTAACAGTTAGGAATGCATTTGACAACAAGTAACAGAAATGTTGATGACCATGGTTTAGATCACAAAGATAACTATTGTTTACTTAATAAGAAAGTGGAGGTTATAACAGATGCAGCAACACAGTGATGTCCTGAAGTTAGCAGGCTTTCCCCAGCTTTCTGCCCTGTCACAGGTAGCTGTTGGCTTTTTGTCTTTATGTTTGGTGCTTCATGTTCTCAAGGTGACTGTCGAGGTCCATGCACCACACAAGCATCTGAAACATCAAGCAAAAGACAAGGGCAAAACACCTTTACCTCCTGAGACTCTCTGAGAATAGAAGCTTTCTCCTAATGCATTTACTGGTCAGAACTGGAAGACATGACCAGCCCTAATTGCAAGTGAGGCAAGAAGAGTGACTATTTAGCTTTTTAGCCTCTGAAGTATAGGATGGAAAAAGAGAAGGAGGATAGAAATGGCTGCTAGGTCAGCCAATTTAAAAGTTTATCTTGACTATGATTGTGGCTATTTGGTATGATGCATGCTCTTCCTTCTTATTTGCATTTAATCTAATGCACTCAACCTTCTATGATGAGACAGTCTTCATTGCTGGAATTCTATTTATTTCTGGGCAATTTTAAAGTGAGTACTACAGCTAAAGATCTTACTTAGCTGTGTCATTGAAAAAAATCTGATGATGCTTATCCGTTTCTATAACCTTTTGGTTTCTGCCATCCTTTTAATTTATTTAAAAAATTTTTTATTAGTTGATTGATTTGAGAGAGAGATTGATTTATTGTTCCACTTATTTATGCATTCATTGGTTGACTTCTGTATGTGCCCTAATTGGGAATAGATCCTGCAACCTTGGTATATCAGGACGACCCTCGAACCAACTGAACCACACAGCCAGGGATCCGCTGTCCCTTTTAGATCAAACTTTATGGGTAGTTGCCTTGGAGAAGTTTGAAACATTAGGTTTTGGTGGGTTGACACCATGCTCAATCTGTTTTTTTTTTTTTTTTTTTGTGCTAATGGTCTCTAGTCTCACATCTTGGTAAAGCCTCTCCTTCCTTGCTTATACTTTTTTTTTAACTACTAATTTAAAAACAATGAAATGCACACATCTTCAGTGCACAGTTTGATGAGTTTTGGTATATATGTATGCCCATGTAACCTTGTAAATATGTGTACCCATGTCATCAGGAGTGTTCATCTCCTAAGGCTGCTTGCTGTAACCAGGTACCACAAGCAGGGTGGCTCACACAACAGAAATGTATTATCTCAGTTCAGAGGCTGGAAGTCTGAAATCAAGGTGTCAGCAGGCCCCAACCTCTCTGAACCCTGTAAGGGCAAATGTTTTCTTGCCTTTTTCTATCTTCTAGTGATTTCCAGCAATCTTTAGAATTTTGGGGCAGTTGTTGCATAATTCTCTCTCTACGTCCATCATCATATGGCCTTCTTCCTGGTGGGTCTCTGTCTTCTTATAATGACATCAGGAATTTTAAGGGTGCATACTACTCTAATATGACCTCACCTTAACTAATTGCATCTGTAATGACACTATTTCTAAATCAGGTCACATTCTGAGGTACTGAGAGTTAAGACTTCGGTATATCTTTTGGGGGGCACACAAGTCAACCCTTAATTCCATGTAGATATACTCACGAGTGTGTAACTGTGTGGCACCATGTAATATGTTACATATTGGAACACAGATCAGCAAACTTTTATTCTGTAAGAGACCAGATAGTAAATATTTTAGGATTTGTGGGCCATGCTCTGAATCGCACCTGCTAAGCTTTGCCTTTCTGGTGCAAAAGCAGTTATGATCAATATGTAAACAAGTGAGTGTGTTTGTGTTGCAATAAAGTTTTATTTCCCAAAATAGGAGGGAGACTGGATTTGGCTGATGGACCATAGTTTGCTGCCTCTTATGTTACAATATTTCCCTCACTCCAGAAAGCTCCATCAGTCCTCCTTCCTGTTCAGTCCTTACCTCCCATAGGCAAACGCTGTGTAGCTTTCCGTAACTGTTGTTTGTTTGGTAGGTGCAGGTACAGACAATTTTATAGGCAACTGTCCAACACTTCTGCAAAGTTGTGCTATTATATAACCTCAGCAGCTATTATGAGAGAGCCAGTTGTTCCACATCTTCATTAGCATTTGGACTTTGTCTTTTTAATTTTAGCCAATCTAATGAGTATTGACTGACACTCCATTGTGAATTTAATTTGTATTACCCTGAAGGCAAATGATGTTGAGGTGATTTTCTTTCATGTGCCACTGTGCGCACTCTTTCTTTGTTTTTATTCTCTCTCTTTTTCCCTCCCTCCCTTCCTTCTTCCTTTCCTATCAATTCCTGAAAGAGGGATGTTAAAATCTCCAACAGTGATTGTGAATTTTTCTATTTCTTCCTTTAATTCTGTTTATTCTTGCTTCTTGCATTTTGAAACTGTTATTAGGTACCTAGGTATTTATCTTAGGATTTTTGTGACTTGATGAATTGATTCTTTTTAGCATTATGAAATGTCCCTTCCATCTCTATTAATACTCCTGGCCTTAAAATCATGTCTGATACTAGTTTAGCCACATCGGCTTTCTTCTTTCTCTTACTTTGCCCCATCTGTATTTTTTATTTAAAGTACATATCTCATAGACACCATATCAGTGAGTTTTGGCATTTTATCTTGTCAGAAAATCTCTGCCTTTTTAATTGGAATGTTTAGTTCACATACATAAAATGTAATTATTGTATAATTGGTTTTATTTCTGCCGTTTTGTTACTTGCTTTCTACTATTTGATTCATATGTACTCTCTTTTCCCTCTGTTTCCCCTTTCTGGCCTTTTTCTTGTGTGTGTGTGTGTGTGTGTGTGTGTGTGTTGTTAATTGTTTCTTTTGGTATTTAATTTTAATTACTTCATTATGTATTTAATCTAGTGCTTTGGTTTGTGTATGTTATTTTGTAGTTTCTCTACAGATTATACATCCTTTATCACAGTTTACTTAGATTTAATATGATCCCATTTCATGTAATATGTTAGAAATTTGCAAGAATATATATATTTACAGTATATTACTTACACAGTAAGCCCTCACTTAATGTTGTTGATAGGGGCCCTGGCCGTTTGGCTCAGTGGCAGAGCATCAGCCCAGCTTGGGGAAGTCCCGGGTTTGATTCCCAGTCAGGGCATATAGGAGAAGTGCCCATATGCTTCTCTACCCTTTCCCCTCTCCTTCCTCTCTATCTATCTCTTCCCCTCCCACAGCCAGGGCTCCATTGGAGCAGGGCTGGCCAGGGTGCTGAGGACAGCTCCAAGACCTCCACCTCAGGTGCTAGAATGGCTCCGGCCGCAACTGAGCAATGCCCCAGATGGGCAGAGCATCGCCTCCTGGTGGGCATGCTGGGTAGATGCCGGTCAGGCGCATGCAGGAGTCTGTCTGCCTTCCCGTTTCTAACTTCAGGAAAAAAAATTGCTTTAATGTTGTTGATAGGTTCTTGGAAACTGTGACATTAAGTGAAATGACATATAAACAAAGCCATTGGTATGAAAAGAGTTAAGTTCCAACAGCATCACCAAACTTCTAAATTAAGATTCAAAACACTTGTAACATAAGCTAGAAATAAATGCGAGCTGCACGTACATTTAAGAAAGAATAATAAAAACAAGTAAAATAATTACTTTCCAATCCTTTATTCTAGTTCAGGGTCGTAGGTGACCTGAGCTCAGGGTACCAGATGGAAACCAACACTTGACAGGATGCCCCTCTACAGCATGCACACACGCACATACTCTCACTCACACTAGGACAATGTAGACACTCCAGTTAACCTCATGTGCACATTTCTGGGATGTGGGAGGAAGCCCGAGCACGCTGAGAAAATGAATGCAGACCTGGTGGGAGATCATGCAAACTCCACAGACATTGGCCCTGCTGAGAATTGCTTTTCCTCTCATCAACATTATAATGAAATAACGTTAAATAAAATATTATTTGAGGACCTCTGTAGATATATGTGTGTGTGTGTGTTTGTGTTTCTCCCTGTCCTGCTTGCTTATGTTATAGTATACACTGCTGCTACTTGTGTAAAAAACTCCTTAATATTCAAATTTATAATTTTTTTATTTGTCAGCAGCAGCAAAGGTAGTCTTTATTATTTACCCAAGTATTTACTATTTCCAGTACTCTTTATTCTCTCCTGTAGATTGAGTTTCCATCTGGTGTTGTAGTTCTTCAGGGCTTCAGGTAACAAATTCATCTAGCTTTATTTTTCCTTAAGTTTTGAAGATGGTTTCACAGGATATATCATTCTGGGTTGAAAAAATATTTTTTCTTTCTCTTGTAACTTCAATAATGTTTTTCCTTTTCCTTATGGACTCTATGTTTTTAAGTGTTAATGATGGTTTTTATCTTTGTTCTTTTACAAGGTAAAAGAACATACCTTACATAATAAGATAATGTGTCTGTCCCACTCTGGCTTTGATGTGTCTAGATTTTCTTCCTTTAGATTTTTCTTTTCTTTTCCTTCCTCTCTATCTTTCTCCCTCTTTCTCTCCTTTCCCTTCATCTATCCATCCATCCATCCATCCATTCATCCCTTCATCCTCTTTTGTTTTTCTTTTGCATTAATCTTGCTTGGGATATTCTGCTCTTGAATCTATAGGTTGATTTTTTAAAAAGAAATTTGGGAAATTTTTATTCATTATATATTTAAATAGTTATTCTTTGTTCTTACTCTTGTTTTCCCTTTTGGATTTTGATTACATGTATGTTAAATATTTCCATATCTCATAGGTCATTGATTCTCTGTTGATATGGTTCTATATCTTCTTATTTTTGTTCTTCAAAATTGGATTTTTTGTGCTTATCTACTTGGATGTTTTCTGTTTATGTCTCTTCAGTTCAGTAATTTTTTGCCATGTTCAATATTCTGTTAAGCCTATGCAGTGAATTATTTTTATTACTGATATTGTACTTGTCAGGTCTAGAATTCTTATGTTGTTCATTTAAATAGTTTTGTTTCTCTGCTGAGGTTTCTCATCTGTTCATTCATTAGGACATATTTTTCTTTGAGTTTTTGAACTTATTTATAATTGCTGTTTTAAAGTGCTTACCTGCCTGTTCCAACATCTCAGTCATCTTAGGGTTTGTTTCTATTGACTACGTTTTCTTTTGACAGTGGCACATCATTTTATTTCTTTGCCATCTCTAATACAATTTTTTTGGTATACTGTACATTGTGGATAATGTCTTATAGTAACTTAAGTTTATTTTCCTTGAATAACGTTTTTATTTTAGCAGGCAATTACATTATTGGTCAATCACTTTAAACTTATAGAGATTTGCTTTTATGTTCTTTTATGACATTTCTGTTACAGTTTTGTACTTTGTCTATGGATGAATCAGTTAGTACTGGGATTTAGTCTTTATTTTAATGGAATAGCCATTGCCAGGTTTCAGAGGAAATGCCAAGATTTTTACCAATATCTTCTATTAGACAGTACTTGAATTCCAAACTTTCTCCCTCCACTAAGACTGTATATTATGTATTATATATAACATATATATATATATATATATATATATACACACACATAAATACGTATATATATATATACACACATAAATACAAATGTACACACACACACACACACACACACCACCACCTCTTCCAGGCAGGATGCAGCTAAAATGTCTGCTCAGCTGTCTCAGCCTTTCAGCAATTTTGTTCTTTTGGGCTTCTTAGAGTCTTCCTTGCTTGTGCTTGAGTAGTTCAAATGTAAGCCATGGATTTGAGGGGCTTTACTCTCTGGAGCCCCCTTCTTTTAAAAATTTCTTTTTATTTTATTCATTTTAGAGAGGAGACACAGAGAGAGAGAGAGAGAGAGAGAGAGAGAGAGAGAGAGAGAGAGAGAGAGAGAGAGAGAGAAAGGGGGGAGGAGCTGGAAGCATCAACTCCCATATGTGCCTTGACCAGACCAGTGCAGGGTTTTGAACTGGCAACCTCAGTGTTCCCATCTATTGCACCACCACAGGTTAGGCCTGAAGCCCCCTTCTTTTTTTGAGACATTCTCCTTTTATTTTCAACTCTTCTGACAGCTTCCAACTTTGTATCTGGCACCTGAAGCCCTTTAGACTTTGGGTTATTCTTCAGTTATAGCTGCCTCATGACTCATACAGACTCAGCAGCACCCTCAGGAGCGAAGTTATATAAACATGGATATCTTCTTATGAATTTTTTCCCTGTGTCTAATCTCTTAGTTTCTGTCCGCTTTGGCCACTACCCTATGCCTTCAAATATTTATGTTCTATATATATTTGGAACTTATTATTGTTATCTGTTGGAGGGTTAGTTTGATAAAAGATACTTTGGCATTATTGGAACCAGTACTCCTTGTCACTATTTTTCTACATTTAGTTTCAGTCGCAGAATTTAGTTAGTAAAATTCAAGGCAGTGAATTATGTGACTTTCAGTTAACTATGATTCTAAGATGAAGGCAGAAAAATATTTAGTAGAAAATCTTTATTTTATTCTTTCTCTGCATTAAGAATAGCTACCTCTAATGTCAATTAATTCCATATAAAACTTGGATGGAAACTTTAAGAAGGAACTAATACATACTAATAATCAGAATTTTTTCCATTTTCCCTAAATATACACAACTATATGTATATACACACTATACAATCTTTGTAATTTGGTAGGTACAAATCTAGGAGCTGAATCTGTATTGACTATTTTGACTGATATAATATATATATATAACTATAATATCATAGTATAATACTATATATAGTATTTTAGTATATTATATACATAATATTATATATAATATTAATACCACCATATATTATACTGTATATATAACACTGTAATGCTAATTATAAGCTATATATTATTCTATATATAATATACTATATATAACATACAATACCTTATAATGTTATACTATCTATACTGTATATATTTAATATAATATGCTATAATACTATCTTATGTAATACTATATAAATATATTACCTATCATAATTAATATAGTGTATTATATATAATAATACAATACACATAGTTATATGTAATATGCTATATATTATATATAACATATATACACACATAAATACTGATATATCAACACAGTTTCAACTCCTAGATTTGCGTTCACCACATTACAAGGATCAAGAATGTTTTAACCCAGAATAGTTAAATGTTCTCCACCTAGCAGTGTACCTTTCATTTAGACAATTCCACACTTTAGGATATTACCTGCAGCTAGCCTTTCAAGTACCAAATTCTAGATAACTTAAGATACGTTCAGCTATAAGTAACCAAAACCAGTGTATTAAACAAATAGGATGACTTTGACTGATGCCCCCACTTCCTGTGTCTAGCATGAGAACTCGGGGGCAGCTGATGGTGACCTCATCTCTTGCTCAATAGAAGCAAGAGATGTTCTTGTGTTCTGTTGTCATTGTGTCATTTATAGTACAGATTGATGAGATGGGGAAATGTCCATTGGATTTGTTTGGGTTGGTTGCCAAGACCGTTCCATGCTTTTCTGTCAATTATCTTCCGAGGCTTCTCTTGGACATCCCAAAGGAGCCTCCACATTGTCCACATCTGTTCTTCCTGTACTCCCTAACACAATGAATAGCAGTTCACCGGTCAAACTACTGAAGTCACAAACTTCAGAGACATTTGATTCTCTGCTGACACTTAATCACCAAGCCCTGTCATGTCTTCCTCTTAAATATATTTTGCACCTACCTATTTCTTTAAACTTCCACTGACAGCATGCTCGCCTTGCACATGAACTCCGTGTAGCTGGTTTTGATTGCAATAAATAAAATACCCCCAAAGCCAGCTGAATCTATAAGAGGCCTTTCATTTACTTCTTTTTAAATCTCACATAGTACGAAGAAAGAGTTAGGACACTTCCAAGGCTAATTTGGTGAGTTGTAAATGTCATGGAGACTCAGGTGCTTTTAAACCTTTCATTCCACTACCCTTAATGTGTCAGTGATGTAACCTGCTTTGGCTCTCCAAAGAACTGTGACAGTTCCTGGCATCACTTGCAGGCACAGCTACATCAAGCAAAGAAGAGGGACATGTCCTGCTGTGTGTCACAATTTTTTATGAACAAAGAAAACCTTCCAAAGACTTCTCTCTGTAGCCTTATTCTCAGGTCATGATTGAGCCACCTGTCCGTGCTTTAGCTAGAGTAGGCTGAAAAGTGAGTTTCTGGCATGTTCAGGTGGAATAGTGGAAAGCAGACTCTATTAAAGCAGGAGGATGGTTGGGGTGGGGCGTTTAGAGGGAAGGGATGTTATTTTGTGGAGACTTTCAATAGAGTCTGTAGCATGCACTTCCATCTCACCTGGGCTGTGGCTAGAGTCTCCTACTTTCTTCCTGGTTCTTGTCTCACTCGCCTCCAATCCATTCTTCCCGCACTCTGGCTGCCGGAGGAGTCTTTCCAATGGTAGTAGTGTTGTCCGGTTAGTTTATGTGCTTACTTGTTTATGGTCACTGTCTTTCATAATTATGTAAACTGCCTAAGGGAAGAGACCTTGTATGTTCTGTTCATAACTCTGTACCTTAGGACAGGGCCCTACACAACAGAGGTAGGTACTCATTAAATGTGTGTTGGTTGTCTGAATGAATACAGTGTAAACCGATTGTGTCCATCTCCTCTAAAACCATCAAATGGTTTTCCTTTCTCTCTGAGATGAAGAAGCCATATCACCTGGGGGTTGTTTGTAAAGCCTTTTGTGAAGTGATCTGTGCCTACATTTTCACCTCTCCCCACCTCTCCCCATTCTTTCCCCCCTCTCTTCCCACCCCATTCCACCCTTCCTCACCCCTCCTCAACCCTCCCCAGTCCTCCCCACTCCTCCACTCTTCTCCAGCTTTCCGGAACTTTCTACAGGTTTTCAAATATACCACATGTTTTCTCCCCTCTGTCTGCCTAGAACTGTTTTAGCTTCTCACTTTGCCTGACTAAGTCCTTGTCTAGAAGCTAATTTCAGTTTAAATGTCACCTCTTCTGGGAAATCTTCCAAACCTTTCTCTGACTGGGTGTTGTTAGAGCCCCTAAGTAGCGCCCATAGCACCCTGGATTTCTCCATCTTAGAAGTTATCACATACTTTTGTAACTTATTTAGTAATTATGTCTCTTTATCATCATGATGTTGTTTTTTAAATCCAGCTTTATTGAGATATAATTCACATTCTATACATTCGCCTATCTAGAGTGTACAATTTAATTGTTTTTAATGTAGCCACAAAGTTGTACAATCATCATCACAATCAATTTTAGAGCACTTTACTCACTCCCTTCCCCCATACCTGTACCCATTAGTTACTCCTCATCTCCTCCCAGTTCCCTCAAACTCAGGCAACTGCTGATTGATCGTTAGATCTCTGTGAATGTGCTGATTCTGGGTTCTTCATAGACTGGAACTCAACTTCTGTGTGGTCAGGAATTGTGTTCATTCTGTTTCTCCCGTACCCATCAGAAAGCTGGTGCATGGTTCCTGCTTCGGATATATTTGTTGATCAACTGGTTAATTGAATAATTGAAAATTAAGACACCCCCAAAGCCATTTACTTTCTTTTTTATGTAATATATCTACTGCATTTTTATTACCCAGCATTGACGTTTGTGTACTTGTTTGTCTTCTTAGATCAGGAGTTTCTTGAGGACAAGAGCCATGCCTGATCCATCTTTGCTGATCATTGTTTTTTTTTTAAAATTTCTTTTTTTATTTTATTCATTTTAGAGAGGAGACACAGAGAGAGAGTGAGAGTGAGAGAGAGAGAGAGAAAGGGGGGAGGAGCTGGAAGCATCAACTCCCATATGTGCCTTGACCAGACCAGTGCAGGGTTTTGAACTGGTGACCTCAGTGTTCCCAGGTCGATGCTTTATCCACTGTGCCACCACAGGTCAGGCCTTGCCGATCATTGTTAAGTGCAGGACTTGGCATGTGATGCATTTGACCAGTATTTTCCCAATGGCTAAATGAAAGAATAAATTAGCTATGACCACTTCTTCCTACATCATCAGTCCAGGTCTCCCACTGGTTTGGCAGGCTCCATTTGGTTGTTAATTCCGCCATGTTTATTAATGAGTTAGGACATTATTTTATAATTCCCATCAGCATACTATGACTATCCAGCTCATTCATGCTAATCACCCCTCTCTGGAGGCAGAAGCATGTCTCAGTAATCCTGGTGTCCTCTCAAAGTGCGCACAGCTTCTCACACAGGCTGAGGGGCTTATCAAGTGCTTTGTATTTCAAGTCTATGCCTTGGAGGCTCTGAGGCACCCTGGACATCAGGGACAAGGCCAGCATGGCAATGGGATTGTGATGTTTAGCTTTGTTATTCTCAGGTGCCTTATAAGGAATTGGTGGCTTCTGAGCCTCGGCCACCCAGAGGGCTTGCAACAGGTGAGGTCAGTCCCTCAAGGGGAAGCAGTTGTGACACTTAGAGAGCACTGCCCAGGTAATGTCTGTCTGGGGATGGGCATGTCCTGATATGTGGGGCTGTGCCAAGCCCTGGTCCTGAAGGTCGCCACTATGGTGAAAGGGAACCAGTGAGCCTGATCTTACCGCTGGTTCTCTGCTGGCTTCCAGTCACAGAGCTGGTGCCTGCAGGCCTCCAGGTGTGGGGCTGGAGCCAAGCTTTGTGGCCTAGGTCCTGCTGCCATGCACCCAACTGCCCATGCTGCTGCTGAACGGGGCTTCCCGCAGCCTGGCCTGAGAGGGCAGGGGGCTCCTCCCAGCATCCTGTGCACAGGGTCCCTCTGAGTGGCCAGTCCTGTTCTATACACGCTGTTGTCCATATAACCCAGCTGGTCCTGGTTTTCCTGGGAAATGATTTCCGGTTGCCAGGTAAACCCATGCCCTGCCCTACACGTGGCCACAGAGGCCCACTGCTGGGCCTTGACGGCCTCGCAGGTGCCTTCCTCCCTGGGCTTTGGCCTCTGGGACAGTCGTAGAACATATTTATAGATCAGACATTGCCTGTGGTAGGCTGAATAATGGCTCCCGAAATAATCATGTCCTAACCCTGGAACTGAATCTGTCACCTTATGTAGCAAAAAGGACCTTGCAGACTGAGTAGGAGATTCTCCTGGATTATCTGGGTGGGCCCAACGTGTCCTCAAGCTAACGCCTAGGTAAGCGTGCCTCTTGTTTTTGCCCTACAGGGCTTCACAGACCAATCTGAGGTATTTAAGGGATCTCGGCTGGGCTTGTTTGACAGTCCTCCCTGATAGCAACTGTCACTCTCTGGGGCAGTCATTGGCATGTGTGCTGAGAGCACTGGGATTTAGGATCTGGAGTTGCTGGGTAGAGTTCTGGTTTCCCGAGGCATCTCTCATGATAATGGACAGGTGATGGCATTCTGGTCGTTTGCCTCTCAGGTTTGTTTTCTTTTATCCCTGCCACCGTCCTTAGTATAGGAAGTAGTTTGCTTCATTCTTAGCAAGAATTTCATCTTTCTAGGAGTTAAAACTATTTTATATCTTCATACCCCAGCCTTCTCTGAACTAGCCCAGGGTTGGACTGGTCAAAGGATGCATCTCCCACCATTCCAGGGGCAGCTCATCATGGGAGCCGGTCCTAGGCACTGCCATCCTACGTTTAATCCATCAAAAAGTTGCTTCCAGTCAAGTCCACACCACTGTGGTGTGAATTGGTGTTCAGGTGTCCGGGGAACCATAAAGCCTCATCTCAGGAGCTGGACACTGTGAAATTGGATTCTAGGTGCCAAAGCCTGGTTATCCAGGACTGGCCCCCAGACTGACCCTGGGCAGAATGCTCTAACGCAGTAATGGCTGCTGAGTCAACGGGAGCCCGGGGGACTGCAGAGACCTCCCTATTCTGAGAGCCTCTTACCCGACAGCTTTCGGGAAACCCCACACTGACTGCCAGCAGACGAGTCCTGACCAAGACCCAGCCACTACAGAATGGGGAGTGCATACAGGGCCTCACCCATTGGAACAGTGGGCACATTACCTGCTAGAGGAACCCACTTAGGTGTGGTAGCCCTGCGGTCATGTCACACTGACAGGTGAGACCTCTGCAGCTCAGTGGTCCTACAAGCAGATTCTTAAATATACTTCTAGGGATAGAATTTGTATCTACAAGCATTAAGTGGCGGTCTTAATAGTCACCATGGAGGCTGATTCGTAAGAAAAGCTTGGGGGCCCATTGTGCGCACTGAGTTTTTACCCCGCTCTAGTGAATGTCCTGACTTATACTCAGCTACGAAGGGACAAAGCTTCAGGCACAATGAAAACAGCTGTGCATTTGGGTTTATTTGTCCAAGTGGCCATGGACAGTTTGGGGACACTCCTTATTTGGAGTTGTTTATTTTTTTCTGTATCTCTCCCGGATGGGGTGACCGCAGATAACCTTCCCCAGCTTGGAAGACTGGAATCAGCTTATGCACAGCCTAGGGGAATTTGTCCATCGCTCGGCAAAACTTTCCATCACCTTCAAAACCCTAAGAAAAACTAGCAAAGACTCCAGTCCTGTCCCAGTCCCTGTCCCTTGGCTGGTGGCAGGCAGGTGAGTCTGGAGGACCGGGGTTTTTCTGGGGACCCCTGCTCCCTTCAGGGCATCCTGTGCTTGCCTCCGCGGCACCTTCAGTTTCCACTTCTGGGAACGCAACCATGGGTTTCTCAAGGTTGTTACTGTGACTAGGCTGCTGAGTGGCTGCCGCCTGTCATTCCTGAGAGTTCCCTGGCAGGTAGACGGGTGGTATCAAACCTTGTCATTAGCCACTGGACATTGTAGGGGTGTTGGATGGCTGGCCACGGCTCTTGGAGGTTGTCTCCTACTTGTTGCTCTCTGGGACCATGCAAGGTCCAGCTTCCTGAAGACTGTGCTCAGTGCGGTTCCCTTAGGAAACCCAACATCTACAGAAATAGGCAGCAAATGCAGGCGACCGTGACTTTCTTGAAGCCACAGCTATCTGGCATAGAAGAATTCCCTGGGTTTTTTTTCACAAGGAACACTGGGCTCCCCCTAGGGGAGGCAGAGAGACTGATGAGTTTCCATCACAGTGTTGGCTTTGGAAAGAACGTGTATCTGCTGGGCAGGAGCATGGGTCTGGGTACTGGGGTGGTCTTTCAGTGGCACTGGTAATTAATGTTCTGTGGATGGCCTGAGAACAGGAAGTGAGAGTGGGGACCTGCCTGTGTGAGACAGTGCTGATGGCGGAATCCCAGATGCGAGGTGTGGGTTTGTTGCGGGTTAAATTGTACCCTCCACCCCCCCATTAAGGCTTGTTGGTTTCCGGACTCCCCAATGCCTCTGGTACCTCAGAATATGACCTTATTTGGAGTTAAGGTTTTAGAGAGGTAATCAAGTTGGAATGAGTTTGTTCAGGTGGGCCTTATGCCAATATGACTGGTGTCCTTATAAATCAGGGAATTTGGACAAAGGCACACACCAACTGGAGATGGAAGCAGAGCCCGACCAGCCAAGCAGCACCCAGGCGGCCAGCACGCAACCAGACTAGGGGGCTGATGGAGACAGGCTAGCCTCACAGGGTTCAGGAGGAACCTGCCCTGCCAACACCTTGCTCACAGACTTCTAGCCTCCTGAGCTCTGAGACAATACACTTATGTTGTTTATGCCACGCAGTCTGTGATGTTTCAGTGGACCTAGCAAATGGATACCAGGTCTTCCAGTTTTCCAGGCAGTGAGGGCCTTGAGAGAATCCAAGCAGCTAGATGCCCAGGACCAGATGGCAGTGTGGGCCAAGGGTGACCGTAGGGTCTGCTGGCTAGATAATACCCAATGGTTCTGTCATTGGAAGTGCCAGTCTCCCTGTGCAGGCCCAAGACTAGATCCTCATGGTCCTCATCATCAATGTCATTGTCATAGCTGACATTTACTGAGTGTCTATGTTCTTAACTCCAAGACTTTACATGTCCTATATCCCTGAGTCCTTACAACCTACAAGGTCAGTGTTAGTGTTGTTTTCCTTTCACAAGTGAGGAAATTGTAGCACAGAGAAGGAGGTAGCTTGCCCGAGAACTGACAAGGGGAGAGGCCTGGATGCAGCCACTCTGGCCCCCTCACTGTGCTCAGTCCACCCCTTTTCTCGCTGTTCCTCCGGGGTCAGCTCCCCCTCGGGATCTTGGCATTGGCTGCTCCCCTGACTCGGTGGCTGTCCCCTTAGATTTCCACATGTACAGCTTCTTTTTCTGGTCTGGTCTCAGCCCTAACGCTTCATTGGCAGCGAGGGCTTCTTGCTCTCCTAGTCATCTCGGCGCAATGTGTTTTATTTATGTATTTACTTTGACTATCCAAATCTTCCTTCTTTCTTACTTGTGAGTCATCTGTCTTAAGCCCATAGAATGTAAGTTTTATGAGAACCGGGACCTTGTCTGTTTTCTTTAACCCTCTATCCCAGAAACTGCATCTGTTCCTAAAGCAGGAAAAGTGTTCAATACCTCAGTTCCTTTTACTTAATGACTCGAATCATTTGCCACCCACCTCAACCTAATTGGAGCTCGGGCTCCCTCTTGCATATATAATCAACTCATGAAGATCTCTAAACAAAGGCAGCCACTGTCTGTCCTAATGCTTTTGCAGTGCCAAGAAACGGGAGGAAGCTTTAACACTGGATCTCCACTCTCCCTGCCCCTCTCATCGGTTTGTAGGTAGAAAAGACAGGCAGAGAAATTGACTTTAGCAATGGACAATTATTGCCACCCTCCCCAGAGGTGGAGAAGCTGGAGTCAGTTACTGTGGCCTTGGGTCAGTCAAGGTCAGGCTCAGTCCATGGGGACTGAGTCTGCCATGGACCACACTGGTAGGAATGTATCCTCTACCCTCCCTTGCGGGGAGGTTCAGAATGGTATTACTTGCCTCTACCTCATTGGAGACCGGCTGCCAGAGGGCTGCAGGTCACGACCTCAGTGCCCTGGGATGGGCAGCCATGCTCAGCCCTGGCACACTCTCCCATCCCTTCAGTTGTTGGGGTGACCAGGACTGTGTGGAGAGAGGCAGAGCCACATTCTAGTCTGTCCAGTAAGTCGATGAGCTCCAACAGGTTGCTAGCTGGGACATTCAATGCAGTTTCTGAGGTCCTGACGAGGATACCTCACTGTCGGTGTGCAGTGCCTGCTTATACCATGCAAGATCTACTCACGTTGCCTTTACTCACTCACTTATCCTGCCATTCAACAGTCATTTACTGAACACCACTGAGTGGGGGAGACATGGTGGGCCAGTAGCTACAAGAACAGTTATTAGAGACATTATTTCACTGGGACTTCTGTCATGGACTGAAGTACTGTTTGGTAGGTGCTTGGGATTTAGTGCCCTCAGATCCAGACTGACCACATCCTACCCACAGGGCTGGGGTGCAGTCCCCAAGGGGGCTTCTTCCATTGTCCACTCTCCTTTAACAAGAAACAGGAGGAAGCTTTTGCATTTCCCTCTCCTTGGGAGGGGGAAATGCCCTCACCAAGATTTCCTCTGAGAGGACCTGTCAGTATTACTGCATGTGCCAAGGCATCTGGGCAGTTCCAACAGATGGCAGAGGTGTGACGGGGCTGGGAGCCAGGGTAGCTCTGAGCACCCTTTCCTGGCTGTTCCTCCCACCCTGGTTGGGTATCCCACAGAATTCCATGGGAGAGAATGAGTTCTTTTCCCTCTTCCCAAGGAGAGCTTAGTAGGAAACCTGACTTTGGCTATAAATCTTAATAAATAGAAAAATATCATTTGCAGAAGACAAAGGGAAGAGGTTATTCTGAGTAGCAGAATAATCCATAGTGTTGAAAGAGAAGGTCTGCTCTTCATAAGCAACAAGCTGGTATCTGATGTGTGGCTTGGGAGGTTCGGGGGTTTGAGGGTGCTGAGATGTGGGAAGAAGGTAGGCGTGGCTAAGTTTGAGAAGAGCCTGACACACCAAGGAAGGGTTCTGACCTTGCCCTGCCCCAGGGCTGTGGGCTCTTGTCTGATTCTGAACAGAAGAACCGGCAGTGCTTACTGGGCCAAGGAGTGAGTGGCACCCAGGGAAGGATTCGATCCTGCAGCGAACCATGGTTAGAGGTGCTATTTTAGGCCCACAGTTCTGGATGATAGAAGTGCAGTCATCAAGACTGGGAGGGGCCAAGGGCGAATTTTTGAGGTTGAACTATATACAGTGTGTTCGTAAAGTCATGGTGCACTTTTGACCGGTTGATCGGTCAAAAGTGCACCATGACTTTACGGACACACTGTATGATGTCATGAAACCTATGGAATGTATTCAGGTATGTGTTCAGGTAGAAAGAGGAGAATGACTGTTTTGTGGAGTTGTTTTTTTTTTTTTTCATATATAGAATCTGTAAATAGTCTTGATCCAATACTCCGGAGTTAAAACAAAATGTCCCAACTTGTTTTTCCATTGAGAGAACTCATTTTCCATCAAGTGACACACCAAGGGAAAGGTTAATGACTGAGAGAGGAAGGACCAGGCGGGAGACAGCCTGCCAGCAGTTCATTGACGAACTGTTTTTATTAGGCGTGTTGTCGTGAACCAATTTTCATGTTGAAATGGCTTTTCTTCCCACCAAACAAATTGCTTTCTATGTTGTTGAATGGGATGGCAGGCGTCCTCTGAAGATTAGGTAACTCAGTTCTCGGCCTGTGCTAAAATAAGCACCTTGTCAACCCATCTAGCGGCAGAGTCTGGGACTGGTTTGCTCCTCACGGTGGAATTGATTAACATGAGTTGGGAAATAAAGAGTTTCCAGAGGAATTGGGAATGAGAACAGATGCCTCAAGTTTTGTGAAAGATTTTTATTTGAGACTTCAGATGATCTCAGGAAATGCTCCTCAGAATGGGGGGCGTGGCTGTAGCTAAGCCTGTGGTTCATTCATTGCTTTGGTTTCATTTTTAAAAATAACATTTGGTTCTTATAAAAACTGAGACACATGGAGACATTTGTAAATAAAGGAAAGTATACAGACCACCACCAACTGCCTGCAGTCGTCTGGAATATCACCGTTGTATGTTAATGAACCTCTAGGTTTTGTTGTATTTTTTCTCTGTCTTTCTTTCCCCCCTAGGCACATGGTTGTGCAGTCAAAATCAAATTGATTATATAATTTTTATCCTGATTTTTAAAAAAAATATAGTTTTTCATGTCATTTAGTAAATGTGATTTTTGATGGTACATAATACGCTACCATATGGATGTAATTAAATTGACATTACATAGTCTTTTTTGTTTTCTCAAGAACAAAATTAAATATAATATAGATTATATTTAATAATTATATAATATAATATATTATAAAATAGAATTTTATTAAATATAATCTATATTATATTTAATAAAATTATATTTGAAATTAATTTCAAATAGAGGAAATTTTCAAGAGTAGTACCAGATCCCCATTTGTATCCTTTACCCAGTTCTCTGATTGTTGACATTGTCTACGTTTGCTTTATTGTTCTCTCTCCTTCCTAAATCTCTACGATCTTTTTCCTTAAACCTTCATGGAGTAAGCAGCAGACATGATGTTCCCCTCCCCCCTTGAATACTCAGTCTATATTTTCCATACTCTCCTACATAACCATGACATAAACATTAGAACCAGGAAACATCATGCAGTGCCACCATCTAACCCACAGACTCCATTCAGATTCCCCGTTACTCCAGTATTGCTCTTTATAGCTAAATCGTCCAACCCAGAATCATATGTAGCATCTGTCTGTGACTTCTTTTCAGTATTCTCCAATCTCAAAAGGTTCCTTAGTTTCTTGTTTAACTTTCATCACCTGGACATTTTTGAAGGCGATAGGCCAGTTATTTTGTAACATGCCCCTTATATTGGATGTTGGGTCTGTCTGCTTTTTATGTTTAGATTTCAGTTATGCAGTGAGGCAAAAATGTCACAGAAGTGATGACCATGTGTTCTTCTCCTAGCATCCAGTTGGGTCACATAATGATAATTTGTCCCATTATCAGTGATAGTAACTTTGATCACTAATTAAAATGAAGGCTTCTTGCTGTGTAGTGACTCTTTCCCCTTCATAATTAATAAGTATTTTGTGGGAAAATACTTAAATTTTTTTTATTATTTATTGAGAGGAGGGGAGGCAGAGACTGACTCCTGCATGTATCTTAACCAGGATCCACCCAGCAAACCCACTAGAGGGCAATGCTCTGCCCATCTGGAGCCCTTGCTTCGTTACAACTGGAGCCATTTTAGCGCCTGAGGTGGAGGCCATGGAGCCATCCTCAGCATGGGGTAGGGGGGGCCGGGGGGGGCAACTCGCTCTAATTGAGCCATGGCTGCAGGAGGGGAGGAGGAGAGAGAGAGGGAGAGAGACAGAAAGAGAGAGAAGTGAGAGAGGGAGGGGTGGAGAAGCAGATGGGCGCTTCTCCTGGGTCCTGACCAGGAATCAAACCTGGGACATCCACACACCAGGCCAACGCTCTACCACTGAGCCAACCAGCCAGAGCTCAGGAAATACTTTGAAATTATATAAATATTATGTCTTCATCAATCTTTCATCCACCAGTTTTTTTATTTATCAGCTAGTAATTGCTTCCTGAATCACTTCTTTTTTTGATTCAATTATTATGCTTATTATCAAATGATGGTTTTTCTAAATTCATGATTCCTTCTATATTTATTGGCATTATTCTTTAAGCATGAGCCTTTTCTTCATTCATTCATTCATTCATTTGTTCAATATTAACACATCAGTTCCCATTTTAGTCAATAGATCATAATCTCTTATTGTCATTGTTTATTTTGATCTTAGAATAGCCTCATTCTAAGATTCAGGCTGTTTCCTGGGTTATTTTGGTATAATCTCTTCTCTAAAAATTATGGTCACACAATACAGGCTATATAGAGATTTATTTTATCACTTGACAATACATTGTGAGCATTTTGCATGTTGTTAAAAGCCTACAGCATTATTTTTAGTAATTGTGTTATGTCTATCATATATAATTAATGCTTCAACTTTCAGAGTGGCCAAGATGGTCTAGGAGAAACACCTCTCATGTGAAGGCCCTCCTTCCATTAGCCAGGGACACAGTAAGTTATCAGAAATAGAGGTGCACAGCAAGAAGGAGCCAGTTCCTCTCCCCCAACTTGTAAGTGTTGTAAGTTGTATGCAGCTGTTAGAGAAAGGCCCTGTCTACACAGGATGCAAGAATACTTATTATGGGGATTCCTTTCACATAAAAATTGTCAGCAAACTACATACCAGTCAACTGGAGATAGAATATTATATAGTATTTAAAACAAGCTAGTTATATGGATCAATGTGTATGTATCCATTATATTATATACAAAACCACACACACACATACATAAATGCATGTGTATTCAGAATAAAGGTAAAAAGTCCAAGGCAACAATATGTACTGAATTCATGATTGTGGGTACCACTGAGTTAAAAGGAAAGGAATAAAATACAAAAGTGATCTATAAGGAGCTTCAAACTATTTTCTGTTTTTGTTTGTTTAAGTTATACTTTCATAAAGCCATTTTAAAAAAAGTCTAAATATGGTATAATGTATAGACTTGATAAGCCTGGATTAGGTAAACATGTTTATTATATTATTCTCTTATTATACTTTGCTAGACTCTTGTTTGAGATATTACTTGATAAGAAATGAAGACTTTTAAAACCATGAATGGAAATGATCAATACCAAATTAAAGAGAGTGATTATATCTGGGGAGTGAGAGAAATGAGATCAGGGAGGGATGGACAAGGAGCTCCATTTATTTTGTGTGTATGTGGTATCTAATTTCTTTTTATTTTTCTAAAAATATTAAATCAAATGGCAAAATGTTAAGATTTGGTACAGCTCGGCTGTGGATTTATAGAGACTTGCTTATAGCATTCTCTTGGTTTTTCTGCACTTACTAAAAAGGTATGCTATAGAATTGAGAGAATAACTAAGATTGAAAGTCTCTGGAAAGAAATGAAGTAATGGAATTCATAGCATGCCTGGCACGTTAGCTCTAGAAAGCAGAGCCTGGGGCAAGGCTTAAATACTGATGTCTTTGGGGAAGTGCAACCCCAGGGCAGAAGAATGAGAGAAAAAAGAAGCAAGAGAGGGAGGCTGGAGGGCTACACCCCCTGATGCCTTGCTCAGTTGGCCACTGTTTCATGAGATCCCAGCTATGCAGAATGTCTCCAGATAGGCTGGAGAGAAATGCCTTTAGGGGACAGTCTGTGGGTGAGAAGAATAGAGAGGGAATTTATTTCCTAACTCTTCTCTATTCTCTTTCTGATTGGTCAAAATTGAATTTTCAGAATGTTAATACCCTGGGGCTTCTGGAGTGTGTGTGTCATCTGGCCCATTTGGCTGCCACTGAGGAGGCCAGATTGCAGGAAACAGTCTGGTCTTCATCCACGTTTAGAGACTGTGGGGGAGTGAGAGACCCTGGTAATGGCCTCGGGCCTTAGGGCTGATTGGTTCTAAAGGAGCCTGACTGGAGTCCCCATACTAGCAACAGCTACAGTAAAGCAAGATGGACGAAGTTGGGCGGATCCGGATTCCCATGAAGTGAGTCCGACACAAATGGAATGGGATAGCTCTTTTGTCTAAAACAAGAGAGGAAATGAGAATGAATTTTGCAGTAGCTAAGTTTATAGGGGGAGAAAGGGTGAAAAATGAAAACCATTCTAGATGGATAACCTCTTTTTTTTCTGAAGAGCAATGGGAGGACATTATTCACTGAGAGTATGGGGATGGATTTGGGAAGTAGGATTGGGAGTTTATGGAGAATCCTGAAGATCTTGAATAACAACCTTGGGGGAAGGATTGCATGTGGCTTCAGAAGTGGAAAGGCTGCTTGGGAGGCAGAGGACAGGCCTTGCAGGACGCTTGTTGGAGAATTGGAAAGAGAGCAGTTGGACTGACTTGGACTCCAGGTAACTTGTTTAGTTGGGTTGAATAGGAAAGGAGGGCCAATGGCCAGGAGACTTGCTGAGGAACAAAGGTCTCAGAGGGTTGAAGAGCAGCCCAGTGGGAGGACCAGCTGGGAATGGAAGAGGTCATGCTATGAAAGTAAAATTTTAGACCTTAGGATTTCAGAGCTACGTTGAGTGAGAACAAGGACCAGCCTCTGGCCACGTGGGAGTTTCTTGAGTGGAATGAAGGTAATAGCGACAAGAGAAGCAGTGGTGAAGGATGTGGAAGTCACTCAGGACAGTAGCAAGACTGTTGTAATATATGGTCAAAGTTCAAAGGCATGAAGTGGAGAGGTAAGTAAATTTTGCTCAGCTCTTCCTGGAGGCCCAATGCAAATGACCAGGCACTGTTTGCCTGCTGAGTTACCAGGGGAGGCCAGTTAACAAGGGAGGTCAACAATTTTATTCACGATACTAAACTGAATCATCACCATATAATCTTGAATCCAATTACCATCCATCGTTAAGGAGCTTATGCATTTTCCTACTGAAAAGTTAGTTTCCTCCCATGACCTCTACCCCCCCCCACACACACACACACTTTGTTTTCTGAAGCTGTGGGTATCACATATCATATAGTGCTGTAGTTGCCTGTTCGCATTTCTGTCACTTCCCACCTGCCCCATGTGAGTACTTTCAGTGCAGGGCCAGCTCTTGGCTAGCATCATGCCTTACCCTAGTAGCATGGGCCCTGATGATTGGTAGGTGCTCAGTGTGCTGGAAAGAAGAGGGCTGTGGCCCTGTCAGGCAACAAAGTGTCTATGGGTCACCTTCAGTTTGATGGTTGAAACAAGCTCTTTGTTTTAAGTCATTTCTTACTATTTTGCCCTTTCAGACATAACCTTCTCTCTGCTCCCCAAATTACATGAGATCTATGTTCCTTGTAGAATATTTGGAAAATAATAATAATTACCCATAACCCTACCCTCTGGCAATAACCACTCTTAATGATTCACTGTATATTTTTACAGACATTTTATGTATTTAATGGATAGTACATGAATAGTACAAACTTTAAATGGTAGAAAAGTGTGTACAGTAGTCCCCCTTATCCCTGGTTTTGTTTTCCATCGTTTCAGTTACTTCTGGTCAACTGTGGTCTGAATATGTAAGTAGAAAATTCTAGGAAAAAAATTCAAAATATTAAACTGTGCTCTTTCTGCGTAGTGTGATAAAATCTCACACCATCCTGCTCCTTCCTACCCAGGACGTGAATCCTCCCTGAGTGCAGTGTCTTCACACTGTATATGCTCTTTCTCCTCCTCCCCTCCCCTGCCCCCATTAATCACTTAATAACTGTCTTGGTTATCAGATCAACCATCTGTGTCTCAGCGCTTGTGTTCAAGCCACCCTTAGAGTAACCTAATGCTCTGTCACAGCACATAGGTTATTCACTGCATCTCATCACGTGGACTCTGTGTCATCTCACACCTTCTCAAGAAGGGGGGTGAGTACAGTACGCTAAGATATTTTGAGAAAGGGACCACATTCACATAACTTTTATTTACAGTGGATTGTTCTATTTTATTATTTGTTATAGTTATTAATTTCTTACTGCATTGACTTTATAAATTAAACTTATCCTAGGTATGAGTATGTACAGGGAAAAAAACTAGCATATATAGGGTTCGGTGCTATCTGTGGTTACAAGCATTCACTGGGGGTCTTGGAAGGACCCCCAGACAGGGAGGATAGCTATAGATTGAAAGTGGTCCCCTATTCCTTTCCCTCCTTTCCCTACTTAGTACCCTTCCCCAGGAGAATCATGGCTGTTTCTTGATTATTCATCTATTTACAAGCATGTTTTTATAATCTATTTTTTTTCTTTTTCTTTTACTCACATGGTAGCATTTGACGCACACTTTCCTGCATCTTGCTTTTTTCATTTAATAGTGCATCTTGCAGGTCATTCCACATTAGGATATAAAGGACAATCTTATTCCTTTTCTAGCTGCATCCTCTTCTATTCTTTGGGTATGCTATATTTAACCAGTTTTCTGTTAATGGGTATTTGAGTCGATGCTGATTTTTTTAATGTTGTATTACAGGAAATCCAAGTGTAATGAATACCCATTATGTAGCTTTAACTTGTGACTAAGCTTGTTGTATCTATGCTCCACTTACCAGTCCTCCTCCTCCCTTGATTATTTTAAAGCAAATCTCAGACATTGTGTCATTTCACCTTTAATTATTTTAGTATAAATCCAAAACAAGATTTAAAAAAACATGACCAATATCACCCCTAACACAATTTACAATAATTCCTTAATATTATAAAATCTGATCTTTTTAAAAGGTACATAAACAATGCTGTAACCAAGAGCCTGGTTCATACTTCATCACACGTGTGTGAGTATACCAGTAGCACCCATTTCTAGAGACGGAATTGTTGGGCTCAGGTGTACATTTGTAATAGAAAAAAGATTGCCAAATGACACTTAAAAAGAAATTATGCTAATTTATACTTCTTCCACCAGAGTTTGAGAGGACTGCTTCCTCACAGCTTTATCCACACAGTGTGATCTTAAACTTCTTGATCTTTACCTGCCTCACAGGTGAAATATATTATACAAATGCCATTTTAATTTGTCTTACTGTGAGTTGGTTTGAAGACTGTTTTACATATTTATTAATTTACAATTTGTGTTCTGGAAACTGCTTATATTCTTTGAACACTTTTTTCTTCTGGTTTGTTGGCCTTTTCTTACTGCTATGTAAGAACATTTTAAATATGATGGAAGGCCCTGGTTAGTTGGTTCAGTGGTAGAGTGTCGACCTGGCATATGGAAGTCCCAGTTTCAATTCCTGATCAGGGCACACAGGAGAAGTGACCATCTGCTTCTCCACTCCTCCCCCTTCTCTCTCTCTCTCTCTCTCTCTCTCTCTCTCTCTCCTTCCCCCTCTCCCCCGCCCTCTCCTGCAACCATGGCTTGAGGTTTGAGCACATTAGCCCTGGGCACTGAGTATGGCTCTGTGGAGCTTCTGCCTCAGGTACTAAAAATAGCTTGGTTGTGAGCATGGCCCCAAATGGGGATTGCTGGGTGGATCCCAGTCGGGGTGCATGTGGGGTTCTGTCTCTTTATCTCTCCTACTCTTACTAGAAAGAAAGAAAGAAAGAAAGAAAGAAAGAAAGAAAGAAAGAAAGAAAGAAAGAAAGAAAGAAAGAAAGAAAATTATGAGGGAAATTAGCTCCTCATTTGTAATATAAGTTAAAAATATTTTTACTTTGTTTCTAATTTTTGACTTAGCTTGCAGTGATTTTTTGGAAGATTATATGATTCAAGAAATTTGTCCATTTCACCTAGGTTGTCTAATTTTTTGGCATAGAGTTCTTCATAGTATTTTCTTACAATAATTTGTATTTCTGTGTCAGTTGTTATTTCTCCACTCTCATTTCTAATTTTATTTATTTGACTCCTCTCTCTTTTCTCCTTGGTGTGTCTAGTTAAAAGTTCATCAATCTTGTTTACCTTTTCAAAGAACCAGCTTCTGGTTTCATTGATCCTCTGTATTGTTTCCTTAGCCTCTATGTCATTTATTTCCTCTCTGATCTTTATTATTTCCTTTTTTCTATTAGTCCTGGGCTTTATTTGCTGTTGTTTTTTAGTTCTTTTAGATGCAGGGTCAGGTTGCTTATTTGAGCTTTTTCTAGCTTCTCATGGTATGCCTGTAGTGCTATGAACTTCCCTCTCAGTACTGCTTTTGCTGTGTCCCATAAATTTTGAGTTGATGAGACCACTTTTGTGTCCTAACGTGATCTATCCTAGAGAATGTACCATGAGTGCTTAAAAAGAATGTATATTCTACTGCTTTAGGGGAAAAGTTCTGAAGATATCTATTAAATCGAGTTGATCTAGTGTATCCTTTAAGTCTTTTGTTTCTTTGTTAATTTTCTTTCTTGAGGATCTATCCAGTGATGTTAGTGGGGTATTGAAGTCCCCTATTATTGTAGTATTGCTGTTAATCTTGCCCTCTACATCCATCAAAGTCTGCTTTATGTATGTCGGGGCTCCTACGTTTGGTGCGTAGATATTTTTAATGGTTATATCTTCCTGTTGAATTGTTCCCTTTATCATTATGTAGTGTCCTTCTTTATCTCTTACTACAGCCTTTGTTTTAAAGTCCATTTTGTCAGATATAAGTATTGCTACCCCGGCTTTTATTTTCATTTCCATTTGCATGAAATATTTTTATCCATCCTTTTACCTTCAGTCTATGTGCATCTTTTGTTTTAAGGTGTGTCTCTTGTAGAAAGCATATGTATGGGTCCTGTTTCTTTAACCACACAGCTACCCTATGTCTTTTGATTGGATCATTTAATCCATTTACATTTAAGGTTATTATTGATATATAGTTGTTTATTGCCATTTTATTCTTTAAAGCTCTATTCTTCTTTTGCTATATTCTTTTCCCCCTTTGAACTGTTCACAACAGTCCCCTTAGTATCTCTTGCAGAATTGGTTTGGTTTTAATGAATTCCTTGAGGCTTTTTTTTTTTTTTTTTTTTTGTCTGGGAAGCTCTTTATTTCTCCTTCAATTTTAAATGTAAACCTTGCTGGATAAAGCAGTCTTGGTTGTAGGTTCTTGTTCTACATTACTTTGAATATATCTTGCCATTCCGTTCTGGCCTCAAGTGTTTCTGTTGAGAAGTCGGATGTCATCCTTATGGGGGCTCCTTTGTAGGTGATAGCCTTTTTTTTCTCTAACAGCTTTTAAAATTTTTTCTTTATCACTTAGCTTTGGTATTTTAACTATGATGTGTCTTGGTGTAAATTTCTTTGAGTCTCTCTTTAATGGAGTTCTCTGTGCTTCTTGAATGTGTGAAACATTTTCCAGTCTTCATTTTGGGAAGTTTTCAGCTATGATTTGATTGAACAAAGTTTCTATCCCTTGTTCTTTCTTTCTCTTCTTCAGGCACCCCTATGATGCAGATGTTATTCCTCTTCTTGTTGTCACAGAGCTTCCTTAGAGTTTCCTCAGATTTTCTTTTTTCTACCCAGCGGTTGATCTCTGCCCATTCCGGCTCCCGCTTTTTCCCCACAGGTGGGATCACAGGCAGGCCTGCAGCCGCCAGACCACCTTTACACGTCCCCTTTACCGCTGCTGGGCTAGAACGAGCTCATGCCAGCCGGCTCGGCCTCTGCCCCCGCCAACGGAACCGCGCTTCCATGTCCCGCCGCTGCCGCCCTCCAGCAAGCCCTCAGCAATGTTGGAGGGGGCGCAGCAGCTCAGAGCCTAACACTCCATACTGTAGTCCTGGAAGCTCCTTCCTTCTAAGCGACTGTGCTCTAGGTGCCAAAGGGGAGCCTTTTTGGCTGGTGTCCTTCTTCTTGCTGGTTCCAGGGGAAATATCGTTTCAGATTTGTGGAGTGACTCAGCCCAGGGTTTAGGGTGGCTGTTCCTCAAAGCTTTTCTCCCTGTGCCTTCCAGACCACACTCTCTTCCCACTGCTCCAGTCCTCTCCTCTCTCTCCCTGTCTCCCGGAGTCCCGGGTGAGTGGTTGTGAGAGAGGTTTTCTGTGCCGTCCCTTTAAAAAGAATCCTGGGTCAGAGACAACTGTCTCATTCTCACAAACAGTATCCTAACCTGTTTCACAGCTAAATGCTGTCCCTATGCCTTTTCTAGGTTCTGGGGCTGTAGACTGGGGCTTTGTTCCTGCAGCCCACGTCCCTCCTTCTCCGCTAAACTCTCTTCCCACCATGCGGGTCTCTCCAGGCTGCCTTTCACTCCAAGGAGCTGGGAAGCCATTTTCACTTTCCCTCCAGTCTCAATGTTGCTTCTTCAGTGTTCCAGGTTGAAGAGTCCTCTCAGTCCAGTTCAATGTTAGTTTAGCCAGATGATGGTTCTTAAAACCAAGTTATAATCCACTTTGGTCCTGGGAGTTGGAACGTCTGCATACTCCATCGCCACCTTGCCCTCTCTCCATTCATTACAGTGATTTTTGCCATGAGAAAATTTTACTTAGAATTAGTCAGTCTTTTATTTTATACCTTTTTTTAAAAAAAATGAATTTATTGGGGTGACAGTGGTGCCCACTTCTACAATACATCTCTGTAAACAGCACTGGGTTTTCACCTGCCCCTTCAAAGTCAAGGCTTCATCCATCACCATTTATTCCTCCTATGCCCCCCTCACACCAGCCCCCTTAATCACCACATAGTTGTCTGTGTCCATGAGTTTTTTTTTCTTTATTGCTCTATCCTTCCACCTCCCTCATCTAGCTGTCAGCTCCCACCCCCCACAGCTGTCAGCATATTCTTTATGTATGAGTCTATCTCTGTGTTGTTTGTTAGTTTATTTTGTTCATTAGATTCCACATACAAGGGAAAACATATGGTACTTGTCTTTCTCTGACTGGCTTATTTCACTTAACAAAAAGCTCTCCAGGTCCATTCATATTTTATGACTTGGTGTTTATTCCCTACTAAGCACAACCTTATCTACTCTCATATTACAAAAAAAAAAAAATTGCTCAAGTTTTTCCTTTCACAATTATGACTTTTTAAAAATATATTTAATCTTTGATTCTTGTGGAATTTATTTTGAGATAAAATATTATGTGTACAGTAGTTTTATTCTTAACATTTTCCAGATATCTACTTAGTAACGAACCCATCTTTTCCCATTATTTGTAATGTCACTCTTACTGTTCACTAAATTTCTTACCTATTCAGACCAATTTCTGATCTTTCTACTGTTTTCAACCAAATGACTTATCATTTATTTAGCTAATAACCATTGTTTGTGGTTTTCCATTTTTATTATTAAAAATCAGGCCAGGGTAAGTATCTTTGTAAACGAATCTTTGTATGTACCTCTTATTTCTTTAGGATAAATTCTTACAGCTAGAATTGCTAGGTCTACAGATATGCAAATGTTAAAATATTTTCTTATGAAAATTGTCAAACACAAGGCAGAAAGGATAGTATAAACCCTTGAGTAGCCACCACTGAGCTTCAATGATCTTCCACATTTTATTGATCATATGCCTTCTATCACTCCTGATGCCAGCATCTTTTCCTGTAAAATTTTAACACAAAGCCCAGACATAATATCACTTCATCCATAATCTCATCAGTATGGCTCTATAACTCAAATCAGCTTATTTCTCTCTATGACTACCTCAAAAATGTCCATTTCAGATTTGCTCTCATCAGGATCCAAACAAAGCTCTCTATTTTTAAGGTTTTTGATGATTACAGCTCTGTGGCCCTATAGCCAGAGTACGCCTGTTTACATGCTCACCAGCAGTATGCAGAAATGCTTTTACCCTGTATCCTTGACAGTTCTGAGCATATCATCAAACAGGCCTTGCTGATCTTCCACTTGCTGCAGCTGGCAGTCTTGGAGCCTCCCTGACCCCCTCCTTCTCTCACATCCTACATGCCATCTTATAGGACATCCTGCTGGCTCTGCCTCCAACTCCATCCAGAACCAGATCACTTCTCCCTCCTCTGTTGCTGTCACCTGCTCCCACCTGCCCCCTGCAGCACTGGCTCCCTGCTCCCATGTCATCCCTACACTCTGTTATCAACCTGCCAGACAGAAGGACTATTTTCTCGAGATATCATTTACTTATTACATTAGTTTTCATCTTACAACATAGTTGATATTTGTATATATGTATATTGTGAAGTGGTCACCACAATAAATCTAGATAGCATCTGTCACCATACTTAGTTACATATATATATTTTTTCTTTTGATGAGCACATTTATGATCTACTCTTAGAAACTTTCTTTTTTTAAGTGAGAGGAGGGAAGATAGACTTCCACGTGCACCCCAACCGGGATTCACCCACAACCCTGTATGGGCAGAGTCTCTGCTCATCTGGGGCCATGCTCGCTAATCGAGCTATTTTTAGCATCTGAGGCAGAAGCTCCAGAGAGCCATTCTCAGTGTCCATGTGCTCAAACCAATAAAGCCACTGGCTGCAGGAAGGGAAGAGAGAGAGAAAGGAGAGGGGAAGAGAGAGAGAAAGGAGAGGGGAATGAGGATGGTGGAGAAGCAGATGGTTGCTTGTCCTGTATGCCCTGACTGGGAACTGAACCTGGGACTTCCACATGCCAGGTTGTTGTTCTACCACTGAGCCAACCTGCCAGGGCCCTTAGAAACTTTAAAATACACACTACAGTGTTATTAACTATAGTCACTATGCAGTTCATTATATCTCTGACTTATTATTTTATAACTGGAAGTTTGTATCTTTTGGCCCTTTTCACCTATTTTATAATACATATGTCTCTACCCATTACTGCTGACAATTACCAGCCTGTTCTTTTGAGTTTGGGTGGGTGTTTTTTGTTTTTGTTTGTTTGTTTTTAGATTCCACATAAAAGTGGGATCATATGGTATTTGTCTTTCTCCTTCTCACTTATTTCATTTAGCACAATGCCCAGAAGGTCCATCTGTGTTGTCACAAATGGCAAGATTTCATTCTTTTTTATGGCTGACTAATATGCCATTGTGTTTATATACCACGTTTCTTTTTGTGATGTACATAACATCACATAGGTTGCTTCTGTATCTTCGCTATTGTAAATAGTGCTGCAGTGAACACGGGGTTGCAGCTGTCTTTTCTAGTTACTGTTTTTGTTTTCTCTGGATAAATACCCTGCGGTGGAATTGCTGGGTCATGTGCTAATACTGTTTTTAGTTTTTTGAGGCATCTTTATACTGTTTTCATAGTGGCTGCACCAATTTACATTCCTACCAACAGTGTACAAGGGTTTCTTTTTCTCCATGTCCTCAATGACACATTGTTTATCTTTTTTATTGTAGTCATTCTAACAGGTGTGAGGTGATGCCTTACTGTACTTTTGATTTGCACCTCTGTGATTATTAGTGATATTGAACATGTTTTTAGGTACATGTCTTCTTTGGACAGAGGCATCCTTTTAACACACAAGTGAGATCACATCATTCCTCTGCTCAGAAACCTGCCACGGCTTCCCTCTCACTGACTTCACTTCACCCAGGTACTCGCCATTCTCCAGCACGTCCGGCACCTGCCCATGCTGGGATTTAGCACTGACTGTTCCCTCTTAACTGGAACTCACTTCCCCAGACAGCCCCTGTCTATCACACTTACCTCCAAATGGCTTTTCACTGCCCTGCAGTTGCCTTAAACTCTGTACTTACACTGTAACCTGCTCCCCACCTCCCCACAATTCTGCAATTCTGTCTACTCTCCTCTATTTTCTTTTCCTTAGCAGTTACTGCTTTTCTACACACCATGTTATTTTCTTTACAAAGTGACTATTGTTTATTGTCTTCCCTGCATGAAGTGCAAGTGGGAGGGTCAGAGAGCTTTGTCCTGCTGTCAATCCTCTCCTAGAACAGTGCCTGGCATACAGTGGACCCCAACAAATGTTTATTGACCGAGTGTGAATCTGATAGACAAAACATGGGGTATAATGGTTCTGTTCATTTGCACTAATAAAAGAAACATGAATGAAAAAATTAATAGTGAAATAGAATTCTATTTTATATGATTTTTGGCTATTTGTATATTTCCTTTGGGGAAAATCTATTTGTATCTTTTAATTGTTCTGTTGAGGCATTCAGTAAACCATGCACAAAGATTGTTCCTTTGTTTGCCATATGTCAGTTTGTCTTCATCTTGCTTTTTATTTTCCCAGTTTCATTCCCTTCCCTTCCCTTCCCTTCCCTTCCCTTCCCTTCCCTTCCCTTCCCTTCCCTTCCCTTCCCTCCTCCCTTCCTCCCTTCCTCCCTTCCTCCCTTCCTTCCTCCCTCCCTCCCTCCCTCCCTCCCTCCCTCCCTCCCTTCCTTTCTTTCTTCCTTCCTTCCATGTGTTGATCTGCCTTCAATTCTTCAGAAAGAACTTCTTTTGTTGTCTAAGTATTATTGTTTTAATTCCTTATACTTTGTTAATTTCTCAAAAGTAGATTTGGGTATATATTGTAATGTACAGTTGTAACTTAATATTTTCCAATTTCTCAACTGATTATTTTTACCTCGTTATTTAGTAATCCTTCTTTTATCCAAGGATTGAAATGTGGTCTTTATCAGTGTGCCTATCCCTGGTCTGAAAATACACATGAACATTCGTGGTCCCTTGGCTTCCTCCCACCCCGCACCCCCAGGTTTCCCTCTCTTTAGTGGAAATCTGGAATGGTTTGTGCAGGTGTGTGACTGCATGTGCATGCGACTCACTTAGGGTTAAGTTTCTGAGTAGAAGTCCTAAAGCAATCTCCCCCACCCCCCATTTTCCTACTTGCCCTTTTAATATTGCAGGACTAGAATGGGCTCAGTCTGCCACAGCCGATTTCATTTTTATTTCTCAAGCTGGGGAGTGTGTGAGGCTTTGAAATGGTCCTTTCAAAGGTGCAGACGCAGTTTGATGAAAAAACCAGCATGTTAAAACAAAACGAGAGTGCTGGCAATTTTAAGCAGATAAATTGCTCCCTATTGATAATGGGATATTTATGCAGTCCGCAGTGGAGAACGATTTCTTTTATATCCAGGTCCCTTTATCAGTTATCAGGAAACCAAAATGGAATAGGAAGTAGTGTGGCAAGGAGCAGACGGGAGGGCTATGCAGGAATTTGGTGTGCTAAGGGAGGGAGTCTCTTTGTGGGCTTTCCGTGAGAGGCTGTGAATTAGCCCACACCAGTCCCTTTTCCTTTGCATTAGAAACAAGTCTGAGGCCATGTTTATGCGTGCCCTTGCATACAAGAAAAAGAAAGACAGGTTTGATAAGAGTTACAATGGGGGGAAAAATCACACACCAGAGGGGGAGTTCTTTTCTGGAGTGGAGCCAGTTCCTCCAACTCCCACCATTTGTCATTTTGCCCTGAGTCTCAGTACCATGGAATATTTGGAAGATGACTTTATGAGAATTCTTTTCTCACAGGCTGAATTGCCCAAGCAAAATTTTCTGCTCGGTGGTGGGTCTAAGGCATTGCACAATGGATGAATTAGGAGTGGAAAGGTCAAGCTAATAATGTGTGACCATCACTGTCTTCTTGTTACTTCAGGGCCAGTCTGCACAGTGGGTAAATACCTGTGACGGGCAGAATCGGCCTTCTTCTTCCCTGTCTCTGACCCAGAGCTGAGGCTGATATGAATGGGGCAGAGGGCAGATGCAGGCAGCGGCTTTGGGCTGGAGGTGCAGTGGGGAGGTTTCAGACCTTTAAGAACTAAATCCATCACTCAGCAGCCACTCTGTCTTAGGATGGGTAGGCCTGTGGGGTTTACAGAAACAAAGACCTTTCTGTATCCTTCTAGAATGTAACACCCCTCTGGGACTCAAGAAAGATGTTAAGTAGATAGCAGTAAGGAGGCAGGTGGTGTTTTGATGGTAGTGACTAGGAGCTGATCGCTCGGTGCAGAGGTAGGAAACAAGGCAGTCCCAACTAGAGAAGCAGTGAGGCAGGAGGACATTGACTCATAGGAATCAGAGAGATGCCTGGGGTGCCCTCAGACAAGCTCCAGAGGCTGCTGGGTTGAGTGGGAAGTGGTAACCTGAAGGGGAGAAGGGTGTGGGCCAGGAAATAACAGTGCGCTAGGGGGCGCTCTGTGGAAGCCAACATGTGGGCGTGGTGGGGCTTCTGAGAGTGCGGGTCCTGAACCTTGGTTTGTTGGAGCAGGTGTGCATTAAAAAAAGAGAAGAAGAAAAGAAAGGAACAGACTAGGAAATACCAGCGTGTACACATATGGAAGAGGTGTGTGCTGTTTCAGGAGATATGTGTTTTTAAGAGGTCAAGTATGACGTTTAGGAGTGCAGACGCTGTGGCCAGAGGGCCTGGGTCCAGGTCACTGCATGGTCTGGGCTGAAGAGTAATGACAGAACCTCCCTCGCGGGTTGTTGTGAGGAGCAGTTGACCTAATACATGCGGTGCGTAGAGCAGTGCCTGGTACTCAGTAAGCACACGAGAGACATTACGTATTACATGGTAGTTGCAACCAGAAGAAATTACTGATTCGGGCCATTTTTTAAGTCTACACAAATGCACTTTTACATAGTTCAACCTAATACCCCCCTCCATGTATATTATAACTACATTATGCACCCCTCATGGTGTTCGTGGCATTTCTGACTGTGGGTTGGAATATGAAGGCTGCGTGCTATCCTGGCTTTCCCCGGTGAGGAAGTAGAAATGAAGCATCAGTTTTAATGACCAAGTTTAACATTTCTGCAGGGCTTTTGCTCTGTGGGAGTCCATGGCTAGCTCTCTGCTGTCTCTGTCATGTAAGGCTGGGCTGGGAGCTGGGATCCCCAGCGGTCCGCCTTATGGAGCAGTGGGTCACACAGGAGGGCCTCCCTCCTGGCTCTCCTTGAGCCCTACGTGCTGGTCTACACCAGTCTTCTCTCCTAGTGAAGACTGACAGAATCAAAATAAAGCTGTATTGTTTTCAAAAATAATTTTTTCTTCATTAAAAACCAAACAGAGCCACCATGTTTTCTTGAATTTAGTTCTTGATCTTCTGTTACCAAGTTTTTATTCCATTTCCAGCCTAGAAGAGATTCCAGAGGTCGGGAAAAGAGCTGATTTTTAGAAGAAAAATACTCTTAAATGGCCAGAGAAAGAATCTGTGTTCCAGCCACCAAGCGGTCACCTGTAGACCCTCTCCCTGTGGGGTCAGTGTGGCCCCACCTCCTCCCTCTCAATGCCCTGGTTGCTATTGTATCTTGGTCTCTCAGAACCTGGCCCCACCACCTAGAATGGTGCCTGACACATAGTAGGTGCCCAGTGAGTATTTGTTGGATTGAGTTGAATTGAATAATCCAAAGAAGAATTTAGCTTCATGAAAGGATTCCCAAGACCCCAGAAAGGGAATGGGGTGTGAGCCAGGCCTGAGAGGCCCCTACCTCCCCTCCATTCACTTTGCCTCTGGTTTATTTCTGGAACTTGGATCTTGTTGTTTTGGCCTCCATATTGGTGCTAAGTCCACAAAATGATTTTCTCTTTTCTCTGATGTTGATTATTCTCTGATCTCAGGATATTAACATTTACTTAGGAACAGTGTGACTTAATGAAAATTTAATTGTATTGGTTATTACCATGTTGTTCACAGATAAATTTCACTCAATTTGCTGTTTGCAAATTGATCCAATACTGCCTTATGTACCAAATGATATGATGCCTCTCTTCTGCCTCGGGCAATGTACCTTGTTTTCCCTGAGAAGGTGCTTATTGCCATTTGAGAAGCAGCTCCCTTTGCCTGACCTGTGGTGGCTCAGTGGATAAAGTGCTGACCTGGGGCACTGAAGTTGCGGGGTTCAAAACCCTGCATTGCCTGGTCAAGGCACATATAGGAATCAACCATCAGTTGATGCTCCTGTTCCTCCCTGCCCCCTTTTTTTTTCTCTCTCTCTTTTTCTCTCCCCTCTCTTTCTAAAATGAATAAATAAAATGTTAAAAAATAATAAAGAAATGGCTCCTTTTGTGGAGAAATAGGACAAACTACCTAGTGCCCTGCCTTAAAATGGGGGAGCTCCTTTAGCCTCTTTGAGCATTAGCTCCATGTCAGCCATGCACGGGCATTTCCTGGGTCCCTCCTTTGGGCCAGACCTCGTGCTGAATGGGGGTCTGCTCCTGGCCCAGGGATTAATTACCCTGCGGGTCTTTTGCAGAAAACATCTGAATTGTCTACCTTTCCTCAAAACCTCCATTTTTAATCATTTGGGCCTCGAACTTCCAAGAGCTAAAAGCCTAAGTGATAACTGGATGAAAGACCTATCTCGTGGGGACTGGATTTTTTGTGTATAAAAATGATATGAAATGGAGGCTGCTGATCATTGATACTGCCATTTTGGAGGATATGATATTGTGGTATAATAGGAAATACATGTTGATCTTCCCTGGTTCTTGATACAGAGGTCCTAAACCCCCTGGAGCCTCTAGGGATAAGTGTCATGTATGATAATGCGAGGACTGGTCACTGGGGTCCCCATATAAAGTCAGCATGGGGGCTGGTTGCCAGGAAGATCAAGCCGTGATAAGAGGTTGGAACTTTTAGCCCCATCTTCTTCCCTCGGGGGGATTAGAGAAGCAGTAAGGTTGAGTTTAATTACAAATGGCCAACCTTGAACCAGTCATGTTGAAGTAATGGGGCCTGCATAAGAACCCTAAATAATGGGGTTTGGAGAGCTTCTTGGCTGGTAAATACATTGAGGTGCTGGGAGGGCAGTGTGCCCAGGAAGGGTATGGAAGCTCTGTGCACTCCCTACCCCAACCCCCATACCCAGCCCTGTGTGTTTCTTTTATTTGGCTCTTTCTGAGTTGTAACCTATATAATAAACTGGTAAATGTAAGTAAAGAACTTTCCTGAGTTCTGTGAGCTATTCTAGCAAATTATCAAATCTGAGGAGAGGTTTATGGGAACCCCTGATTTTATATCTAGTCTGTCAAATGTACAGGTGGCTGAGAGGGTCTACACCCTAGAGAGCCTATAGATTCTACACTTACTCTAAGTAGTAGCCTCAGAACTAGATTAAATTATGGAACACTCAACTGGTATCCACAGAGTTGGAGAATTAGTTGATGTAGGAAAAAACTCACACATTTGGTGTCAGAGGTGTTTGCAGTAGAAACAGATCTTAGAGAACAACTTGGCAATATGTATTAAGTGCTTTAAAAATGTTCCTGACCCAGTTCATTTCTAGTATATCGTTAGGAAATGATCATGAAAATGCTTGGAAAGTTTGTATAATGGTTCTCACTGTAACACTATTTAAAATGGGAAATGATCTAAATGCCCCTCACTCTCAACTGATTTGTTGAAATCAGTTTGGTTGTAGCCATATTATGGAACACTGTGTAGTCCTCAAAAGTGACAGGTTAAGGTCTAGTCAACAATATGAAAGATTGGAACTGATAGTGTGTTAAGTGAAAAAAAAATGTAATAAAGCTATATAAGAAAGTGCATTCAGAATATTTATATGTAAAAAAAAAAAACAGAAGAAAATGCCCTAGTATTTTAACTATGATTATTGCTGATCTGTGAAGTACAGATTTTTTAAAATAGATTTTGGAGACATTTTCCAGAATAAGCATAAATTAATATGTACCTTTAAAAAAAAGTAGTGTTCCTGTGCAGGTCTAGCTCTAGTTTTCTGAGGGGGCTGTCCCAACTCAGAGGTCAGGTCCAGAACCCCTCAAGACAAAAAGAACTTCTCCCTTTCTGGATGTCCTCTTTCTCTTTCTCCACTCATGACCATGACATTTTGTATAAAGACCCTCCAGTCATTCTCACTTTCATACATATTCCAACTTAATTAGTGGTTTTCTTTTCAGTCCTGTCAGGAGCATGCAGTCCGTCACAGGGTGCCCCTGGCCTGTTCTTTGACTGTTGGGAAATTTTTCCATTAGCTCTAACTGACCTGGCATGCTACAATCAATTCAGTTTCATCTGTCGAGATATAATATTTGGAGAAATATCCTTAGTTTTCAGACTGCCTGGTAGCACCCAATTTTAGGGAAGAAATGATTGTTTTTTGAGTTTGGATACTTAGTCTTTATAATTTCACCACCTAGTAAGTTATTGAAATGCTTTTCTTTCTGAATGCTAGCTAGGGAAATAAATGGCTTTATTTTTGAATTCAAATTGTCATTTGGGCCATGAAGTATTGAGAAGAGTCAGGAGCATGGGGACACCTACAATATACAGTATGAGCATTGCTTCAGTGACCCTCCAGCTTTGATCATTAGGTCTTTGAACCATTTCCAACACTGCCTCTTGCCTGCTCCCAGGTGGACAGTGGCTCCTAGAGAGTCTGTGGTTGAGCAATTACAGGAATCCTGCTTATGTCTGGATTCAAACCTTACTCACAGGTGCAGTTAGGCTCTCAGGGAGGGCTGGTCACTGCTGCCAGCCTTGTCCTTCTGTAGGCACTTCCAAACTGGGCTCTCACTTCCAACCAAAGGCCCAGAGCCCGTGAACACAGCCCCTTCCTCCCCTAGCCCATGGATGCACCTGCTGGAAGCTCTCTCTGTTGCATTGATTTCAGTTCTCAGCCTCCTTCTAGGTTCTCTTATGTCTTACCTCCTCCCTGTATATTTTCCCCTGTGTTTCCTATTTCACTTTCTCTCGTCTCACTCTAGTGCACTTGTTGTCTTTTCTCAGGTAGATTTTAATTTTTTAAACCTCATAAAATTCTTTATGAAACAAGAGTCAATTTGAAAAACAAATTTATACAGGAAGTGCTACCCACCCTGGGATAATACACCCTTTGACTTGGCTCTTTGGTGTCCTGCTGCAGCATTCATCAAATTTGAGCCTGGAAGAAACTCAATAAATTGGTTAAAATGGGTAAAGTCACACCTTAAACAGCAAATAACCTAGGAATGAGAATTATTTAACCCTTTAAAACTGTACTGAGAGCTGGCAGATCTCCTTTGCCAAATCATTCTCCTTGCAGCGCAGACACAGACAATGTTTTTCTTGGGTTGAGTACTCCCTTCCATGTGGCACAAGCCTTGGGGAATGCAGTAGCCCCGCTTGCTGGACCTCCTGTCATTCCACCCTACAGAGCTCATGTCCTGCTAAGGAGTCAGCTGCCTGGGCTGGGGTATAGAGGTCTGGGCAGACTCGGGTATCATGACTAAATGGTGTGGCTTTGGAGTTGAAACCATTCCCCCCACTTTCCTGTGAACCTAGCACCTTCCCCTTATGGAGGATTGATAGAACCACCCTCTGAGCTCTGGGTGGCTACATCCTCTCAAGTCCCTATGGTTCCTCCTTCCTAGGTCTGGCAGAGTCCAGGACAGACTAAATTATATGGCTATGGGGCAGGGCGTCATTCATCCTATCTTCCACCAAGCCTGATCAGCACCTCCCCCTCAAAGCAGAGAACTAGACCCATCCTCCTGACTTCTGGAAGCCATGCCCTGTTCAGTTTGTGCTCCTAGGAGAATCTTGGACAGACTGAGTGGTGTGGTTTTAGGACAGGAACCATTTTTTCATTCGCGCACCCAAATGTTGCAGAGCCCTCCCTTCATGTGGCTGAATCTTGGTCTATGTGGGCCTGATTAACTCTGCTGGTCTTACCCTGATGACTTCTTGAAATACTTCCCTACCACAAAGGTCTGTGAGTACCTGGCAGGTGGCAGCTAGACTTCGTGTACTCTAGGATATTTGCTGAGTGGCCTCAGACCCAGTACTGACAAAGAGTTTGAGCTTGTATCATCTGATGGACACCATTCATCCCTACCTGGCGACTGACAGAGAAACCATCTCATGCAATTCGAGTCCCACTAGAGACTCTTTCACTGACTAAGCCTATCAGGCAGACGGCCAGTGACTGCAGGTAGAAGCATCTCAGGATGCCTTGGGACTTTTGCTAATATGTCCCTGGGCCTGGTGCTGGTAAAAGCCAACCTTGGTGATTGCTTGTAGCTCTAAACAGGTTGCCCAAGACCAGTCACAGGCAAAGTCTGATTTTGGCCTGCACCAGAGTCCTTCCCACGAAGCCCTAGAAGCAATAGGTCCAGTGGCCAGCTTCAAACAATATCAGAGCAGGATCCAATTAGCTTCATAAGTGGCATATATATACAAAGGTAGATCTTGGCAGGCACCAGACCCTGATGCGGCAAATTCCACTTTCTGTGGTCTGTACCTGCACAGTAGCTCATACACTATGGTTGATCCTCAAAGTCAGCCAGCCTGAGCATTGACCACACACACAAATGAGCCAAGAGCAATCAAGACTCAATTACAACAGGAAGACCCACATAGCCCACACAAGGAACATTTTGGCAGCAGCCAGTCATATGATCAAGGAGTCTGTATTATTGCGTACTACAGGATAACTACTATGTAAAGCTACCCTAGCAAGAAGACTAGGAGTCATAGCATATCTACCTAATACATACATACAAACACAAAGAGGCAGCCAAAATGAGGAAACAAAGAAACATGCCCCAAGTGAAAGAATAGGAGAAATCTCCAGAAAAAGAGCTAAATGAAATGGAGGTAATAATTTACAAGATAAAGAGTTCCAAAAAGTGGTTATGTAGATGCTCAAAGAACTTAGTAAGAACTCCAACAAAGAGATAGCGAGCATAAATAAGGACATAGAAACCACAAAAAAGAACCAGTAAGGAATGAAGAATACAGTATCTGAAATGAAGACTACACTAGAAGGAATAAACATTAGGTTGTATAAAGCAATTTGGAAGACAAGGTAGGAAAACAATCATAACAGTAAAACAAAAAAAGAATCTTAAAAAATAAGGATACTTTAAAGGACCTTTGGGACAATATGAGGGGTAACAACATCTGCATCACAAGATGGAGAAGAGCAAGGTATCAAAAACTATTTGAAAAAATAATGACTGAAAACTTTCCTTAACCTGGTGAAGGAAAAAGACACACAAATCCAGGAAGTGCAGAGAGTCCCAAACAAGATGAACTGAAGCAGGCCTACACCAAGACACAGCATAATTAAAATTAAAAAGATTAGCCTGACCAGGCGGTGGCACAGTGGATAGAGCATCAGACTGGGACATGGAGGACCCAGGTCTAAAACTCAGAGGTCTCCAACTTGAGTGCAGGCTCATCTGGTTTGAGCAAGGCTCACCAGCTTGAGCCCAAGGTCACTGGCTTGAGCAAGGGTTCACTTGGTCTGCTATAACCCCCTGGTCAAGGCACATATGAGAAAGCAATCAATGAAAAACTAAGGTGCTGCAATAAAGAATTGATGCTTCTCATCTCTCTCCCTTTCTGTCTGTCTGTCTCTTTTCCTCTCTCTGTCTGTCACAAAAATAAAGAAAAAGGTTAAAGACAGAATCTTAAAAGCAGCAAGAGAAAAGCATTTAGTTACCTACAAGAGAGCTCTGATAAGACTGTCAGCTGATTTCTCAACAGAAACTTTGCAGCCCAGAAGGGATTGGCATGAAATATTCAAACTGGTGAAAGGTGAGGACCTACAACCAAGATTACTCTACCCAGCAAAGCTGTTATTTAGAACCAAAGTGCAGATAAAGAGCTTCCCAGACAAGAAAAATCTAAAAGAGTTTGTTTCCATCAAAGTAATGTTAAAGGGTCCTCTAGAAGAAGGAGAAGGAAGAAGAGGGAAGAAGAAGGGGAATGGGAAAGAGAGGGGTACGTGCATGGGGAAGAGAGGGAGGAGGAAAGAAGAAGAAAGAGGAGAAGGAGGATGAAGAAGAAGAAGGGAAGGAAGAAGAAGAAGAAGAGAAGGAAGGAGAAGAAGGAGGAGGAAGAGGAGGAGGAGGAGGAGGAGGAGGAGGAGAAGAAGAAGAAGAAGAAGAAGAAGAAGAAGAAGAAGAAGAAGAAAAGAAGTAGAAAAGAAAGAAGAAGAAGAAGAAGAAGAAGAAGAAGAAGAAGAAGAAGAAGAAAAAAAAGGGAGGAACATCGTTAAAAGAATAAAATGGCAGTGAATATACTTATCAACCATCATTTTGAATGTAAATGGCTTAAATGCTCCAATCAAAAAGAGGGGTAGCTGAATGGATAAGAAAATAAGACCGATACATATGCTGTCTATAAGAGCTCCATCTCAGAATCTAGAAACAGACAATCTGGTCAAAATAAATAAACTCCTAGAAACATACAATCATCCAAAACTGAATCAGCAAGAATCAGGAAATCTGAATAAACCAGTTTCAACTAATGAAATTGAAGCAGTAAAAAAAAATAACTCTCAACAAACAAAAGTCCTGGACTGGATGGCTTCACATGTAGATTTTACCAAACATTCAAAGAAGTAACACTTATTCCTATAAAACTTTTCCAAAAATATTTAAGGGGAGGGAAGACCCTGAAGCTCAGTTTATGAAGCTGGCCTTACCCTAATTCTAAAACTAGATAAGGACAAAGAAAATTATATGTTAATATTTCTGATGAACATAGGTGCTAAAATACTCAACAAAAAATTTGCAAACCAGATCCAGCAATACATTAAAAAGATCATACACTATGATCAAGTGGACTTTTTTTCTGGGGATGCAAGGTTGTTACAATATTCACAAATCAGTAAATGTGGTACACCACATAAACAAAATGAAAGATAAAATATAGCTGATCATATCAATGGATACAGATAAAGCATTTATTAAAATTCAGCACCCATTTATGATAAAAACTCTCAGCAAAGAGGAAATAGAGGGAACATACCTCAACATAATAAAGGCTATATACCACAAACCCACAGCCAACACCATACTTAAAACTAAAAGCATTTCTCTTAAAATAAGGAAGAAGAAAGGCATGTTCGCTATCACCACTCTTATTCAATATGTACTGGAAGTCCTAGCACAGAAATCAGACTAGGAGAAATAAAAGGCATCCAAGCTAGAAAGAAAGAAGCAAAACTGTCATTATTTACCGATAACATGATATTGTATATAGAAAATCTTAAAGATTTTACCCAAAACTATTATAACTGAAAAATGAATTTAGTAAAGTAGCAGGATATAAAATAGATATCCAGAAACAAGTTGCATTTTTGTACATCAGTAATGAACTATCAGCAAGAGAAATTAAGAAAACAATCTCATGTACAATTGCAGCAAAATATAAAATAAAATATCTAGGAACGAATTTACCCAAAAATGTAAAAGACCTGTACTTGGAAAATTTTCAGGCACTGAAGAAAGAAATTGAAGAAGCTACAAATAAGTGGGAGCATGTACCATGTTCATGGATAGGAAGAAGTAACATCATTAAAATGTCCAAAGCAGTCTATAGATTCTGTGCAATTCCTATCAAGATACTAATGCTGTATTTTACAGAACTAGAACAAATATTGCAAAAATTTCTATGGAACCACAAAAGACCTCAAATAGCCACAGCAATCTTGAGGAAGAAGAACAAAGTTGGAGGAATCATGCTACCTAGTATCAAACTATACTACATGGCCGTAGTAATCAAAACAGCATATGACACATCTGACAAGGGGTTGATATTTAAAATTTATAAAGAATTTGTATAGCTTTACTCCAAAAAAATCCAATTAAATACTGTGCAAAGGACCTGAATAGATACTTCTCCAAAGAGGACAGACATATAAAATGCCAATAAACATATGAAAAGTTATTCAATGTCACTAATCATTAGAGAAATGCAAATTAAAATCACAGTGAGCTATTACCTCACACCTATCAGAATGGCTATCTATCATCAATAAATGAGCAAACAAGTGTTGGTGAGGATGTGGAGGAAAGGGAATCCTAGTGCATTGTTGGTGGGAATGCAGATTGGTACAGCCATTCTGAAAAACAGTATGGAGATTCCTCAAAAAGTTAAAAGCGGAACTGCCTTATGACCCAGTGATTTCACTTCAGGAATCTATCTGAAGAAACCTGAAACATTGATTCAAAAATATATATGTACCTCTATGTCCATTGCAGCATTATTTATAATAACCAAGTTTGGAAGTAGCCCTAGTGCCCATCAGTAGATGAATGGATAAAAAAAGCTGTGGTATATTTGCACAATGAACTACTACTCAGCCATAAAAAAGAAGGAAAGTTTTATCTTCTGCAACAGCATGGATAACCCTGAAGAGCATTATGCTTAGTGAAATAAGCCAGTCAGAGAAAGACAGGTACTATATGATTTCACTTATATGTGGAATCTAATGAACAAAATAAGCCAACAAAATAGAAAAAGACTTATCAATACAGAAAACATACTGACAGCTATTAGAGGGTAAGGCATTGTGGGGGTTGGGTGAAAAAGTTGAAGGGATTAGGCCAAAATAAAATAAATAAAATATATTCCCAGCATATTGATCATGGAATGAAGGTTCCATGGTACCATGGCATGAAGAAGCCAGGGTAAAAATGTGACTTGTATGCTGCCACCCCTGCCCCGCCCTCATCCATGTGGCCTGTCCTCAGTCATCATTATTAAATGCTGGAACCCTCTGAGTTTCTGCTGTGTCCGGCCTCCTCTCCGCACCCCACCTCCTGAGGGCCCTGCCCTCTTTGTTGTCTGAGCCTTCACCTCTGTGTTCCATAATTACTGGAACCAACTAGTTGTTTTGTAGACTGATTCATGATAATTAAACTGGAGCTCATTCACACCAAAACTTGCACTGGGACTGAACCACTGTTTTATGTGCAATTATGGTCACCCTATTACCATTTTCCTCAAAAGCGAGCTGCATGCTTCCACAAGCTCACCAGACTGAAGCCTGGGTATCTCTCAGGGCCCTTCCTATACGCCATGTGGTGAAAAGGCCACTTCCCTTTTCTCCCTGAAAACCTATGCTTCCTCCTGAATTCTCTCTCAGTTAATGTCTTCACTATTCACCCCCAGAGGCAAACTAGGAACCCCTGCATCATCCTCAGATCCTTTCTCTCCCGGACCCTGCACACCTGCCCCCTTTCTGGGCACTGACCACTCTATCAGAAAGTCTCTCGGACCTTCCTACCAACTTTAAGTGGCTTAGCTTCAGTGTCTGCATCTCTCCGTTGACTATGACAGCCGCCCGCTGAGGACCCTGCTTCTCATCTCTCTCTTTTTTAAAAAATTAATTGTGTTTACATAGATTCTAGGGTAACCCCTAATGCATCCCCCCTCCCCCATGTTCTCCTTCACATCTCCCTTGCTCCCCTCCCTACAACGCCCTCCCCCCTTCCCTTCAGGTTTATCCCATCCTATCATCCCCTTTCCCTCTGTCTTCTTTTCCTCTGATCCCTTTGATCCCTCCTCTGTCTCAATTCCTTTCCTCAGTTCTCATTGTTCCTTGGATTCCTCAAATGAGTGAGGTCATATACTATTTTTCTTTTTCTGCCTGGCTTATTTCACTCAACATAATAGTTTCCAGGTCCCTCCATATTGTTGCAAAAGGTAATATTTCCTTCTTTTTCATGGCCACATAGTATTCCATTGTGTATATGTACCAAAGCTTTTTAATCCATTATCCACTGATGGACACTTGGGCTGTTTCCAGCTCTTCGCTATTGTGAACAATGCTGCCATAAACATGGGGGTGCATTTCTTTTCTTCAGTCGGTGATATGGTCATCTCTTGTCATTCTAGTCTTAGCCACCCTGATGCCAGAGCCCTCAGTTTAAAAATCTGTCTGATCCTTTTTCTTTTTTAAAAATTTAAAGCCAATGAGTACTCCCTGTGGACTATGATGGGGTTCACACTTAACTATAAAGGTCAGAGTATAAATATTTCAAGCTTTGAGGACCAAACCATCTCTACTATAATTTCTCAGTTTTATCTGTATAGCAAGAAAGCAGCAGACAATGGACAACAGACAGACAGACTGTATGTAAATGGGGTTGTATTCCAATAAAACTTTATTTACAAATTGCCAACCCCCAGCCATCAGGGTAAAGCTCAAATGGCTCTGAAGGCCCTTTGCAATCTTGCCCTAGTGTACTTCTCCACTCTCGTCTCTCAGTGTTTCTACACCCATCGGGCAGCAAGTGTGTTCTGCATGCCCATCTTGGCACATTCCTTCCACGTTGCCTCCTTTCCCTGTCTCCATGGCCTTAAGATTCAAAACATTCACGGATCACCCTTTCACAGAGCTGTCTCCCTGTCATGTCTTTCATCCCCTGAAGGGGACTTCCATGAGATTTTGCGCAGACTTGTATTACTGAGCTCGTCATTCTGTGTTATCAGTATCTGGTCACCTGTCTGTCTTTCCAACTAGAATATAAGCTTCTTAAAGCCTGGAATGTTTCTTTTGCTGCCTATCTATTCTGGCATAGCACTGGCATATAATAAGTAAAGAGCAGCATATCATTGGTTAATCATCTCTAAATATTCATTTCTTGTCTTTCCTAGAGAAAGTGGAAACCCTTCTAAATCTCTTTGTTCATTGGCTCAGGCCCTGTCTTATTTCTTCTGAAAAACTACCTCTAAGTTTGTATCTTATAGTTTCTGGTACATTTGTGTTGTCATTTAATAATTGCTTTGCATAGCCTCACTGAACTGCATCTATCTCTAGTTTTTCAATTTTTCAATGATGTGTATTATGGAATTTATCTTGTTCATTTTTAAAACTTTATCGTTTTTTATTTTTTCAATTAGGTGACATACAATATTATATTTTTATATGTACACCCCAGTGATTAGACATTACATAACTTACTAAGTGATCATCCTGCTACATTTTGTACTCATTTGACACCACATACAGCTACAAGAACATCATCAACGACCTTCCCTGTGCTGTACTTTACATCCCCATGACTATTCTGTAACAACCAAGTTGTACTTCTTAGTACCTTCACTTTTTTCATGCATCCCCTGAGCCCTTTTCCATCTGAGAACCTATGAATTTTCTCTCTATCTGAGTCTGTTTCTGTTCTGCTTGTTTGTTTATTTTGTTTTTTTTTAGATTCAATTGTTGATAGATCTGTATTTATTGCCATTTTATTGTTTATATTTTTTATCATTTTCTTCTTAAAGATGACTCTTTAACATGTCATGTGATACTAGTTTGGTGATGATGGACTCCTTTAGCTTTTTCTTGTCTGGGAAGCTCTTTATATGTCCTTCAATTTTAAATGACAGCTGTGCTGGATAGAGTAATAATGGTTGTAGGTCCTTGTTTTTTTATCACTGAATATTTCTTGCCAATCCCTTCTGGCCTACAAAATTCCTGTTGAGAAGTCAGCTGATAGTCTTATGGGAGCTCCCTTGTAGTTAACTAACTTCTTTTACTGTTTTTAAGATTCTCTCTTAGTCTTTAACATTGGACATTTTAATTATGATATGTCTTGGTGTGGACCTCTTTGGATTCATCTTATTTAGGACTCTCTTTGCTTCTTGGATTTGTGTGACTATTCCTTTTACCGGGTTAAGGACATTTTCAGTCATTATTTATTGAAATTGGTTTTTGATATCTTGTTCTCTGTCTTCTCTTTCTGGCACCGCCATGATGCAAATGTTGGAATGCTTGAAGTTGTCCGAGAGGCTTCATTTTTTTTTTTTTTTTTTTTTTTTTTGGATTCTTTTCTCTTGTTCCTATTCTGATTGGGTGTTTTTTGCTATCTTATATTTTAAATTAATGATTGGATTCTTGGCTTAATTTACTTTGCTGTTGATTCCCTGTCCATTTTTTTCTTTCAGATACTGTATTCTTCATTTCTAACTGGTTTGTTTTTATGGTTTCTTTGTTCTTTTTCATGCCATTGAAGTTCTCACTAAGTTTCTTGAAGTTCTCACTAGTTCCTTGAGAATCCTTAAAACCATTGTTTTGAACTCTGTATCTGGTAGTTTACTTGCCTCTATTTTATTAAGTTTTATTTCTGGAGATTTCTCCTGTTCTTTCCCTTCAGGCCTGTTTTTTTTGTCTCCACATTTTGACTTTCTATGTATTAGGTAGAGATGCTACAACTCCTGGGCTTGGTAGAGTGGCCTTGTATAGTAGGTGTCATGTAGGGCCAGTGGCACAGCCTCTCCAATCACCTGAGCTGGGCACTCCAGGTACACCCCTGTGTGCACTATCCTATTGTAGTTGAGCCTTGATTGCTGTTGGTGTCACCACAAGGGCCCAGCAGAGGAGCTGCTATGCAAGAGTCAACCCTACAGAGCAAGACTTGCTTCAGTGGGGCTTTGGTACTTATCAATTCCTCCACTTGAGCATCACTCATGGAGGTGGTTAAGTTTACAATCTGATGTAGTCTGAAAATGTCCACTGGGTGCACAGACCCTGGGGTCTCCCAGGAGGCACAAGGTCAGCCACTACGTGTGCTCTGCCTGTGGCTGCCTGGCATGAGCTATAGAGCTATCTGCAGATAGTAGCTACTTGCACTGGACTTGCAGGTGCCCAGGAGAGGCCAATCTATGAACCAAGGCTGGATACCACTAGTGATAGGCCTGGAGCCGTTTAGCAAGATGTACAGGGCACACAGAGGTCAGATGCTGCTCATTTGAGGGACTTTAGGGAAGTTTCATGTGAGAGGAAAGCAAGGCCATTTGTATGGAAAAACCACTGAAAATGGCTTGGGTAGGTCTGCAAGTTGCGTTGGATGAGGTTTCAGGGAATCACCAGGGCAGGGGAAATAGTGTGAACCAGGTTGATGGAGACTCAGGTATGGTCCCTGCCTTCTGGCTCAGGGTAGGTGGTGTATGTCTCAGAAAAGGAACAATGGCCTCTGCAACCACTTTTGTCTGGCAAAAAGCTGGGGCCTCTAGGTCTTTTCTTGATGCCAGACAATTCAGTTCATCTTCATGTGTCCTTGGTTCCTTTCAAAGTGCTCCAGCGCTGGAGCTCAAAGGGAGTGAGTCTGAGTAAGTCCCTGCATGTGAACTACCTGTGACTCCCGCTGCCCTCTGTCTCACTCAGCCACAGTCTCTACTGATTTGTACAGCCTGAAGTCATGAAGACTTCTTCTGGCACTGGGGCCCTGCTCTGGGGGTGCCTGGTATAGGGCTGGGACCCCTCAACCCTCAGAGGAAAGATGAGATATCCCTCCCAATTTTTATCCACCATACGTGGGTGTGGGACCATTCCACATCTCTGCCTCTCCTACCAGTCTTGATATGGCTTCTTCTTTAATTTCCCAGTTGTAGGTCTTCCATTCAGCTAGATTTCAGGCAGCTGTGAATGATGTTTGTTCTTTAGTTTAGTTGTAATTTTGATGTGGTTGTGGGAGGATTGGAGTACCGCATTTACCTATGCTACCATCTTGACCAGAAGTCGATGTTGTTCGTTAATAGAGCCATCTTTCTTCGTGGTTAAAGTCCACAGTCTTCCTAAAGATACATTTCTGTGGAGAATAAACAGAATTTGCATGCAATAGGGGATTGAGTGAGAAAAACTGTTGTTCTTTATTACTAATCTGAGTTTGCACATTAGCACTGTGAGTTTCAGCTGAGTCTTTAAAGCCAGAACATCAGCTAATGAATATTGACTGGCTGGGGTCTGTATTTCATCTGATGCTCACTCTGTTGGATGTCCTGATTGATGAGTTTGTTTTAAATAGGAGGTGTGCCCTTGCTATTGTTAATGCTCAAATTGGCTATGTCCCTAGGGGGCATTACAGAACTGAGACCTGCTTCTTAGAGGGTGCTGGGTCAGGATGTAGGTGATGCCAGTGGTGGTTGTGCGTATCTCTAAGAAACTAGACTTGCTTGGTTAATGAGATGTCAATCTCTTGGGCTCTAGAGCAGGAGTATGTCTAGCACAGGTCTTGCTGTGCTCCAACTTCAGCATCGCTCTAGGGAAGAGAAGCACAGATCATGGTGGGAATGCAGACTTTGGTTCTGAGGGATCCTATACACAGAGAATGAATTTCTTTTTTCCAGAAGATGTGTCTTACCATGTTTCTTTGCACACAATGGCTGTTCGACAGGTTCTGATTCCCATCACAGAAGCCCCTTTAGGGGCCTGCTAGGGCATCTAGGGGGTGATAGAATTGCCATGCTGAGGACTGCTGTGTATGTGTTATGTGAGACAAATTGAATTAAAAACCAAATGCACAGCACACTTTTGTAACTTTGAAGCACAAGGGACACTAGCCCAAAGAGGGGGTATATGCCAGTGAAAAGCACACCACATCACTGGGCTGTTCCTGAAAACCTGATCCCTGGTTCCCACTTCCCAAGGATGTGGAAAGTAGCCAGAGTCCCTTCGTGCTGTGAGCAGGCCGTCTATAGCCAGAGGCACTGGGACCTGGCCTGCTTTCGTGTCTCCGCTGGTTTTATGGGCATATTTCTCACACCCTGTTCACTATTAAAAATAAAATGAGGCACACATCATATGTCTCAGACTGCAAGACCCATTTCCTTCCAATAAGCTCTTCATTCGCCTGGGCTTTCCCTGCCCTAACTCCCCAGAGGCTCTCATTAGAAATGTCTAGTTTTATACTTTTTGTTTGTTTGTTTTGATACTCTCTGATATTTTGGAAGAAATGAAGTTAGTGAGCTTTATCTTGGGTGCCAGGGACAGATAGTGTATGCAAGAAGAGAAGGGCAGCTTTGTCCCACTGACCTGGGGGCAACAGAAAACAAAACGCTGAGCTGATACGTGCCTGCCTGGCCTGTCTTGGGCTGGAGCAGGGCCTGCCTGGTTACATACTGCAGATGAGACAACCAGAGGGGTTTGAGGCCTCGAATGAGCATGTTTCTTCACAGCAGGGCAATGCTGGGTTGACCCCATCTTCGGTCAGTTTTACCAAATCCAGTAGCCCCAGGCTGAGGCAATTCTGAAAGTAGCCCAGGCTGCTGGGTGGGGATCAGCAGGCTCACAAACCAGCAGTCTGATTTCCAGGCCAAGTTCTCCCACACCCCTAGCCAGGCCCCTCCAGGAGTTCCGGGACAAGGATACAGGCTCATTTGTTGGTAAGATCTAGGGTATGCATGGGGAACAGAGGAACGAGGCTGGGTTCCATCAACAAAAGGGGGACACCTTTTCAGAGTGATAGCAACAGCCCAGAGAGTGCACGCTGGACCCGGACGGACGGGTAGGGAGACGGTTCCTTGGGAGAGCAGTGGTCTGGAGAATGCGGGTCAGGGCTCTGCCTGCAGCTGACCCTCCTGCTGGTCCACCTGGGATCCAGGCCTCTTCCGTGGCCCCAGTTGAGCCACTGCCATCATATGACATTTTCTACTGTTGCAGAGTATGTGCCAGCCCCATGGAGAACTATAAGGCTGGAAGGAGAGACCCAATCAAACGTATAGCTCCGATGGAGAAACTGAGCCAGGAGGAGAAGACCGTCCGGTTTGCAGGGCAGAACCAGATTGGCTTCCTTGTGTGCTGGTTCCCGTCTCAGGAGACCTCGTCTCTGCATGCACCTGCTCTTGGTGTCTGAGGATCTGGAATCAGCTGAGGCCATGGTCTCTACCCCAGTGTCCTTGAGCGCTGTGTGTCATGACCTCATGCCGAGCAGCAGCTCTGAGCTCCTCTCAGGCCACCAGGGACTTGATAGGAAAACACATGGCTGCGTTAGGTCATCTTGGACATGTTTTGTTGACAACAAAGCCTAAAAGTGCAGACAAATCTCTTGATTCAGAATTTGGACTGAACTAAAAAATTTTTCCGATATTGTTGATGGAAAAAAGAGGGCTGTTTGAGCAGATTAATTGGGTATGAAAGAGAACACAGGCTTCCTGTTCCTCTTTTAAACACTTTAATGATGTCCGTGGATCTACAGAAAGGAGGGCTGGAAGGACCTTAGGGATCCTCCCGGCTAATCAGCTCATTTTACACATGAACAAACTGAGGCCTCCGGGTTTGGCTGCAGACTTAATTAGCTAACACGCCTGGCCAGTTGCCGAGGGTCCTGGCTCCCTGGCTGGTCCTCTCATTGCTGGAGCTCACATTTGTTCACAGGATGCATTCAGCATGCTGAATTAGTATCAATGGTGAAATTGCTACCAAAGTACGATTCTTATTTATTCAGACCCGTTATCCTTTGAACAGCTGCCTGTCTAGCGCCTCCTTCTGAGTGTGGGTGGGAATGCACAGAGATGAATGAAGTGTATTAGGAGCTTATAGCTCAGAGGGAAAGCCCTGGTTTCTTTTCTATGCTGGTCATCTTATTTCTAGATGGGTTGTGCTAGATGTCATGTGAAAGGAATAAGTGACCTGCTGAGTGATTGGTGGAAAGGGGGGTAACTTTGGCTATGGTGAGCAAAGACATTTTTGTGGGTTCCACGGCCCCTGACTTGGCCTTGAGGGGCAGGTAAAGAGGAAGGCAGGGTGTGTCAGGTGAAAGAACTGGATGGGATAGTGCAGTCGTCTGACAAGCAATCCCCAACAGTGTCAGGTGCACATCTCTGGAACCTGTCAATGTGACCCTGAAAAAAGGGTTTTTGCAGATATAATTAAGTTAAGGGTCTTGAGATAGGGAGATTATCCTGGATGGTCCCTAAATGCAAACACAACGGTCCTTATAAGTGGAAGGTGGAGGGAGATCACAGACAGTGAGGAGAAGGCAGTGTAACCACAGTGACCACAGAGGCAGAGAATGGAGTGATGGGCCACAAGGCAAGGAATGCCAGCAGCCAGTGGACATTGGAATTCCAGAGGCAAGGACAAATGCCCCCACCCCCCTAGAGCCTCCAGTGTCCTTGTCCACACTTTGAGTTTGGCCCAACGAGACTGACTTCAGACTTCTGGCCTCCAGACTATGAGAGAATGAATTTCTGTTGTTTTAAGCCACCATGTTTGTGGTTTGTTACAGCACTCACAGGAGGTTAATATAAATAGGAATGGGCAAAACCCGTTTGGGAAAGGATTTTGTTCAAGGCGTTTGCTGGGAGCAAGTCAGATATTTAGAAAAGTAGTAACTAAATGGATTGGGGCCAAGCGTCTTGTAGTAGTTTTAATAGTTCCTGTCGGTTTCTGTGTGGCTCTTACCTTCCTGCCTGGAGTGCAGGGCTCTGGAGGAGAACCGTGATGCCCAGCGGGTGGTGGTTGTTTCTCTGCGGTACTAACACCAATGCTTCTCTGGTACAGACAGCCAGTACTGGCTCAGTGGCATGATGAACATTGTCAGCTGCCATACCTGAGCTTACACTGGTGTTATTGATGATAAATTAAAGATAGCCAAGTCTGGTGCTTAGATACAATGGGCGAACCTCTCCTCTTTGGACTGTGACCTCGAATTCACCATGTCATGCCTCGCAGTAATGTTCTGTATTAGGAAATGCTCAGCCAACCCAGAACTCATGTCACAGGGGCTTTGGCGGGACGGACTCTGGGTAGGAAGCAGAGCAAGTCTGGCTGGGGCAAGAGGACGGAGCCCACCTGCCAAGTGAGATGACTGTATTGATAGCAGAGTCAAATTCCCTGCCAGCCCCAGAGAAGGTGATTACAGGTGTCTCTTTTGGGCTTTTACAGCACTCACTTTCTGCATAGTCCCTGCAGCAGCAGGGAGCTGAGACGTAAGCCTGTGTAGGAATCTCACCCTCCTTTCCTACTAAAGGGCCAAAGTTAAGAGGTAGCTTTTCTTCTCACAGACAAAACTTCATCTTTATCCTTGGTTAGGAAGTGGCCTTAGTTAACATGATTCTCTGCTGGGACCACTGTCTGATCGTGTACCTACTCCAGTGTTTTAGGATGCTCGGGGGCGTTACCTCCTCCTTCCGAAGCTCTTTTTCTCCCCTGTTCCTTTCTCTTTTGTTCCTCCCCCTTTTTTTCTTTCATTACCCTTTTCTCTTTCTTTCCTTTTTTATTTCCCCTTTCTTTCTGTTGTTGTTTCTCTTTTGGCCACTCTTTTATGGAGTTAAAGGGTTTTGATGTATCACTATTGGTAAAGCAGTTAGGAGCGTTCAATAGACGATCACCAATAATTTCAATGCGCTAAACCAAGCCATGTGACCATTGGACTTTCCTGTGCTTTCTCCTCGCAGAAATCCGAGAGGCCTTCCGGGTTCTGGACCGAGACGGGAATGGCTTCATCTCCAAGCAGGAGCTGGGAATGGCCATGCGCTCTCTGGGGTACATGCCGAGTGAGGTGGAGCTGGCCATCATCATGCAGCGCCTGGACATGGACGGTGAGACCCAGGCCGGCAGCCTGGCCCAGAGATGAGCCTCGACTCATCAGGGAGACTTTTGGTTTAAAGCGCCAGAGTCAAAAGCCTTGGGTTCATGTCTTGGTTAACACTGAGGAGAAGAAACCAGGACTAGACCATTCCATCTAGCTCTAGGGGCCTGCAGAGGTGGTTCTGGGACTACCAGAGGGAGCAGGGTCAGGAAGGCCAGGTTGGCAGAGTAGACAGAACAGGGTCTTTGTTTGTTTGTAACAGCTTTATTGCGATAAAAATTTCACACCATAAAATTGACCCATTTAACTTGTACAATTCACAGGTTTGTGCAACCAGTGCTGTAATCAATTTTTAACATTTCACCCTTCAAAATAATGCCCTGGACCTCTTAGGCATCACCTCCCAAACCTTCCCAAGCCCTCCCAAACCCTCACCCGCACCTCAGCCTTAGGCAGCCAACCACTAACAGGCTCTCTATCTTTATGGCTTGGCCTCGTCTGGACGTTTCATACAAATGGAATTATATAACATGTGGTCCTTTGTGACTGACTTCTTTAGCTTCAGATCATGTTTGCAAAGTTTATCCATAGTGTAGCATGTTTCAGTATTTTATCTTTTTATGACCAAATCATATTTCAGTATATGGATATAACAGCTTCTTCTCTCTCGGTTTTATATACGTACTGGGTTTCTACATACGATCTCATGGGGAAAAGAGTTTCACTGTATTTTGAAAATTCTGAAAAATGACTGAATTAGATAACCTATAAGGTTTTGTTTTTTTCCCCCACTCTAAAACCTAAGAGTCTGTCTCAAAGTGACTGTGACCCTCCTGGCATTTTTATCCCACCTTGGCTGAAGGTCCAGGAAGAAGCATTCTTCTTCTTCTTATTTTAACATACACACACCCCCTTTGAAAAACAGCTTGATTCCAGGTATAAGAGTTTCAGAGTGGCAGACTGTTGGGACTCTTAGTAATAAATGAAGTCTAGACTAAGTGAGAAAAAGCAGAGGAGGGGGCCAGGAAGTCCTTTTGGGCTAAGGCCATTGTAGGAAGATGTTTGCTTGGCCTGCAGCCTAATTGGAAGAATGGGGATCTATTCTGTTATCTTATGGCATTTGTTGGGAGATTGACAGTAAGGGTGACCATATGGTGAGTGAACCATAGCACCAACCTCCAAGAGCAGCTGTGGACATTTCTTTTCTGGTCAGGACAGATACGTTGTATCAGGGACACTCAGCTGTGTGAGCAAACACAGCCTTGTCCTAAAGCTATGATGAATTGTGAATCATCTTGTCTTTGAAGGCTTGATATGACCTTTCTTTGAATTTCTGAAATCTTTTAAAAAAGTTGGAGCAAAGCACAGAGTGTACAGCAAAATCTCTTTCCCATTGACTCCCATCATTATTTTAGAGATATAGTTCCAGAGAAGTGTTTCCCCTTTAAAATAAGAAAAATATATCTACGTCTGTGTATGGCACTAAGAAGATTTTGTGCTTTGATTCTTCCCACAACTACTAGTCAAATGGACCAAAAGCAAATGGAATTAGCAATATTTAACATAAAAATCAAGTTGTGGCTATTGTCAGAGACTAACTCCTAGGAAACTGAAGACTGTTCATCAAAGTCAGTCCTTGTTCTTTATACTCAATATCCCTCAGCTCATGGGGAATTTTTATGTATTTGCAAATCCTCCTGGATTCCACGAGGCCTAGGAGTCCCAAGGGATCTCGCGTGATGGATATTCAAGGGGCTCATCAGGACTCAGGCCAACGCTTCATATGGGATGCAATTAAGAGACTTCAAATTTCACCATTTTTTTTTTTTACAACTTTTCATACTCAGCTACCAATGCCTAAAGGCAGAACTTACAAGCAATCTTGCAGAGAATTTCTATTCCTTCCTCTAGTGAAAGCCCAAGTCATTAGCTATTTCACCGTGACCACATCAGGTAAAAACACATTTATTTCTGAAGTGCAGCTTCTTTGAAGTCTTGTTGCCTAAAAATGATTTAATACAGAACATTTGAAAACAGGGCAGCTGTGTAGGCAAAAGGAATTGCCTACACAATTTATTAAATGTGTGCGTGTGTGAAAAATGCCCAGTCTGAGGCTGAAATGTGGGTCTTGAAGTGTTGTGTAAATGATGTTGATATGTGAAACTTCTGGGGTATGAGGTTCGGGTATGGATGGATAGACTGTTATTCAGTGTCTTTCTTTTAATTGGCTCATTTGAGCTGTTTTATTAAAAAAAAATCCAAGTTCTACTTATATCCTTCCTGCCTAGCTTCTGTAGTTGGGAATTCTCCACAGAGGTTTGGCTCTGCCCAATTAAGCTTCTTTTTGGTGTGAAACTTGTGGAAAGGCAGAGATTTTTATGGGGCTAAAGACCCCCTCAACAGGAGTGTTTGGGCCAGACTGAGGATTCTTAGCTGTAAGATGACTGTGCCTCCTGGCCCACAGGCCCTGATCCCTGGTCCTCAGGGGCTTCAGGAGAGGAGCACTGTCTCTATCTTGGCCAGCCATGATTATGAGCAGGTCTGGCCCACACACCAGTCTTCTCTTTCTGGGGTCCCTGGTTTGCCTGATGGTGAGGTCATACCTTTGGCCAAGACCCAGCTAGAATGGGCCTGAGAGTGTCTATGCAGCCTAAGTCAACACATGAGGCTTTCATTAGGTGGTTCGTTGGGAGTGGGTGCCTGGCTGGCTGCGCGTGTAACAGTAACCTCCCTGGGTTAGGGAGCTCTGGGGGGGGGGGTTCCTGGACACAGAGCCTTGGGAACCAGACAGTCCCAGTCTTGTGTGGAGCTGGTTTTCTACAGAGCAGAATGGAAGACAAGCAATATGGTCTGGGATTGCTCTATTGGCCCATGTCCAATTTACCTTTATTGCTGGGATTAACTCTGTGTGTGTGTGTGTGTGTGTGTGCGCGTGCGCGGGGGGGGGGTGTGTGTGTGCATTGCATGGGCTGAACTACTCAGTAAAATACTAAAGGGAAAACCAAATCTTTTGCCCAACGCCCAGGGCTTCCTCTTTGGCCGGCCCATTATTGTAAAGGTTCTTTCTTAGAACTTGAACTCAATTCTGCACTCCCTATTGATCACACTGTCCCAGTCCTCTTTCATCAGCCTCTGCAGCTAGGTGACTTTTGTCCTAAAGCCAGTCAGGGACCAGGACTCATTCTCCCTGCATGCTTTGTGCCAGCATCTCTCCGTCCCCAGGTTCTGGAGACCTGCGACCCTCTCATTGAGGCTCCTGGAGGCATTTAAGCTCAGTGCCCCCCAGGCTCTCCTTACCTGTCAGCCATCAGCTTCCCTCCAAGGCTTCACAGTAGAAGTTACAGATACCATCTTTGGAAAGATTGCTAAAATAGTCACCCAAAAAGCCTCTCCAAAGCATCAATCTTCTATAGTGATGGGCTGAGAATAGCTGCTTTGAAAGTGACCTGTGGCTCTACTACGTGCCAGCTGCTCGCACTGCTCTGTGGTCCCACAGTGGCTTCCGGCGCTCATCTGGACCTCCTGTGTCATCCTCTGGGGAATACAGACTTGGGATCTTCAAACCCAAGGGATGCATTTGACTGCTTGCTATAACCACACCACTGTGGCCATCTGGAGCAAATCCAGCTAGCTTTGCAAATAGTGTCCCGAGACGATCAAAACAGGACACGTTCACACCCTTCATTACCCTGCCCACATTTCCTAATGCAATCTTCTCTTCTTAAAGGACAGAAGTCCCTCTCTCTTTGAAACAAATTCAGACCTTGCCCTCTTCCTCCTTAATTTTTCGTTGTTCCTCTAAGATGCAGAATCTCATGAAATTCCAACAAATTTGGGGTTGTGAAATGAATAACCTCTTACCAGGTTCATAGTTTTGTTTTGTTAGTTTATTTTGTTGGTTCACCACTGCCTGGATAGTGGATTTGATTCGTGTTAGTTCAGTTTTAAAAGGATTTATCTGGTGTCCATTATGTGTGAACTGGCTTATTTTTATGGTTGACAGGATTCACTTTTTAGTTCATTTTGAGGCAAACCACTGACTGCAACGAACAAAATGATGGCCAGAGTCCCATGGGAAAGTAAGCAGTGTCTCCCTTGTTGGCCTGTGTGTCCACATCTTCCCTCGCTCTCTACCCATTCACTGCAAGTTTTAGTCCTTGGCTGAGTGGTCATGTGATTATGACCTTTCTATTTTTATTGTGATCTCCTAGATAACACAAAAGTATATGCTTAATTCTGAGTAGCACTCACTTCCCCTTTTGGTTCAAACTCGTCAGTGTCCCTGTTGGGATGCTCTGGAGTTGGTGTGCGTCTTGTCTGAGAGCTAGCATACACACTTCTTTACACCTACTGTGAGAAGACACCTGTATACAGACTGCACAGTGCAGGCTCATGGGCTGTGAGGTGGCACTAGCTGGGACTTTTTAGCCTAAAGAAGAGGCTCCCAAACCTGAGAACACATCAGAAAACACCAGAAGAGTGTCTTCAAACAAAATAAAATAGACAGATTCAGAAGCCCCAGGATGAGGACCAGGAGCCTGCTTCCTTCAACCAACTTGTCAGATTATAGACAGCAGTGTGTGCGCATCAGCACAACTGGGGCCCCTTTGGTAAAAAATAAAATAATATCTAGCCTGACCAGGCAGTGGCGCAGTGGATAGAGTTTCGGACTGGGATGTGGAAGGACCCAGGTTCGAGACCCTGAGGTCACCAGTTTGAGCGCGGGTTCATCTGGTTTCAGCAAAAGCTCACCAGCTTGGACCCAAGGTCACTGGCTCGAGCAAGGGGTTACTTGGTCTGCTGAAGGCCTGTGGTCAAGGCACATATGAGAAAGCAATCAATGAACAACTAAGATGTCTCAACGGCAACAAAAAACTGATGATTGATGCTTCTCATCTCTCTCTGTTCCTGTCTGTCTGTCCCTATCTATCCCTCTCTCTGACTCTCTGTGTCTATAAGGAAAAAAGAAAAAAAATCTAAAGCTAAAGAGAAATCTTCAAGCCTGTGAACATTTGTGTGAGCAAAGGTCTGAATAGAAAGTTAATGCCTGAAAGGCAGATGAAGAATTTTCCTCTGGGGATTGGATGAAGGAAGCAGACAGTCGGTGGGTGGCCAGCCCTGCCTGAAAGCCAGCAGCCCCACTTCCGCCCATGCAGAGGCCTCAGCTTCCTTGTTCCTCTAACCGTGGTCCAGGGAACTGTGAGATCCACATCACCTGGGAGCTTGCTTAAAATGCTGAATCTTAGACCCACCCTACCTGCTGATCCAAAGTCTGCAGTTTAACAAGAGTCCAGGTGATTTGTTTACACATTAAAATTGGAGAGGTGCTAGTCTGGGGCTCACTTTGAGAAACGGGAAGCAAACCTAACTGTATCTCCTTGTTTGGGGACCTCTCCAGTGAGGCACAGGCCCCCCTCTCCCCCTCCATGGTCTCCTGCCATTAACTCAATGCACGAGATTTGTAGCTCTAAAAACTGGAAGTAATTCACAGAGCCCAAATTCTGGCAAAGGTCAATTATAGGAAAATGCCTCTCCAAATGTTTGCATTTGTGAATAAGCATGATTGGCATTAAATCATGATGATTAAAACCATCATTCCGTGTTAGTGAATTATTGCTGAATGTACTTTGATCTAAATGTGGTAAGTCTTAACTGGGTAATCATGATAACTAACACTTACGTAATGGTCTCCATGCCCCACAGTAACATTGGGTACCAATGATACTAGCCAGAACATTACAGAATCTTCACCATGGGCCAAGCATGGTTCTAAACACTTAGCGTATTACCTTATTTAGTCCTCATAACAGCTCTAGATACTATTATAACAGTCATTTTAGAGATGAGAAAAATGAAGGACAGAGGTTTCAAGCAACTTGTCCAGGTCATGCTACTAGTAAGAGCCATATGAATATAAGATCTTAACCACATACCTTATATATATTGGTGATTTTAGTGGCTATAAGTCACTTAGAGTGACAATAGGATATTGAAGCAGTGACTACATGGAACATACACACAAACACACAGACACACACACACACACAGACATCTAACACACATACATGCCAGAGGCATGATATAGATAGTTCAAACGTATATGTAACTGTTTTGGTTACCAATGACTGTTCCAGATAGCCTCCTATCACCTCTGGCTGGGTGAAGAAACACAGATACTCCCCAGGTTATCCTTATGTGAGTCAAGCCTGAACCTAGAGCAGAGTTTGTGACTTGAAGGTGGTGTCTTTGGGTTTCTTGTTGCTTTAGCAAGGGGAGAGTCCTTTAGCCCTCTTGGGATATGTAGTGGTGGTGGATGCTTCTGATAAATCCACTCCAGCACTTCTGTCTCACGAATCAGTTCCCTCCTCTGCATTATGATGGCAAAGGTCTGTTGTCTTCATCTTATTGACAATTGGCCACACTGAGTCCAAATTTCATCTAAAGACCAACCTTCCAGCTACTCAAGCCAACATAATAAAAACAGAATTTCTGGTATGTGCACCCATTTCAGTAAGACTTCCCTAATATTGTATTCTGTCTCCCTTGTTTTCACTTCCTAGAATCCATTACTAAACCTATCCCCCAGTTTTACACTAATAAAAATTAGCTACATCTTACAACTTCATGTTCTCCTATATCAGACTTGACACTTCTCCCACAATGTGCTAGTCTGATCCTAGTCAGGCATTTAGAGGCAGTGAAACATGGTGGGAGTGGATTCTGGAAACAGGCATTCAAGGCAGCTATCGCACATGTGTTTATTATGGGCATTTAGGGTCTCTAAGTTTTTCATTTTGGCTTTGTCAGACCTCAGAGGGACATCAGAGAGGACATTGGGCAGATTTGGGCATTCAGTTTTCTAAATCCACCCAGAGGTCCCTACCCTAAGTCTCAGGTCCCATGCCTTTGCAATCAGTGCCCTAAATTTCATGAGATTTGATGAGTCTGTGATTTCAACATAGAATTCTGCAGGCCAAACACTTAAATTTGGGGTCTTCCCTGATGTCGTAAGAAACAAGTGATTATCTCTGGGCCACTCTAGAAGCACTCTAGTTCTCTGTGACCTGAGTGGGGAAAAGTTTGAATGCCCAAGCTTCTTTTTTCTTTCAAGGACATGCAGAAGCAGCCATCCCACCCCCACCCAGCCCTGGTAGTCACCATTGCTACCATAAAGGTCAAACATAGGCACTACATGGCTCTTCCAAAGCCTTGCTTTCAATAGTTAATTTAGCCCAAGAAACCACAGATGACATTTAATTAATTACAATGCCCGTGCATAACATAGATACCATCTTTCTATTTTTTATTAGTAAGACTGTTAGCACTTCATTTCCCCCCCTCATTCTTTGTTCTCAGCTCTTACTCATTTAGATTGCAAGAGGAACCAGGTTTTGTTTTGTTTTGTGTGGGAATGGTTACCCCTACCCATGATGACGTTGAGCTGCTTACCATGGAGTTGTTATTTATAGAGGTTTTGTAATCCTCAGTGCAGGAGAAAGATTTCAAGACACTGCTGCAGTTGTTTGGGATTTTCTTATATCTAAATGGTGGATGGTCTGATTGAGATAACTACTTTCAAAGTAATTTTATACTAATGATTTTCTAACCCATCATAGTTCTTTAAAAATTAGCGTATATATATATAGTGATTTCTATGATATATTCATTTTCCTAATCATAAAATAATTTAATTAGCAAACTAAAAAATCAAGGCAATTAAATTAACATTTTATTGCTTCCTATCACAAGGGTAATCTTAAAAAATGGAGGCGCTGGCTGGTGGCTCAGTGGATAGAACATCAGCCAGCGTATGGATATCCTGGGTTTGATTCTTGGACAGGGCACGCAGGAGAAGTGGCCTTCTGTTTCTCTCCCCATCTCTCTCCCTTTCTATCCCTCTTTCCTTCCCACAGCCAGTGACTTGATTGGTTCGAGCGTGGCCCTGAGTGCTGAGGATGGCTTGGTTGGTTTGAGCTCATCAGCTTCAGGTGCTAAAAATAGTTCAGTACTCGAGCAACAGCCAAAGACAGGGATTGCTGGGTGCATCCTGGTCAGGAAGCATGTGGGAGTCTGTCTCACTATTTCTCCTCCTTTTACCTAAAAAAAGAGAAAATAAAGAAAGAAAACAAAGGAAGCCATCCTATAAGTATTTGTGAGTCTGCCATGTCACTGTTTGTGCCTGTCTACATCACTACATTAGCTTTGCCCTTCAAAATGTGAAAAAGCCCCCCCCCCCCATCACTGGATTTCATTTAAAGCAGGTGTTCTTAGACAGCTAGGATGTGCGTGGTAGCAGTGTCTCCTGTCAGTAGGAATGGCATTTTGGTAAGATTGCTTACCTCGCTGCTGGTCAGGCAGAAAGTTCAAGTAGAATGCTAAGGCCTGAATTGGTACCTTGCATATAAATGGTCTGGTCTGTACACCTGCCCGGCTGGTTTTCTTGGTGCCACATGATACCAGTAGTGCTGTTTACAGAGAGGATGTGACAGCAGCCTGTGGCCTACAGAGGCTGACATGAACTGTAAAATATAAGGAGTCAACAGAGGTGAAGAGCTACTGTGTAAGACCTATTGTGGTCTTACAGATGGTTTCTAAAAACAAACACTCTCAGAATCCCACCTAGGAAGTTGGTTTCCTCCTGGTACTGCACACAGTGTCATCGTGGAAACAGAAATTGTGCTGGGTTCCTATAAGTAAGAGTATTACATGAATGATGATAATAATGATAAAATCCTTTGTATATAAATGACATTTCCCTCAGGCAAGGTTTGCTAAAAGCAATATATGGGAATGCCGCTCATCTTAGAACACCCTGACCAGTGTTATTTAACAAATCATTACTAATATGATTGGTGAAAAGGAGGAACTTATTTTAACTTATAACTGAGATTATTGATTTTTCATATGTTGATTTGGTCATCCATTTTTTTCTCTTTTGCAGATTGTCTTATTCTTTTGGATCCTTTTTAATAAGAATAGGCTAAGTTATGCTGCAGTAATAAATAACCCCTCCCCCCAAATATCAGCAGCCGGATGCCACGAAATACAAGTTCTGAGTCATCATGCTGTATGTCCATTGTAGGTTGGCTGGGTATTTCCCCTTTGTCATCCTCATTCAGGGGTCCTGCATAGGGAGGCATCTGTGCCTGCGTTTCCATGATAGCTACAGCAAGGGAAAGAGACCCAGTGGATCAATCACACAGTGGTTCTTGAAGTTTTTGTCATTCCTGTTCACATTTCATTGGCTAAAGCAAGTCACATGGCTGTGCCTAATATCAAGGGGCATTAGGAAGTAGAAACTGACTCCATGCCCAGAAGGGAGGGAACTGGGAATAATTGGTTAACAACACTCATGATAACTTAAGGATGTTAGGCTTTAAAAAACAAAGTCACATTCATTGCAAAATTTTTACCTCAGGAAAAACTTTTGGAAATACTGTGAATAGAGGCAAAAACAATTGTTTTGGAGATTGGAAACATTCTTTTAGATTGATCAAGTAGATAAAATTAAGTAAAATAATTTGATCCCATTGAATGTGTGTATATATGTATACACAGGCATGTGTGCATGGGTGTGTCTGTGTAGTATAACTTTTGTACCCTTAAAAGAGAATATCCTTCTTTTTAAACGATTCTAAAATGTTAAAGATACATGGCTATTTATCAGGCCACAAAGAACACTTAATTAAATTCCAAAGAACAAATATTAGAGGCAACATTTTTTATTACATTCAACAAACTAGAAATAAAAGTTTGAATAAGAATTTTCACCCATTTAGAAACTTAAAAATTAAAACCCCCAAACCCTTCAATTTAGTGAACAGATCCAAGAGCTGATCTTTTGAGGGGGGAATACATTGACAAATACAGCATATTTAAAATTTAAAGAGAGTTATTACTAAAATAAACTAGAAATGAAAAGATGTGGGAGATTTTAAAAAAGAATACTTTATACAGTTTTGTGTGAATACATTTGAACATCTACATGAAATGGAGTTTTTCTGGAAAAATATGTTATTGAACTTGATCCAAGCTGAAGTAAGTAGTCTAAATTGGAAGCTGTGTATTTGCAGCCTCCCAGCCAAATACAGCTCATAGCCATGTTTTATTTGGCTTACACATCATTTTATATAGCTGAGAATCTCATATTAAAGATCTTCATTTCTCTCTCAAAGTTGGAGAATTTGGCAAAACTAGATCTGCATTCCTTTACAACAGTAATTTGGTGGAGTTGAGTAGCTGTCCCTTATAGGCAAGGTAATTGCCACAGTCTCCACCATTCCTTATTGTCCTATACCTACCTGCTCCTCTTTAATGGACTATATTGACCCCATGGACCTTGGAGTTTATGACTGCATAAATGGACCAGTGAGTGATAAGGGCATCTTCTACCATTGAGGCAATTTATTTTCACTTCCCATAGTTTCAATTGAAGGATGCTTCTATGTTTGTTTTATTACTTTGTTTTCATTTCTGCTTTGCTTGTTTTGTCATTTCTAGCAACTTCAGTAGATTACTTATTTTAATTCTTCATTACTTAATAATTAAGGCCTGTCCATGAACACAGAATATGCTTCCACTTATTTGTATATTCTTCAGTGTCTTATAATTTTCTGAGTACAGGCCTTTTTACATCCTTGGTTAAATTTATTTCAAAGTATTTCATATTTTTTGAAGCAATTATGAATGGGATTGTTTTCTTTGTTTCCCTTTCTGATAGTTTATTATTGGTGTATAAAAATGCAACTGATTGCTGGGTATTTATTTTGTATCTTGCTACTTTACTGAATTTCTTTATCACCACAATAAATCTCATAAAATAATAATAATAATTAAGGCAACTAGGATGAGAAATTTGCTATTGTAAAGAGCTTAATGATATCTCCCAAATTGTGATAGTTTTATTTCATTGTTTCCTTTATAATATTTTACTGTATTTTTAAATTCCTTCTGCTACTCTACAGTTTTCTGGGGGTTTTTTAGAAAATTATTTTATGATCTCTAACACTGGAATTTTAACTTTCTAGGTTACATTTAAATTTTTTATTTTTATTTCACATTGGCAAATAAATACGACCTGCTATTTGCTAGGATTTTCTTTGTAAGCAGTAATACGATGAATTTTAATGAAGGTTTTGTCTCTATGGTATACAGCTTTTGTACTTGCTTAGAAATTATCTTCACATCACCTATATCCCGTCCACCTGTAGTTTTGGTTATTTTATTCCAGATTACTGTGAGGGATTGAAGTATCCCACTGCGATGTTGCTTCTTTAGTTTACTTCCAACAGTTTTTATTTTAATTTCCAAAGCTCTGTTTGCCCTTAGAGTGGATTTTATTCTTTATCAGTGTAAATGTCCTTTAAATGCATTTGGGTAATGCTTTTGCTTTCTGTTGGTTTTGGACACATAACCTTTTTGCCTGTGTTTGCATAACTTCTGTTGTTCAGTGTGGCCCCTGGGAAACATTTGCGATTATTCAACATCTCCCAGGAACATGGTGCGTTGCGCTCCTGACCTCTCCGTGTAGTTTTGTTAGCAGTGAAACTTTTACACAATACAGGACATTATATTTTAATTTTTAATTCCTTTGAGAGCCATTTTATTGGCACATTTAACCTATCATTTATTTAAGAGCTTTTTGTTGGGTCTTAATGCTGTCATTTTGTTTTATGCTGGTTTTGAAATTCATACTCTTGAATCTCTCTCTCTTTCTCTTTCTGAATGTAGTGAGTTCTTAATATATCATCATCTCAGTTGTTTGGAAGTTATATAGTTTACTATCACTTTTTCTAGTAATGGCCATAAAGTTTTTGAACCTATCCCTAACTCCTAACATCAGTTACGAATGAATAATACTCTATTTTATAAGAGAAATTAAATGCCTCTCCCTTTCTCTTTTCTATTCTCTGTTAATTTGCATAGATGGCTGTTATAAACATATCAGCTACCCTTCCCCTCTTTTATATAATTTGTATGTTCAATGTTAAAGAGCATTGTCAGTTTTAGAACCATGTTTTGAAACACTTACTTTGCCTGTACCTTTTACTGGATTCCATGCCTACACCCTGCCAATGCTTAACTCGTTTTCTGCCTCTTGTTTTAATTAATATACATTTGTTACGGCCTAAACTTTCCAAAATTTCTTTTTTTTTTTCTGGAAGTTTACCTAAATCCTAAATCTTCTTAGTAAAATAAATCTGTGAAAATCTTTCTCTTGACACACATAAAAACAACTTGATTTAGATATGAGATTTTGGGGGTGCAGCCTTTTGCTTTTAAAGTTCTGATTGCTAGTCCATTATTTTTGTTTTTTGAGATTGTAAAGAAGCTCATAACCAAGCTACTTTGTATCTCCTGTGAATAACTAATGTTTAAAAGTGTTAATCCTTATCTGTAAGGTGTGACCCTCTCGTCAGTCTGTTTTCTTCTCCATGTTGTCATTACCAGTGGTGGCTTTGGTTCTACGGCTGTCAGCGTGAGTAGTTCCTTGTAAAATGGTTCACACTCTCTATTTTTAGACTGACTTTCTTTCCTAGAAAACATTTCTTTGACCCTTTTTGTTTTCCACTTTGGCTCCATATTATCTCAGTCCCTCTTTCTAGCCTTAGATGCAGGTTAGAGCTGGGCTGAGATCGTCACATGTTTTCCTTCATATCTGTCTTTTCTCCATCTTTTTCCTCAGTCTTCTTTGCTTTACACACACACATACACACATACACACACACGTATTTCTTCACTACTTTAAAATTTTCCAGTGAACGGTCTACTGATCACAGGATTTTATTTCTGTACTTTCTCTGTATAATTTCTTCTTGTCATGTTTCTAACTTGGTTTATATGACATCTTCTCAGTGTGGCAGAAGGTGTAAAGTAGAATCTTCTCAAACATTCTTCGGTTAAATCTGTTTAAGATCTATACAGTTGCTGAAGTCTGAGACTGGTGGTGACATTTTTCCCTTTTCCAAGTGAGAGGAAGGGAGATAGAAAGATTCCTGCATGTGCCCTAACTGAGACCCACCCTGCAACCCACTGTCTGGGGCTGTTGCTTTGCCCATCTGGGGCCATTCTCGCAACCAAACAATTTTTAGCGTCTTGAGGTGGAGGCTCCATGGAGCCATTTTCAGTGCCCAGGGCCAATGCGCTGAACCAATTGAGCTATGGCTGCAGAAGGGGAAGAAGGAGTGAGAGAGAGAAGAGGTAGAGGGAAGGGTGTAGAAACAGATGGTCATTTCTCCTGTGTGCTCTGACCGGGAATCAAACCTGGGACATCTACACATTGAACTGATGCTATCCCATTCAGCCAACTGGCCAGGGCCAGGGTGACTTTTGAATAGCAGCATTTGTCCACAGGTCTCTGATTTTCTGCATGGAGGCAGATCCAGCCTGCCTAATGCAGGCACCAGGCTCCACAGAGATGGATGCAGACAGTAGCCAGACCCTCTTCCTGTGCCAAGAAAAGAATGGGAAGATATAGGGGAATTATAGTCTGCAACCTCGGAAAATTGAAGAAGCTGAGTAGGTGTCTCTTAGAGTCCCAGTATGCGTGGAATCCCTATAATAAAAAGACTCCCTGGGGTTTCTGAGTCTGTGCTATGTGAGGTCCCCCTTATATTTCCACTTCTGTTTTATTTCAGTAGGTAGATTTTTTAGATCAAACAATAATGATAATTTCAGGCATTTTTTCTTTTCTCTGATGTTCATAGAAATGTAAGTTTGAGTTTACAGTTGCAAATGGCATTAATCGCTATATGAGATGGATATCAGTTATTGTGGTAAGGTAATATGTTATTTGTGGTTTACCTTTCTTTTAAACCAATTTTGTTATTGAGTAACTTTTTGTCACATATTGCGATAATTCTATAGTTTTTATTATTTTACATGTTGATGATATATATTAAATTGGATTTTCTAAGAATAAAATAAAAAACAAATTCCTACAGTTCAGGAATCATTCCTTCTGATGAGGACTTACTCTCACAAATACCTTTTTCTGTCTGATATACTGTTTTCTTTAAGTGTTTTAATTTAGGTTTTTGAATATATAATAAAAACATGATTGGTTCATTGGTCTTTCTTTCTACTTGGCAGGTTTTTATATCCTTTAAAGTGATTATTTTTTTAATAAATTGATACTTTTATCATTATGAAATGCCTGATAATAATCTTCATCTTAACATCTAATTGTATAGTTTAAATATACCCACACCAGTTATATTGCTTAGCTTGTGTATGGCTTATATTTTTACCTCTTTTGATTTCAACTCATTCCTGTCTTTATATTTAAAATTTATTTATTATCAAGTAAAAATAATTCAGTCTCCTCTCTATCCAGTCAGTCAATCTTTTTAAAAAAATAATGTTCAGTCTGACCAGGTGGTGGTGCAGTGGGTAGAGCGTCAGACTTAGATGCGGAGGACCCAGATTCGAGACCCCGACCGAAGTCACCAGCTTGAGCACAGGCTCATATGGCTTGAGCAAAAAGCTCACCAGCTTGGACCCAAGGTCGCTGGCTCAAGCAAGAGGTTACTCAGTCTGCTGAAGGCCCGCGGTCAAGGCACATATGAGAGAGCAATCAATGAACAAACAAGGTGTCGCAATGAAAAACTGATGATTGATGATTCTCATCTCTCTCTGTTCTTGTCTGTGTGTCCCTATCTATCCCTCTCTCTGACTCTCTCTGTCCCTGTAAAAAAAAAAAAAAAAAAAAAAAAAATTAGTGTTCAGCCTGACGAGGCAGTGGCACAGTGGATAGAGCATCTGCCTGGGACACAGAGGACCCAGGTTCAAAAGCTAGAGGTCACCAGCTTGAGCACTGGCTCATCTGGCTTGAGTGCAGGTTAACTGGTTTGAGCATGAGATTATAAATATGACCCCATGGTTGCTGGCTTGAGCTCAAAGGTTGCTGGTTTGAAGCCCAAGGTCACCGGTTTGAAGCCACGGTCAGTGGCTTGAGTCCAAGGTTGCTGGCTTGAGCAAGGGGTCACTGGCTCAGCTGGAGCTCTCCCTCCACTCCCCCACTCTCCGTCAAGGCACATATGAGAAAGCCATCAGTGAACAACTAAGGAGCCATAACAAAGAATTGATGCTTCTAATCACTCTCCCTTCCTATGTGTCTGTCCCTGTCTGTCCCTATATCTCTGTCTCTCTCTCTCGCTTTAAAAAAATTTAGTGTTCATTTACAATTGATGTAATTATTTATAAGATTGAATTTGATTTCACCTTGGTACATGCTTTTTTCTTATAATCATCTAGTCTGTGTTTTTCACTTCCTCTTTTCTTGCCGTCTTTTGGGTGAAATGAGAGTTTTTGAGTATTGTAGTTTGTCCTGCTTACTACTTTATTAGCTATATTGTTTGTATATGTGTATTTGGTGATTACTATAGAGATTATTCTAGAGATCTTAAACTTACATTTTTTCTTTAAATAACACTGGTGAACAAAATTTTTGTTGCATCTACAAAATCTCTTGTTCTTACCTAATTCAAGTGTGTTGATCTCAAATCTGACATTAGTTTTTCTCCGTAAGCTACAGTTTTTTTGCAATTCATGATTTTAGGTTTTCATCTTATTGTATATTTTTCAACATTTAGTTTAACATAATGAAGTAGAATGTCTTCTTGGGCATAATCTTTGTGAAAATATAATAATTTATATAATGCAGTAAATACACTAATACACTAAAAGATATAATTGCATCAGACTTTGTCTACAATTTCAAAATAGAACATATTAAAACACTTATTTTAATCATAAAATTGGTGCAAAACTTATTTAAATTCTATTCAGGCAAAAATTTGTGTCTTTAGCCCTTGCATTTGTGTACGTGTTGAGGACAATCTTGTTTGATGCTCCAGCAGTAGTCTGCTCATCACTAACAGCTCCAAGATTTTCGGGAAACTTATCAAAATGACTGTTCAGGATGTGAATCTTAACGCTCATGTTACATCCAATGTCATGGAAAGCCAACAGCCTCCTTTGAACCAGAAGTTCATAGTTTTCTGTTTTTTTTGTTGCCAAGGAAATTCTTTGTAACTGCCACAAAAGACTGCTATGCTGCTTTCACCTCCTTATCCATCTTCGTCACATTTGAGGGTTCGAATTTGAGGTCCATCGAATACACCTGCTTTTATCTTCTCAAAAGACAAGGCAGGAAAAGCAGAAATAATATGTTGAAAGCATTCACTTTCTCTATTCAAAGCCTGAACTAACTGCTTCATTAAGCCAAGTTTGATGTAAAGTGGGGGGGAAATGATCCTGTCTCGATTAACTACAGGTTCATTCATAATACTTTGCATCCCTATTTCCAGAGCTTCACGTTTCGGCCACTCCTTCTGTGTCCAGTGTTTCTCCCGAGCTCAGCTATCCCACAAACACAGAAAGCAAGGATACTTTGTGAAACCTCTCTGTTGTCCTAGCAGGAAATTTACCATTTTAAGACCCACACAAGTGATCCAGTTATGCTCCTTATACTTCAGTAAGTCAAGGACAATTTTTATGTCATTATAATCTTCTCGCAAATGAGTTGAATAACCAGTTGGAACTGCTGCATAAACATGACTGTTGTGTAGGAGAACACATTTCAGACTCCATTTAGAGCTGTCAAGAAATAGCCGCCATTCTGTTGGACTGTAAGTAGTAACACCTAACTGGCTGAGAAGACTACTGATATCATGACAGTAAACAAAGTGTTTGTCTTTGGAAAAAAAGTCCACAAAAATTTGTCCATGCTTCCTGAAATGGGATACTTGAGCTGACCAGTGAAGTACATTCTTTTCTTGAAGGCTCGAGGCTAATAACTCAGCTGCTTTCTTTGATAGGCCCAAATCTCTTACTAAGTCATTCAATTCAGGTTGGCTAAACTGCTGAGGGATTAATGACTGCTTGGCATCTGAAGAAGACCCTTCAGATTCTACAACCATTTCCTCATGTATCTTATCAAAATACGCTTGATTACCATGTTCACTTTCTTTGTCCTTAGAAGAAATAAAACCATTGAAAACTGGAACCAGGAATGTCTCAGAGTGCGGGATAGGTCATATTGCTGAAGGAATATTAGGATATGCGATCATATGCCATTTTTTCTTGCCGATGCCCTCTGTATGGATCAGACAGAAATAATAGTCACTGCTGTGGTCCTTAGGTTCATGCCAAACCATGGGAATACCAAAAGGCATTCCTTTGCATTTTCCTTTCGTCCAGTCACAAAGCATTTCCTCACAAGTATGACAACACAGGATATGAGGAGCCCAATTATTGTCTTGATCGCCAAGGGGAACTTGAAAATAGGCAATATATGCATGTGTCACAAATGATGAGATATTGCACCATTGATGTTGAAGTGTGTAACAGCCACATATATAAGAGAAGGTGTCAGGACTATTCTTACATTTACGCCTACTCGAAGAAACCATGATTCAATCTTAAAACAAAATAAGAGGGTGTTTTTATCAGATAATAATTTCTTACATTTAAAAACAACTACAATTATATAAAAGTGATGTTTGTAAAACATTAATTGCCTTGTGGTTATGTTCAATCCAAGAGTTGTTGCCCTTTAACTTCAATTTAAAAACCTATGCATGCCATTAACTCTAACAAAAAGAAATTAAAATTGCATAAAAACTAGAGCATGCACCGAAAACACAGATTTCAGGTTTTGAATCAGTGATACAGAAATATATAGAAACAGTTCTAAAACCTCACGCAACAGAAAATGAAAAAAAAATTTTTTCCCCAGTGTTATAATCTCAGCTTCTGATTAATAGAAAATGTATTTAAACCTTCTTTTGCATTATTTTATTGTGATGAAATAAATATGTAACAAATGTTTTCATTTTGAGCATGTTTCAGTGTACAATTCAGTGGCATTAAGTGCGTTCACAATGTTGAGCATCCATTACCACTATCATTTCTAAAACCTGTCCATCATCCCAGACAAAACTCTATAACCATTAAGCATACTTCATCATTACTCCATTATTCCAACCACTGGGACCATCAAAGATACAGTCTCTATGAATTTTTCTATTTGAGATATTTCATTTATGTGGAACTATACAACAGTTTTCCTTTTGTGGCTAGCTTATTTGGTTTAGCATAACATTTTCAAGGTTTATCCACGCTGTAGCATGTATCAGAACTTTATTCCTTTTAATGGCTGAATAATATTCCATTGTATGGATATATCACATTTTGTTCATCCGTTGTTGGACACTGGAGTTGTTTCTACCTTTTGGCTGCTGTGAAGAATGCTGGAATTAGCATTGACATACAAGTTATCTGTTTGGAGAAAATGTATTTTGTCTTCATTTCTAAAGGACAGGTAAAAAGATGAGAGATTTAGGTTAACAGTTTTTTCTTTTGGTATTTAGAAGATACGTTATCTTCTGGCCACCATGGTTTCTGATGAGACATCCACAATTATTTACTGTATAACGTTGCTACCTTTTGTTATCTAGTCTGTCTTCTCCATTGTTTGTTTTTAAGATGTTTTGCATGCTTTTGGCAGTTTGTGCTATACCTAAGCCATTTTTTTGGTCTTTGTTTTTGTTTTTAGCATTTATTATGCCTGGTGTGTGTCATTCTTCTTGGATCAATGGGTTGATTTCTTTCTTTAATTTTGGTAAATCCACAGCCAACATATGTCTTGGAATATTTCTTTTTTCTTGTTCCCTCTCTTTTCTTCTTTTTGGATCTCTAATTGCGGGCTTGTTAAGCTGTTTGAAATTGTTCCTCAGTTCTTCAATGCTGTGTTCTTTCCCCTCTGCCCTTTTTTATATGTGTGTTTCAATGGACACTTTTTATTGACCAATCTTTTTATATGCTGTGTCCAGTCTGCTGTTAAGTCTATGTGTTTTTCATTTCTGTTATATATTTTTTATTTATAGCATTTTATTTGTTCCCCCTGTATGATTTCCTTGTCTCTGCTGAAATTCTCCATCTGTTCACATGCTTTCTATCTTTCCCACTAGATCCTTTAACATATTTATTGTAGTTATTTTAAAGTCTGATCATTAAAACACCTGGGCCATCTCATAGGTCTGCTTCTGTTGAATTTTCCTCTCTGGACTCTGTCACACTTTCTTGCTCTTTCTCGTAATTTTTATTGAATGCCAGACACCAAGTGTAAAAAAAGAAAAAAACTGTAAGACAGATATGAACACAATTTATCCCTGGAGAATGGCAGGACCTTCTTCTGCCAGGCACCAGTGTTGGGGTCTTAGTCATTCTAACCTATGGCTGATCTGGACAGGGGCTTTGTTCCAGCTTCAGCTGGATTTGATCACAGTGACCTCAAAGGTTTTGAAGGAGGAGTCAGGACTATAGGACCTGTTACCTGAGCTCTGACGAGACCCTGCAGATCTCTTCCTGCCTCGTGGCCGAGCTGCCCAGGTTCTGAAGCATGCCAACTTTTTAGTCATGTAGAAGTTGCCTTCACTTTCCGGTTTTACCCGAGGTTATCTCAGTTTTCACCAGTTCTTTCTCCATCCTCCCACCTGTTCCTGATCCATGGAGAGTAGGTGCGGACCCCTCCAGGAAGCCTGGGGTCCTCAAAGGGATTTCTCTCAGATCTCCTGGCCTACTCCCCAACTTTACAATACTTACTGTGGTCACTTAGTTAAATGGGTGGGGGTAGAGTCCTCCACCACCAGGCTCCTCGCGATTCAAATCTGTCATGGTAGCCCATATACTGTGGTTATACATTTGTTAAAAGGCTGATTCCACATTCACTCCATATTAACCATAAACAAAAACAGCTGTCAGTCTCTTCTTTCCTAGGAAGGTCTCATCGCTCTCTGGAATTTAGGTCATTTAGATTTCTTTGAATCTTCAGCTGTTTCATGGATCACTAAAGAAAAAAGAATGGAGGAAGAAAGGAAGGAAAGAAGGAAGGGAGGGAGGGAAGGAAGGAAGGAAGGAAGGAAGAAAGGAAGGAAGAAGGGAGGGAGAGAGGGAAGGAGGAAGGAAGAAGGGAGGGAGAGAGGGAAGGAGGAAGGAAGAAGGGAGGGAGTGAGGGAAGGAGGAAAGAAGGAAGGAAGGAAGGAGGGAGGGAGGGAGGGAAGGGAAGAAGGAAGGAGGGAAGGAAGGAAGGAAGGAAGGAAGGAGGGAGGAAGGGGAGAGAAGAAGGAAGGAGGGAGGGAGGGAAGGGAAGAAGGAAGGAGGGAAGGAAGGAAGGAGGGAAGGAAGGAAGGAAGGAGGGAGGGAGGGAGGGAGGGAGGGAAGGGAAGAAGGAAGGGAGGGAGGAGGAAGGGAGGAAGGGAGGAAAGGAGGGGGGAGGGAGGGAGGGAGGAACTACGACTTGGGACTTGTCGCACTGCTCTCACTAGGTGAGGAGGACCGTCTCTGTGACCATCTGCAGCCCACCGTAGTGCAGTCCCCTCCTTTCTTTCTGTGTGTCTTTAACAGCTCATAGTTTCTAGGAGATTCTGAAGAACATGAATTAAATTCTTCGTAAACATTTCTTGTGCTTTCTGCTGTAGAATTTGTTTCTGGGGCATGCTGCTCCTGAAGATTGTTTCTCTGTAGCACAACCTTCTCATGTGCCCTCCAGTTAGGGCACTGCCACTGCCATATGTTGGTCCTTGAATGAGTAACTGGTGACTAGGCCTGACCTGACCTGTTGCCAATGGAGAGGGTGTGCAGATTGCCTTCAGCCCACACCGAAGTACCTGAGACCTACTGAGCGAGGTCCTCTCTTATCCCCGGACTAGACAGAACTCATCCAGAGTGCACTGCTGGTCTGAGTGCACATCTTCCCTCTCTGTCCAAATCAGAGCAAACAGTGTGTGACCCTGGCCTGCCCCGCACCTCTCCAGCTGGCCTGTCCTGTATTCACTTCTCCACCCCTCTGCTCACGGCTCCCTTCCTGAGCCAAATGCCTTGGGACACAGAACACCAGTGATGCTCCTGGGGACCCTCCTCACACCCTCTGCACCCCACACTCAGAGCTAAGAGCCAATTCATTAGTTCCACAAACATTTATGGAGCACCCTCAGTGTGCCCCTTACTGTTCTTGGCACTTGGCACAGATCTGTGAGCGACACAAATGAACCAAATCCCCCCTGTGTGGAGCTTCCATCCTAGCGGGAAAATACTCGTTTTACCTATTATAACTCATTTAATTCTCACAGCCTTATGAGCTAGGTTCTTTTATTGTTCTCATTTTCCATACGAGAAAGGGGAAGCACAGAGAAATCAAGTAAGTTGACAAAATGATATGGACCGGGATTTCTGTGGGAACGGAATTTATTTGCAGGAGGGGCAGTTTCCTTCCCAGTCGAGGCGGCCACTAGCATTTTCTTACCCAAAGGATCCTCCTCCAGGCAGCACGCTGGCTTTCTCCTTGTCTTCAGTATTCATGGCAGTTCCCAGTTATTGTCTGTGTATGGATTTGCAGGGTGTTTTAATTAGGTATCGAGGGAGCGTAAGTCAGACGCTGCTAGTCTGCCTCCGGGACAGCTTGGAAGTCTCTTAGGCCTTCCTTAGGACACAAGACACCCACGTGGACCAAAACTCGGGCTTGCTGCTTGTGATACAGATGTTTGCTGTAGTTCTCTCGGCGGGACACAGTTCACATAGCCTGTCCCACGTGACTTTGTTTAATCCCAGTTCTCTTATCAGGGTAGCTGCAGATAAAATCACTTCATGAGGCTACCAACAAAAGTAATCACTTCTAAGGGTGACCTCTAAAAAAAGAAAAACGTTTAACCAAAATTTTCCTGAACATGTGCTTTTCTAATACCCCGTCCATCACTCCTGAAGCCTCAGAAAGGGCAAGCACTTAGCACAACTGACAAATGATGAATAGATTCTTCCTTCATTTACATACCTATTCATTAACTAAGATTGCCATGGCAACCGTGCCTTCCAGACACAGACCTGTGGGCCAGGCATAACTTCATTTCAGAAATTGTCTGGGAGCTTTGCACAACTGTCCCAATCCTTGATGGGTAAGGAGGCTTTTAGAGGTCCGGAGGACCAGGGTTCCCAGCGGCCAACACCAGTAGTCTGTGCATGGCTATAGGAAGGACAGCATTTTGTTGCAAAACAGACCGTGAAACTCTGGCTTTGATTTTCTGCCTCTCTGTCCCTGGGTGTAAGCCAAGCAGGTTCAAGCACAGTGGATGCACTCGTGTTCCACAAGAGTCATTCTCCCCAGCACACACGCCTGTATTTCACACTTGTGTGAGATCTGGTACGTACACACACTCACACAGACACACCCATCCCCGTAGAATTTTTCCAGGGAAGTTGAGACTCCTTTTGGAGAAAGGAGGGTTAGATTGGGAGAAAGTGGACAGGGGAGAGAGAGGGCTGGAGACCATTGCAGGTGTGTTCCAAATGCTTCCCTATCTCTAGCCGGTCTAGGATCCTGGCCCAGGTCAGCAGCCTGGGAGCCGGATTTCCTCACAGGTTCCAGCTCTGCAAATAAGAACTTTTGGAGGGAGAACAAACAACCTCCAAGGAGCAGCTGCCTTTCTTCTTGGTAACCCTGGGGACATGGGTGGCCACTGGACAGATGGCTCAGAAGTATCTTTGTTGCTGTAGTTTTGCAGTTTGGAGTGAGCTTCTCAGCCACTGAAAGGTTTCCATCCCTGAAGCTTTCCACTGAGCTTGATGATCTCTTCGCCTAGAGCAGAGCCTGGCATTTCGTAGGGGCTCCCGAAGCATTTATAGAATGAATAAGTGAATTGGCCTTATCCACGCTGGGTTTGTTTTCCCTCCCCTCCTGGCAACGCCCCCACCCCCCGCTGAGCTTCCTCCCCCACCCAGGTTGTTCTGTCTGTTGAAATTTCACCTCTGATAGCATGAGGCATCTGTGTTGGCTCAGGGACCTTTGGTGACATGGCAGGAGAGCCCAGAATGTAAAGCTGAATGGAACCATCTGACGGAGGAGCGTATTTGACAGCGAGACTCTTTCAAGTGTCCCGGAGAGTCTGAGTGGATAGGAGCAGAGGCAGAGCTGATCGGGACCAGGTCTGGGCCCAGGCCCAGGCAGGGTCACTCAAGAAACTTAGGCATGGTGCTGTCAAGCCAGCTCAGTGCTGGGCTGGTGGGGCATTCATTTCCTACCCAGTGTTTACTAAGATCTTTCTCTATAGTCATTGCCCTTCACAGGGGGTTCTATACTGATAAAGCATGGGCTCAACTGGTACACAGAAAATTATGATAAAATAGTAAAGCTCTAAAATTCTTTAAAGGTTAAGAAACTTTGCTTCAGCTGGACTGAAGTGTGGAATCTTTCCAGTGTGTGTTTTTACCTCCTACACTGCTTGCCTTTATTTCCACTTATGATGGTTAATTGTATGTGTCAATGTGACTGGGCCACAGGGTACTCAGATATTTGGTCAAACCTTATTTCAGGTGTGTATCCGAAGACATTTTTGGATGAGATGAACCTTTGATTTAGTAAACTAAGTAAAGCAAATTGCCTTCCCCAGTGAGGTGTGCTCATCCAATCTCTTGAAGGCCTGAATAGAACACAAAAGGTTATTCTTCCACCAGTATGGGGGAACCCCTGCAGCCTGCCTGCTGAGCTGGAACATTGGTCTTTTTCTGTCTTCGCACTTGAACTGAAATATCAACTTTTCTTGAATATTAAGCCCCCTGGCTTTTGGTCAGGAGCTCCATCATTGGTTCTCCTGGTTCCCAGGCCTTGGGACATGGACGGGAATTATACCATCAATTTTCTTGAATCTCCAGTTAGTTGGTTACAGATCTTGAGATTTCTCACCTCTATAACCTCATGAGCCAATTATTTTATTATTTATTTTCCAATGAGAGAAAAATAAATACAGAGAGACAGGAAAGAAGAGAGGTGAGAAGCATCAATTTGTAGTTGTGGAATTTTAGTTGTTCATTGATTGCTTCTCATAGATGCCTTGACGGAGGGGGGGGAGGGTTGCTCAGACTGAGCCAGTGACCCCTTGCTCAAGCCAGAGAACTTGGGCTCAAGCCAGTGACCATGGGATAATATTGATGATCCCACACTCAAGCCAGTGACCCCACACTCAAGCTGGTGAGCCTGTGCTCAAGCCAGATGAGCCCATGCTTAAGGCAGCGACCTTGGGGTTTTAAACCTGGGTCCTCAGCATTCCTGGTTGACACTCTACCCACTGTGCCACCACCAGTCAAGTGAGCCAGTTCTTTGTAGTAAACATCTATCTATCTATCTATCTATTCATCTATTCATCTATTCATCTATCTATCTATCTATCTATCTATCTATCTATCTATCTATCTATCTATCTCTATCATCTATCTATCTATAACCTAATGATCATTTTACTGCATCCATTTCTTTGGAGATCCCTGACTATACAGATGCTGAGTTTTGTTCTAGAGGAACAAAATTTTAAGGATTTCTTTTTTTAATTGGTACTGGGGCTTCTGGAATTGGCTTTCTAATCTTGATTAGATATAAAAAACATTAATGATTGCTTCCAGCAGTGAAGAGAGCACTGTCAGTCCTTGGTGTGTTCTGACAATAGACATGTGTGAGATACTGGCTCTTCCTAACCAACCACTTATAAGAAGCAAGGGTCTGGTGACTGTGTATCAAAAATGTTCAAACATTCTTGGCAAACTAATGAATATAAGGAGGTTGTCTTTTTTCTTCCTGATGTTGTTGAACAAAGTAAGGAAAGGAAAGGGTGAGCTCGGGAATTCCCAGCTTACATGCCACATACATGATCCAAAAGCATCTGTGTGTGCCCTGAAAAAATGCTTATCTCTGGTAGCTACAGGATTGAGATTACTGAAAAATCAAGACAGAATCTCACCCTGTAATTGGCTGAATTACAATGCAAGGTGAACTTCCAGCTCCATCTGTCTATTGTTCATGTGAGGACATTGATTGGGAAGGAATGGGATGCTGAAAGTTGGAATGGGGGTGTGTGGAAAGACCTTGATGAAGGTGGGGACATATACATAATATATATACATAATGTGTATATTATACATATATGTGTGTGCATGCATGTGTGTGTGCGCACACACACACACACCCTGTTGGTTCTGTTTCTTGGGACAACCAGGTATAATACATCACTGTTACCTCTACCTGCAGCTCCTCTCTTCCCCATCCTGTGAGTCCACATCTTTAAACACTTTCTCTTCTACAAAGCCTTTTCTAATTCTTTCTAGTCTGGCTGGAAGTAGTGTCTCCTTCTTTCAGTTTTTATAGCATCGAAGTGATAAGTATTTTACATCTGTTTATAGATCTTATCTCATGAGACTGTAACCTTCTTCAGATATGATCTGCTCCAGTTTACATTGGCTCCGCTGGCTCCCAGCACAGTGCCCTACAGCATTCTTATAAAAATATTTGCTGATCAATGGAATAAATGAATGTCCGTGACCTTGGCAAGCAGACTGTCAGGGAAGCAAACACGCTGCCAGGTTTCCCATTAAATCTGTGTTAGGGTGGGAAACTGGCCACACAGGGTCACTGAGGTGGGCGCTGCAGGGTCCTGCCCTTATGACCAGGGCACTCGATGCCCTGCCTCTGAGATCTAGCTTGGACTGCATCTTCTCTCTAGAAATAGTTTTGGTCATGAGCCCTGCATGTAATAGTTTCATTCTCTGAACCCATAGCATGATTCTCAATAGGACCTCTCTGGTTCACTTTCTTAATTAACCCACTTAAAGACTTGTTTTGGCTACCTCCTCCAGAAAGACTGATGTGGTAGTTATACTCGTGTTTTCTGACGCTTTGAGTTAGTCTAATTCTTTTTTCTGAGATTAATTTTTATATTGAGATGTAATTGACGTGTAAATCATGTTAGTTTTAGGTATGCAGCATTATGATTTGATATATGACATATTGCAAAATGATCAACACAATAAGTTTATTTAATATTCGTCACCGTATATAGTTACAGATATTTTTTCTGGTGATGAGAACTTTTAAGATTTACTCCCTTAACAAAGTTCAAATATACAGTGTGTCCGTAAAGTCATCGTGCACTTTTGACCATGTGACCCGTCAAAAGTGCACCATGACTTTACAGACACACTGTATATTATAGAATTGTTAACCATAGTTAACGTTACTATACATTACACCCTCAGGACGTATAACTGGAATTTTGTACTGCATGACCACTGTCATGCACTCTACCTGTCCCCTGCCTCAGGAAGCCAGCAATATGCTCTCTGTATCCATCATTTCAGGGTTTTGTTTGTTCACTTGTTTATTTTAGATCAGACATATAAATGATATAATACAGTCTTTACATTGTCTGACTTATTTCACTTAACAAATGCTCTCCATTTTGTTACAGTGACATAATATCTGGGTTTTTTTTTTACAAATATATAATATTCTACCATATATAGAGAGAGTAACATATACAGGGGTGGGCAAGAGTAGGTTTAGTGATGACAGTAAAGAACTCTGTGCCAAACAAAGTGTGCTTGTGCAGTGATTTTCAACCGGTGTGCCACAAACATTTTTAAAACATGCGCTACCTGACTGCTTATTCAGGGGCACTGACCTCTTTTCCCTTAGAATCTCAAATAAAAAAGAAAAGGACAATAGCCAGCACAACAATAGCTGTCCAATATGAGTGAATCAAAATCATTTTTTGTCAGATCAGCAAAAAGTATATTTCTTAGTGTGCTGCAGTGTTTTAGTAATTAGTTTATGTGCATTGTGAGATGGAAGAGGTTGAAAATCACTGTTCCTGAGTACAGCAAGTAGACAACAAGACTGTATAAATAATGAAGGCCGGCAATTTGAGCACTTATGAGATTATACTTAAAAGCTCTGTGCCATTGCAACATTCTTTTGAGTTAATAAAGCTGTCGTAATAATCATAATCATAACCTGCATACGAAAAACTATAAATCTACTTTTACTCACCCCTGTGTGTATGTGATGTGTATGTGTAATATATATATATATATATATATATATATATATATATTATATATATATATTATATATATATATATATAATATATATATATATATATATATATATATATATATATATATATATATAATTTATCACACTTTCTGTATTCATTTGGGATCCTCAGCTTCTTAAGGGCATGGGACCAGGCATATGCATATTTGTTTCTCCCAGTGCACAACTGACCCCTTGTACACCGTAGGTGCTCAACAAGTATTTGTTGAGAAGGGGACTAAATGCAATTCTAATCTCACATCTTATTCCAAAGGGACACTGTTATGATACCCGTTTCCCAGGCTAATGCTTAACACCTACACTTGTAGCATGAAATCGTAGGTTCTTGAAGCCCGGTAACAAGGAAGAAAGCAGAACTGTGGGAGCCTTCCTGTCTAGATCTGTTTTGACCTTCCAGGTGAGCTTAGCCAGGCCTGGAAATGGAGTGTGCCTCTGTGTTATTTTACAGAAGGGCTTTATGAACCGAACTCCAATTGGATTTAAGACACTGAGTCACGGATGGGGGAGAAGCTGTACTACAACATAGGACAAAGATTAGTTGTCTCAGAAGGAAGATGTGTAGGCCAAGAGGAGACAAGATTAAAATCTACAGTATTGTAATTTGTAGACTGTTAGCTCAAGATTATACATCAGACTTTGAAATGGTTGCTTTGGGGTCCCTTTGATCTTGCATGACAGGTTTTAGGTACAAAAACGATTCACAGGCACATAATAAACCCAGGGAGCTCTTACCCCTTGAAGAGGATAGAAGTGGGGGATATAAATGGATTCTAAAGGGGTTCAGGCAGATTCATGAAGAGCAAACAACTGTGCAGAGCAGGTGGGAGAGGGTGAGAGTCTGAGGTGGCTCTCAGGGAGGGTTATGGCTGAGTCCCAGAGGTCTCCATGAAGAGCAGAGTGCCTGGCCAGGTAGAGCCTCCTGGGCCCGAGGCAGTCGGACAAATTCTCTGTCCCAGAACACCCTTCCCATATTCTGGCCGGGCATCCTGAGGACGCAATATAAAAATGATGGTCCAGTGCACGTTTTTCCTAATGTTTGGGAAATTATGAGACTATAATAACTGCTCTGCATTCCTGCTAGCATTTCGTCTTCCTCTGCCCTCTGCCTTCATCTGGGTTGTGGCTGACTGACCAAACTGGTCTCGACAGTGAGGCTGTTCGCTTTATAGTGACAAGAGTTTTTTCCTAAAGCAATTAGGAAAAATTAGGTGAGAGGGAGAGGAGAATAAGATGGACCAGCCTAGGGCACTGGGTTGCCAGGAGACTGTGGAGCTCTAGGACTCTCTCCTCTGTGCCTCTCGGGGGGCTTGGGGGGCAGATGCTATATTCCTGGGAAGGGCTGCTCATTACGGGGAACTCTGTACATCCACAGGAGGCCATGGTTGGGCTCTCCCTCCTTCCCTGACTGCTTTTGCACTCATTATGCCACTTACATAAATCCTCGCTTTATTGAAACTGAATGCTGTCATGCATGCGTAATCTGCAGGATCCCAGGATCTCAGGGTATAAGGAAACTGGGGAGAAGTGTGGGAGATAGAAAAGCAGCCCCCCATACCATCAGGTTCTAATGTTTGGAATTTGTAAATATGACCTTACTTGGGAGAAGGATCTTTGCCAATGTGATTCAGTGAAGGGTCTTGAGCTGCAGAGATGATCCTCTATTCTCAGGGTAGACCCTAACTGCAATTATGTGCATTCTTGTAAGAGGGAAGCAGAGGGAGATCTGACACACACAGAAGAGGCAACATGAAGATGAAGGTGGAGAGCAGTGATGTGGCCAAAAACAAAAGCGATGCAGGCAGACCCCAGCGGCTGTAGAGGCCAGGAGTGAAGTCTTCCCTAGAGCCTCCAGAGGGGGGCGCTCTAGATTTTGGTCTAGTGACACAGACTTCAGACTTCTGGCCTCCAGAGCTGTGAGAGAATAGTATTATTGTTCTAAGCTATCAAGTGTGTGATGATTTGTTACAGCAGCCACAGGAAGCTAATGCAGGGTGTCACACTAATTGTAGCCACTCACCCAGGCCGATGTCCCACTAGAAGGGTCTTTGATGGATGTGTGCATGAGTAGCCCCTGTTTGCACCTGGTACTTTTTGTGCTGCCCTCTCCTCTGTCATGATCTCATTAACGAGTCGAGGTGGTTCTGATGAAGTCTGTAATTCAACACACGCATCCTTAGCCACTCCTCCATGTCACCTCACCTCCCAATGTGCTTTGACATCTGCTGCTCTGGTTGACTAGTCAGCTTGTCATTAATCAGGAAGTGATTTTCACTGCACTGTACAGTCACAAGTCACTCAGCGATGGGGATTTGTTCTGAGAAATGTGTTGTGTGAACATCACCAAGTGCACTTGCACACACTAGAGGGTACAGCCTACTACACACCCAGGTTGTGTGGGATAGCCCGTTGCTCCAGGGCTACAAGCCTGTACAGCATGCTACTGTAGGAATACTGTAGGCAATTGTGGTACAATGGTATTTGTGTATTGAAACATACCAAACATAGAAAAGATACAGTAAAAATCTGTATAAAAGAAAAAGTGCGTGTCTGTGCTAGTGTAAGCACCAGCATTGGAGGGCCGGGGAAGGGCTATGGAGGGAGGTGCCTTTGAAGGGAAGGTCAATATCAGTAAGAGGGAGGGAGAGAGGGAAGGAAGAGAAGGGGAGAGAAAAGGAGAGCAGAGATTAAAAAAGACCCAAAGTTTGAGACTAAGGCAGGCTCCCGGGCTCCCGAGCTCCCCTCCTCCCCAGCCTGCTCCTCTGTTTTCGCCAACTCTAGACTCCAGCCCTGGTCAGGCACAGGGCTGGCTGGTGGACAGCATGCTGAGCCCCCTTGTCCATTTAAATGGCCCAGAGCTAGCAGTATATTCAACATTATAACTGGGTTAAGCCTTTTCTTTCAACACCACAAACTTTTTGCTTATAACCCATTATAACCTATGGGACTAACTAGCATGGTATATGCAGCCTGTCTTGATGGAACATGACTGTATTTGAAATAGTTCTGAACTCTACTGCAACTTAAAGTCTGCTGAGAGTGCTTAGTATGTCTTTCCCCCACCTTTTCCACAATCACCAATACAACAACCATGATAATGAATGTAGCATTATTTTGCATGGATTAAACCGTTTTTGGAAATTTTTATACCATCTTGTGTGATGTAGCTAAGTGAGTATTATTAGTTCAATGGAAACATATGGAAAATGAGGGACAAACAAAGAGGAATGACTTGGCCCAGATCTATAAGTACTTAATATTAAAGCCATGATTATCATCTGGGATCCCTTCAACTTCATCATGGTGCATACCAGTGGGATCAAAAGTATGGAAAATATCTATTAAAGGGCGAAAAGAAAATACTAAAACTTCCTCATACCAACTTTTAATCTAAAAGTAAAGAAAAACAAAACTTAGCTAATATTTGGCAAATAAATAATGTGTGCATGAAATTTGTGAATAAATGAATGCCATGTATGTTTTAAAATCTTTACTGATGAAAATGGATGCTTTTTAAAAAGTAGAGAGCTTTCTGTTCTTCCTGAGAATTGTCCTTTTTTAGCCAAAACTGATGATTTGAGGTTTGATTCTGGATGATATTTATGTATGAACATGTAGACACACATTGATTGGTGATAACGAGAATCCCGCATTTGACTAGTTTAAGTCATTGTGTAGCAGGGAGGCAACACGTAAACAATGACTAGCGGACAGTATATATAAACACAGAGGAGGACAGAGGGGCTGCCTGTTGAAAAATTAAGATATACCACAAAGTATGTGAGGTGGGGTAGATTTGGCTGACTTCCCTTGCCCTTGACCCCTGGTTTATATCTGCCATTTTATGCAGAGGAGGGAGGCAGCAGAAGGTGGCCTGAGGTCGGCTCTGCCGGGCCACGGCCCACACAGACAGCGTGCCACCATGGACATGTCAGTGGCAGGCCACTGAGTCATCAGCAGGCAGCCATGCCAGTTCCTCCTTAGCAAAGTGAGTCATTGACCGATTCCCCTAGACTTTTTTTTTTTTTGAGAGATTTATGATACAGTTCTTTTTTTTTTTATTATTTTCTCTACAAAATATTGCTGTCCACTTTGGAGGCTCTGGAGAGCCATGGGAGAGGGGTAAGGGATCCATTTTGGCCCTGTGGATTTCAGGCTTACCTTGAGTTCCTGCTTCTATTTCCCTCTCTCCCCATTGCTGCACCCAAACATAGATGTAGCCTCTTCTTCCGTTTCAGACCAGTCTTACTTGGGGGAGTAAGTACTTAAGAAATTACTTCTTAAGAGGCTCTTAACTGCTCTGGGCCTCATTTTTTCATTAGTAAAATGGGGGTTTAAAATAGTACCTCAAAGGGTTGTTGTGAAGATTAAGTGAATCGGATATTTAAATTACTTAGAAGAGTGCCGGCCACATAAGAAGTGGTCAAAGGTATAAGCTAAGAGTATCACTGCTGTAGTCAAAGTGACTGATGAAGGTGTAGATTAAATGCTGCCATGCTTTCTAAGTCTCCCATAAGTAGGGAATCCTCTTCCGGAGTAGGTGCCTGGAGGTCCCTGACCCTGAACTCCTCGGATACTGAGACTTTCTGAACCTTTTCAAGCTGATGTGCACTGATGAACCTCAATATTCCTTTGAAACTTTCTACGTGTTGTCAGGCCACTAGGACAAACCTATGTCCTTAGAGCTGGGACATTTCAAAGGTTGATCCCTATTGATTTCTGGCACTTCCACTGGCCTTTGCAGAGGACAAGTCACCCAAATTCCATTGTAATTTTAGTATTGTCTCTGTATTTGAATCCTTGTTAAAATAGATGGTTGGCCCTTGCAGGTTGGCTCAGAGCATCAGCCTGCTGTACAGACGTCCCAAGTTTGATCCTCAATCAGGACACACATGAGAAGTGACCATCTGCTTCTCTTCCCCTCCTTCTCCCACTTTTTTCTCACATCCTTTCTCGCAGCCAGTGGCTCTATTGGTTCAAGCATCAGCCCTGGGCATTGAGGGTGGCTTGGTTGATTTGACATCGGCCCCAGACAGATTGCTAGGTGGATCTTGGTCAAGGCACATGTAGGAATCTGTCTCTCTATTTCCCCTCCTCTCACTTAAAAAATAATAATAAAATAAAATAAAATACATAGAGTGATTGTGACCAAAGGCAGATCAACTCAAATATGATTATTTTTGGTCATACAGCAGGAAGAAGAAAAGGATACTTGGCCCCTGAAAACATTTGCTTTTATTGAATACGTACGTATACATCTACTGAGAAGTACTGAAAATGGCTGCCCTAGACAGAGTGTATCTGGGCTTCACCAAGGCAGCTGATCAGTTTACTTTCTATATGAAAAAGTAAAGGACTTGTTATGACAATCAGCTAGATTTATAACCAGATGAATAACAGTGATGGGCAATCTTTCGAGCTTGGCGTGTCAAAATTCACCAAAAAACCGAGCATAACTCGGGTGGTGTGTCACTTCGAGAAAAACAGCCTAACCGGAAGTCCCAGAACTAGACGCTCTGTGCCGGAGTTCTGTTGTTTTGGCCTACAGACCTCGGACACAGAGTGTCTACACTACAGCAAATGTTTTATCCTCGGCTACTGCACCTGGCCATGCAGGAGCCGAGGATGAAACGTCCTTCTCGGCATGCGGTCCCATACTTCTCTGGTATGCAGCCACATGTGGCCACATGTCATCGAAAATGGCTATGAGTATCAGTGCTGACACACGTGTCATGGTGACGAGACATCCCGCTTTTGGCGGGACAGTCCTGATTTTTAACAATTTGTCCCGCGTTGCGTGGCGTTTTAAAAAAGTCCCAATTTAAAAAAACTATATTACAATACTATTTTTGCATTCTATGAATTTTTTGTTTTTGCTCCCTATAGACCAAATTTTTAATTAAGAACCCCCCCCCCCATCAATGGTGTCCCACTTTACCAATTTTAAAATCTGGTCACCTTATAATAGGTTCGCTATCATGGAACTAGACTCTAGGGAAGGCTCCCCATAACTTGCCACAGGACAGCGTCCCCAACTTTATTTTGTTCAAAAATTTTAGCTGTGATTTGCTGAAGCCAGGGCATAATGTAATTTGGATCCAAAAAGGTCTTGACAGGCTGGAACAATTAGGCTGAATCCAACAAGCTGATATTTAACAGAAACAACTGTAAGGTTGTGTACTTGTATCCAAATGAGCAACTACACCAGAATTGGAGGCGAAAAGCATGACAAGACAGGGACAGCTTTCAGGAGAGGTGCAAATGCTTGGCACTAGGTGTGGCATGGATCCAGAGGATGATGAAATTGTGCTGCGAGGCTGTACTGTTAGAGGTATTATATCACAATGAGAAAAGTAATGATGAAAAAAAAAAAAAGAAAAGAAAAGTAATGATGTCCCTCTGTCCTTGCAGTTTAGATCACAGAGGCCGTGTAGGGTTCAGTTCCCGGATCCTGACTTTAACATCCTGTAACAGAGGAAGGAGAGGACCAGGATCCCTGTGGACTCCAGAGAGTGTTCTCTAATGAATCATAGACAGAATTGATAACATTGCTTTAGTGAGAAGATTCCATGAAGACATGATTGTTGTCTTCAAATATTTTAGGTTTCCACTTGATATTTGAAGCCTGTCAGGCTGAAGAAGGATTCAATGGTTTCTGGGGCCCTCAGGACTAGAACAAGGGGCAATGGGTGGAGGCCACCGCTGTGAAGGCAGAGTCTGATGTAAAAGAACCACGACAACTAACACCTTCAGCAGTCCGCAGGAGATTGGAATGGAGGGGGAGGGTGCCTTAGAAGTAGTAGCCAAGAGTTGAGATTGGTAGCCAAGATTGAAGATATATTGTTGTTGATTTAAAGGGGGCTCATGTTTTTTAGATTCCAAAAGTAGAAATGACAAATATCATTAAAATGTAATAGCCTGATGTATGTCCACACCCATATTGTAGTGGTCCCAGAAGCGCATAAAAGCAAGGCCAGGATTTCTTTTTGTCAGTCACGAGTTTGGGATTAGCTAAATACCTGAGCTAGTACTCACTTGACAGAGAGGAATTCTGCATCCTGGAGTGTGAAGGAGATGACCTGAGTTAAAAGATTTGATGCCAGGATTTACAAATACCACTTTCTCCGTTAAAATAATAAATTTATTGCAAAATATACAATTTTTAGTGGGATTGCATCATCGTAGTTTATCAGAATGCACTGACTACAAAACACTCCCCCAACTGACTGGACAGGTTACCCTGTCTAACAGAGTTGTTTAGAATTGTCCATAAAAGCACCTGCTGAACAGGATTAATTTTATATTATGTTAATTGGCTTTGAGTAGCCTTCCCAGTAAAAGGTTAAGTTACACCTTGACAGTTTATAGAATCTTTATAGAGAGTTTATCTTTCTTATTTGCTATTAACAAGGAGGCATGTGTCCAGTTTATCTATAAAAACTACGCAGGGTAGTTCAAATATACATTCCGGTGTACCATCCAACTTAGACTTTTCTGGCTGCCAAACATGAAATGAAATGGCTTTATTAACTCTCATGACAAGTCTGGAGGTAGGATGAGTTCCTGGCTGGTTAATTCAGCTACTCAAGATGTCAGAATTTTAAGTCAGCAACTCTGCAATTTTCTTGGCTTCATCTCATGGAGACAAGACGTTTGTCACATATCACATCTCCACAGGACAACGTCCAAAGCAAGGTGTGTCCTCTTTTTAGAGAAAAAAAAAATTTTCTCAAGAGACCCCCAACTCCTTTGCCTTACATTGCATCACATGTCATACCATTTAGAAAAATTATGTCGTTTTGCAGATGTTGAAGCCGGCCAATTCAGGAAGACTGAAAGCTGGAGCCCTAGAAATCTCATTTCTTTTTAATATTGATTTTTTTAAATTAACATACAGTACAATTGACTTTTGGGGTTATATGGTTCTATGAATTTTAACATGTGTAGATTAGTGTAACCACTAACATGTTTAACATACAGATTGGCTTAATCATGCCAAACACCCTCTCCTGCTTGCCCTTTGTTCTATCTGTATGAGAGTTATTGGGCTGTAGACTTCTATTTTGTTTTGTTTTCCTTTTCATGTCTTTGATGGTTTGGTCGCAGGGTAATGTTAGCCTTATAAAATAATCTGGGAAATGTTCCTTCCTCTTTTATTTTATGGAAGAGATCTTGTAGAACTGGTATTATTTCTTCTTAAAATGTTTGGTAGAATAGGCCAATAAAGCCATTTGGGCCTCCAGATTTCTTTTTTGGAAAGTTTTTAATTATGAATGCCATTTCTTCAAATGGATTATTCAGGTTCTGTCATTCTGTCTTTCTTTATTTTTATTATTTTTTCATTTTTGTATTTTTGTATATTTCCGAAGTTAGAAGTGGGGAGGCAGTCAGACTCCTGCATGTGCCCGACCGGGATCCACCCGGCATGCCCACCAGGGGGTGATGCTCTGCCCATGTGGGGCATTGCTTCGTTGCAACTGGAGCCATTCTAGCGCCTGAGGTGGAGGCCATGGAGCTGTCCTCAGTGCCTGGGCCAACTTTGCTCCCATGGAGCCTTGGCTGTGGGAGGGGAAGAGAGAGATAGAGAGGAAAGAGAGGGGGAAGGGGAAGAAGCAGATGGGTGCTGCTCCTCTGTGCCCTGACCAGAAATTGAACCTGGGACTTCCACACGCCAGGCCAATGCCCTACTGCTGAGTCAACTGGTCAGGGCTATCTTTTATCTGTGGTGTTATCTTGAGGAATCAGTTCACTTTGTCATTCTTGCTAAGAGTTTATATATTGAGCTACATTGAAAACTCCATCACACATGTTAGAACCTTTGTTTTCAACCATAAAATACTTTTTCAAGAACAAAATGAGATAAGAATTATGTATATATTTACTCAGATATTTATTATTACATTATCTCTGATGTTCTAAGTTTTTTTCTGATATCATTTTTCTTTTCCCTGAGGAACTTCCTTTAAAAATTATTTTAGTGCATCTAAATAATCTAAAATTTATTCAGGAATGCTGCTGATGAATTTCTATGCTCTTTTTCATATAAACATTTTTTTTATTTTACCTACATTCCTGATGGATATTTTCACTGGATATAGAAGGATATTTTCACTGAATATAGAATTCTGGGTGAAGAGTTTTTTTCTCTTAGCACTTTAAATATGTTGCTCCACTACCACCTGGTCTCCATGTTTTATGATGAAATAGCATAGTCATTTGAATCATTGGTTTCTTACAGGTAATGCATCCTTTTCTGGTTGCCTTTGAGGTTTTTTTCTTTGTTAATACTCATAAGCAATTTGATAGTGATACATGGGCATGTTTTTTCTTAGGTTTCTCCTGTTTGGGGTTCAGTGAGTTTCTTGAATCTGTTGATTTATATCTATTAAAAAATTTGAAAAGTTTTCAATCATTACTTCTTTAAATATTTTTTTTCTCTGTAGCCTTTCTGATCTCCTTTGTGACTGATAGAATGGAAATTAATCACCAAAGGAGAAGAGAAAGACTTATAATTTATATTGATCTATCTTCAAGTTTATTTACTCTTTCTTCTGTTATTTCCATTTTGTAATTGAGCTAATCTATAGAGGTACTTTGTTATTGTTATTGGTGGTAGGTATTTTCTGTTCTAAAATATGCATTAGGTTCTTAATTATATCATCTATTTCTTTGTTGAAATTTTCTGTCATTTTAGTCCTTTCAAGAACATTTGCCTTCACTTGTTGCAGTATTTCTATATAGTTTTATTAAAGCCTTTTTTCAGAAAATTCCAACATATGTCATTGGCATCTGTTGATTGTGCTTTCTTACTCAGGTTGAAACTTTCCTATTTCTTCTGATGCTGAATAATTTTGTCCTCTACTCTGGACATTTTAAATATCATAAGACTCTGGGCCTTCTTTAAATTTTATGAAGAATGTTGATATTTTTGTTTAAGTAGGCACTGAATTTGGTTGGGTTTAAGGCACAAATTGTGACTGGCTTTCTCTGGTTTGGATGCCTATTTCATTTTCAGAGCCTTTGCTGTGCTATTCAGATTGCTCAGCTTGTGCTCTCTCCACTGGCCATGCTGGGACCTGAGTAATAGTTAGGCCTGTTATCCAGGTCAAAGTCTGTGCTATGCTGTTTAGGGTCAGCCTCATGCCTGAGCAACTTGTGGGTGAGGCCAGGATTCTGTAAACAATATTATGCAGTAGCTTTGCCAAACTCTTCCCTCTCCTGAATCTCTCTGGCACTTTCCAGTTCTTTTCTTTTTCATTCCTACAGTTGTAAGACTAGGGTTCTATTTGTTCCATTCTGTTGCACACTTTCCATGGCTGTGCCAGCTTCTTGGTCCAAACAAGAGAACAGAAAGAGAGAAAAAAATCAGGTTTTGCTCTCTTCGAGATAATGGCTTCCTTGATTAGAGGGGAAGGTCCTCTTACCTCAGAGCTTCTAGGTTCCTACAGGTTACTGTGGTTGGGACTTGAGGGAACTGAGAAGTGAAAAAATATTAAGTATGTTCCCTATTCACTCTGAGCATCAGTAGACCCTATTTCAACCCTTGAAGCCAGAACTAGAGTGTTCCTAGAGTTCTCACTGACCACAGCAGTATCCAACCCAGGCTTCTGCATTGCATCAAGCCTGGGAATACCAAAGAAAAAAATATACTAAACTCTTTGCTGGTTTGGGGGTACTTCAAATTCAGGTCTTCTTCCCAATTCTCCTGCTCCTGTTTATTTCTCATAATCTTCAAGTAGCAGTTCCATGTATTTGGTCCAGGTTTCATAGCTGCCTTCCATGCAAGAGACAGAGTGGAATGTTGTTCCATCTACCCCTAATCAGAAACCCTTGAAAAATGTTCACAAAAGTTTTCTTCAGCTCAAGTGATTAATTGAATGTTCTGTCATAAAACAGGTCACGATATGGAAGCTATGGAGAATCAGGGGTCTGAAAAATACCAATAAATGCCACAGGACTCAGCAGAAACAGGGATATGAGCTGTCATGAATCTTTCACTGTTGGTAAACTGAGAACATCTGGGTCCATGATCGGCAACCATTCTCAATTTTGAGAGCTAAGCTCTGAAAAGTATTATAATTCAAATCATTTTTTGAAATATTGTGCTTATAATAAGATTTGAAAGCAAAGTAAATTCCAAATAGTTTCCTTTAAATTTAAAGTACTGATTTACTGGATTTTTCTTTCAGGAAGCTCTTGTCAATGCAAGAATTCTTTGGGAGCTACCTAAGTATGAGAAATGCCAGGATGTGGGGGTCAGTTTGTTCATACTTTCTTGGCATGTTTTATTAAAGAAACCTTCATCACTAATATTCTCATTTGAGTGTTGCTCTCATACATCGTCTTTGCAGTTGCATTGCCAAGGAAGAGACAGGGTTAGTTTTGGGAAGAAGTAATTCCCTCCTTGACCTAAGTTAGAAGGTCTAGATCAGGGGTCCCCAAACTTTTTACTCAGGGGGCCAGTTCACTGTCCCTCAGACCATTGGAGGGCCAGACTATAAAAAAAAAACTATGAACAAATCCCTATGCATAATGCACATATTTTATTTTAAAGTAAAAAAACAAAACGGGAACAAATACAATATTTAAAATAAAGAACAAGTAAATTTAAATCAACAAACTGACCAGTATTTCAATGGGAACTATGGGTGCGGATGCATCCTGTGCTCCTCTCACTGACCACCAATGAAAGAGGTGCCTCTTCTGGAAGTGTGGCGGGGGCCAGATAAATGGCCTCAGGGGGCCGGATGCGGCCCATGGGCCATAGTTTGGGGACCCCTGGTCTAGATCTTAGAAAGAGATAAATGGATAAAGACTCTGAAGACCATATATTGGATTACACTCATAAGAGTGGTTTGTTCCTTTTCTTCAATGAAGATTTTTTAAGTGGCCATTTAAAAGAAATACATTCTGCATATTTCTTGTATACACTAGGATTTTTTGGAACTATTTTATATACTTATAGAGTTTCAGCTTAAAAATATAAATAAATTGGATATTCACAATCCAGGAAGCATAACATTTAGGTCCAAATCTAATAAAACCTTGACTCGTCAAGAAAATAGAAACGTGTCAGAATGATTAGCCTTCTCCTGGCTGACAGCCAGGTTTTAAAGCCAGGCAGTTCCAGGAGTTGTTTATTTCTGACCTGTGTGTGTTTAATGCAGAATGTCATGGCGTTGTTTGCACATCACCGTCCCTTTGTATTACAGTGTCTCAGTGTGCCAGTACTTGTGATCTGCATGGGCAAAGGTATATTTTCTCATAGGGAATTTGGTGAAGTTATTTTTCTCAATTATTTCATCTTCCAAAGTCCTAGACCCCTGTTCTTCTGCCCAGTGTGTGGACACAGCATTATGGAGACACCCATGGGTGTGCTGTAAAGCTTCCATGTGAGTTCAGTCCTCATCTTCCTCAGCAGTCACCACACAGCATTTATTCCTACTTTGTACTCAAGCAAGCTGGTAATACAGGAGGCAGAAAAATTGAACTAATTATCATCCAGGGACTTGCTGGGGTGAGATATGTAGCAGATACAGATATTTAATATGCTGTGATTTCTTTTATATGTGGTGTAGCAATTAGAGCCCAGAAGAGCAATTTCCTACATGATTCTAAGTTTAGTGAAATGATCAAGGTGGTGGTTCTATGACATTCTATGTAAGATGAGCTGGTGCCAAGGGACATCTTACTTCTGTACAACATGGAAAACTCTGGTCCATGTTCCATGGAGGAAGTCCTCAGCTTCAGCTGCACTCCTGGTCCTGCAGAATTCTCTTAGAACTATTTCATATGGACACTTACACACATTAAAAAAATAGAAATAATTTACATTTTATTACAACCTTATTGCATACTATTATAGAAACAATAAGACATTCCAAAAATTGGAGACTGATTGAGAAAATGATAGATCTCCATAAGGTGTTATATGACTAAGTATGTTTTAAAGATTTTTAACAACATGGTAAATGTTCACAATAGACTGTTGAGTAAAAAGGATGGGGAAAGATGATTTCAATCGCTTTATTTATTTGCTTGAAAAAAATACTCCAGTGTTATCTCTGGGTGGTGGGTTGATTGATAATTTTGTATTTATTTTCTTCATGCCTTTTCATTTTTCACTATTATCAATGATGCTACAATGAACAACATGGTACAGAGATATTTGTCCAAATTTCTGATTAATTTCTTAGGATAGATTCCAGATGAAGAATTATTGAATCAAAGGAAAGAACATTTTCAAAATAAAAAAAGGAAATTTTAATCTAAATGGCATTTCCAAATTAATATCCAGAAAGGCTGTGCCAAGTCCTGTTCTCATCAGTGTGAACGAGAAGTCTCAGCAGGTTGTATACATGGTCCGTCTTCTCACTTAGAAAATCAAAGCTTCGCATACTTGGGATGTGGAAAATGCTCTCTCATTGTGGTTTTCATTTGCAGTGTTTTTCATACTATCAAAATTGGACATTTGCCACATGTTTAACAATCATATTTTTCCTTTGTGAATTATCTGATTACATGCGTTAGCATTTATGTCTTTTAATGAATTCCTTTGTATTTGAAGAGTATTATTCCTTAGCCGTATTCATTGCCTAGCGTTCCTGGTTTTTGCTACTTAGTTTCTGGTGATTTTAAAATGCAGAGTATGTTATTAAGTCTATGAATCTTTACTTTTCTGCTTTCATTTTATTGACTTTAAGCTTAAAAGTTTTTCCTTAGTTTACCTATAGATCCCTCTAATTTATATCTTTAGTGCTTTTGAATAACATATGAAATGAGGAGCAAAGGTGATTTTTCTTTCCAAATTCTTAACCTATCTTCCCAGCATCAAGTAAACCAATTTTCTATTCAGTTATTTCTACTTATTATCTGTTTACTGTAGCTTATTTGTGAAGAGTCCTGTTTTGTTTATCGCCTCTCCATTCTTACATCAGTCCCTTTTCTCATTGTTGTAGTTTTGTAATACATTTTATTGTTAGCTATAGCATTGCTGGTCTTAATTATTTTTAAAGCTTTTCTTGTCTGCTCCTTCTTCCAAATGACCTTAAGAGTCCTTGGGAAAGCTTCAAAAAAATTCCATAGTGATTTTTTTTTTTTGGAATTGCATTAAACATGAGTTAATCTGGGAAAAATTAACATCTTTACAGAAATCTTTCCATCAAGAACCATGGTATTATTTGCCATTTTCTTTAATGGTGTTTTAAGTATGTCACTTAAGTACTACAGATTTCTTCATATAAGTCCTAACTATTTTCAAGTTTACCCCTGGTTATCCTGTCTCTTCTTTGTGCTGTAAACTTTTCTCTTTAAATGGGGTTCGTTTTCTCTCCTATTTGTTTAATTATTAATTTGGCTTTGTGCCTAAAGTCCTGGGCTCTGGATTTAGACTGCCTGCATTCAGACACGACCCTGCCACAGGCCTGGCCAGGGCAAATCAGGCACAACCGGCCCTGGTTTCTGCTTGCTGATACAGGACATGCAATAATAATAACGAGACCTACCTCATCAGCGTGCTGTCGAGTTAGGCGAGTTAATTCACGTTATCCTGAGCACAATGACTGCAAGGCAGTCAGAAAATGCTCAATGCATGTTAGCTAGGTGTTGTGAACGGCATTTCTTCCCCACCTGTTTCTTTGCACTTTCTTCAGAATTCCCAAGTCTCCTCAGTCTGCCCCAGGGACCCAGGCTCCTGGGTGTGTCTTTGCAAATCAAGCTTTTTAGTCCCTGAGAATTTTTGGTAGATTCTAATTCTACTCTGAGAGCTCATATTTCATTCCTGTTTTCTTTTTTCTCTAAGTTCTGGTCAGGCTCTGAGTTCAGGTCTGCCAGTTGCAGTTCTGTGGGAGCCAAGTAGTCGTAAGTCTCAGTTTGGTCCCCCCTCTTGTCCCTCACTGCACCTGGAAGTGAGCTGCTTTTTCTGCACTGTTCTGTCTGACTCCACCCCCAGGTCGTACCTCTCAGGCTGGGCAAAGGTGTACCTTTTATTTTTAAGTATTTTTTTTTTCAATTACAGTTTACCTTCAATATTATTTTGCATTTTTTCAGGTGTACGGCACAGTGGCCAAACAATCACAGACCTCACAAAGTGCCCTCACCCAGCCCTCCAGCATCCACCTGGCACCATGATAGCTAATACAACAGTATTGGCTATACTCCCCATGCTGTACCCCACATCCCTGTGACTGTTTGTATCTACCAATGTTTACTTCTTAATCCCTTCACCTCTTTCACCCAGTCTCCCAAGGCCCCTCACTCTGACATCTTGTGCCCCAGCAGGGAACAAGGATTTGACCTTCTCTGAGATTGGGGATGGGATGGGATGGGATGGTGATGGAGATGGGGAGGCTGATAGGGATGGGGATGGGGATGGGGATGGGGAGGCTGATAGGGATGGGGATGGGGATGGGGAGGCTGATAGGGATGGGGAGGCTGATAGGGATAGGGATGGGGATGGGGATGGGGAGGCTGATAGGGATGGGGATGGGGATGGGGAGGCTGATAGGGATGGGGATGGGGAGGCTGATAGGGATGGGGATAGGGATGGAGATGGGGAGGCTGATAGGGATGGGGATGGGGATGAGGATGGGGATGCTGATAGGGATAGGGATGGGGATGGGGATGGGGAGGCTGATAGGGATGGGGATGGGGATGGGGATGGGGATGGGGAGGCTGATAGGGATGGGGATGGGGATGGGGACGGGGAGGCTTATAGGGATGGGGATAGGAATGGAGATGGGGAGCCTGATAGGGATGGGGATAGGGATGGGGACAGGGAGGCTGATAGGGATGGGGATAGGGATGGAGATGGGGAGGCTGATAGGGATGGGGATAGGGATGGGGACGGGGAGGCTGATAGGGATGGGGATAGGGATGGAGATGGGGAGGCTGATAGGGATAGGGATGGAGATGGGGAGGCTGATAGGTATAGGGATGGAGATGGGAGGCTGATAGGGATGGGGATGGGGATGGGGACGGGGAGGCTGATAGGGATAGGGATAGGGATGGAGATGGGGAGGCTGATAGGGATGGGGATGGGGATGGAGATGGGGAGGCTGATAGGGATGGGGATGGAGATGGGGAGGCTGATAGGGATAGGGATAGGGATGGAGATGGGGAGGCTGATAGTGATGGGGATGGGGATGAGGATGGGGATGGGGAGGCTGATAGGGATGGGGATGAGAATGGGGATGGGGAGGCTGATGGGGATGGGGAGGCTGATGGGGATGGGGATGGGGATAGGGATGGAGATGGGGAGGCTGATAGGGATGGGGATAGGGATGGAGATGGGGAGGCTGATAGGAATGGGGATGGGGATGGGAGGCTGGTGGGGATGGGATGGTGATGGGATGACAATGGGGAGGGGGAGGGGAAGGAGAATGAGGATGGGGTAGGGATAGGGATGGGGATGAGATGGAGATGGGGATGAGGATGGGGATGGGGATGGGTAGGGAGTGGCCACTCGAGAGCGGGGAGAGCCCAGCCCACAGTTCAGATTTTCTCCCGGTGCTGGAGAGTTAGTGAGGTCAGGAACTGTCCCCTAACCTGCTTCTGTGAACAGGTGCAACCCTTTCTCCAGATGAGGCTGGCTGGGTTTCTGCTGGCCACAGGTGCAGGTCCTCTCCATCCTCCCCTGCCTCCTCTGGGAGCCTGCCTGCAGGGCCTGTGCCCATTGCCTAGCAGACCTGACAAGAGATTGGGAAGGGGAGAGAGTTAGGAACGCCTCCGGCTACCTGCTCAAAGTCTCTTGGCTCTTCTGTTAAATTTCCTAAATGTTGATCACTGCCACACAAGAACACTTGATTTTGTAAATGTTTGCCTGGATGTAGCTTCTGTTACTAACTTCTCAGAATTACAGTTGTGCCCCTCGTGTCACTGGACACTCAGTAACACTGCTTTAGGAGCAGTGAGCACCTCTCCTCTCCATTCCTGTGGGCTTATTTCTCCTTTCTGTTTCTCATCCTGCTGTTGGCCAGCACACTGAGAACAACTGGAATAAGAATGATAGTCCTGGGGTCTTGCTTATCTGAATGCGGATCCCTTCCTGCATGACGAGGGCTGCCACTGTCTTGCTCTAGAGCACTCTTCCTATCTTAAGGAAATGTTGTTCTGTTCCCAGTTTAAAAAAGTCCCGAAGGAACACTGTGTTTTACTCAGCTCCTTGGCAATATTCATAGACATCACCACTTTTGAAATTGTATCTGTTGATTTGATTTGTCCTATTAATTGATTTTCCTAATATTAAATCATGCACAAGTCCTGGAATAATCTGAACTTGGCTATGATACACTATGCTTTTACTGTATTTTAATTGAGACTTTTCAGTTTAGGTTTTCATAAGGAAGGTCCTACAATGGTTTTTCTTTTGTGTATTTTTATATCAAGCTTATATTGACTTCTCTCCTTTTACATCATCCTGAAACAGTTTATATAACATGAGACGTATCTATTCAGAAATATGATAAAAACTCATGTTATGATTTTTCTGATTTGAGAAACTTTTTTGGGTATTTTTTCTCCATTTAAATCTTACTCTATTACTTTTCTAACTTTTCTTCAGTAGTAAATTGCTCTTTAATAAAAACACTAGTTTTACAACAGTTTAAAAAATATATTAGCTTTTAGTTATATAGTATTTCATAATTTTTATTTCTTTTATATTTGTTGCTACGGAATTTCTCAGCTGCAATTTTGAGTCTTTCTGGAGTTGGTATGCCAATATATAGTTTTTTTCCCAAGAATTTTATTTATTTTCTTTTTAATACAGTGGTTACCTTACTGTTTGTATTTGTACCAATTAATTTATTCTGCTCTTACTCCAATTTTATTATATCATTGACTCTATATCTTTGTCTATGTTCTTTTCTAAGTTTTCCTTTGAAGTTTTATTTTCTTTCCCCCTAACTTTTTAAAAATAATAAAATTATTTTTAATGCTCTGAATTTACCTCTGGGAATGGCTTTGATTAATACCTACATATTTGAGACATATGCTGTTCTTACTGTCATTTTCTTTAAAATTCATCTCAAGTTTGTACTCTTCATTGATCAGGAGAGTGTTTTGCAATTACAGAGAGGTTTAGGGATTTTTGCTTACGTGTTTGCTATGAAGTCCTAGTTTCTTTGAGTACGAGTAGGAGAATGTTGCCTGCTAAATAATTTCAGCTCTGGAGAATTAGTTGATGTTTTCTCTGTCACCTTGCATATAATCCTATATTAACAAATGCTGCTTGAATATTTTCAGGGGTGTAGTCTTTGTTCAGCATTCAGTATATGGCCAATAGTTTTGTCATTGAAATTATATTGCTTAAATTATCCTCTTGGGTTATGACATGGCTCCAGTTCTAGTACCGATTAGTGTATATATATTTTCTCCCATACCAAATAATTCTCCCACACCAGCTGGTGGTCCCAGTTCACCTCAGATCCCACAGGTTAAGGGCTCAGTCCCTCAAGACTGTCCCCACTTTAGATGCCACTTGCAAGTCTAGGTTGTCTGTCGCCTGGACTTCTGACTGGCCAGCTACAGATGGGAGGGTCTCCCAACCCTCTCCTTGGGTTTGATTAACTTGCTAGAGCAGCTCACAGAACTCAGAGGACCATTTCATTTACTAGAATACCAATTGATTATAAAAGAATATAACTCAGGAGCAGCCAGATGGAAGAGATGCAGAGGGCAAGGGCGGGGGAGAGGGCACAGAGCTTCCATGTTCTCTGCGCGTGCCACTCTCCCCAAATCTCCAGGAGCTCTCTGCAGCCTGTCCTTTGGGGTTTCTGTGGAGGCTTCATTACAATGGCATGATGGATTAAGTCACTGGCCATTGGTGACTGATTCCACCTCCAGCCCCTCTCACCTTCCTGGAGATAAGGGGGTAAAATGGAATGTTCTGCTAATCACAGGGTTGGTTCCTGTGGCAACCAGAGGAATCTTTAGGTGAATTCCAAAACTTGCCTCATTAACATAACGAAAGACACTTTCATTGCTTTTGTCACTTAGGAAATTCCAAAGGATTTAGGATCTCTGTGCCAGGAACTGGATGAAGACCAAATATATACCTTTTATTATAAATCACAATGTCACAGTGGTCTAATGGAAAGAGCAAATGTCATAAAATCAAGGTCAACCCAGGCTCAAATCTGGTTTTACAATTAATGGTGTAATCTCATACACGTGACCTAATGTCTGAATCTCCTCTGTGCTTTACTAAAATGGGGCCATCAGTCGCTACCTTGCAGTGATGTTGTGAGAACTAAACGAGGCCCCTGAAATAAAATACCTTAGCAGTGTGCCTGGCCCTCAGTCCATCACAATCAGTGGCAACTAGGATTTATTATTGCCTGCCTGATCGGCTGTTGACTGATAGATAGTACATCAAAGTCATATCTCTCAGCTCAGGAAAATACCTTGTGACTGTCCTTTGAGTAGTTTTGGAATCTTGCATTTTCCTTTCGGTTTCTATCTTTCATTCTATTATCTCCTCTCTCACCATTTTATTTCTCTCTTCTTTTCCTCTCTTGTTATTTAGAGTAAGTCAGGGTTGTAGGTCATTCATACGATTGTTTCTGCTTCTACTGCTACTTATTTTTGCAACTGTATTGCTTTCCCCCCACATAATATATTTTCCAAATGGCATTTTTGTTTGCCTTTATAAAATGAATATACTAATACACCTTTTTTAAGTTATATAAGAAGAGTATACTAAGTAGTATGAGTAAAAAGTTTGTAACATGCAGATTTCAGCTTCTTGAATACATAGTGACCTCTCTTTTCTGCACCCTGCCCTTCCCTGATTTCTTTATCATATTAAATGCAGGCACTGCTCTACTAATATTTTTTGGATCTTATGGCACATCCCAAAAAATGGAAATGAAAAGAATAAATACAAATAGATATGATGGAGCTTGTAAATTTTTTCCTGGCTCCATAGTGAATGTTCTCGAGCATTCTTGACTTGCTTCCAACTTGGAGACCACTGTCATAGACAATACCAACTTTTGCTCCTGCAGCACCTTTTCACTCCTGTTTTATTGTGTAGTGGTTAACTGATTCTTTCCATTCTAATGTAAAGTATAAATAAAAGTACCTTTTCTTTTTCCATTGTTCTCTATAACATATGTAAAACTATGTGCTTCGTGTTTAGCTCTTGCCAGCTGGTTCCCCTCCATGCTGGAATTCTAGAGGTAGGCACACTGCTCTGGGTTGTCTGAGACTCAGTTCCCTTCACCAGTGGGGTGAGGATAGGGCAGATCAGGAAAGAGGAAAGCTTGATGGACATAAAAGTCCATGGACAGAAGTAGATGAGGAAGAAACTGTGCTAGTCCTTTTGAAACAATGGCCAAGCCATGGTGCTGCACAGAGTTAAGCATCTCAGATCTAGGAATACCCTATCTGTGTCTAGCTGCAAAACTGATATTAGAGACTCCAAATTGTAAAATAAAAAAGTGTGCATTTGTTCCTGTTGTAGGTGGAAATGTTGATTTCAATATGTTTCTGTGCCCTTGATTTAATGGCTCAGGAACATGCAATGAGGGTGGAGAGGTATGTGGGAAAGAGTTAGCACAGCAGGCTATCCCTAGAAAGGCCTGCTTGTGAGGTTAGTCCTCAGCTGGCATCTGGGAACCTGGATTTGGGCCGGGTTTTCATCATTCCTAGAACTGGTTAAGAGTGGCTCACCATGCCTAAACTGTTTGGGCACAGCATGGTTTATGCTAAGCACCTGCTTTCCTTCTGGAAGTTTTTCAGTTTAGGACGTGCCAGGCACAAAGTGCCTACATGACCGGCCCCTATTGAATACCGTGGACACTGAGACTCCAAGGAGTTTTCCTGGTAGACAGGATTACACATATGTTGCCACTACTCATCACTGGGGGGAATTAAGCATGTCCTGTTGACTCTGCTGGGAGAGGATTCTGGAAGCTTGTGATTGGTTCTGCCCTGTGTGTCATTCCCTTTGGTGATTGTGTTCTATGCTCTTTCACAGTCATAAATCATACCCATGGGTAGCAAGTCCTGTTAGCAAAACACTGAGCTTGAAAATGGGTCTTGAGATTTCTTCAATACATATCCCTCCTGAAGAGCTACAGTCCCCTTCTAACCATGTCGCTGCTCCTGAACCCCTTCTATGCAAAACTTTATGTGCTGTTGTCAGGAAAAGGACATGGTTTTTGGCCACTACCATCCCCAAGTCCAGTGGTCAATCATACAATGTCTCTCAGCCATTACCCTCCTTGGGTCTTTGTGGCTTTTGGCATTTCTAGAGACTAGCTACCTGCCCCTTATGGAAGGTCTGTCTTGAGGTTTAGAAGTACCCTATATCTCAAGACACACCTGTCACACTCCATCAAGTCAGAGTGTAACAGTGTATCAAAACAGCACTCTTATGTATCAATTTTAGGTCCTAAAGCATAGGAACAATGCCATATAATAACATAATGTTCTTTTCTCCTTTATGTATTAGTCAGCTCAGGCTGCTATAACAAAATACTATGGACTGGGTGGCCTAAACAACAGAATTTTATTTTTCTCAGTTCTAGGAGCTGGAAGTCTAGGATCAAAGCCCAAGCAGGGCTGGTTTCTGGTGGAAGCCCTCTGCCTGGTTCACAGCGCTGCCTTCAATGTGTCCTCATATGGTTTTCTCTGTGCACAACCCTGGTGTCTCTTCCTCTCCTTTTAAGAACAACAGTCCTATCAGATCGAGGCCCTATCTTTATCACCTCATTTAACCTTATTACCTCCTTAAAGTTCCCATCTCCTAATACAGTCATATTGAGTGTTGGGGCTTCAACCTATGAATTAAGAAGAGGGAGGTGGAGACACAGCTCAGTCCCTAACATTTTATGAAAGGTTGAAGTTGAAGCATTAGGCAACATAATTTCATTGGAGGGGGCTGGTGGTAGGTTTTGGGTTTTTCCCTAAATGCCTTGTGGTAGGGAGGGAGTGTTTCTCATTTAGTTGGAGCTAAAGGTATTTCCAAAGAACCATTTGTAGAGACTGACTGGTGTCTGCTGGAGTTTAAATTTAAGGGCTGGTATTCATGCCACATGTAAATGGTCCAAATGCCTGTGCTGGAGCTGGAGCTGGAGCTGCTGCCTGCTCTGGGTAGAGAGGACCAGGGCTGCCTTGGGAAGAGCTACCTTTCAGTGACACATGGAGCAAAGGAGGAGTCAGCCCGGAGTGTAGGATCACCTGGAGGGTTGATGACACCCCGGTAGAGGGTGATATCACCAGAAACCAGGGGTCCAGGGAAGGTTAATAAGCCGCTAACATGATGGAGGCATAGCCAACTTGAAGAAACTGGTAGCCTCCTCCCGAGCCTGTCACGTCCCAGGTGTGGCCAGAAACCACAGCTGGAGAAAAGGGAAGGAGGTGGGCCTATGACAGGATGAGGATACTAAAATCCTCTTCCCCATTCCAGGGCACTAGCCTGGATCAGGTCCAAGTAGAAGGAAGGAAGGCATTGCCAACTGAAGGAGGTCTGGAGTTATGTTCAGTAGCCTGCACTGGATGTTTTATTTCTGAAAAGTCAATAGCAAAGCTACGGGACCAGCCCAGTGCTTCACCCAGCGTCAGGAGAGAGCATACCACATGGTGGCTTGAGCAGGGAGTTGTGAGAAAGCAGTTTCTGCTTGTACCCTGTGTCACCCAGAGCACCCAAGAAAACACTACACAGGTGCTCCCAGGGCCCACCTTGGTTTTTGCTTTCCTCCTTCCCTCTGCTCTTGATGAGAATATATATATAGTCTCCTTGACCTTTTTAAATCAAATTTTAGCACACTATAATACAGTTACGTACCTTTGCTTTTGTTTACCTGAGATTCTATCTTGAAGGTCTTAGAGATCTTTCCATAAACTCTAAAGACTTTTACATTCATATTTTTAGCTAGTTACTCCCCGCATCCTCTCATCTGCCAGCACCTTAAAGCCATTGTTTCCCAAATACTTGCTCCTCCTGAATCCTCCTTTGTTCCTTATTCGTTCCATGGTCCATCCAGTATCCCCGACTCAACCTCAGAGTCACCGTTGCTTCTTCCCCCTTCCTGTTCTTCCAATCGGTTGCCAAGTGTTGTCAGTTCCCTGGACCCAGTCTTCTCCATTCCCCCTCCTCCACCCTGGCATCCCTCTCCTACTGTCTAACCCAACCCCACTTCCTTGGCCGGCTCTGCCCCTCCCACCAAGCCCGGGCACTGTGAACTGGCTGATTTTTGGTAGGCAAGGTGGATGCTTTCATTCCCAGGTGTGGACACTTTCCACTGATTCTAGATCAAGGCCAGCCACATGGAGGATTATCTGATCTGCCTCTCTTCCCACCGGAACGCTCAATCCAGCATAAAGCGAGGGTGGTCACTGCTCCCAGCCACCCTCCATTCTTCCTGGTGTCGCCTGTGCTTCTCAGGCTTCTCACCTAATCTCTGCTTTCAGCTTGTTAAAAACCCTTCTCCCCCTTAAAGGCTCGCTGCCAAACCATTGAGAACTTCCTAATTGGAGCTTTTGCTTCCAGCCTCGTCCTTCCTTAGCACAGTATTTTTAGGCCAATGATAGCACCCACCTGACTCTGTTCTGGGTAACAGATTGCAAGTGCCTGGAGGGTGAGCCAGTGCTTTCTTTGTCGCCTGTTGCCCCCAGTACACGGCCCACAGACCTCCTTTGCAGGTGTGCATTTGGAACGTAGTTCATTGATTTGAGTGGAGTCTCTGCCAGGTTTTTCTCCCTCCTATTCTGTGTCCCTGTTACCCTTCAGAGCTCATCCTTCTTTCTTTTTCCTTTATATTCTTTACTGTTCTTTCCATTTTGCAGTGATTTTTGTTATTATTTTACCTCTTTGTGAAGGTGTCAGCTGTTTGGTTTTAATGAAGGTTGTATAGTCCTGGCCCTCCTGCAGTGTCCTGCCCCAGTTCAAGTTCATTACTTTGACTTGCTTATCAGTGGGAAGCAATAAGGTATTATTAGCAGGTTCTCTTCCTGCACTTCTTGTTAAGTGGATCATGATATTGGAAGGCCTGAGAAGGGAGAATGAAGCCTGGTAGGGGTGAATTCCATTCTTTAATTCTGCAGTTACTTGCATATTCAAGATTGATTTAAAAAGAATTTAGCCCATTGAAATTTTTACAGTCACTTTCTGTGGAAGGTGGTGGATGCCCACTCTTTCTTTGGGGGCATGTGAATCCAAATGCCCCCCCTCCCAATCAGGCCAATTCTTTTAGGTGGGAGGGGTTTCAGATGCCTAGAGGGTTGTATGTGAGAGACCTGTGTCCACTGAGAATTGACCATCTAAAGAGAATGACTGAGACCCAGACCACAGGCAAATGAAAACGTGGGGAACAAATAAATGAGTTTCAGGCAATTGTCTTTTGCATTAGAGCCCTTGAAGGCCATCTCTCCCAACCTCCCACTAAATTCCTTCCTAAATGCCCAGGTAGGAAAACATATCTCCTCTCACACTTTGAAAAGATATATGAACCTATGCTCGTTCCTATGCTGGAGTCTCTGATGCAGAAGGGAGAGGGAGACAAGGGGGAGGTTAATGTCAGGGTTCCAAGTCGAGTTTCCATGCTGTCATGTTCTAGCTCTGTGGCCTTGATCTAGTTGCTTTTAACTTCTTTTTGCCTAAGTTTTCTCATGGGTAGATGTGGAAGGAAAGAACCTGTTCATAGTGGGATAAAATCAAACAAGATAATAAAACTTAAAGCCCTGAGCTCAGTGTCTGGCATAAAGCAAGTGTTAAATAAATATTTCCTATTGCTTACATTATTACTCTTTTAAATGATTGAGAAAGACCTCTGGAGATTGACCTGAGGTGCAACAACTGAACCAGAAAGAGCAAATAGATTTCATTTCACCTTTAGGTACCCCCTGCCAGGGAACGCTGGGATCAGGGGAAAGAGGGATTAGGGTTCCAGGTAGGCCCCTCCTTGACCCGGCCTCCTGAGAGCACAAGCACAGGCAGACTGCTGGGTGTGGAATCCCAGCTCTGCTTGCTGCGTGAGTTTCCGTAAGCTACCGAACCTCTCTGTGCCTCATTCTTCTCATCTGTAGAATGGGCTGCAGGAAGACTTAAATGAACAAGTATATGGAAATTTCTTTAAACCATGCCATTGGGAGTGCTCAGTAAATGTTAGTTACTTTGATTACCATCAGACTTCCCAGACCTTGCCTTGGCCTGGGAATGGTTTTCCTATAAGGGACCTAGTGAAAAACCTCTCTCTGAGATTCTGTTTATCTCAGTTCTCCTGAGAGAGATGGAGTGAGGAGGTTGGAATGTGGAGGCTGGTGTTCTGAAACCAGGGTGGATAGCTTGTGGAGTGTTTCCAGCTTTGTTTGTTTGTTAAACTACAAACTACTGAGGGGAGTTTTCCTCACATTAATCTGAACAGAACGTTGTACTGTTGGTAGGACTGGCGTCACACTATGTACTAGCAGGGGGAACCTTCGTTTACGGAAGATCTGAAGAAACTGCTGTGTACACACATGCTCAGGAGTCAGAACTGAACAAGTCCTGAGAGACACAGAGAGATAAGGGGCCACCCCACCCGATTATTTTTCCAACAAGTCTCCCTTTGCTCAATGATAGTTCAGAAGTGGGGAGAGTCCTGTTTTGAGCAATAAAAAAATCCATTGTTCCAAATGTCCTCTGCTAAATAGCTAGAAGCAAGTCCTCCCATGAACTAGACCTCTCCCCACTAGCAGGAAGTCTCTGCCAAGCCACCTGCGCCCCTGCACTGCCCTCGGCACTGGCCACAGGATGCTGAGCACCCCTCCCCAGCGCTTCCCCTCTGGCCAAGCATCTGAGTCATGAGTGAGCCACTCTGTTAGCCAGCTCCAGGGCAGAGTTCTGAAGCATTGTTTCTGCTCATCAGCTTTGGGTGTGCTGTTCTCAGCCAAGGGCACCATCTGTGAGCATTTCTCACTGACTTTCACCAGAGTTCCATGTGGCCCCTTCAAGTGCACCGAGTTGGTACTGCTTCCCTCCCATCACCCAAGGGGAAGGTTTTGTAGAGGTGGGTGGTCTCTCCTCCCATGTAGAAGATGGACTCTTCAGAGGCTTGTTTTCCTGGCACTGGGAAGCAGGTATTTTGTCATGTCCTATCATTCCCCAATCAGGCTCCTAACTGGGAGAGAGCAGTGCCCAAAACACTGTGGTCAGGAGCTTGTGTGACCCAGCTTGGCAGACATATTTTACTTAAGGTCTCATAAGGTTTTCATGAAAAAACAAGAATGCCTTTGAGTTTCTAAGCCTTTATGAACTGTTAGGCCTTGTCATGGGTGACAGTGAGTTGGGACAATGCTCACTTCTAATGAACCAGCATTCCAGAAGGAGGGCCTGGGGAAGGGAACAGGACTAGGGACAATATCTAGTCCAGTGTTTCTCAACTTTCTTTTTTTATAGCCACTCCACCCTCAGGAGCCTTTTAAGACATTTGTTTTCCTAGTTGTCCCAACCCCATGAAATTGTAATCGCAAAGATACAATGCATATCTGTTTGTGTACTGTGGCCCCAAGAGGACCACAAACCATTGTAATATTTAAGGTTATTTTTTTGTCCCCTAAGAATCACTTTTCACTCATTGAGGGTGCTACTGTCTCTATTGAGAGTGTATATTTTAGTCTGAGACTCTGGCTCTCCAGCCCCAGCTGTAATAGCAGGGATGATTAGGGGTGAGTAGAAGAAGACCAAATATGAGATGGATTGACTCCATGCCAGAAGCCATAGGCACGAGTCTACGGGAGCTGAGCTGGGCTGTTGAAGACAGGACACTGTGAACATCATTCATTTATTGGGTTGCCAGGAGTTGGAGCCAACTCAGTGGCATGTAACACAACACAGAGGGCTAGTACATGTGTATAACAAGTGTGCCTGCCTGAGACTGGAAGCCACAAAGAGCCAGTTCAGTGTGAATTCTAGGACAACTGGGCCATTCTCTTCTCCTGCTTCCAATTTTCCACTTTCACAAATACTAGATGACTATTTTTAGGTAAATATCTTGCTCTGCATTTACGATAATTTCCTTGCTTTTTTTTTTTTTTTATTAAAAAGTAAAGTTATTATGCTGAAAAGAACCAGCATGTTGCAGCATCTTAAATACTGCCAGTCTATATCCAGATAGGTATACCAGGAATACAGAAGAGAGCCTATCTCCTCTGTGGACCTGTGCCAGGATTGAGCAGCATTTTTATTTTTTACAAGTATTCTCTAATTTGAAAGGCAAGATGGTAACTCACTGTTGCTTAAATCAGCTTTCTTATGGTGATCAGTGAGAGTGAAATCCATCTGCTTGGATTTTTGAAATAGGTTTTGAATGAGGGCTCTTGAAAGGCAATTGCCCTTTGGGTAGGTGGACCAATATGTTTGCATTTTGGTGAACTTGTGTGCAGACACTGGTTGGAGGCCAAGATGTGATGAGCTCTTGGTGAAAACTCCCTCTTGAACAGCTCTGAGGTTCGGAATGCCACATTGATGAGCCCTTGAGGGTTGGGCAGTACCTCAAAGGTCTGCTTTTACCTCAGTTCTCTCAAGTTCACCTTTTGTTCAGTGTCAGCTCTGGCATGAAAGATCCAATAGATGTTGAGTTGAACAAAGGAAAAAGCAAGCAAGAGACAGCACCTGTTCATTTCATGAGTACGTAATGAGGGCCCACCATGGTGGTGAAAATACAAAGACGTTTCAGACTAGGCATCTGACCTTGCAGGGCTCACAGTCCAGCTTGGAGAAAGCATGTAAAACAGTGACTGAGATGTAGGGTGGTAAGTTCTATGATGGATGCACATTAAATTACTAGTAGAGATAGAAGAAGATTTGGCCAGCCCTGTCTATTGAGATGAGAAAGGGTCAGGAAGAAAAGGCAAAGAGAATATGTTTAAGCTCCATCATAGAGAACTTGATGGTGTTTCTCAGGTAGAAAGTAGGCGAAGGCCTCCCGGACATACAGAGTCATGAAGCTTTGAAAGACATAACATTTTCTGCAGAGGTGGGCAGGAAAAGGTGGCAAAGTATTAGTGCGACTTGACTGCTTTCCTGAGGTGGTTTTCTTATTTTCAAAGATGCCATTGATTTGATAAGCATGATCAGATATGTTTTGGGGAAGCGAGCTCAGAATGGTCGGGAGGATAGTGTGGAGATGAGAGAGTGAGGGCAGAAAGCAATTCTACTAACAACATTATAAATTATAACTAGGAATGTGAATTCTTGGAGTCATTTTCCCACTGTAGTCTTTGGAAAGGGATCAGCAATTAGATTTATGAGGAAACTAGACCAGCCACAGGTATCTAAGAGGTGAATTCAAAAAAAAAACGATAACCCAATGTGTGTGAGTGACAAAGATGAAGGAAGAAATAGGAATGAAGCCACGCTGTCTATCATGTACCACTGGGCAATTAGAGGTGAAAGAGGTCCAGCAGGTGTGAGGTATGGCCATTTAAGTAGTACGTACTGGTTGAGCATTTAGATAGAAATATTGACAAATAATTAGGAATATGTGCTATTGGGTGTACTAATAATTGCCAATAATTTCTTGTGTTTCTTTTGGTATTTTAAGAATGTTGCCCAATTTTCAGTAATACTACTACCTATTTATTGAGGTCATGCCAAGGAGAAAACATGGAGATGTTTATTTCCTGGGGTACAGCAGAGTCAGTTTCAACTGCTTTTCTGTTTATATTTGTATCTTCTCCTTCCAGGGGATGGCCAGGTGGATTTTGATGAATTCATGACAATCCTTGGCCCCAAACTGGTGTCTTCAGAAGGCCGAGATGGTTTTCTTGGAAACACAATAGATAGCATATTCTGGCAGGTAAGTAAGAATTTTTTTTAAAGATTAAGTTTGACAGTAAAACATGTGTTTGGGTAAGATTTTTGACTCTGAGTTCTTGAGCTTCTGTCCTGCACATGAAGATCTCTTCTGGGTTGGAGTGACATATATTTCTTGTCTAAACTGAGGTCCATACCAGATCCTCTGGACAAAGAATCAAAACTATACTTTGTAAAGGCTTGGAGGACTGAAATATCTCCTGATTTTTTTTTAATTTCAGAAGAGAGTTTTACATTTTGGAGAAATGAGATTTCTCCACTTCTGATTCATGAAAGTCTTTTTACTTGAAACACTTAAAAAGGACATATCAGAACTATCTGAGCCCAGTTCTGTCCCTGGTTTCTCATCCTTGGTTGAGAGGATGTCATGGTTATCTTGTGTGTTGGGATCCTATCAATACTATTGTCCTTAATAAGACTAAATGGTTTTACTGTGTTCAATGGTTCTCAATTTGCTTCTATTTCTGTCTTGTAAAATCTCTTAGGAAATTCCAAATATCTACTTTTGAATTATTAATGTACCATAAATCATTAATCTTATAATGTGATTAGTATTTCATGATTATGGAATATGGGAAATGGATTATCAATGATTATACTAAAAATTGGAGTCAAATAATTTGACACGTTCAATTGACTTATTGGTTAGACATGTGAAATACCATTCAAACACAGCATGGTTTCTTTAATTTCTTAATGTGTTTTTTTTTTCCTAACTAAAGGCATTTCTCTAACCTAGATAAGGATCGCAGGAGATGTATACCTTTTGTCTGATTCTGTTACCCATCCTGCATATAACCAACAAGTACTTAGTAAGAATGTGTTATGTGCCCTGTAGTCTAACAGTCACTGTGGATTTTATAAAAGATGTTTAATCCACACTCCTGGCTATATAAGAATTTGGTTGGGGAAGCACAATTAAGAAAGAGAAAATAAAGAAGTGATTAACTGGTGTTATGTCTACTAGACTGTAGTGGTTGTAGCACCCTTAGCACCTGGCGCATTGCACACAGCAAGCCTTCAATAACATTGTTTTTTTAATAGAAGGAATAGAAGTTCAAGAAAAGAGACAAATGTGGTCTTGAGAGGTCAGATAAGGCTTCATGAAATGAAGCCACTTATTTCAAACCTTGAAATAAGAGGGGGATGAAGTGAGGAAAGAAAGAAAAGGGAGCATTCCAGGCCTGTCACAAGGAGAGTGTGAAAGGGCAGGGGCTGGGTGCATAGGAGAGTCCTTGACCACAGCCAAGATGCGGTGGAAAGGGCACGGCCTCAGGACCACTGGCAGAACAGACTGAGGTCCTGAGGAAAGAAGAGTTTAGATGATTCCAAGGTTCCCAGCTGGCTTTCACTGACAGGAATAAGATCATGGAGAAAAGATGTCTTGGTGGAATTCTAAAGTGAACATGTTGAGTGTAAGGTGAGGCCCAGACAACTGAAAGGAAGAGGAAAGCCTATGCACAGTGAAATCAGGGTGGATCCCAGGCAAGAGGCCATGGCTGCAAACCCTGGGATCTAGCAGAGCTGGTGGGTGAGATCAAAGGCCAGCATGGGCTCCCCAGGAGAAGCTGCACCGATGAAGGTGAGCAGAGAGAACTTAGGTGCTGGGGACAGTGAGACAGGGTCTCTGATCTCCATATTGCTCATACACATTGGGAGAACGCCATATCCTTGGACTGTGGTCACAATCAGCCCTGGCTCTTCCTGGAGAAGGACCTCCATGACCCTATTCACCATGTGATGCGAATATTTCACACGAACGACAGGCTGGTAAAATGCCCTGGCAGTAACACTCTCCCACCTGGCCATCTTTCCACCCAGACAGATCCACTCTGGGTGAGCACTGAGAATTCTCTCCCTGGTTTCTCTTCTTCTCTACTTTCCTCTATTCCCCACTCTGGGTGCTTTCTATCTGTTGCCACTGCCTTCAGGGCCCTCTCTAGCCTAGGAGAGTGCTGCAAAGTCTTCCAGGCTCTAAGCATTCTTTTTGGCCCCCCTCCTGGAGGCGAGAAAGCTGCGGGTACTCAGAGCCTCACATCTTCAAGGTTCTTCATAGTAGAACATCTGCACAGAGAGGAGGTGTTTCTCTTGTAATAGACTGACTACCTCTACCATAATTTGGATAGCCTATGATGCTTACAAAGCATCTGTGTTTTTGTTTTATCAAAGACCCTCCTTCTCACCCAAAGTGAAAAATGGGATGGGAAAATGGGAGTAAAGTGGGGAAATTTCATTATGAAATATTTTTTAAAATTTTTATGTTGATTTTTAGAGAGAATGAGAGAGGAAGAGAGAGAGAGAGAAAGAGAGAGAAACATCGATCTGTTGTTCTACCTATCTATGCAGCATTGGTTATCGGTTGCTTCTGATATGTGCCCTGACTGGATATCGAACCTGCAACTTTGGTGTAGTGGGACCACGCTCTAACGAAATATACTGCTCACAAAAATGAGGGGACATTTCAAAATGAATATGAAGTGATAAAATACCCCCTAATATTTGTGAGCAGTGTATTTAAAAGAATGTGGGAACACACTGATTTGTGGCTGTGGCTTTCCTCTCCTGCTCTTGCTCACTCAGCTCAGAATTATAGGACTAGCAAAGGAGAACAGCACATCAATCAATCCTCAGCAGTCAGCTGTCCCCAGCCCCACCATCTGTCCATTCAGAGAGAAAGCAAAAAATGGTGATTAAAACAGTCAGAGCATCTGGTTCTTCCTGGAACAAAGTTCGTATTTACAGCACTTGGGTGATTTAGTGATTTTTCCTTCAGGTTTAAAAGGAAGTGTGAGTGTATGTGTTTGTATGTGCGCATGTATGTGTGTCTGTTTCCTGTGCTACTGTGGTTGAAGATGGTACACAAGGGGAGCAGCAGAAAGGCAGCTGACTGTGTCGTGTATCCGGGCCAGAGATCCAGGATACCAAGATCACTGGAAAGGACCATCTATATAAGGCACTCTGACAAGGCTTCCCACCAGGGACAAAGTCGGCTTCCTGTGGAAATAGACTTAAGGTCCACCTGGCAGGGTGCACTAATGATCTGTTTGCTGCATAATACATTATACAAAAAGCTAGTGGCTTAAAACAACACTAAATATTTGCTATCTCACAGTTTCTGTGGGTCCGGATTGAAAGCAGCTCAGCTGGGTGGTTCTGGCTCATGGTCTCTCGTGAGGTTGCAGTCAAGATGCTGGCTGGGGCAGTGAACATCTGAAGGTTTGACTGGGGCTGGAGAATGTGCTTCAAGCTCCCACATGTTGCTGCCTGGTGATGCTGGCTGTTGGCAGGAGACCTCAGGTCTTTGCTACATGGTGATGCCATAGTGATGCTTGAGTATCCTCATGACATGACAGATGGCTTCCCTCAAAACAACTGATTTAGAAGAGGACATGGCAGAAGCTACAATGTTTTTTATGAATTAGCCTTGAGTCAAACTCCATTATTTCTGCACTATCCTCTTGGTTACACAGGCCATCCCTATTCAGGATGAGCGAGGACAAATTCCAGAGGAACGGGTCATTGGGGGGCTCTGCTGGAGACTGGCTACTATAAAGGGTAAAGACTGTAACTGGGCATCAGCTTCTGACCCAACCTTGAAGCCACAGGCTTTCATTTCTTCCAGACTTTGGTTTCTTCCTACCTTAGAAGAGACCTCTGACCAGGGCTGTTCTCTGTATTCTGAGAAGTGCTTCTGCCAGGTACTCGGCTTGTCTTGCTAATCAAATCTGTTTCCTGTGCTCCCTCCTTGCTGGCTTCCTAGCCAGCTTCCTAGCCTCCAGTGCCAACGTCAGAATAAAATCAAATGGGGTTCTCTAAAAACAGTTATTTGTCAGTTGGTGCTAGTCCCAAAAGTTATGAGCACTTGGCTTTTTGCAGGAAATTGGTATTGGAGAAAGCAGAATGCATTGGCTAATGCAGCCTCCCTCTCAAGGAGGGTAGTCTGAAGGCCATGCCCCAGAGTCTCATCCTTCCAGGGTGGTCAGCTCTTGGTGTGTGAGGCTCACAGATTTCTTGGCAGCCAGTTTGGAACCTAAATACCTTGGGCCTCTGCTGGCCTGTGTGCAAGCTGGTTGTTATCATAACTAGTTTATCCCACAGCTGTGTGCAATGTCCAAGACATGTGTGTTACCCTAATGTAAAAGTGAGTGGGACACGCTTCCCCAGATTTGGTCCAGATCAGGGACTGTTTGTCACACTGACTTCCCCAACAACAGATCTGCTCGGCATCCTTTCTAGCTGTCCCCTCCTCCCCATCTGGAGGCATAATACATAGCACGTGTCTTAAATACCTAGAGCTGTTCCTCAGACCTTGCTCCAGGCTTGCCTTTTGTCCCTCTACCCCAAATTCGTGCTTTGGTCTCATGTCTTCCCTGACTTTCTATTTCTGCTGTGATTCTCAACTCTTGATTTCTGGACCATAACAGCAGTGAGTGAGGAGTTGGACTTAAAATTCTTGACTCGTGGGCAACTGAGAGCACTTGATGTTCCATGTTCATGATATATGAGAGAAACACTGCATGAAGCTACAGGGACAATGTAGTTCGTATCTCTTTTGTATAAAAGAACCAGAAAGGTATATATCAGAACATCAACAGTGATTTTTCATGTGTGGTAGGATAATGAGTGATCTCTGTATTGTCCAGAATCTTGACAGTGGGCATGTGTTACTTCTATAATCAGAAAATAAAACATAAAAGAAAATGCAGTCCCAGCTTGCCATGTATCTATTACATTTTTATAATTTTTTCATCTATGATACTGGAGATTAGCTGTCCCGTGAGGTTGACTCTTGATAAAGCTCGTAGGAAAGCCAATGAAAACAAACAGTAGAAATGATGTTCTTTTCCCAGGGGCATTTGTTACATGGGCCAGGACATGGAAAACACCAGGACCTTTACTTTTTTAAGGATAACATCCATTCCAGTATGCAGAGTCTCTCCACACATCAGATCTGCCACCAACAGGATGGTTCTCCCCTCAATATTTTGTCAACGTGCCACTCTCAGAGTGTTGGATCTGAAGCTGCCGCTCCTCAGTTCTTAATCATCTGATGGAACCTAAATAGCTTTTAGCAGCGATGCCCATCAGAAGGCCTGTTAGATTGACAGCAAGTGCTCGAATTCCCAGAGCAGCTTTACTGCATTGGAGTACGGAGAGTGGGAAAGCGTAGTGTCAGCAATGGGCCTCAGGTGTGGTCCCTGAACCAGGAGCAGCAGCACCAGCAGCACCTGGACATGTTAGAACTATAGGTGCCTGGTCCCCACCCAGGAACACTGGACAGAGACTCCAGGGGTAGGCCCAACAGTCTGGGTTTCCAATAGCCAGCCCTTCAGGTGACTGATTCTTGCCCAAATATAGGGGCCACTGAACCAAGGACATTTCAGTGACCTGACCTGTCCTGACTGGATGCCTGAGGAAGGCATCCAGTCAGGCTTATTGGTCTGACTCAGACCTCAGTAATATTTTTTAATAGATTTATCTGTATTTATGAGTGCACTGGTCTTTCGTCTCTCTAACACTACAGGCATACCTTGGGGACACTGCATGTTCACTTCCAGGCCACTGTAATAAAGTGAGTATCACAGTAAAGCCAGTCTTAACCTTTTTGCCAGTGGATGGTTTGAGTTCAGTTTGTAAAAAATGCAGCATCTGTGATGCTCAATAAAACAAAGTGTAATATAACACTGCATACAAAAGTTTTCACGTTTCTAAAGGGAGAAAACTGCATCTCGACAAGTAACTAATTTCTAACTTAGAAATGCTTTGCCAAGCATTAAAGCAATAGAAGAACTCATAAATAAAAAAAACTATTAAACAATTAAGTTAAAAGAATATTTCAAAAACTAACAAACAGGATAAAAACATGAATTGGTAGACTAAAGCATATGTAAAGAGCATTTCTGAAGCAACATGACAATAGAGAAATGGGATAAGGAACACCAGGAAATTGATTCAGGCTTTCAGTAAATGCATTAAAACAGTTGAACCTCACTAGGAATCTAAAAATGTCAATTAAAATAGTAAATTGGATGGCATTTTTCTCCTGTGAGATTAGGAAAGAATAAAATCTTCAATAATAGTGCTGTCAAGAGTGAGATAAAATGTGCAAACTGTAGTAATGTAAATTGTAAAACTTTTCTGAAAGCTAGCTGGAGATACTTTTCAAATGTTTTAACCTAATAATTAAGAAAATAACTCTACATTCAGGACACAATCAGTTGAAATTAGAGATGTAAAAATATAGTTACAAAGATGGAATATTATACAGTGAATAAAAAAATTTTCACAATACAGTCTGTAGAGATTGACTGTATAGTATAATTACATTGCTGTTCTACATCCATTACATATCCATTTATATTCACAGAGAGAAAAACTGGAGAAATGTAATAATTTTGACAATACTAATTATGGGTTGGAATAAAGGTAAATGTAAGTTTTTCTTTATCCTTGTTTTTATTTTCTGCAGTTTCTACAATGGGGCCATATGATTTATTCTGTTATTATTCATTGAGATTAACAAAATCTCCAATTAAAAAAATCACATTCTAAGACAGCTGCTTTCAGTGGTGAAAAAAAATGATTAGAGTTTCTCCTACATATGCTCGTTATAGCAAACAAAGCACAAAGTTGATAGGAGAATGTGAAAGCGTATAAGCAAAATTGCGATTTCTTCCCCCCAGCCACCAGAAGGGAAGAAATTATTTCGAGGCTTCTGAGTGACAGCTGCCCACCAAAACCTGCTGTGTGGTCCTGTGTTGTGGAAGCCACAAGAGACCCACGGCCGGCTGCAGTCCCCCAACATTTCAGTCACCTGATATCCAATTAGTATGCTGAAAACTCACGTTTCAGGAAAACATATGAATTGGTTTTATAGTCAGAACCTAAATAAGTTTTAAAGTAATTTTGAAAATAAATTCATGACCACTCCTGTTTCTGTGGCTAGGATGGACTAACAAGTGACCTCAACCAAGAAGAGGAATAAGCCACTGGTGACATTGTCAGGAACGTCCCGGCACCAGTCACTTAATTTGTATATCCAGTAAACTCTTCCCACGTGTCACGTAAAGTTAGTTTCTGTCATTCACCCTGCTTACCCTCAAGGGTCTAATTGGAGTCTACATATAAGATGTACACTGTAGACTCAGGAAAACGTAGAGTTTTTAGCGAAAGTTACTTAAATGAGGAGGACAGAAGGAAAAGGAAAGGTAGTTGAATTAATTCTATCCAGGGTAGAATCTTGTATTACAGTTCAGGGGAGCAAAGAAAGGAGCAAGGGAGATATGGAAGCTCTCAGGACGTCCTGGGGTCAGAAAGGCAAATCCTCTAAAACCTGCAGCAGGTGGCACCCAAAGGCAGGCTTCTAAAGGGGACAAGGGTCTCCTGTGTTTCAGGGACGTTGTCTTGGAGACACTTAAGAAAAAAAGCCTTTGATTGAGTTATGATTAACATGTAAAAAGTTGTACATATTTAACGTATACAACTCAGTGAGTGGGAATATGGATACACCCGTGAAACCATCAGCACCAGTCAAGTTCATACACATATCCACCTCCTGCCAAAGTGTCCTCCCCCTCTGTATTATTATTACTACTACTGTTGTTATTACTTTGTGTGTGAGATAAGAACACTTAGCATAAAACCTACCCTCTCAGCAAATTTAAAGCATGCCATATTGTTAGCTATAGGGACTATGCTGAATAGTACAATAGATCTCCAGATCTGGCATAACTGGCTTTCCACAAGAAAGACCAACAATGGACAGCCATATTCCCAGATTTGAAAACTGAGGGGTTTGTGGCTGTTAAGAAAGAGGGAATTGACACGTAGGGGTGTGCTGTCTGTTTCAGGTCTCATCAAGACGAGGAGTTCGGGTGTGATTTCCGTGGCACAGTGCCCACCAGCGTGTTTTAGTGCCGGAGTGGCACGGAGTGGCATGTGATTCACAAGCAAACAGCATTGCCGCTGCTGTGTGGAAGGAGTGTGGGAGCAAGAGTGGGAATGGGGCCTCAGGGAGCTATTTCTGGAGTTAAGGAGACATGCTGATGGCTTTACAGGAGGGAAGGGGCAGTCCGAGGCAATGAGAAGGGACAGGTACGGGCTTCATTTTGGAGGCAGAGCTATTCACTGCATCAAATGGTGGTATTTTCCGTATGTAGCCGTCATAACCATTTATACCTTCAAATAGCCTTATTGGCCCACCCACTACTTTTGCCTTGAGTGTTCCTTTTCAGATATTAATGCTAACCATGTCTAGTCTTTTTATTGTCTCTTCTGGATATAGTCTTACCCACCCTTTGCCTTTAAAAATGTCGTACTTTGTTAAGTGTCCCTCTCTTTATAAAACCATACTGTCAGGTTTGTTTCTATAAGCCAGTCTGACAGAATTGGTCTTTTAATAGTATGGTTTAATCCATTGGCAATCCTTTTATAACTGGTTGTTTGTTCACAGTTCAGTAGTCCTATATATTTCTTTCTGGTTTTAAGCTTTGTCCTTTGTTTTATATCTCTTACTATACTGGTTGTTTTGTTTGCTTTATCTTCTAAATTAAGTACAAAGGTAGCTCTTCTTGCTATAATCCACTTACTCATCCCTTTACCTTTATGAACTATGTGTTTAAAATATTTGCCTGAATATTCAAGTCAAAAGAATTAATAACTTCTGACTTTTCCTAAAAGAAAATTTGGCTTCTGTTTATACTCTTCTTTCACTTCCCAATTTCGATGAATGTGATCTGGCATTATATATTCTGGTTTTTAAAAAATTTTATCAAGATAATTGTAAGAGTCCCATGCAGTTTTAAGAAGTAATTCAGAACGAGCCCATGTACGTCCCACCCGATCTCCTCCAACGGTAACATTTTGCAAAAGCCGTAATACAGTATATAAACGAGATTTTGACATTGCTATGCGCATTAATATTGTCCAGATTTCCCCAGTTTTGCTTGTACTCACATCTGTGTGTGTGCATGTTTCCTGCAATACAGTTTTATTCCATGTGTAGGTTTGCTTCTCCACCACCCTAGTCAAGGTAGTGGACACTTCCATCACACCTCATACCTTCAGCCCCACCCCTAACTGCTGCCATTCATTAATCTGTTTTTCATTTCTAAAATTTTGTCATTTCAAAAATTTTATATAAATGAAATCATACTGTGTGTAACCTTTGGAGATTGACTTTTGTTCCCCACTCAACACGATATCCCTGAGATTCATTCATTCAACATGTTTTGTATCAATAGTTTACTCCATTTAAGTTGTGTATCAATGATAATATATCATGGTACGGATGTGTCACAGTTTATTTAACCATTCATCTGTGAATGTACTTCTGGGTCATTTCAAGAGTTTGGCTATAATGAATAAAGTTGCTATTTAACATTTGTGTGCAAGTTTTCATTTTATAAGGAACTGCCCCACTGTTTTCCAGAGTGGCAGTAATAGTTTACATTTTTGCCAGCAATGTGTCAGTTGGTATTGTCATTCTTTTTATTTTAGACATCCTGATAGGTGTACAGTGGTGTCTCATTGTTTAATTTGCATTTCCCTGATGGCTGATCTCTTCCAGCGCTTATTTACCATTCATATATCTTCTTCTGTCCATGTCTGCTCATGTCTTTTGCTTGTATTCTCATTGGATAGTTGGTTTTGTTTCATTTTGTTTTACTGCTGGGATTTGTTAATTCTTCATGTAGTCTGTGTACTATGTTGTTAGCTATGTTGTTTGCAAATACCTTCTCTTCGTATGTCGTTTATCTTTTCATTCTCTTTACATAGGCTTTGGCAGAGCAAAAGTTTTTAATTTTGATGCAGTCCACCTTATCAATTTTTTGTATTGAAGATCATGCTTTTGGTGTCAAGTCTAAGAACTATTTGGCTAGCACTAAATCACAAAGCTTTTCTCCTGTTTTAAAACAGTTTTACATTTTCACATTTAAGTATATGTGTCTCAATTGAGTAAACTTTTATAGAAGGTGTGTGGTTTTAGTTGTGGTTTATTCTTTGCCTATGGATGTTTACCTGCTTCAGCACTATTTGTTGAAAAAGCTGTCCTTTGTCTGTTGAATTACTTTGTCATGAGTCAGTTGAGCATATTTGGGTGGGTTGATTTTGGGGTCTCTATTTGATCTATGTATCTAACCCTCTGCTGAGAGCACACTGTTTTAATTATTGTAACTATATAGTAAGCCCTCATATGAAGCAAATAATTCCTCCAACTTTATTCTTTCATATCAAGATTGTTTTAGCTATTCTAGGGTCTGTGTTTTTCCATATAAATTCTACAGTAAGCTTGTCTGTGACTACTAAGACTTTGCTAGAATTTTGGTAAGAATTACACTAAACCCCTATAGAAGAATTTGAATTTGAGGAGAATTGACACCATTATGTTTAGCCTTCCATTCCATGAACAAGGTATGCCTCTCCATTTATTTCAGTCTCTTTGATTTCTTTCATTTACATTTTATAATTTTCAACATAAAGATTTTACACTCATCCTGACAAGTGTATACCTAGGAATTTCATCTTCTTTGGAACAAAGGTAGCGTTCATGGTTAGTAAACAGAATTGTGACCTTGTTTCTTGAGATTATGATGTGATCTACAAACAGAGACTGTTTTATTTCTTCTTTTCCAAACTATGCCTTTTATTTTCTTACCTTATTAAGCTGGCTATAACCTCTATAACCTCCAGAATTATGTTGAATAGCTGTTATAAGAGTAAATGTTCTTAGCTTATTCCCAGTCTTATGGAAAAAGTATTCAGTTTTTCTGTCTTTCACATTAAGTGTGCTGGTTGCTGTCACATTTTTTGTAGTTGGTCTTTACCATATTCAGTTAATGCTCCCTTTATTCTTACTGAAAGTTTTTACCAAAAATTATTTGTGTCAACTTATATGATTAAATACCTTTATTCTTTAATGCTTTGTTTTGATCTCAACAAAAGTCACATTGTTTTATTTTGAAAGATTATAGACAGTGTTCACTTACGAATTTGAACATAATTAAGGTTTCTTAGCCCAGAGCTTCTCAAACTTTTTATAACGTATTGATCATTTAGTTTAATTTTAATTATAGTTGACATACGATATTGTATTAGTTTCAGGTGTGCAATATAGTGATTCAACATTTATTACCTTACAAAGCAATCACCACAATAAGTCTAGTAACCATTTGTCACCATGCGCAGTTATTAAAATATTATTAACTTTATTCCCTATGCTGTACTTTATATTCCTATGACCTATTATATAAGTTGATGTTATATAACTGGATGATTTGGTGACTTTTACTGTTGAACTTGCCTTGCATACCTAAAATGAATCTGTCTTGGTCAGGGTGTATAATTTTTTAATACATTATTGGATTCAAGTTGCTAGTACTTAGAATATTTTTATCTAAGTTCATCAGAGATATAGGTCTGAAGTTTACTCTTTTTTTGGTATCATCAGTCTAGTTTTGATATCAGGCCTTGTAAAATGACTTGGGTAGTATTTTCTATTTTATGAAAGAGATTGTGTAAAATTGGTGTTAATTATTATTTAAATGTTTGATAGAATTCTCCACTGAAACTGTCTGGGCCTGGAGATTTCTTTTTTCAGGAGCTTTTAAATTATTAATTCAATTTCCCTAATGCTTCTAGCACAGTACAGGTACCTATTTCATTTGTCTGAGTTTTTGACAGTTTGTGGTTTTTAAGAAATTGGTCCAATTCTTGTAAGTTGTTGCATTTATGAATATAAAGTTGTTTACAGTATTCCCTTATCTTTTTAATAGTTGCAGGATTTATAGTGAAATATCTATTTCTTTCCTGATATTTATATCTTCTCTTTTTATTTTTTATAACTCTTGCTAGAGGCTTACAAATTTTATTCATTTTGTTCAAAGTATCTGCTTTTTTGTTTCATTGATTTTTTTCTCTACCATTTTCCTGTTCCAATTTTATTAACTTCTAATCTTTATTATTTTCTTTTTGACTGCTTTGAAATTTTTGTTTTTCTCTTTTCTAGTTTTCTGTAAGAACTTATATTATTGATTGATGTTATATTTTCACTTTATTCAGTTCTCCATATTTTTATTAACTTTGAAAATCCTCTTTTGAATCGTGGGTTATTTTAAATTCTGTTGTTGAATTTTCACATATGTAGAGACATTAGTAGCGTCTTTCTGTTACTGGTTTTCTAGTTTGTTTTCATTGTGGTCAAAAAACACACTCTGCCTGATTTTGATTATTTAATTGTTTTATAGTCTTGGATAGGTTCTATCTTGGTGAATGTTCATGAACACTTTTAAATATGTGCTTTTCTTCTGTTGTTGGGTGGAGGTTTCTGTTTATGGCAATTGGATTTTACTGGTTGTTTGTGCTGTTTGGACCCTCTAAGCACTTGCTCATTTCTCTCTAGAGAAAATTGTCGTTTTTCTGGCAAGTGTGTAGGAGCACTGAAGTTCCCAAATATAATTGTGAATTTGTCTATTTCTCCTATAGATTCTATTCATTTTGCCTCGTGTATTTCAAGGCTCTGTTTTTTGATGCATTTGTATTTAAGATCCTATATCCTCTTATTGATCTGTATGGTAGATTGATCCTTTTACTGTTATGTAATGTCCTCCTTTGCCTCTAGTAACTTTCTCACAAATCTACTGCATTGGATATTAATATAGCCACTCCTACTTCTTAATATTAGTATTTGCATGGTATACCTTTTCCCATCCGGCCTATGTTGTTCAATTTGAAGTGAATTTCTTGTAAACAGCAGATAATTGTGTAGGTTTTTTAACCCAGTCTGTTGATCTGTTTTTTGATTCATATACTTAGGCCATTTACATTGAAGTTAATTGAAGTGCATAAGGCTGCCATTTTATTTGTTTTCTGTTTCCTCTAGTTCTTGTTCCTCTTTTATTCTTGTCTTCCTCTGGATTATTCGAACATTTTTAAGAATCCCGTCTTGAGTTATTTACAGTATTTTTGAATGTATGTTTTTGTATAGTTCTCATGTGATTACACTGGGTATTATGATGTCCATATGTGACATCATAATCTACTAGTATCAACATTTTACCTCTCTGAGTGGGGTGTAAAAATCACTTCTATTTGGGTCCTTTTACCTTCCTACTTCTAAGTACCATTGCCTTGAGAACCACAGGGAATTATTATTTTTTGTCTAAATCATTATATATGATTGATAGAACTCATGAGGAAAGGAATAGTCTATTGTATGTAGTCCCATATTTCTACTTTGTTATTCCCTCTTCCTGCTCTAAGATTCTTTTATCATATTCTTTTTGTTTTAAAAACGTTCTTTAAGGATAAGTCTGATAGTGATAAATTCTATTTTACTTCACTTGAGAATGTCTTGCTTTCCCCTCATTCCTCAAGAATAATTTTGCCAGTTATACGCCACAGATAATAATTCTCTTTTTTTTTCTCGAAACTTAAAAAATGTGCCAATTCCTTCTGGTCTCCATGATTCCAGATGAGCAATTTGTTGTCATTTGCATTGTGTTTCCACTGTAGAAATTCATCGTTTCTCTCTGGCTGCTATCCAGAGCTTTCCTGAGTTTTTGATTACTTAAAGTTTAATTTTGATATGTCTTAAAATGGATTTATTTGGGTTTATACAGTTTAAAGTATGATTAATATTTTGAATTATAGGTTTTTGGAAACGTGGAGATTTTTGGCCATTAATTTTTTGAAGTCTCTTTCCCCACCACATTGTGTGTCCTCTCCTGGGACTCTCATGAGGGCTGGATCTTTTTAGCGCTTCCCAGGTCTCTGAGGTTCTGTTATATTTTAAAATCAATTCTCTTTCTGTTTTTCATATTGAGTGAACTTTATTAATCTATCCTCAAGTTCACTGATTCTGACCTCTGTCATCTTTACTTTACTAGCCCATCCAGCAACTTCTTTTTCTTATTTCAGCAATTTTATTTTTCATTTCTACTATTTTCATGTGGTTCTCTTTCTGTAACTTACATTTTCTTGTTGAGGTTTTTCTCATTTTGTATTTGTTGCAAGAGAAATTATGACTGATATTTGAAGGTTTTTTTTTTATGATGCCTTCTTTTAAATCCTTGTCAGGTCATTCCAACATCTGATTCATCTCGGTGTTGGTATCCATTAAGTTTTTTTCTCATCCATGCTGTGATTTTCTTGGTTCTTGATGTAACGGGTGATTTTTTTATTTTATCCTGGACATTTTACCTAATATATTAGCAGGCTCTGGGTTCTCCTTTAATCTGTTATTTAAATAGGAACTCATCCTGATTAAGATTAGCATGCAGGTCCTTGCTTTTGTGGGCCGTGTTTCCAATGACAGCTTCATTTCAGAGACGTTTTGGTGATATTTTGCTTGGTGTAGTGCTGTGGGGGTGTAGTGCTGTGGTGACCCCCCACTGCTCCTTCCTTGTGCTGCTGAAGGGCTGGAAAAGTATTTTTTTAGACTAGGATGACAGATGTCATTCCTTGGGTGAGAAGACCATCAGACAAGAATGGAGAAACTCTATGAGCCAGGTCCTTCTGGTAGTGGGATTTTCCCCTCTGGTAGGTTGACCTGGTATAGTCTGAGGGACTCCCATCCAATCTGGGTGAGGACCTAGGCCACCTTCTGGTATTGGGGTTGAGGGACAGGAAATGTCCGGTCTGGGTTGCCTCCTTCTGTTGAGTAGGGGGATGTCAGATGTCTTGCTACTGTGTTGTTCCTCCAGTGCTGGGTCCCGAACTGATTCTTAGCACCTTTGAGGCTTCTCTTTTGATTACCTCTTACATTATCGTCATGGGTTATAGTGGTACTTGGCACGGAAGCAGGGAGAAACAGGTCTACACCATGTTGTCTGGGTTAGAAGTCCCATCATTATTAAATAGCTCTTTTTAATCATGATATATTCATTTTCTAGAATACTTTTAGTCTTTGTATTTAAGTTTACATCCACATTTACAACAGTTAATTTTATTTATCTCTAAGCAATTTTTATTTACATTGTCATCCTTTATGCTCTAAATTTCTTATATTTGAATTATTAGTTATAATTCGTCTTTTGGTTGGTTGGAGAAATTATCTTGTGATTCTTCATAATGGAGTGAGGGGTTACTCAAGATATGTTTTTTAAGTCCTTCACAGATTTGAAAATATCTTTTTGTTAACTTTGCTCATAAAATAAAAATATGGCTGAAGATGGAGTTCTTGGGTGACAAAATGTTAACCTCAGTTTTCTATAATCATTTTTCATAATATTTTACATAGAACCGTCCTTTTCCAGATGCCTTCTGGAGGAACAACTGAAGTTCCTTGATGAAATGGTAGAAATGCTTTGCATTTCTTGGAGATTCAGAATGTACATTAGTTTTGTGAAAACTCTGATATAGCCTTCTTTTAAGAAACTTGTTAAGTTTTGTGTAGCTTATTGTGTCTCAGATGAGGCAATGCTGACAATGGAATCCCTTTTAGTCCTTTTTCTACTAATATGTATAAACTGAATGCTTTAATTTATTTATATTTTAAAAGATTTTTAAAATTGTTTTTAGAGAGAGAAGGAAGGAGAAACACTGATTTTTCTATTTATGCATTCATTGGTTGATTGTTGTATGTGCTCTGACTGGGGATTGAACTTGCAACCTTGGCATATTGGAACAATGCTCAACCAACTGAACTACCCAGTCAGGGTTTGCTGTTGTCTTTTTATTATTGCTTCTGCTTTTATTATTTTGCTCTTTCAACAGAGAAAATTCCTAACTTAAATTTTTGTTTTCTTCCTTGTTATTTGTCAACTTTCCTCTTTCCATGTTTCATACCTTTCCATCCTAATTCTGAGAAACTCTAACTCAGTGGTTCTTAACCTGGGTTCTATTGAACCCTAGGGGTTCGATGAGTCGGTCTCAGGGGTTTGGAGAAGCCTCTGCCATGGAGGCCAGAATAAAGTAATACCTTAATTTGTTGTGAGTTCATGCACTTTGTTGGTTTTGTTTTTTGAGCAAGGTGATGTTCATGCATGGCTCATTTTCTGCACCAGTAATAAAACACATACCTATGTCTTGAATTTGGGGAAAAAATCATTTTTTATTTATCACTAAAGAAGGGTTCGGTGAATGCGCATATGAAACTGGTGGATTCGGTACCTCAAAAAAGGTTAAGAACCACTGCCCTAACTGGTTCTCTCTATATTAATTCTGGTTTCTGGGATGTATGATTTGTTGTGTATGACCTTCAAGGTAATTTTAATTTTGCTCTGGGCTTTCCAGTTTAACATTCTCATTTTTCATATTTAAATCCTTTTTTGTTTCTTTATTTCAACGTTTTTCTCCTCCTATGGCTTCCTATTTCTGTCCTATCGTGACCAAATCCTCTTAGGTGTTTTGAAGACTCTTAAGATATTTAGAGTATGATCATTTTCTGTGAACAGTGGTTTATTCTTTTCAGGGTTACTTTTATTCCCTCTAATCAGGGTAATGTTTATATTCCCCTGTTCTTCATGATCTTTTCAAAAGTACGATGTTAACGTTTATTCCTAATCCGCTTTGCCGTGTGTCCTGGGAGATGACACAGAGCACAGAGGTTATTTAGCATGGTTTCCTAGCTTCTCTGAGCCTGTGTTTTTCCTCCCATGGCTCAGGGGGGTTAGTCGGTGTTTACTTTCTACATCCATCCCCATGGCCATTGTGGAAATTCCTCCCAGATTTTGGCCTGTGGTCTCTTATCTTCGGTCCACAGTTGGTACTGACGATCTTTCCTTTGTATTTTTTTCCTTGTGTACTCTTTGGGGGAATTAGCAAGGAGGTCTAGTCTGACTCCAGGCCAGCACTTCTCCACTTGGTGGACACTTGGGAAATTCCAGTGAGGCAGTGCACAGTCACAGGAAGCATCGCAGGGCTTCAAGGCAGATGGTCTTCCTCCAGCTCTGCCTCTCGCTTGCTTGTGTGATGGTGAGCCTGGTACTGTACCCCTCAGGGCCTCTGCTTCCTCGCCTGTGGTAGGCACATATATCCACGTGAGGAGGTTGCTGTGGTGATGAGAGGGGGCACCACATCTGAGGGCCTTGTGCATTCAACCCCCTCCTCCTAGTCCCAGTGCTCTCCACAGGAATGGCAAGCGTCAAGTTGAACTTCCTGTCAGCCAGCCCTGTTCTCCTGGCCCAGATCCTGGCCTGTGCTCGGACCCCATTCTTATAGCCAAGTCCTGCTCCAGGTTCAGAGACGTGTTCCACATGCACTGTGGGCTTGGGATGCGGAATGTCCTTTCCGAGAGATCCCTCTGCCACTTTGGCTCTGTCTGTTAGGACACTCCCATCGTCCCTTTTTGAGAGGCAACATAGTGTAACAGTTAGGCTCCCCGATCTGCCTCTCAGGAGCTGTGTGACTGCAGTCAGACTTCTTTTTTCTCTCTGCATCACTTTCCTCATCTTAACACGGGGTATTGATCTACCCGACACCTAGGGCTCGGGGCGCTGAGTGAAGCCCTTAGAACACTTGCAGACACATGGTAAGCACAGTCAGTATTTGCCGTGGTAACGATGAGGATGATGAGGCCAGTCATCACCATCATTGTCACTGAGATCCTCCTGCTGCCTATCGCCACCCCTGGGCACACTGTGCTTGGCTGACCTGATGCCGTCTTCCATGGTTACAGCTGAGCCTGTCACCCCTTCCCCTCCCACACCTCCCACATCCCTGTGCCTGTTAGACCCCAGGCATTGGGTCTGCCTCCCTGCCCCGTCTGTCTTACCCTATGACAGTCCCCTTGCCCATGCCCATATGAAGAATGAAGGACAAAGGCTGGAGGCTGCAGAGACTTGTCCTCAGAGACACAGAGAAAGAGACAAGCCCACCATCTGGACAGATTTAGACATTTTTCTGCCTGAAGGCAAGAAACGGAACTGGATAGGCCTTCAAGGTCATGCCTTTGCTTAAAACCTTTTAGAGGTTCCATTTCCTCTTCAGAACACAGGCCAAATCCCAAAATCCTTTATAATTCCCTGCTTCCCCCTTCAGCCCAGCCCCTCCAGCCCCCTTCCAGGCCTCCCCAGGCCACCCCCACAATTACCCACTGCCCCTCCACACCGTGTTTCCCTAAGTGGTGTGGCCTGCGGGCCACTCTGCCCTCACAGAGGAAGCAGACACCCTGTGCTGCCCCAGGGGCCCTGCTCTTCGTGTCCTCACGGCTCCTGGCTTTGCTTATGTAACAGCACTTAGGCCTCCAACCCATGGTAACAGGATGCTGAACAAGTACCACTCATCACATCATCAAAGCACTTAATTTTTGTCCTTTGTTGCCCCTTTCAAAACATATCCAGTCACAGTCATGTCACTCTGCCCCTAGATGAAAGCTCTGGCAGGCCTGCGACTTTTTGGTTCACAAGACTTTTAAGAATTAAGTTTTTTACTCCTACAGGAAAGTCCAGAGCAAATGTAAGAAGCGCAGTGTTATATAACTCATCGCCCATATTGAACAAATGGTATTGTGGTACAGGATCGGTTCCAGAATTTCTTATGAAGTTGAATATACGTGTTATTCCTCGTCTCATGTTTCTTCCTTCCTCACATTATGCCATGATGCTAAAGTTGTTTTTTGTCTATTCCATCCACATTTTTATACTCTTACTGTGTATGCACATTCTGTAAACAATAATTTGTTTTATAGATTTATATAAAAAGTAACCCCTGGAGGGGGTGTCTGCAAAGTCCTATGATGCATTTTAAGATCAAGACTTTGATCTCCACTCAGATTCCCACATACTATGTGCATCTAGGACAAGATCTTGTCTTAATCGTCTTAAAGTTTCATACACATGGGGTGATACTGCAGCTGACTGGGTTTTTATTTTTACTCAGGGTGCTTTTTAAGATGTAGCCTTGCTGCTCTGTGTAGATCTCGACCATTTTAAATGCTGCAGAGCAGTCCACTGTACTGTCTTTGATATATTCTATCTCATACCATTGGTCATGCACATCATTGCCAGGATTTAGTTTAATTATAAGTAGTGCTGCTATTAAACTCTTCCTGAGTACCTGTCATGAGTTTCTTTAGGGGACATGCCTGGGAACAATAGTGTGTTATGGGATGCGCGTCTTCAGCTCCATTAAGAGTTGCTGAATTTTTTTTTTTTAACTCATTTCAATTTATAATCTTTCCAATGTTTTATGTGAGTTCCTGCTTACCCACATCCTTGGGAACTTAATCTTTGCTAAAAGGCAGCGTGTGAAATTGTATTTCATAGTGGTTTCAGTTTATTCTGCTTTTAACACCGGAGAGGGTGACCATTTCCCCCATGTGGATGGGCCATTTGGGGTTCCTCTTTTGTGATCTGTCTGTTCATATTCTTTACCAACTTTTCGATTCGGCGGTGTATCTTTTTTCTTATTGATTTGTTTGGCTCATTTTCTGCTCCTTCCTCTGGGTGACTCAGTGCTCCTGGGTAATAACAAAGAGAGAGAGAATAATTTAAGTCCAGGCTGCTACAAACTCAAGCTAAATCATTGCAGTCCTGGGAGAGAGAACGTCCATCTCTCCCCAGTAGAAGAATCTAGAAGACATGAATAAGATACTCAAGATAGTGTGGCTGTGCAACTGCAGGCTTTGTGCTCTGCGGTTTATTTCTTACGCTGGCTTAGGCAGCACCACGGTCGGCAGCACCCGGACGGATGCCTCTCTGAGTTCTTGGGCGCAGTTGTTCCGCTTCTTAACATCATTCTTGCTATTTTTGCTATTGTGGTTCTTAAGGGCCACTCACTAAATCTCTCTTCAAATTACTGTTTATTCCATGGGGTGAGTGGGTCTTGAAGCCAGCGTAAGCCAGAATGGATCGCACCTTGTAGACTTGATCAAGCATTTAACTACTTGGCTGGATTCCTACTATTTTCTGGACCTCCTTATTTATGACTAAAGAATCCAAACCATGTCTTACTTCTGCCTGTCCCCTCTTTTTTCTGTCTCCTGCACTCTTCAATAGGATCTGCCTTCCCACAAGGCCTCGACAACTTGTTTTACCTGAATCCAGTGACTTCACTGGCTAGGTATCCCTGTTGTTTTTCTTGATCTCTTCGTAAGAGATTGTCCCTTGTATTAATTGTTTATACTTAATAATTTATAGGAGAAAAAAATGAGAATACTGGCTAGAGAGCCATCCATTTTATTAATCTATTCAAACTATTTTCTTTTGGGTTGGTTTATCACCTCCTACTTTTTAGATTCTACCTTCTTAATGTCTGATCTTTAACAAAGTTCTATTTATTTTCAACATTTTCATGTATTATTTTAGAGTCTGTCTTTGTAAGTAGCTTGTAACTGGATTTTAAAAGTCCAATCAGATAGTCTTTGTTTTTAAATTTCTTTTTATTTTATTCATTTTTTTAGAGAGGAGACACAGAGAGAGAGAGAGAGAGAGAGAAATAGAGAAAGGGGGGAGGAGCTAGAAGCATCAACTCCCATATGTGCCTTGACCAGACTAGTGCAGGGTTTTGAACTGGCAACCTCAGTGTTCCCAGGTCGATGCTTTATCCACTGCGCCACCACAGGTCAGGCAGATAGTCTTTGTTTTTAAATAGATACATTTAATCTACTTCCTGAGTGTGTGTGATTATATGTGAGATTATAGACACTTTAGACTCATCTATATTAGCCTTATTTTCTGTTTTTGGCTTATCACTGGAGAGCTACATTGTTACCTATTAAATAGTTTAACCACCTCCCTTTTTTCTTTTCTGATTTGGAAGCCATGCATTGTATAAGTGTAGAAATTATATTTCTATTATTTTACAATGGAAATATGTTTTAATATTATCTTTTCAAAATTAAAGTTTATTTAGCATCTCTGTAATCCTCATAAGTAAGAGCGTGACCACTATCTTCATGTCCTTGGTGATTATTGCCCAGAATTTAGGTGACTGATGAGATGATAGATTTAGTGTGACTGCCAGGGCAGCGTGGACACGTCCCGGTGTGAGGTTTGTCTGCTTCCTCTGCCTCAGCCCCTTGGGGTCGTTGTAATTTTGTGGCCTCCTTTCCTAAGTAGGGGAGCCGTGTCTCATGCCTGGGCTCAGCAGTGAGAGAGCTCAGGTTCCTCATTTCCTGGGGGACAGGTTTACCTCTCTTACCACCAGGAGAGGAGCTCTGTACTACCTCTGAAGCCAGCAGGCCCTGGGGCCGCCAATTTTCTGCCTCACGTTTGGGTTTATTCTGAGAGGTAGGCTCAGATTCTCATCAGGATGCTTATGGTAAGGAAGTTTCCAGACCTAAGAAGAGACTTCCGATCCTGAGCCTGTACTTTGCTATATCATAAGCCCAAGCTCATGCACGCAGACCCTGGGGAAAACTTAAGACCGAAAGTCCATTTCTGTAAGGAGAGGGCAGGGACAGACCGAAGAAAGAGGCTGACAATTAACAGAGTTTATTAAGGGATACTTACATAAGAGGCATGTCTTGGGTGACGGCAAGACAAGATGGATCCCCGTACCACTTGGTAGTTGCCAAAGAATTACATAAGGTAGAGGGAGGAGGATAGTAAAGGGTGCTAGCCTGTGGATGCTGCCAGTATGGGAAGTTACTTTTCATGCTTAGCCAGCTCTGGACCACACATATTCCAGGAACCCGCACATAGCAGGAGGTGATGGAGGGGTACTGGTGTAGGTCAGAGTGAACTCCAGTTGTGATCAGATAGTCGGTGAAGGGGGTTTACAAAGTGCAACGTCCCTTCTGGCCTGGATCCTACCTGAGAGACCAATAGCAGTCACACCATAGAACAGTCTCTTCTGCAGACTCCACCCCTGGTGACTGGCTTTTACAGCCTCACATGCTCCCTCTTCTGCCAGGTGCCCTGAGTGGTCCGTGAGGGGCTTTAATAGCAGGGAGGTAGCGCGCTCAGTCGCCAGTTGACCACGTTGGAGACATGGTTCACAGCAACAGTACAAACACATACAAGAAAAGAGACAAATTAAAAGAAACAGTCCAAGCATTGGTAACAATTTTTTCCATCATGCTTTCCCCCAGGACCCACACCGGTGGGTCATTCGGTTACCTAGGCTTGGGGCCGGAGTATTTAAGGCATTTACTCAAGTTTTCATATGTGGTAGCAAAGAAGAAATATTAGCAGATTTATCTGCTATAAAGGCACAGCATTTAGTTTGGATAATGGCACAAGGGTTTCCCAGCCTCCATCCATTACTGGATGCCACCAGAACCGCTGCAGTCTAAGGTCAGAAGGACTTGAATTGGGGGGTCTTCCCCATCTCTGAGAATTACACTTGTAACCTAACTGTTGGATGTTAAAGTGGCTGCAGTCTTCAGAACGAGGCTAGACGATTTAGACCAGGTACGTTGGCCGAGAGAGGCAGAGAGGTGGTGCTCTCTAGTGTGAGGAGGAGAATGGGTGGGCAGTATGTCAAATTAGGACCCCTATCTTCTCCTCTCTTTTGGTGGTGCATATACAAGTCCTCACATAGCGTGTCTTCATGGGTCCTGACTGCATTAAAATGACAGGGTCCTGCTGGAGACTGAGAGTTCCTCCCCACCCAAAAGCATAAAGTCACTGACTCATCCCTGTGGAAGAGCCCAGTGTTAATTCCAGTAAGTGGTCCCATCCAGGGACAATAGGGATTGGTGCCCTCGTTATCATAACTGCTTGGTCCATGGCAAGTATCACGACTATTGCTGTGTCCTTTGTTTTCTCCATTTTTACTGTATCAGGTGTCTCAGCCTGCATATGGGGCAATAGGTCCCATGGGCTGGTCATTGAAATGTATTAATGTTTGGAAATCACTTTCATCCACCAGCCAAAGTAGGTTTTCAGTTAATAACTAATCTATTGTTTAAGGACACCATTTTTCCATTCCACCAACCCAGGGGGTTCTATGAGAGATGGGGACCTGCATTCGATAACGACACTGACCAGGTCACAAACTTCCAAGGCAGCCCTTCCTCCCTCCTCACCTGTGCCCCATCCTGCTTGGGCGCTCCCACGCTCACTCCTCCAGTCTTCCCAGTCTGCAGTGGCCACTGACGGCTCAGCTGCTAAAGCGACTCTTTCTGCCTAGACATTTGCTTCCAGGTGTCCTGGAGGTGTAGCTGCCTTATGGACAGAGACACAGAAGACAACAAGATCTTCCCTGGGCTTCTATAGATCACCAGCCCAAATATCTTCCCACATCTCTGTCTCCATAAAGGTTTGTTCATGCTACTCCACCCCTCCGTTCCCATTGTCCAAACCATAAAGTCAATCCCTTTAGAACTGTCAGTAGGCAGGATCAGGGGCCAAGGTTCCTGTGTGGATGCCAACCAGGCAGCTGTTAATTCAGCCCACTGCCTACTGTGTTTGATTTCTGTTTCCATCCAGATAGTGTCAGTGGATGATTGGATGGCAACTGCTATTCAGGTAGATTGATTGCTTTGACTAGAGCTGTCAGTATGTTACGCCCTTGCCAGAATTTCTCCTGTTCCTTCTTTGCAGGTTGCAGAGGCCGACACAGGGATGGGGGCAGGAGCATTTGGAGGATCTGTATATTCAACAGGGCCTAAGAACTCTGCATTTCCAGAGACAGAGGCCTATTTGACAGAGCACTCCCTGCTGTAGGTGGATATGCTAGTCAGTGGAAAAGTCTGAGCCATAGCAGAGGCAGGGTGGTGGGACAAGCTCTCCATCACTTCTTGATGGGAAGGGAACTTCTTACTGTAACGGGCTGCTCTGTGGTAACAGGCCCCACCTACAGCGGTGCTGTATACACTGCCAATCATTGCTGGTCTGTTGAGGTGTAACTGATTTCTGTCCCCTTTCACAATTGGGACCAAAATCCAAGGGGAACAATCTCCTTTTGTTGGGTCTTGTCAGAATGCCCAGTCCATAATTTTTGGCATTACTGAAACATCTAATTCAGATGTCAATCCCACCTGGGAGAGTCCAAGGGCTTCCATCTGTTTGACCAGTGCTCTTGCTTTATTAAAGGTAGTCCTTTGTTCTGCTCTCCAGTCTCATCTATGCCCCTTTTAACTTGGCAGTGTAATGAGCCAAGGCATTGATTGCACTATATAGGGTATATATGTTCACAAGTACCCCAAAATTCCCACAGAAGCCTGTGCCTTTTCCACGCTTTTTAGAATGTGGTATACTTGGACTTTTTCTATGGCAGCTTCAGGGACAGTATGGGTCTTAGCCATATAACTCCCAAGAACTTTACTGCAGTTTCTCGACTTTGAATTTCCTGCAGATTTATTGTCCACCGTCAATGGTATAAGACCTAGGTGATCCAGCAAAGCCTGCAAGGTTTTCTGCACAGAGGCAGATCTTCACAGGTTAACGTTCCCGTCCTCCACAGAATGAATTAATTTCACAGAGGTCAGGAAGGCAAACAGAGACAGGTCTTGAACCACCATCGACATGTGGTGGGGCTATTTAAATAGCCTTGAGGAAGCACTTGGAAGGCCTTTCTGAAGTAGGAAATGCATTTTATAACAGTTTCTTTGTCACTGCAAGGGTACCACCAGCCTTGTGGCAGGGAAAAGCTTCAACCCATCTAGAAGATATGCACACAAGAACATATTGATAACCCTTACTAAGTGGCAGCTGAATGTGGTCCAGCTTAAATGCATTATGATGTATAAAGGCATGCAAAACACTAAAATAACTAATAAGTGGGGTTTGCCAGGGAGCCTGGAAGAAGCAAGCAGCCATCGTGGGATTCTCGTGGCCTCGCCTATTTATTTAATTTACAATCATTGTTTACTCATCGTAGTTTCCCTGACTCAGGAGCAGATTGTGCCACATGCAAGGACATCAGGATGGCAAAAGCCTGGACACAAAGGGTTACTTTTGCAGAAGCAGAATGGACTTTATCCATATGTGCCACAATCTTTATAGATTTTGTTACTATTGCCTTTTCATGAAAGTCAGCAGTCTGTTAGTTATCTTTTACTACTGAGAACTTTTAGTTTTCTTAAGTAATCAAACACCTGATTAAAATAACAGAAAACGTTTTTGATAAAACATTTGAATCTTTGCTTTCTAGGCAGAAAGCTTGTTATTATATCTTATTAGAAGCAGACCCATAGTCCAAGAATAATTTGTTCTTTTAACAGAAAGAGAACCAACTCTTATTTTGCAACTGCTTACTTTTTGATATTTAAATCTGCTTCCTAAATTAAATCTATTCTAATTTATTAGCCAGCTTGACCATACATTAAAATTTTTCTCCAAATATTTTTTTACAAACTTTCTATGGCTAAAGTTTTTACCTAAAATTTCTTTTACTCTACTTACATGTATTTAATTTATTAGCTCCTAACAATTATGTTTAGGTTACCCACAAAATCTTCATGAGACTTTAGACAAAATTAGCCATCATTCAAAGTTATTATTTTTGCTGACAAATTTATAATACTAGGCAAAATCAACGTATAGTTAATGTTGATAACTCTAAAGACATTTCTTTTTAAAAAGTTGAATTTATTGCAATGACATGGGTTAGTAAAACCTACAGAGTTCAAGTTCACAACTCAACACACCACCATCTTCCCACTGTATCTGGGCCCTCTGCCCCTAGCAACATCTCTTTCTGTCCTTATTCCCCTCCCCCTTTGCCCAGCTCCAGGTTGTCCCCTCTCCCCTTTCCCTGTGGCTGTCACACACTGTTAACTGTGTCTGTGTGTTATACATATATGTTTTTTGGCTAATCCCTTCTCCTTCTTTCATCCAGTCCCCCACACACCCCTCCCCTCTGACGGCTGTCCGTCTGTTCCATATGTCCGTGCCTGTTACTATTTTGCCCATCAATATTTTTTGTTTACTAGATTCCACATATAAGTGAGATCATATGGTATTTGTCTTTCTCTGAATCGCTTATCTCACTTAGCATAATAATCTCCAAGTCCATCCATGCTGTCACAGAAGGTAAGCGTTCCTCCTTGTTATGTCTGCGTAGTATTCCATTGTGTAAATATACCACTGTTTTTTGGTCCACTCATCAACTGATGGACACTTGGGTTGTTTCCAGATCATGGCTATTGTATATAACATTGCAATAAACATAGGTGTGCATATATGCTGTTTTAATTAAACGAAAAAACTTCAGTCAGCTTTAATATCAAATATATTTTCCCAGGTCATATGATCCGAAAAAGCACTTGAATTATTTCCTATATTTATGAAAATTTTAGACTACCCAATTCTTCATTTATATAAGCACTTCATTTCTTTCAGCCAATTAAATCCAGCTCTTTTACAACTGAGCAATATCATCTGGAGGTAGAAAATACCTCCACAAATACAGCACACATCCAGACACACATGAACATATAAGCAGATGTGTGCAGAGACCTCATGACTACCATAAAAGAAGCAGAATCTGTCACAAGATCGTTCCTCCTTTGCCCCCTTTATCAACCAGTCCTGGTGCTGACAGAGTTGTAGACATTCTAATGGCTGTTTCTAGTTTCAGTTCTTTCTTTAATTTTCTAACCCTGGCTTCTGGCTCTAGCTGTGAATTGGCGGCCAACCAAACCGCCCATTAGATGGGCCAACCTGTGACCGGAAGTTTTTCTTCCTTGCGTCTGTGTTTAACATGCAGTTCCTCAAACAAATGCATAAGATTAGTGGCAATCGGAGGCATCCCTGAACTCACACAGTGGTCCACATGCATCTGGCATAGGGGCCACCCCGTCCCACGTGGAATTGATGACCAATTTGGGATTTCCCCAGCGGATGCCTCTTTCCCGAGGTCCATTTCTTCAATCTCCTGGCTCACAGTTCATGCACGCAGACTCAGAGAAAAGCCCCGTGACCGAAAATCTATTTCCATAAGCTGAGGGCAGGGGAAGACAGAAGAAAGAGGCTGGCTGGTCCAGTCTGGCAATCAGTAGAGTTTATAAAGGGACATTTACATATGAGGCATGTCTTGGGTGGTTGCAAGACAACATGGAATCCTGTGCCCATTGGCAGTTGCCAAAGAATTATCCTGGGTAAAGGGGGGATAATCACAGGTAATTTATATGTCAAATGACTTGACATGCTCGACCAGGTCAGGACATCAGATAGTTCCAGAAAGCACATAGCAGGAGGCAAGAGAGGGGTCCTTATTTATGTCAGAATGAATATCAGTTATGATCAGACAGTCTCTAAGGGGGTGTGGCAGGAAGCAGCCTCCCTTCTGACCTGGGCCCAGCTTCTGGGACAGACAGCAGCCACGTCATGGGACAGCGTCTTCTACAGAACACATCTTCGGGAGCAGCTAATACATGGATCAGGCTGCTTTGCTCTGATTCAGGAGCTGATGTCTCAGGAAGACAGATGAGTTTGTTTTCATTTGCATTGCTTTTGTAAGCACCGAAGCACAGCTCTGTCAGGTAAGCCCTGCAGGTATCCATCACCGTGGACAGACCTGTCAGGGTGAGTGCCATCTGTCAACCCCTCTGACTATAAAACCTTTTGGGAGGAAGCAGTAACCTCTACCTGCTCGTTAGTCCTCACCAAGCAAGAATTTTCAAATACAATAAGTGTCAAAGACAGGACCTGGATTGCCTCCCGTCTCTGGGAAGACACCTCAGCCCTTTGCTTACCTTGTCATCCCAACTGATTTGGACTTGGGGCATCTTCTGCGTAGGAATCTGTAGAGGCACCTATTGCTTAAGGACAGAGTCCCCTGGTATTTCTGCATTTGGGGAGGGGAACCTCTGGACAGAGAGCAGAGAGCCTGGGGCCCCATACTACCCCTGTCAGTGAGCTCTCTGGAGGAGGGACTGTCCAGATGTCTGTCCAGTTGCCAAATTTGCCTCTTTCTCTTGTTTCTCAGGCAACTCTGTTCATGGATACTCTGGTGTCCAAGACCAGATTCTAGTCATTACTGTGACCAGGTGGGCAGCCTTGTTCTTTGCCCTCATCTGCTTCACTCCACTTTATCTTGACACTCTTTTGTTCTTGACTGAAATCGTTATCTAAACAAAGTCAGGGATTGACCTAGACCCAAATACCCTCCTCTTTCAAAAAAAGAATGTTTATTTTGAGAATCCTGTAAATCAGCTGAGCATAGTTGGACATTGTCTCTCATGGAGACCCAAGTTTGGCATAATTAAAACGTACTGGATATCTCTAATAGAAGCACCTCAATATAGCTGATCATACTGTGTGTCCTGCTGAAACAGATAGCACAGAGGATGAGGGAGCAAGAGGGTTTGAACATCAGTGCACAGAAGAGGGACCAAGAGGCACAGAACCTTCCAGAGTTCAGCATTTCCCGTGAAGCACGTGCTAGATGACGTGCATGAATCATGTCAGGAAAATTAACAAAGGGGATGTATGGGAGAGGGAATAAAAATATTGATTCTGACATTATACTTACACTTCATTCTTGTTTTTAGTATTTTTATTGAGCTATAACTTACCTATAACATATTATATAGTTTCAGGTGTCCAATATAGACCAGCACATAGCAGGAGGCAAGGGAGGGGTGCATAATTGCAGAATGATCACCACAGTAAGTCCAGTTAACATCCATCACCACACATTTATAATTTTTGTTCTCATGATCAAAACTTTTAAGATCTATTCTCTTAGCAACTTTCAGTTATACAATAGTGCAGTGGTTCTTAGACTGGGTTCTATCGAGCTCTAGGTGTTCGATGAGTCGGTCTCAGGGGTTCAGAGAAGCCTCTCCCATGGAGGCCAGAATAAAGTAATGCCGTAATTTGTCGTGAGTTCATGCACTTTGTTGGTTTTGTTCTTTGAGCAAGGTGATGTTCATGCATGGCTCATTTTGTGCATCAGTAAAAAAACATATACCTATGTCTTGAATTTGGAAAAAAAAATCATATTTTATTTATCACTAAAGAAGGGTTCAGTGAATGCGCATATGAAACTGGTGGGTTCAGTACCTCAGAAAAGGTTAAGAACCACTGCAATAATAGAGTATTAACTGCAGTCATCATCTGTGCATTATGTCCCTGTGACTTATCTGTCAGTTTGTACCTTTTGGCCACCGTTGTGTGTTTGGCCCACTAGCTGCCTCTGGCGACCACCAATCTGTTCTCTGCACCTGTGAGTTCAATATTTTTGTTTGCTTGTTTGTTTTTAGGTTCCATGTATAAGTGCATTCGTATGGTATTGTCTTTCTCTGTCTGGATTGTTTTGCTGTACTTAGCATAATGTCTTCCAGGTCCATCCATGGTGTTGCAAATAACAAGATTTCCTTCTTTATTATGGCTGAATAATATCCCATGATATACATAAACCACATTTTCTTTTTCCATTCATGCACTGATGGCACCTTAGGTTTCCATGTGTTGGCTACTGTGAATAATGCTGCAGTGCAAAAGTGGGTACAGATGTCTTTTTGAGTGGGTGCTTAAACTTGATTCTTTTACATGACTGAGAACACAGATGCCACACACCACAGGAGCCAATATCAGACAGGTGGCACAAGAGTGAAAGAGGCTAGAACATGGCTATAACTCATAGGCTAATGTGTGCCTGTGCTGTAGCACCTCCCTCTGGGTCTGCCTGTTTGAGTGGGTCTGCCCAGAGACGCCCATCTGGGTATGCACAGCACCCTTCTTTCCAGTGAGAGGGTATTGAACAAGTGACTAATCAGAGTCGCTGGAAGGCCCAGCTTAGGAGGCCCCGCTGTGGGTGCTTGGCTGGAGGACAGAGCCTTCTTCCTCCAAAACAGAAGGTTAATGAGTACAAAGAGCAAAATATCTCAGGAGCCTTGGTCCCAGCTCCTGGAACCTCTGCCCAAATGGAGCCTGTGCTGCCTTCCAGCCTCATTGTCGGTCTGAGCAGAACAGCCGTCCAGGCAGGGGCTACCGAGCCGGAGCAGAGCCAGGACCAGGTTGTAACTGGCTCCTTCCAGCTGACAGCTGGGCTAGGAGAGAACATGTGCTCATACATTTTCTGACTCACAGCCGTCTCTGCTGCTGCCTTGTTCCTTAGAACTTGCCAGTGTGTGCCCACTTGTCCTTGGCAGCTCATCGAGGTCACAGAGTGTCACAGTTGCCACCATTGTCCACCACACTGTGCCCTAGAGACTTCGGACACAGAATGATCAGTTCTATAGTAGCAGAAGAAAACACCCTGAGAGATGTGCCTGAATACCTGGAGGACCTGGCCACTGGTCCAGCCAGGCAAACAGCAGTGGTACCCCTGCCTTCCCAGCAAGGGTGACCCAAATAAATAAAGGTGATCGTGTTGCTTGCTGCCTGTTTGGTAGAACCGCCTCAATCCAGACTACGCAGGGAAGTCAGCGTATGTTAATACCTCATCCCTTAGGCAATTTTAAGAAATGGGACGTTATCACAATATTTCCCCACATTTTTGTATATCTAAGGTAATTGGGATTAACTACTACTTTCTTAAAGAGTGTTTTTAAGAGGGAGCTATGAGACACATTGATAACTAGCATCCTTTTACACCCTCAATTAAACTGGCCAAGTCCTAGCAGCTAATTTTCTTTTCTCTCGCATTACTTAAATAGAGCTCTGTAATTTTGTTTACTTCATTTATTTGCCCAGGAAGCTCTTTCTCAATGATAATGAAAAGGAAGACTTAGGCCCTACTCACATCCAATTATCATAAATTCTAAATTTGCCAAGTCCAAAATTCTTAATGAGGGCTTACAGTTGATAAATGCCTCTTTGGTTTTAAAAGCCTGTATCATGAGCAAGGAGAAGGCACATTTCTGCTCTACCCACACAGCAAGTCTCTGTATGTTGGCTCATAGACCCGTATCAACTAGATCATCCTTTTTTTTTTTCTGTAGTGCAAACATTAGAAATAGGGAACATTTGTCGCGGGATTCAATGATCGGGAAATACACCTGTTAAGTAGTGCAGGGTTATTTCTTTTTAAATGTATTCAGCATTTTTCTGTACTGGGTGCTATGAGACTACTGACCAGAATATACCAGTGTCTGCCCTCGAAGAACCCACCACCTGTTTGGGGTTCATATGAGGGGTTCAAAGGACAAGCATGGCTGTGACCTGCTGGGTGCCTCCTGGGGTTCAGTGCCGGCAGCATCACATGATGGTTGTGAGCTGCACAATCTGGGGAACCAGTGAGACTCACAGGAGATCGCAAGGTGGCCCTGTGCTTCGCCGGTCTCCAAACCAGCTTCTCCCGACTGCAGCTGAGACAGCCGGTGCTTGATTCCTTAACCGGACTCGAATCAGGGGAGTTAAAATGCCTATCAATCACTGCCAAGCGCATGAGCTAGTGAAGCTCAAAATTAAAGTCTGCATGGTAATCAGCGGAGATTAGCTTATTAAAATACATTAAATTCCCTAATTTGAAAATTGATTGCTGCTGCTCCACACACCTACTACATCTCCTGACAGCTTTGTCTGACATCATTTATCACTTGTGACAAAATACTGACAGAGTGGACACCCTGTTGGACAAATTATCACACTTTAGCTTTATTTTTACTGCATGTGTGGGGTTGACTGAACTCTCTCTTAGCAGACAAAAATAGAAGAAAAGGTAAAAAACGTTTCCCTTTCAGATGTAAACTAAAACAATAGCATAAAACGGCTCAGATCTCCATATAATGATTCCCCCCAAAGGCCACCTAACTTGGACTCTTTGGGGTAAAACAACCTTGAAGTCACGTAGGCACTAAGTTGCTTTTCCCCAGCCTTGCAACAACACGCACCCACCCACTGCTGAAACATCGTACGGGGAAGTTCCGAACCAGTTGAATGTTATCATTGAGCTTGGGCCCCATGTACCGATGGAAGGCTGAAGGTTTCAGAGAGAGATGAAAACTACAATATCTCAGGATCCAGATGTCTGGAAGCCATCGTGTGCCCATTTGTTGGGTTGTTTTGTAGATATTAAACTGTATTCACCAATCTTTAGTTGGCTTAAACTTGGACAGATACTTAAATACTCAGAATCTCTGCATCTGCACCTGTCCAGTGGGGATAATAACATGGCACTGCTTCCTGCAGTCATGAGAATCAGATGAATAATGTATCTAGTAAACAACAAGGTCATCTTTATTAACTTGGGTCAAATAAATAAAATACTTAGTTTGGTGCTTAATACATAGTAGGTGTTTGATAAATATTTGTTGTTCTGAGTTCTTTGTACTTCCCCTCTAAAATACTAATACTGTGGTGAAAGTTTCTAACTTCAGATCTATGAAATTCCTGACATAAAATGTGTTTTCTATGGAGAATTTTCTTTTGGCTTTGAAGAGGTTGTTAATACCTGGTGAGGTGCCTAGATGCATTTCGACATTATATTGAGATATAATTCACATATAACATTGTATAAGCTGTACAAAATGATTATTTGATACAATGTATATATTGCAAAATGGTCACCACATTAAACTTAGGTAACACCTCCATCACCTCACATACTTACTTTTTTGTTGGTGTTGTCTTTTGTGATAACATTTAAGATTTACTCTCTTAGCAGCTTCCAAGTATTGTTAGCTTTAGTCACCAGGATGTGCATTAGATCCCCAGAACTTGTTCATCTTATATCTGGAAATTTGTACGCTTAGACCACCATCTCCCTTTGCCCCAGCCCAGCCCCTGGTAACTCTTCGTTTCAATGAGTTCAGCTTTGCTAGATTTCACATATAAATGAGATCATACTGTGTTTATCTTTCTCTGAACTATTACACTTAACATAATGCCCTCAAAGTTTGTCCAATGGCAAAATTTCCTTTCCCTCATTTTAATTATATTATATAAACACATAAATACAATGGACTATTATGTATTATATAATTATATACAATTATAGTCCATATAATATATAATTATATATTATAGGACTATATAATATATAAATATATATTAAGTGATTATACACAAAACAATGAACTATAATATATAATAGTCCATTGTGTTTGTGTGTATATATAATTATTATTCAGCCATATTAATATCATTCAACCATTAAAATGTTTGTTTATGTAAAAAGAAGTTTATATTTTCTTTATCCATTCATCTGTTAATGGACACTTAGATTGTTTCCATGTCTTGGCTACTATGAATAATGCTGCATTGAACATGGGGTGCAGTTATCATTTCAGGATAGTGGTTTCATTTCTTTCATATATATACTCAGCAATGGGAGTGCTAATTTTAATGGTAGCTCAATTTTAATTTTTTGAGGCACTTCCAAACTGGTTTTCATAGTGATTGAACCAATTTCCATTTCTACCAGCAGTGCCTAAGGGTTTCCTTGTCTCCACACCTTGGCCAACATTTATTTCTTGTCTGTTTTTTTTTCCCCTCTATTAAAAAAATATTTAGCAAATATAGCAGAAGGAGAAGAAAATCAATAGATAATACAAGGTAAAATGAATCTTCCATTTCTTAACAAGGAAAAAGGAATTATGTACAAAATGTCAACATCAAGCCTAAAGCCAGTGATGCGGGCTGCCCCTCTGGTCTCATCAATCCTACGTAATAAGACAGAGATTACCAGCCATAAAACATCTCATTCTCACATGGTGTCATTTCCATAAAGATATATAAAGAACACAATGATGAGTGCTAACTCAGGTCACTGGGGAAAAGACAAATACTCATAAAGAAGCTTTTGTTGTCAAAGTGAGGTTTTATTTTTCGTATTTTAATTTTCTTTTTCTTTTTCTTTTTAAGTGAGAGAAGGGGAGATAGTGAGACAGACTCCCGCATGTGCCCCTACCAGTATCCACCCAGCAACCACCATCTGGGGCCAATCAACCGAGCTATCTTCAGTGCCTGAGGCTGACACTCAGACCAACCTAGCTATTGTCAGCACCTGGGGCTGATGCTCAAACCAATTGAGCCACTGGCTAAGGGAGGAGAAGAGGGAGAGAAGGGGGAGAGGGAGGGGAGGAGAAGCAGGAGGTTGCTTCTTTTATGTCACCTGACCAAGAATCGAACCTGGGACATCCATACACCAGGCCAACACTCTATCCACTGAGCTAACTGTCCAGGATCAGTTTTATTTTTCAATTACAGTTTAAATTCAATATTATTTGCATAAATTTCAAGTGTACAGCATAGTGCTTAATCACATACTTTACAAAGTATTTCCCTGATATTTCCAGTACCTACCTGGCACCACACATGGTTATTACAATATTATTGACTATATTTCCTATGCTGCACTTTATATCCTGTGACTATTTTGTAACTACCAATTTGTACTTAATCCTTTCATTGTTTTCACTCAGACCCCCAACTTCCACCCCTCTGGCAACCATCAGTCTGTTCTCTGTGTCTATAAGTTTATTTCAATTTTATTTCATTCTTTGGATGCCACATATAAGTGGCATCATATGCTATTTATATTAACTAACTGACTTATTCCTCTTAGCATAACTCCTTCTAGGTCCATCCATGCTATTGCAAATGTTACAATTTCATTCTTTTTTATGTCTGAGTAATATTCTTTTGAATATATATACCACAACTTTTTTATTTACTCATCTATTGATGGTCTGGTTTTATCTTGGCTATTGTAAATAATACTGCAGTGAACATAGGGGTGCATATATTCTTTTGAATTAGTGTTTCTGGTTTCTTCGGATATATACCCAAAAGTGGAATTGCTGGGTCATGGAGCAGTTCGATTTTTAATTTTTGAATCTCTTGTCTGATTCCCATTTCCCAGATGATTAGAGATGTTGAACACCTTTTCAGATATCCCTTGGCCATTTATATGTGTCTTTGGGAAAATGTCTCTTCAGGTTCTTTGTTTTCGGTCTCTTACTGCCTGCCGTTCCTTCCAGTAAACACATTCGTTATCTGCTCCCCAGCCCCTTACCAGTCTTCTTTTATAGCTATGTGCTTGCAATTCTGGTAATAATACAGTTTTGCTTTTACTCTTTGCTTTGCTTGGTTCCTAGTTTGGACAGCAGACCTAAAATGCCCTCCAGTTGTTTCTCACTGGCTCCTCAGGTCTGTTGGGAATGCTGGGTGAACCACACAGCCTTGGAATCAGACATTCAAGCCAGCCTAAAATTGTTCTCAGTTTTGCAGAACCAGTCACCCTCACGTCCCCCATGCTGATGGAAGTGAGTTATACATGGTAGGGCTGGCTGTTTGGCAAAGACTGGACTTTGTCAAATGGGAAAGTGTGGGGATGGGCTGGTGTGAGCTCTCCGGTGAATAAAGAACACTTCTCCTTCTCTGCTGTTTATTGATAATGTCAGGAGCTGTATTACCTAAGTGTTAAACCACAAGGACAAATTGGGAAACCGCTTAAACCTCCATTCAGAGTGCTGTATTGCCGGTCTGTTTCCAGAGGGCGAGAAAGGACAGCTGGCTGTGCAGGAAAAGGGCATACTTTGCAAATGCCATTTGTAAAACCCTGGCTACTATTTTGTGTTTCATTTATTAAGGCCCTGATCCCAGAATAGATGTAAGAATGTCTGCTTGCTAGAAACTTTTTAACCTGTTCTAACATATCAGGATTATGATACAACCTATTATAAGAAAAAAAAGTTGATAAGTGAGAAAATGATAATATTTGCTTAGTCAAAAAAAGTTTGTTTCCTATTGGAAGGGCACCATTTTCTCATAGGATTAAGTAACTACTGAATCTTGGTATTCAAAGGAAGAGACCATTTATTTAAATGAATCTTTGTATGGGATCTCAGCCAAGTGATTATCTGACCCTATGTGTGGTTATATCCAGTACAGAAACTCTCTTTCCTCAGACAGTGCACTTCATCTGTGCTGTGCTTCAATTGAAAATATGTTTTCTATTAGCCCTCTATTGTTCCTGTTTTCTAAATGCCCTTCAGTTTATTTTTTCCTAAGAATACTGTGTTTGATCCTCATTACGCCTAAAGCAAGGCATCCAGAAATGAATAAAATAAGTTGGATACTGCATGATTTGTATGCTTTGATGAATGAGGATTTTCTGGCATGCCCCTTTATTAATATGTGTCAGGAGGAGACACTTCTATGATTTATTTTCTATTCCATGATCTATTATTTGGTTATGTATACTGTATCTTATGGAAACTATTTAGTCTCTGAAGAATGCAAAGACCACATTAAGGTAAAACAATTTGCTAGGAAGAAATCAGGTCAAAAGGCAAATGAAAATAGAAGAAATAAGATGACGTCAAGGGTAAAATTAATACCCAAAATATTCGTTGGACACCCAGCTTCCAGCTTTCACAACCCAAGAAAAGAGGTAACACTGGTCAGTTATATGATTCCCAGTCTCCAAAAAGATAAAAAGCAGTGCAGTACTCAAGAGAAGTGTAACCATTTCTGGTACTGAGACATTTCTTCTGTAGCTCCATGGGAAAAGGATACTGGATAGGGTATTTTGACATAAAATTTTCCAAACTGTCTTCTTGGACACCTCTTTGAATTTTGAAAAACTTAACACACTCAAGTAACCTCCGCCACAATAAAGATATAAAATACTCTCATCCCCAAAAGTTGCCCATGCCACCTTGGACTCTGTCCCTCCAGCTCCTAGTGACTACTAGGATATATATGTTCTCCTCTCACTTCCTATAGTTTTGCCTTTTCCATCATGTCATATAAATGATACCATACAGTACGGAACCTTCTCCTCTGGCTTTTTTTCATCCAGCACAATGCCTCTGAGAGTCATCCATATTGCTGTTTATCATCGGTCCCTTCCTTTTCATTTTACAGCAGTGGCCTGCTAAAGTCTGCACCCAGTTCATGTATCCTTTCAACAGTTAGCGGACTTATGAGTTGTTTCCAACTGGAGTGTGTCTTAGTTCATTTGGACTGCTCTAAAGAAGTATCATTGATCAGGTAGCTTATAAACAACAGGAATTTATTGCTAGGAGTTCTGGAGGCTGGGAATTTAAGATCAAGGCACCAGCAGATGTAGTGTCTGGTGAGAGCCTGATTCCTGGTTCATAGAGTGTTGTCTTTTCAATGTGAACTCTCATGGTGAAAGCAACAAGGGAGCTCTCTGGGCTCTCTTTTATAAGGGTACTGATTTCATTCACAAAGTCTCCTAATCACCTCCCCAAAACCCCACCCCCAAATACCATCACCTTGAGGGTTGGATTTCAATATAGGGATTTGAGGGGATACGAACATTCATTCATTCATTGTAAAGTGGTTATACATAAGGTTGCTGTAAGCACTCACATACAAGTCTTTATTTGGGTATATTATTTTATTTCTTTTGAGTAAATACCTAGGTGTTGGAATGTTGGACCATATATATAGTAAGGGAATGTTTAATGCTATTAAAAAGCTATCAAAATGTTTTCTAAAGTGGCTGTACCACTTTTCATTCCCACCGACCATGTGTGAGAATCCTATTTGCTTCACATCCATGTCAAGAACTTGATATTCTCAACTTTTTCTCTCTTTTAAAATCAAGACACTCTAATAGGCAGGTAGTGAGATGTCATTGTGACTTTTATTTGCTTATCTTCTTAGGTGATATATATGTTCATGTCTTTTTTCCCATTTTTTACTATAGTGCCTGTTTTATTATTATTTAGTTTGGGAGTTCTTCACATACTGACACATGTTCTTTTATTTGTTTGTTTCTTAACAGTCCCCCCACCCCCATATTTTATGCCAAATTATGGCTTATGTTTTTATTATCTTAACAATGTCTTTTTTAAAATTAATTTTAATGGGGTGACATTAATAAATCAGGGTACATATGTTCAAAGAAAACATCTCCAGGTTATCTTATCATTCAATTATGTTGCATACCCATCACCCAAAGTCAAATTGTCCTCTGTCACCTTCTATCTGGTTTTCTCTGTGCCCCTCCCTTCCTCCCTATCCCATCCTTGCCTCCCTCCCCCCACCTCGTAACCACCACACTCTTGTCCATGTCTCATAGTCTCACTTTTATGCCCACCTATGTATGAAATCATGCTGTTCTCAGTATTTTTCTGATTTACTTATTTCACTCCATATAATGTTATCAAGGTCCATCCATGTTGTTGTAAATGATCCGATGTCATCATTTCTTATGGCTGAGTAGTATTCCATAGTATATATGTTCCAAAGCTTTTGAATCCACTCGTCCTCTGACGGACACTTGGGCTGTTTCCAGATCTTCGCTATTGTGAACAATGCTTCTACAAGCATGGGGGTGCATTTCTTCTTTTCGAACAGAGCTATGGTGTTCTTAAGGTATATTCCTAAAAGTGGGATAGCTGGGTCAAAAGGCAGTTCAATTTTTAATTTTTTGAGGAATCTTTATACTGTTTTCCACAGTGGCTGCACCAATCTGCATTCCCACCAGCAGTGCAGGAGGTTTCCCTTTTCTGCACATCTTTGTCAGAACTTATTCTGTGTTGTTTTGCTGATGAGCGCCATTCTGACTGGTGTGAGGTGGTATCTCATTGTGGTTTTAATTTGCATTTCTCTAATAATTAGTGATGTTGAGCATTTTTTCATATTCCTATTGGCCATCTGTATGTCCTCTCTGGAGAAATTTCTATTCATTTCTTTTGACGTATTGTCGAATATGTTCTCCCATTGTGTGGTTTGTCTTTTCATTCTGTTCTTATTGTCTTTAGCTGGGCAAAAACTTTTTAGTTTGATATAGTTAGTCCCATTTGTTTATCCTGCCTTTTATTTCATTTGCCCGTGGAGATAAATCGGCAAATATATTGCTGCTACAGATGTCAGAGAGCTTACTGCCTTTGTTTTCTTCTAAGATGCTTATGGTTTCACGGCTTACTTAACAATGTCTTTTTTTGGGGGAAGAAAGTATTTAATTTTTGTGATGTCCAATTTGCCATATTCTCTTTTATGATTTTTGTTTTATGTGTCCCATTTAAGAAACCTTTGCCCTTAATGAGGGCCTTCTGTGTTTTCTTCTATTTATCGTTTTAGGTTTAATATTTGGGTTGTGTCAATTTTGAACACTTTGTTACATTATTGGAATAAACATGTAAATAAGCTTCAAAGATAGCTTTTCTAAACAGTTTTTAAAGAAAGTCAGTGACATTGTGTCAATGAATGTTCCAGAAACAGCTTTTACTGGGGAAGCTGAACAAGGGCATAATCTCTTCGTTGTTTTGACATAATCCAGGGATCAGTTAGAAAACATTGAGAGAATCTTGCCTTAGGGTTTTAAACTGATAAAGTGTCATGCAGAATTAATCTAGCTGAATTGTTCTGAAGCAAGGAACTATAATTTTCATCAGACTTCCAAGGGAGAGAGTGACCACCACTTGTCCCTCAAATGTTATGAACCATTGACCAAAAGCAGGTGTCCATGACTCTCGGCCCAAGGGCCAAGCCTAGTCTGCCATCTGTTTTGTACATAAATTCTATTGCAACATCGCCATACTAGTTTGTATTGTCTACTACAGCTTTCCTACTGCAACAATGAAGTTGAGTGTCACCAGGACAGATACTATAGGGCCCATAAAGCCTAAACTATTTGGTATCTGGCCTTTTATAAGGGCATGGATGAGCTGCATATTCTTCAGGTTAACAAAAAATTAAACAAAATAGAAATTTTCTCAACTAGATTATTATTAAGTTTTATATACGTTGAATTCAAGGTTACATTCTCAGATAGTACCTGGAGAGTTGACATGTGTTGTTGACAGTTATGAGCAGAATTCTGTATTTTAACAGTTGAAAGCTGCCAGAGGCACACAGTCTTGACTGGAATGCTATCCTCCTTCTGAGGACAGAAAGAAAACCAAGGAAGATTACAGGGAAGCTTTAAATACCAAGTTATCTTTGCAAAGTTATTTAGAGGTCACTCAAAAGAGTGACCTGGTGTTCCATTTTATGTCACAGAGCATGGCTGTGATAATTTTAAATTGGGAAGTATTTTAAGTGATCATTACCATATACCCAGCATTGAACTTTGAGCAGTGTGGCTTTTGGTTGTAGATTTAATGGTTGAAAAATGGACCGCTAGGAAATGAATGTGGTGACTTGCTACCTAGGAAGTGAACTGTAAACCATTTAAACACGTTTAATGTTTGTTGTTATATTTTTTTAATAGTATGGCTGAAGCCCTTCTTTCTAGAATGAATCTGATGTTTGTTAAAGCTACTTCTGACTCATGGCAATAATATTGTGTCGTCTGCAACTAGGAGTTTTTGGTTTTCCTTTATAGAAGGTTGGAGGAAAGGCCACACGCAAAAAATTGCATTTTGCTCAAAGTAGCATCAGAGCAATTAAAGGCACACTTTAAAGATTCATGTGAGCCTGACCTGTGGTGGCGCAGTGGATAAAGCATCAACCTGGAACACTTGAGGTCGCTGGTTGGAAACCCAGAGCTTGCCAGGTCAAAGCACATGGGAGTTGATGCTTTCTGCTTCTCTCTCTCTCTCTCTCTCTCTCTCTCTCTCTCTCTCTCTCTCCTCTCTAAAATGAATAAAGTCTTTAAAAAAATGTGAGCCCAAAGACACTTCTGTTTTTCCCTGAATCCTCAGATACTGTTTCCAGCAACTCAGACCTTAGCATTGTTTTTAGGTGTTGATTCTGAGTTCAACCCAATCTCTCAAACCATCTTTTTCCTCACTGATTTTTCTGTGGGCTAAGAGCACATTGCATTGTTGATATTGGAAGAGCTGTATCTAAAGACCGCCTCATTCAGAATATTGTTTGAGAAGCCCAGTCTGAATAGAGGAAAACAGGCGTTCACTTTTAATGAAATGTTTAATAAGTTAAATATATTTATAATTTGGAAGGGAATAAAGAGTTGCCCTTTTGAAAATCCTATTAGTGGTCACAGGGTAAAACTAGACAGGGCCATACCCATACCCATGGAGTTGATGGAAACACTTTTTTTCCTGACCTTTTTGACTGCCTTCGCCCATTTTCCCCATCCACACCCCTGCCTTTGGCAACCACCAACCTGTTCCCTTCCTGTATGAGTTCGGGTTTTCTTTTTTAGATTCAACATATAAGTGAAATTGTACAGTATTTGTCTTTTTCTGTCTAATGGAAACACTTTTGAGTTGTCAAGGACTTGATCCTAAGTTCAGTGTGTTTAGTCTCCACATCTGTCTTGTCCTTGCTTTCTAGCTCAGTGCCTGTCACACGGAAAGAAGGAAGGAAGGAAGGAAGGGAGGGAGGGAGGGAGGGAGGGAGGGAGGGAGGGAAGGAAGGAAGGAGGGAGGGAGGGAGGAAAGGAAGGATCAAGTTTTCTTATTTGCAAAATGTTGATTCCTTACTGTGTTGTTATCCAGATTGGATGAGTTAATGTAGGCAAAGCATTTAGAACATATAGGAGTGCTCCATAGTGTGATTTATTTATAACTGTTGTTACAAAGGACTATGCATAAAGACAGATATCAAATACTTTAGCATGTGAGCAGAGGGTAAGGGAAAAGGAATGGTATTTGCAGATGAAGAGAGGAGGGGGAAAAAGTAATTTAGAACTTACTGTTTGGGGCAGGTGACCTGCATTTGTGACACTGGGAAGAATAAACTTTCTAGGTTTCCCTAGTATATGAGATTTCAAAACTTTAATACCACTTTCAGACATTGGATATCTATGTCTAGACCTGTCTTCGTTATAGTATTTGAAAGCCAAACATTGATCCTCATATAAGAATTTATTTTACTTGAATCTTTCAAGGCTACTAGAAATTTGATTAAATGTAGAGTTGATGAGATCTCTGCTGATCTCTTCTGAATTCACTTTTCCTTGTCACTCTGTTCACCTCATCAGGGTTTGTCCTTTTTATTTTCTTGCCTGGTGACCCCTGACAGATCAGGCACTAGAAGTGGGAGACCCACATTTGCCATGACACACTGAAGATAAAACTGATTTTAAACTTTCAGCAATTTGTAGATAAGATGGAGAAGAGAAATCTTTTCTTCAAAGCACTCAAGATGGAATTTTGAAAAGCCGTTAAATAAGAAAAGTTTTCTAGTAGAATTTGAAATCTTCCTAGTCTATCTCATTCTTCTGAGTCCCTGATCTCACCAATATTAAGGGTTAAGTGAGGGGCCATATTCAGTCTTTATAGCCTCCAGAATATCCATCCAGACATAGGTAGCAAGCACAGACTGGTCTTGGCCTGCAGTTCCCCAGCATGGAGGCAGTGTTGGTCATGAGGTTTGTTCTAGGTAATTTGCTTCTACTAACATTAATATTTTGTGCATGTTATGAATTGATAAAGGTTATTGCTATAATAATTTCCCTCTCCATCACTTGTATTTTGTATCAGAATTTCATGAGGAAACAGAATGCACCCAGATACAGATCAGGAGGCATTAATGAAGAGACTGTTTGCATGGTGTAGGCAGGTTAAAGGAACAAACAAGAGATGATGAGGCTCCCAAGACTAACATAGCTGGAAGATGTGCCCACCAACCTCCACCAAGCGCTGAAGGGAAAGAGTTACTGGAACTCCTTAGAGCTGTAAGAGGTGCCACCTGGGGTAAACTGCCCTGCCGGAGTAGCACAGCCCTATCAGGAAGTGAACAGGAGGGAAATACTCCAGCCTCTCTCGCTACTGCCCTCAGATTTTCTGCCTGTCTCCCACTGGCCTAATGAAACCAACCAGAAGCCAGAAGCAAGGTTGTCTAGGAGTTGTAACCCACAGAAATCAGCATCTCAGGGCCAGGGAGGAGTGAGGCAAAGATGGGTTAGGGGGATGGCAAACGGGGCACTGTCAGCCTATATATTTCTTCCCTCCTTTCTTCCTTCCTTCCTTCCTTCCTTCCTTCCTTCCTTCCTTCCTTCCTTCCTTCCTTCCTTCCTTCTTTCCCCCTTCCTTCCTTTCCCCCTTCCTTCCTTCCCCCCTTCCTTCCTTCCTTCCTTCCTTCCTTCCTTCCTTCCTTCCTTCCTTCTTTCCTTCCTTTCTTCCTTTCCCCCTTCATTCCTTTCCCCCTTCCTTCCTTCCTTCCTTCCTTCCTTCCTTCCTTCCTTCCTTCCTTTCTTTCTTCCTTCCTTCCTTTCTTCCTTTCCCCCTTCATTCCTTTCCCCCTTCCTTCCTTCCTTCCTTCCTTCCTTCCTTCCTTCCTTCCTTCCTTCCTTCCTTCTTTCCTTCCTTTCTTCCTTCCTTCCTTTACTCCCTCCCTCCCTCCCTCCCTCCTTCCCTCCCTCCCTCTTTCCTTCCTTCCTTCCTTCCTTCCTTCCTTCCTTCCTTCCTTTTTCATCTAACAAAGAGAAAAATAAGTTTGAGAATTTTATTTAAACAATTAAATAAAAGTGTTGAGGAATCACACCAATCACAATGAAATATGACTACATACTTATTTGCATGGCTAAAATGAAAATACGGTGGCAATATTAAATGTTGGCAAGGACACAGAACGGCCAGATCTCTCATATCCTGCAAGTGCAGGAATATATTTTTTGGAGAATTCTTTTGGTACCATCTCCTAATGCTGTGCTTGCCCATCCTCAAGATCACCTCTCCTTGTGTACACAGAGGAGACCACAAAGAGCCCCAGCGCCCATGAGTGCTAGTATTAAGAGCAGCTCTGTCTGAGCTCTAAACTAGAGACAACCCTGATACGCATCAGAAGGAGTAAGGACATAAATTTGGGTGTGCTCAGTCCTTGGAATATTACACAGCGGTGAGAAAGATGATACTGCAGGTGATGCAGGGTACAGTGATGCAAACATCAGTCAGTGCAATCTCTCAAACTTCCCAGGCAGATGCCAAAGGTACCATAGCAGATAGAAAGAAAATCCTCCCAGTCTTAAAGTGAGAACTGTCCTTGTCCCCCCCCCCCTTCAAAAAATAAAAATGAACAACAACAAAAATCCAGAGTATTGACTAGCTCATTTCTGTCTAACTTACCTCCTGGAAACTGTGTGCACATGGTCAAGAGCTGAAGTAACATCATCACAGGCTTGAGATTTGTAAACTGAGGAAGGCGTCTCAGGTGGGCGGTAACCAGTACAGGTGACAGCAGGCTGAGGGCCCGGTGGTGGGATTGAGGATGAAGCTCAGGGTTTGGGAGCAGTTTCATGTTGGGGTTTGAGTTTTTGTAGGGTGAAACATTTATTCCCGAGTTTCCTACTACAAAAGACTGTTCATGTTTTATTTTTCCAAAACTTTTGTTTTACTTTCTATGCTTCTAGACCAGATTTCTTCATCTTTTCACCTTTTCAGAATCTATAACGGTACATGTTTTTGTAGTCAAGAAAAATAGGATGTTTAATCGTAAATCAAAGAGCCCAGTCCCACCCTCCTCCTCCTATTAACCTTACCAAAATGAACAAGTCAGGATCTTTCACAGAAATGGAAAAGGACTGTCACTCAAAGCCCAGTGGCAGCTAGATTGCTCCAGTGTCCAGACCGCAACTTTCACTGAGATGAAAAGATGGTTAATTTCAGTGTCTCTTGGTCTCTCATTTAGCTTTCCCCGCTCTCCACCAGTTCCTAATGCTCCCACAAAGGGAGATGAAGGAACTAACTATCAAAAAGTAAACTGTAGATGTTCCTGGCTCGCCGTGTCTGCACTGCTAAGTTCAATCAAGACTTTGAATGGGAATAACGCAGAATCATAAAATTTTCAGACAGCGACTCTGCAGTCTGGGCCGTGGTGGCAGCTCCGCCCCCTCAGCATGCACAGTACTTTGGTCACCCCATCTATCACTGAAAGCGTTCTGTGTTGCTATGAACATTTCAGAGACGTAGAACGCTCGAACTGTGCTTTCTAGGTTGGGGGCTTTCACCGAAGCTGCCTGCTCCAGGATCAGCTGGGACCACCGGTGCCTTTCCGTCTTGAGCCCCCAGGCCCTCCTGAAATATATTGTATTTCTGACTCTCTCCCTGGGGGGGTGGGGAGGCAATTATCCCTGCACTTGGCCTTAAGTGCATCATATTTGGGTCATACTAGAATCTGTCTCCCAGCCTAGGTGGCCCTCCTGAGTTCCAGAGCATCCTGGCCTGTTGAGCCTGGGTACCCTCAGTCCTTTCAGTCCATCCCATATCCTGGCCCAACACTGATTAGTTAGTTGGGAATCTAAGGAAACCAAGTGCATGTCCCATTTCCCACACTGAGCAGTAAGGAAAGAGCTGCTGTTGAGGTCCAACAGACTTGGGTTTGAACCTCAGCTGCAGCATTTACTATATGATCTCTAAATTCATTCACATGCAATCCTCACTCATAAAAAGGGAACTGTGCCTGCTCTGGCTGGATAGCTCAGTTGATTAGAGTGTCAGCCTGAGCACAGGGGTTGCTGGTTAGATCCCCACTCAGCACATATAGGGACAGATCAATGTTCCTGTTTTTCCCTCTCTCTCCCTCTCTCTTTCTCCCTTTCTCTCTCTCTAAAAATAAACAATTAAAAAAAACTTAATGAAAAAGGAATTGGATCTATCTCATTGAGCATTTTGAGGCTTAAAGAATAGAACACGTGAGATCTTCTTCAGCCTCTGCCTCTCCATTCCCATTATGATAGAAATGTACAAAGACAACTCTCATTCTAGCAAGCAAGAAACAAAACTCTGATCCCTCCTCTGCCCCCTCCAGCTTATAACGCATTTTCCTTCGCTTCTCGAGCTTTCCAAAGAGTAGTCTGTGCTCACTCACTGCCACTGATTCTCTCTTTGCCCATTGACTCCTGAATTCACTCTGATTGGCTCGCTTTCCATTCCTGCAGCTTCGCAAGCAGCCCTAGTCAAGACCACTGATGACTTCTGGTTGCTAAAAGCAGCAGTCGATTCTTAGCCTCAGCAGCCATGGCACAGTCGGCCATGCTGCCCTCCTGGAACCACTCCCTTTACGTGGCTTCCAGGACTTGTCTTCTGTTCCATCACATTCTTCTCCATCTCCTTTGCTCAGTTCTCCTCACCCTGCACTGCTAAACCACAGAAGGTCCTGATTTGTCTTGCTCTTGGGCTCATTTCGTTGTGGACCTCACCCATGACGGCAGATTTAGATTCCTAAGTATACTCAAGGCTCCCGAATGTACACATCTAGACGTTTCCCCTGGACTCCTCCTCCAGACTCCAGTGACATCCTCACGGATGCTTTGTCTCAATACACCACACCTAACCCATCAGCAAGTTCTATCAAAACTAATCCAGACTCTGGCCACTTCTCCTCTCTCCTCCTGGCCCAAGCCACCATTGTCTCTTGCCTGGTCTATTGAAATAGCCTCCTCTCTGGTTACCTCCTCGCTGGTCTTCCTGCTTCTGCCCTTGCCAGCCTACCTTTCACCAACACAACCAGAGTCATCATGTTATATTGGGAGACAGATCATGTCACTGTTTTTGCTCCCCCTTTCAGTCTTTTTAAAAGCCAAAACCCTTGCTGCCTTTCCTTCTACTCTCATGGTCACTCTGCTGCAGCCACAGTGGCTTTCTTGCTGCTTCTCAAACACACCAAGTAGGTACCTGCCTCAGGGCCTTTGCACTTGCCATTCCCTCTAGTTGGAAAATCCTTCCCTCAAATACCTAAGGGCTTATTTCCTTGTTCTCTTCAGATCTCTGGCCACATAGTAGAGAGATTTTTGCTGACTGCTCTGTATGAAGTAGCATCTCCTTTCCCTTCCCTGACCTTCTTATCCTCCCCTTATCTTGCCTTAAAAATTAAAAAAAAAGATTTTTATTAATTTATTACCTGCCTCCCTCACTGAAAGATAAACTCATTCAGCAAGTTATGAAACCTACATCTCAGTTTCCTGTCTAACCAAATATGTTTTAAAATCCACTTTCCATAGCCACTACCTACGGACATTGTAAAGAGTAGACATAATACTAGCTATACAAGTGTACTGAAAATAATTAAAATTGTTAGCATGTAAGGCATTAATTTCCATCATCATCATCATCATCATCATCATCATCATCATCCATAAAGAAGATTCTAGGGTGTGCTCTGGGTACCTGCCTTATAGGAAGGCTTCTCTTCTCACAGCTGGAGAAGAAGCCCAGATTTCTCCTCACAGACAAAGGCAGGGTTGTCGAGGCTGCTGCTGCACTGTGTCAGCCAGAAAATGGCATGCGTGGCCACAAACAAGCCATGGTGGATTTCAGAATCTTAATTTCCAAATATGTTCCTCTGTCCTGGCTCTCACAGTTGTTAAGATAAAAGAAATGCAGGTGCTTGGTCCCATAAAAGTTCTAACAAAGGGACTAGATGCAGAATGCTAATGCCAACATCTTCTAGTTGTCTACTCTAACCCGTAACCTAGTGCAAGTTATTTTGCTCCTCTGAGACTCTGTGTCCTCAAGCGTGAAAGCAAGGTGCTAATACAGCCCGTCTCTGCAGGTTGTAGTGCGGTTAACTGCAAAATACCTAGAATATTAGCTGGCTTTCCTATTAAATGTTGCTTATCTTTATTGTTCAGATTTATATCTTCTAATTGAAGCAAGAGAAAAATGAGAAAATACAGAGGACATAATTTAAGAGTCTGTAACGTGTATGTAATTGGAGTATCCAAAGGAGACTTGAGAATGAATTGGACAGAAGCAATATCTGAAGAGCCACTAACTGAAAAATTCACAAAATTAATGAAAAATACCAAGTCACTTTCATAAGTCACCTCCTTTTTCTGAGTCTCAGTTTCCACATTGTAAATTTGAGAGTAATAATAACTTTCCTAACAGTTATTATAAAACAATAAAATAGAATGTCTGAGACTGGAAGACACTAGACAGAGTTGAGGGTGAGAATACTCTATTGAAAATAGATACTTTAAATCAGGGGTGCTCAATACGTCAATAGCAATCTACTGGTCGATCGCGAAGGAAGTGTGGGTAGATTGCATGACATTAAAAAGACATTTGTCTTGCCTGACCTGTGGTGGCGCAGTGGATAAAGCGTCGACCTGGGAACACTGAGGTCGCCAGTTCAAAACCCTGCACTGGTCTTGTCAAGGCACATATGGGAGTTGATGCTTCCAGCTCCTCCCCCCTTTCTCTCTTTCTCTCTCTCACACTCTGTGTCTCCTCTCTAAAATGAATAAAATTAAAATTAAAATTAAAAAGAAAAGAAAAAGACATTTTTCTTTTGATTGGCATACAGGGTAGCCAATCTGACGTCTGAACTTTTGACACCCTACGCATGCACGTTAAACCACGCTAACTTGTTCAATTACATTACTGCGTAGTTAGCCTTCAATTTATTTAAACTAAAAACAAAAAAGGGTATAAAAATGAGTGCCATAGCTGGTCTGAGTAAGAAGCCTAAAACCTATCACTTTCATACAGAATGGGAGGGGATTTTTTTCACTATGTCATATTCTAAGTGCGTTTGTCTCATCTGTCTGTGTGCCATTGCTATTCCAAAGAAGGGAAATGTGGAGCGGCTTTTTCAGACTGTTCATAAAAACTATGACATTGACTTTCCTCTGAAAAGAGAGTTGAGAAGGAGAAAGGTGAAAGAAGAATACACAATATTAAATAGTAATAATAGTAACTTAAATAATGATAATATAGAAGAAATAAATTTATGTTTTGCATTTTTACTGTAGGTAGATCATTTTGACTTGGTCATCTTATAAGTAGCTCACAAACTGAAAAAGTGTGGGCACCCCTGCTTTAAATTATTAAGTGCATATTGATTGAATGCTGAGATACTAGGAGGAGACTGTAAGGTTCTCTGGAGAATATGTCCAGTGCGGGAAGAAAAATCTATGGGTACATCAAATATTCCACAAACAAATGTCCCAGCCAGATCACCATCTGTAAACAGCAGTTGACATAGGCCATTAAAGAGCTTGAAGTTTATCATCACTGTTAGCTTTTTACTCTTCAGTATGGGTAGACAACCAAGGATTGCCATTCCTCTGCAGATATCTTCAAACCTGAAAAATAGAGACCAAAACAAATAAAGAAGGAAAATATTAACCTGGAGAAATAGTTTGTGCAAAGAGAGGAAAAGTTAAAAAATCACTGTGGACCCTCACTGGGTGGCTTGGTGAGTAGGGTGTTGAGCTGGTACATCAAAAATAATGGGTTCACCCCTCCCCAGTTGGGGCAGGAAATCAGTGAGTGCACAACTGGGTGGAATAACTAAGTAAAACAATGAGTTGGTGCTTCTCTCTCTGCCCCCCCTTTCTCCCTCTCTCTCAAAAAACATCAATGGACAATATTTTTAATGATTATGAATATCCTTAGAAAGACAATAAAAGATATTGTAACCATGAAACAAGAACACCATGCTATTTCTAAAGGAAAATTCAGAGAACAGTAAAAACTATTAAAGCTTTTGAAATATGGCTGCAAAAATTAAGAAGTAGAAGAAACAGAAATAAAATTGGGGAACTCTTCCCTAAAAACAGACCAAGACCTGACCTGTGGTGGCGCAGTGGATAAAGCGTTGACCTGGGAACACTGAGGTCGCCAGTTCAAAACCCTGCACTGGTCTGGTCAAGGCACATATGGGAGTTGATGCTTCTAGCTCTTCCCCCCTTTCTCTCTCTCTCTCTCTCTCTCTCTCTCTATCTATCTCTCTCTCTCACTCTGTGTCTCCTCTCTAAAATAAATAAATAAAAAGAAATTAAAAATAAAACAGACCAAAAATCAAAGATATAGAAAAAAGGCAAAAATATATATATTTTTTAAATTAGAGAACCAGTCTAGGAGGTTCTCTAGTTTATTTTTTATTTTTTAGAGAGAGAAACATTCGTTTGTTGCTCCACTTATTTATGCATTCATTGGTTGATTCTTGTATGTGTCCTGTCTGGGGGTTGAACCTGCAACCTTCGTATGTCAAGGCAATGCTTTAGCCAGCTCATGTATCCAGTCAGGGCAGTACCACATCTTAATAATGGATTTTTTAGATAGAAAAAAAAAAACCAGAGGGAAAATAGGCAGCAGTGAAATAATCCAAGAAAATTTCCCAGAACTAAAGGATATGAATTTCCTGATTGAAAACAGTTGCTTAATGCCTGGCATAATAGATGAAAATAAATCAACACAAAGTCACATAATTGTAAAATTTTAGAAGAGTGGAAACAAAATAAAGACCTTACAAAAAAAATTAAACATAAAAGATCAGAAATCAGAATCATTTTGGATTTCTCAAGTATTGACAGAAGGAAATGAAGTAATGCATTTAAATTCTGAAATTTACTTCCAACTGAGACTACTATCGCCAGCTAAATTATCAAAAAAAACATGGGGGTAAAATAGAGTCATTTTAGACGTATTGTCTCAGCCAGTTTTTGCTACATGATGAGCAACCACAAGCTTGCAGAGGCATGTATAATATGTATAGTTATTCTTTTGCATGTTTATGGATTAGCAATGATAATCTCTTTCAGGCTCTCAGTTTATAGGTCAGCCGGTGATTAGTATGTAAATATTGAATATCGATCTAAGCAAAGTCACAATATAACTATATTTGGAGAATGGAAATGAAGAATATGTGTGGTGGGGCAAGAGAAGAAAGAGAGGTAAATCCTTTCTCTGAAGACAGAGTAACATTGTAGAAAAAATTTTTTTAATGATAATAACTGCCCTAAATATAATAGCAATCACTCTCTATTCCAACCCCTCTTGATTCTCTAGTGATAATGAACTAAGTGCAGTTATTCCAATAAGCCAGGTTCTTTTACCTCTGTGCCTGGGTTGTGTTTTTTTATGCACTGCCAACTCCCACCTGCCTGGCTAGCTCCCCCTTCTCTTTTAAAACTGTCCCAAACTTTCATTTCCTCTGGGAGAAGTGTTCCCTCTATGTACCCCTATAGAAATCCATGTCTACCCCCGTCAGAGCATTTGCTACATCGTATGAAAATTGCTCCTGTACTTGTCAGTCTCAGTATTAAGCCAAATTAATCATCAGACACCTGGTACCCAGCACAATGCCTAGCATTTGTACAGCACTCACTATATAGTTATTTCTTTGCAAATTTTATTTATAATTATTCAAAAATACTTTTATACATATTTTAGAAGAATTATTATACAGATAAAATGCCATAACAGATGTGAATACACCTTAGAGAGCTAAAAGTACTATGGAAAGAATGATATATAGTAAAAATAAAATAGACTTTTCAGAAAATCCTTGACAACACATAAAGGAGAAAAAAGAGACAACCATATCTTTCCTCTGCCAACGATACAGTTATTTTATTGGCCTAGAGTGATAGTTAGCCCTTTTGAAAATAATCCACTTTCCTAACACAAGTGTGTGTGTTGATGGCATCTACTTAAACAGGGCAGGGAACAGGCTGTGTGGAGGATACATCGGTGAGCAGCAAAGTGGAGGAGATAAGCCATTGGCACCAGTAACTCAGAGTAGAAAATATGGAGGACTGAGACTCAAAAGCAGCATGGAGTGGGAAGCACTTCCTACCACTAGAGCAGTGGTTCTTAACCTTTTTTGAGGTACCGAACCCACCAGTATCATATGCGTATTCACGGAACCCTTCTTTAGTGATAAATAAAATATGATTTTTTCTTCCAAATTCAAGACATAGGTATATGGGTTTTTTTTACTGGTGCACAAAATGAGCCGTGCATGAACATCACCTTGCTCAAAGAACAAAACCAACAAAGTGCATGAACTCACACAAATTACAGTATTACTTTATTCTGGCCTTCGCGGCAGAGGCTTCTCTGAACCCCTGAGACCGACTCATCAAACCCCTAAGGTTCGATAGAACCCAGGTTAAGAACCACTGCACTAGAGGTATCCAAGAAGACTAGTAGAGATGACTGGAGGAATGAGTAGCGACTGCAGAGGTTATATGCAGAGGACTTTAAATGTGAAGATGAAAGGGATGCGGGGAACCCACAGTGCTGAGCTGACAAGCACATGGTGGAGACTTGGCTTTAGAAAGGATAATCTAGCAGGTTGTGTAAGGTGGACAGCGCAGAGCCTGGTAGTGCAGGTAAGGGCTGATAGGGTCTCGTGTAGATGGAGGCAGGGGGTGAAAGGCAGAGACGTCTAGGTGACGAAATGATTGTGCTTACGTGTGGGAGGCCACTGGGAGAATGCTGAGGCCTCAGGGGTGCAGCCAAGAGTGTGGGGACCCCAACCAGGAAGATTTCATGACTCGGGAGGGTGCAGCCAAGTGGATTCTGACTTCTTCAATTTAGCAGTTGCAGTCAGCGTATCCAATTCAGCAGACCTACGACTTGATTGAGGCACACAGAGGAAGCTGTTAGAATGGCTAGGCTGTTCATTTTTCATGCTTCAGCAAGCAATCATTTCCTTTCGAAATGCCCCAGAAAGCTGACTCCGTTCTGGGGTGGTCCTGCTCTGGTTCTCCCTCTGCAGTCAGCAGCTGCATCTGTGAGTTTAGGCAAGAGATTGACGGGTTGAGTCTTTCCCTCTGGGGGTGGAAGGAGAAGGCTGTAAAGGTTTGACATCTAGAGCACAGAGAGAAAAAAAAAAAAAAGAACAAAACAGAGAGGAAGAAGATCCACAATTGTTCAGGTCACTTGACTGCGTTTCAAAGTCAAGTGCTTTGATTACAAATGCTGGCTCAGGGTGAACCAGTGAGAGCAAGTCAGTGAGCCAAAGCTGCTGGCTTCTCAGCTTATTGTACCGGTCTTAGCAATGGTATGAGACACCTCCAAATCCAAAGGATCTATTTTGAGATGCTATAACAAACCAAACTGCTCACTGAGTTTTCTAGGAAGCCGAAAAGCCTTCTTTCTGCTATTCTTCACTGGTAGTGGTTTTCCTGAGATGGCCTGGTGGAGAACCCTTTGATCAAATCCAGAGTGCCATCCAGGAAAGGTGTGCTGTGTCCCAGGGGCAGCCACGCTTGTCACCCCTTAACAGAGCGAGTAAACCCATAGTTATTAAGAGCCTACTGTGTGCCGGGTGGGTGTCGGGCATGGGCAGTGAATGAGACAGAGAGAGGCAAATGAAAAGGAAATGCCCATTACTGATGAGTGCTATGATGGAAAGCAAACAGGGTGATAGGGCAGAGACTGGGGGAACGTTGGGGATGGCTGGTTAGGGTGGGCTTCTCGGAGGAAGAGAATGGCTGAGAGAGGAATGAGAGGGTGGAGCTGGCTTGATGGAGGGAATGACATTTTGTGCAGCAGAAACAGCAAGTGTGAAGTCCTAAGGTAGATACAACTTGATGTGTTCCTAGAATAGCCACAAAGCTAGATAGGCTGGCATGTAATGAGGTGGGCAGGTGAGCTGGGCAGATGAGTGGGTGTGTCCAGGCCACCACACAGAGCTTGGCTGCCATTCTTGTGGTGGGAAGCCACTGTGAGTTTAAACAGAAGTGTGCCCTCATTGGATTCATGGTTTCAAAGGCTGACTTAGTGGCTCTATGGATCAGAAGTGTGAGGGGCAAGACAGCAAGCGGAGAATTAGTATTCTGAGCAAAAACAACAGTTTGTGATAACAAAAAGCCTGGTAGTGGGAGTCAGAAACCTGGGTCCTATTCTAAACCCTTCTACCTGTTCATGTGTGCCCTTGGACTCACCCTTTACCTCAGTTTCCTCATCTGTGAAGATGGAGTTGATGCAGGTCACATCCAGTATCCCTATGCACCCCGGCCTGGGTTGCATGGTAACACTAGTGGGCACCATTATCGATAAGGTGCTTCCTTTCCAGACAGGAAACGGCTTCCTGACTCTGAATGTGGGTCATATTCATGTCCCGTCTTTCAGTCCCGGCCACACTGTCATAATGGCAAACGATACATAGGAAACCAATTCTAACAGAGTCCAGAATAGCATCGGCAATGACTCCCTCCAGAGAGCCATCAGTTCCCTGACATCACAGGAAGGACATCGACATGGGACATTTTGAAGACCCCTCAAGTCAGCTTTTATTTGCCATGTGCCCCAAAGAGGAACCTCTGCTACCTGGCCCTCTTTCCCCCACTCAGAGCAGAGTCCATGCAGGAGAACAGCCCCTTCTCTTCAGGTGTTCACACCTTCCCTGGACCCCTTGCCAAGTCACTACCATGAGACCTGCCACCTCCCTCAGGGCTACCTCCCCGTGTTCCTTCCTGGCGTGCCCGACTACCACATCACTCGTGAGTGTGGCAGACTTCTTACCTGGGCAAACCTTGGAGCTGGTCCACCAGTGAAGGTGCCAGCGCTCCCTGCACCTGCCCTCATCCCTACCTGCCTGGAAAGGAGAACAGGAAGGCATGGGCACCTTGCTAAGCCTCTGTCTCTGTTGTTTAGGACTGCTTTGGCCTTCCTCTCATGAGTTCAGGTGGCTTGCTCTGGGACTAGCTATCTTAAACTCATCCACACATCTATTCCTTTCTGTCTTCCTTCTAAATCAGTCTTAAATAGAGAGGAATGCAAGAATCCTATGGATGAGCTGGAATTTTCCTTGGAAGAGGAGATACTTTTACCCAAACCTAAGGATGGACAGATTCAGAGGTAGGGAGGAAAGAGAGAGGGCACAGATCCATAAGGCTAGAGCAGCGGTGCCTAGAAACTGCCAAGAATCATTGGCAAAAGCTAGCTTAGTCTGTCTAAATGTGGTCCTTAGAACAAGTAACATGTTAACAGCAAGAGATTGGTAATCCCAAAAGTCATCGAAAGGGATGAATGTGAATTAGGTATGAGGCGTTCCTACCTGGCAGTTTTTCTGAACATAACTGCGTCACGGGAATAGCATTGAAAGACAGCCCAATTTAGGTTGAAATTTTTAGGGAAAAAAATAGCTACAGTATTATTTTATTTTATTTTTAACTTCAATGACATTTTTAGGAATTCCAAAGACTATGGCATAGGAAAATTGGTGAGAGTCTCAAGCTTTAGTTCCTGGTCTAATTCTTACCGTATGTATTGTAACTTCAGTAAGGTGCTTAATCTTCATGATCCTCAGTCCCCGTCCATAAACCTGGCTGGTTTCATGGTGTAGTTGCATTAACTGAGATACAGTCATCCTCCCTTATCTACAGTTCCGTTTTTCACAGTTTTAGTTTTCTGAGGTCAACTGTGACCCAAAAATATTAAATGGAAAATTCCAGAGGTAAACAATCCATCACATAAGTTTTAAATCGCACACTGTTCTGAGTAGTGTTATTGAAATCCTTTGCCGTCCCGCTCTGTTTTGCCGGGGACATGAATCATCCCTTGTTCAGTGAATCCACACTGTAGACGCCCCCCACCCATGAGTCACTCAGTAGCCACCTTGGTTATCAGATTGACTGTCATGGAATCACAGTGCTTGTGTTCAACTCATCCTTATGTTGTTACTTAATCAAGTCTTATTCACATAACATCTAATAAAATATATTGTTACAATCATCCTGTGTTGTGATTAGTTGTTGTTATTCATCTCTTCCTGCGCCTAATTTATAAATTAAACTTTATCATAGGTATGCATGTATGGGAAAAAACAGTATACATAGGGTTGGGTACTATCTGCAGTTCAGACACCCACTGGGGGTCTTGGGACAAATTTCCTGCAGATAAGGGGGGATGACTGTAGTGAGCATAAAACTCCTAGCCAGGGGATAGCGAGTAATAGATACCAGTGGGTGGCAGTTATCATTTTAGCTGCAGTTGCTCCACTCAGGTTTCAGATTACTGCAGACCAGAAGTTTCCTTGCCATCACACAATGCTCTGGATTCAAAATCATGAAGCCTGCTACTAGTCTGTGTCAGGAACAGCCCCTCTGCTTTAAAGCCTATTTTTCCATCTCAGGAAAAAAGAAAAGTTCTTTCAGTGCGTTCCTCATTAAGACCAGTGGAGAAAAATTTGTGCTTATATAAAAGGTTCTTGGGGCCCTCTGGATGTAAGATACATATAAATTTAGTCCACCTTTCCCGTCATCACTATTTTTATATGAATTGGATTTTGTTACTCAAGTTCTTTGGAAACAGACAAAAATAGAAATGTATGAAGACGCCCTGATTTCCCTGCTTGGGAGGGGACTTTTTTCTTTGTTGTGTTACCCAGCTAATTAAAAAGAAAATGAACACATCATCTATCATTTTCATAGAGTCTACTAATTTCAAAATTGCTTTTGGAACCTGAACTACCTAACTGATCTACAAAGTTAACACCCTGTCTTCCACCAGTGTCCATTCCCAAGGGGCCTTGACTCTGTGCCTCCCCTCGGCAGAAGTCCGCTTAGCCGATGTGTCACTTAGAAGCAGCCCAGGGCTTCACCTGTTACAGTCTCTGAACTCTGGGAGCACTTCTGTTCTGTACTACTTGTTTTTATACTCATTGTGTTCTGCCTTGTCACAGTACTTCACTGTGTCATTTGCGTGTCTTGTTTATTTCTTTTTAAAATTAATTTTGAGAAGGGGGGAAAGAGAGAGAGAAAGAAAGAGAGAAGACATCAATTTGTTGTTCCACTTATCTATGCATTCATTGGTTGATTCTTGTGTGTACCCTGACCAGGGATCAAACCCACAATCTTGGTATATTGGGATGACGTTCTAACCAACTGATCTACCCAGCCAGGGCCTGTATCTTGCTTATTTTACTAGATTTCAGTGTGATCACCTCCAAGGAAAGTGGTTAATGTTCGTTCTCTCCCTCTATTTCAAGGATGCTGGGAGGCAGGTACCAAACTGTTACATAATTTCTTCATGAACACAGTTCAAAGATCAGAAAGAGGGTGGCAAGTGTTTATAAACATAACAGATTCTCAACTTGGGACTTATTAAGTAATTGACTAATTTATAATTATTAATTAACTGATAAACAGAAGTTAGTTTTTAAAGAATGACAATCAGACACAGCAGGCAAATTATTACATGAATTTACTCAGCAGGCTGTTCAACACCACAGACATGTTGCATAAGTGACGTTTTAGTTTAGAATCTGAGCTCCTCGGAAGGTGGTGACAGTTACTACTCAGGCATGGCTAGTTCATGCCCCAGAGTTTTCCTCTGTTTTGAGTTCAACTCTTTCATGTTTAGGGGGGGGGGGTCTCGAGCTCAGAATGTTGAGTTCATTTATTCTTTTTTTTTTTTTTTACATGGTCAGAGAGAGTCAGAGAGAGGGATAGATAGGGACAGACAGACAGGAATGGAGAGAGGTGAGAAGCATCAATCATTAGTTTTTCGTTGCCATCGCAACACCTTAGTTGTACATTGATTGCTTTCTCATATGTGCCTTGACCGCGAGCCTTCAGCAGACCGAGCCACCCCTTGCTGGAGCCAGCGACCTTGGGTCCAAGCTGACGAGCTTTTGCTCAAGCCAGATGGGCCCGCACTCAAGCTGGCGAGCTCAGGGTCTCTAACCTGGGTCTTCCGCATCCCAGTCCGACGCTCTACCCACTGCGCCACCGCCAGGCAAGTTCATTTATTCTTATCTCTAAAGCTACCAGCCCATGAAAGGTCCATCTCCACTGATTGATTTCATTATTTTTCGTCTCCATCCTCACTCCCCCATTTTCATCCTAACTATATATACCCACTCCAAAAGTGTGCATTAAGTCTTTAAAAATAATACAGATGCTCCCCAACTTAATAGTGGTTTGAATTAAGGTATTTTTTGTTTTGTTTTGTTTTGTTTTACTTTACGATGGTATGAAAGCAATACACAGTCATTCAGTAGGAACTGTACTTTGAATTTTTATCTTTCCTGGGGCTAGTGATATGCGGTACACTGCTCTCTTCTGATGCTGTGCAGATACAGCGAGCCTCGGCTCTTGCTCAGCCATGTGATCAGGAGGGTAAGCATTCAATACTACAGTGCACTGTGTTGCCGGAGTTTTGGGGTATTGTGTTTTGTGTTTTCAGATCCCATCATGTGTACAAAACACCCATGTGCATCTTCTGCTTCTGGTGGAAGAGGAAGGCAGTTACTCTTGAGATGAAACTTAACAAATTGCCCAGCTGGGTAGCTCATTGGATAAAGCATCACCACGGAGTGCCCAGGTCATGGGTTCAGTCCTCAGTCAGGGCATGTACAAGAAGCAATCAATAAGCACACAACTTACTGGAACAACTATGTGGAATGAGTTGATGCTCTCCTCTCTCTTTCCCTCTTTCCTTCTCCCTCAAATCAATGGGGAAAAAAAAGAAGATGTTGCCCAAATGTAAGCTAATGTAAATGTTCTGAGCATATTTAAGTTAGGCGAGGCTAAACTATAGTGTTCGGTAGGTGAGATGTATTAAAGGCATATTTGACGTATGGTATTTACAACTTATAATGGGTTTATAGGGATGTAACTCCACTATTAAGTCAAGGAGCATCTGTAATTCTTGCTAACTAACTGAATTTACCAGCACCTTGTTCAAAGCACTTAATACTTTTACCTACATTATCTTTTTTTATATCATGATTTATTTGAGAAAGAGAGAGAGAGAAGCATTCCTTTGTTGTTCCACTTAGTTGTGCATTCACTGGTTGATTCTTATATGTGCCCTGACCAAAGATTGAACCCACAACCTTGGTGTTTCAGGACGGCACTCTAACCAACTGAACTACCTGGCCAGGGCCTGCATTATCTTTTTTAATCCTCCCAACCAAGCTATAAGTCCTTGTTTCTCTTTAACAAAAGAAGAAGCTGAGACACAGATACGGTGTCACTTTCCTAAGATCACACATTTAGTACATGGCAGAGTGAGGGCTCAACCCAGGCAACCTGTATGCAGAGCCTGAGCTTAATCACACTGCAGGGCTGTGCCGATTATGTATTTCTGTTTTTAAAATGTCCTTGAGTATTAACATGCTGCTATAGCTATTTTTATACATCTTACTTTTTTCACCCTGTGTTATGTTTTTAAGGTTCTGAACAATTGCTAAATATAGCCTTCCTTCATAGGTTGCTATGTAGCATTCTGTGATATATATCCACCTGAGTTTACTCTTATTTCCTTTGTGGTGGACACTTACAATGTCTCCCACCCCCGCTAGTCCTCAAACATTGCTGACATAAACACCCTCACGCATGCCTCCTTATAGACCTGTGTGAATTTCCCTAGAGCATATTTTTTGAAACAAGATTGCTTGGTTATTTCTAACTGCTTATTCTAACCCTCCTACCAGCAGTATAAAAGTTTCTTTCTTCCCCAAATTTTTATCATTATCTACCTGATTTTTTTTAATTTTAACCATTTTGATGATCATAAAGTAGTAAACATTATCATTTTTATTTACATTTCTCAAATCACTCATTAAATTGAATACCTCTTCATAAACTTGTGATTTTATTGACCTTTCTATGCATTGTTTATTCAGCATTTTGCTCGTGTATTTATACTGGGTCTCCTACCGTGTTGTGTCCTAGGTCCTAGCTGTTTGTTAGTTATAGAGGTTGCTCATACGGCCTCTCATTCTCTCACCTATCAGTTAACTTTATCTGTGGTGTCCCACGTTGAAAAAATTCACAATATTGATATGATTATATCCACTGATTGTTCTTTTTGTTTTTATATTTGAACTTTGGGTTCTTGTTTGAAAAATAACTCCTTTAGACATCTACTTCTGGATAAATGGAGCAATTTTGTATGATTAAACTCCCATCATGAAGATCTATAAAATCTGGATGAAAAGCAGAAAATTCAGTTGTTTGAAGGCATTAGAAAGTAGCTATGATAACTAAGACTTGAGGGTCCAAAAACGCAGATAGAAGGATTAGTGCATTGAAGTAAGCCTGATACTTGCCACCACATTTCATATCTAGAGAATTTACCATAACGAGTATAGAGTTAAACAGCAATCAGTGGCTTTGAGCTTCTGGTATTCATACTGGGATGAATGTACAAAATTAAAGTTATAAGCTTTCAAGTAAACCTAAACTGGAAGGGTGACTATCTCAGGAAAAATGATTGCATGAAAATAAAAAAAAAAAGATTGCATAAAATTTTACCTCAAGGCATTCACCAACTCCTAAGTTATAAATATGTAAGTTTAAGATATCTTTGTTTCTAAGTGGTAAGAGGATAAAAATTTAATCGGAGATTGAAATCAGAGACTGTCAGACTCACAATGCCTGAGAGACAAAGATAGGAGCTCAGGGCCTGTGGAGAAAGAGGAGTCCGGGTGAAAATGTGTGACTTCCAATGAGACTCTTAAAGAAACATGCCCTACAAGTAAGGAGATACGCATGAAACATCTTTGACTGAATTAAGACGTTGATCCGTATGGTACCTAACTGACAAAATACAGGTAAGCCCTCTGAATCAAAAATAACTAAACTACAGGAAATGGGGTCAAATGACCAAAATTGATAGAAAATGTAGACAATGGAAACAGACCCCAAAGTTAACTATAAGTTACAAGAAATGACTTCAGAATAACATGATTAAAGGTGTTCAGGGAAGCTTCACCAAGCGGTGGCACAGTGGATAGAGCATTGGACTGGGATGCAGAGGACCCAGGTTCGAAATCCAGAGGTCTCTGACTTGAGAGCAGGCTCATCAGCTTGAGTACAGGGTCACTGGCTTGAAGCCCAAGGTCACTGGCTTGAGCAAGGGGTCACTCACTCTGCTGTAGCCCCCTGGTCAAGGCACATATGAGAAAGCAATCAATGAACAATTAAGATGCCACAACAAAGAATTGATGCTTCTCATCTTTCTCCCTTGCTGTCTGTCTGTCCCTATCTGGCTCTATGTCTCTGTCAAAAAAAAAAATTATTTTTAAAGAAATATGCAAATTAAACTTCTGGAAATGAAAAACAATTACTGAAATAGATAAATACGTTTAACAGCAAATCAGACAAAATGGGATAAAGGAACAGGAAGACAAATGAGAGAATTTATTGAGAGTGAAGTAAGAGAATATGATAGAGAATACAGAAAAATATAATTTAAAAGTCTGTAACTTATTATATAAAAAGTATATAAATAATTGGAGTATCCAAAGGATAGCTGGAAGAGAATTGGGCAGAAGGAATATATGAAGAGCTAGTAACTGAAAAATTTCCAATGTCGATGAAAATACCAAACCACTTGTGAATTTCTATCTTAGGAGTTGGCTAATATGCCTTGAGGCAAAATGTCATGCAGTTCTTTCTTTGGGAAATCCTATGAACCTTAACCAGGAGAAATACAAAAAATATTGTACCTAAGTACATAATAAGAAAACTGAGGAAAACTAAAGACAAAGAAAAAAATCTTCAAAGTAGAGAAGGAAACCACATTATCTTCAAAGGAGCGACAAGGCCTTATAGTTGACATTTTAATAGATATGATAAAAGTCGGAAGATAATAAATGATATCTTTTAAGTGCTGAAAGAGAAAAACATATTGTAAAAATGTATAACCATAAAAATAACCTTCAGAAAACGGAAGTGAAATAAAGACATTTTCAGATGCACAAAAAGAGATTGTGTTGCTAGCAGACCTGAACTTACTGAACTTAAAGAAAACACTAAAAGAGAGTTCTTCAGCCACAAAAAAATATATATACTATCATTCAGAAAGGAATGAAGAGAACTAGAAAGGATAAAAAATGTGGTTGATATGTGGGTAAAACTAGTACATGTTGAATTTTGTTAAACAATTGATAAAATATTGGTTTTAAATATGCATAATTAAAAGCCTGGCAACAATAGTACAAAAAGGAAAAGAAGTAGGGTGGTATAAAGGGTTCTAAGGTACTTGCATTTTCTCAGAAGTGCTGAGCATACTAATTCAGGATCATCTTTTATAACTGCAGCCTGCAATTAGCAAAATATATTTTGTTATGCTCAAATATATCCTTAATTGCATTAGCTTTACATGGAATACTATTCTAATAAAAGATAAAGATTTTCAAAGTTAAAAACAGTCCAAATCTAACAGTATACATCTTACAAGAAATATATGTTAAATATAAAGATGCAGAAACATTGTACATGCAAGGGTGAAAAAGTATGTACCCAATAGACATGATCCAAAAGGAAAATGGTGTGGCTATGTCAACATCAAAGTGAATTTTAAAACAAAAAGCACTGCTAGAGATAAAAGGGTCAGTCCAACAAGATGGCTGTTGCAAAATTCTAAATGTATGTGCACCTAATAAGATGGTTTCAAAATTCATAAAGTTAAAACTAGCTCAAATAAAAAGAGAAATTAAATAAATCCAGTTATATTTCTACACTTTTTCAATAACTGGTAAAACAAGCAGGTGATGAATCGATGAGAATATGGGGGCTTTGAGCATCACGAATAACAAATAGGATTTAACTAACATAGAAATACTCGCTACAGCTTGAACATTGTTTTCAAGTGCATATGGAACATTTACCAATACAGACCATATGGTGGAATTTAAAACAAGTCTCAGCAAATTTCAAAAGTGAAATAGTAATGTATGTTCCATGATCACAGTGGAATTAATCTAAGAAATGAAAACTAAAAGAGAAATTACCTCCCCCCCCCCGCCACACACACACACACACACACACACTGCTAAACAAGCAATGGGTCAAAAAGAAACCATAATAGAATTTAAAATATTTGGAACTGAATGAAAATTAAAATATGACATATCAAAATACGTGGACTCCATATATATATTTTAAAACATTTATATTTTTTTCTTTAAACTATTGAGTTTATACCTTTTGATTGGTTGTTGGTTTTATAACTATGTAGGAGCTCTTACTATAATATGTAAGTTAGTGCTTTTTGTATAATTTAAGTTGCCAAAGTTTCCCTGGTATGTCAGTTGACTTTTGATTCTTTAAACACATAGCAAAAGTTTTTATTAAAGATGTTTTCATCATCGAATTTATAAGTCTTTCTTTCGTGGCTTCTGGAGTTTGTGTCTTAGTTAGAAAATCCACCCCCACTCCATGTTTTTCTAGCACTTTGTATTTTTTACATTTAAATATGCGTTCATTTGAAATTTAGGCTAGTATGGGGTATGCGATGTGAATTCAATATTTTTCTTTTATCCCATTACCATTCTTCTACTGAGGGACATTAAAGTGGCTTCCAGGACTTTACTATTACAAGCTCTTTGAAATAATTTAATTTTGTCCTTGTACTTTGTACCCGTTTCAATTGTATATGTACAAGCATAAGTGAGGAATGCATTTTTGGAGGTAGATTTGCTCAGTCCACGGATGTGTCCATTTGTAATTTAAATCCAGTGTTGTGCCTAAGAAGTATGGTGCCAGCAGAGTCTTTGCTCCTGGGACATCTCCAGGAGGGAGTCAGGAAGGAAGCCAGCAGCCCACTTGGGATTTTCACCTTATCAGCCACCACAACCCTACCTGTGGACCTCAGTCTGTCGTATCCTAGAGGTGAGATCATGGACTGTGGAGCCAGAAGACTGGGAGTGAACCCCAAGCCCCACTCCACCACTTCCAAGCGGTGGGACATGAGCAGGTTACCTTTCTCCTCTCTCCATGTCCTTATCCATAATATAATGGGAATTTTCCTAACGGTTGACACTGCCATCTATAAACACTAAGTGTATTGACACCGAGGTTACTTCTGTCTCCTTAGCAACCCATTTGGAAGATGATAAGCACAGAATAAATAATACCTATTACCTAATAGTATTGATTCCTGAGTGACTTGCCCTTGTCTAGCATTTGCGTGATAAGAAGCTTAACATTTATACCTGCCTTCATTCTGTCCTCTTATTCTCTTATTGGAACTTTGATGAAAATCTTTGTTTTTCTTCTTTTGTATCATTTTGTTTCCTTTCAACATTCCATTTTAGAATCAGTTATTCATTTGTTCATTCATTCTGAAAGCATTAATTAAATGCAAATATCTGGCTCTCTCTTGCTCCAGCAAGCCTGTGTCACCCCGCTGCAACCCCACCTTGTCTCTCCCAGTTCTCTGTGGATGTGTGTGCTGATTTCACCCCTGCAGGGCTCCTCTCCCACGCCTCCCATTCTCATCCGTGTACACCTCTGTCTGAGATGCACACATTTTGCTTATCGTGCCCCCTGAATCCCGTCCTTCCTATCACCGACCTCCCTCCATTCATTTGTTGGTTCATTCACCAAATGTTTATGGAGGATGTTCTGTGTTCCAGGCGCTGTTCCAGGCACTGAGGACATAGTATTGAACAAGCAACAGATATCCTAGTCCTCACTGTGCCTCTCTCATTCTGGGCAGGGCAGGGACAACTACTTATCTCTGTGTGGAAATCACTGACACAGAATGAAGGGCCAGCCTTCCAGTGGAGGGTAGCGCAGAAGCCTATTTGCCCTGGCGGCACCAGGAAAGAATGAAGGCAACCCTCACACCTAGGATTCTCCCTGATATTGTCTTGGGGACATCACTGGTTCTTTATGTGCTGAACTCTTTCTCATTCCACAAGTCCCGACTCAGATGCTGCTTAAAATGTCACACCTTCCCTGACTCCCCTGGGGCACCTCTCCGAGTGCTACAAAGATCTGTGTTGAATATAGACATGGATAAAATGAGCGTAACTCTGGAAAAGCGCCGCCAGCTTGGTGGAAGCACAGGAGCTATTTCACTTGAGCAGTGATGAATGGCACCTGTATTTTGTTTTGTTTTGTTTTTTTCTTGAAGAACAGGTAGGAAGAAGACTTGGATACAGTCTTTAAATACTTCCTAGTGGAGAGCTTCCTAGTGGAGTGTGGGGTTGGGGAGCAAATTGGGCAATGCTTCCAGGAAGGGGGACAATGGGCAGGATCCCTCGGGAAGAGCACAGCTCAGTAGCCAAAACCCAAATACCACTTTGAGCTTTTTGTCCCAGCCCCACATCTAGTGTGGAGAGTCCCTGGGTTGTGGAGCCCAGAGTCCATGCTGACCTCCCACCAGAACTTTCTGAAGACCCAGGGGACCGCTCAGGTGGCATCAGTGGTCCTTCTGTCTCGGTGTTCAGCAGAGTGGAGCAGAGCCCTGCACACATTTCTTTTTAAGCAGGCAGATTTATGCAGCCATGGCTAAGAGGCCCTGGGAAACCATTTCTTGTTAGATTAAACCCATGGTTTCTGGAAGCGTTTTTCTAACTCAGCATGCTATGCTGTTAGAGGCCTGACATGCTTTCTAGTCATGCAGAGAAGAAATTGCAGGGTTTTTTTTTTCTTCAAAGAACATCTCAATCCTTTACATAACTTCACCCAGCACACCTGGGAGTCTCTGCTACTCTGACAAGTCAGCAGTCCCCACTGTCCTGCATTCCCAAAACGAGGTTATGGGAGCAGGTTCGGTGAGGAGCGAAACATTGCTGAGTGCACGTTTAACCTGCAGGTTGCATTCTGTGGCTCAGTGTCCCCAAGCCTCCGGTACCACTGGGCAGATGAGCATCTTCACTTCACTCACAGCTAAAGAGGAGCCAGAGGGGGGAATCTGTGCCTTGTTCTATAGCCGGAGAGGTGTCTTCATTCACTCCTCACAGTGGCTGATCCATTCTTCAGCCACCCTTGCTCCTGGCATAGGACCCTCTCTACTCCTTCCTCAGCCTGAGTGCCTTGTCTTTCTCTCATGCAAGTAAACCATTTCTTCTCTGCCTCCTGCTCACTGTTCTTCATCCCAGCTCTCTCTGGTCTGGGAAGTGCTGAGCCAACTCCTTTTCCGGATGGACACAAGTGCTAGCAGCCATGTCCAGTTGTTCTCTGGCAAAGCCCTCTCACTATTACCTTGCCTTGGACCTCATAAGCCTTTGCATCTAGCCCAGACCTAGAGGCAGCAACATCTACGCTAGTGACTTTGGCTTCACTCAGCTCATGAGTGCTAGCAGCCTTACCCAGGGTGTCCATCTATCCCAGGCCATAGAACGTTTTCAGATGTTAGATATAAAAAAAGAACAATTCTCATTCAATATGATTCTTTGATAGTTCAATTTCTTTCGGGGTGTCTTAAGAAGTATTTAAGACAGAAGTTGCAAACTACTAGCTCATGAGCCTAATCTAGCCTGCAGACTTTGTCTGACAAATACAAGTGAAATTTTTTTGAATTGGTTGACATGCTAAAACAGGGAGATTCCATCTAAAACCTCAGGTGAGCTGTTCTGAGAAGAGCAGGCCTACCTGCCCACATCGCAACCCTCATGAAGCTGAGCATAGTTGCTTCCCTCAGATGGGCATGAGGTTCTGGTTTCCTCCAACCCTCCCTCCTGTTCTGTTCTGCACCCACCCCATCTTCCCCACCTATGACACCTGCCTGGCCTTGGAGGTAACATCCCTTGACTCCTCCTAGGCCAATAATTACCAATACTGCCGTGAGCCTCACATGGTGACTTAGAATATTTTACTTTTAAAAAGTCTCTCAGCAGAAAGCTTACATTCTAACTGGGAAAAAGGTTAATATTTATTGATATAAATTAATTCTAGAACGTAAAAATTTAGAAGTTCCTATACAGCCAACCTGGGCATTCATTGAACACATTTCATTGACATCTTACTGACTGTCAGGCACCAGGATTCAGAGTTGAGCAAGATAAAATGCCTGCCATCAAAGAGCTGGCAATCTGATGGGGACAAGATGTAAGAAAGGTAACCATTTCTTTATAACATGATATGTGCACTATCTGGAATTAAGAGAAGTAGAGATTATAAGTGGGGAGAAGCTTATAAGAATTTTCAGTGCTTCCCTAGATTCTAATACTTATACCCAGGAGTGGGATTGCTGGATCATATGGTAGTTCAATTTTTAAGTTTCTGAGAAACTGTCATACTGTTATCCATAGTAGTTGTACCAATTTACATGGCCGCCAACAGTGTATATGGGTTCCATTTTCTCCACATTCTCACCAACTTCTGTTATGTCTTCTCTTTTTGGTAAAAATTTCCTAATGGGTGTGAAGTGGTATCTTTTTTTTTTTTTTTTTTTTTTTTAGATTTTATTTATTAATTTTAGATAGAGGAGAAAGGGAGAGAGAGAAGGGAGAGAGAAGGGGGGAGGAGCAGGAAGCATCAACTCCCATATGTGCCTTGACCAGGCAAGCCCAGGGTATTGAACCGGCAACTTCAGCGTTCCAGGTCGATGCTTTATCCACTGCGCCACCGCAGGTCAGGCATGAAGTGGTATCTTAATTGTGGTTTTGATTTGCATTTCCCTGATGATTAGTAACGATGAGCATCTTTTCATGTACCTCTTGGCCATTGGATGTCTTCTTTGGAAAAATGTCTTTTCAGGTCCTTTGTTCATTTTTAATTGGATTATTTGCTTTTTTGCTTTTGAGTTGTATGAGTTCTTTGTATTTTTTGGATATTAACCCCTTATTGGATACATGGTTTGTGAATATGCCCTCCCATTCTGTGGGTTGCCTTTTCAGTTTATTAATTCTTTGTTTTGTTGTGTAGATTTTTAGTTTGATGTAGTCCTGCTTGTTTATTTTCATTTTTGTTTCCTATACTTTTGGTGACTTGTTCAAGAAATCATTCCCTAAACCAATATCAAGGATATTTTTCCTATGTTGTCTTTTAAGAGTTACAATTTCAGGTCTTATATTTAAATCTTTGCTTCATTTCAAGTTAATCATTATGAACAGTGTAAGGTATGGGTGCAGTTTCATTCTTTTGCTTGTGAATATACAGTTTTTCTAATTATGTTTATTGAAAGATTGTTCTTTCTTCATTGTGTATTCTTGACACCCTTGGCAAAACTTTTTTGACCAATTATGTGGGGGGTTATGTCTGGGCTCTTTTTTCTGTTCTATTAATCTATGTGCTTGCTTTTTACACCAGAACCATACTGTTTTAATTATCATAGCTTTGTAATATAGCTTGAAATCAGGAAGCGTGATGCCTCAAGCTTTGTTTTACTTTCTTAGAGTTGCTTTGACTATTCAAGATCTTTTATTGTTCCAAACAAATTTTAGGATAGTTTCTTTTTTTTTCTATGAAGAATGCCATTGGGATTTTGATCAGGGTTGCATTGAATCTGTAGATAGCTTTGAGTAATGTGGACATTTTCACAATGTTATATAGAAAAACAAAATAAGTGAGGATTTAAAAACAAAATATTGTTTTATCTGAGATAGTTGCAAAAAAAATGGAGAAAAGAAGATCCCTATGGGTGAATTCAGGAGTGTTAGTTGTATTGTGGTTCATAAAATGGATAATGGGTTCATAGGTATTTGTTTTATAGATTTGTAAGAAATATGCATATACATTATTTTTCTATATATTAAATATTCTATTAAAAATTTTAGATTATTTAATTTTATATCTCCTACCAAAAAAAGAAAGGTTTCTGTATCTGGAAAAACACGTTTTGAATTGGGTGGGATGAGTTCTACCACCTGCTACAAAAAAACCTGGAATCCAGTCTTAGATGGAGTGCTTCTGGTGACTCACCCATCAAAGACTGTGCTGACATTGGTGACCTTTAAAAATTAGGTGGCTACTGGGGGGAGGGGTGGTATTTATTATCTTTTGTGACACTCTAAAAAATATGGGCATCTCTGTTTAGCTTTCTCCAGGAGAGAATGTGACGTTCTTATTTGGACTTTCTAATTTTTCAAAGAATCTGGTAGTTATATGAGAATATTATCCCTGAGCCAGGTCATTGCTCTGAATCATCTTGGCACCCAGAATAAGCAATGAGCAAGCTCCTGATTTTAGTTAGATAATCATACTGTCTGCCCCTAAGAATCACAAGGAAGTTAGGGAAGTGTGGGCTGCAGATGGAATTGATTTAATGAAGGCTTTGGAATAATAGAGTGAGTCTTCTGTATGGACCTTGCTTGAATGACACACCATGGAGGTTAATTGCATTGATGAATCACATGTTTGCTTCCTCCTTCAATCACGAGTGCCCAGGGGAGCCACCATTTCCCAAATAAAATGCGTCGTTCCTTTGAGCTTGCTCTAGTTAGAAGCCATTGATTATGTTTGTGTTTTCACAGGGCCTAAGAGAACAAAATAGCCACATTAAATTAAGTATCAACTAACACAGAAGTAATTGTTCAGAAGTTGGCTGTGGGCTCCTTCTGTCAGAGAGAACAGACACATTCACGTAGGAAGCATCCTCTCTGTGTCATATGGTGTGATGTCCACAGCGAGGGGACTCGCTCCTTTACCAGCAGACAACAGCCGGCAGGGCGGGGAGGGGCTGAAAAATCAACACAGGCCTCCCAACAATTACCTGCTGCTTAGGCCTGGAAGTCAAGTGGCAAAAGTAGTTTGACTGTGCTGGCAAAAAAAAAAAAAAATACACACAGACACACACACACACACAAAAGGGTTTACAGTTATCCATTTGGTAAATACAATACTTAATAAATAATACAAGAATAAACTCTGTGTTACATGCTCACAACTGTAAATCTACTTTTGCCGCACCCTATGTATATATATATGAAATACATATAATATATATGTATATATAATATATGTTTGTTTACACATATTCTCCCACTTTAAAAGAAGGTAATACCCCAAATTGTCATTAATTACTTGTCACTTTAGGCAAGCCCTGCGTCCCTCAGTTTTAACTTGTGGAATTAATTCAGTCATCTACTCATTCAGGAGGGAGTGCACGCTCAGTACATACACGCACAGTACTCTGATGAATCACACAGATGTGAACCAGATGTTTTACTTAAATACTTCCCAGCCGCAGGTGAGACAGCAAGGTAAATAATGAAAGCATAACACCTTTGACTTTCTGTTACAACTTCTCTTTTATTTCCGAATAGCACTTTCTCAATCTGTAACATTTGACTTTTTTGGTATTTGCTGTCCCATCACACTGTAAGCTCCAGGAGGGCAGGACTGCCTCTGTTTGGCTAACAGTTGTGTCTCCAGTTCCCTGGCCACAGCAGCGGCTCAGTAAGAATGCTTGAAATAGCCTGACCAGGCTGTGGCGCAGTGGATAGACCACTGGACTGGGATGCAGGGGGGCCCAGGTTCGAGACCTCGAGGTCGCCAGCTTGAGTGCCGGCTCACCTGGTTTGAGCAAAAAGCTCACCAGCTTGGACCCAAGGTCACTGACTCGAGCAAGGGGTTACTCGGTCTGCTGAAGGCCCGCGGTCAAGGCACATATGAGAAAGCAATCAATGAACAACTAAGGTTTCAAAACAAAAAACTAATGATTGATGTTTCTCATCACTCTTCGTTTCTGTCTGTCCCTATCTATCCCTCTCTCTGACTCTCTCTCTGTCTCTGTAAAAAAAAAAAAAAAAAAAAAAGAATGCATGAAATATTGCCTAATGGAAGTGTGTATGGGATACTAGAGGAGCCAAGTGGGTATTATCTAACTCAGCCTGGGGGGTCAAGGAGAACATTACAAAGGAAGGATTCTTGGGCTGATGTGTGGGAGTTTCCTAGGGTGGTGAAGTGAAGAAGTTTTCCGGGCCACATATGGAAAAGAGCAGCTTTCTCACCTGCTTTTAAAAACTTGAAGATTAAGATTCCTTCCAACTTTAACATGTCATAATATTAATACTAACATGGTAGATACTTCTGTTTTCAAGACCACACTTTAAATGGCTTATTTTTTTTAAGTATTTTTTGTTTGTTTTTTTATAGGGACAGAGAGAGAGTCAGAGAGAGGGATAGATAGGGACAGACAGGAACGAAGAGAGGTGAGAAGCATCAATCATTAGTTTTTTGTTGCCTTCGCAATACCTTAGTTGTTCATTGATTTCTTTCTCACATGTGCCTTGACCGCGGGCCTTCAGCAGACCAAGCAACCCCTTGCTGGAGCCAGCGACCTTGGGTCCAAGCTGACAAGCTTTTGCTCAAGCCAGATGGGCCTGCGCTCAAGCTGGCGAGCTCGAGGTCTCGAACCTGGGTCTTCTGCATCCCAGTCTGACACTCTATCCACTGAGCCACCACCTGGTCAGGCTAAATGGCTTATTTTTGAATCACTACAGGGTATTGAGTTATTCTGAGCATTACAATACCTCACTTAAGAAAATCAGTTCGACCCTGGCACTGTGTGTATTAAAGTTGTTTTTTTTTCTTTCTAGTCCCATTTTTATAATTGCTGTATTTCAGAAAATCCTTTTCTGCTGAGGTTTGGGTATCAGTAAACAAGAATCTTTTGAGAGCCATTGTAAAGAAATTGCTAGAATGCTGAGAGAAGAACAGGACTATATAATTCATAAGGTTCTTACAACTAGTTCAGCTGAGATACTATGGTTCATAGTATCAGAACAGTTATGGTTCATAACTGTTAGCCAGTGATAATGAGAGGAAATTCTTTAAGCCCATACCATGTGTCAGGCAGACACATGCAATCAAATCATCCTATGAAGAAAGTGCATTATATATCTATACAATATACTTATGAGGATATTTTATAGGCATATATAGGATGAATATTTATGAGGAAAGTGTCCATCAAACATGCTGAGTAACTTGTCCAAAGTCAAACAGTAAGTAAGTGATGGAGACAAGGTTCAACACCAGCTCTGTTTGTCTCTGAAGCCCCTGCCTTTATTACAGGCCAGTATAGGTGTGCATAAGAAGGACAGAACTCTAGATCAGTGTTTGCAAAACTGTTGGTCATTCAGGAAGTACATGGTGATCTCATTTTCTTTGAATAAATACATTTGAGACAGTACATTTAACAGCTAGTTTTATTGCAAGACTTAGCAGGATCTTTGATATGCTTCTGATCACTGTAGCTTTCCAAGGTGGAGGAGAGCATGTATTTACTTTGCAGACTTTTTGAGCACTTTTTAAAGGGTTTTGGTCCTTATGGTGATCTGCTTGATGCCTCTCAGAATAAGGCTCAGGAATACAAATTAAAAAATATTGACATAGATAATAAATGCCACTTTGCATACCTCAGGGGCCTCTTTTAGTTTGAGATCAGCTTCAACTCTGTTTTCCTGAACCACTTGTAAGTTTATACCATGTTCTCATAATGTCTTTGTTTTTTCTACATTTTTTTTTCTCTGTCTCAAATGTCCTCTCCTTACTCCACCATACTGGGACTTCTTGGAAAACCATCTGCTTCTGTCTCTTTCCTGCCAAACTTCTCCTGATTTTCCCAGGCCAACTTGCTTACTGGCTCTCTGCACTCCTATTATCTCTTGTCACTCAGTGCTGGAATAGGTCCTCTCTGTCTGCCAACCCACTGGATAATAACTGCATTGAGATTAAGGACTGTATATAGAGATCCCTACCACCTAACACAATGATTGGCACATAGGAGGCAGTCAACCCATGCTTGGTGAATGAATGAATGAATGAATCAACAAACCTTACTGGTTTGGGAATGGGTGGATTAAATGAGTTTATATTGCTGATGGGAGTCAGCTGATGGAGAGCCTTACCTTCAAGGCTTTGAGCTTTTTGCCTTATCACATAGGCAGGGAAGCCTTTCAAAAATCTTTGAGGAGGGAAACTTAAATAATTTACTTTAGAATGGCATTTAAAGAAGATGAATCAGGGAGGCCAATCTGAAGACAAGAGGTCTGTTAAGAAGCATTGCGGTATCCAGGCATTAGGTGGGGATGGCGAAGATCATTGCTTATTTATAGAATTGGCTTAAATGGATGATGAAATGAGACATTTCATTCAAAAAGCAGACACCAGACACCATTATAGAGCAGGGTAAGGGACACAAAGATAAAAAATATATACTCCTTGCTCTCCAAAGTCCCATAAGAAAGATGGATTCAAGATGTACAGAAATAATACACTATAAGAAACTGTAAGTGTGCTATGTAGTGGGACAAGAAAAGAAAGGAGAGAGGACTAAAGAAACCAAGGAAATTCCAATCGAAGAGGACTGGGAATATCTCAGGAAGAAGGGAGGACTTGAGCATGACCTTAGGAGGTAGAAGGAATTCTGTGGGGCCCAGGCTGGGGCTGGATTGAGCATTTTGTCGACACCAAGAAGGGCCCCGCGCTGATGAATCTCAGCCAGTGTCCTTTGTCTAGGCTAGTTCAGGTTGGCCCTCCCCCTTCCAGGGACATGCATTTTCTACCTGGGCAGCTCAGTGGGGGGCTGTGTCCCCCACACATTCTTCAATAATTTCAGGCCTATGATCAATGATCTCCCCAAGTTTTCCCATTCTGGCATTTGTATAAAAAATAAAAGAAAAAACGAGCAAAAACCTTGACATGCCTAGGTTCTCTTGGTGAGAAAGTAATCTACACATGCACTTCCTTTAATGGTCAGAAACCAATGAGGGCCGAGTTATCGTTCCAATTTTACAGATGAAGGAACTTGAGGCTCCAAGATGTTAACATATGTGCTCAATTCAAATTGTCTCACGTCAGCCTAATGTTGAGGAGTCCTGACTCACACGGGTACATCTTTTCAAAGGAGACAGTTTCATCAGAAACCTGCCCAACAGCCCTTTGAGAGTCTTCAGCTGGAGAAAGATGGTGAGAGATGCTATGCGCCCAGGTTACCATGAAAACAGTTCACCCAGGCAGCACTCATGGGCACGTTTGGTGTTTTAATATTGGTGAGGATGGTGATCAGAGCATGCATTGATATACTTTACAAAGCATTCATCTATGCATTATTTAACTTGATCCTGACGCTAACCCTATCTTCTAGATAATTAATTATCCACACTTTATAAGTGAGGGAACTGGAGCAAAATGTGGAATCAAAGAGAAACATTTTGTAACATATGCCATCAAATGCTCTTGCTCCTAAGTCTGAATTTTCAGATCCTGGGCTTTCTTAAAGTTCCGCAGCTCTCTACCCAAGTCCCAGCTGTCCTGTTGATCATGAAACAAGGTCAGTGCTTCTGTTGCTCTGGGCTTGCAGTTTCCAAGGCTCAGGGAAGCACCTTTTGAGCAAGCTCAGTTCTCTCTTGGGCTATTTCCATTATATTTAGAGTTAAATGTGTTGGTTTTTGCCTTCTCTTCCAAGTATAAGGTGGGAAATGGGGTCCTTTTGTCCCTGACTTCCTGGATAAGGCCCTCACAGTCTGATTAGGACCCCAGCTATCCCCACACAACAGATCGTACTGTTAAAGGAGGCTGCTCATGGCCCAAGGAAAGAAACTCAGTGGTTCTTCAGCACCTGTACTGCTAGCCCCAAGCCTTCCTTTCCTCCTTTGTCTTCCCTGTGTCTGGCCTCTCCCTTGATGCTTAAAAAATTTCTATTTGCTCCAGCCCTGTCCTGTGCAGCTGACTCACTGTCTCCTTTGATAAGGAACCTACATTCCCCACCCCACTCCCCGGGGCCATCCCTTCTTTCCTGGACTGAAGTTGCTTGACTGACTACCAGAAACTTTTGTACCTCTAAGTATAGACTCAAGATGCCCTTTTTTATGCTGCTGTCCTAGGCGACCTTAATAAGCACAAGGCTTTGAGCTCCTAAAACCGACCTCCTACCTTGGTTCCTATCTTAACATCCCCTGTTAAGAAAATAACCCTTCCTTGACATTGAGTTCCACAAAAATTCACTGTGGACACAATCGAGACCTGCCTGCCTGGAGGTGGGTTGGAGGGGCACAGTGAGGAGGAGAAATGCTACTGCATTGTTGCTTTAATTCATCCTCAGAATTGGTGGGACTTGGGTTGTCTTTGTAGCTTCTACACATGTGTCACTAAAGATGTGCAGTGACAATGGTGCCCCTGGTTCCGGAGATGGGGAGGATGGGTCTGGGAAGAGCTGTGTCCCTGGGAATCCCATGTACAGGCTCCTAAAGGTAGTACGTATATTTTGGCCTCAGGGTCCTGCTCCATGCCTTGGTCAGACTGGTATTTCTGATTTGTACTTACATTTATTTATTTATTCAGTAGCTGCTAGACTTTTTCCAGGTTGTGTCCCTTCTCCTAGACATACGGTTTCGGAGCCTTAGGTGATTATTTTGAGAGGAAGAAGTGAAATGGGAAATAAACTGTCAATAACCCAATTGGTCCACCTCTCCCAAAAGAATGCGCCACTGAGATGGCTTCATTTATTTTCTCACGTCTAAGGAGGGAAGTACAAGTGCTGCTCAGAGTTGATTCTTGCTTGGTCCCTGTGCTGAGCAGCTTGAGCCTGTAAGAAGGTGACATTTGGGCCTAAAAGAGGGAATTAAGGTTACAAAGAGGAGATAACGTAGGCCTTCTTGAAAGTTGCCCATGGGAGACCCTCATCCCTTTATGATTATTGCCTTCAGCAACCACAGAGGCTGGCTAATTCTACTTAGCATCATGCTCTCCAGGTCTATCCATGCTGTCACAAAAGGTAAGATTTCCTTCTATTTTATGGCCGAGTAGTATTTCATTGTGCAGATGTACCACAGCTTTTTAAAACTCATCTACCAATGAGCACTTGGCCTGCTTCTAAATCTTGGCTATTTTAAATAATGCTGTAATGAACATAGGGGTGCATATAATCTCTTTCACATTAGTATTTTGGGGTTCTTCAGATAAATTCCCAGAAGTGGGGATCAAAAGGCAGTTCTGTTTTTAATTTGTTGAGGTAACTCCATAGCCAGAGAAAGACAAATAGCACATGATTTTACTTATATGTGGACTCCGATGAGCTAACAAGAGAAATAGAAACAGACTCATAGATAGAGAGCTGACGGACAGCTATCCAGGCAGGGGGAGCTGGGTCAGGGAGTGGAGGGATTGAGCAAAAAAGAAAAAAAAAAAGAGAGGAAAAACTCCTGGATACGAATAATAGTATGGCAGTTGCTGGGGAAAGGTGGGGGTGGAGGCAGGTGGAGGCAGGTTAGGGGGTAAATGTTGATAGATGGAGACTTGACTTGCGGGAGGTAGACACACAATACAGTGTACAGATGATGTGTTATAGAATTGTGCAACTGAAACCTGTATAATTTTATTAACCAGTGTCACCCCAGTAAGTTCAATAAAATGGGGAAAAAAAGACCTCACAGAGATGGTGTCATGTCATGATGTCTTATTGTCACTGCACTCTATACGTAGAATATATATATATATCTCATTTGGTAAGCCGAGGCATTTTATAAACTTGAGTTTTGGAATAAGCAGTGTGGCAAAGGAAAGAATTCCAGCTCTGCCGTTCACTGGCTCGTTATCCTAAGCCAAACACACTTCAGTTCTGTCATCTGCAAACCAGGGACAGATGGTTGCTGACTCGCACCTTCACGGGCCTGCAATGAGGAACTGATGGACAGTGTGCATTAAAACCTTTTGCAACTAGGAGAGTACTGTGGGATGGGAGCAGGTCTGCCGCCTCCTCTCTCTCCCGTAGACAAGAGAAGCCAGCCCCGAATTCTGTAATCGGTACCTATGCCATAGGTACTAACTCCTCAGCAGAAACATCGTCCCCAGGGGTTATTGACCCTTGGTGTTTTCAACAATTCCCCACTAGAGGAGCTTCTGGAATCCAGATCTCAGAATTCTGAGTCACTGTAGAGCTTAGCCTATCAAGGCACAGAGAGCTGCCTGAGGATTATGCCCTCAAATTGCCAAGCACTTTTGCCAGGGCACCGTGTCTGCTATTCTCAACTGAGGCCAAGTGACCTGCTGCTGGAAGCTGCCGCGCAGGCCCTCCTTTGCTCCCTTCCTCTCACTCCTTCCCCTGTCCTTCTCCCTTGGGGGGAAGCTGTCAGCAGCAGCCACACTGATGAGATGGCCCTGAGGGACTGTGCACAGCTGGTTTCGCCTCAGCCTGTAATGGGAAATGCTCTTTAGTTCCTCATCTGAAAATGTCTGTGCCGATGCTGCTCCCACCTCCACTTTCGAGATGCTGGCTTGCCACCAGCTCAGCACCCCAATCCTTTGTGTGAGGACTTCTGGTTCACTTTCAGCACAGGCTCAGCTGTGAGCCTGTCTGAGCTGACTGCTGGGTCTGTGAGCATCTCACATGCGCATTGTTTTTACAAGGTAATGTCCTGGCACCGAACCCTGGAAAACACAGCCCAAGCTGCCAGATCCAGAGTTAGGGCCATAACGAATGGTTGGACGCCGGATCCCTGGTTCCACAGGATCATCCCCACCCCCAAACCCGCAGTGACCTGAGTCGGACATGTTGCTTCCTGGGTTGCATGGACATAGTTTCTGTCCTGCCTAACTCCTGGCTGTATTCTCTCCTGCCAGGTTCAGCAAGAACTCAGTAAATCTGCTGGGTGAGTCTAGCTGAGAACCAGAACTGGGGAGAATTCCCCAGTCATGTAAAGAATCTTGTAAAGAATTCCCCACCTCCCATTAAAGGTAAAAACGTGCCAAGCCACATTTCAGACTTCAAACATAAATGTGCACCTATTCTGCCTGGGTGATTTCTCTGCTTTTAAGCTGCTGCCAGAATAACCATCGCAACTGTATTACAAAGGCAACTGCATTTGAAACACCGCAGAACCCGTAGTCCTAAAGCAAGCATGCCCTCTGATTGCTAAGCACTTTGTTTCAACAGGGCAGTGTCCGCTATCCTCAACACAGGCCAGCAGTCAGGCAGAGCACTTGCTAGGCGCATTTCATCCGGACTGTGTGCCCGGTAGAAAGCCTGCAATTCCACGCAAGGGACCTTGGCTTGTCAGTACCTTCTGGAATCTCTGAGCAACCAGATTTCTCTTCTGCTCAACTACTCAAGCCTTTTCTTACTCCCCTCACCCAGAAGAGTAACGTGCACCAAGATCCACTTTAAAATGCTGGCCTGCTTGTTCAGTCCTGGGGTGTAGAGGCTAAGAACCCAGATACTGAGTCCTGTCTATTCAGGTAGCTTTGCAGAGAGGAGAAACAATCTGCCACCAGATGTTTTCCTCTGATCACAGCCTGTGGAACCCACAGCCCCCCAGGTTCCTCTGACTTTGGTCTTCATGATTTGGTGAAGCCCCTTCATGTGAGTGAAAGGAAAAATGTCACCATTGCCCCCAGTAGAGACTGGTCTCCATCCTTACTTGTCTGGGGCAGGATATACTAAAAACTCCCCTTTATAAATGAGTAAGTAAGTAAATAAATAAACGAGCCATAGAGAATCTGCTTCGGCTGAATGCAGGAAGAATGATGTGTACACAGTGGCAGCCCTTCTGGTTTAATGAGTCATCCACATCTCAGTGTATCACCCTTTTATTCTGGGCAGACTCTTAATCAGAGCTGAAACTTGTTCACGACGAGTCATCTAATTTTTCATCTGTGCACCTCCCCTGCTGAGAAATACTTAGGAGTTTTTCTCTGCCCAGCTCCTGCAGTTCTTCTAATCAGTGGCAGAGAGCTGAGGGTTCTGTAATCATGACTTATATTGATATTATTATATCACAATGTTCTGGAAATGTCAGGCTCTTCTGCCTCTTGGGTACTAAGCTGACGTGGAAACAAAGGGCCCCGAGTCATGTTGGGAAAGTAAAGGACAGAGGGCAGATAGACAGGAAGCAGGTGAGTAATGAGCCCTGATCACTTACACTGAGTACCTCCCCTGTTGCTGAGGTGAAGTCCCACCAAGGATGGAGAGCATACCTCCCAATAGATGCCAGGATTTGTGTATTTGCAATGTAAAATATAAGCAATTCTGTGATGTCCCTAAGCTAATGTGATTCCAAACAAATCTGTAGAGTTGACAGGTTATTTATCAAAGTGTGGGGCTTGGGTTTGGTTTCAGTCAGAGGCTGAAATACAGGAGTTCGTGCTCCTTTCGGCCGTCCCCAAATGACACAGTCACGGTCCACTGGACCGTGACTTTGAAGATCAGCTTGTCCCAGTCTCGCACTTTACTGATAAGTTTTGGGGTCTGTTCAAGTTCACACAGCGAGACAAGTGACAGAGCTGAGACTGGAATCCAGTTTTCTAGGCTTCAAGCCTGGTGCCCTTTCCTGTCTCCCCTGCAAATCCAGACCCTCAGCTTGTCTCGTAGCACCCGGCAGATCACATCAGTTGGGCATTTTGTCCCCAGAAAATTGTGGGTACTAGTAACAGAAATCAACTCACTCACTGGAAAAGAAATTTGTATATTGGGAGAGTATTGGTCACCCTCAAAATTCATAGGAAAGCTAAAGAGACAGGCTGAGCCAACGGGCAAAAACCAAGGGTAGTTTTAGGAGGACTAAGCTGCAGAAAATAACTGACGGTACTAGCAGGGGGAGGCCTTTGAATGAGCCCCCTTTTCTCTTCTTTTATAACTCCACTAAAGAGCAGAGGTCCCAGGAGACCTTGATCTCCAGGCCTAATTAGTATTGCAAGCTAAATAAATGTTGGTTAGGATTTGGGACTGTAAAACTTAAGCATTCAGTGAATTGGATTTCCAGGCGAGAGTGTCCAATTGGCCCAGCTTGGATTACCTGCCCATTAGGTGTGGATGCTGAACAGCCAACACCAACAAATATCCTGCATGTAAACATTGCTAGTGTTCACCAATATTTTCTTGCCTCCTCCAATTCTAGCACACAGGAGGAATACCTTACCCATCCCCTGGAAGTTAGACAGAGCCATGGGGCTTAGTTTAGCTAATGAAACTTGAGCAGAAGTGATGTGGGTCACTTCTAGGATGGAGGCATTTAAGAACTAGTATGTGACTGTATAGTCTCTGCCTCCCCCACACCATTCCAAACCCTCAGGCCTTGAGTTAACACAATAGCATCATAAGCTAATGAATGCTCTGTCACCTGGGGCTCTGAGGGTGACCCAGGTCATAAACAGAGTTCTGTGGTAGTTGCAACAGCGGGTAACCTAGACTCTCTAACCAATGCACCCTCTTGCACAGTGCCCTTCAGAGTGTTTTTATTAAGGGAACCCAGCAATGGCCAATGTCACACCAAAAAATGTGGGGAGGAATGTGGCTTGCAACTTGGAGCTTCAGTAGTATGATGACAAGGTGGGTAGTCTGTCATTTTATCCCAATCCTGCTCAGAAGAGTGACTGCTGAATTTCATACCGTTCATCTGCGATGCCCAGATTTCTGGGAGTAGGATTGAATAGGAGGCTAATGTGCCCAGGATGTCAAGCACAAAATGCCTCCATTAGCCGCAAGCCTGTTTTTGTAACCAGTGAGTGTTTGTGGAAAGGAGGAACCAAGGGTGGGTTTGTATAAAGAATATATGCCTATCCCTACATACATGATTTTATCTCAAGGCAGTTATGTCTGAGAAATAAATCATGTTTGGAAGCGCTGAATCACTTAAAGGAGAAAAACACAGTGTGTGTGTGTGTGTGTGTGTGTGTGTGTGTGTGTGTGTGTGTGTACCCTTGATTCACCCCTGAATCAGAAGACCCAGTTAATTCATTGGTACAGAGCAGACACCCTTGATTTGGCGTCATCCAGCTCAAGCATCTGGGTTTGGGTTGACCGCTGCAAGAGCTCCAGCTCAGTTTCCTTGCAGAATGCAGAATGAGCAGGACATTTCTGAGCTTGCCTTCCCCTCCTCCTTAAGAATGCTGCAAAGGTACCGAGTCAGACACAGGAGGGAAGGTTTTTTTTTAAAAAAGCAGCCATTTCCTGTTGTCATATTTATTTTTCAGCACATTTCACGGTGTCCTTTTAACATCTGCTTCTCTCCTGAATCTGAGAACTTTGAAAATCAAACAAACAAAGTAATTTTCAGCTTCCAATCCTGGCCAGACTTTCCCAGGTCACCCCTAGGTTTGGTCTTTCTCCAAAATCCTCAGAAATCTTTCGATGTTAACTTTCTGATTTATGTTCTGTCTCCGTCTGGCATTGCAAGTGGTTATTCTCGACCAAACTCTATGCTCTGTGATTGGGCCTCAACTGGAAGAAAGATAATTCCAAAAAATAAAACGAAGTGCTTTAAAATAATTACATGGCGTATGTGTGAGAGAGAAAAGGTTTGCAATACCTGAAGCTCAGATTTGTTGGAGACTAGGGCCCATAATAAGAACAAGGACGGGGGCAGCAGGTCAATAAGGGAGGAAGAGAAACCAGGATTCAGTCTGAGTTACCTGCAGGTGTGAAATGAGAAGCCAAGAAAAATCATGCCTCTGCAGGGTACCAGAAGCTGGTAAAAGTGACTAGGACAGTGACTGGGAGCCTAACACGCACAATAATCTGGTATAGGAAAGATTTTTTTCAGGTGCACAGTCTAGTGATCAGACCATCATAGACTTTACAGTGTTCCCTCTCAATATTTCCGGTACCCACCTGGCTTCATACACAGTGATTACAATATTACTGATTATATTCATAGATAGGGAGAACAAACTGACGGTTGTCAGAGGGGTGGTGGTTGGCGGACTGGGTGGAAAAGGGAAAAGGATTAGGAAATACAAATCGGCAGTTACAGAATAGTCACAGGATGTCAAGTGCAGCCTCGGGAATAGTCAGACCAGGTTCTTCCCGACCACGACCACGTTACTATGCTGCTGTTGGAGCCCTCCGCCGCGGTCTTAGTTCCGGCATGGGGAATCGCTGGCCATGGCGAGCGAGGAAGACAGCGCTGCTGTTCCCGTGCCCTCCCCATTTGTCCTATGGTTTGCCTCATGAGAATGTGGAGCGAGGGCTTCCCAGGGAATGCAGGGCCACGTTCTGCAGACGCTTGCGATGAAGCACATCAGGCCTTCATGGAGTTTCTTTTTTTCTTTCACTTCATTTCTGTTTAAATTACTTGAGCAATTTATATTGTGTCTCCCTGGACCATACTTTGTGTAGTGGAACGATCATGTAGATGTACAGTTATGCTAAGCAGAAAAGGCCCTGCGAAGCCCGCACACAGCCACGGCCATGGCTCTGCCCCCCTCCATCAGCAGGGCCTGGTCCAGAATGGGGGTCTGGGGGGACAGTGCAGGGCAGCACAAGCTGGCCCTCACCTATGGCACGGGAACCAGGCCTGGACCCATTACCCTCCAGACAGCACCAAGGCAGTAAGTGGAGCAGGGCTGCCGGCCTCGAAAGCAGCCATTTCTTTCTGCAGAAAGAGACACTGCTCCTGCTGGCCACCTGGGCAACCTCATGGTCACCTGGGCTGCCACCAGCCTCACCTCTGTGAGTTAGGGCCCGCCCCCTAACTCTCTCTCTCTCTCTTTGCCAGACTTATTTCCTTCGTCAGGCTCATGAAAACTTGCACTATTTTGTCTGTTTGCCTGATTTATGTTGTTTTTTTTTTTTAAATCTTGTTTTCTAGCCCCGCTACACTGTCCACTCCTTGATGCTAGATGGTAACATCTTGTCACGGTCGTTTTTCCAGCACCTCCCAGGTGCCTGGTCTGTAGTTCCCACTCAGTATCATTTGCCAAGTCAATGAGTGAGCTCTCCAGTTTGGCTTGAACATGCCATCATGGTACATTGTCATCCTGGCTCCTGACTGAAGTTTTGTTTATTTGTTTGCTTTTACATTGTATTTTATTGTTGTAAGAACACATCACAGGCGATCAAGCCTCTTAACATATTTTAAATGTACATTATAATAATTATATTACTGTAGGGACCGGGTTGTACAGCAGCTCTCTAGAACTTACGCACTTGTGTAACTCAAAGTTGGTGCCCATTGGGCATATATTGACTTTGGCCTGTGCTTACTGTCCTGGGCTGTGGCACCCAGTGACCTCTCATATTCCTCCCTGAATTCTGAATCCCAGTCCCTATACATTCCAAGTCTGGTTCAGGAAGTGAGCTCCCCACCACAGCCTGGAGCTTCTGGCCCTGGAACTACATCATCCACATCTGAACTGCACTTCCGGAGCCTGGCAGGTGGACAGTTGTGCCTGACTGCTGCCAGATGGCACAGCACAAAGTATGTATGTGATGGGCCGACAGAGTGTGCCGGATGGGCTGCACCACCAACACTGCCCTCAGCAGCTATTGAGAAGGCTCGTTTCACAGCATTATACACTAGATGGTTCTCTTTTTTAAGTTTTGACAACTTCATACTTTTTATAACTTTCTTATTTGAACATACCAGTTTTTAAGATAACTATAGTTATTTGTATTTTATTTCTGGGACTATAATGCTTTTACTTATTGATCCATAGAACTCCACTACTCAGGATGATAAATGCTCATCAGTCATAATCATGGAACACATTAGACAGGTGTCCCTTTGTGTTTTAGTTTTGTTTCTCGTGTTTTTGAGGGCATTTTAAAAATTTTAAACTGACAAGTCTAGAATTTTTAAATTTTTGTTATTTAGTCCATCAGTTTTATGACTAAAAAGGCTTTTGCCATCTAGTGATGAGTTTAAAAGTTACCCATCCTCCTAATTTTTATGATTATAATTGGATTTAGTAACATATGGTTCTTTGTTCCTTCTAGAATTTGCCTTTATTTATACAATGAGAATTTCACTTGACCCCCCATCCAAGTATCCTAATGCGCTTCTATCTTTCTGGACATACACTGTGCCAGGGGTGCACATGTTGGTTTTTTTGCCATTACCACATCAGGACAATTATTCTGAACTATATTCCATGCTTTCCTAGCCAGAGAGCCGATCCTCCCACATTATTCTTCCTTGTTTATTTTTCATATGAACTTTAGAATGTTTCTTTCTAATTCCAAATTAAATATCATTGCGGTGTTTATTAAATTACTTTAAGGACTGACACCTTTAAGATACAAGCTCTTGCCATTTAGGAGCGTTGAAATGGCTCTCTAAATATTTATTTTCCTTTATAAATACCAGCAGAGATTTTCAACATTTTCCATAAAACTCTCATGGATTTCTTGTTAGCATTATTTCTTAATGTTTTATAAAAGGTGTGTGGAGATGGGGATCTAAAAGGAAGAGTGAGAGAGGAACCTGGGGGGGGGGGATGTTGTGAGTTCAATTTTTTTTCCTTCTATTTTGCTGTTGGCTGTAGAGAAGCCACTGCGTTTTGCTGAGTTGTAATCACCCTATTACATCGGAGTCTCTCAGGTTTTATAGATACATGATTATATAGAGTTCAATAACTACAAGTTGGTCTTATAACTTCTGAGAGTTACACCCTATGTCTGGGGAAACATTTTTTTTAGGCAAGCAGCCCCTTTCCCGTTTTCGGTGTGACAGTATCAGTTTGTCATCTTGCTTCTGTTGTCTGTCATCGACTGAATATAATTTCATCAAGGGTAATATGTCCTCTGTCAGTCTATCTGTTACTTCTTTCAGAATAGTTTCATGTTTTTCCCTCTAACTGCTTTTGGGGGGGGGGGTTCCTTTATCTTTGATTTTTGCAGTTTTACTACAACGTGTCTAGTTGTGGATTTCTTTTTCTGTATCCTCCTTGGGCTTTGCTGGGCTTCCTCCAATCCTGGATTCCATATCTCAGCCTTAAATCTTCATGCATCGCCCTGCCCCATCACTCTCCTCCTTCTGGAACTCTGAAATTTACTTCAATCAGATCTTCTCACTGTGTCCTTTACACCTTTTATACTCTCCTACCATTACCTGTTTTATTCATTCATTTCTCCTGACGTGCATTTCAGTGTGTAAAGCCTTCATCAGTTGTGTTGAATCTGCTGTTAAACCCATCCCCTGAGATTTTAATTTCTGGTTATAATTTTGGGTGTTTTTTTTTAATTTGCAAAGTCTGTTATTTTTTATGGTTTCTAATTCATTGCCAAAATTGTCAAGCTTGGTTGATTTCACCATGAGCCATTTGTTTTGTAGACTATATACACAATACTGAAGCCCCTGCACATCTGTTTCTGTTCTCTGTTGTTTCTGTTGGCTCTGGCTCGTGGAGTGCTGGCTCTTCCTATCCTACACTGCTTGTGACTGTGCTAGATATTGGATTTGAACAGAATTTTGTGTAGAACTATTTCAAGGCCTGGAATACTATTATCTTCCTCAGTCCCTCCCCTTATTTCCCAGAGCAGGGTCTTCTTGCATCCTGTAGCTATTGAGCAAATGCTCAAATTCCTTCCTTCTGTTTCCTTAGGAACCCCATTGCAAAGATACATGCTCACTCTGAGCACTCACAGTCGAGTTCCCTTTACCCTGGGCTAGAGCTTGTCCCATAGGTTCAATATAGGATTTTTGTTTCCTGCTTCCTTTTTATCCTTGAACCAGGAAGAAAGGTACGCTGAGCTAGTATTTACCAACACATAGTCCACATGGCAAATCCTTGGCTCTGCTTATTGGCCCTTTGGATGCTGGGTAGAATCACTCTGGTAGAGCCTTGTCTAGAGAATTCATCTAATTTCAGAGCTGCTTACAAATTTCCAAGAAGTTTTTTTTATTTTGTTTTCAACAAATGTTTATCAACTAAGGTTCTGCTGGACTGAGATGGGGTCTTCTCATGGACCCTGAAAGATAAAACAAGGTAGGTTGACAGAAGAAATCTCTGCCCCAGCACATTCCATTCTCCTGTCTGGCTCTGAGCTGGCAGGGGAGGCCCCTTCTCCCAGGAAGCAGAATATTACCTGGGAATTGCAGACTCCGTATGGACAGAGAAGGGATAAGAGGTTAAGATGAAAGTGAAGATGGGAAGGAGCTGGCAGACCTCCTCCTCCCTCCCCACCCCATACACACAAAGAAACCTAAGACGGTAGACAAGCTTTGCTGTTGGTTCATTCTGTGGCTCTCCTGGCCTGAGGGAGATGCTGACTTCTCCTCCTTCCTTTCATCCTCTACAAGGGGAAGCCACACAAAGCCCCCTTTTGTGTTTGTTAACCCAGCAGCACAGTCCTCTTGTGAATTCCTTCAAGGTTCTGATCCAATTTCAGTGTATATTGTTTTTTGTTCTTTCACAAAAAAAGTATTTCAGTAAGACTTTCAGAACTGTTATATTAGAACTTGTAAGCTGATTCCATTTTAACCGGCTCAGCTATTTTTTGGGAACCTACTCTCTTATTAAACATGGAACAGTGCTGAGCTTGCAGGACAGCAACTACTTCTCAAGGGACCTGCAGAGTTAATAAAGAGAGCTGATAGTTTGTGACAAATCAGCCTTCAGTTATCCAGTGTATAGGCACAGTTTTTTTTAAGTATTCATATTGTCTAGAAGGTTCAGTGTCTTGCAAAGAAATGTGACATTGCCTATCCAGTCACATCCTTTCCCACATCTGGGTGATGACTCCCAATGAATGTAGTGTTCAAAAAAATTTAATTGAAACTCATTATTTGTATCATTTGCTCAATCATTAGTATCCTTTATAAAATTCAGTTGACTTGTGAGACACAGCAAGCATTATATAGGCATCCTACTCCTATTTTAAAGAGCTTACTGAGATAATTATTTTCAGGAAGTAAGCATAATGAGATAATTTTATGGCCAGTGTGGTTTCAAGCTTATTAACCACTTAAATTTGTAACATCTGTCCAACTAGTTTAGAATCGTAAGTTTATGATGTTGTGAAATTACTTCCCTATAGCTTTCTACTCGACTAAAATGGTTGTCTCCCAGTTTTTTGGCTGGACTGAATCCCGAACTCAGTGGGCATGTTTCTGTCAGGCCTAATTCTTCTCAGGTCTCCTCTTTTAAAGGTAATTTTGTTCCCTGCATATTATTCTATTATTCTTCCACAGCTCTTAATGACAATTCCGGTGGCTGTGTAGGATGAATAAGAATTTATATCAGAATTCAGTCCTCATGAGAAGAAATCATATTTTCACCAGGCAGTGGGAAAAATCGACCCAGTCAAAGATGATATACAGGATGTATTCCCAGCAAAACAAAAAACAAAACAAATCATTAGTCACATAAATGAAAAAGCAGGATCATCATAATTACTTGACATTCTTCTCAAAGTTCTGGCAATTCAATGAAATAAAAACAAGAGAAACAATTATAATTAGATAAAATTGTCAAGAGAACCATTAGAAATAACCCTAGAATTAAAAATAGAATTCAACAAGGTAGCTGAATCCAGCATAAACATCACAGTCAGTTTTTCTTCTGTAGCAAAAAACCAAAATGAAACAATAAGAAGATGGAAAAGATTTCATTCTTAACAACAACAAAAATAGGAAGCACTCAGGAATATCCTGAATAAGAAATATACAGAATGGATGTAAATTAAATCAAACTACTGAGAACTAAAATAAACATTGATTAAATGAAGAAGCATATGATGCTCTCAGAAAGCAAAATAAACATAGTGAAGATACAGATTTTTGTTCAAGTCATGCATAGTTTAATGCAGATTGACTCAACATTTCAATGGAATTGTTAATGAAATAACAGATGTGTTCTAATTTCATCTGGAAGAGTAGAAACTTGAGAATATGAAGAAGAAAAAAATATTGGTTGAGTGATGCTCAAAAGAATTATAAAGACTTGTTTAACAGGATACTAAAACATATTCTGAAACTATAGTATTTAAATCAGTGAAATCAGCAGAACAATAGATTAGTCTTGAAATAAACCCTTAAGTAAATAGTAACATAGAATATGACTGAGGAGACACTATGTCAGCGAGGGGAACCCCACAAGTATGACTTGGGAACTTAGTTAAGATATCAGGTACCAGGACGCAGTTTCAGTTGCTATGGGATTCTGAATCCTGGAGAACTTGACAGAGGGATAAGACCATTGATAAATCTTGGGAAATCTTATCAACATAATTTCTATCCGGGCAGCATTGTGGGTGGCAGCCCACACCTGATCTCCAGGGGAAACCTTCACAAGTCCCCAAAGATGACCTTTGGTCCCATATTATTTCTCAGCTTCTCCTCAAGTCTGCCCTTTCAACTGAGATATTTTTATGGCCAATGTGGTTCCAAGCTTCTTAGCCACTTACATTTTGTAGCATCTCTCCAGCTTGTTTAGAATCTAAGTTAACAATACTGTTAACTATTTCTATAGTGCCAAAAGAAATCCGAAGATGGAAAAATACTTTATTTCTAATAACAACAAAACTATGAAGCACCCAGGAATAACCTGAATAAGAATTACACGGAATTGATATAAATTAAACTAAGCTACTGAGAACTAAAGAAAAAACATTGACTAAATGGAGACGTGTAGCATGCACTGAGAAAGCAAAATAACCATAGGAAAGCTACGGATTTTGTTCAAATTCATGCATAGTTTAATGCAGTTTGACTCAAAAATTCAAGTCTTCCCACAACACCTGGAATTTTGAAATGAGAAGAGTGAAAGAGGCTCAGAGGGGACCGTGAGACTTTGTCACACAGCATTTTTCTATTGATATTTCAAGCATAGCCTCAGACTTCCCAGAAACATTTCACCTAGAGTGAACTCTCTGAGTTAAAATAGGGCTTCTCAACCTCAACATTATTGACACTTGGGGCCAGATAGTTCTCTGCAGTTGGGGGGCTGGCCTGTGTATGGTAGACCATCTAGCAGCATCGCTGGCCTCTACTCACTAGATGCGAGGGGCATGTCCCCCGCTCCTCCTCAGTTGTGACCATTAAAACGCATCTTCAGGTATTGCCAGATGTCCTGTGGGGGTTGCAAAACCTCCCCAGTTGAAAACCACTGGGTTAAAATCAATTATAGGGAAAATGTGGACTTTGACAGTGATATCCCAAAATAATTAACCAGGACAAAAAATGGGGGGAGTTATTAAGCAGTTTATTGGCTTTTGGGAGAATGTCTGAGCCCTTCCGGTTGAGATTCACCTCGACCTATTGCATCCCAGTTGTCATTTAAGCTTCCTAAATGTTAGGTATTGGGGAAAGTAATAGAATGTGATCTGCGTTTCCTACCATACACCAAACGAAGTTCTAGATGGACTAGAGAACTGACTATTCTTAAAACTCAGGCCATACAAAAAGTTGAAAATAAAAGTGAATGTCTTTCACCTGACCAGGCAGTGGCACAGTGGACAGAGAGTAGACCTGGAACACTGAGAATCCAGATTCGAAGCCCTCAGGTCGCAGGCTTGAGCATGGGCTCACCAGCTTGACTGCAGGGTCATTGGCTTGAGCGTGGGATCATACACATGACCCCACGGTCACTGGTTTGAAGTTCAAGATTGCTGGCTTGAACCCAAGGTCACTGGCTTGAGCAAAGGGGTCACTAGCGTGGCTGGAGCCCCACAGTCAAGGAACACATAAGAAGCAATCAGTGAACAAGTAAAGTGACACAACTATGAGTTATTGATTTTCATCTCTCTCCCTTCCCCCACATCACAAAAGAAAAGTAGTAAATACCCTTCTAAACTGTACATGAGAAGGACTTACTAAGCCTCTGTCATTAAAGACCAGCATGAATGAAATTAAAAGTCTAACAATAAACCAGGAAAAATATCTACAACAAATATGACAGAATTTTTGGAGAAATTTCTTTATTTTATGGGGAAAAAAATGCTGGGATCTCAATAGTTAACTAGGAAAAAGCAGGGATGGAAATGAGTGAACAGAAGCAGACAAAACAAGTGCCTAATAATTATTTGAAAGAAAAAATCTGGCAACTCCACTAGTAATCAAAGGGTATATACATCAAAATAAGATACAGTGTTTGACTATGAAATCAGAAAAGATTAAATAGCAATGGGAGTGCCCAATATGCCAAATTACATTTCCGTGAACATTTATTTATTGAGCATCTATATATCAGGCATCAAGCAGGGAGCTCTGGATAGCAAGATGAGCAACATATAATCTCTGCTTGCAAGCTCCCAGTCTGGTTAGTCAATTTAACTTAACAAACACATGTTACATGGTAGGAAGGCACTTTGCAAATGCAGACTCATAGTTCTCCTAAAAACCTTATGCAATATTTTCTCCTATTTATTATCCTCCTATTTTACTGATGGGAAAATTGAGGCATAAAGAAGCTAAGTAGCTTGCAGGGTCCCACAGCTGTAGCCAAGGCTAGGCTGCCTTCAGAGAAAGCGTGATAGAACAGGTCAGGGGCTCTCTCAGGCACTGCTGCTGGGATGGTGAGTTGATTGAGCAGTGGTGAGCTGGAAAGCAATTGGGAAGCATGCAGCAAGAGTCTTTAAAATAGCCACCATGCCTTGAACCAGTAATTTCACTTTTGGAAAGCTAGAGCCACAGGCAAAAATTACAGTCATTTGTTTTAACCCCGTTTTTAATAAACTAAAAATGAAAACAACCTAAAAATGGAAGAATGCTCCTAGATTATGGTATGTCCACACAGGAGAATATTACACATCCATTGAAATTAGGAGTGCAGTTAGATTTTTAATAACAGAAGGAGGTGTTTAGCAGAGAAGTTTAGGTTAAAAGCCATGAAGCAAGATTGCACACTGCTCTTAACAATATGAAACTGTGCAGGGACATAGAAGAAGATCAGAAGCATGTCTGCTGAGTGTGATTAGTAATTATGTCCAGATAAAGTAGTATGGATGGTTATTTATCTTCTTAATAATTTTCTCTATTTTATATAATAAAAGGTCTTTAAAGACTTTAACAAAGTATCTAAGAGAAACATCATAGAGAGAGACAGAGGTGTTAGCATCCCAGGACCTCGGGAAAAGAGGAGTAGGAAGATAGCTCCATCTCGCAGCCTGGCTGGGGAGCCAGACGTGGGTGGACCCAGGGCTCTTTAACAGGACCAGCCCCAGCGCACAGTGACTGCCCAGGCACGTTCTTTCTCAGGGGATGTGCCCCTGTTGGAGTCTGTCACTAAAAGTTCGGTTCTCAGTCTCATTCCCTTCGTTTAGGGAGAGGAACGAGGACTCAGATACCCTCTAAGCCAGGTATTGTTGTTATCTTTTCCAGAGTGTAGACCCCAAAGTGATTCTGTTCTTTCCAACACAGTCAGGTCCCCCTGTTCTTGAGCTCCCCTGAGTCGTGGGCTTAGTTGTACTATCCTTGCGTGGACCTTTCCTGCCCTTGCCATTGTAACTGCTACTCCTGGCTTTCACCGCTGCCTCCCTCCTTCTCCCCAGAGACCTTCCTACTCTCAGAACAAAAGAGAGACCTTGCAGGAATCCCGGGCCCTGGATCCCACCTGCTGTCCTCTCTCCTCTAGAGCTGTGTGCATCGGTTCATCCTCATCCCTGACATTTCTCTTCAACCTCTTACCTACAGGCTCCCGACTTCTGACTTATAAACTCGCTCATGACTGACTGACCCAAAGAACATACACTCTCTTCTCTCCCAGCCCACTGCCCTGTAACTTCAGTCCCTCCACTTCGCTGGCATCTCCTTCCCAGGCCTCCTAATTGGCAAACCCAGACTCTCTTTCGGAACCTTTGACTCTCGGTGACATACATACTCACTTGCCTTCTTTTGAAACTCTTCCCTCTTGTTTTATTTATTTATTTTATTTTTTTTAACAGGGACAGAGAGAGAGTCAGAGAGAGGGACAGATAGGGACAGACAGACCGGAATGGAGAGAGGTGAGAAGCATCAACCATTAGTTTTTCATTGCCATTGCGACACCTTAGTTGTTCATTGATTGCTTTCTCACATGTGCCTTGACCGCGGGCCTTCAGCAGACCAAAGCAACCCCTTGCTGGAGCCAGCGACCTTGGGTCCAAGCTGGCAAGCCTTCGCTCAAGCCAGATGGGCCTGCGCTCAAGCTGGCGAGCTTGGGGTCTCGAACCGGGGTCCTCCGCATCCCAGTCCGAAGCTCTATCCACTGCACCACCGCCTGGTCAGGCCTCTTCCCTCCTGTTTTAAAAATGACAGTTTGGGGTATAATTCACATTTCACCCATTGAAGTGTGCAATGTAATGGTTTTCAGGACAATCACACAGTTGTACAATCAGCACCCCAGTCAGTTTTAGAATATTTTCATCACCCCCAAAATAACCTGTAACTGTTAGCAGTCAGTCGTCTTTTGGTTTTCATGTGCCTTTCTCCCCCTCATTATCCTAACTTGTTCCTTCTCAGCATTCTCTCCTTCTTCCAGAGTCTTAAATATTTCTATTCCCCAGACTGCACTCCTTCTTCTCATTTGGCTTCAAACTCAGGGAGGTCTCACTCACGCTCATGATTTCAACCTAGCACCTCTGTGAGCCTCACAGCCGTACCTCAACCCCAGGCATCAGTCCTAGACTTCAGTCTTCTGGTTGCACCTTCCAAATGTGCATACCCACCGTGCAGTCCTGCTGACAACTTCAGATTCTATAGGTACAGACTGAACCTATCAGAACCTTCCATTCCACTCACTGATTCTGCCATCAGATGTGCCCTTCCTCCAACGCAATGCATTCCATACACATAAGATCAGCATTGCTCACTCTGTCCCTCAAGGTCTGCTTCCTCATCCAGGACCCCTCCTCTCCCTCACCATCCATCTCCAGCCTGTCACTGGGCCCTGAAGATTCCGAATTCCTCTGCATGCCTTCCCTGCATCCCTCCGCCCTACCGCCCTGCTGCCGTCAGTTCACAGGTGTTTTCATCTTGCTTTGACTCTTGCAGAGTCCAGTCTCCCCACCTCCTGATTTGCTGCCAGGGCTTTCCATGGTTATGCAGGCATAATCATGACCTTGCTGTCCAGAGAGCCTTCAGTGAAGTGTGGCCAGTGATTGTCACCTAACGGAACAAGCCCAAACCCTTGCATAGAGTTTTGAGGTCCTGCCTGAGCAGAACATTATCTGCCTTGCTGGTCTCACACAACTGTCCCCCTGTGCACCCACCCAACTGCAAGATCCCGACCTTCCCCGGGCATGCCATCCTTTCTACACATTCACATATTTGACACTGTTTGAAATTTCCTCTGTTAAGAATTTCCTCTTAGCAGAATCTCTGTCTTCCTCTCAGTTGCAGATGGAGGAAGACGCTCTCTCCTCAGTCCCCACAGCACCTTGTACCTCATCGTATTTTGGCATTTCCACATTTTTGTGGCTTTGTTCCATGTCCCTGTGGCCCAGTAGAATATGAATTCTTCAGGGACATGTGCCCTTCTTAAGCCTCTCAAATCCTCAGTACCTAATTCCACACCCACAACCTAAAAGACATGCAGTCTCTCTGTTGGTGCCTTGCACAAATGGGTGAATAAATGAGTGAACTCACAAACCTTTCCCTTAATTCCTTCCAACACAGAACATGACTGGCTAAGAGGAGCAGGAGCTGCCGACAGGTCAGCCGTTGAAAGGCAAAGCTGGCTCTGTCAATGCCTTCAGGGGTGCTTTGGGGCAGGATTCTCCACTTTGGTGGCCATGACTTTGAGTTGTTCTGTGTACCTAGCTGGATTTAATAATGAAGCTTTCAAAGGGGACACGTGCCTCAGGGGGTGAGGCTTTGTAGGTCACCTGAGATAATGAATCACTCCCTTCAAAGCAGAGAGCACTTGCTTCTCTCTTAGATCTCTGTGAAAATCGGGTTGGGTTGTTTCTTAGCACTTGGAACCCACCCTGGGTTTCTGAGCTAGCTGTTTCTCTGGACCCTCAGACTGACTTCACATTTTGAAATTGTGGATAGGATGTGTTTGCTGGAACAGATCAAATCGACTCATTCTCCTAGCAGCTCTGATGGTTCTGAGCCTGTTACTATGGAAATGAATTTGTTACTTCTGTGGTTCCTTCCTGATTTTCAGGCCTCACAGCGACATTTGCAATGCTCCTGTGACTCTCTCCCCAAAGAGGGGAGAGGATGAAAATAGAATCACGGGGATGGAGAGCCAGGGGTTTGTAATAGTCAGAAACATTTGGCAAATGTCTTTGCTCCAGGTCAGTGCATCTCGCTCTTGTTTGTTTTGTTTACAGTTTATGTGCTAAGCTCAGCACTTCCTGAGCTCGCTCACTCTGCCCCAACAAAGCTAACTTTATAAGAGAAAGGCAATATTATTTTTTAAAAAGTGACTGTCTCCAACATTCACTACCACCATCAAGAAACTGACCTGGCCCAAGGTGGGACTATGATGACTTCATGGGCCCAGTATTCACCTTCCCCAACTCTGGGGTCTACGACGTTTGGTTTTCATTCCATTGGTTCCCGTGGCATTCCATGGCATTCCGTGGCATTCCATGGCATGGCAGCGGAATGCCTCAGCCCTGTCCAGGGCTTTGGCAAAGGGAAGGACAGAGGGTGCTCACACCTCCTGAGATTTGGGGACATCTCCAGCACTTCATGTGGAAGTTGCTTCAGATACCTTACCTGTTGCTCCTTGTACTGCTAAGAATAAGTAGGAGGGAGGGAAACAGAGAAATTTACAATTTCAGGACCTAAAATGCTCTTGCTACTGGGGATGTGACAGTAATCAAACTGTGTGTGTGCGCACAGGTAGAGAAAAAAAAGAAAATGATTAAATAAATATATAATAGGTCAATGCCAAGTGCTCTACAAAATAGAGTAGGGTGAGGAAATCAAGTGTGGAGGGAATAACACAAGACTGGCAAAATGGCCAAAGTGACCAAAGCCAAAGTGTTAAGATAGGAATTAGGAGATGGAGTTGGGGTTAACCAGGTATAGTAGGCTGAATAATGGCTTCTCATAGATATCCATGCCTTACTCCCTGGAACCTATGACTTTATGTTACTACATGGTAAAAGGGGCTTTGCAGATCACAGTAAAACCTTGAAATTTGGAGATTATCCTGGATTATTCAGGTGGGTCCAGTGTAATCATAGGGTCTTCTTAAGGGAAGGAAGGAGGGTCGGATAAAGAGAAGCTATGAAGAAGCAGATGTCAGAGAGGAGGGAGATGCTCCTGGCTTTGAAGATAGAGGGAGAGGGAGGAAGAAGGACAGGGAGGATGCTGGCAGCCTGGAGAAGCTGGAAAAATGTAAGGCAACAGATCCTGACCTAGAGCCTCTAGAACGAGCACAGCCCTACCAACACCTTGATTTTAGACTTCTAATCCCCAAATTGTAGGAGAATAAATGTGTGTTGTTTAAGCCACTGACTTTGTAGGTAATTGGCTACAACAATAGAACACAAATACAGAGGTGAAATTATGTAGTGCCTGGGGGAGGCTTGTGCCCTTTTAGATAAGGATATTGAACTTTAATGAGGGTGAATCAAAACCATGAAATATTCAGAGCCAAGGGGAGCCATGACCTAGTTTGTGTAGTATTTGCATAGTTGTTTTGGCCCTTGGGTAGGAGACAGGCTCAGAGAAGAAGTTGTTGAAGTATGGAGACCAGTTAGAAAGAAAAGTGATGATGGGGCAGTGTGGGAGGCAGCGAGGAGTCAGATCTGGGATGTCTTTATTTATTTGTTTGTTTGTTTGTTTATTTGCGGCAGATAGAGAGAGAGGGAGGAACAGACAAGGAAAGACAGACAGGAAGGGAGAGAGATGAGAAGCATCAATTCTTTGTTGTGATACCTTAGTTGTTCATTGATTGCTTTCTTGCACAAACCTTGACCAGGGGTCTCCAGCCAAGCCAGTGACCTCTTGCTCAAACTAGCAACTTTGGGCTCAAGCCAACAACCTTGGGCTTCAAGCTAGCGACCTTTGGCTCAAACCAGTGACCATGGGGTCATGTCTATGATCCCATGCTCAAACAGTGACTCCGTGCTCAAACTGGTGAGCCCACGCTCAAACCAGCAACCTCGTACCCTTGAACCTGGGTCCTCAGCATCCTAGGCTGATATTCTATCCACTGTGCCACCACCTTGTCAGGCAGATCTGGGATATTTTAGGGGTAGAGACAGCAGGACTTGCTAATAAACAGGACTGAAAGAATGCAAGGAAAAGAAGTAGTGAGTATAATTCCTTACAAACAGCCTGCGCAACCAACTGGTGGAGGGCAGTTGCCAATACTAAAAGGCAAAAAAGACCAGGAGGAAGGAGTGGGAGGAGGAGTCTTAATGGTTAACTGTTGGTTATTTAAGAAATATAATTTTATTTGCTATTTCTAGAGGATGGAAATGTTTAAAATTTTGTTTTGAATGCAAATTTGAGATAGTCATTAGATGCCCAAATGAGAAGTTTAGTAATAAATTTTATATACAAATCTAGAACTCAGGTGTAAAATAATAGAAAATACATATTGTTGGTTTCTGCCCTTGCCTGGTTCCTGGCACTGAGCTCCTATAGCCCTGGCAATTTCCTAGGTGACAGGAGTGTCTTTTGTTCTAATCAGGTAACTCCTGGGTGGGCTCCTGAGTGGGGGCTGGTCACCAGAACGGCCAGGCCATGATTACAAGCTTGGAATGTTCAACTCCACCACTATCTCCGAGAAGGAGCTAGGGGCTAGAAATTGAGTTCATGATCATCAATTAATTAATGATCAATGAAACCTCCATAAAAATCCCAGAAGTACAGGGTTTGGAGAGCTTCTGGGTTGGTGAACACACCTGGCATCCCCTAACTCCATGGGGACAGAGCACTTACACTCAGTGCTCTTTCAGACCTCACCTTGTGTGTCTCTTCATCTAGCTGTTCACCTGTGTTCTTATTATATCCTTCATCATATAATAAAATTCTAAACGCACGTGTTTCCTTGAGCTCTGTGAGCTCTTCTTGCAAATAATTATATCCAAGTCATGAGAACCTCCAATTTGTAGCCAATTCAGGCAGAAGTTTGGGGTACCCTGGGGACCTACCACATGGCATCTGAAGTGAGGGGGCAGTCTCATGGGACTGAGCCCTTACACTGTGGGGTCTGCACTAACTACAGTTAGTGTCAGAATGGAATTGAATTATAGGACACCCAGCTGGTGTTGAAGACGATTGCTTAGCGTGGGGACAAACACTTCTGACATCTGGTGTCAGAAGTGTTGTGAGTGTGGCAGTTGTGTGAGACCAGAAGAGACACAGGAGTGTGTATTTCCAACTCATCAGGGGAGAGGTTGAACCAGAGAAACGAATTCAAGAGTCGTCCACAGAGAGCAGGAGAGGGTGAGGGAAGAGAAGAGGATGTGAAAGGACCAAGAAGCCTTGGGCTATTCCTGAATATAGGGCCACCTGTGCCTGGCAGCCCCGGGAGGGCAAAGCCAAGTGCACTCAACAGTCACGATGAGGTAATTACATTCCTCCTGAGCCGGAACCCACACTTGAAGAGGAAATCGAATCAACTCTAGGAGATTGTGATAGACTGTAGAATTAGCAGGCTAATTTCTTTCTCAGCCTCACCTGAAGTTGATGAGCTCATTTTAAGGATCAAACTAATCAACCTTGAGCAATTGTGTAAATCTCTCCACCCTGCTTTTCATGGCTTTCACTAACATGCTCAGAGCATCGGTAGTTAGGGCCAAACTGTGCTGTGTTCCTGAGGGGCCGTTAATTCACTTCACAGTGAAATGGAAACTGGTCCAAAGCTTCCCTAGCCTGAGATACTGGACCCCCCTCCTCATCGCTAGAGGTATGTGAGAATCCGATGGCCCCTGGGGCTCTGGGAGGTTCCTCCTGGCCCTGCAGTGGGGTGACATTTAGAAGCTTGCTCTCTACCATGGCTTCAGATTGGGTGCTTCTCAGAGTATCACTTCCATTCGGCCCTCACTCCCTAAGCCTGAGAAAAAACCAACCAGCCCACCAGTCTTCCTGCACTCACTGCATCTGGGGAGGAAGCGACAAGGAGCGCCAGGTCTCCACAACTCTCAGAAACCCCAGATGTCCGGCCCTTTCTCGGTCCCTGAGAGGAAAGCCTCTGTCTACAGGGTACCATTTCTGCCTTCCCACTGCTAACAAGAGTTTCTCTGCCTTCCCCTCAACAGGTCTGGGTTTCCCGACAAAATACTCAGAGAGGAGGGAGGTCGGGTTACCTTCTGGAGGCCAAACTGTCCCATTTTTGGTGCTAAAACTCTACGGCTGTTAATGGCCCCCAACATAATGGTGCCCCTACTCAGAGCACAGAAACAGTGCTGTTCTAATGGGAAGAGAAAAGTACATCTTGATTTGTTTTATTATAATTCATTTAAATATTTTATAATATTTTTGTAACTCTGAAGTGGAACAAATACAGTCTTGATAAAAAAGCAACTGTTGTCTGCCAGTGTCCCTGAACTTTGCTCTCCCTCGGCCGTCAACGGAAAACATGGGCAGGTGTTTCTGGCCACTCTTAAACACTGAATCATTCGGAGCTGTGGCCACTATACGTCCCACACATAACATTTCAATTCAGTTGTTAAAATGTCTGACCAAAACTGCAAATTTGATTTAATGTTACCGTTTCTGCTGAACGCCTGGCCCTGCCCTGGGTTGTGGGGGCTGGCAGTTAGGGAGGGGCTGGCACGTCTCTCCCTTTCCCTCCTGGTTCTCCTGCGCTTTCTCCCGCTCAGTAGCTGTGGTTTCTGAGCCACCAGCGCCTGGGCCGGGGTGCAGGGAAGGGGCGTGGGTGGTCCTAACGAATGGCATGGCTGCCCTGTTGCATCTCAGCTCTCCAGGCCTGGTTGAAAGCCTCCTGTGTCTCACGTGGGAGTTTCCATGGTTTTCAGACACCCCGCCCCGCCTTCCTCAGGACCACTCCCCTGCAGTTCCCATATCAAGTCAAATCCACTTCTCCACCTTCGCCTGCAGTCACTTCCCTCTCCTTCAGCCCCCAGGCATTCAGTTGGGGCTTCTAGCTTGTCTGCTCAGATGCTCCTTGTTTCCTCTGGGCAACTGTCTGAGAAAAACTCCCCGTTTCTCCTAGGCTCTTACATTCACACTTCTGACACTAGCTGTGCGGGTGTTGGAGCCACGCAATTCTGACACGGACTGCCTGGGGGCAGCCTCAGATCCCACGGGCTTAGGGCTCGGTTCCACACGACTGCCACACCCTACTACTTCTGATGCCAATCGCAAGTCTCAGGTTGTCTGTCACCTGCACTTCTGAGCAGCTTTAAATGGGGGTTCCCCCAATTTATTGAACTCCTCAGGTTCAATAATTTGCTACAGTGGCTCATAGAACTCAGGAACAGTTCGCTTACTCTTGCCAATTTGTTACAAAAGGTATTAAAGCAGTGGTTCTTAACCTGGGTTCTATCGAACCCTAGGGGTTTGATGAGTTGGTCTCAGGGGTTTGGAGAAGCCTCTGCCGCGGAGGCCAGAATAAAGTAATACCGTAATTTGGTGTGAGTTCATGCACTTTGTTGGTTTTGTTCTTTGAGCAAGGTGATGTTCATGCACGGCTCATTTTGTGCACCAGTAAAAAACATATACCTATGTCTTGAATTTGGAAAAAAAATCATATTTTATTTATCACTAAAGAAGAGTTTGGTGAATGCGCATATGAAACTGGTGGGTTCGGTACCTCAAACAAGGTTAAGAACCACTGTATTAAAGCATACAGATGAAGAGCCAGATGTGCCCTGGCTGGATAGCTCTGTATTTTAGAGCATCAGCCCAAAGCACAGAAGTTGCTGGTTCGATCCCCAGTCAGGGCACATACAGGAATGGATTGATGTTCCTGTTTCTGTCTCTTCTTCCCTCTTTGGCTAAAGTGAACTTTTAAAAATTTACTTTAAAGAAGGAAAGAGCTCGATGAAGAGATACATTGAGTGAAGTCCAGAAGGATCCTGAATGCAGGGGCTTCTGTCCCTATGAGTGGGGGTTGTCACCTTCCTGGCAAGTAAATCTGTTCATCAACCTGGAACTCTGCACTGTGTACTTATGGGGTTTTATGGAGGATTCATTATATAGGCACAATCAATCCTTAACTCAGTTTCCAACCCTTTCCCCTTCCCTGAAGTATGGAGTATAAGGCTGAAAGTTCCAAGCTTCAAGCATGGCTAAGTCCTTTATTATTTTTTTTAAATTGCGTTATTAGAATTTTCTCCATCATTTTTTTTACAACTTTATTGAGGTATATTTGACAATAAATTGTATTTAAAGTGTACAATGTGGGATTTGAGATACATAGCCATTGTGAAAGGATTCCCACATGAGTTAACTGGCAGATCCATCTCCTCATCTATTTACTTGTGTGTTTGTGTGTGAACACTTGAACTCGACTCTCTCAGCACAGGCCAAATATACAATACAGTGTTATCAACTGTAACACCATGTTATAACTTAGATCATTTGACCTTATACCTAATTCAATTCATCTTATAACTAAAGGTTTGTAGCCCTTCACCAAATCATCTCTATTCCTCCCCACACCTTGGTCATTCTAGTCATTTTTTATGAGTTCAACTTTGTTTATTTAGATTTCCCATGTAAGTACTTGTACTTGTTTTTCTTTGTCCAACTCATTTTACTTAGCAATATGCCCTCCAGGTTCATCTATGTTGTTGCAAATGACAGGATTTCCTTCTTTTTTAAGGCTAAATAATGTTCTATTTTGCGTATATACCACAATTGCTTTATATATTCATCTGTCAGCAGACACTTAGACTGTTTCCATAACTTGGTTATAGTGAATAATGCTGCCAAGTTTCATGAGAATACAGATATCTCTTTGAGATAGTAATTTTGTTTCCTCTGACTATACCCAGAAGTAGGATTGCAAGATACAGTAGTTCTATTTTTAACATTCTGAGGCATGGCCATACTCTGTTCCATACTGACTACACTAGTTACATTCTCACCAAGAGTGTTCCTTTTCCTCTACATCCTAACTAACACTTATTATCTCCTGTCTTTGATAAATCGACAGGTGTGAGGTGATAGTTCATTGTGATATTGATCTTTCTGGTCACCAGCCCCCATTCTTAAGCTATGCAGGAGCCCACCAAGAGTCATTTCATTAAAGCAAATGGTGCACCCATCACCAGGAACTTCCAAGGGATTTAGGAGCTTTGGGTCAGGAACCAGAACTGGGATCAAAGACCAAGCATCAGAACAATAGACTTTGTTCTATTGGTCTAAATAATCACTTAGGAAATTGCAAGGGTTTTAGGAGTTCAGTGCCAGGAAGGGGGAACAGAGACCAATATAAATATTTTCTATTATTTTACAGTGGCCTTCCAGCCAACCCCATACCAGCTCAGTCTCATATGGTCATCTGAACCATGAGAAATTTATCCTGTGCCTACAGAAAGCACACATCCAATTTCCCCAGAACCATCCTGTTTATGCCAATTTTTCCCATTTTGAATGAAAAATTCTTTGGTCATTCTACCTATTTTCTACAACTTCTGGAAATGGAGAATACCTAACACAGCCACCATTCCCTCCCTCTACCATTCTCTACCACTTAGCAAGCCTTCAGATTTCCCAGGTAGAAGTCAGACCATAGTCCCATCTGCCTGAGCTGCAGGAACCCCACTGGAGACCCTTCTCAAGGACAGGTGTTCCCACTCCCCCCTTTCAGTGGGAGAACTCGCAGCCTGCTGGTGGCGCTCTTTGACCATCCTCTTACCAACGGTGCCAACCCCTGTTATTTGGTGAACCTTAAGGGTCCAGTACCAAGTTTTCCCACCTTCTTTTTGATAAATTCTCTATGGCACAAATCCATTAGAATGTGAACTACTTGAGGGAGAGGCTTTCTTTGCTGTCTAAATCAGAGCCTCATATACATAGTAGCTGTTTAATGTGTATTTGTAGAGTGAATGTGAACTGGAGTGGCTGGCATCTCACTTTGGAAAATGGTTTCTGTTGTCTTTGGATTTCGCTCAAACTCCACTTTAACACATCATTAATTATGGCCATGTGTAGTTTTACACAAATGTGGTATCATACATAGTCTCAACTTTTCAGTGCTGCTTTTTTCCTTTCCACTTGGCTGAACTGCTTTCCTCCTACGCTCCTCTCCCATCTCCATTTCCCTCAACCCATATTAACCACATATATACAAAATATAGTTACACACACGCACACACAGTATTGTATTTTCTTCAAGACCATTTGTGCGCCATACTTTTCTTACTCAGTCCTACCTCATGGATATTCTCATTTATTAAATATTCACCTACACCAGGCTTATTTCTAGCCCAGTGGTTCTGAACCTGGGTTCTAACGAACCCTAGGGGTTCGATGAGTCAGTCTCAGGGGTTCGGAGAAGCCTCTGCCACGGAGGCCAGAATAAAGTAATACCGTAATTTGTTGTGAGTTCATGCACTTTGTTGTTTATGTTCTTTGAGCAAGGTGATGTTCATGCACGGCTCATTTTGTGCACCAGTAAAAAAACATATACCTATGTCTTGAATTTGGGGAAAAAATTATATTTTATTTATCACTAAAGAAGGGTTCGGTGAATGCACATATGAAACTGGTGGGTTTGGTACCTCAAAAAAGGTTAAGAACCACTGTTCTAGCTTCTCTGGTCTATCTCCCTGGTTTATTTGTTGTCTTTTTGTTTCCTGCCAATATTATGCTGACTTGTTACAGTAATGATTCTCAAAGCACATTCCCAAGACCAGCAGCATCTGGGAACTTGCTACAAAAGCAGATCCCTGGCTCCACCCCAGACCTACTGAATGGAAAACTCTGGGCGGGTCCAGCAGCCTGTGTAACAAGCCTCCAACAGCTGGTGCAGGCTACCGTAGGAGGGTGCCTCTCAATGGCTTTCTCCAATGCCCTTACGTGCTGCACTCTGTCATACAGTGAATTAGCCTTGTATTTCAGACCTTCTTGGCTCTTCTTGAGCATTTGTTCTTTCGTGTGAACATTAAGACAATTTTATTCAATTAAAAACCATAAGCCTGTAGACCAATGAGGAATTGCAGGAAGTGATATAGAAATACTGATATAAGTGGTGTTCTTGGGCCATTAAGTATTTATATTTGAGGACAGAAAATGTCTCTCCATTTGTCATAAATTCATTTTTATTGTTTTATTTTCCTAAAGATCTCATGACTTTTTTGCCAAGTTTATTCATAATTACAGTTTGAGATCACAATATTGAGTTAAATACTTTCCCCATTTCCATTTCTGGATTCTCATTAGTAGAATAGAGAGAAAACTATACAGTAAATAAACATTTATCTTCTATGTAGTCACATTATTAAATTCTCTTGTTAATTCTGGTAGTTTTTAATTTTCAGTAGTAATGTTTTCAATAAAAATAATAATTGCATTATTTCCCTGCCTGTGTCCTCTTCTTGATTTATGTTGTATTCACTAACCCACAGTGCAGTGCTAAAAATATATCAAAGCAAACGAAACTGTCTAATTCCTGATTTAATTGAAATGGCTTTATTGTTTCAACATTTAGTATAATATTTACAATTGGGCTTTGGAAGCCTTTAACACATTTGAGGAAGTTTCTGTCAAGTCCTATTTTAATTAGGATTTTTTTAGGATTGGCTGTGGATTTTTATCAAACATCTTTAAAGCATCTATTGATATTGATAGGTTCCTATGGTTTTTCCCTTTAATATGTTGTTCTTATTATTTTGAGTACCCTTTTGTAGCAAGAATGAAACAAATTACTGTCGCAATCAATTTTTCTGTCTCATTAGTTTTACATCTTTACTGTTATTTTTATATGAATATTTTTTCCAGCACGCAAGAGAGAGAGGGGGAAGGAGAGAGGGAAAGACAGGGACTGAAAGACAGGAAGGGAGAGAGATGAGAAGCATCAATTCTTCGTTGAGGCACCTTCGTTCTTCATTGATTGCTTTCTCATATGTGCCTTAACTGGGGGGCTCCAGCAGAGAGAGTGACCCCTTGCTCAAGCCAGTGACCTTGCACTCAAGCCAGTGACCTTGTGCTTCAAGCCAGTGACCTTTGGATTCAAACCAGTGCCCATTTGGGCCATGTCTATGATCCCACGCTCAAACCAGCGACCCCACACTCAGGTTGGTGAAGCTGTGCTCAAGCTGGCAACCTCGCAGTTTTGAACCTGGGTCCTCAGTGTCCCAGGCTGACATTCAATTCACTGCGCCACTGCCTGGTCAGGCTATATTTTTAAAATTTTTAACTTGAGTTGATTGGGGTGATATGGGTTAATAGAATTGTACGGGTTTTAGGTGTACATTTCTATAATACATCATCTGTATATTGCATTGTATGTTCACCACTCCAAGTCAAGTCTCCCTCCATTACCACCTATCCCCCCCCTCTACCCTCTTCTATCTTCCCCCATCCCCTTTCCCTTCCTGCAATACCCATACTGTTGTCTCTGTCTATAAGTGTTTTCTTTGCACCTTTTTCACCTGACCCCCAAAACCCCCATCCCCTCGGATAACTATCAGTCTGTTCTCTGTATCTATGACTGTTTCTATTTTGTTTGTTAGTTTATTTTGTTCATTAGATTACACATGTAGTGAAATCATATAGTACATGTCTTTCTCTGATTAGCTTATTTTGATTAGTATAATGCTCTCCAGTTCTATCCATGCTGTTGCAAAAGGTAAAATGGCCTTATTTTTTGTGACTGAGTAGTATTCCATTGCGTAAATATACAACTCTTTTATCCATTTATATACTGATGGGTACTTGGGCTGCTTCCAAATCTTGGCTATCGTAAATAATGCTGCAAAGAACATAAAGGTGCATATATTCTTTTGAATTAATGTTTCAGGTTTCTTTGAATATATTCCCAGCAGTAGAATTGCTGCGTTATAAGGCAGTTCCACTTGTAATTTTGGGGGGTAACTCCATACTGTTTTCCACAGTGGCTGTACCAGTCTGCATTCCACAGGAGTTTCTCCAAGGGTTCCCTTTTCTTTTCTTTTTTTAATTTTAAACCAACCATTCTAATTGCTTACTTGAATAAGTTATTAGAAGCTGGGAGGAATACAATGAGTCAGATAAACTAACACACAAATGCAAACCACCTAACTCTTGGAGCTGTTTCCTCTTTGATCAGCTCAACTAAGCAAAACTACAGATAAAAAATAATCAGTTGGGACAGCAGCCATGTAGTGAGTCAAAGTGCAAGTGTCCGTGTCAGACAGGTCTGGGTCCAGATCTTGGTTCTGCCACTTGTAAACCCCACAACTTTGGGTACTAAAGCCGGCTAGCATGTGTTCCATTTTGACTGTGTCTTTCTAACATTTTATGAGGATTCATTGTGGTTATTTGCTTCTTTCTCTAAATCCCATTCTTCTCCTTTATTAAACAGAGAATGTCATGTCTTCTTCATGAGATTGTTGGTATATGAATTGCAAGGAATTCTAAAAGGTTAGCTATATACTCTCAGTTAGGGATTTTTTTTTCATAAAAAAGATTTTGCTTTTCCCTTTTTTAACTGCCAAAATTATCCTACCGTGGAGCAGAGGGAATCACTTGTGTGGATTCTTGGTCAAACACCTAAAACCTCTTATTTGAGAAATAGTTTCCCGTGCAGGTGGGGTGCAAGCCTCCTTTGCCTGCTGGCCTTCAGCCTGTGCTCAGGGTCAGGTGCATCTTCCCGGTGGATGGTGGTCTGTGGGCACTACTTTTTCCCCAGCACAGCGTGCTGAGCAGGAATGACAAAGTGCCCCAACAGACTGCGTTCTCCCCACAGACTCTCCTGTGGACAGAGACTTATGAGGCACCTGGAATTGGAGCCTGCCCAGTAAGAACCTTCCCTGGGCTTCTTGAGCTCCCCCCTCCCCCCCTCCATACCCACCTTCTCCCCTTCAAAGGTGAGACAGGCAGATCCTTGGTAACCATTCCCCAGATTCATTCTCTATTTGGGTCCCAGTGATTGGCTTCCTGTCATGACCTCTTGCCATGGACTCATAATTGAAGACTGTACCTTTGAGCCAGCCCCTCGTACCTGGCTCCATCATGGCGCAGTTCAGCTCCCCCTCAGTGGCTGCCACCCGTTCCTCTAGGCTGCCATTGATGGACTGCTGACTTCAGTGCCTGCCTGGGAATCCAGGCTTTCCTGTAAACTAATCTGAACCCGGTGGTGGACTTCAGCGTGGCCCTGCCCTGGGGATGTTCTGTCCCAGTCCTGGCGGAACCCCAGACTCCTGCAATTGCTCCTTGCAATTTGCACATTTGCTAACACAGCTGGTGTTGCCAATCCTTGCAGACCCTGTATAACCAACCCCCTCTCACCCCAAGACACACACGGCCCTCCTGTGACACACACACACACACACACACACACACACACACACACACACACACACACACTTGGACCTCCCATTGAACCCTGGTCTCCTCTAGGCCTTCCCCTCACCACTCTAAATCTCAGAAGTCACAGTAAAAACCAAGAGCTTTTCCAGAACCTCTTCTTGGTAGAAATGTCCCAGGGGAATCACAGAAGAAGCGAATTGTTCTCCTGTGTGACTGGTGACTATACAAGCCACCAACGCTCAAGGCAGTCCCCGTCCACACACCCACTGAAGCTCCATCACAGAGCTGTCACTTGCTCAGGGACCCAGGCTGGAGGGTGTGATAATACCTGCAGTACACGTGTCTCTGCTTCTCTAGTACAGCCAGATGACCTTGTTTAGCTCAAGGACGGTCACCTTTCAGATTCCTGTTATTAGTCTCAATGGCAAGGATATCCTCTTTGGTTTCGTACTTGACAAATGGCTCTTTCTGTTCCCCGGGAGGCACTGAGAGAATCTACAGACATTTTTTTTTACCTAAAATCTGTCATTGAAACACATTTTTTTATTGATTACATCTCTACTTACAGTACAGCACAGTCAGATTAGTTGAACATATTCATATATCAGCACTTAAAATCCTCCCTTGTTTTGCAACAGAGCAGTTGTTACAAGTTTATGAGTAGGAGCTGATAAAAAAAATAGTGTCATTCTTTCCCCTATACAATAAGGTGGCTTGTACTTCCATTCAGAAAGTAAGTTTAGCGCAGTGGGTCTCAAACTCTACTATGCATCAGAAGGCCTCTGGGCCCGTCTGATCCAGTACATTTAGTGAGGAGCCAACACAGGTGATTTCTGGTAGATGGTTTTGAACCACAATTTTGAGAATTATATTATATTAAATATTATATTATATATTATATATTTTTAGAGAGACAGGAAGGGAGAGAGGGAGGAGAGTAAGAAGCATCAACTCGCCTGACCAGGCGGTGGCACAGTGGATAGGGCGTCGGACTGGGATGCGGAGGACCCAGGTTTGAGACCCCAAGCTCGCCAGCTTGAGCGTGGGCCCATCTGGCTTGAGCGAATGCTCGCCAGCTTGGACCCAAGGTTGCTGGCTCCAGCAAGGGGTTGCTTTGGTCCACTGAAGGCCCGTGGTCAAGGCACATGTGAGAAAGCAATCAATGAACAACTAAGGTGTTGCAATGGCAATGAAAAACTAATGATTTATGCTTCTCGCCTCTCTCCATTCCTGTCTGTCTGTCCCTATCTGTCCCTCTCTCTGACTCTCTCTCTGTCCCTGTTAAAAAAATAAAATAAAATAAATAAATAAAAAAGAAGCATCAACTCGTAGTTTCTTCACTGTTTCTTTTTTCCAGGGACAGAGAGAGAGTCAGTGAGAGGGATAGATAGGGACAGACAGACAGAAACAGAGAGAGGCAAGAAGCATCAATCATTAGTTTTTCATTGCCATTGCGACACCTTAGTTGCTCATTGATTGCTTTCTCACATGTGCCTTGACCGCGGGCCTTCAGCAGACCAAGCAACCCCTTGCTGGAGCCAGCGACCTTGGGTCTAAGCTGACGAGCTTTTTGCTCAAGCCAGATGGGCCCGTGCTCAAGCTGGCGAGCTCGGGGTCTCAAACCTGGGTCTTCCGCATCCCAGTCCGACGCTCTATCCACTACGCTGCTGCCTGGTCAGGCTTCACTGTTTCTTATATGTGCTTTGATCAGGGGGCTTCAGCTGAGCCAGTGACCCCTTGCTCAAGCCAATGACCTTTGGGCTCAAGGAAGTGATCTTGGGCTTCAAGCCAGTGACTATTGGGCTCACACCAGTGACTTTGGGATCACATCAATGATCCTGCTCTCAAGCTGGTGACCTCAGGGTTTCAAACCACGGATCTCAGCGTCCAGGGTCAATGCTGTGTCTGCCGCTCTACCACCGGTCAGGCTTGAGGGCTATTTTAGATGAGAGAACTTTGGACTCAGAGGAAAACACTTGTGTTTTAATTCTAGCTCAGTGGCCTTATGTTTCAGTCGTTTGATTTTCATTTTCCAGTCTCTGAAAGGGAAATAGTAAAAACTGTCCTTTCTATTATTATAGACATTATTTTCATGAAGGTGTATAGGCAACCAACCTCTTTGAATAGACACATGTATAAATGTGTCCACAGCAAAATTAACCACAAATCTTATGCATTTAACTTTGTGGGAAAATAAAAGTATCCTTGAGTCTTTTCAATTTTTTCTTTGAGAAATAAATAAGGCACATACTGGAGACACCAAGAAAAACTTAATGATGAACAGTCAGTTAGTAGATAGACAGACTATCAAAACCCAGCAATCTGGTTCGTTTAAAGAACGGTCTCTGAGAAAATGATTTACTGCAGCGAAGCAATTTATGTCTAGAAAAGTGACATTGAAGTTGCAAAGAAACAACAAATTTTGGTAATAAATTGAGAAAAGGATAATGTAGAGCTTAGAACAATTTCTAAAAGTGCTTGAAATAACACTTTGGCACTTAAATGATACACTTGAGACAGAGGTTGTTTGTTGTGCAGATGTTTATGGCGCTGATTGTGTATCCGGCATGGAGAAAACCACCTTCATGGAGCTCACTTTGTAGTGAAGAGGGTGAGACATTACAGATATTATATCATCAGATCATATTTACAGGCAACCAACTTTTGAACCAACTTGTGGGAAGTTAAATAAATTACAATCAAGTCTAAGTACATTGTAGACTTACTCTGTCCAGTACAGTCATCACAAGCCACGTGCAGCTATCTAAACTTAAATTTATATTCCTTGGGACTAAACACCATCCGAAGTTCGGTTCTTCAGTTGCACTAGCCACTATCAAGTGCTCGATAACCACAGGTAGCTAGTGGCTGCCCCATTGGGTTAGTGTAGAATCAGCATTTCCATCATCACAGAGAAGTTCTAATGGCCAGTGCTGATCTAGACTATGGTAGAAGCTGAAATATGTATACTGTTGGGGGAAGTAGAGCAGGGCACGATGACAGGCCATGCGGGGAACAGGAGAGCTATCAGTTAAACAGATCTGAGAATAGCTCTTAAAGGGTGACATTTCGGAAAGACTGGGAGGAGAATAAATCGTAGGAAATCAGAGCGAAGAGATTTTCATGAGAGGGAAAAGAAAGTGCAAATCCCCTGAGGGGGGAGATGAGTGTAGAGTGGTCCAGGAACAGTCAGGAGACCCTGTGTGGCAGGGGAGGTGGAGAGCACTGGGAGGGGATGACGTCAGAGATGTAGGTAGGGAGGACCACCTTACCTACGTGGTGAGGACGTCCCTTCTTGTCTGAAGAGGGGTAGACAGCCATCCCGCTGCTGTATGGCATGTCAACTGCAGGGGAGCTGGAGCAGGGAGGGACCAGTTAGGGGACTGTAACACCAGTGCAAATGAGAGACGATGACGGCTTGGACAGGCACGGTAGCAATGAGGTGGGGAGACATGGCCAGGTTCTGGATATTCTTGAAAGTAGAGACAAGAGGATTTTCTGGCTAGAAGGGGCAAGGGAAGAGAGTCAGGGCTGAGCCAGCAGAAGCTAAGGATTTGGGCCTGAGTGGCTGGCAGCAGAAACTTGCCATTGACTGAGGCATGCAAGACTACGCTTGAAGCAGGCGAGGGGAGCACAACCAGGAGGCCAGTGTGGGGCATGTTAAGATCGGGATGCCCAGTAGACTTCAAGGTAGAGAAATGGGTGGGACTCATGGACCGGAGTTTAGAGGAATGGGCCCAGCCCAAGGTGACTCTCTGATAACTACCTGTATTGGTCCTGAGATGGGATGAGATCACTTAGCAGGTAAAGGTAGACAGAGAAGTGTTCCGAGCACCCACCCGGGCATTTGAACATGATGAGGTCCGAAAGATAAGAAAGAACCAGCAAATGAGGCAAACAAGGAGGGGACTCAGAAGAGGGGTGTTCTGGGGGTGAAAGAAGAAAGGATTTCAAGGTGTCAAAAACTTTGACAGGTCAGATAACCGCATCTCTTTCCTAATTTGCTGGACCAGGTTCTGGAGTCCACCTGTTATCCTGTCATAATTATTAATAGCATCCCTTCTCATTCTCAACATTCACAGAACAGTAAATTATAACATATTATCACCCTACTGATAGGTCAAGGGAGAAATGAACTATTGGGCTTAGCAACAGGGAGCTCATTGTGACCTTGACCAGGTCTTGGAGTGCCGTGGTGGAAGGCATGGGGTCGGGGAAGAGGCTTTGGGGACAGAAGGGTTGCTGAGACAAGAAAGAAAAGTGGTAGCTTGAAGGGGACTGGGGTCAAGACAGGTTTCAGATTTAGTTTTTGTTCTTGTACTGCAAGGAAAATAACAGCTCATTTGTATGCTGATGGGAAGGAGCCAGTAGAGAGGAAAATTAATGATGCCGGACAGAGAGGACTCCTGGAGAAATGAGCGGGGCTGGGCTGCAGTGGACAACCAAGGGCAGGGTCCTCTCAGGGCCACAGAAGGATAGCCCCGTGTACTGGCTCAGGCGTACTGGCTGGGGGCAGGGCAATGGGGGGGGGGATCTTGTGGAAGTTCTCTTCTGTCTGCTTTAAGGCTTTCAGTAAAGGAGAAAGCTCAGATGGTCAGCCGAGAAGAAGGAAGGAGGAGTGGGGGGGTGGGTGTAGAGAGGAAGGCGTGGGTCAGTTGCCTCAGGCAGCGGTTTTCAACCCTTTTTGTCTCATGGCACACATAAATTACTGAAATTCTGCAGCACACCAAAAAAGTATATTTTTTGCCGATCTGACAAAACAAAATAGGTATAATTTTGATCCAGTCACACCAAGCAGCTATTGTTGTGTTGGCCTCTGTCAATTTTTTTTATTTAACAATCTAAGGGAGAAGAGGTCAGTGCCCCTGACTAAATAGGCAGGTATTGCATGCTTTAAAATTTTTTGCAGCACACCGGTTGAAAGTCAGTGGTCTAGGCGGGTAGGAGAGCGTGGACAGGGCTGGACTGCAGCATGGGCACTCCTGAGGACCAGGCTGGTCAATTCCAATGAGACCAGCCACTTTCAGCTGTGCAGGTGCAGGGCAGGGTAGGTGAGGAGCTGGATGTGCCCAGGTTTTTTTGAGAAAGTTCTATAGGCTACAGATACCGGAAAAATGAGGCTTCATAATTTACACTCATTGAAAAAAGAGGTCAGTCAGTGTTAGCAAATACACAGTATTTTTTAAAGCGCTTTGATTCATTAAAAAATTATCCTGTAATTGATGTTCAGCTGGGTCTTGCTACAATGAATGAGTAAAGCTGTATTTAATTAGCTGCAATATTTACATTTCAATACTTAATGAGCTAACAGCTATTAAAAACAGTTTGTTCTCTTAAGTAGATGGAGAATTTCCCTGTGGTTTTTGTTGAGTCACTCCTTCAGCAGGTGTGGGTTTTGCTGAGTCACTCCTTCAGCAGGTGTGGGTTTTCAGTCAGTCAAGGACCCAGAAATTCCTGGAGTGGAGACTTCCTGTCAGGAGAAACCACACATGTAGGAAACATATGCCCTGCCTGGAAGAAACATGTGGGTGGGCCACAGGATATAATAAGAATTAAGAATAGAATGCCACCTGGTACTAATAAGCAATTCTTTCTTCACCACTTGTGTTGTCCACTAATCCATTACAATAAGCAAAGTACAAATTAATGAGATTTAACCATGTTGTATGCTTGGTCATTGCCTTTTCATTTGCTATTTTATCAGCATCACCCTGATCCATTTTCCTTCTCGTTACATTCCTATTTATCTCAGTTGATTAGTTTTATAACTTTAAAAAAGGAATTTCCTGATTATAATTGCAACAAAGACTTAATATACATTTTTTTGGAAAATAAAGAAACGAAGGAGGGAAAAAACACATTCTACTATTTAAAGAGAGCCACTAATAATATTTTGTCTTTCCTGTGGCCTTTTTTCTTAAAAATTAAGCTTTAATTGTTAATCATTTCAAACCTACAGACAAGTATAAAAAATAATTAACAAGCAATGCAGATTAGCAGATGTTAATATTTTGTTATATTTGCTGTAGAGCACTCTGTTTCTATTTCTAAGGAAGAAAATATTATCCTTTCAAGTAAAACCCATGCCCTTTTCTCAGTCACCCCTCCTTCCTTCTCCAGAGGTAACTGCTGCCTTTGGCTACAGCCTGTGGCCTGCTCATCAGTGGCCATCTGGGTTTGATGTCCTGGTTCTGGCAATGTGAAGAAACCTCAGGGGTCTGGTCAGCAAAGCTGAGGCCTGGCCCATGGAGCCGGTCATCCCTTCTCCCACCTCCCAGACTATTAGAGCAGTCATCAGCCTCACTTGCCTTTTATGGCATGTTCCAATTACACTACAAGGTTCCATTTTCTCCTGCAAATAAGTTATAGTAACCCGAAGTGTGAGGTGCAAAATACACTACCTCAAACGAATTTTCAGATATACAGAGTACGTTCTAAGAATGAAGATATTCCCAGGTTCAAATGGTAGTAAAGTAGCCAATTCGCTCTATCTCAAATTCATATTCAGATACTGAGTGCCTCTCTCGTTTGCTATGAAAAATATCAAAGGACACATATAGAAGTACAGAACCCAAGTCCCAAGGTTGACCATATACCACTATTTAAGTAGTATTCTCCCCCAGGTCTCAAGAAGGTCCGGAGCTCTCTGGTGTACAGCTCTCCGGAATGGTAATACTTAGGTTCCGTAGTTCGTTTCTCCCGCCCTGCCCTGCCTTCCCTGTGGGGTTGACTACCACTGAGTTTGCTTAAGGTGAAAATAGGTACCTCATTTATTTGTTTTTGAAAAGGAGATTGTTGACTCTAAGACAGTGGTTCTTAACCTGGGTTCTATCGAACCCTAGGGGTTTGATGAGTCGCTCTCAGGGGTTCAGAGAAGCCTCTGCCCCGGAGGCCAGAATAAAGTAATACGTAATTTGTTGTGAGTTCATGCACTTTGTTGGTTTTGTTCTTTGAGCAAGGTGATGTTCATGCACGGCTCATTTTGTGCACCAGTAAAAAAACATATACCTATGTCTTGAATTTGGAAAAAGAAATCATATTTTATTTATCACTAAAGAAGGGTTCAGTGAATGCGCATATGAAACTGGTGGGTTCGGTACCTCAAAAAAGGTTAAGAACCACTGGTCTAAGAGGAAAGGATTCAGAATGCCAGTTTGGTCAGCTGAGGTGGCCTGTCCTTGTCTCCTGTCCTGCAGATGCTGCATGTCCCCCTACAAATGCAGGATCAGAGTGGGGCAAATGCTGGTTCTTCCCATCATGTATGTAGTTTAGTGATCTCAGCAACCCAACCTAATAGTGTCCAGGAAGTTTTTCATGGGGCCTAAGAAAGCAGTTTCTGCTGAACTGGAAATGACCCTTTGTGTGCAATGGGCCCTCTGCCTGTGCCACGGTCATTACCAGCATGAAGGGAGGAGGTGGTGACATTGTGCCTGCCTGGGCTATAGCAGCATCAAATAGGTGATTTTCAAAAAGGTGCAAAGGTGATTCTGTGGGAAAAGTTTAGTCTTTTCAACCATATGAAAAAATAATCAACCTGGATCTATACCTTGTACCATATAAAAATTAATTCAAAATGGATCATGCCTAAATGTAAACATACAAATTTTAAAACTCTTAAGAGAAAACATAAAAGAAAATTTGTTGTGATCCTAGGTTAGGCAATGCTTTTTTAGCTATGACACCAAAACAATGATCCAAGAAAAGAAAAAATTCAACCTGATGAGTAGGATTTAATTAAAATTAATAACTTTTGCTCTGCCAAAGACACTGTTATGAGAATGAAAAAACAAGCTGCAGACTTGGAGAAAATATTTGCATATCACATTTGAAAAGGACTTGCATACAAAATATGTAAAGAACTCTCAAATCCCAACTAAGAAAACAAACAATTCAATTTGAAAATGGGCAAAAGAGTTGAACAGACACTTCACCAAAAAAAGATATATGGATGGAAATAAGCCAATGAATAGATACTGAACATGATTAACTATTAGAAAATGCAAATTAAAACAACAAGGTACCACTGTACACTTGGTGGGATAGTTATAATAAAAGATAATAACAAGGATGTGGGAGAGCTGGAGCTCACATACTCTACAGATGGGAATGTCAAATGCTAGCCACTTTGGAAAATAGCTCGACAGCTTCTTCGAATGGGCAACATGTACCTATCATGTGATCCAGCTATTCTCCATCTAGGTGTTTTCCCAAGAGAAACGAAAGCATATGTTTGTAAAGAGATACATGAATGCTCACTACAGCTTTATTTTTGTAAATGCCCCAAACTGGAAACAAACCAAATGTCCATCGACAGGTGAATGGATAAGTAGGTTGTGGTATGCCCATACAATGGAATCCAACACAGCAATAGAAAAAAAGAGCCATTGATAATGTGGCAACATAGATGAATCTCAGAATAATCATGCTTATTGAAAGAAGCCAGATATAAGAAACTAAACATGATGTGTGATTCTATTTATATATAATTCTATAAAATACAAACTAATTTATATTGATAGAAAGCAGATCAGGGACTGCCTGAAGATGAAGAAGAGGCAGGGAGGTGAAGTGTGGAGGGATTACTGAGGGACACAGGAGACTTTGGGGGTGTTTGATGTGTTCGCTATATGGAATATGGTTATGGTTTTGTGAGTATATACATATGGTAACAGCAAATTGTGCACTTTAAATATATGCCGCTTTGTATATGCCAATTATTCCTCAGCAAAACTTTAAAAAAAAAGATGGACTCAAACACACGTTTTAAAAAACGAAAGAAGGGAGCCTGTGGATAGAGCGTCGGACTGGGATGCAGAAGACCCAGGTTCGAAACCCCGAGCTCGCCGGCTTGAGCGCGGGCCCATCTGGCTTGAGCAAAAAGCTCTTCAGCTTCAACACAAGGTCGCTGGCTCCAGCAAGGGGTTGCTCGGTCTGCTGAGGGCCCGCGGTCAAGGCACATGTGAGAAAGCAATCAATGAACAACTAAGGTGTTGCGACAGCAGTGAAAAACTAATGATTGATGCTTCTCACCTCTTTCTGTTTCTGTCTGTCTGTCCCTATCTATCCCTCTCTCTCTGACTCTCTCTCTGTCCCTGTAAAAAAAAAAAAAACAAAAACAAAAAAAAATGAAAGAAGGGAGAGTGGAGGGAAGGAGGGAGGGAGGGAGGGAAGGTGTGGATGACTTTTAAGACATGGCTATATTTGCTACCCCTGCCCTGATGTAGCTGTTTGCAAATAGTGTATGATAGATCTTTGATGGTTAATAGACCACATGCAAGGAAGGAAGGAAGGAAGGGAGGGAGGGAGGGAGGGAGGGAGGGAGGGAGGTCTAATTCTAATGGGCATAAAGTACCTTTTATGCTTCTAAACATTTTTACATGTATTTTGTAGTTTTTGTTATTGTAAATGGGATTTTTTTCCTTCATACTTTCTGATAGACTTCTTCTGATGTGCAAGAAAGCTATTGATTTGGTATGTTTATTTTAGATCATACTCTATTAGTTCAAGTAGTGTCATGGTAAGTGCTCTTAGATTTTCTAGTAGACAAATTATCTGCAAATAGTGTATTTTTTCTTTTTCCTTCAAATAGCACATCTTATTTCTCCTATTTTTATACCTACACTATACTGGTTTTAAAAATTCCAGAGAAATGTTAAATTACTTTGCAGTCAAAAGGCAACCTGTATTATCCTTGATTTAACTGGATCTTCTCTAGGCTTCATCATGCAGTAGAACGTTGACTAGTGGTTTCAGTTAAATACTCTCATTCACGTTCAGGATTCTATTCTTTCTAAAAAGTTTAAAAATCAAACTAAATATTGTATTTTTTTATTTTTATTTTTTATTTTATTCATTTTAGAGAGGAGACACAGAGTGAGAGAGAGAGAGAGAGAGAAAGAGAGAGAGAGAGAAAGAGAGAAAGGGGGGAGGAGCTGGAAGCATTAACTCCCATATGTGCCTTGACCAGACCAGTGCAGGGTTTTGAACTGGCGACCTCAGTGTTCCCAGGTCGACGCTTTATCCACTGCGCCACCACAGGTCAGTGGATAATTTAATATTGTATTTTATTAAATCTCTTTCCAGCATTGCTCAGTTATCCACAATTTTTAACCAAAAGCATGTTTATGTTAATATACACAAAATAAATAGCAAAAAGGGGAAAATGATTGTAATATGTGTATTACACAATAAATATATAGTATTTAATTTAAATTTGTCTAATATTAAATGATTGTTTTATTCTTCAGAAGACTTCTATTAACATACTTTTAAGTTTTATTTGTTCTTTTTTCCAAAATTGGTAATTTTGTTTTGGACATTTTTCCATTTAAATATTAAAAATAAACACATTATCATGTCATTAAATATTATTCTACTAAAGTAAATTTAAGTAAACTTTATACTGTATCTATCAATGAGTTTTCATAAGCTTACACAACTAACCAAATAGCACCCAGATCTAGAAACGAAATTATACCAATACTCCAGAAGCCCCCTACAAGCTCTACCCAGTCACTCATCTCTGAGATTAATCATGAGACAAAACTATGTTTTCTTAATGGCTGTTTGGTTGAGTTAGGGAGAAGAATAATAGCAGATAAAGCCAGAGAACAGGGAAGAGCCAGATAAGGCACAAGTTTGGGAAGCACAGTGGTTATCTTCTTTTGCTGCATAATAGATTGCCATAAACTAAGTGGTTCAAAACCATACAGACTTACTATATCCAAGTTCCCACTGGTCAGAAGTCTAGACACAGCTCAGCTGGGTACTCTGATCATGGATTCTCAAGGTATGTGCTGCATTGTGGTGTGCACTTGGAACCCAGGCTCATTCTACTTTGCTGTCAGAATTCAGTTCCTTGTGGCTCTAGGACTGATGTCCTTGTTTCGTTACTAGCGGTGGGCCAAGTATTGCTCTCCGCTGCTAGAGGCTGCCCACAGTTCCTTGCTGTCTGAACTATATAGTCATTTCATAGCATGGACATTTGCTCTATTGCAGGCCAGCAGAAATATGTTTTGTTGGCTTCACCTTCTTTTAAAAGATCCTCTATTTGGATCAGGTTCTCCTAGTATAATTTCCATTTTGATGAACTCAAAGTCAACTGATTAGTAAGCTAATCATGGGAGTGATATCCCACACTAAAGGAGAAGGAATTATAGAAAGGTGAAGGTCATTGTGGGTTGTCCTAGACTTCTACCTACTGCATATGGGAAGAGATTTTTCTTTTTCTCTTTGCAATGAGAAACTATTTGAAGTATAACCATGGAGTGGGAGATCTGATTTAAATATTAAATAAAACTAACATCAGTAGAGGATCTATAAAGAACAAAACTAACTGGGTGGTATATTTAGAATAGAATAGGATTTTGGATTCAGTAATTAGGAGGAGGATGGTATCATTTTCCGAGGTCAAGAAGAGCATGGAGGTGGAAATGAAGATTTCAACTTGGGACATGCTAAACTTTAAATTCCTTCCCTGGCCAGTTTGTTCAGTAGATAGAGCACTGGCCTGGCGTGTGGACATCCCAGGTTTGAGCCCTGGTCAGAGCATACATGAGAAATGATCATCTGCTTTTCTTCCCCTCCCTCTCCTCCTTCTCTCCCTCTTCCCCTCTTGTAGACAGTGGCTTGATTAGTTTAAGCATCAGTCCCAGATGCTGAGGATAGCTCAGCAGGTCTAAGCATCGACCTTAGGCACTGAAGATAGAGCTCCATTGATTTGAGCATCAGCCCGAGATAAGGATAGCCGAGTGGATCCAGTCATAGTGCATGTGGAAGTCTGTCTCTCAATCGCCCCTCCTCTCACTTAAAAAAACCCTGTTCTGTTTAGACATCCAACAGAGAGTTCACAGTTAGATATACATACATGGAGTTCAAAGGAGAGATCCAAGCTGGAAATGTAGATTGGGAAATGGTCAGCTGGGATAGAATGCCAAGTCCAGAGATCATATACAAATGGTAAGGGGGAAATATAGAAGGCCAATGGATTGCTGCAGATGCCAAGGTTTCTTAAGTTATGATTCTTTATCATATAATCAGCCACACACACACACACACACACACACACACAACCAGACTCCTGCCTGGAATCTCCCCAGAAGTGACCCCATTGTTTTGCAGCCAATTTTCTATGGCATCAAAGTAAATTTTATTTTTTTATTGGATCCTCTCTTAAGGTAAGTTCTATCCATATGGAGTTCTTGCCATTGAATAAGGATTGTTCTTCTCTGTTCCATCAAACTAGAGGGCACCCTGCCTTCTACCTGAATTTCTGCTCTTTAGTACGTACTCATCTTGGGCAGCTCTGATGTGTGCACTTGAATAAGCTGAACCAGTTGAAACCATAAGTAACCATAGTGCCTTACTTAGAGGAAACACTGAGTAAAATCCAAGAATTTGGATCCTGACCAAGATGATATATCTAAAGATATGAGCATGTCAAGATTGCTTGAGTCTTCCTGGCAAGTACTGATACAGAATCTGGAATATATTCGTCTGTCTATTCTAGCTCAATGCTTAGGCCTTAGTAGTATATAATAAAGCCTCCAGCATGCGATAATCTGATTCTAGCCCCATACTTGATTGTTCAAGGGGGGATAAACCAGTGGTGGGATTCAGCTAATTCACACCGGCTCAGCAGAACCAATGCGTAATCTTTTGTTGAGTTCAGCGATCAAGTTGTTAAAATGGCACTTATAATCAGGGTTCTCTCTAAGGTGGGTACCTGGGCAGCTGCCCAATGTATAAATCATAAATTTACATTCCTTACTCTTTTTTAATGTTCTTCTGTGCAACAGTGTATTCTAAGCACCCATAGTAATGTTCATTCTGTCCATAGGTGGAAAAAAATCGCAAGTGAGGATGCCAATCAAGAAGCAGTATAGGTCCTGGCTAGTTGGCTCAGTGGTAGAGTACCGGCCCAGTGTGTGGAAGTCTCGGGTTCGATTCCTGATCAGGGCACACAGGAGAAGTGACTACCTGCTTCTCCCCCCTCCTCCACTTCCTCTCCCACAGCCATGGCTCAGATTGAGTAAGATGGCTCTGGTTGCTGAGTATGGCTCCATGGCCTCACCTCCAGTGCTCAAATAGCTCAGTTGCTGAGCCATGGAGCAATGACCTCAGATGGACAGAACATCAGTCCCAGACGGGGTTGCTGGGTGGATCCCATTTTGGGTGCATGTGGGAGTCTGTCTATCTGCCTCCCTGACTCTCACTTGATTAAAAAAAAAGAAAAAGTAATATGGAAATATCTTAAATAATAGTTTTATTGTTTTCTGTCAGGTATTATTTAATATTTTTTCATTAATATTTTAAAACTTTTATAACATAATTTAGTTTTGTATATACCTCTTTTATTCTTATTTAAGTATTAAATGCATGAAATAATAAACTACCTTTCGGTATATATTTTTTTATACTTAAAACAGTCATTAGGGAAGGGAACCGGTTTTTAAATTATTTGAATCCCACCACTGGGATAAGCCTTGATTCTGGAGTTGCTCAAAGTAAATCAGGCAGTTTTGCTGATTAAGAGAGGCTAGTTCTTCCTGATAATTAGGCTCAGGATCTCTGTCCAGTCCAAAAAGGTTAGGGCAAGATCAGGTGACCATATCTTAGAGAAAGTTAACGTTACATTTGAGGAACCAGGCACATCTTACATGCCGGAGCCTTAAAACAACATTCCCCCATTCCCTGCTTCTGCCTGTGGGAGTGTTTGGATGGTCAAAGATTTCCACCTAATAGACTACCAGCTCCGGAATCCTCTAAGGAAACTTCCCTCAGTGTCATCAGGGACCTAAAAAGGTCCATTATCAGGTTAAAGTGAAATTCTCAAGGCAGTATATCAAATGAACATTTTTGGACATTCCTTTGAACACATATTTGATAGCCTACAGAATCCTTTTGAGAGTTGGGCCCAAATCTTTCATCTGACACTCTTAATAAATAGCTGAAGGGATTCAAAAAGAGATTTCATAAGGACAGGAAAATTAAGTGAAGAGAGCTGATTCCAAATCATGGGCAGAGCACTCATGGGCACCTTGAAGTCAGGGAGGGTAGCCTTTGCATACTCATTTTGGTGCCTGCCACAAGTAGAACTGCCATAAGTAGAGCTGCTTAGTGACTGATTTGTACTCACACAAGCATCACACATACACACCATGTAACACGTACACGCGCACGCGCGAGCGCACACACACACACACACACACGCACACTTGGCTTCATACATGCAAAGTAGCATTCTGGGTCTGGTTTAACCATGAGTCTCTACACACTAGAATTAGAAAAGTCCTTTTGGAGATGTGGTTAGGAAGGGTCTATTCTGTCTGACTGCTCTTCTCTCCTTGTTCTGTCTCGGTGTGCCTGACTCAAATGGTCATCTTTGAAGATCCATACAGGACCATGTGTTAATCTAATAATGCACTAGATGTTTTCTTGTATCACTGTTGGTAATTATGCTCAGGCATTAAGCACCCTTGATGGAGGACCCCTTGGAATCATCCTTTTGTGCATACCCATTGCTGTGAAGACTTCCTCACTGCTTGTTCCCTGTCTCTCACTTGCACCTGTCTCTCCTGGCAGTGTAGGTAGCCTTAAAAGTTTCCAGCACATTGACCTGGTGGTCAATGTCATGCCATTTTTTGTGGATTATGTCATAACTGTGGGTTTGTGTCAATGTGGGCTCAATTAGGGTGAACTACCAATGATGATTTTCCATCCAATGGTCATCCAAATGCAGTGGTGGGCAGTACCAGATGATCAGAAAGGGTGATATATTTTTAAAATTTAGTTACTGATTTAAGAGAGAAAGAGAAACATCAATTTGTTGTTCTACTCATTTATGCATTCATAGCTTTTTACAAATAAGATTTATTTTTATTTTTTCATTTTAGACAGGAGAGAAAGAGAAAGAAGGAAGGAACAGAAAGCCTCAACTCCCATATGGGCCTTGACCAGGCAATCCCAGGGTTTTGAACCAGTGACCTCAGCATTCTAGATCAATGCTTTATCCACTGTGCCACCACCGGTCAGGTTCATTGCTTGATTCTAGTATGTGCCCTGGCCAGGGATCAAACCTGCAGCCTTGGCTCAACAAGCAATGCTCTAACCAACTGAGCTACCTGGCCAAGGCCTAGGAAGAGAAATATTTGATTTGGTTTCTGGTTTGATATCCTGCACTGAGGTGGAATCTTTCAAGTTTGAAATGGGAAAAAGAATAAATGAGATGAATTTGAAACATGCCCACATGTAGGAGTCAATGCTTAAAGTCATTCAGCCAAGTGTCATGATATAATTTGGGAGTCATAGGAGCCTCTGTCTGGAAAATCCATAATCTTCCTCTCAAAGACAACAGTGAGTCTCAGGGACACAGCCACATAGATATAAGCTCAGGCTGACTGGGTGTCATGAGGTAAATAGACAAAGGAAAGAATGTTCCTGCCACCCTGAGTTAAGGGAAGCTTGTTTAGTTTAAACCAGTGGTTCTTAACCTTTTTTGAGGTATCGAACCCACCAGTTTCATATGCGCATTCACCGAACCCTTCTTTAGTGATAAATAAAATATTTTTTTTTCCAAATTCAAGACATAGGTATATGTTTTTTTTACTGGTGCACAAAATGAGCCGTGCGTGAACATCACCTTGCTCAAAGAACAAAACCAACAAAGTGCATGAACTCACAACAAATTACGGTATTACTTTATTCCGGCCTCCGCAGCAGAGACTTCTCCGAACCCCTGAGACCGCCTCATCGAACCCCTAGGGTTCGATAGAACCCAGGTTAAGAACCACTGGTTTAAACATTCTGTTACACCCTTATCATTGCCCGTTTTCTTATGTCCCAGGATCCTGCACTATCGCTGGCCCGCTTCCTAGAAAGCAGAAGTACAGAATGAGCAATGTTCCCACACATGCAGTGTGCTCTTGGGAACTGATGAGCCGTGAGGAAATCAGCTATTGCTTACTCTGCCCTTGCCTTTTCTAATTATTGTTTTATATTTTCATCAAACATCTTGGTTAAATATATCTTGGTCCTTGAGCCCTTTTCCAGTGGGAGGAATAAATCAAACAATTTCCTTTTTATTAGAATGAATGAGAGAGCACAGAACCCAACCCTAGGGCCATATGCCTTGGCCACTAGCCTGATGAAGTGTGGGCAACACAGCAGCTGAGAGAGAGGGACAGGAGAGGGAAAGGAGTCAGTGAGACGGCCAGCTCCTGGAGACAAGAATGAAGGAGTGGATGGGTGCCAGCAGGCCCTGGTGATTTTCCAGAGGATCAACCCTTTGAAACGCCCAGGACAGCAGCTCTGAGCCAGCGCTTCCAGCCCCCTCCATTTAGCTTTTCTTGAATCACAGGCTGAATTCCTCTTAAATTTCTTATGGGTTCTTAGTATTGAATTCCTAACTCTGAGCAATATAGTGTGAAGACACATAATGAACATTTCTTCAAAATTCTAATTATCTCATAGCCATATCATATTCCAGAGTATGGATACACCAAACTTACTCAGCTGCTGCTCATTTGTGAAATTATTAAACTAATTTCCTTTGTGATCATTGCAAATGGCCATAATAGACATCTTTGACATAAATTTTTGTGTTAATTTATGATTTTTTAATTAATTTTAATGGGGTGACATTAATAAATCAGGGTACATATGTTCAAAGAAAACATCTCCAGGTTATCTTATCATTCAATTATGTTGCATACCCATCACCCAAAGTCAAATTGTCCTCTGTCACCTTCTATCTGGTTTTCTTTGTGCCTCTCCCCTCCCCACTCCCCCTCCCTCTCTTCCCTCCTTCCATCCCGTAACCATCACACTCTTGTCCATGTCTCATAGACTCACTATTATGTCCCACCTATGTATGAAATCATGCTGTTCTCAGTTTTTTTCTGTGTTACTTATTTCACTCTGTATAATGTTATAAATGATCCTAAGTCATCATTTCTTATGGCTGAGTAGTATTCCATAGTATATATGTACCAAGGCTTTTGAATCCACTCGTCCTCTGACGGACACTTGGGCTGTTTCCAGATCTTCGCTATTGTGAACAATGCTGCCACGAACATGGGGGCGTATTTCTTCTTTTCGAACAGTGCTATGGTGTTCTTAGGGTATATTCCTAAAAGTGGAATGGATGGGTCAAAAGGCAGTTCGATTTTTAATTTTTTGAGGAATCTCCATACTGTTTTCCACAGTGGCTGCACCAGTCTGCATTCCCACCAGCAGTGCAGAAGGGTTCCCTTTTCTCCACATCCTCACCAGCACTTATTCTGTGTTGTTTTGCTGATGAGCACCATTCTGACTGGTGTGAGGTGATATTGCATTGTGGTTTTAATCTGCATTTCTCTAATGATTAGTGATATTGAGCATTTTTTCATATGCCTATTGGCCATCTGTATTGTCCTCTTTGGATAAATTTCTATTCATTTCTTTTGCCCATTTTTTGATTGGATTGTTTGTCTTCCTGGTGTTGAGCTTTATAAATTCTTTATAAATTTTGGTTATTAATCCCTTATCAGATGTGTTGTCGAATATGTTCTCCCATTGTGTGGTTTGTCTTTTTATTCTGTTCCTATTGTCTTTAGCTGTACAAAAACTTTTTAGTTTGATATAGTCCCATTTGTTTATCTTGCCTTTTATTTCATTTGCCCGTGGAGATAAATCGGCAAATATATTGCTGCGCCAGATGTCGGAGAGCTTGCTGCCTTTGTTTTCTTCTAAGATGCTTATGGTTTCACGGCTTACATTTAAGTCTTTTATTATCCATTTTGAGTTTCTTTTTGTGAATGGGGTAAGTTGATGGTCTATTTTCATTTTTTTGCAGGTAGATGTCCAATTTTCTCAACACCATTTGTTAAAGAGGCTGTCTTTACTCCATTGTATGCTCTTTCCTCCTTTGTCAAATATCATTTGTCCATAAAGGTGTGGGTTTATTTCTGGGTTCTCTGTTCTGTTCCATTGATCTATGTGCCTGTTCTTATGCCAGTACCAGACTGTCTTGAGTACAATGGCCTTGTAGTATACCTTGATATCCAGAAGAGTGATACCTCCTCCTTTATTTTTTCTTTTTAAGATTGCTGAGGCTATTTGTGTTCTTTTTTGGTTCCATATAAATTTTTGGAATATGTGTTCTATATCTTTGAAGTATGTCCTTGGTATTTTAATTGGTATTGCATTGAATTTATAAATTGCTTTGGGTAATATAGACATTTTAATGATGTTTATTCTTCCTAACCATGAGCACGGTATATGCTTCTACTTGTTTGTATCTTCCTCAATTTCTTTTATCAATGTTTTATAATTTTCCGAGTACAAGTCCTTAACCTCCTTGGTTAAATTTACTCCTAGGTACTTTGTTTCTTTGGTTGCAATAGTGAAGGGGATTGTTTTCTTAATTTCTTTTGCTGACAGTTCATTGTTGGTATATAAAAATGCCTCTGATTTCTAAGTATTAATTTTATATCCTGCCACCTTACTGAATTCATTTATCGGGTCCAGTAGTGTTTTGACTGAGACTTGGGGGTTTTCTATATACAATATCATATCATCTGCAAATAATGACAGTTTTACTTCTTTTCCAATTTGGATGCCTTTTATTTCTTCTTCTTGTCTGATTGCTGTGGCTAAGACTTCCAGAACTACGTTGAATAAGAGTGGTGAAAGGGGGCAGCCCTGCCTGGTTCCTGATTTTAAGGGGATTGCTTTTAATTTTTGTCCATTTATATGATGTTTGCTGTGAATTTGTCATAGATGGTGTTTATCATGTTAAGGAATGTTCCCTGTATTCCCACTTTACTGAGAGTTTAGAGCATGAATGGGTGCTGGATTTTATCAAATGCTTTTTCTGTATCTATTGAAATTATCATGTGATTTTTTTCCCTTCCTTTTGTTTATGTGATGAATCACATAGATTGATTTGCGAATATTGAACCAGCCTTGGATCTCCAGAATAAATCCCACTTGATCAAGTGGTGTATGATTTTTTTCATATAATGCTGGATACAGTTGGCTAATATTTTGTTGAGAATTTTAGCATCTAAATTCATCAGGGATATTGGCCTATAATTTTCTTTCTTTGTGTTGTCTTTGCCTGATTTTGGGATCAGAATTATGCTTGCCTCGTAAAACGAGTTTGGAAGTGTTCCTTCCTCTTGAATTTTTTGAAATAGCTTGAGAAGGATAGGAGTTAGTTCTTTGAATTTTTGGTAGAATTCACTTGTGAAGCCATCCGGGCCAGGGACTTTTTTGGGGGGAGAGTTTTTTGATAACTGTTTCGATCTCATTTGTTGTAATTGGTCTGTTTAGGTGTTCTTATTCTTCCAGATTGATTTTTGGAAGATTATATGATTCAAGAAATTTGTCCATTTCACCTAGGATTCCTAATTTTTTGGCATAAAGTTCTTCATAGTATTTTCTTACAATGCTTTGTATTTCTGTTGTGTCAGTTGTTATTTCTCCACTCTCATTTCTAACTTTATTTATTTGAGTCCTCTCTCTTTTTTTCTTGATGAGTCTAGTTAAAGGTACATCGATCTTGTTTACCTTTTCAAACAACCAGCTGCTGGTTTCATTGATCATCTGTATTGTTTCTTTAGCCTCTATGTCATTTATTTCCGCTCTGATCTTTATTATTTCCTTCCTTCTATTAGTCCTGGCTCTATTTGCTGTTGTTTTTCTAGTTCTTTTAGATGCAGGGTCAGGTTGCTTATTTGAGCTTTTTCTAGCTTCTCATGGTATGCCTATAGTGCTATGAACTTCCCTCTCAGTACTGCTTTTGCTGTGTCCCATAAATTTTGAGTTGATATATGCTCATTATCATTTGGTTTCTAGAAACTTTTTTATTTCTTCTTTGATCTCATTGTTAATCCATTCATTATTTAATAACATGCTATTTAGTTTCCAAGTGTTTGAGTATTTTTCAGTTTTTCTTTTGTGGTTAATTTCTAGTTTCATGGCATTGTGATCAGGGAAAATGCTTGATATTATTTTAATCTTCTTAAATATGTTGAGACCATTTTTGTGTCCTAATATGTGGTCTATCCTAGAGAATGTACCATGAGCTCTTGCAAAAAATGTATATTCTACTGCTTTAGGGTGAAAAGTTCTGAAAATATCTATTAAATCGAATTGATCTAGTGTATCCTTTAAGTCTGCTGTTTCTTTATTAATTTTTTTCCTGAGGATCTATCCAGTGATGTTAGTGGGGTGTTGAAATCCCCTACTATGATAGTATTGCTGTTAATCTCGCCCTTTATATCCATCAAAGTCTTCTTTATGTATGTCGGGGCTGCTATGTTTGGTGCGTAAATCTTTATAATGGTTATATCTTTCTGTTGAATTGTTTCCTTTATCATTATGTAATGTCCTTCTTTATCTCTTACTATATAGCCTTTGTTTTAAAGTCCATTTTGTCAGATATAAGTATTGCTTACCCAGGCTATTATTTCATTTCCATTTGCATGAAATATTTTTTTCCATCCTTTTACCTTCAATCTATGTGCATCTTTTGTTTTAACATGTGTCTCTTGTAGACAGCATATGTATGGGTCCTGTTTCTTTATCCACACAAGTACCCTCTGTCTTTTGATTGTATCATTTAATCCATTTACATGTGAGGTTATTATTGATATGTAGTTATTTATTGCCATTTTATTCTTTAAAGCTCTATTCTTCTTTTGCTATATCCTTTTCCCCCTTTGAACTGTTCACAACAGGCCCCTTAGCATCTCTTGCAGAATTGGTTTAGTTTTAATGAATTCCTTGAGGCTTTTTTTGGGGGGGGAAGCTCTTTATTTCTCCTTCAATTTTAAACGTTAGGCTTGCTGTATATAGTATTCTTGGTTGTAGGTTCTTGTTCTGCATTACTTTGAATATATCTTGCCATTGCCTTCTGGACTCAAGTGTTTCTGTTGATAAGTCAGATGTCATCCTTATGGGGGCTCCTATGTAGGTGATAGCCTTTTTTTCTCTAGCAGCTTTAAAAAATTTTTCTTTATCCCTTAGCTTTGGTATTTTAACTATGATTTGTCTTGGTGTAGATTTCTTTAGGTTTCTCTTTAATGGAGTTCTCTGTTCTTTTTGAACGTGTGAAACATTTTCCAGACTTAATTTAGGGAAGTTTTCAGCTATGATTTGATTGAACAAATCTTCTATTCCTTGTTCTTTCTCTTTATCTTCGGGAACCCTTATGATGTGGATGTTATTTCTCTTCATGTTGTAACAGAGCTCCTTAGAGTTTCCCCTGATTTTTTGAGTCTCTTTTCTTTATTCTGCTCTGCTTCTGTGCCTTTGTTTATTTTGTCCTCTAACTCGCTGATTCTATCCTCAGCTTCATCCATTCTGCTTTTAATTTCTTCCATTGTGGTCTTCAGTTCTGATACTGTATTTGTCATTTCTGTCTGATTCTTTATTTTTTTCCCAGGGACAGAGAGAGAGTCAGAGAGAGGGATAGATAGGGACAGACAGACAGGAACGAAGAGAGGTGAGAAGCATCAATCTTTAGTTTTTTGTTGCCGTCGCAACACCTTAGTTGTTTATTGATTGCTTTCTCACATGTGCCTTGACCCTAGGCCTTCAGCAGACCGAGCCACCCCTTGCTGGAGCCAGCGACCTTGGGTCCCAGCTGGCGAGCTTTTTGCTCAAGCCAGATGGGCCCGCACTCAAGCTGACGAGCTCCGAGTCTCGAACCTGGGTCTTCCGCATCCCAGTCCAACGCTCTATCCACTGCGCTCCCGCCTGGTCAGGCTGTCTGAATCATTTTTATTATTTCAATTTCCTTTTTTATACTTGTTATCTCTTTATTTAGGTGTTCATAATGACTATCCATTGTTTTTGTAATCTCTTTGAACATCCTAACTATCATTATTTTAAGCTCTGCATCTGGTAATTTGGTTATATCTGGTTCATTCAGGTCCTTCTCTGAGGATTTCTCTTGATTCATTTGGGTTGCATTTCTCTGCTTGCCCATTTTGTCTGTGTATAAGAAGAATGTGGCCACTAGAGTCCAATGGGGGTTGCCTCTGTTTTCCCTAGGTGTGGTCTGTCTGCTGGCCCACAACCCCCTCTGCCACTGCCTAGGGCGGTTTGGTATAGGCATTGCCAGCACCGGCCCACTGAGGCTGTTGCTGTGATTTCCGCCTCTCCTCCACGGGGGGGGGGGGGGCTGTGTTCTGGTGCCCGGCTCTACAAGTTTCAGCCTGTCTGCTGTCTGGGCCTTCACCTCACCTCCACAGGTGGGGTTGCACACTGCACTCAAGCCACAAGCCTCAGAACCAAGGGTAGAGGTGAGTACCTTTGCTCAGCTGCGGACCCAGCCTGTTCCCGGGCTTCCGCCTAGCCCCCAATGTCAGAGCCTGTTCACCACAGTTTCTCGGGTTGGGCAGGGCTGTTGGCGTGAGCTCAGCTCTGAGCTTCCGCCTGTCCTGAGCTTTAGCTCTGCCCCCGTCATCAGGGCCGGCTTGTTGCAAACCTCGGAGGCCAGGTGGGTGGCCAGGTGGTGCTGTGCACCCACAGGACCCTGCTCAGCAGCAGATTTCTGCACATTCCTGGCCTCCCGCTTTTCCCCCGCAGGTGGGGCTGCAGGCGGGCCCGCAGCTGCTGGACCACTTTCGTGCATCCCCTCCACCCCTGCTGGGCTAGTCCGAGCTCACACCGGCTGGGCCTCCACCCCCGCCGACAGAACCGTGTTTCTGCATCCCGCCGCCACCGTCCCTCCAGACAGCCCTCAGCAGTGTGGGTGGGTGCACTGCAGCTCAGACCCTAACACTCCATACTGTTGTCCTAGAAGCTCCCTCCATCTAAGCAGCTCTGCTCTAAGTGCCACGGAAGAGCTTGTTTGGCTGGTGTCCTGCCTCCCTTTGCCGGTATTGCTACTTCCAGGGGAAATATTCGTTTTCGATTAGGGAAGTGACACAGCCCAGAGGTTAGGGTGACTGTCCCTCAGAGTGTTTCTTCCTGTGCCTTCCAGTCTCTTCCCGCTGCTCTGGTCCTCTCCTCTGTCCCCATTCCCTGGAGCCCCGAGTGAGTGGTTGTGAGAGAAGTTTTCTGCGCTATCCCTTTAAGAAGAATCCTGGGTCTGAGAAAACTGTCTCTTTCTCACAAACAGTAACCTCACTTGTTTCACAGCTCAATACTGTCCAAACGTCTCTTCTAGGTTCTGGGGCTGCAGGCTGGGGCTTTGTTCCTGGGACCCAGGTCCCTCCCTTTCTGCTAAACTCTCTTCCCGCCACAAGAGTCTCTCCAGGCTGCCGTTCCAGGGAGCTGGGCAGCCCTTTCCATGTTTTTGCTTTTCCTACCAGTGTCAGTGTGGCTTCTTCAGTGTTCCTTGGTTGAAGAGTCCACTTAGTTTAGTTCAAAGTTGGTTTATCCAGATGATGGTTCTTAAAATTGAGTTATAATCCACTTTGGTTCTGGCAGTTGGACGTTGGTAGGTCCGCCTACTCTATCACCATCTTGGCATCTCAATTTATAATTTTTTTAAAAAAAGAAGCCTGTTTTATTTTGAATAACATGATTTCTATTCAAAGATTGCTACCCAATGATTACTTAAGCCCTGATAAATTTATAGTTTAAATCAGACAGACAGAGACACACACACAATTATCCTGTCCAAAAGTAAGAATATTTTTATTTTTTGTAATTTTTTTACTTAGACATTCATGTATATTTTGGGGAAGACAAATATTAAAATACAAAAAAGAAAACTAAAACAGAGTAAATAGCGTGGTCCATTTTGTCTAGATGTTTTCTTCTACATATAGATGTTTGTGTGCATGTTCATATATATGACGATTTCTTTCTAATTCTATACTCTAATCTCAAAAATACCATCAATTTCTGCCTTCAGAGAAAAAAAACATAAAACAATAATCAACAAGCACTGCCTTCAAAGCACATGTTTTCGGGATGCTGACTGCCAACCACAGAAATCGACTCTGGCTAAATTATTCTGATTTAATAAAATTAATTTATTATTGATATTCTGGGTAGTTCATAGACTTGATAGGAAGGTTGGTGGGCCAGTCCGGAGGGGGGTATAGGAAATAAGTGTGACTATGCAGCTAACACCACAGACCAGATCCCACCACAGAACTGCCCCCCCAGGGGGGGGGCTTCTGCTGGAGCCCCTGGACTCAGATTGCCCCTAGGTACCACGACATTATCCTCCAATATCAGACGAAACCTCCAGGGTGACTCTTCTGCAGTCATAGCTCTGTATTAAAAGTCTGGAGTGATGCATCTGAGAGTTCAAGCCTGAGTCACATGCCCTAATTCCAGTTGCATGGGAGGCTGGCAGCGTTCATGGTATTTGGGGATTTTCAAGTGAAGTAGGCGATACTACCCACAGCTCATAAGACGGAGGATTCTCCAAAGGCAGGCAGGAAGTTTAGGAGTTGTAATGGTCAGGATTCTCCAGAGAACAAGAACCAATGGGAGGCATATATCTTATGGTATAAAAGATCTCCTTATAGGCCTGACCTGTGGTGGCGCAGTGGATAAAGCGTCGACCTGGGAACACTGAGGTCGCCAGTTCAAAACCCTGCACTGATCTGTTCAAGGCACATATGGGAGTTGATGCTTCCAGCTCCTCCCCCCTTTCTCTCTCTCTCTCTCTCTCTCTCTCTCTCTCTCTCTCTCTCTCTCTGTGTCTCCTCTCTAAAATGAATAAAATAAAAATTAAAATTAAAAAAAAAAAGATCTCCTCATAGATGAGCACTCAGGGGATACTGATGCTGCTCTATGGACCATTTGTTCAGCGTGACATTGGAGCATGTGTTTATATCTTACTGGCCATGACATGCGTTGATGCATGCAGTCTTAGATCACTTTCTTCTTTACTAGCACACAGTTTGAGTTTAGACTGTACCCACATGTGATAGGAGGAAAGTTCTGAATCACTTTTGGCCATCGGCTGTTCATTACGCGGAACCTCAGAACAAAACCCAGCCTTTCCCAGTGCATACCCTTCGTGGTAACAGCTTTAGCACTGTTTTGAGTCAGAGTATAATGTTGAGATGTATGAAAGAATTCTGGGGGTTAGTGCTATTCATCTTTAGAAGAAGCCATAGTGTTTTTTAATTTTTTTCTTTGCTTAATTGAATTATGTTTAGCTTCACGTTAGTTTCTCTTGAAAAATAAGCCCGAAGCTTATGAAAGATATTACTCCCTGAGTGATAGACATTTGCAATGAGTGAATCAGCCATAGAGCCTCTCCAAGTTTGAAATTTTCTGTGATGTTTTGAAAGAGACTTGGCAATTTCTACTGCATTTAATTGCATTGTCTAGCCTGTATCTGCCAACCAGCACTGTTTTAAAGTAACTTTTTTTTATTGCTATGTCATGTTATATTCCCTTACTTTTTAATTGTGAAAATATTTTAAATAGGAAAAAAAAAATAGGGCTTTTGCAGCAAACACCGAAGTAGCCACCATGCAAAAATAATAAACAACACCCACTTTCTATAATTATTGCTTCTGACTTTTTCTTTCTTCTTAAAATAAATAACATTATTGATCTAGTTGATATTCCTTTCCCATAGTTTATCAATTCCTCTCCCCTCCATGTCTCTGCAGAAGAAAACCACTGTCATGAGTTTGGGGTATTATCTTCTAGCCCAGGTTTTGTAGAAATATTTTTTAAGCAAAAATCAAGAATCCAATTTAGCTTAAAATTCTACCATCTGCCTGCTCCCTACCTTATACTCTATACACATGAGCAAATCAATTTAAGGATGATTCATACACCCAAAAGGCCAGAACTATAAAGAGTCTGAAAGAAAATAGGAAAATATATTTACAACCTGGAGACAGGCAAAGGTTTTCTCAACAGAACACAAAAATTACTAACCATGAAAAAAATTGATAAATTGAATTTCATCAAAATTTAAAATTTTGCTCTTTAACAAGAACCACTAAGGATATAAAAAGCTGAATCATGGATTAGGAAAAAAATATTTTCAATACATATATCTGAGAAAACAAGTCTCTCTCTCTCTTTATATATATATATATATATATATATATATATATATATATATATATGCACACACACATACACACATATATATGTATATGTAAGTATATTTCCTATAACTCAAAAAATAAAAAGACAAACAACCTAATGAAGAATACACACAGTATTTGGCTGTTTCACAAAAGAAAATATACAAATAGCCAATAAGCACAACAAATGTAAAGATTCACAACATAGTTTGTCTCAAAGAAAACAGCCACAAATTAATCACTTCTTTCCCACAAAGACTAAATGACATTACCAAATAATGGCAAGGATGTGAAGAAAACAAAGTTCTCATACACTACTGGCAGTGATGTAGAGTGGTACAACCACTTTGGAAAACTGGCCATTTCTTACCAAGTTAAAGGTACACTTCCCCTCCAACCCAAGCATTCCTCTTCCAGGTATTTTCCCAAGAGAAGTGAAAACATAAGTCTATGAAATGACGTGTACAAGATTGGTCATAACACCCTTAATCATCATAGACACAAACTAGAAGCAACCACGCAATGTTCATTAACAATAGAATGGATAAATAAGCTTGTTGCAAATGCATACAATTAAACACTGTTCAACCATAAAATGAAATGAACCAGTCAAGCACTATCAACATTGGCGACTGTCACAACCACTGTGTCTGCCCCTTAGGATTCCACATGTATGAAGAACCTTGTATATACCCTCGTCTTCTATGTCCACAATTTCTGCCTTCTGTCCCTGGTATTCTGCAAGGTCATCACAGCCATGACTTACAGTCATGAGGCTTGTGCAGGACCGCTCAGGAGGAAAGCCAGCTCCAAGTCTTCTTTAATCTCTGGGTTCCTGCTGGTACTTAAGAGTTAGCCCTAAAGCATCCTTACTCTTTTGCCAGTTTGAGACACCTTTGTTCATTTTTGTGCATCAGGTGCAGAGTTGATGTCATTATATTCTTCGGTGTATGACATACACCATTTAGATTCACACAAAGTCCTCATTTATTTATTCCCTATTCTCCTTATTCCCCACCTTCTTTACCACCTCCATCCCATTTTATTGTGCATATGTTGGGGGAAAGATGGTACTTTTGAGTTAAGTGTATGTACTTTTAATGAACAATGTTATTGTGGGGATTTTTTTTTCATTTACTTATCAAATATTTACTGAACCCTCACTATACGCCAGACACTACTCTAAGCTTGGGATACTGCAGTTGAAAAAATTGACAAAATATATTTTATTCTGTGCCTTTAATCCATGCTTTTAAGAATGAGTCCTGCTGTTGTGTGAGCATCTCTCTCACCACCACTACCTGCCCACCAACACTGGGATGCTCTGGACCTAGCCGCTCACTGTTGTCACTGCGGTATGAATGCTTCCAGAAACTTTTTTGTGAACAATCCCAGAAAGAAGTACTACTTAGTGAGCATTCCCCCCCCCATAAACCTCATTGTATTTATTTAGCATTCTTGATTTTTATTTTACTCCATAATTGGTCAGTATATTGAAAAATCGTATCTTTCAAACTATGGCATAGATTCCATGTTAAGGATATATTTTATTTAGTTAATTTGCTGTTGCTGGGCACTGGGTTGTCGTGTTTTCTCCCTTAATAAGAATCCTGCAGGGAGCCTACCTGTTCTTGCCTGCAGGTGCACACACACGAGGGTTTCTGCAGGTGAGACACAGGGAGTGAAACTGCTAAGTTGTAGGACAGATAGGCCATGTACATGTTCAGCTTTAATGGATATTGTCAAATCACCTTTAAAAGTTACTCTACCAAAGTAGAAGAACTTTTCCCACCATATTCTCTCCTACTCTTATTGTCACACTTGAAACTAATCTCACTTCTGGGATGCTTAAATTTATGGGTCAACTTGACTGAGCCACCAGGTATCCAGATATTAAGTCTAACATTATTCTGTGTGTCTACAAATGTGCTTTGGGTGAGATTAACATTTGAATCAAGAGACTGAGTAAAGCAGATTGCTCTCTCTAACATGGTGGGCTTTGTTCAATCAGTTGAAGGCCTGTAGAGAACAAAAAGGCTAAGTAAGGGTGAATTCCTCCTGCCTGACTGTCTTCTAAGTGGGGCATTGATTTTATTTTTCTTCCTTTGGACATGAACTGAGCATTGGTTCTTCCTGGGTTTTGAACCTGTGTATCTTTGGACTGGGGCTACACCACCAGTTCTCCTGGTTCTCAGGCTTTCAGACTTAGACTAGAACCCTTGTCTCCCCTGGATCACCAGTTTGCCCACTCACTCTGCAGGTGTCAGGTCTTGTTAACCTCTATGATGTCCTGTTGGTTCAGCTGCTGTGGAGACCCCTCACTGATGCAACTTGCCAAGCAGCAGTGGGTTGGTGGCTGTCTTGCTCAGGAGACAATTTGAAGCCCTTTTGTCTTCATAAGAGTTAGTGTTGTTACTTTGATAACCATGGACAGAACCTTGTTCTGATCATAACCTTAACCTGGCATCTCCCAAGGGTCATCTAATCTTTGTAAAATAAGATGATCAGATTTGCAAAAATTATACCATTTAGGGGGTTTCAGTTTCTCTACCTTTGACATAAATATATGCCAAATTAGAACTGTATCTTACCTTACAGACAAGTCTTTGTGAGTGTATCCTAAATACATCACTCAGTGCTGGAGAGCCAGCCCTCCTCATGTATGGTGTTTGTCAAAGTGGTCAGCAACAGATGGCATGCAGGAAGAAACAGGAAGATTATGCCAATCTTAACCCAGAAGGAAATCCCAGGGCAGCACCAGAAGAAATGTGTCACCCAGGTTCTGGGTGCTGGACCCCACCTCCAGAGTCCCTGAACGGAGCCGAGAATATCCCTCTCTAGTAAGTTCTCCAGTGATGCTGATAAACCTATTCATTAGGTATCAGGATTGGGAGGAAATTGCTAGAATCAGAAGATCATAAAGCAGCAAGTCAGGAACCTTGTAAGAAGGTCAGTCAGCAGAGGGTAAGGTCAAAAATGGACAATGCTATAATATCAAGAGCTTGTTTACATTGGACACCAGCCTCTAAAAGTGGAGATGGGGTGGGTTATTTAAACACATGGGTCCCAACCACACTTAAAGAAAAACACAAGTGTGAGGCCTCTTCCTTAGCCCCTTCCTTCTGGTAAGTTGAGTGCGTGCCAAATTGGAAAGAACAAGATATTGTGTCAATATAGATGTTCAGTATAAAATGCTGAAATGACATTGTTTTCAGACTTAGCTTGTCTTATCAGGAGGCAGAATTTATGGGAAACTGAATTAATAAGACACATTACAGAGCTCTGATAGGGGAGGATGTTGTCTCCAGTTAATGATGTGTAATGTTTCCAATAAGTCATAGGTCCTGCGGTTAAGGCAGAATTTTCTGTAGGATGCTATTTCTTCTCTGCTTCAGACATACTTTAGGGGCAATGAGTGCATGTCACAAGCACGTCTTAGTTCACTGAGGTTTCCTTCTTCTTCTCTCCTCCTGCCCTCCGGTCACGCGTTGTCGTTCCCTCTGTCCCTCCAGTCCACTTAATACTCATCTCTTTCCATCATCTTAAAAACTTTCATTAGCAATTTTGATATATTGCCTCCAAATTCTGGAGTCTGATTCATCAAAGTGATAAAAAAAAAAAAAGATATTTAGGGAATGTGTCCCAATTTCAATGACTAAATTATATACCCGTTTGTTATTTAGCTGCTTAAGGCTGGCTAGTCTAATGCTTGATGTCAGATTTATACTCAAGAAGCTGGCTAGCCATAAGCCAGCTTTTCCCAGGGTGAGTGGGTCCTAAACTGGGAACCTGAGCTGTGTCTCACAGTCACACATGTCTGAGTCATCAGGTAAAACCAAATCTGAAGAAAGTGGGCCTCGCTTGAAGCTACTTCCATGGGAAGAGCACACTTCAGCTACTGTGATGACAGTGACACGTGACAGGAAAGGAAGTAGATCCCCCCATAAAAGGACTCCATCCCTACCCTGTTCGGATAGCTCAGTTGGGTAGAGCATCAACCGAAAGCTCAGTTGCCAGTTCAATCCCCAGTAAGGGCACATACAGGAACATGTCAATATTTCTGCCTGTTGGTCTCTCTCTCTCTCTCTCTCTCTCTCTCCCTTCCTCTCTTTCTAAAATCAATACAATAAACATTAAAAAAGAAAAAGACTCCATCCCAGGTATGAAGCTTAGAAACTTCCCCAGGAAAATCAGTCCTCTTTTTGTAGCCCATTGTTCATAGAAAGAAAGGACATCACAGTATGCTCCTTGTGCAAATGTAGTGTAACCACCCCCTCCCTTCAGGGCCCATATCTACAAATGCCAGGATGCCCAGTGCAGCCATCGAACACAAAGCTGCTGAGATCAGTCCTAAGGAGCCTGCATGTAGCATCTTGTTTGCTGCCCTGACCCTACTTCCCTTCCCCAAAATGCCAGTCCAGTCAGGTGCACCCTACCGGACCACTCAGGCTATCTGGGGTTCAGCCCTCTGTCAGTACACGAGAAGAAGGGGAGGCTGGGAATGGAAATGAATATTGATCAAGGCCTGCTGGTGTAAGGCACTAAGCCAGGCATTTAACATCCTCACGTCACAGAGTTATTAGTTACACTTCACAAATGAGAGACCCAGGGCTTAGCTTCACCATAAGGAGATTAGCTCTCTTTTATAAATATAAATAATGTAGTACTTTATATAGCTGGTCCTCAAATAATATTGTTTTGTTATAACATTGAGATGCTGTAGGAACTTCACCCTTATTTATGTCCATTAACCTTTGGTAAAATGGGTTTGGTTATACATCATTTTGCATAAAGTCCCAGAAGCTATCCACAATGTTAAGTGAGGGCTAACTGTATCAGTTATTACATATTAGTGCCAGGCAGTGTCTACTTAATTCTCATAACAATCTGACAGCACTGTTGTTATTATCCCTGTTTTACAGCTGGGAACACTGAGGTAAAGGGAGCGTAAGTAACTTGCCCTAAGTCACAGAGTGAGTCAAAGGAGTGCTAAGATTTGAATCCAGGAATTCTGGCTCAAGAGTCAGCACTCTTAACCACTTTATAATACCATAGTGTTTCTAGTTGCAAAACTGTACTGTTAATTGGAAAGAATGTTCACTAAATATTAAGTGATAGAGATGAAGTTTGTCTCATTTATGTCTTAACTACTCCATCAAATAAGAGCCGGAGAAAATGTGCAGGAAGTGGTCTCCTGAGAAGTGGGCTTTTATACAGATGGATAACACGGTTTAGGTCTCCTCATGGGCAGACCTGTCGTCAGATTATAGTTAACACTGATTATCACTCTCCTCAATCCTCTCGGAATCTTTATCGGAGTCAGTTGATAAGGACTCTGAATTTAGAGATGCCAGATTCCCTAGTGACCCCAACAGTAAGATAGTTCTTGGCCTACCCAGACGAACCTTAACCCACAATCAACTTGAGATTTTCCTTCTTGTTTCCCCACATTTTTCTGGAACTAGACCTGTTATCACCACTCATTGACAAAAACAAAACAAAGCAAAAACCTCCAGGGATAGGGATTGAGATGTTTATGTTTTACACCCCGATCATGGCTGTGATACCAGAAAGCCCACCTGATCCTGCTCTAGTATAGTAAATAGCAACCAGAGAGGGACTCTTCCCACTCTATTTTTTGTCCTCTTATGGAAGGATGACAGATTGTGTACTTGATGGAAATTGCATTTGATTGCCAATAAAGAAGACTGACCACAATGACATAAACACATAAGGGTCCATTTTTCTCACCTAAGCAGATTTTTCTCACCTAGGGGCCAGTTTTTGCTGTTGGCTCAATAGTTCAAGATTGCCAGGGTTGAGGTCCCTGAAATTTAATTGCTCTTTCCTTTGTTGTCTCAGGATGGCTGCTGCAGCTCCAGCCATCAGGGCTAGGCAGAAACAGGAAGGATTGAAGAAAAGGGATGCCCGATAACTGAGTAATCCCCTGTTCAAGAGCTTCCCCCAAACTCTACCCACCACTTTTGTATATATCTAAAGGGAGCCTGGGAACCTAGCCACCCAGTGAGGTAGGACAAAGGGAAAGACAAGTATTGGTTAGGCAAAAAGCAATTCCTGCTGCAAATTCCTGTTGGCCCAGGGGCTAGGTGGTCATCACCTCCAGCATCTCAGCAATCTAGGTCTCTGCTGCCCACTAGAAAAGTTCTGGGAACCATGGGCTTCTTTAGCATCCTCACTGGTTTGGATCAACATTCTAGGACTTGGAGAGCCCTGTACAGTTTAAACTGTGAAAGGCTAAAATAAAGCAATCTGTTTTTCTAAAACTCATTTTTAAATGGAGAAAGGACTCAATTTATTTACTCTTACTCATGATTGGTGCATTGTGTGACTGGCTGCCACTTTCTCTATGTGTTAAGGATGGTGGTCCAGTGAATCTCTGAGCTGTCTCAATTTTTAAGAGATCTCTAGGAATCATAGAAAAGAAATATTTAAAGAGGGGAAGGTGAATGTCTGCTTGTTAATCAAGGGTAAGGGAAAATAAGAATAATATGTGGAAAATATGGTGGATCTGACTACTATAAAATAGGGGTTTTTTACCCACATTTTTTACTTTGAGAATGTCCAGTACCTATACCCAGATCTCTATCTCTACTAGTCAATGCTTTGCAAAAAAAAAAAAAAATTAAAAACAACCTCTTAACACCCTATAATTCTGGTTAGTCAGGATTATCCTTTGTTGATTTTCTAAGAAACATTGTAAAGCAGATAAAATCTAAATATGTTATTATTAGGATCAAGTACTGTACTATATTACATTCTGATGCAGTCATGTTACAATGGAAATGTAATTCCCAGGAGGTATAACATCAAAGTTGGCAATGCCTGGGGAGCAGGAAGGTCCTGTAGGCTTTGGGGGGTAATTACTTACAGAAGTACTCATAGTTATAGGGTTCAAAGCCCAGAAAGCTCCAAGAGGCCTATTATCTACTTTTACCTCCTAAGTCTATTAGGGTGATATGAAAGCCCTCCACAACAAGCACAGCTTGCAGGCATCATCAAGGCTGCAAGTGGAAGCAGAGAAGCTAATGTGCCGGTGCATTTCTCTGGCTGTATTCCAGGCTGCACTGAGGTTTACTTAATTTAGAATTGACTGTAAACTTGGGCCACCAACCATGCTGCCAGCATCCTGGGAAGAAATCAGCTGAGCCGCAGGGGCAAAATACCAAGTGCTGTGATTCATCTCTGGATTTTTTGAAACAAGTGTGGAGTCCCTTGAAGATGGTTTCTGAGTCTCTGGGAACCCACACAAAATGGCAGCTGTCAACATCAGAGGAGAAACTTGGAAGGAACACCCTGAAAATCAGAGTTGGCTCATAGGACAGTGCAAGGCCCCCCACTTGTGTACTCCCTGGGAGGCGGGGGTGGAAGGGGGCACAAGCAGCCCCAGTGAGGCAGCCTGGCATTTCTTTCTTGACTCATCCAAGTTCCCGTGCTCAAGCTGTGATTCTGCAAATGTCACACTCGATGAATCCTGCCCTTCTGAACAGACACATGACTTGATACACCCAACCTACACCCAGTCTCTCTATGAAAGGGACGAGCCATGCACCTTTCCCACCTTGCCACAGCCAGAGCCTGGGACCTTGGACCAGAGTGTGCTCATCTCATTGGACTTGGCCCATTCAGTCTTTGTTGGCATGAACTAAACGGTCCTGGAGGGTCCCTTCCTGCCATGTGCATGGGGAAGCAGAAAAAGCTGAGGGTCTTGGAGTCCCAAGGGTGGGGCTTAGGGAGGAGCCGCCTTCCCCATTGTCTTATCCTTCGCTTCTTCTCTAGGGTTCCATACAGCCCCCCACCCCTACCCCAATCGTTCCAAAATAGCCCTGTTTGTTGTAACTCAGTTTGGATGGATTTCAGGTTTTGAAAAATTTCTATATAAAAAATATTGTAGATCCTTAGATTATTATTTTGTGACAGATGCCTTCCTGATTTTTTATTTTAATAAGAGCATTCTTTCAGAGGGAGAGGAACGATTACTATAATAAATACCTAAAATACACACACATGCACAAAGGCTCACCCTCAGAAAATATAGAAAGGAAATAAATATCCTAAATGTGATTTCTCCCCAAAATGCTGCCATATAATTGAATGGTGAAAGTGATAGCCAGTAAAAGCTATCACTTAGTGTTTTCTCTGTCTCAGGCACAATAATAAACGTTTTATAAATGCTGGTTTATTTTATCCTCACAACCGCCCTATTAGTAGTAGTATTCCCATTTTGCAGATGAGGACACTGAGGCTCAGCCCTGAGAGGTTCAATAAATGCCGCCAAAAGACCCAAGGATCAAATCACAGATCTCTCTTACTTGAATGTCTCCATTCTTCACCCGTATACAAGCACTGTCTGGACAATTTTCTCTATACACGTGACTCTGCAGGATATTAATAGCTATTAGTTCTATTAGGTTGCTGTTGCTGCAGGTAGCGAAAACACCGACTCTAACTAGCTTAAAGGGTAAGGAACTCTCTCAGAAAACAAAGGTGCAGAGTTGGACAAGCATCAGGGTTAGTTGAGTCAGGGACTTTGCCCCTCTTCCTCCTTATTAGTGCTCACATCTGTGCCAATTATATTCTCCATCTATGGCCGTAGCACCATAAATTCTTCTGTGGTATGACCTTGCCAATCCTCCCGTAGACAGGTGGGTCCACCTTCCCACCCCTTGAATCTGGATGGGCGTGTGATTTGTTTTCATCAATAGAAAGCAGCAGAAGTGGTTCTGCGTGCCCTCTGGGACTGGGTCAGGAAAAGCCTTGCAGTGTCTGCCTTGTGCACTGAAACACTCAGACCCGAGTTTCCATGTAAGAGATCGCACACCCCTGGGGCCACCATACTATACGGAAGCAGCTGCAGGAAGAGGCCACAAAGGGCTCTATCATTGGCAATCCCAGTGTCAATCTTCCTAGCCCTGGAGCCTGACATGTGAGTGAACGAGCCTTCAGATAACTCAGCCACAGTTGTCAAGTCACACCCAGCTTTTGAGGTTTTCCAAATGAGGCCTCAGACATTATGAAGCATAGACAGACTGTGATAACCAGAACAATGTCATTTTCCTGCTGGTAACAAGGTGACTGCAGGTGTTTCAGACATCACATCTCTAGACATGACAATACCCAGAGCTTAAAGAGGGGTCATCCCTTTCTGTGGCTCTCTCCCTCTCTCAAAAAAGACAGAATGCTTTGCAAGAACCCTCAGCAGGCATCATAACATGTCTCTGGTCAAAAATGGGTCACATGTCCACCTGGCATATTAGAGGACAACCTCAATGTTTGCTATAATATGACCCAAGAAAAGGTTTCCCTGTTAATTATTAGCAAAACTTGCCTAAGAATATTAAACTAATCTCTTTGACTACAAGACTGCTCGGTAACATTTTTACTAATTATAATTTTTATCTTCTGGGGGGAAGTCATAAGCCATATTTTTCATTCATATTTACCTTGAATGTTTTTTAGTTGCTTTTATGGTTTTCTTGAAGAGCACTTCACTCCCTGAAACTAGAAGTTGGGGCAAAAATAGATTTACAGTTGTATGTGTATTGTTATTTTTTAATTATTGTCCATACAAACACATGTAAACCTGCTTTTGCCCCACCCTGTATTTCCTACAGAACAAAATTTGGAAGAGATAATACAATTACATACAGTCTCTAAAGGCATTTCCATTAAATAAAAAATACATTAACTATGTCTATTACCACAACTGTCATTTAACATTCATCTGGAAACCAGTGCAATTAAATAAAAACTTCGCCACCATTGAAATAATTAGTACTTTTTTTCCTCCTTCTAATTCCTCCAGTTCCTACTCTTTGATCTTCGTTTTCACAGTATGGGATGTAGATTCGACTTATTCCGGTGGTTTTTCATCTTGCCTTCCATTTGAAGAAGGAGCCACCCCAGTTGCATTTTGTTCTGTAGCTATGTTTACAACATTTATCTTAAGTTCTAGACTGGGGTGGTTTCAGTTCTCAGCAACAGTTCTTTTATGCCATGTGTTCTCCATTCTTGAACTCTTTATTTGACTCATCCCTCAGTGGGCTGGGGTGCATTTTAAATAATATACTTGGGAAGGCTGGTGGATTTTATGCTTTCTGAGCTCTTGCATAGCTGGTTTATGTTCTGCTGCCTTTGTAAATGAATCATACCCCTGCCAGGTGTCAGAGTCTTGAGTAAAAACACTTTCCCCTAAACATTCAGTGATGTCTCTCCATTGGAGTGTGACGTTGTGCAGGTCATGTCCAAGAAGAACTGGTTCTCTTACCCTGTAGTTAACCTACTCTTTATACCAAGATGTTTTTCTTTGTTTTTGCATTGGAGAAGTTTTTCTTTATTTTTGCATTTCAAACACATCATCACGATATGTCCAATTGTTGACATCTTTGAAATTATATTGACAATAAGCCCTAAAAATCTAGAGAAATAAATTTTCAGAAAGTTTTGTTAAATGTATTTTGTTATTATTGCTTCTGTTCTACTGCTTCTTGGCTCTTCTTCAGAAATAGTGATTTTGCATATATTTCTGTTCTGTGCTCTTCATTTTATCATCTCTTATATGTTTTTCATCCCAGAATCCTCCCTTCTGCATGGCAGAGCTAATAATATTTATTTTATTTATTTTTCTATCTGAATCACTCAGTCCCTTCTCTACTATAAATTTTGTTCTTTATGGCTTCTTTGTTATTTACACTGTGGCATGATTAGATTTTTAAAACATTACTTCTTTTATATACGAGCTAGTTTTCCTCTAATCAACAGATACGTGTGTATATGAAAAGATAGGGAACAGAAAGCAATTACTGTGTTAAGTTCACTATTATTTCCTATAAATATTTTTCAAAATGATATTTTCTTCAGCCTCCAAAGTGCATGCATGGTTCTCCTGCAATTTTTATGCCCTGAATCCTTCCCACATGTTGCAAACTTTGTTTGATGTTCATTTCCTCCAGTACACCCATCTTTCTCATAAAGAAAGATAAATAATGGAATAGAATTTGCCATAAATGAGAACAAGTGTCAGTGAGCTGGCAACATTCCTGGAGTGTGGAGAGAGCCAGGCACATGGGCAGGTCTGTTAGGGGAAGTTTATCTCCGCGGGGCTGCATCTCTGTGAAGGTAAGGCCAGTGAACCTGGGGTCAACTGCACTTCCCTTGTTTTCTGTTTATCCTGACCTCCACTGCAGGGCCACATCCAGCCTTGTGGCTGCCTTTTTCTTCGTGCTGCTTTCCGCTTCCATCATGTGGTTACTCTTGCCCTTGGAAACTCCAAGCATACCAATCAATCAATGTTGCACCACAATGCTGCACAGCAGATCACGTCAAAGCTCAGTGACCTATAACCAGAAGCACTTATACTGATGTTCATGGATCTGGAAGCCCGCTGAGTGAGGCTCAACTGTTCTATCCTGAGGCTCAGCTGGGGAGTTCTGCTTTTAGAGCAGGCTGGGTTTGGGTTGGCTCTACATGTGTTCATTCAGAGCCAAGCAACAGAAACTTGAGGAAAGTTTTTCTCACTGAGATATCTTTGGTATAGGAGGGCATGCCCAACTACCTCTGCTCAAGCCACACTCACGTATATTTCATTGCCCCAAAGCAAGTCATATGGCCAAGTCCAACACCAATGTGGCAAGCACACATTCTAGTCACAGCAGAAGTTAGGGGAGTAAATATTTGCTTTGCAATAATGCAAATTGTAACAGCCAGTTCTTATCCAATGTGATGATCCACCGTGACAAAAGAACTCCAAATGTAATGTCCTCGGTCGATCCCATTGCTGCTTGATGCCTTCACATTGCCATATTGGCCTTTTTTACCCAGAATCCTTCACCTTAACTCTCTAACTTCTTCAACTTGATAGCAACCTGCCTTTTTCTTTTAACTGATAGCCATAGGCTACACAGTCTTTTTCTTTTTAATATAATTTTTATTTTTAGAGAGAAGGGAAGGAAGAGAGAATAGAGAAAAACACCAATTTGTTGTTTCACTTATTCATGCTATCATTGGTTAATCTTCATGTCCCTGACTGAGGATTGAACCCACATCCTCTGCATGTCAGGACGACGCTCTAATCAACTGAGATAATTGGCCAGGGCCCAGTCTGCCTTTTTAAGCGCTTATATGGAGCTGGTGATTTTATGGCCTTACTTATCTTGTTTTTATAAAATGTTTGTTTTTCTTTAGCTAATGAAATTTCACAGGCAACAAATAAAAAGCTGAGGCTGGGATGTATAATTGAAATTTAAAATATTCATCATTACACTGTTTGGCTATGTGCTCAATTTGTGATATGAGAAGGCAATGCCTCCTGCCATACGTATGATCTGTTTATTAAGAGAGAGAGGCTATGGCTTAACCATAGCCTGAGTTTCTTTCTGGTTGCGAAATGGGAAATTTCTACTACTTACTCATGTGCCATGTTTGCGATCCAGTTACTAATGCAGAGAATTGTGATTCCTGGCCACATGCCTTCTTTGTGATTTGGTGAGGCAATAGAAGCACACGTGACTTGTCCAAGTGCCATATTGGTGAGCTGGTTACTAAACAGAGGACCATACAGCACAAGCACATGTTGTATTTGTGACCTGTTACTGAAGCAGGAGGCCAGGGCCTTCCCCAAGTGCCATGTCTGTGATCTAGTTACTAAAACAAAGTGCTGTACACTCCCACACGCCCTATCTGGGTTGCAATCACTAAAACAAAGGGCATATGGCTTAACACAGTCTGCATCTGTGATCTGGTTCATGAACAGAAGGCCATGGCCTAACCTTGGGCTCCCGTCTGGTTTCCTGGAGAAAGAAGGCGATCTCTGAATGGTGTGGGGTTTACTCTGGGAACCAAAACTGGGTCAAGGGCATTCCAACTAATTTGGGGCTTTAAAAGATAACCACCTCTATTTCACTTCTCATAAGAAAGTATCTTAGCTTTCTTAATTTTTCACTTCAATGGTAATATTCCTATAGCACAGAAGGGACACACTGCCCCGCGTTACCTTTCTTTCCTGTCACTTCTGTGTACTCATTTCTTTTCCATCCTCCATTCCACTGACCCATTTGATTTTTGTCTTCTTCTTCTTCTTCTTCTTTTATTACTATTACGTGAGAGGAGGGGAGAGACAGACTCCCATATATGCCCTGACTGGGATCTACCCCTGCAACCCCCTGTCTGGGGTTGATGCTCTGCCCATCTGGGGCCATTGCTCCATTGCTCGGCAATGAGCTTTTTTAGCACCTGAGTCAAGGCCATGGAGCCATCCTCAGTGCTCAGGGCTAACTTGCTCAAACTGAGTCATGGCTGCGGGAGAAGGGGGGGGTTGGTGAAGAAGCAGATGGTAGCTTCTCCTTTGTGTCCTGACCAGGAATCAAACCCAGGACTTCTATGCACCAGCCCAGTGCTCTACCACTGAGCCAGCTGACCAGGGCCTGATTTTGATCTTCTGATTCTTCATTTTCTACTGGATCACTTTTTCTTTATTTTTTTCAGCCAATTTAGAGCCCATGTTTTCCCTTCTGTAAGTCTCATCATTGGGGCTAGATTATACTCATTTCCTTTTCTTGCATTCACATTTATATGTGACCATGGCCCGTTTCATTGGATATTTCCATTTGCCATATGTTTCTCTTTGTGAATTTCATGGTGATTTCCCTCAATGCATCTGCTGTTTTGCCCATTTCTCAAGACAATTACGCACTCATTCTTTATTGAACAAACATTGATCTAGGGCTTTTTCTGGGTATAGTAGAGTTAAAACTGCCAACAGGACAAATTTCTATCCTCAAGGACCTTATGGTCCAATGCAGTGTTTTTCAACCGCAGGTCTATGGGCTGGTACCGGTCCACCAGAAATTTCGTTCCAGTCTGAGAACGAATTAACCACAGCGCTGTTTGTTGTATGAAGATTATAGACGTTAGTCGAATATAGAGCTTAATTGAATTCGCTTATGCTCAGGATGATTTCTGATTTAGTGGTCCCTAAAATAACTATCCTATTTTCACTGGTCCCCACATGTAACAAGTTTGAAAACCACTGGGTCAGAAAATGGTATACACACAGAGGGAATAAGCAAAAGCCCAGAGATGGAAGAAAATTCAATGCATACAGCAGCCTCTCATGAGGTCAGAGGGTCAGTACGGGGAGGAGGCAGGTGGGGGTGAGTGAGGCTGGATAGGAGGCAAGGCCAGAAGATTAAAACACTGGGGAGGCTGTGTTGGAGAATTTGGACTCTATGATGAAAACACTAGACCAGTGATGGGCAATCTTTGAGCTTGGTGTGTCAAAATTCACCAAAAAAATGAGCATAACTCGAGTGGTGTGTCACTTTGAGAAAAACGGCCTAACCGGAAGTCCCAGAACTAGGTACTCTGTGCTGGAGTTCTGTTGTTTTGGCCTACAGACTTCTGGCACAGAGTGTCTACACTACAGCAAATGTTTTATCCTTGGCTACTGCACCTGGCCGTGCAGGAGCCGAGGATGAAACATCCTTCTCGGCATGTGGCCCATACTTCTCTGGTATGAGGCCGCGTGTCATCGAAAATGGCTACACGTGTCAGTGCTGACACGCATGTCATAGGTTCGCCATCATGCCACTAGACTGTCCTTGAGGGTTTCCAGCAGGTCACCTTGGCTTCTTGGGATCACTGAAGAGTAAGTATCCATATCTAGAAAGGTCACATTCTTCAAAGGCAGAATCAAGGTCAACCCACACTTCCTTTGTTTAGCCCAAGCAGATTTCCATTTTCTGGCAGACAGTTTCAGTCTGTTGCTGTTTCTCTCCTTTCCCCTGTCTCCCTCCCCTTCAGAAGTGGCTTTCTCTCTCTCTGAAGAGAGTCACGAAACTTACTTGTCTCAGGTCATGGCTGTGGTAGAAGGAACACTTCAGAGGGAGACAAGTAATGCAATGACATCTCCTCCTCTTGCTTTGTTGGGTACCAGATGGATGCTGTCAAGAGAATCCTGAAAGCCTAAATGATGTTCTTTAAATGAGGAAAGAGCAGGTGTGTGGTAGCCGTAAGGACCTTAAATCTCACTGTTCTCAGACAGAATTATATGTCAGCCAACTTCAATCTCCAACCTACAGCAGGGATGGGTACTATAAGCTGAAAAGCAGAGACAAAATTAGATATAACATCACTAATAAGCCCATCAAAGTTGTCTTTCAATGGTATTACTTTGCATTTTTATAAAAAGACTTAACAGTTCTTATTTTATTTGATACAAAATCTCAATGAGGCAAGTATTCTTTCTATTACCATTATCTCATTGTTACTATTCTTATTGTTTTTATTATTACCTGTATCTATTAAGCAGATAAGGAAACAGATGATGAGCGATTAAGTGACCTGCCTAAGGACACTCAGCCAGTTAATGGCAGAACCTGTCCTAGCTGATAAGCCCATTAGTCCCTGTACGCAGTACATTTCCATCCACCACCTGCTCAAAGACTCTGAGCCCTTTTTGCATTTATTTGCATGAGGATGCAGAGAACTCAGCTGATGAATCTCATTTTCAGGGACTGCTGCAGTATGCCAACTAAGGTGTGGTGAGAGAACTCTGGACTTGGAATCAAGGCGTCTGTTACTTAACTCTGATACGTAACTGAATGCACTGTGTTCCACGTGTCATGCGTGGGCCATGACAAAAGGAAGGGTCTGGGATGCAAAATGTATGAAGTCCAAAGAACTGTGCCTTTTCAAATTAAAAACAGCACTTTATCCACAGAACAACCCAATGATGTAAATAACGTCATCTCACTTTTCCACAGGGGAACACTGAGGAACGGAGTTTAGTAACTTGTAATGCGTCACACGGCAACTATGTGGCAGTGTCTTAACAAGGTCACAGGCCCTTTCTCAATTTATTCTTCCTAATAACTTCGACACACAGCACACACACACGCATGCACAAATGTACACGCACATGCACCCTGGCTCCCTTGTACATTACACTTTCACCATCACTCAGATCTGTCACATGTGCTGTTCTTAACATGCTGTTTCACATTATTAGCGTGAGCCAATTGGGATCATCACCACATTTTTTTTAGATGTGCAAAGGGGACTTTTATACATTTTTTATTCACAATTGTTGCTGTGAGGGCATGAATATTTTTCCTGTGTCTCCCTGCTTATTTCCTATTTCCACATCCTCGGACATGCCAGACTCTGCACACATCTCCTAGGGGCCCGTTTGGGACCCTCTGCCTATGTCTCATAGCAACCAGCCCTTTAGGATAATAGTCACGATTTACCCTCTGCCCAAAACAGTGCAGTCCAGCAACTGTGCCCCCCTCACCCAACAAACCAGTGTTCCCTGAGCCCAAACTCTCAAAGAGGAGAAGAGTTCTTCCCAGACCTCAGTGAGCTCCTGGCAATATGTCTATAAACAAAAGCCAACCATAAACCTGTGTTAGATTGTTATTGCCGCCATTAAAACTGACCACAAACTTTGTGTTTGAAACACAGTTGTATTCTAGAGTTCTGAAGATTGGGCATCTGAAACCAGCTTCAGTGGCTGAGATCAGGCATTGTCAGGGCTGTGTTCTTTCTGGAGGCTCTGAGGGGAAACCGTCTCCTTATCTTTTCTGCGTATGAAAGCCGCCTGTACTCTGTGGCTTGTGGCCCCTTCCTCTACCTGCAGGAGTGCCACTCGTCACTGCCTCTCCTTTTTAGTCAGCCCTCTCTCTGGCCCCCTCTTGTAAGGACCTGTGCTTACATTTAGGGTCCACTGAGATAATCCAAGATAATAAGCACCCCCCCCCCCATCTCAAGGTTCTGGATTTAGTCACATCTGTAAAGTCCATTGACTCCGGAAGGGAACAGATTTACAAGTTTCCAGGATTAGAACATGGACACCTTGGGGGCCATTGTTCAGCCCACCACAACACCCACTTCCAGGAGGGCAGAAATTACTGTTCTCTGCAGTTCTCACAGGTTTGCATGCCCGTGGGACAGAGCGAGCTGGTGGAAGGCTGAGCACGAGTGAATTCTTATTTCAGTGACAGCTCCGACCTCGATGGCCTTTGAAATCAGGAGCAGAGAGCCACTAATGGGCCTGTCCTTTGACCTGTACTCAGAAACCTTCAATTTTACCCTAGGCAGTGAACTCGGGCATGGTGATCATCTTCATTTTAAAAGAAGAAACACTGTCCTGATTCTTAGTTAGACATAGTCCTTGGAGAACCATGTGCTCTCTGCTCCTGCCCAGCTCAGCCTTCCCTCACTGTCACAGCAAGTAGGTGCCCGCCTCGTGACCTTGGCACTCACCATTCCCTGTGCCTGTAATACCCTCTGCCTGAATATCCACATTGTCCACCTCCACCTCCTTTATTTCTCTGCCCAAAGGGAACCTTCTCAGGGAGACCTTCCCTGATGTGCTCCATTACAACTGCAACACCTCCCCAGGAACGCCCCGGCCTCCAGGGCTTCCTTTGCTCATCACCGGAGGCTCCCTTTCATCTGCTTTTTTGTGAACTTTGTCTCCCACACTATCCTGTAAGTCCATGAGGACAGAGAATTTTCTGTCTCATTCTTTGATATATCCCCAGGTCCCAGAACAGCTCCTAGTATTTAGTAGGTTCTCAATATGTAGTTGTTGAATAAGTACAAGAAAAACTTACAGAGAAATAGTCCATACTATAGTGAAACACAGCTTCTGTGGAGCCTGGGCTCTGTGACCAGACAGAAGCCACTTAGAATCAAAGTGACCTTAGACTGTGGCCACAGAGTCTCAGCATGTGTGTCAGGACCAGTGTGGAGGCCACACACTATGAAACACGTGGAATTGGCAATGGGAGGAGAGGGGACATTTCTGCATCCCTTCTAACCTTCCCTGTTGTCAGTAGCCTTAGAAGAGTTGTAGAAGGAACAGCTGGCCAGGAGGTCTGAGCTGCTTCAGTAGCAGAGATTGGGGACAGACACCTGCCCAGGCTGTTGGCCGGGACAGATCGAGGCATCTCTTTGCTTTCCTTCAGGATGGTGGACCTTTTCCAAGAAGCAAAGCTTTTCAATGTCAGCCACAGATTCTGAGCCACATTCTGCTCCGTCACATGTCCGCTCTGTCTGTACATCTTGCAGTTGGTGGAAATTTTCTTCCAGATGGTGGCAGTAAATAGGTGCTCAATCTTAATTTTGGTGTGATTATGTGTTTTTAAGTTTTTCTGCATCACTGCATTCTAGGGGGGTCTGCAGAGGCTGAGCCATGTTTGTGACCCCACCCCGCACTAACCTAAACTAACCCCTCGCAAGAACACAGTACGCTTGTTCTCTCTGGGTCCTCGTGTCTGCAAGGAGGGGACACCTACAGGCGTGCCACTGGAGTCATCGCAGCTGGCACTCACTGTTGTTTTCAGTACTGTTACCAACTCCCATTCCTTTCCCTTTCCTACTCATCTTGCCCAAGGCTGCCCTGTGTCTGCCTCTTCGCTCATGGCGGGGATGGCCTCGCTGTGCAAGTCCTCCCGTGGGGAAAATCTTGGAGCCAGGGAAGGCTCCAGAAGTCTCTCTGGTTACGCGGGTGTTGCTCATACTTCACATCTAGATACGACTGGCAAGCTGGTGACAAGACACACCCTTTGGGAGAGGACTGCTTATTAGAGAGAGGAGGCTGTGCAGCCCGGGGATTCTGCAGACCCAATGCCCTCCGTGACCTTGCCACATTGGTGCTTGGGGCACACTTAGAAAATGTGGTTTCATGCTGCACCGAGATAAATGGAGGAGAGCACCCAGCCACAGGGATGGGACTCTGGCTGCTCCAGAGCCTGTCCTGATACCCCAGGCGACAGGGCTCCCTACCATGGAGAACTGTAACCCAGTCCACCCCTGGCTCAGGAGCCCCAACCCACCCACTGATCCTTGGACAGTGCTCTCTTGGGAGGATGATGCCTTTTGATGGACAGAGAAAAGAATTGAGGTAGGCAGCATTCCAAGGCTTAGTCAGCCCATCCTTCTCTCCAGAGAAAGAACTGTGCCATCAAATTAACTCCACACTTTCTGAGAAAGTTGAATTGAATTTGGATTCACCTAAAATTGGTCACAGAAGATGCAGCCCCCAGCCATGCGGGCTCTGCGTGAGGCCAGACTGAGCCTGGAGGCAAAGGGCTCAGCGTGCCAGCACCTGCACAGCCCGCACAGCCTGCGGAGAGCTCCTCCTTCCAGCGGCCACATTGCACCTTATCAAAAATTCTTGTCTGGACCTGAGGCTCAGGCACCCTGTGGTTCGTCTTGCAGTGGGAAAACACACTCAATTACTCTGCTCTTCTACCTTGAAATGGTAGAGAACTGAGCCTGGCAAGTCCCCTTCCCCAGTGGCTCTTCCTGGCCTTCTCGGGGACTTGGGGAGGGGGCAGCTCTGAGGTAGACACTGTCAGATGCCCTGCATGCCCACAAAGGGCTCATCATCTACTGGCGGAGGCCGATAAACAGACGAAAATAACTCCCAGTAGGAAGAGTGGTTAGAGTTCTGGGCCACCTGAGGCACCAGTGGTGCCCCCTGGGAAGGCCCCTGGACTAGAGGCGAGAAGGGGGACTGAGAGGGTCCGGCTTGCAGTCAGTGCGACACACTCCTGCCTGGGAGTCAGACCAGGACAGAGGACCCCACAAAGGCAGGGAAATCCTCTGGCTCCCCTCCCCTCTTTGCTCCTCACTCCTGGACGCAGTGGCTGCCCAGAAGGGAAAATCAGGGGATCCTGGTGCTGGCTGATTAGCTCAGTCGGTTACAGCGTTGTCCCGAATTGCCAAGGCTGTGGGTTCGATCCTTGGTCGGGGCACACACAGGAAACAGCTGGTGAGGGTACAGCTAAGTGGACCAACAAATGAATTCTTCCCTCTTCCTCTCTGTCTCTTTAAAATCAACCAATAAAATAAAATAAAGAGAAACAGAGGGGACCCTGAAGGAGAGTTCCTTGCCTGTCACAGCCATGGTGCTGCCTGTTCTCCCGGGCTGTCACCTCCCCTGTCTAGGCACCGATTTGGAGTCTATAATTACTAGTGTACAGTGAGGGCTGAGCCGAGCAGGAAGGCCTGGGATGTTTTGTCACCGTGAGGGACAGCTACGTGAGGGCAGTATGGCCTGGGAAAAGGGTCTCCTTTTTGAACTAGAACTTCCTGTGCTTTTGCAAAGTCGAGTGACCGGAGGAGGCTGCTAGGGAGCTAGTTTCACACAGGTGGCCAGGACCCACCCCCAGAGTCTCTGATTCAGGACGAATGTCTGTGGTGGGGTTGGAGAAATTGCAGCTCCGACCAGTTTCCAGGGAACACACTTCAGAACCACTGTGCTAGAGTAAGAGGATAAACAGCAACCTTCCCACCTGCTGAGAACTGCGCATCCCTGAGCAAGAGATCATCTGTCTCCACAAGGCAGCCGCTGAGGGACTGCAAACTGGGCTCACGGGTATGGGTGTGCACAGCTCCTGATGCACCACCAAACTCCCACCGGATGTGCAAGGAGAGGCCAAGAATGACCCGCCCACTTTCTCCCTAGCAAGCCCTGCATCCGGAGTGCCCGCTGCTTCTCATTCACATGTACAGAAACAGAAGCAGCAGCAACTCTAAAGGGCGATTAATTACACATAGCCAGCCCAAGGAAGAGGAACACAGGGAGGAGCATAGCTCTGGAGAGGGAATCGGGGGAGAAACTGCAGAAGATGCCTGTTTGATGTACAAAGGGAACGGGCTGAAATAACAGGTGTATGGACAGAACCAACATGAAACTATAGAATTAATACCTTTACTAGAGATAGTAGGAATAGAATAACCAATAGAAGAAAGCTGGGGATATGAAATACAAGACAAAGGGATGAAAATTATTAAAGTTGAAAAATATGGATACCAGGAATAGAGATTAATCAAGACTGGTTTGTGTTTCAGGGATAGGAGCTTATTAGATAGAACAGGAGAAAGACAATAATGAGAGTGGTTTCCATGAAATAACCGTGAGGCAGAAAATGCTACGGGTGTAAATATTAAAAGACCCCTCACAAAAAGCTCCAGCTAAGATGAATGAAAAACCATATAGCTTAACATAGCATGGGAAACATTTTTATTTTAATTCCATGGAAAAAGAAATATTCTTCCTAGTGTCCAAGAAGAAAAAAAGCAATAATCTTCAAAGTAAAAACCTAGGCCACCATCCAACCCCATTGCTCCTTCCCACGTTAAACAACAGGAGGAAGAGGGGGCGTTTCCAGAGCTTTAAGAGGAAATTGCACACTATTCTAGAATTGTATACCAAACACAGCATCAGTCCTAGGAGAAGGGGTAAAGTATTATCAGATTATAAGAACTCAGGCAATGTAATATTCATGAATGCTTCATTCTCAAACTATTTTTTAAAGGTTGTTGGGGTTTTTTTAGCAGATACTTGGATGAAATTCAGGTACTAAGTGTCAGAATGGTCATAGAAAAATGGAAGTGAGCATTAAAATCAATTAAATATAATGAAGTAGCAGTAGCTGTTATAAATTCTGTTACAAAATTAAATGCAGTTTGACCCAGCAATCCCACTCCTAGGAATATATCCTTAGAAACCTGAAACATTAAATTAAAAGCATATATGCGCACCTATGTTCATTTGCAGCATTATCTATAACAGCCAAGATCTGGAAACAGCCCAAGTGTCTATCAGTAGATGAACGGATAAAAATGCTATGGTACATTCACACAATGGAATACTAAACTGTAAAAAAGTGAAGGAAATCTTACCTTTGTGACAGCATAGATGGACCTAGAGGGTAGTATGCTAAGTGAAATAAGTCGGACAGAGAAAGACAAGTACCATATGATCTCACTCGAATGTGGAATCTAACGAACAAAATAGACTGATGAACAAAATAGGAACAGAGACATGGGCACATGGAACAGACTGACAGCTGTCAGAGGGGAGGGCGGAGGGAGGGCTGCATGAAAGAAAGTGGAGGGATTAGCCAAGAAACCTATATACATTACACACAGACACAGTCAACAGTGTGGTGACAGCCAGAGGGAAAGGGGGTCAGGCTTGGAGGGGATGGGCAAAGGGAAAGAAAAGAGGGACAGCAAGAGACATTGCTAGAGGCTGAGGCTACCCGACGCAGTGGGCAGATGGCAGTGTGCAGAGTTGTGCACTTGAAACCTGTATAGTTTTGCAAACCAATGTCATCCCAATAAATTCAATAATAATAAAAAAATTAAATGTGGAAGCCAATTACCATGCCAAAAAACGTGCAAATAGTAGAAAATGTGTCATCATAAATCTCAAATCAAACTTACAAAGACGGTAACATGTCAGGTAAGAAGCAGGAAAGTAAGGTATCTACATTTTCTTGTCACACAACAAAAAAAGGTGAGAAAGTGCAGTTTTATTTCTTGAATTTGATAATGTAAGAAAATACGACTTAAGTAATGCATTTCATAAATGGGAAGATATTCATCAGTATAATCAAATCAGTATAATCAAACCTAGGATAACTGTAGGCTTTGTTTTGTTCTGTTTCTTAAATAAAGAAGGCTGAAGACTGGGAAGCAGGGAATGAAATAACCGTGTTTATAACAATATATGAAAATGTAATTAGACTCCATCACTGGAAGGCAAAGCCCCAATTAGATTTTTTAAGAACCCAACTTCATTCTCTTTATCAGAGACATACCATTTTTTAAAGAGATGTGTTTAATGTAATACAGAGAGTTTACAAACCAAAGGGGAGGCAAACAGCAGAAATTCCACACAAGAAGAAAATAAGCCATACTGATTTCAAGAATAAATTTTTTTTTCAACAGAAGGCCCTTACTTTGTTTTCATGTCTGATTTTGTCTACTGATAAAAGGCATGTGAGGGTTCTACACCCAATTCCAACCTGTGACCTGTGGTGGTGTGCCTGACACCACCAAGCAGTTCTCTAACACCAGCTGGTTACCCTACCTACAATTCAACTCAATCCTTTATTTTTTTTTTAATTTCTTTTTTTTTATTTATTCATTTTAGAGATGAGACACAGAGAGAGAGAGAGAGAGAGAGAGAGAGAAAGAGAGAAAGGGGGGAGGAGCTGGAAGCATCGACTCCCATATGTGCCTTGACCAGGCCAGTGCAGGGTTTTGAACTGGCGACCTCAGTGTTCCCAGGTCGACGCTTTATCCACTGCGCCACCACAGGTCAGGCTATCCTTTATTATTTTAATTTAATTTTTATTGTCATAAAATGCACAACACATAAGATTGATCACTGTAACCATTTCTAAGTGTACAGTCAGTGGCATTAAGCACATTAACATGGTTGTGAATCCATCACTACCATAAAATTCCAGTCTTTTCACCTCGCAAACAGAAACTCTTTACGCTTTAAACATTAACTTGCCATCCATCCTCCCCTCCCCCACAGCCTGACAGCTACCATTTTCTTTTCTCTCTATGAACTGGATCGCTCAGAGTGCCCACAGATGCAGCATCGTTCAGCATCGCGGCCAGATTGGGACTGGCTTATTAGCTAGCACAAGGTCTTCAAGTGCCGTCCATGTTATAGCGTAGCATGTGCCAGAGTTTAATTCCTATTATTTATTTATTTACCTATTTATTGTGACTAGCTTATTTTATTTTATTAATTATTGAATTCAACTCAGTTCTGATACTATCCCCCCCTAGACAGCATCAGATTCCTGAAGCACACAGTCCCACGAGGCTGACCTTCGCATCAGTGGCCAATGGCAGGTGCAGGTTGTTACTTGTGCTTCTGAATGCGTGGCCATCCAGGCACACCTTGTTGTGCTGTGCTTTGTTTATTGTGCTTCACAGATTTCACTTTTTTTTTTTACAAATTGAAGGTTTGTGGCCTCCCTGCGTCGAGCAAGTCTTTCTGCACCATTTTTCCAACACCATTTACTTACTCTGTGTCTCTGTGTCACGTGTTGGTGATTCTTACAATGTTTCAAACTTTTGTTCATTATTATTAATATATTTACTTGGGCACCATGCACAGTATCCATATGACAGCGAACATGATTGATAAATATTGTGTGTTCTCACTGCTGCACCGACAGGCCCTCCCTTCCCACTCTCCTGGGGCCTCTCCATTCCCTGAGAGAGACACAACACTATTTAAATTAAGCCCATTAATAACCCTACAGTGTTACAGGCCTCTGAGTGTTCCAGGGCAAGGAAGAGTTGCGAGTCTCTCACTGTAAAGCAAAAGCTAGGAAAGATTAAGCCCAGTGAGGAAGGCGTGTGAACGCGGAGACGGCCGACAGCGAGGCTGCCTGTGGCCAACAGCCAGGTGGTGAAGGCAGGGGGAACGTTCCTGACAGAAATGAAAAGTGACACCCTAGTTAACACACAAATGATAGGAAAGTGAAACAGGCTTATCGCTGATAAGAGTTTGAGTGGTCTGGAAAGAAAATCAAACCAGCCGCAACATTCCCTTAAGCCAAAGCCTAACTAGAGTGAGGCCCTCCCTACTCTCTTCAGTTCTGTGATGGCTGAGAGAGGTGAGGAAGCTGCAGAAGGGAAGGCATCAAGCAAAGGGGAAACAGCTCATAGACACAGACCACAGTGTGGGGAGTGCAGGAGGGCAAGGGGTTGGGGAGGCAGAGGAGGGTAAAGGGGACAGATGGTGATGGAGGGAGACTTGACTTGGGGTGGTGAACACGTGGTGCGGTACACAGATGAAGTACTATAGAATGGGACACCTGAAACCTATGTAATTTTATTAACCTATATCACCCATTAAATTCAATTGGAAGTGATAAAAAACCTAATACTAGCAGAGGTTGGTTCATGAGGTTTAAGGCTCAGATGATGACTAGCATTTTTTAGCAATAGTTTTAATTAAAGTAAGTACATGCTTTTTGTAGATATAATATTATTGCGTACTTAATACACAGTGTAAGCATAACTTTTTATGCAGTGAGAAACAAAAGAAATTGTGAACTAGCTTTCTGGTGATGTTTGCTTTATTGTGGTGGTCTGGAACCAAACCCGCAATATTTCTGAGATGTGCCTGTGAGTCAGAGGTTCCTTCTACCTTCTCTTCAGGTTCGATTATTTGCTAGAGCAGCTCACAGAACTTAGGAACCAGTTTACTCATTGGTTTTATTACAAAAGATATGAAAGAATACAAATCTAGATGAAGAGATACATGGGGGAGAGCCCAATGTATCAAAGGAGCGTGTGTCCTTGTGGAGTAGGGCGTCTGGTGCAGTGGCACGTGGGAACGTTCTGGTTCACTAACCCAGAAGCTTGCTGAACCCCTTCATTTTAGGTTTTTATGGGGACTTCATGACATAGGCAGGATTGATTAAATTATTGGCTATTGGGGACTGAACTCAACTGCCAGCTCCTATCCTCTCCCAGGAAATCGGGATGAGACTGGAAGTTTCAGCCCTCTGTTCATTGTTGGTTTCCCTGGAAACCAGCATCCCCACCTTTAGGGGCTTTCCAACTGAGGACAAATATTATAACAAAAGATGTTCCCGTTGCACTTATCACTTAGGAAATTCCAAAGGTTTAGGGGTCTGTGAGCCAGGAGCCGTGGACAGAAAGCCAAAGCATATATTGATTATAAATCACAGTACCATCTGCACCTTGCCTGTTCTGTAATGGAGCCAGCCCACCTGTTGATCTCGATGTCCTCACAGTGCCTCCCATGGGCTTCTTCACACTTCCTGGATCTTGCCATCTTTTCTGATGACTTGTATCAGCATCTGTTTACAAATGACCTCCAAATATGTATTACTAGCCCATAGCCATACATCCTTCTGCCTCCTAGGCTGTTCTGTCAGGCTGTCCCTCTGGAAACTCCAGTGCATACATCCAAAATTTAACTTGTCACCTTTCTCTCTAAGCCTGTTTTCCTGTGGTTACCATTCAGCTAACTAAAAACCCAGGCGTCTTCCTAATTGGCTCGTTCTCCTTCAGATTCCACACACAGTGGCTCATCAAGTCTTATCCACCTCTCTCCTACGTGCTCTTGAATTCTCTCTGCCCCCTCCCCAGCCCATGGTAGTCTCTAAACCTGTTATTTCTTTAGCCTATCTGGTTGTTCTGCCCTTTGTACCAGCAAAGAGTATCTTTTCTCAAGCTCAGAATTGGTGAGGTGATTTCTCCGATGGAAATTCACTAGTGGTATTTCATTTTACTCAAAAGATAGAACCAAGCTTTACTTCTCAAAAATTAAACATAGAATTACCATATGATTCAGCAGTTCTACTTCTGGGTATATACCAGAAAAATAAAAACTGAAAGCAGAGACACGAGCAGGTATTTTTCCACCTGCATGCATAGCAGTATTATTCACGATAGCCACAAGGTAGAAGCAAGCCAAGTGAGCATGGATGGATGACTAGATTAACAATGGAGCACAGACATACGAATTAGTGTTCAGCCTTAAAGGGGAATAAAATTCTGCAGCATGTTACATATGCTACACCAAGGATGAATCTTGAAGATAATGCTGAATGAATTAGCCAGTCACAAAAGGACAAAACCTGGATGATTCTACTTACATAAGCCACCTAGAGCAGTCAAATTTATGCTTGACTTTCTATATAAAGTAGGATGCTGGTTGCCTGGGTTTGGGGGAGGGAGGAATGCGGAAGTAGTATGGAATGGGTACAGAGTTTCAGTTGGGGAAAATGCAAAGAGTTCTGGGGATGATGGTGGTGATGGCTGTACAACACTGTGAATGTATTTCATACCACTGAACTGAACATTAAAAGATGGATAAATGGTCAACTTTATGGTATGTATATTTCCCACAAGGAAAACAAACAAAAAACAACTAAGTTTCTACCATGGCTTACAGGTCTTTATTGATTAGCACCCTACCCACAGCTCTCATCACACACCCCAACAGCACCTTCTCCTACTGCTCTCAGTCCTCAGAAGAGTTCAGCACGTGGCCAGTGAACACGTGGAGTTTTCACACCCTAGGCCTTGGTGTTGTGTCCTTCTAGCTGACATACCCTTCTCCTCACCTCCCTTTTCCCACCTTCCTCTGTCCCCACCCCACCCACCTGACAAATTCTTATTCCTTATAATCTTAGGTTGCATGTCTGTTTTCCAGCATGACTTCTAGGACCCGATCCGCCTTCCCCAGGGGTTTTCTAGCCATCCTGTGGCTTACTTGTTTCCGTGTGTCTCATGCTGAATTAAAATTGCTCATGTGCTAGTGTTTTGAGAACAAGATCTCTCTCTCTGTCTCTGTCTTGCTTACCTCTGTACCCATGTCTCAGTATCTGGCATGGAGTCATTGGAGACTATTTGTTAAGTTAGAAAATCAATCTTTTGGCACTAAAGAATAGCCACTTATTTATTTTTTAAATTATAATTTATTTTAAAAATTATTCAAACAATTTAAAACTATTTCTTTAAATATCAGACCCATAATCTTTAAAATATATATTTTTAAATATTAGGACTCATTTGAAATATTAGAACTATGAGGGCAATTTATAGAGATACATTTCTCTTCACCGACTTCAGTATCTTACTCGTGGTCTTTAACAAATGAAGTCATCCTTTAAAAGTAAAGTTATAGCCTGACCAGGTGGTGGCACAGTGAATAGACCATCAAACTGGGACGAGGAGGACCCAGGCTCAAAACCCCGAGGTTGCCGATTTGAGTACGGGCTCATCCGGCTTGAGCACAGGCTCACCAGCTTGAGCATGGGGTCGCTGGCTTGAGCATGGGGATCATAGACATGACCCCAGATCGCTGTCATGAGCCCAAGGTCGCTGGCTTGAGCAAGGGGTCACTTGCTCTGCTGTAGCCCCCAGTCAAGGCACATATGAGAAAGCAATCAATGAACAACTAAGGAGACTAAGGAGCCACAATGAAGAATTGATGCTTCTCATCTCTCTCCATTCCTGCCTAGCTGTCCCTATCTGTCCCTCTCTCAGTCTCTCTCTCTGTCTCTGTCACACACACACACACACACACACACACACACACACACACACAGTAAGATTATAGAAGATACAGACTATAACTATAAGGCTACATAATATAATTAATAAAGATAAATATATTTGTGTAATTAACCTCACAGAGATTTCACCATAATGGAAAATTCCTTATGTTCCTAAAAATAAGAGATGTGTGGGCCATGTCCTTTAAACAGGATTCACTAAAAACAGAATAAAATAATAAAAATAAAACCTAGAGGACATAAAACCATGTAAGATGATAAATACAAAATGGGATATAAGACATATTGGGAGAAATTTAAAATTATGATACCACTGTGTATAGTTCCAGGCTAATAACAATGAAAATCTTTTCACTAGTTTCCTGGAAAATAAATACAAAATTCCAAAAAAACTAAATGGACTGATAAGTATAGAAGAAATGCTTGTTGACATTATATCCATATAGTTTTATAGTAATTTCCTTTAAATTTGTAAAGGACAAATCTGAGTTAACATGGAATTCTACTCAACTAATTTTGTTTAAATATTAGTATCCTAAAGTATGACCCAGATAGCCAAATAAAAAAAAGAGTTGTAGATTTCTGGAATTTGCCTTTGTCCTGCCCTTCCCATAGCTCCTGGCCTATTCTGTTCACCTACTGTCTGAATTTCATCCAGCTCTCAGCTGCTTAGGGATTTTTCATGAAATCTAGTCCTTTGATTGGTCTTCCAGGAAGTGGCTACTCATATTTTGAGTCTCTTTGATTTTGTTACTCTTCATGTCTGACCGTGACAGGAAGGTACCAATTTTCTCATCTGTGAGGTTCGTCACTCTCAGCACACACTTTGCCAGCCCCCTCCCCGCACCCGGGTTAGTAACCCCTTGGTCCCCTGTCAAATCCAAGGCTCAATCCCGAGTGCATCTCAAGGTTTACTGTTATAGTCAATAAACGGGATGCAGGAAGCACAACCTCTTTACAGACTCCTCTTCGGTTGCTCTTAGTCATAGAAATAGCTTTGAACTTGAGTCATTTAGATGCCCAGCAAGTTTCAATCACCCGGTTGAATTTGTTAGAACTACTTTACAAAGAAAGCATGAAAAGAAGAGTATCTAAAACATTTTTTATCATAATCTGGACTAACTTAAAACATTGATTTCTGTATACATTCTAAATTAAGTTATACTGCAGAAATCCTGAAGTCTTAGTGGCTAAAAACAAGGGTTTATTTCTCACTCAAATCCATGCCCTTCATGGGTTAGCTCTATGTTGTATTCAGTCCAGGTCCCCAGAGGAGCAGCCCCTCTTGGGTGTACTTGTTTTTGTGGCAGAAAAAATAAAAAGAGAAAAGGCAGAATATTCAATACATTTTCCGACTTTCGTCACATTGATACACCACCTTCACTCTCTTTTAATTGGCCAAAGCCTGATGTTAATGGGAAGGGCGATACAATTTTCTCACACGGAGAGGAAACAAAATAATATAACCTTTCACAGACCACCCTCTTGCTCATAAGTATTTATTTCCTCCTTTTCACCCATTAAATATACTCAACCCCTTCCCAAGGGAGACACCCTAAAAGTTCATCTAATAACAACGTTAGACTTGCGATCTAGAATCTCATGAGATACAGCAAGGGTGTGGCTTCCCTAGAAGACATATGAACTGAAAAAAGAAAAAAAATGGAAGATGCATAGCAGTCTGAATACTCAGAGCAATTCTGAAATTCTGTTGGGCAGACCCTGGAGTGAGGAATATTCTTTAATTAAGTCCTAGTTCTGCATCCTGGAAATTGCTCTAGATTTCATTGCATGATTCCAAACATAATTTCAAGCTTCACCATTTGGGGGATCCAGCCCTTTTCACTCCCTTATACTCATTTAATGAGGGCACTGGAAAATAGGTCCTTCTTGGATCTGTGTAGCTTCTACTCATAATGACATATGCCCCTAGAAGGTTGGGAGCCCAAAGATCATAGAGTCTTAAGAATCTTTTAATCCCAGGCTGTTGGCTCTTGACCAGTACAGCTCTCTCAACAACTTAGTCGACTGTATTTTTATCTATTTGATTCCAGTTGGTTTCTGCAAATAGCCACATCCACAATTATTTCTGAGACACACTTCTCTATACTTAGTAGCCAGCTTCCTGGGAGAATAACCTAACCCCTTCAGAGGCTTTAACAAGGGACACTTCGACTTGTTTTAATAGACCTGTATTGTTATTTAAAGCAATTCTCAATTTTATCTCTTCCTGGTTGGAGGTGAGAAATAACTACTTCCTTTCCCGCGAGTCCAGAAATTTTTGAGTTGTCTATTCCAGGCTTGCAAACTGATCGATTCTTTCTGATCTCAGCTCTTTTTTGTAACACCCTGTCAGACACAACCATGTGCAACCAGAGCTGCTATTTCCCCAATTTTTTCCCCCAAACTCACATTCAGTCCATGCCTGTCTTACAGGTTATCACAGGCAACGATTTTACCAAATGTATTGCTACTACATAAGAAGGGTTATTATCTTTCTAATCTCCAATAAGTTTTCTTATTTCCCACTGTCTGGACCCAGAAGCCACATTCTAGAATTTTTGTAATGGTAGCCTGTCTTCTGTGTGTATTGTTGACTTAAAGCACGTTATGCTCTGGTAGCGAAGAAGCCCAGAGTCTCTCTGGCCAATAACAAAAAGGCCATTTCTTACCTTATTTTTCTTTTATGGGATATCTGCCAAAATTTTCTACTTTATCCTCATTCTGGGACCCAGACAGAGGAACAGCTCCTTCCTATATAGGACATGCTGTTCTCATGATAGAGGGAAAAGAAAGAATGATAGACCCACACACTGGCTCTTAAAGCTTTCTATTGGAGGTGGCGTGTGTGGCTTCTGTTCACATTTCACTGGCTAAGAAAGTGACACGGCTGAGCCTGAGAGCAATGCCGTGGAAAAGCATAATGCTGTCACCGGGAGAGGAAGAACATAACTGGGATGCTGCACCTCCCCTTTGGCTGCTCTTGCTTATAAACATGGCTTTAAGCTTGTACTTTGTCTTGTTAGAATGAATGCATACTTAAATCAAGATGGGAATCGCTGGCTTCTTGGGAGATCATAAAAGTTTTAGAGGCATATGCATTGTCTGAAGTGTGACACAACTCCTAAGTATACAGGAGGTGACAGCAGATGGCTGGATGAGTAGGAAACCAAACTAGCAGGTGGCATTTTTTTTTCTCCAAGAATCTCAGCGGAGGGGGATACGTTGTACACACTGTATTCCCAATAAGTTACTGCACGTTCACAAGAATGCTTGGAGCTGAACGTGATGGAAAACTGCTCATCTGATGTCCTGAAAAGCTGGGACAGGTTTCTCTAAAGGAGCCTCAGAGAGTTAGAGCTTTAGGGCGTACGGGTTGTGTCCCAAGCAGAATTCTCACCCCCATGTGCTCAAGTCACTCTCACTCCTCTTTATCTCCACAGTTCGACATGCAGAGAATAACTCTGGAGGAGTTGAAGCACATCCTCTATCACGCCTTCCGGGACCACTTAACAATGAAGGACATTGAGAACATCATCATCAACGAGGAGGAGAGCCTGAACGATACCTCGGGGAACTGCCAGACAGAGTTCGAAGGCGGTAGGTACCCCTGCTTCTGTTTCCTTCACGGTCAATAGGCCCCAGGCCAGCACTGCTACCAACTCTGTATTCAGAGTGAGCTCACAGTCTCCTGGGAGGTCACGGCCTTGTCCTGGAGCCAAGAATCCTGGACGGAGGTTCAAAGATCCTTTTTGCAAGTTGTTTTCTTTCTCTTTTTTCCCTATGTTTTCCCCAAACTCTACATTTTTTGCAAAACCTTCTCTGACCTTGTCCCTCCTCCAGTGACGCTGAGGTCTGTGACTAGATGTGTGGCTCGGTGGTGTTTGTCTGGGGCTACACGAGGCAGAAGAAAGAACCTGTTTCGACTGTCGGTGAACCTGGATCAAGTCCAGTGTCTGCTTGTGTGACTGGGGCAAGGGGTGTACCTCCCCTGAGCGTGTTTCCTCATCTGTGAACATTGAGATGATTATACCTATCTCACAGGATCTTTGGGAATGGATGACCTCTGTGCTGTGCCCCCTAGACGCACTGGCTACAAAGAGCTTTATTCAGGAAAGAACTCACATAAACCTAACGAAGTAGTTACAAGAGAAATCGGGTTCTCCTGGGTCCGAAACAAAGACGTCTGAGAGGCCGTGTTTCTTGAGCTCATAAAAGAAAACAAAGAAAGAACAAACAAAAAGCCTACCTTATCCCCTAATCAATAGAGAGTTCCAGGGAAGCTACATGATCTAATTCCTCTTCCCAACATTGAAAATCAGAGCTGCTTCAACAGCTCTGATGTATAGAATTTTAAAATTACATTAAAGCAGCAGAGCAGACGACCAAGCAATTTTTAACTTAATTCAATGCTGAGGTTTCTTAAAGAGGTCAAACTATTTTTTTTCTATTCTTTTCTTCCTGAACATAGTCAGAAGTTAATATATACAGATGGTAAGCTATATATATTGTCCATATATATAAGTCAATATATACAGATGGTAAGCTGTCACATAGATACCAGAATGGCATTTGGTCCCCTTGTCTTAGAACTGCCACATTAGAGCTCACCGGGCCACGGCAGGGAGATGTCTCAGGGGTGAGCTGGTCCAGGTGGCCACGGTGATACATGTAGACCTGGGCTCCCCTCCATGGGCGGACCAAAGGCCATGGTAGGAGGAAACAGGAGATGGCTTAGACTCTGAGGTAACAGACTACATTAACTCAGGAAATAGAGAGTGGTGGGGACTGGGGAAAACTTGAGAGCAATGTCCCCTGATAAAGGCGTTCAAATTAAAATTTTCCAACATGCTATGTACGGCAGACGGAACCCAGCTGGGGTCCAGAAGCCATCTTGGTCTCCTTTCTTGTGACTTGGGCCATAGCATCTGTAATTGTTTCTGGGGTTGGAACCACACCGACCCCAGGGGGCAGCAAGGTCACAACCAATGAATGCCATTTCCAGCCAGACAGGGAAGGGGGTGGGGAAGGTGACTGGAGGTGCAGGGTGGCACTGAAACTTGCGAAGACACAGGTCGGCTCCCATTCCATCCACTTCCTAGCGGCCATACCATGTGCTCAAAGTGGAAGCGTCTGCGGCTCCAACCCCCATTTTCAGCAGCACTCCTGAGATGAGACGAAAGATGTTTCTGGGCATCTCATTTCCCACAAGGGCCTTTGTTTGTGCATCACTGTTTTGTTCAGAGAAATGTCACAAGTCTTAGTAATTTGAGAAAGGTCAGGCTGCGCTGGGAAGTAATCTGAACTTTAAGCCATGTCTTTTTATTACTCAAAAGCTCATATCTTAATGAAATAAATGACTGACAAAAAGGTTCTCAAATAGAAGTCTTAACCGGGTCTGCTTCAGTGATTCATACATTGGCAACAGCTACCCTTTGGCCATGGTGAATGATGAGAGCCAGGCGCTACACTAAATGCTTTGAAAGTCATGATCTTATTTAATAAAAGAAACATTACTTTGTAATTAGCACATTGCTTTTTGGAATGACCTCTGCGACCCTGATTACATAACCCCTTTGCATATTTTCATGTCAGAGTATTGTGTTTTTTTGTTTGTTTTGTGTGGGTTTTTTTTTACAGAGACAGAGAGAAAGTCAGAGAAAGGGATAGATAGGGACAGATAGACAGGAACAAAGAGAGACGAGAAGCATCAATCATTAGTTTTTCATTGCGACACCTTAGTTGTTCATTGATCGCTTTCTCATATGTGCCTTGACCGCGGGCCTTCAGCAGACCGAGCAACCCATTGCTCGAGCCAGTGACCTTGGGTCCAAGCTGGTGAGCTTTGCTCAAACCAGATGAGCCCACGCTCAAGGTGGCGACCTTGGGGTCTCGAATGTGGGTCCTTCGCATCCCAGTCCGATGCTCTATCCACTGTACCATCACCTGGTCAGGCTAGAGTATTGTGTTTTGGGTGAGGGGTTATTGTTGTTTTCTAACATATCGTCAGCACTATTTAGCCCCAAAAGCAAGCTCCTTGGTTTGTGTTTAGGTTTAAGATTTTTCTAGTCTCCAATATGATTGAAGTCACAGGCGCTCATATTTCATGCCCATCTCTCCATGCTCAGGAAGGGGCCCCCGATTGTATTTTGCGTGAGGGTGTCTAGGAAGAGATGAGGGACCGAGTTCACCCCTGGTGCCCTAGGACTGAACGTGTCCATTTAAGATCCTGTGGCTGACCTTGTCCTCTTCCTTTCCATCTTTCTTGCATGCCTGGTGCCCATAAGCAGAGACCTGTTGGCAGCATGTCTCCCTGGTGCTTACCACGATCTGATGGCACAGTTGCATGGTTGATGCCTCCTAAATCTCTTCCTCCTCCTCCTAGCCCTTTGGGCCCTCCCCTGCCCCAAGCTGTCAACTCCTTGCTGTCCTTTCTTGCCCTAGCCCAGGCAGCATGCCCTGTCCACCCCCTTCAATCACACCCTTGCTAACGTCTCCAGTCCCTCACCTACCCATCAGCTTCCACCATACCAAATCTTGGTTAATCCAACATCTAAATCTGAAGACCCAGATGGTTTCTTCTGTCAAGCGATGGCGTGCTTTTTTTCGCAAATCTAGTCTCCTTCATAACCACTGTCCAATGGGAGGCAGGGAAGCGGCAGGACGTCTCCCCCGGACTCGGTCAGGGCCCTCCGCTCCTGCTGCTCCCCACCAAAAAGCCCTTTCCTCCTGCTCCTGGGCAGCTTTGCTGCCGCAAGTACATGCGTGCTGATCAGCTCACTGCAGAGCCAGTCAGTGATCCACGGGCATTGGAAATCCTGCCGTTTGGTGTCAGGGGAAGGAATCAGTGATGAACAAAAAGCTAACGGTATAGGAGGTATTTGTGTTAAACAGGTGAAAGGGCACATTTGTCTGTGAGCAAGGAAGGAGGAGGTGGTCCATGAAACAGACGTTTCATGGCAGCATTGGAATTTAAATAAATTCATGTCAGGTGGCGTTGAGGTCAGCAAAGCTGGAGTCACAGTTGCGATGCTGGAGTGTAGAAAAGGTTGGAAAATGCCTCTGTGGGCAACCTGTGTGTCACGTGACAGAAAATCGTAGGGGGAAGTCCAAATGCCACCAGCATCATTTTATCCTTCACTTTTACAAATCTCGTGTCTGTTGCTTTTACAGAAGTATTCAGATTGTGTCCATTAAGTCAGGAAATGTTGATTGTTCCTTGCACATGAATGGAAGGCTGAAGAACAGAGGACCAGTTCAGGAGCCCATGGGGTGTGGAACCCTTGATGGGAGAGGTCTGGGGTTTTGTGGGGGGGTTTTGTCCTCCTTTTAGTTTTCATTTTGTTTTATTGTTTGACTTTTAGGTCAACACGAACAACAAATACACACAGACAGCCCCTCACACATCCCATTCTGCCTTATATTTCTGATCAGTAGGGCTCTGTCATCATAAGGAAGCAGCAATTTTCCTATCTTTTCCTAAGGAGTGGGGTGCAATTCTAAGCTACACCTAAGGAGACCTTTCCTGGCTTCTTCAGGACATCCTGAACTGGGGGCTCACATCATGCACAGGACTCATTTTCCTGGAGCCCCCAAAAGAAGCCATCTGTAGAAACCCATACGAGGGTAGGGAAGAGACTAGAAGAATCTAACCCAAGGGTTCTGAAGTGGACCTCCCCCTCATTCACACCTGGCTTCCGGAAGGGAGGTCATTCACACTAAGGCACAAGAAGAGGTGCCATCCGCTGCTGGGTGCTTTGGGCATGAGGTCATTTAACCCCACTGAATTCAGGGGCTCACCATCCATAGTTAGTAGTCTATATTAGAATACAGTCCAATGAGAATATCTGGCTCAAAGTAGAGCCTTCAGACAATCCCAAACCCTCAGATCTCTTTTAAATTCCTTTATTAAGATAACTTACGCTTGATGTACTTAGTTATTAGTTGGAAACATTTGTATTTGAATTATTTAGAAAAATAAATGGGAACACACCCATCAAAATGGGTCCGATGCAAGACTATGTGATTGCCCATGTTGCCTGTTTGCCATCTGTGCTACCTGAGTTTTGAGAAGTTTTGCTTCAGTTTAACCACTTGCAATCATCATGCATTTTGTTTCTGGGGAACATAAGTTCAGTGACACTGAGAGACAACTTCGTATTTTATTATTTGGTTCAGGTCACTGACATATGTGGAATTGAGTGATCTTGTGGTTGATTCATCTATTTGCCTGTCACTGATTCCTTATTAAGGGTTCTTATGACAAATAAAACTATATATCAAGTTTAGTAGTACTTGCATCCAATGTTGATGCTTAACCCCTATCGATACAGTCCAGGAGGAAAGTGATGGAAGAAAACTGGCCAGCATATCGGCCAAGGACTGCTCATTTGTTGACACATCCCATTGACCTATCAGCACAGTCTGAAGGACAAGCTCTGGCCCCTGTGGTACAGAGGAGGAAACTGAGGCTCAGCAAAGTGGAGTCATTTATTCAAAGTCAAATAACAAGTCAGGATTTGAATCCAGGTCTAGCTGACAAATCCCTGCCCTGGCCTCTTCATTTGCCATTTCCTAGGGCGTAAGCAGTACAGAGGTTCCATACAGAGTGGAGCTTTATCGTGCTTTCTCAGTTTCCATTCTATCACCAATGAAATCGTTACATTTGGAAGTTGAGTATAAACGCAATAAACAAGATCTGTGTGTGTGCCCTTTCAAGACACATGCCCAACGTGTTGTCCCTAAGGGGGACACCAGCTGTCAGAGTTTTCTAGACATTCTGACAACAGGCACAAGAGAAGGAGGTAAAGCTCATCAAATGGGGAGTAAGTAGTTTCTGGAAACGTCACAGCAGAGCTGGGCTGTACCATTCAGCACCTCTGTTTGAGGGACAAGAGGAACAATGGCAAGGGAGGGGACACAGGCCAGGTGGCCTCAGAGGACCCTTCTGTAGACATGTGGGTTCTCTTCCCTGCCCTGTGACAGTGCATAACTCATTTTAAAACTCTAAGCCTTATTTTCCTCATCTGTCTAATGCAAAGATTGGGAAACAACAGTCATATCTATATTCAAAAGTTTCTAGGCTCGGCAGAAAGTCAGGAAGAATTTGTGGCCAAATCTAAGGTCTCTAGCTCAGCCATTCTGCTGAAGTCACAATGTCCCTGTCTGGATGTCAAACACACACCTGGTTGGGGAGACCTGGCTCATCACCTGGTCATGCACGTTGGGCATTTCATGCTCATCCAAGTGAAAAGGGCATGATATGTCATCTCCACCACCTGCTCCCAGCTCTCCCAGCGCTGTGACTTTCCTGAAATAAAACCTGTCCCCCTTGGGTAGACGAAGGAGGTTAAGGTGTGGCAGAGGTCCAAGGCAGGCGGTGAGACAGGAGACAGTTTTCAAAGATATTTGGGGCTTTAGACCAAAAAGGATTTTTCTTCTACTTGAGGACCCTTCACAGAAAAGGGAAAGTTTGAGGGAGCCATGAGTGAGCAACGGTGAGATTCTGAGACATGAGCTAGAAACCCAGAGAGCTGTTTCTAATGAATCTTTATGATGGTTAAGAATTCCAGTTCTGCACTCTGGGCAGCTTGGCTTAAAATCTTGCCTCACCACATATCAGGTCACTTGAGTTAAGGTAATAAAGTAAACATTAAAAGCCTAATTTTCTTCATCCACAAAATGGGAATTATATAATGACTTGTGGTTGCTATGAGAATTAAATGAGGCAACACATGAAAATATTTAGCACAAAGCTTAACATGTTAGTAAACACTCAAAACAAATAAACAAACAGCAACAAAACAAAACTAGCCAGTCCCTAGCCCTAGTTTTCTTCTGATTATTATTTTTTCTCCTGGAGACATCATGGAGTACATACTATTGGAATGTCATATCTTTGAAAGATGGGGCAGAGAAAAAACTTACAGAGTTAGAACCATCTTGACACATTCATTCCTAAAGTCAAGTCCTGGCCAACACTAGGGTTACCAAGGGTATTGGTCAACACTCTTCAGGTTTCAAGTTATAGAAACTCAACCCAGACCCCCTTAAGCTAAAAAGCACTGGCTCAAATAATAGAGGTCAAAAGGATAAACTTTGGCTGACCAAGACCCAAAATGCTGAAGCTACATTCTCTCCCCAGTCCCATCTTGCTCTCTCTCTCTCTCCCTCTTCCCTTCTCTCTGTCCGTCTCTCCTCTCTGTGAGCTTCATTGTTGGGAAGACTCTCTCTTCCTGGGGTGATAAGATTCTCTCTCAAGGTTCATTTCTATTCCAAGAAGGAGTTCCAATCAAAGCTGCTTGGCCCATGTGCCTACTGCTGGACCAAGCCAGAGCTAGGGGGCCTCTACCTGGCCAGTCTGTTCTGTTACACCGAGAAAAGTGAAGCCCTAGATTGAGAGCTCCACTAGGTGGAGAGGTACAGATCTCAAACAGAAAGATAAATTTTGTTACAAGAAGGGGAGGACTTCAGGAAAGGTCACAGCAATACCTGGGTCTATAGTGGGACTTAAGGAAAGGTCACAACAAAACCAAGGGTCCATAGCGGGACCCTCAAAACCAGACACTAGAAACACAATATGATTCTGTAGTGGAAAAGAGGACAGCTCCCATCCCAGTACAGCTGGCCCTCTCTGTCTCTGCCTCTTAAAAGCATCATAAAACACACCTTCAGGTCTTACTTGGGTGTCTGGGCATTTCTGATATCACTGATAGCTAGAAAAATCTCCTTCAAAAACTTTTAATTAGTTCCACTTTAGGCCACAGAAATATCCTGTTTCATTAGAAAGTGTTAGATCTGGAAGGATCACAGAACAATAATAGCTCCCAGACCTGGTAGGTCTGGCTTATTGTGAGAATCACCTGAGCTGGGTTGTATTGTTTTAACTTTCTTGAGCCCCCAGTTCCCTGCCAGAACTGTCACTTACATGAGTCTATGTCGGGCAATTAATCAAAGGTGTATTGATTCTGATCTGCTTCATTTGAGAGCCAGTTTATCTGAAGACTTGCAGCCCCATTTCCAAACATTCATATTAAAACCAGAGGGATGAAGAACCTGTAACATCCAGGGTCACCCAGCTGGTCAGTGGCAAAATCTGTGGCAACTCCTGTCTTCAGGAGAAAATCCAAGAGCCCTCGGACAAGGGGAAGGAGCAGTCTATCCCAGAGCTCAGGCGCTCAGACCTGCCGCAGCAGCCAGGGGTCTGTCAGTGTTCCGAGCCGGCTGACAAGCTTTCAAGAAAACCATGGCTCACAATCATCTCCATGTGCTCTCTGGGCTCCTTCTGTGTCAACTACTACGTCAGAGAGAGAGCTCAGGACCTTCTGGAAAGGTCGACAGAAAAGATCACCAGCAGTATTGCCATTTTCAGGGTTCCTAAGGTCTAGAAGGGAACAGTTTCCTCAAAAAGTTAAACAGAGTTACCATATGACCCAGCAATTTGTGTGTGTGTGTGACAGAGACAGAGAGAGGGACATATAGGGACAAACAGGAAGGGAGAGAGATGAGAAGCATCAATTCTTTGTTGTGGCATCTTAGTGATTCACTTAATTGTTCATTGATTACTTTCTCATATGTGCCTTGACTGGGGGCTTCAGCAGACCGAGCAAACCCTTGCTCGAGCCAGAGACCTTGGCTCAAGCTGGTGAGCCTTGCTCAAACCAGATGAGCCCGCGCTCAACCTAGTGACCTCGGGGTTCTGAACCTGGGTCCTCTGCATCCCAGTCCAATGCTCTATCCACTGCGCCACCACCCAGTCAGGCTGACCCAGCAATTTGACAGCCAGCTTAGTACCTAAGAGAAAATATGCCCACAAGACCTTGTATACAAATGTTCATAGTAGCTTTATTTATAACAGGAAAAATAATAGAAACAACCCAAATGTCCATCGAATGGCGAATGGACAAACAAATGTGGTATATCCATTCAGTGGGATATCATTCAGCCCTAAAAAGGAATGAAATACTGATCCATGCTACAATGTGATGAACCTGGAAAAAATTATGCTGAGTGAAAGAAGCCAGACACAAAAGGCTCCATGGTTTCATTTTCTTGCAGTGTCAGGAGTAAGCCAATCTGTTGAGGCAGACATTAGCTTAGGTGGCCGGAGAGGAGGGGGAATCAGGAGTGCCTTCTAATGTGTATGGAGTTTCTTTGTAGGCTCATGAAAATGTTCTGGAAGTAGGCAGTGGTGATGTTCTCACAGCCTTGTGAAGGTACTAAATGCCATTGAATAGCACACTCTAAGAAGGCGAGTTTGATGATATGTGGATTCTATCTCAATTCAAGTTAAATAAATATTAACAGCTAAACCATTTAAAAAATGAACAGATCAGGCCCTTTGGGAACAGAATATTGAGGAGATGCCTCCTGGGGAAGGTAAAGTTTGGGTTAGGCCCAGAAGCAATGAGAGGGGAGGTCAGGGACACCCCTCAGCAGAGGGAATGGTGTGAACAGTGCCGTGGAGTCTCGTGTGAAGAGCAGCCAGAAAATCTGCTTGGCTGAAACAGGTTGCTGTGGGAGGGGAGGGGCAGTGATCTAGGGGCAAAGGTGGGGAGGGGCAGGAGGTGGTCTGTGGTCTTGCCCACTGAGCTTAGGAGCTGGATGGAATGGAACACGCTGCCCCCCACAAAGGGAGGGAGGATTGGAGGAAGGCTGCAGGGAGGGATGGTGCATGCTGAGCACTGCTTTAGGAGGGTGAATCTAGCTGCGGTTCAGGACGAATTAAGGGGGAAAGGGACCGAAACAAATGTTTGGGGTCATCTGCTGTATCTTCAGCATTGAGCTGGAGACTACAGGGAACAGGATGAAAACATGCAGGCCTTTCCTCCCGCCCCCCGCCCTCTAGGGATACAGAAAGGAAACCTTGCATCTCCCTGGCAATTCTGGGCTGGACACAGCTTTTGCTCTTGTTATTAGCTCATTGATCTTTCAAAGAGTTATTGAGATAAGAACAGTTATCATTAGCTCCTTTACAGGGAAAGAAGCTGGGGCTCAGGGAAGTTGTCACTTGCCCAGGGCTGCTCCCAAGTGGCAGTAAGGAGAAGAAACCGGATCTGAACTCACAGTTCATCCTAGGCTGACCTGTAGTCTTGTCAGAGAAATAAAGCGTAGACAGCAAGAATAAATAAATATTCAACAATACAGTGCAATACAAATGTGTGACAGCCAAAGATAGGCCTTAAAGTATTATCAATAAACACAATAATTAGTGCTGGATTATATTCTGCCAATCACACCAAGTGCTCAAGTTGTATTTTCTTTGGATCTTTCTATTGCTGAACTTTGTCCTGCCAAGCAAAAGATTCAGAAGAGTTTGTGCAGAGGTTTTGAACCTGGTTGTTAAATTAGATGTGGGCTCAAATCCCACCTCCACCATTTGCCAAATGACCTTGGATTTCACATTTTACAGCTTCAGGTCCCTTAGCTGTCTAACGAGGATGCTACACCCAGCTCACGAAGGACTGCCACACTGCTATTCTGCAATGGCATATGTAAAGCACGTAACACATACCTATCTTATAGACAGGGTTGCTCAATATGTAAAGGGGAGTTTTTAAAAGGTTTATAAAAGGAGCCTGACCTGTGGTGGCACAGTGGATAAAGTGTCGACCTGGGAACACTGAGGTCACCAGTTCAAAACCCTGCACTGGTCTGGTCAAGGCACATATGGGAGTTGATGCTTCCAGCTCCTCCCCCCTTTCTCTCTCTCTCTCTCTCTCACTCTGTGTCTCCTCTCTAAAATGAATAAAATAAAATAAAAATAAAAGAAATAGAAGGTTTACAAAAGGAAATTCACACTCATCGGGCATGAACAATATTGCAGTACCCTCATAAACCCTTAATCTTCACAAGAAGGTAGGTCTTATTACCCCATTAGATGAGGAAATCGAGGCCTGGGGACATTAGCTTGCTCAAAGTCACACAGCTAGGATGTGGGATAATCATGGCTCACATCTGGGGCTGGCTCTCAAGTCCTTACTTTTTCACAAAACCTATGGTGATGGCAGAACTGGACATACAAGGCTTCATTCACTTCAAGCGCAGGGTCTGAATTATGGACAAATGATGAACTGTTTCAGAGTTCCCTAGGAATGAGCTGGAAGCTCCACTCTGCCTAAGGACTCTGGTCTGGGCCCAGGTTTGCATGGCCTCAGGTCCTTCCTCATCTCTCCCCTCCTACTACTTATGGATTTTGAGATCAAAGGTGCAGCCTCTGTTCTGGGGAATAATCCTATTGCCTGGAATCTTGTTTTCTGAGTGACCTTCACAAAGAAGGGCTTGAGCAAAAACTTTCTCAGCCCAATCACACAACCGTTCTATTCCTTAAACCCTCAGGATGGAAGGGTAGCATTTTTATGCTGCAGAGCTGCTCAGAATAAATTAACCAGTCCTCAGAAAGTGTTAGATACGCTGCTTCCACATCCGCATTCCATTTCTGCTACAGTCCTTCGCTTCTCAGACACCTCCTTTTCCCTTCCTGAGGGTTGGTGTCTTTTTTACATTTGCCAGTCCTGGCGGGGGGGGGGGGGGGGGACATCTCTGCACAAGAGAATTTTCTTCCTCCTGCTAAGAACCTTTAAGATTCTAAAACGCAGACATGATTGGCAAATAAAGAACTGAACCAAAAATACTTTTAATTACGCAAGGGAAGCAGAAGCCCAATGGATTAAAGATAACTAGACAAGGTTTAGGAGATGATGGCAGATATACCCAACAGGCATGAGCGAGGGAGCCGAGATCTGTGCCCGGCCACGGGTCTCTGGGAGGCGTGGCTGCTGGTGAAACTCTCTGGTTGATGTAATTTTTAAAGGCCCCCTTGACAAGTCCCTGAGACCCCTTCTTTTAGGCAAAGCTCTGTCTGCCTTTGAACACATCGCCAGACTTCTACTGCATCTCTGGTATTTCCAGGGATCTGGAGGAGGGGGAAAGGTACTTGAAATTGAACATTTTTTAAGGCTCTTTTAAGGTATGTCTAACAGAAGTGTCCCTTTTTAAAATAGAAGGTAAGCTGAAAGTGTTCTGTGCTGGTATTGGGTTAACATCTGAATCTAAAGAACCATCTTCCCCAATACCCCCACTCTACTCTCTCTCTCTCTCTCTCTCTCTCTCTCTCTCTCACACACACACACACACACACACACACACATACCTTCTGTCCCCAGCAACTCAAACGCAGATTCTTTGGCTGTACCCAGACATACCAAATCAAAAACTGTGGAAGTGGGGTCCAGAGATCCCCTAATCACCAGGAGAGCTTATTAAAATACACATTTCTGGCCTCCACCAGAATAGAATCCACATTTCTATCAAAGTCCCAGATAGTGCTGCTGTCGCTGGCCCAGTAAGAAGCTCTGGCGTAGAGGGCCTCCTGGTGGCCTCCAGGGCACAGATTTTCCCTGTACACTAAGTGGTGAACTGTGTACAAAGATCACTGCAGGGCAGGAGGTATAAACAAAAAAAAAAAAAAAAAAAAAAAGGAGAGAGGGGCAGAAATCTGGCCTGAGAAGCAGTGCCTGAAAAAGAGACTCGTTTTTCCTCAGCACACAGTATCACAACTTCTCTCTTGTTATCTCCATTTCCCCGTTTCTGGTCCATATCAGTAACCCACTAAATAATGCTTCATGATGACATCCAGGAATGGCATCATGAACCCTATAAAAATGGTGATACAAGACCTGGCCCAACAAAAGGATGAAGAGTGTGCAACCCCAGGACCCAGGGTCAGACCCCTGAGGCTGTGGGATCTGGGGACACCCTGTCCCTGGAAAGGCTGAGAGGGTATTGTGCCTCTCTGAATCACACTGGCCTTGTCCACAGCATATGTGGTCCCCACTTATCAGATAAGAGCACGCATCAGGATCACCTAGTTAAACCTCAACCACTGACTTCCCCTCCCCCCCCCCCCCCCAGTCTCTGATGCAGTAGAAGATCTGGGGTGAGCCCCACCCAAAATCTGCATTTTTAATCAGCTCCCTGTGATACAGATGCTGCCTGCCCAGGGACCCTTCTATAGAATCACTGGTGGGCACATCTGAAATAATGCTGGAAGTCACTTAGAGTCATTTGGACCAGGAGCCACCCAAGTTCAATTCTGGGAAAGGTAAGCTGCTTCCAGCCCAGCACAAATATGTAGGGACCTCCTCAGCTCATTCTGTGGTCAGCTGCCTTGGACCTGGCAGCCAGACATTGTGCAGAAACGGACACCGCAGTGCCTGGGCCATGCCCTTTGGGCAACTCGCTCTGAAATGTTCTGTGTTTCCTTGCCCAGAAAGTCACTGTAACTATGGTATCTGAAAGTTCATACTTACTCTGAACACCGTGTTTGTCATGGTCTTTGTTACAGAAGTCTCACTATTCTGTACAATTTTCCAGCAGAGGTGATGTTCACTCCAGAGCGGTCCTAGAGATGCTTGTCGACTTGCTTTGGCCAGTCGGCATCCCAGGGACTGCGCTCTGGGCTTGCTGAGGAGGAGGTGCACCTGTCTCACAGTGTCGTTCTCTCTTCTCTCCCCCGCCCCTCCCTCCACTCCTCCTTACCCTCTACTCTCCCACCCCAGTGCATTCCCAGAAACAGAACAGACAGACCTGCGTCCGGAAGAGCCTCATCTGCGCCTTCGCCATGGCCTTCATCATAAGCGTCATGCTGATTGCGGCCAACCAGATCCTGCGGAGCGGCATGGAGTAGCAGCCTCCCGCCACCACGCTGCCCTGCCGCGGTCCCAGCTCACTGCGCATGCGCCTGCCCTGCGGGCAGACTGTTCCTCCTCAAAAACAGGTTTGGACGGTGCAGAAGATGTGGCAGATTAGTGAAGAACCCACGGTTGCAGTGCAACCGATGTTGCAAGTCCACTTCCAGGGACACAAAAGGGCTGTCTTAAATGCTTTAATGGTTTTGTTTCCTAATGCAATAAATAGCCAGGAGTTCCGAATGATTGCTTCAAGCACCTGCAGGAACTCCGAAGAGAAACTTCATTTTCATTTCGGAATTCCAGCGGCCATCCAGGCCAATGGTGTAACAGAGCAAGAGAGAGGCGTGAACATGCAGCCACCTCCACGTCCATTCTTTCAACCCAGGCGGCAACTGGAGACCCCCCCAGGGCAACCCAAGCGGCTGATGTCGGGGTTGCTGCGGAAGAGGGGGCTCGCCATCTGGCCCTGGCTTCATTCCTCCACCTAGTGGAGCCCCCAAGGCGTGAGAGGAGAGCCATCAGATGGGGTGCAGGACCTGGCAGTCTGCAGCTGCTCCCATGCTTCCGTTCTTACTGACTTTTCTACAGGACTCTTGTTGGCGGAGTCGGGGAGTTCTCGGTTTCTATCTGCACTTGGCTTTCTGTTCCCAGAGCCCATCACGCACCAGCATTTTGGAATCTGCAGAGAGCCTTCCTCCCAGCTTTGCTGCCTGTGCTGCCATTAAAGAAAAAAAGAAGCATAATCGTGGGCATCTCTATAATCGCATAGACACGTAGACAGACGTATATATTTGGCTTCTTCATGTTTGACATCAGTTTTTGCCTAATCGCTTACTCCTGATATAAGCTTGTCGTCCGACTCGCGTCCCTCCCTCTGTTGGGTGGGAGAGGTAGTTCGGGCGGGGACCTGAGACTGGAGGTGAGGAGGCGTTGCAGCCCACACCCCTGTCGTCTGCTGTGATGGAGCACACACACTTCTATGCCAGACGACCTCTGTAAGTTAGGGTCCTCGTGCAGCTCACCTTGTTCTCATCTTACAAGTTGCTTTGTAAGTTATAAGTTAGTCTTCCCCAGATATAAAGAGAAATACAATCTAGAGTGGAAAAATAGAAAGTTCAAACTACGTAACATCTTCAGGTGTTCAGATCCTGCAAATGACTCATTTCTATGAGAAAAAACAAAAACAAAAAAGATGTTAAGTTTAGTGACAGGGACAGGTAATTTACGCCTGCCTGCAGAATACTTCTGTTGGGGAAGAAAACTGAACCCAGTAGTCTGTTTTCAACACCATTTCAAGTCTGCAATTTCCTGACTTTTCCTAGATAACATCTCAGCTACCACTGTTAATTCAAGCTTGCATAGTCTGATTAGCCAGTAATCTTCCAATGGAATATTTCCCTTTGTACTTTTCCAAGCTCAGGTCTTTGTTTCTATAATGGAATCGTCCTGCTCCTCTTTTCCCCATTGCATCCAAAAGCTACATGCTTTTTCCTTCTCCCTTTCCCCCTTTCTCCCAGTATTGAGGCGCCATAGTCTTTCCTCTGTCACTGCAGCCTGATAGGCTTTTTGGTGCGGTGTGTTCCTGAACCCGTGTTCAAGCCTCCCCTTCCTCTCCGCTTTATCCCGACTGCCTTCTCAGACTTGGAGCATCCAAGGTCTCCGTTTAGGGTCTTCTTCCAATTTGCCTCTGCATGCACTTCAGGCAACAGCCTGGGGGCAGCTGTAGGAACTTCCCCACCATGAAAGACTGAGAATTTTCCTGATGAGCACAAGAAAAACTAGGGTTTGAGCCATAGTATAGAGGAGGGAGCAGGTGTAAGCTTTCGAGAACCCAGGGGTTTGAGAGTCTGAAAACTGCTGGGGTCCCGCACATCCAGGCCAAGAAAGCACCAGCCTGCCTGTTCCTCTTGCCCACTCTGTCCTGCCACAGTATACCCTGCCCATCTGCCTCTCCTTTCTCCCTTGCCTGACTCAATACACAGCCCACCGCCATCAGAATCCTGAACAAGAATGGGTCCAAACACAGAATACTAATAGGACAGCTTCATCATTAGCTCCTGCCCAAAGCATTTGGCCTTCTCTCTCTCTCCATTGAACTTGAATGGGAAGGACCCCTTGAACCAATGGACCACATCCTACTTGGGAGGGGGGATGCAGAATCCTAAGTAGATTGGATGGAGACCCCAAGGGTGTTTCTTAAAGGGCCATGCTCCACGAGAGGGGACTGCAGTGCTGTAAGTGAGGCTGGACTTGAGGGCTAAAAATGAATACTTCTTTAAAGACTGATTTTAAGTTCTTATTCTCACTGAAGAATGGAGACCTTGAAGATGTGAGAGTTAATCTTTATTGGAAGACAGATCAGCCACCGTGAAGGAAGATTAAAAGGAGTTCTGGAGAGGCACCAACAGCCTGTTCCCTACAAGTTTCTCTTCATCCTGTCCCCAAAGAAGACTTAATTTTTTTTTCCCAGTGACCCAGTACCCAGAAAGCCAGACATCCTACCCAGGAGGAAGTCTAGAAGATTGCATCCCTTATTGGGGTTGCCAGGAGACAGGAATGAAGGAAGGCACAGAACTCTCTTTGATGGGTTTGAAGTTAACCTCCCCATGGTAACCTCATACATGCTACCCACAGCCTGCAGGTGAGGAGACGAGCCAGAACAGTGGTGTTCCTGAGACTTCAGGAACTAAGAGCTTGTCCTGGTGATTTGCACCCTGGCTGCTTTGTCTGGATGGTCCGTCAAAGGAGCTGGGCTTCTTCGTCAGGCAGTGCACAATGCTGACTTCCCACATCCCCGCCCCAGTCCTGTCCACACCAGGGCTACCCCAGGGCCTCCTGCCTGTCAGCAACTTCACCACAGCGGTTGTGATACTCACAGATGAAGGCTCTAGAGGGCTCTGTCCCCATGCCCAAGGTGTGTTGTGTGGTCCCCATGGGAAGTGACCTTTTTAGGAAAGGAGGGGAAGGACCCCAATTCTCCTTCTGTGCTCCCAGCTAATAGGCATAGAGGTATATTATGGGGAGGCTGAGTGACTGGCAAACTGAGTGTGGCTCATTCTTATGGCAAGACTGGGTGCCCCCGAGGCCACCCAATACGATCAAGTAGGCATTTGCTTATGAAACAAAGGATACAGGCCCTGATGCCCTTGATCCCAAAGAAGCTGTTACCCATCACTCCAGAAGCAGACAGAACTCCAAACAGGACACGGCACAGGAACTATTAGCAGTGGCTTACAGAATGTGTGTAGGTCCCATGTGACCAATCTGTTAAAAAAAGGGGAGGGGATGCTGCCATGGCAACCCTTACATTCCACCCTGAGTTTGCCAAGGCACACAGAAATAGGGAACATTTTCTTAAAGAACATTTGAGTTCTGCCTGATTGCAACCTGACTCCCTGCATTCCTATCCTGCTGGTAGGGGAAATTACCCTAAAAAATTCTCATGGTTTCTCTGCCTTTTTCTTTTGTGTTTGAACCTGCCCTTCCATTGGCTCAGGAGAACTGGAGCTACCTGTGAGCCAGGTGGTATCCTTCCCACTCTTCTGCTCCCCCACCTCCCAGGGCCCGGGGCAAGGACCTCTTTATCTGGGTGAAAAGTCAGAAATGTCATCTGGAAGGCAGATGATATTGTAAACTTCTATCTTCAGAAGCATCTGTTTGCTGGTGAAGCAGCTCTCCCATGAGCCAGAAATGTGAACTAAGGTGAACCAAGGTAGACATGTGGACTTAGGCAAATCCGGAGGTTTCAGAAGATTCTAGGTATTTTATTTGCAGAGAAGACGATGTGTCCCATGAGTCTTCTTTCTTGATACCTGTTCCTGTCTCAGATTCCACATGACAAATGGTCTGCCCTTTTGAACATAGCCAGAAGAAGCCAATGGAAGATGGCCGGTTCATTTGGACAATAATGCCATTCCCAACCTCCTACCCACGGAATCATCAAGTCGTATATCTAAGAACTGGGAGAAAGAAATTTCTTTTCTTCCAAATGCCTTCTCTAGGCTTAAGTTCAGATTCAGATCATAAATCAGAGACTTTTGCTCTTCACCAGTAGCTAGAGCCTCCCTGAGACCACACAAAGGCATGACCGGACGGGTGTGACCACCCAGCACAGCCCCTCGGGTGGGCTGGCCTGGCGTGGTGGGCAATGTTGTGAAGCCCTGTCCTGCTGAGCTCTTGTTCTTCACCCCCGTGGCAGCAGCTGAGCTCTGCTCCTCCCCACTGGCGATCCCAAAGCACCGGGTCCTTTTACTGCACTCTTTCTCCAAAGGCCCACGGTGATCGCGTCACTCACCCTGTTCCACTGAGATATAGAGAAGACCTTGAACCCCACTGTTAAAAGGAGGTGTCCCTTTTTCTATAATGCCATGGTAATGCAGATGGACTGAGCTTAAGCTTCCGGACTCGGCACAGAGTGGTTATATTACCAGGAGGACTGCAGAGCTGCCCGGAGAACATCCATCTGAAATGACCATAGATCAGAGCTTTCACGTGGTCACTTCAGTGGCCTCTCAGGGCTAAAAGTCTGTAACTTAAAGGCCTTACCATAGCCACCATTCCTCACCACCTCACAGCTCCCCCAGAATGGGGGGAAATCCATCAGAAATAGAAAAGAAATATTATTCAGCAGCTAGGGTTTTCAGTTTGAATTATTTAGAGCGATGGCAAAATAAAGGAGGGTTTGGGCTGCCTCTTACGGACCCTGTCTCCATGATAATTTAAATGTCAGAACTGTTCAGCTTCACTTCATCCTTCCTTTGACTTAGTCACTCAGGGGACTGTCAGTTATGTGGCCTTGCCAGAGACACTTGATTTGGAGGAATAAGGTCAAGTACACAAACCAGCCAAGCATTTCTCTTAGCAGCCTATGCTCATTGCTAATGCACGTGGTCATATTTACAACTATGATTTCTACTTAATATTGGTCTGGGGCCCTTTTTATATGGTCTCAGGGGACATTATAACAATGCTCAAAAGCATCTTCAAGGTGACATTAGATTCAGTTGGCTTGAAACAGAGTCACAAAGAATCAGTCTGCCAGTCCCGCAAAGACAGTCGTCTAAAACTGGAAAAGACTTGCTCAGCCGCCTGTGCCCTACGCTGCTGAGCACGCCCCCAACACCCCACCGCCCGCTGGTGTGGCCCTCATCCACCTCTTTTCCTTGAGCATGATGGGTTGGCTTTCAAACTGATGCTTCTGACATTGTTAGAGGTTATTGTCCAAGCGTAAGGATGTAGAGGCTGGAATTTTCCAGTGGAGTAGAAGAGCAGGAGAATTAGGAAGGAATATTCCAGGGAATGCAAAATTCAAGTGTGATGTTGCTCCATCCCTGGACCTGAGAGAAAAAGCAAATCTCTGAAGGGCTGCAGAGGCTGGTCTTGGAATGTGTTGCCTGGACAGTTGGCCTACTTTGGGAACATTACAGGGCATTGAGAGCCATGGGGCTGCTTGCCTGTCAACCTGATCCCAATGACATGCACTGAGAACTCAAAGAGGAGGCAGGTAGCTCGCCTCTCCTTGGGGGATGCTGACATCTACCAAGCCCAAAATGCCTCTTCCAGGGCTCTCGGTCTGAGCTCAGACCTGTTGAACTGATGGCAGGAGAGCAGAGTGTAGAGCCAGAAATGTGGGCAGGGCTATCAGCTGGGAAGGGCACAGGAGGCAGGACCCCAGGTGCCCCTGCCACCCACCAGCCTGATGATTTTAAGTGACTTCCCTTCTAGGCCTCAGGTTTCTCATTTCTATAGCAAGAGGAAAGGTAAACCAGATGACCCAGAAGAGTCCTCCCGTTGTGATTCTATTTGTCTGAAACAAGTCAAAATGAATGCCCCCACATGAGAGGACCCTTACATCCCCTATGAATTCCATTAGGGACTGGTGGTTTCTTTTTTCTAACACAGTGCCAAGAGGCAATTGTAATAAAGTTTCTCTTTTAGTGTCCATTGTCTACAGACAAAACAATGCAAATTGGCTTGTATTGAATATGTTGTATCTTGCAGGCAAGAGGTTTTTATTTACTTTCTAAGGTCTTGCTGATTCTAGGGAACATTAAGGATGTGTCCTGGCTTAGTTTGCGTGAAAGTTAAGGGGATTTGATCATCTTGTCACAGGTCACATGAATCACAATATGTGCAGAAGTAGGGCGAAACAAAGCCAGATTCCAGGAAACGATGCTGCTTTTTCCCTCTGAGAAAAGCCCCCCCAAAAGCTTCTGAATAAAGAGCACAACTTCCAGTCATTTTTTTCTTTCCTTATTTTCTGGCCCCTGGAACAGCAGCAGTTCCAGTATATGTATGTGATGATGGTTTGCAATTATTTGTAACACTTCAGGAGGCGGAGAGCCGTGACCTCTGGTGGCTGTCAGGAGCTAGATGAACAGTGTGGGAGACCAGCTGCCCACGACAGCCCTTTAGCCGGCTGAGTGAGGCCATGCACAGGTGGCTGAAGGAGATCCGATCCAACCATGATGAGGGGTAACAGACAGGAAGAGAGTGGCTGCAGGAGCCCCAAGGGTCGGTCTCCAGACCTTCTGACCTAGGTTCCCATCCTTTTTCTCTTTGTTTTCATTGCTGTCCTTCCCTGGAAAGAACTAGATTGACCAGGAACGGGCCCCTTCAGCTCCTGGTGGAAATTCACATGAGTCCATGTCCCTCAGCACTTTCCAAAATATAAATAAAAAAATATTCTTTTTTTCTGGCCTGGGGATCAGGTTCAGAGGTCCTTGAATGGCTTCTTAATGGGGTTTGACATTCTTCCCCAACCCTGAGTCCAGGAAGAAGCTATTTCTCCAAGGAATAACCAAAGACAATGACCTCTGAGGGGAATCAGACCCAAAAATCTGGTCAGGGAGTGAGGTTGGCAAATAGTCACCTATTGGGGGCAGGGGCAACTCACTGTGACCCTAGGGGTCATTAGATTTGAGATGTGAATTTTTTTCTCAAAGCACAGTAGTAAATGGCCAGGTGCAAACCAGAGTGCAGCTGAGGACTATTAAAACCAGGACAACCAGAGCCTGGCAGCCTCTCCAGAATGGGCCACAGAGATGAAATCCTGGGTTACAACCCTCCCATTTACCTCATTCTTGTTCCAGTTTTTTTTTTTTTTCATTCAGGATTGGTTGATGATTTCTGCCATTAAGTGATGAGAGAGTCAGCAGGCTAGTCAAAAGAAAATCTTTATATAAAATGTAAATAAATATAAATTAACTTGGCATGCAACTTCCTGATCCAATGAAGCATATATGATGAATATGTTATCTCAGCGTATAAAGGAAAACTGACTGCCATATTTACCAGATGTTTTCTCTAACCAAACCTGTCTGTAAATATATAATCTGTATAAAAAAAAAGAGTCTAATTTACCATTATTTATGCAATAGAAAAAAATAAAAGTTTTTTTTTTCCTTTTGATGAATTTCATTTCTGTGACCCTCAAGGACAACCAAATCCATTGGGGTGGCAGGCAGTTCAGCATGACCCCACCCCCACCCCCTGTTCCAAGGAGCCTGTGAGAAAGCAGTCAGGACTCTAGTCCTGCGGTAGGGCTTTGGAGGGGAATGATTGACATAAGGGGAAATAGCTGACTATGGAGCATATGATGAGAAACAGGAAACACCTTCTGGCCAGCGAGCAGACGTAACTAAGAAAACTTTGCGGACGCCAAGCTAATGGTGTCCTCCTTTTGGGATTCCATTTGCCGAATTCTTCCCAACATTAGTGTTCTGACATTGCATAGCTTTCGCTTAAGCTTTTGGAATTTGTAATGTTATTTGAGCTTCTTGGGCAGAGAAAAAGACACTTCTTCCTTTATATCAAGAAAGAAACAAGGGAGACTAAACCCGGGCCCCCAATTTTAAGTGTTACAATTTATACACCTTCTTACAGAACTTGATGAAGTAAAATCACTAAGCATTTGTTATTGCTTAAAAATTCTAAAAATAGAATTCCGAATGCTAGGCATAAAGCACATGTTTTTCTCTCTGGAAAAGGGGGCCTCTGGCAAATCCCAGTGAGATAATACCTTGGATTTTATTCTCTCTTATCTGGGTTTTAAGATTTTTTTTTTTAATTATGAGGAAACATTTAGGTATGAATATTCATTCTCTTGGGATATCTACCAGAGCAGAGAGTATCTTGCAGGACAAAAGGCCCCCAGGGGACTGACATCAGAACTCGAGTCTCTGAACCCTAACCACCGTGATAGCAACTTAAAAGCCTGAGAACTCATTGCCTAACCCTGGCCCAGACTAGGTGGCAGCCAAGGTAAAACAAAGCTTGCCCTCACCATGTGGACGTATTTTTGAATCCTGGTGGGATGTTTCCATAATTTTGCGGATAAGTGAATTTCAAAGGCTTTTCTTTCAGAAAATGTTCGCCTGTGGTCCAGCCATGTGCACAATGAGAAAGCTGTGCCTGTCACTTCTGCCAGCTCTGGACGGGTCTACCCCGTACGTAGCGTGTCGCTTGGCCTTGAGTGGCAAAGGCGCGATGCCTCAGCTGACATGAGCACCTGAGGCCATGTTGCCAGGTCTCTCTGACACTCCCTGGTTTGAGTTCACCCCTGCACACCTGGCTGCCCTCCCTGGGCGATGGGCCGAGAGAAAGCAACTGTACTCCAGCCGAGCCCAGGCAGGGTCCCCAGGTCCTGCCGCATCGCACTTGGGGTCATGCTCTAGCCCCCAAGTGCAGCCAGTGTGTGTGATCAGAAGCCTTTCTGGCTTGGGAGGCCTTGAGCAATCAGTCCTGCAGCTGTGCTTGGAGCTGGCCAGGATGCTGCTGTCACTCCGAATTTCCTAGGATGAGGAAGGAGGAGGATGCCGGTGCACAGCTTCAGGGCTGTGCCAGGAGGACACGCGGGCCCCTACTCTCCGGGGCTCATCACCCCGCTCTGGCTCTTATAACCTTCATCTCTCACTCTCTGCCTGTCTTTTCTGTCTGCTGTCAGGATGGCTGAAGCCAGCTGACCTTCAGGACCTCCAGGGTAATGTTCTCAGCCCTGGTTGCCCCTGGCAATGGCCTGGGGCGCTTTAGGAAACCGCTGTGTCCTGGCCCTGCCCCTGATGCTCTGATCCCATTGCGCTGCGCTGCGATGTGATGCGATGCGATGAGATGCGGCCTGGGCAGCAGGGCCGCTCGCTCCCCAGCTCATTCCAGTCAGGGCCAAGGACATGGGCAGTGAGCTCCCAGTCTTTCAGGTTTGGGTGCTTTCCTGAGAAGCAGTCCTCTTAGCAAGTGGTTCTCCAAGCGTGGTCCCTTGAGTAGAAGCTGGGAACTTGCTAGGAAGGCCAGTTCTCAGGCCAGGCCCTAGAAGTCAGAGGTTCAGCCACAAGCCCTCAAGAGTAAAAACCTCTGCCTTAGTGACGTACATAAAAATCAATACGTAATTATGAATATTATCGGAATACATAATTATGATTATTATCGGAATCATCAGGTGCTTTAAATACAGAAAGATACCTGGGTCTCCCCTCCAACCTCCGGAATCAGAACCTCCGGGGTGGGGACATTGGAAGAAGACTGGGGGGTACTCAGGAGGGAGGTCTGGACTTGAGCCAGCTCCGCAGCCTGATGTGGCAGGGCTGGGACCAGCAGCCACTGTCTTGCGTGACCCCTCCAGCCATTCTCCTCACTTCTGGGGTCTTAGGAGGTGTTTCCTGGGGCCTTAGGAGGTGTTTCCTGGGGCTGGTGTCCAGGTTGTCACCTGCAGCTGTGGCTCACCCCCTAACCACGGCACTGAAGACCTGAGTAGGGCTGCAGAGACCTCATCTCTCCCTCTAAGGGAGGGGCTATTGGCTTATAAACGGGAGGGTCCTCATGGCTTTCCCTCCTGCCTTTCAACATCCAAGCCAGGGAGGAGGCCCGACTGTCCATGGGAAGCCAGAGAGCGGGAGGGAAGAATTCCAAAATTCATGACACTCCCCCACTTTTCCCTGAGATTAATGTGGATGAGAACAGAGTAAAACTGAGCACAAAGGAGTGGACTGCATGGTATATGAATTACAACTCAATAAAGCGATTGTAAAAGATGAGCACAAAACAAGCACCAAAAGAGAAAAGGGAGAGAGAGTTGCCGGCATAGGGTGGCTCTGAGCCCACTGTGTATAAGTGGGCCTCAGGTCGGGTCGTGAGCGGGGGACAGCTGGCAGAGTCCTGGCCTCTCCCAGTCCCCCCCAGGTAGAAGTCCTGCATCTCAAAAGCAAGGCTGACCAGGCATATGCACCCCCCAGGGACCTCTCTGCTAGGGGCCCCCTCTAGCCTCAGCTCTTTCCAGCCTTTCGGAATGAAGAGCACCCAACCTGATTCCGTGCTTTGAGTCTCTGTGGTCCAGAAACCACACAGACTGGTTTCTTCTCTGTCAGTGTCTCTCCAGTGCCAGCCCCCAGCCCTCCACCAGTCCTCTCTTCTAAGGGTGGCATGTCCATCTAGAAAAGAGAACTTGGGGACGGGGGGGGGGGGTTAGTGGTGTCTGCAGTGCCCTCAGGGAAGGGAGGAAATGGGTTGGGTTGTGTGGCCCAGGGGCGGGCTCTATGTGGACTCCAGCTTATCTGTGACCCTGGATGGACAAAGGGCCTCAGCCCTGAGCCAAAAACAAGCTTCTTAGCGAGAAGACAGCTCATCATTTGTATTCCTAGCACCTAGCATTGTGCCAAGCACATAGTAGGTGCTCAAGAAATATTTGCTAAATAAACCAACCCAATTATCTCCCGTTGCTCAGCTATCAAAGCTCCCCAGGGGCGCAGGCAGGGTTCCTGTGTCCTCCCTTCTCTCTGCCGCATTCCTCCACCTGCATGCCCTGCTCCCTGTTCCCAAGTCTTTGTCAAAATCAGGTATATCCCATATCTACACGGTTGTTTTGTGTCAGTTCCTCCAGCCTGCCCAGGAATCCTTTATCCTCTTTGAGGAGCCAGGTTCGGCCCCGTCAGCTTCTCCTGAGGTTGCTCTCAGCTGGCAGCTGGCCTCCTCTGGCTGGAAGACAAGCCCATCACCCTCCCCAAAAGGCACTGCATCAGTCCCCTTGGCTTGTTCCTGAGCTGGGATCTCAAGGGCTTCCCAGCTGTGACACATCCCCCTGCTGCGGGCGGGGTTGGATGTGCCAACTGCTTTATACATCTCTGTGCTTTTATCTCTGCAGGTCATTGCCAACACCTGCTGACTGCCAGTCCTACCAGGTAGCTGCAGCCTTCCCTAGATGGCTGCTGCTTAGAAAGTCGTTCTAATAACTAGCAAGTGTCTACCAGGCCCCTGCAGGATTCAGATAGACACACAAACAAGACATCAGGCTTTTAGTCTCATAGAAAGAACAGACAAGTAAGTAAGACTGCAATTATACCCCAGGGTCAGAAGCCCTAGGGATGGAGGGAGCAAGGCTCATTTAAAAATATTTTGTATTTATAATGATGCACTATTTCAAACACATGAAAAGTAGTATAACAGACACAGTATACCTATCATTCACATTTAGCAGATGTTAATATTGTGACTCGGATCTCTCTACCTTTCCTCCCCTCCCCCCCAACAAAACCTTAGAGATGCTGCTAACGCTCCATCCCAAGTCTGCTATTCTCCCTTCCCTTCTTCTGCAGTGACCACCTTCCTGAAATTGATCATTTCCATTCATAGCTTTTGTAGGTGGATTCTTAGAGGGGAACAACAAAGAAGTGAGCCAGCCAGAGGAGGAACAGTGCATTCCAGGCAGATGAATCAGCGTGTGCAAAGACCCAGAGGCATGGCGCACTCGCCTGAGAGACTAGTTATGAAGACTGGTATTGGCCTACACTCAGAAAATTGAGGGGTGGGTCAAGGAAAGAGGGCAGGACCTAAAGAGATTGAGAAAGGGGAGCCTGGTGAGGAAGACATTGGATTTAATTTAAGTCATGATTAATTTGAGATACCTTGAGAGAATCCAAGTAATGTCAGACAGCAAATAGATCTGGGCTATAGCTTTTGATAAAAAACAAAAACAAGTGCATTTCAGTCTCTTTGCCCCTCTAAAAACTAGGGGTAAAGTCACCAAGTAGAGAAGTCTGATTTCAAACCTTTCCCATCCATTAGTTCCTTCCTCCTCCCCCTGTGGCCAAAGAGGGAACTTCAGCCTGTCTTGGCCATTTAACCATTGTTTAGACGTTGGGCATACTTGTACTTAGTGTTCAGGTTGCTCACTTTTCTTCCAGTTCTTTGGACTCATGTAGGCCCAGCATCAGCCTGGCTCCTGAGGAGTGGGGAAAATGATGGAGTTTCATGTCAGTGGCAGGCTGGAAGGTGGGAATGAAATCAAAGCCTTCTTTGAGAGGGTAAACAGGTTGGTTTCATGGAGACAGAACATGGCCTGCACTGCAGGAAATCCTACTCCAGGTTTTGCCATTGTTTCCTCTATAGCCACTGACTCCCCAAAAAATTCAAGGAGAGACTCTGTAAGGCTCTGATAGGCAGAGGTGGTGGCTATGGGATTAGAACACCATCCTAAGAGCCTTTCTCTGCTCAACTCATGTGAACGGTCAGCATGGACTTGCTTAAGCTCTTTTACGATGTTTACACCTAAGTAATTTGTCAATCACATTCTCAGTCATGATGCCGCCGCCCCTCCCCACACATTGCTAATCTTGACCTTAGCTCAATTACTTAATAGATCCTTTGCCAAGCCTGGTTTTTAGAAATGATTTCCAGAAAATGTGAGGGTTGAAATCAAGTTGAACTCATGTGGTGTGGTTTTCTCTGTGATTTCTGGAATATCTTGCAGCTTAGGACTTCAGCAACCTCTGTTGGTTAGTTGTTTTGACTCTAGGAAGCTCCAAGGTAATCTATCCTATTAAACCCAAAGAGAATGTTGGCAAGGAAGAATCTCAATCTCAGCCCACACAAAAGAGTAGTTTATCTTGCCTGAGAAGTATAAAATCAAGTGTCCACATCATTGGAGCTGATTTTCTTTATTTGGCTTTTATAATAAAATATGCTGTAAACTCCTTTCCCAGAGGTTAAAAAAAAAAAGTTACATTTCTTTGGTTGAGTCATTTTGGCAGGACCACTGATCCTGCCTTCTATCTGCAAGTTTGGAAACTTCAAAACTTTTATGAGAGTGTCTGAGTGCTGAGCCATTTCCCAAGTGTCCTCGCTGCAACTCCATAGAACCACATGTCACCAGAGTGAAGGCCCTGAGAATCCGTTTACACCCACTTGTCAAAAGAAAAACCTTTAGTGTCAGAACTGATGTGATATATGAGACCTTCACAACGCAACCTGATTATTGGAATGACTTCTGGCTTTATATGGCTGTTTCTTAGTTCCCAAATTGTATTTTAGCTCAACTGTAGTAGAATTATACACCCATAGAGATTAGTGTGTAGCCCTTCCTGACAAGCATCCTCTCTGCCATTCCACAAAAGAGAGACCATCTTCTGTTTTCTTATCATGGTAATTCCTCCATGCTTTTCCTTACCTCACTGCTTATCTGCAGTGTAAATGCTACTCAAGAATTTATAAGCATTGTTAAAAGATAATGCTTCATATTCTCTCTTCTAAGTTTCCATTAAAATAATTATGAAGATGTAAAAGTAGAGGGAAAAAAATACCACACTGGAAACCAAAGATAAGAGTTTAGAGGGAAGTTTCTAAGAACCTCAGAACCAACGAGACTAAATGAAGAACTGGATGATCAATTCACATTCAACTTTTGGAGCCATAATAATGTTGCCAAACCACCAGTGATAAGGAGTCTATAACCAGCTTAAACTAGAACAGGTTATGACTCATCTCTCTTGACATAATGAGGGTCCTCTTCTCTCCATCTCCCTCCCCCCAACTGTGGCTTCAGGGACCCAGAAACTATTCATCCTATTTTCTCCTTAAACTCATCTGGGGAAGACAAACTAGGGCATAACAGCTGATTTATTATCAGAGACCAGAAAGGTCAAAGCTAGTAGAATTATGTATTTAAACTGTTGAAAGAAAAAGAAACTACCAATCAAGAAGAATTTTATATCTAGAAAAGTTAAAGACAGCATAAATGTTATTGTTTTCTGTAACTCCTATTTTCTATCTGACTTAAAACACTGTACAAAGCAATATTTCTCATAATTGTAACAATAAGCATACAATGGTGAAAGCTATAATTTATAAAAAATAACAGCATGGGGAGATAAAAATATATAGGGGCAAAGTTACTGTATATTATTTAAAAAGTAGGTTGATATTAATCTGAACTAGTTCATTATACATTAAGATGTTATTTCAATTACCAGGGAAGCCATTAAGATAATAACTCAAAAATATAGTTAAACAAATGACAAGGGAATTAAAATGGTACACTGAAAAATATCACTAATGCAAAAGAAAGCAGGAAGTAATGAATACTGAGGAACAAAAAAAAAGATACATAGTAAACAAGTAGTAAAATGGCATAAGTTTTTCCTATTGGTAATTGCATTAAATGTAAATGGATTAAACTCTTCAATTAAAATGCAGGAATTGGCATAATAGATTAAAGAAAAACAAACTACAATCCAAATATGTGGGATCTACAAGAGACTTGCCCAAGACACAAAGTTATACATGTGTTAAAAGTAAAAGGATGTACTATGCTATTCCATGTGGGACATTATGGAAGATGATAGAGTAAGAAGAGTCAGGTATCTGTCTTTCCATCTAAACAACTGTTGAGCTGGCGGGAACTGACTGAATAAAACTAGTTTGGGCCTGACCTGTGGTGGGGCAGTGAATAAAGCGTCGACCTGGGAACACTGAGGTCGCCAGTTCAAAACCCTGCACTGGTCTGGTCAAGGCACATATGGGAGTTGATGCTTCCAGCTCCTCCCCCCTTTCTCTCTCTCACACTCTCTCTCTCTCTCACTCTGTGTCTCCTCTCTAAAATGAATAAAATAAAGTTTTTTTTTAAAAAAAAAACTAGTTTGGAACTTTACTTGAACATTTGCAGTGTCCAGGATAAAACTTGACAAAGAATCTATCAAACATTAGTAAGTTATGGTCTTTTGCATAGTGATTACCAGCCCCTAGACCAGGGGTCCCCAAACTATAGCCCGCGGGCCACATGCGGCCCCCTGAAGCCATTTATCCTGCCCCCACCGCACTTCCGGAAGGGGCACCTCTTTCATTGGTGGTCAGTGAGAGGAGCACAGGATGCATCCGCACCCATAGTTCCCATTGAAATACTGGTCAGTTTGTTGATTTAAATTTACTTGTTCTTTATTTTAAATATTGTATTTGTTCCCGTTCTGTTATTTACTTTAAAGTAAGATATGTGTATTGTGCATAGGGATTTGGTCATAGTTTTTTTTTTTAGTCAGGCCCTCCAATGGTCTGAGGGACAGTGAACTGGGCCCCTGTGTAAAAAGTTTGGGGAGCCCTGCCCTAGACCCACACAGGCATCCAGCATTCCTGATTTGGCTTGCTGAAGTCAACATAGGCAATATGAACTTTGTCCTCTAAATGTCAGAGTTGTGTGTTTTAAATTCTGATAGTTGATTTTGATTTCTGAGGCAACAACATAGAGGTTACCTATTATTTCAAACCCCACAAGTTGGAGTGGTTTCCAGGGAATTGAAAGAGACAGTACTTGTGGAAACATTTCACCCTTTGGAATCAGACATTGAAGGAAACTTGTCAGGTCACTGGCTGGCCACAGAGATAACAGAACAATCATTTCAGTAAACACACACAACTAGGAAACACACACTTTGAAAAAGTGGTTTAGAAAGTCATAAATGAAAGACTACAGCCCTCAGTGGGCAAGGTTTGGCAATCCCTGAGGAGTGAGAGAATTAGATCTCCAGAGTTTTGACAACACAATACTGTAAATGTCCAGTTCTTAAAAAAATTTGTAAAATATACAAAGAAACAGGAATGTTTAGTCCATTCACTGGAAAAATAATTTGGCAGAAACAATCCGTAAAGAATCTCAGATATTGAAAATATTAGTAAAAGATGTTAAATCAACTGACTTAAATATGTTAAATGAGCTTTAAAAAAAGTAAGCAAAAATGAATAAAGGAAATCAGGAAAAGAATGAATGGACAAATAAATAACTAAAGAGAAACTATAAAAAGGAATAAAAAATATTGGAGCTGTAAAGTATAATAACTGAAGTTAAAGACTTACTAGAAAGGTTCAGTAGCAGATTTGAGCAGGCAGATAAAAGGGTCAGCAACCTTGAAGATACAAACATTAAAATTATGCAGGCAGAGGAACAGAAAGAAAAATAGAATGCAGAATAATGAACAGAGCCCAAGAGACCTTTGGGACTTCGTCATTAGAAAACAATCTTTTCAATAAATGGTGTAGGGAAAATTAAATGTCCACATGCAAAAGTTGAAGTTGGAATCTTTTCATATATCCTAAACAAAAGTTAACTCAAAATGGATGAAAAAAACCCAAAATTTAGAGCTAAAACTATTAAGCTCTTATATATATATATATATATGGGACAATTTTCATGTCATTGGATTTGGCAATAATTTTATAGATATGACACCAACCACAGATAACAAAAAAAATTGGATAAATTGAACTTTCAAATTAAAAACTTTTCTCCATCAAAGGACACTATCAAGATAATAAAAACATAACTAACCCAAAGAATAAGAAAAAAGGATTTGAATATTATATTTTAAAACTTCCTGGAATTAAAGACCAAACAATCTGATTAAAAAGTGAGTAAAGACATAAATAGACAATTCCTCAAAGAAGATATGCAGATGGCCAATGAGCACATGAAAAGATGCTCTGCATCATTACTTACCAGGGAAATGCAAATTAAAACAGAGATATACTTCACATACATTATGATGGCCATTACCAATGAAATTGAAAATAACAAAGGTTGGTGAGCATGTAGAGTAATTGAAACACTCATGCATTGCAGGTATGAATATAAAATGATGTATCCACCATGGAGAATAGTTTGGCAGTTCTTCAAAAAGTTAAACATAGAAATACTATATGATCCACAAATTCCACTCTTAGTTTTATCCAAAGAATTGAAAGTGGGGGCTCTAACATATTGATACACCAAGGTTCACAACATCGTTATTCACAGTAACCAAGGAGTGGAAATTTATCCAAGAGTCCATCAACACATGAATGGTGGAATATATGTACAGTGGAATATTGTTCAGCCGTAAAAATGAGTGAATTCCAACACACACTACAACATGGATGAAAGTTGAGGACATTAGGCTAAGAAAAAATAGCCAGACACAAAAAAACAAAATTTTATAACACTTATATGAGGTACCAAGAATAAGAAAATTCATAGAGATAGAAAGTAGAACAAAGGTTACCAGGGACTTGAGGGAAAGAGGAAATGGGAGTCATTGTTCAAAGGGTACAGAATTTCTGTTTGAGGTGATCAAAAACTTCTGGAAATTGATAGTGATGGTTACACAGCATTGTGAATGTATTTAATGTCATATTACAGTTAAAATGGCAAATTTTATGTTATATACATTTTACCACAATAATAAAAAAAAAAACACTTCAAAAAAGAAAAGCCCAGGACCAGCTTCTTTCATTGGTCAATTTTGCAAGACATTTAAAGAATTAACACTAATTGTTCTCAACATCTTCTAAAACATAGATGAGGAGCAACACTCGTATAATGGGATGCTATACAGCTGAAAGAAGAAAAGCAAAACTACAAAGATCACTCTCACAGACATAATGATAAAAGAAGTCACATGCAAAAGAGGGCATACATAGTATCCCATTGTCTTGAAGTTCAAGCAGAGTCAGAATAGTGGTTATCGCTAAGGAAGAGGCAGGTAGTAAGAGGGTAAAAGAACTTTCCTGGGATTTGAAAATATTCTACACATTTTTTAAAATTTGGTTGGCAGTATTATGGGTGTAAATGTATATATAAAAATTCAAAAGCTGAACACTAAAAAATTGTACACTTTCTTGCTGTCAAGTTGGCCTTATTTAAATTTTTTTTTATTTATTTACTGGTTTCAGAAGGAGATAAAGGGAGAGAGAAGCAGGAACATAGATCTGTTCCTGTCTGTGCCCTGACAGGGGATTGAATCAGCAACCTCTGTGCTTTAGGACGATGCTCTAACCAATGGAGCTATTTGACTAGGGTCTTTAAGTTGGCCTTAAATTTATGTATACCCTTTAACCCAACCATTTCACTTTTTGTATTAAGGATATTCAGCACAGCATTATTTCTTAATATAAACAAATTTGAAGTCATTTGTATGTCTGAATAGTGAGTTGATTACATAAATCATGAAGTATCCATACAAAGGATTACAACGCAGCTCTTAAAGAGGTTGTAGAATACTTAATGCATAAACACATTCATAAAATAATGTGCAAAAATTCAGGTTCAAAGTACGTACAATATGTTTTTATTTGCATAAAATGTCATGCCTATATTTTAACCTGAGTAGACAGGAGCCCTGAGGATTAATCATGGAATGTGAATCGTGATGGCCTATCACTACGGCCAGAGCAAGAACGTAGACTGAGAGCCCATGCTACCCTACCCTCCCACATTCAGAGTCCTGATTGAATGTTGTCAGAGGTGAAGGAAGGCCATGAGGGGCCCCATGGTTTTGACCACTCTCCAGACTATGGAGGGGGGACTACCTTGGTTGGTTAATGGGCTTGGGGGAGTCCAAGCACAAGAAGGCTGGGGAGAAGACTGCAGGGGTTAATGTATCCTGCTGGTGGGACATGGAGAGACCCTGAGCTCCATGTAGAGTTTCCATCTATAGAGACTAGGACTCTGCTGGGTCAATATTCAGGGGATTTAAAAGACTAGTTATAGAATGACTTTATTAGTTGTCCCTATCTAATAAGACACTGTAGGAGTTCATTTTGACCATAAAACTTATAAACAAACATCAAATATTACTATCCAGTGTTAATAGTATTGTGGAAAACTAGATAATTGATATCTTCACACGTTGTTGGTGGGACCACCTGCTGCAGAAGCCTTTTTGGAAAGCAATTTGTCAGTACTTATAAAAACATAAAAATATACATATTCTTCAACCAGCAATTGTACTTATGAATTTTAGATATCTGTGGGCATCAAGTTATATGTTAAAGGATGTACCTCATGGCCTTGTTTAGAAAAGCACAAACTTCTTCAAAATTTAAATGTCCAACAATAAGTCACTTGTTAAATAAATAATGGTGTGTTCACTCTTTGGCATTCTTCTCAACCTTTAGAAAGAATAATCTGTATACAGACAAAAATATTTCCAATAAACACTGTTAAGTGAAAAAAGCAAGTTGTAGAATAATAAATTCTGTGCCGACCAATTAATGGGAAAAGCTTCAATTATAATTTTTATCTGTGAATATCTACTTATATCAAGCATGCCCAAAGATACATGCCAAAATGGTAACAGGAGTTTCCCCTAGGGGAAAAGATTGGGATGATGAAGGATTTAAACTTTTAATAATATACATTCCTGGCCCTGGCTGGTTTTCTCAGTGGTAGAGCATCAGCCCAATGTGTAGAAGTCCTGAGTTCGATTCCCAGTCAGGGTACACAGGAGACATGACCATCTGCTTTTCCACCCCTTCTCTCCCCCTTCTCTCACTCTCTCTCTTTCCCTCCCACAGTCATGACTCGATTGGTCTGAGCGCATCAGTCCCAGGCACTGAGGATGGCTCTAAAGAGCCTCTGCTTCAGGCGCTAAAAATAGCTCGGTTATGTGCATCGCCCAAGATGGGCAGAGCATCAGCCTCAGAAGGGGGTGTTGCTGGGTGGAACCTGGTTGGGACGCATGCAAGAGTCTGTCTCTTTATCTTCCCCCCCTCACTTAAAATAATAATAGTAACAACAACAATAATAATAATATACATTCCTGTATTTCATTTTTTAAATTAAAAAATATTAACTAGTTTAAAATTTTATAAAAACACACCATGATTACATTCATATATCACTGGTGTACTTTTATTAAATTAATCATTGGGATTAATTTAATAATTTAAATTAATTAAATAAAAATTAATTTAAAACTTTGCTGTGCTCAAGAGTCTAATCAGCTAAGAACTTACCATTTCAGAATTTCAAGGATAAAGTAAAATGTCTTATATGTCTTCAAACAAAAAAGAGGAGATTTACCACCAAAGGAAAATAATTGGACTGTTCTAAGAAGCTCTCATATGAGAAAACAATACATTGTTGTCTCTATCAGCACTATCTGATAGAACCTTCTATAGTGATGGCTCTGTTCTGTATCTGTGTGTCCAATACAGAAGCCACTAGCCCCATGTAGGTGTCAAGCCCTTGAAACAAGGCTGGTATGACCAAAGAATTGTATGTTTTAGTTTACTTAATTTTAATTATTCTTAATTGATACTTAAACAGTTCATTGGGGCTGGTGTCTACTGTATTTGGACAGTGCAGGTCTAGAGTTTAAAGGGAAAAACAGTGAAAACACACTCTACCAGAAATAACATACACACAAACACACATTCGAGATATAGTATACAGCAACCTGAGCGATCACTCAAACTCAGCAGCTCAAAAATGGAGAAATTGTGACATAAAAGGACTGGGGGTGAAGCCTAGAAGAATTAAATAGAAACAATGTTAAATAATTGTGTCAAATATTTTAGAAAAGTGTTAGTCTCAACCCCCCAAATTGAAAGAGATGTATCTAGAAAAATATGGGAGCACTAGAATACAATAATATTAATTATGATTACTATGAGCACTTTGCTAAAATATTTTTATCACCTTGTTCAATTCTAAGAATAACCAGATGAGATAGATTTTTTAAAAGGGCATGCCTGTTCATTTCTTTTGACATTTTATAACTTAGTCTAATGATTTGTGAAACTGTAACCCATTAAGCTGGCTTTAGTATAGTTTTTGAAAAATAATGACATTTTAGTCAAAGAAGCACTTACTTTCAGTTTCCTTTTCCTCTTTAAAATAATTGATTGGGTAGCATTGGTTAATAAAATTATGTAGGTTTCAGGCATACAGTTCTAGAACACAATACCAGCCTATTGTTCTGTGTGTTTGTCACCCCAAGTCATCTCCTCCCATCACCATTTATCCCCCTTTACCCTCTTCTACCTCCTCACCCCTTTTTTCCTCTGGCAATCATCATACTGCTGTCTGTACCTATGAGTTTTTGTTTAATTTGCTTATTATTAATCCTCATCTGTCAGTAAATCAGTGGGGGCTTAGAGAGTTTAACTGCCTTTTTCAAGGTCACAGTTCATGAAAGTAGAAGACCCTGGCCAGGTGGCTCAGTGAATAAAAGCATCATCCCAGTATGTGTTCAGGGGTTTGATCTCAGTCCCGGCACATACAAGAAGCAATCAGTGAGCACACAAGTAAATGGTACGAATGCACGGAATGGCAAGTTAATGCTCATCCTCCCCTTCTCCCCTCCCCTCTATTCCTCTCAAATCAATGGAAAAAAAATTTAAAAAGAAAGTAAAAGTCCTGACCAGATAGCTTGGTTTGTTACAGCATTGTTCTGAGGCACAGAGGTTGCTGGTTCAATCCCTGGTCAGGGCACATAGAGGAACGGATCAATGTTCCTGTCTCTCTCTCTCTCTCAAACCAATAAATAAAATTTAAGAAACAAAGGAAAGTAGAAGAATTTTTATTTAAATCTAACTTTATCTGACTCCCAGATTAATGAATGAAAACCAAAAAAAAAAAAAAAAAAAAAAAAAGAATGGAAAAGGAGAGTGTTAGGAAGAGACACTTAGGTTCCTCGTCTTATGTGGAAAGAGAAAAAGTCTACAGATTATTCTGAAACTGGAATTGTATAGTTAAATGTTTCTAAAAGTATTTTTAAAATGTAATACTTGTTTCAAAAAAAAACATATACATCTAAGAATACTATAAATATAATAGTGACCAAAACTCTGTAATGATTATTTTGAAATAAACGTGTCAGTATGAAACTCATGAGTTTTCATTTTAACGTATTCACTGGCTTTTTCCACAGATAGGGCATAGAAGGAAAGATACTCTTAGAGCAATGAGGACATCTGGTGACCAGAACCTGCTTTCTAAATGCTACCAAAAGGAACCCGGCAGATGTGAGAGCTGGGGCTGCAAGTGCAGGAAGTGGGTCTGGGACGTGATGTTGCACCAGTAATTAAACAAGGTTCAGAGAACAGTGGTGACATACCAGAGTCAGCATGAGGAATGACACTGGCCAATCTGGACAATTGATAATCAAGAAGAGAAGAATGACTGTAATTTACTTTAACATAATGAATAAAATATGATGAGTTGGCAGTCAAAAAAAGCAAGCACGGAAAAATGGTAATAATTGTTGAATTGCCCTGGCTGGTTGGCTCAGTAGTAGAGAGTCAACCCGCCATGTGGATGTCCTGGGTTTGATCACTGGTCAGGGTATACAGAAGAAGCGACTATCTGCTTCTCTACCCCTCCCCCCTTCTCCTCCAGTAGCCATGGTTTGATTGATTCGAGCCCTGGGTGCTGAGGAGAGCTCTATGGAGCTTTCACCTCAGGTGCTAAAAATGGCTGTTGTGAGCATGGCCCCAGATGGGGGTTGCCAGGTGGATCCTAATTGGGGTGCATGTGGGAGTCTGTCTCTGTATCTCCCCTACTCTCACTTAAAAAATAATAATTATTATTGAATTTAGATCAAGGCTGTAGGTGTGTTTGCTTGGCTATTTCCTTAAAAGTTTTTTATGTCTAAAATCTTTAAAGATATGGAAAAAAAGAAAACCATAAATATATTTATTTCACAGAAAGCAGGTAACAAAAAGTCCATGAAAATAAATCTCAAAGCTGAATGATAAGTGAGGTACCCACTAAAGAGAGAATAATATCTTTGTTAAGATCAACAACAACAAAATGAGACTTCATTTTTAGACAAAATAAATAGGACTGATCATTCCACATGAAATAAAATCAAAGGGAAGCACAAGTTATATGAAACACTGGCTCCAAGACACCGGGCACAGTGAGCTCCCTGCTTTGGAGAAACGGAGCTGGGCAGTGGGAGGGGCCGGGCTGGCTGGGTTCACTGGGCAGAGGACCGAGGGGGAGCACAGCACAGAGACCCGAGAGGGCCTACAGGTGTTCCCGTCCAGTGTGTAGTGGAGCTCCCATCGTCACAGGTGTCAGGAAACTACCAAAGGCTGGGAGAGAACATTTCTCAAATAACGCCTGTTCCCAACATCCAGAGTAGGAGTCTCATACTTCAAGTATGAGCAGCAATTAGAGTTCAGTGTTCGTTTCCCAGAGCGGCTGTAGCACATTATCACAAACTAGGCAGCTTAAAACCAGAGAAATGCATTCTCTCCCAGCCCTGGAAGCTAAGAGTCTTAAATGAAGCATTGGCAGGGCTTCCTCTGAAGGCTGTCGGGAATAACCCTTCTTGGCCTTGATCTCGTTGCTGCTGCTACTGCGGCTGCGCACCTTGACACTCTGTGGCTCCTGGCTGCGCACCAGTTCTCCCTCTGTTTTCACGGCCATCATTCCTGCGACTGTCTCTCTTTTCTCTTCCTCTTAGGACACCAGCCATTGGATTACACGCTAATTCAGTTTGATGTCATTTTAACTGATGACACCTGCAAAGATCCTATTTCCTAACAGGGTTGCATTCTGAGGTTCTGGGTTGACATGAATTTGGCGGCAGGGGCAGGGCGGGGGGGAGGATAAGATTCAACCCAATAAAAGTACTAAGAAGGGTCTTGCCTCAGTAGTGGAGAAAAGGTCCCCCTGGACTGAAATGATGACTTGGTCCTACCTGACACAGCTTAAAAGCAAGACCAGAAGTTTCAAACTACTTCTAGGTAACTGAAGATCATCCCAGTACAAAGTTCACAAACATTTTTTTAGTAGTACAAAAATATCCAACCAACAAGGCACAATTCACAATATCTGTCATCCAATATAAAATTATATTTGAGGAGCCTGACCAGGCCGTGGCGAAGTGGATAGAGGGTCGGACTGGGATGCGGAGGACCCAGGTTCGAGACCCCGAGGTCGCCAGCTTGAGTGCAGGCTCATCTAGCTTGAGCAAAAGCTTGCCAGCTTGGACCCAAGGTCACTTGACCGTGGGGTCAAGGCACATATGAGAAAGCAATCAATGAACAAACAACTAAGGTGTCGCGACGAAAAAACAGATGATTGATGCTTCTCATCTCTCTCCGTTCCTGTCTGTCTGTCCCTATCTATCCTCTCTCTGACTCTTTCTCTGTCCCCGTAAAAATTAAATAAATAAAATAAAATAAAATTATATTTGAGGAAATAATGTCTAAAGCTCCCCCAAATTTGATGAAAACTACAAACCATAGATCCTAGAATCTCAATGAACCCCAAACACAAGAAACATTGAATAATATTTTACTAAGGTGCTTAAACCCGGTGATAAAGAGAACATTTTTTCAACATCTGGTGGCAATACACATTATATATAAAGAAACCAACTAAGAATAATGCAGACATTAAGAAACAGTCTAGAAGAGCTTTGAGAAATATCTTTAAAATACTGAAAGATCTTTTCCCCTGGGCTTCTTTACACACTGAAAGTACCACTCAAAGAGAAAGACAAAATAAAGAGTTATCAGACATCAGAATCGGGAAGAATTTTCAGCAGGTCTTCACTACAAGAAATGGTAAAGCAGTCCTCACAGCAGTGGAAATAATAAAGATCAGAAAGAAAAACAAATGAAAAGAAAACTGAAAAACATTAGAGAAAAATCCATAAAACCCAAAGCTAGTTCTTGGAGAAGATGAATAAAATTGACAAATCTCTAGTCAGACTTAAAAAGAAATAAAATGAGAAGGCACAAGTTATCAATGCTAAAAGCGAGTTAAGTGAGAGCCCTGGCCAGTTAGTTCTGTTGATTAGAGCATTGTCCTGATACACCAACATTGTGGATTTGACCCCCAGTCAGGGCACAAACGAGAATCAACCAATGAATGTATAAATAAGTGGAACAAGAAGTCAATCTCGCCTGACCAGGTGGTAGCGCAGTGAGTGGGTAGAGAATCAGATTGGGATGCAAAAGACCCACGTTCGAGACCCCAAGGTCGCCAGCTTGAGCATGGGCTCATCTGGTTTGAGCAAAAAGCTCACCAGCTTGAACCCAAGGTCGCTGGCTCCAGCAAGGGGTTACTTGGTCTGCTGAAGGCCCGTGGTCAAGGCACATATGAGAAAGCAATCAATGAACAACTAAGGTTTGTGATGGCAACGAAAAACTAATGATTGATGCTTCTCATCTCTCTCTGTTCCTGTCTGTGTGTCCCTATCTATCCCTCTCTCTGACTCTCTCTGTTCCTGTAAAAATAAATAAATAAATAAAAATTTAAAAATAAATATATATATAAATAAGTAATTTAAAAAAAGAAGTCAATCTCTGTCTTTTTCAATCAGTAATAATAATAAAGTGAGTTAGGTGATACTATACATTTTGAAAATATTATAAAGATAAACTTTTAGTTAAAAAATTTCCCACAATGAATATTTCAGCCTCAAAAGTTTTAGTGGTAAATGTTATGAAACATTCAAAGAAGTATGAATACCAAATTTACACACTCTTCCAGAAAATGTAAAAGGATAGAATAAATCCCAACTTTTTCTTTGGGGCCAGAATTACCCCAATACCAAAACCAGAAAAGGATATTACAAGAAAACTATAGATCAATCCCCCTTGTTAACTTATATGCAAACATTTTTAAATACTTAGGGACTCAAATTCAATAACATAAAAACAACAAAACATCATAACCAACAAGAGTTTATCCCAGAAATGCAAGCTTGGTTTATCATTTGAAAATCAGTCTATGTAATTCACCTTAATAACTAACTAGAAAAGAAAAGCATATCATAATTTCGAAAGATACAGAAAAATCATGTGACCAAAGCCAACATCCATTCCTGATAAAGACTTTTAGCAAAGCAGAAATAGAAGGGAACTTTGCCAACCTGATAAGGGGAGCTACAAAAAGCCTACAGTGAACATCAGACTTAACAGTGACAGCATGTTCTGTGCCAAGACCAGGAACAAGACAATGATGTTCATTCTCACCACTTCTGTTTAGCTCTGTACTGAAGGTGTTGGCCAGTGCAATATGTCAAGACAAGGAAATGAAATGCATCCAGATTAGAAAGCAAAAAAAAAAACTCGCCTTTATTTGCAGATGACATGATGATGTCTATGGAACACCTGATAAAATTTTCAGAAAAGCAACCCACTTTGGGCGGCAGTTTTCCTGGTGTTGTGTGGGTTTCTGTGCCCAGAGTACCTTTTTTTTTTTCTTACATCTCGGAGCGCCTGCCAATTACAGCTCTCTCAACCTCAGCGCCTGACTGGGCGCCTCCCCTGCTTCTTCTGCAGGCTCCACAGAGCTCTAGTGCTGGGACTGCCATAGTGCTTCCTCCTGCCAGGACTTAAGACATGTGACTGGAGGCCCCCAAACCTAATGCCAACCCTTCTTCTACACTGTCCACTCCTCGAGGAAAGGGGATTTACTGAAGCTACTGCCATGTTCCCAGAACCTAAAACAGTATTCTGAGAATGAATAGATGGTCAAATAACCATGGAATAGATGTCAACCATTTCAGCTCCTGTGGTTGGAGTCATAAGGCCATTTTGTCCTCTCCGACCCAGGATGGGCTACAGAAGTCATAGAATTTCAACACTGAAATTAATGCTTAATAGCCCCTCATTTTACAAGTAAAAAACAAACAAAAAACCCCCGAGGCCCAGAGAGAAGTGCCAGGCTAGGTCATGTACCAAGTAGTGAATGGCAGAGCTGGGCAGGAACCGTGTCCCCCCAAGTCCTGGCCCTGCCTCATCCCTGACAGCTTTCCCTCTCAGCACTTTAAGGGCCGTAGAATCTCAGCTCCCATTATGGGTTGGAGCCCAGCAATGAGGACGCTGATGAGGATGCTGGGAATGTAGCCCCTGGAACGTCACTGTTAGGGACCATCCCCTCCATCAGACTCCCCATTTAGAGCATAGGCCTCAGTAACAGGACTCTGGTTGCCAGCTCAGACTGTGGACCGAAAGAGGAAGACGGACACTGTCCTGGGGCAGGAAAGTTCTCAAGAAAACATGGACGCTGGCGAGAAAGGCTGGACAGATGGGGGAAGCTGCGACAACACAGTCAACATAGCTGCCATTAGACCGGGGTGTGGGTGAAGAGGGGAGGAGGAACCAGGCAGGAAGCAGAGGAGAAAGGGGACATGGAGGCAGGGGAGAGAAAGGAGCCCCTCTGCCTGCCATGCCCATTATCTGCCCAGAGCCAGTAGAGGGACTCAACAGGCTCATAAGCCTTCAAGGGGGCACTGCTCTTAAACACCACTCCCTGCCCACGACCAGTCCTGTTATTCCAGCATTAGAGATAAGTTGAGTGCTGACTTTTCAGTTTCCAGGAGAAAGCAAATATTTCTTAGCAGGTATCAGATGCCAGAGGTTCTCAGCCCTGGCTGCACATTCAAATCATCTGGGGAACTTTGTGAAAAAATACGGATGCAGAGCTCTACTGCAGATCAACTACACTGGGTGGGGTGTGTGGAGTGGGAACCAGTGCCCAGACCACAATATTTTAAAGCTCCCCGGGCAGCTGTATCTGAACCAGGGACTGCTGGGAACCTGGACCGCTTGACTACCCTGAATGCCAGCAGAGAGGAACTCTAGAAATCATCAAATCCCATTTCTGCAGCTGGAGAAACTGAGGCCCAGAGAGGAGTGGGCTCAGGAACTCTATGGTAGAGACCAGGCTGGAAAGATGCCTGGGTCCCTCTGTGCCCTCCTGCATAGAGGCAGCTCTAAGAACATGGTGTGGAGGAAAGGTGGGGAGAAGGAAAGACAAGGGGGCCACACTGGGGCTCCTGGGCTGGGGCAGGACATCAAATGCCAGTGGTCGGCACCAGAGAGAGCTGGGAGATTCACCATCTAGCAGAAGTCTTCCTCCTTCTCTCCCTGCTTCCTTTTTTCTCCCTCCCCTTTTCTCCTAGGTGGCCTTTACTCAAAGCTCGCCCTCCTGGATTTCCCCCAGGGACCTAGGAAATTATATCCGGAAATTACGACTTTACGGAAGGGTCAGGAGGGCAGGAAGGTGGGTGACCTGCACGGGGCTTTCACAGCAGGTACTTCTCAGGGCTGGCAGGGCTGCGGTTCTTCACCAGGGTCCTCTCTTAGCACCACCTCCATCCCGCTAGGAGAGTTAAGGAGGACGCTGGGCTGATGGTGACACTTGCTCTCCCTGTCAGCTGGAGGGTGGGGGGCAGGCACGGGCAGGCAGTGGTCCTCTGTGTCCATTGGCACGGGCCTCTACCCACACCACAGCCTGGGCGCATGAGGACCCAAGGGGAACGCACTTCTCTGAGCCACCCGCCTGTCACAGGTCTCCCAGATGTCTTCTATAAAGGTGCAACCAACCCCATGGGCGGGTAGAGAATCGGGCAGATGACTGGACCGCCCCAGCATGGAGCCCCAGGGACCTACCAGGGTCGCTAATGTGACACCGAGAGCAGCACGTGCCGGGGACTACAGCACCGCATGTTATGGCCACAGAAGAGGCTGAGTAGAGTTGGTCTAATTTGTTTCAAGAAAGAGCTGACGGGAGGCCAGAGCAGGGTGATGCGGGCGCACCTGCCCGGTACGCCGCGCTCTCAGCTGCCTGCTGGGTTGGCTGCGCCAGCTCTCTGGCTCCCAGCTGCCTCCCGCGGCGGCCACCGGGCGCCCTCTGGCGGCTCGCAGCGCTCCCTGCCGTCGCTTGGCCCCAGCCCACGCCCGACTCCCGAGCACTCGCAGCGGGGAGAGAACCCCGCTCCCCCAGCAGGTCCGGCCAGGGCTGGCTTCCAGGTTCAGCGTGTTCACCCCCGACCCCGAGTTTAGCCCATCTTTGTGCTGCTGCTGTCATTGCTCCTGTTGGTGTTGTGTTGCACTCCTTCGAGACCCTGCGCTCTGAAATATTTGTGCCTATATTACTTTTCCTTTAAAAGATAGGAATTCCAAGTAGAGTGAGATCAGCTGAGGCAGCAGGTCTGATAACGGGAAACTGCTCTAACACTTCTGCAGCCAAAAGCAAAAAAAGAAAAGCTTTGGCTAGCCTGTGCTGCCGCCAGCATAGCAGAGCATGGCCCTGTGCCCGCACACCTGTGTGTGTCGAGGCCGGGGCATGTCCTCTCTCAGCCCACACAGGGCCTGCCACCAGGCTGGGTTCATGCATGAGTCCCGGGACTGCCGCGGGGCCGCCTATTTCTGCTTCAAGCCAGCCGCCTGGCTAGCCGAACCAGGATGCGCCCTGCCCCAGACCCCACCTGGACCTTTCCCTTTCTCTGGTCTCAGTTTCCTTACCTGCCACATGGCGCTCACAGCTCCCGCCTGGCTTCCATTACTGAAGTGCCACGTGATGAAGAATCAGTGAAACCATTCAGTGATTGGGCTTAAATCTCTGTCAGCGGCCAGAACGTGTAAGGGATTGGTTATTGCCTGCTCCTGGGCTGTCCATGGCGGTCTCCTTGATGACCAAACACTCAACACCTGGATCCTCACTGAATATTGTCACTCACCTCCCCGACTGTATGAAGGGAGATTTGCATATGCTAAGAAGACTCCGGGTTTCTATCGGATCTAGAAGGATATGTGTCTAACTCAGCGGTTCTCACACTGGAGTGTACCTATATTGGAATCACTTGGAGGGCTCTTTGGAGCCCAGAGCTCTGGGACCATGGCAGAGTCTCTGATTCAGTAGGTGTAGAAGGGAGCCCAAGAATTTGCATTTCTAACAAGTTCCCAGGAGATGCAGATTCCGAAAATTCCCTGCTCCTGGAACCACACTTGGAGAACCACTGAGTGAGCTGGAGGATTTTGAGCACCAGTAGCACCACCTAAAGGCCGAGAAAAATTAGTAGAGCTTCCTTAGACCTTCTTAACACCAAGCGCCAGCCACACAGACAAATTAGAGCAATGTGAAGCACCCCACCCCCTGACTGCGGAGAACCTTGGGAGGCTGGGCTCCCTCCAGCCTTGTCCATGCAATCCTTCCTTAACTTCCACCAAAGCATTAGTGAAGCCCTCTCTAGAACCCCCATAGACAGGAGCACATGGTGGAAGCAGGTAAAGGAGTAAGCACACAAGTTGTGTGATGCCAGGTGCCATCCTCAGGAGGCTGGTTGTCAGGGACAGAAGCTCTGTTGGCATCTCTGGGTCTTAGTCCCCAAGGCGAGGACATGGATCTGGCTGCAGGACAGCATCACTGCTAACACACAGCCCCAGAGGCCACAGCAAGGCTGAGGGACAGGGACGGAACATGATAGGAGAAGATGGCAGGTGTGGGTGCCTTCAGGTAAGAGATGTCCCCCTCCATCACAAGGCCACCTGCTTTTATTTGCTCCATTAGAACGTCATTTCCCTTCAGTGCCAAGGCCATGCCCTTCTTTGCAGAACTACAAGGGCGTCTCAGCCAGCAGTGCAGGGGACTCTACGATATTTGCCAACCTCTGGGTCTGACAGTCCCACTGCCAGACCACTCTAGTATATACGTATTTTACCCTACCTTCCAGCCTGACTCAGCAGCTGCTGTGGTTAGGACCCCCACGTGCAGGATTTTTCTAAGTTTAGAATGTAGAACCTTACGTTCTCCCCATTTTTACTTAAATATGGAAGCTGTTACTACTGTGAGCTTCCCTAGCTTGCAGCTCAAGATCTCATCAATCACATAAACAGTCTTTTCTTCCCAGGTTGTAGGCTGGGGCTCTCAGCACCCTGACCTGCTAACCACCCAGGAGCATCTCTGACAGCCAGGTCATTGCTCATTGCTGGATTCTTCCACCAGCATGACCCTCAGGCTACCCCTGCTGTCCGGGCCTTTAACACTGCTCATCACACTCAACCCTTTCTTGAACCTTGAATTGAAGCCCTCTGGGATAGATACCAAGACCACCGATCTGGCAGAAGGAAACCCTGCTCCTTGTCTCATCCTTTGTACATCGTCACATTTCAATCTCAGTGTTTCTGTGTGTTGGATGCTGACAGTTATTTCTGCCTGGCCTTCCTATCCATAAAGAGTTAACTCAGCAGGCCCAGGTGGCCCCAGACCCTGCATACTCCAAAGGTCTTCATGCCCTGAACCAGTTTCTGGGAGATAACCTCTGAGCCATTGGAACATCGTGCTCTGTCGGAGTGCCATTGCGTGTCTGGGGTCTGGGGTCTGGGGCCGTATGGGGGAGTTTAAGCTAGCAATGTGATTTATGGTGAGTGCTTATTTTTTTTTTTGTCTGGCTTTATGATTTTGATCTCTGGGGGTGAGGTGGGGAGCTGGACACTAAGTGTCTAAGTTCAGTTAGGAGCTTTATGACTACATGATGCCCGACAAAAACCCTGGACAGCAAGATTCAAGTGAGCTTGCCTGGTTGGCAACAATTTATCCACGCTGTCACCAGTCATTGCTGGGAGGGTTGCGTGCTATCCACAGGACTCCACGGAGAGCACAGCTGGACTCTGTGCTTATCCTCTCCTGGACTCTGCCTTATGAGCTGTTTCTGTTGCTGTCTTTCACTGGCATCCTTTTCATTGAAATAAAACACACTTTTGAGTATATTGAATTTTCTGGATCCCAAGAGTCCATCTTGTGAATCACTGAGCCCAAGGGTGACCTGGGGGACCCCTAATGCCCTGCCTTGCAGGGATAATGATGTTAATGATCATGCTTACTCTACTGTGCTCGATAATTTTACAAATCCCCTGAAGAGAGAAGATCCATCTCTTGGTCACTTGGTAAGTGTGGAGCACATTGTGGGGAAAGCACCCGAGGCAGCTGGCCTCCAGTGAGCCCTAAGAGGAGGGATTCACACCGGCCGTCAGGACTCCTTTCTTCACACTGATCAGAGATGAAGGCCCGGCGCGCCCAGGACATGCCCTCTTATGTCACCCAAGTGGTCAGACCAAGTTAGGAGAACTCTGTTCAAGTCATTGTATTGAGGCCAGTTGCTAGAGGGCTGAGTTGGACCCTGGAGGAAAACACGGGCCCCTGTCCCACCCATCTCTCACACTGTCTTCTCACCCCCCACACACATGCACACATGTTGTACCAAAACTCTATTGTCTATCACTGGCTCTCACCAGCTAGTGCCAGATTCATATAATGGAAGAGACACTGGAGGACCTGGCTGCAGCAGGGCTCCACAGGCTCTGTCCGGGGGGTTCTGGCCAGTAGGGCTGGGGTGGGGCCATCATTCCTCAGGTGCAGCAATGGGCACTACCCATGACCCTGTCACTCCAAGCTAGAGGCATAACCCTTCCCCAACTGAAGTTTTGAAAGAACTCAGTTTTATGCCTAAACCAAGTACTTGAAATCTTTGTTTTTTAAAAACCTATGGATAATTTAGTTCAGTCCCTGTAAGCAAAAGCATTCAAGAGCAGGTCTGCTCGCCACCACATGGAGTTTGTTGGAAGGAAGGCCTGAGCATCAGCACCAAGGGTGTTGTGATGCTACAGGCTGTCCCTCCGTGGTGACCAGGCCCAGCCCAGGGACATGAACTTGCACACTGTGTCATATGTGGCAAGATCACATAGGGTCCACAACTGAGCACAGGCCTTTGGGGGAAGAGAAAAAGAAAAATAATAGAGAAGAAAAGGAATAACGAAGGGAGGAAGAGGGGAAGGAAAGGGAGGGGATGGAGAAGAGAGGAAGAAAGGAAGGGAGGAAGGAAAGAAGGGAAGAAGAAAGAAAGGAAGGAGGGAGGGAGGGAGGGAAGGAAGGAAGGAAGGAAGGAAGGAAGGAAGGAAGGAAGGAAGGAAGGGAGGAAGGAAAGAAGGGACGAAGGAAGAAAGGAAGGAAGGAGGGAAGGAAAGAAGGAAGGAAGGAAGGAAGGAAGGAAGGAAGGAAGGAAGGAAGGAAGGAAGGAACAGAGGAAGGGAGGGAGGGAGGGAGGGATGGAGGAAAGTATGGAGGGAGGAAAGAAGTTTGCTCCGTTTTACGTAACACAAGTAGGAAAACTTGCCTTAGCAGGTGCTGTTGGCATTTGCCGAACAATTAAATATGATAATTCAGAAAAAGGATTAACTACAAGACAAGGTCCTTAATGCCAAGGAATTTGATTTGTTTTGAGAGGAAGTTTTATTACCTGCTTTTTAAAATAAATGTTTAATGTGACTTTAAATCCCCTTTATCTTGCTTTCTGTCAAACCTTGATCTTGCCAATTATGGTTGGCAGCAACATCTTCAGGCACAGAAAGTGGTCAGAAGCTCTTCTGTTTGTAGGATGGGGAAATCACCTGTTTCCCTGTTCCCCCAGCTCCAGGATTAATCCTGTTCCATTTATGAGGCGGCCGGTCCACTAGTCTTGATTCTGTGCCGCTGGTGACAGCCAGGGGGCGACAAGTACCTTCCTCTTTCAGAGCTTCATTTCCTATCCTGAAAACCAGCCGGATTGGCCAAGATACTTCTCGTGGCCCCATTCAAGCTGATGTTCTAGATTCTGGGGCCTTCTCTAAGATGTAAGGTTTGTTAGCAGAAAATGAGATTTCTAGAATCCAACAGCCTCCCTTCCCTTTACAGAGCAAGAGCAAAGTGGGGTGGTGCGGATGTGTGTCTGCTGGTGGAGGGAGATTCTGCCCTGCAGGAGGGAGAGCGGGCTCCCCTTCTCCTTTCAATGATGACATTCTATCGGGAAGGTTTGGTGAGGGGAGGAAAGAGAGAAGGAGCCACAGGAGCCAGGGCTTTGGAATTTAGTGGAGAAGCAGGGTACAGACAAGGTGCCCTATACCAGCATGTGGTGGCCAGAGTAGTGCAGAAAGAATGCCCAACCCAGAGTGTCATAGGAGGCTCCCAGTTCCCTGGGGCAGGAATGGGGCCTATAAGAAGTTCAGAAGTTTTCACAGGCATCACTGTAGGGACCTGGAGTTACTGAAGGGACCAATGATACAGAAGAAGCCTGTGGACAGGATAAGATGGCCAAAAGTATGCCACCTGTGTGCCCAGAAGTTGCCTCTAGTTATTAGAGGTGGATACCACTCTGATTTAGTTGATTGCTGAGATCATTCATGTGACACAGGATGAGATACATCCCAGGAGGGGTCAACAGTGACCCCGAGGACTGTATACAGACCAGGGATACCTCTGCCCTTCGCCCCTGCAAATATTTAAACCTGACTGTTTAAAATGATGAGAACGACCTCAAACTAAACCTTCTGTACAGCAAATGAAATCTTCAACAAAATGAAAAGGCAACTTATGTGGTGGGATAAAATAAAGAAAATATTTGCAAACCACCAAAGGGGTTAATATCAATGCTATAGAGAGAGCTCCTACAACTCAATAGAAAAAAAAAAAAGTTAAAAGGAGCAGAGGCATTGAATAGACATTTTCCCAAAGAAGACATAAAAATGGACAACAGATCCATTAAAAGATGCTTAACATCCCCAGTTATGAAGGAAATGCAAACCCAAACCACAATGAGCTATCGTCTCACACCTGCTAGGAGGGCTATTATAAGAAACACAGGAGATAACACATGTTGGTGAGGATGCGGAGGAAAGGGAACCTTGTGTGCTGCTGGAGTGGAAGTTGGTGCGGTCGCTATGGACAGCAGTGTGGAGATTCCTCAAAAAACTACGAACTGCCGTATGATGCAGCAATTCCATTTTGGGGACTATATCCAAAGGAAACAAGATCCCTACATGGAAAAGACACCTGCACCCTCATGTTCACTGCAGTGTTATTCACAGTAGCCTGAACACGGAAGCAGCCTATATGCCCCTCAGTAGGCGATCGGATAAAGAAGACACAGTGCATACCGTAAATACAATGGAATATTATGCAGCCCAAACAAAGAAGGGGATCCTGTCATTTGCAACAACATGGATAGAGTTTCAGGGCATTATGCTAAGTAAGGTAAGTCAGGCAGAGGAAGACACACACCGTGTGATCTCCCTCATATGTGAGATCTAAAAACTAACACATTTATAGCTAAGCAGAACAGTTTGGTGGTTTCCAGGGGTGGCGAGGGGGAAAATGAGTCAAGAGCAGGGCTCCCCAAACTTTTTACACAGGGGGCCCATTCACTGTCCCTCAGACCGTTGGAGGGCCGGACTATAAAAAAAACTACGAACAAATCCCTATGCACACTGCACATATCTTATTTTAAAGTAAAAAAACAAAATGGGAACAAATACAATATTTAAAATAAAGAACAAGTAAATTTAAATCAACAAACTGACTGGTATTTCAATGGGAACTATGGGTGCGGATGCATCCTGTGCTCCTCTCACCACCAATGAAAGAGGTGCCCCTTCCGGAAGTGCGGCGGGGGGCAGATAAATGGCCTCAGGGGACTGCATGCGGTCCACAGGCCGTAGTTTGGGGACCCCTGGTCAAGAGGGTCCAAAGGAACAAGTTTCTAGTCATCAGATAAAATAAGTCCTGAGGATGTGATGGACAGCAGGCTGACGATGTTCGCCACACTGCATTATGCATTTGAAAGTTGCTAAGGAGTAGGTCTTAAAAGTTCTCATGACGAGAAAAACTATGTAATTATGTGAGGTGATGGATGTTAATTAGGCTTATTGTGGTGATCCTTTCCCCGTATGCACAGATATCCAGTGATTATGTTGTACACCTTGGACTAATAGAAGGTTATGTGTCAATTATAGCTCAATAAACCTAGAAGCAAAGAAGATGAGAGTGGAAGTTTGAACTTTGAGTCACCTGTTTACCTAAAAAGATTGCTTTGGAATAGAAGGGACTGTGTCACCCTGAACTGTCACGTTCACGGTCGCCTGTCTACCCACCCCTCGTGCTGGGCACAGGAGCTCCAGAGAAGGAAGCTGAATAGAGGAAACAGTGGGAACGTGTAGTCCTGAGACCCTACATTTTAGTCTATTTTTATAAAATTGTAGCTCATTCACAGACCCCTGAAGACCTGACGTCAAAAAGAAAACTTGAGGCAAATGTGGAGAGACAGAGAAACAGTTTTCTTGACCCAAACTTCTTCCCAGTAAGAGCCCCTCCCCCATCAAACACTCAGAGATTTCACTCCTCAGCTTCAGAATGAATATAATTCAGGGGGGTGAAGACAGGGTCCCTTTCAAACTTCTCAGGAATCACAATACCAAGAATTGACCACCAAGGTAAAGAATATTTAGAGAAATTAGAAATGGCTCTTCAGGCCTAATCTTCAGAATTATTACTTATGCATGATGTCTGAGACAGGGGGCCATGAAACCCAAAGCTGTAGACTGTGGGTGAATAATATTTTCTAAATGAGGTAGGTGGCCCCAGGACAAGGGGATCGTAGCCACAGGAGGAGATGGGTGCAGGAAGGAGATGTGGGTGGGTAGTCTGACATCTGACTGTCCTCCTTCCTCCCAGAATGCCATGAATAACAAAGTCCTCACTGAGTCTCTTTTCTGTTTTGGCATCTGCTATCAGCATATATTTACTTGTGAGCCTGTTCAAGCACAGCTTCAAGGGCCAGCAAATAGCTCAGTCTTCACAAACTCTCCACTACATAGGCCAGAGCAGCAGGATTCTTCTCAATTGTGCAAGAGGGATGGCTCCAGAGAAGCTAAGTAACCTGTCTAGTGACACAGTACAGGCAACAGTCAGGGATGCCACTGGGGTCTCCTGATCACTATCCAGTGTGATCTGTCTAACAGGTGGCTTGGTTGTTGTGGAAAACTATAAAATCCAATGCAAAAGTGAAATGCAAACTTGTTTGGTTAAATCCAGTTCCACCGAATCTGGAAAGTCTACTATGATTAAGAATAAAAGTTGAGCCTGACCAGGAGGTGGTGCAGTGGATAGAGCGTTGGACTGGGACGTGGAGGATCCAAGTTCAAAACCCGGAGGTTGCCAGTTTGAGCCTGGGCTCATCTGGTTTGAGCAAGGCTCACCAGCTTAAACCCAGGGTCACTGGCTTGAGCAAGGGGTCACTCAGTCTGCTGAAGGCCCACGGTCAAGGCACATATGAGAAAGCAATCAATGAACAACTAAGGTGCCACAACAAAGAATTGATGCTTCTCATCTCTCTCCCTTCCTGTCTGTCTGTCCCTATCTGTCCCTCTCTCTGCCTCTCACAAAAAATAAATAAATAAAAAATAAAAAGAGTCAAATCACAGCTTATGGAAATAAACTTGAATATTATCAAGTTTTTTTGGTTGGGTTTGTAGGTTTGGACAGAAAATCTCCCTCTTTTCCTTTTACACTTCCTCATCCTCTTCTTGCAGTGCTGGCTGCAGACAGGGGAGGGCCTGAGGGGCTGTCAGTGGAGTGGAGCAGCAGCTGCTGTCCAAGTCAGCAGGGCGTGGGGGGTGCCTCACCTGGCACCCTGAAGACATCACCGAGCAGCAAGCACACTGTGCCGAGTCAATCCCTGCTTCGCTCTCTGGAGACTCCATGTTCACACGGGCTAGAGTCCAAGCGTGAAAGCACTTACCTCTGTACCTGAAGCCTGCAGCAAGTTTAGACGGGAAGCCCTCACTCTGAGCCCTGAGGACTCCTATGGGCAGTTTAAAATGGAAAAATAAAAAGAAGGAAGGAAGGAAGGAAGGAAGGAAGGAAGGGAGGGAGGGAGGGAGGGAGGGAGGGAGGGAGGGAGGAAGGGAGAGAGGAGGGGGGAGGGGAAGGTGGTTGGGAGGGGAGGGGAGGGGAGGAAAGGGAAGGGAAGGGAAGGGAAGGGAAGGGAAGGGAAAGGAAAGGAAGGGAGGAAGGAAGGAAAGAAAGAAGGGGAGGAGGAAGGAAGGAAGGAAGGAAGGGAGGAAGGAAGGGAGGAAAAACTCAAAGAGGAACTAAGCAATGAAAGCTTCTCCCCGAGCAGTCCTTAAGCTCTGTTTCTGACTTCCATACCCTGGGCAGGAGTTGCCCTGCCAAGCAATGGTCTGAGCCGGGGCAAGGGGATGGACATGGGCAGGAGGAGCCTGGGAGAGCCAGCTGCGGGCAGAATGTCTCTCTGGATGGATGTGAGGCGGAGGGTGGGGGTTCTGCTGCCCCTGAAGCATCCTAGAGCAGCCCTGGGCTGACAACAGGCCCTGGGGAGGGGCCCTGAGAGCTGTGTCACAGAAAAGTTGTATGAGGCAAAGCTGAAGGGCAGGGAAGACTCTATCCACAACTACTGCGATAGGGGAGAGAGACTGAGCCCAACTCTGTAGGGATTTTAAGTGCTGGGGGAACTGGTGGGAAACTAGCCGTGGATGTCAGGGTGGACAGGAACACAGGAGGGTGGTGAGTGGGAAGTGTGCGGCACGGTGAGTTAGTCCCACGTTTGCCAATGGTTTCTCTGTGGTCAGGTCATTTGCGTTCACCAGTTGGTGCCCATTGCCCACGCCCATCACCCACGCCCATCTAGGTTAGCCTCCTAGCCCCTCCCCCCAGAAACTAGGAGATAAGGGTACTGTGGTTTTTGATGGCTACAGTTCAAAGGGATGGCCTCCAGCTCCTTGAGAAAGATTTCCCTGTGTGGTAAAATTGGCAAGAGCCTGAAGATTTACATACATTTCAAAGGGGCAGAGACTTTTCACTGACAAGCAAGGGAAGCCTAGAGTCAGGAGAAAGCCCCTTTGAAGTTGAACCCGAGGGAAGAGAAGGGGCCAGGGGGCGTGGCAGCCACTTCCCACCCTTGAAGCAATGGTTTCCTTGCCCAGTCTGAGGACCTTCTGCTGGTGACACTTTGTCTCTTACTCACTAGATGGCACCACCACAGTGTTTGATCTTGAATCCTTTGGGAAGGAAGCTCTCAGACTCAGGCAGGGCCCAGAAAGCAGAGCTGTCAAACCCTGTGCTCAGAGGCATGTTCCTGCAGGTTCTCTATGTGTCCGCGGGTCTCACATTCCATATTTAACCTTAGCGCTCTTCTGGGGCACAATGCCCTGTCCTAACTGAAATCTTATGTGGTTCAAGGGCTTTCTGGCCATGCCTGCCCGTGAGCTGTGGGCACAGTAACTGGCCTCTGGCCAGGTGCCCCAAGGGACAGAATTAACCAGCCCTGGATTCCTAGTGACCTTGAGAGTTTGCTTGTAGCTATAAGAGCTGGTCCTTGCTCTGTGCCCCTAAGACTGATCTGCTGTGTCTGAAGGGTGTGATCACAGATGCGGACATCATTTGCCTGGCTGGACACCCAGACCTCCCTTGTAGTTTCCGACAGGTGAGCTACAGCTTTGCCTTAGGGGAGAAATATAGCAGGTCCTTTACTGAAGTGAGAGAAGCCAGCTGCTTTTATCATTTGTAAAATCCTGAATCCATGGAGGGGTCTTCACCAGCTACCCTGCAGGACTATCTCGAGTAGTCTCTCTGAAGGCATGGAGAAAGAGGGAAATTCTTATGCCTGACTCATAGATACACCCACTTTGTCCTCAGCTGGTTTGCACATCCATAAAAGCTTTAGAAAGACCCCACCAAAACACTTACCCCTCGCAGTGTCTAAGGAGGGCTTTCAGGGTTTGGGTCTGGGGTCCGCGGCTGGAGCCAGCTAGCTGTGATTACTCCTCCTCAAATAGCTTGGGACTGGAGACCGGCTGTGCCCCCAGGCCACAGTCCTCTCTCTCCCTGGAGGTGTGCCTGCCAGATGGGGATGTGGCCATTTGCCTTAGCTTGGTCTCCCTCAGAAACAGATGCTAAGACAAAGATTTAAGAACAGGTTGTTTATTTGGGATATTCACAAAACCGGAAGGGAAGGGACAAAGGGACAGAGCAAGCAATGGATAAAGATAGCTACCACTGTGGGCAACTAGAGTTTAACCCCGTGTGGGAGACTCAGGAAAATGGCCTGATGGCCTCCCGAAATTCTACTGGCTCCGATTTTTCCTTTCTGAACAGCGAGGAAGCGGGATATGTATCATTTCTCCTGTCAGGTGGTCCCAGACAGAGATGGTGGTATTGCATTTGGAAGCTGGCCCGAGCTTGTAGTGAAGCAGCTTAGGGATACAGGTGGGCCACCGACAGCATCTGTTACCCTCATGATCTCCCTCTGCCATCAGGAAGGCCTAATTAAAAGGCCACACCAGGTCCGATGTGTCCAAACGAAGGACCAGAATGCTTCCTATCTAAAGGTACAGAGAGACACTCGGGGGCAAATGCTCAGTTGGAGGCCAAACCAGAGGAACATGTTGAAAACAGGCCATTAAAGTAAGGGACATAGGTCAGTATCTTTGGCCCAAGGGAACTGAGAGCTAAGAGCAACGGGAGGATCAGTGACCAGCGCAATTCCCAGCCTGAGAGCGTCTTGCAGAGGGTCCCTGGGCAAGCTGAGAGGCAGGTTCCCAGACTCTCTCCTCACCTGCCGCCTCCAGGGACCTGGGCATGGTGCTGGCTGGGGTGACCCAGGCAGTCAGCACCATTCTGAGCGATTGCAGGCTATCTGGGCTGGTTAGGGGTTTGGGGTGGACAGATGGAATGCGATAAAGCCCTGGCATGGTGTAGGCACGGCCAGGTGCAGTAGCCGAGGATAAAACATTTGCTGTAGTGTAGACACTCTGGGATTGAATACATCACTTAATGCAATAATTAAAAGGGATTTTGGCCATCATTCTTATTCTGAAGTGCATTACTGCCACTGTTTTTATTGCTAACCAAGGGATCCTTCCTTTGAATTGCTGCATGCCTTTAATCCTGTTGGGGCATCAGCTCCAAGAATCCTGTGTGGCATCAGGCTGTGCTGTGGCAACATAAGAGCAAGGCAAGAACTCTACCTCTGAAGCTTCTTAACCCCAGGTCCATAGACTCCTAGAGTCTCCATCTGCAGAATTCAGGCCGTCTGTGAACTGCGATGGGAAAACAATTGTGCCCTTAGTTTCACCTCTAAATGACACTTAGCATTTCCTACCATTGTCAAAGTAGACAGCAAACCACAGGAGATGGAACGGTACCTGTACCTTTGTCGCCCAGGGAAACCACACATAGCTTCATGTCGAATAGTAAATTGCAGCAGATTTTTTTTTTTTTTTGAGAGAGAGACAGAAAGAGAGAGACAAAGGGACAGGACTATAGATCTGTTCTGTATGTGCCCTGAGCAGGTATTGAACCGGCAACCTCTGCTTTTGGGATGACACTGTAACTGACTGAGCTAACCAGACAGGGCCAGAACTTTTGTAATACAGTATTAGCCATACTGTATTACAAAATTTAAATCATAGCGATTGAATCCATCACTTAATGCAATAATTAAAAGGTATATGTGTATTTTCTAAGTTATAAATAAAGTTTGTGTACTTTTACGTAATGGGGTTCATTTGTAATTCTATATACTTTGTCTTAAACCCTTCCGATGTGTTGCTCTAAGAAGGGGTCCACAGCTTCCCGAGATGGCCACAGGTTTCCATGGCCAGGGAAGGGCTCAAAACCCTCGGCAGGCCGGCAAATGCTAAGAGGTGCAAGGTCAACCCAGGCAGGGCTGCGTGGTACCAGGCTGGTACCAGGTAGCGCGGGTACCCCCTGACCCGCTTCTCCTCCGCATCCCTGAGGAATCACTCCAGTGTCACAAACCCCGAGTTTTCTTTGAAGTCCTTACCGAGGCAAGCAGCAACGGAAATCCTTGTCGGGCGCCGGCAGGGGGTGCACCCGCCTCGCTCTGAGCCTTCTTCCCAAGGCCTGACTTCCAGGGAGCCCCGACCCATCTTTCCCCTCACACACACCCAATCGTCAGCTCCCCACTCCACTACACATCCTGCCACGGTCCTTAGCAACCATGGAAACCGCTCCACACACCAGGGACAAACAGAGCGGTGGGCAACCCGGGACGACTCACAATTCTCTGGACTTTTCAGTCTCCCCTCTTCTCTACAGGTATCCGGAAGCGGTGCCCAGGACATTGTGGAGTGTAATTCAAACTTCCACCAGGGGGCGCCAGGTACAAAGGTTCCAGAAACGCCCACCTGCATTTCTCTTTCCCTAAAAAAAATGTGCCTGCAAAGATAGATCTGGGTGACCAGCGCGGTCTCTTCTTTTTCTCTTTGCCTGTCAATCCCACTCTTGGCTCTCTCCTTTTCTCTCTTTCTTTCTTTCTTTCTTTCTTTCTTTCTTTCTTTCTTTCTTTCTTTCTTTCTTTCTTTCTCTCTTTCTTTCTTTCTTTCTTTCTCTCTCTCTCTCTCTCTCTCTCTCTCTTTCTCTTTCTTTCTTTATCGCTTTTTCTTTCCAAATATCTCTCCCATGTCATCCATCACTTTCTCTTTATTTCTCCCTGTAGTTCTGTGCTTCTTTCCCTCTGTCTTTATTCTCTGTTCATATGTGTCTCCTTTGTCCTTTCTGCAGGCCTCTCTCTCTCCCATTCTCTGTCACACCGCCCCTCTCCCATGATTCCCTTCTAAGGCTATGAGGCTAGGGACTACCCTGCAGATCCTGAAAAAGGGACTCAGCAACGGCTTGCAGTGGGTGGGCCGCTGCTCCCGCAGGCTCTCGCATGACTGATTGCTTCTCCAGGGAGCCTCACCGCCCCTGCGATGCACCTGCAGCCTGGATGGTGGTGTGGTTAGACAAGCACAGGTGCTGGTACCTCACAGGCCATCTCCATTTACAACTGACGACCTGAGTAACCCCTGATGGGCTACTTAACCTCCCTGGGTCTTAGTTTCCTTGTTTAAATGGACCTAATCCAATCAGATTAAATATTGGATTTGAGTGGGGTTCTTGTGAGGCCTAACTGTGCGGTGACTGCTGCCTCTTGGCATCCAGGCCTTTGTGCGTCTCCTCCCTGAGCATGGCCGGACCCAGTGACTTGCTTCTAGCAAATGGAATGTGATGAAAGTGGTGGGATATCACTTCTGAGGTTCGGATACACAGGACTGGGATTTCCACCTTGGCGCTCTTGCAATCTTTGGTGTTCTCGTTTGCTGCTCTGATGAACTGCTGTGTTGCCAGCTGCCCTCTGGAGAAGGCCACGTGGCAAAGAACTGAGACCCTCAGTCCAACTGAATCATCCTACTACTTTGGATCTTGGAAGGCATTGCTTCCCAGTCAAGTTTTGTCATGACTCCAGCCATAGCCAGCGCCAAGCTGTAGTGTATGAGAGGTCTGGAAGCAGAGGGGCCAGCTAAGCTGCCTTTGAAAGCTGTGACCTCCTAAATGTGTTTTTACATCTCTCAGCTTTGGGATCATTTCTTCTGCAGCAATAGATAACACACTATGTATGATCTTGTATTAGCTAGGGTTGGCCAAAGTGCAGTAACAAATAGACCCAAGCATGGAGTGGATCAACAAAACAATCTTGGTTTGGGATTCAGGTCAAGGAGAGGATCTCTTTCATGCAATCACTTAGGGATTGAAAATTCTTCCACCTCATGGCTCCACTGAGACTTTATGTCCTCTGAGACCCCACTGTTGTCTGCGTCCAACCCAGAAGAGGAAAGGGAACCTGGTGGAAGCAATCCCACTTTCAAAAAAGCCCAGCCCCAAAGAGACATCCATCACGTCAACTCACACTCTCTTGGGAATATTTATTTAGTCACATGGTCCCACCTATTTTCAAAAGAAACCAGAAATTATATCTAGTCATGGTGGCGAGAATCTTAGGATATAGGTGTTATAGGCTGAACCTAAAATACTTAGTATATACTGGTCTTTGAAAGCCTGACCCTAGACTCTTCTTCTTCAGGTCACCTTACCTGACACTGAAATTGTCAGGGACTTATCTCTGAGAGGTCCTTACTTCTCCCATTCCTGACCTAAGAGCCCTGATGCTGCCTTACCTGGGAGTCTCTTCTCTTTTGTGGCCTGCTTCTGTTCAGATTATAGAATCTATAGAGTGGCCTGATTCAGGGAGAGGCTTTGTATCCTGCAGTGGTTGATTTATTCCTAACTCACCTGCAAAATTATGAGCTCCAGAGGTGCCCATACCACACCACATCTTCACCTTCAGGGTTGAACCATTGCTCTAGACATTTTAGACCACAGTGTTTCCTGAATCAGCAGAAATTTTGTTCCAAATCAGTCTTTACTAATGGCATATATCAAGAAACTAAAAATTCAGAATAAACAAAAGGTTTATTTTTCATCTCAGTTTTCTCTCATGTAAAGAAACACTTAAGTAGGTGACTCAGAGTTAGTATGGTAGCTTCATCAGGAGCCCAAGATACCTTTATTTTCTGCTGTACTCTTATCAAAGTAACCCTAGAATTGCAAGATGGTTGCTACTGCTCCAGCTATCGTGTCTATGTTCCAGGCAGAAGGAAAAGGAACAAGGGCCAAAGGGTATATCTCCAAGTAGAATGGGCTTCTTTAAAGAACACTCCCGGGGGCTCCACCCAGTGACTTCCACTTCTCATCAGCTATCCCTATTTGCAAAGGAAGCTAGGAAATGTAGTTTCTTAGCAGGGCACCTGGCTGTAGACAGCAATACTGAGGTTTTATTACCAAAGAAGAAGGGGATATTGGGTAGGCAGGCAGCAGTCTCTTACTTCCTAAGGGAACAGAAAGATAGATTCTCACAGATCCAAATTCCCATTGACTTTTCCATAGTAGTCATTAATGGCATCAACTAAACTGCCTGTGTCATTGTAATTTTATAGTTTCAGTTGAAGAATGCCCCTGGGTCACAGTTCTTCGTTACAGCTAATAGTGGCTGAGTGCAAGAGAGTGGCAGTGCTACCTACCTCCTGGGCACATGGATAGTCCCTTCCCAGACCCTGGAATCTGTAATCCAGAACTGGCCAGGGCTGCCTGAGGTGACTGGGTGAAACAATGGCCACAAAGCACTTTTTTATTATTAGCAGTAGTATGTAGTAGGAGACTTATTTTTGAACAGTTTTATTTGTTTGTTTGTTTATTTGTTTATTGTGGCAGAGACAGAGAGAGTCAGAGAGAGGGGCAGATAGGGACGGACAGACAGATAGGAAGGGAGAGAGATGAGAAACATCAATTCTTTGTTGCAGTTTCTTAGTTGTTCATTGATTGATTTCTCATATGTGCCTTGACCAGGGGGCTACAGCAGACCAAGTGACCCCTTGCTCAAGCCAGCGACCTTGGGCTCAAGCTGGTGAGCCTTGCTTAAACCAGATGAGCTCACGCTCAAGCTGGCGAGCTTGGGGTCTCAAACTGGGGTCCTCCACATCCCAGTCTGATGCTCTATCCACTGCACCACCACCTGGTCAGGCTGAACAGTTTTAGATTTACCAAGAAACCTGAGCATGTAGTACAGAGTTCTCATAATACACCTCCCTCCCGCCCCCCCCCCCTACATACAGTTCAACTATTACTAACACCTTACATTAGTATGGTACATTTATTACCATTAATCAATCAATATTGATATATTTACTACACTACATAATGCATTCAGATTTCCTTCTTTTTTTTTCTGTTCCAGGGTCCCATCTGAAATACTATATTACTGTATTTCCCCATATATAAGATGCTCCCATGTATAAGACACACCTTAATTTGGGGGCCCAAAATTTGAAAAAAAATGTATTCCATAAAGTTATTGAACTCAAGTTTTACTCATCATAAAATTCATACAACTCTTCATTACTGTCAAAACTCCTGTCCATTAGCTTGTCCTCATCTGTGTCTGATGACGAATCACTGTCTTCATATATTGCCTCATCCTCAGTTCCATCTATGGCATTTGAAATGACACAACCACTGTATAAGACACACCTGGCATTTAGACCCCAAAGTTTTTGAATAAGGATGTGTCTTATACATGGGGAAATACGGTAAACTGTTTTGTTTCCTTAGGCTCATCTTGACTGTGCTGTTTTCTCAGACATTCCTTATTTCTGATGACTTTGACAGTTTTGAGGAGTCCTGGGCAGGTATTTTGTTGGATGCTCCTTTATTGAATTTGGCTGATGTTTTCTCAATGATGCATCTGGGGTTATGGATGTTTTGGAGGAAGACCACGGAGGCGAAGTGCCGTTTTCATCACATCGTATCTGTGGTACACACTGTTCACATGATTTGTGGCTGCAGATGTTGACCTTGATCACCTGGCTCAAGTAGGGTTTGTCAGGTGTTTCCACTGGAAAGCGATTCTTTCTCCCCTTTCGGTATTCTCCTCTTTGGAAGGAATTCACATTCAAGAAGTGGGGAGTTGTACTCCTCCTCTTTATTTTTTTATTTATTTGTTATTGAGTTTATTGGGATGACATTGGTTAATAAAATTATATAGGTTTCGCCTGACCAGGCAGTGGCGCCGTGGATAGAGCGTCGGACTGGGATGCGGAAGACCCAGGTTCGAGACCCCAAGGTCCCCGGCTTGAGCGAGGGCCCATCTGGCTTGAGCAAAAGCTCGCCAGCTTGGACCCAAGGTCGCTGGCTCCAGCAAGGGGTGGCTCGGTCTGCTGGGGGCCCGTAGTCAAGGCACATGTGAGAAAGCAATCAATGAACAACTAAGGTGTTGCAATGGCAACGAAAAACTAATGATTGATGCTTCTCACCTCCTTTTTTGTCTGTCTGTCCCTATCTATCCCTCTCTCTGACTCTCCCTCTGTCCCTGGGGGAAAAAAAATATAGGTTTGAGACGCACAATTCTATAACACATCATCTGCACACTGTGTATATGGTGTGCTCACCACCCAGTCAAGTCTTCTTACACTACCATTTATCCTCCTGCTACCCGCCTCCTCCCCCACCTTCCTCTTGTAATGATCATACTGTTTCCTGTGTCTGTGAGTTGCTTTTTAATTTGTCATGCTGCCCCCTTTTTAGCGTGAAGTATTTACATAATTTATGTGCAATTTTTCTGTGTAGATTAACCTCTTCCCACAGAAACATTTTAGACTACAAGAGTCTATAAAGGGTCCCTTCTTCTCCGCTCATTGCTGGACCTAATATAAGCCTGTTGATGTTTATTTTTATTTTTTAAAACAAAAATACAGGGATGCTCATTTTGACTTTGCCCATGACTAAATTCTCCTCTCTGTGACTCACCCCGTTAAATAAACTATGACCTGTTGAGTCTGATCCTCCTCTTCAGAAGGGACATGGAACAGGTGGAAGTGTCATCTCGCAGCTGGCGTGTGCATCTCCGTGAAGAGGAGGGCTCCTGAGACCCACTCCTGTCACCCAGCACACAGCTCACGCTCTTCCCTGTGCTGGAAGCTGGGACAGAGCCACTGGCAGGTCTCCCTAAGAACAGCAGAGCCGTAACAGCACACACTGGCAGTGACATTGAAGGCTGGCTACTCTGCTTGAACCTCTCCCAGAACAGAACTCAGCTTTTCCTGAGACCTCCATCCCAGCTTTGGGAGGACTGCTCTATTAGAAAGCAGATCCTTACACTGAGCTCAAAGCTGTAGCCCGGTTTCCACCCACGTGGCCCCATTCTGACTCACGGAGTCACAAAGAACAAATCAAAACCGTGGCTTTTCTTCCATGAGTGTTCTCCAACACCCCACCCCCGACCCCACCCCAAAGCCCACTGAATCTTTAAGGCGGTGACCATCTCTTCCAAGTTCAACACACTTGGTTTCTCCCTTGACAAGACGTGACTTCCAGGTTCATTACCACCCCAGCGGCCCTCTTTGTGTGGACTCCAGGGCAGCGGGACAATCACTTTATCCTGCATTTTCCACTCCACCAGCTGACAGGCTCCGTTTGGAGGCTGCTGACCTATGCTGAGGCAGTGATTTAATAAAGCCCATTTCGTTTTATACTCCCCTGGCGCACATTAGTACAGCTGGCTTTTTGGATCAAAGTGCAGGAAATTCCATTTATCCCATTAAGTTTAATCATGCCATGACCCCATTATGTATCATATAGATGAAGTTATAGGGACCCAGACGCACAGAAACAACGGGAATGATGTTCATACACATGTCCAGCTGGTGGAATTACTCGGGCTATTTTCTTTCTGTTATTACTTACTTGTACTTACCAACAATTAATTTGAAAATTACCAAAAACAATTTATTTTTTTCTTGCTTTTGGACATGTTTGAACAAGATTATTTTCTTAGCCTGCTGAGGACTCATTGAACTGTTTCAGGCCGAACCGGCCAATCTTTCCTGTGAGTCTTCAAAGTAAACACATTTTTGGGCACCTCAACCTACAGTGCGGGAGCAAACGTTGAGGAAGGAGGCCAGGGCCTAAGGCAGCACTGGCTGTTCTCAATCCACTGCTGTCTTCCTGGGACAGGTCCTCCCAGGACCTGGGGACGTGCCCAAGGAAGTCAGCATGCTGAATGAATCTCTGCTCCTCGCTAGGAGGGGGCACCGCCTAGAACCTGAACACAGTCCTGAAATGCCTTGGCCCCCCTACTCTCGTTCCTGAGGCTTTCCAGTCGGAACAGAGACAGGGGAGCAGAGCCACCGGCTGGGCTGTGTGGCCCATTGGTTAGGAATAAGCGCTTTTGGGTGACACAGACTGAGTGTGAAACCCACACCTGCCTCTTATGGACTCTATGATATCGGGACGGGTTCTCGATCTCTTTTAGTCTCAGTGTCTCATCTGTCAGGAAAAACAGTAGTACCTGTTGTGAGCTCTGTAGGAGAATGAAGAGACAGGATGCCCACAGGCGCTTTCGTGTGGTGCCTGGCACACAGCACATGCTCAAAGAATGGTGATGGCTATAGCTATGGTGACAACTACATTTTTCGGCCATCTCCCAGGGCACAGTGCCAGCTCTGTCCTACCACATCCCTCCAAGCATCAGCACTGAGAAACCAGCCCACCAACAACAGAGATTCCATGAAAGTAAACATGAAACAAACAATAATACCAAAACAAAACACACAAAAAACAAACCCACCTTGTGTTTGAAAGAAACATTTGCCGACACTTACCTTTGTCAGCCTCTAAGCCGGCGGTGCCAACCTTCCTGCCCCTATGGATAATTCTTTTGGATTAAGAAATATATTTTTTAATATTTTTTATTTATTGATTTTATAGAGCAAGAGGAAGGGGGAGAGAGAAAGAAACAGAGAGAGAGAGAGAGAGAGAGAGAGAGAGAGAGAGAGAGAGAGAAAGTCATCAATTTGTTGTTCCACTTATTCATGCATTCATTGGTTGATTCTTGTATGTGCCCTGACCAGGGATCAAACCCAAAACCTTACCGGGATGACACTCTAACCAACTGAACCCCCTGGCCAGGGCCAAGAAAGATTTTTAAAACATGGAAACTTAAAAGAAACAAAACCCCCAAAACAACAAATACCTTCCCCAAAGGGCCAGAACCACTGCTTCCTCCTCGGGCAAGACAGAGAAGGCAGCTTCCTTCCACCAGGCTGTCATCACTTGTGTTTATCTCTCCGCAGTCGGGAGCCTAATGGGACAGCTGTGAGAGATTGTCACATGCCCTGGGAGCACCTGGGAGAACACCAGCCCTCCATCAGGGTCAGGGGTGGGTCGAGCATCGTGTTGATGGGCAGCAGGAGTTTCTGGTCCTTCCCTCCCAGGCTCCTGCAGAGAGCTGATTTCCTCTACTGTCCTGGGCTTTGAGCCCAACGCTGTGCTGGCTACTGCTCAGAATGCACAGAAACCCTCCAGGAAGAAATGCAGGTTCACTCCAGAGGCCGGAGCGGCAAGTCTATCCTCTAAAATAATTCTAGAAGCAGCCCAGAGGGACGCTTGGCAACTCATTAATTTGGGCAGATTTGTGGTAGGTTAGGGTTGGGCCCGTGGGAACAAAGAGAGCGAAACTGTAAACAGTGGCATGGAAATATAGCTTCAGTGCACACGAGACCAGAACGTCCTTCTGGTTTCTTCCAGGCAGGGGAGCCCCTTTAAAGAACATGCAAGAAGTTGGTACAAACAGCAGAGTGAAACACTGCAGGGCAAGGTGGGTGTCCGAGGGACACAGAAGCTGGGCAGTTAAATAGCTTTGTGTTTAAACCCTGCATTGTCTGAACCTTGCTCATGGGAGTCAGGGTACAGGCAATGTCCACTCGAGTATCAGCAGTTCTGAACTGGAGAGGCCATGGCTTGTAACAATGCAGAGACATTCAGTGATGGAAAGTGGGACATCAGAAGTTCATTTTGGTGACTTGGGGCAGGGCAGGGTAGTTTCATTTCCCCCTTGTGTTTTCAAGGGAAAAAAATTTCTGGGGATAATGTAAAACCTGAACAGTGGGAATGCTCTTATTCATTATCTTCATGTCAGGATTATAAACGCCATTTCTTATAAGGAAATCGCACCATCAAAGTTCATGCAGATGCTCACAGGACCCACTTTCCCTGCCTTCCAGGCTGGTATCCATGCTAGATGAGAGCTCAGACTCCCGGGACAGAGGGAGGGATCAGTGTCAGCTAACAATAAACTGTTAGTCACTAAACCCTGCACCTCACTCACTCTGACCAACGTACTCCAAAATCCTTCCCAGTGGGATCTTGCTTCACATGGAAAACTGAAATGAAAAAAAAAATCTGTGATTTCACTTAGGAGATTTTGTTATTTTCCATGTATTGTAACAAGCTAGGGAATGACCCAAAGGGGAGCTATCAGAAGAAAAGCAAGAATTGAAAACATGCCCGGTGGGAATCATTCATGTTCTTCTCATAGGGATTAGAGTTGTCATAGGCCTGCAGACGATGGTCCTTATTGACCTCCAAAACCAGCTCCAAGTACAGTGGTACCTTGAGATACGAACAGACTAACATACAATTTTTTTTTTTAAGATACAAGCTGAGACTTGGTCCGTATTTTTGTTCTAGATCAAAGCAAAATTCCGAGATACGAGTTGTGATTTGGGAAGCTGTCACTAGTTGGCACATTGGCGCATGGGTCCAGTATCGGCAGCTTGATATATGAGTTGACTGACTTACGAGCTCAGTTATAGAATGGATTAAATTCGTATCTCAAGGTACCACTGTACATGGATGCAGGGACTCAGGACTCAGGTGCACCTCACCAGCACGTGTGTGTGTGTGGGGGGGGGTCCTCTGACACCTGCAGCTGCAAGATGTCTAGAAAATTTTCAAATTTTGTGTCTTCATTTTGACGGTTGTCTAAAAACTAATATAAGCATTTTCTGAATGAATCTGAATGACGAAATTGGCACTGATCATGAATTTAGGACACAGGTTTTTGTGTGTGTCACAACAGCATTGGCACTAAACAGTTCTATAGTAATTGTCAGAGATGAAAGTGAAGAAAAGGGTGGACAGTGTAATATGAAGGCGTTAGGAAAATCGATAGAATATAGGTTCCCGGAAAGATGGGTTTCTATCTGCTTTGCCCGCCACCCTATCGTTAGCCACGCCCTAATTGGGTAGTAATTGCTCAATAAGTATGTGCTGAATGAATGAATGGAAAAATCAATGCTTTAAAATTACCTGGCATACAGAAAAGTGAGTGGGAGGATCAAGTTACCACCAGGCACAGAAGATCCTAAAGTAGAAGGTAGTGACATCCCCACACAGGAAGCAGCAGTGATTTTGTTTCAGTAAGCAATGCCATCACCGGCTTGAGATTTCTTTGGTTTGACAGTTGTAATGGGTCTACGGGCACAAGCCATTTTATTTTTATACATATCTGAGAAACACAAAAATGAAAAATAAATTATGTTAACTCTGCAGGTCTCTGAAGGATGCTTTTTTCTTCAGAAGGATCTCATCTGTGACTTTTCTTAAGAAGCAATAGATAAGCAATTGGCACAATACATGTCCAGTCCAGTGGCAAATTGGAACACGGCTTCCCTAGCCCAGAAAGTTAACCGCTTCTCTGGGAATAAACTGTCCACTGATCAAGTTGCTGCCTACGGATATAGGTTGTTTCAGAGCAAGTTGTCTCTAGACGTTATCAGGCAGAGATGGGGTGATTACCTGGATGGGTGGGTGGGCACCCAGTGGCAGAGTGGATTAGATATAGTTATCCTGGAGTGATATGAACCCTCTGACCATTTGTTAAAGGTGCTGATACTAACTGGCTAGGCCTGGTCATCCCTTGTGTTCTGCAACCATCAGCAGCAGCAGTGACCCGTGCTGGCTTGCTCAGTTTCCCAGCGTGTCTCTTTGTGCTCGGGCAGTGCTGGAGCCCACGGGAGTTGGCAGGAACTCAGCTGGGAGCTACAGTGTAAGATCCAGCCATCAGCCGAGCCTCTTGAGGGAAAGAACACTGGAATATGAAAATATGCCAAGATCCTCATGTATGACAAGAGGTGTAGACCCCATTCATGACTGCCCAGGCTCTAGGGGTGGGAGGCTCAATATATTGCGTCTATTTTTTTCTCTCAATATAAGCTTTAAAGGCTAAAGGTCATGATAGTCATCACGCACTTGCTCAATGTATGTTAGTTCCGCATCCCTCCCTCCCTCCATCCATCCTTCCCTCCCTCCCTCCCCTCTGTCTCTCCCTCCTCCCCTCCCAAGAAGTCTTAGAAAGTCTATAGTCTGGGGCCCACCACCGACCCCCATCCTCAGGTCTGGGAAACTTGCGGGATAAGTGAGAAAGCAGAGTAGCCAAGAGACTGGGGTTCAGGGTTTCAGAGGAAGGAAGGGGTTAGGGTTCAGAGCCGATGACCTGCCAGCCAGCACAACCACTGACCCGGAGCTCAAATCAAAACAAGAGGCTGAAACGCCGGCCACAGTTGGGGATCAGAACCTGAGTCTGGCCAGCTGGCAGTTCCCAGATTTCATGGGTCACCTGGTTCTGGGAGCAGCTTCAGGCCCCTCCCAAGCCTACCCCCACACCAGCCAGCTGTCCCTCAGTCTTTCTCAGAGCAGCAAAGAGGAAGGAGAGGAAACAGCAAGTAGACCAGGGACAGCGATCCCATTTCCAGCCCCGAGACAGTCCCCAGCTCTTCCTGGGCTGGACTTTTCTGTTGGTGAAACGGAGATACTTTCCAAGAACAGTAGAGAAAATAGCAGCTGAATAAAAAATGGCTTCAGAAACCCAAGTAAAAAGGCTTGGAGTGCTGAAGATGGTGGCTTCAGGCCCACATTGTGCTTTCCCAGTCTTTTCTATTTCTTCCCCTTTTCTAGCCGCCCCCCCCCCAAGTAAGTATAAAGAACACATTGGAGAAATAGCACCTATAGATTCAAAGACATTAGCTTTGGTGGCTTGGACATGTATCAGAAATACCATCTGTGATATTTTTTGCCACATAAATTGAGGGTGGGGGAATAGAGGAAAGAGAAAGAAATAGCCACCATCCAGGAAAGTGGGAAACAGCAGGGAGAGGGGACTGAGTGGACGCAGGGAGACTGGCAAAGGCTATCCGAACTCAGCTGTCTGCAGATCCACCTGCGCTCACTGAGAGTGAGATAGACTGACCCGTCCCTTCATAAACTACAGATGGTGCCGACTTCCAGTGAGGACGTGTAAGATGTCCCTTGAGTCACATGCTTAGAGCCTGCTGCCCACAGTCCCATGCAGAGATGTGGGCCACGGGGACGTCTAAAGTTCCCCCAAGGACCAGGGACCCCAGGCTCCCCCAGGGCCCTCCTTCTTTTCTCTCCCCTATCTCTGGCTTTGGTAATTCCTCTTCTCTATCTTGACCCTTGGCCTGCTACCCCATGGCCTTCAGGCCCACTGGGACCCTGCAGGGTAGAGAGGGTACATACCTTTTGAGATGGGGGTCGGTGCTTCATGCTCTGGCCATTCTCCCCAGGTGGTCTCACCCCTGGGAAGAAGCCCAGGTGAGCGCGAACAGCCTGTGAGGTATGAAGGGCTGCCCAGGCTCCTGGATGCTGAACTGGAGCAGGAGCACACACACTGGTGCCTGGAGGCAGAGCTGGCCCTGAACCAGGTCCTTTTCCCCTCCCCCAAACAAGAAACCACCCAAACATCCTGTCCTGCTGCTGGTGACACTGAAGAAGAGCCCTGTTTGTCTTTGAAGTTCTAGGACACTTCCTGCTGTCACGAGGGGTGCTGCCTTTAGAGAACAGGTAAGCCCAAAGTGCCGTGCGCATGCTCAGGGCTTCAGGTGTCAGCTCCCATCCCATGAGCCCGGACCTGGGTCTGGACCTGGTGGGAGAACAAAGCAATTCTTTTGGCTTCTTTGGTCAGAGGTGATTTTGGCTCATTTCCTGTGGGAGGAAGGGTCTGAGAACCTGACTGGTATTTGGGCTCAGTCTCAGCTAATGGTAAAAGAGGGTGCTTTTACACCCTCTTTTACATTAAGACCCACACAAGACAGAGCGTGGCTCAGCCAGGGCAGGACTCCTCCCCAAAGCACCACCTCGTGATACGGTCTCCGCGTCTCTCTGAAGCCCTCATGGGAACCCACATGCCTTCCGCTCTTTCCCTTCCCAGTTCCCCTGAGCCCCTGAGAGTTCAGTCTGATGAACTCATCACCAAGCAGCAGCATTTTCCCTCAGTTATCTTGTAGACCCCAATTCTCATAGAACCCAACAAAAAACGGCAACCGGTAAGCGTGTCTGTGTTGCGTGACACCAAACAAGACGGGCCTTCTGGCCTCCTCGGGGGAAAGGAGCACCGGGCCTCCACTTCCCACATAATCATTTCCAGGACAGAAGGCTGGGCGTCTTCTCAGATTTCACGTTCCCATGAACAGAAGGGGCAGATGCTTCCACTACAGGCTCCGTGGTCCCCAGAGGTGAAGCCCGTGCCTGGCAGCAGGAGGGGCGGATCTGGGTGGCTCAGCCAGGTCACCCCCAACCCTCCCCTTCCTTAAAGGTTTCTGTACCAGCCTGACTCTCCTGATCCGACAGAGGGTTAGTGAGCCAGTGCCACATGCCAACTTGCCCTGCTCTGGGGGCGGGGGAAGCGAGCGAAGGGCAGGCTGGATTTGTCCTGGCTCCGGGCTGTGAGAGCTTCTTCCTATAATAAGACCAAAGCCCCAAACCACAAGAGCCCTCTGCCACACCGCAGGAAGTCCCCAGCACCAGGTCCTGGGGAAATCAAGAAGCAAACAAGGCTGCTTTGGGAAGTGCTCACGTGTATTTATTTCACAAGGCGGGAGATAGGGCGGGCTGATCATCAACAAGATGCCACCATAAGAGACATATGACCCCCAAACTGGGCAACGACAGGGTTTGGTTCTGGGCAGGACTTGGCCTTTGGGGACAGCCTGAAGGAGAGATGGGAACTGGCAGAAGGACGGCCTTCTGTGTGGGGTGCCACTGTCTGCGGCAAAGGTCCAGCCAAATCCTTTTGGCCAGATGTGTGGCTGCTCCCAGCCCCGCCTCCCTCAGCTTCTCAGCAGCCTCATCTTACTCCAGCGAGCAATGAAGTGGCAAGCCCAAGGCCACACTTCTAAACCTGCTCTACCACACACGCAGACACACACACGCAGACACACAGGCCACACGGTGTCACCCATGCACGCACGCACATGCAGCCGCACACACCCTGCCACGCGTACCACACAGGCACACATACTCATATGCATGCACACACGTCCATATATTAACTCTGATTTATAAGTGCACCCTAACCAGAGGGCAATCGAAAAAGAATTATTACTCTTCAGAGAGGAATCGACTGCCTTCTCCCCTGTCAGCAGCCAGCAGAGCACGGGCTGAAATGAGATGAGCTCAGAGTATCCATGAGGGTCCTGGACCACTCTGCTGTGCTGGCTTTGGTCCTTGAGATCCAGGTGGGGCCTCGCTGCTTCCCTTGCGCCAGCCTCCATGAGTCAGGGCTCCCTGTTCCCCGGGTAAGCACAGCTGCACTGGCCTGGCTCCAGCCAGGGGGCCCCTCTTGCTCAGGCCACCCTGTGTGCTCAGCCTGTTCCTGTCTCAGCTGCCTCCAGACACAGGCAGAAGAGCTCTCCCAGGAACATAGGAGCCTAATGCATGTCCAGGTGACCACGGAAGCGTCAGCTCCTTACAGGCCATCACAGAGAGGGTCCAGAAAACTCCCGAGCTGTAGTCCCCAAGGGGGAGGGAGGGCTGCCTTGGTTGTGAATGGATATCCGGACAGAAGCAAGCTCAGGGGAAACTGAGTCTCAGGGCCTCACTGCTCACTGCCTGCTCTGAGCAGGGGGAGCTAGGCTGTGGCTGAGCACTGCCCTCTTCACCACTTCGCTGAGGGCTGGGGTAGAATTCAGAAGCTGCTGCCATAAGAGATGAGAAGGAGGTCCCTGCCAGTCCAGTCCTGATCGTGGGGGGGAAGATGACAAAGGAGTTGTGGATGTCTCACTCCTTGGTACCAGGTCCACATCTGGGCTTCAGGAGACACAGCTCTGGGGCTCCCAGAGAAGGGCCGGGGTGGGGTGGGGGTGTTTTACTAGGATGCAGGAGCCTCGTGGAAGATAAGTGCCTGATGTGGACACAACATTTCCATCCAGGGCCCCCAGGCTGACCTGGAGAAGCCCCGGATGCCCATGAGCCCCTGCTTGCTCCTGGTTGTCTCTCCACCAGTGTGCCTGGTCCAGAGCATGGCAGACCCTGTCCTGGGGGCCAGGCCCTGGGGTCCCAGCTCCTCCCCACTACTTGATGGTATTCTTAATTGTCCACCTCTGTCCTGTGCAGCTGCGGAGGATGAGGTCAATGCCAGCCAGGCCACGGTTCTCCACCTCCAGGCAGCGCCCAGTGCCCTTATTCATAATGGCTCCATTCTGGGAGGAAATGGGGGTAAAAGGAGAAAAGAGAGAGAGAGAGAGAGAGGGAGGGAGGAAGGGGCTTAACTGCCAGTGTCTAGCATAAGGCCTCTCATGGGGGACAGTCCTACCAAAACTCTTTCTTTGTGTAGGGGGAGGGATCATTGGGGGCTCCTCTGGAAATCCTAAAGTCAGAAGCTTCATCAACGCTGAGTGGCTGAACCAGGGGCCACATGAACATCAGTGGGGAATGGTGTCAGAATGAGGAATTTCCAGGGTTATTCAAGATCAAATTTCTCCCCCGCCCCTTCCTTTTAAATTGATTTTTTATTTTTTTAAGTGAAAGAAAGACAGATAGTGAATCAGACTCTCGCATGTGCCCCAACCAAAATCTCCCTGGCAAACCCTGTCTGAAGCCTGTACTCAAGAATTGAGCTATTTTTAGCATCTGAGGTTTATGCTCTCAGACCAAGCAAACTATCCTCAGTGTCCACCCTTGAACTAATTGAGCCATCAGCCACTGGCTGTGGAGGGGAAGAGAGAGAGAAGGGGAAGAGGGAGGGGGAGAGAAGCAGATAGTCACTTCTCCTGTGTGCCCTAACCGGGAATCGAACCTAGGGCGTCCATATTCCCAGCCAACAATCTACCCACTGAACCACCAGCCAGGGCTGAGGTCTTTCTTAATCCTACTGGCTGTAGGTACTTAGCAGATTTCAGGAAAATCACCGCCTCCACACTCCTTCCAAAGTTTATCAGAACCAACTCAGCCTGGAGCTCCTGAAGGGATCCAGAAAGCTGTTTCTCACAGAAATCCCCCCATCAATTACCCCCAAATATGCTTGGGGTCCAGGTGCCTGGCCCAGGGCTGAAAGACCTTTGGTGCACTTTGCTGGGTACCCTTGGGGAAGCAGACTGCCCTGCGGTCTTCAGCATCCTTACCCGCCCAGGGGTGCCAGTCCTGTCCATGGGGCACTCACCTGGATGAAATTCCACCGCTTGGATAGGCTACTCTTGACTTTGTCGCAGTCGAGCAGCTGGGGCAACCGACTCTTGGAGTTGTCTACCAGGCAGCGGGTGTCGGGGAGGAGCGTGGTGGTCCCCAAGGCTCCCAAGTGCAGAAAGCCCTCCTTGGTGTAGCGGGCGAGCTGGGGAGAGAGAGAGCGAGCAGAGGGGCAGGGAGGTGGGGGTGAGGCCCTGAAGGAAAACAGGGCTCAGGTCTGCACGTCTCACCTGAAAGCGCTGAGCTTTTCTCCCCCACCCTCCATAGGAAGATGACTGGCAGCTGAATCTCTGCATGTCGATGAAGTCACCAAGGACAGAGTGCTCTGGCAAAGTAGACAAGCTCTTCAAGCAGCAATTGGTTTCCCACCCTCGCCCCTATCAAAGGAGCTCTATAAGCAGCACTAGCTGCTGACTCCTTTTTCGGCTTCGGCGCATCTGCAACCACATGTAGCAATAAGCTTTGTGCGTGATTCCTCTCAGTGGACCTTACATTACCCCTGCCTCTGTCAGTGCTGCAGACCTGGCCACCATCTCGGGTCTGTCACATACCCAACTCACAGGTGAGCCCTGCCCCGGAAGCCCTCTGCTTTGCTGAGCCTGGATACAGATTCCCCAGGGCCAGTCCCTGATTCTTTTCTAAGCATGTCCTCGGCAATGTTTCTGGAGTCTAGCCTTCTGTCTAGCGATGCAGGGGAGCAGGAGTACGTGAAAGATCAGTACAGGGATTTCCTGAAAACGAGGCTCTGCTTCCAGCTGACTGGGCCACCTTGAATAATTCACTGAACCTTTCTGAGTCTCCATTTCCTCCTCATTTGTAATCGGGGATTAATTGCATCTACCCTGCTGCAAAGTGCCCAAAGAGGCAATGCACGAAAGAAGAAACAGACATTATTAAAAAGCATTCAACCACACAGGTTTGAAAATAAATAAAACAGCAATGAGATGGCACATTAAAAAAAGAAAAGAGAACTTATTCCCATTTTGCCAAGGTTAGCATAAGATGAGCTAGAGGGAGGGTAAATTGCTACAACCTTGCAAAAAGGGGATTTCAAAATGTACACTTGGCGCTCTTAAAATGTTCTTCTCCTTGGACTCAATAATAAATCCACTTTTAGAAATCTATCCCAAGGAAATAATCAGAACCGTGAACAAAAGTTTAAATACAGGTTATTTATTGCAACATTATTTATTACATCCTAAATGTGCCACACAGTCCTGGTCCTTGCTTTTTGCAAAGCAAGGGATTATGGGAGATTGCAAAACTCTTCCTTCTGCACACCGTTACTAATGTGAGTCTGCAGCAATTTCCATCAAGTGGAGTCTAATTCCCCATGTCTTGAATATTGGTGACTTGCTTTGGCCAACAGAATGTAGCAGAATTGAGCATGTGCTTGTTCCTAAATTAGACCTAGCATACTTCTTCCCTCTTGAAACCCTCTGCCACCAGAGCAGCAAGCTCAGGAATCAGGGAGAGGTCATTGAAGACCAGGAGCCCTCCGACAATCTGCCAGCTGATAGGAGATTGATGAATCCTACCAGAATCGGCTGAGCCTAGTCCAGATCACAGAACCATCCAGCTGACTTATATATGCACGAGCAAAAATAAATGTATACTGTTTTATGCCACTAAATTTGGGATGGTGGTTATGCAGCAATAGCTAACTAATATAGAGATGGTGTGGCTTGCCAATCCTTTCTTTAGTGGGCCTCATACGATTTCAGTGGCCTTCCTTCTCCTGCCTGTCCATGTTGTTTAAAACTCTGTATTCCAACTTTTGAACAAATAAATACATTCACCTGCCATTCACACTCCTTTAGGGGAAGGGACTGTGTCCAATTCATTTCATTCCTTGCTAGGAGAGCAACCACAGACCAAGTCCTCAAAAATGTGTTTGTGAATGTGGTAAACATTCTTATTAAGAAAAAAAGGAAACCTATCTACATTTTAACTCTATCAGCATATTTTGAAGAACCTTCTGTGTGTCCAGCGTGGGGACGGGCTCTGGGGAATATGAGGATGGGGCTGTGTCCCCACTAACATGATGTAGAGTGGTGAGGGCAGTGAGAGAGGCAAGCAGGGCCTTCCTGTTTGTGCTTACAATCTTAAGAGGTAGAGTGATGATCATTCATATAATTCCTAATAAAATAAATAAAATTACCAGCCTGCAGGTAGTGAAGGCATACTCTGCATCACTTCTAAGACTGCACAGAGGCTAAACAGTGGGATTGTCATAAAGCCCAGTGAAATAGGCGCTATATTACTCACCCCATTTTAAATATGAGGAAACAAAGACATGAAAACATCCGGTCACCTGGCTGGGTCCTGGCCTCTTATGGGTCCTTAGAGACCCTGTGGTTGGTGACGCTGGCCCAGCAGCTGAACAACAGAGGGGCCTCCTCCCAAGTGATCCTGTCCTCCTCCCGCGAGTCTGGGCATTTCTGGCCAGGAATGGGCCAGAAGGCAGGTCGGCTTAGGGACAGGAGTGCCTCTTTTCCACTGGGTAAGACTATCCTCAGGGCCTTTAAGCTCCTGGTGGAAGTTGCTCAGAACCCCTCTGCTCTGATCCCAAAAGGGGAGCCCTCCGGGTCCCTCCGAAACAAGTGACAAGGAGTTTAGTAAGTGCCCTTGAGAGAGATGTGGGTAACGTGTGCTTTAAACCCAAACCCAAATTAGTTCCAAGTCAGAGCAACTGTTCAAGGCAAAACGATAAGAAAATCAAACTCTCCTACATCCCTCCCTAACAATGCCTCTGAATATATTTAAATTCACCAAATGCAAAGAGATGAAAGACAGCAAGCTGCCTTTATGTTTGCAGGAAAGATATACACAGCTGCTTATTGAAATTATGAATCAATCTATTATCCAGCAGGCAAATGAGCAGTGCTAAGAACATTAATTAACTAAACATATCTGTGACCCAGATGTTAAAAGAGCGAAGCTAAATGCCACTGGGAGTTAGATTTTTCTCCTTTCTGAGGTCTGTTAAAGTGTGGAAACGTTGAGACCCAGGCTGCTAGGACTTGCAAAGGCCATACACCGGCCCCAAGCCATGCGGGCACTGGGGTGGGCAGGGCAACTGAGGGAGACCTGCAGGATTTCTGTTGTCACACCAGAAGTACCAAGCCACATGAATGAATTCTGCTGGCCAAGCCAAAAGGCCAGAGTCAGGGGAGAGGCACTGTGGTCTAAGAGGACCATGGGGCTTCACAGGCAGGAGTGTGGTAAGTGCTGAGAACGGACAACCCTAGGCCCCTTTCTGAGCCACTCCTAGGTTGGGAGTTCGCCTAGTCCACCCCTGCACTCCCTCATTAAACACCTCTGCTCCCTGTCCTCCCCATGTCTAACAGACTTTCCTGCCTCCAGGGCTTTGCTCCAGCTGTTCCCCTGCCTGGAAATGCTGTACAGTTGGGCTTCCTCTAGGACTTCCTGGCTTCAGCACTCCTAGACCCCAGTGCAATTCTCTGCATCCCACACTGTCCTCTCTAACTCATCCCATCATCTCCTGTCAAGTCTTCGGGCAACATGGAGGCGTACGCTGGGCACGTCCCAGCTCCTCTTGCCCCCTCTGCGCTCCCCTTCACCAGGCCAGGAGCTGGTGTTTCGGTCGTTTCCACTTTGGGCTACCATACAATATGCTGCTATGAACACTCATGCACAGCGTTTTGTGTGAACATATGTTTTCAGTTCTCTTAGGTATATATATCTAGGAGTAGAATTGCTAATTGTTGGGTCATATGGTAAGTCTGTGTTTAAAGTTTTGAGAAGCTGTCAAACTGTTCTCAAAGCAGCTGCACCATTTTCCATCCCCACCAGCACGAATCAGGATTTCAGTTTCCCCAAATCCCAGCCAACTTTTGTTATTGTGGTTTAAAACATTTTAAAAAAATAATTCTAGCCATCCTAGTGGGTGTGAAATGGTATCCAATTGTGGTTTTGACTTGCATTTACTTAATAACTAATGATGGTAAGCATCTTTTCTTGTGATTACCAGCCATTTGTATATCTCCTTTGGTGAAATGTCTATTCAGATCTTTCGTCTATTTTTAAATTGGGTCGTTTGTATTTTTATTGTCTAGTTGTAAAAATTCCTTCTATTTCTTGATGCTAGACCTAGTTCAGATAAACAATCTGTTAATATTTTCTCCCATTCTGTCGATTGTTTTTTTACTTTCTTGATGGTGCTTTTCTTGAAGCACAAAAGTTTTTAATTTTGATGAAGTCCAATTAATCTATTTTCTCTTTAGTTACTTGTCCTTTGGTGTCATAGCTAAGAACCATAGCCAAATCCAAGGCCATATCGTTTTAGCTCTGCCACTTAGGTCTTTGATCCATTTTGAATTCTATACAGGGTGGGCAAAAGTAGGTTTACAGTTGTGAGTACGCACATTATATATGTAAGATTTATAATTACAAGATATGAAAATACAGAAAGGAATTACAAGATATAAGAAAAATCTTGCGTTATTATTTATTAATTTGTATTTCTTCATACGAACAACTGTAAAGCTATTGTTGCCCACCCATATACAGCATGGGTCCAAATTGTTTCTTTTTTGTGTGGATATCTGGTTGTCCCAGCCCCATTTGTCTAAAACACTATTCTTTCACTATTGAATTGTCTTGTCATCATCTTTAAAAATCAACTGACTTTAAATGAGCGGTTGATTTCCAGACTCTCAGTGCCTCGTTCTACTCCATTTATCTACATGGCTATCCTTGTGCTGATACCATACTGTCTTGATTACTATAGCTTTGTAGAAAGTTTTAGAATTTGTTCTTCCTCTTCCAGTATTGTTCTGGCTATTCTGGGTCCCTTGTATTTTCATACAAATTTTAGGATCAGCTTTTCCATGTCTGTGGAAAAGGCAGCTGGAATTCTGATAGCGATTGCATTGGCTCTAGATTAACACGGGAGCACTGCCACCTTCACACAGGTGGGTCTTCCCGCCCGTGAACCCAGGATGCCTTTTCTGTTTAGGTCCTTCGTTCCTTTCAATCATGTTTTCTAGTGTTTAGTATACAAGTCTTACTCTATTTTGGTTACATTTATTCCTAAGTATTTTATCTTTTTTGACGCCAGTGTAACATTAACTGTTTTCTTCCTCTCCTCTTTGGGGTGTTCATCGCTAGTACAGGCAGTGTCATCTTCTGGGGACCACAGGCTACCATTTTGGTACCACATCATCATTCAGAACTGCTGGTTCTGCCTGTCCCCTTGGTTCCTGCTTCCAGGAGGCCAGGGCCAGGTGCCAACTGCCCTCACCCACTGAAGACCCACCCGTATTCCACCGTGCCTGGGCCTCACCCCTGTTCTTTCATCTTTTCATTCACTTCTTGTGACTCTCTGTCTGCCAATACCCCTAACCCTAAATCTAAATCAGGGTCTAGATTTAAAAAAATGTGCCCTTCCTCCTTAACCCCTCGTGTGGTGCCCTGGGCCTTCACTGCCCTCAGAGGGCCTGTCTCCCACTTTCTTCAGAAGTTATCTCTTCAACTCTTCAACAACTTGACTTCCTGTACTTTTCTTTGCTCCCTTTCAGCCTCTTTCCTCTCCTCGTTCTGCAGGAACCTCATGTCATTATTTCTCCCGTCTCTCTCATTCCTTCCATGCTGCAAACAAAACCAAAGCTTTCTGCCCAGAAAACCTTTTCCAGCCACAGCTAATACTTCCTAAATTTGTCCTTGGATTTCCTCTCTCTACTGTCTCAGTGCCTTGCAGTTTGGCTCTGACCACCACTATTCATGGCAATTGCTCTCTTGAAGGTCAACAAGATCCATTAATTACCATCTTAAATTGCTTTTTCATCTTCATATTGGGCACTGCCTGTGGGCTGGACACCGTGTTGGGTGCAGGTGACAGCCCCTCTTCTCTGTGCACTGGTTTTCATGGAGAGCTTGCCATTTTCAGGGCTTTTGGTAGCACCTGTATGGTAACTTTGTTAATTGTGCCAAATTCTTCTCCCCAAACCAAACTTTCGCCTCAGTTGCAGATTTGTATAGCTAAGTCCTCACTTGACATACTACTTGGATGTCAACAATCATTTTAAATTTACATGGCCCAAAGAAAATTCCTCCTTCCCTTTATACCCTTTCCTGACACTCATCCAACATCTCTTCCATCTTGTAATGACAACTCCATTCTTGCAGTTGCTCAGCCCAAACATTCTGGCTTCACTCTTTCCTCACCTCTTCCTCTGACCACCATATTCAATCCAATGTCAAAGCATATTCAGATTTTACCTCCATTGCCTGCTTCAAGCCACCTTGATCTCTTGACTAGATGAGTACAATGGCTTCATAATTTGTCTCCCAACTTCCACCCCTGCCGCCCTTGGTCATTTTCCACCCCTGCCTCCCTTTGTCATTTTCCACCCTTGCCTCCCTTTCATTTTCTGAATGAAGTGCATTCAGAGTGACTACTTTTAAAATATTATCTTATTTAAAACGATATTACTTTAAATAGGAGTCTGGCTATGCTATTCCTCTGCTCAGCATCCTCCAAAGTCTTCTCATCTCACCAAGAATAAAAGTCCAAAATCTTTCCTATGGACGACAAGGCCAACACACTCTAATAAAAGCCCCCTGAGCTCAAGTTCCACCACGCTGGCCCTTGCTCATTCACTCCAACTACACTAGCCTCCTTGCTGGTCTGTTAACAGGACATGTTTTCTCCTGCTCCGAGTCTTTGCACCTGCTGGTCCTCTCTTGAATGCTCTTCCTCCAAATCTAAGAATGGTTCACTTCCTCACTTCTTTCAAGTTTCTGCCCAAAGACCGTCTTCTTGGTGGTTCTTTCTCTGTACCATCTTATTTAAAATTTCACCTCTACCTGTTTCTCCTTATCCCTTCCCTTGCTTTATTTCTCTCCAAGAACATATTATCTTCCAATAGACTATGTATTTTCCTTATTTAGAGAGTCAGTTGTCTGGCTTCCTGCACTGGAATGTGAGAGGCACGAAGGCAGAAGTTTTGTTTATCTTTTTGGGTTTTGTTCACAGCCCTAGCTCTTAGAAGAGTGCCTGGCACACAGGAGGTGCTCAGCAAATTCTTGTTGACATCATGAATGAAATACACAGTACCTGCCTTCAAGAAGCTCACACTTTACACAGGTAGGCAGGGAAGGAAAGAGGCAAGGATACGACAGAGTGTGAAATAATGCTATGATATATACTGTATGTCTTCTTAGAACCAAAACAAGAGAAGCCCCAATCTGGAAGAGGGAGGGCAGAGGTGGCTTCCGGGGCGGGGGTGGGGGTTTAGGTCAACCCAATGAAGAGGAGAAGGCAGATCAGACCAGACAAAGCAGGAGACTGTCCAAAGGCCTGGAGACCATGGGAAATGATGGAGTACTGACAGCTATGATGGGGCAGAAGCGGAAAGAGGTGAGTACAGTGTAGATGAAACTGCATCATACAGACACATCATGCCCAGAAATTGAGGCTTTATCATGAGGAAGCATCTGACTTGTATGAGGATGACCACACTGACTACTGAGTGAAGAATGAACAGAGGCAGGGCATGATAAAAGTCCAGGGGCTGAGAAAGGACTGAACTCAAGTGGAGACACTGAAGGTGGAGGGACCATGACAGATTTGAGAGGTGCATCCAAGTTAAGAATAACTCTATCTTCCTGGTGAGGTGACTCTTTCATCACCTGAAATGACACACTTCATCTTTAAGAGTACACCTTGTTTGGAAGACTGCTTAGTCTGATATTAATGTAGTCATGCCAGCTTTCTGCTCTTTGGACTTTACCTGCCATTCCCTGGCCCATCCTTTTACTTTCAACATTTGTCTCCCTTTATGTTTTAAATATGTCTCTTGAAAACAGAATACTCCTGGAATTTAAAAGATTTCAGGTGACAGTCTCTGTCTCTTAACCAGAAGAATTAATTTATTTTTAAAAATTATTTGGACTTATTTGTACCATCTTTCTTTGTACTTTCTGTGTGTCTAGTCTTCTCTGTTTGCTTTTTCTCCTCTATCTGCCTTTGTTTGGATTGGTTGTATTTTGGGTTATTTGTTGAAATGTTATCACATGTCATTGTTTCCTTCTGCAAATTTGGAAATTACATTCTATTTCTATTTTTTATTGTTTACTCTTGAAATTTAGCCATTAACACCTTAGCAAAATCTAGTGTTATTCAATATCTTAACATTCACTTCCATTCAATAAAATTCAAGAACACTAGGATACAAATCTGATAACCTCCTTCTAACTATTCAGTCTATTGGATATATTTCCCCAAGGGGACAAATAGACATTATTCTTATTATTTTAGTAAAAGATATTTGTTTAGATTTACTTAGATGTTTACAAATTTCTTTTTTTGGAATTCATTTTTGCTTCAAGACATTCTTCTGGGCTCATTGAAGTATCTTCCTTAGAAGTTCCTTTACTGATTGTTGTGGTAAACCCACTCAGATTTTGTTTATCTGAAAATGTCTTGGGGTGATTTGTTACTCAGCAAAAGCTAATGGATAAAATTGCTTTTGTTCACCTAGAAAGTTTAATTAATTGGATTTTTTGTAGATGATCTAGAATCTAGTTATATAGTACTAGGGAGCCTACAAATTATCTAAGATGCTCTAATGTTGGTCACTATCTCATCATCTGTCTATATGCTCATCTATAAAATTATGGCCAAGCTGCTCTCTGTGGAATTTGTCACTTCAGTATGATGCTCACTGTTGGCAAGGTAACCCTGAAGCATGTGTTCACACACCATCTGCTACATAGGGGCCAATGGGTGAAGATTCCTCCTCTGAGCCCGTGACTGCCTGAAGCTTGTTGACTCTCACTCTCTGTTATCGTCAACAGACAACTGGATTGCATCGCCCTGATCTCTCCCAGGCTCTAAGGCTCTAAGTTTACAGAGTTGAATCACCAAGTTATGTAAACTTGAATCTCTCCTTCTCCTTTGTCAATAATGTTAAAAGTCTTACAATTCCTCCCTCCATATGTCTCTTTTATATATTTCCACCTAATATCCCAGGTGAGACCCATCTGGGACCTAAATTGCCGCAGTAGCTTTGTAACTGGACCTTCTAGCTGCAGGTTTTTCCAGTTCCCATCTGTCCCACCCAATCCTGAAGGTTCAAGTCGTATCATTCCTTGCCTCAGCCTTCAGTTGCTCCTGCTGTCCACAGATTTAAGAGCAAACTTTTACCATGACATTCCACTCCAGGGCCCCAAGTTGCCTTTTCAGGTTTAACCAGTGGTGGGATTCAGCTGGTTCAAACAGGTTCAGCAGAACCGATACATAATATTTTGTTGAGTTTGGTGAACCAGTTGTTAAAATGACACTTGTAATCAGGGTTCTATCTAAGGTGGGTGCCTGGCAGCCACCCAAAGTGGAAGTCACAAGGTTACATTCCTTATTCTTTTTTAACGTTCACCTGAGCAACAACATATTCTAAGCACCTGTAATAATGTTCATTCCCTCTATAGGTAAAAAAAAATTGCAAGTGATGTTGCCAATCAGCAAGCTATATGGAAATATCTTAAGTAACACTTTTATTGCTTTTTGTCAGGTATTCCTTAATAGTTTTTCATTAATATTTTAAAACTCTTATAACAATCTAGTTTTGTGTACCTCTTTTATTGTTCTTATTTAAGTATTAAATAATAAACTACCTTTCAGTATATATATTTTTTATATTTAAAATGGTCATTAGGGCAGAGAACTACTTGTTAAATTATTGGAATCCCATCACTGGGCTTAATTCTTAGCTTCTTGGTTTAGTCTGACAGGTGACTTGAGATTTCGCAAAAACAGCCAAGTCTTCCCTATATGGAAGATATCCCTACCCTATCCTGACCATCTCCACTGGTCCCCAAAGCCCCCACCCAGATGGGATCTCTTCAACTTACAGAATTATATGTTTTATGAATGTATCTTTCCTTGCTATAAGTTTTTGTTGTGGTTGTTTTAGGCTATCTGTACCTACCCATTCTTTTTTTGTATAGCATAAGGACCAAGAAAAGTACCTTGCAAAAAGTGAATGCTCTAAAAAAGTCTTTTGAATTGAATAAAATTATTCTAGGTTTGGCTGCTGGGCCCAAGAGGAGAAATGAACATCATTAGCCACAACACTAATGCATTAGGGATAAAAACCCTCCAAGCTCAACTACAGTTAATTCTCATTTAGGAGGGAAAAAGAAATTCTATTTGAGAAGCACACACAAATATTAACCCAAATTTAACAGCCTTGAGGGAAAACTAAAACATTCAGGGTATGGCCAGATAAACAAAAGCCAGCCAAATATTTGTGGAATGGCTCTGGAATATAGCAAAATCCACCGGAATGTCAATAAACGCATGGCTTGCAATTGCTTTCGTGTTAAGGGTCTTTCCCATCTCTTTACAATCAGGCCTCGTCAGCGTAGGGAAACCATGGCTAAGTGAAAAATGCAGTGTACACAGCTTCTACTCCGGAGACGGGGAGATGGGTTCTATCGATTCAAGCCTGCTTTGGAGTGAATTTCTTTGCGGTGTGGCTAAAGATACAATGGTTTCTGGTGACTCCACGTGTGCATGCATGTTCTCAAAAACAAATAGCCTTCCTTTATCACTGTCTGGGGCAGGCCAATTCCAAACTGAGTGCAGAAAAAAAGAAATGTATCCACAGTGTATCTCCAAGTGTTACAGTGGTGGCTGTCTGGGAAGAAAAAGGGCAGGAGGAATTTTGTGGGAGGGGAAAATGAAAATGTTCTGTATTCTGAGTGGGGAGGCAGTTCCCAGAGGCGTACACCTATCAAAATTCATCAAATTAAACTTTAATAAATAGATGCACTTTATTGTAGTTATCTAATAGTTCAATAAGGTTCATTAAATCTATCTATCTGGGAGCTCAGAAGGCATGTTAGAGAATCAGCTGTTTTTGCAGGGAGCCAGTTCCTGGAGGTGGGGTGGTCCTGGGGCCTCCCTCCTCAGTCTTCTCCCTTCCCTCCCTGGTGACTCATCCTGCTGGATTAAAGCATCACGGTTCCAGAAAACAAACTTGCTTATTAGAGTGAGTGGGGAGACATGTTTGTGTCATGAAACCTTGGATCAATTTTTCTGCAGGGACAGGTGCAGGAGTGGATGGATCAGCAGCAGCGCCAATGGCGGTGAGAGGGTGGCAGGGTCTGGCCCACATAGCTTTAAGGAGAGAGTCAGGGCCTGTTGGAGAGGGGCCCTGAGTATGGGAAGCACCATTATGAGGGTCAGAAGAGCCAACTGGGAGAGGGGATGGTGAGCGGTATAGATGACTGCAGTTCCCAGGGCTCAGGAGCCAATTTCCAAGCATGGCTTCCAAGCTCACCCAGACTGCTAAATCGGCTGGAGCAGCAAAGACTCCAATTTTTTTAATAGCAGGTGCATTTCTGTCTTGTTTCTGTGTATGCAGCAGGAGGGTAGGATTGTATCCCGGGTACAGAGAGGAAGTGCTGGCCAACACCACTCTGCTCCTTTTTTCCTGCAATCTTTGTTCAGTCTGTCTCACTTCTTCATCTTGCCAGTTGAAATGGCGTCCCTGGCTTTGTGCTGTGTCATCAAAGGGGCAGAATATGATATGGTTAAGGACCCAGACTCTGAAGCCTGCTTATGAAATCCAAGCTCTGCCTCTTAATGGTTTTATGAGCCTGGGCCAGTTACATTAGCCCTATGGGACTGTTTCCTCCTCTTCAAATGGGGATAATTGTAGGATTTGCCTCAGGCCGTAGTTATGGAATTAAATGAATGAGAAGAAGAGGGCGTGGCGCACTGTGAGCCCCGTAGGCCTGTTATTCTCACGTCCTTAATCACTGTACTGTGGAGGGCGGGGCCTGCTTCTGCTTCACTGCAGACTTCTGTTATTCCCTACAGGCTCCGTGTGGCCTCATGGGGCCAGCAGTTCCTATCCTTGGCTCCTTCCTGGCACTCAGACACTCTAGGCTTCCTGTCCTCTCCCAGAGCTACTCCTCTCCTAGGACAGGAGTTGCTGCCCCAAGCACTCCAACAATAGTGCTGGGTAGCCAAGTGCCCAGGCAGGTGTCCAGCCTCTGCCCCTGCAGTTCTTTACCCCTCCCCCCCAGTTCATTTTCCTGGTTTGATCCAGACCCTACATGTCCTTGCCTGGAACGGGCCAGATTCCTGGAAGGCTCAGCCTCACACTGGACTGGTGGCACTCAGCTCAGCAACCCCAGTGCCACTCTGTTGCCCCCAGGTCCTTAGCTCTCATGGCCTCCCATCTTTGACCCGCACCCCTCGCTCACACCTCCGCAGTGGGGACAGAAGAGCTGTGCCGGCCTTCTGCTCTGGGCTCGTTCCCTGATGAGTCCCTGGCAAACCCTCTATTCTACTGGGTCAGCCTTGACCTCCGGGCACTCAGAACCTTAACAGAGGGGGCAGACAGGGGCCTGGGTATGGCGTTCATGTGTGAGTGGAGGTGACCCAGCCCCCGAGACTCGGGTCCAGGTTTCCCATGTCACCAAACTACCATTCTACTCCAGGCCTTGTTCTGGGTCTGTTCATTTGCATAATGTCATTTAACCAATGACAATGATGCTAAAAAAAGTGGGTGTACCTTCCTTTTTATACTGTCCACAGAAAAGACTATTTTTTTCTCCTGATTCTAGAAGCCAGAACTGCCAACGGGCACACTGGCCGTTCCCTCCTCACTGTGGACCTCTCCAGGGGGATGGGTCCCTCTCCCCTCATGCTGCTGTCTCTGTCCTCCCCGCTGAGCCTAGGGACTTACCCTGGAGCTTGTGCCGGGTTGTGGCCACCCTGCGCTCACCTCATGGCCGTAACACAGGCCTGGCCGGAGCACCTGGTCCTTCCTGCCAGCAGCTGATATGCCATGTGACTCTTCATTCAGAACTAAGCCTTTGTAGATGGCCACCGTGTGCCCAGGCCTCATCAGTCAGAGAGAATGCCTCCCTGGGCTTTGGGGCCTTTAGCATTGTGAACTATGCCAGGTGAGCTAAAAATTGTGTTCTTAGATGGGTAAATCTGGGCTGGCAGCTCAGTCGATTATTCCTATATTTCTGTCAAGATAAATTTGTATATTTCCCTCAGAAAAAAAAAAAAAAGAAGAAAGACCTAAATTTCTACTTTCTTATCCCATACTTTGACCCAGGGGAAATTTAGTTTTGTTCAAATTAAGATTACAAAACAGCTACTTCCTGAGCATAAATCCTCAGTGTTCTCTACATTTTCCACTAATGTTTGAGAAATGCAATTAGTTCCTTTCTGTTTAGTTTTTCACTCCCCTTCACTCTGGTTAAATGTGCTCTCCAGCTCTGGTCCCCCGCTGCCATACCACCTGTCCTTAAGCTTCCAGAGAGTTCTCTCCATCAGGTCTTTACCTCCATGCCTCCCTTTCTCCTCTGCATCCACTCTGGTCTGGCTTCTACTCCACGCTCCTGAGAGTCCTCTCACCATGCTTGCTTTGTTACTGTGTCTAACATGCAGTGTAGTCTAGTTTCTCTGGGCACCAACATTGGGCGCGACAGTTCCTTGGTTGATGTGACACGTCTTTCTGGTGTCAACTGCTCTGGCCCTGCTGCCCACTGTATGTGGAGCTGCCCTAGGGTTTGTTCTAGGACCCCTGCTCTGACTTCCCTCAGCATACACCTGGGAGCCACCTCAGTCTTCAGTATTGGGTTGGAATATCTGACTGCCTGGAGGACATCCCTCCTGGGATTCCCAAAGCCCTCTCTCCCCAAAGCTCATGTTGCCCCAATTCGAACTTATCTTCCTCCCCCAGAAACCTTGGTTTGTTCATGGCCAAACCAACTATTTATGTGGAGGGTGCTGAGGTTGAGCTGACGACCAGCCATTCTTGTGCACAAAGCCTTCCTACAAGGCTTCCTGAGGTTCACCTTCAAGATCTGGCTGGTTGATGCTTCAGTCTCTGTGGAGGGACACAGACTCAGGCCCTGAACAGATTTCAGACATGAACCTAGTCTTCTGGGAGCAGACTCAGGCAGTCAAGATGATGGACAGGAGTCCCATGAAATTAGGGCCATCTCCTATGATGGTCAGCCCCCTGAAGCTATAGGAGGAACCTCTAAGGAGGCCATGCAACCAATGCCAGTGTGTACATGGCATCTTTGGTGGCCCCCACATGGGTGATATTCCAGCATGTTATCTGACCCATGGTACTTTACATAACCCCTAGCTCCTGAGTCAGGTAGGTGGTATGATAAGAACAGTCTAAGACATTTTGCTACCCACACCTGGTCTTCCTCTGGCCTCCTCTGTCGGCATCCAGCTTCCCAAGGGCCTGACATCCTGGACCAATGGCCTAAACTCCATTAGCCCTGAACCCTCCTGGGCTCACCTTTAATTCTGATTGGCCACACTGTTAGACATCCTCCGTTCCAAATAAGCAACATATTTCAAAATGATCATTCAACAAACAGTGCTGATCCAAAGAAAAATCAAAACTCTAAATGTAGTGCTAAAGTCCTAAATACCTTCTCACCAGCAGCCTTCTCCTGCCTCTTTGCATCCATCAGAAGGCCATGTATTGTTCCTTTATTAATTCAGTGATCTAAAAACCACCTTAAAACAACCCTGAAATATATCTTCTTCTTCTTAAAAAAAAAAAAAAAGATGAAAAGCAAGCCTCCAAAATGATAATAATAGATGTTTCAGGGTGGTAGGATTATGGATAACTTAAATTTGTATTTTTTAAACTCACTGTAATGCTCTTTAGTAGAAAAGAAAGAGCTTAGCAATGACTTTCTTTGCATTTGACAGCCTTGGGCTAGGTAGGAATTTTCAGTTGGAACTGTGGCCATCACCTCATTGTTGTCTGAATCTCTTATTCCAAGCCTGCCTCATGTGTAACACCAAAACCTGCCTGGATCACTTCTTGTGTTTGGAGAAAAATCAACTAAAATTCTAAGGAGATACGAAACTTTTAATTAAGAATCTCTACTGAAAAACAATTTATGCCTGTAATTCTGATTTTCTGGGAACACGGCTTCTCAATTCATTCTCGTAAGAAAGAAACAGTACAGCAGTTCCTCCTTAGCCCAGAGTCCTCCTTGAGCAAGACCAACGTCACGTGCGTTTACGTCGGCACGCCACTTAGGAAATCAAACGTTCAGCTCCCTGCGCCTGGACTTCGGGACCCACTTTCAGGGATAATTAGAAGGAGGGTCCTGGAAACTGGCACTCGAAAAGGGAAGCCAAGTAGATGGCAGAGAAAGAGTCACGGGTCCCCCAAAATCTTGGGAAGCAGAAAGACAGTAACCCTGCCGTCACTGGAGACCTGCAAAGAGCGCGGGCACCCGGGAGGTACACGCATGCTGATGGAGGCAGGAGCCGGCAGGCGGGAGCGAACAACCCGGAAATAATGAAATCAGACATGTTTTGAATATTTTTAGAGAAGATGAGGCAGAGGGAACAACAACAAAAAGCCTCTTAAATATTCCCGCTATCCGCAACAAGGCAGAATGAATTGGTGAGTGTCTCACCGGCTTGTAGGGGGAGGCTTTTACATTATAGCCCAGGACACAGGGAATGGAAGCGAGCAGTGCAGAAACTCAGTGGTCTCGGGCTTCAGGAGTGTAAAGCAGCACGGGTGTTTGCTCTGTTGTCTTCCCTTGTCTTTCTTTTGTGGATGCGGTTGTTTTCCCAACATAAAACGTCCCGTCTCTGCCCTCATTCCTCCAACCCTGTTTGCCCACAAGGTCTAAAGCCCCCTGCTTTGACCTCACGGTGCTTCCCAGGAAGCAGAAGGAATGACTGGGTTTGCTTCCTACCCACTGTGGGAAGCCCTTGCCCAGAACCGCAGGCTTGTTTTGTGGGGCTAAGGCTAAGCCATCTTTCCCTGGATGGTAACTCTAATGTGATCTCGATGACTCCGTCCCCTGAACCCCAACACTTCCATGACTTGGTTTGGAAGCCGAGAGGCTGCTGGATGTCATCAGTGTTTGCGTTTCCAAGCTCCGTCCTCATGCTAATAGCTCCTCAGAACCCTGTCACTCCTCAGAACCCTGTCACTCCACTGGGGCACTGTGCCTTATTGGCACAATGCATCATCATGACAAGGTGCTGGATGATGTATCGCTTAAGAGATGAAGCCATCAGAGAGTAAGTCCAAGATCAGATTAAATTTAATTATGGGATAAAAGAATTCTCTTCTGTCATTCTGGTGATTAATGTTCTGGGGGGGGGGATGTGAGCTTCTAGAAAAGAGGGGAGAGAAAGACTAAAATGTATTGACAGAAGGACAAACAGAAGGGACTTGGCGGTGACCTCCCTGGAGCCCGCTGAATCTGTGTCCTTGGCACAGAGCCTGACACCCTGCCATTCCTCTCCATGGTGCACACCTCATCTTAAGAATGTCACACTACAGCCAGTAGCGATTTCAGAATGCTCCTGCAATTCCCCGCTTCACTCAGACCCTGCGGTGGTCACACCCTGTCCATGGCCTGGGCTACTGGAGAGCTGCGGCCCTCAACTGGGAGGATCCACATCGCAATCAGTGGGGACGTTTCAGGTTAGCACATGCGCCACCATCCATGTAGGGGTTCCTGTGTACACCCTCCAGTTAAGCTGGTCTTCAGATCTGATGTGTGTAAAGCACGTGGGGCAGAGGCAGGATTATGTACGAAGGGGCTCAGAGATTGGAGGGGGTGGCAGAACTGCTCCGTGTCTTGCTTGTGGTGGAGTTACTTGACCACGTGTCTGTCAAAGCTCACCAAACTATACATTACAAAGAGTGAATTCTGCCTTAAGAGCCCAATTATATAAAAACTCAAATAGTATTCTAAATTTAGAAAATTAGTTTGGGACACTAAGCATAACCTGGACCTGTTGGGCAAACAGAGACAGGCCATCACTATGATGTATCTGACACACAGCTTTGCCCGTAACAGAGGACCAATGATTGTGTTGATTGGATAAAAAGCACTTGAGATGACTGTTAACATGCAGATTCCTGGGCCCCACTTCCAGTATGTCTGGGCTGGGACACAGGGATCAGCATTTGTGATGAGCTCTTGGTGACTAGCTAGTACTCCCGTGTACCACACCTGAGACACTGGGTGGGAAGCCCTGGGGCTCTCCGTACTCCGCCCCTGCCCTGTGGTCCAGCATCTACCACGTGCTATGGCCAATTGCTTTATAGTCCCCCAAATACGGTGCATCCCCCCCACCTTTGTCTGACATTCCACTTGCCTAGCATTGGCCCTGGGCTTGCTCAGCCCTTTCTAGCCCAGCCTGCTGTTGGCCAGATGACAACATCTGGGGGTTCCAGGACTTCAGAGATGCTCCCCAGAAAGCACAGCCAAGTACTCCACATCAGGAGTCACAGGGCTTTAGTTTGAAGAGTGGGACGGCACTCTCTGAACCTCAATTTTCTCATCAGGAAAAGGGGCAGCCACTACCAACCTGGTTGGATTGAACGTGTTACCAAAATAGAAAGGGGTTTATCAGCAGCAGCATTTCGGCCCTCTGCCTCAGCCATGGCTCTGGCCCGAGCACTCAGAGCTGTCTGTAGGCAGGGCTGGAACCCATGGCTCCAGACTACATGGAAACCTGCTACACTGCTGGGTCCTCGGGCAAGCAGCTTAGCTCAGCCCCAGAGCCATCGGAGGAGTTAAGGGGTGGGGAAGATGCTATGTACTCCTGGGCCCCTCGGGGCAGCACTGCCCGCCTCTTTCTCTCTTCCTGAGCTTCGCCACCAAGGGGAGTCAGAAGCAGTGGATGGGGAGGGTGGACAGGGTGAGCTGGGAGAAGAGGCCATCCCCATGGTACACACACCCCTGGGGTGACCTTGGCTGCTCCATTTTGGGACCCATCTCACCTGGGCCCAGATGGCAGCAGCTTGGAGCAGGGTGGGGAACTGTGGCATTCTTAGACAAGACCCTGCTCTAAACGGGTCAAGCTGACACCAAAGGCTGCTGTGTCGTGTGTGTGTGTGTGTGTGTGTGTGTGTGTGTGTGTGTGTGTGACAGAGAGAGGGACAGATAGGGCCAGACAGACAGGAAGGAGGATGAGAAGCATCAATTCTTTGCTGTGGCATCTTAGTTGTTCTTGATTGATTTCTCATATGTGCCTTGACTGGGGGCTACAGCAGACCGAATGACCCCTTGCTCAAGCCAGTGACCTTGGGCTCAAGCTGGTGAGCCTTGCTCAAACCAGATGAGCCTGTGCTCAAGCTGGTGACCTCGGAGTCTCGAACCTGGATCCTCCGTGTCCCAGTCTGGCGCTCTACCCACTGCGTCACTGACTGGTCAGGCTGCTGCTGTGTCCTTAACATCCTGTTTTTAAATAAAACTTAGGCTCAGAAAAGAAACGGCTGCTTGTCTAATCCAAATCTGTAACCAGACAAACCCAAGGCTGGGCACGAGCTCACCGCCAGACTGCCGCGAGGCAGCGGTCTCTCTGAGTGGCTGGGAACTGTTTCCATCTTGTTGACAATCACATGTTGCAAGGTAGGAAATTACCCTCCTCAGTGCTTGCTTTATCTCTGCTTCATTGCTGTTGGATAATAAATTACAACAGAGCCCACTAATTAAGCTAACAATGTCCATGCGACATCAATTCTTCTTCGGGGAGTTGCCTTGTTATAGAGCCTTGATTCAGTCTCTGTTAACCCACAGCACTTTATGAAGCAGAATAGAAAGATGCATGTGACTGCTGGGGACCGACTCCTAGCTCCTCACATACAGGGAGCTGCTGAGGAGGAAGGAAAGAAACCGTGCTGAGTGAGGGAAGGGGCAGCCTGGCAGCTGGAAGGCAGTGGGAGAGTGCACTCCAATTCTGAGCATGTGGTAGAACAAAAAAAAAGGTTAGACTTACTTTAAAAAGTCAGCTGATGGAAGGCACCCAGGGCCGACTTAGAGGTTTGCATCCTAGAACTGGAGGGAGCACCGAGCAGCCTAATCCGGTCTGCCTCTTCATAATCAGCCACCTGGCAAGAGCATGACTTGGGGGAAGTTCTGCGTGCAGGTGGAACTGGTGAAAGGGAAATTCCAGCTATTTCCCAGCAAAGGCCCAGTCCTGGGCTGTGAATGCCGCTGAGCTCCCAGCGGGAGAGGAGGGCTTGGTGCCTGGCTCCTGTCTCCGCAGGGAGCAGACAAGTGCCCATCTTTAGGATGAAGACCCAGAAAAATTTGACCTTGTTGTCTGAAAGCTGGGCACATGGGCATACCTGCCAGGTCTATTTACGGCCCTGAGGGAGGGGAGGCAAGAGGAGTAAAGGCTCTGGATGGAAGGGTGTGGAAGGTCAAGTTCATGGGGCTCTGTCTCAGACTATGTTTGGAGCTATGAGCATCACAAGGGCACTAGAGGGCATTCTGAGTAGCCTTTAGAGGGCCTTAAAGGAGGTGGCCACAGGGCACGGAAGACAGACACAGCCATTCAGTGAACTGGTCCTCAGGTTTAGCCAAGACCTTGCCAGTGATTTAGAAAACGTTTCCCTGTCCCCTCAAATAAAAAGCTTAGGGCCTCTGAAGGAGCCCCCAGAGCTCTGGGAGACATTCGTTAGTCTCTCCTCGCTCCTTTTCTCATTCATAGAAGTGGGCTCTGCAGACCAGTTTTTTATTATGCAAATATTTAAATATAATAGTTTCTAATTATGTCATAGCTAATAAGTACTCAGTTCAAATGTCACCTATTTAGAGGACTGGACAAAGAAGCCTGGGAGTTAAGTGTTCTTCTAAAGCTATTCCTGGTCTGTCCCTAAACAATGGTCATGGACAGCAGTGTGGCCCAGAAGTAGACATCCCCAGGGCTCAGTGTCCAGGCTCCTGCTGCCCCCCTGGCCCCATACTGCTGCGTCCCAGTCTTCCTCTTTCTAACATCGTCCTGCGACAAACTGTGGTCTATCTCTGGCCTGTCATTTGGTCTATCCCAAGATGCAGCATCTTAAACAGCTGACTTGAACATCACTCGCAGGCTACAGCTCCCCACCACACACATTCCTCCCATCACCAAGGCTTCCAAGGTATGTCCCTCCTTGGTCCCCAGGAGGGGAAACTGCATGTAGTAGCAGGGGCCAAAGGCCAGGATGGCTCCAGGGCACCCATGCCTTCCAAAACTCCTCCCGGGCTCTCTGCAAAGTCTACACATACCACTCTCCCAAATAAGCCCAGCAGTGACTCCATCACCTTCAGGGTCAAGTCCCAGCATCATCGCCATCATCTGGGAACTTGTTAGAAACACAGAACCTCAAGCCCTACCCTGACTTCCTAACTCAGAAACTCTGAGGGTGGGGCCCGGTAGTGGGTGCTTTCACAAGCCTTCCTGGAGATTCCTCCGCACACTGATGTGTAAGCAGCTGTGTCGTGGAGCATTCCTGGTCAGGCCCCTGCAGATCTGCCTCCCCATTCTCTTCTCTCTCCTTTCTCAGCACCTCCTTCCCTCTTTCATCCTAAGCTTGACTCACCATACAGGGCGCCTCTGTCTCCCAGCACTCAGTAAACGGGGCTGTCTTGCTCTTCCCGCCCGTACTATGCTGTAGGTTTCCTGCCTCCTTCCTTGCCTCCCGGCCTCAAGGGTAAACCACTGAGAGCAGGGTGGGCATCTTACCAACTGCCATACACAACTGCGACTAGCATCTGCAGTAGGCGATCAAGACATGTTTGGTAAGAGAAGGAGTAAGTGAACAGATAAAGACACTCACTGGATTCTGTAGTCCATACTGCCTTTAATGCTAATGCCCCATTTCCCAAAGGGAAGGTGCTGGTCCTCCCAGCCATTTCCCTGCTCTCCATGTGCACTTTTAGCCAATTGTAAATGGTGGTAGGGCTCAGTAAATAATCTTGAATTAAATAGATTAGATCTAAATTTAAAATGCTTTGGTTGTGCTAGAGCGCCTGCGTCCTAGTCTGCTTTGCTGACAAGCACTTGCACCTCCATGCCTCAGTTTCCTTACACTGCCTGCTACTTCCCAGGGTGGTTGTAAGGACCAAAGGATTTAGGATTTGACCTGTCTGGCATCACTCCTTCAAGGGACCCATCACCTTGAAGAGAGGCTGAGAATATGCTCTATGAGAACGACCTGAGGTGATAGTAGAGGGAACCCTCCTCTTCTCTTCCCAGGTACTGACTCCAAAGGAAAGCAAAGTGCGATGAGCAGAGACAACTTTTGAGCCTTTCTGAATGCATGCATGGGTATGTGTATATAAACGTAAATGTGTACATGAACATGTGTGTTCACTGGCGATGAGCGAAATGATAGAAGCTTACAATATATTTTTCTTTTTTTAGGTAAGAGGAGGCAAGATAGTGAGGCAGACTCCTGCATGTGCCCCAACTGGGATCTACCTGGCAATCCCACTGGGGGCCGGTGCTCGAGTACTGAGCTATTTTTAGTGCCTGAGGCTGAGGTGCTTCAATGGAGCTATCCTTAGTGCCCTGAACCAATACTTGAACCAATCAAGCCACTGGCTGCAGGAAGGCAAGAGGGAGAGAAGAGGGATGCGGGGGTGGGGTGGGGTGGGGGAAAGCAGATGGTTGCTTCTTTTGTGTGCCCTGACTGGGAATAAAACTCAGAACATCCATACACCAGGCCAACATTCTATCCATTGAGCCAATGGCCAGGGCCATTACAGTGTATTTTGTCCAGTATCTTCCTTCCCTAAAAGAATCTGAGTCTGGTTTTGAGCCAAACATTTAGTGCTCCTCTGAAAGTGAATGATAAATGTTTTCCCAATTTGCAGCTTGCCTTTTATCATTATTGGTTGACATAAAATGTTTTAAATTTTTATAAATGTTAAGTGGAATGACATTTTTGGATGTTTATTCCCAATCTTAGAGAATTTCTACTAAGCTCTTTGTACACACACACACACACACACACACCCTGTTGGTTAGCACAAAATTGTCAAAGGAAATTCTTTATAAGGCTTTGTTTTCACTTTGTTGGTTGCTCATTTTGTGCTTTTTGAGCTATCCTGTGTGTTCTCCAGAGAGATCAGAGAACATCGTGTTCTCTGAAATGTACTGCAAGCACCTTCTTCCTTCCCAGTTGGCACCTGGCTCTTGTCCCAACACTGAGAGACCAAGTCATACCACCAAACTGATGATGACCTATATAGGTGGGCATGTTAATTAGCTTTTCATGAGAAAATCTGCTAATTCTTTCTTTGAAGTTGTAAGCAGGTATATTTCATTATACTGTAATTACAACACATATACTTACCTATGAGCAAATGCCTCTCAAGTTTATTCACATTTTCTTTTCAGTATGACACATGCCCATTGATCCCCTTAACATCTGTTCTGATGTACCCGCTGTGAGCCCTTTCCCTGACTCATAGGGAAATAACCAGAAAGCCTCCACAGAACAGTTAACCACTACCTAGTGGAAGACAACAGAAGTTACCAGAAATCCCACAAAGCCCCACTGAATATACTCTTTTCCTGGTCAGAGATGGCTCCTACCTGGGGTCCCCAGCCATGGCATGGGTACAGTATTGCTGTGTGGTTCTCCAGTGGTCCCTGGTCCAAGCAGACGTCTTTTGCCTTGTTGTTGCGAAGCTGTGGAAACAGGCAGGACATCACTCATCAGAGCTCATCTGATGGACGTGCTGCTGGTCGACCACTGTTCTTCCATGTCTTGGTCCCAACCACTCAATGGGAAGGCCAAGCAACACCCCATATAAGGACCAAGGTCAGAGACTGTGAGGTGCTCCGTCTAATGGGAAAGACAGGAGTCCTTCAATGGATGCCATGGACAACAACCCTCTGCCTATGACTCTCACCCAAATAGCACCCCCCTGTCCCCAGCACAATAAAGATCTCAGGAAACTTCTGGACATAAATACAATGGTCACCACTGGTTATCCAAAGTGGGCTTCGGCACCAATACTGAGTATAATAACCCTGAGAACCATAGGTCAGCTTCTCAGGTCACTACTGGCATAGAGGCATGAGAAACAGTAATCAAAAAAGCAAGCAACAGCCTTGCTATCACACAAAGCTCTAGCAATCTTTATTTGTATATTCAACGAATATTTACTGAATGCCTGCACTGTACCAGGCACCATCCTGGGTGTGCAGAATGCACGTGCAGAGGAACACACGAAAGTCCCCGAGAAACAACTTACCTAATTCGGACGTCCAGGTGCACTGTGTTCTATGTGGCTGCCCGCCCCAACCACCACCCTGCAATCTCAGCCAGTGGGAGAACGGCGATGCTGGTCTTCCCCATTTACACACGGTCTCCTCCCGGGTATATTCCCCACGGAAACCAAACTGACCAGAGATAAATGAAGAACGGGGTTCAGAGATGAAGGGGAGATGGCTCCTGAGCTAAAAGCTAAAAAGGAGAAGTGGGAGGGATGCTGGCGATGTTCTGTGTTTTAGCCGGGTGGTGGTTACACACTCTTGCTTCATGCTTTTGTGTGCACGTGTATGCTTTATGCACATTGCATATGTGTTCTGTTTCATATAATAATGCTTAAAGGAAAAAAAGAAAAGATGAGAACAAGTGAAGTAGAGGACAGGGTAGTTCCAGCCATCAGGGTCATATGGGCTGACCACAGCATTCTGAGTAAGAGTTGGTGGCCCAGTGTTTTGGGGCACACTGAAGTGCTTCTGCATGTGGGAAGACAGTGTGTCATGCATGCACGAGTCGGGACATAAAGCATATGCATACCTTTCTTTAAAAGTTATTTTAAGTCACTGCAGCTAATAGAGGTAAATGTATTTTTAAAAGCCAGTGAAAAGTGAATTATTGTCTAAGTAAGCCTGGGCATGGACACTGGATGTCCAGTGAGGCAGACACTTGTTCAGAGGCGTCTGCGTCCCTTTGTCAGCGCGCTGGTGTCTGGTGGGGTGATGAGAACTAGTAGGAGTGAGCATAGCAGTACAGTTGTCTGAACACAAGGAAGTTTCATCACGGAACTGAACTTGACAACAAAGTTATTCTTAAAGGAGGTATAAAATGCACATAAAGTGTAATCATGTATGAATTTAAAAACCCCAGATACTCCACATTAACAAAGACTGAAAAGTTGAGGGAGAGGTCAGGAGAAAGCCTCTTCAGTTTCCAGGATTACACAACAAACAATGTGACTTTCCATTTCAGAGGCTCAGAGGTTTTTTCTTTTTTCTTTTTTTTTAATTTTTATTTTATTTTATTCATTTTAGAGAGGAGAGAGAGAGAGAGAGAGAGAGAGAGAGAGAAAGAGAGAGAAAGGGGGGAGGAGCTGGAAGCATCAACTCCCATATGTGCCTTGACCAGACCAGTGCAGGGTTTTGAACTGGCGACCTCAGTGTTCCCAGGTCGACGCTTTATCCACTGCGCCACCACAGGTCAGGCGGTTTTTTCTTTTTTAATTAGAGGTTGTCATAAGCTTATCAAGAGCTAGGCATAAACAATTCAAATGGATAGAAAGATTTAAAAGACAAAACACAACCTAGGTTAAAAAAACAAAACACTAGGCAAAGAGAAAGGAGCGTACAACCCGGAAATATTCATTGGCCTGGGGACAGACTCTGAAACAGAACTGAACAGGAGAAGGGACCGGTGTGAGCTGGTGAGAGCTGCAGCTACAGCTGCCTGCCTCTTCCTTTTCCACTGCCCAGGGCTCTGGCTGGTGTGAAAAGAACCAGCAGCAGTTGAGTGCGACTAACAGAGCTGTCTACATAAGGGTGGGTTTAGTTTTTGATTTTTTCAAAACTGATTTTGATGAGTCTGATTTCTTTCACTTAACACTCTAGCCCATCTGAAATATATTTCAGTTCATGGTGAGCTCAGCAAACAGGGCATAATAGCCAATGCCTAAAATGTTAATGCTGATCATGTCTGGGAATTGGAGTAAGTTCTGTTTTCATCTTTATATTTTCTACAGAATATATGCATGGCATTTATTACTTAAAAGAGATAGGAAATTTTACAAAAACTACACCTTTCCCCAAACCAGCCGCGAACTCTATGTTACCTCCACGGCCACCCCGCTGCTCAGCTGCAGGGACAGCACTTAGGCTGTGCAGCTGGAGCTGTGCGGTGCTCAGCCCATGGAGCCGTGCCCTTGCCATTGCCTGGCACTTGCCCATGTTTAATCTCTCTTTGTTAATACTAGTTTTTCTTCTAGTTATAATGTTACCACATAAACACTAGTGATAACTGGGAAACACGACAAAGTAACCACATAAAAACTGCCTGTCCCGCTACCCAGAGCTGACTCAAAATATCACTGCCACTTCCCAGTGCTATTCTCTCACTTGCTTCCAATATTATATAGCACTTCTTCTGGCCTTGGCTGGGTGGCTCAGTGAATAGAGCACTGTCCTGGCGCGCTAAGGTCACGGGTTCTAATCCTTGATCAGGGCACACGTGAGAAGCGACCAATAAATGCACAACTAAATGAAACAACTAAATGGATCGACAAGTTGATGCCTCTCTCTCTCTTTCCCTTTTACTCTGTCTCTTGCAAATCAATGGAAAAATTAAAATAAATAAAATTAAATAGCAACTATTCCAACTTTATAATCCTAACTTTTTGCTTTTAAGAATTGTATTAGTACTTTTCTCATGTCATTAAACTTTTGCACAAGCCTTTTGAAATGGCTACAAAATATTTCAAACCATTAAGATAGTGTATTTCACTAATCTTTATGTTAAATTCAAAATTTTTGATCCAAAAAAAGTCACTGAGATGAACAATTTTACTCTCAAATCTTTGTCCTTATTTCAGATTATTTGCTTAGGACAAGAGTGGAATGACTATCATTAAGCCTTTTTGTACATGCGGTTCAAATTGCTTTTTAAAAGGCTTATTTCAATTTGTGCTCCAACCAGAGAATACGTGGCTTTTCATATTACCAAGACCTTGCTGGCAAAGCACCAGCATATAATCTAAAAATGAGTATTTGTTCACTTGATAGTCGGAAAAAAAGCCATCACAATGTATTTTAAAATTAATTTTAGGTCCTTTGATTATGACATAAATTTAATTTTTTCCTGCGTTTTCCAACTATTTGTATTTTTTGTACTTTATTTTTCTTTGGGGATTTTTAATTATCTTATTTAGATTAAAACTGTAGTTAAACCAATTTGCAGGGCTCATTATACATGAGTGGTACTGTCCATTCCTCTATAATATTTATGGCATACATATTTCCAGTTCGGCATATTATTTCTTTATTCACTTGATGTATAGATTACTTTAATATTTATGAGCTCAGGCCCATTATCGTTTCCCTTTGCATTTTCTTGCACGGCATCATTTCTTAGAAAGCCTTTCCTTCCCCTTTCAGAGATCAGATTCATAGCTATTTCCGTAGGGCTCCATTACAGTTTCTCTGCTTTCATTTAATGCTATAGTTCATCTGAAATTCACTTTGGGATACGGTGAGCTGTAAGAATCTAAATTGTCTTTTTTTTCAAATAGCTAGGCAATTTACCTAATTGTCTTATGAATGTTCCATCATTTTTCAATGCTTCCTTTATATTTAATCTTACTTTGGTAACAAGCAAACACACAAAGCACCCCCAAGCCATGCTTTCATTTTGAGGAGGCATAGACAAGGCCAGGTACTGTTCTAAGAACTCTACCCATAGGCCCGTTTCACTTCCCAACAACCCTCGACAGTAAGCAGTTTCCTTCCCCCATTTTACAGATGAGGGAATGGAAGCTGAGTGCAGCCACTCCGGGTGGTGGATTTGTCCACGAGCCTGGTTCCAGGGTCTTCACGCATCCCTAACCACAACACAAACTGCCTCCACAAGAAGCAAGCTTCCCATCCCAAATTCCTGCTCAGCAAGGACACCTCGCCCAGACCCTGATGTCTTAACTTGGGGCTGATTTACAATGATCTGGAAGCAGCCCAACGGCCCATCAGTAGATAAGTACATAAACAAAGTTCTGGTACGATTACACAATAGAAACTACTTGGCTGTTACAAAAAAGAAAGAAAGAAAAAAAAGGAAATCTTACCCTTTGGGACAGCGTGGATGGACCTAGAGAGCCTTATGCCAAGTGAAATAAGCCAGCCAGGGAAAGATAAGTACCATATGATTTCACTACATGTGTAATCTAATGAACAAAATAAACTAACAAAATAGAAACACACTCATAAATAAAGAACAGCGGTCATAGGGGAAGGATTTGGGGGGCTTTGGTAGAAAACGTGAAGGGATCAAACAAACAAAAATAACAAATCAAAACCCATAGACACAGACAAGAGGTGATTACCAGAGAGAAAGGGGGTGGGGGGGAGGTAGATGAGAGTAAAGAGGAATAAATGGTGATAGAAGGAAACCTGACTTGGGGTGGCGAACACACAATACAATACAGAGGTGATGTATTATAGAATTGTATGCCTGAAACCTACATAATTTTATTAACCAATGTCACCCCAATAAATTCAATAAAAAAGACATCAGGCATAAAGCAGAGAAGTTTGCAGTTATAGGAAAAGTCAAATAGAGCCTTGCTAGCTTCAGCCTAGATCTAGAGAGATAGATATGTGTGTATAAAAAGTATGCATATATGTTTATAAAAAATATATTTTTAGTAAAAATATATACAACATAGTAGACCACACATCAAAATGTATACATTATTTACAGACTCAGAATGCCTACGTCCAATCTTGGTTTCACTACTGATAGGCTGTAAAACCTTAGATAATTGATTTAATTTCTATAATACTAAGCTTTTTTTTCAATAAAAATGAAAATACTACTCCTACCTCATAAGGTGACAGCGAATTGAACGCATATGTGAAAAGTACTAGAATAGTGTGTGGCATTTTGAAAGTGCTCGGGAAGTGTTCATGGCTGTTATTATTATCAAATTTTTCTAAAATGTGTATGTCTGACCCTTGTAAGAAGAGAAAAGCCAATCTGTTTTAATGTGTAGCAAGGTGATGTCATCTCATAATAGGAAATCTGAGAAGACCATCATGCCCTTCCTTTGGGGGTAAATGGCTCCAGCCCACAGCACTAAGCAATGGAGAGTTACAGTCCCCACCCCATCGTATACCCAACTTCCTAGTTAATGTCCCATTTACAGGTCCCAGGGGACCTCAAAATCAAAATGTCCCAAAGAGAACTAACTCATCATCCAGTCCACACCCCACGCAAAAGGATGGCCTGTGCCCCATTGTAACATTACGTCTGTCCCTTCTACCAGCTGGTAAAAGCCTTGTCGTCAGGGACTGAACCACCAAAAACTACTCACTGAATGAACAAATGACTCTGTTCCTCATTTTCCGCCACCAAAGCAATATAGAACCCATTGCACAGCCATGCCAGCTGAGAGCATGCGTGGTCTTAATTACCTCCCCGTAGGCAATGGTGTTATTGTATCTTCTCATTTCTGGGTAAACGTGGTCCAGGTACCACTGGAAATTCTTACACTTTAAGCTTTTCCTTAAAGCTCTTCTTTCAGAGACATCCCCTATGTCAATTCCTGGGTTCTGGAGGGAGAAAGAGGCAAAGGGCGTTAGTGACTGGGAAGCTCTGGCTAAAGAGGACAGGTGGCATTGTCACCCTCAGAGAAACCACCAGAGAGAAACCTTAATTTCTCTGCATGCTTACTCAGAAGGTCATATGAAGGGGACCAATTTGGTCATCTAGCCCCAAGCTAGACACGGCTGTCCTTAGAGCATAACACGTAGTCCCCCAAATCAGCTGCCCCTGATCATCGCTGTGCGAAAGGGACTTAAGCACACACTGATGTTCCCAGCTCCATCTCTCACATATTTCCTGAGCCAGTTATTAGAGGAATTATTTGATTAAGACAGGAGAACAGATGCATACAAACCACCTCCTGTCTTTCTTTTCTACACGTGTGTAATTTCCCCCTTTGTCGGGGAAATTTTTCTTTGTGAAGTTCATTTATGCAGAAGTGAAAATAATTTTCCATTGCAAAGCTTGTAATGATGTCCTAATGAATAATTCACTCTGCTTTTACAGAAATGAACCTGTAATGGGCTGCTGTGTGCTGACAGGGGGAAATAAAGTAGCTGAAATACGACTCCACAGACTCAGCCGCAAGATAGCCATGAACCAGGGGAGACAGGATGCTAGCCAGGCAGCAACCTGGGGAAGCAGCTAAAGAGTTCAAAGTATTTCATTAAGATTTCTTCTTCGGCAACCAAACAATGATTTCAAAGGAACATCCTTTTAAATGTCAAATTAAAATTCAAAGGCAAACTCAGGGCAGCACTATTTAATTCTTCATTTTAATATACTTAGCATGATTAATGAGAACAGTCACTTGTAAAGGGTGTGGTAGGGGTCCCTGGTGTTAGGGACCACAGGTCGTTTGTAATGATGGAGAAAGCATAAGGGTAGAGTCAGCAGCCTTGTGTTCTTAGGACTCTAAGTCACAGCTCCTCATGTGCAAAACAGGGCAAATAACATCTATTCCACTGATGCCACAGGGCTGTGGGCAGAGGTGAGTGAAGACTCGACTTCACACCACTGCCCTGCCACGTGCTATGTGCAGGACCTCAAGCAAGCCACTTTTAACCTTCAGAGCTTCAGTTTCCTCATCTGTAAAATGGACATCATACTAGGTTCAGTTCAAATCAAGCTAGCATTTACCAAACACTTAATATCTGCTTTGCTCTGTGCTACGACTCATTTTTAGTTTCCCAGGAGCCCTAGGAGATAAATGCTAATAATCCCTGTTGTACAGATGAGGAAACCGAAGCAAATGGTTCCTAAATCATGAGGTTGTAATGAGGGTTAAACGAGATATTGCAAAGAAGGGATTTACCTAGTGCCTGGGACATACTAAGGGCTCAACAAATGTTGCCTAGCTTTAGGTCTTAACATGCAAAATCACGTACAGTGTCACAGCTCGCAAATGATATGTTGCGGTGGTGGTTTTCCATACTTTAGAACCTTATTCCATAATTGTAACAACAGTAATATAAATTCTTCATTTTTATCGTCTTTATTCACAGACCTTGCAAATATTCAATTGCATTTCTGCTGTTCTGGGCTCCAGCTTCCTGAAACACAGGAGCTACTATTTCTCAGTAGGAACAACTCTCTTAAGGGCATGGTCCAGACATCCGGCTGAGGAGCTAAACCCAACCATGGCAGAGGGTTCTGGTCACCCCACTGTGCTGTGCAGGACAAACAATACTCACCATCATCGACATAGCGCATGCCAGGCACTGCTCTAAGTACGACATATGTACTCAGATTTAGTACTTTAGATTGAGTTCTCACAGCTACCAGGGAAAGGGGGGCCACTACTGTCCCTATTTTGTAGCTGAGGGACCTAAGATACAAAGGCCGTTATGAACAGATTTATTCAAGATCTCATAACTAGTCAGTGGCAGAGCTGGGATTCAAAGGGCTGCAGTAATACGGGGATTTTCCTAGGGTCCATGCTGGGTAGCTGAGTAAACAAGGGGTTCAGCAGACAGGAGGCACACACGTCATGAGGCAACGTGAGCTCCACGGGAGGACACACAGTTCGAGCAGATGACAGGGGTCTGGTGCCAAAAACGTTGGGCAAGCATCTCCTGGTCACAATGTATGTTCAGGAGCAAGGCATCGGATTAATGTAGTAAGACTGGGACAATACAACCCTTTTAATCCTTGCAAATGGATTTTGAGATTTCTGTTGTCACAGTTCCCATGTGCAGTGAGGATTCTAAAACCTGGAGGTCTGTGGACTCCCGCAAAATGCATTCATAATTTTGCAAGTGCGAGCATCATCCTGGGGAGGAAGCATCAGCTAACTAAAGGGATCTCTGGCCCATCAAACACAAGGCTCATTGTTCTAGGGAGAGGGGAAGGGCTGTGGGCCCTACCTCCAGCGGCAGGTTCCATGCTATGTACACGTGAGACTTGTAGTCGTCCATCCAGACCTCAGCCACCCGAAGAGCGTTCCTCTTGGTGTAGAAGCCGATGTTGCTGTTGTATGGCTTCTTCTTCCGCTCGATGTGGGCCACCCGTGAGCAAGGCAGGACCTCCATGCTGCCCCCGCAGAGCCATACCTGCAGGTGCAAGAGCTTCATCAGCTCAACAGAGAAGTTCCCAGAGGTCACTGCCCTTCCCCGAGGCCCGAAGGCAATGGCTCAGGAGACTTAGCATGAGTGAGAAACAACATTTTAATATGTAAAGCCACTGAGATTTCAGTGTTGGTTTGTTAATGCAGCACAGCCTCTCCTAACCTAACTAAAATAGGTAGAAAAGAAGATTTGGGAAATGTTCATAGATAGAGTAGTTTAGGATATTAAAATCTAGCTCTGGGTAAGAGAGGGCCATAAACCTAAGGTGCTCCTGGTGACACATGGCTTTCATACTTCTCAGTAGTGCATCGGTATCCATCAAGGCTTCCCCTGCCGCCATCTGGTTGAAGCTGTGCCCCAGCCAATGCCGCTGAGAAAGAAGAACCACCCACCTGACCCTAGCCCAAACTGCGAAACTCCAGAATTGTGAGCAAATCTTTGTTATTTTAAGTCACTAAATATGAGCTTATACAAACTAACTGATACACACAAAATAGTCAAAGAACGAAAAAACAGCTGTGTGGCTGGAACTCAGGGTAGAAAAGAGGATAGTACGAAAGTAGGGTAGAGGGGCAGGTGGGGTTTGCACCAGTAGGGCCTCTAGGCCACGTGAAGAGAATTGATCTTTGTTCTAAATGAGAAGCTGCTGAAGGATTTGGATTAAAAAAGATCAAGTATGGGGAATATATTAACAGTGAGGGGGGCGCACAGGAAACAGGAGGGTTTTACTGTCATCCACGGGAGAAACGGCAGTAGCTTTGGCTAGGCCAGAAGAACAGAAGAAATAGGGATGTGAACAGATTGAAGGCGCAATAGGCAAAATCACCAGGAACAGATTGTATATGGCAGGGAGGGAGAAGGAGGATCAAGAATGACTCCCAGGTTTCTTGCTTGTGCAGTCTGATCTACAGTGATAGCATTTTCCACTGGACCAAAAGCCTGCCTAACCACCCAGGCCTCTGGAGGCAGATGACAACATCACTTTCAGCAATACATTAAAAGCATTATACACCATGACCAATTGGACTTATCCCAAGGATAGAAGGATCCTTCAATATACGTAAATCAATCAATGTGATACATCATATGAACAAAATAAATGATAAAAATTATTTGATCATCTCAATAAATATAGAAAAAAGCATTTGATAAAATGCAACATCCTCAGCAGGCCCTAGCTGGGTAGCTCAGTTGGTTAGAGCATCATTCCGATAACCTTAGGTCGCAGATTTGATACCCAATCAGGGCACATACAACAATCAACCAATGAATGCATAAATAAGTGGAACAACAAATCATACTTCTCTCTCTCTTCCCCTTTGTCTCTAAAATCAATTTTAAAAAATAAACTCTCAGCAAAAACTTTGATTAGCCTCTATAGGACAAAGCCACAGCTAATACCACCTTTGATAGTGAGAAGCTTAAAGACTTTTCTCTAAAATCTGGAACAAGACAAGGATGCCCACTGTCACCACTTCTATTCATCTTAGTATTGAAAGTCCTCAGCACAGCAGTCAGACAAGAAACAGAAATAAAAGGCACCAAAATCGGAAAGGAAAAAGTAAAACTCTCACTATTTACAAATGACATGGTAGTATATATGGAAATCCCTAAATACACTACTAAAAAGCTGTTAGAGCTAATAAATGAATTCAGTAAAATGGCAATATACAGAAATGTGTTGCATTTTTATACACCATAATGAGTGATCAGAAGGAGAAATGAAGAGAACAATCCCATTTACAACTGCATCAAAAGGCATGAAATACCTAGGAATAAATTTAACTGAAGAAGTGAACAGTTATATTGTCTGAACAGAATAACACATTGAAGAAATAAAGTGAAGAGGATACAAATAAATGGGAGGATAAACTACCATGCTCACAGATTGAGAGGATTAACATTGTTAGAATGGACAGTACTACTTAAAGTAATGGTCATTACTACTTAAAGTGATATACAGATTAAATAAAATCCCTATTAAAATACAAATGGCATTCGTCTCATAACTAGATTGACTAATCCTAAAATTTATATAGAACCACAAAGGACCCTGAATAGCCAAAGTAACCTTGAAATAGAACAAAGTAGGATGTACAATGCTCCCCAATTTCAAAATATACTATAAAGCTATAATAAACAAAACAGTGTGGTACTGGCATAAAAAGCAGGTGTATAGGCAAATGGGGTAAAATAGAAAGCCCAGAAATAAGTCTTTAATTATATGGCCAATTAATATATGACAAAAGAGACAAGGATACAAACTGGGGTAAAGACAGGTTTTTCAATAAGTGTGATGGCTTGACAGATCAATGCAAAAAATGAAATTGAACATCTTTACACCATGTACAAAAAATAAAGTAAAAAGAATTCAAGACTTAAATGTAAAACCCGAAACCATAAAACTCCTAGAAGAAAACATAGGCTGTAAACTCTTTGACATCAGTCTTAGTAATATCTTTGTGGATATGTCTCCTCAGGCAAGGACAACAAAAGAAAAATAAACAAATGGGACTACTTCAAACTAAAATGTTTTTGCTCAGCAAAGGAAACCATCAGCAAAATGAAAAGACAACCTACTGAATGGAAGATATTTGCTAATAATACATCTGCTAAGGGTTTAATATCATATATATATGTATATATATACATATATATGTATGTATGTATATATATGTATACATACATACATATATACATATATGTATATATATGTATAAAGATATAACTCAAACAACTTAACACCAAAGAAATCCAAATAATCCAATTTAAAAGTTGGCAGAGGACCTGAATAGATATTTCTGTAAAGAGAACATACAGATGGCCAATAGACATAAGAAAAGAGACTCAACATCATTAATCATCTGGGAAACGTAAATCAAAATCACAGCAAGATGTCACCTCACTCCTATTTGAATCGTTATCATAAATAAATTATGTGTTGGCAAACGTGGAGAAAAAATAACCCTTATACATTAGAATTGTAAATTTGTGCAGCCACTATGGAAAACACTATGGAAACTCCTCAAAAAGTTAAACATAGAGCTGCCATATGACCCAGCCATTCCCCATCTGATTATTTATTGGACAAAAAAAATAAAAATGCTAATTCTAAAAGAGATATGCACCCTTATGGTCATTGCAGCACTATTTACAATAGCCAAGATATGAAAACAACCTGGTGTCAACTGATCAATGAATAGATAAAGATGTGGTCCATATATACAGTGGAATATTACCCAGCCTTAAAAAAGAATGAAATCTTGTCATTTGCAAGAACATGAACAGATAAGCAAAATGAGTCTAACAGAGAAAGACAAATACTATATGATTTCACTTATATGTGGAACTGAAAAAATGAACAAACAAAACAGAAACAGACCCATATATAGAGAGAAGCAGCTCTTAGTTGCCAAACGGGGGGTGAGGGTAGGGGGTGAGGGGACAGGTAAAAACAAGCAAACAAACAAAAATGAGTGGGGGCAAAGATCATCACAAGTCTCCAGATGCAAAGAAGTCTTGGGAAGAACACATCCCTTCTGCTTCAGGACAGGTGATGCCCTGGAAGGAGAGGACACTATGGGAGAGGAAGGCCAGTGGGTGGCACTAATAGCTCTACCATCACTCTAGAGAGAGAGAATCTTCAAGGGTGCTCTGTTTAATTCCTTCTGATGCATGTTTCATTCATCCATTCAGCTCATATCATCCAATAAGTATTTCACTAACTCCTTAGAGCCCTGAAGATTGTGAAAAGCTTGTTACCAAACTAGGAAAAAGTTGGTATTTCCAGAATTATCGTTGGATCACAGCTTGGCCCATGGTCACACCAATTGCCCTCTCTGTCTTCCCAGCAGAAGTTTTAAGCCTTTCCTTCAAGGACTGGCTGAGAAGCTATCTTGGACTTCTGGTTCCCAACTCGGGCTGTACCTCTAAATTACTAAGAGAGCTTTCTAAAATAAAAAAATGTCTGTCCTGCCTGACCTGTGGTGGCGCAGTGGATAAAGCATCGACGTGGAAACACTGAGGTCGCCAGTTCAAAACCCTGCACTGGTCTGGTCAAGGCACATATGGGAGTTGATGCTTCTAGCTCCTCCCCCCTTTCTCTCTCTCTCTCTCTCTTTCTCTCAGTCTCCTCTCTAAAAAAAAAAAAAAAAAAATGTCTGGATCCCACCCCGGATCTAAGAATCGAATCCTCCAGGTTGGAGCTGACGTACCACTTGGTGAGTATCGAGTCCCCCCACTTTTTACAGGGTGATGTAGAGCTAGGTTTGAGAACCAAGAGCCTCGGACACATCGATGCCTTTGCCAGGGCTGGGGTGTTACGACTCAGTATTACGAGGGCTGAAAGAAGCTAGGATGTGCCTGGCCAAAGCCAAGCCTGGTAGTGGTTCCAGGGTGTAAAGAAGAGGTAAGGGCATGTAATGTGCCAGGTGCTGCCCACACCATGCTCTTCCCAGGGCCTCTGGCACTGAGGATTCTGGTCAGCAAGGGAGGAAAGTGTGGGAGCCTGAAGCCACTGCCTCGGTGGAGGGGGACAGCTGTGCAGGAGGCCAAAGAGCCAAAGCCAACGTGACTGGTTTGCTGACATCAGCTATTCTTGCAGGCAGTGGCCTCCAAACGTTTTTGATATATATTCTTATCTGGGAAAAAAAATTAAAGCATATCCTCCAATATGTTTACTTTATCCATTTTAAATTATATGCACACACTACTGCATTAATATATTTTACCCATGACAATTTACATATATATAGAAATTTGAAATGATATTAAAAGGGAAGGATGACTATATTCCTCTTGTACCCCAATGGATCCTCTTGTGTGGCCCAATTTGGAAACCACTACAAGAATTCAAATACTCTGGGCTGAGTCTTATCCCACCATGGTTAGACACCAGCTGTTTATTACAAGCAGCAGGAAGTATTCAGGAATGAGTAGGTTTGGGCCTAAGCCATCTAGTGAGAATTTCCTGCTCTGTCATTAGAGTGTGAACATTGAGGGCCATGATTACGTGAAAGCCATTTTTCCCTGAGATGCTCCAGGCATCACCTGGGGGCAGTGCTCTTTGGAAAGAGCCCCTGAGCTGTTACGGGAGGAAGCCCAGAGTCCTCTCCCCATCCTGCACCCTAATCATTCACACTGAACAGGAAGCATCCGGAGCCAGAAAGAAACCCAGGTACCATCCTGACCACTTCATTCCTCAGCACTGGGCAGTTCATCACCAGGTCCTGTGGACAGTGCCTCTTACCCATGACTCAGCTCCACTCACATCCCTTCATACTCACCACGGTCACAGCCACCAGACCACCTCCTCCTCCACCATCACTCTAAGCTGCCACACCTGGACCACAGCAACCACGTCTCCATAGCTCCACCCATCTGACTACTCAGCAGCCAGTGGTTCAATCTATTAGGCCATGCTCCTGAACACTTTGCTGGCTCCCACTACTCTGGGAATAAAGGCCAAAATCTTAATGTGGCCTTCGAGGACGTGCATCGCCTCATGCCACCAGCCTCACCTCTGCAGCTTCCCTCAACAGTCCTGCTTTCTACTTCAGGGGACACACTCCTCCCAGCCACAGACGATTCTATCCCCAAATCATACACTCCTCTCCTCTCTGCCTAGTTAACTCCGACTTCAGCCTTTAGCTCAATCACCGCTACTTCAGGGGAGCCCCCCAGAGAGTCAGACCCCTATTCATGCTCACGTAGCACTTAACACAATTGTGACTTTGTAAGCACGTTACCATCTCTCTGCTTTACTAGGCAGCCACCTCCACAAGGGCAGGACCCAAGTCGTCCTGCGTGGCTGCTGCCCGGCACTGTGCCTGGCACACAGGAAGCACTTGGTATGTTCTTGTTCGCATGAGTGCGTGAATGCATTACTGAATGAGGCGGCCGGGGGGCATAGGAGACACAGTAGGGAGGGAAGGATGAACAAAATAAAGAAAAAATGGAAGCAGTCTAGAAGATGCAGCATGACAGGCAGAGAAGGGAAGATCACATGGACCAAGGAGGGGCCTGTACCACACAACTCAACACCAGGAAGAGCAGAGTCTCTCCAGCTCTCCTGTCACAGCTGCCATCCTGCTCTGGACACACTACTGTCCCTTGGCACCCCCATGATGAGGTGACCACCCTGCAGTGGTTGCCACCCACAGGCCACCTCACCTGGACCCAGCTGGGAGCCACACTCTAGCACAGTGGTTCTTAACCTTTTGTGAGGTACCGAACCCACCAGTTTCATATGCGCATTCACCGAACCCTTCTTTAGTGATAAATAAAATATGATTTTTTCCCCCAAATTCAAGACATAGGTATATGTTTTTTTACTGGTGCACAAAATGAGTCATGCATGAACATCATCTTGCTCAAGGAACAATACCAACAAAGTGCATGAACTCACAACAAATTACGGTATTACTTTATTCTGGCCTCCGCGGCAGAGGCTTCTCCGAACCCCTGAGACCGACTCATCGAACCCCTAGGGTTCGATAGAACCCAGGTTAAGAACCACTGCTCTAGCATGAGCTGAGAGATACTAACATTGAGTCAACCATTTTGCTGAGTACTGAGGAACGGTCATGGATCCATTTCTCTCAGACTGTGGGCACCCGTTCTCCCTCCCCGAACCCGTTTCTCATCTCTAGGTTAGGGGGAGGTGATCTCTGAGGCTCCTTTCGGCTCTGGTGTTCAAATCGTGATCCTCTATGCCACAGTCCATAGCCCCAGGCTGCATGCCAGGTGGCGCTAATGGAGGATGCCAGCTTTCTCAGGCTGCCTACCCAAGTGGTAACTTTCCTGAGGAATAACCTTGAGACCACCAGGAATCCCCCAACTAAATGAATTCAGGTATGGCATCTAGACCACTGACTGACCTCTGGATCAAATCTCTAGGTGCCTTGGGCTTCCCACGTGCACCTTCTCTACCATCCTCTGAAGCAATATTTTCATCTGCGCTACTCAGTGAACACATTTCTTGAATGACATTTTCTTGTCTCACTGTCAGACACTGCCTGATCTCAGATCTAAACCACCACTGAATGTTCAATACTACTTCCACAGGGTTCCAAACCTCTTTCTGGCTGGCAACCATGGCTGTCCTACATCACTCTCTTTTATTCTGTTTTCAGTTGGTGGCTTCCTCTAGGAGGCCACTTCTCACACTCCACAGAACAAGTAATGCCACTTCCCTAGATGTTCAGGTGAGTAGAAAGCAAGGCACTGCTTTGGGCTGAGATTCTGGCCTTCCTCACTTACTGGGGGTTCACAGCCACCAGTCTTTCCTGCCAAGGTACATGCCGGCCACGATGACTGATGACTGCGTGTGTTCAGTGTCACTCACGGAGTCAGAACTGTGTGTGTTCAACTGTCAAATGTTGATTTCTTTTGTTTGGGGGATGTGGATTTTCTTGATCTGTGAAAGTTAGTTCATTAAGGAAGAAATTAATGAAGAGAAATTAGCTTTGTTTTGAATCCGCACCTAGCCGAGACCAAGGCCAATGTCATATCCAGGTCTTGCCCATGGTCCATGTGAGCCAGGGGGGCCTGCCTACTGCTCTTGGGGCAGGAAATGAGTAGAAGTATTGGGGAGCAGAAGCGAGCTGTTTGGGGCATTACTGGACTTGTCTGAAGATGCCCCACAGAGAGCAGACATGCAGTCAAAGTCACTACTGAATAATTGCCAGCAAGATCAAAATCTGCAAGAGACTAGAAGATGCTACAGAATGTTTGAGGGCAAGTGATCAAGCAGAACATGGAGGACATGCAAAGTATGGAATGAGTTAACTCACAGGACCACAGGCTGCAGGTCACATCTGGTCTAGCTGAAGAGGCAGTCTTAGTACATTAAGATGTTCGGGTCCCCCCCCCCCCAAAATATACAATGGTTTTATTGAGATATAATCCACAAACTATAAAATCTACCTACTTAGTAGAGTATACAATTCAATGGTTTTAGTATATTCACAGAGTCGTGCATGCCAATCGATTTACAAACACTTTGTCACACAGCGAGGAACCCTAGATCCACTAGCAGTCAGCCCTGTCATATTTTCCACCCTCTCCCAGCTCTGGGCAATCATTAACGTACTTTCTTTCTCTACAGATTTGCCTACTCTGTACATCTCACAGAAGTGGAATTATACATTGTGGGTCTCTTTGTGGCTGACTTCTTTCACTTAGCATAGTATTTTCAAGGTTTTTCCATGTTGTAGCATGGTTCAGCACTTCATTCCTTTTTATGACCAAACAACATTCCACTGTATACATGTACCACAATTTATTTACGAGATGATGCACATTTGCATTGTTTCCATTTTGACTATTATGAATAATTCTGCTATACACATTCATGTACAAGTTTTTATATGAATATATGTTTTCATTTCCCTTGGGTATATGGAATGGCTGAGTCATACATTAATTCTCTGTTTAACCCTTGGAAGAACTGCCAGACTTTGACAAAGTGGCCATGCCATTTTACATTCCCCCAGCAGTGTAGTGAGGGTTCTAATTTCTCTATATCCTCACTAACTCTTGTTATTGTTCATCTTATTGATTATAGCCAACCTAGTAGGTATGAAGTAGCATGTCATTTTGATTTGTATTTCCTGATGGCTAATGACCATGAGCATCTTTTCATGTGCTTATTGGCAATCTGTCTACCTCCTTTGGAGAAATGTGTAGTTAGATCTTTTGCCCAATTTTTATTTGAGTTGTTTGTCTTTTCATCAATTGCTGAGGCCTTATGGAGAAAGTGAAGTTGGCTTCCAGCATCTTTTCTCTCCCTTTCCTCATATCTTTTTGGGTTCCACTGTTCAAATCATTCCAATAGGCAGTACCTGGCCAGGCTCTGTGCAGAGCTGGCATGGAGGTGGCCGTGGGGTGCAAAGGAATGAAACATGCTGCAGAGGCTGATATTCTTGTTCTGCCCCCTCCAAAGTCCTGCTGTGCTATGTGATATTATGCAAGTCACTTCCCCCTCTTCTCCCAGGCCTTGGTTCTTCTTCACCTGTAAGATAGTCCTACTACCCACCTGCCCACATCACAGAGCTGTTGTGAAGGTCACCTGAGCTAGTAGATTAACTACTAGAGTCCTCCAGTCCTTCAAAGGTAGACCAGAATCATGGTTCTTGGGCTTGGACCTGATTTCAGACTTCCAGCTTGCAATCCTGTTTATTTGTTGACCTTGGGCAACTTAGCCTTTCTGGTTCCCAATGACCTCACCTGTACAGTAAAGAATAATAACAGTCCCTATCTCTCAGAGCTTTGGGGAGGTTTAAATGAGATGTGCAATATGTCCAGTGCTTAGAGCAGTGCTTGATCCGAGTATGTCCTCAGTGCATGTTAGCTGGGTCATCATTGTTATCATTACTCCTAGGCAAGATTTCCAACCCCACATTCTCTCGTTCTCCTAATGCTCCCAGCAACATCTGAGAAGGAATGTACTGGACTGTTTCAAGAAGGTTCCTCCCTGATTAAGCACTGAATACATGGGCAGGACTGGAATGCTGACAGGTTGTGTTGGATTGCCCAGACTATAACAGTTTCCCCTCTAATGTCCAGGCCTGTGTCTGAGGTACATGAGTAGATTGTGCCCTTCAGAAACCTGATCAACACTGTGTCTCAGATATGCCCCTCCTTGCTCCCTTCTGTTTCTCCCTTCCAAGGCCCCAGTCATGGCCATTGTAGAAGACCAAAATATATCATCCCAAAAATGACTGTAGGAGACCAGAATATGCCACCCCAAAATGTGCCTCTTTGGCAGGATTATTTTGAAGTGATTACTTTGATAAACAGTAGACACAGGAGACGCTCAGACAATGGAGTAGAAGTTCCCCTTCTGTAAGGGACAGGTACACTTATAAAGAAATCTCCACGGTAAGTGTCTCTCACCCTCTGTACCTGGAGGAGGAGGATGACTTTAAATCACAAGACTCTTATCCATGTAGATGGCAGTCACTTAAATCTGCATAATAAACCTTACCCTTGCTTACAGTACTTTTCCTGGTCCCCTTCCCATAACTGGTCTTTCACACCCTTCTTCCTTTGTTTTATCTAAGATGGCATTTGAGCCCCAGTTCTAAGCTACCCTTTGAGTCACTCATCCCTGAGTTTCTCCAAGGTATATATGAAATATACATGCTAGTAAACATGTTTGATTTTCTCTTGTTAATCTGTCTTTTGTTACAGGGCCCCAGCCAGGAACCTAGAAGGGTAGAGGACAAAATTTTCTCCTCTACACCACCCCTTGCCCACACGATCTGTAACTGCCCCATAGTAACCATGGGTGCCCCATGCTGTCTATTCAGGTCGCTCAGCCAAACCTAGGAAAGCAACTCTGTAGTCCCCAGGCTAGCTAGTAACGATGCAGCACCCTACTCTGATGTCCTACAGGATGTCATTGTTCACAAGCTATATTATCTTCACAAGTTATGTTCAGCTTTTTTCTGATAAATGTAAAAGGGGTGACACAGCAGACCTGAAAAGCTTAGGGGGCCACATGGCAGACCTGACAAGCTCAGTGACCAAAAGTAACCATGCAGGATGGTCTTATTATAAATTCTTAATTGGGCCGGTCATAGTGGGTGGTCATGTCCCAGGCCTACAGCTTCCTTAGCAAAGATCAGTCTTTACCCTAAGTGAGCCCCTCATTGTTCTTATGCATGTAGGATAACATACCTTTGAAACATCAGAGTAATCCTTTCCAGATACCTCATCAAAGGCACAACCGCTGGCACTAGAGTACAAACATGAAACCCCTCCTGGTTATGTTAGTGCCTGTAACAGCATCTCTATGTGCTACAAATGTGAAATGTTGACTATCCTGTATCCACCAACGAAAAGATATGTTTCTCCGTTTTATTCTTTGATCCAATCCTAGACATTTTCCATCTTTACTCTCTCCCGTCTCCCTAACCTCCTGCCTCCCTAACCTACCACAATGTATTTCATGTAGCTCTCCTTCCGTTTTCTCCTTTGAGTCTGATGTAGACAATAACCTGCAAAACTGCCCTTCTCTGCAGCATTTTCTCAATCTGCTGAGATCTCGCTTCCTATATCCTCAGATCTGGCTCAGCTAAACTCTTGTCAGGTTTCTCTACAGGTTTGAACTTTCTTTCACTGATAAGATGAAAGAATGACAAAAACTGAGACTTGGCTAACAAAGTTCCAAAGGAGTTAAAAAACAGGTCAGGAAGCCGGGAAGGAAGGGATGTGAGAAATAAAACATGTCCAGGAAGGCCTCCAGTCTACGTCAGTAAGCTTTCTTCCCAACTCCTATCCCGGAAGTAGTAGAAAATGTCACTGACGTCTCTTAGGAGAAAAGAAAACATCATTTTCTCTCTATTTTGTCAAGGAGATTTAACATATAAGAAGGAGGAAGAATAGCTTACCTCTTAAAAAAAAAGGTGTGGGGGAAAAGGAGTCAAAGAGCCCAGAATTGAATAAAGAGTCAGATGGCTTCCTGTGGTTGGTGACCAGCACTTCCTGACATTCAGGATAATGAGGTTCTCATGCCACACAGACTTCGGTGGCCCCTGTGGCCAACCTCTGAGGAGAGGTGGGGTACCTGGCCTTCAGCTCCAAGATTAGAGGCAGATTAAGGTTGGCTGAGGCCCTGGGTGCGGAAGAAAATATTGGGCCCCCTACATTAAAAAAAGTGTAAAGTTGGGTTTTTGGGGGGCTCTTCAGAAGTCAGGGCCCAGGGCATGCACCTGGTGTGCCCACCGTTAAATCCACTTCTGTCCAGGATCCTCACTCACATGACCTCCTTTCAAGGCCTGACCTATGGATCTGACCCCACAGAACCTGGAAGTCCTATACCGGGGTCTCTCCTGTCCTCCCCTTCAGGGAGGGAGGTCCCGCCCCTCGGGAGCCTCTCAGATGTTTTCTTTCCAGGGACAGGAATTCTTCCTAGTATCAGACTGAAGTCACTTTAGAAGCCCTGTAAACTTACTTAAGATTGCTAAAAAAAACAGTAGTGGAACATGTAACACAGAAATGACTTAAACCACCCCATTCAGTCATCCCACGTGCCAGTGAATCAGAGCCTTTTGTCTGCTGGTAAAATCTGTTCAAAATAACACAGGTTCCTGGCTCAAAGAACATCTCATTCGCTACTCCCATCCTATCAATCTTTTCAGGGACTACCTGGCAACCCACTTTGCAGAGGCCTGGGCTCAGCAGCCTGAAGATCAGCGCTCCCGGAGCTGGCACAGTTCCGCCACCACCCCGGCGACGGGGAGCTAGTTTCCCCCAGTTTAAATGCACGCTCTATCCCATGAAATTGAACGGACACATAACGGCTTTGCTCCTGAAGTCCTTTTGTGAGAATTCAATTCCGATCTTCTGATTTATTTACTACTGTTTCTCAGAAATGGGATTTACCCATATAGACCTCAAAACATATCTCAATTTAACCATCACAGTGACAAGAACCCCTAAATACCTGGATGCTATTGCCAGTCGATGCAAGTCATTTCTCTTAATACCAGATGAGGAATGAAAATGAGGCTCGTAAACGACATGTGATTCAGAGCAGGGAAGGCACGCATAGGGAGAGCGGCCTGAGTTATAGAATGTGGAAGAGGTGTTGGGAGAGCTTGCTACTTTTCTGTTCATTTTTGTTGTTACAGCTTATGTACTTAAAACAGTGATTCTTAACCCTTTTTGAGGTACCGAACCCACCAGTTTCATATGCGCATTCACCAGATCCCTTCTTTAGTGATAAATAAAATATGATTTTTTTTCCAAATTCAAGACATAGGTATATGTTTTTTTTACTGGTGCACAAAATGAGCTGTGCATGAACATCACCTTGCTCAAAGAACAAAACCAACAAAGTGCATGAACTCACAACAAATTACGGTATTACTTTATTCTGGCCTCTGTGGCAGAGGCTTCTCCGAACCCCTGAGACCGACTCATCGAACCCCTAGGGTTCGATAAACCCAGGTTAAGAACCACTGACTTAAAAGTATAATATTGGGGGGTGATAATATTGGGTCTATGCTCACTGTTTAAAATTTACCCCCACCACACAGCATGTTATTGTCAGGGAGCGCTGGGGCTTCCATGTTAGAAAAACAGCCTAAAGTGGCATCAATGAGGCACTTTCAGGTGGGTGGGACCTGTCTTCCCCACTTCTTTGCCTTCTTTTCTTTCTCTCCACTTCTTCTTTCCTTGCCACTTACGAGTCCCCTACATCAGCTTTCTCTGTGCCTGTTTCTGTCCTCCTAACTCTGCCCTGTTAGCAGATTCCGTGCTTTGGATAGTCCCTCCTTTCGCCAGAGCAGAATAGGTATTAAGTATATTATCCCTCTTTGCACCCAGCCTGATTGATGTCTTTAACTTGTAAATAATTTACCTTCTCGAGTCATTCAATTCAATGTCATACACGTGTTTACTAAGACCAGCGCACAGAGCTAAATGCCGCCAGGGATGTAAAGATCATTTAGACAGGGATCCTAACTCCTAGTCTTTGCTCTTTCCTTACAGCTTAAAATTAGAATTCTGGGAAAGTGGTGAAGATTGCTTGAGAACCCTGGTGTGAGAGCCGCCAGCAGAGGGGCCTTTGGTCCCCATCTGTGCACCTATGTCCTGCTGCCATTCAGTCTGCATTTTGCTTAGGATTAAACGGGGTTGGACGGGTGCAATTACAGATAAGCCATGCTTAACCACAGGAGGAAAATGAATGAGATTTAATTGTGTTTTTAACACCAAAGGGCCGAGCTTTGTGATCACGTACAATGATCTGGAAGGAGACTGGGGTGTCCACGTGCTTCAGGGTGCTTTCCTGTCACCATGGTTCCGAGGCCCTCAAAAGGGATCACTCTCTCTGGTGCCCGAGTTCCCTCACTGAAATCAGCTGGGTCAGGGCTAAGTAAAAGGCCTTGCCAATGATCACTTCCAGAAATCCACAAAAGGGGACAGGGGCTGCAGGGTTGCCAGCAGTTTGGGACTAGGGCTAGTGTAAAGCCAGGACTGACCAGCCTGCCAAAGATCCACCAGATGAAGCATCTGTCCATAGGCCATCAGCTAATAACAATTGTCCATTCATTGTAATGGAATGAGGGCCTGCCTGAGACAGGCCTTGGAGAGAACCTTGGCTGGCTACTTGCGGATCCCTTCTCTCTCTTCCCCAGGGGAGGCCCCGTCTCCCTCCTTGTTGGGGAGAGAGATGTGAGAACCCCTCTCTCAATGTCACAAAGTTTGGATTCAGAGGGTGCATACTAAAGTCTGGATCGGTGGAGAAATCCTGATCGAGGCAGAACCCGAGAAGCCCCACACAACAAGTACGCAGGTCCAGGCTCCCAAGACCAGGATCTGAGGCCAAGGCAGCCAACTGCAGTGGGAGAGCTGGGAAATTGCAAGAGAGGCACAATGGTGACAGCTGAGCTGGCAAAGGGAGGGCAGGGGCCAGCTTTGCAGATGGGAAGTGGGCATGAGGTCCCAGAGAGGCCCCACCCAGAATGGCGTGCCAACGTTCTACTGGGCCCACTGGCTCTGCACTTCCCACACGCAGTTTCTGGGCAAGTGCAGAGCATGGAATCATGGAAGGTCAGCGCTAGATTGGAAGCATGGTGTTCACATCTGGCTCTGCTACACGGCAGCCTGGCTACTCTCATCTCTGAGCTCTGGTTTCCCCAGCTATGAAGTGCTGACAGCACCTGATCCAGGCGCTGTTGTGAGAAAGGAACAGGGTAAGGTATATGAAACTCTTTAGCACAATGGTAGCTAAATGCTGGAAAACACACACACACACACACATACACACTCACATGCTAGCTATTATTTGCTGGCCATGAGTATAACCATGGGTGAGTGAGCTGTGTCCCAAGCAATGATGACACATGACCTCTGTGTGGTGCCCACGGGAGGGACAGGTTGGAGAGGAGGACCCTATGACTGGAGTGAGAATGGGGTCTGCTGACTCTGATGAAGGGCTGCAGTTCTCACCATCTGGGCACCCTGTGTCTGTCTGCACACGCAGGCTTTTGCCCATGGCAGAGACCTACTATTGGATGTAGGCTCTGGTGGGCCAGGCTCTGCCCTGCCAGGCTGAGCAGATCTGCGGCCTTCTTGTTCTTCCCCGTGGAGGGTGAGGTCCGAGGATTTCCTAGAGAAGAGCTGCTATAAAGTAGTGGTGGGCATTCACGGAGACTCAGAGACTAAGGACAACCCCTAAGAGGGACCCTGAGCACCACCTGGCAGTCCACGGTGACTGGAGGGTGTTTCTGAGACTGTGACCACAGATACCTCCCACAAGGTTCAGGCCACAAGGTTCAGGCCAGCACAGGTGCTAACAGAAAGAGGAGGTGTGGATTTCCAGCCTCACTGCTGTCAGGATGCCCTCACCCGCAGTCGAGGGCAGAGGTGGAAAGCTGCCAACAGAGGACACGAGAAGTGGTCACTCGTGCTCTTCCTCTCCAGTTCCTGGAGCAGAAGGAACTGGGTGGCGTACTAGGCCTCCAACCTGTTGCCCATCCCTGCCGCCCTCTATAAAAAGCATATCTGGCCGTTCCTGTCAGAACGGCACCATCAAACACAACACACTGGCCTGTGTGTAGGAGATCATGAAAAAGCACTGTCCAGGTGTTGGGAGGGTTTTAATTTCTCTTGCAGCCGAGAGGACGACATGATCAACTTCCTTCCCCTGTGAACTGGTACACACAGGGAACCACACTGACAATTGAACACACACTCAGGTTCCCAGTGTCGACAAAGAAAAAGAGAAAAATAATTATAAGTTATGCCTGACCAGGCGGTGGCACAGTGGATAGAGCATCAGACTGGGATGTGGAAGACCCAGGTTCAAGACCCTGAGCTCACCAGCATGAGCGCAGGCCCATATGGCTGAGCAAAAAGCTCACCAGCTTGGACCCAAGGTCGCTGGCTCCAGCAAGGGGTTGCTTGGTCTACTGAAGGCCCGCAGTCAAGGCACATGTGAAAAAGCAATCAATGAACAACTAAGGTGTTGCAACGGCAACGAAAAACTAATAATTGATGCTTCTCACCTCTCTCCGTTCCTGTCTGTTTGTCCCTATCTATCCCTCTCTCTGACTCTCTCTCAGTCCCTGTAAAATAAATAAATAAATAAATAAATAAATAAATAATTGTAAGTTAAATTTAAATAGAAGGCTAGTCCACCTCCCATTCCACTCAAAGGCGGTAGAGATAGTGAGTCCCTTGGCGGCAGCCAAATAGACAGAAGGGTCTTGGCTGAGGCTGCTGGCAGTTGGGAGCACCCTGATCCTGCCTTCCCTGAGCTGGGTCATTCTCTGCTTTCTTCACAGCTGGGGCCACTTCAGAATCCTAATGATTCCATCCCAGCCTCTTCTTTTTACATAAACTCTTAAGAATGTCAACTAATGTTGGACTAGTAATTGGGTTAGATGCCATGGGTGTGGGGGAAATGTGTGCGATTTCTGAAACTGATGATGAGCTTTAGGCCAGCAAAGGGACAGAGATGATGTTCCACGCTGCAAGACAGAGCAGAGCCCATGGACTCGGGACAAATGGCTGACAGTGAATGGCAGCTGGGCAGGGGTCTTATGGATCAGGAAGCTGCCCCATAGGGGAGTCTTAAGACCAGAAATTATGAGCCCTTGTTTGATGCATTGCTTTTTGGGGATGCTGGACAATTTAAAGCAGGGAAATGACAAACACAGATCCTGGTTCACTTGGGTCATGACACATAATGAAGCTTCCGAACCATCAGATGAGCCTCGTAAGTGAATGAGGGCCAGCAGCTGGTGGTTTGCAGCCTGAAGAGTTACAACACCAGTAGGTTTCACAATCTCTTCAATTTTTTTAATGCAAACATTTAGGGCTTTGATCAAGAAAGGATCCTAACAACTTCAGGGGTATACTCACATGCTGAGAAAGTGAAAAAACTCAGTCCATGTCACTAAACTCTAACATGTATTTTAGTTCCCAACAGAACTAGTGAATCATGTGATGCTCTCCTTGGGCCCATAATCCTGTATTGACAGACCTATCCTAAACATGATGCCACGCATAGGAAAGATCTGGGCCAAATTCTCTGGGGCACAGACTGTAATGTTGGCTCCCACATGCCAGCTTCCCTTGCAGCTAGGTGCACTGGAAGACTCCTTCTCACCAGTGCATGTGAGCCTAGGTGGACACCATGTCCACTCAAGGCTTGAGAAACTGGTATGCCTTCTCTACCCTTTCTCCCACTGCACAGGGACCTTGGAAGTTACCTGTTGGAGGTGGAAGAATCATACATGGAGAAACTGAGGGCTTGAATAACCAGAATGAAGGCTACCTGCCAACCATGAATATCTATAATGGGCTTTTACTAAAATCTCAGTTAACTCACTGAGATTTGGAGGTTTGTTTGTTCTAGTGGACAGAGTGACTGCCCCAGATACTCTCTATCTCATATTTTTACTTTAAATTGTGTAGAATTTTAAAATATATACAGGAATCCCATGCTTTGAATGGATTAGATGCTGTGAAGCAAGCAGACTCCCTGAGGTTCTTTCCAATCTGGTAATCTTATTTCTGTTTCTCTCCCAGAAAACAGTTCATTCCTCTGCTTCCATGGAGGCTGGATATTGCACATGGATATTGAAAATGTCACTGATCTGCCCCATCTCATTCTATTCTTTGCCCTGCTTGGAGCCAATTTCATGTTTTGGAAATTGCTGGAATAGTAGCCAGCAGCAGAGCTGATAAAGAGAAACGGTCTTTTAAATGTTTAAACAGTTCTTTCTGGCGCTGCTTTGTTCATGCTCTCTTAACACCATGTCCGGCACCCCTTCCAGGCCTGTGGGCTCTTTGAACAATGCTAAAATGTCATCTCCTACCTGCTGACTTCCGCCCGGCACACTACCCATTCACAGAAAACACAAGTCAAAAAGAGAGCCAGCTTGACAAAAATACGTCTAGCCGCTGACTCACAGAAAGCAGAAGAAAGGCATTGTGTTATCTGAAATGCACCCTCTTTCTTTCCTTTTATAAGAACCCTAGGGTGCTAGGGGTTGAGTTTTGCTAGTTCTTAGAATGACACTGAATAGCATTGATCTTGAAAGCTTAAAGAACCATCAGCTTTGGGTTCCTTCAGCGGTCACCCCAGGCCTTTGTCCTGCAGAATCAGAAGCACAATCCATCCGGTGATTAAATTTCATCATGTCTGGTGCTCCCAGCAGATGCCACGTGCTCCTATATATTCCTGCCACACCTGCATTCTATGAGGAGTGCTTAGGGGGCAGAAGGAGATCAAGTCTGTTTTGGGCTCAGTTGTGTATTTCCCAAATTCATATTTTCAAGTCCTAATTCCTAGTACTTCAGAATGTGATTGTACTTAGAAATAGGGCCCTTAAAGAAGAAATTAAGGTTAATGGCGGTCATTAGGGTGGGCCCTAATCAGTGTGAAAGGGGCCCTTATAATAAGAACTGTGAGAATATGCATTTCTTCTATTTAAGCCACTCTGGGCTACAGTGCTTTGTTATGCAGCCCTTGCTGACAAATACAGTATCCTTCCTACATTTTCCCTGGATTTCATGATAGGATGCTGTCTGGAGGAGCCCAGCGAGGACTGACCAACAGAAGGTTCTAGAGAACCTAGAAGAAGGTCTATAAAGGAAAAACTTTCTTCACAGAATTTAATCTTGAAGGATCTGAGGTAGTCAGCTGCCCACGAGACCATAGCACCTTCTGTTATGATCTTGGAGGCCCACTTTAGGAAAACATTCTCAATGTCCTCTCAGAAACAGAAGAGATTTTAAAGTGCTTCTATGTGGAGAAAAACAATAGCTCTGGCCGCAGGCAGAAAGGGGCTTCTTTGGCAGAATAAGACACTCTGTTCCCTGCCAAGAGCAGGATCCGCCAGGAGTGAAGCTTCTACTCTCATCGCAGAAGGGGCACCTGCAGAGAGTCGGCGCGCTGGGTGACATGTCAGCCCCACCCACGGGGCAGGAGGCAGCCCGTGCTGGGGGCACAGGGAGCAGCTGCTCTGACTCAGCCATAGTGTAACCTGCGGGGAAATGTCCGAGTCAGCTTGGGAGGCCGGGTCCTGCTGTCATTCTTTAACCACTGCTTCCCTGCTCAGCCTCAGAATTGCTACGGGCTCACAAACAAGAGCACCACGGGTGGCAGCTGAGACTAGGTGTCAGTCACTCTGCTAAGTGCTCTATGGTCTTTATTTCATTCTCACAAGAGACCCGTGAGGCAGGTCCTCCCTGAGTTATAGCCAAGGGGGCTGTGGCTCAGGGAGATACTGACCGTGCCCCAGGCATACACACATTAAGTGAGGGGCCCACATGCCAACTCGAGCCCCTTAAACACCCATGCTCTTTCCCACCACACATGCTTGCGGAAGTCTCTGTACAAAGGAGCCTCTCAGCAGTGTGGCCAACCCTCCCGTTCTGAAGTCCTGGGTATTGGGATTCAGACGATCTAAGTCAGAGGGTCTCTCTGACCTGCGCTGGCTGCAGCCTCATCACCTGGGCAGCTTTTGAAAAACACACATGTCCCTGAGGTCCTGATTTCACAGGATTGGGCAGGGGCCTGGGCATCTTTATTTTAACAGGCTTGGGGAATCTTCGTGTCTGGAGCTAGGCATAGATCCTTAAACATTTGTGACAAGGACATCTGCCCAAGCTGGTGCAGCCTATGGACCCCTTCACATAACAAAAATGCTTCAAATACAACAAAATGCACAGAATTACAGGAAACGCTTGTGAGGAAATACAGTTAGCAAATACGTAAAACATCGTGATAGAGTAGCAAGTGTCTTTAATGCATTAGTGACTACCATAAAGTTGAAAGGAGACAGGAGGTTACCTAAGTACAGTGTGTCCGTAAAGTCATGGTGCACTTTTGACTGGTTTAAGTGCACCATGACTTTACGGACACACTGTATTTCAAGAGATGCTCAAGAACTAGGATGAGATGTGCGTGCGTGTGCCTGTGGTCAGTACCGGAGACAGGGGTGCAGGTGTGGCCAATGTACGGAGGTCTACGGCCTTCATTCCCAATCGGAACACTCGCTGATAGCACTTTGCGATGAGGGAGCATGAGCACGCATTTTATATTCCTGACCCACTTCACCGACTCCTTGTTTCTATCACAAACTCCTTGAAGAACTGTGGACCCTTGTTTGGGGGTGGGAGGGGCTATGGCCAGCTATAAAATTGAAAAGAAAAGAAAGAAAACATTTAGAATATGGATTTCAAGAGATATTTTTCATGTCTCCAGAAACTGGTTTTCCAAGAGGTAAAAAGCAAGCCGAGAAACTGCGTGGTTTTCACTGGCAACATGAGGTCTGTGTGGCCATTTTGATCATTTTTTTCCAGGCAAAGGGCTTCTATTAAATGATTGATTTGAAAATTAACCACCAATAGTGGAATAGTAACGAAAGGAAATCACATTCATACAAATCTCACAGGGGGGATAATGTTGTCTGATTTATCTTTTTGTCAGCATTCTGACATTCTAAGATTAAAGTTATTTTTTTCCCCTCTCACTCTTGCTTTGTTTTGCGCTTATCTTCATTTTCTAAATAACATGGTTTCCGGGTGGTGAGACAGGATTATCCTTATTCAGAGCCAATGGTGCTGAAGATATATTCATGAGAAAGGCTGCATTCTTCCTATAATCAACCACCATCTCCTTAGCCTTGATGAGATACCCTGAAGGTTCAACTGGATACAGCAACAGTGAGAAGCTCCCCACTGCAAGGAGGAACAATGCCTTTATGAGCAGCCCATTTCGGTGCTTAGCTTTTCAGCAGACACTGGGCTACTGGAGTTGTGCATGCTCACCAAGCATTTACCAGCTGAAAGCACTTCTGGCTGGCCACTTTGGTTGTATGTTATAGTTTAGGGCTTTCAATGTTTCCCAGCCACTCACAATCACTCAGCTCCACGGCAGAGGTAACAGCCAGGGCAGCGTCCCCTGCTGGAAGGGGCAGAGCTGTCCTCAAGGCCATTCTGGTGGTAGATTAGAGAAACCAGTCTGATGAGGGTGATGGACAGTTGTCATCTCCAGGACCCTGGTGGGCACAGCTGTGGAGCCTTTCTCCCACGTGTGTGAATTGGATATGAGGATGCAGTTCACTTAGACACAGCTTCGTCCACAGGAGGGTCTTATCAAAGCACCCAGTGCCATTCAAATTTCCTCAAATCTTTTTTTTTTTTCCCTGCTGATTCCTTTTAAAGCAATGTGCATCCCTCATACAGCATCATGGGCGGGAATCCACACTTTCGGGTCTCATCTACACATTAAGGGCTGTACCAAACCAGAATACCAAAAGGGCTGTCCCATTATTTCCATCTCTTACTCTGGCCCAAGCCTCCACTCTCAGACTTACTCCCCCACCATTCCCAGTAATTGTCCATTCTAACCTTAGCACGGTGCATGCTGATTCCCATTAATTGTCCATTCTAACCTCGGCACGGTCCATGCTGTGCCTATACAAGGACCACTCTCTCCCATCTTCTCTGCCCATCCAAATTCCACTCACCTTTCAAGGCCCAGGGACCCTCCCTAGAAAGCAATTCCTGACCCTCCAAGGAAGTGGCAACCCCCTCTCTTTAACTCTTACAATACTCCATATTTGTGCCACTAGTTGACAGATGGAGCAGATGGTCTAAAATGCCGGCTGTGCACGGGGACTCTGTGCGTGATTCTAATCTGTGAGTGGCATGCTGAGCCGGTGCTGAGAAATGTCCCAACTTTCCCATCTCCACTGACCCTCATTTTCCACAGCAACTCCCCAATCCCACAGTCATACCTGGGCTACATTTGGAATGACCCACTCTGACCTCAGGCTACTTTTCTTTTCTGCTGGTTCTTTCATTCACTTACTGACATGAAACATGTTCAGAAGGAGAGTCTCAGGCCACATAATGACTCTAATAATAAAATAATAACAAAGTAATAAGAGCTAACACTTAACTGTGTGGTAAGCACTTTACATTTACTAACTCAATCACATAACGAGATAATCACATAATTACATTATGAGAAATGTGTTAATATTCTCCACATGTTAGAAACAAAGAAATTGAGGAAAAAAGAGTTTAAGCAAATTGCCCCAAGACACCCAGTGTCCTATGTGTTTGTATCTATTTGGCAGCCATTAATCCCAGGGCCAAACTCATGGCCAAAGTGGTTTACCCCTCCCCTGTGATCCAGAGCTCACACTTTGAACCACCTCCTTATCTAATTCTCACATACCAAGCCAATATTCCCCTGCCCTCCATCACCCAGGGCCAGGTACCAGACAAGTGAAACAAGTGTGCTAGAATTGTTCAAACCAGTCAATCTTTTCTTTTCTGAAGTGAGAAGCAAGGAGGCAGAGAGACAGACTCCAGCATATGCCCAACCAAGATCCAGCCAGCAAGCCCACTAGGGGGCGATGCTCTGCCTATCTGGGGCATTGCTCCATTGCAACCGGAGCCATTCTAGCGCCTAAGGCACAGGCCACGGAGCCATCCTCAGGGCCCAGGACAATTTTGCTCCAATGGAGTATTGACTGTGGGGGGGGGGGGAGGAGAGAGAGAGAGAGAGAGAGAGAGAGAGAGAGAGAGAGAAAGGAGAGGCGGAAGGGTAGAGAAGCAGATGAGTACTTCTCCTGTGTGCCCTGGCTAGGAATTGAACCTGGGACAACCATACACCAGGCCGATGCTCTACCACTGAGCCAACCGGCCAGGGAAAACCAGTCAATCTTAAATTGTTTACCTGCCTGCCTTGCCTTCCCTGTAGAAATCCCAATAAAGGCCCTTGCCTAGGTGGTCCCCCTTGCTCCTTCTGCCTTCTAACCACACCTGATGTTTCCCCTTGTGGCCTTGCATGGCATGACACAGCTCTCATTTCTAGGAGACTGCGAGAAACCTTAAGCTTTTCTTTCAGTGGCATTGACCTCTGTGTGTTGTCACTCGGCCACCTTCATAAATTAAGATCCAGACACAAACCACCCAGACAGGTAGTGGCTGAGCTGGGATTCGAACCTTGGCAGTCTACACATACCACCTGCCCCTCTTGCTTTGCTGTGCCAAGCTCTTCCTTCCTCCGCAGCTGGTGGTCCATTCCCCACCACTTCCAATGCCTGCACCTCTCCCTTTGCCTCGCTGACCCGCTATTGTCCTCTCTTGGCAAAACCACAAGGTTGAATAGGACCAAGTCTGCAATTCCAGAACCAATGTCCAAACTACTCAATCAAATGGGAAAAAAACCTTATAAGCACTTATTGTCACTATCAATGTATGTCCCCAGACCTCAAGAGGGTCCTTCATATGTCTGCTAAGTCTCCCCGGAAAGTTCCCTCTTTGGTTCTCACTGAAGCTGTTTTAGTCTTCCTCGGTCACCTCAAATCTCTACCCACCCTCACCTGCAACTGAATGCATGGCATCTGTTCACCCCGTCTCGGGGGATGGCGCCCAGGAATTCACCTACTTGTCCGCAGAAGAAACCTAGGAAGCATCCCTGTCCTATAATGTCGAAGCCAGCGTATCGTCAGGATCTGACCTCCCCTCCGACATGGGTTTTGGGAAGCACGTGCTTCTTCCTAACGCTGCAGCCACTTCCCCAACCCTGGGGAAGTCGTCTTCCTGGGGGACTGTGGCAGCCTCCTACCCCCCCCCCCCCGGAGTGACCTTTCTAAAGGGCACATTGCACCTGGGCACTCCCCAGCTCCCTTCCTCTGTGGCTCCACATCGATCTTCAGTGAAGTCCTCAACTGTACCCACAGAGTTGGGGAGACCGGGTCCAGCTAACCTGCTCCCACCTCCCCCACTGATGTCTTGTGCTCCAGGCACAGTGAGGGTCCCTCTGTTTCCCCTGGAACCATCCTCTCTGGCCCACGGGCCCTGCTGTCGGCCCTCCCGTCTAAGGGTGACACTCCTTACCATCCCCACCTCTCTCACTCTTCCGCAGGTCCCCTGTCAACGTCGCCTTCTCCAGCTGCCCTAGCCTCAGTTGGAGCTGGGAGCCCCACGGGTGCATCCTTACTACTCCAGCCAGAGTGTGTCCACTCTGCCCACTGCTGAGTTGTTTATGGCCCCGTTACATTGTCAAGTGACTAAGAACTGTCCCTTCCCCTCCCCCCCTGGTCTTTTGATTCTTCCTCAGAATCCCAGCACAGAGCCATGTCTCAGACATGGCCGGTGGGGTCAGGTTTCTCAGGGACTCTGGTCTCTGAATGTATAAGTGGTTCCCTGAGTCAATCTTGGGATCCTCACGACGCTGACATGGCCATGACAATCATCGGGAGAGTGCTGATTATATCTCCAAGTTGCAAGGCCCGGGACTAGGCGCTTTTTAGGCAATTTCATTTAATTTTCACAACTAGTTTATCAAGTTAGTTTTATAATTTTCTTTCTTTAAATGAAACCTCAAAACTATGAGAAAAGAACTTGGGCCATGTGGCACATAAATGGCAGAATGTGGACTGCCACTCTGGAGTTACGCACTATCATTACCCTCCATGACAGAGTCCCCAAAACTCAAAATAATCTTGCTTTTCCAATAATTATCTCTTGCCCTCCTATCCACCTCCAGAATACATTTTATTTCTGGCTTGTCCACAGACCGTGGTGTAAAAAAATGCAGTCTCTGATTGGTCTTCCAGCTCATCTGTGCTTTAAGTGGAAGCTTCTCATCCAGGAAGGTTGGGCATGTGGTGTCTGGTCCAGGGGAGGCCTCAGAGGGCCGGGCAATACCGGAACCTGCAGCCCGGCCTCCTGAGGGGTTCTAACTGGGCAACACATTCCATCAGCAGCACCCGTAGTGGCCCTGCTGCAGGCCTGCCCAGCTTCCTTGGACCCTTCTCACCTGAGAGTGCCCCAAATCAGACACAAATGATCCATTAAGGCGCACACACACACACACACACACACACAAGCCAGGCTGGCCAGTGTAGTTCAGACCACAGAGTTTCAGCCCTGGGGCAGAGAGTGGGCCTATACCTCACCACACCCCTGGGATGGCAGCTGGACCCCCACACAGGGCAGGAAATGGACACTGCAGGAAATAGCACGTGAGAGAGAAATGGGAATTTTGTGAGACAATGCTACTTGTTTATAAACAGGCACAGAAGGTTGGAAGGTGGGAGACAACCGAGTCTAGCTGCTTTGGCTGAGTCCTTGGTGGCTGGGCCCACCCTCCAGAGAAAGCAGGAGGGCGAGTGCCACAGGATCGAGAATGTCTGCAGACAACCCTGCGGCTGTGACATGGAGCGAGGTGGCAATGCCCAGAGGGCAGCCAAGGGCTGGGTGCATGAAAGCCAGAGGTCTAACGGGGTGTGCAGAAAGTGCCCGGGGCCGGTGCACCAGGCTCTCAGGAAAGACTCATCCCTCCAAACAACCACCCTGGCCAGTGCCTCCTTGCCCACTGCCCAGGGTGTCACACCCCTGGGGAGCCTGTCCTCTCTTCGGAGGCCTCTATTAAAAAAATACTCAAAGGCAATGGGAGGGCATGGACTATTTCTGGGGCACAGCTCCAGGAGAGCCCAGGACTGGGGCGGAGCCCAGAACTAGGCTGGTGGGCCTGGCAGCCTCAGACCCAAGGAACCTCCTAGGGGAGCCCCCCACTGCATGTCAGTGTCCCCCAACCAGGGGCTAGCCCAGTGATGGGCAATCTTTTGAGCTTGGTGTGTCAAAATTCGCCAAAAAACGGAGCATCACTCGGGTGGTGTGTCACTTCGAGAAAAACAGCCTAACCGGAAGTCCCAGAACTAGACGCTCTGTGCCGGAGTTCTGTTGTTTTGGCCTACAGACCTCCAGCACAGAGTGTCTACACTACAGCGAATGTTTTATCCTCGGCTCCTGCACCTGGTCGTGCAGGAGCCGAGAATGAAACGTCCTTCTTGGCATGTGGCCCCATACTTCTCTGGCATGTGGCCACATGCAGCCCCATGTCATCGAAAATGGCTACGCATGTCAGTGCTGACATGCATGTGATGTCAGTTCGCCATCACAGGGCTAGGCCCTCCCCACAAGCTTCCCTCCTGGCTCTCTGCCTCGCCTGGAGCTGCCACCCTCCCAATTCCTGATGTAGTTGGACACAGGGCTTCAGGTGGAAAGTAAAAGTGGGCTTTCTCCTTGGGCCCTTACCTGCAAATGCCAATTATGCCCTGGGTTTGGCATCAGCTGGCCTGCCTCTAAGATGGCTCACTTCCTCTCTGGTATTGCCAGGGGAGCGATTAATGAACAACCAGATTTCAAGAACAAATTCAACCAAACAAATGCTACAAACAACCTCTCCAGGGCCTTCAGAGGGCAATGAGGCATATTACATGAAGATTAGTAGAGAGAACAGCCAATCCTCCTAGATAAATAAATAATGAGGTGGCACATACCGACAGCCACACTCATTTCCTCCCTGTGGGGGGAAAGGCACTTTACTCCTGATTCAGATAGATTCTCAGGAAGCCTTCCCCAAATGCACCTGCTGACTATAGAACTCTCCTGGCTCTCAGGGCAAACTGCCTAACCTCCCTCAGTCTGACCTTTGTAAAGTGTCAGGGTAGGCAGACCATGACCTTCAGGCCCTTTCCTATGATGAGCAAAACATCAAAATCTGAAATAAAGACAGGCTTCCACCCTGGCCATGACCAGCTCACCTTGCACATCCTCCGTGGTCCTGGCTCAAGAGAACTTGTGCATCTAGGAGATGGCGGCGTTTTATGCATCCCCACTGCTCCTCCTTGCTTGCCACACTCCAGCCCTATTTTCCACGGCTTAGGAAGTGGCCCGGTTCTCTCCTCACCCCTTATCCCCAATGCACTCAGCCACACAGACATGTTCGAGGTGGCTAATGGCACTGGTGCTTCCAAGCTTGGCCATGGTTACCATTCTCTTCATCATAAGCCTGGATGGCAGCCCCTTTAGGAACATTCTCACCTCTCAGCACCCACCACTGTCTCCCTTCTCTGCTGGCACTGACTCTTGTTCGATATTCAAAGCTCAGGGGCTGGCAAGCAAACCCCATACATATTAGAGGAATGGACGAAATAGGTGACTCTGATTTGGGGTGGCCCAGGTGCCCGCAGCATCCCAGCAGCAAGTTTCATGAGGCCCACATCCAGGGCCAGGAGCTTACTGTCGCCAGAGCAGCCTGTCCTGTGGTGGGAAAGCTGGGCTGAGGGACACCCTTCCTTATCTAGAGCAATACATGGTTGTCCTTGTAAGGTTGTCTTTCTAAGCACCTGGAGAAAGAACTCACGACCACTAGGCCTGTCCTTTCTCTCGTTAGATTAAATATATGTGGCTCTTTAAAGGGTCCCCACTGGCTGTGGCTCCTGGACCCCACTGAGGGTGTGGAGCGTCACTACAGGTCCTCAAAGACTTAAGACTGGTTACTGACTAATTTCCCTCTTCCTCAGTTTACCTCCAGCTTTGAGCACCTATCCTTGACCATCTGAGTTGAAACCAACTGGTGATCTCTCACCTGGATTATTACTGGGCCCTTGTTTCTGCTCCGTTCCACTACGGTAGAATCCCCATGTGGCAAAAAAGGATCCTGTTAGAACCTAAGTCACACATGTCACTCTTGCTCAAAATCATTCCATGCTTCCCACCTTACTCAGAGTAACACCAAACTCCTAATCATGGATGATGGTCTGTCCACTTCTGTCCTGTCATCTCCTATCACCCTCACACCCTTGCTCATGCCACTCCAGTCACAGTGGCCTCCTGCTGTTCTGCTACTAGGCCAAACTTGTTCTAGCCCCAGGGCCTTTGCACTTGCTGTGCCTTCTGCATGGAATATTCTTCCCCGAGAAATTCACATGACTTCCAGTCTGCTTAAATACTTTTTTACCCCCCAAACATTCCTTGTCTATACTACTCAAAACAGTTCCTCAACTCCCAGCCTCTGTCCCCTTAGTTTATAATATGCATTTATTTTCTTGTTGTCTGCTTTACGAGAGAGGAAGTATATCTGTTTTGTTCAATGCTGCACTCCCAGTGCCAGAACAGGGCCTGGTATACAGTAAGTTCCCAACGAACACCTGCTGAATGAATAAATGAATTAAAGAACCTGCCCCTGAATGCACAGGCCCAACACCCACATATAGTATTCTTGGGTGTGAACTCTGCAGGGTGGCCTTTGTGTCCGATTTGCTTCCTTTCTTTACATTCAAAATGGCACCTCCCCTCATCCTCACTCCCCAGTTACATCATTGCAAGATTGCTCCGGAACATGCAAACATTCTGTCCTTGCCGTTTTCTGCTCTTCCTGAGTTGAGTCCCTGGCCTGTCTGTTTTCAGTGTCACCCAGTATTTTTAGAAAAGCACTTCTTGTGTGTTTCCAAGGGCCAATTATTTCAGCTTCCTCTCTGGGTACATTTTCATTTGCTGGTTCATTTTTATATTCCGCATAAACACTGATAAAATTGCCCACTAAATAATGTGCCAATTCCAACAAATCTCAATGCCGTTCTGGTCCTGAGTGGTTTTGGCCACTATAGCTCATCCGGTGGAAGCTCACAGTAAGTCTGCGAAAGGGTTTAAAGTGCAGAGACACGGAGAGGCTGGGGAAGGGAGGACCAGGCTGCACGGGGGCTCAACAGCATGTTAGGAGAATGCCGGGCTCCTCCTCCTCACAGGATGTCTTGGGTTTACTCTCTGCTCCTTTAGCATGGCTCTCTGGAACCCAGGGATCGCAGTCACTCCGGGTGGTAACTGTTCCTTGTGTATCTGACAGACCTGATAGAACTGGAGCCAGCACACAGCCGGAATCCATTAACACGAGCTGCCTGAATGACTGAGCCCACAAGGAGGGTGCAGATGGATCAGCTCAAACATCTACAGCAAGGCTCTGAGTCTGGAGGCTTTGGGTGGACTTAGGCGAAACCATCCCCTCATTTTGTTCACACAATGTCTTGAGTTTGTTTAGCACTTGGGGAGGGGTCCATTGGTGCCACCAGAATCTCAAAGTGGCCACTGACCCCCCAAAATGTGAAGGGCCACTTGGTTAGAACAAGGTGTGCATGCAGCCACAGGGCTGGGAGTCCTGGTCCTGCCTGGGGCAGCGAGCTCTGCCTTCCCACCTGGCTTCTCTTCCTCCCTGGCCCTCACCTTCTGCTAGAGCCCTACCCTGTCCTCGCCACCTTCACAGTTGCCAACTGATTTCCACCTGGTGCCTTTGTCCAAGCTGTTCCTTGTGCTGAAACACTCTTCCTCCTTCCCCACCAGCCAGCTCCCGCTGTGTTTCCAGCCTTTCAGGGGTGCCTGCCTCAAGACCCGTGTACCAAGCAGCCCTGCTTCTTTCCTGCCCCAGCACCCGCAGACCAGGTCCATCTAAAGTGTTCCTCCAACGGGCTGCAAAAAAGATTCGCATGGAGTTGTCAGTAAGCTTTAAAAGCAATTTGACTAAGCAATTTTGCGCCACTTGAATCTAATAATAAAATACTTGGGGCTTGCATTATTTCTTTTCTCCCCATTTATTTTTTTTTAGTAATTCACTTTTATGGCATTTTATAAAAGTATCGGTCTGTGATGGATTGGGAAATTTAAAAAAATGTATCTGGTCTTTTGCAATACCTCACTGTTTCTCAGCCCCTTTCTCTGTCAGCCCCCCATGCGGCATTTTGTAGACCCCTCCCACCCCGATAGCCACCTGCTCTGCTCCCACCATGAAATTTTAATACCACAGATAGTCTGTAAAGCTGTTTGTGTGCTGTTTGTATGTTCGTGGTTTATACATAAAAAGAGTATTTCTCTTTTGCGCCCCCCTCCAAGAACCAATTTGCACCCAGTGGGGGACCCTGCGAATGAGAAGGCATGCCATAGGGGGTGTGAGCAGCATGGCTGTGGTCTGGGCAAGGCAGGCGCTGCTTCCAGGCTGGGTTTGGAAACCTGCTGTGTGTTCTTGTCAGCCAGTAGTTGTACTGGAGAAATGAAATATACATATTATTGTCAATCACCTTTCTTTTTTTTCCCCTTGTACATTCTAGTTAGGGCATTACACTGATTTTTTTTTTTTTAACTGTGGATGTTAAGTTTCCTTATCTATTTATTATCTTCTTGGTGGGTCTTGTGACTTTTTGACAGGTACGAAGGAGGAGATGGTCATGCTTCCAACTGGTTGTCCCCAATGTTCTGGCTCCTCTGGTCGTTTGCCTGGTGACCACTCACTGATCATCACCTAAACATCTCAGGGCAGCCCAGGGAGCCCTGCGAGCCATCTGGAGAGGTTGTTTCTGGCATGTGGGCAACCGGGTCAGCAAGCTGCTCTGCAGAAGACACCCGACTGGGGAGCACTTCTGCCTGACACACCTGTGAAACACTCAGCATGGCGAAGGGCTGGCTTTGCCATGTCTACTCGGTGGCGACACTTGCTCGTCTCTGGTTAAGTCAGAGGCTTCCAGCTCCATAACTTTTCCTTTCATTCAACTCCTTTACTTTTTGCAGGATCACTCAGGGAACTAGCACTCCAAAGGACAGAAGGTATGGTTCCTGGTCCTTTGCCCCAAGGTCACAGGTCATTGGAAATCAATAAGAATCGGAACATCTTCCTTGTCTGGACTGATGCAGAGAGGCTGGAGGTTCCTGGGCCACCAGCACCTGTGCGTTCAGACCCTACCACCCAGCTTTGCGATCCTGCCCATCGCAGACCCTGGAGTAAGTCGGAGGAACACCACGGTTCCTGAAGCTACCGTGCTCTAGGCTGTGGTCATTCTCTCTCCCCAAGGCTTAGCAGACTTAGCAGCCACGGCAGGTTCACATTCATTTCCTGACTTCTCTTGAAGCAGAGAGGGATTCATTCTACTTGAAGACACTGAGAGTTTTTCCCTCTCTCTCCACCTGGGAGACAAGCCAACGTGCAGGAGCATCACAGCCACAATTAGTGCCCAGGTCCCCTGTGCACTCGCTGGAACTGTCCAGATGATTTATGGTTTCAGAAATTGCAGTCATTCATCCTCTCCCAGTGGAATTGTTTCAAAAACAAAGAAGTCAGTCTGAGTTCAAAATAACAGTCTGTTGTACTGTTGGACACAGGCTTATAGAACATAATGGACGGTGCATGAGGCTGCTAGGGCTGCCATAACAAGCACCACACCTGGGGTGGTTTGAACAACAGGACTGTATTGTCTCACAGTTCTGACGGCTGGAAGTCCAAGATCAACGTGTGCCAGCAGGTGGGGTTTCTTTTGAGGCCTCTCTCCTTGGCTTGTAGATGACTGTCTTTTCCCTGTGTCCTCACACATGGTCTTCTCTCTCTGTGTGTCTGGGTCCTAATCTCCTCTTTATAACAGCACCAGTCATATTGGAATAGGATCAAACCTACTTTAAGCACCTCATTCTAACTTAATTGCTTCTTTAAAGACCCTAGTGCCAAATACAGTCACACTCTGAGTTATTGAGAACTAAGGCTTTAGTGCATAAATTCTGGGGGTGGGGGAGAATCATTTTAGTTCATAACAGATAAAAAGGGCATTGGGACTCTCAAGTTCAAGTTCCAGAGAAACACTGACTGTGAAAGCTTTGGAAACTGTTGAACTTGTTCATTTTATTGAGTGAAAAAATGAGAGGGAGAAGTAACTGCCCACAATAACCTAGCTCCCAATCCCTGGACACAGACCTAAGGTTCCCAGTGTCATCAACCCTGTCACCTCTCAAGCATCGTCCCCCCCACCCCAATGCTACTCCTGTCCCCACCCCTGCAAAATACAAAACACAAAAAACACCAAAAAATTACAAGCAATTTAAAAGAAAGAAGGAAAATATAAGCTTCTAAGGGCAAGGCAAGTACTTTGACAAAGATTCTTTGCTTGACCAAACTGTACTTGGACTCCTGAACCTCCCCCTAAGCCCATCTGTGCACCTGCTTACACAATTCAGTTTTAGCAGGAACCCTGTGAAAGTCAGCTTGCCGAGGTCCCCGATCATGTTGCTCATTGCCACCATTCCCCGGCTGATGTGTGACACTCTGGCCCATCTTTAGCAAGAGTCCTGTTATGTTGCTTTACTTGTGAAGTTTCCTCTTAGTAATTTTCTGCCCTCTGACCCCCACCCTGCTCCTTGACTATCAGTCTCCAATTGCCCACGCTGGACTCAGAGTGGATCCAATCTCTTTCCCTCACTGCAAAATCCCAACAAAGAGGTCCCTACCGCAATGGCAATAGTCCTCAATAAAGTCTCCTTCACCATCTTTCACAAGTGTCACTAAATATTTTTTTCTTTAACAACTTGTAGTTTGATTTTATAAAGGCTTCGGACCACAGAAGCAACAATGACTCAGGTTCCTCAGCTGCAGTTTTTAAAGAATGTTCCACAGGACCCCTGCCAGGGTGAGGGTGGAGATCCCTGAGAATTTTAAAGGTCAAAACTGTTTTCACAGTTAAGATGTCATTTATCTTTTTTCACTTCCATTGTCTCACAAGCATGAGAGTTTTCTGGTGGAGGTTCCCAGAGGCTACTATATCACACGGGATGACCTCATTTCTCTGACAACTAATGGAAGGCATGAAGTAGAGGTAAGAACCCAACTGTCGTTTAAGCCAGCCATCGGAGACTTACAAGGTAAGACAATGCCACTTTCCTTCTAATTTTCTTTGCTTTGGACAATACATTTTTTATAAAAAGAATGGGTTAGGTTACCACGAAATGGATTTATTAGTGTCATGTTTGTGTGATTTAAATAAGTAAATATTTATCAACAGAGGGGACACATATAAACAAAAGCTCTTGCCGGGGGTATGTGTCTTGCTAATTTTTAAGATTGTGAATGGAGGCTCAAATGAAAACGTTTCAGCATGAGCGCTCCAAAGCAATGACTGAAACTCATTGACAAAACCAGCAGGCATTGACATTCAATCTGCTTTATGCCATTTTCTTCCAGTTGACTTATTTTAGGATCTGACTTAATTTCTCCCAAGCCCTCGCTGACATAGATTACCTAGATCCCCATGAGCACCCAGACCTAAGGGCTGCTCCTCCCTGCACTGCCCTCTCAGCCCTGCCTTCCTGGCACTCACAGTCATCAATCACTGATGGCCTCGACCCCTGTGGGTGCTGACACCGGGAAGAAATCAGCACCCTACTGCTGACACAGACAGGCAATAAGCACATAGAGGGACAGCAGCTGACATCATGATGCAATAAAAAATGTGATGTTGGATGTTGTCCATGCTGAGGTAAATTCTGCTTCCTGTGGTCAGCACCTGCACAGCAGCTCGGACACTGTGGTCAGGGGTGAGCTTCACAGTCAGCCTGCCCGAGGTTGACCCCACGCACAAAGGAGCCAGTAGTAATCAGGACTCAGTTACGACAGGAGGACCCACATACCCACACAGGGACATTCCTGTGGCTCCCAGCTCAGGTGATCAGAAGGACTGTGCCACTAGGTCCCACAGGATACCTACTAGACAAGGCCACCCTACCAAGACTGGGAGACACAGCAGATCATGTAATATATATAAATCAAAGAGGCAGTCAAAGTAGGGAGACAAAGAAATATGCCCCAAATGAAAGAAAAAATCTCTAGAACATAAGCTAAATGAAATGGAGGCAAGCAACTGATCAGATATAGAGTTAAAAAAATGGTTATAAGGATATTCAAGAAACAAAGTGAGAACACTGCGTGGAAAAGGACATAAAAACCATTAAAAAATAACTAGTCAGACATGAAGAATAATAGCTGAAGAGAATACACTGAAGGAATAAACAGTAGGTTGGATGAAGCAGAGGATTGATTCAGCAATTTAGAAGACAATGTAATAGAAAACACCCAATCAGGGCAGAAAGAGAGAGAGAAAGAGAGAATTTTAAAAAAATGAGGCCATAAATGAAAAAAAACATCAGACTTACTGGGCAAAAACTAAAAAAGTTTCCCTTTAGGTTAGGAATAAGACAAGGCTGTCCACTTTCATGACTCTTATTCAGCATAGTACTGGAAATCCTAGCCACTGCAATCAGACAAGAAAAAGAAATAAAAGGCATCCAAATTGGAAAGTAAGAAGTAAAACTGTCATGATTTGCAGATGACATGATACGCTATATAGAAAACCCTAAGATTCCACCTAAAAGCTACAGAACTGATCAAGGAATTCACTAAAGTAGCAGGACACAAAATAAATATCCAGAAATCAGTTGTATCTTTATAACCAATACTGAACTATCAGAAAGAGAAAATAAGAAAACAATCTCATTCACAATTGCATCAAAATAAAATAAAACAAAATACCTAGCAATAAATTTAACCAAGAATATAAAAGACCTATACTCAGGAAATTATAAGACACTTAAGAAAGAAACGGAAGAAGATACAAATAAGTAGAAGCATATATCATGTTCACAGATAGGAAGAATTAACATCATTAAAGTGTCCATACTACACAAAGCAATCTATAGATTCAACACAATTCCTACCAAGATACCAATGGTATAAATCGCAGAACTAGAACTAATATTCCGAAAATCTATATGGAACTACAAAAGACCCTGAATAGCCACAGCAATCTTGAGAAAGAAGAACAAAGTTGGAGGAATCGCACTACCTGATTAACTGTTCTACAAGGCTAGAGTAATCACAACAGCATGGTACTGACTTAAAAACAGACATATAAATCAATGAAACAGAACAGAGAGACCAGAAATAAATGCACATCTTTATGGTAAATTTAGTATTTGACAAAGGAGGCAAAAAACATACAATGGGGTAAAGACAGTCTATACAATAAATAGTGTTGAAAAAATTGAACTGATATATGCAAAAAAATTAAATTAGACCACCTTCTTATACCATATACAAGAATAAATTAAAAAATGAACTAAAGACTTAAAAGTTAGACTCAAAACCATAAAAATCCTAGAAGAAAACATAGGTGATGAAATCTTGAACATTTCTTGTAACAATATTTTTTCTGATATATATTCTCAGGCAGGAGAAACAAACTAACAAAAAAAGATAGGACTAGATCAAACTAAAAATTTTTGTACAGTGAAGGAAACCATCAACAAAATGAAAAGACAATCCACTGAATGGGAGAACATGTTCAGTAAACATATTCAAAATTTATAAAGATTTCCTAAAACTTAACACCAAAACAAGAACAACAACAACAAATAATTCAATTAGAAAATGGGCAAAGGACCTGAATAGATACGTCTCCAAAGAGCACATACAGATGGCCAATAGACATATGAAAATAAGCTTGATGCCACTAATCATCAGAGAAATGCAAAATAAAACCACAATGAGATATCACCTAACACCTATCAGAATGGCGCTCATCAATAAATCAATAGACAACAAGTGCTGGCGAGGATGTGAAGAAAAGGGAACCCTCCTGCACTGCTGGTGGGAATGCAGACTGGTGCAGTCACTGTGGAAAACAGTATGGAGTTACCTCAAAGAATTAAAAGTGGAACTGCCTTATGACCCAGCAATCCCATTTCTGGGGATATATCCAAACAAACCTGAGACACTGATTCAAAAGAATATATGAGCCAATGAGGAAAGTCCAAGCATGAAGACCTTGGCTTATCTCCTTGTAAGTCTGTCTAAGTTTTGTAGATTTTTTAATAATATTTTTGATATGATTTTTAGAGAGAGAGGAAGGGAGACAGAAAGAGAGGAAGAGAAACATCGATTTGTTGTTCCCCTCATTGGTTGATTCTTATATGTGCTCTGACCAGGGACTGAACCCACAACCTTGGTGTAACAGAATGATGCTCTAGCCCAGCCAGGGCTAACTTTTGTAAGAGACATTCCAAATGTTACCAAAGAGCCCAAGGCCAACTCCCTGCTGCCACAGTGTCTTGGAACTCAGCTGGGAGAATCCATTTTTATGGAGGATGGTCTGAAGTTCTTCTACCTCCTCATGTCTCCAACCAGACAGAGTCCTGAAGATGCACCTACAGAAAGTGTCAGAGCCTGAAGTGACATGGAGAGAAACTTCAAACTGTAGTAGGCAAGGCAGGCATCAGGGAGAGTGGATGCACTCAAGAAGAAAGCCTGCAGAAGCTAAGAGGGATGTAAGTGTAGGTGAGGGCAGACCTACAGAGGGCATGCAGACAACGGCCACTTGTCCTAGACATGCAGCAGGATGGTGGCAGGCTGGGAAGATTCGTTGGCAAGTAGCATGGGGAAATTGAGGCAGAGAGATGAATAAACTGGCCCAGCAATTTACAGACAGATGCAGAAGGTCACCACCCTCCCTAGAGATAACTCCTAGGCCTCGGTTGTATTTCAGCTCCAAGCCCAGAAAAGCAACAAAACCAGGTGGGCATGCCAGGACCCGCTGCAATGACTAATGACCCCCTGGCATGGTAGTGACCAGTCAGTGGAGACCACACCCTGAAAGGGCACTCTTAGAAAAGCTGATGAATATTCTATTGAGATCCCTCCCCCCCTTAGGACCTCCCCATATACTCCCAGACTTCAACAACCCTGGAAACAAAGGATTGAACTCATGTTCTCCATCCCAGGGGCACATAGGTGCTTTTCCCTTCACAATCCCCCTCTCCTACAGGCGTGCATTTCCTAAACTCTAATAGTCCCCACAAGACCTGCAACAAGGGGAGCAATGGGCAATGGCAGCTCTCCTGGGCTGACCCCCTGAACCTGTCTCCAAGCTCCCCTTTTCTCTGATTTCCCAGCGTAGGCTCATTTCTTTCCTCTGACATTTTTAGAGAACCAAAGCAGCTGTCCAGCCTCTCCTGTTGCTTCTTCTGTCCTAAGCTCTTCCTTGGTTCACTGCCCCCAGCTTTAATAAACATACCCTCAAAATCACCGGGACTCAGGTTGTGAAATCTTTCCTGCCTCAAGTCAAGAACTTATACTCTATTGCCTGGCCCCAAGCAGGTCCACTCGGCACCAGATCTCCTTCCCAGTAACAGAAACAAAAGGACTGCTTCTGAAGACCCAGGGCTCCAGCTGCTCTCAGTAAGTTTTAATGACCTCTGTGTCCAGTGTTTGGATGGATGGATGTTCCTACCACTTGGGAAAGTATGCTCTCATTTTTTATTCCAATATATAAGGAGACCATCATTTTGTATGCAGAAAGCCCCAGGAAAACGATGCCTAGAACAGTCTGACTACTAAAGGAGCAATTTCATAATGTTAGCCGCAGAACAAGCCTCCCTGCCCAATGATAAGGCCACCATGCTGTACACTCCAGGGGCTCCGTTCACGTGGTTTCTATGTTGGGTCCCTGCTCCCCTGTATGGCAGGTTCTGAAGCGTAAGTCATGTGGTAGGTTCTGCCCATCATGTCCTTTTGCTTCAGGATCATCACTCCAAAGTACCAAGTGTCAGGAAACCCCTTGTAGCAAAGGAGCTGGGCAGACTGCAACTTAAGGTTTACTGATTTCTCAACTCCAAAGGAGTGAAAAACAAACAAAACACATTTCCAGGTATTGATCCAGGAAGGACATTCCCTTTTTCTTGTTGACAGAGGAAAAAAAATTGAACCCCAGAAAGCATAAATAAAAATAAAAGATATTTTGCTGAACTTTACTAAAGAAAAAGGACAATAGTCCTTTGCTAGGGAGACAATATGGGGCAAATTTGAAAGAGATCAAGGGAACCCTTAAATGCAAAATGAAGGTTCTATTACCACCCTAGGATGCTATGATCTTATCATGGTTTCAACCATCCATCCATCAATCCACGCACCCATCTACCCATCCTACCCATGTTTCCTACAAGCCAACAACACGCCAGGCACCATCTAGATTGGTCAGAGGATACACTGATCGATAAAATAGACATAGACCCTCTTCTTAGGGAGTTTACAATCTAACAGATACGGGTGCTAATGAAGCAATTACTAGTCTTTCTAACACATTGGGAAGGAAAGGAGATGTCTGGTGCCATGAGAGAGCACAGATATAGTAAGGGAGGAAAAACACAAGGGCAGGCATCGAAAAGGAAGTATGTTCACTATGGGGTTCTTTACACTGAATTTTAAAACCTGGCTCAAACTTTCTTTACCTAAGGATCCAATTAAAATGTAGGAATGATGTATCTCTTGTATCTACATTTGAATATAAGGCTTACCCCTATAATTAACTGAGGGTTTTTTTTTTTTTTTTTTTTTTTTTTTTAATGCAACCCAGTGAGACTCGGGTTATTTACTAAATCCCTGATTAGCAATCACACAAAGGCCACTGTCCCAAAGGCAGTAATTTGGCCTTCAGTGTGATCTGAATTCGTAAAACTATGTGAATTGAGAATGAGAATAAACCTGATAATTTATCCAAAGGGGAACGGGGATGGTTGGTGATGCCAGAGAAGAATGAACCAGAATAGCTGAAGAGGTCAGCAGAAACCTCACATTGAGAAGGCTTCATGCTTTTGACAATTATTCTTTTTTTTTCTCAAAAAGGTTTGGTGCCTTTTTCTATCAGTTCTCTCTACCTCGCTTCAAAATTACTCTCTGGGGGAGAAGAATGGTCTCAAAAAAACTTTCACAAATCATGAAGAATGAGCAATGTATTATTAAAGGAGGAAAACAGAAAGGTTCACATTTCTCCACATATAACCCCAAAAGAAAAGTGCACACTTCCAACTGATTTTAGGATTAAACAGTCTCTTGTTATGGATGGCAAATGACATGAATGACCAAGAACGTGACTAGGGTCTTACCTCAGGCTCCTTGTCTGACTCCCTGGGCAGAAGTGACTCTAGGGTTGGTCTTCTTGGTTGACAGAGGCAACCTTCCTGACCCCCTCTCCAGAGAGGGGTGCCGTGACCAAATACTGGAGACCCACGAGGACTGTTTCAACCTAGAGTAAAAAGTCTACTGGACAGGGTGTCAGCCGTCCGTCCTTCCTGGGCCACTGAGCATGGGCACATAGTGACTCTATAGTCTACAGACCATCTGTGAAGAGGCTTTCCAAGGCTGCCCTGAGTGTCAGCATCAGCATCGCACACCCGGCCCAGAAAGCACCCCTGCAGCCATCCCCCATCATGGCAGCCAAGAGACTGCTGAGATGCAACTTAGGTGACCAATGCACGATCTACTACAGGTGGGGTGAGCTCCCACTCCTAAAGGAGGCACATCCGCTTCTTTCCCACGGGATATCTGGGTGCTTTACTTCCTGACTCTCAACCGCCTATCACACAATTCAAAACAGGGCACCATCTTTAAATTAATAAAGAAGAATGATTAAGCCCCACTTTTTTGGGCTGATTTTTGAACTAAAAGGCTGACTCCCTCAGGAGTACAGGGAGAATGATGGGGGGGGGTGGAAGTGGGGGAGAGTAGGAAAAGGAACAGGCTCAGTAGAATAAGAACTCAAGATGTTCACACGAAGTCCCTGCTGATGGCAGGGAAAGCAGTTCCAGAGGAGTCACCCGGGGAGACAGATGAGGAACACTGAAGGGGGAAGGGGTATGTGGGGACCACCTTTTATTCCCAAGAACCAGGATGGGAAGATGTGATGACTAAGGTGTCACTGAGAGGGAAGAATGAAGAGAAAGGAGGACAAGAGAAGCAGTCAAGTTCTTGAAGAGATGGGAGGGGAAGGAGTCTTGCATTTAGCTGACTTCAGGCTTAAATAGAGGCACCACTGTCACCCGCCCACCTCAGGCTCCGGGGACAGTCCCCAATTCTAGTAAGAGCCCCACTGTTGTCTGCTAGAGGCATAGGCTGGAGACCTCTGGTCTGCCCACATGTGCTGACCTTGACAATTTCCATGGTGCCGCCATATGTATCATCTCAGGCCCTCTCACCCCATCTACCTGTGAGGCCAGCTGGACAGCTCTCGCTCCATTTGAGAGAGACATGGTCTTGTCCGTCAAAGCACCACATGCAGAACTGGCAGCTAGCTTCCTGACCCCGAGCTCCTGCTGCTTTGTGTGGCACCTGCCCTTGTCAGAGGTGGGAGGGCGACGCCTCATTCACCTGGAATCACCAGAGAAAACCTCGTGGCTTTCCTGCCATCAAGCCAAGTGCAGGACTGCCTCTTCTCATAGCCTCATTCATTCAGAGTCCCTTGTAGAGAAAAGATGCTGATGTAAAGCAATAAGAAAGCAGAGAACACTTTGCTTCTAAAGAGGAGACAAAAACGGAAGCCAGGCTGCTTTAATCCACTTCAAAGATGGGAAAAATTTCACCTGAGACCAATGACCTAGGTGACCTGAGTGTGTATGAAGGGTAGGAGAAGGCTGGCCAGTGGATGGAGGGCTGGGACAGTAATAGAGTGACAGAGCTTGGGAAGAGGGGACTGGGCAGGTGGGCAGGTTAGAAGCCACTCTGGATGAAGTCCTGATTGAACAAGTACATCTGAAATTAAATGTGACAAGCAGCCTGTTCAGTTACATGCAGTCTTGGCAATGAGATGAGCTTCTCACGTTCTCTCCTGATGCTTTGCCATCAGTGTATCCCCAACCCAATGGCACCTTCTCTTCCAGGGCAATGTTTCTCCTGGCCAGAAACCACCATGGTGGTGCTAGATAATTCTCGCCAGCCATATTGGTCTTGGAAAAGAGACTGTCTAGGCAGGAAACAGTTAACCATTTTCTTCTAGAAGTGTGAGGTTAAAAATGACCCCAGGTGTGAACCCTTGGCCCTCTCTAGCAGAAATACTTGGTTTGGTCCAACCTAATATGATCACAAGAACCTGGAGATTCAGGGACAGTTCCTGAGTTGAAATACTAACTCTGTTGGTGATGAGGTTGAATGGTTTCATCATAAAATCACAGGCTAATAGGTCTAAAATGAAATTAGCTAGTTGCAACTACCAACGAACACCCAGAGAAGTTCAAAGACCTGCTCCATGTTTTAAAGTGAGTGTGTTAGCCCTGAAAAATAATGAGTTCTACTATTATTTTTTTTACTATTTTTCTCAAATTATGGATCCTGGAGCCAAACAAGAGAGAGAGGGTTATTAAAAACACCTACACATAAGCACTGACCGGCGGAGGAGACTGAGGGCAATGACCAGGAATGCCTCTTCAAGCTCTACGTCCCGACTGGTCTGCCCAGAAAGCGGAGGCCACTCATGGAGACATAGACACCGACTCGGCTAATGTACCTGCAGGATGGCACTGTTTCCCAGGGTTGGCTAATGCTGATTCCTTAGCATTTTCTGCCCTTGATTTTCTTAATGTGATTACTCTGTTTCCCTGCTGTCTGACAAAGGTCAATTCCTATCTGTCTTCTAATAAATGGGCTGCTTAATGCTGGAGTTAAAAAAGACCAACAGAAAGCCCTCACTGCTGTCTACAAATAACTCCAAAGCCAATCAATCATCTACGTTTAGTTTCTTCTTTGAACTCAAGCATTTTTATCACATACAAATGTACCACTGTTGGCCCTCCCTATCCCTTTATGGAGTAATTGCCTCTCAAAAAAGACCAGGCTTTTCTGAACAAGCTGTATTTTTGGCTGCAGCCTTGAACTGCTGGCAATGCAATGCTTTTTAATTGGAACCAACAACCAGTGCTGGCTTGGCTTCAGGGCTGAGCCACCCCACTTCAACAATGTGTGCCGGAGTCTGGAGGTCAGGGAGCAGGTGGCCTGGTCATCCACATTTAGGTTCTGACTCCCAAGGGTGGTTCAATTTGTGCCTGGAGATTGTGCTGGCTTAGAAAACAGAACTTCCCCTCTCTTGCTGGAAAAAGAAGTACCGTATTCCCCCATGTATAACGTGCTCCCATGTATAAGACGTGCCTTAATTTGGGGGCCCAGATTTGAATAAAATGTATTCCATAAAGCTATTGAACTCAAGTTTTATTCATCATAGAATTCATACAACTCCTCATCACTGTCAAAACTCCCATTCATTAGCTTGTCCTCATCTGTGTCTGATGAATCACTGTCTTCAAAAATGAGTGCAAAACAGCAGGAAATGCAAGTAAAAAAGAGAGTCTTTCGACTCCAAATTTTTCAAAACTGGGTGAATCTTATACACAGGGAAATGTGGTACTTGTCACCCATGGGGGCCACAAACAGAAACCGAGTGGTCCATGCAGGAAGCGTTCACTTGCCCAGCAGATGTCTGTAAATGCGTGAATATACCAGAAGCTCAACGGAAAGGAAACAGAATCACCAAGAACATTTTTAGTATCTTCTATTGGTATGCCAGGCCCAAATGTCCTTTCCTTTCCAAAGGGAAGCAACTGCAGGAACAGGCTCTCTTGCCTTCTGTGACTGAGGGGAATAATCAGCAATCTGGAAACTCATTGCTTTAGGTTTTCATTCGATCAAGCAATTATTTAGCATTTGCAGTTTATTAATACAGCAGTACTTCTCATTGACACAGAATGCTAAAAAGCTGACGCTTAATCAGAATATCAGCACAATGGCTTGCTAAACACAATCTCTTCTCCATGCATTCCTTTGATTTAACTAATTTTAATAGAGCACACGAAGGGCAGGAACTGGAGGCCAGTTGTCTACACTGAAATGCCGGCAGGGTAATTAAGCACAATAGAGAGGGCCTGATCCTACATGTCTGAAGGACTATTTCCATATGCAAGCACTCGGATGGGCTATGTGTTGGGCCAGATTACACTGTACAATGTGGGATGAAAACCAACATGGCGGGAAAAACCCAACAATTCAGCACATTGTCTCTTCTCGCATTCACACAAACTCAGGTCTGACCTCAAGTGCCTTTGCTGTCTTAGTCTAAGGTTGTAAACAGTAGATAAAGTCTTCTACATGGGGGGAACGTTCCAGTTAAACCAGTGGTTCTTAACCTTTTTTGAGGTACCGAACCCACCAGTTTCATATGCACATTCACCGAACCTTTCTTTAGTGATAAATAAAATATGATTTTTTTTTTCCAAATTCAAGACATAGATATATGTTTTTTTAATGGTGCACAAAATGAGCCGTGCATGTACATCACCTTGCTCAAAGAACAAAACCAACAAAGTGCATGAACTCACAACAAATTACGGTATTACTTTATTCTGGCCTCTGTGGCAGAGGCTTCTCCGAACCCCTGAGACCGACTCATTGAACCCCTAGGGTTCGATAGAACCCAGGTTAAGAACCACTGAGTTAAACATTACCCAGCCAGCATGGAGGTCAGGTGCTCCTTCACTGTTCCAAGGTTTTTTTTCCCTTCTGCAAAGCCAGCAACATAGCAGGGAATCCTCGGTTATTCTACATCATGGTCTTCCACTTTTTCTGAATTCCTTTAGCACCTTCATCAGAAGCGGATTCAACAGTGGACACACCGGGTGTGCGCCCTGGGCCCGGACTTCTGAAGGGCCCCGCAAAACCCCAACTTTACACTTTTTCTAATGTAAGGGGCCCAATATTTCCTTCTGTGCCCAGGGCCTCAACTGACCTTAATCTGCTTCTGACCTTCATGGCACTGATTCATGGTTTTCCTCTTTTCACAAGAGGTTAATATATTAATGCCAATGAGCAAGTAAAAATAAAATTTGAGTGGCTACAACTGTTGTAGGCCCTGAGAAGAGTTCTCTGCCGTCTAGCAAACATCTGTCTTGTGTTCTGTGCTGATGGCGTTGTGCTGGGGCACAGTGAGGATGAAGAGAGGCTAGGCCATTTGTGAATGCATAGGATATGGGAAAGAAGCTCTTAAACTACTAGGGAGAAAGACAAGTCAACAGATGAGCTTTTGTCTACAATATAATAGTGTCACACCACCTATGAGCGGGCAGGTCAGGGAAGAATAAATGATTACTTGTAAGCAGAGGTCAGCTGATCCTTACGTTGGATCTTGAAATCAAGTACATTGGACTGAGGTTCTCTCCAGAAGGGACCTTGGGTGCCCACCCACGGAGGACAGATTTCAATCTGACAGCAGTAGAGACCCTGCAAGTGTTTCTGATTTACAAAGAGGAGACTACTCAACGCAATCAAAGGTTCAAATGCCGTAGGACGGTTGCCTGAAACCTATGTACTCTAATTGATCCACGCCCTCCATTAAATTTAACTTCAAAAGAGAAAAGAAAAAAAGAAATCAGTATAAAAAGGAAAAGAAAAAAAGAAAAGAAAGAGGAGACTGCTGATAAATCCCATGGGAGGGGAAATAATGGTCTAAATGTGGGCAGGCAACGGGTGCAGCCAATCTGAGGATGCCAAGAGGGAACTCCTGGATGAACCAGATGTGGAGCAAAATAAAGAGGTGGGACACAGGGTCAGAGGCTGTGCAGTCCCCGGCCAAGGGAACTTTTGACTGAATTGACTAGCCATGAGTCCCCCAACACCTCATGTATTTATAATAACCTTAGTGAAAGATGTTAATTTACCTTTAAGCATTACTTTGTCAACATTCCTTGGGTCTGATAGTGCTGTTTGCATTTGTATTAGTTTTCAGTAGCTTGTTAAAATTTTCTTAGTGTTCTCTGTCCAAAAATGCTGTATTTACGAACATTTTAAAATGTCCAGAACGTCTTTCCCCCATGGGGCCTTTTAATTCAATCCTACATTATTAACTTTTGGTTTTACTACATTGTGATCAGAGAATGAGATCTGTAAAAGCTCTGGTTTTTAAGAGCTGTGAAAATTTTGCAGGCTGGGACATAATCAACCTTTGCACCCAATCCACGAACATTTGAAAAGAAGTGCGTTCTCTTTCTGGAAGTCATCCAAATTCAAATATATACCCTTATTACTTATGTGTGTTCATTCATTCATCACGTAATTAATGAATAAATGTTTGTTAAATGTGATTAAGGCAAGTTAATTATATCCTTCGTATTTGCTATGTAATTTCTTTCCTTATTTTTTTATTTTCAGTTGCCATGTGTTAAGAATGGTACATTAGCAATTTCTACCTTCTTGGGGCACCTGATGTTTTGTACCTGGATCCTTCTTCATCTCCACGATGGTTGGTCCTTTTCCCTCTTCTTCAATCCCCCACCACCCACAAAGGAGCATCTGTGACTCTAGTTGTCCTGTTTCAGCCTCCTGGTACCTGACAATGCCTCGAACGCTCACTCATTCTGAATGCATGCTCGCCACAGCCAGCCAGCCCGCCCAGACACAGAGTAAGTAAATCAATGCCAGGGAAGTGGATGAGGCACATTCTTCAGTGTAGACATCAACACTATAACGAAGGTTCTGGAGGAGAAGAGTTAGACAGGTGAACACCTGTTGGCATTGATCAGGAAGAATAAAGGATGTCCATGTGACTATATGGTTGGGTCAAAAAATGAGATTGTGTTTGGTGTGGACCTGAGCCAGGCATGGGGGAATCCAGGCAAAGTTTAGGTCCCCAATGTGGTTACTATAGAAGTGCTAAAAATTATATGGTGGTATTTAAAAATTCATTATTTTGATACTGCTTATATTTATGGGAGTATTTTCCTTTAATTTTGTTTTTTTACTAAGGTTATTGTGACAATGAGATTTGTGGCTCACTGAGATTGTTGACTGAAATTAAATGCCCCCTGATTCGATCTCACTACACATGTCCTGGCCTCCCTGTAATTAGATGAAATCCTGTGACTCCCATGAGTGGTGAGTGGGAGTACCGTGCATCACACCTGAGCCAAAGCACTTAAGAACAAAACTGGCATATGAGTCTCCAGTTTCTCTTTTTCCTGCTGTAGTGACCCAGAAGCCAGTTCCAAGGGCATAAGTCTAAAATGATTAATGTTTACGTACTCACAGGAACATTTTGGGGGAGCAAGAGAGACACTTGTCATAATTATCCCAGGACTACCGGATTTTCTGAGAAACAGAGCTCTGGGTACCTATGCTATGCAAGTTGAAAGCAGATTGGTCCTCTGAACTGCCACTTGTAAAGGAACTACACTGATGACTCACCCAACTGTCATTGTATTTTAGATGAGTGAGACATAACTTTTGTGTGTTAAGCAAGAATGATCAGGGTAAAGTTGTTACAGCAGCATAACTTATCCTAGCCTGACTGATACAGCCCTTTAGAAAATGTCAGTGTGTCTAAATGTGTGATCCCCTTAACAAAGTGGGAGGGTTTGGTTCACACATGGTCTTCTCTGTTGAGAAATCACCAAAGGAAGAGCGGAAACCAAGAGACAGGAAGCTCTTCTTGTTCCCTTTTCGTCTGGGAATGTTTTCCCCTTTTTTTTGAGAACTTCTGTGTGTGCGTGCGTGCGTGTGTGTGTGTGTGTGTATGTGTGTGTTTTGCAGAAACAGACAGACCGTAAGGGAGAAAGATGAGAAATATCAATTCTTTGTTGGGGCACCTTCGTTATTTATTGATTGCTTTCTCATATGTGCCTTGACTGGGGGGCTAGAGCAGACTGAGTGACCCCTTGCTCAAGCCAGCAACCTTGGGCTTAAGCTGGTGAGTCTTGCTCAAACCAGATGATCCTGTGCTCAAGCCGGTGACCTCGGGGTTTCATACCTGGGTCCTCTGCGTCCCAGTCTGACACTCTATCCACTGTACCACCACCTGATCAGGCTAGGGGAACTTCTATTTTCCACAAGTTATAACTCTGTGTTTTATTACCATGTGAGTCATCTTTTGTCACATTCCCTGGAAATATTTCTTGCTTATCTGTCTATCTTCTTCATTGTTCATTTTATTTTTTAGTGTAACAAAAAGTAATAGTGCATGGTTTCTCAGCGTTTTCATTCCACTTTCTTATTATGTGCCACCCTGTTTATGATGAATAGATATAAAGCCCTCTGCTGTCTTGCTGAGAATCTTTAATATAGTAATTATTCCCTAACATTTTCATGGGGTTCGGCTAAATCATAATTTAAGTGCACCTTCAAGCTCTTATGACTATTCTTTTGTGTTGCAAAATATTTTCACAGGCTTTACATATTTTTTTGTTTGTTCACATACTTTTCTGACCTCAAATGAGTTGATGACAAAACTCTGTTATTTCTCAGGCAGTATTAGAAATATGGCTAATGACTTTCTTATCCTATGACCATCTTGGATGATATTAACTTGTATTTTAAGAAGACATCGAGTTGAAGAGAAGGCTCCATGGGAACAGGCCTTGTATTTCTGACCAAAACATTTTGTAGCTTCCCCAACACAAATGCCCACCTCTTTCAGTTCACTGTAGACTCTATTGATATTAATAGTACTGTCTGTGTGTTCTTGAATGCATCAGTCTGTCTCACCCTGTTGTACAGACCTGTGATTCAAGATTATGAGCAAGGTAAATCAAAATGGGACTTTGTGTGTGTGTGTGTGTGTGTGTGTGTGTGTGTGTGTGTGTGAATGAGAGTTAACAGTAATGGCTAAAGCTGAGAGAAGTAAACTCAACAAAACCAAGTGTCTCCTAAGAAACAGTCACCAATCATATGCCATATACATACTGGAGGGGCAGCAGGTGGTGAGGTTGGGGCTCAGGCCAACTGAGAGAGGAGACACTATAATCAGAGCACTAGGATAGCACCAGTAAGAACCTTTAGATCCTCTATGAAAACAGAGATATACTATTACTGCTGTGAGACAGGATCAGATGCTACAAAAGATCAATGAGAATGAAGCATCCCTAAGGTGGAAAGACATAGGAGGAAGGACAATTTCAAAGAAGACAATGCTGCCAAGAACTATAGCATCTCCTTCACATTGTCCATATCAAGTGCTGGCCATCTGAGCACTCCGGCCACAAATGATGACAGAATTGGAAGATGTTGAGTGACATAGGAAAGTGTGTGCACATTTGTTGCAGTCCATTAACATTTAAATTTGGTCAGCTTCTTCCAGTATGATTTATACTAATTTGCAACCCTTGATCTTGGAAAGTTTCCTTTAGGCTAAATGAATTTCTCTCTCCTCTGCGCATCCTCCTTGCGACACCATTCCTCCTGCCTATCTTTTAAGGCAGGAGTCGGGAAACTTTTTGGCTGAGAGAGCCATGAACGCCACATATTTTAAAATGTAATTCTATGAGAGCCATACAATGACCCTTGTACGTTATGCATTATCCAATAAAAATTTGGTGTTGTCCCGGGGGACAACTGTGATTGGCTCCAGCCACCCACAACTATGAACATGAGCAGTAGGAAATGAATGAATTGTAATAAATGAGAATGTTTTATATTTTTAACGTTATTATTATTTTTATTAAAGATTTGTGTGCAAGCCAGATGCAGCCATCAAAAGAGCCACATTTGGCTTGCAAGCCATAGGTTCCCGACCCTTGTTTTAAGGTATACTCAGAAGTGAGTCTGGGCCCCCAATTATTCTGGCTCTACTGTATGATTGTGCTCATCAGGCTTCACACATTTATTGATGTCTTTTTCTTTCTTGAGAACAGAATGTAGGAGTTCTTCAAGTTTGTATCCCCAAATCCCAGCACTTTGCTTGAAACCTAGAAGGCTTTCTGTTGCTCTGTAAATTTGGAATAATGCCAAGAGAATGAATACACAGAATCATCAACAAGGCAAGTCTTCCTCAAGTTTAACGACATTGTGTCAAAGAATGAGGCTAGTCTGAGGGTGAAGAATGGAACAGAATTCTAGGTATCCCTGAATCAAATCTTCTCAACGTAGCTACAGTGATTAGTTCTAAAAGGGAATTCCCAAGAACATTTCCTTGTGGGAAAACAGGTGGGTTTATTTACTCTATGCATCATGTGATGTGATCTTTGGTTTTAAGCAAAACTCTTAGAATAAGAAATAGGACACATTCCTTGCCCTCTGCTTCCTGCTGTTTGCCACATATGAAGACACAAGAGGAGAAAGCAATGCAGAGTGGGAAGGAGACTTTCAGCATGAGGCTAGAGAAACCAGGAAACAACTAGGTATGTTCATTCTGCAGAAGAGAGGACTGTGTGGGGAGGAGCGGGAGGAGGACAGGATAGGGTCCACCACTATGGTCAACTCCCTGAGGGAATTCTGTACAGAAGAGAACTTGAACTTGCACTACTAATAGAACCAGTACTCCTGTGTGAGAGCCATGGGGAGCCACTGCCTGGAAGCTACAGTGTAATAAATTAAAAGGCAATATTGTATAGTAGGTCATTATGCCTCTGAGTCAGACATCTTGTGTTCAAAACCCGGCTCCTCTGTTTGCTAGCTCTGCGACCCAACTTCCCTGTCTATGCAGTGGTGACAGTAAGACTAGCTCGCTGGGCAGTCCTCAGGGTTAAATAAGGAACACTTAGGACAGGACCTGGCTTATGGTCAGCATTATAAAATGCAAGCCACTAAAAACACTATTTCTAGTGGTCCAGATAGTCCAGTGGCAAGAGGGGTGTTAGGTGGTGACTGCCTTGTCACCAGAAGGGGTCAAGCACAGCGTGGCTGAAAACTACACATAAACTTTTAGGTCCCTCTTGACAGAACTCTGCAATGAATATGGGAGCCTGGTGGGCATTTCCCATGTAACATGGCTCTGAACATGGCTTTGGCCCCCTCAACAGCAGCAGCAGGGGAAGGTGGGGGGGGGAGAGAGAGAGAGAGAGAGGAGTGCTACCTAATCTGCGTGCAAGAACCACCTTGGAGAGAGCAACAGAGTCAGTTATCATAATGCCATTCCTCATTTGAAATGCTCCAATTACTCTAGATTAGAGGAACTCTTTCAAAGTTGAAACATCAAAGATGCAGCTGTTATCGCCTTCCACTGGTGAGCAAAGGAGAGCGGCTCTGTTTTGGCGTGCATACTGGAGCTGGGGGCTGGGGGCCGTGGGCCAAGCAATGGGCCCTGTGGACTGGGACTTCCTCAGCACTGATTGAAGATAAAAATAGCTAAAATTCTGAGTCTGAGAAGACAGCAATATTTGCCCCCCAAAATGGCATGAAATAATGTTATTTCTGTCTGTAGATATGTGGCTTGGGTGGAAAATAGTTTATCCATTTCATTTTTTAAAGTGGATGCTCACAAAATTCCTTCCCTGAAAGATCATGAGCCGAGCACAAGAAAGAACTCGGTTGCGACGGGCAGTCAGCTGGCAAGCGGATTCACTGAGCAAGTGTGAAGGGATACGGCAAAGGCCGGCTCCCGCGGTTCAGACGGAAAGAATGCACGCGCGGCCGCCCAGCCAAGCCTGCTCCAGTCCCCGCTGCAGCCCCCGGGGAGGAGAGGGGCTGCCGGGGCGCCAGGAGAGGGTTATATTAAGGATCTTACGGAACCCTGAGGTTGATTCATTCCATGCTTGTCGGATTCTGGACTCCCTACCTCCCTCCAGTCTAACCTCTGCATTTTCAATTTTCTCCCGAATCTCTCTCTGCTGTCTTACCTTCCGTTTGTTCCCTGTTATCTCACAGGTCTCCTGCCTGCCAATGATCCATGATACCAAACTAACCCCCGGTTCAAACCCCTCTACTCGGCTCTTTAGGTCACACTGCTCCAAGCACAAGTCAGCCCTGATGCTGCGCACTACAGAGCTCGACCTCTGGCCACAGACTGCCGCCTTCTTAACCGGCATGTGCCTCAGTTTCCCATCTGTAAAGTGGGACGTAAATAAGAGCCTTTGCACCGTGGCATTGCTGTTTGCACTAAAACCACCTGGCCCAGGGTCCGTGGTTACTGTTGGCGATCATCATGATTAGTCCCTGGTGCCCAAACCTTCGCGCCATTGGAAGCTCTCTGCTTCCCCATTCAAATTCCAGACTCTTGTCCTACAGCCTCCCTGAAAAGCTGTCTCTCTCGTATATATCTTTATGTACTGTGGCTTTTAGAGTCTCACAAATCCAAGATTTGGACCCCTTCCAAGAACCAGTGTTCCCCCGCCCCGGGGGCAGGCCTGCTGCCCTACTGAAAAAGCATGGTCTAAATCAGATCGTCATGGAGAGAGTTGTGTTTCCCCCTCCCCTTCCCCAGGGACACCTGGCAAGATCTGAAGGTATTTTTGGTTTTCACAACTTGGTGGGGAAGGGGCACTACCAGCATCTAGGTGGGTAGAGGTCTATAATACATAGGATACTGTTTCCTTTCCCTGCCACACAACAAGGAATTACCCCAGACTCCCAAAATCAAGAGTATCCAGGTGGGAAATTCTGCTTGAATAGGAGACCCTAGGAGCCCTCTACAGGCCTCAACTCAGGCAGAAGAAAGATCTTGGGTTTAAGTTTTAGCTGGCCTGGGCTGGCCTGAAGCTGCTCTCACAGGGGAAGGGCCTTTATTAAGCTATGACAGACAGATGCAATGATGGGACATGCCTTAATCTGGGGCTCCTGGAGATGCCAGCTGAGACCACACTGCCACAGCCAACAAGGCTCACAGGCCCTGGTCCGTCCCAAATTCCAGTCACCCCTGCCTGGGGAATGTCCTCACTCCCCAGAGACTCACAGAGCATGAATGTCTGAGGGTGGCATTGACATTTTAGGGAAAAGAGAATAAGAGCCCTTTGAGCACTTTGTCAGGGATTGCCCAACACAATCTGACCATCCTGCCTCCTCTCAGACCTGCCTCTCACCCAAGTCTATGGTGGGCTCATGTGGTTCTCCCTCCAAAGACTTCATATTTATGCTGGGCTACACTCCCCTGTGTACACAGTGGCCTGAGAGGCCCTGCAGGCTCTGGCCACCCCCACCTTTCTAACCATGTCTCTCTCAGCCTGCATCTTCCTCATGCTGCTCAGCCAGGCCTGCCTTCCCCCGACCCTGGAGTTCAGTGAACCCACCTGTCTCTGGACCTCGAGGCATGCTCTGTCCTGCTCCCCGTCTGGAACACTCTTGGCTATTCTCTGCTGTCTCCTTCCTCCTTTACGTCATGCTTCTATATCATTCCTTCAAGAGGCCCTCCCTGACCATGATGTCCCCAGGCGACCACCCATCCTTTCTACTCTTTCTCCTAGCACTCAGTATTCTCCCTTCATATGGTTCATCCCAATGCACTACTGTCCATGTTAGTGTGCTCAGTTACTTAACCCCGAGTCCCCAACCAGGCCCTCGATCCTATGATGCTGGAGACCTCTGAATACCCCAGGCCTCCCAGGGAGGCCCACATATAGTAGACACTTAAAGTAGTTGTAAACCGACTGAACTCTAAGCATTTCCAAAGGATCCTTTCCATCTCTAATTCCGTGCTGAAATATCTCCAGAGAGTTGGTTGAGATCTCATTCCCACAGATGTATCTCCTAGATCTTTCTATCTTAAATCTACTGAATTAAAAAGAGAATACAAAGGCTCAAAACAAACCCAAAAGCCACACTGGACACAAAACACTACCACTAAATACAGATTAGAGAAATGATAAACACATTTCCCTGCTGTGTGAGTTCAACACCTCCGTTATGTAGGAGCCGTATCGCAGCTGACCCAGAAAGCCAGTTGTTGGCCACGGAATGTTAAGGATACACTTTGCTGCTTCTGAGGGAGTCAGCCAGTACTATCAGAGAGACAGCTCTTTCTAGAATGGGGGATGTCCTTGCTTTCTGAATTAGAAAATTACATGTCCCCTCATGTTAGCGATAGAGCTGAGGCCACAGTGCTATTACAGTAGAGTGTGAGGGATCATGGGAAAAATGAATGCCAAGATGAGGAAGATGAGGATTTGGAGGGGCACAGAGAATGGTTGGGGGCAGAAGACCCACAGGCTCACATTGCCAAGCCAGGCATCATGTGGTGCTGGCTGCAGGGGGACCTTGAAATAGTGCCAACCCCACTGCCTCCGCCAGGAAACTGTGTTCGGTCCCCGGGGTCCCCAACACCAATTCTGTGTGCCATATTAATCACATTTGCCCTCGTGCGTCTGCCTTTGTCCTCCATTGCTGTAACTCCTCTAGGCCAGCAACCCTTCTTGTCTGCCAACACAGGGCCTGACACAACCCTTAGCTCATTTTCTTGTACTCAGAAAATGTTTATTAAACGGAATTTAATTCCTCCTCAGGGGAGACCAGACCAAGGCTGCAAGGACTGCACGTGGCAGCAGAGATAGTCAGTAAAGGAGAAGGCAGAATTGAAGGGGAAGGGAGGAAGGCCAGGCTGTTCCAGCCCCCTGCCCTCAATGGATGTCTAACCTTCCTGGCTGGGGGACTGTGTGTTCCTCAATGTGCAAATTATATTTTCCAAAAATGGCTGCAACTGTGTCTCCCATTCAATAGGTACTGTGACTCTTGACATCCTGCCCATCAAGAAGTAGGTTCTCTGTCCCTCCTCTTGAACCCAGGGCTCCTCTTGAATTGTGATTTCAGTAGACTCCCTTATTTACGGTTTTACTATCTGTGGTTTCAGTTACCCATGATCAACCACACTCCAAAAGTATTCAATAGAAAATTCCAGAAATAAATAATTCATTAGTTTTAAATTGCACGCTGTTCTGAGTAACATGATGAAATCTTGCGACATCCCATTCCATCCTGCCTGAATGTGAATCGTCCTTTTGTCTGTAGATGTTTCTTGCCCATTAGTCACTTAGCAGTCCTCTTGGTTATCAGATCAACTGTCATGGTACTGTCACAGTGCTTGTGTTCAAGAACCCTTATTTTACTTAACAGTGGCCCCAAAGCACAAGAGCAGTAGTGACAGCAGTTCGGATATGCCAATTTGTTATGGAGCTAGAACTGGAACATCAACCAACTAACTCCCTCAAGCCCATTGAACTCTTTCATCATCTGGTCCCCAAGTGGCTCCCATCTTCCTGTCTGAATGTGGTCTTTTCCTATCTTAGCTTTACCAGATTTATCATAGCTGCCAGTTCCTTAAGTAGCCTGAGCATCCTCAGAGCACGTCCCTCCTGATACCCCCAGAGCACGACCCACAGTGGCTACTGTGTTCTCAGACTCGGGCACACCACCCCAACCTGTCTCAGACACCTGGCATGCCTCTGGGCTAATTTTCTGCTAATAACTTCCCAAGAAAGAGCCCCAAATTTCCCATATCCATTCTAAGCCCAAACAACGGGCTTATTTCTGGGTAAGCAAAAAGGGAGAACTCAGCGTGAGCGTCAACAGCGACAAAAACATAAAAAGAAAATGACAGCTTTTCACTGCAATCTGCACATTCCTTTGGCCTCTTTTGTAGCAACAGAATGGGCCTTTGTAATTTCCTGCATGATTGTTCTTGCAGGAGGAATGGAATTTGTCTCAGAAAGGTTAAAAAAAATATAGAATGCAAGTTTCAAAAATGGGTGAGGCTTTCATTCTTCCCATTTGTCACATAGAGGAAACACACAGTTGTATCTCTAAGCTTGAGCACTTTAAAATTTATGAAGTTGTCAAGTACACAATTCCCATTATAAATTTTCAAAAGGGAAGGGAATTAATTACAAAATAGATGGGATGCCATTTAGTGCTCTGGGAAGCAGACAATAAACACACGTGGCTGTCACCTGGAAGGAGTGCCCACATGTGGCATTTTCCACATGTATGAACAGTGGCTTCAAAGTTGAGGGTCACAACTGGCAAATCCACCCACCACATTTCCACTTAGACTTCTTTCCCCCAAATAAACTGGTCTGAATAAGAGCTTCCACTATAATAAAGGCCATTAGCATTAAAAAAAGAGATTTTTCTTCCTGAGCTAGGCTGATATGTAATAGTTAGGAAACGACCTTCAAGGACAAATGGTTCCAATTAGATATAGCCCCCAGCACAAATCTTCCAGATTCAGAACAAGACAGAGATATCAGAAATACTTTTGTACTTGAGTCTAGATTCCTCAGTGAGGACTGCAGCCAAGTGATGGGTTGCCCGATTCTGAGGGCCCCCAAATGCAGCCAGCCCACCAAAGCATCATGGTGCAGAATGCACGGGTGCCCAGGTGGGAAAGCCAGCCCAGGGCACCAGAGTCGGCCTGTTCCAGGTACCCCCACTGCCCCCAGCATTTCTCCATCTGATCTTCTTTGCTCTCCAGATCTTTGGCTTCCTACTCCATCCCTGATTCCTTCTCATACCCTTTTCCTGCTCATTTTAGCAATTTTTCAGGTTCTCTTCTGACTGCTCCCTTCCCAGACCCTGGAAGCATCCTGATTGCTGGGCCCACACCGCCTTGGTTCCACAGGACCCCAGACAGCTGTCGAAAGGACATCTCCATGCTTGCTAACTTAGCAGAGTAAGGGAGGGGGTAAATCACTGATATTTCCCAGACAAGCTCTTCTCCAACAGGCCAAAGGATAGGATGTCAACAGAGATAACCTAGACCTGCCCATGGGCTAGACACAGGATGGCAAATATCTGAGAGGCCCCCAGCCATTTGACTACTTTCCTGATGAAGCCTTGAAAATTCTGCAGTGGCAGCTCCTGAAGGCTGAGCCTATCATGGTGCCCAAGGTGTGTTTGCAGGCATCTAGCCAACTACTGGGTCCTGGGCTGGATAGAGCAGCGCAAAACTCTCAGGCTGTTCTTTGTGGCATGGTATTCAACAGGCCTGCACACTACAGAAGACAAAACAGTTATGACCCAAATAGACTGGGAGAAGGTCGATTCTCACCCCCTTCCTGTGGAAACAGTGGAAAATGGCAACAAACACACCAAGCCAGGATGCCATCTTCTGGTTTCTTGCCCCAAAAAGAGAGCTCTAAATCACCCATATCACTACGGGTCCGATTAGAGAGGATGGTGTAAATTCAGGTTCACATTTACAGAGAATCTAATGATTGCTTTATTCCCAGGGAGATGAATGAGAGTGACAGACTTTTCAGAGTTGTAAAAACAGATGGATGCTTTCTATAAAATAACTCACAGACGCCTACAGTAATTTACAATAGATCTGGCAGGTTGGAAGCAGGCAAGCAAAATTCCAGACAGAATACTGCACTATTTTCCAGTGGTAGAGTAAATGGTTTGGCTATTATGATAATACATTTCAGCACAACAAATATATCTCCCCTTAATAGAAATACATTAGACACCATTTATAAAAATATCAACATTGCAGTTCTGTTTCTTGAACCACAAGTTAGACATAAATATAACACAATTTATGGATGAGGAAATCCAATTTCATGCTGTTTCAAATGCATTTTTGTTTATTACATAACTACACTTCTTTATATATGAGATAGTGTATTACACGAAATAGATGTATGGCAAGCAATGATATCTATCTGTGCCTACATAGGAATTATCAACCTTGTATTTATCACAAATGAAATTTTTTTATGGTATGTATTATGTATAAGCAATACCCTGAGCGCCTAATACAGGATGACATCACTGCATAATCCTAGCTATTGTCCTAGCTATTCCGAGGGTGGAGGAATGAGGTGCTCAGGATGCATATGCTCAAGCTGCGGAGAACTTTAGAGTCAGATAGATTTGGGTTGAAGCCTGGCTTTCCTATTTATTAGCTGTAAGATCTTGAACAAATTCCTTGACTTCTGTCAAATCCAGTATCATCTGTAAAATGGAATCAATAATGATTAATCCTCATGAAGACTAAATAATATAATCTTTATAAAGTGCCCGGCACAGTATTAGTATTAATCAAAATAGATATTCTTAAGTGCTCCTTTCTCCTATTTAAATGTTGTGACATTGGTGGGAACTCAATCTCAAACTTAGTACCCACTTGCTTATCTTCTTAAGCACCAAACAGACTAACTGAATGCAGAGTAACTGTGTTGTACAATGGAAGACACAGAGAAAGTCTGCAGGGCCCTGGCTGGGTAGCTCAGTTGGTTGGAGCATTGTCCCAATATACCAGGGTTGCGAGTTCGATCCCTGGTCAGAGCATATGCAGGAATCAACCAAAAAATGCGTAAGTGGGTAAAACAGCAATTCAATGTTTCTCTCTCTCTCAAATCAGTAATTTTTTTATTTTTTTAAAGAAGGCCTGTGGGCTTCTCACACTTCTCTTTCCCTGGTGGCCATTCTATTCTCTACTCCCTCCACTCATGGATGACAGTGTAGGTTTTTCTTGACACTCTCTTCCTACTTTTAGAGTTCTGAGGTCCTTATATGAACTTTCTCCTCTCTGGCTTAGCTTTGGTATACAAAAATTTTAATTTATCTTTCATAATCAATAAGATACTTTTTGGGTGGAGGGGTAATTTCTTATGCCAGGCAATTATTAGATTCCCCCCCTCCCAATGTCCTAGCAACAATAATAATTAGAGAGCCCCCCAGCTAGTCAGATACATAAGCATAGCAGCTGGGAAGGCGGGCTGGGACAGATGTTCACAGTGCGAATCCATGTGAAGCAGCAGTCCACATGTGCAGCTTCTCTGAGAGTATGGGGTCCTGGACACCATCGAACCAAAAGCCTAAGAGGGTTCTGAGCAGAAATTAGCCTGAAAACAGTGTTTGGCACACACTGCCATAACAGTTTTTCATAATTGCCAAAGCAAGTATGAAAAATTCACCTACCTTCAGTAGGTGAATGGATCAGTGAACTATGATATATCCAGACAACAAAATATTATGCAGCACTAAAGAGAAATGAGCTCTCAAGTCATGAAAATACATGGAGGCACCTTAAATGCATAATAACTAAGGGAAAGAAGACAATCTGAAGAGACTATATACTCTACAATTCCAACCATAGGACATTCTGGAAAAGGCAAAATGATAGAAACATTAAAACGATCAGTGGTTGTTAAGGATTGGGGGTGTGGGGATGAACAGGCAGAGCACAGAGGAATTTCAGGGTAATAAAAGTACTCTGTATGATATTATTATAACGAATACATGTCATTTCAAATTTGTCCAAACTCATAGAATGTACACCAACAGCAAACTCTAATACAAACTATGGATTTTGGTGATTATGATGTAAAAACTGCTCTAAAAAACTGTCTTTAAAAAAAAGGCAAACATTAAGTCAAATAAATTTAGTCACCTAACTTGTAATTTTAGAAAAATAGAAAAAAAGTGAACTTCATTGTTCATTGTTATATAACTCTAAAATCTTCTATAAAGAAGGAGGCAAAACCACACAGAGAAATTATTTCAAATACCTTTAAAACATACAGTATTGACTCTCCATCCCTAGTGGAAAACATCCTAAGAACAAAGCAAACTACAAAGAAATACTAAATTTAGTTGTTTTTTTAAAATTGGAAATCAATATTTATATATTGCAAGATAAAGCAAATAAGAAATGTCAATAAAAATCAGACTTATTTTTATGTTAGTATGAAAAGCAAAAGATAAATATAAAATCAAATATGTAAAAGTCTGCAATTGTAAAAAATTTGAGTTGGAAGCATTAGTGTGAAGTAATGATTTACATTTCTCTTTCTAAAAAAAAACACCAGTAATTGCCCAGCAATTGAAAAGGCTTAGACGCAATGACAATCCAGTAGCAATGAGCAGTCTGGCTGAGAAGACTTTGGTCTCTAAATACCATTTTTTTTCTCTCTCTCTTTCTTTCTTTCTTTTCTTTCTTTCTTTCTTTCTTTCTTTCTTTCTTTCTTTCTTTCTTTCTTTCTTTCTTTCTTTTTTTCTTTCTTTTTTTACAGGGACAGAGAGAGCTTCAGAGAGAGGGATAGATAGGGACAGACAGGAATAGAGAGAGATAAGAAGCATCAATCATTAGTTTTTCATTGCCGTTGCGACACCTTAGTTGTTTATTGATTGCTTTCTCACATGTGGCTTGACCGCAGGCCTTCAGCAGACCATGCAACCCCTTGCTAGAGCCAGCAACCTTGGGTCCAAGCTGGCGAGCTTTTGCTCAAGCCAGGTGGGCCCACGCTCAGGCTGGCGACCTCGGGGTCTCGAACGTGGGTCTTCCGCAACCCAGTCCGACGCTCTATCCACTGCGCCACTGCCTGGTCAGGTTAAATACCATTTTCTATCAGAAGGAATCTGAGCTCCTTAGAGAAATGGCTGATTCCAGGTCCAGAACTTGAAATATGAAAGACTAGACAGAAACCTCTACTGACAGAGGCAAAGATATTTTGCAAGATGGCTACTTCGGTCTTTTGCCACTTTTTACTCTTGACTTTTAGAATCTGTTGTATAAAATGTGAATAAGATTCTTTTTTCAGATATAGGCACTGTAAATATTTTCCCAAGTGTGTGGCCTTGCCTATCCACTTATTAAAATGCTATGTTTTGATAAGCTGAAATTTTAAATTTCAGTTAAGCCCAATCTATCACTTAAAAAAATTGTTAGCATTTTTTGTATCTAGTTCCAAAAAAGTACTGTCTATTTCAAGACAATCTTCTGTGGTTTTTTTTTCAATGTCTTCATGGATCATAGACCAAAATGTATAAGCTAGAACCATAAAGCTTCAAGAATGGACAAGCCATGGAGTGGAGAAAAGTATTCAGGTATCTGAAAAATAAATCAGACCCAGAAAACATAATAAAACCCTACAAATGAACAATAAAATGGAATAACACATTAATGTTTAAAATGGGTAAAAGAAGATGTTTGAATGATCCATAAGTACAAGGTGCTCAATATCATTAGCTATCAAGGAATTATAAATTAAAACTACACTGAACTATTACTTAAAACCTACTAGATTCTCTCTTTATTGTTGAAATAAACACTGACAATACCAAATAGTGGCAAAGATGTGGAACGCCTGGTACACTTAGACAGCAGTGGGGAGAGGAAAAATGGTACATTTTAGAGGCCTGTTTGAGAGTTTCTTAAAAAGTTAAACATCACTGTATTCTAGCTATTCAATTCTTAGGTATTTATCCAAGAGAAATCAAAATATAGGTCCAATAAAGACTTAGGAACGAATGTTCATAACAGTCCCAAACTAGAAACAACCTAACTGTTCTTCAGAAAGAAAATAATAAATTATCCTATGTTCACACAAGTGAGTACTTCTCAAAAATGAAAAGGAATGAGTTGCTGATATACACAACAGCATGGAAGAATCTCAAAAACATTACTTTGGTCAAAAGAACAGAGTATATAAGGTATTATTTTATTCATGTGAGAATATAGCAGAGACACAGCTAATATATGGTGATTAATATTAGAAACTGGCTGCCTGGGGGGGGCAGCATGAGGGAGTATAACTGATAAGAAACGGGTAAAAGGGGATTTATTCAAGCTACGAAAACATTCAAAATCATGTTTTGGAGGTGACTGTAGAGGTAGGTGTACGTAACTCATGAGAAACCCATTAGTCTGAAAATCTGTGTATTTTATTGTATTAAATAAAACCTCAAAAAAAACACATACAGAATGGGCAAAAAAATGAATAATGACTGTCCTGGATTTAGATAAATAACATATATTTTAAAAAAACAACTTTGAGTCCACAATATGATTGGAAAAATAAAACCTCATTTATCACCATTGGAGGTTGCTATGGTTATCAACTCATTGTTCTGAAAATGTTTAAATAAAAACAAAGAATCAAGCATTTGTCCTGCTTTTCCCCTTTAAACTGTATGTCAGAGTATCCAAATAGTTGATGAGGAAAAGCTATTTTTAATTAAAGAATTATAGCTTATATATGCAGAATGAATGTAGAATTTCAAAACCACCATTTTTGTAGGCCCCAATTACCAGTCTAAGCAATGATCATTAGTGGCTGCTAAAACCAGTAGGTGAAAGGTTGATGGAAAATATCATAATGGATGAATCAGGCTGATAACACATGACTCTGCTGTTGAATCAAAACGTATCTAAAAGTCAGACAAGTAGATGTTACATATCTCGTGACGTGACGTAACATGACGTGACGTGACGTGATGTGATGTAATGTGGAAGGGAGCTGACAGCACTACCTTAAGTATTCTTACCAGAAAAGAAGGAAGGAAGAAAACTGAGTCTCATCAATCTTCTGGATCTAATTACAGCTTAGAGAAGACGGAGGTTAGAGGAAGATGTTAAAGGCATTAAGAGGAATTAATCTGTCACCTAGAGATTGTGCAAAATGTCATAGAACAAATGACTTGGTGTCTTCAACAAATACATGACATGAGAAAAATAAAGATGAGGTTTTTGGAAATGTTATGGATTAAAAAGATACCTAAAGTGACATACCAACCAAAGGCAATGAATGCACGGACCAGAGAAATCTCCCAGAATTTTGAGAAACATAGACTGGATACTGGGTTTTACTAAGTGTAATTTTATGTTGAGCCTACGCTTTAGAAAACCTTTTTATGTTAGCAATGCACTAGGAAGTGTTTATAGGTGAAATGGCGTTGTCTGGGGTTTGCTTTTCAAAAGCTGAGAAAAAGTTGATATTTGTTGAAGCTGAACGCTTAGGAGATTGGATTCCTTAGACTGTTCTATTTTTGTGCACATTTTAATTTTCCCTAATTAAATGCTAAATTAAAATAAGGGAAATTAACATAAAATAGAATTAACTAAATTCTTCATTCTTCAATTTGTTGTGAGGGGAAAAAAAATAATCTAAAGCTCTCATCCACTTAGGTTGGAATTCCCAGCCTTTACAAAATCAGCATTAAGGAATTTTAGAAACTCTGTGGAAGCCATTTTATTCTACAACGGAGAGCATATTGCTGACTGCCCTTTGGAAAGTCTCCTATGGAAGGTCTGTTTGTGTACGTGTGTGTGTGTGTGTGTGTGTACATGCGTGTGTGTACATTTTTAGCTTTCTACACAGGAGTCTATTTTTCTTGTTCAAGAGGTTGACAATACATTTCAATCAAGACACAAAATGGCTCTGGTCCTAATGCCAGAAACTCTGTCTAAATGACCTTCCCCTGCCCTTTCTGTGGCCCATAAAGTACTGTTCTGCATGTGGTATGTCCTGTAGCTGTGAAAGCTACAAGAGTGAGGTGTCACTAAAGATTTTCAAACTTCACAGGGAGGTGACTCATCAGCTGTGACTCTAGTGGGGGCCTCACTGTCTGCTTTTGGGAGGTGCCCCAGAAACAAACAGGCAAACACCGTAGGACTGGAGGAGCAGCTAGGAAACCCACACACTTGCACAAAATTGGAGTGTAGAGAAGAAGTGTGAAAGTTCTAACCATCTTAAAAAACTAAGATCGTTTCCCCAAAATATTTCCACCCAAAGACAAAGAGCCTTCAATTTAAAAAGCTGCATTATTTTACTAACTCTGCAATTCTTTAGGTTTAGCACAGATGTCCACTACCTGCTGTACATCGCTGGTTTGGTCATAAAAGGGATCACCACGTCCTAGCTCCTTTAGGGAAGCCCAAACTGTGGGCACCGTGGTCCAGCAGACACCAGAGTACAATTCTGAACATCCCACACCTACTATGACATTCCCTTGACATCTCACTGCCAGGTCAAAGAGGGCTGCCACTCCTCAAACCCCAAGTTTCTAAACTGGAGCTTCTCAAGTCTCCCCCTGAGACCTTCTCTGCTAGAGCTCTCTAAGTGAGCGCACCCAGGTGCTCAGACACCCTGGAGGCTTCCTTCCCACTCTCCGCTCATTCATGCCTGTGTTTAACCACCCACCAGGTCCCATTGGTCATACCTCCACAATGACACTCACAGTCAGCCCCAAACATAGTCCGAGCTTTTTCACTGCCCTTCTATGTCCACTCAGTTTTATAACCCATTCTCCACACAACAATCATAATGACCTTTTAATTAAAAAAAAAAAAAGCCTGGTGACCTAACTCCCTTAAATTTCTTTAAAGGTGGTGATGGGTATATGGAACTATGTATATAAATGCATGTGCTCACACACACACACATACACATATGTTCAATGTATATATGTATGTGTGTATATATATTTTTTCCCCCGAAATGTTCACATTGGTCCTTTAGAAAAGGCCAAATTCTTGTTTATAAGTCCTCTATAATCCAGGTGACACCTACATTGTTGCCACTACATCTAATACATTTTCTTCTTAGAATTCTAAACTTTTACATATTTTCTCTCTTTGACTAAAATATTCTTTTAAAAAAACACTTTATTGACTAAACATATAGAAAAGCTGTGCATATCGAATCTATACAACTTGATGAGTCTGGAAATAAGTATATACCTGTGAAGCCATCACTGTAATCTAGGCTGTAAATATACCCATCACTTCAAAAAGTATCCTCTTATACTCCTTATTTATTACTATTTTTACCACTATCACATTACTACTATTTTGTGAGGACACATAAATCATATAATCATCTAAGTAGACGCAGTTTAAAAAGCATTTGACAAAATTCAACATCCATTCATAATAAAAAACAAACAAAAAAAACTAACAATTTAAGCATGGAAGAAACACATCCCAATATAATAAAGCCCATATATGGAAAGTCCACAGATAATATCATACTCAGTGGTGAAAGCCTGAATATGTTTCCTTGAAGATTAGGAAAGGCAAGAATACCCACCCTCACCACTCCTATTTAACATAATACTGAAAGTCCTTGCCAGAGCAATCAGTCAAGAAAAAGAAATAAACAACATCAGAATTGAAAAGGAAAAAGTAAAATTATCTCTATTTGCAAATAGTACAATTTTATTTTTAAAAATCCTAGAGACTCCACAAAGAAAGTGTTAGTTCTAATCATGAATTCAGTAAAGTTGCAGGATATAGAATTAGCATAAAAATCAGTATATACCAACAATAAATTTTCTAAGAAAGAAATAAAATGATTTCATTTATAATAGCATCAAAAACAGCAAAATATTTAACAGTAAACTTAGCCAAAAATGTGAAAGATTTCTACTCTAAAAACTATAAGACACTGATAAAAAAAAATGTTGAAGGCACAAATAAGTGAAAAAGTATTGTGTGTTCATGGGTTGGAAGAATTAATATTGTTAAAATATCCATACTACCAAAAGCCATCTATAGATTTAATGCAATCTCTATCAAGAGTCCGATGGCATGTTTTACAAAAGTAGAAAATACAATCCTAAAATGTGTATGGTATCACAGAAGACCCAAAATAGGCAAAGCAATCCTGAGAAAAGAAAGAAAAAGTGGGAGGCATCACACTGGGTGATTTCAAACTAGAATATAAGGCAATAATAATAAAAAAAGTATGCTACTGGCATAAAAACAGACAAATAGATATATGGAACAGAAGTGAGAGCCCAGAAATAAACTCAAGCATATATGGTCAACTAATGATATTAGCTGTGGACTTACCATAGATGGGCTTTATTATGTTGAGGTACATTTATTTCATACTTAAAGTGTTAAGAGTTTTTATCATGAATGAATGTTGAATTTTGTCAAATGCTTTTTGTGACTGGGGAACCAAGAAGACTCAATGCAGAAAAGACAGTCTATTCAATAAACAGTGCTGAAAAAAACTGGATAGTCACATGCAAAAGAATAAAACTGGGTCTCTATCTTAAACCACTCACAAATATAAACTTGAAGTGGACTAAAACCTAAATTGTAAGACCTGAAACCATGAACATCCTGGAAGAAAACATAGGGGGAAGAAAAGCTCCTTGTCATGGGTTGTGGCGATGGTTTTTAAAGATATAACACCTAAAGCACAAGCAACAAAATAAAGAATAAAGAGCTTCTGCACAGCAAAGAAACAGCAAAGTGAAAAGACAACCTAAGGAATGAGAAAAATATCTGCAAACCATGTATCTGATAAGAGGTTAACATCCAAAATATATAAAGAACTCAGATAATTCAATGATAAAAAACCAAGTAATATGATTTTAAAAAATGGGTAAAAGACCTAACAGACAATTTCCAAAGAAGACATACAAAGCCCGACAGATATATGAAAGGATGCTCACTAGCTATAAGGGAAATGAAAATCAAAATCACAATGAGATATCACCTCATACTTGTTAGAATGGTTGTCATAAAAAAGACAAAAAATAATAAATGCTGGCATGGATGTGGAAAGAAAGGACGCCTGGTGCACTCTGTTGGTAGCACTGTAAATTGGTAGAGCCACAATGAAAACAGTATGAAGTATCCTCAAAAAAATTAAGAATAGAATTACCATATGTGAGCCAGCCATTCTACTTCTGGGATTATGTCCAAAGTGAATGAAAATACTATCTGCACCCCAATGTTCATAATAACATTATATATAATTGCCAAGACATGGAAATAACCTAAGTGCTTATTTCTGGGTGAGTGGATATATATATATGTATACGTGTGTGTGTGTGTGTGTGTGTGTGTGTGTGTGTGTGTACACACACATGCCAATGAAACATTATTCACCTATAAAACCTGAGGAAATCTTGCCATTTGTTACGACATGATGGACCTTGAAGATCTTATATTCGGTGAAATAAGTCAGATAAAGAAAGACAAATACCATTGGAGCTCGCTTTTATATGGAATAAAAGAAAAACCCCCAAAACAAAAAGTCCCAAACTCATAGCAAAAGAGATCAGATTTGTTGTTACCAGAGACAGGGGATGAGGGGAGAGGAAAATGAAGAAAGGTGGTCAGAAGGTACAACCTTTCAGGTACAAGATAATTATTTACTAGGAATATAAAGTTCGGCATGATGACTGTGGTTACTATCGTCTGATATGTATGAAAGTTGTGTAAGAAATTCTGAATTCTCATACACACACAAAAAAATGTTTTTTTTCTTTTTTTCCTTTCTCTTCTTATTGCATGCATATGAGATGGATGCTAAATAAACACACTACAGTAATCATTTCACACTATATGTAAGTCAAATCATTATGCTGTACACCTTAAACTTACAGTGATGTATGGCAATTATATCTCAAAATAAATAAATATATATTTTATAAAACATACAACAAAATATCTACCTTCCTAGAAAAATTTTAAGTATATAACAAGTATTGATTATAGGCACTAGTCCATACAGTAGATCTCTAGGACTTTCTCATCTTGCAAACCTGTAACTGCCTGGAATACTCTACTCCCATGTTCTCTTTATCTTTCTAAATTCAACTCATTTGAAAAGTCTTAAACATCATTTCCTTAAGTAGGCTCATCCCAACTCCCTAGACTACGTTATTTTCCCTTAATATATTCTCACATAGCATCCCCCATTCTATATTTTCATACTAACCACAATGGTCATTATTTGTTAAATAAATGGATTTTCTGCCAGACCTTACATTTCATGGAGATAGAGACCATGTCTCGCTACGATTGCATCCCCAGAGAAAGTACCTGCTGAAGTGGAGAAGGCATTCAACACGTCTCTATTAAGTCAAAAGCGTCCGACTGGATGGTTGGCCATCTGCAACTAGATTAAAGCCCAGTCCGTGAAACCTGAAGACCTACTCTATCTATGCCCAGACAAGACCAGGAACTTTGGTCTGAATTTTATCACAGATATACTTTCACCATGCACTATGAAGACATTCACATAGCCAGACTTGACCAATGCCACAGAAAAGGGTGAACCAGACTCAAGCAATCTAGAGATTAAGAGAACTAAACAGAACTGATGGTCTGGTCTCTTTCAGGAGTGACTGTTTTCCCAAATCACAATATTCAACAGATGAACAGACATGAGCTCAAGAGTTCCAAATGGAAGAGAAAGATCCCAGGAGCTTCTGGACATTGACATACTGAGGTCAGGGTTTCAGAGAGGGTAGGGGAATGAATCTATCCTGATTTAGATGGATTCTGGGTGATGAGTCCCAGACCCACAGGTAGAGGAGGGGCCAGGGGGCGGTGGGCTCATGTTGTCTCGTGTTTCTGCCTGAGCTAAGGCATCCATCTCCTCCTGGTTCTTGGACTCCTGGACTCGGACTGGGACTCTGTGCGCCTTCACACTCAGACTAAGTTATACCACCAGCTTCTCAGAGAAAAGAGACAGCAGGGAACAAAACTATGACCAGAGATGGGACAGCACTGGCAGATTCCATGTTCGTTTGGAGGTCTGGAACTTTGGCCACTTTAGACGGCCCATATTTTCTGAACAACCCCTCTGGAGGAGGAAATTCTTCAAATCTACTTATTGATGAAGTTATCCTGGTTGGCTAAGAAGCTGTGGGCACGTCCGCCTGTGAGTGAGCCTGCAGACCTTCAATGACTTGAGCTCAGGTGGGCTGGGCAAGGTGACAAAGATGCCAATTTGGGGCCCACCTGAGTCATAAGAATAGAATCCTAGCTCTTCAGAAAAAAAGTGTGTCCCAGGACATCACGGACAGTGCAACCAGCAACCATGGCACCCAGGTTATGCCCAGCTTTTTAAGAACATGAAATACACACGTCCTTTGTCCATAATTCAGAAGAACATGAGTCTGAATGCATTACCTGGGACTGTTGCGGGAGCTTCGGGAAAAGCTGCACACCCAGAGGAAGGTCCAGGGGTTGGGATGGGCCAGGCAAGCAGGTTGTCACATCTGTGAGTCCCCACACCCACCTGTTTACCTACTCCCATCAGGGGTCCTTGGTCGCACAAGTATTTTTTTTAACAACAATGCAGAGAAGCTTCAAGCCTGTCTTTTATTCAGTCCTCAAGGGTCCAGTTCACACTAAGACATTTTCTGATCGTTTGAGGTTGTGACAGTGCCTTTCTATTGTCTTCCTTTAGAAACGGCTGCCTGATGGGACCAGCCATCTCTGTGTCACTCTTTTATACAAGGGTTCAGAATAAGATAGTGCCTTTTCTTCCCAAAGAAGACTGACATCCTGGAGAAATCTAAAGCCATCTGATATTTACTCCACTTAAAAGTGATCTGTCTGCTCTTCTCTCCTTGGAGAATTGTTTTCCCCTCTCACCATTTAGGTATGTTACAATAATATGACTTGTTGGAAGTTTCTGATTAATGTTACTCAGAACAAGATGAAACCTTTCAATTTCTAATCTCATTTATTTTCCCAGTCCTGGGAAGCTTTTTTCCCCTTCACTGTATTGGATCGATTGCTTTGGTCACAGACAAGCAGCCTTTCATCTGAACACCAGCCCTAGCGTCCACCCTGAACCACGGTAAGACTGTCTATTCTTCCTATTCTTGTGACATTTCTTTACTTACTGAGGAATCAAAAAGTAATGAAAAATTTCAGATGTTAGAAAAATTGCAGATGGACCTACTTCTTGGTGGAAAAAAAAATTCCAGAGAAAATATGCTGTTCTCATATTAAAAACTTCCCACTTAACTAAAGCATAGGGTTTTTGTATCATTTCTTCCAGGTTAATTGATACAAATGTATGCATGTCCATTGTGTGAAAATAATATACGTGTGTGTATATTACACAAAGCTCAGATTCATTTTTCAAGTAGTGGGTATGACTTAAGAACAGATTTATTATTCACCTAATTTGTGCTCTGTGCAGTCTAAAATAGCCCAAAATGGAAAAAGGAACAACATTATTTTGTACAACAAAGCACCTTACGTAGATTACTCTGGATAAAAGGGAGCCCAGTCCGGGAACCGTGCAGTCACCCGGTCCAGACACGTGACCTAATGTTAAGGAGGAAGCAGGTGTTGTTACCTAAGTGGGAGGCTTGCTGTGTGGGCTGGGAGTGAGGAGAAGGGACTCATTGTGAGCCCGCGCTGGCCATGGGAGCTCCTGGAGAAGGGAGGCCCTTTCTGAGAAAGGTATGTATTTGCCAGGAAGCTGGCTAAGGTCAGGATGTAGATGTAAGGGCTCTTAACCTTAGCTGTGTGACAGGATCCCTTGAAAGGCTTGTTAACACACAGGATGCTGGACCCAACCCCATAGTATCTGATTTAGAAGGTCTTTGGGGCCTGATAATCTGCATTTATAACAAATTCTCAGATGAGGTCAATGCTGCTGGTTAGGGACCATACCCTGAGGAGCACAGACTAGAGTGCAGATGGTGGTTACGAAAACCCTGAAGCCAGGCCTTGGTCTTTATGGCACCGACAGTACTCACCTCCCGCACTAAGAATCGGCAGAAAACCAGGGATTCTATGGGGTCGGCATGCAGCTCGCAGGAGGACATGGTCAATGGGAAGTACAAGGCATAAACCTTCCCCATCTCCAGCGTCGATGCTGGTTATGCCCGGGCGTATAACAAGGGCAGGTAATTGCACACGAGGGTGGTATCCACACCCGATCCACCTTACACTCTCATAAAAGAAAAATACCATATGATCTCACTTATACATGGGACCTAATGAACACAATAAACTGAGGAACAAAATTGAAACAGAGGCAGGGTCACAGGGAATGGATGGATGGATGGCTGTCAGAGGAGATGGGACCAGAGAAGGTGAAGGGATTAGCCAAAAAGCATCTATACATAACTCATAGATACAGACAGCAGAGTGGCTATAGCCAGAGGGAAAGGGGGTGGATGTAGGCAGAGGGGGGCAAAGGGGGCGGACTGGGGGTGGAAAGAGACTTTGCATGGGGCATGGGGGTCATGATGTGGTGTGTAGCTGGTCTTCTATTGAGTTATACACTTGAAACCATGTCAACACAATAAATTTAAAAAGAGTGACAGCCCGCAGAGGGCTGGACTGGCGTGGAGAAGATGAGCCAAAGAGCAGGCTCTGAGGCCACTGACACCAACCTGCTCGCAGGAGTGTGGGCAGCAGAACTCATTGGCACCTCAGCTGGTGGCGTAGGGGCTTTGGAGGACTGGGCTATGCTTCCGGGTAGAAACAGAGGGGGCGCTCCCCCTCCTTCAGGGATGGGGGTAGCCACATCAACGCCATGGAGTCTGACCTTTGCCAGGTCTAGTTTGGTGCAAAGCAAATAACTCCTATGTGTGGGAAGACCAACATCTTATGAAGCTTGAGCAGTGAGTGCCACTGTCGACCATCCGTCTCCCCACAACACAGCCTGGAGTGGCAATCAAATCTTGGCGTCCCACTTGTCCCCATAACCCTCCACCTGTGCCCCTGCCTCCATAGGCACAGCACTCTACCATCAGCCTGTTCGCTCCTGTGTTGGTGATGAGGTCTCACCCTTCTTGCACGTGAGGCTTCCTTCTCGCAGTATATAGAGAGACATTCAAATCTCTTACATTAAAAATGAAATTTAAACAATCTCAACTGTCTCGATGCAGGGCTTCCTCCTACTCCTTCCTTTCACGGGGAAGTGCCTGGAACCAGGTCTCGCCCCTTATTTGGGCATCACCTTGTTCCGATCACTCCACCACTCCACCGCTTCTGCTCATGCTCAACTCCCAATAGGCACTCACTCAGTCATGAACCTAACAGATATCCACTGAGCCGTGTGCCAAGCATGGGTCTCCATGCTTGGGATGCAAAGACCTGTGTCCCCCAGACCTTGCCATCCAGTCAGGGGAAGGTAGGTACAAACAATATACATGATAAATAAGTCAGTTCTGTGGCGTGCTAGACATTGACGAGAGCTAAGGAAAACAACAGCGGAGCAGCCCAGGGAGGCTGGGAAGATGGGAGCAGGGCCAAGTTCAAGTTCATCTTAGCTCTGCTCCAGATCTTTGTCTTCAATTAAATTCAAAGCAGATGATGGAGAGTATATTAGCTATGATAACATATTTATGGATTTTAATTTCTGGGTTTTACAAAGAAATCCCATGCAAATTCCACTGAGGAGAGAACCCAGTCTGGGACTGAATGCATAGGAAGAGTCTCTGGTCGCCAAAAGGGACTAATTTTAGGGTCCAGAGAAGGTCTCCCACCATCTTCATGTGTGTTGCCTGGCCATTCATTACATCAAGAGGGCACAAAGCCTTTCATTCCACAAAAGAGGCTCAATTTTAGATGAGGGGCAGTCGGGGTGTGTTCAAAGTACTGAGCAGTGAGGGATAAACAGGTGAAGTCACAAACAGAACAGGCTTTGATTAGGGGTGAGGGTCTGCCCTGGGTACCTGCCTGGTAGAACTAAATCGAGAATACAACAAAGGATGAAGGAAGAAATTCAATACACTTTAAGCCTTATAGTCATGTCCTGAGTCATTTCCAGCAAGCCTCCTTCCTAGGGGCCTAGGCCTGCAAAGGTTCGGGACAGGGGGCGACAGACACAGAGCACCCCAGCGGGGCATCCTCCCAGCACTAACCCTTGTCAATGTGGAGGAAGGCTTGGACCAAGCGGGAGAAGCAAGTCTACTGTTAAATGGCTGCCTAAAGGGGTCCCCTCGCCTGTTGGTGGGGTTCACTTATCTTAGTTCTTAAAAAGAAGAGGTTGGAATATATCCATGTGACCAACTGGTTTGTTTGTTTGTTGTTTTTCTAGAGTGGAATTCTTTTTAAACAAAATCTTAAGTGAAACCCAGTATATAAAATGTTTAACAGTGCAAGTATTCTGGGCGGGGGACCCAGAAACAGGTCCACTCTGCATTATCCTCGCCCCCCTCCCCTGTCATTCTCCTTAGAAGCATTTTGGAGACAAGGGACAGTCCCACAGAACCTGGTCCTCATCTCCTCTGGCATCTTGTGATTCTATAATGTACATGAACCATCAAAATTCATAGGATAGCAGTGCTAATAGTATAAGGAGATAATTTAACTTTTAAGAAAAATTTAAGGAGAGAATGGAACTGGAAGAGAAGAGGAAGCAAATTCTCTGGCTAGCATCCAGAGTGAGTCACCTCGGCATGGAATAAATTGTTCAGCACCTCAAGGGGGAAGGCCAGGATTCCCTGTCTGAGATATGTGTGACAATATTGCTGGAGAATCCTCAGGAACAGGGGTGGGATGAAGGAATCTGTCATTCACCAGCTAAAGATGCTTTAAATATACATTAAGATGACCAGGCAGCTCTGTTTACACACGTTAACAAACCAAGCATACAGGATGCCATGGCACAAACCTTGATTCCAAGTTCAATGTTTTCTCCTCCATACACATCCATCCCAGGGTCCAGAAGACCGATTTCACCAAAGAACTTTCTGTTGACCACGAAGGAGCAGCCAATCATGGCTGGTGTCCTGTGGAAGAGAGAGAAGCCAAAGTCATTAAAGTCATGTCACACACACACACACACACGCGCGCGCACACACACACACACACACACACACACATGCACACACAGAGTAATATTTTATTCAGCTACTAGAAAGAAGGACATTCTACCATTTCCAACAACATGGGTGGCCCTTGAGGGTATTTTGCTAAGTGCTAAGTCAGGCAGAGAAAGACAAATGTTCTCACTTATGCATGAAATCTAAGAAAGCTAAACTTGTAGAAGCAAAGAGAACAGTGGTTATCAGAGACCACGGAAGTGGGGGAAATGGGGAGATGTTGGTCAAAGGGTCAAACTTGCTGTCAGAAGAGCCGATGTACAGCATAGTGATTATAGTCAACAATACTATGTTATAAATTTTAAAGCTGTTAAGAGACTAGATCTTAAATGTCCTCACTGCAAAATAAAAGGATAAGTATGTGATGTCATAGAGATGTTGGCTCATGCTATGGTGGTAATCATACTGCAATATATAAATGAACCAAATCAACACATTGTATACCTTAAGCTTATACTATGTTAAATGTTAATTATATCTTGATTAACAAACAATAAGCTACAGTCATTTATTAGTAAAGGCATCAGTGCCAGAAACCCTTCAAAGACACCATCATAACAGGTGCTGGGTCTGCTCTGGCCACCCTGGTAATTTCCTGAAGGCCTCAATTCCCACACTGCCATTCTCTGTAAAGCTACATGTTAGCTTCAGACAAACCACAGAACCTAAAGCAGGTAGAGATAACCTGGAACCTTTCTTCTGGAACAAGAACAGGTCTCACACATCACGTGAAATCTGCAAACATGAAACCTGGTTCTCACTGCCTCTCTGGTGACAGCTGTGTGACATGATGAGCATCTATGAGCAGTCTCAGAAAATCTCACAGGTGGAGAACAAAATGTGTCTGTTCTGTCCCAGGAAGAAGAGCGTAACAAGTTAGGGACATGAAGGGAATCCAGAGAAGGGAAGGTCAACAGGAAGAAGTCTAGACTCCACAGCCAGTAGGAGAAAGTACATTAGGACACTGGTTCTTCAGAGGGGAGGAAGAAGACTCAGGAGACTTCTGGTGACCAAAGGGGTCAACAAGAAACTACAGAGAGTCTGCCTCAGACCTTAGAGAAGGGGCACTGAGCAGGAGAGATGAAAAATATCTATAGGGTGGCCATTGGGTATAAAGTCTAGAAACACAGATTACATTTTACTGCTATATATATTAATCCTCTTGATTATTTCTGGAGTACACTAAAGGTACAAGTTGAACTCTGAAAATCAGAGACAAAAACCTGAGGCAACACATCATGGAAGCATGTGTAGGAATTGATAGAAACACAGCATTAATCTACCATGTTCATTGCAATATGACATAAAGTGTGAAACCATACATTCATTGCTAATGAGGGATAACCCACTGATACATTTTACATATTGCATTGTATATTATGTGACATCCTGGGCTGCAGTGTGATATCAACAAATCATTTATGTCTTTACATCTCCGTTTCCAGACTTCATAGTAACCTTGTATAATAAATCCATTCAGCAAATATTTTCTCAGCACCTATGATATCTAAGGCATTTTACAGGTGCTGTAGGGGGTACAGAAACCCACAATATACTACCTGCATTCAAGCAACTAAGAGTCATCATCGTTATTACTATATTATTATTATTATAGCAGCCATTTATTGAGCAATTACTATGTCTCAAGCACAGTGCAAAGTGCTTTTCACACCCTGTCTCATTTAAAAACCTCCACAGCCCTGTGAAGGAGGTAGGACCATCTCCATGTAAAAGCTGAGCACCACGGGGTTTAGTGATCTGCCTCTGAGTTACCGAGAAGAGCTCAGAAACAATCCAGCTTCAAAGTCCTTGACTTCAGCCCTTGTGATTCATCGCACTCTCCTGCAAGGCTTCATGGAGGAGCTGGCAAACCCCAAACTGCCAAAAGCCAGACATGCCATTAAGATACTCTCGTGGGCAAAAGAGACTTCTCATACGGGAGGCCCAGGGGCTATCGGGAAGGTGGCAGGTGTCATTCTCTGGAGCTGAACTAGAGACCTCTGTCTTAGATCCTTATCTGCTCCTTCTGATTTTGAGCTTGACTTTGACCTCAATGCCCATGGTTTATCTCTGGCTACCCACAAGACAGGGCAGCTGTGGGGCACACTGGATAAAACAGTGTTCAGAGTTGAAAGAACCCAGTGTGAACGCTGGCCCCGCCATGGAAAACCACACTCATGCTATATTAACGGGGCGCTCTGGGTCGCAGTGAAGTCCCCACAAAGCACTGCTGTATACGGGTGTGAGATGAGCCCAGTGCACAGGGCAGGAGCTCAGTGAATAAGGCTCCTTTGCCCTCCTACTAAGGCTCAGCCATGTTTTTCCAGAAACCTCATACCAATCATCCTATGTACACGGGATGCTCCCTCTCCTGGTGTGGCTGTGCCACCCAGCTGCCCCAGGGACAGCAACTACTTCACAGTCAATCATTTCCTCCCGACCTTTGCCCCTCAGAGAGAAGCAGCAGATCCCCCGCCTGGCAAAGCACTGTGTGAGCCCATCCCTCTGCCTCAGTGAGCCCAACTGAAACAGTCAATTCAATTACGCTTCTCCTGAAACTTGGAATGGAGACCGTGCTGGCAGCTGGAACTATATGGTCTCGTGCATGTGGAGAGTGCAGGCCGCCACGGGGGACAGCTCTGGTGCACATGGCGATGCACACAGGGAGGCAGCAGACGCACAGGGCATGTGTGAGGCTGGGCGGTGGGGGCTGCCTGGTGACTGCAGCTTCCCATCTGCTGAGAGGTGTGGCTCTGCTCCCTGCCCAGGGTCATGTGAGTTCCCTGTGTCTTTGTGGTCTCTCTGCCTTAACTTAAACCGTGTTAGATAGGCTCTGTTCTTTGTAACTGAGCTGTGATGATGACCCATTCTGTCCCCTCTCACTTAGGACCCCTTCCATTCACCCCGCAGTCAGAAGAGGCAAACATCAGGGGATGTTCATTCTGGGAGAGCTGAATGCCAGGGTCCACCCTTGTGATGGGGAAATACCAGAGACATGTGTGCTTGGAGAGCGGAGGTGCAGCCTGGGGGTGCAGGAGTCTGCAGATGAGCGGGGCAGGAGGCAGCCTGGTGTTAACTCCGTTTTCTAGACAGTCATTGCTGAGCTCATCAAGAAATGCTGGTAAGTCGCAGCAATCTCCCATAAAAGCCTGTGCTTGCTCTCTAGGATTGTCTGAAGTTAACAACGATGTGAAGATCCTGCTCCAAGACCCTGTGCTTTTTCAACTCTTAAAGGCAAGCAGAGCAGTTGAAATCACAGGGCACAGTCAACAAACACCTGTACCAGCATCACCCAGATGCCTCCTTAGAAATGCAGATTCCTGGGTGAATGCCCAGAGCCATGGAGACAGGTTTACAGAGACGGGACCCAGGAATGTGTGTTTGTGCCAGCAGAGCCCATCCTGTGTAACCATCTCTCCCCCACCCAAATTGTCAGGTACCCCGAGCAGAGAAGTTATCCCTCTAACTTCTCATGGCATTCCCAGGATCTAGTGCCTTGCTGACACAGAACAGGCACTCGCTAGATCCTGTTAAGTAAATGAATGACTAAGGATCTGGGTGGCTGCCCCTGGTGGGGAAGGGTCCATGAAGACTCAGGGACAAACTGGCTGAACGGAACCAGAACCCAAGGACAGCAGGGGAGTGCGCCCTAGCTAGAGCTGGAATACATGGAGGAGGGGGGAGATGAAAGAAGGGAAGAGAGGAGGGGGGAGAGTGGAGGACAGAGGGGAGGAAGAGGAAGGAAAGGAGAAAGAAGGGCTGGAGGGAGGAAGAGGAGGAGAGGCAGGAGGGAAGGTGTCTAATGAACATAACTTTCAAAGTCAAGGAGGACAGACGGGACTCTTGTCCTTCCAGACCCTCTCAGATTGCCCTCTGGGAAACATCTTCCTCTGTCAAGCTACCTGATATTTTGATATAACTGGCTTCATCAGGATGATGTGTTTGTTTGTGAGGAGAGACTTCACAGTTTGAGTTGCTTTGGGTCCCCAGGTGGCTGTTCACTGCTCTGTTCAGTATATTTGACCAGGTTCCACCTCAGAAGCCCTGGGATTCCTCATGACCGAGTTGAGAGGTCCCCTGGCCCCTCCTCATTAAAACCAGGTCACAGCAGGCACCCAGTCTGGTGCGAGGGCCCACAGGAAGCCACAGCAAAGCAGGCCTCTGTCTGTGTTGGGCTGGCATCAGAACCAGAGACAAAGGGCAGGAGGTAGTTCCTAATGCAACGGAAACACGGAATGAACATGTGATCATTATTGGAGAAATGGTCCCCTAAAGGCCACAGTAAAAAATCTGCCACAGAATAATGCATCAGCACTGTTCCATGTCTCGGGTCTAGCAAGGTTGCCCCCATCGGGGACAGTGGAAAAGAGAGGCTGGAAGAGGCCTGGAAACCAGCCCCCGGCAGGGAGGCGGCCTCCCCACGGAGCTGAGACCCCAGTCCTGCAAACAGCAGAGCTCCAAGGCCTGCCCACAGTGCAGGCAGCTAATGGAGAATTGCTTAATGTGGAGACTAAATAATTAAGAGATATGTCTTCACCCACAGGGAGGCCAGTTTTGGAACTACCTGACTGTAGCGACAATGAGTAGCTATCTTCTCTGCATGGGGAAAAACAAGTCTCCAACAGAAAGCCACCACTGGGCCCTACATGGGACCTACTGCACCAGTTAGCCAGACTTGTCCTTATAACCAGTACGCCAAAAGCTGAGCGTGCCCACCTTCCCCTCCAAGGCTCCCTCACTACGCACTCAGCCACACCGGCACAGTTGATGGCATGTCAGGGCTGATAAGATTTTGGAACGTGAGCTGATCGCCTCATTTTGCAAACACAATGGTGGCAATGACCACCATCCATGCAAACATTTTGGTCAAGGTCATTAAAAAATGATATTCGTATTACGGGAACTGCCAAAGCCTAATAGCTCTACTACAGAGGAGAAGAACAGAAATTAAGAAGAACTAACTCTTATTGTTGCTGTTACAGAGAACGTATGCAACACACACCACCAGCTTAGAGACAGACAAGAGAGGAGATGAGAGAGTGGCAGTCCCAGGAACATTCACCACGACATGCACAACTTTCTCAGTGTCAAAGCTTCCTCTTCTCACAGGTGACAGAGGCCCATCTGTGTTCTACATATTTTCCCTCCTCAAAACCCTTCACTGCTTCCTATTCTCCTGAATTAAGTACAGGTTCTTCCCATAGACTCCATGGCCTGGCTACCCTGTGCCATGCGTTGTTCAGGAAACATGTCCCAATTAGTGCTGGTGCCTCCTTCTCCGGAAATGTCCTCCATGCGACCACCTGCATCTGTCCAAGTCCTACCCACCCTTCAAAACATATTTCTTTCTTTTTGAAAAAAAAATTATGTTACAGAAAACGAATACATAGCTCTTAAAAAAGTATGCCTCAACAACAACAACAAAATTTATAGGTTTTTATAAATAATAAAAATATCATTTGTACTCTCTGACCATAACCACTCAACTGTGTGATAAATATCCACCCCCTATCATACAGCTGATCTCCTCAAGTTTCTGGAGCCACCCGTCCTTCCACTCCACTGAGACCTCTGGTCCACTTCCCTCTCTCCCTCGCTCCCCAGTTCAAGGCCGCGGTCCGCTGTTGTAACCGTGCCCTGGCACCCTCCTCTCGCCCCGTTGCTCTCAGCTGGCAAAATCCTAATGCTGATGAACACAGTTCTTTGCTGACTCCATACCTGTACCGCACAGTTGGACCTGGTCAGAGAAACAGGTAACCATGTGGGTTAATTTCATTTTAAATTCAAGGCCATGAGTCTCCAGTGGGTCCTCAGTACTGCCCTTCAATCCTGCTACAGGTCGTGACTTCTTTTTCTCCTACTCTCCTAGAAGATGCCACCCAGGCCTTCTCCTCCCTCTCAAATCTCAAATACCTTCTCCTCCTTATTCCCTCTCAAATGATGACTTTGCTTCCTAGTTTCCTAAGAAAGCAGCAAGAGAGAGAGAGAGAGAGAGAGAGAGAGAGAGAGAGCATGAGAGAGTGAGAATGTCTCACCTCCCATATCTACAGTACTGGTCACCCATGCTCCTTCCTTTTGCTATAATTAACTGTCAATGCTCTTAGCTGAGGCCAACCTGTCCTCTCTTGGTATTGAAGGACCTCACTCAAGCAACCCCTTCCTTAAATACACCTGCATTAAATGTCTTTTCTTACTTTCTGTATTCTGATTCTTTGATATCTAGACGCCTGCTGACTGGGAAGAGACCGCACCTCTCAGGGTAGCCGATTCTTAGAGACGACGACGACCCACTGGGGAACATAACTTTCCTATGAAAACTAACCAACCCAAAGTCCACATTCCCTGCTGATTCCTCCATCTTGCTCTTACACTTACACTTCAGGAGGCAATCTTTTTCTTCCCTGATCATCCCAGGGCCAGACACCAGACAACTAGAGATAGCCCCCATACTCCAGAGCCCACCAAAAACATCCCAACGGGCCAATCCTAAACCTGATGAGCTGCTCTCTCTGAGTTGGTCATTCATTCTCACAAAAACCACACTAAAGACTCTTGCCCACACTTCCCCCTCCTGCCACCTGACTGAGCCAGGTGCTTCCCCATGCGGCCCTGCAGGACATAGCAGGGAAAGGTCAGTAACAATCTTTATAATAGCAATCACTTCCTGATCAGCTGTCCTCCCCCTACCTGAGTAAAATAATCATTTTATCCATACATTTCAGAACCGCACCAAACACATTCCGCTCTCCTGCTGGGCTGGTTCATTCCAGCAGCTTAGACAGCCTACAAATCCCCCTCTTGACCCATTTGCCTTAGGGCTGCCCCCTCTCATTTTGCTCCCTTTCACAGCAAAGCCCCTTCAGGAGCTGTCTATGCCTGCTGCCTCTGATTCCTCTCCAATTTTCTCCTACACTTGCTCAGCTAGGCTTTCACTCTCACCATTCCATGGCAAGTGCATTTTTCAAGGTCAGAGAGGACTCGTCCTTCTAAATCCAGCAGTCAAGTCTCAGTCTTCCTCATGTGCGTCCTACCAGCCGCAGGTGACACAGTGGATCGCTCCCTCTTCTTGGAAGCAGGATCTCCACGGGTTGTCCAGGCCCCACACGTGCCTGGCTGTCTTCCCAAATGCTCTTTCCAACCTCCTTCGCTGGCTCTCCTTTTTCTCCCTGATCTCCAAGGGAGGAGGACTCCAGGGCAGAGCTCGCAGAGCTCTTCTCATCTACACTCACTCTTTGGTGACCTCATGGCTTTCAATAACATTTATATTCCAATAGCATCCAAATTAACACTCCAGTCTGAATCCCTCCTCTAAAATCCAGACTGGTACATCCAACTGCCTACTCAATGTCTCCATTATGTCTAAGTGATCCTTCAGACACAGCTGAAATGGAAATGTCAACCTTCCTTCCACTCAAACCTGTCCCACCCCGTCTTTCCTATCTGAGGTAATGTCAACACCAAATGTAGAGCTAAAAACCTTGGTGTCTGCCTTGGTGCCAATCGGTCAGAAATATATCTACCTTCAAAATGTATCCGGGATCTGATGACCCCTCAACACCTTTGCCACCATCCGAAAACTGCTGGATTATCAACATAGCCTCCACACTGGCTTCTACTTCCACCTTGCCCTGCTCCAGTCAACTCTAAGCACAATACCCAGAATATCTTTTGAAACATAAATCAGGTCAGACTGTGCCCCTGCTAGAATGACTCTCTATTGCCTTCGGAGTAAAAGCCAGGGCCTCACCGTGGCCTGCAAGGCTCCATCTAGGCAGCCTGTGTTCTTGGAGCCTCTCTGACATCCTTTGCATACCTCTCTGCTGGAATATCACTCAACCATAAAAAAGAACAAAGGTTCTGATACATGTTACAGAACCTCAAAAACGTGGATGAACCTCAAACACATTGTTCTACGAGAGAGAAGCCAATCTCAGAGTCACGTATTATATTATTTCCTTTATAAAATGTGCAAAACAGGCCAATCCTTAGAGAGAGAAAGTAGATTGGTGGTGGTCAGAGGCAGAGGAGAAAGGGTAGTAGGGAGTGACTACTGCATGGGGACGAGTTTCCATTTTGGGTGATGAAATGTTCTGGGAGTAGACAGTGGTGATGGTCGCACAACCCTGGGAATGTACCTAATGCTGCTGAGCTGTAGGCTTAAAAGAGTCAATTTTATGCATATTTTCCTACAATAAAAAATATGGAGCTGGTGATAACAACCCTCAGACTTGCTTTGATTGTCACATTACATTATAAATGTGAAGTCAAAATTTCTAATTACCATTAGAATAGAGGTTAAGAGACCAGAGGGGTAGGACAATCTCCATTCTTACCTTCCATTCATGGAGATAGATTTTCCAGGACTCTGCAGATGAAGTCCCATAATATTTTAAGTTCTAACCCAAACACCATTTATTTTTATTTATTTATTTTTTTTTTACTTATTCATTTTACAGAGGAGAGAGAAAGAGAGAGAGAGAAGCGTCAACTTGTTTCACTTAGATGTTCTATTTAGTTGTGTACATTAATTGCTTCTCATAAGTACCCTTACCAGGGGTCGAACCCATAGCCTTTAAGGCACCAAGTTGACACTTTATCCCTGAGCCACCTGGCCAGGGCCAAACACCATATTTTCTATCTAAAGCGAAGAGCACAAACACCAGGGTCCTCACTGTAGGACGGGTGATAATATGTGGCACCCTGAGCTTAGGGCAGCACTGTAACCTAAAAGTCCTGCCAGTATGGAGCAGTCACCCAAACATTTGTGACTCAGTTTCTTAATCAGTAAACTGGACATGAGACTCTCCCCTGATGACCTAATAGGATTGTAGTGACAATCAGATGACATAATGAAAACAGATATGCTCTGCCTGACAATATGCTCAATGTGAGTTGCCATTGAGAACCCTGAAGAAAAGGGAGTGAGGAAGAATGGCGGGATGGGGGTGGGGAGGGTGGACAGGGAGAGAGAAGCTGGTGAAGATCCTGGCAAATGGTGTCCCTCCAGGAAACAGTTCAGGTCTAGAGAGGAACAGAGATGGCGTTCTAGAAGGAAAGGGAAGTGTGAGAGTCTGGTACAACATGGTGCAGAGCTATGAATGCTAAGGTGAGTACTGGGGACAGGTGTGTGAAAACATGCTAGGAAAACAGAGTGGGGCAGTCAGAGAAATGCCTATCTAGCCTGCAGTGACAAGGTGGAGGACGCCTGCCCAGGTCATCTCTCAGCTCCATGACTGAGTGCAGTCTGCCTGTACATGAGGAGTCAGACAGAACATGTGTGGAATCCTACCGCACCGTTGCGCCTAGCACCCGTTCAGTTCTGAACACTTTCTCCTCCTTTGCAGGAAGGACTTTTGAGTCAGGATCAAGTGTATCACTTGTTTGTGCATTTGTTCATCTGGTCAACCAGCGTTGTGAAACAGTGGAATACTCCTTTGTTGGACTAAGTGCCAAGCACCTGAGGATATAAAAACATGTCTTCTCTCCTAGTGAGCAGGCAAACACTATTTCTGTTTTGTTCCTTGGTAAAATGATTTCTGGTTGAAGCCATAGACCCACCTTTTATATATTGGTGAGCAAGGCTGTGAAAGGGGGAAGGGCAGGCTTCGATGGTGCAGAGGAAAGAACAAGCTAGAAAAAGAAGGGCTGGGTGGTGTACTGTCCTCAGAATGAAGCTCCCATCGGAAAGAGACTTCCCTCTGCCCCTGTTCAGTGACAGCTCCTACCAGGGTGTATGCATGGCACTGTGTGAGCTGGCTTTCTCGGTCATCACACAGTGTATCCGAGTAGGGTGTCTGCCTTGTGCTTTGCCCTGCCTGCCTTTCACTGTCTGATGCTCACAGCCACCTGTCTCTGATGGCTTCATCTCTAAATTCAGGTCAGGCTGACGATTCATGAGCCAAGGGCCCCAGGCTCACCCTGGTTTCTCTTTTTATGATTCCAGTGGGCCTCCATTATTGGGACTTGCTCCCTTTTTCTGACCCCAAACTGAAACATCTGCCATTTCTGTTGGTCCCAGCTATGGCTCAGCTATTGCTGTGGCCTGTTTGCTGAGCACCTCCTAATGAGAGGCCCCATTTGTAGAAAAAGCATGTAAAACTCAGTGCCATTCCTGCTGTCTTGTATGATTTTCTGCAAATCCTATTCTCAGGGCACAACCACCACTGGGGATTTTGACGGCATTGTCTACCTCTTCAGCAATGGGTAGCTTGGTCCATCAAAATACACCTATTTCAGTGCACTTGGTTACAATATCGTACACCACAAATTCTTTTAAACCATTTCTTAATCAACAGAACAAGTGCCTGATGTGGAAGCTGCCCTTCCTCTGTCAGTCTCTGGCACAGATACTGATGTGCTCAAGTGACTAAAAGACAGGCCGAGAAGGGAGAGGACAGTGGGTGGGCATCGCATGACCCAGGCCAGCAACACCCTGAACTGAGCAACTGGGTACATCTATGCCGCTTCAGGACAATTCATAATCATTTCTAAGCCTCAAAGCAGCTCTGCTTGGTAGATATTATCAGCCCCACCTCTCGGCTGAGAAAACTGAGGCTGAGGGCTAAGTGCACTGGCCAAAGGCAGACATGTGCAAGTGAGCGTGGAGCGAGAAGCAGCCGGTGGGGTCTGACCCCACTGCCTAAGTGTCCTGCAGCCTCCCAGATGAAATCACCGAAAATTGTCAGCAGTTAAGAGCTTCGCACTGGGGAGAGTAAGTGGTCCCACTCTGAAGATTTCTGGGAACTTGCAGCTGCTATACACTAAAAATACAATTTTGGGGAAGGAGTTGCTGGCTTGCATATAATTCTCCACCGGCACAGTACCGTAATTTAATACTCACAGTTCCATTTGCCTCTGCTATATATTCAAACACCAAAAGGCTAAGTCCTGCTGCCTTTTTAAAAATCAAATGCTGTCTCCAGCACACAAATATCTCACAAGAAAATAGGACCCAGAGGCCGGTGCTTTGCCTGTTAAACGGAGGTAGCACTTTCCCTTTTGTTGTTGAAAAGATAATTCACGCTGAAACTACAACTTCCTCCAGATTGGGAAGCCAACGGTCTGGGTATTAAAGAGCCCTTCCCTGCGGAGGACGAAGGAAATGCTCATCTCTCCGGAGTGTGATTTTTCACAGATCAGAAAATGCTAGTGGGGATTGAAGTTGCCAGTTTCAAACGCACTCCTCGGCTGACTGATTCCATCTGGGCTTGTGTTATTAAAACAAAGACCATATAGAAACCCTCTAGGAAGATGTTTCCCAAAGGGTATTTTCTCAGCCTAATACTTTGCCCTTTGCTAATTATATATATATATATATATTTTTGAGAAACTGATAATCCTTTGAAGATAATATCTGTAAGAGCACAACGTTTCTAAAGAAGTAGAAACACCCTGAGCTATTATGAGCCATGGACACTAAGTGAGCGTGCGTGTGTGTGTGTGTGTGTGTGTGTGTGTGTGTTTGGTGAGCTGTCACATGAGATGAAACATATTTGGGCAAGAGAAAAAGAGGAAAGGTCTAGGACAGAGATCAGTAAACTATACCACCTGTCTTTGCCCAGCCAGACAGCTAAAAATTTTATTTTTTTTACATTTATAATCAACTTAAATATGAAAACACTAGCTTGGAACCTCAGTGAAGTACAATGTTACTCCTCCCCCAACAAAAATTAGTAGACCTGAATGCCAAAACATTGTATATACATTATCAGTATATTTTGGTTTTCAAAATAAACAAAAAAATGTTTTTACTCTTGTTTATAAATACCTATATAATAGCCTTGATTTTGCCTTGTGGATCATAAATCCTAAAATATTTACTATTTGGCCCTTGACAGAAAAAATTTTTGCTAAAACCCTGAAGGGGCCATGCAGACACTGCAGGGAACAACTTGGTCCTGGGTGACTGTGGCAGGAAGGTAACTCTGAAAAGGACAGATAAGGGACTCAGGGGAGAGGAAGACTTGAAAGATGGATGAGCCTCCCTCTCATGTGGAAAGGAGGATAATAATCTCTCGCGGCTCCCAGGGCTGATGTAAAAACAAATTGATAAAGGCTTCAGGCCGTACACTTGAAAATGGCGCCAGGCTAGTGACACACGTTATTCTATAAAGAAAAGGAGAGTACTGAGATTCATGCGACGTTGGGCAGTTTTCATGAGAAAGTTTTGGTATACCCTCTATACAGGCAAGCAGGATGGGATAAAATAAAATTAAAAATAAGTAAAAGAGAACAAGAAAACAAGGGGAAACAAACAGGATAAGTGAAGCGAAGGGTGAGCTCGGTGTACAAAATGTTCACTTACTAAACATGGGCCCCAAATTCAGCTCTGGGCTTTTTGCAAACAGAATCACCAGAATGCTTTGTTGTGTCTAAAAGATATATTTTTTTTAAAGGGAAGTATAGCTACTTGGCCATGAACACCCAAAGGAAATTTCTCAACTGAGTAACTTGGGGAACAGTCTCCTGGCAACACCACCTCAGCCACACAAGCTTCACCAATCGGTTTCATAAGTTCCTCTTCCGCTGACAGCACGTACCTCATAGAAGATGAGAACAATTGTTTTCAGGGCCAAGATGAGGTCATAGCTTTCTCTTGGCCTTGCTTACTTAAGAGCTCGATTAGCAGTAAAACAGACCAAAGAAATACACGAGGGGGCTTTTGTCTTCTGGATTTGCTGTTTGACTCAGAGGCAACTGCAGCTTTGAGAAAGGTTAAGGCTGTCAGAGCTGGGACAAAGAGAAGCAGAGGTGTTCATTCTCGGTTGTGATGGTACAGCTGCACCTGGACGCTAACTTCAGAAACAGTCTTGAAGCCAGGATCTCAAGTGCGCAAGCCATGCCCTGGAGAAAAGTGTTTTTCTAAAGTCTGAGTCTCCCTTGAAATATCGGGACAGCGGTCAGGCAACACCAGAAAATGGAGGTTGTGACACGGGCGGCCACAGGTCTCGGCGCTGGCTCACCTTGGGGTCATCTGAGGAGTTTAAAAAAATTGCCTGAGCTCGGGCTCACTCCCACTCCCAGGCACTCTGATTCAACTGGTCTGCATTCGTATTTGATTCAAAAGTGCAATCAGGGTTGAGAACCACTGACAGATGTGGTGCCTTCAATCCCCAAAGGAGGCCAATTCTTCCTGGCTTGGGGGCAAAGTCTGAAGAGAGAGTGGAGGAGGGGAGACAGACTGGCAGGAAGGTCTCTTCTGAGGGACTGCTAGTCTAGTCCTACTGCTCAGGGTGGGATGCAGGGTGCGGTGGGAGAAATTTTGCAAATAGATTGAAGCTAGGATGGCAGAGATGCCACTGCACTTGCTGCCTGCACCCTGCAGAGGGACAGTGTCTTGCAGAGTGCCCAGGCCAATGGGCAGAATGGTGGATGAGGTTCAGGGAGAGAGAAGACCTGTAATTGCATGCAGGAAATCCTGGCGTTTCTGAACTCCCCAGGGAAGAGGTGGCAAAAAGAGGAACAGGCTGGATGTATCACACGAGGAGTCAGAGGACCAGAGGGCACAGACTGAGTGGGTATTGTATCTAGAGTTCAGGACCAAGGGCATCGGCAGTGAAGACAGAGGGGAGAAAACTCTGAAGATGGGGAGGTCTGAGATAAGTCAGCAGGGGCCAGGAACGTTCCAAGGAACAGTCTGTGGCTCAAACACCTCTCTGCATCCCCATCTTCATGGGACAGTAGCACCTTCTCCTCGCTTCTAGGTGCTGTTCAAGAGGAAGATATAGAGAGGGAGACCTTTAAAAGTGGAAGAGAAGCCCTTACAAAGAATAGTCTTGTTTAATCCCAATTTCACGGAGCAATTGACTTCAAAGAGATGAAGTTTTAAATCGGAAGAAACTGAGTTACCTTGAAATGACAAGATTAGTTTTCTTTTCCATTAGCAGTGAAATGGGGGCTAGGGACCAAATTGAATTCAGATACGGGGGGGGGGGGGGGGTTTAACATTCTTTACAATTGACTTGCAACTACAAGTTAAAATCTGCTATGTGTTTTAAAGTATTTAGAAGAAATAATGGACTCGAAGACACCGACAGAAACCAGGAGGGGAAAAGGACAAATTCACATAAAGAAAACAGTTTTCTGGAATTTTGGGGGCAGTATGTCTCATGAGTCTTAAATGTATGCTTTGGACCTAGAAATTCCATTGCTAGAAATATATCCTAGAGAATAATAATGATTTCCACCTCTAAGAATGTCAGATGATGTGATTTAGACAACTCTGCAGCTGAAAACAATGAAAGACACTGGATAAAAATTTTAAACTCCTAATAAACCCATTAGAAATGAGCCACATGGAAATGACTAAGTTGCAATCCAGCTGACCCTAGAACAATGAGAGAGAAACCCAGCACCGAACTTACTTCTGCCCAGAAGTAAATACCACCCCAGAAAGGGGGCTGAGAGGCTGAGCCCCCTTTAGAAATTCATTTCTGAAAACTTCTAAAGACCGGAGAGTTAAAAGTTGGATTTCAGGCCCTGGCCAGTTGGCTCATCTGGGACATCCACACGCCCTGGGGTAGAGAGTCAGCCTGAGTGTGGATGTCCCGGGTTCGATTCCCAGTCAGGGCACACAGGAGAAGTGCCCATCTGCTTCTCCACCCCTCCCCTTCTTGAGTCTCTCTCTGTCTGTCTCTCCTCTCCTCCTGTAGCCATAGCTTGATTGAAGAGAGTTGGCCCCAGGTGCTGAGGATGGCTCCATGGCCTCTACATCAGGCATTAAAAACAGCTCAGTTGCTGAGCAATGGAGCAACACCCCAGATGGGCAGAGCATCACCCCCTAGTGGGCTTGCTAGGTGGATCCTGGTCGGGGCATATGTGGGAGTCTGTCTCTGCCTCCCCTCCTCTCACTGAATTTAAAAAAAAAAAGTTAGACTTCAGTGCTTACCAATGATGGACAACCAGACAAGCCACCCTCCATTCTCATTGAGGATGCTGAAAGGCTGTCCCCAAGGCTAACTCTCCCCTTGAAAGCAACCTGCCTTCCCACAAGCTGCAGGTCTGCTTGGTTTCACCTGGGTGGCCCAGATAACCTCAAATCTTTCACTTTAATTAAGGGATCTGGGCTGCTGGCACTTCTGTGCTCCTGATGAAAATAAATAAAAAGTCTCGGGGGAGGCAGATAATATCAACCTTGGTTTCAAATTAATTCAATAAGTAAGTTTTCAAACATGATCTCTAGCACATAATCAAAGGTAATCAGAAACATCAGGAGTAAAGATATCGAGAGTCAGACCTGTGGAAATAACACAAGTGGCACATAACCTCCAGAGAGTAGAGCGCTCAGACACTAACTGCAGGATATCTGTGTTTACTATGTTTGAGGACAGAGAAAGCAGCAGAGAAATTAAAACTATACATAGTGGCACAGAAGTTTTGAAAAAGAAAAATATAGAATTGAAAAGCCGAGTAAAATGAACAATTCACCAGATAGTTTAATAGCAGATTCAGACAGAGCTGACAAGAGTATTATATTATTGAAGATAGATAGGTCAGAAGAAACTCTACGCAATGAAGCACAGAGATAAAAAGATGGAAAATATAGAGGAGAGTAGGTGGTTCAGAGAGTACAGTAAATTCTGACACAGGCTTGGAGGTACCAGAAGAGGAGAACATGGCAGAAGCAATATTTGAAGAGGTAATGGCTGAAACTGTCCCCAAACTGTGAAAAGACATCATCAACCTACATACAGATTCAAGAAGTCAAACAAATGTCAAGTAGAATAAAAAAAAAGAAATACACATCTAGATACATCATAATAAAATTTAAATTACAAAGATAAAATACTATAAGCAGCCAAAGGGGGGAAGGAAAAAAATAAAGAGCTTAAAAACTATTTTTTTATAGATGAATTTTAATCAAAACATTACTAATCATAGAGAAAATCTAAAATCTGGCTCTGGCCAGTTACCTGTCAGTTAAGAGCATTGTCCCAAATTGACAAGGTTGTGGGTTTGATCCCCAGTCAGGGCACACACGGGGACAACCAATGGATGCTTCCCTTTCCCCCACCTCCCTCTCCTTTCCTCTCCCTGTCTCTCTAAAAGTCAATTAATCAATAAAAAGTTAAGTCCTGGCCGGATTAGCTTATATTTAAAAGTTGTGCTGAAGCCCAGAGATTGCCGGTTCCATCCTCGATCAGGGAATATACAGGAACAGCTCTGTCTTTCTCTCCCTGCCTCTAAGAACAAAACAAAACAAAAAACCTGAATTTCCATCACAGATAAATATATTTTGGCATATCCCCATGATAAAATGTATGCAGCTATTATTAAAACTTCATTTTTAAAAATGATGAATGATATAGCAAATATTTGTTACAATGCTAACGGGAAAAGTCAAAATACTATTGTCTCTATGAATGATCCCTTTATTTAAATATATATGGTAAAATAAAAGGTAAGATGATAAAAATGTTGCCCATCATTATTTCTAGATTGCATGGTTGAAGTTATTCTTATTTTCTTCTTTAAGTTTTTTATCATGTTTAAACCGTGAACCTGTTGGCTTGTATAATCAGAAAAATAATGTGGTTTTGCTTGGTTTCATCTAAATATACAACACTAATAATCATTGTTGTTCTCAACTGCAAATTGGGGCAGAACCCATTTGAGCTAGCAATTATTTTGCACATATCACATTCTAATTATTCTGTTTTAAGTTCTTTAAGGGAGGCAGGAGACGGCTACATGTTCAAACACAGCATTACCTGAGCAAGGTCAGTACACAGCTGAGAATGTCATATATTTTTTCCCCGATGCTTCCACGGACATTCTACCAAGATTTCCCTTTAACCTTTCTTGTTTACATTGTTGTTCTCCTAGGAAACCCATGTGACAGGATGGAACTGTTCTCCCCAAAAATTCTTTCAGGGGGTTGGCATGTCTCCATGCCCACCTGGTCCTGGCACATACTGAGCTGGGATAACAAAAAAAGGAGCGGGGATTTTTCTAACACAATTCAAGAAGAAAAGAGACATGCTCTTCCAGTGTAACAAGACATACTAAGTCTTAAAACATATTATAATAAGATTTATTTTAACATCTTTTCTCCAGGTCTTATAGATGTCTGACCAAGAAGCTCGAGAACTTCTGTCAACTCTTCAATCTGCATGGGTCTAAAAGCCTCTGCAATTCCACTCAGGAACCAAATCAACAGAGGAGCATGTGCCAGGACTGACCACCATGTCTACGGGAGTCTTATTGGAATAACAGCAAGACCATGTTAAACATGAATGTGCTCTCCCTGACCACCAGGAGATAAGCACATGAGGAAGAGGTTATACACAGAGGTAACACAGTCATGAAGGTCCATGGTGAGTGGTTTTAGCCAGAACCCCAGCAGCTTAGAAGCAAAGTGGTTTCTCATTGGCTTCCTAGCTCAGTGAAATAAATTGTAGTTTCCGTAGAAGACTGATTAATTAGTAATTACATGGAGATATAACACAAGTAATTAGTCAATATGCTACAGGAACAAGATTTTTGCTGCTTTCTTCCATGAAATCATTCCTTTGTAAATATCTCTGTTCTAAGAAAGAACAGACAGGACACCGATTTCATTCACAGAAACACCAGCTGTCTCTGCCTCACAACACCGTCTGATGCCCGAAATGTTTTCTCTCGTCTGCCTCCAAGTGTAAGGACAACAGCCTTGCAAAGGTCACTCCCATGATCTCTCCAAGGTATCCCCACACTTGACATTCAAGGCTCACTGAGATCTGTCCCGTCCCTAGCATCCCAAATTTCTTCTCTTCATTCCCCTCTATGAATCGTCTGCTTCTCACTCAAGTGCCAAGAACATCTGTACTTCTTCCCTGGATTTCAGCCTTTCAGCCCTCCGCTGCTAGTTCCTACTCAAGGCCTTGTATTTTATGGGGCTAGCTTCAGCCCAGCTGCCTCCATGGACCCTTTCACAGCACAGCACAATGGCTCCCAATTTCCAGCGTGCCTGTTGTCTGTGGCAAGAGTATTGCAACGGTCTGCTACAGCAGGACAGAAAGGAAAATCAGTAAGGGGAAGGGGCGTGGAACAAAGCTGGAGACACCTAGAACCTCTCCAATGGTGTCACACAGCACAGGCTAATTCCCCCAGCAGTGAGTGTGACAAGATGTGTGACATGCTGTCTACCAAGAAGGCTCAACAGAGACCTTGTACCCCAAATTTTTATTGGGAGGGTGATCATGGAGAAACCCTCTGCCCCTTTGGCAAGAGTATTGTTTTGTTTTTCATTCTTCCCATGTCTCCCCACCCCTATCTCCAGGCTCCAGGATGGGAAAATGGCCATCTTGATCTCTTTCTGGTCACGGGCACTGTACACACAGCCATCAGTGATGGGCGAGTGTGGATACCACGAATCAGCAGTCGAGCACACTTCATACTATAATGAATACAATGACTGCACAGCATCCCTGCCATCCAGAATCCTCAAACTGGGATCGAAAGAGCAGAATAATTCTGCCACGAAGGCTTTGGGAGGAGGCCAGGAGAAGACAAGAGATGAAGAACTGCTCTGACTCATGATATATTGGGAGCAGCTGGGCTGGAGAAGGGAGCTTGGCGGAGCTGGAGCCGCAAGTTCAGGCACGAGGCTGGCCTCTGGAAGGACTGGGCTGTGCCTGGCAGCCCTGCCAGTTCAGAGTGTAGAAAATGGGGCTCCAAACATTTTCTGATGAGGAAGCCAGAAAGATCCAAGTTCAGGGTCAGAGTCAAATTCAGATCCAGATGGACGAGACACAGAGTAAACACGAGAGCAGTGGTGTAGTCCCAAAGGGCTGATGACAGCTGCGGTTTTGGCTGGTGTTTATCGGCCCAGGATATGTCTCCTCACCCGACCACTATGAGGGGCCTCTGCTGCTTTGCCACCAACACCATCATAACTAAAGTTTATCAAGTGCTTGTTAAGTCCTAGGCACAAAGGATTCGCATATGTTATTTCACTTAATCCTCCCCACAACCTATTAGGTAGGCACAATTAATACCCCCAATTTAAAGATGAAGAAACTGAGGCACAACGGAGGTAAGTCATTTTCCGAGCATCAAACCACTAGTAAATGGTACAGCCAACACCTGAACTCAGGCTGCCCCAGACAAGGCCTGCAAAGCTTCCTCCCCACCTGACGTCTCTACCAGTTTGCCTCACTTTTGGTGGGTCCTGGCCCTTGCCTCAGGGAGAAACCACTAGTGGAGTGGTCCTCCCCTGACACGAGCTCTCCTCCAGGCACGTTATCCCTGCCCCACTCAACTCCAGCGCCTCCCTGTGCTGCTGGACTCCAGCCGCTTATCCCCAGAAAATGTGTACACCTCCTGCTTCAGCCGGGTCCACTGCCTCCTGTCTCTCTCTAAGACACTAGCCTGGTGGGAGTCACAGCCTGCACTCTGAGCCCTGTGTGGTCAGGGCACAGTGTGTGTGTGTGTGGGGGGGGGGGTCTGAGGTGGTTAGGGGGAGCCCAGTGAAGTGTGTTACTCAAATCCCAGATAATGACATCTGCATCAGTGTCCCCAACACCACCTCAGGTTTGGTCATTCACTAGGAAGATTCATATGACTCAGTAGGAGGTCAAACTCAGGGCAACAGTCTGCTATAGCAAAGGGACAGAAAGGAAAATCAGTAAGGGGAAGGGACGTGGAACAAAGCTGGAGACACCTAGAACCTCTCCCAATGGTGTCACACAGCCCAGCCTAATTCCCCCAGCAGTGAGTGTGACAACATGTGTTACATGCTGTCTACCAGGAAGGCTCAACAGAGACCTTGTACCACAAATCTTTATTGGGAGGGTGATCATGGAGAAACCCTCTGCCCCGCAAATACCAAAATTCCATCCTCCCAGAAGGAAAACAGTCACTTAGCATAAGCCATATTGTTTGTTCCAACACGGAGGTACAGGCAGGGAGTCACCCTTCCGGGTAGCCATGTTCCTAGATGCCAGCCAAGGGCCAACCTTATCAGCAAGCCTTGTTGAGAATAAGCATTAGGCCTGCTATGGTGACTCTGTTGCACACACAATCCTGTGTATGCAATAGAACACCCACCAGACGGTCTTTTCCTTTCTACTTATGCCAGATTCCACACTTCCTAGGCTTACCTGTTTTATTAGAGCCTCATAAGCATCTTGTGTAGGAGACAGGCAGGACTTGGTCCCCTCACAGATCAGCAGGTCAAAGGTGGCGAAGATGCTTGCTTCTAGGTCTCTGAGCAAATGATTGGGAAAGCTGGACCCTAAGGCCAGCCAGTCTCCTGCCTCCCGACAAAGAAAAGTGAGAGACCTGGCCTATGGCCCAGGAGTGAATGAACCGAGGTGGCATATGTGAACAAAGGCATAAGAGAAGGCTTCTGTCCTTGTTGTCACTGGGGATAGAGTGAGACAGGAATGTGTCTCCACCACTCAAGGAAACAAAAAAGGTGAACACAGCTCCCAGTGTCCATGAACTTTTAACTCTTCTGCATGGCCCTCAACCAAATCTATTCACAGAATATTAGTGCTAGAAGGGCCCTTTAAACATGATTGTGTACAACTCATTTCTTTATTTGAAAAGTACGGAAAACAATTAGCTTCAGCCCCTATTGCCTATGGCTAATAACCTACTGATAGGAAATACTAGAGAAAGGGGCAATGTAAGCCCTTATGTGAGGTAGCTCGCACTGTGCTTTCTTCACCATTAGGAACTGCCTTCATTATGGATGGGAACAGTGACAGCCACTCCTCTGTCAGCTTGGGTTTCTCTCCTGATTCAGGCTGAAGCCAGGGACCCTGTCTAAGTTCAAGACAGAATTTAAGAAAAAAGCAGACACAGAAATAAAATCCTTGGCTCTTCTACTGTTTAAAGGCAGGCAGATTTACCCAAATGTGGACTAGTGGTCCCACTAGAGGGTTCCTGAGAGGAGGCTCATGCCCGCATGTGCAGTAAGAACAGTGTCCTTTCTAGCAGCCACCACTGAGTCTTTCTGGACCTGAGCTGCCTCACTTCTGAAAGGGGAGGCCGAGAGCTTTATATATATATATATCTGTGATCCCATCAGATTCTCACAGCAATACTTTTAGACGAGTAACAGCACCTGCTTTCAGAGTCACAAACACCGGGAAAACAAAGTTCAGAGATGTTGGGTGCCTTGCTCTATCACAGCAAAGAAAACACCAACCAGATCTCCTAACTTTCGGCACAGTGGTTACATCAGCTGTTGGCATTCAAAAATCTACTCCAAACATCAGTCACAAGAAAACACAAGGAAATCTGCCTGTCTCTCTTGGGCTGGGCACACACACAAAAAAAATGTCCCCTGAGAATTTGTCATGATTTGCATTAGCTGCATAGGCAGGAAATAAGCAGCTTAGAAATTTATATAAAATGTATGTAGTTCCTGCTGATGACACCGAGGAGTGACTGGCAAAAGCCAATGGAAAACCTCACTGGAGAGACCCCATTCAACCCAGATCCAGACGGGACAGAACTGTAACCCAGAAACTCCAATGAAGGTAAACTCATAATCTACAATTACAGACACTGATAAAACCATCCACCATGAGCGAGAACCAGCAAAAACAATAGAATTAGAAGCCCCGGAGAACTTGAGATAATGGAACTAAATAAAAATGTTCAAAATGATTAAAAACATAAAAATAGGGGTCAAAAACATAAAAATAAGGCCCCATGAAAACTAAATGAGCAGATGTGACACATAACCAAACAAAACGTCTAGACATGAAATATAGAGTACTTTGAAACTTAAAACACAGCAGGCAGGCCAAATAGCAGATTATACGTTGCTGAGGAAGGAAAGGGAGGGCACAGAGGGATATGTTAGTAAAACTACCCTTAGAGCATATAAACAGATGGAAAATATAAAAAAAGAGATTAAGAGATATTAAAGTTCGATCCTACCATGCAAACAGTAGCCAGCAACCTCCTGGAGCCTGGGCAGTTTTTCGCTCTTGCCAACTATAGTGGAAATCACTAAACTACTGAAATACAGCTATATAATTTATAAATCATGCTTTTGAGGTTAATTCATAAAATTCCCTTGACCCTCAAAAAAATCCATGTCATGGAGGTGCAGGTATTAAACTCCTTATCTTAGAGATGAAGAAATGGAAACTCAGAGAGATTTAAGGGATTTGCACAAATACAGCTCATCAAAGCAAAAGTTGAAAATCAAAGGGAATCTTCAAAAGGGCATTCCCTCTCTCTCTAGTGCCTCTGGGTGGGTATTTCTCCCTGTAAGAGAAGCTGTCTTCCTCTTTTGGAGGCTGCCATAAGAAAATACTACAGGCTGGGTAATTTATAAACCACAGAAATTTTCAGAGTTCCAGAAGCTGGAATTCTAAGACAAGGGTGCCAGCCAGCAGACCCGGTGAGGACCCTCTCCCAGGCTGTAGTCTTCTCATTGTGTCCACACAGGGCAGAAGAAGAAAGCAAGCTCTTGGGCCCTTCTATAAGGACATCAGTCTCACTCATGAGGGCCCTGCCCTTATTACTGTATTTTCCCCATGTATAAGGCTCACCCTTCCCTGAAAAATTTGGGATCTAAAAGACTGGGTGTGTCTTGTAAAGTGGTTGTAGATTTTTTAACTTCACTTCTCGCTTTTTCATGCTTGCTGTCTTTGCACACCCATTGTTTAGTGATGAATAAAACCTGAGTTCAATAACTTTATGTAATACATTTTTTTTTTCAAATTTCAGGCCCCGAAATAAAGGTGCACCTTATACATGGGGAAATATGGTGCTTAATGACTCCCCAAAGACTCCAACTCCTAATATTATCCCGTGGGGCATTAGGATTTCACCTTAAGAAACTGGTTAGGGGGCTCATACTCAGACCATGGCACATGCCAGCTGGGATGCTGAAGGAGCAAACTTGAGTCTCTGCAGTATGAAGTTAACAGTAGCTCAGGCCAAAACCACAAAACAAACAACAAAAACACATTCCTCCCTTGGTTCTGAGAGCTACCTCTACCTGCTTAGGTGGAATCAGCCCGCAGCTGCAGAGGAGGAAAGACAGGAAGGATGGGTGGCCTGCATGTAGGTGTGCTGCCAGCTTTAGCCAGCTCTTAGAGAGAACCCTATCACCCTGGACTTCATCATTTTTGGATGGGAGAGAGACAATGCACCATTCATTCCCTCCCAATTATAGGGGGAAATAAAGTGGATAAGAACTACAGTACATTAGGGTCAATTTCACAGGGAAGGCACAAGATGAGAAACATTCTCAAACCATGGGTTGAAACCATAAGTCAACCCTGGGTTACAGAAACTCAGTGACCAAAGGACAAGAAAAAATAAAATTCTTTTCAACTGTGGGCTTTCTTCTTTTATTTTTATTTTTATTTTTCTGAAGTGAGAAGCAGGGAGGCAGAGAGACTGACTCTCGCATGTGCCCAACTGGGATACACCTGGCATGCCCACTAGGGGGTGATGCTCTGCCCATCTGGGGCATTGCTCCATTGCAACCAGAGCCATTCTTAGCGCCTGAGGTGGAGGCCATGGAGCCATCCTCAGCGCCCGGAGCTTTGCTCCAATGGAGCCTTGGCTGTGGGAGGGAAAGAGAGAGATAGAAAAGAGAGGGGAAGGGTGGAGAAGCAGATGGGTGCTTCTCTTGTGTGCCCTGGCCGGGAATCAAACCCGGGACTTCCACATGCCAGGCCAACGCTCTATTTCTGAGCCAACTGGACAGGGCTGGGCTTTCTTTTAAGAAGGTCCAGCATTTTCTCTTAACAGCACTGAAACAAAACTGCTCAGGTGTCTAATTCCTGAGAAACTCTCCTACAACACACAGGCTTGATTTCTACATTCCAATAGCTCAAATTTATAAGTTGTTGGAATTCAACACATCTGCCAGGTGGGATCTTAAATCTGATGAGTCTCTGGATTCATTAACGTTGGCAGAAGGAGTCTGGATAAATCTACTTGAAAAATACCTGCTGTATATTTTAATAGGGCAAGAAAAGTGGAATGCAGATCTCTACACCCTGCTTCAGCGATATCCTTGACAATTTCAATAAGCTTCTGAAGATGATCATTATCTTTTATTAAGGAAGAGTGGCTTCTCCCAGAGTTACAGAGCATCAGCGGCCAAGGGAAGTGATGCTGCCTCCTCTGGACTCTGAGCAAGCTTTGTCCCTAATCTCTCTTAGTCACGGATTGCTTCCCACCTTAAACTGCAGGTATTCACCTGTGTGTTCTAACTCTGCTCTAAAGACAGGCTTATGTTTCTGTCCTCTTGCGTATCATCAACAGCATTTAACACATTGTCTTTCACTTAGTAAGCAGTCTCTAAATATTGGCTGGGTAGCAAATGAATGAGTGCATGGGCCTGATTAGGACACACTTTCTGCCTTAAAGAAGTCTTCTCTGAAAAGGACCTCCATGCGTATTCATGAGAGAGCAGACATAGATCAGAAAGACAGGATGTGCAAGCCAGTCCTGTTCTCATTGCATATTTGCAGCATGGTCCTCCAGAAGAATTCATAGGAGGATGCTCCAGCTTCAGCTCAGAGCTCCTCAGGTTGTCAGGGGGCAGGAAAGAGCAGAACAGTGACCGGGTGATGCAGGTAGAAGGGGGCCTGTGAATGGAAACTGGGCGGGAACAGCCAATCGAAGAATAAATTCTCTCTCCATACCACCTGGTAGCAAGTGGACACTGTGCCTTTAGCTGAACACTGTGCTGAGGCTTAAAGAATCCAGGGTGGACAAGTGCTGAGAAGGGATTCAAAGCAGGAGAAGTGGATCTAATGTAGCTATCTACGGCAACTAGCCTTGTGTTAATGAAGAAAATAGCCCCTTGGTAAATGCTGCGATCATGGGCAGTTCAAACCTCCCATTCTGGTTTGTGAATTATAACACTGTCATGCTCATATAACAAAACAGATTACTTCTGCTTCTAGGAAACTGACCCATAAATATATCTGTGCAGTGAAATATAAATATACATTTAAGGTTATTAACTGTTGCATTTGCTGTAATAGAAAAAAAAGACACAGAAATAACCTGCTATGCACTGATAGGTGGTGATTAAAATGCTGCACAAGGCAGGCGGACTTTTGTTTGTCACGTGGACTGCTAGAAGCCCAGGAATACCACATAACACACAATAAGTGCTCAATAAATCCTGGTTTACAAGATGAACTGGATGGCATTCAACAATAAGAAGACTGAGGTAGAACTAAATTTGAGATGTAGGTATGTGCCCATGGTATATTCAGTGAAAAAAAAAGGGAGTTGCAGAAGACTATGAAAGATGTACTCAGAATCTGGCACACCATAATGGGTACCATCAAAACAGTTGTTGGAAAAAGTGTGTTGACCTGATGTAGATTTAGAGTCATGTATGTCTTTGAGCATATGTAATGCACATGCACACAAACACATATTGGTTAATGCATAAAGGGTGTGGTCTGACCTTGGTGACGCAGTGGATAAAGCGTCGACCAGGAATGCTGATGATTCTGGTGTGAAACCCAGGGCTTGCCCAATCAAGGCACATACATAAAGCAATTACGAGTTGATGCATTCCACTCTTCCCCTGTGCCCTCTCTCTCTCTCTCTCTCTCTCTCTCTCTTTCTCTCTTCCTTCTCTCTAAAATCAATAAATATATATAGCGTGTGTTTCGTTTTCTGAGAAACCGCCATGCTATGTTTCAGAGTTGGCCGTACGATTTTATATTCTCACCTACAACGTGTGAGATCCAGATTCTCCGTAACCTCGCCAGCACTAGATGCTGACATTTTTCCTTTATTTTAGCTGATCTGATTGGTGTGTTGCTGATAACTCATGGTTTTTAAGCTCACATTTCCCTAATAGTAGGTGATCTTGTACCTCTTTCCATGAGCTTTTTTTGCTGTTCATATCTGCTTTTCAGATAAATGTCTCTTCATGTCTTGCCCATTTTCTAATTGGATTGTTGGTTTTAATGTTGAGTTTAAGAGTTCTTTATATATATTCTAGAAGTGGTCGGCAAACTCATTAGTCAACAAAGCCAAATATCACCAGTACAACGATTGAAATTTCTTTCGAGAGCCAAATTTTTTAAACTTAAACTATATAGGTGGGTATATTCCTTATCGAGGTAGCACATGCATGTAGTACTTTGTGGAAGAGCCACACTCAAGGGGCCAAAGAACCGCATCTGGCTCGCGAGCCACAGTTTGCCGACCAGGGGTCTAGATACTAGTTCTTTGTTAGACATGTGGTTTGCAAATATTTTCTCCAGGTTTTCTGTACCTTGTCTAAACAGGGTAATCTCTTTCTTTATTATTATTATTTAGAAAATTAAATTTGATGGGTGATATTGATCAATAAAAGTATATAAGTTTCAGGTAAAGATTTCCATAGCATTTGAACTGTTGATTGTGTTGTATGCCTATCACCCAAAGTCAAATCATTTTCCATCATTGTATATTTGTTTCTTTTTACTCCACTTCCCCCATCCCCTCCACCTGGTAACCACTTTATCTATGTCCATGAGTCTCATTTTTATATCTTACCTATGTGTGAAATCATATAGTTCTTAGCTTTCTTCTTTTATTCATTCAGTGAGAGGAGGAAGAGGCCGAGACAGACTCCCACATGCACCCAACAGGGACTCACCCAGCAAGCCCACTAGGGGGTGATGCTCTGCCCATCTGGGGTATTGCTCTGTTACTCAGCAACTGAGCTCTTCTTAGTGCCTGAGGCGGAGGCCATGGAGCCATCCTCAGCACTTGGGGCCAACTCGCTCCAATAGAGCCATGACTGCAGGAGGGGGAGAGAGAGAGAAGCAAGAAGGGGAGAGTGGGAGAAGCAGATGGGTGCTTCTCCTGTGTGCCCTGACCGGGAATCGAATCTGGGACATCCACACACTGGGCCGACACTGTACCACTGAGCCAACTGGCCAGGGCCAGCTTTTTCTGATTTACTTATTTCATTCAGTATAATGTTCTCAAGGCCCACTAATGATGTCATAAATGGCACTATGTCATCATTTCTTATAGCAGAGTCAATAAATAAAATCTTTAAAAGAAAGAAAAGAAAAGTCATCTGGAACACTAGATGCCCAACTATTCAAAGGAAGGAAATAAGATAAGGAACTCTTCTTGGCTTATATCATTCTCAATGTGTTGAAAAAAATTTTTACAACAATTTCATGTCTATTTTTATAATTAAAATGACATTTCAAAAATGTCAGCCTCCAAGGACCACCACCCCCATGCAAAGGGCCCAGCACAGTAGCTTGCAGAAAGAACAATGAGTAATCACAGTTGGTCCTTCCTGCGCTGCCCCCTCCCGCCCCACCAATAGGATGTTAGGAGAGGGATGCAGAAACGAGTTCTCGAGTTCTCAGGTCAGCACCTGAGCTCACAGGGAGAGCAGGAAAGAGACTTCAGAAACCCTTCATAAAATGAGGGTTAATTTGACAGCAGGGAAGCTATTCCCGCCACCACATTACCAAAAAAAGGGAGGCTGATAAGGGCGATTGATCATTTTAGTTCATCACTTCAAGGGACCAGAAAAATCTTTCACAGGCACTGAACTCGTTCTCAGGTTTAAAGGCCTTTAAATCAATTTTATTAGGTTAATTGATGATGTGTTCTGTGCACTTTTGCTCTGCAATCTGCCATGTGCTATCAGGTTGACTGGAAAGCTCAAAGTGGAGTTCCTGGTCCTTCATCCCTGCTGAAAATTGGAGACAGGGGGAATGAAGTCACCCTCTGCGTGCTGTGGGCAGAGCAATGAGAGGCTACTCCATCCTTCATGGAGGAGCACAATGCTTGGCGTACCATCGGTAAGCTCTGATTTCCAGGGTTTTGAGTGGATTCATAAAGGTGGAGTTGGGGAAGAAGACACACTGAGAATTTTCTCTCTCCTTTGACATACCTTTTCTCCTTCCTTTTCAATATCTTTAACCATTTTGTGTTCTAAGTACAAAATGATCACTGTTTATTCATTTAACAGCTGAGCCCTGACCTTGAAATAGTTATAAGTAGGTAGGAAGAAAGAAAGAAAGAAGTTTCCGAAGTTTCCTGGGGCTGCCGTAACAAATTGCCACAAACTGGGTGGTTTACATCACAAGTTGATCTTCTCAGAATTCTGCAGGCCACAAGTCCAAAATCAAGGCATAGGCAGGCTGCACTCCCTCTAATGTCTCCATGGAAGGATCTGTCCTTGCTTCTTCCAGCTTCCGGTGGCCCTAGGAGCTCCTAGGCCTGTGACTGCAGAACTCCATCCCATCCCTTTCCTCTGTGTCTCTGATATTCCCTCTCCTGTCTCTTCTAAAGACATTTACCACAGGACTTAGGGTACACCCGGGTAATCCAGGATAGTCTCATATCAAGATCCTCAACACAAATGCATCTACAAAAAGACCCTTTCCACACAAGGTCACAACCACAGGTTCCAGGGGACAGGATGTGGACATATCTCTTGGGGGGGCCACTGTTCAATCCTCTACCATATACTAGGCACTGAGGATAAAAGGATACACACTTCTCCCCCGGAACAGTCACAGTCTGTTACATGTATTCAATTAACTGTGAAATAATGCAATATGAAATCTACACAGTGGATGGAAACAGCACTCCTGAAACAGAGAGACTGACTTAGGGGAGAGGGTGAAGAGGAAGGGGCGCTGGGGCTGAGCCTTACAGAATGACCTGGCCCCCACCAGGCAGACAGAAGCAGTGGGATGAGAAGGAGCATTCCGACAGAGACTGCATGGGTTCATGGAGAAGGACATGGGGGTTTGAATGAGCATGGTGTGTTCAGGACACGCAAGGTAACCCAAGGGGATAGGAGCATAGGGTCCTTGTCTGGGCGCCTTGGGGGAGGAGGAACCAGGAGATGGGATTGATCATGTGGGGTTGGGATGTGAAGGATCTTGTTCTTCCAAGTTCACATGTGCCAAGCACTTGCTATCATTCAACCCTTAAAGGGAAAACCTTTAGTCACCTCAAAGGTATATGCATCTGTGCACTCCCCATCCCACTAGAAGCTCTGGAAGCCTGAAAGCCCATTTCTTTGTGTCCCCCACCCCGCCCCCGAGCAATGAACAGGGTTCAGGCCACAGGTGTGTCCAGGGCCTGGGTCTCTGTATCAGGCCACTCCCGCTGCTCCTGAGAAAGGGGGAGGCCCAGATGTAAGAGGGCTCCCAGAAGCAGAGTATCGGGAGTAATCAGGAACCTGGGTGAACCGGTCTGCTAATAATGCCAGCCCTCTTAGTGATCTCTGGGAAAAGGAGTTTAACTTAATGAGAAGAGCAGTGACTAGAGCTGATAAACAATCTCTTCTGATGTTTGGTCTTTAATCTTGGATAGCTAAGTGCCCAAACAGACCAATTGTTAAAACAGTCAGTGGAGTCATAAAGTGAATTGTTAGACTGAATTCATTGGTTTTTATTACTAAATGAGTTCCGATAATGGCCCTGGCTGGGTGTTATATAGACATGGCTTCAGTGGTAACAGTACACAGAGTCAAAATTTCCAAATGTTGAAAATTAAATGAATTTATTTCTACAAATTAAACTGCCTCAGGAAATCAGCTTCAGGTGTGGAGATACTGTTTACCAAATGATATTCCAATTGTTAAAACACCCTATTGGGTCTGACATGTGGCCCAGAAATGACATCTGCCATCTTGATAAGCAGATAAAATGAAATCATGGCCACAGGACTAAGGAGTTCACGCCTACCACGTTTCTCACACAGATGCCTGATGCAAACTCTAGAGACAAAGACAGGCCAATCATTGTCAGGCCATATGGTAGTAGGAAGCATCACAAAGTGGGATGACTCACTGTTTATATAACCATCTGTTGTGATCAAAACTTCATGGTCCCCAAAGAGAATTTTGATATCCTTTTGCTACTCAGGTAAAAATACATAGAAATTAAAGGATATGCAGTATATTTTACTCCACTGGCTTTTTCCCTACAGATCTAATCTTGTGCCCTCCTCTGTCAGGGAGCAGGAAGAGGAGTAACATACCAGAACAAAGAGACAGAAGAATGAGAAGAGCGTGAGCCAGACTCAGATGTCACTTAGCATCTGGCCCGCACCGCCTCCTGCCACATTCTCATCCGGTGGCAAGATGAGCGAAAACACACACACACACACACACACACACACACACACACACACACTAATTTTCCTAATCATTAGGAAGCCTGGATTCAGGCAACCTACTACCAGAAGCTGGCAGAAATATCTGCTAAGCACATGTCAGTGGGAGTGGATAGAGAAACAACCATGGCTTCCCTCTCGAACAGCATTCTTGCCCTCTTGTAGGATGATAAGAAAGATACATGGCCCTTCTTCACCACCTTCCCACTTGCCCAAAGGCTCAGAAATGGAGAGAAGCAGACAACTGGGCAGCTGGTCTCCTACCACTCTGGGGGACAAGAGACTGGGTTTGTACCATTCTCCCTTGGGATCCTGAAGTTCGTGGAAGCCAGTAGGCTGGGAATAAGGCTGGAAGGAACGTGATGAACGGCATCACAGAAGTACAGTTCCTGTAAGTGAGCAGGAAAGGATGGGGGTGCTGAGACTGTGAGACTCAATATGCAAAATGCTTACAAAGAAACCCTAAACAAGCATGCAAAAGCAAACCTACAGAGCCTCAGAGACCCCCTAAGGATGGGGTAAAGAGGTCATGCCACCTCGGCCCAGCTCAGATGCATGAATGGAGCTTCCGGATGTGCACCTGTGCTCCATGCTCATCCTTCTGCCCCTGGCTGAGGACAGAAAACAGGCTCTGACTAGCAACTTGAGCCGAGGATAATCACCCATCTTACCCAGCGTCTCTCCAGACAATGAGAGTTTATGGAAAGACACTACCTTCCTGAAGTCTCTAAGAAAGAGTATAGCTCTGAAATTATTTGCTACAGGAACTAGAATATATGTATTTTTTTAAGTTTATCGTCATCAACTGCAACGTGTAAGAACACATAGTCTCATGATTTTCCCTAATCTGTTTTCTAAGACATCATGCTTCACACTTTATGGATGCTGGCAGGGAAGAGGCCATGTTTTTATCCCCTCCAGTTTCATAAATTCATGAGCTAGTTACTCATCACTAACTCATGTTGGTTCCTGCCTTAATTCCTTAGCGTAGCTTCCATGTGAGGATGTGTAAGCCATGTGATGAAGAGAAGTTTCCTTATATAATACACTTTTTTATTAAGAAAGACATTTCAAAATGTCTTGGCCAAGTGATGGGCAAAAAAGAGAAACCTGAGAATCAACTCCTCTCCTCTGGACCACGGGGGGTGGGGGGGTAGGAGGGGGAGGATACACTTTCTGTCCCACCCATCTCTGTAGGTGAAGAGCACAGTACAGCCCAAGCCACAAGGGGGAGACACAGAGGCCCTACTAAGGTGATAGAGCTTACTGGGAGAAGCAGAGAACAGTTTTAGCAAAAGGTCTATACCCTTCCACATATGTTTTATTCCTTTCTTCCTCCCCACTTGGGAGTAGTGAGCTTTGGACAGGAGTGGACAGGGCTGTCTCTAGAGCTCCCAGTTTTACACGAGGCTCATCAAAGAGGCGACCAGTTAGCAAAATAGGGATGGAGTCCCTGTGACAGGAGCTGGCAGCCCCTTCGTGCGTATAACCTCTGCACAGAACTTGTCTGAGGCGAATATGGAAATTGATAATTTGTCAAAATTTGGTCCTTTAGATCCAGGCCACCTCAGGACACATTGTCTGACCTGTGCTATTGCACTTGGAAAGTACTGACGCCATTAATACATTCAGACATATGTGTGGTTAAGAGAAGTGTCAATCAAAAAAACCTCTGTGCAGGTGATTGGTCTATTCTTGCCCCGTGACAGGCCCACTCTTCTAAACGCAGCACTATGATACTGGGGCAGGGAATCCCCAAATGACATTTTCCAGACCTGTTGCCTGATTATATTCTGATTAAATTTCTGATTAGATGTTGATTAGATTAGGTTATACAGATTATATGTGCCATATAATTAGATTCTGCGAATGGGAGGGGCTGTCAGGAGGCTTGGAGTCAGAAGGAAGCAGGATTGATTCCCTGTCTTCAGCTCTCGGGGCCACAGTTCTCAACAAGCAAAGGAAAATGAGCGCTCCAAATGCCAGTGAACCTCGGAGTCCCTGGCACTGCCTGCACTGAGACCCCAGGGGAGCCGAGCTCCTGCCTTGAACAGCCTCTCTGCCGGCTTCTGTGTCCCTGACTGCACCCAGACTGACCCACAACCTTTAGGAAATACCCTAGAATGTTGTGAGGTCTAAATTAGTTATTATACAGAAAATACTTAGAACAGGGTCTGGCACACAGTCCACTTGAAAAGCCCAAAAGTCAAGTCACATACAAGCATCGATTACTGTCACTCGTCTGTCTCCATCTGCTGCTGCTGTTGAAATATCATCTAGTTCTGCACCACCCAATACAGTAGCCGCTTAGCCACTCGTAGTTACCTACACTTTAGTATAAATTAATGAAAATAAAATAAAAATGAAGAATGCGGTTACCCGTTGCACTGGTTACATTTGAAGTGCTCGTGTAGCCGCATGGGGCTACAGTGCCGGTCAGTGCAGGATGGATGACCCCATCAGCACTGGAGGCTCTGGTGCTAGGTCACTGCGTACCTACAAACCCACTGGAGAGCTTGTTAAGAATAAAATTCCCGTGCTCCTCCGAAAGACGCTGATTTGGAGGGTTTGTGCAATCAGTCTTGGTGCTAGCGCCCCTCAGGAGCTGCCTGCCAGGTTCCCCAAGCACCCTTTAAGAGCAACTGAGGGCAGGAATGGGGTATTTCCTAACATTCTCCCTAAAAGTCTTCAAGAGAGGAGTGTGTGTGATGTTGTACATACAAACACAAACAGTATTAGTGCACAAATTAACCAGAATAACAGCCATCAATATTTTTGAGATGATTCCCATTCAGAACAAAACCTCAGTCAACTCAGGAGCTTAGTGACTGTGTGGAAGGGACATCAGGGAGCTGGGACTTGCCACCCTCTGACCAAGTAAGCCGACAAGGGATGAGCAGCAAAACAAAGCCAGAGCCACAGACTAATTAACTATTTGTTCCTGTTCATCTTTTACTTGCAAAGCTCATTATTTAGTAAATGCTTCTACTTCAATTATAACAATCTTTATTTCCCAACAAAAGGTTTTGTTTATATGTATAGGTATTTAGATGTTGCCAAAAGCTTTTCCATGGGAAAGCCCAGGAGTCAAACTTAAACAATGTGCTTTCATAACAATAAATTCCTAACTGCATCATTAGCATTGCAAGTACTAGGTAAATATACCTAAAATTCATGATTATTAAATACCTAGCTGTGCTACAGCATCCAAACTTACCCTCTTACAGATGAGAGCACATGGAATGTATAATCTGCTACTGAGGGAGTTATTCAATATACTGCTCCAACCCTTTATGGGAAGACCCAAATAACAAATGCTTGAAATGCAGAACAGGGAAAGTTGTCTCTTAATGTTCTTGTGTAGATCTCACCATCGCCCAGTGAAAGCGAGGGGCTCCATCGCTCTCCCTTTGTGCTGACTGCTATGTGGGCCATTTCAACCTCTGACACTTTATATTTCTCTTTGATATGTAACCTTACAATTCATTTTACATTCAATCATTTTTTACATTTAATCTTATATCTATAGAAGGTTTAAATATTCTATATCTGTTCTTCCTTATATTTTTTCCTACAAATAGGTGATTATTAATTCAACCATCCTTCCATTCATTCAATCAAACTAGTCTTCCTTGCTGTGGGTGACAGCTACAGTTTAGTAACTAATTTCACTGGGATTTCCAATCCTCCCTGGGGAGACAGACTGTATTAACTAAACATAAGTCATGGTCTTCTTGCTCTGACCATGGCTTCTTGGATACCATCAGCTTGGTTGTGTGACTTGACTGGGCCAGTGGCATGTGAGTAGAGGTGATACAGGTCATATTCAAACAAGATCTTCAGGGGTCTTTGCTACGTTTGGCTCTGATTGCCCCATCCAGAAGAACATGTCCTGTTCCTGTGTAGGTGCTACTTACTCCTTGGCCTGAATCCCCAAATGAGAAGAAGTAGAACAGACACCCAGTCAACCCTCAGCCTGGAGAAGAGTTGCTGGGTTGTTTCCAACCTATAGATGACATGTGATATGACCAACAATGACCTTTACTAGTGAGGCCACCAAGATTTAGGGTCACCGGTTATGTCACCTTACAGAGCATAAGCCCTCTTCTTAACTTTGCTGTTGCCAATGCAAAGGAACAGACTGGAGTACCGGCCACATCCAATGGCAGTGCTGCTAGCTGGGATCAGATCGCAGATGCCAGACCTGACAGAAGGTCAGAGACACACTGGTGACATGTGCTACTCTGGTCTAAAACCTTCTAGCCAAGAAAACAGAAGAATGTGACACAGAAAGAACCCCCAGATAGTGCAGTGATACCAAAAGCAACAACAACAAAAATCAAGGGTGATCAGTAATCCTGCCCTGGACTGCAAGGAGAGGCAGAGTTGCTGTCCTGTGAGGGGCGTTTACAGGCCCTCGACCTATTTGATATCGTCCCTGCCAAGCCCATTGGCATTTGGCACACTGGGCCTTGATTACTTAGCTCTCCAAACTGAAGGAGATTTTAGTAAAAACCTTGGTTCAACAGTCATATTTCAAAATGAAAGAAAAGATGAATAAACACAGAAAGGGGACTGCGGTGGCGGCGGCGGGGGTGTGTGTGTGTGTGTGTGTGTGTGTGTGTGTGTGTGTATTTAAGGAGAAAGAGAGATCTCTTCTTAAGAATTGCCAAGTTCTTTACCTTGCTTTTGCTGTAGACATTTCAAGATTGAGCTCCATTTTCAGATTTGCCACAGATGGCAAATATTTATTACCAAACCAACTATAAAATGAGCTGAGGGAGAGAAGGCAGTTAGTCGTTTACACATGCCTAGAAGCCAAGATTGAAGTGAGCCTTCCATGTGAGCCTGCAGAGAACGGGATAATAACCAGGCCAGAAAGGGGGAAATGGATCTCTGGGTACCTGCAGCTTTTTTTAATGACATACCAGGAAACCTAATGACATTATCGAAGGTCTGACCTCACACAATCAGGAGTCGACCAGTAGTTCTTCACACTTAAACGGTGCTGGTATGTGAACCCTTTGTTCTAATTTTTCTCTTCCATGAGTTTGTACTGCCTAATGGCCTGTATAATAGTTTTTCTGTATGATCTTTCTATCTCATACCAATCTGTCTTTAGATTTTCCTTCCCTTTTAATATTTCAATGAAAGAATGTCTTCCCATATGCTGACTTAACTTCATTCATTCAGAGTGGAATGGATATCTCCATCAACAATTATAATTTTCACAACAACAGTGGATGCAGAGCCTTTTATTGGCAGTGCATTATGCTAGATGCAGGCTAGACACAAAAATAAATAGGACCAGATTCTATCTTAAAATTCGAATGAAAGAATATAATAGAGCTCAGAGGCTGATGGAAGTTATAGGGATATAAAATTTAATAGCTAATAAGGCAAAGAAAGTGACCATGGCCTGTCAGTGGGGTGCAGACACAGGGGCTGTGGAGAGACGACATTGAGTTTGGAGATGAGAGCCGGCTGCATGGAGGAGGCGGCACTGAGAGGGCAGAGGCCGCTTCTGGGCATCGGAGGATGAGGAGGCCGTTTTAATCATGGGTAGCCATGTCAGTAAAGGTACTTGAATCAGGGGGTGTTTGGAAATGTTGAGAGCATGGTAAGTCTGCAGTTTGCAAAGGGATATATTTTGCATTTCAACCTGAAAATCCTTGCTGGTCCCTTGACTAGCCTCAACCAGTTTGTGAGGATTTGGCTGCAGATTTGGGAAAATATTTTGGAGAAGATAGGGGAGACGGAGAGGGAGAGGGAGAGGGAGAGGGAGAGGGAGAGGGAGAGGGAGAGGGAGAGGGAGAGGGAGAGGGAGAGGGAGAGGGAGAGGGGAGAAGAGAGGAAAAGAGAGAGGAGGAGGAGGAAGGAGGACATTGAAAGACCTGGGTCCTGTTTCTAATCCTGGCCCCATATGTAAACAGCAGTCACATCAACTCGTTTCTGAGAAAAGTATAACATTCAACTAAGAGAAGAATCAAAATGAAAAAGGAAAAGTGGGAACATTTTTGACTATGAAAACTTGTGGTGGGCACTTAAAACATCTAAGCACGTAAGTCTAATGATTATCATATATGTGGTCACAGAAATAAATGTGACGGTCAAATATTTTTCAAAGACAAGATTGCTAATGTAAAAATAAATGGATAATAATATGGACCTAAAACCCTAAATCTTATTAATAGAGAACAGAAGGGGAGAGGTAAAGAAGAAAAAATGTAAATGAGTTAAATGCCTTGTCTTATTTAGAGAGAAGTTAACCAATAGAGATTTCTTCTTGACTTTGATCATTTAAAAACAGTTGCCATGCCTGACCTGTGGTGGCGCAGTGGATAAAGCGTCGACCTGGGAACACTGAGGTCGCCAGTTCAAAACCCTGCACTGGTCCGGTCAAGGCACATATGGGAGTTGATGCTTTCAGCTCCTCCCCCCTTCTCTCTTTCTCTCTCTCTCTCTCTCTCACTCTGTGTCTCCTCTCTAAAATGAATAAAATAAAAATTAAAAAAAAAATAAAATAAAAAAATAAAAACAGTTGCCAGAGCCTAACCAGGTGGTAGCACAGTGGATGGAGCATCAACCTGGGATACTGAGGACTCAGGTTCAAAGCCCTGAGGTCACGGGTTTAAGCATGGGCTCACCAGCTTGAGTGCAGGATTAGGGACATGACCCCAAGGTTGCTGGCTTAAGGTCAGGGGTCGCTGGGTTGAGCAAGGGGTCACTGGTTTGTCTGGAGCCCCTTAGTCATAGCACATATGAGAAAGCAATCAATGAAAAACTAAGGTGCTGCAATTACAAGTTGATACTTCTTGTTTCTCTCCCTTCCTATCTGTCTGTCTGTCTCTCTCTTTCACTAAAAAAAAAAGAAAAAAAGAAAAACAAAATAAAAACAGTTGCTAGAAAGGAGGGGGTTTGGGGATGAGTAAAAAAGGAGAAGAAATTAAGAGCTACAAGTTGGTAGTTAAAGAACAGTGACAGGGATGTAAAGTACAGCATAGGGAATGTAGTCAATAATTTTGTAATGATTATGTATGGGACCAGGTGGGTAGTACTTGAAATATCAGGGGAACACTTTGTAAAGTATGTGACTATCTACCCACTATGCTGTACACCTGAAACTAATACAGAATAATACTGGACGTAAACTGCAATTAAAAAACCAAGGACGATGATTTAGAAATACGGAAGAAAAAAACAAAACTAAGCCCATTTATGGCTGGGCTTCCCAGGACCAGTCACCTGCCTGTCTGCTGCCATCTCACTACGTGCCTATGAGGCACACCAGAGCAATGTTTGGTAGAGATAAATAACTAAGCAGGTATTGCTTTAAAATTACATAGGCTTTAAGTATTGTTGAAAAGAAAAGTGATAGAACTAAAAACAACAACAAGAAAACCCGAAACAAGTATTTTCCAAATCACCAGAGAAGATAAGAACAAAGACAACATACATCAGAGAAAAGGAAGGAAAGCAAGCCATGGAAGTACGCAAACAAAAGGCATAACAAACCCAAACGCACGCAAAGTGAGGACAATGGTGTTCATTCCGACGACAATCAGGTACAACTCAGACTCCCACACCAAAATGAAAAGACTCTGCCCTGAGTTTAAAAACAAAATCCATCCATGTACTACTCTCAAGCAACATGCTGAAAACCAAACCATACAGAAACTTTAAAAAGATGGGCAAAGGTTTACTGGGCAAAAATAAACAGAAAGAAAGCAGGGATGTAATGTTAATTTCAGAACAAATCTTGCTACCCACATCCCACCCTGTGTATGCCAGCGACTGGCGCCGGTAAGCCTCTCTCACCGTTTTTCATAAGATTAAAGCAGAGAAGTTATACACTCAGAAACACAATGACTTCTCTTTCTTGAACATCCTTCTCCAAAGCAATGGCCCACTGTTCTAGGGATGCCATTGGTCCAGCCAGTTGGGGACTGAGGTCATGCGTAGACTTTGGGTAGAGTTCTGTCATAGCTCTCCTATGGGGGACAGCCTGGACCAGTGGTCCTCTGGTTGTGGATGAGGACTGTACTTTGACTTCTTTCTAAAGGAGACATTTGGATGAGAAGCTTTCCAGGGACCCTTACAGCCTAATGTTTTATGATTCCTTCTGGAATCAAAAGTTTGCAGGAGCAGGGGGAGGAAAATCTCTATGATTATGGGAATACTCACTCAACAGTTATACTGTTAACACAGGCCATCTGTTACTGCTTCAAATGTGTCTTGAACACAACAATGCCATCAGCTGGTAATCTGTGTCCTTTCCCTGCAGTGTGATTAATGATACTCAACCTACCATCAAATGTATTGGGAAGAAACCATTTTCTAAGCAAGCTAGTATGGTGAGGCATGCTGGGCTCAGAGCCTGGGCATGAGGAGTCCAAGAAGAACAGAGTGGAGCTGCCTCAGTCGGCAGCAGACCCAGAGCTGGGTTCAGCCACAGAGATATGATTAAACTGCCATCCTCATCGGCTGGGGGCAGGAAGGCTGTCATGTTGGCACTAGGGTTCCAAGGACGTAACGTGGAGAAGGCGTGGGTAGCACAGCTAATGGCAGGATGGGTTCCCAGGTAGGCCCTGGCAGTCTGTGGTTCAGAGCCCAGGGAAAGATGATCAGGGGCTGATGGAGATTCTCGGGGCAGATGAGCGAGAATGGGGAAGAAGGCGGCCTTTATATGGGCAGACCTGACTGCTCTGATGGCCAGGGGACAGGCGTGCTGAGCCTGGTCTTTGCCTGACGCACTGGTGCACAAGTCCATAAACACACACATGTTCGTCAGGCCTAGAACCGACTTTCGGAATGACAGAGCAGGCACATATCTGAGCGTCCACAGCCACAGCTATTTTTGTGCTACTGAGAGGTGTGACATTCTGGAATTCCAGCGGCCACTGTGCACGCACACACGCACACACACGCGTGTCCAGAATCTTCAGTGGCCCCATGGCTCTCAGGCATCTCCCACAGCAGCCTTTGCTCCCCCCCACACACACACACACCGACCTGGAGACTGATCAGCTTGCGCTTCAGAGAGTGCAAAGAGACCACACTGACCCCTTAGCATTCTTCACTGTAGGTTCCCGATGAAACCAAGGGGAGTGACACCATTCGTTGCTCAGAAAAATAATGCCAGCTCCCCACTGGCTGTTCCTGTTGTCTCTCTCTCTCTCTCTCTCTCTCTCTCTCTCTCCCAGTCTCTCTTCCTGACAGTCCCTTTCCTGGGTCCTTGCATCCCATCTTCTCCCACCATGTTGGCTCCAGACTGACTCCTCACCCCACTCTCTGCCCAGTAATCCTTCCTGGCATCGCACTGCGCAAGAATAGCATGGTGAGCCTACTGGCATCAGGCAGGATCCAGGGCAAGGCAGGGTCACCCCTCATTCTAGCTGCCTTTCCCACTGTCTACCTCAAGGATGTGTTCACAGTGTATATACACACACCACTCTGCCTCCCCCTCCCTGCCCCTGCCCACGCTGGCCCCTCTGTGGGTTCCACTCCACCTCCTTAAACATGGAATTCTAGCACAGCTTTCTGCAGGAGAGTTCTGGAGAGGCTGCATAGGATCAGAAGTCCCCCAACAACACTAGGACCCCATGGGACCCTGTGCAAAAGTCAGCCATAGTCCAATCCCACCTTATTATAAGTACCTATTTAAATGTATGTCTCTCCCTTAACTGTGAAGTCTCTGAGGGCCAGGACTGCTTCTTACTGACTTCTCAGAGCCTCATAAAAAGCCCAGCTCATAGTAAGTGCTCAGTAAATGTTCCCTGAGTGAATGACTATCCTGCCTTCTGGCTAAACAAAGGCCCCGGTGCACTGCAGCCTCTCTATCCTCACCACCTATCCTGTATCCCGCATTTACTCAGTACTCATACACACACTCATCACAGAACTGCTGAACCTGGCCCTGGCTGCTTGGCTCAGTGGACTGTGTTGGCCCAGTGGGCAGACATCTGGTTTTGATCCCCAGTCAGGGCACACGTGAGAAATGACCATCTGCTTCTCTTCCCCTCCCTCTCCCTCTTTTCTCCCTCTTCCTCTCTTGTAGCCTGTGGCATGGTTGGTTTGAACGTTCGCCCCGAGTGCCGAGGATAGCTTGGTTGATTTGAGCATCGACCCCAGATGGGTGTTCCTGAGTGGATCCCGGTCTCACTATCTCCCTTACTCTCACTTAACAAAAGAACAATGGCAGAACCACCTACAGACCACACTTCTCTGTCTAGCATAGCCCCCTGCCCGAGTGAGCTGGACTCACACCTGGTCCTTCCTGGATGCTCCCTCACCCCCCTGCTTGATGCTGACACTTTCACGTGGCAAACAGAAATATGCCTAAATGGTTCTCAGCCAGGACTCTGAAGAATACTGGTGAGTTCCTGGAGGGAAGAAACAATGTCTCTCCTCTCAATGCCCCCAGACATTGGGCACCCATTACACCATTTAGCTAACCCCAGCAAGAAACAGGGGAGTACAGGCATGGAACCAGTTACTGGAACCCAGAGGTTCTTCTGATTTCATTGCAGGCAAACGTGTGAAACTTGCCTGGCAGTGGGCTTTGAGAAATATGCGTCGTTCTGAATATCCGTTGCCACTCCCTCAGCCCACGGGCCAGCATGAATGTAGCCAAACCTTGTCTGGGGAATAACGCAGGTTTTTGGAGCTACGCAGCTATTTGAAAGCTTCCTGGTGACTCACCGAGTGAGGAGGCATTTTGGAAATAACAGGCTCAAGCCATATCGATTTTAGCGACACATGCTTGACTGTGTCTCTTGGGTGATTAATGCTATCCCAGTTAAATTCCACAGCTTATCCAGGACTTTGAGAAACGCCATATTCAGAACACAGCAGGTTACGATGCTTTAAAGTGATGGCACCCAATCAGAGTTCCTTGGGAAAGCAACTTCTGGGTTAGACTCTGGGTCCCAAAGGACAGGACCAGTAAAAACAATGGTGTGGAGATCAAATAACTGTCTTCTTCAGAAATGAAGAATAAAACAGGAAATGTACTGATTCAGTAGAAAATAAGGAAGAAGGTATGTACACGAGGGGTGCAAATACTGGTGAGCATCCTCACACAGCAATTTTTATTTTTATAAACTAGATCAGATCACGCTGCGGCTCTGCTTCAAGACCTCTAAAAGGCTTCTCCTTGAGCTAAGAATAACACGCCACCTGCTTGCCCTGGCAGAGAAGGTTCGCACAGTCTGGCCTTGGCCACCTTCTCTGCTTTAATCACAGGTCCGGCCTCCCTGCCGTCAGCATCTAGCTCCCAGAGGCGCCCTCCACGAGCTGCTCCTTCTGAGATGAGAACTCCTGGTCCCACCATTTCCCCACGGCTCGTCCTTCCTGACCTTCTACCAGCAGCAGTCCTCATATCACACTCCCGCCATCCTATTCAGTTTCCTGCGTGGCATTTACCGCAGGCTTACGTTTTCCGTCTCTGCTCACTTGGGGGCTGGTTGGCTCCACATCTCTCCCCACTGAAGTGTGTAAGCAGCATGGAAAGAACGGCCTCCTCTGTATCGTTCACCACTGAATTCCCTAAACCTAGAACAGCTCCTGGTGCATCGTTGCAGTCTATGAATGCTTTTTATAAAATGATTGATTTTCATAATCCTATAGTTATGTTTAAGTTTTCTGTCGAGGAATGTCTAATAGGAAAAACAACCACTGCACAATTAAAAAGTAAATAAAAAAGAAATGCACTGGCTAGAAAGACACTCCAAAGCTGTGTCATCCCTAAAGAAAAAAAAGCTGCACACGAAAATCAGTACATTGGACAAAAAAGCAGGCAAACAGCAGTCCCTGCCCATGGTCCCTGACATCCCTGTGTTTCTGTCAGCAGCCCCCGGGCTGGTTTCAGGCTCTGGGGAATGGTGACACCAGAGAGACTCCAAATGTGTTGGCTAAGAGGAAGTTCATCCAGGTGGCTGAGGAAATCCCATGCAGAAAGCTGTGTGCCCTGCTTGGAGATTTGGCCAAGCATGATGCTGGGAAGCTGTGGATGCTTCCAGCTAGCACAAACATAGCATGGTCAACCCCAAACAACAACGGTGGTTCCCTTGGGTGGGAATCTGGGGACAAGACTGGGACTCTGCTATGGGTGAGAGCTATGGGTAGAAGAGGAGGAATAGGTTTAATCTTGCCCGAGACCAGGATGGGGGGCTGCTCTGTCAAGCATGTGGGATGATCTCCGGTAACTCCTGCATGTTTGTTTCCATCTTCCCCAAGGAACCCTGCATACCTGGGCTGTATCCCACACCCCTCTGCTCTCTGACGGAGGCCCTGGATCTGGAGCAAGCTACCCAGAGGCAGGCAAGATGAAGAGGAAGGCCATTTCTCCACCCAAACCCACAGCCCTGATTCAGATGCTGAGAACAGCTTCAGCACACCTCCAAATCCATGAGACCCACATCCTAGTCCTTCTCTCGTACAAGGCACCATAGATCCGGAGCAATTTTTAAGTCCCTCCCTCCATTATAAGAATGAGAAAACTAATAGCTGTCTTCTCCACATGGAGAAAGCAAAGAAGAAAAACAAAAGACAAGCCAATTTAAAGACAGCTTATAGCTATGAACAAGAAGAGACCACCATCTAGGACAGTGGTTCTTAACCTTGTTTGAGGTACCGAACCCACCAGTTTCATATGCGCATTCACCGAACCCTTCTTTAGTGATAAATAAAATATGATTTTTTCCCCCAAATTCAAGACATAGGTATATGTTTTTTTACTGGTGCACAAAATGAGCCGTGCATGAACATCACCTTGCTCAAAGAACAAAACCAACGAAGTGCATAAACTCCCAACAAATGACGGTATTACTTTATTCTGGCCTCCGCGGCAGAGGCTTCTCCGAACCCCTGATACCGACTCATCAAACCCCTAGGGTTCGATAGAACCCAGGTTAAGAACCACTGATCTAGGACCTCGTTGCAGTCTCTGGAAGTGCTCCTAAGAAGCCCAACCTCAAACGGCCCTATTGCCAACCCTGATGAAGTGCTTTGTAGACCATGAAGCCCACAACTGGAAAAATGAGAGAGAGAAACACGTGTGATGCAGCTTATTTTACAATGGACATGCTTTAAGTAGTAACATCCACACAAGACTGTCCCTGGCCCCCACCCCAATGTGGCTGCATTCTGCTGGCCGGGGCCGGGGGCCTCCTGGCAGCTGCATAGTCCAGAGGATTCAGGTGGAGGGAAGATGTGCACTCCTGGGGGATGCCACCCCCAGCCTCACCCCAGATCCTAGGGCAATCTCTCTCTTTACACCCTTTGCAAATGAACCGGGGGGGCAGTCAGCCTCTAGCGGGAGAAGGTTCACTGTCCCACTGACATGGACCAAAGCAAGACATTTGGGGGACTGGAAACCCAGATGGGTGGAGAAAGGAAAAATCGCTAGAGGCAGCACAAGGCTGAGCAAGGGAATGACAGAATTAGAGCGTGTTTCAGGAAGATTAATCAGACATGCAGCATGGACGCCAGACAGGTTTGAGACAGAAGGTGATGAGGCAGCTAGGAGATTTCAGCAAGAGAGGGATCAGATGAGCATCTGGGGAGGGTGCGCTGGGTGCAGGAGGGGGAGAAAGGGCAGACGGTAGAGATTTACAACAGCAAAGCCTCATCTCTCAAGGAAGGCACACCTGATAGCAAGTCCTTAGCTCCTGAAAAGGGAGGGACACTGTTATCAGCTCCCCTGATCACGCCTCAGCTGGGTTAGGGGTCATTCATTCCCATGTGCTCCTATGATGAATTTTAGGGGAAATGTCACTTGCCACATCCCGAGTTCTTACACGTAACTCATCTGTTTTCCCCACCAGACCTTAGGCTTCTTAGGGCAAAGGTGTCATTTATCTTAGTCATCTCTGCATCTGCAGTCCCGGGACAAAAAAAGTTTTTAGTCTGTGTTGATTTCTCTTACCCGAATTTTCCTACAGGGTTTTATCTCCTTAGAAAAAAAAAACAAAGAAAAGATAATAATACTCAAGGGGAGATTGCCCATGAGTCAATAATTGTTGAAGATAGTGATGGAGGAACAGAGGTGTGTGTGTAAGACTATTCTCTCTACTTTTGAACATGCTTGAAAATTTCCATACTAAAGAGTGACCGATAAAATAAATAAACAAACTAAAATTGCCAAGAAAAAAAGAAAAGATTCAGAAGCCAGGGTCCCTTGCCTTTTATGGAAATGGCTCAATCTGTAAAAAGACAACTCAGCCTTTAGTTACAACAATCATCCTTGAAAAACAACACAAACAGTCTAATCAACCCTGGGAACGTAGAGAAAGCTGTTTGCGAAACTTAATTGCCATTTTAATGTACTTTAATTGTGCAGAAATGCTATTTAATGTAGTGTTTCAGCTTCCATTCCCCATTTGGGGAGATCCTCGGCTCAAAAAGAGGAGGCTGGGTTGTAGCGAAAGGCATCGTGGCCCATTTGATGACAATGAAGTATTTCCTTGGCTGGCGGCCTGGGCTCCGGCCTGCTTCTCCCCATGCCCCCCATCATGCCTCACCGCTAATGGGGGGGGGCACTCTGCACTTGGCTGTCAGAGGGAGAGAGAACAGCACCCCGGGCAACACCGGTGCACTGTCACCAGCAGGATAAATGGGGCACGGCCAAAGTGGGATACTTCCCAGGTGGTGAATCTGAGAGCCTGCAAAACATCCCCAGCCAAAAACATCTCTCACACAGCCTGTGAAGGGCCCCCGGCATGGTGGTGGTGGTGGGGGGTCTGCAAAGGAAAGCTGCCCTCTGAACATCTGTGCTGATGACTCAGCCAGATCTCTCTTACAAGGCAGCTTCCTAAATGCCGGTGAGCCCACAGGCTTGTGCGAGGTCCAGGCAGCCAGGCCGACCACTCAGGTGACTTGTAGGGAGCCCGGAAAACCACCACCCAAAACTACTTCTCGCTCTCACATCTGGCAACACAGCTGGGTGAAGAGGGCAACACCCATGATGTCAGGGGGACGACTGCACACCAGTAAAGAACAAGCTCTAATGCAGGTAAAAGATTTCCTTAAATCTTTTTTTAAAAAGTCTATGCAATATACAGATAGCATATAATGAATCGTATGCTTGAAACATATAATGTTACTAACCAATGTCATCCCAATTAACTAAAATTTTCAAATGTCAAGTACACCTATATATAAAAAAAGAAAGTACTGTAAATAAAAACAGAAAAGAAAGAATTCTTTTTATCCAGGTAGATGGGACATGGATCCTAAGAGTTCAGTGGCATGTGACAGTGACCACAGGTGTCTAACAGAAGCAGGACTCTGGGATGTCAGACAAGAGTAGGAACCCTGGCTAGCCCAGGCAACCGCCTCAGAGCGGTCTACCATGCGTGGCAGGCAGGACCACCACGCATGGTTCTGCAGGTTGTGCCCTGACCAGATCTAGATGTGTGCATCAATGGTGATGGCTTTCCAGCAGGTGGCAGTAAAGTGTCTTGTGCCTTTTCCTAATTTGCATGAAGTACTATTTGGGCTAGCAAGGGTGCTGATGTCAGGGTCCATGTCCTGGACCAGAGTTTAGTGGCTGGATGAGGGCCGGGGTAGGGTGGGGTGGGGTGGGGTGGGGGTGGAGAAGGCTCACAGAAATCCAGGGCTAATGTCCTAGGCAAATGGACTTGGTCTCAGCCCGAAAGCAGATCAGGGTGCCTCCCTGTTCACCACTCTTCAAGGTCTACCATTGTTTTGGAATAAAATAAAGAAAAAAAAAAGTTCTTACAAAGTCACCAAGAGCCAGCCTGCAGGCTCTGCTGCTGCCACACTCTTGTCCCACTTCATCATGCCCCTCACCCCTCACCATCCCTGCGCCAGGCCCGCATCTGCTTACTGTCCAATCCCCATAAGCTCCTTGCTGATCCCTGCTTCCCCAACCTGGCAAGTGGGTGCTCTGCTCTGCCCTGCAGGCTCCTCCTTCGGGTCTCAGCTCGAGAGGCGTGCCCTGCCCACCCTCCCTGAAACCCATTACCCTCCTCTACCTGGGAAGAGGATCCAATAAATAAAATGAATGTGATGAGGGGAGACCATTCACAACAGCTTTCCAGGATCCCGGAAGTAAAGATGTGTGTGATTTAATGGAGGGAAGCAGAGAATAGGGCAAGAAGAGGTCCAGAGGCCGCACGGGGAAGAAGCACGGTCAGCAGATGATGTCAGAACCCAGCCCATGCCCCCACATCTGCCATGGCCTTCAGCTACCGGGCCGGTCTGTGGGGTGTGTTCTGTGTCCACTTGTGTGGACGTGTCCTTGGCCAGAAAGCCTCCATCCTGGGCTGGCTGGACGTGCCAGGGAATCAGCACCAGGAGCGACCCAACAGATAGAGGACAGAATTTTGGTGACAAAAATCCCAATGTCAGGCTGTGTAGGGCTAAGGAGCAGAGAGGCTGGGGCACACTAGCAAAGAAGTAAGGAGTCTCTTTTGGGGATGATGAAAATATTCTAAAATTGATTGTGGTGATGGGTGCACAATTCTGTGAATACACTAAAAGCCAGAGTTGTACGCATCAAATGGGAGAATTATATGGCATGTGAATTAAATCTCATTAAAGCTCTTTTAAAAAGCACCGAAGTCCTCTTCTCTCCTGGGAAAATGCTACGTTCCTCGGGTTCTCAGAAGGTCACCCAAGGCCGAGCCCTGCCACCTACAGCCATGGCTTGCTCAGGAAAGCCCCTTTCACTGCGTGGGTTCCCCCTTTCACTGTGCTTTCTGAGATCATCCCCCCAGGAAACTGCCCCAAATCCCAGCCCCTGGGTCTCTGGTGGCATCCCAGCCTGAGACACAGGCTTTGGTTTGAATCCTAGCTCTGCCACCAACTTATTAGCTTTGGGCAAGTTTAAGGCTCAGCAAAGCCAAATGTTTCTTAAGCTAAAAAAACAGAGATAATTATACCCACTTCATAAACATTCTTGCGAGGATTAAATAAGACAGCAGATATAAACCTCCAGAGCAGTGCTGAGCACAAGAACTCAGAGAGATGGAGTTGGTGGAGTGGACAGGCAAGTGGTGGAGGGTAACTGAGGTCCGGGACTGTACATACACACATACACACACAGGTATGCACGCACAGGCATGAATGCACATAAACAAAGGTGTTTGTGGTCTTTTTCCAGGTCTGACATTCCAGAACCAGACAAAAGTCTTGGAGCAAAGAACTAAACCAGTGACCCTGTCACTTGGCACCTTCTGGGCGTGAGCCCTGTAACTGGGGAGGTAAAGCAGTTAGTCTATAATAGCTCCAACAGATACCTACTCTGTAAAACCAGGGCCACAGCACAAGGCTGAGGACCAGGACGACCTGGCTCATCAGGACCTGTACAGGCATGGGCCAGGAACAGTCACCGCCATGAGCAAGGACAGCAGCTCCAGCAAAACACCAGGGCTCCGCTGACCCAGTAGAAGACAGCTCCCTGTGCTCGTCTCTCTGGTTTTAATGATGGCTCTTGCTACTAAGGGGCCAGAAAAGAGGGCAGACACTGTCCCTGCTTAGGCAATGACAGCCAGGTTTCCGTCTTAAAAAGCCCAGTGGAAACTACACAGTGTCAGAGATGCAAACACAGGACCAGTAGTTTTGCATGAGAAAATCCTGAGCTGAATAACCTCGTGTTTCCAGGTCGCCCAAGCCTGGATCCAGGATTAGCCGGCTTCACATAATTGCGACAGAGACATAAGATGCCTTTTCAAACTATGCTGATGGATGGCACACCCCTGTGGCCTTCATTGAGGTTTCATTTCTTTCTTTTCTTGCCTGGAAACAAGGTCCCCAGCTCTGCAAATCAGCCCAGGGAAAGCAGCAAAGCAGAGGCCAGGGAAGCCTGTGCTGAACGAGTCCGGGACCGTGGGCTCTCACAGAGGTGCCTGGCCCGCAGCTCAGCCCCACCTCATTAAGACAAGGGAAGCCCGGTACCAATAGAATGAGGCAGCTTAATTTCTTTGGGGTGGACTAGTGCAGCCTAAAATAGTTAATATTTTGTTTTATCTTCATTGACTTGTCTAATAATGCAGAAAATATCCTCCCCGGGTACTGAACAAAGGAGATTATCCTGTCACACAAGCTTAGCAAAGCCTGCGAGCCGAATGCCGATCCCAGGTGTGTGCAACTTGAAATCCCCCGCTTAAAACAATTAGGCTGATGGTAGAGGGAGGCTTCCTTCTCCTCCTTCCTCACTGGCTCCAACGCTTCCCAGCCACACAGCCCTCTGAAAGGGGGTGGGGTTGGGGGAGCCTGCACAATGTCCTAGATCACTCTTTTATCTGACAGGTAATAAATAGGTAATCACAAGATGCAAATTACTACTGTGGTTAAGGAACATCGCTCGAAGATTAAGCACACACATTGGCTCGGGGCCCAGTTGTGTCCACAGATACAAGCCGGTTTAATTGTCTCGGTGTGTCAAGGCGGCCTCACGAAAAATTCAGACGCAGGGAAAGGTACCATGAGCGGGTGTTGACTTCTAAGCAGCAGTTCCAGCAGAACCATCTCAAAATATTCCAGACCTATGACAAGCTTTTGTTTTGTTTCACTCGTCCTGAAATCACCTAGGTTGTATGCATTGAACACCAAATGTTTTCATTGTTTGGGCTGAACTTAATTCTCGTTGTATACAAAAGGAAGTTACCAAGTAAGTTCAGGATCAGAATGTGTGTCCAGGCAGGGGAGGGTGGGGCACAGGGAGCGAGGACGAGACCTAACCTCAGTCCTTCTGGAGCGTGGAATGTGCCTTTTAAAGCCTTCTTTCTCTGCCCCCCGTCGGAGGTCTCCTGTTCAGTTTCAATTCTTGATTTTGCCTTATCCAAGAAGCAGAAAGAGAAAAACTGGAGTCGTGGAGCCTGTGGCTTCCACAGTTCAGACAGATATGATGCTTATAAAGGAGCTGAGAGCAAATATCAGGTTGGACAGCCAGAGAGAAAAGCAGTCAGTGCCACAGAAGCTCAAGTTATCACTTTCTGTCCTCACACTTTTTGCCAACTTCTTCGAGGGTAGGTTCCTATGGAGAGTCTTCCAGGAGCTTGTATTAAGGGTATGTGTGTTGGGGGAGGGAGGATGTGATCAAAAGAATCACACAATTAACTGCAACTGACACTCGGAAGGAGAGGCACATACATAATAGGAGCATATAATGGAGGAATCTGACCTGCCACGTATGTCCTGGAGGTACTCTAGAAGAGGTGAGAAGAAATTATTGGGTAGAAGAGAAGACCTCCCATGGGGGGGGAGACCAGCATGTGCAAAGGCCCTGAGGCTGGGTATAATGTGGTAGGAAAAAGAGGAAGGCTGATGTGGTGAGCAAACAAAACAAGGGAGACTGTTCCAGCTGAGGCTGGAAAGACAGATATAAGCACCCAGCTCTGTGGTCCAAGTAAAGGATTAGACTCCTAATCCGAAAAGCCAGGGGAAGCCATTGCATTATTTAGTGTGTGAGCAGCTCAAGTATGTCAGGCATGATCCAAATTATATTTTGACAAAGACCTTACAGTTATATTTTGGAATAGAAAGGGGAGACTGTCTGGAGAGGATGAAGGTAAACAAGAATGAAGGCTTTAGCAGTGACACAAGTGAGCGATGCAACAGCGTGGTCCAGGGTGGCTACAGCAGAGAAGCAGGGTTCGAAGGGCAGGGAGGTTAGGACAGGGCATCAGCAGCTGAATGGGACATGGAGGGTGAGGGACAAGATGTTTTCGGCTGGGTAACTAGCTGGGCAGTAGGTTATCCACTCTCCCTTTTGACCAAGGGTATCTTGCACTCGCCTATGCTTTCTCTTTGTTCTTGGGCTGCTCCTCTGCATGTTGTTGTTTCCAAGGCTCTGTGGGGGGTCTCCTTTCCTCTTTGTGTACCTACCCATTTCCCTATGGGTTTAAATAACCCCAAATCATTGATGCCAGCCCAGAATTCTGCAGACTCACATATCCAACCACCTACTCAGCATTTTCAGGTGAATGCCAATAGGTTTCTGACTTACCCCAGCCAGGTAGAACTCATAAGTCACCTCCTAAAATACACCCTGCCCAGTCTCTGCTATTTCCATAATAGCACCACCATTTTCCATCCCAGTGCTCCAGCTAAGGGTCTGAGGATCAGCCTCTACTCTTGCCATCCCTTGCACTTAATGACCACAACTTGTGTTGACTGAAGCTCCAAAATATGTCCCAAATCTACCTAATGCTGCCAGTCACCATCATCCCTACTCTCGTCTGACCACCACCACGTCCAGCCTGCCTGCCTGCCGCAGCCTCTGCACAATCTCCCTGACTCCACATGGGTCCTCTACAGCCTACTCTCCACCCAGAAGCCTGAGGGATCTTTATAAACCAGGCCATGTCACTCCCTGTTTAGACCACACCAGTTCCCATCCCATTTAAGACACAATTCAAGTCCCAGTCCTGGCTATCCTGTGTGATCCAGCTGGTGCCTCACTCCTCATTCCGTCTCTAGATGGAATGCTCCCTCCGCTCTTTAGAGCACACGATGGAATTCACTGAGCTCCCTGTCAATTCCACGGTGCTGTTTCCATCCTGAGGTCCTTGCATCACTGTTCTCTCTGCCATGGGTGTTCTTGCCACCTGAGCTCTACATGTTTGCTGTTTTATTTTTACAAAAGCTCTTTTGAAATATAATTTACATACCTTACAATTCACTTATTGGAATTAAATAATTCAGTTGTTATTAGCACATTCACTGAGTTGAGCAATTATAACCACAATTGAGTTCAAAGCATTTTCATCACGCCAAAAAGAAATCCCATATCCATGAGCAGTCGCTCCCATCCCCCCCCCCCCAGCCCAAGGCAAATCACAATCTACTTTCTCTGTATCTAGATTTGCCTCTTCTGGACATTTGTTATAAATGAAATTATACAACATGTAGTCTTTTGTGCCTGGCTTCCGTCACTTGGCATGATGTTGTCAGGGTTCATCTACCCTTTAGCTGGCATGTATCAGTATTTCACTCCTTTTCATTGCAAGGTGGCTCTTTTGTCCCTCACATCTCAGCTTTGTCACTCACGCCCCCTCTTCACGACCACCCAAACCTTCTTCGGCACACTACCTTTGTGAAATCAGCTGTCTGGTATTAGTCACTATCTTTCAGTTTGTTTATTTACTTACGTATTTACGTAGTTGACCGTCTACCCCAAGCATCTAGAATAAAAACTCCATGTAGGCAGGAACTTCATCTGCCTTATGCAAATGTAAGGTGGAAATAGCACCCCCACAATGACCAAGTCTCAGAAACCCTAGGCGCAGCAGGGGTGGGAGCAGCAGATCATGAGTACAGTTTTTAAATCTGGGGCCATGTTGAATTTAAGGTGCCGCTGACATTTGCAAGAGGGAATTACCAGTAGGAAACTGGTAACGCAGGACAGGAGTTCAGGTCAGCGATGTGAATTACGACTCGTGTGCACAGAAGTGGTCATTGCAATCTGATCGTGAGGAGTTGCCTGGGGAGAGAGCACAGGCGAGCAAAGAAGAAAGTCTAGGCTTGAGTCTTGATGCATTTCAGTATTTAATAGTTAGCCATGGAATGATATAAGAAAAGAAGGAGGAAGCATGAGAAACAGGGAGAAAAATAAAGTTCAGAAGATGGTTAAACGATTGATATCAAGAAAACCCAGCATTTCAGGGTGGGGAGGTCAACAGTATGGAGGGCTGATTGCCAGGAAAGTGTAGTTCTGAACAATATCTGTTAGACTTCACAACATGGTGAGCCTAGTAACAGACAGTTCAAGCACATGACAGGGCAAATGTGGTCTTGAATAGATTTGGGAGTTGACTTGATTAGCTAATGCTGTGTCAGAGATCACCCTAAAACTTACTGGCTTAAAATCATCATTTTGCTCACAACATTAATTCACAAATTGACAATTTGGGCAGGGCTCAGTGGGGATGCTTTGTTTCTGCTATGCTTAGTGTGAGCTGGGGTAGTCCAAAGGCTGGGACCTGGAGTCATCCTAGGCCTTCCTCATGGCTATGTCTAGTGGTTGAGACTGGGAAGACTTAAACAGCTAGGCTGGAAGAGAAGGGGCAGTTTGGGTATCTCTCTTAGTGTCCATGTGGTCTCTCCACATGGTCTTTCTAGCACAGTGACTTTGAAGAAGCCAGACTTCTTCCATGTTCGTTTCAAGGCTCCTAAGACATGTGTTGAGATAGAGAGATAGAGAGAGGCACCATATCGCCTGTTATGACCCAACTTCAAAGGTCAGGCAGCAATACTCTACCACTTTCTATTGACTGAGACAGTTAGGAAGGTCTTCCCAGGACCCCGTGTCTCAGTAGAAGAGTGTCAACATGACAATATAAGAAGAGCTTGGGATATGGAATTTACCCTTGTGTGGTTATCTTTGGAAAAGACAATCTGCCACAGGAATGAATGGGATGTCAGGAAATAGCAAAAGTTGAGTCATGAGGGGGTAAGAGTGTAGATGTCCACAAATATGACATTGATTTGTTTTGTTTTTTAACGTGAGAGCTCAGCATATTTAAAGACCAGTGGGAAGAGACCCATTTGAAAGGGGGAAAGTTGAATAAACAGGAGAGCAAAGGGTTCATCAGTTAACCATGTAAAATGCCGACAAAGATGGGGATCGAATCCCAAGCATAAGTGAAGTAGCCTACTTATGGTCACATTTCCACAAGTTTGTAGGTACAATACAGAGGATGAGGGTGGCTCCTGCTTCTTCTCGGCAACAGAAGATGTGCTCACTTGTTGGGAATACATGGAAGAAGGGAGGTCAGGGGTTTGGGAGGGTAGCTAAACTGAAACACTACCTATGGGAAGTCGGAATTGCTCCCACACTGCAGCACGGTGGAGTCTGCCTAAGGTTGGTGATCAGGAGCCCACAAGCCCTCTGGTAAGAATCCATAACACCATTCAGGGCACGAGTTCAGGTAGGAGGAGACCTATCCAGGGCTGAGCCTTTGCCATATGTGTGTAACAGAGAGACCACGGAACAAGAGCATTTAGTGTATAGTGATGGTATGGTTGAAAAGCTGAGTTCTGGAACCTAAATTAGATAAAGAGAAAGTGATAAAAGAAGAGTGCCCTGGGAGAAAGTAGAGGAGGTGGCTGCCCATTCTGATGCCCTCAAAGGACACTCAGAGTGAGAGTCAGCGGAGCAGGCCAAGACGTGGCGGGCATTACTGCTTGTAAGTTATGATAAGCTCTGCAAGTATGGCCATGGGACAGGGTGGCTGAGGTCAAGTGCCCGAGATCAACAGAGAGAAGGAAACTGAGCATCAGACAGGCTAGCATACAAGAAGGGATGTTCTTAGGTGCTAAAGTCACTCATGATGCTGGCAGCGTGGAGGTGTGAGGAAGATGCCATCAGGGTCTGCCTCAGCTGAGTATAAAATCATTGTGCAATGAACACTTACTGCTTACAATAATAATGGCTTTCCAAACAAATCAGAGAATCTTTATTGAATGTCTATTGTTTTCCCAGCACTTTACTAAATACTGTGAGAAGACACAGCATGCAAAAATGTTTTAATAGATGTTTAAGACTGTAAGGGACAGCACAAAGCAGTGCGATGAATCGTCAATAACTGCCGTAGGAAATTTACAGGAGAAAGCAATTGATAAGGAAGGATGAGACAGGGCTGGGTTTAGAGATGAAGAATATGGATTTGAAATGGTACTGGAGGAGTAGGCAAAATCTGAATAGGTGAAGAGGACTTGGGAGAGTGTTCCAGGCAGATGGAAGCCAGATGAAATGCTCCTGCTCATGATTTGTCCAAGTTTAAGGACATTTTTCCTTAGAATCTTTAAAGCACTCATAAATGATTATGCCATTTATGCAAATGGTGCCATACACAGTACCATCTCTTATTGGTGATCTGAGCCTATGGTCATGAACCAGGTTTGAGTTATGGTCCATCTCTCCCACTTACAATACTGTCTAAAAATCAACATCATTCAAAATCAAAAATGTTATTTGTTCATGCAAAATACCAGTAAATGATAAGCCTACCCCTCCCCCCAGATCCTCCCAACATTGGAACTCTACTGCAGGTCATGGCACGTATTTAGATGTAGGAAAAGGGAGTTATCTGAGAAAAAAAAAATGACATTTCATTAAGTGGACATGAGGTTTGGAGATGAAAAAAAAGACCCACACACCAAAAAACAACCCCACAGTCTTTCTGCCTTTGGCTCTTCCTAAGTATATACTTCTGCCAAACGAGTTGCTATGGAGATCAACACAGTATTCCAACGTCCTGCAGGTCATCCTTACAGGTAGAGTTGGCACACTGTAGATTTCAAAGAAAATACCAACAGATGCTCTTTAGCATCAAATGTCACTGTCTCCTCAAAGATAGCTTAACTCATGGGTTTTGCATTTCCACAGAACCGTAGAATCTCAGGGCTAGTGGGGACCTTAAATGTCATCTGTTTCAATCCTATTCATCTCTTTGACACAAGTACCTGGCCGGGACATCCATCTCCTGGCTTTTTATTTGTTGCTGTTTCACAGCTGCATAGGTGGGTCCTCTACTGCCAGCCTCGGCCGTATCCCCATCCTCTGCTTTTGGCCACTGTGACTCTGGACAAATGTTCATCCCCTCAGTACACACTCCATTCTCTCTTTTACCCCCAAGCCCGTAACTCTGACATTTGTTAAAATTAATTGTAAAATGGAAACCAGACTTGAAACTGCCGTGAGAACACAAAACACTTAACAGCATGTAAGCAAAACTAAACCCAGCTTTTCTCATGAACATAAGCCAACCTTAGCTTATTTCTTGTAAATGCTTCTGATAACCTTAAAAGAAACCAGCACAATCTATAAAAATGGTGTTAGATAATAACTAATCACTCTTCCGCCCTCTGGAAACCCCCTGCCATAACCAGTCATTGTCAAGGTTAAACAACTTCCTGGTGTTCACTTTAGAAGCTGTCCTCAGGCCTCTGAGCTTCATATCAGTTTGGGGTTCAAAATCTCCCAGTTTGCAAACTATTCTTGTCTGTACAATAAATTTTTATTAAATATCACTTTATTGATCAAGCGATTTTTATTTTGCTATTTCTGGATTTTTGACACCTTTAAGTCCTGGCCCAGAAATCCAAATTCCATTCACTGACAGCAACTCTAAGGACAGGCATTCACCTCCCCGAATCTGCCTTCTTCTTTGTCAGGTAGCCCTTTCTCTCTTTTATATCACCCAAGTAGTATAAATTCACTGCAGAGAAAAATCTGACATATCCAGGTAGAGAACTTTTGAAAACAGCAACCGCCCATCTTCCTGCCCCACTGCGGGTAGTCACCTCAGATTCTTCACTCGCAAGGATGGGCTTATGATCACAAGTGTACGTGCGCACACGCATCCTTTAAGAATGGTAGCGTGCTATACCATCCGCTTTGCCAATTGTCTTTTAAAAAGAGTAACAGTGCACTGTGCATGGTCCTCTTCCCCAAGGTCCCAGCCATCTGGAGGACACATTGCTGCAAGGAGCACCTGGGACCCCTGAGCTGGCGGTTCCTGCTGGAGCCCCACAGATGGCGTTCCTGTCCTTTCAGGCCTTGACGGTCATTGGCAGCCATGACAACAAGCCTGGGCCACAGCAGCAACGTTGCTAACCTTGGCAGGCCGTCTGTGACATTGTGAGCATGTGTCCCCGCGGGAAAGCAGCATTCTTTCCAAAGGGCATGGTGGGTACACGTGTAATAGCGTGTTATGAATTGTATCCTCCCTCCAAAACAAAATCACAATCCTTACCCCAGTACCTCAGCGTGACTGAATGTGGAGATTATCTTTAAAAAGATAATCAAGTTAAAATGAGGTCCTTAGGGTAGGCCCTCTCCAGTACGGCTGGTGTTCTTATAAAAAGAGAAAATTTGGACACAGACACACAGATGACAAACCTCACAGAGAGGATGGCCATCTACCAGCCAAGAAAAGAGGCCTCAGAAGGGACCAACCCTGCTGTCACCTTGATCTCAAACTTCCAACCTCCAGAACTGTGAGATAATAAGTAACTGTTGTTTAAGCCACCTAGTGGGTGCTGAATTGCTATGGCGACCCCAGCAAACTAATATGTGGAGGAACAGCAGCTCCCTAGAGACAGACAGAACATCAAATGATTTGTTTATCCAGTCTCTGCTCCCAGCGCAACAACAGGGACCCATATTCCCCTCCTGGGACAAATTTCCTAACTTCAGGTCATTTCCAGTTACAGAAACAGACCAGTTCAGTGATGGGCACAGGTCCCTTTCTGCCCCAATCCTCTCACCTGGCCAGGGCAGCAGAAGGGTCTGGAGCAAAAAGAGGCCGAGTCAGGCTCTGAAATACCTCTCCCCCCCCTTCACTTCCCCGGAGCCTCCGTCCTTACTCCTCTGAGGTTGGGCCTTGGAGGGCAGAGGGACAGGAAGGCAGGACGGGCGGTGCTGGCAAAGGGGGTAGAAAGTGTCTTATGTCATCACTAGAGTATGTCAGCGCTGAGAGGGGGCCATGTGCTACTTTTTGGTACCTGGGATCAAGCTGTGGCTACTGGCCTCATCAATGTGGTGGCCACTAAACAGGCCATGTGCCATGCAGTTTTTCTAGGGAAATGCCTCCCTCTAATTGCTAAGGCCCTCCCCACCCCCAGAGAGCAGCAGCCCTGTCTCCCATGGGCTCTATCAGTGCCCCATGCCTATAAACAGTCTGCGTAATGCTCACCACTGCTGGCCCTGCAGCCACCTGAGCATTCCTGTGAGCCCTGCCCTTACCTCCCCAGGGCCCCTCAGCCCCAAGCCCTGGGAGCTGCTGCTGGCACATGATTCAAAGAACACGGAGACTGGGAAAAGAGCTTCCACTTCTCTTGGTGTCCCAATCACTCCACAGTTGGTCCCTTTAGCCCTGGTGGCATTTGTAGTTTATGGGGATCATCGTTTTTATTATTCTCTACATCCAAAACAGACGTTTCCAGAAGCCTCTCCTTACTACCCCGCAGCCTCCTACACCTGGAGGGAGGAGGGGAAGGGGCTCATAGTCTGCAGCAGGGCCATTATAATTATTTCCAACTCAAGAAGAAATTGCGGCCTCCACACACAACTGCCAAGCCCCCTCCAGTTATAGGGGCTGTGCCAAAAGACAGCTCTTCTTTTCCAGGCCCGGGCAGAACTCAGTGGTTAGGAGTCCGGGCACTGGGCTCAGACCTTGGCACTACATTCAAATCCAGCTCTGCCAGTGCTCTCCCTGGGCAAGCTGCTTAGCTTCTTTCTGTCTCATCCATAAAAAGAGAGTAATATAATAATAGCTCCTTCACTGGCTTGCTCTGAGAAACAATAAGTTACTAATCCATGGAAAGTATCTGGCACACAGTAAGGGCTCTATAAAGACAGCTATTATTGTTGTTATTGGTATCACCACCACCACACAGAACACAGAGTAGAGTCTTCCCTTGGCTTCTCTCCTCTGTCTTATCCAAAGGCTGATGGACTTCAATCTTTTCTGTGAGTAAACAACCTTATACAGCTGGCAATGCCATTGAAAGGGGAGTTTGTATGTGTGTGTGCGTGCGCACATGCATGCTCACGCACGCAAGAGAGAGAGAGAGAGAGAAAATACCTGACAAGGCTAAATGGAAATACCTGAATTCTTCAGAGAGGAAAGGCAAAGGCCAGGGGAAGGGTGATGGGAAGAAGAAAGGAGATGGGGGACAATCAGAGCTAATTTTCTGCTTCTTACCAGGTGAACACAATCCTTCAACATGAAGGTAAATTGAAGTCCTGCCAAGAACATCCAGATGATAGAAGGGATAGTGCTACATGTGACCAGACAGCCCTGCTGGCCTGAGGGGACCATTGCTGCACTCACTGCTTAGGTGGAAAAGCCCATGAGAGTCCTGAGAGTCTGGCAGGATCTGGGCATTGGTCCGAGCTCCTCAGAGGCAAGTCTACACAGCACTGATCTCTGTACCATAGCACCCACTCAGATGGCCAGATCTGCCAGAATTTAAGCATGTGCAGTAGCAGAAACCAAAACTATTTTACTCTGGAAACTGACCATTGCAACAAAAATACTTACTCATTCTTGCAATTTATTTGGCTACCAGTGGAATCCAGGGGTTTGAGAAGGACCCAATCCATACATAACATATGAACTAAGGAATGCTAAAGGGGGGAACCTGGCCCCCAAATCTTCCAAGTCCATTGTGATCCCCCAAATCTCTCCATCAGGGTCATTTCTTCAAAATAAGACTCTCATTAGAATGGACTTTGGAAGGAAAAGGGAAGAACGATGACATGGTGTCCAGTACTTTGTATTATGAACTTGAATTCTCAGATCAAGTTTATGAAATTGCATTCTCTCCAGTTTACAAACAAATAAACTGAGAGAACTTGAGTAACTTTCCCAGTTACACCCAACAAGACCATGGCCAACTTAGCTTTTGAACCCAGGTCCCCGGCCACCAAAGCCTCTGCCAGTGAAGAATTACCCATCAGATATTCTTTGTGTTTTAGTAAAAGACTGCAGTTTGGAGTGCTGGCTCCCAGCATGGCCCTGAGAGTTAGAGCCAAAGAACCGAGAGTTTTTATGGGTGCCAGGGTTGAAAAGTTCTAGCACATGATGCATTCAGGGAAGTGGGAGCAAGTGAAGGCTCCCGGCAGCTCTGTGGGTGGGAAAGAGGACCTAAAATCGGCCCACTTGTCCCTGAAGCATGGACACAGAATCCGACTCACACTTACAGAAAAGAGATCTCAGCATCGGTTCTCACTCAAACTACGCCCATCCCCGACCATCAATGGCATCAGCATCATCAGATGACCTGTTAGAAATGCTAATCCTCAAGCTGCCCTCCGCGCAATGAACTAGACAGGCTGTGTGGGGCTCAGCAGTCTGTGTGCGGACCAGTCCTCCACACAGCTGCTCCGGGGCTCTTCTCCCAACTGCACCCAGGTGGTGCTGAGGCTGCCACTAGGACCGCTGCACCAGGCCAACCTGCCAGGGCTGACCACAAGCTCTGCCTCTCTCCACAGGCATGGAGAGTGCATTAATACACTGGGGTGTGCGGCTGCTTTAAATCCTCCCAGAACAAGGCAGGGAACAAACGTACAAATAAGACACATGCCTTAGGGCCACTTTGGCCCTCACCGCAAATCATGAGCTCTGAAATGCAACTGTTGGAGAGAAGATGTCTTGACAGCTTCTCACCTTCCCTGCCTAAGGAAAAGTAACAGGACCACCCCTTCCCCCACTCCCAACACCGCTTTTCCCCAGCTACTCAGCGGGCAGGATGAGCGAGGACAGAGCATGGGGCATCACAAGGCCAGCATTTTTTTTTTAATCTTTTTTTTTTTTAATTTCTTTTTTTTATTTTTTATTCATTTTAGAGAGAAGACACAGAGAGAGAGAGAGAAAGAGAGAGAGAGAAAGGGGGGGAGGAGCTGGAAGCATCAACTCCCATATGTGCCTTGACCAGACCAGTGCAGGGTTTTGAACTGGCGACCTCAGTGTTCCCAGGTCGACGCTTTATCCACTGCGCCACCACAGGTCAGGCCAAGGTCAGCATTTTGCCCTTGGCACCCAACCGGGTCACTGAAGATGCTGTTCCCTCTGCCTACACCTGCCATGTGCCCTACAGACACCTCTGGGGACCTTGCTACCATTTCATCATTCTGTCATGCTATCTAGTTATCGTTCATTCTATCTAGTTCTATTGTCTTGCTATCATCCCATCTCGGGAGAGCTTGTCCTGATGAGGCATCATGTCAGCACCTTCTATACTTTACCTTGTCTATCCTTTTTTCTAATTTCTTAAAATTTATCTATTGATTTCAGAGAGAGCAAAAAAGAGAGAGAATATCGATTTGCTATTGCACTTATTTATGCATTCACTGGTTGATTATTGTATGTGCCCTGATCGGGGATCGAATCTGCAACCTTGGTGTATTGGGATGTTCTGTAACCAACTGAGCTATCTGTCCAGGTGCTTCTCTGTCAATTCTTACAACAACCCTATGTGATAGCTGGTATTATTCTCTTTTTGTTTTGTTTTTACAGATGAAGAACTAAGCTCAGTGTGCTTGAATCACTTCCCATAGTGAATAGCTGTCTCCAAAGTTTACTGATTACAGCAGGTTGTCTGTTTTGTCTGATTCTCCTGATCTTCTTTCAGTCTTATGGGCCCAATTCTACCTTTGTCTAGAGGGGATGTGTGTGAATAAGGCATTTTAGGGCTGTTTTTAGGTGTCTGTGCCAACCTGACCTACCTTCTGGTCTTGCTGTATGTCTAGATTCTCCGAGCAGGGCCCTAGACCATCTGCATCAGCATCATCTGGAACTTGTTAAAAATGCAAATCAAGCCCTGGCCAGCTAGCTCAGTGGATAGAGTGTTAATCCAGCATATGGACATCCCAGGTTTGATTCCCAGTTAGAGCACACAGGAGAAACGACCATCTGCTTCTTTACCCCTTACACTTTCCCATTTCTCTCTCTTCCCCTCTCACAGCCAGTGGTTTGACTGGTTCGAGTGTCAGCCCTGGGCACTGAGGATAGCTTGGTTGGTCTGAGCATCAGCCTCAGGCACTAAAAATAGTTCAGTTGGTTCAAGCATTAGCTCTAGGCAGGGTCACTAGGTAGATCATAATCAGGGAGTATGCAGGAGTCTGTTTCACTATCTCCCCTCCTCTCACTTTAAAAAAAAAAAAGCAAATTCTTGGTCCTACCTGTCCCTGACTTGCTGAATGAGAAAATCTGGGGCTGAGACTGAGAACTGTCCCATGTGATCTGGATGCCACTCAAGTTCAAGAATCTGGGCTCTAGATTGTATTCCTGTGAGTAAAACTGACAGGTCTCAAGTCTAAGAAATCATGAAAATCTGCTACTACAGGTACTCTCAAGACCAGGGAGAAAACATATTAAGTGCCACAAGTCATTCAGATTTGTTCTATTACTGCAAAATTGGGGTTGGTAAAACATGATTTTGCTCCAACCAGGGAAAGATGACAATTCGATTACAAATTCCTAAGAGGAAGTAGGGTGCCTTATTGTACCTGGAGCCAGCAGATGAGAAGCACTGTGTGTCAGCTACAAACAGCTACTGCTTCAGCTCCACCCTCCACAACCTCCATACAAATCTCTCTTTGGTCCACCCTACGGGATAACATCCAGAGAAGGGAATACTGGGAGGTGTAGTTCAGCCAGGCCACGGTGAAACATCAAGCCATCACAACCAGCTTTCAACTGAGCTTTCATAAGGGATTCACAGCTACTTCCTGAACAAGTGCATCTGTTTGGTACAAAGCTGGGGGCCACACTCAAAGGACGGAGGTGACTGCAAGTTCAGGATGTGGGTGTCTGTCTTAGGAGCTCCGCAGGCAAGCTGCAAAGGCTTCTGCTCTTGAACTCTGTGAAAGGGATCATTCTGGAAAATCTCTACTGCATTTTTAAAGCACAAGGTCTCAGCAGGATAGGCACCTGCCTCTTCTGCAGTGATGAGAGACAAAGTCCTTGACATCAGACACCGGCGGTAGGCAACATGTATCACTAAAGCACCTTGGGTGAGTGTGGACAGCTGTGCTGCTGTGGGCACCATGCCACCCATAATGCCATTTTGATGTCAAAGCAACAGGAGACATCATACAGGATCAGGTGAGAAACTGGTGGGCATCACACTGGTAGCCAAGAGGGCTGGCAGCAGACTTCCTGCCCGGGAGAGGTACAGACAGGACTGTGCGGGAGTTCTTGGAGGGCTTCCCAAGAGCCACAACCTGTGACTGTTACTGGGGACCAAATTTTAACCATCGGCCCAACTGGTCTTACGATGGCCTAGAAAATTTGGCTTAGGGTCATTAAAAGATGGACACACACCAGATTGCAAAAACAGCTCTAAGGATGTGCCTGTTTGGTTTAAAAGGGGTTTACTTCAAAGGAGAGAGAACATGGAGGGTGTGACACGTCTTACAGACACAGCTCTGGTATAGTGTTTCCATTTGAACACTTTCTAGAAAAATGGCTGGAGTGACCACAAAGTGTTCTCTGGCCCTGTAACCGGAGTGCATCAGAGCAATCCTCAATTCAGACACCATTAGAGGCTCTTCAAGCGTGACCCATTCAAAAGCAATTGTGTTGACACCTTCTCCGCGAACATCATCTTAGATGTTACAATCTCCGGACATTTCTACTGATGTTTAAACAACCTTCTATTTGCAAATAAATAAGTTCCAGCAAGAGGAAGTTGTCCTCTAAGACTTAATTCTATAAACTTTCTCACTGACCGGCTAGAACAGAAAAGGTCTGTGCTGTTATCACCCACGGATTCTCTTGCCTGAATCAATGAACTGTTGTCATTTGAAGCCAGGCTGAGCTGTAATCAAGGCAGCTTTCTCAGCCTGTCACGGCCTTTTCTCTGTGGCATCTTCCAAGAATCTGTTAAGACAGAGCCCACCTGAAGCCACAGATGCTGATCAACGTGGTGAAAAACGAGGTGGAAAATAAAAATGAACTTTTTGTTTTAACTTTACTTGAAACATTATTGGGGGTGAAAGTATAGTCAGTCATCCATATAGTTACCCTGGGCTGTGCAAGGCCCCTCTCATGAAACCACTGGTCTTGTATTCAACTGTAAAAGACCACTTCTACTCTATGGGTGAGATACTATTGTTAGTGAGTTCTTCCCACAGCTGCCTAATTGGGGTGGGCAGCATAGAGGAGGTAGGAATAGTGAAGGTTTGTCTAATGGTTGCAATGAGTAGTTCACAGCGATGCAGAGTTGGGAAGTGATCTGGTCTCTGCGATAGTCTATTGTACTTTTCCTCCTTCCTCATCAGGCAGAGCGCTGAGCTACAATGCACAGACCCTCGCTAGTTTAGCTGAACAGGAACGTATTGAAGGAGGTCCTAACCCAGTAGCCACTTGGCCATGCTGGGAACAAAATGCCTTTCAGAGTTTTCTCCTCCCTGTCACCAAAATGAATTTGCTGTGGTACCTTTCTCCTTGCCCCCAGCCTCCCACAGGTGAGGCTGATTGGAGAAGCTGGTTCTCATGACCAGCCTGAGCTGCAAGGGGGGTGAGCAGGTGGGTTTCTGTTTGACCTTAGAAAACAGAACTCCTGGTGGCAACTCCGCCAAACACAGTGTGAGACAGCCACAAGCAGGAAGACAGTAGGATACCAGGGTGTCCTTACTTTTCCCGGCCCCCGCCACTTGACATTGAGACACCGAAAGTCAGTCACTCAAAGGCAAGACTTAAGCTGTGGTTTATTTAAAACTCCAACTTGCATAATATGTGCTGGAATTGGCTAATTTCAGCTGTAAAACCTATACTCTCTACGTGTTCAGCGCCAACAGCAGGGTAGGCACAGCAAGTGCTCTGTAAATAGTCTCAGTAAGATTCTCAATAAACGAAGATCTTTTTTATAGTTATACAGTTTTATGTGTTCATTATGGTCAGAAAGTAAACCAGTTCATGTCTGAAAATCTTTTAAACTTCTGTTGGGCAGCAATACTGCCCAGCTGAAATGTTCAGTCCCACAGCAACACAAGAGCAAAGGAAAGAAGGGTCTTCCATGTGGCAACATCTGGAGAACCCCTCCCCCCTCCTTTGGTCCCATTGTCGCTCCCAGGGCCTCTTCACCTGACCCTGTGGGATCTAAAGGATCTCATTTGAAAACCATTCAATTTTATCATCTCTATGGTCCCCTCCAGGGTTCTGATTCTGAGTTGTTCTTTTAAGTGAGAGGAGGGAAGAAAGTGAGACAGACTCCTCCATGCACCCCTACCGGGATCCACCCAGTATCTCTTGTCTTGGGCCAATGCTCAAATCAACCAATCTATTTTTAGCATCTGAGGCCCATGTTTGAACCAACCAAGCCATCCTCAGCACCCAGGGCAGACGTATGAACCAATAAAGCCACCGGCTGTGGGAGAGGAAAAGAAAGAGAAGGGAGAGAAGGGAAGGAGGGAGGGGGAGATAAGCAGATGGCCGTTCCTCCTGTGTGCCCTGACTAGGAATCAAACCCAGGATATCCATATGCCAGGCTGACGCTCTATCCACTGAGCCAACCAGCCAGGGCTGATTCAATGAGTCTTGCACTTTCACCCTAGATGCAAACTTCTCAACCTCAGCACTAATGACATTTTGGGCTGCATAGCTCTTCATTCTGGGGCTGTCCTGTGCCCAACAGATGCCAGTGGTACCCCTATTTGTAATGACCAAAAATAGCACCACATATTACTAAATGTCTCCCAGGGGACAAAAATCCTCTCCCACCCTCTTGAGAGCCACAGTCCTGGATTAATTCAAAATTCAATTAAATGTCGCACTCCATCTCTTCAGCATTCTCATCAACCTATGGCTTTTCCTCATTTGTTTGGGGAAAAAAAAAAAACACACCACAATCTCCTTTTAAGCTAGCAATAAGGCACTTACTTCTGCTATTGAGGGGATTTGCAAGCCAGCATTTTTATGTCCGATTGGCACTCTCCATGATTTTGGTTAATTGAAAGCCATACATATTCCCATTTACTTGCCCTTTTTGCTATCGTATCTCCCCAGGGACTCAGGATATCAAGCTGGGAGGCCTGAATAACACAAAGCCCACCACTGCCAACACCTTACACTGTTACACTCCCACACCTAAAACCTGCTACTCTCATCTCCAAATACAACAGCCTTCCTTTCACTCATATTCCCATTTTTCTCTTCCACTGGGACATGAATCCCAATCAGGCCAGTGACTTCTGGTTCCCAATGAATAGCCCACCAAGTGAAAAGGACCACCTCTGCTGGGGAACAGGAAGAAAAGAATGATGAAGATGATAATTATTAGTAATAGTAACATTCACATCGTAATACTTACTGTAAATTGCATGATACCTATTTGCCAAGCACTTTAGAAATTATATATAGTGAGTTAATATCACTATATGTATCTCAAGACCTTTAGGAAGACTTGAAACATGGGAAGGGATAAGTGATTCCTTGTGGTCCTTTCATATAGTGCTGGGTCTGGTCCAGCAGATCCTACAGGGATCGTGTGCCTTTCAGTGACCTTCTGTTGAGGAAGCTATTTTACAACTCTGTAGCCAACTCCCATGGCTGCTATAACAAATAAGCCCAAACTTGGTGGCTTAAAACAACAGAAATGTATTCTATCTAGGGTTCTGGAGACCAGACGTCTGAAATTCATTTCACTGAGCTGAATGTGTAGCATCTGCCGGTTATACTCTCTTCATATGCTGCAAGGGGAAAACTGTTCTTCGCTTCTGCCAGCATCTGGTGGCTGCCAGCATTCTTTGGTTTGCGGTCCCATACTCTTCTTACTGCCTCTGTGGTCTCACTAACTCACTGCTGTGTGTGTGTGTGTGTGTGTGTGTGTGTGTGTGTGTGTGTGTGTGTGTGTGACTCCAGTCACATTGGAGTCACACATAATTTATTTTAAAACTACATGTATGCTTTTCAAAATGTCCGATGGATTCACTGTGATTTGGGGAATCAGATTTGGCAAGAATTCAGTCCACTGCTGCATCTCATATTTAATGAACTTGCATGAAATTTTTTAAAAAAGAAAGAAAACAGGGAGAACTAATAAGCCCTATTTACATGTGTGTGTGTTTGTCTGTCTGTGTGCGTGTGCACACATGTTCATGCATGCCAAATCTTCCTCTGCTTCCCTCTTATAACAATACATGTGATTCCATGTAGGGCCCACACGTGATTCATCTTAAAAGCTTTAATTTAATCACATTTGCAAAGCCATTCTTTGCCATATAAGATAACAGTAACAGGTTCCAGAGATTAGAATAGGAGAATATGAATATCTTTGGGGGGGGGCATTATTCTGTCTCCCACCCAGGGGTAGCTGTTGCATTGTAGGAAGCTGAAACAGTGGAAATGCTACCAGCTATGCATTTTTCCTGGTAAAGAATCTAAATCTCTGTAAATCAAACTTTCATTTGACTAGACTTAACGTCTTATTGATTCTTCCATGATTTAATAACTTGAATAAAATGTTAGGTTTTCACTTTATATTCTCATGTAAGACACGATTTTACCTTTTTGAAAATTCTATTTTAGTGATATTAACTCATTCATGCTCACAAGTCCATGAGCTAGGGGCTGTGATACATCCCCATTTTAAATACTATAAAATCGAGTCCCAGAGAGGTTAGGAGACTGGTCCAAGGCTGCACAGCACGAAGATGATTGCCTGGCTGAAGGGCCCACTACTGCACTGTCATACATGACAGCTGAACTAAGTGACATATATCGTGCCACTAAGCTGGCTTTGCTGTGAGCCCAGAAAAGCTGAAGTTTCCTTCAGGAGTTCAGTCAACACCTTCCACAACCACCACACAGTAACTGAAGCACTCAGAAGTCAGGCCCTCTGCATACAGACACAACAGAGTTATTTTTCTCCTACTTCAGAACACAATCATAAAATGCAAATATCAGGACTGAGCCAACACACATATGCTAACTGAAAAGTAAATATCTGTGATGGGAAAGCCTTATTTGTGGTTTAAAATCCCCAACTGCAAAGGATGGAGCACTGAAGGGGTCCTTTGTTTGCTAGGAGGAAAGATAGGTTTGAGAAAATCAGATCTGAAAAGCAGAGCTAATGTGCTTAGCCTAAGAGAAGAAACAGAGAATGACACTGGGGGAGGAGGAGAGAGAGACCGGGAGCCAATGAGAAAATTGAAGGGCAGAATCAAGTATTTAACAGCAATTTTAAATTTTACGATGGCTCATGGCATGGCTTTCTCTAAGGCCTCTTGCATTAATCGCCTGTGAAATCTATTTTACATAAAACATGCTTTGTGAAACTAGATTTGCTTTTTGAGGCTACAAGGCCTGTTTCTAGAAGGATGGAGGGATAAGAACAGAAGCTGCCCAGTCACATTGAAGTCACACAGTTTATTTTAAAACTACATGTATGCTTCTCAAAATGTCCAATGGATTCACTGTGATTTGGGGAATCAGATTTGGCAAGATTTCAGTCCACTGCTGCATCTCATATTTAATGAACTTGCATGAAATTTTTAAAAAAGAAAGAAAACAGGGAGAACTAATGAGCCCTATTTACAAACCCCACACACACAAAAAAACCCCAAATATTGCTCAATATGTAATACATGCACCCTCATTCTCTGAAATACGAGAACCAAATAGCCGATTTAGTCTGGGACTCCCCACCACTTGTTTTCAGAACTCGGGGTTCCCTTGGGTGCCTTTCAGTTAACGAGGCTCTCCGGTCCGATCACTTTCTGATCTAGTTTACATCTCTGCCTACGTTGTGGCTTTTACATCACCTCCCTCCTGCTTGGATCTGTCTTTTAATTTCTAAAAGCCAGCAGCTTTTAAAAAGAGTTTTTCCTTTCTGAGTTTGGGTCTGAACAACCAGAGAGAGCCCGATGAATACACCAGATAAACACCACGAGGAAGAGGATTTCCCATTAAAAGTGCTCCCTTCAACTTGTCTTCTGCTGGTGTTCCAACCAACCAACCAACCAACCAACCAAGAGGCCCCCAAATTTAATGTCACATATTAGCTCATATTTTTGGAGAGCTATCATCATTACTAACTAGACTACAATCGTAAATGTGAAAATTGGTCTTAAGACCAAGCTTTTTCCCCATTGGACAATATCTCTAATTGCAGGATGAAGTCTCATTGGTCTTTTGGTTGCTGGCCTCAGTCTTTAAAGGTCACAAACGTTGGGTGGTATTACTGGCAATTACCCTCAGTGACTGGTACTACTGTTATTTTTTCTCCCCAGCTTTACTGAGATAAAATTGACATATAGCACAGTGGAAGTTTAAGGTGTATCACATGATGATTTGATGCTTGTATACACATATTGTGAAATGATTACCAAAGCAGCATTAGTTAACACCTCCATCACCTCACATAATTATCATTTCCTTTTTGTAGTGAGAGCATTTAAGATCTACTAACTTAGCAAATTTTGAATATATAACAAACAGTATTGCTAACTAGAGTCATCACACCGTGCTACTCCTAATTTTCAAATGAGGAATCTAAGGCTTAAAAAGTTCAACTAACTTGCTCAAAGTGACACGGTGGAGCCAACATTTGAACTCAGGCATCTGGGATTCCAGACCATTTTGTACACTGTTCCCCTATCCCTCCTCCCTCCAGGGACACTGACCTCCTAAAGGTTCCTGGGAACTGCGATTCTGCCTCCCACCCCAGAACCTTCAATGACCATTCCCTGAGTGCAGAACAGTCTCCTTCCTCTCCCATTCCTTTGCTTATTTGATTTCTACTGTCTTTCATCTCTATTCCAATGTCCCCATTTGGGAGAAACCTTCCCCAATCACCTTCTCACATCATAATGTTCGCTATTGGTACAGAGCTCATCAGTTTATCACTGAGCTCATTTGTGCAGTAGCATCATCAACACCCCCCTTCCAACCTCCAGGCTTCTTAAGAGACACAAGTTCCTATTTTGATTTATAATTAAGACCCTGAACCCAACTAACAATAACAGCTCAATATATCTTTATTCAATAAATGGAAGAATGAATGAATTACAGACTCCTCGGTGGACAAATGGAAGAATGGAAGTAACCCTAGGCAGAGGATGCCAAGTTCACTGTACACAGACAGACACTGTAAGCTCCTAGGTCCAGATAGGAGGAGCATGGACTGTTAAGAGTTTGGGGGATACCAGCTATTATATAAAGAACACCCAGAAAACACCCATAATCTCCCCATGTGCCAGGTCATTAAACCAGATGCAAAGCCTGCCTGGTGTAGACACTGTCACTCAGGACCCATTTGTGTAGATACAGGCCAGTATGCTTTGGCTCTGAGACCCCTGGGTCTCTGGCACAGCTGTCATCAATGTCTGATTTTCTCAGTATTTGGACTTCAGGTTTCCACATAGACTTTTAGTTCTTTCTTTGGCTGTCTGTGTTCCCTGCTGTCTAGAATGGAACTCTATGCATGAGACTTAGGCCCCCACAACCCCAAACCTTCCTCCCATCACTAAGCTGGTAGCTCACGAGGCCAAGTTCTGCCATGAGGAGGGGTTCAGAAAAGTAGGATTCTAACGCAGAATGTACATGAAAGGCCAGTTTTTCAAGCACACATCTTTTAGTAAAACAAGATGTTTCTGTACTTTAGATGAAAAATAGGACTTCTTGCCTTGTGTTTTTTGATGATCATTATCTTCCAGGCATGACTGTGTCCCCCATCATTCCAAAGAGTAATGCTTTTGTCATACAGACAACCAGCATTCCCTTAACCTCCTGTGGGCCTTATGTAAATGAAAGCCTATTTAGAAACACAAGGTCCTACTGATCTATAACACAGTAGAGCTGACGTGCAAATGGGTCTAAGAAATGTTGCCTAACCCCATCCCAGCCACTTTCCAATCAGACAGCAGCTCCTAGGTGGGAAAGGGACAGCTTTCTAACTTCTTTGTAGATTCTGCCATGATTGCTGTCTGCGGAGGAAGTGTTTAGACACATAACTTGGAAGAGGGCTAGACTTGAGGGCAAGAGAAGGCAGGTGAATGGAAGGCAAAACAAGGGCTAATGCTCTCACTAAGCAGTCTTGGTGAGACCAGGAATGTGTTTTTGAACTTCATTCCCATTCATGTTGGGCCCTGGTGGCAGGAGACGGAGCTCTGTCCCATTCTGCATGGCCTGTCATGCTGTCACCTTGGGGAAGAGTGAAGGCTATCAAACCCTGCATATAAACAGGTAGGCTTGGCAAACTCTCAAGAGATCAAGCCGAACAGGTTAAATTACATTTCCCTAAAGCTTTTGTTCTTTATGTGATGTTGTAACTCTAGAACTACTGTGTTTAGGAGGCTGGAGACAAGACTATATAGGGACGAGAAACAATCACAGAAGGAAGTGGTCTCTTCTCTTTGTCTCTTATTGTCCCCCAGCACCAGGTCTGGAGATCCTGACACCATCTATGGACTGGGTGGGAGTCAGAGATTAGCACATGAAAGAATCGCCAAGGAGTGTTCTGATCCCTGTCCCTTCCATTTGCACAAGGAGACAGGAAAGAACCAAAAGATCATTTTCCCAGCCAATATTTGTGCTGTGAAGGTTATGCTGGGAGAGGGAAATGGTTTTAGGAGCATGTTTGAAGAAAGCCTCCACCCCACCCTTGTTTAGAGGTTAGGTTCCATTGTTGGCATGGAGGGTAAGGATGGTGGGAGGATGCCCCTTGATGAAGACTCTCTCCTTTGACTAAACTTCAGTTAGGCTCCACTGAGCCCTCTTCTCTACCAGACCTGAGCCTTGACCTTCTGCGTCCATCTTTGCTGAGTTCAGTTTTAGCAAGGATCCTAAAAGGTTAGTTTAGAGAAAAATCCCCTACCCTACATATTAGTAAATTCCTCATCCCCCGTTCTTGATGTTTCAGCCTTTGGCTTGAACTTCAGCAAGAATCTTAACTCAGATTAGCAAGAACCCGCCCACCCTTGATGTTCTCTTAGGAAGTTCCCATCCACTGACTCCATCATCCTGCTCCTTGTCTAGAAATCCCCACGGTCCTTGTTGCAGTCAAGAGTAGAGCTTGATCTCTCCCCTATTATAAGAAACTCAACCCCGACTGCAATAGTCTTGAATAAAGGTCTTCCTTACCATTTTGACAAGTGTAGTAAATTTTTCTAACACCCTACGAGCAGAGGAGATAAAATGGCTGGGGGTAGGAATGAGCATCCTTGAAACTAAAAATGTTCTCCACTGTAATAGGCCCCCTTATTTGTGTGGTTTCACTTCCCACAGTTCCAGTCACCCACGGTTGACCACAGTTCAAAAATATTCCATGAAAATTTCTAGTAACAAACAATTCACAAGTTTTAAATTACAGACTCTTCCAAGTAGAGGGATGAAAGCTTGTGCTGCTCTGCTCCATCCTGCCTAGCACGTGAATCATGCCTCTGTCCAGCATGTCTGCTGTAGGTGCTACCCACCTGTCAGTCAGTCAGTAGCCATCTAAATTATAAGATCAATTGTCATGGTTTTGCAGCGCTTGTGTTCAAGTCACTTGTACAGTAAGTAGCCTAATGCTACGTAACAATGATCATCATTCACCTGACTTCACCTCATCATGTAGGCACTGTATTATCTCACATCATCACCAAAAGAAGGCTGAGTATAGTATATTTTGAGAGAGAGATACTACATTCACATAAATTTTTATTATAGTACATTGTTATAATTATTCTATTCAATTGTTAGTTATTATCATTAATATCTTACTGTGCCTAATTTATAAGTTAAATTTGATCATAGGTAAGCATGCATCAGAAAAAGCAGTCTATGTTCTGTTCGGTATGATCTGTAGTTTCAGGCATTCACTGGGGGTCTTGGAACACATACTCCAGGGATAAGGGGATATCCTACTGTATAGAGAAGATCTTTGTCCTGGTGCCCACAGTGTCCCAACAGGGAGTAGCTGTATGAATGCCTTTGGAAGGCTGAGCAGCAGAGAGAAGCCTCTAGATCCACATAAGGGGCATATCTATAACTCAGAGCAGCTCCTATCCTCATGTCTCTGAGTACGAGGATCTGCTCTGCTTTCCCATGACCTCAGCATCCTTGACGAAGTAGGTGGGAACAGGGGAGCCAAATAATGGCATTCCCAGACATCTAGCTAATTAAGCCAGTTTTCAGTTGATCCAAAAACTGGAGATATGCATCATTTCTTATCCCAGAGGGTCACACAACAAGTTCACAGCAATTACATAATAAATAACTCAAACCTGTTGGGACATCTGTGGAAGAGAGTGCAAAATGAGAGAACCCCTTGCCAGGAATGACACTCCAGAAGACGGCAGGGGGAGGCAGAGAACCAGAGAACTGGGAGGGGGTCAGCTGGGAGTGGGCCAGGCACCCAGCTCCAAGGAGGGAGGTAACAGCATCAGGCAATCATGTGAAAAGTGCTTATTACCCAAGGATATGTTAATGGAAGTCCCATTTCTGCCTTTTTATGTTAATTTCAGTGATGTATATTTATGCCCCACTGAGCAAAAAGGACATTGAATTAATACACACATGAAAGAAAACCACAGCTCTCAGCAATCATTCTTCAAATACTCCTCATAAGCCTTTGGATGAAGGACTGCTTTAGTCTGCTTCTAAGAAATCTTTCTATTATCACCCCTCCTATTTGAATACTTACTATGGAAGTCATGAAATACTTGGGTTAGTAATGAGAAAAGACTGTAGTAGGTCAACAATTTATTCCAAGGCCTCCTGCTTAAGAAAAATGGAAGGCCTATTCCTACATTGTCTCTCTATTATTTTCTTCAGGTTGTTTTTTAAGTGGTTGTCTAACATCTGTGAGATAATATTTCCAGCATTCACAGTGAGGTTTAGACTTGGCCTTGCCTTGGCAAGTCTGTGGTGTCATCTGTTAAGACCTAGAAAAATAGGATGATGTGATTCTGACATTCTAATACATTCTAAATGCCTGGGTTTCAGCCATAAGCATGAGAAGTTGTTAGGCACGTAATGTTTGATAGCTAATTTCCCCTGTAAAGCAAAATTAATTTTAGACTGTAATAAGTAATTTTTTTTAAAGCATTCATTGGAGCAAAAAGGAGTTGCAGCCCAGAACACTCAGATTCAGAGATTAGCCTAGATGGTATTTTCCCCAAGACAAAGGGGAGGCCTTGTTTTTATAGCAAAAGTTTCCACCCAGGTTCTCAAATAGGTCCGTTTTATGTAAATGAGGTTTCCAAATTCATACAGTTTTGATTGGTTGGTATATATGCAAATGAGTATACAATTTGTATAGATCTGATTGGATAGAGCAGGTATTAGTCTATTAGACAAAAGAGAAAGGCAGGAACTTCCTTATAATAGTTGCTTCAGATGGTATAAATGAGAGGGCACAGTGCAGGAAGCCTAGAGTTTGGTCTGAGCTTCTTCCCAGTATAGAGAGGACACGAGGAGCCTCTGTCAGCATGAAGCTGCTAGACTCTTACTATTCATAAAAATGGCTCTCGGTTGACTTTGGGGAGTCCACCTTAACAGATGAATTCCTTCTTGGGGTTCACCTCAAATTAATCTATCTTGGCAGGATCCACACTCCTTACTCTTTATTTTCATCCCAAATCCAATTCCTTGGTGTGAGATCTATTTTGCCTCCCTGTCCTTCAAGATCTGGCCACATATACCCAATCACAAGTGGACAGGTGCCATCCAAACTCTGCTTGTAGGAGTTGTTGCATGAGGAATGATTTAGTTTTGTAGGATACTCTCATATGCCACCCCAAAATATGACTGTAGGAGAATAGTATATGCCATCTCAAATAGGCCTCTTTGGCAGAAGAGTTATTTTGAGATACAGCAGGAGACGGAAAAAGCTCCGACAACAGAGTATAAGTTCCCCTTCTGTAAGGGACAGGTACACTTATAAAGAAATCTCCATGGTAAGTGTCTCTCACCTTCTGTACCTGGAGGAGGAGGATGACTCTAAATCACAAGACTCTTATCCATGTAGATGGCATTGATTTAAATCTGCATAACAAACCTTACCCTTGCTTGCAGTACTTTTCCTGGTCCCCTTCCCATAACTGGTCTTCCACACCCTTCTTCCTTTGTTTTAGATGAAGATGGTAGTGAAGCCCCAGTTTTAAGTCACCTCTTCGAGTAAACTCATCCCTGAGTTTCTCCCAGGTGACTTTTGAACAACAGGTGTTTGAACTGGATAGGTGTACTTATATGTTTGTAAGCAGTTTAACCTGGCTTGTTCAAAGGTCAACTATATTTTCAATCCACATTTGGGAATCCATGCATGCAGAAGGCTGACTTAAGTTATACTTGAATTTATGACTACATGAGTGGTCAGCACCCCTAATTCCTGCATAGTTCGACGGTCAGCTGTATATGAGATATACATGTTAATAAAGTTCTGTTTGCTTCTCCTGTTAACTTGTCTCTTGTTATAAGGCCCCAGTAGGGAACCTTGAAGAATAAAAGGAAAGATTTTTTCCCCCTAGTTTCTATTTATTTTTACCTGCTGTATGTGATCAATAATTGTATTTAACGGAACCACAGAACCAGCTCAAAATGGTTCTATCCTATTTATAAAAAGATACTGAGTATTTTTCAGAAACAACAGACCAAAATCACAAGCCATGCAGCTGAAGCATACCCAGAGAAGAGAACTTTGACCTCCATCTGCACCTAGAACCAAAATCTCAACACCCCCCAACACAAACACACCCAAACCAAAGGACAAGGATATAACCGGAACTTGAACACGAGAGCCCTTTCAAAGTGAAGGGTCCCGTGTCCAGGAAGATCTGGTGCTGAAGGACCTTACCACAAATGACCAAGATCCAAAACTGCCAATCAAAACCTGCCCAACCAGTACTACAAACAGCCTGTTTCCTCCAAACCCTTAAAACTCGTCCTGAACTCTGGACTGGGGAGACAAATTCGAGCCTTGCCTTCTGTCTCCTTTTGGGTCAACACAACAATAAAAGCTTTTTCTTTCATCAAAAGCTAGTGCCATAGTATTGGTGCCTATGTGCATTGGGCAGCAAGCCCTTACCCGGTAACATTAAGGAATAAGAATCTTATGTGAGTTTTCTATTTCTCCCATTTCTAGGGTCCAACACTGCCATCCTTGTTTATTTGATGGGAATCCTTAATTCCACCTGTGTACCTGATGTGCCTATCTACTGCTCCACGCAGCTTTTAACTCAATGGCAAAGCTCTGCTTTCCTTGTTCTTGGAGCGACCAGAGGTCAATCAGATATTAGTTTACTAATGCATAGAATAAAGTCCCACCATACCTGTGATGGAAAAGGACCGGCTAGGCTCAAGGCCTGGCAGCACATCTGGGACGATCCCTTCCAATGAGCTTTGCAGCGGCACTCAATAGGAGGATGAGCATGGGAGAAAACAGAGGGTCTATTGAGGAACACAGGGTGGCTTCATGGAGTGGAGCATTGGGGGCAGCTGTGTGCCCACCCTTCTGTTGATGCCTGCTGTTCTAGCTGAAATGTCATTAGCTCCTTTCTACAATGACACTTACTTAAAAATGCAATAGCACTTACTTAACTGAAATAGCACAAACAATGTTTTCCTCCCTTCCAGCCCTCAAGACTTGATTTTCAGAAGAGTAGGAAAAAACTAATAGTTCACTGGCTCCCGTGATATACAGTGAACCCAGGTAAATAGCATTGCATATATCATCGGTCTTAACCTTCACAGAGGAGCCCTGAGACGTAGCAATCACTCCTGAGACTTCTCCTGGGTTCTCAGGCTCCCTGAAATTAACCAGAGCAAACAGCTGACAAGTGCGAGACCGAGGCTTGAGCCAGCCTACTTGGTTTTCAGTTTGACTTGTTCTCTTACGCAAACAAGACTATCCCTTAAAGAGAAGTCATTCTCTGCCCAGTGCAGTATTGGCCCAGTGGGTGTGAGATTCCAGATGGAAGGCTGGGGAGTGTGGACCACAAGCATTAGAGATAGCCATCTTCTCTGGGAGCGGGAGCTATCATTTGTTCCATGGGTTCTGGTACAGTGCCTCAGTCATAGTGATGTTCAAGAAATATTAGCTGAACGAATGAGTGAAGAGGTGAATAAAGACTGGTTGAAATGCAAAAAACAAACAAACCCTGAAATGTATTATTCTCATGGGATATATTAATTCATGATATAAGCTTTTAAAATTGTAGTGTGAATAAGAGTATGGAAATGAGCAGGTCAGCCAGGGAGTAGAGCTCGGACAGATAAAGCTCTTACAAGAGGATGTGGAGAGTCCGGTGAGGACTTGGAATGACAGAATGCAACAGAGCCACTCGCTGTATCTGCAGACAGACAAAGGGAACCTCGATGGGGACAATCAATGCTCAGGGAGGGTTTGCGGAGATGGGGAGATGGCGCTGCTGAAGGAGATGAAAGAGTCAAAAGGAGGCAGACAGCAGAGCACGCAAGCATGCTGCTCACGCCAGGGCCCTCCCACGTCTGTCCTGCCGTGCTAGCATATACGAAGGGTGGACGTCAAAGGACATCAACAGGCAGTATTTGGAATCAAGTTTGCTGACCATGCTACACATAGATAAAAAGTATCTGGAACGTAGTTATAAATGACGCTCAAAATGAAATCTGGAAGCACTCACTCAACCCCTACTCTGACCCTGGCAGCCCCACTCAACCTGAATTCATGCACAAGATGTTTATTTTCTATGTTTCGGGCAGGGAGGGAGCAAGAAAGAGAACAATGGACAAGGTAAGCATGACTCTTCCTCCTAAGTCTGGGACTCACAGAACCACCAAGGAGAACAGAATGATGGATAGGACAAGTAAAAATACTGAGAGTGATGGGGGATCTAGGGCCAGGCCTGATCTAGGCAGAACTGGTGATCATTTTAGGCAGGTGGAGCAAAATCGAGAAAAAGCAACCAAGGATTTACAGCAAAGTGAATACTCTAACTACACTTCATAAAAGAGAATGTGCCAAAAATAAAAAGTTAAATGGCAAGGTGCTTTATGTATGCTCTGGAGTCTGCACCCACCGGATATTCCCCTTTGCAAGGGATACAGCTCTAGGAAGTGGACCAGCCCACCCCTGCCCAGCTCGGTCCACACCACTCCTCAGGGACAAACTAACGAGCTGAATACCAGTGATTTTAAAAATGCATGCCAACATGCTAGCCAGCGGATAATACAACTTCTTTTCCAATAAACATCATAAAAGTCGATCCTATATTAGCCTCCCTTTCTCCCTTAAATTTTAATACTTAAAAAGAAAATCACCACAATGCTGTTAAAGCAATAAATTAAGACTAAAGGTTTAGATTTTTAAAACTTCATCAGTGAATTACAAAAATAAAATTCTAAAAAAACTCCTTGATCAAAAGGAAATAAAACTGAAATTATACACTATTTAGAAGATAGGTAACAACTGAGGCACTACATATAAAAGCTTATGAGTTGTGGCAAGACCCATATTCGGAGGAAAACACGTAACAGTAAATGTCTTTGCTATTAAACAGGACAAAAAATAAATAAATGAACTGAGATTCCAGCTCAGATGGCTGGAAAGCAAGAAGCTGAGGGCAGGGAGTGAGAGACAAAGCGGGCTGTAGAATCTGTATGCAGGGAAGGAGGAGAAGTAATAACTCAGGGTTGGTTCTTTGAAAAGGCCAACTAAAGTTAAATCTAACTTTCAAAGGAGAGCAAAAACACATACATGCCATCGAGACTGAGAAAAGGCTCTGACCACAAACATAAAGAAGGTTGAAAATGTTTAAATGACAAATGAATGGAAGAAATCTCAATCCAGAAAGCTTTCTGAGACACAGCAAAAAACTGACATTAAAAACAAAACAAACAAACAAAAACCCTGGTGTAGACCAACCACTGAAAATCCTGGAAAAGTCATCAAGAATTACTATTCGAAAAAGGCACCAGAACCAGATGGACAAATAAATTCAGTCAATGTTTTTGAGGAATAGGAAAACAGCATGTGATCTGAAGTCCCCAGAACATAAAAGAAAATGAAAACTTTATTTTTTCCAAACATGTGTAATGCTCATTATTAAAGCAGTAAAGCCAGCGCACACACCTTGAACACATTATGACAAGTGAAAGAAGCCAGCCACAAAATACCACTTATTTCATTTACATGAATTGTCCAGAATAGGCAAATCTAGAGAGACAGAAAGTAGATCAGTGATTGCTCAGGCCGTGGGGGTCTGGGTGAAATGAGTAAGGGTTTCTTTTAAGGGTGATGAGTATGTACGAAATGGGTGATGCTGGTTGCATATTGTGGTGTGAATATACAATACTACAACTCATTTAATTGTACATAATTGAGTAAAATGTACGACATTAGTTATATCCCAATAAGGCTGTTTTTTTTTTTTAAAACAGCACATATACACACAAAAAAGAAAACTGCGTACATGTTTCACTAATCAATCGAGGGTTGAAATTTTTAACTAAAATACTGGCAATTAACACACTAGGACCCAAGTAGAGTTTATTCCAAGAATAGAAATATGGCCCTATGTTGCACATTGTATTAATATACGATTCAAAACAAAAAATTATAATCATCTCAATAAGTACCATAAAAGCATGTGAAAACATCCCCCATACATTTCCAAGAAAAACGCCTAGCAAATTAGGAAGAAAATGTCCCTCACCTCATGTCTATTTAAAACAAACCAATTATTAGTCCTAACTGTAAAATGCTTCAGTGAGGGATGAGACAAAGATCTGCTGTCACAGCTAATATTCAGTGTTGTTTGCGGGTTTCAGTTGAAGTAATAACAGAAGTATAAAATGAAAAGAAAAAAAAGAGGCAACATTATGTTTATTTTTCATAATCTGATGATCTACTTCAAAAAATTAAAAATCAATGAAAATTGTTAGACCTTCTAAAGACTTTGGAAATTTGGCCAATTGTTATTCAAAATGAAACTTTTTATTGATGTAGAGCAGACATGAATGAGAAAATCACACAAATCTCAAGTGTTCAGCTCTGTTAGTTTTCACAAACAGAACACACTCATTTAACTATCATCCAAGTCAAGACACAGATAACCAGTCTCCCAGAATCCCCTCTATGCACTCCTTACCCTGTGATTACTTGCCCAAAGATAATCGTTATGCTGAATTCCAACACTGTTTAGCAGTTGTGCTTGAGTACGAAATTTATATATAAAGAATAAGACGGTATATACTCTTTGGGATCTGTATTCTTTGATTTAACATATGTTTGAGAGATGTACATGCCTTTCATTTTGAAAAAAAATGCATTAACACCTCAAATAAAGAGAAAATATACTACACTGGAGAAATAAGAACTGGGTGTTGTGACAAAAAATCAGTTAGAAAACCAATAAGACTCCTTGGAAATTAAAATGCAAAGACAGAAATAGTAAGTTTAGAAAATAAAGCTAAGGAGATTTCCCAGAAAGTATAGCCAAAAAACCAAAAAAATGATGAATAAAAGAGTAAAGATAAGAAAATTAGAAAACAAGTCCAGGAGGTACAACACTCAAATAAAAGTAATTTCAGAAACAAAGAATACACACACACAAAGGAAGAATATCTACAGTGAACATGAGTTTCCATTAGAAAGTTCTCCCTAGTGTCTAGTACAATGAATAAAAGTAAATCCCAATACACATCACTATGAAATTTCAGAACACTTGGTATAAAAGTATTTCTAAAGAGGTAAAGACAAGTCACCTTCGAAGAACTGGAGGCAGAATGGATCTGGAGTTTACAATAGCCATGTAGGAAGTTAGAAGACGATGGAACCTGGCCTTCAAAGTCTGAGCAAAAAATCTTTTCAAGTGGGAAGTAGGAATCCCAATAATTTTAGCTATGCAAGAACTAAAAATTTTCCTTGAGGATATACACCCCTAAAATGAGTGAGTAAGCCAAGGGGAAAAAACATGGGATCAGGATACAGGGGAATCTATCATAGGAGAGAGTTGAAGGGAACCCCAAAATCTATGTTAGAGTGGGCAGCCAGTCACAACCGATGGAAAAGTCGGGAGCACTCTGGCGAGTTTTCTTCAAAAAGATGAATTAGACAGAATACCTAACATGGCTGAGAGGATTGAGAGAGAATTCAGACAAGAAGCAGAGGCTCTGGGATTGAACTAGTAAAAGAATAGCACACAGAAATCAAGGTAACTAAAAAAACAAAAAGACAACGATTAGGTACTGGGAAAACATAAAGCTGCCCAGGAAAGGGAAAATAATCAAAGTATAACAGGTGGATGAGTTGTAAGTAATTGTAATAAAGGTAAATATTTTATAAATAATGTAAACAAAATTAGAACTATAATCGAGGATGGAGGAGCGAATAAGAAGTATGTGTAAATGTGGTAAGAGTGGGTGTGGGTGAGCAATGAAGAGTTGTTACTTGTTACCACATTTCCCATAGCAGAAAGTTAATAAATCATGCCTGAATCTCAAAAACAAAAGTCAAAGTGTAAGTATGTTATTTAGAAAGAGGTAAACAAAAAGATTATTTATAAGCATAGAGAGATTATTTACAAACCTCTAGACAGGGAACAGGGCCTTGTAGAATATATATTTGACTTCTGAAACACAAATATACATAATTTTTAAAAAACTGAAAAAAAGATTTAAAATATGTAAGATACGAATGAATCTTAGATACTAAGGAAATATCCAGAGTGGTTGTCCCCGGGTGGTGTGATTATAAGTGATTATCTAATAGTTTTTGTATTTTTTAAATTTTTACAGTAAATATTAAATTTACAATGAACTTATAAATCAATTTCACAACAAACACAGAATGAATAAAGTATTTTTATAATGTGGTTTTAAAATTCTCCAGTCTCCTCATCACTGCCCTTGTCCTCTGCCGGCTGCAAGGAGACATCTGGATTAGAAGCGGGAAAGACACCATTCTTGTTTCTTCCCCTCCTGAATGCCTCCAGACAAATTACAGGGCTCTGATTTCATGGCTGTCAGCCTGTGCTCCTCCCTCCTTGTATTCTTTAGAATTTGAAGTGTCTGCAATTTCAAGTTTCTTCAAGCCAACATTCCAATTTTCCAGAGATGACTATAAGATTTAAGGAATTATTCTTTCCTATGCATAGTTAGTTTAAAGAAACTCCAATAAAGTTTGATGGAGGAAGGTATGTATGTCCAAATCACGTGGAATTTACAAGCAGTCCGACCACCAGAGGCGGGAGAGCGTCCCTGGGTGACAACACTTCTACTGGTGCCAAGCTCTGGGGCTCCGGCTGAGAAGTAAGAAGCAGTTTAAATGGCAGCCCACAGTTTTTCTCCCTACGGTGCCCTGGGAAGGAGACAAGGGAGAGGAAGGTGATGAGAGGTGACATGTGCCTGGATTTGGCCCAGAGAGAGGGAGAGAGGTGTTCCACAGTAAGATTGGCACAGAGGGGAGGGGAGGGGGACGCCTTTCTATGATGAGCCTCATATTCATCTGTGTCCACCTCATCAAAGTGAGCATGTTGGCGCACTGTGGCCCTGTGACAGGAGCCTCAGTTCCCATGGAGGGAAGGGGGAGAAGCAGGTGAGGGTCTCCCCTGAGGGCCAGGTGAATCTGCAGCTGGGGCTGTTGGGTGAGGAGAAACATGACCAAGGCTACCGCCAGCACAAACCATGGGGTGCCAAGGCAGCTGGGCCCTGACCAAGTCGGAGGTCAGATCACAAGTTAGGCAGCTGGAGATGTCTGCCAATAACACCGGCAGGGCAAGGAGCAGCGAGGTGGGTCAGGGACACTGCCTCAGGAAAGGGAGACACACCGCGACCCCAAGGCTTCCACTTGGCCACTGGTGAAGACTCCTGCCTATCTGTCCTCACACACCCAGAAGCCATCGGACACGAAACATTCCTCCTGAAGAGGCTGAGCATTTCCACAGGGACAATACTATCAGGAACCCAAACACAGCCACAGTCCCTAGATGTTCAAATTGGCTGAGATGGGCGTATAGTAAGGGCTCAGTAAACATGTGCTGGTGAGTAAATGAAAGATTAAATAATCTGCATTTCTCTAAGACATTTAATTTAAAATTCTTTTTTTTTTATTTTATTCATTTTTAGAGAGGAGACACAGAGAAAGAGTGAGAGTGAGAGTGAGAGAGAGAGAAAGAGAGAAAGGGGGGAGGAGCTAGAAGCATCAACTCCCATATGTGCCTTGACCAGACCAGTGCAGGGTTTTGAACTGGCGACCTCAGTGTTCCCAGGTCGACGCTTTATCCACTGCGCCACCACAGGTCAGGCGACATTTAATTTAAAACAAAAAAAAAATTCATAACATCTTAATGGCAGACATGATCATTTATCATTCGTCTCTACATCAGAGCATTTCACTGAAGATAAGGTGCCTGACACAGGATGAAAAACTTGATGTTTTCTCAGCCCTTCTTTGGCCTCACTGCCTTTTTATTTTGTTTTGGATTCTATTTATTCATTTTAGAGAGAGGAGATAGAGAGAGAGAAGGGGGGGAGGAGCAGAAAGCATCAACTCCCATGTGTGCCTTGACCAGACAAGCCCAGGGTTTTCAACTGGCAACCTCAGCATTCGAAGTTGACGCTTTTACCCACTGTGCCACCACAGGTCAGGCATCACTGCCTTTTTGTCTCCATTTAGTTGATCATAACACCGATCAGTCACTCAGTCGCCGCTGGGAGTGGGGCAGGAAGGAGATGGGGTGAGACATACAAAAGTAACAGTAACTTCTGGATTAAGAGTTATTGTTAGTTTGGTTTTTAGTGTAAGCAAGCAAGCTTGCTATAAACCTTTACTGAGTGGTGGCAAAAAGATACATACATACATATGTACATACATGCATGCATGGATGCACGAATACATATGTACACACACGCATGCACACATACACTCATAAAGTAGACTGAGTTGGATTAAGATCGGAGATCAAGTGGACACTAACGTGAAAAGCTGCGACTTGCCCAGTCATCTCAGATCCCTTCCTCCAACTGCCACCTCAGGTGTGGCTGCCGCACAGGGATGCAGGGATGGCTCACCACCAGCGGGCTCTGTCTATGAAACCACCTGCAGGCACCACAGTCAGAAAGGCAGTGTTAATAAAAAATAAAATAAAAACACTCAAGGAACATTTCTCTCTTTTGCCTTTAAGTTAAACTTCTTAAGATCCCGGGGGTCCCCTGAACTTCACACACAGAAGTCAGACCATAATACTAACGCGGGCTCCCTCCCAGGTGTACGGAGGGCCTCCCACGGGGCCTCTGCTCTGGTGACACTGCTGGGAGTGAGATTGTGCAGGACAATAAAGCCTGCTTGTCGCAGCCTCTCCGCCGCTATGAAGAAGTCCTGCTTCCGGAACAGTTCAAGGACACAGGGGCCCGGATTTCTCAGTGAAAGTGAAGCCCACTGCTCTGGCTTTTTGTGTGCGTGGCTGCAGAAGCTATTTTTAGAGCCACGTGGAAAGCAAAAAAACAGAAGACTATGACCTAAAAGTTCAGAGAGATATCGCAAAGTGTCAGCCCCAATGTCCCCACTTCGGGAGAATCTGGGTAAAACTTTGCTGCATTCAAAACAGTGCTGGGTCAACAGACTCAGGATGCCTCAGTGTCCAGAGAGGCCCGGCCACTGGCCGCTGGTGCCCGCCGGATGCCGGCAGCTTGCCTGTTGGCAAAGGTCACTACAGGCTCTGCTATCCAAGCTTCGGAAGAACTTCCCGGGCGCTGAAAGAAAACTCTACTTGCTCTCTCTGCCACTAAAGAGAAATGAAACAGTAGCACGTTCCTGTTTTCCCATAAAAGAGAGAGAGGCTGGGCTCCAGACGGAGCCTCCAAGGCAGCGAGTACCGTATACCCGGGGAGGCCTGATAAGGAGCATCCGTCGTCCGGGAGGTTGAAGCTGGCAGGCCTACGGAGAGCTGGAAGAGAAGAGAAGGCCGCCTGGGCTGAGGAACAAGTTACAGTCTGCATCATAGTCATCTCCGCCAAAGCACCCCAGGGGTAATAATGCAGGGAGGACCAAGAGACAGGAAAAGTTTTAAATGGCAGTGCAGAGAAATCCATGGGGCCGAGGGGAAGAAATGAAGACAGAGCACTTTAGTTCCGAACTCAGCCCCAGGGTCTTCTGTAGTTACTTCTCAGGCTTAGGGGTGGAGTGGAAGAGAAATAGGACAGACAGGAGAAGGAAGAAATATGAAAGAGCCCAGAAGATAGATGGCACACTCTGGAATCATCTTGAAAAGGGGGAGGGAGGTTAAAGTTATCAAAATAATAGCTGGAGCCTACCCTTGCCCCGCCCACTCACCCAGCTCCAGCCTAAGAGGAATCAGAGGCTCCATCCTCCTGCCAGATCAATGTGCTAAAATTAACGGTACTGCTGCTCCCCTGTTTACACCCAGCAATAACCCAGGACTGGGCATTTAACTCAGAGGTAAAGTGTCTTCCTTTTTATTTACTTTTTCTTAGATTTAAGACAAAACTTATCTGCTCTTCGGGAGCCCAGCACACTGAACCTCTTTGTAGGCGAGGAGGAAAACCTTTCCAACATCGTTCAGATTCACCCACTTGCTGCTGCGAGATGTCACAACGTGTGTCGGTGAATGGAGACAGGTCTCTGCTTGTCGTCGTGGGAACAATTACCCTGCAAGCCTTGCTCTAGCTCCAGGGCACTGCCTGGGGACTTGGCTTCCCAAGGAAAGGCTTTTTAGCAGCAGCAACGTCAATGTGTCATGCAAAGAGGAAAACCCATCCACACAGGCTGGTACTGAGGTACATCGGTGATGTCAAGAAATACCAGTCATTTCATCCAAAAGCAGTGCTCAGCTTTGTCACCACACTTCCGCTTTAGAATGAACAGCCTCCTGGAAAGGACTGGCTGCAGCACATGGACCCCTTATTTTCCTGTGCTAATTCCCTGGCATTATAAATGCCCTTCCTCTCCCCCACTAGCACCCACGGTTCTGCTCCGTGATTAGGGTACAGAGTCAGGGATAATCCAATGATCGGGTTGTTAGTCATAGTCATCTGGTTGTATGAATGGACCAGATAATAAGAAAAGGGTTGTCGGAATCCCACAGGGAAGAGGAAGACTTTCCTTTGTAGGAGACAGAGGGCAGAAATAACAACAGCAACAACAATCACAATTAACTAGTGTTTTTAAACATTTTTCATGTATTATCTCATTCATTCTTCACCATAACCCTGTAAAATAGATTAATATCCCCACTCAGAGATGAAGACTCTGAGGCACAGAGAGGTTAAGTAACTTGTCCAAGGTCTCATAGAATGGGTCTGTACCACATTTAGTTCTTTCACAGAGAAGTCAATTGGGGCTCACAGCCAGTGGTCACATTTAGCCTAGAAAACCAGTCTTGGGATCCTAGGCGTGTTGTTTCTATTCCATCATGGAGCCGACACAGGGTCATCTGAGAACCACACGCTCCCAGCTGTGGAGTCAGGTACTCTTTGAGCACCAGAAGGCAGCAGTGAGCTACTAACAGCTATGCAGAACAGAGAGAGGGACATGGATGTCCTGTGTCTCTATGTGAGCCATACCTGCTGCTTTCCCAGGAAGCAACAAAGTTGAGGACAATGCTCCTTCATGGTCCTGACAACTGTGCACATTACTAGAGCATTCTTTCCCACTGACTGACTGAGCAGCAAATGTATTAAAGACATAGTGGTGCCTTCCATTTGGCAATCTTACAGAAGTGCTACCTCTCATTCTCTGCCTCTCCAGCTGGCATTTGCATTCACTGAGTCCTAATGCGGGGTCTTCACCGGGTGTAAACGTGGGATAAACTGGAAGAGGACTGTAACACAAAGGGAGTAGCCTCCATTCTGCTTAGAGCAGAGATTTAAACAGTAGGAATCGATACATGCTCTTTAAGCAAGAAGGGGACCAGAAGAACCACAGAGCCAACCCGTTCCCAACCCTATTTTATAATGGTGCCTCCCCCAGAGTGACAGGAGACCCACAGTGTGGCCTTCTATTACCTGGGCTCCAGGATTTTCCCCTGAAGAAAACAAGTAAGTAGAGTTTTGTGGAGGTATTTTTATTTTTACTTTTCCTTCTGTAGGAGAACTCTATTATTAAACCTCTTGATTTTCTACCACACCTCATGCCCATAACTTCAGAGACGCTACAATTAGCACTTGCTTTTCATCTGAGGGACCAAAAGCTTTGTTATGGAAATTTCCCGCTACTGGAACAATATATCTTTAAACACCTGGTAGGTTTTATGGATAAGAAAATTAAAAGCTCATTTACACAGATGGCAAGTGACCTTCCTAATGATACGGACCCTGTGGGTGGCAAACTTGGACATGTCATTCCTGGAAGGGAGGAAAAGAAGGCAGAGAATGTCTAGGTTTTCCACTATGATTTTTCTCTTCCTGAATTGTGACAGGCTTCACCTGGCCCCTGAGCTAGATTCCTTTCCTCTTACTCTCACTTACAAGACCCAAAAAGAGGTACTAACTACTGTGGTCTTCAACTTGTCCTTACCCACAAACATGCTCCAATTGGCCAGCATCATATTGACGGTTCAGGTTCATCAGCAGGACCAGTTGGGTTGGTCCAGCTCTGTGCAATGCTCAGTTTCTGTCCAGGCTGCTCCTTGGTTTCTGAATCCCTGCTGTGACTCTATGATGACATATTCTGCTGCTCTGACATTTGACCCCAGTTCAACTGCCTGTTGTACTCTGTGCCGCCCTGTAACTTCCCAGGAAAGGGGGACCACACAAGACTCTGAGCCAAGAATTACACTGTCTTCGTCGTATTGCAAGACTGGCCACCTGCCATCTACTGATGGCCATCAGCTCTGAAGATAGAATTCACATCCCATTCAATTTCATCTATTTAAAGTATACAATTCAATAGTTTTTAGTATGTTCAGAGTTGTGCAATCGTCACCAAAATCAATTTTAGAACATTTTCATCACTCTCCCGAAAAAAACCTCATACCCATCAGCAGGCACTCTTCTCTCCACCCCTCCCTTAGCCCTAGCCAACTGCTGCTCAACTTTCTGTGTCTCCCAATGAGCCTTTTACTCACTTTAGTCTACCTCGCTGGGCCACAGAACAGAGTCCACACTCCTCTTTTCGGCTCTTAGCACTCCCTAAAATGACCTCCTATTTCCATCTACTCAGTCTTTCACTTTCCTATAATTTTTTCCTTCTTTTTTTTTTTTTTTTTACAGAGACAGAGAGAGATTCAGAGAGAGGAGTAGATAGGGACAGACAGACAGGAATGGAGAGAGATGAGAAGAATCAACATCAGTTTTTTATTTTGACACCTTAGTTGTTCATTGATTGCTTTCTCACATGTGCCTTGACCGTGGGCCTTCAGCAGACCAAGTAACGCCTTGCTCGAGGCAGCGACCTTGGGTTCAAGCTGATAAACTGTTGCTCAATCCAGATGAGCCCACGCTCAAGCTGGAGACCTCGGGGTATCGAACCTGAGTCCTCCACATCCCAGTCTGACGCTCTATTCACTGCGCCACAGCCTGGTCAGGCTTCCCGTCTATTTTTTAGTGTATATTCTCTATCTTCAATGTCCTCACCAGACCCAAAACACCCCATCCTCACTGTGCAGGAAAGGGTTAACTCAGTGGACTTGGGCAGCCCAAATCCTGCACATTCCAAATAAAGAACTGGCTCTTGGCACAGGCCTTGGGATGTCCTGCCTGATAAGAGTGTCTCCAAGGCCCTGGGCCGTGCTCTATTAGTCTTACCTGGGGTGGTGTTGGTACCGGAGACTGAGTAGCAAAGGTTAGTCATATGGCTCTCAATGCCTATATGACTGATCCCCAATAAAAACCCTACACACCAAGGCTCAGGAGAGCTTCCCTGGTTGGCAACACTTCACATGTGCTGTCCTATCATTGCTGAGAGAACGAAGCATGGTCCGCGCAACTCTACATGGTTCAACTACAAGCTCAAGCCTGGTTTCACCTGGACTCTTTCCTATGCATCTTTTTCCCTTGATGAATCTAAACTCTATCCCTTCACTGTAATAAGTGATAACCATGAGCATAATAGATTTCCCAAGTTTTTTGTGGTCTTCTATTGAATCATCAAACCCAAGGATAATCTTGGAGACCCCTTACATCCTTGTTTTTACTACTACACCTCTAGTTGTGCTATCTAACACATTCTCTGTCAGCCAGTGCCAATCCCCTTCAGCTCACAACCCTGCAAGTCACACTTTTCCAGGGGAGACAGCACCGAGGGTAAGAGAGCAGACTCTGGACCGACTAGAATCGAATCCCGGCTTCACCACTCACTCGGCGTATGGACTTGGATAAAGTACTTTCCCTGGTGCCTCAGCAGCCTGACTGCAAAATGAGGATCGTAATACTTATTCCATAGGGCCAGGAGGAGGTGTAAATGGATTTGTATTGTGTAAAGTGTAAGAACAATGCTGGCACACAGAAAACTCCAGTGTTGGTTATGGTTTTGATGAGCTTTTCTCTCCACTGCACTTTGACATTCCCTCTTCCCGAAAAATCCACTCTCACCTGTGCTGCAGTGTGATTTAGGTGCACTTGGCCCTGTGTCTCCACCCAGCCTCTGAACTCCTTCTGGAGGAACATGTAATTTACTAATACTGTCTCCCTGGAAGTTTAGCCACAGGCTGAGCATATAATTGGCTCCTGAAATATATGTGCTAATAAGGCACAGGAAAGCTATCTCTATTACAAAGTCTAAGAAAATCTGATTCTTCAGTTAATTTCCTCCGTGTAAGCCAGTCATAGTCCTCCTTGGAGGTAAAAATAACCTACTCCTGTTATACATACCTGTGCACAGAATTTGAGGTCCCAGCAACTACGCATATCCAAGGCTGCCTTTTCAGCTGAAATTGTCTAACAGGCTCTAATGGCTTCTGTACCTTATAATTTATTAGCAAATTATATGTTGAATTGTGGATTGCTCATTGTGAGCCATCAGCTTAAATTGGTTATTAACGAGTAATGTCACTAATTGCAGGTCCACCTAACACAGAGCAGGCGGACACCACTGCCACCTCACAGGAGACTCCTGGCTCAGCTTCCAGCCAGAGCACCAAGAGCCATGTGCTGTGAAGTGGTCCATCTCTGATGACACCATTGGCCCCTCCCTCCCATGGGAAAAGTCACAGAATTTTACAGTTGGAAAGAACCGTAAAGATCAGGGAGTACCACGCTGTGAGCCTGCTGAGGTAAGCCAGGCTTCCATCGATCGTGGTGTGCCCCAACCAAGGTGCTAAACATAGTATCCTGCTCACGCTCATCTTTGCCGCTATTTTTCACATACAGGGATGGGCAACAGTAGGTTTACAGTTGTGAGTAAGCAACACAGTTTATTCTTGTATTATTTATTTATTTAACTATTGTATTATTTATTATTAGTAATCTACTTTTGCCCACCCCTCTGTATATACATCGTGTTATGAACAATAAGTTCAAATTTGTATCAAAGCACAACTAAATCCATAGTAGTTGTCAAGAAATCCTTGTGGGGGATTTATTGTGTTTATATTCTTGGGCCCTCGTAACAGCCATCAATTAGTGTTTGTGTTCTTGGCCAGCTCCCCTATTCTCATTCCTCTCGCCAGTTACTCCAGCTACCACTCACTGTTCCGTGGCCACCTAGCCAAGGCCTAACCCTCCCTCTTAGCAGTGGTTTTCTCCTCCTAATTCACAGGAAAATGTGGGTCATACAGCATGAGCTCTCTCTCCGTTCTTCAAGACCAAACTGCTGTTCACGTTCCTGACCCCACCCACTCCTTCCTCTTCAGTGCCCTTTCTTCTTTTCTAATCAGCCCCCTCCTTCAATGGCCTCAGACCTTCCCTCTCTTTGTTCCAGGCCCTCTGCTGTAGGTACTGTGCTAATTTCATATTCTCATTTGGGCTGAGGACGTTCAGGCAGTAGGTGCTATATTCAAAGCGACTGTGCAAGAGTTCAAAGCAGATAAACAACAGTTAGCTGACTAATGAGGATGGCTGAGTGAAGTCTGAGAGAGGAGCATGTCTGACGTTGTCCAAGAGTGACCTGTACCCTGATACCCCCAAAGAGGAGGGGTTGCTACCATCTAACCCTAAGCCTGGTGTCCAGTGGTCCTGGCAGTGGAGAAACACCCTCCCTGGTGTCTGAGTCATCTCAGCAAAGGGAAAGTGGCCTGTGGAGCAGGGAGAGCCCTGGGTGTGAAAGTCACCTCTTCCCGTCCATGCAGAGCAAAGCTGTGTAAATCATGGACACCAGGTATGGAACCCAGAAGGGATGCTGACCTGTGGCCACTTTAAGTTGTCACTATAAAATCCCACTTATAAAAAGGAATGAAGTACTAATGTATACTACATGTGTGAACATGGGTAAACCTCATAAACTTTATGCAGTAAAAGAAGCAAAACACAAAACCCCCATATTATACATCTCCACTTGTATGAATTGCCCAGAATAGATAAACCAGACAGACAGAAAGCAGACTGGCACCTGTCAGGGGCTGGAGGGCGGGAGGAATAGAGAATGACTGCTTAATGGGTAAGGGCTCTCCGGGGTGATGCAAAACTCTGGGACTAGATAGTGGTGATGATTGCACAGCACTACAAACATATCTAATGCCACTGAATTCTACATTTTAAAATGGTTAGAATGATAAAATTTGTTATGTGTATTTCAGTACAATTTTTTTAAATTATCAACAAAACAAAAAAAAGGATGTTCAAGATGGTGGCATACAAATATATATAAACACTCAAAGTGTCTGTCAATAGAAGAATGGATAACAAACCGTGTTCTGTATACACACTGGAATACTATTCAGCCCTTAAAAAGAAGGAAACACTGCCATTTGTGACAATATGGATAGACTTGGAGAACACTATGCTGAGTGAAATAAGCCAGACACAGAAAGACACATACTGCACAATCTAACTTATATGTGGAATCTAAAAATGTTGAACTCATAGAAGGTGAATAGAGTAGGGGTTCCCAGGGGCTTGAGGGGGAGAGGGTAAAGAGGTGATGCTGGTCAAAGGGCACAAACTTCAACTTACAAGGTGAGTATAAGCTCTGGAGACCAAAAATACAGCATAGTGACTCTAGTTAATAATAATGCACTGTACACCTGAAATTTGCTAAAAGAGTAAACTGTAAGTATTGTCCGCATAAAAAAGGTTAACTGTGAGGTGATGGATGTGTTAATTAACTTGCTTACGATAATCATTTCATAGTGTGTATGCATACCAAAACTTCATGCTGTATACCTTTAATATATATAATTTTAATCCATCAATCATAACTCAATAAAGTTGAAAAAATAAATGTTTTAAATGCATGTGTAAAGGAATTAGGAAAAAAAGGCAAAGTGGCTTGCGGAGTACAGAGATCCTAGCAGCAAGAGGGTACATGTACACAAGGGCAGAGGCGGAGGGGACATCGGCGAGGCCAGCTAAGGGAGAGTACTGGCATGAGCAAGCATGAAGGTCTCAATCCCCCCGCAGCCCACACCGAGCCACCAAAACAATCTTCCGTGTGCCCCATGGGAAAACCAGCTTTCCCCACCTGCTGCCCAGGACAACACACAACCCTCATAAGTCAGTGTCAATCAAACAAGAATCCTTCTACCTCCCTTTCTCTGCCTCTCTGCCTGCCCACCCCCGCTTGGCCCCGGGGGGGTGGGGTGGAAAGTTGTGGGGGGTCAGATATTGTACCTCCTGAGAGAAAAATGAGCGAGACAGAAAAAGAATAAGGGCTCCAGCCCCTCTTGCACTGCAAAGGGTCAGTGACTAGTAGACCACAGCCGAGGGAGAGGAGGACAATTTCAGTAATAGATTGAGGCTGGTTTGTGACTTAGAGGGACCCTAGGACTTTCATTACCCAACGGTAATGAGAAACATCATGGGATCCGCTGGCGTTTTCAGGGGGGAAGGAAAGGACTCATCACACTACACAAGTTAAATGTAACAAGAGGAAAGCAAAGCAGGTCCAGGAGGTCCAGAAAGCTCCAGGAGGTCCAGCCATGTTTCTCCTATGACTGAGTCTCATTTTCCCCAAATCCCTCTCAGCCCCTGGCATTTTATAATCATAAACTCTGAGTTCTGTGGGTTCAGGTGTGCTAGTGGGGCTTGCTCGGTGTCTCCCATTCTGAAAACACATGCCCCTCTGGCCTGTCACTCAATCCACAATTTCTGCTCCTCTCCCTCTCCAAGTCTCCCCCAAACATTTCAGAAGTAAAACCCACACTCACCTGCCTCACTTCTTCATGATCAGTTTGTTTCTCCCCCCACTACCACCGAGCTTCAGACCCACATACTTCAGTGAGACAGTTTCACCGAGGTTAGGGCGAGCTAATCCCTTACACCAAAGGACGTTTGTAGTCTTCCTGTTATTGAACCTTGGTGACGCCTCTGCTCTGTTGTCCTTGTCCATCTCTGAGCATTCATAACTTGTCAGTCTCCTTTGTGAAGGCTCTCTTATTCCCAGAATATTGGGTTTTCATTCTCCTTCTCTAATGTACCTCTGGACAATCCTATCCTCTTTCTCGTGGTTCACTCACCATGACCTCTATTCTCAACCTCACAGGTCACTCACCCATTCACTCATCCAATCACTGATTTTGGCATGCTTACCCCGTGACAAGAACTTATTAGGTACTGGGGAGACAACGGAAAAAACCGCACTCCTGGCTTCATAAAGCATGTAGACCAGGGCATAATAAAAAATGGTGAAGAAAGGCTGGCAAAGTAGAAAAATCTAGCGGTCATTCTGTATAGAAGCCCTGTGGATCATTGGGAGGTTGGCATGAAGGCACCTATCAATGTCATAAAATCATTTGCAAAATTTTGTCTGTTTATTTATGTTCAGCAATAATATCATCTCTGGCTTTCATTAGATTATCAGAGAGCTCCTTGACTCATAAAAATTTAAGCTCAACTGGTCTAATGGTAGCATTTTGATGTGACACTGGAGATGATGCCATTTTAGAGACATAGATTTAAGAGCCTTCTCTGCACTGAGGTGACTGCTGGGTCAATGCTTCTCAAAGTCTTTCACTGAACAATCTCTGCCACAGACAGAGGGCTTTAACATGCATTGGAGGCAGGAGGGGGTCCTCAGGCCTTCATTCAAGCTCCAGGAGGTCCAGCCATGTTTCTCCTATGGCTCTGAGTCTCATTTTCCCCGAATCCCTCTCAGCCCCACAATAATGCCACATACCACAGGTGCCAAAGTCCCAGTGTGAGAAGCATGGAGAAAGGCTGACGTGGGGCAGACAGAGGTCCCCAAGGGAGACCGTGTAGACCGAAGACCAAATTCTGGGGACCTGAGTGGTCAAATGTAGCCTAGAAACATGTCATTCAAAGAAGAGCGATTTATCGCCAACATTTAGAATTCAGAAAATTTTATAAAATGATCTGTATTTGTGTCTTTTCTTAAAGGTCTGGGGACTTGACAACACTGGCCCTCTGTCCCCATGCACCACTGCGTGGACTGGCAGCAGCTATCTCCTTGGGGACAGGTGTTCTTCAGTCCCCATCCGCATGCCTTACACTCGGCCCTGCCCCCATTAATGGTACCTGCCCATTCTCTGCAATCGAAACTCTGGGTAGACCAGTGGTTCTTAACCTTGTTTGAGGTACCGAACCCACCAATTTCATATGTGCATTCACCGAACCCTTCTTTAGTGATAAATAAAATATGATTTTTTTACCAAATTCAAGACATAGGTATATGTTTTTTTACTGGTGCACAAAATGAGCCGTGCATGAACATCACCTTGCTCAAAGAACAAAACCAACAAAGTGCATGAACTCACAACAAATTACAGTATTACTTTATCCTGGCCTCCGTGGCAGAGGCTTCTCCGAACCCCTGAGACCGACTCATCGAACCCTAGGGTTCAATAGAACCCAGGTTGAGAACCACTGGAGTAGACAAAGAAGAACAGAGGAAAACACACAGCCTTAGGAAATAGCTGCTTAGCAAGCAGAAGATATATAGGAGGAAAGGGGGAAAAAGTAAAACAGAAAGGAAATATTCTGCTCACAAAAATTACGGGATATTTTATTGCTTCCTATTCATTTTGAAATATCCCCTAATTTTTGTGAGCAGTATAAATTCCCTTCATACAAAATCTCCTACATGATGTTGTCTACTGAGAAGGCTCTGTAGGTAAAGACTAGTTCAAGTTAATGCCATTTCGATTGAAAAAGTGTTCTCACCCTATCCTTTCCCAGAATAAAATCATTTCTAGCAAAATATTGGGATCATAATAAGGAGGGAAAACCACCATGTCCTAATGGTTACAAATTGTGTTATATCTGCTCATTATCATCGGGAGGGCCATAAATACTCCTTCCTACAATTAAATATTGCCATCAACTATTAACAAATTAAGCTTTTTGTAAGCGATGACACATTAAAAAGAGACCATTGGTATGTGATTCTATTTTGTGCATCAGAGAATGCATGTAAATTAATGACTCGTGATCACAACTCTATTTTCTTCCATCCTTTTGAAATGTATATTCATCATCTGTTGATGTTACCATAACTAATAAAATACAAGCTAAAATTTCCCTTTAGTGCCTGACATACGTGGGGACCGCCGTGTTTCTGGGCATCCCGCAGCACTGCACTGCAGTCACCTCTTCCCCTCTGCTGCTGACACCTCCATCACACTCTCATTCCCTTAATTATCAAGGCCAGGGGTCAGCCTTCCCGTAGGTCAAGGAGGAAGCATCACTATCAATTAAATCGTTCAGTATTTCTGGTTGATAAGCGGCCCTTGAAAACTGCAGCTGAAGAAGCAACATGCTGTGAGGGTCAGACATCCAAGCCTCCTAAATCAGCCAACGAAATGCCGCTGCTCCTTCCGCAGGGCTTCCTCCCAGCCTCCCTCCCTCGGCTCCTCTGACTTCTGGGACGTGGGACTGCAGTGGCCCCCACAGCTTGCCTGCCACAGACCTGATGGGGAGAGAAGGGTCTCCGGCGTCCCACCAGTCCTTCGGGGGGCTGATGTACATGCACCACAGCTCCCAGCTGTACCCGTGTGCCGAGTTCTCATACCGCTGCACCTCGAAGGTGTCCTGTTTGATGTTGTCGATGGACGGAAGGATCACCCGCTTCCGGTTCTCCTGGATGCGGGACAGGACCGGCTCGGCCCTGAAACACAGAGAAGTGGAAATAAAACCTCTTTCCTGAGGTAGCCCACACCTCAATGGGCACAGACCCCCCTCCTCCCACCCCCACGCCAGAACCACGGGAAATGAACAGAAGCAACAGAGCTAAAGGAAGGGGTTGGCAGGCGGGAACGCAGATGGAAACTGAGGCTCCCGGGTGGCCTGCCCCAGCTGGGTCATTGCAGTTTTCAGCGCGTGCTGTGCGATGCAGCTCAGGCCCTCACCCACAGAGGATGCGACAATGCTGACGCCTGCAGGACAGGCCTGGAGCGAGAGGCGAGAAAGTGCCTGGCCTGCCTTTCACACCCCCAGAGCAGGGCCATCTGACTCTACCACTTGCATCGCATTACAGCTGTACACAGCATTTTCCATTCCCCTCAGGGCGCCGGTGGATGCCTCTTGTATTTTCTGTGGGAGCTGAATTCTCTTTCCCCAAATAGGTCACTTCTACCCTTGATGGCCTGGCTTTAATAAGCACTGCACTAGCTTCTTTGTGTGTGTGACAATTTCAGTTGTTTTAATTGATTACTTAATTGATTTCTTAAAAGGGATCTAATTCAATCAGTTAGCAATGGCCACCGGATGAATTAAATGCAAACGCCTGCAGAATCCTGCCTCCCAGCCAGCCTGCCGCTTGCTTGGGGTTGCCTGAAGAGATAGGCAGGGACCTGGCTCAGGGTTCTAGGTGTAGCCCTGCTGGCCAAGGGAAAAGCAGATGGTAAGACTCCCTGCCAGCGCATGTGTCCACAGCTGATGTAGGAAGGGATCATTCCCCACATTCGGGAAGGGGAAGATGACTCTCACAAGCCAGGACATTAATCTTCTCGCTTAGCTTGGAGCACAGGCTCTGGAAAAGAGTCAAGTGAAATTCCCATTCCTCTGCATTATTTGGAAGAATAATGAGAATGCTCGGCCTACATCCCATCTCTTTTCATTTGCAGGTATTGAATTACCTGTTGGCTCACCTCATCTTTCTATTTAAAATGAGCAATAAAATACACGCTGGACCATTTACTTACTGCCTCCAATCGTTCTGCACACGCCATCTAGGCCGAAGCCGAATGGGACAGGCTTTCCACGGCTTTGAAACATGTTTCAGCGCTTTGGCCGCTCCGAGTCTTCACTCCTGCTGCTCTCCCCCAGAAATGCCCTTTTAGTACTGGCCACCTACTGAGGCTTATTAGATCATGTGCCACCTCTTCCAAGAAGCCTTCCCTAATTTCCACCATAAGAATGTTCTCTCTTCCCTCTCAACTCTTAGACCATCTTCTCCACCTTACTCAAGTCACTCTGATTACCCACTGCCTTTGCTAATCTTTGAACACACATTTTTCCTATTGAGAAAATAATAGTTCATATTTATTGATTACTTACTCTCTACCAACTAGGCATCATTCTAAACATGTCCCATGTTCTGGCTCATTTAAGTCTCACAACAATCCTGTTAAATAGATAGTGCGGTCACCATTTTACGAATAAGGAAACAGAGTTCCAGGGAGGTTAAGTGGCTTGTCCCAGGCCACACAGCCAGCGGCTGGCACAACTGGTTTCCCAACCCTAAAAGCCCCACCACCCTTCCCCCACCCGGGTGGTCTGGTCCCCATGCATTTAGAAGCATCCAGCTCAGTCCATCTCTGTGTGTGTGGTCAAAGTTACTGAGCATGGGGACAGAAGATTCAGTTCAAATACAGCTTCTGAAGTGAGGAGTTTGATCTCCGGTCTGTGGCAGAATGTGCTGCCATTCCCTGCAATTCGCTCCCCTTTCAGGGGACATCCTGCCTATTACCGTGTGGGCTGCAGTGTCTCCCTGCCGAGGGGTATACTCTCTCCCTCAACCCCAATCAGTGTTCAGCTTGGACAGAGGCCTTGCTCTGACCAGTGGGATGTGAGCAGAAGTGATAATGTCCCAACAGAGCAGAAACTTTCATAGCCTTGTGCAAGGTTCAGCTGTGGTTCTTTTGCCTGAGCCACAAAAGATGGTATGCCCTGGACAGGAGGGAACACAGAGGACACGTGGAACAGAGCCACAGACAACCCACAGCTGACCTGCCACACGGACAGGACAGAAACCCACGTTGTTACCTGTCAGGGGTTGGAGATTCTAATTGCAGGATAACAGTGAATGCTGACACACAGCGTCTGCCCTATAATGAGGAGTCACGAGGAATACGTGACAGTGACAAGGATGGACTGAGTAGACAACAGACAAGTTTCTCCCAGCTTCCTAGCTATAACCCAGACTATGGTCTCACCTTCTTTTCCAATCACCACCCCTCTCCATTCTTCCAGTGGCCCCAGAGGAATAGGCAAACTGTCCCCACACCCCAGACTCTGATCCCTCCTGACCACACTGCAGGTCCTGAGTGCCCCTCGGCTTGTGACCTACCATCCAGCAGTGAATTCCACGTGGGCATCAAAAAAGCCAGTGACCTGGCCGGTGGCAGCCTTCCAGCCTTCGATGCGCGCTCGGATGAGGCCCTCTCTTTTCTGGTTGCGTACCACCTTCACCAGCCCCGGGTAGCGTTTGTGGACGTACTCCTCCAAAGGGGCCTTCAGCTCCTCTACAAATGACAAAACACAGGAAGGTCCAGAACATGTCGTTTCAAACGTGTGTCCAACCCACTGTGATGGCGACAGATCTTCAGGAAGTTCAAGGATGGCAGAGAGGTTTGCACGTTAGTAATATTAGTGAAAAGGGCAACACAGTCAGTGTGAGTCAGAAGATATCTGTGACACAGAAGCCCAGGACAGCAATGTTCTCCCAGCCACCACCGTGCACACCTGGATAGGCTAGAGGCCTGGCTTCAAGCTCCCTACTGCTGCAGGCTGGCAGATGTCCTTGGAGGTTTCTTTTCTTGGTGGCCCGCTGTCCTCCCCCTGCCAGCACTCCTGTCCTCCCACTGTCCCGCAGTCCCGTTTATCAACTGCTCTATGGCATTTCCATCAGCACATACAATGGGTTTTACAGTTATGTGTCCTAAGCTGTCCAGACACATAGCCATGCACCAGATGCAATGTTAACGGGGTTGGTCCTTTGGTCCTAGGAGGTAAAAGACATCTTTGCCCAGTAATGAAAATGCTACCATGGGGGAGAAGTAATGTTAACAGAGATTGCACACTTCTCCTGTAACAAGCAGGGGGTGTGAAGTGCTTTTTATACATGATCTAATTTAATACTTATAGCAACCTAGGAAGTTGCTAGGTTAATTCCATTAATTACCTGGGTTAATTGCACTTTGCCAATTATGAAACAGTCTTGAGGACACTAACCTGACCCAAGCCCACACACCTAGCAATGGAAGGGCAGAAACACAGGTGAAATGTGTACAACTCCATAGACTTAAAGGTTGATACCTTTAAGTACTAAGGATAACCAGATGTAAGAGGTCAGGAGGGGCGGAGAAAAAGGGGAAGCTTAGAAATGCACACTCCCAGGATCTGCCCTTGGAGAATCAGTCTGATGCTATAGGACACAACGCTCATGGGTTCCAGGAGCAGCCCAGGTGATTCACGGGAAAGCAGTCCAGAGACAAGACTTTAAGAACACTGTCACCTCCAAGTGTGCATTAATGAAACCTGGAAAGGTTGTATTTATAGATACTGTGCAGACCTTTTGGATTCTAGTTATTCAGGACAATTTTTGTCAAATTAAAGCCATATATTTGCAGCACACATAGGGGCTGACCTTGATAGATCATGGTTGTTGTCCCTGGGAATGATGCAACCATGTGACCCAGGAAGAAATCCAGAAGATGGGGTGTTTGGATAGATGGGAGTGAGAGAGTCCCCAAAGGTACAGAGACATGAAAGAGCTCCTGTCAGCCACAGGCGTGATGGTTGGGGAGTGGGAATGTTATAGGCAGCATGGTGTGCTTCCCAAATTCATGGGAAGAGCCCCAGTACCTCTGAATGTGACCATATTTGGAGACAGAGCCCTTAAAGAGGTGATTCGATTAATGAGTTTGCTAGGGTGGACACTAATCAAATCTTACTGGAGTCCTAATAAGACTAGGCAATTTTGGGCGACAGTGAGCCAAGATGTCAGAGTAAATAAGTACGGTGCTTGTCTCCTCCCACAACCATATCAAAATTGCAACTGAATTATAGAAAAACTACCCTTGAGAACCACCTGAAGACTAACTGAACAGAACTCCTATAACTAATGACATAAAGAAGGAGCCATGTTGAGACTGGTAGGAGGGGCAGAGACATGAAACGGGCTGGTCTCACACCCACATGTGGCAGTTAAGAATCAGGAAGAATATCTCAGCTGTGGTCCCTCTAAAGAGTGAGGGGTCCCAGGCCCACATGGGGCTCCCCAGCATGGAGCACCAAAGCTGAGAAGAAGAGTCCCAACAATAGCTAGCTGTGAAAAGTCAATGGGGACTGTGTCCTGTGAGACAAAGGGCTGCTGGAGTCCCAGACATTCACTTAGAGGGCCTAATCATAGATGCACTCAGAAACAATCTCCCCAAGCTCCAGTGAAGAGACAGCAGAGTATAAAGCACCAGGGACATGCAGGGAAGAACTGAATTGTCTAGCTTCACGGCAAGGGCTGGAGAGGCAGCTCTCTCCAGTGGTAGCAGATGCCGCTGCTCCTTTGCTGGGCTCTCCCCCTACACAGCCAGCAGGAGCAGATGGGGCCCAAATCTGAATGAGTCTCTGTTAACATTACTAACACTGCCGTCACCCCACTTTGGTGATTCCCGCCCCACGCAACCCCCAGCTAGCCCAAACCCCTACCAAATACAAACTTTAAAACACTTGATGCTCAAATATTTTAGAACTTTAAGAAACAGATAGCAAGCATAAAAAAAGACACAGATACCATAAAAAATAACCAGCCAGAAATGAATAATACAATAACTGAAATAAAGAACACACTAAAAGAAATCAACATTAGGTTGGATGAAGCTGAGGATCAAATAAGTGATTTAAAAAACAAGGTGGCAAAAAACCCCACACAATAGGAACAGCAAGAAACTTTTTAAAAATTAAAAAATGAGGATAGTTTAAGGGGTTTCCAGGACAACATTAAAAGTAACAACATTTGCATCATAGGGGTACCAGAAGGAGAAGAGGAAGAGCAAGGATTTGAGAAGCTACTTGAAAAAAATAATTATGGAAAACTTCCCTTGCCCAGCAAAGGAAACAGACATACAAGTCCAGGAAGCACAGCGTTCCAAACAAGATGAACCCAATGAGGCCCACACTAAGACACACAGCATAATTAAAATGGATAAGGTTGAAGATAAAGAGAGAATCTTAAAATCATCAAGAGAAAGACAGTAAGTTACCTATAAGAGAGCCCCTGTAAGGCTGTCAACTGATTTCTCAATAGAAACTTTACAGGCCAGAGGGGAGTGGCATGAAATATTTCAAGTGATGAAAAGCAGGAACCTACAATCAAGATTACTCTACCCAGCAAGGCTATCATTAGGATAGAAGGACAGATAAAGAGCTTCCCAGACAAGCAAAAACTAAAGGCATTCATTACCAGCCAACCAGTATTATAAGAAATGTTAAAGGGGCTTCTTTAAGAAGAAAATAATAAAAGATATAAATAATAAAATGTCAATAACCACATACCTATTAATAATCACTTTACATGTAAATGGTTTCAATGCTTCAATCAAAAGACACAGGGTGACTTAATGGAAAAGAAAATAAAACCCATACATATGCTGCCTACAGGAGACCCATTTCAGATCTAAAAATACACTGATTGAGAGTAAAGGAATAGAAAAAGATATTTCACACAAATGAAATTTTAAGAAAAGAAACTAGAATAGCAATATTTGCACCAGACAAAACAAAGGCTATAACAAAAGACGAACATGGACATTTCATATACACTAGCCAAGATACAGAAGCAACCATGTATCCATTGATAGATGATTGAATAAAGAAAATGCCATGCATATATATAATATAATGGAATATTACTCAGCCATAAAAAAATAATTGAATCTTACCATTTACAACAACATGAATGGACCTAGAAGTTATTATGCTAGGTGAAATAAGTTAAATAAAGACAAACACCATATGATTTTACTTATATATGAAACTGAAAAACAAACAAACAAAATAGAAACAGACTTGTGGATACAAAGAACAAACTAAAAATTGGCAGATGGAAGGGGCTTGAATAAGGTGAAGGGATTAATTAGTACTAATTAGTAGTTATAAAACAGTCTTGGGAATGTAAAGTACAGCATAGGAAATACAGTGTGTCCGTAAAGTCATGGTGCACTTTTGACCAGTCACATGGTCAAAAGTGCACCATGACTTTACGGACACACTGTATAGTCAATAATACTGTAATAACTATGTATGGTGACAGGTGGGTACTGGATTTACTAGAGCATCACTTCAAAAATTATATAAATGTCTAGCCACTATGCAATACACTTGAAACTAATATAATATTGCGTGTCAATTGTCACTGAAAAATAAAAATTAATTTTTTTAAATAAAGGAGATTTTGGACACACACCGAACTGCCCGGGAAATGCACAGAGAGGGGAGGCCCCAAAAGGACACAGTGAAGTGAGAAGGCAGCTACCTGCAAACCAAGAAGAGAGGCTTTAGGGGAAACCCTGCTGACACCACAACCTTGGTTGGACTTCTAGCCTCCTGAAATCTAGAAAATACATTTCTCTTAACACATCCAGTCTATGGCATTTTGTTAATGCAGCCATCGCAGACTAATCCAGAGAATTATGTGTTTGGGAAGGAGGAAAAAATGGAAGCTGCGGGGGAGGTGGCAGAAACCTCCGAGGAGGCATAAAGGGCATGTGGTCAGAGTGCAGAATGGACTCTGGCTGCCGCGGGTTCAGAACCTAGTGTGCGCACTTACCATGTGGGTGACCCTGAGCAGCTCAGCCAACCAACGTGTGCCTCCATGTCCTCATCCACAGAAGGCGGGCCTCATACGGTTGTGGTGAGCATTAAACAAGTTAATATACAGAGATGTCTAGAATTATCCCTGGCATCATGCATGCATAAGCTCAACGTTGAGCAGCTGGTCTAAGTAATTATTTTCCCTCCACAAAGGTTTAAGACACATGAACAGAGATTTCAGAGCAGCCCAGGGAGCCTGAGGAAGCCGTGCCCAAGATAGAAAAACAGGCCTATATGCTAGAGCTACGGTTCTGACACTGGGGGGTACATCTGCATTCCTGGAGGTGCTGAAACAGATTGCTGCCCCCCCCCAGCTTCATTTTCAGAAGGTCTAGGGTAGGTAGGATCTGAGTGTTTCTGTTTTCTAACAAGACCCAGGAGTGTCCATGGGGAAGCACACTTTGAGAACTACTCAGCTGGAAATATTTAAGTCGGTCTTAGCACGTTTAGCACACAGTAGGCCCTCAATGAGTTATCTATGTTGATATTTTGGCTGCAATGGCTACCATCTTGGCCATCATCCCAGAGTTGGTAAGGAGGCTGGTATAGAAGCCAAACTGTGGGGACCCTCTGCTTCTTCACTCACTATGAATTAGAAGAATAACCAAGTAAATGGGGCTGGGGTGGCCCGAAGAATGTTCAGCTTCTAAAAATCATCTACTACCTGTTGACTCGGTTTTTCTGTATGCTAGTTAAATTTCTTAGAACAATGATTCTAGCAAGAAGGTTAGGCAGCACATGCCTGTTTCGGTTTTCATTTATTCCCCATGAGTGCTAGAGACCAAAGGAAACGACATGGGAGACAATGGACCGTGCACAGGCACAGTGCCCATGGAATGGTGCGGTAGAATCCTGCCCACTCTCCAGGGCTGGCCCATGATGGCAGGAACTTGAAAACTTCCAAAGGTCAGAGAAAGCATTCTAAATGTTATGTGCTGGACGCCATGCCAGGGGACCCACCGGCACTGTTAACCCTTATCTGCCAGGCAACCCGGGACCCCATTTTGGCTCTGACTGGTAACTGGATGCTGGGTCTTGGCCATGCCAGTCACCATGTCTAAGTGCCAAGTGGTTTCTTCATTTGTTTAGTGATTCTGACTAAGACTTCAGGGAAAAGAGACGAAGAGAAAGGTATTTCTTTATAAGTTTGGCAAAAGAGAGTGTGGTTCACTACCTCTGCCCTTCTGCATGTCAGGGCTCCTGAGATATGGGTATTAAAGGGCATTGAAAAGTATAAGGGGACAAAAAAAATAATGCATAAGCATTTGGTAGTAGCCTATGGCTTTTAGGACCAAATGAGATGTTACATATAATTATATGCATTGCATAAATGTTATTTCTAATAATAATTGGCCTATTAATATTATTCATATACATCATTGTATAACTTCTTATGAACAACAGCTTGTCTTCTACTTAATCAATATCATTTTAAAGTCTGGGGCCCACTGTACATGGGTGACACTGGCCTCATTCTTATGGTTCAGGGACACATTATTTTACATGTAACCAAAGTGATGACCTATGGGATTCTGAGGGAAATGTCACTACGCCACTAGCAGGGTTCAAGAACAGGTGACATGGACCAGGTCTTTCTTCCCAGCTTCTGCATGTAATCCTGCACCCCACAAGGTAGTGGGTTAGGCCCCTAGACGGATTCAAAATCAACTTGGACACAAGTGCTCCATCAAGTTGCTTGCAATCTAGTTAAGGAGACATGTTAAAGAAATTCCCTTATGATATTCACTATTATAAGGGAAATGGAGCCACAGGCCAAAGAAAAAAAAATGGTCGTGGAAGGAAACTGCTATGAGTGGTCACAGAGGGAGAAATTATTTTGGCTGGGGTGTTCGTGGAAAAGGTAGTGTTTGAGCTACGCAGAGGTTTGGACATGCACCCTCATTATTCCAGACAAAAGACAGAAGCACTGGATTGGATCTACAGAATCTCCAGTGTCTGGGAGGATGCTGTTATTTAGAAAAGACAAAAACAAAAAAAGAGTAGTGAAAGAACAAGTTAATGAGTTCACCTGGGGACAGGCTGACGTGCTGGCAGACATTCAGGGATAGACACTGAGCCAAATGAATGGACCAGAGGGGAGAAGAGAAGGCACAGAAGGCCGGGAGACCACGGGAGACGTCGGCCTATGAGCAGGGGAGACTTCCAGGAAGAGTGAAGAAGACCAGAACCGCACTGTGGGAAACATGGGTATTAAGGAAGCAGAAAGACAAGCTAGAAAGTAAGACAGGCCAGAAACAGCGTCAAAGGGGCAGAACCATGCCAAGGACAGAGTTTACAAAAGGAGAATACAGGCATCCATTTCACAGATAGGCAGAGAGCACCTACATGGCTGAAAATGACACAACTCTGATCCTCAAAGAGTTACTCCACATCCAATGTCAGGAAAAGCAAAAGCGTTCGAGAAAAGGAGAGTAGAGAATGGACCATTGATTTACACAAATAACAGGTTCCTGACCAGCCAGAAAAAGGAATTCCCTTCTGGATGCATATAGGCCCTGTGGGGAGAAGAGGATGAGTAATGGCAGCTCAGGAGAGACTTGCAGAAAGGCTTGTCCTGGTGGAACAGGACTGTCATGGCCTGAGGGCATTGGTGCGCTGCGATTTGGAAATTGTCTTAAAGTGAGAGAAACCAACTTGTTCAACCAAGGAAATAAAGGCCCCGGGCTCACCATGGACAGAAACAAATCCCCAAACGTCACACTTAACAAATGAACCCATTCTGAGACATTACAATAACAGTAGGAAAAATACTTTACATAAGAAACATCATCCTTAACAAATGAAGCCATCCTACCCCATTACAATAACAGTAAGAAAAACATTTTACATACGATTTTTCTCACTGACAAACTCAGAGAAGGAAACAAAACCTCATTTCTGCAAAAATAAATGTGTACCTTCCAGTGTGATAAAATCCAATACTAAATTGGTCTAGAGCCATTCGGGAATCCTTGTGTTTGTTGGGTTTTGGTAAATAGCATTTGGGGAGGTTGACAGGGAAGAAGCAAATAATGCCTGTGATCAGAAGGGATCGGGAGAGAGATACATCTGCTGCTTAACAATGAAGAAAGCAACTGTCATCCAGGCTTACTGAGTATACGTTGACAACAAGAAAGGTACACACACGCCTGCAGCAAAAAAAAAAAAAAAAAAAAAAAGCTATGGCATTAGATTTGGGTCCTGCACTTTGAGTGACGCTAGAAACTAAACCATTGGTCCAGCCCCTTGTCTCTAAGCCTTGCTCAGAAGCAAATGTTGACCAAGCAGACTTATTTCCACCTGCTCCCCAAACCTGTACATGAACCTCAGTGCCACAAAGACATGGGCCCGGAAGTGATGCCACCCAGGCTCGGGCTGTATCTGGATATCTCAACCCTCACAGTTTTCAAGTCTTGATGATGAGGCTTACTGAATGTTCTAATTCTCCCTCAAGGAGAGGCAGCTTGGGAGAATCAGTCTAAGTTTAAATGAGTGTCTCTCAAACTTTAACCTGTATCGGCATCACCAGCAAGTCTGGGGTCTGACCCAAGAGCTTGCCTTTCTAACAAGTTCCAAGGGGCTGCTGCTGCTGTTCTGGTGAACGCTTTCTAAGTAGCTCTGGTTCAGAGGTGGTCTCCTACCCAGCCCCCTTTGCAGTGACTCAGCCCCTGTGTGCGAGAAGGGATCCCAGTGTTGGCACTGCCCATGTCTGCTTTTCCCATTACCTGGGCTTTCTTGTCCTGACTTGCCCGCAAGACTGAGCCCCTTGGAGACAACCCCAGTCTATAGAAAGCAGTTTGTCCTGCCACTTCCAAAACTGGGATCCTGACTGCTGGCTACCCCTGCATGGAAAGCCCTCATGATTTGGTCAGTCCCTCTACAAGGTCCCCCTATGTTCATGGCATCTGCTTTTACTCCCACTATCACTATTCCTCTTACTATAGCTCCCAGTGCTAAACCTCTACCAATATTACTTCTCCCTCCATCAGTGCTCATGTCATCACCACAGCCACTTATTACCAGCCCTTCTCTCTGCCTGCAGCTGCTGAGGTTTGGCCAGCCGCTAGCTGGGAAGGCATGGGCTGTGACAGCTGGGACAAGAAAATGGCACACATGGCATGTTCCAATGAAAACCAAAACAACCTGCCTCAAAGCCAGTGTTCCTCAGACTGTGGTCCCCACCTGTATCCACTGGGGACTTGTGAAAATGCAGGTTCCCAGGCCACCTGAAGAGTTTCTAATTTAGTGGGCATTAGCAGGGTTGACCAGCACGCCGAACAATTCTCACACAACCCCAAGGCTTCTCAAAAGTACTAGCTGATTTTTTTTTAAATTGTTCTTCCTCAGGTCAAATATACTCAACCTGAAACTTACCATTTTGACCATTTTAAACTATACAATGCGAGGGCATGAAGTCCATTCACAGTGTGGCACAGACATCACCACCATCTTGCTCCAGAACTTGGTCATCACCCCAGGTGGAAACCCTACACCCAGTAGCTAAGCAGTCAGTCTCCATTTCCTGCCATCCCTCAGACCCTGGTGACCACCAATCTGCTTTCTGTTCTTCTGTCTCTATGAGTTCATCTCTTCTGGATACTTTATAAAAAATGAAATCATGCAATACATGGCTTTTATGTCTATAAGCTCTAGACAGTTTTAAAGGGAGGAGGAAGAGGCAAAGTGAATTTTTTGTGTGTTTCAACCCCTAGGCCTTCCTGAAGATCTGACTCTGCATTCTGTTGCCAGTTAGCTTCTCTGATCCCCATTTTGGTTGCCGGCCCCTGACTTCTGATAACCAGGTGACCAAAATGGGGATCAGAGAAGCTAACTCCCAAAGCTCCTCCCCACTCAGTGAAGGGGGCTCTGACCCCTCTGAGGGATCTCAGACCTGTGATCATTACCCCACCCCCACCCCGGGCTCCCTGGTTCCCTGATGGGATCTTCCAGCCTGGGGACCTTAAAATAGCACAGGGAAAAACATGGTCTGCAACATAGGGTTTCAGCACAGACATTAGTCCTGATGGTCTACATTTCTGCAGCGTCTTTTGTAACAAGATATATAAAATATTCAATATTGTGACATATCAGAATGATGCCATAGAAAGAACACAAAAATAGACTTCAAACACCTAGATTTTCAGGAATGCCCAAGAATATCTTTATGTTTGAAATAAGCAACAAGTTAAACATGTAAAAGTAGCCATACAAAGGCCAATGATGATATCTGTAAATGATCTTTTTAGTCAGAGAAAGGCAAGCGCTGTTACAGTATCACCTGTGTGTGATCTGAAAAAATTAAACCTGTAAAACACAGAGTACAATGGTGGCTATGGGTAGGGAGTGGGGAAGAATACGATTAATGGTGTTTAAGGCTATACAAACTTATAACAAGTAGTAAACAAGCCACAGAGGTCTAATGCACAGTATAATGAATATAGACAATAATAGTGCACTATATAGATGGACCCCTACTTACAATGGCTTGACTTACAAATTTTTGACTTTTGATGTTGCAAAAGTATATTTCAAATTTGGAAATCTGATCTTTTCCCAGGCTAGTGATACACAGTACAATCTCTCTCCTGATGCACAACAGAGGCAGCGAGCCACAGCTCCCGGTCAGCCACGAGATAAGGAGGGTAAACATTCAATACTGTGCAGTGCACTGTGTTGCCAGTGTCTTTTGGCTATTGTGCTCTGAGCATGGTTAAGGTAGGCTGGGCTAAGCTATGATGGTTGGTAGGTTAGGTGTCTTAAAAGCATTTTTGACTTAGGATATTTTTAGCTTACAATGGGTCTATCAGCATGTCACTCCATGGTGTGGAGGAACCTCTGTAATTATGTAACGTGATACATAGCACTACATCAACAATCATATTACAATATATAAATGTGTCTAAGTAACATGCTCTGCACCAGAAATTTATACCATGTTACACATCAATTTTATTCAATTAAAATATTTAAAATTAGGCCTTGGCCAGTTGGCTCAGCATTAGAGCATCAGCCTGGCATGTAGAAGTCCCGGGTTCAATTCCCAGCCAGGGCACACAGAAGAAGTGCCCATCTGCTTCTCCACCCTTCCCCTTCTTCTTGCTCTCTGTCTCTCTCTTCCCCTCTCACAGCCAAGGCTCCATTGGAGCAAAGTTAGCCCCCAGCACTGAGGATGGCTCCATGGCCTCCGCCTCAGGTGCTAGAATAGCTCTGGTTGCAGCGGAGCAATGGCCCAGATGGGCAGAGCATCGCCCCCTAGTGGGCATGCCGGGTGGATCCCTGTCCAGTGCATGCAGTTGTCTGTCTGCCGCCCCACCTCTTCTCACTTCAGAAAAATAGCAAAAAAGAATTTTTTTTTAATTAAAAAATTAGCTTTTAAGATTAAAAAAGGGGAGGTAGAGAAACCTGATAACCTGATGCACATCCTGGTTGTGTTGCATCTGGGTTTCTCACTAGCCAAATGGAGATAGACAGGTTTCCTGAGACCTGAAGTTTATACAACTTGGAGGGGCTTCTTTAAGAAAAAGAGAAAGAAAAGTGTCTATGAATACTACAAAAAGCAGTACACACTGAAACACAGTTAGGCCTCTCCCGTCCCTGAGGGCCTCTAAGGGGTGTGGCATGTGAGGGGTGTCAAAGCAGGAGCTTCCTTTTTAGCCTCATGGTCAGTCACCCTGGTAAGGCTGACCGCCCAGATGCAAAGTTCCTTTTATTTATGACAATCACTACTTTTCAAACATTTTAATTACGATGCTCATCTGTATCTAAAATAAAACATTTATATCCCAGAATTGATAACAGAGATGATTCAAAAAGGTCAGCTAATCATGAATTGCTCCAAAACACTCTTCAGATTTGTTCTCTTTTCATATTTAACCAGAGAATAATCTGGCTTGCAAACTCATAATGTCCCGCAATTTTTGTTGTAACATTTACTACATGTAGAAGTCCCGGGTTCAATTCCCAGCCAGGGCACACAGAAGAAGTGCCCATCTGCTTCTCCACCCTTCCCCTTCTTCTTGCTCTCTGTCTCTCTCTTCCGGGACTTCTACATGGCCTAAAATTAAGTGCCACTTATTGTCATAACCACTTGACCTACATCAGCTTTTTTTTAACCTACTAATGACTCTGTGAGGTAAGGGGTAGCATTAGCCCCACTATACGGATGAGGAAACTGAGGCACAGAGAGGCTCACACCTTCTGGAAAGCTCATCAGCAGTGCACTTGCCCTGCCTGCCATCCTGCCTCTGATTCCTGTGGATGCGATCCTGTGAAGCCTGAGGCTGCCTGTTCACATGGCACTGCACCTTAAGCAGCAGACATCCCAGCTGGACCCACTCCACTCCTGGAACTGGCTCTCTCTGTAAGACTGGGGCACCTACACTGTCCCCGCAGCCTTGGCACATGCATCTACCTCTCTAGATAGCTGTCCTCTGACAGAGGTCAGTCCAGAGAAGGGGGTGGGCATTCAGGAGAAACGGCTGGGCTTCAAATTTCTCCACGCAGCCCCACCAAACTCTGCAGGGACACAAGAGCCACGGTTCCACCTCCACTGCAGTCCATTGCAGCAGCGTGGCCAGCTCTGAAATTCCGGCCTTGAAGACCATGGAAGGGAGAGGAAGAGCGCGTGTAGGGACGCAGGATGAAACAGCTCGGGAGGCGGCTCTAGTGAATACTTTATTCTCTGAGCGTCTCTCAGCTTTGTGGATTAAATAATGCATTTTCTGACCATGGGAACAAAAGAAGAGATGAGAACAAGAAACTTCAGGAAGAATGGCAGAGATTAAAAAGGGGCGTTTTTGCTGTGTATGAGAGCATTTTAAAAAAAAAGGCAATTCTGTAGTGAGATCAAAGTAAGGACAAAAGAAAGCAAAAGATGAAAAGGGGTAAGAAAAGAGATGTGAGGTGCAAATACCAAAGTGTTAAACTAAATATATCACACGGAATTGTGCATTCATGAGAGGCGCTTTGAAAGAAAAGCCATCTCTGCTTTTGATTCCTTTGTTAAGAAACGCCTCTCCACCACTTCTTCCATTTAAATTTCACCTTTTTAAAAATAGACACAGGTAGCCCAAACCAACAGAGAAACACCATGATGCCTATAGTCCATGCCTCCGAGTTGTTACCCCAAATTACAGGAGTATTCTCCCACCTTGCCCCATCAAAAGGCCGTTTTGACAGTCTGGTATTTGTGTTGACTCTAATAATAACATGTGAATTTAAGTGATAAAATTTGCCTACAGGCTGCAGTGTGTTTTTCTTTCATTACGTTTCTTATTTATTGTGATATTGATTCTGAATGCTCTGAAGCTGGCAAACCTCTTCTTTGAAACAGCAAAAGTCACACTCATTAAGGGGGGAGGGGAGAGAGCAAAGGAGCACACGAGACACGTGAAGTCCCAGAAAGAACAGGGTCAACACATCTCAGCACTTGGTCACTTGAGGATTCCTTAAACATAGTTGGCAGCCAGGAATGGAATAACTAGAGCAAGAGCGAGGCATCTGCTCTGTCCACCCTTCTCTAGCCCTGGGGAACCTCTGTATCCAGAGCCCTGAATTCTCCTAAGTCAAAGGCAGTGTGGATCCTATGCACAGGGGTCTTAGGCATGCTCACGAGAAACAGCGCATGTCAAAGTGTAATGTAGCGTAAAACTGTTCCATAAAAGAACAGCTTTTATTAGGGTCCAAAAGGCCTGCGGAATCTAACATGTCTCTTTAACACTGGAGACTACCAAGATAGATAACATCCGGAAACACGGGCACTGACCAGTCAGCACAGAGGTGCCCTGGACCGCCACACTCGAACATGCCAGCTGAACAGCAGCTCTGCTGGTATCGACCCAGCATCACACCCAACATTCCTACACTTTGCACTCATCTGGGCTAAAGACATGTCATAGTGTTACTGATTTCAGGTGCACACAGAGACTGAACAAGGCAGGAACAACCTAGAAAATGTTTTGCTCTAGAAAAAGTTTTGATCTAGAAAAGGATGAAAATGGAAAGGTCTCAAGAAGGGTGCTGCAGGGCCATGTGTACTGTGTGCTCTTACACTGAGCCGGGGGCACCTAGCGAGTCAGGGACACACCTGGTCAGGAGCATTCACCTTGAGCTGCTGCATGACACCAGAGTAAATAGTTAATATGGATAATAATAGTCCCTACCCAATAGGGCAGTTTGGGTATTTAAATAAGATAACATGCCTGACCAGTGGTGGTGCAGTGGACAGAGCAGTGACTTGGGATGCTGAGGTCCCAGGCTCAAAACCCCAAGGTTGCTGGCTTGAGCACAGGGTCATTAGCTTGAGCACGGGATCATTATGATCCCATGGTAGCTGGCTTGAAGCCCATGGTTGCTAACTTGAGCACAAGGTTGTTGGCTTGATCCCAAGGTCACTGGCTTGAGCAAGGGGTCACTGGTTCAGCTGGAGTCCTTGGTCAAGGCACAGATGAGAAGCAATCAACTAATGAACAACTAAAGTGCCACAACTATATAAGTTGATACTTCTCATCTCTCTCCTTTCCTCCTTCCCTCCCCCTCTCTCTCACGTGTGCACACATGCTAAAAAAAAATAAAAAATAAGAAAACACATGTGAGTGCTTAGCTCAGTCCTTGGCACACAGCAAGCACTCAATAATGGCTAAAATCACTATTCATTTTTATTATGAATATAGTTTTATATAAGGGAGACTAGAGCTGTCTTGGGACACAAAGAGAATCATAAGGGTGGAGGAGGGGTGTGGCGAAGGGAGTCAGTTGTTAACTGGAAGGGAAAGGAAAGCAGAGAGAAGGGAGGGAGGTTTGGAGGGGGTGGGGGGGTGCAGGAAAGAGGCCTGAGATGGGGGTTCCAGGATTGGGACTGCTGAGCTGGAGTCTCAGCTCTGGGGGAATTCTCTGCCTGTGCTACCACGGGTAAACCGCTTGCCTCTAAACTTCTTTTAAAAAGTGGCTATCAGCCCTGGCTGGGTAGCTCAGTGGTAGAGCATTAGCCCGGCATGTGGAAGTCTCGGGTTCAATTCTCAGCCATGGCACGCAGAAGAAACACCCATCTGCTTCTTCACCCTTCCTCCTCTCCTTTCTCTCCATCTCCCTCTTCCCCTCCTGCAGCCAAGGTTCCATGGAAGCAAAGTTGGCTCAGGCACTGAGGATGGCTCTATGGCCTCCGCCTTAGGCACTAGAATGGCTCTGGTTGCAATGGAGCAACAGCTCAGATAGGCAAAGCATCATGGGGGGCATGCCAGGTGGATCCTGGTCAGGCGCTTGCAGGAGTCTGTATCTCTGCCTCCCCACTTCTCACTTCAAAAAAAATACAAAAATTAATTAATTGATTAAATAAAAAATGGCTATCAGGGATCCTCTCCATTCATCAGAGGGTATGGTCAAGTCCCTAGGAGCCATGTGTTCTGTTAGCCCAGGCAAGGGGACAGCTAGTTTGTCATGCCAGCTCTATATTTGCCCTGAAGTCTCAGGTGTCTCTGGATGTCCTGCAGAGGTAATTAACTAGCAGGCCCTATTGAGGCCAGACAGCTGGCCATCCTCCCTTGTGTATGTAAGAGAAGAAAGACGTCAGTGGCCAGGCAGGACTCATTCTGAAAGCAGCCTTCCTGCCCTAAAGGATTTGTACCAGGCTGAGTGCTGGTCTGGGCACAGGCACTTCCAGACCCAGACCCCCATGGCACAGCCTGAGGCCAAAGCGCTTCTGCCCCAGCAAGCCCACCAGTGGACCAGCGTTCACAGCTAAAGTGATCTAAAGATGCTCAGATCAATGTCACCTCACATTCCCAATATAATTAGATCAAAGCTCACACGCTGCTATTCCCAGGACAAAGGTGAAAATGGCCATCCATGTGTGGCCTTCCTGACAATTATTTCCACCAGCCCCAGGGCTTCCCTGCCCCACCTCTCTCTTCATCTCACTGTTGGCCTTGCTGTTTCCCATCCCCAGCAGGCTGTTCAAGGAGCTTTCCACATCCTTCCTACTCAGATGGTTGTCAGAAAACAACAAAGACCTGATTGTTCACACCCTCCCTCCTCATCCTGTGGTCCGACAAGACCTTCCATCTCCTACTGGGACACTGAGCCTGTAACTCACCCATCCACTCCTATGTATTGATCCCTCTGCATGCTGCCTGCAGATCTCAATTCCTGGGCTTCTCCCACCGCCATTTCTTCCCACTCCCACATATCCAAAGTCTAACTGTCCATCAAGGGCTAACTCAAGTGCCACACCCTTTACAAAGGCCTCATTTATTTCCACAATGTGTGGAAATACCACGTAAAAATTCCATTGATGTTGTCATATTGGGAATCCATGATATGCTTGTCCACCAGCCCCTCCCTTCCTGGAGCTTTGCTCCATGGTACCAATGTGTGGGGGCTTGGGCGTGATTCCGCTCTCCCAGTCACAGTTGACAGATCCAAGGAGAGACTAGAGCACCATTTCCCTTCCCTGGGATTCCCCTATAGAGATAGTCCTGTCCCTGTCCAATGGCTGAAGCTATTAATACAACATCAACTTTGAGCTGTCTCTGCAGCCATATTTCTCTCCAGATGGGTTGGAGAACTGGAGGTGTCAGTCTTCACAAGCTGACAGGGTAGGAGGGACACAGAGCCCAGAGAGACCCAGAACAGAGGACCCTGGCAGTGTTAGGGTGCCTGGGTCTGAACTTCGCTTGGCCTAGCCTGCCTCCTATCCCTGGGTTGTGTCGGGCCCTCTATCATTCTTATATTGGTGGGCTTCAACATAATGGACACCCGAAGTCTGATCACAGGGCAGAACTCTCAACGTACTTTCGGGATTATTCCTGGCACTGCTGGGATGTACCCGTTCCTCCTGGTATCACAGTCACAGTCTCCAAGGCCGAAGCAAAAACTTATCCTCCACTGGAGGCCAAGCTGGAAGATTAAAAATTAATCAGATATATATTTTTAGAGGGGATGTCATATAAATGGAATAAATGACCAAAAATGTTTGCCTGATCATGTGTTTACCATAAGTCAAGCAATTGTACTCTTGGGCACTGATCTCAGAGAAATGAAAATTTATTGTCACACAACCATCTGCACAGAATGTTCACAGCAACCTTGTTTATAAGAAACCCAAACTGAAACAAGCCAAGTGTCAGTCCTTCAAAGGCGAAGGGTTAGACAAACTGTGGTCAACCTGCACCATGAAACACGAGGCAGAAATATAGATGGATCTTTCTTACGCCGAGTGTAAGAAGCCAGTCACAAAGGTTATGTCCCATAAGGTCCAATTTATAGAACATTCTTGAAATAAAAGATGGAGATGGGAAATAATTAGGGTTGTCAGGGGTCAGCGATGAGGGTGGGGGATGGGTGTAGTTAAAAGGAATAGCATGGGGGAGCTTTGCGCTGCATCTTAAGTGTGGTGGTGGTTACAGGAATCTGTGCATATGACAAAACTGTAGAGAACTACCTAACACACACACACACACACACGTTAAATCTCTGAGATCAGAGTAAGCTCTCTAAATTGACCAAAGCCTATTCCCTGATTGTGATAATGCACTAGACAAGGTGTTGCTATTGGAGGAAACTGAGCATAGAGTACCTGAGACCTCTTGTACATTCTTGCAACTTCTTGTGAATTTATAAGTATTTCAAAATAACAAGGATTTTTTGGTTGTTATTGCTTTTTTTTTAATGCCCATTTGCATATGAAGCTTTAGCACAGATTCTCCTGTTATCTGTTATGTAAAGATACACACTCTCCTTCTTATCCTCTCCTCCCCATGATCTAAAAACACACAAGAAGAAATGTCAATGCACAACCCAGTTGTGATTACAGAGCCTCAGAGCAAATGTTTCACACTGCAGTGATTGGACTGGGGACAAACACAAGTATTATTTCTGATCAGGAAGGCTCTTTATAGGCAGGGGGAAGGGCAGGTGATGTTCTAATAAGGAAGCCTAACCCAGCATGGAAATGTGTGATAACGAGGTGTCTCCTGGCCACTTTGCTGGGAGCTTCAACAACACAGGAAAAATGTTATCTTTGCAAAACACAGGACGCCTCCTATTTCTGCAATTACAAACCAAGAAGAAAAGCAAACAATGCCAGTGTGCTTCTCCACAATCCCTTTTGACAGTCTAGAGGCTATATATCCTTCCACTCAAAAATGTTTTCTAACTTGAGCCTGTTTTCAAACTTGGGACACATCAACCAAGAGAAGAGCTTGCTCAGGTGTGCTCACTCCACAGGGAACTACCAGTGACAAGGTGTCCAGCTGTCTCGATCACTAAGAGACCTGAATGATAATCACTGGAGATAGGCATTCTTTGAGTTCTAAACTAAAATAACTATAGCGTAGAAGCCAAAATATGTACAATAATGCCAAATACAAAAACTCCCAGGATGATGTCAGCGAAAGTAGAAAAAAAAAATCTTTGCACTCACACATTTTAACTTTACCTACTCACAATTGCTATAACTTAGTGGTGTGTGTGGACCTGGGAACAGCACAGACAGAGTTACCGTTCTAACCATCCAGGGTCTTAGAGTTTAGAGATAGGCATATACACAAATGCAATACAGCAATCCAAGTACCATGCCCAACTACATACTGGTGCCCTTAGAGCAGGGGCTAAGGGTCCCCAATATGGCCATGGCCCAGAAATCTGGGAAGGCTTCCCAGAGGAGGTGAGACAGAAGTAGAATGTTGAGAAAGGAGCTTGAGCTAGCCAATCAAATAATACCATGAGCACGTTCAATAGTCACGTTCTTTAATATACTGCCAGATATTGAACACTGGGCTTTTGGAAGCATTATCTCTAAACATCCCAATTTAAACTCTGCAGAAAAGCCACTATTATCCCCAAATTACCCAAGATCAGAAAAGGTAAGGACATTGGCCGAGATCACACAGGATTTTAGTCCACTCTTTCCTCCACATGTTATTGCTTAAGCACAAAGAATGTAACGAGGAAAGTGTTGTGTTTTTTTTTAAGTAGTTAAAAACTATTGATAAGACTTATTTTAAAATGTATTAAGGATTATAACAGTGGAAATGAAGAAGCCTCTAACCTTATTTTAAGGGAAACAGAGGAAAATCTAAAATATTGTAACATAGGTAAACAAGAGATTTCAAATCAGCAGTTAAAGGGGGGATTATTCAGTAAATTGAGATAACCAGACATTGAGACAAGAGTCTCTGTGTTAAAACTTTCATATCTTAATATAAAAATATTTAGCTTATTTGGAATTTATTTTTAAAAGAAATATTTAACTATGAGAAAACATGCATAAATATTTGCACCATCTAGGGATAAAGAATGAGTTCCTTAGGACATCATCTAATAAAAAAGAAACACTAACTTATCTGGCTATATAAAATGTAAGATTTATGTTTGTCAAAAAATACTTTAAACAAAATTAAGTAAAAAGCACAGATTAAGAGAAATGCCTGTAAAACAAATATAAAGGAATTTAATATATAGAAAGTTTTTTAAAACCAGTAACATAAAGATAAGTATCTCAATGTCAAAAGGAATAAGGAGTCCTCAATAGAAAAATCCCTAAAAAAGAAATATACTTAAACATATAAAAAAGTGTTCATCACTAATATTAAAAAAAATGCAGATTTAAAAATGACAAGCCATTTTTCACTCCTCAGAACAGCAAAGATGACAGAGATGAACAAAATTCGGTGCTGATAAGGATGCAGAGGACACACTTTCATACACTTTTCACGGGACAATACCACATATCCAGAGAACAATTTATCAATTCATATTAAAAGTTCTTAAAAATGAATATGGAACTCTCACAATAAGATAATGAATTTAATTCATGAATCAGATATCATCCCTACTCAAAAGCCACTGAAAACTATAGTAAAAGTATTAAAAAATAAAATAAACCCATAACCATCCAGGTCAGGGAAAACACAGGAGATACCAATCACACTACTGAGAAAGCTGGAAAGCAGATTCACAGGGTAACCATAGTGACAGATGTGTCAGATTCTAATGCTGTCAAAACCAAGAAGTCCAACCCAAGCTCTCAGACAGAGAAAGAGAGAGAATAAAAAACACAATGCTAAAATTTCAATTTTAATTATATTTAAGTGTGTAATTCCTGGGTGTTAAGTATAATCACATCGTTGTGCAAGCATCACCACCATCCAACTCCAGAACTTTTTCATCTCCCCACACTATACCTATTAAGCAATAATTCTCCATTTCCCAGCCCCTGGGACTGTCTGATCACCTTTTAAGAGGTGACCATGAATAGACAACAAGGTCATTGGACATCCAAAAAAAAGCATCCAACATGGGAGATAGAAATTAAACAACAGAAAGAAAAAAGCGACCTGTGAAAACAGATTATGCAGGGGAAAAAAACTAAGAAACAAATAAAATACTAAATATCCTTTGCAGAATAAGAAAATATATTGCTTTAATGAAATAAAACCACATGCTATAATACGAACTTTAAGAGAATAAAAATGAGCATTTGGAAGTAAAATCATGTCAGCAGGAATAAAAACACACTGAATAGAAGGAAAAAAAGGTAAAATTGGAGAAAGCAAGCAAGGCAGAACAAATGATAAGATTGCAGAGAAGAGATAAGAAAAGTAGGCACTCCATCAAGGAGGCTTCCTAAACTGGGAGATGCTGAAAGAGAACAGAAAAAATGGGAAGGAATGATCAATTAAATATTCCAAGAAGTTTTCCAAAATCTGATAGCCATTATATTCCAGTTTGAAGCCACTAAATGTCCAGCCCAATGGATGATAATTAATACACCCTCAAGGCTCATCATTGAGAGTTCCAAAGCTCTGGGGACAAAATGAAGATTCCACAGGCTTTAAGAAAGGAAGAAAGAAAAAGAAAGCAACAAAGGATCAGAAATTTGAATGCCATCGATTTTTCCTAAAAAATCATTGAAAGACAAAGGATATTGGAGCAAAACCAGCAAAATGCTGAAAGAGGTGATACCCGACTCAACCAGGCCACCGTTCCCATAAAAGATTAGGATAAAGCTTTGTTCAGATGTGGATCATCTCAAAAGATTTTTATCTTCCTTGCAGTCTTTCTTAAGAAGCTTCCAATTGTGCATTTCATCAAAATAAGCATGTAAACCAAGAAAAAGGGAGGTGTGGCCTGACCAGGCAGTGGTGGCACAGTGGATAGCGCATCGGACTGGAATGCAGAGGACCCAGGTTCAAAACCTCGAGTTCGCCAGCTTGAGCACGGGCTCATCTGGTTTGAGCAAGGGGTCCCTCGGTCTGCTGTAGCCCCCTGCAAGGCACATATGAGAAAGCAGTCAATGAGCAAGTAAGGTGCCACAATGAAAAACTGAGGCTTCTCATATCTCTCTTCCTGTCTGTCTGTCCCTATCTGTCCCTCTTTCTCTCTCTCTCTATCTCTGTCACAAAAAAAAAAAAGAAAGAAAAGGAAAAAGAGAGGTACGGAATGCAGTGTAGGAGAAGAGTAAAGGAGAGAACTAGGAGCATGGCAAAGGGAGGTCCAGGGTGACAATAATATGTGGGGACTGTAGCCACATGGTTGTAGGAGAATAGCGTAACCGTAAGGGCTGTAGTTATAATCTCTCCTGCAACTTACCTCACTTTAGGCTAAGGAGATAAGAACTTTTAATATAAACTGATAATTGTTCTCCAGATATGTGGTCCTGACCCACAAAAAGTATATGAAAGTATTTTTCTTCCGTATTCTCAGCAACATTGAATCTTTGACATCTTTGCTGTTCTGATGAATGAAATAATGTCTGAAAGAGGATAGATGGTCTCCACTCTCCCCTTTAATTAGATGTTCTGAACACAGGCTGAGTTTGAGCTTGCTCAACATGCCTGCTGCCTGGATCAGTTGAGGACATTCATTTCAGCCCTCGGCTATGATTTGCTTTGACCTCCTCCTCCTGGAGGTCAGAGGCAGAAATCACAGAGCAGCCATTCCACCTGTCTAGGCTTTTGCATTATCCCCAGGACCGAGTTCACACAATAGCCTTGCCAGATGCCCCCACTGGAATAAGACCTGTATTTCCATGAATGCTCTCATGACTTAACTGTCCTTTCTAGGAGAGGTATGGTAAACCCTTAGAAAAGCACATAGGTCAATGCACATAGGTCTTGTTCTTGACCTGATAGGTTAACAGCATTTATTAATAAGTACATTTAAAAATAAAAAGAGCCAGGAAAACTAACAGAAAAGAAAAAAGAAAGAAAGAAAAGGTACCCTGATTGGAAAGTAAAAAGTAAAATTATCACTATTTCAAAATGGGATGATATTATATGGTATATAGAAAGCTCTAAGGAATACGCACATCAAATATACGCAAAACTAATAGAGCTGATAAACAAGTTTAGAAAAATAGAAGGATATAAGAGCAATGTATAAAAATCTATTACATTTCTGTATACTAGCAATAAATAGTTCAAAAATAAAATTAAGAAAACAATCCTTTTAAAATACAATCAAAAATAATAAAATATTTAATAACAAATTTAACCAAAGAAGTGCAAGATTTGTATGTTGAAAATTACTAAACATTGTTGAAAGAAGGTCTAAATAATATAAAGACACATCATGTTTATGGATTGGAAGATTTCATATAACAAAATAAGCTGGTCCTAAATTCCATATGTCAATACACAGGACTCATATAGACAAACCAATCTTGAAAAAGAAGAACAAGGTTGGAAGAGTGATACTTCCTAATTTTAAAATTCACTACAAAAGAGCCTGACCTGTGGTGGCGCAGTGGATAAAGCGTCGACCTGGGAACACTGAGGTCGCCAGTTCAAAACCCTGCACTGGTCTGGTCAAGGCACATATGGGAGTTGATGCTACTAGCTCCTCCCCCCCTTTCTATCTCTTTCTCTCTCTCTCTCTCTCTCTCACTCACTCTGTGTCTCCTCTCTAAAATAAATAAATAAAAATAAATTTAAAAAAAGAAAAAAAAATTCACTACAAAAGAACAGTTATCAAAACAGTACAGCACAAGGGTAGACAATAGATCAATGAGACAGGAATTTGAGTCCAGAAATAAAGCCTCCTCAAATTTATTATCAGTTGTTTTTTGACAAGGGTTCTATGACCACTCAATGGGGAAAGAATCATCTTTATAACAAATGGTACTGGGAAAACTGACTGTCCTCATGGAATCAAGTGAATTTGGACCCCTAACTCAAATCTTGCATAAACACTAACTTACAGTCAATAAAAACCTACATGTAAGGGTTAAAACAACAAAACTCTTAAAAGAAAACACATGTGTAAATCTTTGTGACCTTGGATTAGGCAAAGGTTTTGTTAGGTATGACACCAAAGCTCAAGCACCCAAAAGAAAAATAGACAAACTCAACTTCACCAAAATTAAAAACTTTTTGCATCGAAGGACACTATCAAGAAAGTGAAAAGACAACAAATAGAATGGAAGAAAATATTACAGATGTATTTGCAAAAAAATACTTACAAACTATATTTGATAAGAGTGCACACCCAGAATATATAAAGAACAATTACAACTCAAAAATAAAAAGACAACCCATTTTCAAAATAGGCAAAAGATGTGAATAGACATTTCTCCAAGAAAGATAGACCAATAGCAAATAAGCACATAAAAATGCTCAAAATAGTCATTAGCGAAATGTAAAGAAATTCACAAGGTACCGCCCACTAAGTTGGTCATAACTTAAAAATAATGGAAAAATAAACATTGGTGAGAATGTGGAAAAATTGGAACCTTTATACATAGCTGGTAGGAATGTAAAATGATTCAGGTGCTGTAAAAACAGTCTGATGGTTTCTCAGAAAATTAACCATGGCATTATTACACGGTCCGCAATTTCCATGAAAACTGAAAACATGTGTACAAGTGGACATCAACTGATGATGTCCTGGAAACAACATAGGTATCCATCAACTGATGAATGAAATTAACAAGATGTGCCCTATCCATACATCAAAATATTATTTAGCCATAAAAAGGAATAAAGTACCGATCCATGCTACAACATGGACGAATGTAAAAAACGTTATGTTAAGTTAAAGAAGCCAGACACAAAGGCCACATATTATAGATTTCATGTATATCAGAGGTCCAGAATGGGCAAATTCATAGAGACAGAAAGTACATTAATGGTTGCCCAACCAATTGGGAGAAAATGCTAAGAGATTCAGGGTTTCTTTTGGGAAAATATTTTGGTAGTAGATAGTGACAATAGTTGCAAAACACTGTAAATATACTGAAAGCCATTGAACTGTACGCTTTATAATGGTGTGTTTTATGTTATGTGAGTTATATCTCAATTAACATAAATAAAAATAGACCCTAGCCAATTGGCTCAGTGGATAAAGCATCGGCCCGGCATATGGACATCCCAGATTCAATTCCGGTCAGGGCACACAAGATAAACAACCATCTGCTTCTCTCCCCTTTTCTCTTCCTTTTCTCCTCCGCTTTCACTTCCACAGCCATGGCTCACTTGGTTTGAGCTTTGGCCCCAGACAGAGGTTGCCGGGCGGATCCCAGTCAGGGTGCATGCAGGAGTCTGTCTAGCTTCCCTCCTCTCACTTAGAAGACATAAAATTAATAAATAAAGGAAAGAAAGAGAAATAAACCAAAGCTATGGGGTTGTGAAAATTATAATCTATACAATTCTGTGTACCCTTCATCACTAACAAATTTCAAGGCAAGAAATGCTGAGGGCCTTAACAACTACAACAAAACAGTGGCTTGGGATGTGGCCAAGCAGGACCACACTTACACCAAGAGTAACTAACTGGATGCTGCGGGGAAAGGGAGGAGGAAGAGCACAGAAAGACTTATGGTTTCTGATGATGAGATAACTGAGAAGAAGGTGAAACACTTCGCTGAAAAAGGAAATAAATGGCGAGAAACAGTTTTCCGAGACTGAGAGGAAAATATTAAGTGAGTCACTGGGACCAACTGGGCTGATGGTTTCAGAGGAGCCGTGAGTAGCCATCCGGGGACAGAGGACCAGGTGTGAAGTTCGGGGGAGAGGCTGAGCTGCTCTGGGCTGGAGGAATGAATTTGAGGAGCATTAGCCTATGTACAGTGTTGTATCAAGCCGCCCAGTGTCCCGATGGTGAGAATCATGAGTGGAGAGATCCCAGTGGAAGCGGGAGCCAAGGAGGAGGAAGGCTAGAGAGAATAAGAATACAGTAGAGCCAGGGGCTCAAGAGAGAGAAGAATGCCAGGAAGGAAGCTGATGACAATGTCCAACATCCAACCTGGCCAGATTGGAGCGAGGAGCTGCCCACTGGATTTGGTGAGCAGTGGTCACTGGCAAAGGTGGCCTGAGTGATTTCAGCTTAATGTACAATAGTACAAAGAACTGCATCTTACTTGGACTTAGCTTAGGTCAGGGGGGGTCCCCAAACTTTTACACAGGGGGCCAGTTCACTGTCCCTCAGACCATTGGAGGGCCGGACTATAAAAAAAACTATGAACAAATCCTTATGCACACTGCACATATCTTATTTTAAAGTAAAAAAACAAAACGGGAACAAATACAATATTTAAAATAAAGAGCAAGTAAATTTAAAACAACAAACGGACCAGTATTTCAATGGGAACTATGGGTGCGGATGCATCCTGTGCTCGTCTCACTGACCACCAATGAAAGAGGTGCCCCTTCCGGAAGTGCAGCGGGGGACCGGATAAATGGCCTCAGGGGCCACATGCGGCCCGCGGGCTGTAGTTTGAGGACCCCTGGCTTAGGTCGATGTCAATATTCAAGCTTAATAAAACAAATTATTTAAGAGAAAAAAACTAATAAAGAAAAGACCCGGACTGGGGGCTTTCACCACACATACCCTGAGTCAATCTTCCTCTGCTTCTTTCTTAAAAAGTCTTTTATCTGGAATGGACGTGGTAACACATGGAAGTGGGGGCTATCGCTCCCACCTGAGCCAGCCTTGACCAGCCTGAGGACAGACCATTCTACCCTCATTAAAACAATGTTCTCGGAGCCCTTTCCTTTTCTTTTTAATAAAAAAGAAAATGCTGTGCTTCACAGTTCAGAGGGAAAATGAGAACATGAACTTCTTAAAAAGAAGGATCATAACTATGTCAAATGTACATTTTTAAAAAAAGGTATGAACATGGGTAAAACGAGCAGTGGCCTCTGGCTAGTCTCGCAGTATTTTTTTTTCTCCAATTATATGTGCTTTTCTGATATATTCAAATTTTCCTACAAAAAGCATGTATCATTTTTAAGATGAGACACATATGGGAAGGTTGGGAAAAAATGTTACAAACATACTCGAACAGAAGATAAACGGGGATAAAAATATGAATGCTAGACAACATAAATGCAAAGGAAGAAAAAAAAAAGGAATTTTTTGAAGATAAAGGGTGCATTACATAATGGTAACAACCACCACAATAATGAAGCCATGCGGATACAAATCTGTGTTGCCAAAGAAACTGACAAGACACAGAAATGAAACATTAGAAACACGGGAACAGCCATTGTAGGTGATGCTAAAACACTGTTATCAAAAAGACTTAAGAAGATATACTCAATAGTCTATCTAAATACACATAATTGGGGAAAAATGCACATAGTTGATGTCGGCAGGAATTCAATTCCATGATTACAGAGTGGGGGTCTTTTCAAGCGTATATGGAACATTTACAAAACTCAATAACACTAGTCACAAGGAAAATCTCAATAAAGAAAAGAATGTTAAATTTCTCTTTCCACTAAAGAGAAGGCACTTCTGGTGTGAAGAAAATATAGAGGCTAGAGCCAGAGAAAGGAAAGAGAGAAATGCCATTATAAAGTCCATTCTGGGTCCTCTAGGTATTTAGGGGGACAGAGAAGGGAGGATGAATGAGAATTAACTGTAGTTCAGAATGGACCAATACCTCTTCGGGCTTTTTCTCACTCATTCAACATCTTCATTCAACCTGAAGTGTAAACCATTGAAATGGTTCTTAACTCAGTGGCGTGATCCCCGCCGCAGGGGAATTACCCAGGAGTTCTTGAGAAATGGGAACCCCTTCACCCTACCCCAGTCTTCCTGGAGCTGAGCTTCCCTCCTGGGTGGGGTCCCAGAAGGTTCCCACCTGAAAGCATCTGATGCTAAAAGAGTATAAACACCCACCCAAGTTCCCTCAGCCGCAGAGCAGGCTGACTCTGAGGGCGGGTTTTACACAGGCTCCCAAGTCTCCCTGGGATGAAGCTCCCTTCATGGCCCACAGTAGCTATCTGCATGACAGCCCCTTTGGGGGTACCATCCCTTCCCAGTCCTACTCCCCTCTCCACCTCCCAAATAAATGACACACTCAGCTCTTTGTCTCAGGGTCTGTTTCTGGGAGAGCCCAAGCTAAGACATCTGTTGGGAGACCCCTGCTCTCACAGAGCGAGCATTCTGGCTGAGACTGGCTTGGCCTTCCATTCCGTCCTCCAGGGCCAGGCTCTGTGGAGATTCCCTTGGCGGAGGGAACCCCACTGGCAGTCCCATTCCTTTCCCCATTCAGTCCAGTATTCCCAGTTCCCTCTCTTTTCTGGGCTGGACAGCTCTTCTCTGTGGCACCTCAGGCCACTCAGCCCCTAGTCCCTTATCCAAGCATCAGCTACCAGCCAGGCCCAGTGAACCAAGTCCTGCCCAGAACCTGGAGTGCTGGTGAGCCAATCATGGCTGTTCCATGTGCTACAGTAGGGTACAAGGTGCTGCGCAGATGTCAGCAAAGGCTTTGAGGATGAGAAACACACCACGCAGGGGAAACCTGGGGAATGAGTGGGACTTAGCCAGCAAATGCAAGGATGTCCTGGGTAACAGCAGGGACCCCCGTCAGGGGTTGGAAAGTGCTGCTGAAGCTGGAGGTCTGCAGAGAGGCTGCAGAGAGGGAGAGGCGGTGGGAGCCAATTAGGGACGGGGACTTTGGTAGGTGACTCAGAGGCTTCAAGGAACTAAAAGAACCTCCTTCTCACAAGAAGATTCTCAGTGTCAGTTTTAGAAGAAACAATACATAATGAAACAGCCAAGGGAGAAAGGTAGGGATGTGAAAAATTCAGCAGATGACCCCTCTGTCTTCCACATCTGGAGGTCCCCGGAGAGGGCAGTGCCCTGGGAGGCATATGGCTGAAATGCCGGTTCAGAAGGGGCAGGGGAACTTCAGCTCTTGGGCCAATGACATGGACAGGTTCACCCTGGAGCTCCTGAAGATCATCAGGTTTCAAGCAGGACCTGTGGCTCATCCTGCTACGTCCGTGCCTCTCCTGACCAGGAGCTCCCAGGGTAATCCTTCTGTATTCAGCGTGCTGACTGCAAGGGGTTAGCCTGCCCCTTAATCCTGTAGTAGCTCTGAAGGCAAGTCTCCCTCGCTTTATGCATGCATACTGGCTGGCTTTCTTTTGTCATCAGCTTTGGGGAGTGGGGGCTTCTCCCTGAGTCAGCACAGTGCATTCTGTAGGCTATGAGCCACACAAAGGCACAATTGGCCACACCAACCCTCTCCACCACCTCAACACCAGGCCTTCATCTCTAAGGACCTCACAAGATTTTTGCTACTGCCATCCAGTCTTTGCTTGCTTCAGGTTTTTTAATTGAACCATCATTGCTAACAGAGCCGGACTCCAAGAGGCCTACACACACTGCTCGTCCCCATCTACAGACACCGTGGGCACAGGGACCCCGAGGGAATTCCAAAGTAAAATGAGCATTCCCATCACAGAGCAAAATTTCACTTTTTCTTTTGTCTCCCAGAAAAAGACAATAGAGACGGGCTGAGGATGGGGAATGCAGAGGAATTCAGCCCTTCCTTACCATCACCTTTAGTCAAAGAGGGAAAATTAGTCTAGATACATGACTGGTCATGTATACTTAGAGCCCTAGAGGACTCACGGACTCATGAACCAGTGTTTGCCTAGACACTTGGGCTCCCACTGGAATGAAAGTGGCATTCCCCCCTACTGATAACTGTAAGTCTGCCTCTTCCTCCTGCGGGTGGGCACCCCCGTACCTTCGTCACTGTTGTCGTCCACCAGGATGATTTCCTTCAGCAGGTGCGTGGGCGTGTGGTTGACAGCACTGTGGACGGACCGCAGGATCACCGACAGGGCCTCGTTCACGAAGATGAAGATGATGGATATCTGGGGCAGCTCCTTGGAGTACTTCAGCTCCTTACACCTGGGGAAGAGCAGGGAGCGCGGGGTCAGAGGAAGGAGGCAGACACAGGCCTGTGCCCAGACACAGTGAGGACCTCAGCCCAGTCCTCGCACGCATGCTCCCACGGTGTGAGTCAGTGGCCCCGACACCTCTCTCAGTTAGGAACCGAGAATAAGACCAACAGAGAAGAGCGTTAAGGGACCCAGCCCCACTTCTCCCAAATTCTCTACCCTGGACTAGTAGGAGACAGCAGTCTTGGGCATACATCACTGTATCCCAGGCGCTATGCCCACATGGACCCCTGATCCCATCAGTGCCCACCTGCCAGCTCAGGACACCTGGCATTTCCTTGTCTGGAGCTCACTTGTGTTGCTGCCACCTACGCAGTTATCCCGCACCCCCAGCGCTCCCCCAGAGACTGATGAGGATGGAGGTATCCACACCACAACCCCCTCCGCCTCGACACAGGCTGACTGTGGAGGGGAGTGTTTACGCTGTCCTCCAGAGTCCTGGGATGAAGCTCCTGTCACCCACAGTGACAATCTGCATGACCCCCCCTTTGGGGGATGCCTTTCCACTCCCCTCCCAAATAAATGAATGCACTCCAATCTTTGTCTCAAGATCCATTTCTGGGGAAACATGTCCTAGAACATCTACTGGGGACCCCTGCTCTCACAGAGCTTACATTCCAAGAGGCACAAATGCACAGGCACACAGCTGTCATCAAGAGCGTGGGTCCTCTGCCTGCACCGGAGTGTGCTTCCTGACACACCCGATTCTTCTTGCCAGTAGTCCTAGGGCCTCCATGGGGACAGAAGATGACACCACCTGCCTCAGAAGTCCTCCTCTGCCAAGACCCAACAACTCTCCCATCCCTGAAGATAGGAGCGAGAGGGGGGAACCCTTTTCATCCAGGCTGGACTCAGAGACAGAGGGCTGGTGACATTCAAGATGGCAGAATACCCAAAGAACGTGCTCTGTGTGGCCCTGTCACGGGAGCCGCCACCCTCTGCTCAGGGAACACTGGGAATTTGGTTTTATGCTTAGTCAGAGCCACCCTGGAAATACCAAGTGGAAGCAAAGTGGGCTGGAATTGGGAAGCCACGCATTTCCATGCACCCCCCTTTTCCTTGCATGATTCTGCACAAGCACAATGTGGGAGAGCAAAACAGAGGCGCCTAGAGGGAGGAATGGAGTGAGCGAAGCAGCCCTGGAGAAGGAACAAGACACACGGCTGTTTTTTATGCTGAACAGCTTGGCCTGTGTCACGTCATATTAATCACGCAGGCAATTTTCAGAAGAAAATAAAGTTTTGTTACAATATACATTTGTGTCTCCTGGAAGAGACCGTCCGGGGATCCATTGATCAGGCAGCCTCATTTTTATCCCGTCGCTGTAAATCCACTTCTGTGGCTGCCAGGGAGATCAGAATGGTTATTGACGAGCTCCTGGGCAGTCAGCGGGAATCATCTCATTTACTGCGTGGTGACTCGAGAGAGGAGGTCACTCCAGAAGGTCGCTCAGAGCTGCCTCCTCTGGGGGCCAGCCGCCACCCAGAGTCCAGCAGCCACCGGAAGCCCGGCAGGCTGTCAGCTGCTCCCTCACAGACCTTTACTCATCAGCCCCACCTATGCGTACACACCTTCCACTCCACCTACTCGGAGCACTCATTCCTGGGGCCCCTTTCCTTGGCCCTTTGTTTTTAACAGTCCCTGGCTCTTGACTGCACTGTACCTGCACCGGCTTCTCCATCACCAGCCAATGAGGTCATGCTGCAATTAAGATTTGGCCAGAGCAGACGTTCCCCCTGGTAAAGTGGGAAATGTGGGAGCCTCGGGGGAATGTGGGGTCAAGGTGGCCATTCAGTAAACCGTGGGGGCATTTCAGAAGCGAGAAGAGCTCTGCCACATGTTGGGCATATTGCCCTGGGCTCACTGCCCATGTTCTTCATCTCTACAACTGTCAAAATAACCCTCACCCTACCTAGCGGGGGGTGCCCAGCAAAGGTCCTCATAAGGATCAAGTGAGAGCAGCCTTTGAGAGCACCATGAAAATACACTGTGACAACAGATGGAAAGACGCAGTCTGCCTGGCGGGACCCTCCCTCCTCCCTTCCGGCTCCTCTGTCCCCTCATGTATATTCCCTGTCACCACTGGCTAGGCTTCCAGAGTTCCCACTCAACCCCGGCCCTTCCTGCAGAACCCACCCGGGACTCTCCTCCCCGACACGGCCCAAGTCTCTAATGTGGCCCAGCTTACAACAAACAATTCAGACCTCCTGTGCCAGACATCCTCAGGGTCTCACCTTTGGCAAGAAATATAAATACAGTCATTATGAAAATCAGTATCATTTCTGTTGGTCTTTAAACTCCAGGGGGAGTGGACTCTGCCTTAGAAAACTCTAGCCTGGCTTATTGCCTGGTACATAGAAGATGCGTGGAATATGTGGAGAGATGGACTTTTAACCTTCTGGAAGGAGTAGGCACCAGGAGACACACACTTCACCTCCAATCAGAAGCCCAATGCCTGACAGGACAGAAGAGGGAGGGAGGTTAGGGTGGGTGATGCGAAGAAAGAGAGGCTCCCAGGCCACGGAGATGCTGAGGACTGCACAGAGGAAGAGAGCAGGTGGGGCTCCTGCTCCGGGGACTTGGTGCTGAAACAACTGTCGCTGTGGCCTGATGACCCTCAGGACAGTATATCCAAACACATATATCTGGGTTCCCCATGCCCTGCAAACAGGCTGACATGTCAGAAGCCCCGCCCCTTAGTCCCAAGTCCCTACAGAGCTGAGGCGGCGGAAGGTGCCCAGTGCCCAGAGCCACAGTGGGGCATGTGGCACTCTCTGGGGGGCCCCAGTGATGGCCAGCAGTCAGTCAGCTTGGCTTCTATCTAGCCCCGTCTCTTTATAATGGAATGTAAAGAATGGGACACGTTTCCTACTGCCAAATCTAGGTAAATGGGAGGAACCCGGGAGGCTGTGAGGAAAAGAACGGATTCCACACTGAACGATGCTCAGGGAGTGAGGAGAGGACTGCACACCCAGATATGGCCAATACTGCAAGGTCTATGGTGGGTGAGCGTGTGCGTGCGTGTGTGGTGCACTTCCTGTGGTAAAGCAGACTCGGCTCCGGGTCCTAGAAATCACAAATTGCCTTTCAATAACTCGTCAGTAAGCATTAAACAGTCTTTTGTCTGAAAAAAAGACGGTCTGGATCAATGTCAGTTGGTGCTCCAGGCAGGTAGGGGATACAAAGAAATTCAAGACCAAGCTCCTCTCCTCAAAGGGCTCATGGGGAACAGATTCTTGTGAAGCAGTTCTCACAAAGAGAAAGCAGATGATCAACCAACCACATGTGGTCTCTTAGGCATCTTCCATCTGTCTATCTGACTGTCCAGCTGTCCATATGCCTGAGATGTTTCCTTGAACTCGGTGACTCCCCCCAGGTGATCCCTGTTCCCCACTCCCTTATTCCCCAACACCCCAAGCCCTTGGCATTGACTTCACTTAACACTAAAAGTGTTCGTGCTTTTACTTCACCAGTGGTGAGTAAGAAGAGGAGAGTAAGGAGCCCCGACCACCGCTGGGGACCCACCAGAAAGAATCACAGTTGAACTGAAAGAAGTTCAAGGGCCAAAGCCTTGAGCAGGGAAGAAATCAAAGCCCAAAGAGTTGTCCACGCCTTCTCATAAGCGGATCCCTGTCGATGATCACCCTCTAAAGAAACAACTTCTGTGGTACAAGAGGTATCAAGACACACTGGACCTAGTCTGTCAACCTGGAAACAGAAAGATGAACCCAAACATTCCCAATGTTGTAAAAACAATCAAACCAACAAAACATGGCCCAGGAGAACCAGGAGGTTACAGATAATGATAATGATGATAATAACCAACACATACACAGCAGCCTACATGCCAGAAACTGCTGGAAGCTTCCATGGACTATACTGTCTCATTTAATCCTCACAGCAACTTAATGAGGTAGGCAGTATTGCCATCCCCATTTCACCAATAAGAAGGATGGGGCACAGAGAGGGGAAGTCACTTGTCCTAAGTTACACAGCAAATCTGCAACAAGAATGCCTAGATGTGAACTTCATCATCTGATGTTTAGACTTTTCCACATGTATTTGCCAGACCAAGGCAAAGTGCGGCATCTGTAGCAGACAACTTCCCACACAATTTCTAGCCCAGCCTCTTCTAGCTGGGGGACCTTGGCTAAGTCATTCAGTCTCTCTGAGTCTCAGCTTCCTTATCGCTGCCATAAAGGACCTGACCAGGAGACAGCCCTCTGTGGACAGCTGTACTGTGTCTATGGCCTGCTGGGAGCCAACAGAGGACAGACTGGGACAGTTCTCTTCAAGTGGGATGCGGGTGAGCAGAAGCCAGCTCCCCCTAACCTGAGATTAATCAGGTCGGTGGGACTGTGGGCAAAGATCCTAGTGTTCTGGCTGTGAATCTGGGCAGAATGCCACCTTGGGCGGTACCCCCAGGAAGTTATCAGAAGCCTGTTGACTGAGGAAACTCAGGGTCAGAGAACCCCACAACCTCTGGGGGCTGGGTGTGCAGGGCGTTCCTGTAATGTGCGCTCTGGATGGCCAGGTGGGTCTGGTTCACAGCAGGTAAACACAGCCTGTACTCTAACTCCAGTGCTGCTCCTGGTCCCATTCCTGACCATCAGCCCCTCCAGTCCCATCTAAAGTGGGGGCTCCCCTTCCAGGGCCTATCTGGTTTCTCCATGGCACTTGGCTCACATGGCCCATCACTGGGCCCATCTGCAGGGCATCCCTGGCTGCCCACCTCAGCTCTGGCTCCCGGGTGCAATGAGGCTCCTCAGTTTCTGACAAACGTGTGCTGCACCCTAGTGAAGCGACCAATTTCCGAGCACCGCCAAGCTCTAATCTGCTGTCAGTTACCGAGAGCCCTGGGTTTTGACAGCTAAAACACACCCACTGCTCTAACAAGCCAGTTTGCAAAGCGATGCAGTACATGCTAAGTGCCCAGCGGCTGCACCTCCCCCAGCCGTGATGAATGAGCTGCGGGGACCAGCAGGGCAGGGCAGATGAGCTGTGAGCTGGATTTGAGGCGACGGATCCATGGATCAAACTTGCATGGTCAAGAACAGAGGGAGGGGCGGGCAATTAGAGCTCTTCTGAGCACACAGAGGCATTCGGGGCCCCTTATTTTCCCTTCCAGGACCTTCAGAGAAATCTGTCTATATTTGTTTAGAACTGGAGCAGTAGAGAACCAGGTGTTGGACCAGATTCACATCAAGCTCTGCAAAGTCCTACTAGGCTGATCTTCATTGTAAAAATGCTTCAAAGATAGACACAAGGTCACAATGATCCACAAATAAGATTCTACAGGTGACGGCAGTCCACGTGCTCAGTGGCACTCAGTGCAAGGCCTCTCACCAGACACCAAGGGGCAACGTGGACTGCAATGAGAGGGAACAAAGTTCGGGAAGTCAAAAAGAACAGGTAGTTTGAGTCAGAAACACCACCTTGCCACCACAGGAGCAGTCATGCTCTAATGAGAAACTGGATAATTGTGACAGACTTGGGGGGACTCATCTTCACAGCTCCTCCTCATGCCGCTGCAGGCCAATGCGGGAGGAGAGGATTCCTTCCTCACCACCATCTAACAACCACGCGACACCAGATCTACTTCACAGTGCACAGTCTAGGTCCTTGAGCATCTACCCTATAGATTCTGAATGTGTTTTATCTATGAGGGCAAACCTGCAAGGTAACAGCAGGCCACTTCCCGTGCACTTCCAGAATCGTCACACCTGTTCCCCAGCCTCCATGGTCACACGCTTCCTTGGCCTGGCCACACCCACAGTGCTCAGCACCACACACACCCAAAGCCCACATCTCAAACTAGAGGCAAAAGGGCTATAATCCCAAGAAAACATTCGTGTGTCCCAGCCACTTACTGCTAGAGCTCATTTTTCACATCGGGGTATCCAGTCAGCAGGTAGAAGTCATCAGGGAGGAAAGGCAAAGGTGTGCAACAGTCATCTCTTGGCTGCTGAACTCCACGTGGCCACGAGCACTGAGAACACAAGCTGAACCACAGCCACGGCTGGTGCATGCCAGCCTAAGCTATACCGAACGAACCATGGGTTCTAAACAACACAGGATAGACCTGTGTTGCAACACCCTATTGCAAAAGCACCAACGCTCCTAAGCCTGGACAGGGCCATTAATCAATCCCATGCATACTGGCAGACACAAAACGTCGGAACAACCTGCATGGTTTCCCATGGCTCACCACCACCAACAGCCTCACCTCTTCCTCAGCAAGGAGACAAACCCCTCACTCCTCTCTCTCATGCACTGCGGACATGGGGCTGCACTACGGGGCAGGTCGCCGTGCAAATCTACTTGCCTGTGATGGTTAATTTTATGTGACACGTGGCTAGGCCACGATACTCAGTCAAACAGTATTCTAGATGTTTCTGTAAAGGTCTTTTTCTTTTCTGTCTTTCTTTTTTTTTTTTTAGATGAGATTAACATTCAGTTCAGGAAGCTTAGAGTAAAATGATTACCCTTTCGATGATGCGGGTGGGCCTCATCCAATCAGTTGAAAGTTTTAAGATGACAAAAAGACTGAGGCCCCCGAAGAAGAGAGAATTCTGTTAGCAGATGGTCTTTGGACTGTAGCTACAGCCTCATTTCCTCCCTGGCTCTCCAGCCCGCTGGCGAGCCCTGCAGGCTTTGGACTTGCCAGCTTCCACAACTCTCTCTTCCGATAGATAGATAGTTTGATAGATAGATAGATAGATAGATAGATAGATAGATAGATAGATAGATAGATAGATGGTAGATAGATGGTAGATAGATGATAAATTGATAGATGAATGATATGCTATTGGTTTTGTTTCTTTGAAGACCCCTCTCTATATACACTGTCCTACACTTTGGAATAAAAGATTACACCAGATTGAGGTGTGATGTCTCATCAGAACCCTGTCATTCTAATCCCTTGTCCCTGTCACAGCCTCAGACATCACCTCAGCTCAGCCAGGGAACCTCTGAGCCACAAGAGATGATCAGAGAACAACCTAGTTTTGGTTACCACAGTGGAATGATCTCAAAACTTCCATGGCCTTTCCTGGACTCATCACCGTCCAGAGCTGTAGCACCTCAACAGTCTTCGCTCTCAGCAGCTACCACCTCCGCTCACTTCCGTTCTCCCCACCTCCCACTCACTCCCCAGACACCAGTGCTTACACCTCAGCCAGGCCTCCGGGTCCTGGGCCCCTCGGATTTCCCTCGGGACATTAGCCCTGCCCTGACTTTACGCTCTTCCATGCACAGCCGAAGTCTAGGCACTGCTCTTCGTTCAGCCTTGCCGTGCCTCACCCCATCTCATTCCCTGCGCCCTTCTCGCCAGCCCTGCAGAGCCCTGGCTCGGGATCAGTTGTCCATCTGTCTCCCCCAACCCCCTCACATAGGCTGCTGACTCTGCAGGGGCACGTCCCCAGCTGCAGTGGTGACAAGGCAGATTCGAGGTCTCCAGTCCCCGTGGGGGCCTCAGCTGCCCTGTAGCCTTCTTGGCGAGACAGGTCAGAGCTTTTAATCCTCCCCGCTTTCCCTTCCCCACTTTGCTCAGGCCATCCTCCTCCCGCAGGGAACTGTGCCTCCTACTCCATGGAGGAACTCGAAACCACAGCAAGAGCTTCCGAGCGAGGTCGCAGACCTGTAGCCTCAGCACAGAATCCCCTGGCAGCTGTCCGGAATGCACATTCTCAGGCCCACCTGGCCCCCTTGGATCAGAATCCTTTACCAAGTTCTGATGATGATTCCTCTAAACATGAAAATGTGAGCAGCCATCCCCAAGCCCCTTCCACCTGCAATCTAAATGACCTCTGAACTCAGCCTTGAAGGAAGTAGGGTCACGAGGTCAGAGACACCTCAGCTTCCTCCCCGCCTCGGGGCCTGGCTTCACCCACCCCTATCGCCTCTGTCTTCTTCTCCCTCTCCACTCACTTTCCCCACTCAGGAAAAAAACTCAAGTCTTCCACTTAAATGAAAGAAGTCCCTTTCCCATGGCCATAGTCATCATCTTCCCTCTGTCGGCCCTCCGTGTCTTCTCCCTTCCTCTCCCATTCAAGCCACACTCCACTAGTGCTTGGCTTCTGGTTACACAACTCTGCTAACACTTCCCTTGTCAATATTCCCAGCAACACCAATGTGGCCAAAATCAGTGGAAACTTCCCAACCTCACCGTGGCTGACCATCATCTCTGCAGCATTTAACATGGTCGCTCCTCACTCCTGTCCTCCTCCAAACAGCCTTTTCCTCTTGGATCCTGGCACACTCTCTACACCCCTCCTGTCCCATCCACTTCTCCCACAGGAGCCATGCCCTGGCCGCTTGCTCCATTTCATGGATTGCCCTATTCTGTTAGTCCTCCAAACTCTAAAACGTGTTCTGTCCTTGGCGGTTCTCACTTCATAAACCCTTCCTGGGTTTGATCACTACACCGGCAACTTCCAAACCTGCACCTCTGGCCAAAACCTTCATTCAGCTGCAGCTGCCCACTGGACAGCTCCTCCTGCATGTCTCCTAAGCCTCCCAAATGCAGCATCCCTACAACTGACTCCTGCTCCCTCTGTACCTTCCTGTCTTCATTCAGGGGCATCCCCTTTCCTCTTCGGGAGTCAGGTTAAAATCATGAGCCAGCCAACATGTCCAACAGCTCACCAAAATCTGGGGATTCTGCCATCGTTAGAATTCTTTATGAGACTCATGCCTTTCTCTCGCCTCTACTGCCTGAGCGTCACTCCTCACCAACTCCTTCCTGCATGACACCGAAAGGTGTAACTGGTCCCTTGTGTTCAGTCTGCCCCTCTGCGGCCAAACCCTATGCTAACCACCGCGCTGCTGCCAGAATGATCTTTCCAAATGCAAGCACGAGCATGTCACTCCTCACACGATCTCTTTGCCTTCCCCAAAGCTTTTGGAATTTGGCTCAAGTTCCTTTTCCTGGCACCCACGCTGAGCCCCAGCTGATGGATCTCTCCAGCCTCATCTCCCGCATCACTTGCCTACAGCCCCTGGACGCTGCTCGTATCGCCCAGAACTGGGAACGCCGGCTCTCAATTCACACACACTTTTCTCTCTGCCTGACATGCCCTTTCTTCTGCCTGACGCCCCGCTTCCTGCCTCCAGCCCCAGCTCTGGGCAGCTTCCCAGACCCCGCAAAGAATGGCAGGCCCTCTTGCTGCTGCTGTCTCTCCCTCTGTGCGCGGCCATCCTGGCACTTGTCACTCTGTTCTCTCCCACTGCAGAGCAGCCAGCGGGTCTCCTTTCTTTCTCTTTTCCCCAGCATGCCACCTGGCAGATAGACGGTTACTGAACGAACGATTGAAAACCCCCCTGATCTTCCCTCTGCTCTTCTTATGATCAAAGGCATCACTTCTCCCCTCCTGCAATTATGACATCGGTGATGGCACCTCGACACGGAAATGACACCATCCTGAACACAACTGCCTGCTGTCTCCCCGGATTTACTAATCAGGCCTCAAATTTGGACAGCTGCCTGGGTCAAGGGCATTAACCAACCCCAATACTCCTTTTATTTTTTTTTTCTTCCCGCCTCACCAAGCCTTTCCTATAATGCGAGGAAAGAGTGGTATTATTTTTAGCAACAGCAAACCTTGCAAAATAAGACGTGGGGCTGAATACATGAGGTGCACGAGGTCCCTCTCCTAGACCGCTCATTATTAGGGAAAGAGCACACTTCGTTGAGTGGTTCAATTTCCTCAGGCTGGAGTGGCAGCACCCCGCATTAGTGGGGTCCCCACAAGGGGCGCTCCAGTGTTCGAGGCCCTGTGTGTCTTACTTCCCATCAGTGGCACTGGGGCCATTGTCATGAATGAAGATTCAGCCCGCTCTGTGCAGGGCACAGGTTCTTACCCTGGGGTCCATGGACCTCCAGGAAAACCCTCAGAAAGTAAATGCAAGATGTTGTGAGTATAGGAGGATTTGTTTTGTCTAGGGTACAGATATATACCTTTCATTGGCTTCTCACAAAAGCACGGTTGGTGTATGAACCCAGGTCACATGGCTCAGAGCGCCATGGTCAGTTGGCAGCCCCTAATCAAAGACCAGTGCCTATGCCCTATTTTCAAGCACTGTGGGGTCCATAAAGCCCTATGCTCCCCCTGCCGTGCCAGCCTGATTCCTATAAACATTTATTTTGGAATACTCTCCAAACTGTTTTTATTTTTTTGGACTGATTTTCTACTGGCTCCAGGACCTCCTGAGAAGTCGCTTTCTCTGAGTTGAAAAGAGTTGCTTTTCCAAGGACAAGGCAATTGTCTTCAGCCAGAAAATCCATGAGACTCAGCTCTCTGTGACCAGGTGGCAACTATGCCAGTTTCCAGGTGTAATAGGAGGCGGTGACATGGGCAAAGCACCCAACCTGTATCTATTTTCAGAAGTCTTTTTTTTTTTAAGTGCAAGGGATTGGGTCACCTTCTTTACCCCCCAGTTCTGACCACAGTTTCTTGCTCTTCACACCCTGTTTTCTCTAGCAGGGAAGGGAGAAACACAGATGGAGTGGGGGCTGGGGCCGCCTCTGGAGTCTCAGCTCGGTAGGTGAATCCATCCAGGTAGGAGGTACTTTATCCTTCTGTATTTAACTGACAAGAACAGAGAAGGAAAAGAAAAAACCCCGAGAGTTTTATTGAGCAATGGCTCAGGAACAGAATTTCTGAAGACAATGAAGGGGAAATGAATGTAGACAGTTTCAGGCCAGCGCTAAGAAAACCTCAGCGCACTGAAGGCACAGGAAACGCTCTCAGTTGTTCACACACAGTGTTTATCCTATAACCTTTCAAAGGTGAGTGAAATCAGAGGGGACAACCCCAACTGCTGCAGGAGGAATGAAAACACATTAGGAAATGATGCCAACTGGAAATAATAAATAATTGTGTTCCAAGGCCCAGCACATCCAAAATTTGGTCAATAAGATTCTTCATAGAAACTGAAGGCCACAGACCCTGTTCTCAGCCAGCCCCGCCTCCCCAACCCCAGCCCCACACAGAGCTCCAAATCGGTTCTGAAGGTTGTTATCCTGTAACTTCAGCACATCAGTGAGAAATGTATTACCAAACTAGCTGGTTTTCCTTTTAGTGTTTCAGCAAAATTGGCCAGTCAAGCCAGTATTTTTATTGACACTGACCCTGAAAACACTTCTGTTTAATCCTGTATCTGGGCCACCACACTGTCCTTGGTATTATTATTGTTACTTTTGTTATGTTACCTCCACCCAGGAAGTCTTCCCCCTGAGGCCAGGCCCTCCCCACACTAAGTCTAACCCCACACCCCAGCCCCTTTAGACACAGTTTGGTCCTCACCTGGCCCTGCTGTCTCATGCGCCCTCCCTGACTGAACTGCTGACATGATTCACAAGGTTCTGCCTGCTCTGTGTGGTAAATGCATGGACATCCCAGTCCTTTCCCTCCATGTGTGCAGGTCCTTTGCCACATGGCTATGAAGTTTTTCTTACTAAAGGGGCTAAGCATACTTCTCCACACCTTGGATATGGGCTCAGCCTCATGGCTTGCTTAGACCAGTAGAACAAGGGGAAGCGCTTGTGCCACATCTAAGCATGAACCTGAAGAGGGTCTTCATGCCCTCAGCCATCACCTGAGAAGCCCTTCTAGGCCTCTGATCCCAAATAAGGATGGAAGAAGAGTGGTGAAAATGTGACCCCTGCAGCAGCTCACTGAGCCAAGAACTTGATAGTGTGTCCATTACTTTATCACCTTTCACAATAAGCCAGTAATGTGGGCCTTCCCATTTTGCAGTTGAGAAGAGAGAGGCTCCGAATCACTTGGCTTTGGTACACAGAGCTAGACTCTAAAACCACATGTCCCTGACTCCAAGGCCCTTTGTTTTAGCCTCTGAAAAAAAGAAGTGATTTAGGAGGGCAAGATGGCAATGGATAAGGAGGACGTACCAACTTCCAACTCCCAGAACCAAAGTGGATTATAACTCGATTTTAAGAACCATCATCTGGATAAACCAACGTTGAACTGCACTGAGAGGACTCTTCAACCGGGGAACACAGAAGAAACCACATAGAGACTGGTAGGAAAAGTGAAAATGTGGAAAGGGCTGCCCAGCTCCCCAGAATGAAAGGCAACCCGGAGAGACTCGTGTGGCGGGAAGAGAGGCTAGCAGAAGGGTAGGGACCTGGGTCTGAGGAACAAAGCCCCAGCCCGCAGCCCCAGAGCCTAGAAGAGGCGTATGGACAGTACTTAGCTGTGAAACAGGTTAGGATACTGTTTGTGAGAAAGAGACAGTTGTCTCAGACCCAGGATTCTTCTTAAAGGGATGGCGCAGAAAACCTCTCTCACAACCACTCACCCAGGGCTCCGGGGGACAGAGAGAGAGGAAAGGACTGGAGCAGTGGGAAGAGAGTGTGGTCTGGAAGGCACAGGGAGAAAAGCTTTGAGGGACAGCCACCCTGAACCCTGGGCTGAGTCACTCCACAAATCTGAAACAATATTTCCCCTAGAACCAGAAAGGGGAAGCAGGACACCAGCCAAACAGGCTCTCCTGTGGCAATTAGAGCACAGTTGCTTAGAAGGAAGGAACTTTCAGGACTACAGTATGGAGTGTTAGGGTCAGAGCTGCAGTGCCCCCACTCACACTGCTGAGGGCTTGCTGGAGGGCGGGCAGTGGAGGGACGTGGAAACGCAGTCCTGTGGGGCGGGGGGAGGCAGAGGCCGAGCCGGCTGCTGTGAGCTCGATCTAGCCCAGCGGGAATGAAAGGGATACGTGAAAGTGGTCCGGAAGCTGCGGGCCCACCTGTGACCCCACCTGTGGTGGAAAAGCGGGAGCCCTGAAAAGGCAGAGATCCGCCACTGGTCTGGGGTGAGTGGCCGCGCAGCCTCACCCAGCCTCTGAGGCTTGAAGCCCTGCACGAACCAGCTTTGCATGCAGAGGTGGGGCGGAAGCCTGGGCTCACAGTTGAGTGCGCACCAGCAGCCCAGACGAGTAGTTGAGGCTGGCGGGAACGGGGCTGAAGCTCGGCTCACGGCTGAGCACGTAGCAGCAGCCCCTGCTGGTGGAGGAGCCAAGGTTGGCGGGGGGTGGGGTGGAAGCCTGGCTCGCAGCTGAGCTGCATCAGCAGCCCCTCCCGGCCAGAGGAACTGGCTGACAGGGACCCGTAGCTGAGCAAAAGTGCTCACCCTTGCCCTTGGTAACCAGGCTTGTGGCCCGAGTGCGGTGCGCAATCCCACCTGTGGGAGAGGGGCGAAGGCCAAGACCGGCTGAGGCTTATAGAGCCTGACATGAGAACACAGCCCCTCCTGCGGAGGCGAGGCGGAAACCGCAGCAACAGCCACAGTGGCCGGCGCGGCAACACCCATACCCAACCTGACTAGGCAGCAGCAGAGGGGGTGGCAGGCCTGAAAACAGACACACCTAGGGAACACAGAGGCAACACCCATTGGACTCCAGTAGCCAAACTCTTCTTACACACAGACAAAATGGGCAAGCAGAGAAATGCAACCCAAATGAATCAAGAGAAATCCCAAAAAAAGGACCTGAATGAGTCAGATATAACCAAACTACCTGATGCAGAGTTTAAAATAATGATAGTTAGGATGTTCAAAGAGCTTAGAGCAACAATGGATAGTCATTATGAACACCTAAATAAAGAGATAACAAGTATAAAAAAGGAAATTGAAATAATAAAAAAGAATCAGACATAAATGACAAATACAGTATCAAAACTGAAGACCACAATGGAAGGAATTAAAAGCAGGATGGATGAAGCTGAGGATAGAATCAGCGAGTTAGAGGACAAAATAAACAAAGGCACAGAAGCAGAGCAGAAAAAAGAAAAGAGACTCAAAAAATCTGAGGAAACTCTAAAGGAGCTCTGTGACAACATGACGAGAAATAACATCCATATCATAGGGGTTCCTGAAGAAGAAGAGAAAGAACAAGGGATAGAAACTTTGTTCAATCAAATCATAGCTGAAAACTTCCCTGAATTAAGACTGGAAAACGTTTCACACGTTCAAGAAGCACAAAAAACTCCATTAAAGAGAAACCCAAAGAAATCTACACTAAGACACATCATAGTTAAAATACCAAAGCTAAGTGATAAAAAGAAAAATTTAAAAGCTGCGAGAGAAAAAATGGCTATCACCTATGTAAAGCCAGTGGTCAAGGCCACTATCAAAGCCACCTGGCCCGTGGAGGTTCACATTTGATTCGGACAGTTGGTAATGAAACAATGAAGCCAAGAATTAGTGAGCCATCAGCTTTAATTCTAGGTTGCACCCGGCGAGCAAGTAAAAACACACACTGGGCACCAAAAGCCGCTCATTCAGTGCTCACAAAGCTGCTGACTTATCCGAGTTTCTAGCTCACCAGACTTATTCACCTCTGTTTCCCATCTCTTTCTCTCTGCACAAACTGGCTTCTTCCTCAGCACTCCGCCATCTTGGCTGCTTTTCCTGGCCTGCTCCACATGGCCTTTTTCTTCTCTCCTCTCTAATACTAATCTCAGGAACCCAAGGAGAGCAAGCTCCCAGTCTGCCCCACTTTATAGTACAGAAATCCAAACCTTTAATCCAATCTATAAACAAGGAAGTCTCTGATACAAAGTCACTTATCTGAGGCATAATGGGAGGATTCCTCATGAGTGCACCACTCCACATCATCCAAGCAGTCAAGGGTGTGGGGAAAAGCTTATTCTTAAAACTTGTACATGGGCAGCGCCATCTTTAACAAAGTGAGCATAATAGATGTCATCAGCCCAACAACCTACAAAGAAGCCCCCATAAGGATGACATTCGACTTCTCAACAGAAACACTTGAGGCCAGAAGGGAATGGCAAGATATATTCAAAGTAATGCAGAACAAGAACCTACAACCAAGAGTACTCTATCCAGCAAGGCTAACATTTAAAATTGAAGGAGAAATAAAGAGCTTCCCAGACAAAAAAAAAAAAAAAACCTCAAGGAATTCATTAAAACCAAACCAATTCTGCAAGAGATGCTAAGGAGCCTGTTGTGAACAGTTCAAAGGGAGGAAAGAATATAGCAAAAGAAGAATAAAGCTTAAAGGAATAAAATGGCAGTAAACAACTACATATCAATAATAACCTTAAATGTAAATAGATTAAATGATCCCATCAAAAGACATAGGGTAGCTGCGTGGATAAAGAAACAGGACCCATACATATGCTGTCTACAAGAGACACACCTTAAAACAAAAGATGCACATAGACTGAAGGTAAAAGGATGAAAAAAATATATTTCATGCAAATGGAATGAAAACAAAAAGCCGGGGTAGCAATACTTATATCTGACAAGATGGACTTTAAAACATAGGCTATAGTAAGAGATAAAATGAACACTACATAATGATAAAGGGAACAATTCAACAGGAAGATATAACTATTATAAATATCTACGCACCAAATATAGGAGCCCCAACATACAAAAAGCAGACTTTGATTGATATAAAGGGCGAGATTAACAGCAATGCTATCATAGTAGGGGATTTCAATACCCCACTAACATCACTGGATAGATCCTTAAGAAAGAAAATTAACAAAGAAACAGCAGACTTAAAGGATACACTAGATCAACTCGATTTAATAGATATCCTCAGAACTCTTCACCCTAAAGCAGTAGAATATACATTCTTTACAAGCGCTCATGGTACATTCTCTAGGGTAGACCACATGTTAGGAAACAAAAGTGGTCTCAACAAATTTAAGAAGATTCAATCATATTAAGCATTTTCTCTGATCATAATGGAATGAAACTAGAAATTAACCACAAAAGAAAAACTGAAAAATACTCAAACACTTGGAAACTAAACAACATGTTATTACATAACGAATGGATTAACAATGAGTTCAAAGAAATAAAAAAGTTTCTAGAAACAAATGATAATGAGCATACATCAACTCAAAATTTATGGGACACAGCAAAAGCAGTACTGAGAGGGAAGTTCACAGCACTACAGGAATACTTTAAGAAGACAGAAAAAGCTCAAATAAGCACCTTGACCCTGAATCTAAAAGAACTAGAAAAACAATAGTAAATAAAGCCCAGGACAAGTAGAAGGAAGGAAATAATAAAGATCAGAGCGGAAATAAATTACATAGAGGCTAAGGAAACAATACAGAGGATCAGTGAAAGCAAGAGCTGGTTCTTTGAAAAGGTAAACAAGATCGATGAACCTTTAACTAGACTCACCAAGAAAAAAAGAGAGAGGACTCAAATAAATAAAATTAGAAATGAGAGTGGAGAAATATCAACTGACACAACAGAAATACAAAGCATTATAAGAAAATACTATGAAGAACTCTATGCCAAAAAATTAGACAACATAAGTGAAATGGACAAATTTTTTGAATCATATAATCTTCCAAAAATCAATCTGGAAGAATCAGAACACATAGACAGACCAATTATAACAAATGAGATCGAAATAGTTTTCAAAAAACTCCCAAAAAAGAAAAGTCTTGGGCCTGATGACTTCAAAGTGAATTCTACCAAAAATTCAAAAAAGAACTAACTTCTATTCTTCTCAAGCTATTTCAAAAAATTCAAGAGGAAGGAAGACTTCCATCAAAAAATTCAAGAGGAAGGAAGACTTCCAAACTCCTTTTATGAGGCGAGCATAAATCTGATCCCAAAACCCGGCAAACACAAAGTCAGAAAATTATAGGCCAATATCCCCGATGAATTTAGATGCTTAAATTCTCAATAAAATATTAGCCAACCGGATCCAGCAATATATGAAAAAAATCATACACCATGATCAAGTGGGATTTATTCTGGAGAAGCAAGGCTGGTTCAATATTCGCAAATCAATCAATGTGATTCATCACGTAAACAAAAGGAAGGACAAAAATCACATGTAATTTCAATAGATGCAGAAAAAGCATTTGGTAAAATCCAGCACCCATTCATGCTCAAAACTCTCAGTAAAGTGGGAATACAGGGAACATTCCTTAACATGATAAAGGCCATCTATGACAAACCCAAAGCAAACATCATAGTAAATGAGCAAAAATTAAAAGCAATCCCCTTAAGATCAGGAACCAGGCAAGGGTGCCCCCTTTCACCACTCTTAATCAACATAGTTCTGGAAGTCTCAGCCACAGCAATCAGACAAAAAGAAATAAAAGGCATCCAAATTGGAAAAGAAGAAGTAAAACTGTCATTATCTGCAGATGATATGATATTGCATATAGAAAACCCTAAAGTCTCAGTCAAAAAACTACTGGACCTGATAAATGAATTCAGCAAGGTGGCAGGATATAAAATAAATACTCAGAAATCAGAAGCATTTTTATAGACCAACAATGAATTGTCAGCAAAAGAAACAATCCCCTTCACTATTGCAACCAAAAAAATAAAGTACATATGAATAAATTTAACCAAGGAGGTTAAGGACTTGTACTCAGAAAATTATAAAACATTGATAAAAGAAATCAAGGAAGATACAAACATGTGGAAGCATATACCGTGCTCATGGTTAGGAAGAATAAACATCATTCAAATGTCTATATTACCCAAAGCAATTTATAAATTTAAGCAATACCAATGACATACTTCAAAGATATAGAACACATATTCCAAAAATTCATATGGAAGCAAAAAAGAACACGAATAGCCTCAACAATCTTAAAAAGAAAAAATAAAGCAGGAGGTATCACTCTTCCGCATATCAAGGTATACTACAAGGCCATTGTACTCAAGACAGCCTGGTACTGGCATAAGAACAGGCACATAAATCAATAGAACAGAACAGAAAACCCATAAATAAACCCACACCTTTATGGACAACTGATATTTGACAAAGGAGGAAAGAGCATACAATGGAGTAAAGACAGCCTCTTTATACAAATGGTGTTGGGAAAAATGGACAGGTACCTGCAAAAGAATGAAACTAGACCATCAACTTACACCATTCACAAACACTAACTCAAAATGGATAAAAGACTTAAATGTAAGCCGTGAAACCATAAGCATCTTAGAAGAAAACATAGGCAGTAAGCTCTCCGACATCTGGCGCAGCAATATATTTGCCGATTTATCTCCACCGGCAAATGAAATAAAAGGCAAGATAAACAAATGGGACTGTATCAAACCAAAAATGTTTTGCAAAGCTAAAGACAATAAGAACAGAATAAAAAGACAAACCACACAATGGGAGAACATATTTGACAGCACATCTGATAAGGGGTTAATAACCAAAATTTATAAAGAACTTATAAAACTCAACACCAGGAAGACAAACAATCCAATCAAAAAATGGGCAAAAGAAAAGAATAGACATTTCTCCAAAGAGGACATATAGATGGCCAATAGGCATATGAAAAAATGCTCAACATCACTAATCATTAGAGAAATGCAAATTAAAACCACAATGAGATATCACCTCACACCAGTCAGAATGGCACTTATCAGCAAAACAACACAGAATAAGTGCTGGCGAGGATGTGGAGAAAAGGGAACCCTCCTGCACTGCTGGTGGGAATGCAGACTGGTGCAGCCACTGTGGAAAACAGTATGGAGATTCCTCAAAAAATTAAAAATTGAACTGCCTTTTGACCCAGCTATCCCACTTTTAGGAATATACCCTAAGAACACCATAGCACTGTTCGAAAAGAAGAAATGCACCCCCATGTTCGTGGCAGCATTGTTCACAATAGCAAAGATCTGGAAACAGCCCAAGTTTCTGTCAGAGGATGAGTGGATTAAAAAGCTTTGGTACATATATACTATAGAATACTACTCAGCCATAAGAAATGATGACAGCGGATCATTTGTAACAACATGGATAGGCCTTGATAACATTATACTGAGTGAAGTAAGTAAAACAGAAAAAACTAAGGACTATATGAGTCCATACATAGATGGGACATAAAAATGAGACTCAGAGACATGGACAAGAGTGTACTGGCTACCTGGGGGGAAGGGGAAATGAAGGAGGGGGGAGGGAGCGGGGAGGGGCACAAATAAAACCAGATAGAAGGTGACGGAGGACAATTTGACTTTGGGTGATGGGTACGCAATATAATCAAATGTCAAAATAACCTGGAAATATTTTCTGTGAACATATGTGCCCTGATTCATCAATGTCACCCCATTAAAATTAATAAAAATAAATAAATAAATAATAAGAAAAAAGAAGTGATTTGTCAAGGAGGATCTGACTAGAGGGACTTTTGATGGCTTCTGTTTATCCATTTGTATTTCCCTCTGGTCTCCGAAGTTCTACACTGAACAGATACTACTTTCATACCTATAAAAAATACAATAATGTGCCTGACCTGTGGTGATGCAGTGGGATAAAGCATCAACCTGGAACACTGAGGTCGTCAGTTTAAAACCCTGGGCTTGCCCAGTCAAGGCACATATGGGAGTTGATGCTTCCTGTACCTCCCCACTTCTCTCTCTCTTTCTCTCTCTCTCCTCTCTAAAAATTGAATAAAATTTAAAAAAATATATTTTTTTTTTAAAAAAAAGGAAAGAAAAGGAAAAAAATACAATAATGTTACTTTAAAAATATTGCTATGGAAATAATTTTATTGCCTGATAGGTGGAGATGGAATTGGTAAACCAGCTCTCTGGAACACTGAGGTCCCAGGTTCAAAACCCTGACTGAGGTTACCAGCTTGAGCATGGGGTTGCCACCTCGAGCATGGGGTCGCCAGCTTGAGTATGGGATTATTGACATGACCCCATGGTCACTGGCTTGAGCCCAAAGGTCACTGGCTTGAAGTCCAAGGTAACTGGTTTAAGCAAGGGATCATGGGCTTGGCTTGAGTTCTCCGATCAAGGCACGTATGAGAAGCAATCAATGAACAACTAAAGTGTCCCAACTATGAGTTGATGCTTCTCATCTTTCTTCCTTCCTCTCTCTGTCTCTTTCCGTCTCTCTGTCTTTATTAAAAAAAAAAAAAAGAATTTTATCACTTGTCTAATGATTTTAACAGTGACCTGAAAACATAAAATAGGTAAGAAGAGCAAAACTATTGCAGAAAAAAGGTTTTAAGAAAACCTGGAGAGATATATGGTATAAAAATCCATTGTAAGCTAATATAATTTAATCAAGAACCAGCTAACTAATAAGTAAAACAGAACCAAGAGAGCAGAAACAGACCTAGTGCTAGAGGATTTATGTGAAGAAGATACCACAAACCAAAGAATAAGGAAGGAGTTAGTTCTTCAATATATGGTTCTGGGACCCCTGTCTCTCTATTGGGTAAAATAGTGAGAGGTTTCCCCTCCAAAGACACTGCACAGTCATTTGTAGCTAGGTAAAGCACTTAAATTTAGAACACCAAATATAAGAAAAGTAAAAGAAAAACATAATGGAATATTCATAATAATCTGGATATTGAAGAATCTTCACTAGTTTGATCGTTCTTTGCAAGACTGATCACAAAAATAATAAAACTGAAAAACAAAAGCAAACTGAAAAAAAAATGTTACAGTGACTACAAAAGAGTAAAAGAGAATGAAAACCTGAAGAACACAATAAGATAAAGAAAAACGTGAACACACAATTCAGGGAACAAAAGAAACAAAAAAACAATATGAAAATAGGCGGACCCTTACTGGTAAGAAAAGAATTTCAAATAAAGACAATAAAATGTCATTTTGTCTCTAGGTGATGAAATGATAAAAATTTTTTATTGCTTCTTCATACATCTGCTATTCTTATTTTTTTTATACTGAGCAAATATAACACAGGAAAACACACCAGTTTAGATTAACACAGAGATGACTGAACCATAGAGAAAAATTAAGAAAAACTGCAGTTTTTGACCACATGCTCTTGGCTTTTTACATGGGCACAAGATCCCCTAGCATGAATCAGAGATACACCTCGTCACCCCACAATGGACACCCTGTGGCCACAACCAGAAATGAAATTCCGAGTCAAAACCAAAATAACAACTCTTCTGTCTTTTCGAACACGGGTGTTGGGGAAGGATGACGTGGTCCAACCTCACGCTGTCTGCTCTAGGAAACAAACATGCTTACCACCGACGTGGACCTCCAACGTTTTTCTCTACCCAGAATCTATTCTGTGCCAGCCTTGGATAAGAAACAAAACCAATCACTCTCATTTGTAGGCCTTCCCCAGTTAGTCAACATGCAGCTTTTAAAGGGCATGAGAAACTTAAACATAAAAGGACTATAATTTTCTTTAAAAACTGAGTTAGCTCCAGCTATAGGCCCATCGCTTAAGGTCATGGAAGTGCTGTTTACAACGATAAATACTGAACAGGATGTGAGGCTGAGCTTGAACATCTTACACAGGAACTGAACCACCCCACTGAGCTTGCGGACCATCCAGTCTCATTCATTAATACCCATTATGAAACATCTTCAACTTTTGTGACCGATTCCTAACTCTAGAACACACTTCCACTTTGGAGCAGAAAGGCATCAAAAGAAACTTTCATCCTCTTTAAATCCCATTTCCATTATTGTTGTTGTTTTTCAATGTCCTATAGAATTCCCTTGCCACTTGTACCACCCCTCAGACATATGTTACTAACAAGTAGTTTTCATCCTTCCTCCAAGTAATGCCTTCTTTCCTAAAATCCCACAATTAAGATCTTATGCTCACTACCCTCACGTTGACTCAACTCCTCACATCTTGGGCTCGGACAGAAATAATTATGGATACACGAGCAGAGTGGTAAGATAAATCTTTCCCTGGGGCCTCTGGCTTCAACACCTACCCTTCCCATCACGAGCCTGTAGGCTCCATGAAGACAGGGACCACATTACTTTGGCTGATATAGTTGCAGCACGTAAGTTGTATTCAATAAATATTTGCAAGCATATTAATTAATACAATAGGAAAAATCCTAGTCACTTGTGGCATAAAGGTGTTATATGGAGCATTAGTTCTGGAATTCCAATAATTTCATGAAGTGCCTACAATCACAGGGAGAGTGAGTCCCCTCCCAGGGCACCTCCTATGCTTATTGTGAGGATACCACATTAGATCCCTGGAGAGAAGCAGCTCAAGTTGCTGAAGATGGTGACTTTATCCAATTCCAAATATTTTTTATCCTATCAAGAGCCAGGAGAGAGAAAACCCCTAGAAAACTGAGCAGTACAAATATACCTTGATGCTAATGACAGATGGGAAGCAGTGCCTGTCCCTCGATTTTAATGTGGATTTTGTTTACATCTAAAAAAAAATGCTCCTTTATTTTTAATACACCAAGGGACAGGTGTATCTGTATCACCTGGAAATACTAGCTTAACTGTGACATTTGCACACACTGAACATCAACTATGGAACAGCAAGGTGTTGAAGATAAAGGAATGTTTAAAATCCTCTCTGTTACCCTGGAAGAGCTCATATCTCTATAAGAAAAAAAAAAGATAGGTAAATCAAAATGATAATTACAGAATGAGAAATGTCACAGGGAGGTTTGTTCAGGATGCCGTGGGAGCTTATTTCTGCCCTGAGAGGAGGTGGATGGGGCCCGCCCCATGAAGGTGTCGCAGAGGAGATAAAACTTGATCTGGGTCAGGAAGCATGAGTATGCAATTTCCAGGTGAGAGCCTGGGAAAGGAGAGAGACAAGGAAGGAGAAAAATGCTTTAAGCAAAATGAAATGAGTAGCATGTGCAAAAACAGAGGAGAGAAAGCACGTGGTATACCACCAAGAAACAGCAATATAGCGTGACTATGGTGAGGATACAAAAAACAGCAGGTCTTCTGAAGGCAGTTTATAAAATTCAAACCAATCCTTCAGCAGTGGGAAGCCACGATGTGGAGGATTACTGAACAGGGAAATGGTATGACAACACATAGCATGTGTCTGAATCAAAGAATGGCATCCTTCAAGTCAGGCCAAGATGTACTCTCAGAAGCAGGGATCTAGGCTCTCAAAAAGAACATGGAGACAACTAGTCTCTATTCAAGGAACTCATTCATGCCAGACTACAGGATCACAACTCTAAGTCCTCATTGTGTGTCGGGTCATCTGCTCCACATACGGCCCAAGAGATTCTGCCCCAATTGGCCCTGGGCAAGCTGGGCTATGCAGAGACATCATTCAATGGTGCCTGCTATTGGCTCTGATACTGTAATTTCTCTCCTAGGTCTGCAAGCCCTGGCTCACCCACTAGTTCTCAGAGTAGATCCTGAATAAAAACCATAATAAAAAAGTACTCCGTTGACCACATAAACTTACACCCCACTGCATTATTGGTTTAAAAAAAAAAAAGTAATGGTTTTTAGTTCATTAGAATGATGGGCAAGGCATTTCATCTTGTAGGCAAGCCCCAAATGGAATGGGGTTAACCCCTGACGTTAAACTTAGGAGGAGCTGGTGGACTCATCAACGGTTGAAGAGACCTGTCAAAGAAGCAGGCAACTTGCCAGATCTGATTTCTCAATTTCCTAGTGGCCTCAGTCATTAGGAGGCCTCTCCGTAATGTGGCCTCACCCCTTAAAGGTAAACTCACATACAGAACTTGGGGGTGCCTATCCAGAAATCACTAGCAAGCATGTCAGGGCAGCTCTGCCTATACCAAAGGCCAGTGGACCATAAATTACAATGGTGGGAACTGGGATTCAGAGTTTCTACTCATACTCCATTAGACCCCACACCCTTCATCAACTTATCCTTATGCTAATACCCAGCTAGAACGGAATCTACATTTTGTAAAGATACTCTAAAGGCAACAAGGAAGAAGCTTTGAATAGAGGAGGCAAGAGAAGCAGGAAGATGAATGAGAAGATAATTAGAGTGATTTTCCAGAAGACATGTATGGGTCTGCGGAGTGAACACTTTCTTATTGCTACAAGATAGGACTTGGGATACTTAAATAGTCATGAATGGATGCACTTCACAACACAGTCAGAAAAATGTAAAGCAAAATGTAACAGGACTCCAAGAAGTAAAAGACAAATTCAAAATGATAACGAGAGATAATAACGCATCTCTCTCAGAAATCAAAAGGAACAAAAATATCAACTAAATATACAAAAGGATGATCAATAGCTATCTATGGTAATCAAAAAAATACATCCAAGAGCTATAAAGAAATACATTTTTTATCCTTCCTGTTGGCAAAACAACTTAAAGACAGATCTTGTGCAGGACTATCAAGTATGAAAAAAGACACTCTCAGATATTTTTGGTCGAATAAATAGGCAATGTTCTTTGGAGAGCAGGTGAGCAGCAGCCATCAAAATTAAAACAAGCTGCCTGACCAGGTGGTGGCGCAGTGGACAGAGCGTCGGACTGGGATGTGGAAGACCCAGGTTCGAGACCCCAAGCTCGCCAGCTTGAGCGCGGGCCCATCTGGCTTGAGCAAAAAGCTCACCAGCTTGGACCCAAGGTCTCTGGCTCCAGCAAGGGGTGGCTTGGTCTGCTGAAGGCCTGCGGTCATGGCACATGTGAGAAAGCAATCAATGAACAACTAAGGTGTCGCAACGGCAACAAAAAACTAATGATTGATGCTTCTCACCTCTCTCCGTTCCTGTCTGTCTGTCCCTATCTATCCCTTTCTCTGACTCTCTCTCTGTCCCTGTTAAAAAAAAAAAAAAAATGAAGGAAAAAAATTAAAACAAGCATGCCCAGCATGTCCACACATAAGACCACATCAGACAGAGGCACACGAAGCAGGCAACAAGGGCTATCTTGGTTGAGAAGAGTGAGGTTTGGGGCTGGAGCCTGCAGAGTTTAAAAAATTTTTTTTTCTATATATATATATATCTATATAATCCTTAAGTAATACTTTCAACTGTTATTGTGCATATTCTTTCAATTAAAAAAAGACTTTAAAATCTATTAGATAAGTCAGAGAAGACATCTGAAAATTTTAGCAAAGTGTTTTCTGTGATGTGGAGGGAATGGCAGATGCAGTCAATTAGGAATATTCGTCCCAGAAGCCTGGGAACGGAGGAAGCGGAAGGATCAGGAAGTAGGTTTAAGGACAGGAATCCCTGCTTGGCATTCAGCCCCAGCAAATGAGTCCCTCTGGTCCTGTGCTCCTACATCCCTGAAGGATCTCATTCCCTGTTCCGCCAACAAGCCTGATTGCAGGCAGGAAGCATGTTAAGGTCTAGTAGTCAAACTAACAGCTTTTCAAAATGATTGTCCTGGCATATCTCTTTCCTGCCTGAGACACTTTACTCCCTGATTTTGTGTCTGTGTGTGTTTAAAATAATGCTTTAATGAATAACTGCAAATGGGTTCTGATGAAAAAATATGTAGCAAAATATCTGTAATCCTCTCTAAAATGGTCTAATTTGCATGGTGGCCCAAAGGAGAATTTGTCGGAATGTCGTTGTTTGGCAATATAACACAGCTATATTGGGAGTTCCGCCCCTACACCGGCACCTCACAGATGAGGGGCTGGTTAGGGCTGGGTGGGTATTAATGGAGAACGCTGAGTCCCGAGAGGCCAGGACTGGAGCCAGAGGCTTCATCCAAGGCACTCAGAGTAGACAAAGAAAAAAACTGTGCAAGAGCACCAAGGTTCAAAGTGCCAGGAATCAAGGAAGGCAGATCACAAATCTGTGTCTGAAGAGTAAGAATTCATATATTAAACCAAGACTGTGTAACCAGGATTCACAATACCGTGCTCAATATTTGGGCCAGCCAGTGTATGACAGTGGAGCGGACAGCCAGGCTTCCACAGCCAGATGTGAGACTGACCCCAGCGCCTGGTAAAATGCCCCTCTTCATCAGTCCTGATGACTGGAGCTCTCCTGAAGCAGGAGACTGGTTCCAAAGGTCCGTGTCCTCACCTGGCACAGGCGCTGGTGGAGGCAATGGAGAATTCCAAAAGTTTGCATCACGGACTGTCTCTGGGGCTGGGTGAATGGGGCAGAGACAGCAGGAAAGCTGTGAAAGATATAAAATACTAGCAAAGGATGGAGCTTGCTAGCGATGCAATATCAGATGGTTTCTGGAGATGTGTCAGCAAGAGAGTTTTGTACGTTTGTCGAGACAAGCACTGGAGGGCATCTCCCATTAAGATTTCTCCTGCTGATGTCCATTAGTACTTAGCAGACCCTTCATACTGCTTCATACTGTTCACCCTGAAACATTAGAGGGGCCTTTCAGAGCCTCCTGGCAGCCTGTGGACCAACCCTTCTGGTTCTAGACAGCACTGGGGGGACAGTGGGTGACTGGTGAGTAGAGCAGTATGTCAGGTGCAAAATATTCATCAATCTGGAAAAACTCTGGGCACTTTGCCTCAATATCAGTCTCTGCATGATAATTCAGCACGTTTGGGAACCCCTTCACCACAACTCCCTTAGTGGCGGCTCAAACAGAATGTCTCAGTGCCTGCTCCGGAAGGCAAGAAGAATAGAGTTTAATGAGAGGCCAGTCAGTGTACTGACCTAACACAGGGCTTCACAGACTGGACTGTGCGTGTGAGCCACCAGGGAGTTTTGTTAACGTGCAGGTTCAGATCCGGTAGATTTGGAGTGAGGCTTGAGATCTGGCTCTTCAAACAAGTACCCAGCTGACAAAGACGCCAGGAGTACAAGGAGTCATGAAGACTTAAGGAGGTCCTGACTTTGAATCCTGGCTCTGCCACGCACTTACTAGCAGTAGGCAAGTTATTTAGGCATCTGGATGGGGAGTGAGGAATGAGGACCTGGGAGACAGCGCACAAGCAGGCTGGTTTGAAGCCAGAGGCTCAGTTGAGAGGAGAGTTCTAAGCTGGGGAGATGCGAGTGCGAACAGAAAGGTCTAGATCAAAGGGAATGGAGTATGCAGGGCTGTCTAAAATGAAAAGTGTCCAAAATGACAGCAGCGTTGGCAACTGGCTGGCTGCTATATAGTAACCGGGATGTCATGAGTTTTTGGAAAAGATTTCTCTGCTTTGAGGGTAAGGACTTTGGCTCATAATCACCCCTGTATTTCCCAGTGCTTGATGCAATCCAGGTCTGGAGCAATCCAGGGCACACCATTCATATTCCAAAAATATTAGTTCTGAGTAAATTAACACATTAGAAATAGAAGGAGACTTGAAGAGCCAGTTGTTCAGGGCCGTGTATTCACAGTTGAGAAAAGAGTGCCTGGAGCAGCTGCGGTCCAGCCAACATCACACAACCAGGGACCTGAGTTGCCCTTTCAACAGCTGCAAATTGGCCATGCTTCCTCCATGACCCACTGAGAAGGCATTGAGAAGGGCCCGCTGCAGTGTTCCTGTAAAAATACACATAAACTGATCTGTTTTCTTGAAACACATTTGCCAAAAGAAATGCCACTAAATCAGCATCTTGGCCATAAAAGAAAGCAAAAGCAAGTCTTCATCTGAATCATACAGCCACATGTGATGTACGCCCTGAGGCCTATGTACAAGTTTCAAGGAGGTGAAATGGGATCAATGAATTTCTTTGTTAATCTTGATATGTGCAGGAAGCAAACGAACCAAGCGCTATACAAGTCGTTGGGTTTTAATCTTCAGAATTACTTATACTACTATTTAGTAGAGTTTTGTTTTCTGGAGAGATTTGCACACAGCAGGTGGCAAACATTCTAATTGCTGTTAAGTACATTTGGTGTAATATGTTGGGGGAAAATGTAGTCGTTGAATCAGTTATGCATGAACACATATGCTCATGGGCAGAATGCAAGTTTGCACACAGACATACTCACCATAGTGTTTTAGTCACAGAAACAAAATCTCATACAGGAAAAGAGGTTACCTCTTCTAGGCATTAATAGCACCTGGGTCCAGCCATGGTTCAATCTAATAAAAAGAATGCCCAGACTGTGCTTAACGTCATATGTGCCTCTCTGCCTACTCCTCTCTGAATTCATTCAGAGTCAAGATGTGATGCTATTTTCGGTTTGTAACATCACTGGTGCTGCAGTCACCACAATTTGTAACCTGAAGAAGAAGACGTTCAATCTATGTAACAGGAGTAAAGCTCAATGGGAACGCAATGTCACAGCTATTTTATCCTGCTAAGTATTACAGCCACACACGCCCGTCTCCTGCTAGATTAAAAACTCCTTGCAGTCAGGCAGCATGCCCTGCTCAGGCTCACATTCTTCAAGCTCTTAGCTGTGTGTCTACCACACAGTAAATCAATAAGCACTATTGGTTGAACTAAATTGAAGATTCTTCCCAAGAATTAAAATGAGAAAGAACAGAGGAAAACATAAAAAGGGAAAGAGACCTTCAAGACCACCTTAGGTCATGGAAAATCATATTAGTGGGTTTCAGGTGCTAAAACTTACCAAAAGAGGCACATTGATAAAGCTTGTTGACTCCCCAGCCACAGCTAAAATGCAAGACTCAAAAAAAATTTTTCAGTAATAAATCAATCCTGGGTTGATTTTCATTTATATCACTGAAACTGTTTAAGGCATTCCAGTCAAGTGTGAAGTAATTCATTTAGTCTTGGTATAAAAGAGAAACTTTTAAAAAATCTGAAAACTTTTAGTTAAGTAAATAATTTACCCATAATGAAGAGAAAGACATATTGTGGTTATTCTGATTAACTATTCTGATTAACTGGAAGCCACTAATAAACTATTCATAGGGCTAAGTTTCAAAGAACAAAAGTATAAGGTTGCAACAGCTGAAATTGCCATATCTAGTCAAATATTAGCAATTTCATTTGGCTCAATCAAATACAATGAAAACACTCAAAGGGCTAAATTAAATCAACTAAACACAATTTGATATCTTAGCTGTTTTATGAGAACGTTTTTAGTGAATCCATTTGTTTAAAAGTGAGTTCATTTGCTGATCATCCAGATACTAAGGCGAACAATTCAGATAAGAATTGTTGTGATCTCCACCATCAGACTAATTAAAAGAAAGAAATGCAACCTCCAGTTCAAATAGTCACTGAAGCAAAAACCCAAAAGAAAGAACAAGTTTATGATGGAAAAATCACTTCCAAGTTACCAGGAACATGGCTTTGGAGTATCAATTATCTCTAAATGTAGCAGACGGGCATAGAAAATTGGTCTGATCTGTATATGACATAAGCCCATCCTGCCAAGACTGGGAGACATAGCACATCTACCTAATACAAAAACAAACAAAGAGAAGCAATAAAGTAGGGGAGACAAAGAAACATGTACCACACAAAAGAACAGGAGAAATTTTCAGAAAAAAAACATGAAATGGATGCAAGCAATCTACCAGATACAGAGTTCAAAATACTTTTTAGAAGGATGCTTAAGAAACTTAGTGAGAACTTCAACAAAGAGAGAGCAAGCATAAGAAAAGACACAGAAACCATAAAAAAAAGAATCAGACAAAAATGAAAAAGTTATTGGCCCTGGCCGGTTGGCTCAGTGGTGGAGTGTTGGCTGGCTTTTGGGGGTCCTGGGTTCGATTCCTGGCCAGGGTACACAGGAGAAGTGCCCATCTGCTTCTCCACCCTTCCCCCTCTCCCTTTCTCTCTGTCTCTCTCTTCCCCTACCGCAGCAGCGAAGCCTCCATTGGAGCAAAGTTGGCCCCCAGCACTGAGGATGGCTCCATGGTCTCTGCTTCAGGTGCTACAATGGCTCTCGTTGCATCAGAGCAATGCCCCAGATGGGCAGAGCATTGCCCCCTAGTGGAGCAATATAAAGTTATCAACAGCAGATCTGACGAAGCAGAGAATGAACTCAGGGATCTGGGAGACAAGGCAGCAAAAGACACCCAATCAGAATAGCACTAATTAATTATTTAATTAAAAGATGAGGATCAATTAAGGGACTTCTGGGATAACATGAGGAGAAACAACATTCACATCATAGAGGTAACAGAAGGAAAAGAGAAATAGCAAGGGCTAGAGAGACTATTTGAAGAAATAATAACTGAAAAGAACCTTAACCTGGTGAGGAAAATAGATATATAGACACACAAGTTCAGAAAGTGCAGAGTCCCAAACAAGATGAACCCAAAGAGGCTCACATCAAGGCACATCATAATTAAAATATCAAAGGTTAAAGGCAAAAAGAGAATCCTAAAAGCAGCAAGAGAAAGTTATCTATAAGGGAGCTCCCATAACACTGTCAGCAGATTTCTCAACAGAAACTTTGCAGGCCAGAAGGGATTGGAAAGAAATATTCTAAGTGATGATAAGCAAGTACCTACACTCAAGACTACTCTACCCAGCAAGACTCTCACTTAAAAATGAAGGAGAGATTAAGAGCTTTCCAGATAAGAAAATGCTAGAGGAGTTCATCACCACCCAACCAGATTTATAAGAAATATTAAGAAAAAGAAGGGAAAAAAATATAAATATTAATAATAAAATGGTAATAACTATGTACCTATTAATAATCATTTTAAATGTGAATGGATTACATGCTTCAATCAAAAGACATAGGGCAGCTGATGGGTAAGACATAAGACCCAAACATATGCTGTCTACAAGAAACCCACTTGAGACTGAAAGACACAGTAGCCTGAAAGTAATAAAATGGAAAAAGATATTTTATGCAAATGAAAATAAAATTTAAAAAAGGCTGGGGTAGCAATACTTACACCAGATGTGATAGACTTTAAAATAAAGGCTATCATTAAAAAAAGAACATTATGTAATGATAAAGGGAGCTATCCAACAGGAGGATATGATCCTTATAAACATTTATACAACCAACATGGGGGCACCTAATATATATAAAGCAAATATCGATGGACAAAAAGAAAGAAATCAACAGTAATATAGTCATTGTAGGGCAGTTTAACACCCAATTAACAGCAATGGGTAGATCTTCCAGACAGACTATCAACAAGAAAACAGCAGCTTTAAATGACACATTAGAACAGATGGATTTAATTGATACTTTTAGAGCATTTCATCCAAAAGCAGCTAATATCTATTCAAGCACACATTTTCCAAGATGGACCACACATTAGGCCAAAACACAAGTGTCAATAAATTTAAAAAGCCAGAAATTATATGAAGCAACTTCACCAAACACAATGTAATGAAACCAGAAATCAATTATAAGAAAAAAACTGAAAAACACACAAACACCTGGAGGCTAAATAACATATTACTAAACAGTGAATGGGTTAACAATGAGATCAAAAGAGAAATCGAAAGATATCTTAAGACAAATGATGCCTGACCTGTGGTAGCACAGTGGATAAAGCATTGACCTGGAATGCTGAGGTCACCTGTTCGAAACCCTGGGCTTGCCTGGTCAAGTAACATATGGGAGCTTCCTGCTCCTCCCCCCTTCTCTCTCTCTTTCTATCTCTCTCTTATCTCTCTACATGAATAAATAAAATATATTTTTTAAAAAGATACCTTAAGACAACTTAAAATAAAAACACAAACTACCCAAAATTTATGGGACATATAAAAGAGTCCTAATAGGGAAGTTTATAGCAACACAAGCTTACCTCAATAAACAAAAAAAGGTAAAATGAAAATATAACTTTACACCTATAGGAACTAAAAAAAATAACAACAAACAAACAGCAATATGAATAGAACAAAGGAAATAATAAAGATCAGGGTGGAACCTGATCTGTGGTAGTGCAGTGGGTAGAATACCAACCTGAAACGGCTGAGGTTGTTGGTTCAAAACCCTGGGCATGCCCAGTCAAGGCTCATAGGACAAGAAACCAATGAACAGCTAGAGTGATGCAACTATTTCTCGTCCCACCCCCTCTGTAAAACCAATAAATAAAATCTTTCACAAAAACAACAAAAAAGATCAGGGTGGGAATAAACAAAATAGAGTTTTAAATAGTAATACAAAAGATTAATGAAAACAGCTGGTTCTTTGAAAAAATAAACAATAATAATAAACCTTTAATCAGATTCTCAAGATAAAAAAAGAGAGGACCCAAGTAAATAGAATCAGAAGTGAAAGAGAAGTGACAACTAAGACCACAGAAATAAAAGTATTTATAAGAAAATACTAATTATTTATACCAAGAAATTGGACAATTTAGAAGAAATGGATACATTTCTAAAAACATGCAATCTTTCAAACTGAATTAGGAAGAAACAGAAAATCTGAACAGACCGATTACAACCAATGAAATAGAATCAATAATCAAGAGTCCCAACAGAAGTCCTAGACTGAATGGCTTCACAGGTGAATTTTACCAAACATTCAAAGACATTAGTATCCTTCTCAAACTCTTTTAAAAAACACAAGAGGATGAAAGGCTCCCAAATGGACTCTACAAAGCCAGCATTACCCTGATTCCAAAATCAGACAAAGACATTACAAAGAAGAAAAGGAAGAAGAAGAAAATTATAGGCCAATATTCTTGATGAACTTAAATGCAAAAATCCTCAACAAAATATTAGCAAACTGACTTCAGCAATACATTAAAAAGATCATACACCATGATCAAGTGGGATTTATTCTGAGCATGGAAGGTTGGTTCAATATCTACATACTAATTAATGCGATATACCATATATAAAAGATGAAGGATAAAAGTCATATCATCATATCAATGCATGCAAAAAAAACATATGACAAAATGCATTTATGATAAAAACTCTGCAAAGTGGGTATAGAAAGAACATACCTCAACATAATAAAAGCCATATATGACAAACCCACAGCAAACATAATACCCAACAGGGAAAAGTAAAATTATTTTGCTTAAGATCAGGGACAAAACAAGGATGTCCACTTTAATCACTTTTATTCAACATAGTATTGGGATCAGAGAAGAACAAGAAATGAAAGGTATCCAAATTGGAATGGAAGAAGTAAAACTGTCATTATTTGCAGATGACATGATGCTATATAGAGATAACCCCAAAGATTCCACCGAGAAACTACTAGAACATAAATGAATTCAGTAAAGTAGCATACTGCAAATTAGTATTCAGAAATTGGTTGCATTTTTATACACCAATAATAAACTATCAGAAAGAGAAACTAAGAAAACAACCTGATTTACAATTGTATAAAAAATATCTTGGAATAAATTTAACCAGGAAAGTAAAAGATGTGTACTCAGAAAATTATAAGACACTAAAGAAAGAAATTGAAGAAGATACAAATAAGGAGGTGGATATGCCATGCTCATTAGTCAAAAGAATTAACAAATATTATTTGAAAGCATAGATGAAGACAAGTTCCTAGGGAAAGGCATCTTATAAAGCTAGATCTCATTAGAGACAGAAATCTTTATCAGACCTATTTCCCCAGAAAAAGTAGAGAAAACTATCAAGGAATTAAACCGGTATTCATATCTATGCATCCAATAATATAGCAACCATCTTTCTGAATAAATACAGTAGATACAATAAGATTTATGCAGAACTCCCAATAATAGGAAACATCAGCACCCTGCTCTTAGTACAAGCAAATAAAAGAGACAATGAGTAATCATCAGAACTAGATGATTTCACAGGTGAATTCTATGAAATTTCCAAGACCAGGTAGTAATAATGCTCCATAAACTGTTTCAGAACATTGAAAAGGAAAAAATACTTGCTAATTCACTTTATAATATATTGATATCTAAACCATTTAAGGATAGAACAAAAAGAGAGAACAAATTACAAATATTAATGCAAAAGACCTACATAAAAAAATTTCTGTGAATATTGCATTAAAAAAAGATACATTATGACCTAGTGAAATTTATTGCAGAGATGCAAATTTGGTTCCATATTAGGAAATCCACTAATGTAATATACAACATTAATAGATGTGGGGAAAAAATTTGATGGTTATCTGTATAGACACTGAAAGTACAAAAAAGTCTTCAACAAATTCAACTTATCCCAACAAAAAACTCATGAAAATAGTAATTAATGGAAAATAGTAATTAATGTAAACAAGTATCTCATGGTCATATACCCAGCTTCTTCCTTAATGGGGAAACACTAGAGGCATTTCTATTAAGGTCAGGAACAGGCAAGGTGCGGTGCCCACTTACTCACTCTACTACTTCAACATTGTACTGGAAGGGTCAGGAAATGTGATTGATTACCAGGCAGAAACCACCTTTAACAAAGTGATCCACATTAATACCATCAGTAATGAGGCAAATAGATCTCATGTGTATCCTTGTGAAATGCACTGAAATTAACACATCACTCTTATCGTATTCCTGCACAACAGCATAACCTGAATCTAATTTTGGAGAAATAGAGGACTCCATTGGAAGACATTTTCAATACAACTGGACTGCAGTCTTCAAAAATGGCAATCTCAATGGAAGACAAAGAAATATTGAAGGAAAATGTCAAAACAAAGAAACCTTAACAATAATACAATACATGATCTGGGACTTTCTTTCTTTATTATGCACATTATTGAGACAATTTTAGTGAACTATGACTAAGGTCTGAAAATAGGTAATGTTATTCCACTGTACTGTGGTTCTGCAAGAGAATATCCTTGTTCTTAGCATACACACAGGGAAGTATTCAGAGCGAAAGGGGCATCGTGTCTGCAACTTCTCAAATGGTTTAGGAAAAAAATATGTACATAGAGAGACACCAAAATATTATAAAATGTTAACATTTGAGGAATCTGGGTAAAGGGTATGTAGAATTCTTCCAACTTTCCTGTAAGCCTGAAGTTATGTCAAAATGAAAATTTAAAAATGAACAATAACAACAAAGTCCTTTGACTCTCAAAGCTCTCAGCTATAACCCCATGACTTCCCCCTTCACAATAAAATCTGTCGAGTAGTCAATTTGCTCTCTCCAATTCCTCCCTCCCATTCATTCCCTAACCAACCCCAATCAGTGCTGTACACCCTTGTTGAGATCATCAATGAACAAATTCCCGTTGACGAATCCACGGCACACATCTTCTGGTATCTCAGTAACACTCATGGATAGTGATCACTCCGTCTTTCTAAAAACACTCTCCTCTTCTGGAGTCCATGTCATTAGTTTCCTGGATTTCTTCCTCCTTCATTAGCTGTTCCTTCTCCATGTCTTTTGCTGAATTCCTCTCCTCTTTCTACGTTCTAAATGTTTGAGCAGTAATTACTCATTTCTGGGGCCTGCCTCACCTCCACCTCTCCTTAGTGATTTCAGCTTTAATCGCTGTTTCTACGCTCACACCTTCAAAGGGGTTATATCTATCTAACCCCAAGCTCTCTCCTAAGCTCCAGATTCACTAATCATTCAGTCACCTATTTGGTATCTCCAACTGCATGACTAAAAGTCAAGTCAAACTTAACATGTCCAAAGTAGAATTCTTAAATGTCTTCCAAAATCTGTTTTTCAGTCTCTCCCACCCCTAGTGAGTGGCACGAACTTCCACCCATATGTTTCCATCTAACACTCAGCAGTCTCCCTTGATTACCTTTGGCATAGACCCCTGTCTCCTTTGCTCTCTCCTGCTATGCTTACTACGTTCACCTACCTGAACTATCCTCCAAACTGGGCTCCTGTTTTACTCTTGCTATTTACAGCCCATCCTCCAACAGAATTCAGCATGATCTTCTAAAATATCCAGTTCATGACACGTCCCTCTATCAATTTTCAGTTACTACAAATATTAGTATCCTACAGCTAATATAAAACTACCACAAACTGGGTGGCTTAAAACAGCGGGAATTTAACCTCTCACAGTCTGGAGGCTAGAACTGTGAGGTGTCCCCAGGACCATGCTTTCACGGCTATAGGGGTGAGGACTGCTGGTAGTCCTTGGCCTGTAGATGCATCACTCCATTCTGCCTTGTCTTCCTGTGGCCTCTTCCTTCCTCCTGTGTCTGCCTGTGGCTTTTTGTTTGTCTCTCCTCTTCTTATCAAGATATCAGTGACCTTGGATTTAGGGCTCAACCTAATTGACATCTTAACCAATTTCTTCTGAAAAGACCCTATTTTCACATAAGGTCACCATCTAAGGTTCCAGATGGACTTGAAGTTTGGAGCGGTACACTCTTTAATCCAATAACGTCACAATTACTCCCATTGTAATAAACCTCAAATTCTTCATCACTGCACATAGTCCTAGGTAATCTGTTCTTACCTACCTTACCATCCTCCTCAAACCTTTTGCCAGTGTCTCCTAGATGCTCCTAAATAAAGCCACACCCATTCCAAACTCAAGGCTTCTCTAAGGACTGTTCTTTCTGCCAGAACAGTGTTTAACCTGCTGGCCCACCCTCATCTCCTCTACTTCCACGGTGGACCTTCTCTAGAGTACACCCTACTTCAGTTACTCTAATTCGCACCCTGTTTGCTTACTTACTTCAAAGCACTTATCACAATCTATAATTATCTTGTATTTACTTTTTCCCAGTTTATTATGTCTTCCATTACAATCTCAGCATCTAGCATAGTACTTGGTACATGGGAGCGGATCACTGAATATTCATTGAGTGAATCAATAAATTCAAATGAGTACAGAGACTGTGCCAGACACACCTGTTTTAACTCCCAGAGTACATGCCCATGGCTATCTACATGGCTGTCGAAAATGTTTGTTGACATCAATTCACTAATAAATTCCATCCATTTTCTCTAAGCCACAATCTATGCCTACACAAGAATTCTTCTGATCAAACTTCGTAAAACAAACACAATGGCTTTCTAATCCTGTCACCAGGTTCCAAATATTTATTAAGAATTATGTTGGGGGACTCATGAAAAAGGTGAAGGGATTAAGCAAAAAAAATCTCATAAACAAACAACCATATGGAGATTACCAGAGGAAAGGGGCGGGGGGAGTAGAAGAAGGTAAAGGGGTGACAAATGGTTATGAAAGGAGACTTGACTTGGGGCGGTGAACACACAATACAGTATAGAGATGATGTATAATAGAACTGTACACCTCAAACCTATATCATTTTATTAACCAATGTCACCTCAATAAATTTAATAAAATAAATAAATAGAATTTTAAAAAAGAATTATGTGTCCAGCATAACACAGTTGAAGACTCATCAAATTTCTGGTTATCAAATTTTTGCTTAAGCAGACCCATATGCAAAGCAGGACTGTATTCATCATGATGAAGATAAGCTATAGCTTATTTAACTTCTTCGAGGTCATGTTATGAATAGGCCTGGGCTTCTAAAAACCTCATTTGTGTCCATATAACATTTGAGGGTTATGGAGAGCTAAAAATTATAATCAAGGGTCAAGTGTACAGCAAGGTGCTTGCCCATGGAGGCATATTACATTACTTCACTGGAAGCATACCATTAAAGGAATTTTCACAGGATAATAATTTGCAGTACATCTACTTGAAGCAATTTTGTATTTATTTATTCAATTGAATTATTTATGTTATTCATAATGAAATGAAACTCAAACAGCATTTGGTTCCATCACGGTTTCCTTTGCTTTCGTTTGGTTTGCCGCATATAACTATTTTTATGCAAATGAGGTTATGATGGCATTAAACATTTCCTACTGATTTTCCAAGAACAAATGTGTTCTCTCCATATGCCACAGTCTTCTTTCTCCTGCATCTATCCTCAAAGCTCTGTGAGCTGATCAGAACTTCTTTTAAATTAACGCCAAGGACATTCCATCTATAATAGTGATGAGCCTGTCTCCCTCTGCAGTGCCCATGTAGCGCTCCCATTAATACCTGAATTTAGCCCGTGTCGCCTGTTCCACGAGAAGCCTTATTTATCCCCCCAGCTCTCACAGCGCTGTAAATCTCACCTTGTTACAAAGCTTCGTGGCACTCCCTGGCTCTACTCACAGAGAAAAACAACGAAGAACTCCACGTGGAAAACAAGGAGCTGTGATCGCAGAGATGTTTGCTACTATTCATTATATTCAAAGCTGAGGAACAACTGTTTTCAGGACGAATCAGAGAGAAATTCAGCAGGCTGCCTACCCTGGACTCATGTAGGCTAGCTTGGGCTTTCTTGTAGGTGTACATGCGTTTGTGTGTATAGGCATGTGTGTGCATGTGTGCATGCGTGTATGTGTGTGTGTGAGTTTGTTTTAAATTAAATGAACTGCCAGAGTGAAGGACAACGGCACTGGGCTGGCACAGTAATGCCCTAGAAACATATAGGTTGCACGTTCCAAGTCTAGAGTCTCCAGTAATCAGCATTATAGAAATTTCTGATCATTACATGAAGTGAGTTATTATTCTCTTATAGTTCTAAAGTGCCTATAATCCTTACATAAAGCATCAAAGTGATGCAGAGACAAGAACAACTATTTATGTAAATTCCAACATTGGTTTGATTTAAGGTTATAAATCAAGGATCCCATTTTCCTTAAACACATCTACATTTGAGAGCGTGATTTTGGAGAACGTGAATTTGGAACTTGAAGACCCTGGAGTTGTAAACGAGCCACAGAGCAGATCTATTTGCATAGATAAGACAAGGTTGACATTGGTTTCTATCCAATGATTTCAAGTTCCTCATGCACGAAATTGAAAGCTGTCCAGAAAGCTCTCTAGAACAGAAACGGAGGGGTATCTTTTCTGTGGCCTCACTTTAATGCATTTAGATGAGAATCGCAGGTGCCAATAAAGGATTGAATTAATTTTTCCAATTCACAAACTTTGGGGCCCAGGCTGACATTGCCTCTAGCAAGAAGTGAGAATCCTTTTCTAAAAATTAGCGAGGTCCTTAACGCCCATCATGTGTATAGTGCCTCTCATACTACAAATAGTATCTTGGCTTCATATTTACCTTTCTATTCTATATCTCTGTGTTTGAGACACTGTAGAGTTGTCAACCATTTCATGGGGTTTAATAAAATTCTAAAAGAAAAATAACTCAAAATGAGGTTGATTTCTATTATCTCTCACTTGTTAAATAAATGAATGAAATGTGAGAATATAGGATGGGAAGGAACAAGTGGGACAGAAGTATCACAAGCTAATTCACCAACAAAGGACAGGAACTTCCCCAAGGGTGGGAATCCCTGCCCTGTCCTAACCCTCATTTTCTCAACCACCTGCCTCCATATATGGAGAATCTCAGTACATGGTGGGGCCCCAGGATGCTCAAATTTAAAAAATAAGAATCACTTGGAAACCCTGGAAAAAATATAGATTTGTAGCTTCTGTTCTGGTCTACCAACTCCACAGCAGGGTAGATAAAGACATGTTTACCCAGCTGCCCTGGTGATTCAAATGCAAGGACCATATCTCCTGAAACATGATAGGTTGTCTAGTTCTCAGCCTTTCGAAACACTGGGGTCATCTGGGAAGATTTTTAAAAATAATTTAATACTGATGCTTGGGCCCCCCTCCCAGACGTTCTGGTTCACTTCCTCTGGGGTGGAGTCTGGGCATCCCAATCTTCAAGGCTCCCCAGGCAATTTCAATGAGCAGATGAAGCTGAGAACCCCTGGTGTGGGGATATGTGGTACCTTCAATGAAGCAGGGAGGTGAGCCCTACAAGGGCTTCTTCTACCTTTCACTTTTGAGACTTCTGACGCCTTTACCCAGAGAACATTCCAGGTCTCTGTTTGAATGACCATATTTATCTCAACATATGCAGGCAAGAAATGATAATGAAAATGGTGCCCTTTGGCTCTTGACTATAACAGTTGAGGATAGTGAGACAAGGGCATTGGATTCAGACAATAAAGGGTCTTCTTTCTATGGCCCAGATCCCACCCAGACCAACCTGCAATGTGGGGGCAGTCCCTACATCCCTCTTGGCTGCCCTGCCCAAGCTCTGGGGGCCCTGTCAAGCTCCACATCAGGGAAGCTTTACAGAAAGTCTCAAAAAAATCAAAACTTCACCAAGTGCACACATGCTCTGCAGAAAAGGCACAGCTGAGCGATGCCCAATCTTTCGCAAGCCCCCCTAGCCTTCCAGAGGTTCTCAAAAAACAGAATTAATTTCTAGAAATTGGCCAAGACTTCAGGCCCAGGAACTTTGTTGGGCTTGCTGACCTACATTTTTAGCAAGCTCCAAAGACCTTACTTTGAGAAATACTTTATCATGTGCTTTTTAACATTCAGCCCTTTCCATGGAAAAATTATTTTCATATGTGGGGAAAAATAATTGGTGAAAAAGTAAGACCATGCATTGTACTATGCTTTTGGTTTGACCGCTATTGATGATTGCAAAGTAGAAGTGGGAGGCAGCTGGTCCCATCTCACCTGCTGTCCCAAGTCACCCCTGCCCTCAGGGGTGACCTTCCTTTATACAGAAGCTGTGGTGAAAGAACGTCAAAGCTGAACCTTCTGACCCCTCCCAGAAGAGCCTTAGAAAGTGAATGTGCCCTTCTCAGAGACTCTCCACAGCCATCTGTCTGTGCCAAGCTGGGGACAAAAAAATGCTATTTACCCTAGATCTAAGTTTTCCATATGAGTGAGTCAAACAGTTGTAACCCACTTTTCAGGGTGATGCTTTCCTGCAGATTCTGTCATTCCATGCAATGCATTTTAAGGATAAGATGAATACATGGTAAAGGTTCTTGCAGCTAATAATTGCAGCTAATGTTTATTGATCAGATATCATTAATCCATGAGAAGGGCTGAGACTAATGCCTGGTCTATGTGTTTCCCATGTAACAACTTACTCCCCACAACAATTCCATAAAGTAGGTTTCATTACATCACCATTTTACATATCAGGAATCTGAGACACAAAACATTATATAACTCACCCAAGGTCACATAGCCAGTAGGAGGCAAAGCTTGGATTAGAACATAGAGTACAAAGCCCATACTCTTGACTTCTAGGAAAAACTCTAATTAGGGTTTTTAGGTGATCTAGACATGCTCTTCAGGTACAGGGACCTCACAAATGTAGGATCAACATTCACCCACAAATAACTTCAGGAATTAACATCCTCACAAATTGACAGGGAGGGGACCCCTGCTTACATATTTCCCTTCACCCCGCTACTGGAGGCGGGCCAGCTCTGATAAAAGAAGTCCATCTTGGTTGTGCCTCTAGGTCAGTGATGGGCAATCTTTTGAGCTTGATGTGTCAAAATTCGCCAAAACACCGAGCATAACTCGGGTGGTGTGTCACTTCGAGAAAAGCAGCCTAACCGGAAGTCCCAGAACTAGACACTCTGTGCTGGAATTCTGTTGTTTTGGCCTACAGACCTCTGGCACAGAGTGTCTACACTACAGCAAATGTTTTATCCTCGGCTACTGCACCTGGCCACGCAGGAGCCAGGGATGAAACATCCTTCTCGGCATACGGCCCCATACTTCTCTGGTATGCGGCCGTGTGCGGCCACATGTCATCGAAAATGGCTACACTTGTCAGTGCTGACACGCATGTCATAGGTTCGCCATCATGGCTCTAGGTTAAACCAACTCTACAGTGAGACATTTCCTAAACATAATAATAGTTTCTAAAATTTATTTTTCCTGGATTTTATAAAAATAAATACTCTGTTCCTTAAAGAGGGTTTCAACTACATCCCACAACATACTAGGCAACCTTAGCAGGCAACAGTTAATCAAGTTCAACATACAGCCCCTGTGGTAGTGGAATTCTGTTACAGCTGAGAGGGATAACAGGAACCGAGAGAAGAATGCTAAGGAAGGACTTGTGCACACATACAAGTAATTCCACAGGGAAACTGTCCTGCTTCTGAGACTCAGAATTTCTTCTCCTCCTGGTGATACCAGTGTGGGCTAGAAGGTTCCAGTCTACGGATATGAAAGGACAGGCCAAGCACTTGATGTGGAGGGCAGGGCACAGGCCCTGAAGACCCACACACACAGCTGGGTTTGAATCAGGGCGCCAGCACTTAGGAGCTGTGTGACCCCAGGCAGACTGCTCAACCTCTCCAAACCACCCTCGCCCCCGCTCCCTGACCCATCCTCATTGATAAAACAGAGGTGGTAACAGCTACTTCAGAGAGCGGTTCAACTTAAACAAGATCAATAAAACATGCCGCACAGTGACAAAAACATAAAAGGCAGTCAATAAAAGGGAATAATTATTGTGGCTGGTGATTGAGAGATACTACTAAGCATGTACCTATTTATTATTTCAATCAGCAAGTATTTCCTGGATAGCTACACTCAGTGCCCACCTCTGAGAAAGAGAAAGCTTCACACAAGATGCTTGACCATCTTTAAGGGCTTTCATTCTATATGAAAACCAACCTAGGAGCCATGCCCAAGGAAAAATTCAGGGTGGGAAAATCCCAGTCACAGCTTCAAGTATCAGATGTTTCCTTTTCACAGAAACAGGAAACGTTCAGGTGAGTCCTGCCCAATGAGTAGACTCATGCCTCTGAATTATAACACGGTAACTCACCCAGGCACACAACTTCAGACATACCCAGACTCAACCTAAAAGACTGACTGGGCATGGATGACTCCCAAATCTCCATAGTTGGTCCAGATATCATTCCTGACTTCCAGACCCAAACATGCAGCTGCCCACTGGACGTGATGTGAGGTTGGTCCACGGACATCACACTCCGTCTGTGTCCAAAGCAGCTACCGTTGGAATATAACAGCTTAGCGTTTGTGGCAATAAAGGGAAGAAGAGACTTTCTGAGTGAAGCAAAATGAATTCTAAAGGAACTTGACATCTGGATTTATAAGCTGGAGGCCAAAGGAGAAATTGAAGATAACAGTAGTAGAAACCGCCCATAAATTACCTACCCAGTCTGGGAGGAAGAAGCAAGCCACAGAATGTGTTCAGGAACCTCAGCAGTGGCTTTAATAAACACAGACAGATTTCTGTGCTGCTAGGTGTTCTCTCCTCCACAATAAGAGATAATTGGGCGAGCAGATAATTAATATGCCATTATATGATATAGAATGGTATTTCTCCGCATGGGAAAAGAGTGGGGGGTGGTTAGAAAGCCCTGTCTGGCTTCTGGGGTCATCAAACGTTACTTTCTCACTCACACACACACACGGCCAAAAAATGAAAAACACTGGACAGATTCATCTCATGTTATAACCTCAAGAAACCCATAACTATGGGCAACTATGGACGCGCAGAATTGCTGTCTTCTCTGTAAAACAGAAATCCCTGCGGGACTCTCTCTCCCGGTTAACAAATTCTCTTCCACTTCGTCTCCCCAACAAGTATCCACATTCAATTACTTGCCTTTATCTTGCTGAGTCTCAGAAAATTTTTCTTGAATCTAGCCCTTCTACTCCATTCTCTTCTTCATTCCAGGCTTGTGACACAGAAATAATGGCCATGAAAGCCTTGTGATAATTACAAAACACTCACTGCAGCATCAGAAGTCTCTCCTCTCTCTACTTGGCAGTGGCCCGCACATGGCTGGTGCTCAGGGAACGTTGGCGGGTGGAGAAGAGACTTACATTGAGGCATCCTGCTGACAGCCTTCCTCCTCGAACCTACCCCTTACATTTTTCCTGCAGTTAGTCATAATTGTTTTTTAAATCAGAGTATGACAACAATACCATCATTGCCTCATGCCCTTCATTGGCCTCCATTGAACGGATGAAGTCCCCACCTAATGCAGGCTGGCACATGAGATATCTGTAGGGCTCCCTCTGGCCCTCACCCACTTCCATAATTCACTCCGGAAACTCTAAAACTCAGACAAAAGATTTTGTGCTGTTCCCATAACCTTCTTTCCTCCTCCTGTACATACTCTTCTCTCTCTCAAATGCCTTGTGTTCTCTTTGGAGGAAAGATTCCTGCTCACCCTAAAGTCCAAGGTCACCTCTGTGCTGCCCTCTGACTCTCCTGGACAGTGTGGTCCCTAGTTGGCCCTGCTAAGGCCACCTGGGAGCAGCCCTAGGACTGTGAGCAGACAGTACCCCCCACCAGCTCTGACTTCCAGGGAAGCCCAGATGGCCCTACCTCTCTCCAGGCCAGCAGCGTGGAGCCTGGCCAATTGGAAACGGCAGTCAAAAGTCATTTTTCATAATTTCTTTTAAAAGAACAAAGAAAGAAAAGAAACACAGACCAAAGGAATAGCATAGAGCCTAGAAAATAAGTCCACTGACACAGATCAAAAGCATAAAAGGTATCTATCGCATTTAGCACTTCCAAATAAGAGAAAGAAAAGTTATTTTCAAAAAAAAATTTTTTTTAAAAGCTGCTTTGAAAAAACACGGACCAAGATTTTAAATGAAAGAATACATACCTTGTACTTTCAAAATAAACTCTAGACAGATGGAAGAGTGAAATATGAGTCATGGGACAGCCACACTAACCAGAAGAGAATACTTATAAGTATCTGAGGGATGGTATCTTCCTCATCTCTGAAGCAGAGAAGAAAGGAAAATGAAAATATCGACATTTTGGGATTCATACAATTTTAAAATATCTGTCCAGTGGAAGAAAAAATAAAAGGTCGCAGAATAAAAGTGAAATGAAAAACAGCATTTTGGAATTCATATGCATGAAATATGACAAGCAAATGGTTAATCCCACTACTACCTAAAAATTCATTCATATTAATAAGAGAAACAATTTTCTCAAGAGTGTTCTAATAATCATAAAACAATAAGAAAGAAACGTGAGGTTTGGCAGCAAATGCACAATGGAATTAGCCAATGTAAATTCTCTAAACTTGGGGGATGTTTTGGAGGACTCCACAAAGAAGGATCTTGCCCTTTGAGGAACCATTTATCCTGGGCCTGGCCCACAGGGGAGGAAGGAGGGCCCCAAGGGCCCATCTCCCTTCACATCGTCCTGTCTCAAATGTCAACACAGCAGCTTCGACAAGCAAAGCCTTTCCCACTCCTGGACAGCTAGGATTAATTTGCAATTAAAAAGGTTAATTTAGTATGTTTGCTGTGAAGCCCACAATTTTCAATGCCTCCCCCCCACTCCCGTTATCATGTATGGCCTGTGAGCAGGCTTTTAAATTTATCTCTAATTCCACCTTCAAATTCCTCCTTCAGAGAGGAATAATCTTAGAAGGCAAACGTGACCACATCAATCAACCTAGAGTTCCAACTTTTTCCTCTACCCCTCCTTTCACCCTTCCCAAGGGGGCTTACTTTTTTTGGTATAGATTTACATTTATTGTTTAATTCAGTGGTTCTTAATCTGGGTTCTATCGAACCCTAGGGGTTCGATGAGTCGGTCTCAGGGGTTCGGAGAAGCCTCTGCCGCGGAGGCCAGAATAAAGTAATACCGTAATTTGTTGGGAGTTCATGCACTCTGTTGGTTTTGTTCTTTGAGCAAGGTGATGTTCATGCACGGCTCATTTTGTGCACCAGTAAAAAAACATATACCTATGTCTTGAATTTGGAAAAAAAAATCATATTTTATCTATCACTAAAGAAGGGTTCGGTAAATGCACATATGAAACTGGTGGGTTTGGTACCTCAAAAAAGGTTAAGAACCATTGGTTTAATTAAACCTTGTTTGATTAAAACAAAACAAAACATACACAGTCTCATCCCATTTCTCTAATTTCTGCTTCTAAGTAACAGTGGTTATGCTACTATTCCTTGATGTTTACATTTTAGACATTTTTCTCAACTGATTTTCTGTTTCTAAAGATGAAGATTTAATTTTCTTATACTATTCACCTCATACACATGTTAAGCCTTTTCCCTCTTCCAATATAGTTAGACCATAATTTGTAGTTAAATAAAAATTCATTATTTACATTTGTATGGCTATATTGTTCATAGCTGAGCCAGAGTCGCAATTCCTTTCTTAAGGAATTTTTGTTCTTTTTTGTGTGCAAGTAATAATTGCTTTGTTTTTTCACAAGATTTTTTTCTTCTGTGTCTACTATAGATTCAGTCCCAAATTTTCCAAAAGAATGGTTTAAAAAATCTTGCAAAGGCAACAACAACACCACTAAATAATGAAACTACATCAAACTCAAAAGCTTCTACACAGCAAAGGAAATCATCAACAAGATAAAAAGGCAACCTAATAAATGGGGGAACTATTTGCAAACCACATATTTGATAAGGGATGAATTCCCAAAATATATTTAAAAAACTCATACAAATCAATTTTTAAAAATCCAATTTAAAAATGAGCAGAAGATCTGACTTTTTCCAAAGACATACAGATGGCCATAGTATAAGAAAAGATGCTCAACTGTCACTAATCACCAGGGAAATACAAAGCAAAACAACAATGAGGTAATACTTCACACCTGTTAAAATAGATATTACCAAAAAGACAGGAAATAATAAGTGTCGGTGAGGATGTGGAGAAAAGGGACCCTCGGGCACTGTTGGTGGAAATGTAAATTGATGTGGTCACCCAGGAAAAACAGTATAAATGTTTCTCAAAAAGTAAAACTAGAACTACCATCTGATCCAGAAATCCTACTTCTAAGTATATATTGTAAGAAATCTAAAGCACTAATTTGAAACGATATATGCTCCCTCATGTTCACTGCAGCATTATTTATAATAGCCAAGATGGAAACCTATGTGTCTACTGATAAATGAGTCAAGAAAATATAGTTCACATACATACAAAATAGTATACTATTCAGCCATAGAAAGGGATGAAAATTTGCCATTTCCAAATACATGGATGGACCTTGAGAGCATTATGACTAGGAGAAATAAGTCAAAGACAAACACCATACTTACTTATGTGAGGAATCTAACAACCAACAATCTCATATATACAGAGAAAAAGATTGGCAGTTGTCAGAGGCATAGGTGGATGGGTGGGAGAAATGGGTGAAGTCAGTAAAAAGATACAAACTTCCAGTTATAAAATGAATAAGTTACAGAGTAGTCATGTACACCATGGCAACTATAGTTAATAGTACTGTATTGCATATTTGAAAGTCACTTAGAGAGATCTTAAAGTTTTCATTACAAGAAAAAAATTCTGTAACTATGTATGGTGATAATTTTTTTTCTTTTGTGTGAGAGAGAGACAGACAGAAAGGGAGACAGATGAGAAGTATCAACTCCTAGTTGCATCACTTTAGTTGTTCATTGATTGCTTCTCATAATGTGCCTTGACCAGGGGGCTGAAGAGAGCCAGTGACCCCTTGCTCAAGCCAATGATCTTGGACACAAGCCAGTGACCATGGGTCAGGCTGTATGGTGATGGAATTTAACTAGACATTGTGGTGATCATTTAGCAATGTCAACAATATCAAATCATTATATCATATACCTAAAATAAGTAAACTGATTTCTGTCAATTATTCTTCATTAAAAATAATAACTTTTAAAAATCCTAACATAGTCAAAAACACTAAGTAATCAAGTAATTCTATCCCCTGCCCCTTTTTGGATACATTTCTCCTGTAGTCCTCCTTCCTCCTGTTCCAAAGTGAAACAGTTGATCTCTTGGCCTGCTACACAGCTGCCACCTTGGAATGTTACCCTGGAACAGCCCTTTTTCTGGGATCTGCTTTAAATATTCTCTTGTTTGAATCCCCTGTTTCCTCAATCCTACTACCATTCTCTTTCTTACTTTACTCTCTCGTTTTACTGGAGCATGTCCTTGAGTAGCTTCCTGAAACAGATGTAGGGAAGGTGAATTTGCTGAGATCCTACATAAATGTTATGTATTTACTTTGTGCTTCCCATTGGCAAAGACTATTCTATGGCTGACTATAGAATTCTAAGTTGAAAAAATTTTTTTTAACTTGTCTCCTAGTTTTAAATATTGCTACTAAGAAATCCACTATCAACTGTATTTGAGTCACTTTTCTATATGAAAGTTTTTAGGACTTTCTCTTCATCTACACTATCCTGAAAATTTACATCTACATTTCTTAATCTGGGTTTAATTTTTTTCCTTTCATTCATCATGTAGGCATTGGGTAGGTGGGACCTTCCAATCTAAAAGCACTATAGTTCTGGGAAATTTTCTTGTATCATTTGTTTGATGATTTTCTTCTCCCTTTTTTCTCTCTTCTTTTTCTGATATTCCTATTAGTTGATGTTGAACCTGCTGGACTGATGTAATTTTTTCAAGTCTTTTCTCTCCTATTTTTATCTTCTTTTTTTATTTCTTTATCTTCCAGAAGAGTTCCACAATACTATCTTCCAACATTTTCTTGAATTATTTATTTCTATCTCATAATTTCCAAGATCTTTTTTTTATTCTCTATTGTTTGTGAATAAAAACACAATACTTCATGATATCTCTCCGTCATGAATTACTGTTTTAAAGTTTGTAGTCTCTGTTTCCCTCAAATGTTTTCTACTTTTGTTGTTTCTAAGGCCTTTTATAACAGAGACTCTCCTGAGATGTTTAGGGATTCTTGTTTGCCTTTCTTATTTTAGAGTAAAACAGCTATGCATAGTTAGATGGAGCTTTATACAGGCACAACTTACTAACAGCTAATGAGCAGAACCCAACAATATTGGGGGGTATATCCCCAACTATCAGATCTATTGGTGTTTTTCTAGGCTAGATGGTTTCCTCAGAGTGGTTTCTTCAAACACTTTGATGATCAAGGTTTAAAAGCCTTGAGGGTGTTCCCATTTAGTATGCACCTTACCCTCTGTCCTCAGCTACCTCATTTTATGCACTAAAACACAGAGCTCACCTTCTCCAGAGAGTAACCCTCTATGTAGAAAAGGACAGACTCTGGTTATGCAGAGTTGGAGAAAAGAGCTGGAGATGCAACTGCAATCATATTCAAATCTCCCTCCCAATCACCACAAGCACCCAGAAGCCCCAATTCCAGGGCCTCTGGTGTGACAAGGTGTGACGAGGTGACATGAGGCCGCACCCTGCTGCTCTGACCACCACTCTCCACCATATGCAGGAGGCTGGGTCTCAGCCTCATCCAGTTTGCCGTCAGTTCCCTTTCATCCATCCTCTTTGCGTCTTCTAAAACTCTGTAGGTGACTCTTCCCTGCTGTCATTGCCTGTTTGTTTTTTATAAGTTGCTATCCTCTCTAGTCTTTTATTATTATCTTAATAAAATTTCAGGAGGGACCAGAAATAAATGGGATGCTCAAGCCACCGTGCTGCCCTACACAGAACTACGGAGCTCTGCATTCTTCCCTGGGCACGCCATGTTTTTATTTGCACCCTTAACTCTGATCTTGCTGTTCCCCTGCCTGGTTTGCCCTTATCCCTCTCCCTTCTTTAATTTTCCAACCTTTACTGGTCCTTCAAAATGATGCTTAGGCACCATCTTAAACAGAAATCTTTCCCAGATCTTCCCTACACTTGCAATAAATACTTCTGACCTGAAATAGGCCATATAGAACACACTGTGCTGAGTTAATCTGCCTGTACATCTGTCTCCCTCCCTAGACAAATAGCAGGTAGGCAAGAACTATGTCTTACCTGATGCTCTACCTCTGGCATGGGAAAAACATCTGGCACCTAATAGTTGAGTTGCTCACTAATATTTGTTCAATAGACCCATTTTCAGTAGCTCCACGTTGGAAGCATTTTTATGCTCATAGGAGTGAAAAAAAAAATATGACTCTGTTTATTTGCCAACGTCCAAATAAGGAAGGCTAATCAGAGAGTACCAGAAAATGAAAACAGCCAGATGTTTTTGAAAGCAAAAGTCCAGGAATACAAAATAGCTTCCAACAGGGGTGGTGTGTGTTTTCCCAGTGATTCAAACGAATATATGCTTATTAGGCAGCGAGAGAGATTTAACAGGTTCCTCGGCTAATCCTGCAATTTTAAATCCATTTAAGATAATTTTCTTTATCTCGAATCTATTTTTCTCAGTAACCAGGATACTTAACTGATTTGTTCAAAACCCATTTGAAAAAGGAATAATCTTCTCTAAACAAGGGAACACTGAATGGAAAAAGAGAGACACTCCAAATCTAACAGAAAACAAAAAATCTGTTTGAGAGGCCAAGATGGACTCCTGCCTGGAAAATAGGTTTTCCTCCTGCATCTTGACTCTACGAGCCATTTTATTCCTCTATTTCACAAGGAGAAAACAAATAATTCTTAAATCTGAGCACACAGAACAAAGACCTTTCGTGAGACAACCAAGATGCGAACAAACTGTTTAAAAGATAAATCTCAAACCAAACAATAAAAGTAGAAACAACCATGAGATGTACTTTCTCACCCATCAGCTTGGCAAAGCATTTCTTAAATGGTAGCACCCAGTTTTGGAATGGGCCAATGAAATTCCAAAAGTAGTAGAGATTGCTCTAAGCTTTCTAGAGGGAAATATCACACTACGTAACTAGAGCTTCCAAACACATTCCTACGATAGGATATAAGAATTATACTTTGAGAAGTGTGGATAAAAAATATAAGTATCAAATCAATATGCAGAAAGACTTAATTGGAAAGATATTCATCAAAGTGTTACTTATGATAATGAAAAATTAAAAATAACCTATATTCCAAATAATGGAAAGAATGATCATAACTAATGACATCAGAAAATGCTCATGAAGTCATGTTAAATAAAAAAAAAGATAACACAATATATCATATGCTCATAATTTGTAGAGAAAATAGACTTGAAGATAATACACTAAGATTTTACCAGTTGCTGTCTCTACGTGATGAGATCATAGTCATTTCTGGTTTTTTCTTTAAAACATTTTTGTATTGCAAACTTTTCTATTGTATATGTTTCTGGGTTACTTTAATAAAAATGTAAAATTTTAATTTAGTTACCATTTCATAATCAACAGTACTCAGTAGACTGGGATAGAAGCTCCTTCACTAGTTACAAATAACATGAGAAATGTCATGGACTCGGGACTGAAACAGAACTTACTTGGTGGGCCGATAATCTGGAATGGACCGATCCAGTGAGATTTTTTCACTGAGGTAGGAATTGTAGCCATACTTCTCATGGGGACCCTTGGCTTTTTCCTCTTCAGCAGGGGAAAGGGTGGCAGGCAGGCCCCCTTTGCCCCGCCCACCATAACCTTCAATAAGTCCAAGGGATTTGGATAAGCCTAGAAAAAGGAGGGGGAGAAAGAATTATTAGAAAACCACCATATCGGGCGGGATATGTCATTCAAGCTCAGAGGCAGCTTCAGTGGAATTTCTAACATTACCTGTCACAGAAAAAAATGATGTTCTCATTTCGTCAGTCTCGGGAATGTGCTCTGAACACATTTATGTTGAGAGAAAGGGCAAGGCAACTTTGAGTGGTGGGAATAGGTCCTTTTACCAGCAAGGAAACTGTCTCCCTTTTTGAGAACTGAGGTCTATAAAAGCGAGTGCCTAGACAGGGAGAAATGCGAATCACAGAGGACACAGAAAACGGGATAGAACTGGGGCTATTATTCATGCCTGCTTTCCTCTCTCCAAGGGGCTAGTAACAACAAGGCTAGCTAGGCCAGGAGACATGCGATACAACCCAGGATAAGAAGAGCCTGTAACCGAAAACTGCAAAAATGCAGGTGTTTTTACTTCATTTGAACAGAGAACAATATACAGATTGACTTTATCGTGAGTTTAAAGCATGTAACAGCCTGACACAGTTTTTTACCTAAATTTCATCTAAATGGCAAAATAAATACAAAATGCTTGAGAATAAATCACAGCGGAAAAACAAAAGCCCATAAAGGTGATAACTGTGCTAAATTGAGTAGGAGGCCTCGGTGACAAGTCTTACTGAGCAACTGCAAGTTTCCCGGAAGGTGGCAGCTTTATAACTGTTCTTCTATTATATGCTAAACAGCCTGATGGGCGATTTTGAAACCCTAGAGTTATGGGAGGTTTTACTATTCAGCTAGAAAACTTTTGATGTTAAGGGTTCTCATTCCCTTTGGCCATTTCAAATGCCCAAGCTACTCAGTACATGTACACACACAAACATACACTCACACTTAGGGCTCTATCTATAAAGGTCTCAGCACTGCCACTGGCAGGAAGCACATGGACTAGGGTTGTAGACAGCCCCCTCAGCCTTCACAGTGGTCAGCCCCGCTAGCCTCGGAGGACCCAACCCTCCCAGAAAAGCATCCCCAGGCAAGACAAAGGCCCAGAGAGCTGCTCCAGTCACATGGCCCTCTCTGTTACATAATGGTCCTCTATCACATAATGGCAAGACAGTCTTCATTCCCTTTCCTGCTTCTCTAAAAACAGACATTTATTTCCTATGCTATCAAGATCAGAAAGCAAAGTTTGAGCAAACATCTCAGAGTCAATCTCAGGAGAATGTCGTTTTTCTGCCTGAGAATCATGTCCGCTGTCCTCTACATCCTTTGGGAACCCTGACATCTTTTTTACCTGCCATCATCCCAACAGAAGCACCATCAACTGAGACTTGAATTACTCCAGCATTTCCTGTTCACTTCCTGGTCTTTAAGCTTTCGTTCCACGTCAATGTGCAACAAATATTCCAGTAACATCATTGTCATCATGCTCAAAAACTCTACAAGAACCCTTCCCATGTCAAGTACAAACACCTGTGCTGGGTTTTAATACTCCATTATGAGGGGGATGCAGAACGGTGCAGCTACTTTAGAAAATCATTTGGCAGTTCTTCAAAATGCTAAATATAGTTACCATGTGATCCAGCAAGTCCATTCCTAGGCAGAGACCCAAAAGACATGAAAAGATACGCCTACACGGAAACGCATACACAAATGTTCAAAGCAGAAGAATTCATATAACTAAATGTCCATTAACTGATGAATGGATAAACAAAATGTGGCATATCCATACAATGGGATACTATTTGGCAATAAAAAAAGAATAAAGAAGTGATACTTGTTATAGTATGGATGAAGCTTACACACATTATGCCAGGTAAACAAAGCCAGTCGGCAAATACTGTACCACATACTGTATGATGCCATTAACATAGAATGAACAGAATATGCAAATATCTAGAGCAGAGGTCCCCAAACTATGGCCCGCGGGCCAAATTATGGCCACCTGAGGACATTTATCCGGCCCCCGCCGCACTTCTGGAAGGGGCACCTTTTTCATTGGTGGTCAGTGTATGAAGTACTGTATGTGGCGGCCCTCCAATGGTCTGAGGGACAGTGAACTGGCCCCCTGTGTAAAAAGTTTGGGGACCCCTGATCTAGAAACACAAAGTAGACCAGTCTATGTTTAGGGCTGAGGAAACTAGGGGAGGAAGGGCCAGTGACTGCTAACATGGATGAGGCATCTTTTGAGTGACAGAAATGTTGGAAGAAACCATATAAATGTATACATGGGTGGATGGGAGGAAAGACTGATAATAAGATAAGCATGTAATCCAAGGAGTATTAAAAGAAGATACCTAAAGAAAACCATATTAAAAACAACAAAAATTAATAACACACACACAAAAGACAGATAGCAAGAAAAGAAGGAAGGAGTAAGAGGGAAGGAAGGAGGGAGGGAAGAAAAAGACACAGAGAAAGAGAGAAGGGGGAGAGAGAGAAAGAGAGAGAGAAAAAGGCCCATGCCTTTTGGGGAGGATTTATCTATTTTTCAGAGTAGACCAGTCTACTCTGAATATTTTTAGGGGCCCAGGAAAATGTTGACATTTCTTTTAAAGTCTCAACAATGTAGTCATATAATTTTTAATATTTTTTTTTATGGAGCAAGAAACTCATGAAGGCCAAAGTTCCTAGGGCCCACAAAAGTCATTATGCAAGCCTAGCCCTCAGGATTTTATGTATAAATGACAAGGTGCCTAAAGCAAATAACAAGATGTGAAGCACAGTTTAGAAATTTCACCTGGAAGGTGGATAGCGTGAGGACAGGCCCCAGGCACAGACAGCAATGCCAGGTACCGTTTACTGAGCATCTCCCGGGTGTTATAATCCGCTTTATTTGACAAATAAAGACACTGAGTCTGAGAATGTGGTAACTTTGTTAAGGTTCCATGGCTGGCAAAGGCAGACAGGCCTGGGTTCTGGATATAGTCAGAGATATAAAGGCGGGCAGACTTGGGTTCTGAATATAATTAGAGATATCAAGGCGGACAGGTCTGGGTTCTGAATATAGTTAGAGATATAAAGGCAGACAGACCTGGGTTCTGGATATAGTTAGAGATATAAAGGCGGACAGACCTGGATTCTGGATATAGTTAGAGATATAAAGGCGGACAGACCTGGGTTCTGAATATAGTTAGAGATGTAAAGGTGGACAGACCTGGGTTCTGGATATAGAGATATAAAGGTAGATAGACATCGGTTCTGTATATAGTTAGAGACATAACAGCGGACAGACCTGGGTTCTGGATATAGTTAGAGACATAAAGGCGGATACACCAGAGCTTGATGACAGATAACGAGACCAGTTCTGAGGCTCTTGCAGCAGCCCAGACAAGGAATGGCAGGGGTCCCCTTTAAGGTAGTGGTGATGATTCAAAGGAGAGGAGACTTGAGAAATACTAAAGAGGTACCATCACAAGGCAGGTGACAGACAAGTGTAAGAGTGAGAGAGAGGGACAAAGCCCCAGGGAGAGAGCCTGGGGTTCCAGGGGAAGAACTGGGTGGTGGTACCACTCCCGAGGATGGGGCATACAGAACAGAGTATGAGAAGAGAAGTTCAATCTCCACATGTGGTAGATGGGGCGTCCATGGGACATTTGCATAGGATCAGATGCCCAGTGGGGGCTGAAACACATGAGAATGGACATTCAGATGGCACCATCAGCATGAAGAGGCCAGTAGCCACGATAAAGGGTGGAGGTTGGGAGGGTGGGAGGACCCTCCCAACCTCCACCCTTGTTGAGCAGCAAGAAGAATAAAGATAGACCATGCTCAGGAACTGTCCTCTGACGACACTCCTCCTGTATACTTCCACCATATTTAGAGTAGGAATCGCATAGTTCTGTTATTTCTTCTCTGCTTTATAGGCATGTTCTATTATCAACTACATTTGAACCTTAAGACTTGAAGGAACTGATACTTAAAGAATTACAGAAACATCCCAATATGAGCCAAGTGGTTAAGTTTTCTGTCTTCATAAATCGATTTGGACACTCTCTCTCCACCCAGTAATGATTACTGTTTAGATTTTCGTTTTTTTTTTTCAGTGCTTCTATATCCATTTTTCTATTAGGCGTGCAGGGTAGATATAACCATGAGCACTTCAGAGATCAGGAAATGGAGGCTCAGAGGATTAATTATTTGATCATCCAGAAAGTAATAGAAACAGAACATGATGTTTCTTCCAACCCTCAGCACATACACAAACGCTCTATCCAAGAAATTATGTAGGAAAGAAAAACCCAGCACTGAAAACATGCTGAAGAATGGCAAATAAATGGTAATAAACTCATGAAAATAACACTACACAGCGATGAAAATGAATGACTTGCAGATAAATGGATAAATATCATAAACTCAACGTAAAGCAAAAAGCAAGCATCTAAAATACATACTATTCCATTTCTACAAAGTTTCAGGAACTAATCCAAACATAGAGATAGAAACTTAAGTAGTGAAACTATGAAAATCCACAAGTAAAGAGAGTGTATCATGACTGGGGAAGGACACACAAAGGACCCTATAGGTCTAGGATGAAGGTGGATGTGACTAGTATTCATGATATATTTATTGCCTTACATATATGTGATACAGAATCTGTGAACTATTGCCTCATTTTAAAAAGATGATAAAGAGCCTACTGACAGAGGGTTTTTCTGCTTGTTTTGTGTACTTCTGATCATTCACCCTCCATTTCCTGTCCCTTCCTCAGCACTTGCTTCCTTTTCTCACAAGCCACAAACTCAGCCTTCTGTGGTTTTCCTACCAGCATGGAGCCCACGACCAAGGAGGGAAACTATTGGAATGGGGCGGGACTGACCTTCAACTTAGCAGCTTCAGTGGGAAACCCCTGATTCTTCCTCTTAGTTCATCTGTGTGGTCTGGTTGGCACATCTTTCTCCTCCCGTGATGACATAGCATGCCTTTTGTCCAGTCCAACGAGACAGCTTCCAATCCCAAACCATTAAATGCCGTCTCGGAGCTAAAATGCATCTCAGCTGTGCTAGCCCGGCATGGTCCCCGGCAGCCTTCCCAGTGCAGGCAGAGGGGCCAGCGGGACGATTTATCACACAATGGCGCAGGAATGAAGACCAGGAATGCATGCTAATCCACCAAGGGCACATAGGGAATGATGGCTCCCAGTGAGATTTCTTCCCCTTTCTCTGTCATTATTTCCCCCATTATGAAAGGCACCCACGTAGCAGCCTGAAAAAAGATCATTCCTCACAGTGCAGTGTGACATCTATGAATTATATGTTTTGCAGTCCGTGTGCTCCCATTTTCCCCCCAATTTGATCTGCCAGAAAGGTTCAACAAAGCAGCAAAAATTTTCACTGGCATTTTAATGCGTGTTACTTAGCAGGTCCAGGAAACTGTTGGCAAAGATAAATAAGAGTTCAAGTTCACCAACAAGGCTCAAGTTGGTCTTCAGTTCGCTGAGAAAAGTTGTCCCTGGAGCAAGATGGGGACAACTTTTCTTTACTGAAAGCTCCCTTTGCTTTTGGCCAGAAGCAGCTGCGGCTGCTGCAGGGCATCTGAACTTGGAGGCATGGAAGTCACAGTCAGCAAAGGGAAGAAGAAGCAAAGAAGGAAAATGGGAAAGAGGGAAGAGAATGGGGTGGCTGCTTGGCACCAGGTCAGAGGGACTCATGATTCCCTTCTTTCTATCAGGCACTGCCTCCTGAATTATTTTAGCTGAAGACTGCAAAGCCAACCGGTGTTACTGGACAAGAAGTTGAGGATAGAGGGAGGAAAAATAATTGAGGTCAGTCACCCCATAGCACTTACACTGAATATTCTTCATGGTTCTCTCCATATCCACTCTCTGCCTTGTTTCCCTGCTGTACATCCCAGGAGAGAGACCTGTATAGACTTCATCAAGGTTCCCTTGCTTTGGTTTGGGTTCAGCCAAAAGGTGACGCCTTGGGGAGACTGATGGATAGAACAGGAGAGAGGCTGGGGTATTTCTTCTCCTGGCGTTCTCCTGACTGGGCAGAGGTTCAGTAGAGGCTGCATGCTTCTATACCCCAGCTGCAGTCAGGCAGTCCTCTCCTAGGGTTAGCCCAGGGTCACAGCTAAGCCCGTGCTCTGTCAATCACTCCCTCCTCGGGCCCTTTCAGCCCTCGGCATGGTAACCCCTTCCTCCTCTGCTGCCAGCCCTACAGCAATTCATCACCCCTTATTATTCCTTGCTGGTTTCCCTCAACTCTGCCCAAACTGTTGTATGTGTTCTGCAAAATCTCTCCGATCATCCCTTCTGCCTGGGCCATCTGTTTCCAGCTAGGATCCTGACAGATACACATCTTACTTATCCCCACGGGAAGCCTCCTAAGTCTTCCCATCTCCTTAAGGACAGGGGTGTGCTTACTCTGGTGTCTGACACATTAGAAGATCTTAAAACTTTTGAATACATGGATGACTAGAGATACAATCTATAGATTGAATTTTGGGCCATTTATTATAAAGTGATGTCAAGAAAGAAAATTTTAAAGTCCATGAGAAAAAAACATCTACTAGGAGAAGAGAAGGGGTAAGGCTACATCTTATAGTGTATTTATATTCATAAAGAAGAAGACAGTCTGCACTGATGAATGTCGCAAAGCACGCCTGGAAAAGGCCTTTTGATTCGGGCCACAGTGACCCTGGAGATGGCCACATCAGTAAAGAAAGTAAGTACTTCCAGGATGCTAAGAAAGGCAGGTTGCCTGGCCTGGGGCTCGCAGAGGATCGGAGCTAATAGTGTTTTGTATCCTGGCCACAATCAACTAGAACACAGAATGCAATGTATTCTATATGTGCAACAAATATTGCAATATGCCTAGAAATAACTTTAATCATAGAAGGAAAATTATAAAATTTGACTAAGTGGGATAAAAATGAGACATATACAAATTGGCAGAGGGAGACATGTTTTTGAATGAAAAGATAAAATGCTATGATACAATTTCTCTGTTTCAATGTCAGATATAGGTTCTGTGACTTTAAGTGAAACCATGTACAACAAAACCAATTTTACCACAGGCTAATTAAAATAAACAAGAGTTAGTTTTTCACGGCATTTCATCAACATTGTAATGAAATGATATTGAATGAAACAATGTTATTCAAGGGTCTTCTGGATAAGTTTAATGCAATTCCAAATGGGAATTTTCTTTCCTTCTTTTATTTTGGAACATAAGAAATATAACCCTGGCCAGTTGGCTCTGTGGATAGAGCATCGGCCTGGCAAGCGAACATCCTGGGTTCAATTCCCAGTCAAGGCATATATGAGAAGTGACCATCTGCTTCTCTCCCCCTCTCTCTCTTCCTCTCCCACATGTGCTGGGCACTGAGGATACTGTGTGGCTGGTCTGAATATCAGCCTCAGGCACTGAGGATAGCTCAGTTGATTTGATCATTGTCCCCAGACAGGGGTTTCTGCGTGGATCCTGGTCAGGGTGCATGTCGGAGTCTGTCTCTGTATCTACCCTCCTCTCACTAGGAAGGAGGGAGGGAAGGAGGATGGACCCTAAAATTAACCCAGAGGAACACAGAAGTGATCAAACTTAAGACATTTTTGTAGAAGAGTAATAATAAGGAGTTGCCCTATCTGATATTAAGTTGGGACATGGAGCAATTTGTAATCTGGCACGGTGACTAAGAGGAGATTTTACATATACGGGGGGGGGGGGCTCAAAATTATTTTTTTTTCCTCAAATAGTTATCCAATTTTCCAAATGTTAAGTAATAAAAAGAACCTCCACTTTTCAAATTTTAGAAATTCCCTTCTAGTGCAGTTGATAGCTTATCTCCACAGCACATGTCACGTGGACAGAGCAGCTCTGTGTCACATGGAGCCCGGGGAACCGCCCAGGGAGAGTGAACCACCCCACCATCTGTCTTTGGTTGGGCCCACAGTGGTATCAAAAGCAAAGAGCCAAGGTTCTATAAATCAACTCTGACCTGCCTTCTCAGCTGCCTTCATATGACTAAGGACCTAAGGTTTTCCACGATCACAGTTTAAATTTATGAGTTTCCAGAGAGCTGGCATTATCCTTTCAGACATAGGATGGGACTCTCAGCAGGCAAACGCACTCCAGAAGAGATAGAGGCTGTGCCCAATTCAACCTGAGGCCTTGTCAACTCAGGAATCTCCCCACCATGTCAGCAGCCACAGCCCAGCATGGGGAACACACACACACACACACACACACACACACACACACACACACACACACACACACACGGCCAGAGAGTCCATCTTGTCACACAGCCTGGTGTCAGAGGAACGTATGCTAGGGGGTGTCGCCTGACAGAGTCCCAGGGAGATCTCATGATACTAAAGCATGTGTACGTTGTTAAAAGTTACAGACAATCAGGACATCGCAGCCATAAGCTTAATAGTGAGCGACAATTCCAGGTTTATTCCCAGCCCACTCCCGGGTCAGCCTAGGAGAGTGAGGAGCCTTTCTGAGGAAGCCAGCCTGATCACAGAGATAAACGAGGCATCAGAGAAATGGTTGAAGAGGGGCCGTGCAGGGACTTACCTTAGCATCTTACTAGAACACACCAAAAAGCTCTAAAAGTAAAAAAAAAAAATTTAAAAAAAACGCAAGGTAATGGCATAGGAAATGACAGGCAGATCAACTGGACAGAAAATCTAGTCCAGAAATGTTGCTGAAAGAGGAAGAAGACAGCTCCATTTTGGATAGAAGTGTTAGTGATAATTGGTTAAACCGACAAATGTGCATTCGATACAAAGCGCTGCAACTAAGTACTTTCATTATGATTTACAGTGTGTCGGTAAAGTCACGGTGCACTTTTGACCGGCAATTGGTCAAAAGTGCACCGTGACTTTACGGACACACTGTAGATCATCTATACCAGTGGTTCTTAACCTTTTTTGAGGTACCGAACCCACCAGTTTCATATGCGCATTCACCGAACCCTTCTTTAGTGATAAATAAAATATGATTTTTTTTTCCTAATTCAAGACATAGGTATATGTTTTTTACTGGTGCACAAAATGAGCTGTGCATGAACATCACCTTGCTCAAAGAACAAAACCAACAAAGTACATGAACTCACAACAAATTACGGTATTACTTTATTCTGACCCCAAAAAATATTTCGGCCCCATAAAAAAATTTCAGCCCCCCAAAATATTATTTTACTATTTTACTAATTAAAAATAAATTCGGATTTTTTAAAGAATTTAACATTTTTTAATAACTTGATTTTTTTAATGTTAAATTTGTTTTTTGTCGTTTTGAATCCACAAAATACTTTTTTGGGGCCAGAATAAAGCATTGCCCAAATTACATACCTGCAAATCAGTGTGACTTAAAATATTAAGAAAGAAACCACACGACGTACAACTATGACAGCCATTGACTACTGCACACACTAAATTCCCCGCAGCACTGGTTGGCCAAGCAATGTAACGTGATCCTCTGCAGCAAGTGATGGCCAAGCGGGGCGTATCATCACTACTTTACACAAGTGTGTCTTTACCTCCATGGCAGAGGCTTCTCCGAACCCCTGAGACCGACTCATCGAATCCCTAGGGTTCGATAGAACCCAGGTTAAGAACCACTGATCTATACAATATGTATGTGAAACATGCTAACTGTATACATTTGTGCTAAATACGTGTATTTAAAATCACTTAATTCATATAGATAGATAGATAGATAGATATAGATATAGATAGATAGATATGTAATATTTTTAGAGTTATTACTCAAGTGACCCTTGGCGCTAGTTCCTACATATCTATTGACCCTGTCCCTCTGCTCCTCTCCATCACTCCTGCCACCATGCAGATTCAAGCTCAAGTCATCTCTTCCTTAAGTTATTGCAGTCAACTGTTAACCTTACCTTCAGTGAGCTTTCTCACAGGCAAACCTGATCACTACCTGCTTCAAGATCACTAGTGCATTTCTGCTGCCTATGGAAAATAGAATCCAAAATCTTTGTATGATACACAAACTGCTCATTAGCCGACTCCTCACCCAGCTCGCCCTCCACCTCTCCCTCTGTAGCCACTCCTGCTTCAGAGACGCCCCTCTCTTCTGATGCATCAGAAGCCGCTGCCCCTCAGTGCAGCTGCCAGTCACCTGTTCTACTCACCACAGCCCTGCAAACCCTTCCTGAACACTACCCTACCCAGGAAGTCAGACGCTGCTTGGTGCAATCTCAACCTCAGCATCACTCATAAAGCGTATTACACGTGTTCTTGACTGTTCCATCACAAGAGCACAGGCCTCTGCAAACAAGAAGACATCATTTTGTCTTATACGTGATCATAGTAAGTCAGCATCTCATACATGTTGTACCATGAATGAATGGCCAAATGAGCAAAGTGAGTGAATAAATGAAAAAAAAAATCAGTGAATGAATATATATTATAGGCTGGGCTGGCCAAATATATTATCATGCCCTAGAGTTGACATAGAAATCTCCTGGAGACATCCAAAATTGGTAAATGTTGCTTCATGAACTCAGGTCAAATCATTATTGATTACCCAGATTATATATTAGTACAATGACCTTGACATTTGTTGACATCAACATTATGATGACTTTGACATTCTCTATCTTGTATCCTCAGTGTTTCTCCAAGACATGATGTTCAAAGCTTATGTTAGACTTAATCTTTTGAATGAAGTCAAAGTTCCACTTGCTGAAAGGGAACTGAGTAAATTGTTCCCTCAGTCTAAGATCAACAGTACACCTGGGGTCTAACTTAGGATCCCAAACTAGAAGGAAGGAAAGGTCAGCAGGACAGACCCCTCAGTTCCAGTCCAGAGAGAGGGGTGCCCAGCTTGTATTGGGTTCCTTCCAGAACAAAGAACTCACCACCCTGAATACAGGGCATTCCTGATTTACATCTCAAATAAGTGAAATTTTAAAAATGTGTACACCAACCAGCTTCTTTTACACAGTGCATATAATTACACTTTCATGTAATTTTTTCAAATACTATAAACATTATCATGACCTGTTCTCATATCTTTCTTTTTCCAGGCTAAACATGTCCACTCTTTCAACCATCTTTGTATGTTCATGTTTTCAAATGTTCCATCCTTTCTTAGTCTGTTCAGGTTGCTATAACAAAATACCATCGATGGTGTGGTTCACAGACATTTTTTCTCACAGTTCTAGAGATGGAAAATCCAAAATTAAGGAGCTGGCAGATCTGATCCTTGCTGAGAGTTCTCCCCCTGATACACATAGCCACCTTCTCGCTGCGACCTCATGTGGTGGAGAGAGAGCAAGAGCTTTGGTGTCTCTTCCTCCTTTTATAAGGGCACTAATCCCATGGGGCCCCACCCTCATGACCTCATCTCAACCTAATTACCTCCCAAAGGCCCCACCTCCTAACACTATCACAATGGTGAGCAGGGCTATACCTCATGAGTTTGAGGGGGAGAACACAAACATGTAGTCCATAACACATGGCCATTCAGAATTCTGTCCTAAAAGACAGAATGATGACGATTAGGTCCCTGGAAGTGTGCCCCTCCCCCGGAGCCCCGAATACTGGAAGTACATTTTTGTCCCATTAGCCAAACTGTTCATGCAGCATTTGCAGTTCGAAGAGATATGAATCATTGTTATATGGTTGAAGTGCCTCTGGAACAAACTGTCCATAAATTTTTAAACTGCAGTTTTATTCAAAATGACATGCCTTACATGTATTATGAACTTTATACTTCCTGGAATCTTTCTACAAAGAGTATTTAGTTTGTTCCTCAGATTAGCCCCAGCCCATTCAGCAGGTGAGAAAAGGGAGATCCAACAAGGAAAAAAAAAATGTCCCTAAGGTCACTGAAGATGGTCAGAGATGGATTTAGAAGCCTGGTCAGTACTCCAGGTCGCCAAGCATGGCTTCAGGAAATGCGCTCTCAGATTTCATGACACTGTGGCAAAGAGAATCAAAAAGGCCACTCTCAGGGCCAAGTCAACACTGGCACACACACACCCCCACTGCCGTGTGGAGATGACAGACACAGAGCCCTGGCCAGGCTCCCCACTCTGACCGACACATCCGCCTGACTGTGTAAGAGGGAAGCATGTTCCTAATGAAACAAAGAAGAGTTTGGTGGCCGTCAGGATGGCTCGGAGCAGATGGATGAAAGACGCTGGCTGCACAGGTTAATTGTGTCACTTAGCCCCACAACACTTATAAAACCACACAAGGGTGTTAAAAGCTGACCTAGAGCCAGGTGGGAAATATGCTGAGTGCAAGGAAACCCCTGCCGTGACCTAAGAAATGTGCTGGCGTCCCATGTGCGACACTGCAGGCCGGGCCATGCGCCACGTTCACTCAGCGCCTGCCAGGCCCGACAGCCCTCCGAGGACATTTCCGTCCCTCCCCCATAGTGCCCTCACCCCTCATTCTAGAATTTTATGCCTAATGGAGGACTTAATGAGAGAGGACACAGAGGAGGGAGAGAGGGCAGTGAAGGTTTGCAACATTAACCTTAACCAAATTCTGAAAAAAGCGTATAATTTTTTAATATTCTTCCATCTACAGATTTAGAGTGACATTAACCACGTCCTGTCAGAAAGGGTAAGTCATGAAACCAGAAGAGAGCTAAAAAACAAAACAAAACCAAATCACTGCAGGAAAATGTTGCCACCTCCTTCAGCCCCAGAATCGTCAGGATCACCTTCCTTCCACACACACACACACACCACCACCACGATGACCATCCCTAATTAATTATTAAGATCTGGAAACTATAAAATACCTATTCAGAAGCACCAAAAGTTTAAAAAACAACCATTTAGTTCCTCACAAAACGTCCCCGTTAACAAGATTCTACTACTTATAAAAAAATTTCCTCCTTTTTAAGCTCTTCCCCAAGGGGATACACACGATTTCTGTTACATACAGAAATTTCCTGTCTTCCACATTCCTACAAAGAATGCACTTCCCCACTCTGTTGATGCTGCAGGTTCGCCCCCCACCCTTAACTTCAGCTTAGCCATTAGCTTTGCTTTGGCCAACCAGGTACGAGTGGTTATGACATGCACAGAGGCTTGGCATGTGCTTGCACTGTTGGACTGGGGCTCCTTACCCTGGCACCTTCACCACGCCCAGTGCTTCAGGTGGCCCGCTGGTCTAAGGGGGATGTGACATGGCTAGAGCCAACCCGTGGCTTAGAACCAAGCCCAACTCAAGTCTGCCCAGATGAGCTTATCTGCAGATGCATGAGAGAAAGAGCAGTCTCAGCAATAGCTGACTTTAACCATTTTGAACCGAGCAACGAAGAAGAGTAAATATCAGCACCGTTTAGTAAGACAAAGACATGGGGGAGGAAAAGATTTTGGATATGAGTGGGTGTGACACAAAAATCAAGATTTTGGTTGGGACATACTACACTGGAGATGCCCCTGATACATACAAATGGACATGTCAAGCCCACAATGTGGGGTGCAGTCAGGCTTGGAGATATAAAATTGGGGTTCACCAGTGTCCAAAGGAAATTTACAGATGTATTTCTTGAAGAGTCGCCTAGGCAACAAGAGATACACCGAGAAAAAGGGAGCCTGAACACTGATCCCCAGGTACCCCAACAAGAAAGGGGACCAGAAAGAGAGGAACTGAGAAAGAAGCCTGAGAGGAATGCAGACAAACCCTGGAGAGGGCGGAGTCTGAGTAGTGCCCCTTGGCTTCAGTAAGGCTGAGGCATCAGGGAGTTTTGCAGGATGAATTTCAGGGCCCCAAAGCCCGGAGGAGGTCTGAGAGAGAAGCAGTGAGGACGTGAAGCAGTGGGTGCAAGCAGCACTTCCTAGGAGTCCGCTGTCCAGGAGAGCAAGGGACATGGTGTGGCTTCTGTTCTAGGGGTCATGATGGAAGAACAATTAATTACCCTGACAGAAAAGGACACACAAACAAAGCTCGGCATTTGCGGGATGTGGTCCTGCAGTTCGTGAGGCTGGCTCTGCCCTGGTCAGCCAATGGCCTCAGACGAATGCCCGCCCCCAAGCTCACAAATGTACAATGAGGACAGACGTACACTGAAGAGTGTCTCAGGCCCTGTGATCCACTCTCAGAAGCCCCAGTGTGAAAACATGTGGCAGAATGGGGACACGAACAAGAAAGCACCTCCATCAATAAAAGAATGGGGAACAGCACGACCACGGAACGCAGCCAATTTCCAAAGGCACTCATTATTGAGCGTGTGTGGTTCCATGGGAGTCACACAGTGGGAAATCGTGAGGTCCCAACACCTGAGTCAAACCTCAGAGCACTGGGCACCCCAGCAAACCAGAAGAAGGGCAGGGAGAGGCCAAGGTCTTCCTTATTCCCGGGCAGGCCCAGAAAGCAATGCAGACACCAGCTTAGGATTGACCCGCCAGATATACAAGCGGTAAAATACAACTTCCCCAAAATTTGGTGAATTCGGTAGATATGAAACAGCTCCCCCACTCCTCCCCAAACAAATATGAAATGACCAAATACACAAAAACCCAGACTCTCAGGATCATCCGGGGCCACTCCAGTCCTCCACCTATGGTCACAGGACAAACCCAGCCTCAGAATGAACACTTCCAGAGGCATAAACCCACTCCCAGGCCCCAAAGAGCCCACTCCACGGGGCCCATTTTACATGTTCTCTACATAGAGCAGCGTCAGCTGCACCAGCGTGTCTTCCACACACTGGTCTCAGTTCTGCCAGTGAACACACAGGAAAAGCTACATGCTCAGCGCTCCAGAGCTATCCTGTCGCCACAGTCCCCAGGATTGAGGCATCATTGGGTCAGAACACCTTTCTCCATCTTCACTTTTCCCAGTTCTTTACACATGCCCCTCGCCATTCCGTGGGGCTTGGTTTCTTCTCTTGCGGAAGTTTCCAGATGAGAAAAACAAACAGCAGGCCCAAGAGAGGCAAGTATTCCGTGGAGACACATGCAGCCCTGTCTGCCCGTGGTTAACAGAGCTGCCCAGCTCGACCTGGCGGCTGCAGGTTTATGCAGGTGAACAAGCGGAACAGTGCAGATTGTTCCCTAAAGAGAGATGATAGGCGGCGTAACAGATGGAAAGAGAACGCGCACATGGTTACGCCCCAGTTACTCTCCACCTCTCAGAAAGCACCTTGACGGCCAGAGGTTGTGCAAATCATCAACCTGAATGTATTGTTCTTGGTTCGAGAACATCTGGAAGCCTTTTGGGGGTTAATGACCTGCAGAACATGTGCATCCTAAGAGGTCCCAACACTGAAATGCCAGTTTCCTTTTCCAAAGGGCTGTAGTGACGGTACGTGGAAGGGATGTCTGCATTGCTCTTCTTTCTGGCATCCGGGCCACTCTGCCCAGCACGTGCCTGTCAACCCTAGGCCAGGGCCAGTACTTTCAGGAGGTCTGAGACAAGCGCACCTATCCAGATGTGCAGGGGTGGGTGGCACCGCCAGGCTCCTCTCCCTCTGCAGGGTCAGCAGGAGACAGCTGGGTTACACGGTCCTCATTTTACCTGGCGTAAAGGAGCACTTTAACTTGGGTTGTATCTCTGTGTATCCCTTCTTGTGCAGAAATAACAGCAACGATAATAATCCAAGCAAAGAGTAGGCAAGACGAGAACAATAAGTGAGAAGTGACAAAACTGAAACCATGGATCAATAATACTATTCCAATTCTGATGTGGGGCAGGTGTGGGGGGTGGGGGTGGGGTGGGGGGTGGAGTACAAGCAGAGATAGGCAGAGTGTACAGGTGGTCATAGGAATTGTCCAGCCACCCTCCCATGAAGGGGCAACAGTCAGGGACTTAGCCCACCCCGTTCTGTCCTCTCTCTGGTTTTGACCTGTGGTGCTCTCCTGAGCCCCAGGCAGCCTGGGAGGCTCTTAGCTCCTCTCAGCATCAGCTCTGGTTCCAGCTGCAGGCACAACAGAAATGCTGGTGACTCTACACAGTCCCCTCTGCGGCATTGGATAGGACACAGACTCCTGCCCAGTGCTGGTTTGTGGTACCTGACACTGGGCTGGTTTCCCCCATGCTCTGCTGTTTCACGGGCCTCACCATCTGCCCCCTAGGCTCCACTGGCACTCTGTCCATCATCCCCGGGGGCTGATCCTCAGGGTTCCAGTCTTCAGTGAGGCCCCACAGTTGACTGTATAACAATAACCTCAGTGATCTCTCTCTCTCTCTCTCTCTCTCTCTCTCTCTCTCTCTCTCTCTCTCTCAAACTCCCAGAGCCTCAGTATCTTATCCTATAAAGGAGGAATAATGGCTTTATAAGCTCATAAGGACACAACATACGCCAAGAGGACAGCACACTGCTTGGCGAACAGTTGGGGCTCAGGTAGTACTGATGCTCTCACACTCTGCTGGTAGGGATGTAAAATGGTGCATTTTTCAGAAAACAGCAATTCCTCAAAAGGTTACACAGAGTGTTGCAACCTCACTCCTAGACTTACACCCATAGAGTAATGAGAACATGTGCCATATAAAAGCTTGTACACAGATGTTCACGGCAGCATTATAGCCCAACACTGGAAACACCACACATGTCCATTCACTGCTGAACAGATAAAATGTGGTCCATCCATACAATAGACTATTCAGTCATAGAAAGGAATACAGTACTGATACAACATGGATAACCTTGGCAACATTACGCTAAGTTAGACAAGCTAGACAAAACCAAATGTATTATTATATGACTCCATGTATATGAAATGCCCAGAATAGGCAACTGCATAAAAAAGGAAAAATAAAATTAGTGTTCCAGAGTGGGTAAAGTGGGCAGAGATTGCTAATGCTTATAAAGTTTCTTTTGGGGGTGAAAAATATATTCTAGAATTAGATAGTGGTGATTAGTATACTTTAAAAGGGTGAATGTTACAATATATAAATTATATCTCAATAAAAATAATAGAAAAATTAAAATAAGTAAAAAAATAGAATATGCAGCAAAATAAAGTAAAAATACTGAGGGTCCCTTACCCCTTTTCCCTTAACTTTCTGTTTCCATTTCAAAATATCACATGATGATCCGGCTCAGAGCAGCCTCTTTGCGCCCTAACGCAGTGGGTTAACACAGAAATAGAAAAGGCCTTTACCTTTCTCTGTGGGGTCACATATCTCACTCTAACTCTCTATCTCCTATTTGTCCATATCCCTTCATCCATCTGTCTGTCTGCCCATCCACCCATCTGTCCGCTTGTCCATCTGTCTTGATTCTATTTCTTTTCTTCTTCACAATTCTCTAACTGCCCTATTTATCCTGCTCAATTCAGTTACTATTGCCAAATAAGTTAGAAGCTGATTTGTCGATGGTTACACACACACACACACACTTTCTGTTCTTTAGGAATAATTAACCACTATAACTTTTCCATTCCATTGTCCGCAACGGAATAAGCTACAGAACAAAAGATATTTCAGTAATGTTCTATTTTATTGAGGTAGAAAAACTCACTGTCCCTAAAAGGATAATAAGAATGAAGGCCTGTCTCCCCAGCCCATAATGGCTAATCGTGAGCCAATATTAAATAATCTTTATCCAAATCCATTAGGGGAAGATTCCTTTCAAACAGACAACCTAGCGAGTTCCTCCTGAATTTTTCTGACATCTCACATGACAAAACATCCCCTTTAATTCCTTCCCAAGGCTAACAACTGCAGCAACTCAACCCTTCACATTTAATTTCCTTTTAAAACCAGACTTCTGAGGGGGCCCGGCATCCACCACAATAGCTCCTCTGGAGGGATTCCAAGGAGCAATAGCTGCCGCAAACCCAATATGTAATCATTGTTATGCAAACTGCCTTCATAAAGAGAAACTTGGAGTCCATACACAGTTTCTCCCCAGACAGCCTTGCTCTTTCCTCTAATTAGCTTTTACTAAGCTATGGTTCACCACTTCATAAGGTCAATAATTCTTTACAGAATGATTCCTCTATACATTGAAGATTTTATTCTGAGGCTGCTTTCATCCTTATTAATTAGTCTTTCCTAAAGAGAAACACGCAAACACTTTAATGTGTGTATTTGTCTTTGCTGCGCTGGACAGCTGGTCACATGCAGGAGAACCTTTGCTTCCCGATTACTACCCTGTTTCAGTTACTCTTCCAAGTGTCCACGTACTCAAAGAGCATCATTCCACACACTCAGACACCTGGAAGGAAAAAGCATCCTGAGAATGCAGCCTTGCCCATCTGTCATCTACAGCCTGGCAGGAAGCGATGAGGCACCCACAATGCCTTTACTGTGGCAGCAATAAGGCTTCCTTAGAATGATTTCTACTGTGATTCAGAGAACTCAGAGATCAACACGGGTTTAGAATAATGTATTCGTGCTCATAATATCCAAGGATGCTAAGAAACAATGCTTCTAGTTCAACAAGTAGAAAGTCTGGGGCTCTCCTCAGCATGGATTCTGAGTTGGGAAGTCATAGATCTCTCTTTGGGGAAGCGCTCACCCACCAAGCCCATCAACATGCACTCCCCCAGTGAATACATCTGGGAAGGGAGCTGGTCCAGGAGACATGTGACAAGGATGTAGCAAATGGAACAGAAAAGGAAGTCATTCATGCCTTCAGCTGTAGATTTATTGGGCACATACTATGTCCCAGGCCTAATGATCTAGCCATAAATAAAAGCAGACACAATTCCTGGCTTCTTGGCTTTTACAGCTAGAGGGGAGGATGGACATTATGAAACAAATTATATAAAAAATGAATTTGAATTAGGGAAAGTGTAACAAGTCAAATTATACAAGAAGTTAATTTGAATTAGGTAAAGTGTAGCAAGTGAGAGGTATAGCATGTTAACAGAACAAGTAACATGCCCTGTTACAAACTGTCACATGTCAAAATCCCAACTTGTAGTACATCAGAATGTAACTTTTATTTTTTTGTATTTATTGTCATTTTACTCATATTTTATAACTTTATTTTTTCTTTTCCTTAAAGAAGGTGCTTTAACACGCAATATAATACTGGTTTGGTGGTGATGAACTCCTTTAGCTTTTTCTTGTCTGGGGAGCCCTTTATCTGTACCTCAATTTTAAATGATAGCTTTGCTGGGTAGAGTAATCTTGGTTGTAGGTCTTTGCTTTTCATCATTTTGAATATTTCTTGCCACTCCCTTCTGGCGTGCAAGTTTCTGTTTAGAAATCAGCTAAAAATTTTATGGGAGCTTCCTTGTATATAACTGCTTTTCTCTTGCTGTTTTGAAGATTTTCTTTTTGTGTTCAACCTTTTGCGTTTTAATTATGGTGTGTCTTGGAATGAGACTCTTTGGTTTCATCTTGTTTGGGATTCTATGTGCTTCTTGGACTTGTATGTCTATCTCCTTCACTAGGTTAGGGAATTTTTCTGTCATTCTTTTTTCAAATAGGTTTTCAATTTCTTGCTCTCTCTTCTCCTTCTGGCACCCCCGTGATGAGAATGTTGGTATGCTTGAAGTTGTCCCAGATGCTCCTTACACTGTTCTCATTGTTTGGGATTCTTTTTCTTTGCCATTCTGATTGGGTATTTTTGCTTCCTTATATTCCATATTGCTGATTTGATTTTTTAGCTTCATCTACTCTACTGTTGATTCCCTGTAAATCATTCTTCATTTCAGATACTGTATTCTTCATTTCTGACTGGTTCTTTTTTTATGGTTTCTATGTCCTTTTTTATGCTTATTATTTATTTGTTGAAGATCTAAGTTCCTTCAGCGTGCTTATAACCATTGTTTTGAACTCTGGAGTTCACTGGCTTCCATTTGTTTAATTCTTTTTCTTGAGCTTTCTCCTGTTCTTTCATATGGGAACTGTCTTCGTCTCTGCATTTTGGCTGTTTCCCTGTGTCTGTTTCTACATATTAGGTAGAGCTGCTACATCTCCCAGGCTTGGTAGAGTGGCCTTGTGTAATAGGTGTCCTGTGGGGCCGAGTGGCAGAGCCTCTCCAGTCACCCGAGCTGGGCGCTCCATGTGGTCCCCTGTGTGTGCTGTGGGCACCGTCTCATTGTAGTTGAGCCTTGGTTGCTATTGGTGACACTGGGAGGGATTGATCACCAGGACGATCAGCCACAAGAACCAGCTGTAACAACAGCAAAGGAGCCACTGTGTAGGAGTAGACTCTACAGAGCAGGACTTGCTTCAGTGGGGCCTTGGTGCCCACCGAGTCCGCCCCTTGAGTGCATCGCTCAAGGAGGTGGTACGGTTATACTCTGGCGTGGTCCAAAGCTGTCCATCAGGTTCACTGGCTCTGGAACATCTCAGGAGGTGCAAGACTAGCCACTTCCTGTGCTCTGCCTGAGGCCACCCAGCATAAGCTACAGAGTGATGTATATACGGCCGCTACTTTTGCTGGGCTTGGAGGTGCCCAGGAGGAGACAAGCTGTGAAACCAGGCTGAGTGCCACTAGTGGCAGGCCTGGAGCCACTTAGCAAGAGGTATGGGGTAAGCAGAGACCAGATGCTGCTTGTTTGAAAAGTCCAAAGTATGAGCCAAAACAAGCCTTTTGTATGGAAAAGCCAATGAAAACAGCCTGGGTGGGCCCACAAGTTGGGTGGGAGGTGTCTCAGGGAATCTCCTGGGCAGGACAAACAGTGATGCAACCTCAGTTATGGTGCCTGCCTGCCAGCTCTGTGGGGGGAGGGTGTCTCAGAAAGGGGACAAAGGCTTCTACCAACACTTGTCTCATAGAAAGCCGCCCACCAGCTCCTGCCCTGATGTCTGATAATCCAGTTCCTCCCCAAGCATCCCCCATTCCTTCCAAGCTGCTGCCCCAGTGCTGGAGCTCCAGAGGGAGTGAGTCCAAGTAAATCCACATGTGGCCCTTGAAGAGGTACACCTGGGACTCCAGCAGCCCTGTGTCTCACTCAGCCTCGATCCCCACTGGTTTTTACAGCCAAAAGTTGTGGGGACTTCTCTTCCTAGCATTGAACCCTGGGATGAGGGGTCTGGTGTGGGGCTGGGACCTCTTGCTACTTAAGGGGAAACTCCACAGTGGAGATATCTCTCGCAATTCTAAACCACCTCACCTGGGTGTGGGCCCAGCCCATTCCACATCTCTGCTCCTCCTACCAGTCTCGTCGTGGCTTCTTTAATTCCCTAGTTGTGGGACTTCCATTCATTCAGATTTCAGGTGGTTCTGCATGATGGTTGCTCTTTAGGTTAGCTGTAGTTTTGACATGGATGTGAGAGGATGCAAGTGCCACATTTACCTAAGCTGCCATCTTGACTGAAAGTCCCCTGTAACCATTTTTAAAGGTAAGCTCTCTGAAGAAGTGTTTAAACTCCAATGAGGCTGCTAGGGTGAGCCCTAATCCCATCTGCTGTCCTACAAGATGAGGAAGATGCTAGGGATGCACACACTGAGAAAGACCACGTGGAGAAGATGACCATCGATAAGGCAAGGAAGAGAGGCTTCTTCCGGACGAACCAACCCTGCTGACACCTTGATCTTGAACTTCCCGCTTCCAGAACTGAGGAAATAAACTTCTGTCCTTTAATCCATCCAGTCTGTCGTATTTCGTTATGGTAGTGTAGCAGACTAACTAACATACGATCACGGATGATTCTGCTAAGTTATTGAGGGCTTTCTAGCAGTGGGGACATGGAAATGGGTTACAGGTAATGGTGAAAGGACCCGGTGGAAACAGACAAAGGGACGGTTGGTGTGGGAAGGTGAGCTATACTGAAGACAAATGTTCCCTGCTCTCTCAATGATCTCAAGGTCCCTCTCAGCATTTGCATCGTACGCGTCTCCCACACAGAGACTGGTGAGCAACTGCAGGGTACAACCATCCGTAGCCTTAAAAATGAGCATTGCCTGTTTCCTCTCCAGCCTTTCTCAAGAATGATAATGAGTCAAGGGAAGGCGCTCCCAACTGTGTCCTCCTCATAGCTCTACACTGACAAGCTGTGTTGCCCTGATTAATTTCTCCACTGCCCTGGATGTCAGTTTCCTCATTTATAAATTGCAGATGTTGTCCCAGACCACAAGTTTTCAATCTGCGCTCTGAAGAGAAGAGAGGCATGAGCCGTGATGCCTCTCAACACTTACGACTTTTTATGTTATTCACACTTACTTTACTCTCAAAACAAAACTTCTTCCTTCAACCTTTGTGTTTCCTAAGCATAAATATTTATTTTTAAAACTCTATTTCATTCTTTCAAAAGCATTCTCTTGGTAATGTATTTTTAACACTTGCCTTAAATAGTATTGCTTTTATTTTGTATTTTCTTCAATTGAAAGCTGTTTTTGCTTTCTCCTGTATCAAAACTCGCCATTATTTTGTTTTCCTGTTTTATTTCCCATAAACATTGATTTCTCTGTTTTTCTTTCTTTTGACTTTCTTGCTTTTAGAACTATTTTAACCTTGCCCTTCTTGTAAGATACTACTTTTTACCATCTTTTATTTCCTATTGTATTATTGAACATTTGTTTCAATATTGGCCAACATTGTGGTGGGACTGGAGGGTGGGGAGACTGTTCCACCCACTCTGGGGACACTGGAGGCCTTCTCTTCCCTAAATGCCTCTGAATACCCACGTCCAGGCTCTCCCAACCCTCCTAAGGCAGCTCTCAAGAAGCACACTGCCTCAGATGGCTCTGAAGACCTCCCATGTGACAATGTGCAGATGACACCACAGAGCTACCAGATGGGGAGCCAGGAAACACAGCAGCTGTCCATTCCTTCTCTGAGGAACTGACTCTTTGCAAAGCAATACTGTTAGATATTGGGGTGGGGACAAATTAGGCCACAGGCCCATCACAACAGAGACGTCAGGAATGGAGGCCAGCGGCAGAGAACAAAGAAACTAGGTGACTGGCTTGGGTTTCATCCAACCTACCGGCCTTTAGAATACTCATTTCTAAGTTGCTCCCTCCCTTTCCTTCATTTTTGGCTGAATTCTCTCTCTCTCTCTCTCTTTTCTTTTTACAAAGACAGAGAGAGAGAGTCAGAGAGAGGGATAGATAGGGACAGGCAGACAGGAACGAAGAGAGATGAGAAGCATCAATCATCAGTTTTTCGTTGCTGTTGCGACACCTTAGTTGTTCATTGATTGCTTTCTCATATGTGCCTTGTTCGTGGGGCTACAGCAGACTGAGCAACCCCTTGCTCGAGCCAGCAACCTTGGGTCCAAGCTGGGGAGCTTTTGGTCAAACTAGATGAGCCCGCGCTCAAGCTGGCGACCTCAGGGTCTCGAACTTGGGTCCTCCGCATCCAAGTTCAATGCTCTATCCCCTGCGCCACCACCTAGTCAGGCTTGGCTGAATTCTTGGAAGAAATCTTTGCCATGGAGAACAGGGTGGAAGCAGGGGAGCCTGGGCCAGAGGTGGAGGTCATTTTGCTCTGACTGCACCCTCATGAACTCCTTGGTGTTTAGGGGAGAGGCTGAGATTGGCTTCTACAACCCCTAGTCTATCCCCCAACTCCCAAAAGAATGCATCCTTTTTTTATGGTGTTCGCATCCCTTATTAGATCTATTTTCAGAGCTTAGGTCATAATTGCGATACTAGCAATCAGTGATTTTCGGTTCTGTTCTACTGTATGTACCTACTGATTTACCATGTAGGAACCAATAAAGGGGAGTTTCTTCCCCACACAGACCGTATTTATTGCTACACAACCTTTCTGACTGTGCCTCCTACCTGCTTCAATAACAACACCCTTGGTTTACTCTCCACTAAAGGTCTTGACCTTCTCACTATCTCCAACCATAAGAAGCTTCCTGGTCTGGTTGAATCACCAGTGAACCCACGCCAGCATGGCTCAGCCAGAAGGCCTGAACCAAAGGAATCTTTGCCAAACCTAGAGCATGCGATTCCTTCATGAGCTGCCCTGCAGGTCTGGGAACCAAGCACCCTTCCTGGGTCCAAAACTTTGCTAAGAAATTGTGGTCACTTATCCCCATCCTTGTAGAGGGACAAAACACAGGGTTCACTGGTCAAATAGTGAGTTGTTGACAGGAAGCAGATCCTGTCAGGAAGCTTAATTTTCAAGCTGCCTGCTTCTCAGGTTATAGGTAAGGTCAACGGGGACAAAATAATATCCACAGAAGCTTGCTGAAATGAAATACAGAACAGCCTTTCCTTTTAAGATTCGAGGGTTATTTGGGGAATAAATCTAATCAACAGTGAGCTGTCTCCTGGTTTTGCCACCTGTAGAACAAGGTCGACTGGACTGGTGTGCTAGAGGCCTGCTGTGGCTGTCACTCTTAGCTACCTTCCCCAGAGCCCTTTCTCTGCTCTCCCACCTCCGTCCTCACTAACAAAACATGGACCATGTGGCATTTTGCCCAACTCCAGGATGACCATGGCTGGCTGAGGCCAGTCATGCCCATGTGACCAAGACCTCTCCAGTCCTCTTGCTGCTATGGGTCCCACGGCCTTGTTCTGGCTGGCACAAAAGGAAGTCTTCTAAAGAGATTCTGGAAGGGATGTTCCTCCCTGATAAAGAGGAATGGCCTTTCCTATCTATTCTGCTTGGCATGCTGATGTCAAAACATAACATCTGGATAAGCCATGAGGAAAAGAGAGCAATCTGTCGGGAAGAGAATCGCTCTCTTCACACTGGAGAGTTATGAATGAGCCGGGGACCTCAAAAGTGCTTGTTGAATACATTGGAAATGTCTTCACTGTTTCAGACACTGCTAGGTATTCTGTTATTTGCAAACAAATGCAATCAGTCACATAAACTGTGAGTTTATATTGACCTCATCTGCCACTGACAACACAGTGATATGATTCAGGGTGTCCTTTATGAAAACTTAAGGAAAATCTCCTCGATGTTTCATAGTTGTGCTGCTTCTGACTTGCTTTATCCTGCAGACTCCCTGAAGCACCTGGAGGCTAATCCTTTCTTCATGTTGGCTGGTAGAAAGTACAAGTACAAATCTGGGCTCCATTTTCAGCAAACGCACTGACCTTCACAGCATGCACATTCACAGTCACGTGACTCCTGCTTCATCTCCACCCCCTCTTTACCCTTTATCATGAATTTCTTAACAGAACTAGTCTCATTGGAATTGAACATTCTATATTCATAAGGAAATTCTGTAGCGCATAATTTTTATTATGTCTCAAATCATTTATGAATAAAAGATACTCTGGGTGGATGTATGGGGTGAGTGACAGAGGAAGGCCTGTGCACAGGCTGTGAGAACCCAGATGAAGGCGTGGTCTTCTCTCCCTGAGGAGGCGACATGTGGATTTCACTCTGCAGGACAAGTGGGTGTAAGCCAGGCCAAAGAGAAGGGAAGAAGCATATTCCCAGGGCAAGGAAAGGCATCTGCCTCAAATCACAGAAGAGGGGCAAATTTAAGGTAGAACGAAATGGGAATAGGGGGGGCAAGGAGGGTGGCCAGGCCAGAAAGATATATAAGAATCAGAGTGCAAAGGGTTACGGGTTTTGGTCTCTGGGTCACAGGAAACCAAGGAACGCAGTGAGTAGAGAGAGAAGAGAAATGACCAGGTCTGTGTTAAGATGGTATTGAGTCAGGAGAATAACACAGGAGGGAGAAAAGATGATGAGAAAGCAAGAGCAGCTGTCCTGGTCAGACTAAAAAGGACATGAGCTAAGAAAAGAAGGGGATTAGGGGGAGGGGGTGAGAGAGAGAGAGAGAGAGGCAAGATCCTTCAGCAGCAGAGTGGAGGCTTTGCCACTGCGGTCCTCCCAACAGCCACCACATCCAGTCACTCATGTGCTGATGTTACTAGCCTCCCAGGCGCGCCTGACAGTATGAGGTTCTGGGATACAGGGGGGGCTCCTAATCCATCCTGGGACATAGAGGAGTTCCAAGAGGGGCTCACAAGGAACACTGCTAAATATATAAGATGCTAAGTCAAACTGGGGGTAGGGAGAAAATTTGATAGAGGAATTTAGCAAAATTATTCTCTTTCTCTCTCCTTCTCTTTCTCTACCAGCCTCCCCAAGAAAGACATAGAGATCTTGTGCCATCAGACCCACTGCCTCTTCAGAAGGCAGTTCCATAAAAGGCAATGCAGGAGAATGGAATGGAAACTGAGCAGTCTGGTGTCCACACGGGCATCGGAAACATGGGTGACATCAAGCTCTGCCTCTGTCCCCAGCCTGGGAGCCAAGCTGCTCACCTCCAAGCTGCACTTCAATCCTCTTTCTTCCTTGGCATATATTCTCAAAAGCTTAACAACTATGAATCACCATGACAAGAATAGCTCCATTTCTAAATAGCAGGTCTTTATATACTTTGTTTCTCTGCTCCTATTTGCCATCTTGTCACTGCATCTTGTCTCATGTGACAAAGTCCCCTGACCCAGAGCCTTCAAATTTCCCTGGAATAAATTAAGTGGCAACCACATGTCACCTGAATCAGGCCCAATGGGCACGTCTCCCCTACTTACCTTCTGTGCACATTTTCTCCCAAAGGTCTCAGTTAGACCTCTTTCTGATAACCACAAACTGTGACATAAGTAACAAACTGTGATCTCCTAGAGCCAGAGAGCCACATACTCCAAAAGGAGAAAAAAAGAAATGCTTCAAGCATCATTCGATTCCAAAAGTAATGCTCTAATCCAAACCCATCAACCCCATGGAGTTGAGATTTAGTTTCTCATTTTCTGGTTCCTTCTACTAAGTAGCTTTTGAGAGTGCTTTAAGAAGCCTCCCCTCCTCAGGGAAGGGGACTGCATCCACTCTGTGCTCTCCTAAGACCTGGCTCTCTCACGACACTTATCATGCAGTATTATAATTTTCTGTTTAGAGGACTCTCTCCTGCATCAGACCATGAGATGCCTTCCTCGTGATGAAAACTGGGTCTTACTGTCGCTTTGTACTAGTGCCTGAGAACGTAATGATGCACAGGCAGCAGGCCTTCATTCAAAATTGTGGCGCAAATCACAGCAAGATACCACCTCACAGCCATCAGGATGACTATCTCAAAAAATCAGAAAAGAAGTGCTTTTATTTTATTTATTTATTTATTTATTTTGTATTTTTCTGAAGTGAGAAGCGGGGAAGCAGATAAACAGACTTCCCGCCTATGCCCGACTAGAATCCACCCGGCATGCCCACTAGAGGGCAATGCCCTGCCCATATGGGAGCCATTCTAGCACCTGAGGCAGAGGCCATGGAGTCATCCTCAGTGCCCGGGCTCCAATGAAGTGTTGGCTGTGGGAGGGGAAGAGAGAGACAGAAAGGAAGGGGAGGGGGAAGGGTGGAGAAGCAAATGAGTACTTCTCCTGTGTGCCCTGGCTGGGAATAGAACCCGGACTTCCACACGCCAGGCCAATGCTCTACCACTGAGCCAACCAGCCAGAGTTTGTTTATTGGGTACAGCGGTTCAGTTTGGGAAGATGAAAAATTTCTAGAGATTTATTGCACAACAATGTGAATGTACTTAACAATACTGAAATTCACTATTAAAAATGTTTAAGGCCTTGGCCAGATTGCTCAGTAGATAGAGTGCTAGCTTAGCAGACTAGGGTAGCTAGCCGGCTCAATCCCCAGTCACAGCACATACGAGAAGCAATCAATGAGCGCACAACTAAATGGAACAACTAGGTGGAACAAGTTGATGCTTCTCTCTCTCTTTCTTTCTCTCTGTCCCTACCTTCCTTTCTTGCTCTCAAATCAATAAAAAATAGTTTTTAAAAAATTTAATGGTTAGGAAGGTACATTTTATGTCATGTATATTTTAGCACAATTAATAATTTTTTAAGCATAAATTAAATCACAATACCCTCCTGCTTGTAATGTCCAGTGTCTTTCCAGGGAATCTGGAATTTAAAATAAAAAAGAGGCAGAATGAACCATGCTACATCAGGGGAACTGTCTTCTGTGGCCAGTCAGTTGAGTTAATAAGTATGATCTCTCCTGAAATCCAAAATGTGCACTGAAATATGGGAGCTCGCCAGCTCCTGGCCAAAGCCTGTAACGCGAGATAGCCAGCCCGGCATGTCCTCTACTGCTGACCCCGTACAGAGCTATGAGGACAACATCTGAGAGAGGGACCCAGCTCTAGCCAATTTAGGGGCATTTGCCAAAAACACTGGCACTGCGAGGAGAATGAGTGACAGATTTCCTCTTTAATTATAAAGGTATGTCAAAGACACAGTCTCTGCAAAAAAGATAGGACCAGATTTTAAGAACAACTGCTAACAATTTCACTCCTTCTGTGAATTCCTGGACAATCTGTCATCCCAAGGGAAAAGAGAATTTATTCTTGGAGTGGGTCAGTCAAAAAGAAAAAAAGGAAATCTGGTGCTTTAGCCTGGAGCTGAATTTTATCTCCAACTTAAGGAGGGTCACGCTAGGAAGAAAGAAACAAGGGAAAGATTTGCTGATATATAAAGTTTTATATTATAATTTACTACATTACTGGTCTGGGAAACAGAAATGTGAAAAAAAATAAATAAACCCCTCCCAATACACTATCAAAATTAAAAGCATTCAACAGCTTTTTGCACCAAGTCAGATTATGTTTGATAGAAGAAAAATAACAGAGTTAGGGATTAAGGTGTGTATTTGATTTTTATATCCATACCTTTGTTTCTACAGCTACATCTACCTGTATCCCAACCCTGTTCCTTCTGTTTCCCCATTATATTAGTCAGCTAGGGCTGCCATAACAAAATACTTCAGACTGGGTGACTTAGATAACAGAGATCTATTTTCTCACAGTTCTGAAGGCTGGAAGTCCAAAATCAAGGTGTGGGCAGGGTGGGTTCCTTCCGAGGTGTCTTGGTAGCCTCTAAATGGCAGTCTGGTGTGTGTGTGTGTGTGTGTGTGTGTGTGTGTGTGTGTGTGTGTGTGTGTGTGTGTGTGTGTGTGTGTGTGTGTGTGTATGTGCGCACGCGCATTCTAATCTCTTTAAACAAGGCACCAGTGATACTGGATTGGAGTCCACCCCAACAACCTCATTTTAACTTAATTACTTCTTTCAAGACCCTGTCTGCAAATACAATCACATTCTTTCTAAGGTATTGAGGGGTAGGACTTTATCATATGAATTTTAGGGAGACACAATTTAGTCCATTAACACCAACGGAGGGAAAATACTGGATTTCTAGGGCAAAGGCTAAACCTTTCGGTAAAACTAGCAATGGGTGCTCAGTTAGCAGATCACTTTCCAACAAAAGCACTGAGATAAGAAACACAAAGCAAAGCTCTCCAAACTGCAGGTATCCCCTGGGCACAGGTAGGCCAACGTAGGTAATGTGCACCTTGGGAGCCCTGCAAGCTGCTGGTCTCCGGATGATGAGACCTTGACATGAACCAAGAATGATGCCTTTGGAGCATTTCCTAACACAAACTTTCATGTAATAATACTGAATTGAAACTCTTCATTTTCAGTGGTTTCTCCGTTGATTAAAAGTAACCACTAATAGCCTGACCAGGCAAGTGGTGCAGTGGATAGAGCATCGGACTGGGATGCGGAAGACCCAGATTCGAGACCCCGAGGTGGCCAGCTTGAGCGCAGGCCCATCTGGCTTGAGCAAAAGCTCGCCAGATTGGACCCAAGGTCGCTGGCTCCAGCAAGGTGTTGCTCAGTCTGCTGAAGGCCCGCGGTCAAGGCACATGTGAGAAAGCAATCAATGAACAACTAAGGTATCGCAACAGAAATGAAAAACTAATGATTGATGCTTCTCACCTCTCTCCGTTCCTGTCTGTCTGTCCCTATCTATCCCTCTCTCTGACTTTCTCTCTGTCCCTGTAAAAATAAATAAATAAATAAAGTAACCACTAACAGACACCTATCCAGGGTCATTAAATATTTTTCCAAAGGTTATTCAAGCTTTATAGGGAGAGATCCAATGCCCAAACCCACATTGCCAATGCCCACCCCCGCCTTCAGTCTCTATCTGTACATTAGTGAGTCCTGCCATCAAGTAAGTGACCACCATCTCCCCCAAAATCCATCTGCTCATCTTCCATGTTTCCCACCCTCTGCTCCCTTTCTCAAAATTTCAACACTAAATTCAGAGTGAATTTTTAAAATAGAAATCAGCTCATTAAATATATTTGTTCACATCCCTTACCACTCACTCAGAGAAAGGCCCAAGTCTTTACCATGGCCCAGTCCAGCCTGGAAGTAAGACAAAGGCCTGCATAACCCTCAGCCATCTCCCTGACTCAGCTACCACCCTCCTTGCCTGCCCTCCCTCTAAGCTACCATGGGTATCTTGTGGTTCTTAATGGGACCAAGAATGCTCCTGCCTCAGGGCCTTTGCAAGTGCTATTTGAAATCCTCTTTCCCCAGAAATCTGTATGGCTTTCTTCCTTACATATTGAAGATCTTTGCTCAAATGTCACTCTAAATAGGACAGCACCTGTTACCAAACTCCATCCTCTACCCTGCTTTATTTTCTTTCTAGCCCGCCTCACTGCCTTCCACAGTATGTAGGTATCTGTCCATCACCTCAGATAGTAAACTCCAATAGACCAGAAACTTAGTTTTCCCAGAGCCTTAGGCACCCCTGGCACTTAGTAAATGCTCAAAATTTTGGGTAAATAGCAAAAAGAATCAGTGAATGAATGCATACTACTTGAATACCAGTGATTCTCTGAAGAAGAAAAGCTTATGTAGGGGCTCAGAACAAGCCTCCCCAAAACGGGCCAATCTGACGTGTGAATTATTTTGAGCTGAAGGCAATCAAGATCCTGCAGGCTCTCAAAAGAAGCTTACCTCTCCCTTAAAGCATTTAAATTAGGGGCTTTGCCCAGAGTGAGAATTAGCACCAGAAATAACTGTTTAACCTATCTGTACAGCAGGACAAACTTCTAATTACTGAACACCTGTTCTTCTCATTGTCCTGCAATGACCCTCCGTCCTTCTGAAGCCCCAAGGCACCCGACCTCATCCTTGTCTCAGGATGTCATTTATAAGTCATTCTAACTTTCTGTCCTACAACCTCTCCTGTAAGTGGAGTCTCTGACTCTCTCATGTACATGGGGTTCCCATACACAATGTACGTAATTAAATTTGGTTATTTCCTCTTGTTAATCTGCATCATGTAGATTTAATTATTGGACCAGCCAAAATAACCCAGGGAGGTAGAGAAAAGTTTCTTCTTCTACCCTTCTTGGAAAAATCAGGTATGTGGCTACCCAAAGAGCAGAGACTTGGTGTGTTTTTGTCCAAACCAGCAAGGCATGCCTAAGAAATGAGTCAGGGAAATTAGAGTGGGAAGCTCCACATCCATTCTTGAGGACAAGCCCATTTCACATGTTAATGGACCCAGATTCGCACATGTGCTCCCTCAGACACGTGTGGAGGAATAAAAGCCTACTCATTTACCATCTGCAGATAACTTTAATGGGGTTGTTTTAAAAATACGTGCCTCACAGCTGTCCCTGCAGAGTTTAGCTATTATTTGGATCTTGAAGAGAAAAACACACTAAGTTTTGTTGTCAGACTTCCAGAAAGAGAAATTCAAAGGGCTAATCTCAAATGTTTGGGGTCAGGTCTTATAAGAAATGTGGCTCTTCATCAAATCTAAGGGCTTCCTCTTTAGAGGGGAGTCCAACCTAAATCAGAGTCATGAGGAAACAAAGAGTAATTCCCCAATACCAGGGAATATGTGGCTTGTTCCCGAATAACAGATCAATGCGCTGTCTATAATTACAATACTAATAACAAAGATTAGAATCAGACATCTTTTGCCCCAAGTTAAAAAAAAAAGACTGGATTTGACCATGAAGTCTTTCACCTCAAGCATTACCACTTGCATTAAAGCAGACCCTGCCTGACCAGGCAGTGACGCAGTGGATGGAGCATCGAACTGGGATATGGAGGACCCAGGTTCGAGACTCTGAGGTTGCCAGCTTGAGCGCGGACTCATCTGGCTTGAGCAAAAGAAAGCTCACCAGCTTGGACCCAGAGTTGCTGGCTCAAGCAAGGGGTTACTCAGTCTGCTGAAGGCCTGCAGTCAAGGCACACATGAGAAAAGCAATCAATGAACAACTATGGTGTCGCAATGGCAACGAAAAACTAATGGTTGATGCTTCTCATCTCTCTCTGTTCCTGTCTGTCTGTCCCTATCTATCCCTCTCTCTGACTCTCTCTCTGTCCCTGTAAAAAAAAAAAAAAAAAAAAAAAAGCAGACCCCCAGTTCAGACTCAAAGATCCTTCACTCAAAATAGGATGGTTAATTTTACCTCGGTATAATTTTTAAAGAAAAATAACAAGAAAGAAATGAAGTGGTATAAATAAAAGGGGCATGCCTAACCTAACAGGCCATCGCCTTTTTAAGGACCTCAGAATACTAATAATCACATGATGAAGACTGCTGCTCCCAATGACAAATGAGAGTGGCCCTTGTTGAACGAGGCACATTCAAAAGAGTCTCAATGTAGACTTTTTTTTTTTTACAGCAGAGTCATGCTATGTTTCTGAAAATAACATATCTAGTAAAACTAATAAAAATCAAAAACTAAAAAACTATTTCAGGGTTTTCATCAGCTCAGACTGGCTCTCTCTCTCGCTGCAGGACCATTTCATGTGGCTAAGTACTGAGCTGGAAGCAAAAGGCAGGAAGATGTATGCTAAGAGCAACCAAAGAGGGTGTGTGTGCACCCAGGGCCAGCACGTGTCTGTTTACATCTTTCAAGCCTGAAATTCCTGCATGGTATTCCAAGTAACCATTTCAAGTTAGAGAACTCACACTTCAAAATATGAAATTTTTAGTATATGAATTTTAGTAGATGTTTAAGGAACTATCTCACTGTTTGTGAGCACACGTTATAATAATGTAGACTATATTTTCAAAGTTAATTTCCATAGCAATTTCCTCACCTTCTTCATCTGGGTAAAAGTAGAAGCTACCAATAAGAGGTTAATTCAAATGATATTTAAATCCCTTTTCCACTTATGCATACTCCTTTAATTTATCTACAATTTACATTATTTGTGCTTTTTAAGTGTTATCTTAATGCAGTGGTTCTTAACCTGGGTTCTATGGAACCCTAGGGGTTCAATGAGTCGGTCTCAGGGGTTCAGAGAAGCCTCTGCCGCAGAGGCCAGAATAAAGTAATACCATAATTAGTTGTGAGTTCGTGCACTTTGTTGGTTTTGTTCTTTGAGCAAAGTGATGTTCATGCACGGCTCATTTTGTGCACCAGTAAAAAAACATATACCTATGTCTTGAATTTGGAAAAAGAATATTTTATCACTAAAGAAGGGTTCAATGAATGCGTATATGAAACTGGTGGGTTCGGTATCTCAAAAAAGGTTAAGAACCACTGTCCTAATGTAAAAACAACAGCTGACAAGAGATCTGCACTCTTAGCAAAGTTTTAAGCAAAAAATACAGCGTTGTGACCTGCAGATAGTGTTGTGGAACAGATCTCTGAAACCCATTCATCTCGCTTGACTGAGACTTTATGTTCATTGAAAGAGAAACAAAAGAACGATAAAACTAACCGAAAACAATTAACAAAATGGCAATAGTAAATCTTTCCCTATCAATAATTACTTTAAATGTAAATGAATTAACATTATTTGTTTAAAAAATAATCTTTTAAAGTGACATAAATGGTCAATGATAAATTACGGGAAAGGACTCTGAGTCCAGTTTCCAAGGCCCTCAAAGCAGCTAATGTGTCCTCAGCCCTGGCCAAAGGGTAGAGGGTGGACCCGGGAGCTCACAGCCAGGGTCAGGTCCACCTCAGGAACACACTGTGTACGCCAGGATGTACAAACATGGCACCCACGTGGTGAGCTTACGCAGTGACGGAAGTGCATTAGGATCTCCAAGAATCCTTTTTCTATTCTTTCCCTTTTAGAAATATTGTGTGCCAAAATTTTTAATTTTGCCTAGCAGCATGTTGATAATGATGTGTGTGTGTGTATGTGTGTGTGTGCAAGTGAGTGTGTGTAGAAAACAAATGACTTGCCTTCCAAGCTAGGAAGAACAGCTGTTCCTCACGTATTAGGAGCGTAAAATCACCCTCTTCCATTTGTTATCCTGTCCAAGCCCATGAGCGTCTACTAGCCAGTGAATTGAAACAGCTCAGCCACGCTAGCTCTACAGACAGGGGTAACAGGGGCACACGGGAAAAGACAGACATGTCTCGCTCAGTGTCATCTTATGCTTTAAACTCAACAAGCCTCCTTGTAGAAAGGAAAACCTCAGGGCCAGAGCCCAAATCTACCTCCTCTCTCTTTTCTGACAGCATATTCATTTCTTCACCCAAAATTATGAAACAGAGCCCCAAGACCCACGGGTATTATCAAAGCACTTTAAATCATTTCCCTCGAATGTGGATGGAACACAGCAGTCATTTTCCCTCCATCAGTGCCAGGCGCGACGGAAGGGCAGGCTGTGTGATGCTCTGATTATGAGGGTGGATCATTCCTGCCAGACAGCTAAAAGCACAGGCATGTGAAGGACACAGGGTTCTGTGTGACCCGTGGCATTCTCTGTGTGATGCGCGGTCCCTGCACTAAACCCCCTCGCTTCCACCGCCAGGGAGATCAGAGCCCTGGCTGACCGTGGGGCAGCCTGCACATCCAATGAGGGCAGTACGCTCAGTGCCCGGCTCCAAGCAGTCAGCCAGCCGTACCCACGGATGCAAACTGACATTGTACTACTGTGGAGGAACAGGGCTAGGGGAAAATCGTAATGTCTCAAATCCTAAGTCTGCATAAGCCTCAGTTTCCTTCTCTGTTCAGTGGGGCAAGTCACCCCCATCTCACAGGTCTGCTGCAAAGAATCCATGAGGTGACAGAAGTCAAACACCTGGTACGTTGGGATAACTTCCCATACTCTGAGCACGAAGGGACTTATGACAGAATAATTTAGTCCAGACAGACCAAAACAATGCCCAGGAGAAAGTCAATAATATGCCAAGCACATAGGTCCAGGTGGCTCACCTGTCACATGAGGGCGGGGCCAGGGCTTGAAAGTCCTGTGAGCAGACTGTATCTTTCCTCGTCTGTGTGTGGCTGAAAGGCGCCATCCTCTCACATTCGTAACTCAGACAGTCAGCTACAAGGCTAGGGACTTATCATCTGCAGGTCACCAGGGGGCAAACCCTCCCGTGCTCCCTCGCAGAGATGTGACAAGTCCACAGGGATACCATCAGCACTATTCCCCTGCCAAGGTCCCCCAGGCAGCTGTTACTTTTGAAAATCATATTCCACATTTTGTATTAGTCTGCCAACCTCTGAGATAAGGCCTCCCCGCATCAAAAATAAATTTATATCAATATCCCATAGAAGGCACAGGCCTATGGACACAGGGTGGACACACACACACACACACACACACACACACACAAACACACACACACATACACACATACTGAAATCACTGGAAATAAAAATTATATACAAATCTTATGGAGCTAGATTGAAAAATACAAACAGTGACCTGAACACACCGTTGTCCTTGAAAATAGAAAAACTCAGCCACTCAAAATGAACATAGGAAATCCGCTGTAGCTGCCCGCCATGGTCAGCACAGAGGGAAAGCCAGGGCCTGAACCAGAAAGACAAAGGAGCAGCCTGTACATGGGACCAACACCAGGAGGGGCTGAGACTCAGCCTGGGCTTGCCCGGTCAAGGCACATACAGGAATCAACTACTATGAGTGGATGCTTCCCGCTTCTCTCCCTCTCTCTCTTTCTCTCTCTCCTCTCTCTAAAAATCAATAAAGAAACTCTAAAAAATAATACATTCTTTAACCATAAATATTGTACTGATTTATTTAAATCGAGGTGGAATTCCTATAACACAAAATTAACCATTATAAAGTGTTCAATTCGACGGCATGTCGCACCTTCACAATGTTATGCAACCATCACCTCCACCTAGTTCAGTGATTCTTAACCTGGGTTCTATCGAACCCTAGGGGTTCGATGAGTCGGTCTCAGGGGTTCGGAGAAGCCTCTGCCACGGAGGCCAGAAAAAAGTAATACCGTAATTTGTTGTGAGTTCATGCACTTTGTTGGTTTTGTTCTTTGAGCAAGGTGATGTTCATGCACGGCTCATTTTGTGCACCAGTAAAAAAACATATACCTATGTCTTGAATTTGGAAAAATAAAATCATATTTTATTTATCACTAAAGAAGGGCTCGGTGAATGCACATATGAAACTGGTGGGTTCGGTACCTCAAAAAAGGTTAAGAACCACTGATCTAGTTCCAAAACATTTCCATCATGTCCTAAAGGAACTCCATGCACATTAAACAGTCACATTCTCTTTCTTCCCCCAGCCACTAGTAACCACTGATCATCTTTCTGAATATTTCACATAAATAAAATCACACAAAAGGGGACCTTTTGTCCAGGTTCTTTCACTTAGTATAATGTTTCTGAAGTTCATCCACATTGTAGCTTGTGTCAGAACTTCAGTCCTTTTCATGGCTGAATCGTATTCCATTATAAACAGGTCACATTTTGTTTTGCCATTAATCCGTTCATGGGCTTTTGGCTATTGTAGACAGTGTTGCTATGAACATTTGTGTAGAAGTATTTGTTGGAACACCTGTTTTCAGTTCCTTTGGTTATACATCCAGGACTGGCATTACAGGGTCATACTGTAATTCTATGTTTAACTTCTTGAGGAACCGCCAAATTGTTTTCCACATGATGCATTGTTTTATATTCCTACCAGCAATGTATAAGGCTTCTAATTTTTCTTCACGTCCTCACCAATACTTATTTTTTGCTTGTTTTGACTATTGCCTAGTTGCTGTAAAGTGGTATTTCATTCCCCACATTTTTTTTGGCAAAAAAAAAAAAAAATGTGGTTTATTGATATATAACTTACCTACAATAAAATATACAAAGCCAAAGTTCAATGTGGTTTGACAACTGTAAAGAACTGATGTGTTATCACCCATGACAAGATCTAGAACACTCCCAGCTCATGAGAAAATGCCCATATGCCTGTCCTTGTCAACTCTCTCCCTCCTCCAGACACAAGCAACACATTGTCACTTCATCGCCAGAGTTTATTGTTGCTGTTCTCAAATTTCTTATAAATGGAATCTTTCCGCAGGGGCTTGTTTTGTCCTATATGCGACACTTAACGGTCACCTGCTATGTTGCATGTCTCAGCCATTCATTCCTCTGTGTTGCTGACTAGGACTTCACAGAATGAACATACCGGTTTGTTTAGTCACCCACCTGTTTGATTGATCTTTGGGTGTTTTCCAGTTCAGGGCTATGAGTAAGGTTGCTATGAACATTTTGACTCAGACCCCTTTTGTTTTATAAAGTCAGTTTTGAGATAGTGGCTCCCAGTGGAGAGCATGGTTGAGAGCAGAGGCTATATATGGCACCACATGCGAGATGTGCCTGCCCAGGGGTCAGGGAGGAGGAAGAGCCTGAGAGCTGCCACTTCGTCCATCTGTTGAAGGTGATACAAGTCCGGGCAATGGGTTGGGAAAGGCATCTCCTTAGTCCACCAGACCCACAGTAGAAGAATGGCTGCTGGCAGGCCAACACTGGGCTAAAGAGCTGGGTTCCTGGCTCTCCTGACACTCGCAGCCTCGAAACAAGGAATCTACCAGCACGGCAATGCCCATGTGCCATGACCTTGACTGGGGGGACCAAGGTCAACCTACACAGCAAACATACATTTCTTTTATACACGTATATACGTACACATGAACATATCGCATTATAGTATTACACACAGTATCGTATTAAATTTATATATGCATTTGTAGAGTGTGTTTTATATATTATAATATGTGATAATATAATACACTCCTGCACGCTGAGTCTTAAAGGCCAAGGATTCATTTATCAAGAGTATGTCTGTGTGCCTGAGAGGAAAGGAGTGAGAAGTACTGAAGTATCTGCTGTATGATGAAGAATCAAAACCAACAACTTCATTCTTGCCCCTGATCAAAAGGGACAGGTAGGATCAAGACTTGCTTTTTAAACTTGAAATAATGACTATTCAGGGAGACAAGAAGGATAAACACTGCCCATAGAGTCAGCAAAGGAAACAGTGCCAAGTGTGAGGAAGGGAGCAAAAGGGAAATGTCAGAGGACCACGCACAGTATTGAAAACAACTGGTATTATGTGGAAATGTCTTTCATGAAGGACAGTACTTAAAACAACTGGTATTATTTGAAAATGTCTTTCATGAAGGACAAGAACTCTCAGGATTAGAAAACAAAATTCCATTATGTGACCAAGAAACATATATAAATCATATTAAAGGCTGCCCAAAAGGGCAGACTGGGAACTCTGCCTCACCCGTGTAAACATCAGCTGGTGGAGGTAGGCTGAGGCATCGGAGGGGGACAAGCAATGCAATGGACCCCGTGGTTGCCAGGTAGAGTCCAGGGACGCCTGAGAGCTATGTCCAGAAGAGGAAGCTGGCAGAGGGGGAGCCAATAATCAAGGACACCTGTCAGGATATCAACTAGACAGCTAGTAGAGAAAAATGGGGTTGGGAAGGTTAATGGGAATAAAATCAGAAGAGTTGTTCTGTCCCCCAGAATATAGAAGGCAGACACTCCAAAAACAGAGCTCTTGACCTGCCCACAGGGGCAGGAGGTTAAGGACACCGAGTTAGTTAAGAGTGCAGAAGTGAGAATACTCATTTAGTCCAAAGCATCAGTGAAGAGAAAAGTCATTCTGTCCATAAAAAAGAGGCACCTCATATAATGATAAAAGCTGAATGCACAATGGATACAGACTATCACTGCATTGACAGGGAGACTCACATAACACAACATCAAAATCTGTACAGCAAAACTGTCAGATAAAAAGGAGAAAATGAACAAAACAATCCGTTCTAGTAATCATACCTCTTAAAATATTATAATTGTGAATGGAACATTTATAAAAATGGATCACCTATTAAGCCTCAAAAAATAACCTTCATAAATCTCAAAAAACAAAAACTGCCCAGCCCACATTCAATTCACAACACAATAAAACAAGAAAATAATAGTATTCCAAACAAAAAGAATCCAAACCACATGAACATCTGAAAACAATCCTTCAATGAACCATTGTCTATATAAACTTGACATCCTTAGTAGGCCTTAGTAGCCCAGCGCCACAAGCACCTCGTCCAGGAGTGCCCACCCAGCAAGATCTGCGCCTCCCATTCGCTGGCAGGTGGCTGCCTGGGGCACACCCCTTTGCTAGAAACAGTTTCTGGATTGAGGCCTGCCCCCTTCATAATGACACTTTCTAGGCTGTTTATGTGACTACAGGCTTCAATGTCATAGAACCCCAGCGCTGAAGAGAATTAGGAAAACTATTAGCTCAAAAAAAAAATCAAATCTACAATTAAAAATGAGTTTGAAAATATCTACAATGGTAATAATACAGTTACATGCACTCAGAGTAAAATTCATGGGCTTAAATACTTTTATTATTAAATCACAATGATTAAAAGAAGTGAACCAAATGTTCCATTGAAGAAGTTAGAAAAACAAAGAAAGAAAGAAAATGAGAAGTGAAAAATAGGGATAAAAAGCAGAAACTAATGAATTGTAACAAAGAAAAAATAATTGCCTAAACAAATAATTGATGAGTGCAAAAACTGATTTAAAATATAAAGAGAGGCCATCTTCTGCCAAATCAAACTTATAAAGAAGATAAAATTATCATTATTTGTATAGTCAATGATTATATGCCTAGAAATCATGAGATAATCAAAATAATAATTTTGAAAATTAGTTTCTTGGTCAGTGACATGATTGGACATAAGTAAATATAATTAAAAAATTAAAAATCAATACCTTTCCTAAAGCCAAAACCAATTAGAATACATAATGGGGAAAATACGAGTCAAAATACGAACAATGTATTAACTGCCTAGGAATAACCCTGGCAATAAATACTTACCTAGGAAGGCATAAACATTTAAACCAACTTAGATGTGCACTGTCTGGGCGGAGAGCAAGCACTCCTGGCGAGTTGTTCTAGGAGCTGGGCTACCAAAACCTATTAAGGATGTCAAGTTTATATAGACAGCAGTTAATTAAAGGACAGTTTTCAGGTCATGTTTTCTTATGGCCACTTGTATTAAATGCACTTCGAACTGATAACATGATGACTATTCTTGGAAGCTATTTCTACTCCAGGGCAGCTCAACAATACTTGGGAGACTGGGAACCATCGTAAACACAGTCTACTGAATATCGTTAGGCAGCCAATTTTCACAAACCAAGATGGAGATATAATATCACTGGATCTAACCACTCCCAGTAGAATTTGGGGACAACCCAACAGAAAAACTCTTAAGAATTACAGAAGGACAGGAAGGTAAAAAGTGTTAAATTTTTTAATAATAATTGTTTAATAAAGCCATAATAATTAAAGTTATGTTATTTTAATAAAACAATCAACAAACAAACCAAGGGGGGAAAAAAAGCCAAGTCCAGTAGCAGGGTCAAAGGATACTTAAGAATTCAATATATGATAAAGGCCTGACCAGGCGGTGGCTCAATGGATAGAGCGTCGGACTGGGATGCGGAAGACCCAGGTTCGAGACCCCGATCTCGCCAGCTTGAGTGATGGCACATCTGGCTTGAGCAAAAGCTCGCCAGCTTGGACCCAAGGTCATTGGCTCCAGCAAGGGGTGGCTCGGTCTGCTGAAGGCCCGCAGTAAGTCACATGTGAGAAAGCAATCAATGAACAACTAAAGTGTCGTAATGACAATGAAAAACTAATGCTTGATGCTTCTCACCTCTCTCCATTCCTGTCTGTCTGTCCCTATCTATCCCTCTCTCTGACTCTCTCTCTGTCCCTGTAAAAAATAAATAAATAAAATAAAAAAGAATTCAATATACGATAAAGAAGGTGTCATAAATTAAGCATGATAAATTATAAAATGGTATTGGAGAAATTGGCTATTTGGGAGTTAATTCAAGTTGAATAAACCAGTTTATTAAGGTTAATATATTAATAATATTTCTATTAATAGTCATTTATTGATCATTGTGCCAAAGGATTTACTTCCATTATCTCATTTATACCTGACAAAAACTTCTATAAAGAAGGAATTGCTACTTCTAGATCATCTGTTCCAACCAACTTACTTAAAAATGAGCAAACAAAGGCCCAGAAAAGGTAAGGTAGTTGGCCTGGGTCACACAGCCAGGCAGACAGACAAGATGAGCATTGGCTCACCAGCATGTTCCTGGACATGCCACCTGGACAGAAATTCACTTCCAAAGCATCTCATAATAAAGTGAAAGTTATGCACCAACGGGGGAGGACACGCACAAACCAGCACCCCCTTGGCATCGTGGGATACAAATCTTTAAAAATGGGGTATTTGACTGCGATAGGTGTGGAGTTTCTTGTGGGAATTATGGGAAATGTTCTGGAATTAGATGGTGGCACAACATAAAATCTACTGAATTGTACCTATAATTTGTTCATGTTATACAAATCTTATCACAATAAAAAAATTTTTTTAAATAGAAAAAACTAAGGGAAGCAATAAATTCAAATTTAAATACTGAAATAAGTAAATATATGTAAAGGCAAAAAAACCAGAATATTCTAATTCAATGATTTCCTTATTAAATATGCCCAGCAATGATTTCGATAAGGCACAGAATGAGATTACAAAGGATGGAGGCGTCCAAGTGCCTGTCCCAGATCCCCACTCACCTGTGTGATCAGGACGCCTAACCTCTCACTTTAACTTCTCAATTTCCTCATATGTACAATGGGCACAACGAACTGTGTAGTGTATGGTCTTTTTTAACTTTATGAACCAAATCTTGCTTTTGCATTACTTTATTCTTCCTTAATTTTTCCACTGAAATGATAGAGGGGCGTGGGAGAAACAGAGAGACAGAGAAGGGGAGACATCAACTCATTTCACTAGTTGTTCTATTTAGTTGTGCACTCATTGATTACTTTCTTGTACATGCCCTGACTGGGGGGGTGGGGGGTCGAACTCACGGCCTCTGGTGTGCCAGGACGACACTTTATCCATTGAGCAACCTGGCCAGGGTCTGCATTATTACAACAGATCATTTAAAGAAAAATCTAATAAACTGAAAGTCTCATCAAAAGAAGTATATCCAGCTCCAAAATGTTCCCAAGGCCCATAAATTCCCCTTTCCTCAACCCCCCAGTGGGTCCTGCTCCAGCAAGGCCGTTTGCCTTAACCCAGTTCTGAAACTGTGGGAACCTCTGAATGTCAGGGTGAGTATGTGCATCAAAGCAGGGGATGAGGCATCAGAACCACAGTCCGGAAACCCGTGCCAGATGCAGGGCCACCGCACTGCCTGCAGGCCGTGAGCACGCAGCGTGGCCATCCCGGGGAGACCCGAGGCTTTGCTTAAATACCTGCGAGTCTGAGATCTGCTTCTGAAATCAGAGGAGCGTAAAAACAATTTCTATGACGATCCAGCCAGCTCAGGGCTTACAGTCAGAAATAGGTACCATGATAGGATGTCAGAACGAGGCCAGGAAGTAAAAGGGCAGCAGGAGCCCGAGAAATAAGGAGAGAAAGTGCTCCATTGCTGCTATTTGGATATAAGAGAAAAGGCAAGAAACCTATTCTCGACCAAGCAGAGGAGAGTGTCGAAAGAGAGTCTTAAAGACCACCTGGAGAAGATCCTTTCTCCTTGACCAATAAGGAAACTGAGGTTTGGTGAAGGCTGAATGCAGGGTTCAGGGTGTGCCTGTGCGAGACCTAGCAGTCACAGGGCTCTGAATTGCTGCCAGCGGTCCCTGATCACACCTAGACGCCTCCTGCCCTAAACGCTCCTCCTGGGCAGAGATGGAAAAAAGCCTGGCAAGCTCAGAGCCTATGTCCTTATTTCCCAGCGGGAATAACACTGGCCCTATGCTGCTCACAGGGCTGGAGTGCATCTGAAATACAGCACTGTGATTGCTTGAACACCACTACACAGAGGTAAGCAAATGCAATAATCATTTGGGCAAATATTCTTAATGCCTATTTTAAGGGGGAAATTTTTTTTTTTTTTTAATTTCAAAGGGCTGTTAGAGAAAACACCAGGGTGTACTCTTCCAACTCCTTCACCCAGGGGAGTTGGCGAATATTCACATTCAGAAGTCATCAGCGAGGTGCAGAGCTGGGTTTACCATGAAGCTATTGTAGCTTAAGCTCCAGGCTCCCTCCATGACACGGGCCCCTTCTAAGGCCTTGAAAGGGCCCTCACAGTATGTGCACGTGATCAGACGATATTGTGCCATTTGCAATAAAGCAAGATCTTTGTACTACAATAGGCGAAGACAACTGTCTATTTCTACTCCAGTCCTTTCTTGTCCCAGTCCCTCCACATGGGGCAGTTATGTGGAATCTGGCTTGGGGAACTTAGACTGAAAGTACACGTAGTTTCACGTTAGTGGGATATGTCTCTGACGGCTCCCAGGCTCCCATGTATTGTTCAGCTGCCCTGGAGCAGGAATAGCAGGAATAGCTTCCAAGAATACTCATCTTGTCATCCATTCCAAGTGTGTTTAATATGAGTGACACAAGAAAAAGTGAAATGTCTTCTAATCTTATAGCTCATACAGCAAACGGATGGAGGTCGCCCCACATTTGACAACAATTAAACAATTTACATGACATTGCCAAGATTGAATTGTGAAGCTCAAATTAATTTTCTAAAGTATCAACTCTTTAGGGTGAAAAAAAAACATATCAGTCAATCAGTTAACCATAGTGGAAAAAAGAATGAATTACCTTTCTAGGCTGTCAACAGAAAAGGATGTCCCAAGTCGCTGTCACATGAAGAGTCAGCCAACTAAATATGCAGTCAAGAAACGTTAAGCAACAGAAAGGACCATAGTGTGTGTCGGGTAGCTCATAAACACTGGATTTGTTTTCCTGGATTTGGTAATGTTTGTGATTTTTGTCTGCTTTCTTAACATGGAATTTTTTTACAATTTTTTTTCTCATCCTAAATATTTACTTTTGTATCTAATTCTGTATTACTAATTTTATATTCTTTCTCTTAAAGAAAGAGCCAATTTGTGTAAGCTTCAAGCCCCAGTAAACCCTGCCTGCCAAGCCCCCTAACTGAATGTACTCATGTTTTTCATTTTATTTTTCACATTTAGTCATTTTTTGGGGGGGAAAGACCTCAGAATTTCCTTTCAGAAAAATACATGCATTGATTTTTAAGCGTCTCCACCAAGGACGAAAAGAAAATGGATTTGAACAACAGAGGGTAGAACAGTTATACAGCAGAGAACGAATCTTCTCACCACAAAAGCTCATAGAACCCCAGCTAGGACTCTTTAAGAAAATACTTTGTCTGGAACAGATGGAAAAACATCTTAGCTGAGTGGACACAGATGCTGACTCCCAGAGAGGGAGGGGTGCCTCTGGCTTTTTAAGTTAGGTGAAGACTCTACTTTTCCTAACTAACTGATTTATATGCATGCTCCTCTAGATGAGAATAATCTCACTGTGGCTTACGGTACAATAAAAGTAGTATGATCAGTCCAAGACAAAAACTGGAGCCATAGATTAGAAGGAGACTCGCCTGGCTAAGGAAAATTACAACTGCTGCCCCCTTCCTTCTCTATCAGGAGTCCTCCAGCTAATGCCACCAACTCCTGTGTGTCCTGGTCACTCTCAGAGCCCCTCCTGCGATCCTTTCTCGATCTTTTACCACTCCTGGCCAATTCACCACCTCTCTCCTCCTGGCAAACCCTTCCCACATGGCCTTTAAGACCCTGCCCCATAGCAGGTAATACTATATGGCTTCAGCTTCTCCCCAGAGAACTCCCCACACCTTATTTGCTTTCCCTGAAATGTGATTGTGCCCTAAGATGCAGACTCCCTCCTCTTAGATGGATTCATCACCCAAGCCCTGAGTCTATACGGGACTTTCTCCCTCCCAACCCCATTCTAGTTGTACACATTCCTCCCTCCTCTGCACTTGTGTCAGGCCTTCCTTTTGGCCTATAAACATGCTCCAGCCTCGCCAGTTTGGCTGACCCACCCATCCATCCATCCACCCATCCATCCATCTGTCGGTCCAGCAAATAGGGAACAAGCATCCACCAGGTGCCTGGAATAATGATGAATGCTGGGAGCCAAGAAAAACACACCCTTTCCTTTCCCTCCTCCTTAGCGCCACTCTGCCCACACACACTGCTGACTCCCTGATTCAACCACCATCTCTCCCACAGGGCCCAAAGGTCCCCACGTGGCTGTGTCTCAAACCCCAAATGCAGTGCTAAACTAAGCTGAAAATAAGACAAACTCCGTAGGCCTCACTCTCACTGTCAGGAGTGGCAAGTTGGCCAGCTGTCACCAGCTTCTGCCCAAGCTTTAGCTCACCAAAGAAAGCACCACACTGAACAAGTCTGAGATTTCATGTATAGTGGCCTTAACCATGTGGATGCTTTTTGGGTTTTTCCCCAAGAAAGCAAGGTTCAGGGAGAACATAGGAGCCCAAGGAAGGCGACATTGTCATGTATCACCAAGGAGTAGCACCTTGAGGAAGAAACAGGTTGTCACGTCAGGAGACAGCCTGTGAGCTGGACCCTAGCAGGCATGAGAAGAATCAGGGTCACACCAGAACAGAATCAGCTCCAGCAAGGAGTTCATCTTCATCCCGGGGGTGAGGGGGGGAGGGCAGGGGAGCTCACCTGAAATCTATAGTCATTTTTATTTTTTTAAGTCCAAACAAAATTTCAAAACAACAAGTAGAGAAATCACAAATTGTTCTCACACAGAGAGACAGTCCAGTCAAAAGGGATATTTTTTCTGTTATCAGAAAATATATATAATTTTCTCCCAAATTTCAAAACTGCTGACACAATTTCCAGCATAAGGAAACACGGGCGCACTGCCATCACAGTTGAGGTTAGAAAAGGCTCATTTCGGTGAAATGATCAAAAAGAAAAGGTGAGGGATGGCAGGAGATCACCAATCAAAGAGACAATGCATTTTTTATGCTCTGCTCATTAGAGTTCCACCGAGAGGCTGCCTCACGGACCCTGTCATTCTCTGGGCGATCACTGCACGTGGAGCCAAAGCCAATCAAAGCTGTGGCAGTGGGTCTGTAACTTCTGTCTCCAGAGCACCACCTGCACGTGGCCATTTGCAGATTTCAGGAAATGGGCTATTTTCCTTTCTGGAGCTTGGGTCCAGTGAGACAATTCCTTCGAGATAAACGGCATTCTTTTTTTCCTATCCTCCTTCAGCAAGGCAGTCACATGCTGGAGATCTGAGGTGGCCGTCTCTCCTCCAACAGCAAGGGAAGGCCGTCAGGCTGGCCTTGACCGGGGCTGTCACTGTGTGCACAGTCTAGGACTGAGGGCAGCATCAACCACCGTCGGGGGAGGGGGGCTCCTGCAGTTAACTCTGGAGGATTGGCTGGGAAGGCCTCAAAAATTAATTCATCAATTTTTATACATATCAAAGCTGAAACATCCTGCTGGCACATTAAAGAATGGAGTCTCCTTTTTGGGCCAAACACACTGGCACCCCGATCTCAGACTGCCCAGCCTCCGTCAAAAATAAGTGTCTATGATTCGAACCTAGATTGTGGCATTTCTGTTACAGCAGCCCAAGTGGACTGATTCAGCCTCCGTCTAGTTCCACAGTCTCAGCCCTCACAGCACCCAGAGTAGATGCCTGAACTCCCCGCTGGTACTTCACGTTGTAGGACATTGAGGCTATTTAAACTGGGCCGCCTGCGGTTTCTCCTGACGTGAAGCCCTGGGCATTCCCAACAGCCAGCCCTGTGGTTCCTGTATTTCCTCTTCGTTGTGCATTCATGGGCTGAAGCCACCTACTTTCCTGGTGAGACCACCGCCTCCTCCAGGCATCTTATCTGTACTGCATCCCGACCCCCTTCTTCTGGGAAGAGAACTCTTCTGCTCTGCACAAACCCCACCCCCATGGACCAGAGGGGCGCCACTCCACTACGGCATCCGTGGGCATGTAAGGAAGCCCACGCCAATCACAAACCCTAAGTCCCTGGCCCCTGTGAGGGGCTTAGAGACAGGCACGTGCCTCAAACCTGAGCAGAGACTTTCCTAAGCCTGCTCTGATGGAACTTTCCAGAACAGTCGCTTTCTCCAGCTGCCATCTCAGCTGTCACATGAGGAAAGCCTGTCTGTGACATAGAAAAAAGGGTAGAGTCTTTAAGACATGACTTGAACCCATGTACTTGGCATGATCTGAAATGAGACTCCACTCTGGACTTCCCAGTTATAGGAGCTAATAACTCCCTGCCTCCTCCTTTTCATGTTCATTCGAGGATGAATCCGTTTTCCATCATTTAAAAGCAACTAGATAAGCATACTCCTAAATTGGGGTTCTAACCCTGATTTTCTTCACTTCTGCCTCACCTGCTGCCTTCCTCTCTTGGTGGGAGGGGAGAGCAGAGGCAGGCTGACACAGCGACTTCATCCTGCTGTGACACCAATAAACCACATGACCACAGGGAGGTTACCTAGCACATCAGCTTCCAACGCAGTAAAATGGGGACAATCCCACGTACTGCATATGATAACTATGAAGATGGGAGAACACAGGGCAATGAGGACAGTCCTCACTGTGCCCTCCTGGGTTCTGAACCCTGTTCTTTCCCACAGCCTCAGGGGTCCCTTCCCTCTATTTCAACTCCCTCACAGTCAACAGCAAAAATCGCCCAACAGGATAGAAAATGCTCCTCTCTACACCTGTACAAAACATGATTAAAACAACATAATCCAGAGACCAATTAAAAGCATGCCCCAAGATATATTGCCAAGCACAAATAGAATGTAAGGATATCAGGTTAATACAGAGAATGGATAGACAAAAATCATTATATGGGCCGGATAATTTAATTTTGATGAAAGGTAAAATCCCCAATTAAAACATGACAGTCAAGAAAGGTATGTGCCAGCCCTGGCTGGTTGGCTCAGTGGACAGAACATCGGCCAGGCATGTGGATGTCCCAGCTTTGATCCCTGGTCAGGGCACACATGAGAAGTGACCATCTGCTTCTCTTCCCCTCCATCTCCCCATTCTCACTCTCTTCCCCTCTCACAGCCAGTGGCTCAATTGGTTTGAGCATATAGTCCCAGGCCCTGAGTATAGCTTGGTTGATTCAAGCATTGGCCCTAGACAGGGGTTGCCAGGTGGATCCTAGTTAGGGTCAATGTGAGAGTCTGTCTCACTCTCTCCCCTCCTCTCACTTAAAAAGAAAAAGAAATAAAATTACATGCCAAATAACATGAAGAACCAAGAACTTGAGCAAGGCCAAACATCCCTGAGTGGAATATTCTCCCTGCCCCTGCCCAGCCCTCCCCCCTCCTTCAGGCCTGGGCACACCTGCATTGCAGACTCCATGTGTTAGCCTGTGTAAGGCATCAGAGAAGTCAGACAAACTGGGCTGTAGTGGTTGAATAGTATCTTCCCAAACTTCATGTCCACCAGAACCTTAAAATGTGACCTTACTTGGAAACAGGGTCCTTGCAAATATCATTGTTAAGATGAGGTCATGCTAAGTTAGGATGAGCCCTGAGTTCAGTGACTGGTGTCCTTATAAGCAGAGGACACGGAAAGAGAAGGTCATGTGAAGATGGAGGCAGACACTGGGGTGATGCAGCTACAAGCTAAGGAACACTAAGGCTTTCCAGCACCACCAGAAGCTAGAAGAAGCAAAGAAAGATCCCTCCCCAAAGTCTTCAAAGGGCATACTGCCTAGGGGACACCTTGCTTTCAGACTTCTAAACTCCAGAAATCTGAAAGAATAAATGTTTGTGGCTGCCAGCCACCCAGTGTGTGAAAACATGTCATGAAAGTCCTGGGAAACTGCCTGACCAGGCGGTGGTGCAGTGGATAGAGCGTCGGACTGGGATGTGCAGGACCCAGGTTCGAGACCCCGAGGTCTCCAGCTTGAGTGCAGGCCCATCTGGCTTGAGCAAAAGCTCGCCAGCTTGGACCCAAGGTCGCTGGCTCCAGCAAGGGGTTGCTTGGTTTGCTGAAGGCCCGCGGTCAAGGCACATGTGAGAAAGCAATCAATGAACAACTAAGGTGTCGCAATGAAAAACTGATGATTGATGCTTCTCATCTCTCTCTGTTCCTGTCTGTCTATCCCTCTCTCTGACTCTCTCTGTGTCCCTGTAAAAAAAAAAAAAAAAGGAAAGAAAGAAAGTCCTGGGAAACTAATACAAGGATGTGGGTGATCTGAGACAAGTCACTTCCATTCTGAGCCTCAGTTTCCTCATCTATGAATAAGGAAACTAATAATAGGACTAATTCACAGGGTTGTTACAAGAATTAAGTAAAAGCATAGTGTGATGGTTAATTTTATGTGTCAAGTTAACTGGCCACAGGGTGCCCAGATTAGATATTATGTCTGGATGTGTCTATGATGGTATTCCTGAGTGAGAACAACATTTATAAAGTAGATGGCCCTACTCAATGTGAATGGGCCTCATCTAATCTATTGAGGAGCTGAATAGAATTAAAGGCAGAGGAAGGAGGTATTCCTCCTTTTATTCTTGCCTCGGTGTTTGAGCTAGGACCTCTCGCCTTCCCCTGCCCTCAGACTAGAATTTACACCACTGGCTCCAGTGGTTCCCAGGCCCTTTGGACTGGGACGGAACTACAACCCTGGCTTTCCTGGGTCTCGAGCCAATTCCTATAGTAAGTTTTTCTCTCTCTAATCAAATCGTAATAATAATAATAATATAATTTTATTAAGTAATAATAACAATTATATATATACACACAATAAGTAACAATATTTTATAATATATTATAATAATGTATACACATAAATTAATATTATTACCTCTCACATAATTATTGTATTATATTACATTGTATGTTACACATAATTATTATATATTACAGTGTATTATTATATACAACAAGCAATGATATAAATTATATTATACATAATTATATATTATAGTTGTTATATCATACATAATGTATAGTTATGTATTATTAGTAGTAGTACTTATGGCATATATAAAAGTAATAGTTGCCCTTTATTAATTATTACATATTATATATATACTATTATATGTAGTGTTTATATTGTTACTCATTGTTGTATCCCTCATCCATCTCTCCCCTGGGCACACCTCAAAAGTGAAAATGAGCTACCTAGCTTGACTTTCAAGTATCATCAGAGATAAGTTAGAAAAAAAATGCCCAATTATCTTAGGCCCAAAACACAAGCTCAGCTCACAAATTAATTTTTCAAACTACAAAGTAACAATGGATTTTGAATTTCGTTCCCCTATGTGTAATTGAAATTTGTCCCTTCAGGGGTGACTGTGCAGGGCACAAGAGCGGCAAGAAAATGACTCAAATGAAGACCCCAGATGCGGACCTGGATGAGAAAGAATGAAATTGTCTTCATTCCTAAACGGAGAAAACCTTCTCCCCTCATCAGGATAGCTGTCTACTTTCTTTCTTCACAGCTTTACTGAAGTACAACTGATACACAGAAAACTGCACATAGTTAATGTATTAAACACAAGCATACACCCATGAAACCATCACCACAATCCAGGTAATAAACATAACCATCAGCTTGAAAAGTTTCCTTCTGCCCCTTTGCTTTGAGGGGTTTTCTTTGAGGGAGGTAAAGTACATTTAACATGAGATCTATTCTTTCAGCAATTTTTTTTTTCTTTTTCTCTCTTTTTTTTTTTTTCTAGTGAGAGGAGGGAAGGCAAAGACAGACTCCCACATGTGCCCTGACTGGGATCCATCCGGCAAGCCCACTAGGGGGCGATGCTCTGCCCATCTGGGGTCCTTGCTCCTTTGCAACTGGAGCCATTTTTTAGCACCTGAGGCAGAGGTCATGGAGACATCCTCAGTGCCCAGGGCCAACTCATTCCAATCAAGCCATGGCTGCAGGAGGGGAAGAGAGAGAGAGAGAAGCGAAAGGGAGAGGGTTGGAAAAGCAGATGGTTGCTTCTCCTGGTGCCCTGACCAGAAATTGAACCCAGGACATCCACATGCCAGGCTGATGCTCTACCACTGAGCCAACTGGCCAGGGCTTCTTACCAAATTTTTAACATGCATAATATAGTATTGTTAACCACAGGCACCATGTTACATAGCAGGTCTCTAGAACTGATTCATTTTGCATAATTGAAACTTTTGACCTATTGAATAGCAAGCACACCTGCCCCCCATCCCTTGACAAACATTTTCTACTATCTGCTTCTATGAGTGATTATTTTAAATACTTCACATAAATGGTATTAGGCAGTATTTCTCTTTTTATGCCGGTCTATCTCACTTAATATGGTGTCCTCTAGGTTCTTCTATGTTGCCACACATGGCAGCACTTCCTTCTTTTTTAAGGCTGAATAAGATTCCATTGTATGTATATACCGTGTTTTCTTCACTGCGCTACTGACAGGCACTTGGGTTGTTTCCTCAGTTTGGTTATTACAAATAATGCCTCAGAACACGGAAGTCCAAATATCTTGATTTCAAGTCTTTGGTGTATATACCCCAAATGGAACTGCTGGATTGCAGGATAGTTATAAAGAGTTTTATATAATATATATTTTGAGGAACCTTCTCACACTGTTTTCCACAGTGGCTACCCCATTTTACATCCCCAACAATAGTGTACCAGGGTTCCAATTTTTCTACATTCTCACCACCAGTTGGTATCATTTGGTTTTGTGAGAACAGCCATCCTTATAGGCGTAGCATAATATCTCATTTGATATGCATTTCTCTGATGATTCGTGAATTTGAGTTTTCAGATATCTGTTGGACATCTATCTGTATATCTTCTTTAAAGATATGACCATTAAAGTCTTTGTCAGTATTTCTAACTGGGTTATTTAAGTTTTGTTTTGCTATTCCTAAAAAGAGAAAACTCTCTCCCCTCATTAGATCCGTTTACTCTTTCTTTCTTTTCTTTCTTTACAGTTGTACTAAAGTGTGACTGATACATATAAAACTGCACATATTTAATGTTTTGCTATTGAGTTGTAGGAGTTCTTTATGTATTTTTGATATTAACCCCTTACCAAATATATGACTTACAAATATTTTCTCCCATTCCTGGGGTTGCACTCTCATTTTTCTGACTGCTTCCTTTGCTGTACAGAAGCTCTGTAGTTTGGGACAGTGCCACCTGTTGATTTTTGCTTTTGTTGCATGTGCTTTTGTTGTGATATCCAAGAAATCATTGCCACGACCAAAGTAAAAAAAAACTGTTCCCCTATGTTTTCTTCTAGAAATGTTACAGTTTCAGACCTTACATGTAAGTCTTCATCCCACTTCGAGTTTATTTTTGAGTATGGTGTGAGATAAGGTTCAGTTCTATTCCTTTGCATGTGGATATCCAGTGTTCCCAACACCATCTGTTGAAGAAACTGTCCTCTTCCCATGGTGTATTCTTAACACCCTCATTGAGGATTGGTTGACTGTACATGTGAGGTTTATTTCTAGTCTCTCTATTCTGTTCCATTGGTCTCTATGTCTTTATTTCAGTACCATACCACCTAAATTACTATAGTTTTGTAATACCATATTTCCCCATGTATAAGACACATTTTTTTGAAAAATTTAGGGTCTAAAAACTGGGTGCATCTTATACAGTGGTTGTAGATTTATTTTACTCGCATTTCCTGCTTTATTGCTCTTGTTTTTGCGCTTGTTGTTAAAGACAGGGATTCATCATAAGACACAGATGAGGACAAGCTAATGGATGGGAGTTTTGACAGTGATGAGGAATTGTACGAATTTTATGATGAATAAAACTTGAGTTCAGTAACTTTATGTAATACATTTATTTTTTTCAAATTTTGGGCCCCAAAATTAAGGTGCATCTTATACATGGAAGTGTCTTATATATGGGGAAATACAGTATATTGTGAATAAAAAAGAGTAATACCTTTAGCTGTGTTTAACTTTCTATTTTCTAATGGCCTTCCTCAGTGCTTCCAGATCACCAAAGAAACTTTAGGCAAACTGTGATGTAGTCCCAGTCTCTTACATCTGTGAAGTACCCAGATTTGCGTCTTTGTAGCTCTCAGAATATCACCCTCCCATCCATTCATTCCACATATTTAAAAATTATGAGCTGGCCACTGTCCTATAAGGCTGGGAAGATGGTGTCAAATAAAACCAGGGTGACAGAAGCTGGTGGGTGTGGACTACAGGAAGGGTAGTCCATCCTGCCTTCCATTCTACCTCGATGCAGTAAGGGCCATGTTCTCCTAGGGCTCCATGGGTCAGGACAGATGCACTGGGTCCCAACTTACAGAAGCAACAACAGAGTGAGGCAGCCCATGCCTGAAACAGAGAGGGCTATATCATCTGACCCTACAAGACCAACCCTGCTTCCTGCCCCCTTCCTGGCCCTTCCTCAACACAAAGTCACTAAGAGAGGGCTGGCAGCATTATCCGACCCCCTTCCTCAACCTGCAACTACTGGAAATATTTTCTCCTCAGCGTGTCCTCCACAGAGCAGTGGCCTATGCGGCCCACATGCATGCCAGGCCCTGGGCTAAGTGTCCACACAAACGAGCCACAGTGACCCTTACACAGTCCCCTGATCAGTGGGTCTCACACCTGAGCGGTAGAGGCTCAGGGAACACAGGTCCATCACTGGATACAAACCTGAAGTTTCTGGTTCCAACATCTAGGATGGGGTCCGAAAAGCTGCATTTTCAACAAGTTGGCAGGTGATGCTGCTGTTGCAAATCCGGGGACCCCCACTCTGAGAACCCTGCTCTATTATTACACCCGCTTGACCTGGGGGAAACTGAGGTTTTGGAGACTAACCCATTGCCAGGGCGACGAAAGGCAAACACACACCCTTCACATTGCTTCTGCCTTCATTGCACAGCGCCTCCCAGTTCTGAAATCAGTCGTTTGCTTGGGGACCTGACTCCTAAGACAGACCCTCACACGCTGCTGTGCTGGTGCTGCCCTTAGAAGACCAGGGGTCAAAGAGCATGGGCTGTAATCCACTTGCTTTTGGACCCCCAGGGCCCAGCCTGGTCCCCTGGAACACCACTGCCTCAATAACCATGTTGCTGGTGGAACTCTGCTTCAAGGAAATCTTGCCTTTGATTTGAAATGCAAATCAGGAGAAAGTCCTGAGCTTCCAGGTCCACCCAGTCCCTGCATCATGCAGGGAGCCCACACAAACCCAGAAGGCACAGAGGTGAGGGTATTTCCTATCAAAGCAAAATCTGCCAGGTGGCAGCATCTCACATAACTGAACCCATTATCGTGTGCACCGATGGGATGTGCAGTGGTCTTGACAAGCGTTTTAGAAGGGGGTCTGTGGGAAAATTAAACACGCAGAAGTGGATCACCGACAGAAACAGAAGGTGCCTACCGTGAAATGAATGATACACCAGAGTCAGCTCTGCCAGAGCCACTGTTACAGACTCAGAAACTTCACACAAGCCTGGTGTCAATCAAACAATGGTAGCTTGAAATCGACCATGGCAGGCCTATCTGCACCAAGGACCCCACCCTACCACCCAAACCCTGATCCCTGCCCCCACTGGAGAGTGTGTCGACCAGCACAGAACTGCTTGAAAGGAACAGGAACACACGGAGCCTGCTGTGCTGAGCAGCCGGCCTCTCCTGTCGGCGTGTGTCTCTAAAATGAATCTCTGAAATAAAAACAGAGGTCGAGGGAGGCCTAGGACTCATTCACACGCATGCACACACATTATCCCATTAGAAAACTTTTTTAGAAATGCCACCGTTATATGCAACAATCAGGAACACAATCCAACTTTTCATAGCGGATCAAAAGAATGCTCAGCCAAAGGCTCTTCTCTTCACTCTGCTCTTCTTCCACTTCCCAAAAAGAAACAGTCATCTCCAAAGTACAAATGAGAACCAAGCTCCTGAGAAATCGTGCTCCGTGCGAACTTTGAACACGATCGTCTGCCGCACACAGCAGGCGCACCACTGACCACAAACGGGAACATCTCATTGTCCACCGTCATTCAACTCTTTGCTGACTTTGCTAACAGAGAAAAAAGAGAGATGGCATAAATAATTTAAATCCCCAGACAGCCAAAAAACTACATTTTAGCCTAACTTTCAGCGACGGCCATAACCAGAGAGAAAATAAGCCAGCCTACATTTCATTATCTTCCATTTCTCCTGTCTGTCTGAACCAACTGAGCAGTAAAACAAACGGCCCAAGAGGGAAAAGGGATAATCCACAAACTATATAAACAGCTCCTTTTATGAGCAAGAGTTGACAGTGTTTGAAATTGGAGCAAGGTCTCCGATAACGTTACAAAGGACTGGTGCCTGGGAAGCAAGGTGAATGATGGCAAGAGGTTGTCTAGGTCTAAAGAGAACTTTATATTAAAAATCACAGCAGAACATGTAGCTTCTAACTCCAAGCAGTTTTCCTGTGGCATTTTCACGGAATTAGATGTATGTAAAAATGCTTACAAATTACAAACCGAATGAAAAACAGTCTCGTCGACCCTCACTGTTAGTAACAGTAATGCTTTACTTCAGTCCTGGGGTGTCAGCCAGCAGCCAGTTAGACAGCAGGAAAAGTGACCATGTCTACCTTCCTTCTCTGGTTGCCCTTTTCCATTTTCTGATTTTTTTTTCTTTTCCTCTTTTTCCATGTGAAAGGAGAAGAGATAGAGAGACAGACTCCTACATGCGCCCTGATCAGAATCCAACCAGCATCCCCCTTCTGGAGCCAATGCTTTGCCCATCTGGGGCCATCCTCGCAACTGAGCTATTTTTGCACCTGAGGTGGAGGTTCCACAGAGCCATCCTCAGTGCCCAGGGCCGATGCACTCAAACCAATCGAGCCATGGCTGCAGGAGGAGGAGGAGGAGAAGGAAGAAAGAGAAAGAGAGAAACAGAGAGAAGGAAGAAGGGGAGGGGTAGAGAAGCAGATGGTCACTTCTTCTGTGTGCCCTGACCGGCATTCGAACCCAGGACATCGACATGCTGGGCTGACACTCTACTACTGAGCCAACCAGCCAGGGCCACCCTTTTCCATTTTCAAGACTTGTCTTTACTTGCTGGTAGGGTGGGCAAGTGGCCACGGTTATTTCCACTTCACAGAAGGGGAGAGGCAGGTGCAGGCTTCAGATAATTGGCTGAGTGTTACGGGTGTGACAAGTGGAAGAACGAAATCTGATCCCAGGCTTCAGAGAGCAAGTTCATCCAATTACACGACATCAACCCCCATCAGCCTGTTGCCACGCCTGCCTCACCAATGGGCACACCAGCTATGGGCTGCAAAGTCTCATGCCAACAATCCGCTTGTGGTGCACAGTGCACTTATACCCAGGGAATCCTGCATTCACCTTCCAGAAGCAAAGGAAGACACATAGGGGTGATAATTGAGGCTGGGTTTTGAACAGAACATTTTTACCCTTCCATTTGTAGAAATATGCATGACATCTGCACAGATAACAGAACAGCTAAAAAGACACCTGATAATACCAACTGCTGACAAGGATGTGGAGCAACGAGAACTCTGATACATTGCTGCTCACAATGCCAACAAACGCTCACCATATGGCCCAGCAATCCTAATCCTAGGTTCTACCCCCCAAAAATGAAAGCATGTTCACACAGACTATATATGAATGGTTAGTAGCAGCTTCATTCGTGATTGCCCCAAACTGGAATCAACCCACATACCAGTCCATATGAACACCTAATAGGTACAACCGCAGCGAAGCATCTCAGAGGCACTCCATACTCAGGGAAAGAAGCCAGACCCCAAGGGCCACATGCTGTAAGATTCCATTCATATGACGTTCTAGAAAAGCAGATTCCTAGAAGCAGGGAGAATGGGGTTAGGGAGTGACTAGATACAGGTACTTCTGGGGCACCAGGAAGGGTCTGTGCCTCGACTCTGGGGATAAAAACGTGGCTGCAAAAGCTGTAAGAGCTCAGGGAGCTGTGCAGCTACGAAGGCGTCTTTTCAGTATACATAAGTTAGATCGATGAATCTCACTTAAAGGAAAAGCCCGAGTGAGGACTAGAGGTTTTTAAAGTCATTCCCATAAGATCTGATTCTTTAAAAAACAAACAAGCAAAAAACCTGCTTCCGGAACTTTAGGAAAGCCTATTTTCTAAGACATGAGGTCTCCGGCAGTGAGGTAGGATCGGATGCAAGGAGGTGAACAGGGTGTGGGTGTACCTGGCCAGCAGGTGGCGAAGCCCCTGTGGGAGCCCTGGTGACTCTCTGAGCGCCAGCACCCTCCTGTGGGTATGCTGTGAGTTCTGGGGGGGAGGGGGGGCACACTTCTCACATTGTAGAACCTGGGACAGATTTCTGGGATCAGGGTGTATGTTTTGCGCTGTCACTGCACCCCTAAGCAGAAAATGTTGAAAGAAAATGAATCTGCAGCAGACTGTTATTCTCAGCTTCTCTAACACATTTGAATGAGTGAGTCTTTAAAAGCTTTTGTCAGCTTGCTTTAGAAATGAAATTTGATATTATTAAGACTACCCAGTTTGAAACAATTATGTAAGTGTAAATGGAAGATTCATTTAAAGGGTCACAGCGAGATAAAATCCCTGGAAAATGCCTTCCTGGTCTTTTTTTTTTTTTTCTTTGACTGACTAAATAAGGTCAGATAAGATGAGGACAAACTAAGTCAGCATGCCTAATTTAAATTATTTGAATTACTTATTTTATTTTTCCTGCAGCTGAACTTCAGAATGCAGGTTGGAATGAACAGCTTAAACCAAAGCTAAGCTCTTCTGTTCTGTATCAAATTGCAATTCCTCTTCAACTATTTTTTGTTTAATGCATCCACTTAGCAAACATCCTCCGCCTCAGACAAATTAGCTGAAAGAGGCAAAGAGCGTAGGGGTTCAGAGCCCAACTTGGAAACTCAGAACTGGTGAAGCTGAGGGGGTGCATATCAAATCCCTTATATTATTCTCTACTTCATGGTTGGAAAGTTCTACAATAAAAATGAGAGACAGAGACGATGGGAGGGGGGTACGGTGAGAGAGAAAGGCAAGGAGCCTGAAAGCCTGCTCCTTTACACGTGCTGTGTGCCCTTAGGTGAGTTTCTTAACCTCTCAGGGCTCTTTGTACAACAGGGCTAATAACAGTACCTACTCACAAGTCTGTTTATGAGGCTTAAATGAGAGTAAAGCACATTAATTAAATGTGTGGGGCAGCTGGGAGACATTTTTTTTTTTTTTTACAGGGACAGAGAGTCAGAGAGAGGGATAGATAGGGACAGACAGACAGGAATGGAGAGAGGTGAGAAGCATCAATCATTAGTTTTTCGTTGCCGTCGCAACACCTTAGTTGTTCATTGATTGCTTTCTCACATGTGCCTTGACTACGGGCCTTGAGCAGACCGAGCCACCCCTTGCTGGAGCCAGTGACCTTGGGTCCAAGCTGGTGAGCTTTTGCTCAAACCAGATGGGCCTGCGCTCAAGCTGGCGAGCTTGGGGTCTCGAACCTGGGTATTCCGCATCCCAGTCCGACGCTCCATCCACTACGCCACCACCTGGTCAGGTTGGGAGACATATTTATAAGTACCTACCATATTATATTGAGACATCATATATAAATATGTGCACACGAGCACACACACACACACACACACACACACACACACTTCTTACGGCCTCTAAATTAGTACAAAGCAATTCACAGGATACAGAAAATCTCTGATCCTGCGTTGATACCCTGCCTTGTGTTCCTGTCAGGTTTGATAACAAATTTATCAAACGGGCTGAACTCCTTGAGATAAAAGGAACCAGCTGTGTCCATCTTACATCGCGGCTATGGCCACACACTGACGCTGTCTCCGTTTCTCGCCCGATGGCAATCTCTGGCAGATCCCACAGACCCCGAACAACTACGTTAGGAACTTACAACTTGGTTTTAGGATCTAAAAGGCACAGTGCAGCCCCGTGCAAACACCTCAGTTCACAGGTGTTCACATCTGACTGCCAACTTCATCCTCCCCTCAGCCTAGGCCTCACGTGTGGGTGGTGGGCCACTCTGCTCCTCCAGGCTTCCTCCTGCCCCACCCCACCTCCTGGCTCCTACAAGACCAAGGTGGAGGAAGAGGGACTAGATAAAGCAAGAGAAACTAACGCCTATCCCTTAAAGACTTTGTTGCAGCTCTTGGCACCAACAGAGCCTGCTGGGAGGCACTCCCTACATGGTAGGGCTTCCCCATCCAGCAATGAGCTCTCCAGCCCTCCCCAGCTTTCCTCCTGGGACTTTCACAGGGCCTGACCTTGGCGCTCTCAGTGACCAGACCCAGGCCCCCTCCACCGCAGACCTGCCCTCTTCCCCCAGCCCATCTCCATGGGTCCACAGGAAACTCACAGCTGCTTGCCATGCAGTGGTGGGGGAGGCTGCTGGCCCCCTGCCCGCAGAATTCCCTCCTGTAGGCCCCCCAATCCAGAGAACTCATGTTAATTTCTTCCACATTCCAGAGGCTTCCAAGGGTATTCTTATCAAACTCTGCTCCCTGGTCTGAGGACAGGCCCGTGAGAGCTGGAGGTCAGCAAGCACCCAGCCAGAGAGGCAGCCTCCTCTCCTGGAAGGCACCCCCAACCTCTATGTGCAGCCTGCTTAGATCTCTCCATTCAACCCGAGAGAAGTCATTCCTGGTGGAAGGAAATAGGAAACACCATCTCCCCTATAATTCTCTCCCCCATGAACTCATCTTGTCCTGACAGAGGGAAAGCGTCATGGAGGGTGCTGGACTGATCACGCAACTTGCAGTAGGTCCTTTCCTAAATGAGGAAAATTCTCCCCTCCTGATCTCAGCTTGGGGACAGAAACCAGAATTCCCAAGCAAACAGAAAACTTCCCTTCAACATCCCATTCCTCATTTCTAAATAAAGGATTCTCCTATTATTCTCCATCGCTTTAAGAAATAAGCAGGATAAAGGGCTAAGAAAGAGCCTGAACACATAGGAGACCGAGCTTCAAAATCCATCAGCAAATGAACAGAAAGATATTTACTGAAACAGATACAAGAAATATTATCTCAAGGGAGAGCACATTTCTGGAAATACACAGGCAAGTAGCCTTGAAAATTGCTTTCTGATATTTCCAGCCCAATTTTTCCGCCTTGATAAATTATTCCCAAGCCATTTTCAGCTATTAGGTTTATTTACACCCATTTTAAGGACTACATAATATCCTGAAAGATACACAACTTCCTGAAGGAGAAGAAACTAAAAAATTCATAATTGGGGAGATCAAGGTTAACAACTCAGCCCCCATCGTCATTCCAGGAAGGTGCAGAGAGTGAGAAACGTGTCCTAGCAACAGCGGATCTTCCGGTTCCTTGCTATAGCTACTGCCCATGTGCGTTCAAATCCCTACATCAGTGGTTCTTAACCTGGGTTCTATCGAACCCTAGCGGTTCAATGAGTCAGTCTCAGGGGTTCGGAGAACCCCTGCCGCGGAGGCCAGAATAAAGTAATACCGTAATTTGTTGTGAGTTCATGCACTTTGTTGGTTTTGTTCTTTGAGCAAGGTGATGTTCATGCACGGCTCATTTTGTGCACCAGTAAAAAAACATATATCTATGTCTTGAATTTGGGGGAAAAAAAATCATATTTTATTTATCACTAAAGAAGGGTTCGGTGAATGCGCATATGAAACTAGTGGGTTCGGTACCTCAAAAAAGGTTAAGAACCACTGCTCTACATACAAATAGAGGAGCCCAACAGACAAGAACCAGAGCCTATTATGTGGCCAATGCCTGGCAGCCTAACAAAGAAGACAGGTCAGTTAGGATCGTGCACTAGGATGCCTGGTGTCTCCTAATGGGAAGATTGGTGCTTTGGGAACATGAGGACAGCACAAGGCATGCCAGGGAAGCATTCCTTAAAGGTCTAAAGAGAAGTGAGCCAGGAGACAGAAGGACCTGTGTCCCCCCTCTTGATTAATGACACCATTAAAAATTACACCATTTTAAAGCTGTGTCATCCTCAATGTTCCTATTTCTTCATCCTCTACTACTGATTTCCACCACGTTTTTCCCCTCTCAATTCAACTCCTATCTCCTCTCCACACCCAATGACACCACTTGGGTCCAGGCCCTCCTCAACCTTCACATGGCCTTGGAGCCCAGGAGAGCCGGTCTTCCACACTTGATTTCTCTGACTTTGTTGAGTTAACTTAAAATTATTCTGTTGGCCTGGAGTAAGCTGAATATGCACCCCCCCCCCAATGAGTACACTTCCTAATCTCCAGCACCTAAGAATGTTACTTTATACAGCAAAAGGGGCATGCAGGTGTAAATTAAGGATCTTGAGATGGTGACACAATCTTGAGTTATCTGAGTGAGCCCCATGTAATCAGAAGGGTCCTCACATATGAGAGACCGGAGGACCAAAGTCAGAGAAGGCTGTGTGACCGCATAGGTGATGCGGCTGCAGCCGAGGAGGACCAGCAGCCTCTGTAGAAGCCGGTGGAGGCCTGGACCAGATGTGATACTCCCCTGGAGCCTCTAGCTCTGCCCACACCTTGATTTCAGCCCTGGAAGACTCATTTCAGACTTCTGACCTGGATAAGTGTAAGAGAATAAATCTGTGGTGGCTTTAATCCATTAAGTTTGTAGCAATTTGTTACAGAAGCAATATGAAACTAGTACGTGACCTCATTCCTTAAAAGATAAATACCAAACCCCTGGTAAACAGAGGTGACACCCACCTGACTCTGAGTTCAGCTCCCACCACTCCACCCACTGACCTCAGGCTTCAGCCTCCTTTAATCCCTGAACACAACAGACTGCTTCCAGCCCCCGGTCCTTTGCACATACTGCCCCCTCAGATGAAAGCACCCTGTGCCTTCCTCTCTGCACCCTGTGCCCTTCTCTCTGCCAGGAAAATCTCTGCTCATCAGTCACACCCCAGGTGTGATGCCGCCACCTCTGCTGAGCCTTTCTTTCCTCTCCTTCCTGTGCAAAGTTGGTCACGCCATACTCTGTTGTCACATGGTACTTCACACAAAGACATTCTTCAGAACTCATTATACTCTCACTGTAACGTCATTAACGTGGCTGTTTGTGTTCATCTCTGTAACCCGGGGGTGTACCTGCCTATTCAAGAACACAGAAGGACCCCAACAACACTGCGAGAATGACGACCAGACCAGGGAAATACAAGACCTTATCTCCGAATGTGTTATATTCTGAGGTCCTTAAGGTTAGGACTTCAATGTATGAATTTTTGAGGACACAATTCAGTCCATACCAGTCTCCAAGAATGAAAATCATGCTTTGTGAACATCTGCACTTTGCTTGCCAATGAGACATGCCACGTACATGAGGGGCCGTTAATCCTCATGTCCTTCTTTGCCACCAGCATAACCATGCATGAAAGGTGGAGCTTCTCAGCTATGACTTGGAGTTTCAGGAATGCCCAAGATATCGGCCCCTTTGGTGCTCATGGTTCCTGGAACAAGGGCCTGGGCTCATCACCTCCACCCCCTGCAGCTGTCACACTTTTACTTCAGTGCGCTGTATAAATGTCATTATTTTCCTGGAGGTGGCAATGCGTTAGAGGGGAGATAGTAAGAGCCGCCATCGCCTATCCTTCCACAGTGGAGTGCACGAAGTACACATGCAAACACCTGGCACAGAGACCCCTCCTGCACAGAAGAATGCCCAACCAGTGTTTACCGTGGTCATCGTCAGTACCACTGTCATCATCAACACTGTCCTCATCACTACGGTCACTGTTATCATAATCATCATCATCACCATCATCATCATCACTGTCTTCAGCATCGTTGTCATCGTCATAGCTAACAGCATCAGAACGAGCTCCTTGCCAGGTACCATATCAAGAACCACATATACAAAGCTGACTATCCAGGGGCTCCACTTACTCAGATACACAGGCAGCAGATGGGGAAACTGAAGGCTGCTTTGCTCAATGCCTTTAAGGTCCAAAATGGAACAGGGGCCCTGAGGTTCTGCCAGGGAGACTCCAGAATGTATTTAAACCACAATTCTCAGATTTGATTGCAATGTTGGAACCACCAAGGGAGCTTTACGAGATTTGGATGCCCTGTGTCACTCATGGTTTCTGATCGAACCAGTATGCATGTAGCCTGAGCACTGAGATTTTTCAGACCTCCCCCAAGTGATTCCAAAGTGTACATAAGGCACAGAACCCTGTTCCAAACTCAGCCGCCCACTTGGGAAGGGGATGTTTTCTGTGACACTCAATAAGATACTGTCTCTGTATTTTGAAATCTAACAGCTGGGTTTTAATCCTCCTGGAATCAAACAAGTTTGAGGAATGAAATGCAAAATAATCCAAATAACACCTCAAGGAGTAAAAATACTGGGTAATGATAAGGAATGACATAAAAGGGAGGAACAGAGTATTTCTAGGAAATCGGGTCCCCTAAAAAGCAAATGCTTCAACTAAAAATCCGTTCCCTGATTTCTCTTGGCAAATAGATCCCACACACCCTAAAATAATGGAGGCAAAGGCTGGGTGTCAGGCAGCCACCCTCTCAGCTTCTGATGACTTCACAGAGCCACCTCTCCTGGGAGCCAGGGGAGAATTACAGAAGTGTCAAGAGATTTATAGAAGCCCCAAACTGGGAGACACAGCAGATCATCTAGTGGGATCTCCAACCTGGAGTAGGAACCTCCTTGACAACGCCCCCTCCAGTTTTTGCCTTTTGTCCATGGACCCTTAGTCATTCTAGACAGCTGTCACAATTCTAAGCAGCACCATGATTAAGGGGAGATCTGCCTTAATGTCACGTCCGTCCAGGGCCCCTAAGGTCACATGGGACAAAATATTCTTCTTCTATATGAAATTCCTGCAAATATCCAATGACAGGCCTCCCTGGCATCTTCTCTGTTCCCTTAATATTCTTTTCAGGGGACAAGACAAAGGACAGCAGGTCTGCATCCTCTGCAAGCACTTTCATTTGTAAAAGTCTGTTCTCATATGTGGCACTGTCTGCTAAGCACATTCTCTATCTGAGATCTGACCTGTGAGACAGGGACTGTGATTGGCTTTGATCTGGAGGCTGCTGCCTTAGTTGGCTTGGGCTGCAATAACAGAACATCATAAATTGGGCAGTCTAAACAGCAAACATTTATTCCTCATTGTTCTGGAGGCTGGCAAGTCCAAGAGCAAGGTGCCAACAGATTCAGTGTCTGATGAAGGCCCACTTCCTGGTTCACAAATGATCATGTTCTTGCTGTGTTCTTGCATGATGGAAAGGACAGGGGAACTCTCTAGGACTCTTAAATAAAAAAGGTCGCATTACCATTCATGAAGTCTCCACCCTGATGACCTAGTCACCTTCCAAAGCCCCCACCTCCTGATACCATCACATTGTGGACTAGCTTTCAGCACGTGAATTTGGAGGGGACACAAGCATTCAGTCTATAGCAGCTGTCTAGGACCATAATAACCACACAGTCTCCAAACACTGACTACCTTGAACTCAGCCACCAGACAAACCGCATTAATTATGGGCAAGTGGCATGACCTCTCGTAACAATACTTTATTAAGCCCTGGTGTATTGAACTTGCAAAGAAAAGCCATCCCTCCACCTTCAAGTAGCATAAAACTCATTTGAAAAAAAACAGTCATGCATAAAAGAGAAAACGCAATCCTTCACTGCTACTTGGCCGACACAACCGGCTTCTGCTTCCCCTGACACCCTGGCTCTCTCTTCTACTCAGACACCGGCAGCTTTGATCCCTGCCTCTAATCCTTCTGGGTATGGAATCTCCTAGACATTCAGATTTATCACTCCTCCAGAAGGTGGGAGCTCCCGTCTCCAGCCCTAGCCATGAACTCTTCCTGGGCCCCCCACCCTCTATTCCCCCAGTGGGCACTGCATGCCAAGCTCAGGGTCTAAGGCGAGTGTGACACATTGTGGTACAGCGAGGAAGGGCCACAGCCTCACTCTCCATAACACACACCCTAAGCTCCAGTCTCAGGAAACACACCATGCCTCACCCTCCAGCCTTTCAAGCCCTGTTCTATTTGTGTCCTTTCTGCTTCAATGGTCTTCCCCAGTCCTCCACCCTGTTTTCAGCTTGGGAAAGTCCTGTGGATGCATGGAGACCCAGCATACCGTATTTCCCCATGTATAAGATGCACCTTGATTTGGGGACCTGAAATTTGGGGGGGAAATGTATTATATGAAGTTACTGAACTCAAGTTTTATCCATCATAAAATTCATGCATCTCCTCATCACTGTCAAAACTCCCATCCATTAGCTTGCACTCATCTGTGTCTGATGACCAATCACTGCCTTCATATATTGCCTCATCCTCAGTTCTGTCTATGGCATTTGAAATGCCACAACCACTGTATAAGACACACCTAGTTTTTAGACCCCAAGTTTTCTGATAAAGGGTGTGTCTTATACATGAGGAAATACGGTAAATACCATCCTCTCTGTGGAAATTTTCCTAAATCTTCAAAAGTCTATAAGGATGCTCTCCTCCAGGGTCCTGTGGCATATTCCTGAGCCCTCTCATAGCACTTGCCATACTTATCTGTACTTTCCTGTACATGCACCTATCAGCATACAGAGAAGTCCTCGGGAAGAGATCCATGCCTCATTCATCCCTGCATCCTCAGAGTGCAGCATGGGGCTTGGAATATAAAAGGTGCTCTATAAGTATTTGCTCAATAGAACTGACTTGTGAGCTGGCAGTATCAGGCCTTCATGAAAGAGCCGTGCTTGAACAAAGACTTATCAGACTAATATGAAAACACGGAAGAGCTTGTGAAGCATAAAGGGTTTGCCCCAGCCATGAATCAGCATTGCACTTCGGCAATCCCAACCACAGTGAATGGCTTCAGATATGAGGTAAAGCAAATGCTCCCTGTTGACAGAGAGGATGGGGAGTCATACTCCGGCCCTCGGAGGCCTGGCCACCGTGTTCTGTATCCAGCCCCAGGGACAGCGGCTCTTCCCCACAAAGGGACTTCTGGGGTCTGAGCTCATGTGAGCTCAAGGGCAACTGTGAGTCTGGAGGAGTTCCCACAATAAATTTCATCTGAGTTCCTAGGTATCCACAATGGTGAGATGCCAGGAAGGGGCGGAGCAAAGCGGCCAGCTGGGTTTATGTATAAAAGGGCCAACATGGAGGTCCAACAGAGCTGGGCCAGTGTCACACGGGTCTCACAGGAGTCAGATGGCTCACCCATGCCCAGGACGCAGTGTGAGCAAGTGATTCATGGAACCCAGACAGCACATGAAGCTTATCCACAATCAACATAATTCATCCTTTTCTCAAATCCCAAGTGGCCCTAAAACTCATGATGGGACCCACGCAGGATAAGCTGAAGCCTATAACATCCCTCTTCTGCAGACCCATCTCTTACATCCCCACCATGGGCTGGAAGGGACCTGGAAGGGAGCAGTGACAGAATGTGGCTCGCTTCCTGCAGCCAATATCAATGCCACACTAGATCCATTAATATTAGTGGGAACGCTGAGTGCGGCAGCCTTGCGAAAACCTATCAAATCTACAGCTTTTACATGGTAAATTATACTGACAAGTCATTTCTATTTTCACATCTACTTTTTCTCCCCTTGACAAATGGGCAGTGGAAGTCCCGGCTGTGCTGGGAAAACACTTTCGCCTTTGCAGAAGAACATTTCATTAGCTAATCCACCTACTTGGAAAATTCATTTCCAAGGCTGAACTTTGGGGAGGTTTTATAATGGATGCCCTGACTAATGGGAAGCATGAATCTGTTCCAGATGGTTAATTACTTTTTATCATTCCTTTTAATAATAGTTTAAATAAGAAGACAACTGGTGTGAAAAATGAGAAAGCAGAAGGAATTAAATTGAAGTATCTCGCACCCATTTCCCCCCAAAAGAACATATGGAAGTTAGGTGGAAAGCCTTAAAAATATCAGGTTTTAGAAGTACGTAGCAGAGGTTACAAATCATGAGTGAGATAAAAGGAATTAAGTTCTCTGTCAGCCTTAATAATGTCCCCCAAGTTGGTCAAGCAGGGGCCACACAACATTGCAGCAGAGAAGGTGCAGGGGAATTCCCACAGGGCAAGGCTTAGGAAGCACTTTTGAACCAACTCGTCCCTGCCCTGCTCAAGGGACTCCACTAGCTCCACACTAGTGGAAGTCTCCAGCCCTCAGCACAGGGTTTGGGATGACAGGACTCCTGCCAGACAGGCTGGTTTCATCACCTGCCTTACTTACTTCTCATGTTAACTCCCAGGAATAATGAGATACGCTGAGACACAGCAAGTCTCCTGGCCAGCCGCCATGCCTTTGCCCATGGCGTTTCTTCAACGGGAATGCCTTCCCTGGGCTATTCACCTGGAAAAGTCAACCTTCAAGTTTCCCTTTAAGAGCTACTATCCCTGGGAGTCCACCCTCACTCAAATTGCAGGGAGAGACCTCTCTATCCTTTGAGCCCACACGCGTGTACCACACAGACTGGAATTGCACGTGTATATTTACACGTCTGTCCCACAGTCAACTGTGAACACCTTTAGGGCAGGCAGAGGCTAACAGACTTCCTCTTTGCATCCCTAGCCTTAGCTTGATCCTTAGCACGTGACTGATCACTAAGTATTCTGTTAAATGGGTGAGCGGAACAGTTAGGAGTCCATTGACAAAATGTTCCAACTTGAATATTCTGTGATTCTAGATTCATCCCACTCACAGACATTGCCTCTCATAACTGAGGCTGGCCATGAACGAAACCTTTTTCCTTGGCAGAAAGTCATTGGTATATGTCTTCTCTTGGGGATGCTCTGGTTTTAAACAGATCCAGAATCTTCTCAGATGAGCAATGGGATGTGATTCTGTGAAAACAGCACTGGCCCAGTCTCATGGCCCGCTTCCAGCTTGCTAGGTTACTGGGAGCAAGTAAGAACTCCCCTGGGCTTTGGTTCTACTCTCAACAGTGAGTGTAGCACCCCAGGGAGAGCCACAGACGTCCACAGGGCTATGAGAAGAGCATACGGGGTCACAGTCCCATATCCAAAACCTTGGGCCAACCTGCGTTCCAGAACCAGAATTTGGGGGTTCTAGAAAGGTAATGTATTACTTTTACATACAAGATCTAACACTTCCCAGTGCGTCGGGGACAGCACCCCAAATACATGAAAATCCCTGCCATATGCATAGTAAACTTAGTCACACCTAAAGGGATAGTACCACAAATAGCTTTCTTTTCAGTTAGGGTTACAACCTCCCCACTATTATCCTTCCCCACATTTGACACAATCTGTGAACCAAAAGGGAGCTATGTTGCAGACCTGGCCAGCTCAAGGGCTAGATGGCAGGCCCAGCAAGCTCATTGGCTGAGACTAGCCACACAGGACGGTCTGTCTGGTCATGCATCCCTACCAGGCAGGTCATGACGGTCGGTAGTCGCGTCTATAGCTTCCTAAACCAAGGTCAATCTTTACCTGCAGTGAGCTCTGCCCATTGTTCTTCTGCATCTAGGGGAACACACCTCTGAAATGGCTGAGTAATTTTCTTGTCTATACCCCTCAAGGCAGGACCGAGTACAACAACTCTGAAACACCTCCCATCCTTCTCTCTTCACCTGCACGCCATTTCTATTTCGTTTCCACGTTAAATGTTAATGATCCGGGACCCACCAATGTTAAAGAAGTCTGGACCACTCCACTGTACTTTTTATGTGGTCCTAGAGATTCCCCCTTCTCACTCTCTCCTGTTGCCTTCATCTACTACCAATGGATATCATGCAACCCTCCTTACATTTTCACTTTCGATTATAAATGTATAAAAAGAACGACAAACTGTCATTTCCCAGAGCACTTTTGGAAGCTCTTTGGATTGTGTTCTCAGGCCTGGTCCTCACCTTTGGCTCAAATAAACTCTTAAAAAAATTTTTCTTGGTTTGAACTTTCTTTCATCGACAAATCGATGAACCTACATTGAATGCCATTATCATCCAATGTCCCTAAGTTTACATTAGGGTTCACTCTTGAGGTTCCATATTCTGTGGATTTGGAGCTTCAGAACAGCAGATAACAGATTACAAGCCTACACTACAAATTCTGTTACAGTAATGCGTATTGATCTGAAAACAAGGGTCTAAGCATATACAATATATGTGCTGTCCCCCTTGGGTGGGATGTCACGTTGTGTAGGAAAATGTGGTGCCCCCTTGAGGCCAACACCTCCAAAGCCTAGAAGGGGTAGCAGGAACAGTCTCTGCTAGGACTTGATCCCCGCCCACCGCCGAACACACAGTTTACATGCAAATTCAGAGTGACTGTACCAATTCTAGGACACATATTGAACAAAACTAGCCCCTATAAATGGGTCAGAGACTTCAATTTTTACAAAGAACATACACACCACAAAGGATGGTACGAAGGCTGACAATCAAACACAGAAAAGCTGACCTTTTTCCTCCCTATGGGAGCTTGTCTTCAGCCACTATACAAGGTAAACATAGGCACAATTTGATTCATGTGTGGTAAGAAAAAAGGAATTTACAAGCAGAGTACTGTGGGTGCCAATCCACCAACCGTGACCCTCACTGAAAGAATACATTGTGCCTTGAGCTATTAGCTAAGCATAGCAGGGGACCGTCACACTTCAGATGACATTTTAAAATGAAATAAAATTGAAGATAAATCTCCATAATGTTTTCAGTGATATTTAACATCACACTAGACATAACTCAAGTACCTTCCAAACTATTCTCGAACTATATGATAAACATTTTGATTGTGTTTTAAGGTTTCTTACTCAATAGCAAAAAGTAAGAAGCCACCGAGGAGATAGATGCTTGTGCTCTGCATGGCAGGAAGAATGACCTGAACACGCTAAACCAAGGGTCCCCAAACTTTTTACACAGGGGGCCAGTTCACTGTCCCTCAGACTGTTGGAGGGCTGGACTATAAAAAAAAAACTATGAACTAATCCCTATGCACACTGCACATATCTTATTTTAAAGTAAGAAAACAAAACGGGAACAAATACAATATTTAAAATAAAGAACAAGTAAATTTAAATCAACAAACTGACCAGTATTTCAATGGGAACTGTGGGTGCGGATGCATCCTGTGCTCCTCTCACTGACCGCCAATGAAAGAGGTGCCCCTTCCGGAAGTGGGAAGTGCAGAGGGGGAGGATAAATGGCCTCAGGGGGCCGCATGCGGCCCACGGGCTGTAGTTTGGGACCCCTGCGCTAAACCATCTGGCCACACATTAACTGCTTTCCTTTGTCAGCAAATACCTTTCAGAATGCATATTGAAAACATGGGCGACAATATGAAGAGAGAAACCCGTGAGACGTGTGGGCGTGGAGGTCTGCTCTGCCCTGGGCAGAAGGTTTCTCTACATGTTCCCACTTGTGGTATTTGCTAGACTCCATCTCCATCGGAATATGGGCAAAGTGCTATTTCTTGTGAGTCCATTAACAAAAGATGGACAGGTAATTCAGATTCTGAATTAAATAACCTCTTGAGTAAGAGAACCAGGTTCCAGTGCAACTGCTGATAGGATGGCTGCTTTTCCTGAGTAAACACAGGGCTGAGGGGGAGCCCGGTTACAGAGACAGCATAGTTATCAGCACAGTCATCCCCGGCAAGCCATCACAGCAAAGGGCCCCAGCTGCAAAAATGTAACATACTTACATTGTACTTATCTTTATCAAACTTCTCTAATGAGAAGGGCAGTGACCTAAATCCACTGGAACACCCAGAAGTTTGCTGGTTATCTTATGTCAAAGAATTTTAGAAGAGCTGTGAATTTAAAAAGAAATTATACAGAAGCAGCGCCCATCTGCTTCTCCACCCTTTCCCCTCTCCTTTCTCTCTGTCTCTATCTCTCTCTTCCTCTCCTGCAGCCAAGGCTCCACTGGAGCAAAGTTGGCCCGGGTGCTGAGGATGGCATCAGGTGCTAGAATGGCTCAGGTTGCAACAGAGCAATGTCCCAGAGGGGCAGAGAATCGCCCCCTAGTGGGCATGCCAGGTGGATTCCAGTCGGGCACATGCAGGAGTCTGTCTCTGCTTCCCCGCTTCTCACTTCAGAAAAATACAAAAATAGAAAACAAAGAAAGAAATTACAGTTATCACCCATTATCCACAGGGGATACATACCAAGACCCCGAGTGAATGCCTGTAACCTCAGATAGTACTGAACCACATATATAGTATGTTTTCCTGTGCATACATACCTATGATAAAATTTAATTTATAAATTAGGCACAGTAAGAGATTAACAACCATAATTAATAATAAAATAGAACATCCCTGGCCAGTAGCTCTGTTGGTTAGAGCATTGGCCCCCTTATAACAAGGTTGTGGGTTCAATCCCCAGTCAGGACACATACAAGAATCAACCAATGGCCTGACCAGGCGGTGGCGCAGTAGATAGAGCGTCTGACTGGGATGTGGAAGACCCAGGTTCGAGACACCGAGGTCACCAGCTTGAGCGTGGGGCCCATCTGGCTTGAGCAAAAGCTTGCCAGCTTGCACCCAAGGTCGCTGGCTCCAACAAGGGGTTGCTCGGTCTGCTGAAAGTCCACAGTCAAGGCACATGTGAGAAAGCAATCAATGAACAACTAAGGTGTCGCAATGGCAACAAAAAACTAATGATTGATGCTTCTCACCTCTCTCCGTTCCTGTCTGTCTGTCCCTATCTATCCCTCTCTCTGACTCTCTCTCTGTCCCTATAAAAAAATAAAATAAAATAAAAGAATCAACCAATGAATGCATAAATAAGTGGAACAACAAATTGATCTCGCTCTCAAATCAATCAATAATTTTTTTTAAAAACTCAAATTTTAAAAATTTCAACAATTTCCTGTACTAAAGTTATGTGAATGGCTTTGGGGCTATTGTTAAATAAAATAAGGATTGCACACAAACACTGTGGTATCTCGACAGGCAGTCTGATAACCAAGCCAACTAATGACTGATGGGCAGGGAGTGAATACAGCATGGATACACTGGACAAAGGAATGAGTTCACATCCCAAGTAAGAGCAGGACAAAGCAAAATTTCCTCATGCTACGCAGAATTTAAAATTTGTTAATTATTTATTTCTGGAATTTTCCATTTAATATTTTTAGACTGCAATTAACCACGGGGAACTGAAACCACAGAAATAAAAACTGGCCCTGGTCAGTTGGCTTAGTGGCAGATCATTGACCTGGTATGTGGAAGTCCCGGGTTCAAATCCTGGTCAGGGCACACAGGAGAAGCAACCATCTGCTTCTCACCTCTCCTCCTTCTCTCTTTCTTTCTCTCACTCTCTCTTCACCCCACCTCCTGCAGCCATGGCTCATTCGAGCAAGTTGGCCCTGGGTGCTGAGGATGACACCATGGACTCCACTTGAGGCACTAAAATAGCACGATTGCTGAGCAACAGAGCAACATCCCCAGATGGGCAGATCATCGCCCCACAGAGGGCTTTCTGGGTGGATACCGGTTGGGGCATATGTGGGAGTCTGTCTCTCTGCCTCCCTGCCTCTCACTTAATAAAAAATAAAATAAAAAGAAATTGAAGATAATTATCATCGCAGACTACTGTATGCAGTTTTTTTTTTAAGTTCAAATTTCAGGGATGTATTCTTGGATGACAGGTGGCTGTCAGGAGCATGTGGCATCCAGCAGATTTTTTCAGGAAAAGTCAACATACTTAATCTGTCCCCTCAGGGTAAATATTACATTTAACCATGAATGAAAAAGCAATGCTTTCCAAAAACAAAACAGAAAAACCAAAATTTGCACTTCTGCATGTTTGGAAACATTTCCATGATTCTTTGTGGCTGAAAACACTGTAATCTGATTTATAGCAACTCATAGTTGCCCACTTCAAAGACTTGGAAGTGAATTTTTCTAGTCTTTTTTATTTTTAATTCACTCTGGGGCAATCCTCGGCCACATATCCATCTCTACCCTGTGCAGACTAGCTATGCAAGTAAGTCTTCCTCAGTGGGGAAAGGAGACTAACCCCTCTATACTATGCGGGCTTGAGAGGCTTGCACTGCGACTTCACACTCAGTCTAGGAACCCGCTCTACAGGGCCCTTCACAAGGGAATGCCAGTCTCTGCTGGAGCATTCCCAGCACTGGGAGCACCCTCCCTTGCAGGGCACTCTCTCTCTGTGATCACAGCTCTCATGGTTACCAGGTATCCTAATGACAACCTCCCTGCATTTCAATTCAAAACGACTCAACAAACAAAATCAGCACAGAGGGCTAGGCTCTGAGAAGACACTGTCCCTGCTTTCAGGGGGCATTCAGGGATGACAGGGGAAAGTCAACTCCTCTAGCACAGGGCAGAGAGGTCCATGGTCTGGGATCACAAAGGAAGAAGGCCATTATTATTGTGGGCATGGAGGAAATCAGGGAAGCTGCATGGAGGAGGAGGGCATTTGTTTTGGGATTTGAAGACTAAGTAGGATTCCAGTAGATGTGTTGACTGTCCTGAATGTCTCTCAAATTCACCCCTCCTCATCAAGCTCACTGCTCCGCCCTGGTTCCAGTCTCAACCCCTCTTACCTGCTTGCACTAGTCCTGCGGGGAGTTTTCTAGTCTTTTAAACATCTTCCAAATGAATAATTTCAGTGGGTTTCAAACCCATTTGCTGATAATACTAAAATGTAGCACCTTTCAGTTAGTTTGCAAAAAACAAGTGGCTGACATCATAAGAAATGGAAATTCACTAGCTGAATTTCAATAAAAATCCTTGCATAAATACATGGATAGGGTTGGAAAATAAATATAACTTAGTAAGCACCACCATCTATGAACTTCTTCTACTTGGATTTATGGATCTTCTTAAGGTATCTTTTTAGCTATTGAAACCAGGAATAAGTAAATTGAAACCAGACATCTGAACTACTGTATCACAAAAAAACTAAATCAAGATTTTAAAAATAACAAAATATACCCACTAATACGGCTCTCATTAATAACATAACTAGTAATGACATTTGAATGAGAACAAAAAGGTTTCCTATCTATTAAATAAAACATTACAAAAACTATTCTTAAATATTGCTTATTTCATTTTACCTCCTATTTTTGCATATGACCCATCAGCATTGTGATTCGCACATATAATTTATAAAGAAACAAATGTACGGGTATTAGAAATGTGTGCGCAAAAATTTTCAGCAACAGGGGTAAACAATAAAAAAAGAAAATGAGAGATCACAATCTGTTAACTTGGAGACCACTTACATGACTCACCAGTTAATGAGAAGAAAAATAAACATGAAAATGCTTTCAAAAGAAATCATCATGCCAAAAGGAGGCAAAGCATTATAATAAAGGAAGAAGTCTAAACTAGAGTGAACTCGTAGTATTTTTTACCCGACTGGTCAAAAATCTGTGCTACTTTGGCCTCATCCGGGCTGAAGGTATCCAGTGTTCATTACAATAAGGTGTTGTTGAGCAAGGGCAATTGCTTAAACATCATTGCAGGAGGTATGTTTAAACCATGTAAGAAAAAAAAAAATCTGTAAGAAATGATGTTATTTAAAGATGGACCTTAAAAACTCATTAAAATAGAACTCACCAGATGAGTAAAACTTACAGATAGTATTTCCAAGTATGCATCCTATTTTCATGAGTTCTTAAGGTCCTTCTTTAAATAATCTCGAGGTACTGGATCTACTTTTTGATCTTTTTTATTACTAGTTTATTATACTACTTTTTTTTTATTTTATTCACTTTAGAGAGGAGACACAGAGTGAGAGAGAGAGAGAGAGAGAAAGAAAGAAAGGGGGAAGGAGCTGGAAGCATCAATTCCCATATGTGCCTTGACCAGACCAGTGCAGGGTTTTGAACTGGCGACCTCAGTGTTCCCAGGTCGATGCTTTATCCACTGCGCCACCACAGGTCAGGCAAACTTTTTGATCTTTTTTATTACTATTTTATTAATCTTTATCATGATGACGGTGATTAGCAGCTACTGTGGCTGAATTCCTACTAAATGCCAGGCCCAAAGGGAGCGCACGTTACTCTGTGTCTCACCACACGGTTAGTAAGTGCCAGGGACACAGAGCTGAAGGAGACCGAATGGGAAGGTAGTTGAGGCTGTCACCTTTGGAATCAAACCACATGGGTTTGGAAGCCCAACTCCTGCTCTGAGTATGATGAGTTATCAGCTCTCTTGTCTGTCTGCAAGTACCTTCCTGGTGGGAGATGGGGAAGACTAAATTATCCATCCGATATACAGACAGGATAAGAACACAGCCCGGTAGGGAAATGAGCTGGTAATGTTATGAAGTATTATTATACCCATTTACAGATGACAAAACTGAATTCAATGACAAAACTAGGAGTTGACTTTCAGCAGCACTACAACAATAATGGAGGTATTTTAAAAAAGGAAAACTGATGGGTTTTATTATCCAAACCCATCAAACATTCTGTATGTTCCTTCCTGGTCCTATTCATGTGTATGTACCTTTATTTTATATATAAATCACAGTACAAATAACATCTTACATTATGCTCATTTTTACTTATGTTATGAAAGATTATTTCAGAAAGAGATATGCTTATATGTGACATTCATAATCATAATCTTAATGAATGGAGAATACTCTGAGTCGATACAGCATAATTTAAATGGCCATTCCATTCTTGTTGGTCTTTTCGGTTGCTTCCAAATTCTTAGCATTAAAAGCAACGAGGCAATCAGCATTTTCATGCCTGTGGCACTTCTGCTCCTTTCAGATTGATTGCCGTAAGATAAATTCCCAGAAGAGAGATTACTAGTTCAGAAGACATGAAATATTTTTTATGGTTCATGATATGCACTTCCAAATGTCTTCCCCAAAGTGTGACTCTAAATTTTCAAGGCCACCAGCTAGCTATGAGCCTGTGGGTCTAGGCAGAAGTTCAACCATACTGGGTAGCACGTACTTGTTTGCAAGAAAATACTACTTTCTACAGACTTCACAATTCACACTGGCCTTCTCCTATTGGTTTCCCTTGTTTTCATGGAGTGATTTCTCTGCTGTTTTATTCTTCAAATCTTCCATCTCCAGAAAGCTATTTTGAAATACTAATTTACACACAGACCTCCTGTTAATTGTCTCTAGCTTTTGCCCATCAGAGTATAAGTTCAGTCCCCAGCGCCCACAGAACTGTTCAGAGACTCAGAACTAGAAGTGGCACTTGTGTCCCCCGAGTGCCTTCAGAGCCCCCCCCCCCAGTTTTGTGGCAAAGTAATGCTTCTCTCACTGCACCTGGCCTGGTGCTGTCGTCTTCTGCCTGCCTCTTCCTTTCTAACAGCCCAAGAACAGTGGGTTTGCTGCAAGTCCACAGTTTACTGGACTGCCGCAGACCTGAACTCTCCTTTACATCCCCAGGGGACAAGCAGTGCAAACCAAAAATGGCACAACTGTCCGTCTCCCGAAATCAAGGTGGTTTTTTAAAACAGCCTGTCTCTCAGCACACACTCTTAGCATAGCCCCATAGAATGTTCCGTCTTACTAGCCACTGTGTGTTCAGTTAGAAAAGCCCACAGATTTCTGTCACATGATTTGTAGGCTGTGACAAAGTTTCCATACAGTAGGTGCATAGAAAACGAGGTTGACTGTGTGCCCAAGAATTAGAATGTAATTACTGAATGGTTTATTGTCTGAGTCAATAAACAACACAGATACCACGGGGCATTTGGGAGTGTCTAGGATGGGGCTATATGACACAGATTAACTGCTTTTCCTTAGAAATGGCCATTTCTCAGTGAGAGTCCTTTTCAAAAGATAGTTTATTTTCTTGTATTCTAATCCAAGTTTTTAGCAACATTAGAGATTCCAGTCTCTGTTTCCATTGTAAGATTTAATTCCCAGAAAGTTCTCATGTAATCTCTCTTTTATTCCTCATCACCAGCACCTAAGAGGTCAGCTCTTTTATTATCCCCATTTTACAGATGAAAATGAAGAGGCTGAATAACTTGCCCAAGGTCACACAATTAATAAAGGGCAGTGTTAAGGTTCAAATTTGGGTCTGTGTGACCCGAAAACCGTAGCTCCTGACCATCAAGCTCTTTGTCTCTGTTAAAAGAGTGAGCAAGAAACCAAACATTATGGGGCTGGAACTCTAAAGGCTTGGAATTGCTAACAGTGCCTTCATGCTCAAACAAGGACAGTACCAAGCTTTTATCCTGGATGATGGCAGACCCATGGTGAGGTTGAGCAAGGGGGAGAAAAGAAGAGTGTACTGAACTAGAAGACTTCAGAGGGTGGCTGAACAGCCAGGAGAAGTCTTCTCAACTCACACCTCAACCCACCACATTCTGGCTTCCAGCCCGACTCCTGGGAAAACACCCATGACTTGACAAATTCAAATGAACAGTTTTCATTTTTAGATGTCTTTGGACACTGTTCATTCCTATCTCCCTGAAAAATGTGCTCCTAAATACACTTTTTTGAGAGAACTCAAGGAACAAAACAAGGGTAAGGACGAAGAATAGAAGTTAGTTGAAGGTAGCAGATTTCTGCTTGCTGGAAAGACCTTCGGCACAATTAAGAATGACCAGTGTGGTTACACCATCACACTGGAAACAAGACTGGCCAAAATGACGTACAGAAATTGGTATCAGTGAAGGGTGGACTACAAAGATGATCTGGAAGATTCTTTCCAATTCTTAGATCCTAATGGCCTCAGTGATTGGAGGCCACAGTCTGAAGAAGGAAGGTATCATTCGTTGCCAGTGGTTGTCTGTGCTGAGGGTGAGGACCTAGCCAACCACATAATTCAATGAACATTGGGTACCTTCTATAGCAGGCCCAGTGACAGGCACCTGGGGAGACCTAAAAGGGTGTGAGTTAGGATATAATTTCTGCTATGTGTGACAGAGATCTGAAATAACACTGGTTGAAACAAGGCAGGTGGCAATCTTGCTTGGCATAGCTCTCAAGGGCTCTAGCGCTTCCCCACCATGCCTAGCTTGTGGTCCAAGTTGGCTCAAAACTATATCCGCCTCGATCCCGTGGTAAGGAGAACAGGAGAGAGAAGCGTGTTCCCCCTCCCCTTGAAGAATAACTAACACAGCACTTCTGATCATACTCCATTAATTAGTTCATATCCCTGCGACCCACGCAAGGGCAGCTGCAAATGCAGTGCTCTTCTGGGTGGCCATGTACCCAGCTACAACATCTGTCTCTAGGGAACATGGCAGCTCAGAAGTGGGGGCAGGGAGCAACTAACAATCCTTGTCACAAAGAAAGCATGAGGCTTGTCCCCAAGGAGTTTGCTTACCCAAAAAACTCTCCCATCAGAGCCTTTCCCAGATCAGCCAAACCAAGAAGGATAGAAAGTCCTAGAAGACAAGGACTCTTCCAAGGGCATCAGTCTCCTTGGGAATGTTAACTTTTGGAATATGCTAAGTATGTGGGCAAAACAAGCACTTGCAAAGCTCTCACGGACAAGCTCAAACCCGTGAAACAGAACTCCCTGATCCTCCAAGTGCTGCTAGGAAGCATCTTTGATTTATGAGAATACGTCTTATCTAGCTATAACTGACAACTCCGAGCTCAGCCAAAGCAGCTTAGGCAATGTGTGTCTATCTCAGACTCCTCCCCGGGCACAACACAGAAGCTACCTGGTAAGGATCCCAAAGTCAGCATGCTTTTAATGTTCCATCCTCAAAGGAAGAATGTGGGAAATGTCAATGCTGTAAAATTGTAAGGCATTCTTTTATTTCAATATGTCCAAGGTCCCTTCAAACACCCAAATTCAAGAAATCTGACTCCTAACTCCCAGCAACTCCAATGTAATATAGGACAAAGACGACGGCTTATTTTTCATAAACTCTGCAAACAACCACTTCCTCTGACTCCAAAGTCACTTATCACTTTGTTCTTAAAGAATAATAACATAAAAACCATTTTTCAGCTACACACCATATTTCCGAAATGGATGGCTTAAATTCCAAAGTGTGAGCTAGTAAAGTTATTTTTACATCTCTTTGCAGAGCTTAATCACGTGGTCCAGCTCATCTCTAGCTGCAGCCCAGGGCGTGGGGGGGAAACGAAGCCTGGGTTCGGTTTGAATGAGCTGCTTCCAACAGGCGGCCTCCGCTCCTTTTAAATAAAAGGACAGTGGGTTTAGATATTGCAGGTCCACCTCCTTGGTAATGACACCATGCAGGGACCCTCGCATAGGGAAGGAGAGGATTTTTGTATCTATTACCTACCATTGCATGACAAATTACTCCAAAATGTAATGGCTTGAAACATTTATTATCTCAGAGTTTCTACAGGTCAGAAATCTGGACCTGGCTTATCTTGGGGCCTCTGGCTCATGGTTTCTCATTAGGTGGCACACTGTCAGCCAGCCAGCACCACTGTACCTTCTAAAGGCTCGACTTGGGGAGAATGGAGTGCTCTCCCAGACTCCCCTACATCTGCTGGCAGTGTCCACTCCTTCCACAGGGGCCTCTCCACAGGCCTGTCTCATGCAGGGCATGGCAGCTGGGTTCTCCCAGGTCCAAGTGGGAGAGACAGAGAGAGAATGCCCCAGATGGAAGTCACGTATCATTTTTGCTGTTCTATGTTCATGAGAATGAGTAAGTCCTGCCCACACTCCAGGGGAGAGGATGACACAAGGATATAAATGCCAGAGGCAGGGCGCCACCTTGGAGGTTGCCTATTAAGATTTCCTGTGATAATAGAGTCAAGGCTTCCACTGCATATGAAGACAGGCATCATTTAATTGTTTCAGGCCGGGGTAGGGGGGTGATTCATTAGGCTGGGGAGCCTGCATTCCCCATGCCTTTGATATTTAATTCACTGATTTAACAAAGACTGAATGAAGCTAGATGCAAATGTAAAAGGCTTCAGAAACCACCCCTCTACCCACTCTGCACATTTCCTACCCCTAGAACCAAAGTGACCATCCTCATTGCAATAAAGAAGAAGTCATTGCTCTAGGCCAGGTCCCTGGGGCTCTCTCTCACAGCTGGCCTGCCATACAGAGGTGTGGCTCATCTGTCCTCTGCCTTGTAGAATGAATGTGCTCTGTCCCACCAGGGAGCTGTCCAGCTCTGGCTGAGTTTGGTAGGTAGGTTTCATTCTGGGGTCAAGTGGCAAGAAACCCACTGTGGCCACAAATCTAAGCCACGGCCCTCAGGCTGGCATCTATGGCTAATAACATGGATATTTTCTTACTCCGCTGGCCGGATTCCTCTGCTTATTTCTCATACGATTTCAAACTTAGAAGGAGTAGAAAGGGGTGTTGACAATTGCTCTCCCAACCATCCCTGTTATATACTAAGATCCAGTTACCTAGTCCACACCATTATTTTACAGGACATGGGACACAGCTCAAATAAACACCCTCAAAGTCCCCAAACTCCTATTTAGCCACCAAAGACTATATGCTAAGGCTCTGTGGTGGAGCCTGAAAAGAAGAGATCTTCACATTCCAGGAGAATGACTGCTGCCCTCCGAGCCTCAATTTTCTCACCTTGAACATGGAAAGCAAGTGGAACAAAGCGCATAAAGCTGGTGTAGCCGGGTATACAGTGAACATCAACAGATAGCAGCTGTTCGTCCCACTGTGCAGTGTGTGGGGAGGGAAGCCTTATTCAGGCTACAAACGGGGACAAAAAGACTATCTCTTAAAAAGAGCAGTAAAAAGAAGGATTCAATAAGCCTACGATCTGATGAATTTGGCATTGCTGTCCCATTCCGTGACTTAGCACTCTCTGCCCCTCCCAATGAATGTGCCACTATGTCTGTGTGTTCTTGGGAGGCCCAGCATCCCCGGGGGGCCTGGCAAGCACCCAGGAGAGCCTGCCACGGTGGTAACAACCCAAGATGAAGAACTGCGGCCACTCCCTCAAGGACACTCAGTGAGCAGGTAGCCGAGAGAGAAATGGAGCTGAGTGTAGATCATTTCCTTCCTTGAGCTGGCTTTCTTTCCTTTTCTCTTTCTAATGATTTAGATAATTATTTTTTCCCCAGCATGGCCATCAGCTATTGCAGCAGGTGCAGTATTTGTAAACACCCCGTAGAAGTGCTGTAAGCAAGGTCAAGGGCAGGTGCCCCCGTTGAGGGCTGGCCCAGATTCCACGTCCCTTGTTACTGTCAGACTGTGGCACATCTTCAACCCCGCCTGGAGGCTTGGTGGCAGATGGAACACTGGCCGGGCCCTCCCAGGAGACATCCAGAGCTCTGGGGCAAAGCAATGCAATTACCCAATCCTGGGAAAAAGAAAACAAGCTTGCTTATGGACAGGTGAGGGTGTAGCCACCCAGGATATGTGGTATGCAGAGCCCTGAGGAGAGACCCTGCCAAGGAAACAGGGCCCTTCCAGCAGTGAGGCTGTGAGGAGTGTGACCCTGCTGCTGAACCCCTGGACACTGGCCCTGGCCAGGCACAGCCACGGCCTCTGAGAAGACCTGGTCTGCTTTCTGGTACATGAAGTCCCCATTTTCCTGATCCAGCACTTGGATCTCGGTTCTACCCATTCAAAATAAAAATACCCCAAGTTAGCATTGAAGCCTTAACCACCATCTAAACCTTGGCGTGGACGAGTGTTCACCACGTCTTTCCTGAGAGAGCCGATTTTTCCAGGCAAGGGAGATGAGAGAACAAGGGCACTGGGAACCTGGTGGCAGAAAGGGATACCCTGAAGTGGGTGAGGGGCTGGGAGGAGAAAAATGCACCTTCATACTGCTGCCTTGTGCTGGCCCCTGCGGACACAGGCCATAGACTCCCAACGTGAAGTCTGCTTTCCTTTGATGCAGGATGCACTTCTACCACTGGGGTCTGAACAGGGTGATGGGAGACTGATAAAAGCCTGACTTCTCAGTAACAATGGAGGAAAATAGCAAGTGATTCTGTGTATTTGTCTTCTGTGTTTTCTGGCTGTATGAGAACTAATTCTGCATAACAGCGGTTCTGTCGAACGCCTCCTTCTCTCCCCCACCCCTTGCAGCACTGGACAAAGATTTCTCATTTCATACACCATTTATTCCAGTGGTGATGCCATCCAAGTCACTTCAGGTCCTTAGCAAACAAAAAAGAGCAAAATGAAATTGTCACAGTATTAAAAGGAGAGGCACTGGGGGACATCTGTGTAGCCAACAAACCATGGAGAGAGGGCCCCCCAATGGAGGGCAAGCTCCCAACAGGGGCAGACTGAGTGCTCTCTCCCTGTGGGCAAAGTCAAAACTTAGTGTCCTTTCAACAGGTAGGAGAAGGCATGGTACAAATCCCCAATCCCCAAACTCAGGAATTGGCATCCATAATATTGAAATTTGTTTCAACAACGGGGATAAGCAATCTGGTACCATTCTGTGGTTTATCACTGGGGAAAGCTTCCTAAGAACACAGCTAACTATTACCACGGATGCACCCCCGACCCATTCCCAAACATGTGGCCAGTGCATGGGAGTTAGTTCAGTTTCTCTCCCTTCACTCCACTCTACCCTTCCCATTCAGTTTGTCCTCCAAGATTAAATGCAATGTCAGCATACACTAGCTCAGAAACTGGTTGTACAAAGTCACCTGAAAGAGAACGGATGGCTCCCAGACAGTAGCCCAGCTGACTGTGTTAAAACCTCTAAAGCACAAGTATGTCAGCATGGAATCACAGAACGGGAGCCCCAATGTCAAGACCGCCCCTCCAGGAGGCTATACAGAGGCAGCTGCTGTCCGAGACCGCCTGCCATCACCATTTATTCATCTGTTTCCCTTGTTCAGATGCCAGGCTCACAAAGTAACCTTCTGGCTACTCTCTGGCTTTCCATACGGTCAACAGAGAGCTTCTGGTGCTGGTCATGCCAACGCAAGCCTTCCTGGCCTTGAAGCAGTTATATCTCTCCGTGCCATTTAACTCGAGAATTCTAGAATCTTATTTCTGCTGAGTGTGACTTTCCCTCACAAAGGCACGGTCTTGGACAAATTTAAAAACAAGCCAAATATAAAAGACAACTTAATAGTTAAAAAAAAAAAAAAAAGGAAAAAGAAGACCGGACAAGATCCTCATACAGGAAGGACTAACTAAGGGGCTCCCCAGGCCAGCTCTCCCATACCTCACCCCAGCCCCATGGACATCATGTGCATCAGGATGACTTCGACTGCACACTCGGAAAGGGAGGCGTGAGGAAGGTGTGTGGAAGGAGCATGAGCGGTGGAGAGGTTAGGAGCACCTGAACACTGAACACCCGGCTTTCTTCCTGGTCGGCACAGCTCCTTGCGGTTCTCTGCACCTCAGTTTCCCCGTCTGCGGTAGAGGGGGCTTCACAGGGTTGCAGAGGATCAAATGAGAGAATGTCTGTGAATTCAGAATTCACTGTGGAAACTCACACGGCTCTCAACCACCTATGAGACCCTCCGCTCGTCTCCACTCCTGCTGTCCCTCGACCTGTGTCTGTGACACCCCCCCACCACCTCTCTCGCCCCCGCTAAGATACAAGGGACCCTCGGGTGGTCAGCAGTGGCAGAGTGTGCTCTAAAAGGTTGCACCACTCCTCCGCTGACCTTGACCACCAGGGCCCCGAGAGGAGCTTTCACCCTTGTGCAAATGAGATGGGGGTGACAAGAGAAAGGGGGGCAAGAAGTCTCAGGGCAGAAAGTATGGAGGCCTCGCCTGCAGGGAGTGGGGCAGGTTAGCTGATGATCTCTGAGAGCAGGACCAGGGTTTCCCTCACTTTGACTTGACCACCTCGGTCACATGTCCCCCAAATCCCTTAGTGCTCACAGATGCCCACTCAGTCTCCCAGGGCTCCCTGGTTTCTGGGGAAAGCCCAGATTTCTCAATGTGAATGCTGACTTGGAGCATCACTCAGGAAATGGTGGGGATGTTAAAGACCATCATACACCCCAAGGAGACCAGCTACCTAGACCCTACTTCCCCATTGTTATGGACTGAATGTTTGTGTCCCCAAACTCCTCTGTTGAAGCCCTAACCCCCAAGGCAATGGAAGTGGGCTCTCCCTCCTTCCTACTGTCTCCCTTCCTCTCTCCACCGTGTGAGGACACTGAGGGATGGGCCACATACAAGCCAGGAAGAAGGCTCTCCCCAGAACCCACTGTGCTAATCCCCTGATCCTGGACTCACCAGCCTGTGAGTCAGTGAGTCTCCATCCTGAGTGGGTACCAGAATCCTCCTGAGGGCCTGTGAAGACCCAGATCGCTGGCCCCCAGCCCAGAGTTTCTGACCCTGCAGGTCTGGGCAGTGCCTGCGAGTTTACATTTCTAACAAGTTTCTTGGTGATGCTGATGATGCTGGTCCAGGGATCGCACTTCGCACCCAAAATGTACCCGGGGATGGGTCTGGAAGCCCTCCCTACCTCCTTGGCAGGTTCTCCTGCTCATAATGCTTTTTTCCTGCCAGTGCCCAAACACTATTGTTCTCTAAGTATGCTGCCAGCCCAGCCTCATTCCCAGTCTGGCTAGGGTGGTCAGGTGACAGAGCTCTAACCAAAGGACAAAAGGAAAGTCCCTCCTTCTTTCTCAAATGTTGGCAGCATGCCTGGAGCTATGGCAGCCTCCTTGTAACCATGAGGGAAGCCCTGATATTCAGCTTCTGACCTCAAGAAACAGGAGCACATTCCCAAATTCTTGGTCATGAATGCTCTGGTTTCTCTTCAGATTGTATTAATCTTTCGCCTTTTACCAAATTCTTGGTCATAAGTAAAACAAAACCCTATTCAGTTGGCTTAGTCAGTATTTTTGTTTGTTTTTTGATGCTGAGAGCAGTCTTAACTGATAAACTTCTACTCCACTTTCATTTTAACCAAAATCTCACATTTTCACAGCCAGCATTCATCTCAGGTGCGGAGGCAGAGATGCACAGAGCAGAAGCACCAATAATACAAGCAACACCCTTGGCTTTCTCTTCTGGAGTCCAAACCCGCTCCACCCTCGTGTCCCTTTACTTAGCGGGCCTCCTCCCCGAGGCTCGTCCTCCGCAGCCCCAGTCCCTGACTCAGATTCTGTCCAGGGATTTCCCAGTGCTGGGCGATGCCTGAGAGCTCCTCCATAGGTTGCTCCAGGCAAACAGGCCCAGCTGACCTTGGGCACTGTCAGTGTGTGCCCATCGGACATGCAGGATGCTGTACTGGACTTCATCTTGTTATTCTCCTTCCACTTGTGGAAGGTGACCCCACTTGGGTCACCCACCTTGCCCTGGGTACAGCATGTTACAGACACAGAGCTGAATAAACAGGGGCTGCAGCCCCCACATGTAACCAGGGTCTGGCTGCCGCACTGACCTGACGTTTGTTGGATGGAGTTAAAAACCTTTCAAAGAGTCAAGCCATCCTAAATCCTTTTGTCTGGACATCAGGGGCTGTTGGGGACAGCCAGGAGACTCCCCTTCACAGCAAGAATAAGAGTGGCTCCTAAGCATCCCTAAATTTGCTTCACATACATGGACTTCCTTGGTTGACCTTAACCTTCAGACCCACTGTCTACCAGGCAGGGAAGCTCAGAAATAGCACAGCCTGTGGCCAAACCACGTGGCCGCCAGCTGCTCAAATGCGCTGCAGCTGCTGAAAGTGCCAGAAAAAAAGAAGAGATGACTGGGATCCACACTTGGTCAACCATGTCCTTATCCCAAGGCCACTGAGGTCAGGCTGGCCTGTCAATTAGAGTGGGAGGGGCCTTCTGAGTGAATCCAGGATCAGTGAACAGCCTTCTGGCTGCAGCTCTCGACAAGCAGTGGCTTAAGCCAGAGAGACACGGAGGCAGGCAGTGCTGTCAGAGCTCCGAGCCGGATTTCCGTGAGTTTCTTGGACATCCACCCATGAGAGTGACATAACTACATCACCTCCAAGGATCACGTTCTCCCACAGCAGCACCCAGAGCAGGAACGCAGGAAAAAGAGCCAAAAAGCATTTTCCTGTGCTGCTCTCTTTGTCAGGGGAGGTGGCTAATCCCAGATGCCCACTGCTGACACGCCCTTGTGCCTCATGGACCAGACTGAGCCACATCCCAGAGCAGCCAGGTGCAAGGGAATGAACAGCAAGAGAGATATTGGCCAAGTGGGATTAAATGGAGGCCTTGCCAGGGAGAAAGAAGGGCTGTTCTAGGCTGAAGAATACCCCAAAGAAGTCTCTGCAGATGAGATCAAGGTCAGGACCTTGACATGGAGAGATCATCCTGGGTTATCTAGGTGGGCCCTGACAGCCATCACAAATGTCCTTAAAAGAAGAGATAGAGGCAGATTCAACTGACACATACAAGAGAGGAGAAGGCAAGGGGAAGACAGAACAGAGGGATCTGAAGGTCCGGCCTTGAAGAATGAAGCAATGCTGCCACAAGCCAAGGCATGCCGGCAGCCACCAGAGGCTGGAAGAAGCAAGAACCAGGTTCTCCCCTGGAACATCTGGAGACAGGAAAGCCCTGCAGACACCTTGATTTCAATCCAGTGGTACTGATTTTGGACATCTGGCCTCCAGAACTGTGAGAGAATACATTTCTCTTGTTTTAAGTCACTAAGTTTATTGTAATTAGTTACAGCACCCACAGGAAATTAATGCAAGAGAGAATGACTTCCAACAGGAAATCAGATGTCAGCTGAGGTCCCTTCCCTTTGATTCTGACCTCTCTTTCCCACTTCAGTGCCCCACATGCATGCATGCATGTACATGCAGGCACACACACACACGTACACATGCACACATAACAAGCAAGGTCCTCCTGAACCTCTGCTCTGTTATATCCCGAAAATGGATCCCTGGAGAAAATATCAAGCTAGGGTCCTCTGGGACCACTGTTTCCTCCTCTCTTGGGCACAGCACCCCTATGTGATCACCCTTTGTAACAGTGAAAGGGGAATGAGGCAACCACATACCACCAGCGTAGGAGCAAAGGGAGTGACTAGCATACAACAGGAGAAGCCAGGCATGCCGAGGCCATCAGGAGCTTGCCCCGTACTCACTCAACCCATGTGCTGGAATGGGGACTCGCACTCACTCAGCCAAGCACAGGATGTTACTATTTGATGTGCTTTTCAGAAAACCACTCATAAAAATTTCATAACTGCAGCTGACCCTCATTAGAATGTGTTTCATTAAATTAAAGCATCAATCCCAGAAATATATGTTTGTTTAACAGGCAGAAATGATTTGGGGACCTCATGGTACACACCATCAAATCAAATCAAACGGTGGGAGCAGACAAAATTAAGCTATCAAGCACAGGGGCCAGGAGGGATAGCAGAGTTCTCCTGCCAAAGAAACGTAATCATGGCTTATGATAAATGCCCAAAGTCTCCCGACGGTGTGCCCATGCACAGCAGTAGAATGAGACGAGGAGGGTAGTTAGACAAGCTGCCCGATGGAGGCAGAGAGGCCGACCTTGAGAACACGGGGTCTGTCCTGAGCTCTCCTAGTAACCTGCCACTCAACCTCTAGGGTCTCTTTTCTGAGGGCTTGAGAGTCTGAGAAACGGTTCAAGAGCCAGAGAGGACATGGTGATCTCCCCAAGTTCCTCCCATTCCAAAGACATATGTTCCTAGAAGGCAGCACAGGATGGGACGGACTTACGTTCTGCCCCTAAGAAACAAAAGGGGCAGAGCCAACATCCCAGCTCCTTCCCCAGACCAGACCTGAAAGGACACAGAGCCTTTCCAACAGCATCTCCCTTGAGTTCATCAGGCTCTTTTGGGCATATCCCCTCATCTCCTACTGCACTGCTATGAAGCAGAGAAGCCGTGATCCTGCCCTACAGGAACAGAGGAGTGACTCAACCAAGACCACAGTTTTAAAGGGAAAGTTAGAATTAGACTTTCCCAAATTAGAATCCAGGTTCGCTGTACTCGCACTTACCTTTGCTCTGCTGCTCTCCAGAGGAAGTCCTGCTCCCCACGTGGCTGCCCGAGTTAAGCACGGACAGGGCAAGGAGGGTGCTTAGACAAATAACCAAATCACTGACACTTAAGACCTCAGCAGTCCATTAAATGACCAATGGTTAAAGAAGCACATCTACTGTTCAGAAATTTAAGTTCCCACAGAAGGGCACGAGTGTCATACAGCTAAATTTTGTTTTAATTTATTACTTGTAAGCAATATAAACTTGATTTAGGTAAATAAAATAATCAAAATGACAAAAGTAAGTGCTCACCAAGCTGGAAATATAAAATGAGATGTGCTTGATTCAAAATACACATCAAATTAAGTAGTATCATTTCCACTGCATACCCTGCCTATACATTTAAGGTGTTAAGTACAGTGAGGTCACATTAGGAACAAAGGTGCCAAAAAAAAAAAAAAAAAACTACAAACTGATTTCAACAATAAAGGGAGTATTTGGGTTACTGCATTGGATGTCCAATCGGAGGCCAGGTGAGGCTTCCTACAGCAGCAACGCAACGAAGTCCCAGGGTGCCGGCTGAGGCCTCCTTTCCCTCCCTGGGTTGGCTTCACCCCTAGGCTCCCTCTAGCAGCTCTGACTTTCAACTCATGGTGGCAAAATGGCTACAGCAACTCCGGACCTGATGGTTCAGAACACGTCTTCACCCAAGAAAAGGGAGAACATTTATTTGGGTAGCTTCCGTGCCATAAAGGGAAAACGTTTCCTTCCTGGAAGGTCTAGAAAAGGTTTTCTTGTGTTTTCCTGGCTCCGACCGGGATGTAAGGTACCAAATGGTGTAAACCAAGTAGGCCTTTCTGTGCTCGAGTCTGGTGTCATCAGTAAGGATGGGGGAGGAAATTCTGGTTTCTGTTTCTGCAAAGACAGGGATCGGATGTACACCTTCCAACAGGCGTCCGTTTCAGAGATCATGTATTTGGGCTACAGTGAATAAAAATTAAAATAACAATAGCATCATAAGAAACAAAATCTTCATGAACAAAAAAGTTTGGGGAAAACATTGTCTTGAACATATGCTTCTTCTCTGCTTCCTCTGGGAAACCTTATCAAAATAAAAGACTTTTAAAATCTATGAACCATTCAAGATGAGCCTGGAGCATCTCATGGTGCCAAAAAGTAACAAAGTTCTTTGAAAAAAAAGTCGGGCCTGACGAGACAGTGGCACAGTGGATAGAGAGTTGGACTGGGATGCAGAAGACCCAGGTTCGAGACCTCGAGGTCGCCAGCTTGAGCACGGGCTCATCTAGTTTGAGCAAAACCTCACCAGCTTGGACCCAGGGTCGCTGGCTCGAGCAAGGGGTTACTCAGTCTGCTGTACGCCCGCCGTCAAGGCACATGTGAGAAAGCAATCAATGAACAACTAAGGTGTCGCAACGAAAAACTGATGATTGATGCTTCTCAGCTCTCTCTGTTTCTGTCTGTCTGTCCCTATCTATCCCTCCCTCTGACTCTCTCTGTCTCTGTAAAAAAGAAGAAAGAAAGAAAGAAAATAAGAAAGTCGGAGTTGTGTACAAAGCACACAAGAACCAACCTGACATCCGGAAGGAGAACAGCCAACCCTGGAACAATTTGAGCAACAGAAGAAATAAACATAGTATTGGCTATAGCCCAAAGAATAAAATAAATATTCATAAATCCATACTGACATAAATAAATGACCAAAGAAGACAATAAATGGGGAAGAAGGGACAACTTTCCTCACAGAGGAATTCCAATGAAGAAGTGTGGGAGGAAAAAGAGAAATGGAAAATCTTCTTAAGAGACCACAAGTCACCGTAGCAGCAGGCCATACCCACCAATGAACGCCAAACATTATGGGCAAAAGTTTAATGACAAGTAGGATATCGGCATAGCCTCCACATATCCCCCAACCATGTATTAATCTCAAAGAAACCTTTACTCTCCACTGGAACTTTCCAGGGGAGAAAGCTGGCAGATGCTACCTAAACCAGTGACCACATCAACATCAACAGCCACATCAAACTCTGGTACCCTTAATAGGATGCACTGAAAAGGGACAGAGTCTCTGTGGTCTCCTTCCCCCCAATTCAAAACTTCTATCTAATCCCAATAAAATGCCAGACAATCCCCAATGAGAGACAGTCTACAAAACACCTGTCCAGAGCTCTTCAAAGTGTCAAGGTCATGAAACACCAGAAAATGCAGAGGAACTCTGACAGATCAGAAGAGACTAAGAGAACTTGACAGTTAAATACAGTGTAGGATCGTGGATTCAATCCTGGGACAGAAAAAGGACATTACTGGAAAATCTGGTAAAATCCGAGTCAAACCCAAAGTTTAGCTATATTTAGTTTAGTATTTGGTTTAGCACTGGACCGTGTTAATGTCTTAGCTTTGATAGTCATGCCACTGTTATGTAAGATGTCACCATTAGGGAACTCACTGTACTATTTTTGAAACTCTTCTGTGCGCCTAAAATTATTTCAGAATACAAAGTTTAAAAATGAAGCTCACATCTCAGGCAACAGCACAGAGAGATACAAAGGGACACGTGTCTAGATCGCCTTCCCCCACTGAGTGAGCACGCTGAAGGCCCCTGCCCACTGGACTGCCCACTGGCTTGAACCAATAAACTCCCTATTGTCCATAGAGGTGAAAAAGTCTGTGGGCTTACAAGGACAAGAAGCAGGAGACTACAGACAGGCAGCACAAACTGAAATCTGGAAGAAGAAATGAGGGAAGAGGAGTCAGGAGGGTGAAATACCAACCGACTGCAAGCTAGATGCCAATTCAGGCCCAGGACCCCAGAGAGGAGGCTCCAGAAGGTGGGGGCAAGGCATAGGACTGACAGAGAAGCATGGTAGTAATTCTGTATGTGGTGCAGCTATGCCCCAGCCCCCACCCCCAGCTGACCACGTGTCCCCCACAGGCTCCAGTGCCAGGGCCCATGGCAAAGGGGAGGGCAAAGGGTCAAAGGGAACAGAGAGAGGTAACATGAAAATCTAGATGCCCTCCCACACTGCTCCAAGCCTCCTAATGAGCTCCCAGAATGCACACAGGCAAGCCAGCAACTGGCACAAGACTGGACTTTTCTTCCCTAGGAACTTTGGAGAGGAGAGATCTACAAACACTGCCACGTGAGCTTCACCCAGGGTACTCGTGCTGGGGCTGCATAACAGAGCACCACAGCCTGGGTGGCTCCAACTACCGAAGTGCACCTCCTCGTGGTTCTGGAGGCTGGAAGTCTGAGAGCAAGGTATTGGCAAAGCTGGATTCTCCTTCGCTTGCAGAAGGCCATCATCTCCCTGGGTCTCCACACGGTCTTCCCTCTGTGCTTGTCACTGTCCTAATCTCTTTTTAGAAGGAAACCAGTGATACTGGATTGGGGCCCATCCTAATAACCTTTTAACCTTAATCACCTCTTCAAAGGCCCTGTCCCCAAATACAGTGTGTCCGTAAACTCATGGTGCATTTTATATTTTGCACCGGTCAAAAGTGCATCATGACTTTACAGACACACTGTCTAATCACATTCTGGGGTACTGAGAGATAGGGCTTTAACATATAAATTAGTGGGGAGACACAATTCAACCCGTAACACCCAGCAAAATAGCTGCACACCTCTTAAGCATCCAGCAGTGAGGACCACGGTTTGCTCTACTCCGTAATGCATGGAACGACCCCTAATGCCTCAGAGCCTTCCTCCTAAGTCCAAAAGAACAAGGCATCACCAGGCGTTGAGGAAAACCAGCAACATGAGGTCAGATGCCAGAACCAACAAACAGATAAGCACGTGGGGCGTGGGATGTGCAGACCTGGTGCAGGAAGCTCAGCGAGGTGAGGGAGAGGGATCACACGTGAGAAACACAAACAGCACACACAGAAGAGGAGAGCCTGGAGAGTGAGACATGCTTTAGAAATGAAGAATGATAACCGAAATTTTACATTTCTAAGAGAAGAGATGGGAAACCAAGTCTCCCAGAAAACTGGATTTAAAAAAAAAAAAGACAAAAAGGAAAAATAATTTGAGAGAAATTTTAAAAATCAGGGGTTCATTGGAGGAGGTCTAGCACCTGATGTAGAAGCATTCCAGAAAACGGGAACAGAGAAGACAGAGGGTACAAAGATTTAGCAAAGGAATATATCCCAGAATCAAAGCTCCCCAGGGAGCCAATTAAAGAGAGAAAGAGGGAGGCTTTTTGGAAACAGGGTGCTGAGTGCAGGAGGGAATCTCTGGGGAGAGGGGTGCAAAGCAGGTACCCCAGGATGCCAGGAGGACCCGCTCCAAGGAAATAACCAAAACAAAACAGAAAAGGGAACTAAATGCGGGACCATGCAGGAAGCAGCAGCAGCCAGAGGGGGTTCCAGTCTTGTTGTGTGGCACAGTGACCAGAAAGCATGACTAAGAACATCCAAACAAGGAAAAGAAAAAAGTGAGCCCTCATTATTAACTCCAGAAGTTGTACAAGATTTAAAAAGTAATCCTAGTTCCCCAGGTGATCAGTGAATAATACATGCATAATCATCATAAGGTCAATGCTAAATAGTGACTCATTTAACATCTATAACATGCAGGTACCAGGAGGGAGGGAAGTAGAAGATAGGTCAGGAGATGAAGTGACAACAGCCGCAGAAAAGGCAGGTGTTCTGCAAGCAAAGGAACTCGGGAACTATGGAAGCGCTTACGGGTGGGTGTCCTCCTCCCTCCAGACACAGTCTTGAAGGATGGGCAGGAGTCAGCCAAGAAGAACCCACGTAAAGTACCTAGGGAGAATTTCTGCCCTGTATTAACTACTTAATAAGTGGTAGTTGTTATTACTCGTGTTCTTATAAAACTACTAATGATCCATGAAGAACGCAGGAGTTTGCCAGGCAGAATGTCTGTACACCATGCCTGGACCACTACAGACACTTCACTGAACGATGGCTATTGTTAGTACTGTCGCTAATAGTCCTTTAACTCACCTCTAGTCCTTGTTTACCCAGAGCAGTTATTTGGGTCTCACAATTTCAATTATTTATTAAACTTAGCATTTTACAACCATCTCATTTCATTATTTCTTATAATTCTGTGGGCTCAGCTGTTCAGTGCTCCTGTTGCTTTTATGGCTACAGTCAGACAGTAGAGGATGCCGGGGCATCAAGAAGGCTGGGCTCAGCTGGATACTGGCACAGCTAGCCTTTCTCTCCCATGCTATTTCCAGTTAGTCTCAGGGCCTCTCCCTTGCACTGCGGCCAGACACTCCAGGGCACACAGGCCTTCTGAAGGCCAATGCCCAGGATCGGCATGGCCTCACTTCCGCCACACTGTACTAGCTAAAGCGCATCACTGGCCAGCGTGGGTCAGTGTGGGAGGGCACCACGGGCAGCATACCAGGCGGCATGCTTCTTCAAGGGTCACCTCTGGAGAGGCACAGTGGCTACCGCAGAAGAATGGCAAGCAGCACAAATGATGTATTTTAAGTACCCAGCAGGGTGACCAGCACACTCTGAGTGCTCAACAAACAGCAGCCAAATAAAAGAGGAATGCATTCTGGTTGGGAAAGAACATGCACACAGGTCCAGAGGCATGAAATACCGTGGCAGGATTAGAAAGCACAAAGTACCGGTAGCTGAATAGAGTCCAAGAAAGGAGCCAGACACAGGAAAGGGCCTCTGCTGCCCTTGTAACCCGGCTTCCCTGACTCAGACCTCTCCGGAAGTCTGGAGTCATGAGGATACTGGTCACGAGTACCAATGATGGTGGAATTAAATTACAAAGACATCAGAAAACAATGTTCCTCCATGCAAATATACTGCTCACAAAAATTAGGGGATATTTCAAAATTAATATGAAGCAATAAAAAAAAAAGAAACATTTGATTTCTTTTTAATTAAACAGGAACATCAGAAAAGCAAACAATAGGTCAAAGAAAGTTGTTTGATTATGCAAATGAGATGCAAAACCAACTTTTATTTCATTGGTGAAAATGCAGTATACAAAAGGCTCAAAGTACTAGAGTATCTGCACGTTCCCTGATCCCCTAGTGTTTGCAAACAATGTATTAAAAGTATGCAACAACACAGACTCACACAGAAAACATTGTAGAGGGATTGAGAAAATTTATTGCAGAAAACAATCATTAAGAAGTTCTAAAAGATTAAAAATGAAAAGCCACTGACAAAGCTAAAAGTGATGCAAAACACGAGAAGCAAAGACTGCCATTGAAGTAAATGCAACGAATGATTAATATCCATAATGTGTAAGCAGGGCCTACAAACAACCCAATGGGAAAATGGGCAAGAGAGGAAAACAGGAAATACAGTGCTTGGTGCAGCTTTGCTGGGAAGACAACTAGGTGGTGTCTATTATAATCCAACATGTACAGAACTTTTGATTGAGTTTTCCTAGTTCTAGTTCTCAATGCGGAGAAACACTACAAAGATCACACAGGCCTACATGTGGTGGTGCAGCGGATAAAGCGTCGACCTGCCATGCTGAGGTCGCCTGTTCGAAACCCTGGGCTTGCCCGGTCAAGGCACATCTGAGAGTTTATGCTTCCTGCTCCCCCCCTTCTCCCTCTCTCTCTCCTAGTATTAAAAAAAAAAAAGATCACACAGGTGGCAACAAGAATATTAATAGCAGTAGTGGTTGTCATAGAAATCATGGAAACATCTCAATGTCCACCAATAGCTGTTTGGTTAAATAAAATCTGGTGAATCTACATCAGGCCACGCAGCACCTAAGAATATGCAGCCAGAGCTATTGTACCAACACGGACAGACTCTCAGGTTCAAATACAAAACACGAAGTTGCAGGAAAATACAGTGCACATACCCATTTGTCATTTTTAAAAACCAAGCATTTACTTTAATTCTATGTGTGCCAATATCAGTGGATAAATGCACAGAAAATGTTTGTAAAGGAACAAAACTATATTGTCGACAAGTTGGCAAGCGGTAGGAAGGAGTCTGTAGAGGAGCTTTTGTTTCTCCCTACTGCCCTATTATTGAACTTTTCAATAACAATGTATATACATATGACTCAGGTACTTCTATTTAAATAAAGAAAAAGAAAAGCATGGTTAAAAGGACTAAAAGGTGAAAAGACTAGAATGATAAAAGGTATTTCAAATGTAACAATCAAGAGTCCTAGATATAAACAACCTAATTAATCTGATAAAGAAAGAACAAAATTCTCCTTCTGAGGTAAATCAAATGCAACAATATGCTGATTACAGAAAGCTCATGGAAACTACACAGGCCTAAGATTAAAATGCAAAATTGGGGTAATCATATGCAAGTGCAGCATTATACCCACGCTGAGAATTTAAGCCGAAAAATGAAGTTTTTTTTAAAAAATAAAAATAAAAAACTAAAACATACGTAGACACAAAGAAATTATATAATAAAGACAAAAGAAATGAACAAAATATTAAAGATGCATCCCCCAAGCAAAACAGTAGCAATATGAAAAATATTTTCACAGAACTGGTGGCAAATCGTGATACCCAATATTATAATGTGATAGTCAAGTGAAAAATTAAGATACTTAATTTAAATAAAGCAACCGAGAAGGGAGAACTAAATAACTGTAAGCACACAACAGGAAAAACAGAATAATATTTTTCTCAAATCCACATGAGATTGTCACAATAAACTGGGTCCGATTCTATGGCCATACCTGCAACCACGTATGAACCTCAGCATCAGTAAGAGGGGACAACCAGGCCTCATATGCCCTGACATGCTCATGAAAGCATACAGTATCCCCCATAGGTATTTTTGTCCTCCCCCACCCACAAAAAGATGACTCTGTATATGAGCCTCTAGTCAGAGCTTCCCAAAGTGTGCTCTGGGACTTCTGGGAGCCCCCCAGGATCACTTCACAGAGTCCACAATATCAAAACTGCTTTCTTAACAATACAAAGACATGATTTGTCTTTGCCACTCTTGTTCCCTCCCATGGATACAGCAGAATTTTTCAGAAGCGACATGACACGTGATGACATACATCATCAATGGCCAATGGAGGGGGAACTCGTATCTAGTTTTAAAAGTTTCTCAGTTTCAACTTTTAGTGTACTAGATATCACTAGGTCGAGCCCGTATAAATGAATCATTTGGGTCCTCAAGAACGTATAAATTGTCAAGGGGTCCTGAGGCCAAAACGTTTGAGAATCCCTGCCCTTGATCTCCCTACAACTGATGGGAACTACGGGGTCTGGAGGCGCAGGCGCAGTGACACCATGAGGAAGCATGGACCACACCCAGGAGTCTAACTTATAGGTGAAACAACCTAATATTTGGGAGTTGCTTTAAAATGCTCCAAGGCAAACAGGGAGCTCTGTGGGTTGGGAATTAAATGAGATAGAAAAACTGGTCATTAGTAAAAATAGGGAGGTATCCACATGGGTACCTGAAGGAGCACTACACAATCCTCTCCACTTTTGTGTAGAATTTTTAATTTTATCATTACAGAACAATTAAGATAGAAATAAATGTAATTGGGTCTGACCTGTGGTGGCACAGTGGATAAAGCGTCGACCTGGGAACACTGAGGTCGCCAGTTCAAAACCCTGCACTGGTCTGGTCAAGGCACATATGGGAGTTGATGTTTCCAGCTCCTCCCCCTTTCTCTCTTTCTCTCTTTCTCTCTCTCTCTCTCTCTCACTCTGTGTCTTCTCTATAAAATGAATAAAATAAAAAGAAAATTTTAAAAAAGTTTCCCTTCTTTAAAAAAAAAAAAGAAAAGAAATAAATGTAATCAAGTCCATCATTTGCGGTAACAAGTTACATCAGGGAAAAATGTAAAATACAATAATAGATTATTTTTTTAAATAGTGATAATAAAAACACTTTCTGAAAATTAATGATGGCAAATCAGGCTCTTCTATTAAAAATACCAATAAAACAGAAAACGAATAAAACAGAAAAATAAATTTTAACAAGGTTTATAATATCAAAAACCCAGGACTGATGAAAAAGTGTTGTGGCTAAAACTCAAAGCCCTAGGGGTCGGCTGAGAACCACACTTTGGGAACCAAACTATAACAGCAACAGAATTAAAAAAATAAAACGGCACTGAGAAAACCATCAGCATCTATTCGCGCAAAGACAAAAGATGGCATTACAAAAAATCGATCGAGATTAAACTGGGGTTGGAAAGAACACTGACAGCAGGACGACGATAACACAATTAAGAACACCCCAGAAATGCAGTCTAAAGCGGAACTGGTCCTGTAACAGCACATCCCATCGACGAAACAATATTCCGAGGAACAAAAAGAGAACTGAACGAATCTAGGGGAGCAATAAAGCACATGACCACAGGGAGACTGACCTTCAAACTTCAAGGGCGACTGTGAAAGCTGAATCAAGAAATAAAAAAGTGCCCTGAGAGGAAACAGTTCTCCTCAGCTGCTTAGAAACTTAATTCGGTGAGAAAAGGAGCTCATGACATCCCTTCCAGAGGCCACAGAAAGGAGGAAGACACCCGTCTCTGCCCTAGAAAATGCCTCCTTCACGCACTGAAACAGGAAAACAGATTGCATTTTAGAAGCACCACCGATAAGCCTTTTCTCTGGCTTCTCGTCTCAGACCTTAGCAATAGGCATAAATCCCTCAGAAATAAAAGCGGAGAATTCCAGGTATTCTTTACCCAGCAAAGCTACCTCTTCAGAGTGCCTGCGACAGAAGGACCTGAATGTGTCCAATGCCTGAAGGAACCATTTATTGCTCACACCTCTAACTGACAAATTTCACTTCTAAAATAACTTCCAAGCAGCAACTGAGTTTAAATGCCAACTCCAGAAGATAAATAAGGGACCCTAATGAGAAGGGCTGCCGTAGTGTGAGGAATAAGAATCACAGATCAATGAGAACCGTACAAAGTGTGAAAGCAACGGCCAAGCTATTAAGAAGGAAAGAAAAACTGTGCCTGAGCTGCTCCAAGTCGCTGGCGCTTGTGAAGGGGAAGGCTGGGAAGCCGGAGCAGGTGGGAAACACAACTGCTTCTCTCCCGCCGCCAGGATCCCAAATTCGCTGCCAGTATGGTAAGTGAAATAAGCCAGACACAGAAAGAAAACAAACTACCTGATCCCACTTCTATCTGTCGTCTTAAAAAGTCAAGTACACAGAAGCAAAGAGTAGAGTGCTGGTTACCAGGGGCGGGCTGCTGTTAATAGGAAATGGGGAGATGTTGGTCAAAGGGTACAAAGTCACAGTTTTGTGGAATGAAATAAGTCTGGAGATACACAGTATGATGACTATTGTTAATGACACTGCGTTGGATACTGGGAATTCACTGAGTCGATTTCAGGCACTCTTATTACACACAAAAAACGGCTGACTATGTAAGGAGATGCTACATTAAATTAGCTTGATGGTAGTAATCCTTTCACTATATATAAATATATATATAAATACATATATATAAATATATATATTTATATATATACATATATATATATATATATATATATATATATATATATATATATATATATATATATATATATATATACATACATACACACACAGTAAGTCCCCAAGTTACAAACATCTGACTTACGTACAACTTGTACTTATGAACGGAGTGTCATAAGGGCTATGACTGTACAGCAAGGGGTCCCTAACCACTGGGTCATGGGCTTCTCTGAGCCTGGCCACAGCCTGAGCATACCGTGCAGTGTTCTAGTTACTGGGCTGGTCGTAAAGTTACTGAGCTTGTTACTGAAGGCCTGAGATGCTACAGGGCCATTTATGATGAGAAAAAGAAAAGCTAATTCCACAGCACAAACCTCCCTGGTGGAATACTTCAAGAAACTGACCCCAGCAGCAGAATCACACACACCCTGACTCCCTAACACCAGCCCCACCCTCTCCAACTAGTCCACCATCTAGTGTAACATCCAAGATTGTTCAAGGTTGTATTTGAAAATGCTTAAGTGTTTATATGCACAGAAAGGTAAAAATAAAGACTATGTTAAGACAAATACCTGTTTAAGCTCCAGTTAATAGGTAAATGTACCTGTTCCAACGAATTCAACTTAAGAACAAACCTTCAAAACCTATCCCATTCAAATCATCATGTTGTATGCCTTAGATATGTAAAACGTTATCATAAATTCATTTAAGAAAACAAAACTTGATGGTTTGAGTTAAGTTGTTAAAAATTTAAACATACATAGATAGAAATAGTGCTTGATGGCCAATGTGGCTCAGTAATAACACAGTAGAAAGAAGCTGGTTACCATAAGAATAAATAAACAGGGGCGGGGGTAGGAGGAACACCACCATTGAGGAATAGCCAGGATCTGTAGTCATAATTGGAAAGACATGTCAAAAGAACTATAAAAATTAAAATAAAAAATAGGATGACAGAAGATGATCCAAATGTTACTCTAAAAATAGAAGAACTTAATTATTATCTCATGGTGGGGAAAGAGAAATTCCTGACTGGGTTAGTAAGCAAAAGCTAGTACACATGAAAATAATGTAAATATTAAAAGACGTATATAGTTTTGGTTTTTATTAAAAAGTAAGAATGCCTAGATTACAGGAGTTAAAAGCCACTGAACAAATTACATATTGGAATTAAAAAATGTTAAAGGCATACAAAGAACTATTAACCAAAGAATACTGAACATTTTCAAATAATAAATGTCAATGAACTATGTAAATCAAAACTGATTGCCAATGTAGAGAACTTGATAGAATATCTGTTGTAATGATTTGCCATTCACTCATGCTGTTAGAACTCAGTCAACTAGTACACTGAAAAGCAAACACACGAATCTGAACCATATGATTAATAAGAATAAATTAATAAAGAACTAGAACACATAAAATGAAAACAGAATGTTTCTCTTGTTTAAAAAAGGAATAAAATAATAGTTGAGGATATACTATCCGATATTGAGCACAAAAAAGTAATTATTATGGAATTCAAATTTTCTGATCACAATATAATAAACATGCTAAGAAAAGGCCGGTAAAAACAAGGCTTGGGGAGTAATAAATAAAAATAAGAGGTTTCTTTCAAAACTCTAACAAAGCAAAAACTCCTGAGGTTAATTTAAACCAGAAACAGAAAAAACATAAATGTATCATGTTAGAAAAGAGAAATAACGATGTGTGAGTCGGAGAATATCATTTGAGAATGCCATGCACAGCTATATACTACTGAATTGATTAATCTAACTGTAATTTATGATTTTCTATCAAAGTGTAAAATATCAAGTCAATGAGAAATGTAAACAAATCAATAATTGGGAAGAAAACAAGCAATTACAAAAAAATATATAACCCTAGAGCCATATAGACAGATATACTCATAAGCCTTCCAAATCTGGAAGATCTACAATGAATTTTAATGTGTCAGAGTTTTCCTAAGTAATGCAAAGCAATTCCAAACACAGAGGGGGGAAAAGGCACATGATATACTTCATCCTGAAAGACATCCTTCCGCAATCATTAAAATTTAATAAGGACTGTATATAAAAGAAAATTTTCCTGCAGTTTCATTTTTGAATGTAAGGAAAAAATACTGAACATGATACTAGTCCATTAAATATAACCCTTTTCTCCCAATAAGTTTACAAATAAAGAATGAAGGAGAAAATATTTAGCAGCAACATCAGTTTCAAACAGCTCAAACGAGTCACAGCAAGCTTCCATTTATTGTGCTAGTCCCTTAGCCTGCCCCAGCTTAGATCACCCTCTCAACAACTCAGTAACAAAACACTATTTTTACTCATGTTTACAAATGAGGAAACTGAGGCAGAAAAAAACTAAATTACCTGAAGGTCACTGAACTTCCAAATGGTGGAGCCAGATTCACATCCAGTCTTTCCTCTCTCTTACACTATCACTTTATAATTAAATGTGTGGGTAATATTTTCAGGATGCATGGCCAACACAATGACTGCTCAGATGACTAGCTATATCATCCAGGACAAACTGTGGCTCCGTCTGGGAGTTTCCTTTTTTTGTTCTTTTTCTTTTTCTCACTCAAAATAATTTTTTTAGATATTTTTATATTTTCTGAAATGATCACCCTGGTAAGTCTAGTGAATACCCATCTGACACCATACACAGCTATTACAATATTTTTTACTATATTCCTGCATTCTCATTAAGAGTGATAAAGAGCCCAAGAGCTAACTCATCCTAGGCTTTACTCCTATATTGTATCTAGGAAATTTACTTGCTAGGTGAATTGTTGTTGTTTTTGTTATTTGGGGGAGTGGTTGTTTTTTTTTTAGAGAGAGAGAGACAGGGATAGGGACAAACCAAAAGGGAGATGAAAAGCATCAGCTCATAGTTGTGGCACTTTGGTTGTTCATTGATTGCTTTCTCATATGTGCCTTGACCTGGTGGCTCCAGCTGAGCCAGTGACTCCTAGCTCAAGCAGTGACCTTACGCTCTAAGCCAGCTACCTTTGGGCTCAAGCCAGTGACCATAGGGTCATGTCTATGATCCAACACTCAAGCTGGCGACCCCGCGCTCAAGCTGGTGAGCCCGTGCTCAAGCGGGCTACGTTGGGGTACCAAACCTGCGTCCTCAGCATCCCAAGTCAACGTGCTGTCCACTAGGCCACCACCTGGTCAGGCTGCTAATTGAATTGTAATGATTTTCTATTACAGTTAAAAAACACACTGTCTTCCCTGCAACTCTGTAAACTCCTCAATAACAGGGATTTTACAGTTAAAACTAAACTCAGGCAGAGCTCAGTTCAAAACATCATTCCACCATTAGATGACTACTATGTCACCTTGGGTGAGTGACTTAATCTCAGAAAGTCTCAATGTCCCTACCTGTAAATAAATAAATGCATACTTAAACATTTCCTTGAGCCTGACCAGGCAGTGGCGCAGTGGATAGAGCGTCGGACTGGGATGCGGAGGACCCAGGTTCAAGACCCCAAGGTCGCCAGCTTGAGTGCGGGCCCATCTGGCTTGAGCAAGGCTTACCAGCTTGGACCCAAGGTCGCTAGCTCAAGCAAGGGGTTGTTCGGTCTGCTGAAGGTCCGCAGTCAAGGCACATGTGAGAAAACAATCAATGAACAACTAAGGTGTCGCAACGGCAATGAAAAACTAATGATTGATGCTTCTCATCTCTCTCCGTTCCTGTCTGTCTGTCCATCCCTATCTATCCCTCTCTGACACTCTCTCTGTCCCTGTAAAAAAAGAAATTCCTTGAGAACTATGTAATTTGAAAAATGGAAAACATGCAGCATAGTCTCAGCAATACGTGTTAAGTACATAAAGCTAGCCACACAACCTGAAATTATGACCTAAACCAGTAGTTAATAAATTATGGCCCAAATCCAGTCCACAGACTGTTTTTGAATGACCCAGAGGTTAAGAATGGTTTTTTTTTTTAAAGGGTTGGAGAAATATCCAAAGAGTAATAATATTTTGTGATATGTGTAAATTATATGAAATTCAAATTTCATTGTCCAAAAATAAAGTTTGTTTGGCACACAGCCAAGCTCATTTGTTTCCATAGTAACTATGCTTGCTTTCACACTACACAGTGGCAGAGTTATCTAGTGGTGACAGAGACCATATGGCCTGCAGAGCTGAAAATATTTACTCTCCAAGCACTTTTTAGAAGAAGCGTGCCAACCTTTTATCTGATCAATTATTGGACAACAGTCAGAAGTCAAGTATTTATAAATCAATAATTTGTTTCTTGTGACTATCATGTAAGTGGAGATCCCATTCCTGGAAGCCCATCTCATACCATAAAAATACTGATGCTGCTTACAGGAGAAAAGAAACACAAACATATGTGTTGGATCACTACCCCTCAGAGCTCCCCAAGTGCAAACTGAAACTGACCCCCATATTGAGGGCAGGAAGAGACTGAGGAACGAGGCAGGCCACTCCAGATGGGTAGGTAGCAGTTTTAATAATCAAGGGAACTTACCCACAAGGCTTGTCTTGGGTGACCAAGAGACAAGCTGGTTTTCTGCACCCACCCACCAAAATCTTAGAAGTTTCTATAGCCGTGATGAACCTATGACATGCGTGTCAGCACTGACATGTGTAGCCATTTTCCATGACACGTGGCCGCATACCAGAGAAGTATGGGGCTACATGCCAAGAAGGACGTTTCATCATCGGCTCCTGCACGGCCAGGTGCAGTAGCCGAGGATAAAACATTTGCTGTAGAGTAGACACTCTGTGCCAGAGGTCTGTAGGCCAAAACAACAGAACTCCGGCACAGAGTGTCTAGTTCCGGGACTTCTGGTTAGGCCGTTTTTCTCAAAGTGACACACCACCCAAGTTATACTTGGTTTTTTGGCGAATTTTGACACACCAAGTTCAAAAGATTGCCCATCACTATTCTATGAAAACCTTAACTGGGTTCCATCACATACACAATCCAGATGGTCTCAACAACACCTTACTTTCTCAAGACTGTGTTCTTGGGAAGCTTCTAGCTGAGGGAAGGCAAGAGGAACATACATTTTCGGGACAAGAGAGGGGAGGAGAAGCCTCCAATTGCCCAGTCCAGTACATAAGTCAACAGGTGGTCACATTCCTCAACAATGTAATTTTACAAGCACTGATTATCTTAAAACAAACACAATGTGAAAGCTGTGCCCTATATGCTTCTTTGGGAGGATTTATGTGCACGGGTGGGTCTGGCTGGGGCCTTGTGGTTAAGTCATCGATGAAGGGGAGTCTCCTTCTCCTTTGATCAATTTCCTCTCTGGTAGGAGGTACTTGTTGCTATACTGGGGACCATCCAAAATTATGGTGCTACATCCATCTCAAAACCTAAATGCACACCAGTGGCTCTAAAGTGTGCCTAGGACAAATGCCCAAGTAAGAACAGTGACTAGAAAACCTTCTGCAATGGACCTTCGCTCCCCCATTTCAAAGAGATGCTGATGGCTTAGCTCCAATGGCTCATCATGTCTTTAAGATCAAATTCACACTCTTGAATATGGCACACACAGGTCCCCGAGGACTGATGGCTGGTTCTCAGCTCATTTCTCACTGCCTCCTCCCGAAACTCCAGTCACCGGTGACACTCACAGTGGTATATCGTGTCTTGCCTTGGGGAGCCCTTACTTAGACTGCTCACCTGACATGACAAACCCTATCCAACCCCACCCTCACACAGACCAGCTTCAATCATCCCTACCATCCGTTTAGCCCGACGAACGCCGTTTGGTCCTCAGTGCATACATGTGAGGTAATGAAAAAGGGCATCTACTTCCCACATCACTACAGAAGGTGAAAGCAAATGAAATTATTCTGACTCCATGTAACAAAAGAAGAGGCAGGAGCACAGTAATAGATGATGTCAAAAATAAAACCTTAAAGATAAGGTTGGACAACAAAAGGACGTGGTTTAAACTTACAGGTTAAAAAATGGATTAAAATCTAAATAATGTTACTTACTAAAAATACAACACAATTGATCATAGGCAACATTCAGAGAACGGCTTTCTTTTATGGGAGGGAAAGAAAGGAACCAGAAGTGAGGCTGGTTGGTTCCAGAAACACTGATCAATCTTGCAGAGTTGTGCTGTCTCTTTGTACAGAAAGAGCAAAGTAAAGAGAGAAGAAAGAGCAAAGTAAAGAGAGAAAGACCAAAGTAAAGAGTGAAAGTGGGAGGAGGCAGAGGTGGACTGCATGCGTTAACAGAGAAATATGGGACCATGGAAAGGTCTTTGTCAGAGCTGCACTGGACACCTCGGCCCCTCTGACTACAGGACCTCCCCCTACACCTTACAGACCTGTAATCATTGCAAGAAAATCCTACAAATAAAAATAAAAAGAAAGAAAATCCTACAAATAAAATAATACCTATTCGCATAGGAGCTGTGTATAGTCTAGTTAGCTCTGTTATGGAAATCTCTGGGGAGGAATTTGGGAAATGAGTTTTTACTTCAAAGAGTAATACTGATGTCACTCAGTCACAAAAAAGATTAACGTGGGCCTCCATACTCAAGAGAGTTTCTGGTGCCACTGCTTCTCCTGCTGCCTCTGGCCAAGTCAGGGCAGATAATAAATCATGCAGTTATAGTGTCCCCATGGGGTCACCTGGTCTATTCATCACTACTGCAGTCAGGAAGGGATCACGGATTGGGAGTGTGGGAAATCTAGGTCCAGTCGGGTGCCCAGCCGTGTGCAGCCAAGCAGCCTTTGTTCCCAACTGTGGTCCTTCTCAAAATTGCTGAATCATCCACTTCCCCTCCTCTGAGTGGGCAGGGATGTCTGTGGCCGTTTTGAGAAGTCTCTGCACATTGCATGGCCCTTGATGGATGCTCAAGAAAGCTCTGTTGAAAGGGTAAATGCAACAAGGGATACAACTCATGCAAGAAATACCATATAAATGAACAAACAGAGAAATGTTCAACCTCAATGAAATACAGGTTGCAATGATATGGTCACCTTGTACTCATGTAGTATAAATATGGCTAAATTCATGAGTACAAGGTGACTACTGCTTGATACAAACACACACATAATAAAGCAAAGCTGTAGTAAAATTCACAAGCATTCGTTCACATTATGCAATTTATATTAAATTCTCAAGTAGGCAAAGTAATGTGGCAATTTGTATAAATACCCATATGTCTATATGCTTTGGTCTAGTGACCCCATATGAACTACAAATTTTATTATTGTATTCTCTATAATAACAAAATGATGGAAACAACTGAATTAGTAACAAAAGAAACTGGTTAGGTAAATTATTAAACACCAACTCAAATTCAATAGAATAGAGTTTACTGACACATGTAAAATAACTTAAAACAACAATATGGAGAAATCTTTGTGTTAAAAATGAAATCAACACATTTAAAATATGACACTAAAGTTTATCTATAATTAAAAGCATGTAAAGCTTTATATAAGTATAAAGAGAATTATGTGTGTGTTTCAAAAAAACATTACAGGTAACTGGCAAATTCTTCACTTTGCTTTCTGTACTATTATTGTAATACTGTCTGTGATTTTTTTGTGTGTGTGACAGAGATAGATAGATATATATAGAGAGAGACAGATAGGGACAGACAAGACAGGAAGGAGGAGAGATGAGAAGCATCAATTCTTCGTTGCGGCACCTTAGTTGTTCATTGATTGCCTTCTCATATGTGCCTTGACTGGGGGGCTATAATAGACTGAGTGACCCTTTGCTCAAGCCAGCGACCATGGCCTCAAGCTGGTGAGCCTTGCTCAAACCAGATGAACCCAAGCTCAAGACAGTGACCTTGGTGTTTCGAACCTGGGTCCTCCACATCTCAGTCCGACACTCTATACACTGTGCCACTGCCTGGTCAGGCTGTGATGATTTTTTTTATTATGGAGATATAATTAGTATATAAAACTATATTAGTTTTAAGCATACAACACAGTGATTTTTATATATAGTGAATAGATCAAAACAACCAGTTGTGAATTTTTTAAAAAATATATAATTAACACTTCCCTAACTATATTTCATTGAAACTAGCAAAATAAGACCTGCTCTTTCTATACCTTTTTCCTCTGTAAATATTTACATCATTTACTTATACTATTATAGTAAAATTAGAAGAGTCAAAAAGGAAAACTACTATCATTTGGGGGAAAGGGGAGAGAATAAAGAGGATCTTCTCCATTAAACATTAGAATATGTTCAGAACAAACATCATAAACAGTAACACTGGCTTAAAGCCAAGATAAACCTTTGGGACAGAAGAGGCATCCCAGAAGTATATTCAAATTTTAAAAAGAATTAAATAAATAGGAAGATAAAATGTAATATTATACATTATGACAAGAAACCAAATAGCAAAACAGCGAAAAATTAGCTTAGATCCATATCCAATTTAAATTTAGTGGCAGAAAAAAATGGTAACTATAAAAAAATCAAACATAGGAAAAATCAGACTAAAACAAAATAACATTCTTCTCCCAAATAAAGGATTTTTAAGTTATTGTAATAAAAAATATTTCAAAGGAAAGATAAATATTTATTCTAACCAGGCAGCTATTGTTATCATATGTAATTTTATAAGTATTATCAACATTTTTGAAGCCTAGAAAACCTGCACTAAAGTGAAAACAATAGCATTGGAAAACTCAGACATAAATATTGATAGACATACAAATAGTATATATATAAATATTCCATTCAAAGGGAAAACATTCCACTGGTCTCCAGCACAGACATGAACATGGGAATGAACAAAACTTCTTTATTTAGTCAATATGTAAAAATAGGTTGTGTTAATAATTAAAGAAATGCAAATCAGCCCTGGCCAGTTGGCTCAGTGGTAGAGTACTGGCCTGGTATGTGGATGTCCTGGTTCCAATTCCTGGTCAGGGCACACAGAAGAAGCGACCATCTGCTTCTCCACCCTTCCTCCTCCCCTCTCTTTCTCTACTCCCATATCCTGCGGCCATGACTCAAATGGTTCAAGCGAGTTGTCCTCGGGTCCTGAGAATGGGTGGTGGAGCCTTCACCTCAGGTGCTAAAAATAGCTCAGTAGCTGAGCAATGAAGCACTGACCACAAATGGGCAGAGCATCACCCCATAGGGGGCCTGCTGGGTGGATCCTGGTTGGGGCATATGCGGGAGTCTGTCTCTATGCCTCCCCTCCTCTCACTTAATGAAAGAGAGAGAGAGAAAGAAAGAAGTAAAGAAGGGAGGGAGGGAAGAAGGAAGGAAGGAAGGAAGGAAAGAAGGAAGGAAGGAAGGAAGGAAGGATTGCGAATCAAAACAGTGATTGTACTCTTTAAAATTTACTAAATTGGAAAAACAAGAAATAATTTAGCCCAATTTTGGCAGGAAGGCAAGTAAATTGGCTCAATACTTTGGAAAGAAAGTTTAATTAGCTGTAATCAAGAATAATTAAAAATAAAACAAGATCAATAACCCAACTATAGAAATGTATATAAATAATCCAAAAGAAGGAAAAAGGGTTAGCTTGGTGTGGTTCTTTTTCATTCTTTCTTTCTTTCTTTCTTCTTCTTCTTTTTTTTTTTTGTATATGGATGCGAGGAATAAAGTCATTTTGTTATTTCTAAAAAATAGAAATGACCTAATATTCCACAATGGGAAATGGAAAAGCAATAAAGGTATATTAAACAGTGCACTATAATGGAGTCATTACAGCCCTGTAAGAGCAAGAAAGAACATTTGTCAAAAAATGCGAAGTGAGAAAAGCTGAAAAAATTGAATATCCATAATGACTACAACCATGTAAAAAGCTCCATGTGTTTAAATAAAGTCAGGGTGAAGATAAGGAGAGATGAAAATAATTCACATATTTAAATAGGAGTTTATACTGTAAAATTTTAAACACTTTCACATAATGAAGGGACACACAGAGCAAATATACCATTTTAAATTCTTCAGGACCAGCCTCTGGGAACCATTCAAGCAGCTTATATCCTCAGGCGTGCTGTTACCTGAATTACCTCACCTAGCAGTAAAGGCCAAACGGTACCTGGTCAAAGGGTCCCCAGGAAGGTGCTCTAGAATTATTTATAGGGGCACCCACTAATGGTTTTGAGTACTCAGTGTAAGCCAACTCAGCCGCGGCATTCCATCACTGCAAAAACACCTTCCACAAGCACCTTGCACAGAGCCACTGGTCAGGCTGGCTGAAACACACACAGGTCTTTAAGAAAGACTGATAATGCAAAGGTTCCTAAAGAGAAGTACCCTTATTCAGAAAAACAAAACAAAACCTTCCTATCATTATCATCAAGAGGCTATGAAAAGCTTCTTCGTAAGAAAATGTTTTTCAACACAAGGTATTGAGTTGAAGATAGTTGTGCCTTCAAGAAATCAGCAGCTTCCTCAAACATTTTCTGAAGAAATACATATTTGCAGGGAGGTGGCAGTATTAATCCAATGGATTCAATTGTTAACTCACTAGGAAAAAAGAAATGCTCAGTATTTTTTTTTTAAGGAAGACACCATAGAGGAGTTTCTATTACAATACCATAAACCTCTTGAGTGCAGGGACATGGTCTTATTTTTCTTTATAACTCTACAGCCTACCAGCACATTGTTGGGTGGGTGGGGGATGGGTGAGTGGATGGATTGGATGGATGGGTGGATGGGTGGATGGGTGGATGGGTGGATGGGTGGATGGGTGGATGGGTAAGTGGATGGCTGTAAGGGTAGACAGGTGAATAAATGGATTGCTGGCCAATGGCTGGGAGGGTGACTAGAGGACAAGGTGGGTGAATGGATGAATAAAAGGGTGGGTGGGTGGGTGGATGAATGGATGTATAGGTGGGTGGGTGGATGGATGGATGGATGGATGGATGGATGGATGAATGGATGTATAGGTGGGTGGGTGGATGGATGGATGGATGGATGGATGGGTGGATGAATGGGTCAACTTTGAAAGCAGATCTCTGTAAGGACAGCAGTGTCAGGCCCACTAGGTTGTCTTTTCTGTGCGCCCCAAGCAAGCCATGTTCAAAGCCTCTTCTCTTTCCACTGCTATGCCAGACATACACTTCTTCCTCAAACATCTCCCTAAAAACCCAAGGAGCTCTGTGGTGATCTGTAAATTTATACACACCTCGAGTCAACGATTCCATTCCCTGTGTCTGGACTGCTTTTTGAAACTAGTCTTTGGTCAGCAAAATTTGTCCAACCGTCCAACTGTGTACTATAGGATTTTAATTTATGGCAGTGAATGACACCACAGAGGGTAATGCCAGTAAAAGATTTTTATTACTTAAATTTCCCAAGGGAAGGGGCATGCCAGACCATGCAAGGCCACCTGGGGCCATACCAGAAGTTGGCCAGGAAACAGAAGGAAGAGAGCAGGAAGAAAGCCTAGGCCACAGCCTTCACTGAGGAAGGCAAGGCAAGGCAGGTCAACAGCTGGAGACTGACTGGCTTTAACAGTTCCAGCAGGCTTGTCTCACTTGTCTGGTACCTGGCCCTGGGTGATTTAGGGCAAGGGGATATTAGCTTGGTGTGTAGGAGCTAGATAAGGAGGTGGTTCAGAGTGTAAGCTCTGGACACAGGGGAGGGATAAACCACTTTGGCCATTAGTTTGGCCCCGGAATTAAAGTCTGTCAAACAGACAGAGAATCTAAGAAAATAATTAGAATACCAACCCATTGGGTATCCCATGCCCTAGATCCACCTACCCTGCCAATCAACCTGCCCCTCCCCCCACAGCTTCCTAATGCATGGGTAGTGCTCTCAGCACAGTGCCCGGCCAAAACCAAGTGTCAAGAAACGTCGGCTTCTCCATATTACTATTTTGTGGGTACTCGTGAAATAACGACTAAGATTACATGCTCCAGAGTTAGGCACCTGTGTTCAAATTCCAGCTCTGTCACCTTAGGTGCATCACTTAAAGGTTTCAGAAAGTGCTTATCCATAAAATGGGGTTAATCATGGTCCCTACCTCACAGAGTTGTTATGAGCATATAATATGGTAAAGAGTGTAAAGTTCTGAGCAGGTGCCAGACACAGAGTATACACTCTAATATCCACTACTATTACCTCCCCATTGATCCCCTCAACCCCAGGCCAGAGCTGGGTAAACACATTTCTGCATCAGCTCACATCCGCAGACCTATAGATGGTGCTGTGGCCACTGGCCACTACAGTATATCCAGATACAGGAACAGACAGCTCTTATCCATCTCCTTAAGGACCTTCCTCCAATAGGACCACCCAAATCTGAGACAGCACTGGGCATTAAAGGGTGCTAGTGTTTTGCTTGTAATTCTACCAAGATAACACTCCTTAATTCAGGGCAGTAACTAAAATAGAGGAAACTGAAGTTGCTTTAGGCAGTGAGTGAAGTTTAGAGCTGGAAGGAAGAAAGAGCATATCGAAGAACCGATTTTACAGATGAGAAAACAGAGGGTTAAATGACGTACCCAGGACACAAGGATAATCAGAACTCTTCCTCAGTACCCAGGCTGTCATCTCCGCCCGCTCATGTCCCCAGCAGTAAGCCCATGCTGGCAGCAGGCTAGGTTTCATCACACGCATGAATCTCTTATCAACTTATTTTTGCTAAAAACCTACTTGTCCCTTATTCCTCCAATTCCAATTTTGTACCTTCCTGGGAATGACATGATTTGACCTTGTGGGTCCAAAAAAAATATTTTTTTTAAAGTCCATGTTCCCTTTTCCAATGTGGGAGAAAAACTTCACTGAAGTGTCTTATGACAAACCAAGAAATGTGCAATTTCAAATACCTATTCAACTCAGACCACAGTCCAAGCCAAGTGACCTTGGGGCAAGTCATTACATTTCTATGGCCCTCAGATTCCTCACATTTATAGAATGGGTGTCATATCTGATAAAAACTACTTCACAAGGTTATTTTTATTAGTGAATAAGAGAGTGGATACAAGAGGACTGTATATCTCTAAAACACCACGTTGATACAAGAAGCCAGTATGTCTTTTGTCAACACACACCAAAAGAAAGTAAATCATCATTCCTTTTCTAACTACACATGGGCAAACAACACATTATTTTATTATTCACTTGCTATATCTGTAGCTAATTTCCCAGCTTTTATTCTTTCCTTTAATAAAAGGAGCAAAATGAGATCAATGAAAGAATACTGCTATGTTCTGGAATAAATTAAACTCCCCATCCAAATAAACAGAATAGCCAGCAGCACATGGGTCTGTTTCCTCAGTCTCCCCCTCCCTCCAGGAAATTAAACCATATGGCGGGAAGGAATCGGCTCAGTGTCGCAATTAATGAGAGCCAGCCTGGTCTTAAGCTCTGATGGAGGAAAGACCAGGACATTTGCAAAACCAGGAATGCTGTCGCTGTTGACGTTCTTATCCCAGCTCTGCTCTCCCAAATAAGCCAAGAAAGTGGGGTGTTTACATTAAAAAAGGCAAAGAGGGTAAGGGTGTAAAATCTGATTTCATGTGAACAATTAATGTAGATGATGACTAAAGACAAAAATATACTCTGTCCAAGACTTTGGGTGCACACAAGCCACTTACGCACACAGGCTCTGTATTCAAGAAGGGCTATTAAATGCCTGGGTGGTTGAGAGCAGTAAGAGGTGTGTCCTCTCCAGCCACCTCACAAAGACAAGCCTGCGACTGGAATGCACCAGTCAAGACGTTTTCAGAGCACAAATGAGGTATCATCCCACACCCACTATCATGGCTAAATGGAAAAAGACAACACCAAACGCTGGTGAGGATGAAGAGCAGCCAGAACACTCATGTCTTGTTGACAGAAGTCTAAATTGGTACAACTTAATAAAATGTCTAGCAGTGCCCTGGCCGGTAGCTCGGTTGGTTAGAATATTGTCCCGATAACACCAAGATTGTGGGTTTGACCCCTGGTCAAGGCACACACAAAAATCAACCAATGAATGAAATGCATAAATAAGTGGAACAATAAATCAATGTTTCTCTCTCTCTCTCTCTCTAAAGATCAACAAAAATAATTAAAATTATCTAATAGTATCTTTAAGAGTTCAGTATATATCTACCTTATAACAGTAATTCCACTCCTCAGTATCTAAACAAGAGAACTTAAAAGTTAGGCACACACACAAAAAAGTCTTACACAAAAAACATTCTCCTAGGAGCTTTATTCATAATCACCCAAAACTGAAAACCTCTGGGGTGTCCATCAACAGGAGAATGGATAAGGAAACTGTGATATATCCATAAATAAACTATTAATCAACAAGAAGAAACAAAACTCCAGATAAACAGAATAACATAGATCAGGAGTCATCAAAGTATATCTGCAGATCAGCCACCTGTCATTGTGAATAAAGTTTTAGCAAAACAGAGCCTCATCCTGTCATTTGCATATTGTCAGAGACCTTGTGACTGGCAAGCCTAAAATATTTACTATCTGCTTCTTTAAGAAAAAGTTTGCAGACCCCTGACAAAGATAAATGCAAAACAACAAAAAACATTATGCTGAGTGAAGAAAGAAAAAAAAAGAAGCAAAAGAATATATACTACACAACTTCATTTCTGTGAAGTTCTAGAATAGGCAAAACTAATCTACAGTGAAAAATATCCAAATAGCGCTTGTTTCTGGCAGATGTGATGGACTGACTGAGAAAGGGTACAAGAGAATTTTCTGGGGCGACAGAACTGTTCTGTATATTGATGAGGTGTTCATTACACAAATTTATGCAGTTTGTCCAAACTGATCACACGGTACAGTTAAGATCTGAGCATTTTTCTTAAGATCCATGCATTTCGCTCTATATGTAAATTACACCTCAATTTAGAAATACCAAAAAAAATTTTTTTTTCAAGAAACAGATATGCAGAGTCTTAGCTCTAAACCAGGCCCTCTATCTCTTCTCTTTGGAGACTTTGCATTTTGAGCTTCACATTGGAAATTCAAGTTCAAGCTCATCTTGTGCAGCTGCTTTTGCTTAATGACCAGCTGTTCCTAATGACCAAGCCTCAGACCTCTTAGGAAATCTCTCAGAAGACTTGGTTTTTACCTTGATTTCATCTACAGGCATACCTCGGAGATACTGCGGGTTCAGTTCCAGACCACCCCAACAAAGCAAGTATCAAATAAAGGGAGTTGTCATCTTTTTGCCGACGGAGGGTCCTGCTTTCCATTTATAAAAAACGCAACATCTGTGAAGTGTAATAACAGGAGGTGTGCCTGTGGAGTCGCTGTCCAAACAGTCCTACGCGACATGCCCAAGGCAGGAAAAGCTCAAAGCAAAGATGCTCTGGCTGAGGCCAAGGTGACGCCAGCCCAACCCTTCCCGCAGCTCCCCACTCAAGACATCCATTGAGGGGTCTGTCTCTTCAGAGCACGGTCACAGCACCAATGCCCCACATACTCGCTTTTCTCTTGCACTAACTACTGGACCACACTGGCTGCACAGCTTTCATGGACAAGATCTCTCCCACATACCCCCCTCTGACTGTCCCTTCTCTCCATGGTCTGAGACCACAGCCTAGCTAGTCCCCAGTTCTCATTGGTCCCCGGGGTCCCTACACATCAAGCATACGACCCCTCCTGCCACCAGCTTCTGTTGGCAGAAACATCTGAGTGAAGGACCGTGAGAAAGGCTGTCATTAAATGGAGCTTCGAACCCTTTTGTACGAACTTCCCTTCTTTCTTGCTTATTTTTCTTCAAGAGCTGGAGCATGTGTCAAAACACATACTTAATATACCAAGATGTATTTTACACTTAACCTGGGCTGCCCTCGGAAAAACCTACATTCTCTCTCTCTCTGGGCCCACTTCTTGTGACATATACTTGTGTCCAGAGACCCAGTGATGTGTCCAAAGCTTTGCTGAAGACATTTCAACATACAAAGGGACGTGGCTCTAAGCAGGCAGCACTGGCCCAGCCGTTTCCTAACACAGACCCAGACGACTATAACTAATCTGCAGGTCAGTTCCACCTGACTTTTTACGTACACGCTATAGTCTCAAAAGAACAAAGAATTCCACAATGGAAAATGGATTGAGCAGGGTATCTATTAGGAAACAATTTATTTTTTTTACGGCTTCTTTAAAAACAAAACTACTGAGCCAAACTAACGAGAAGGATCTCAATAAACAAAAGCAAACAGAAGTGAGCATAACTCAGAAGGGATTTCTACCACTCCCTGGCAAGTTTCTCCATGTCTTCATTCCAGATCTTCTTATTGAATTCATCATTTTAAGGTATCTACTTAGACTTGGAGACAGCCTCCCTTTTTTGTGTCTTCTGACTGTGGCTGGGTCCCCTTTGTCAGAGATTGAAGCTTTCCTTGTAAAGACAAAATCCAGAGAAAACAGGGAGGAGGCCTGGGGAGGAGAGGCGGTGGTGGGCAGCTATCTACTTGTGTGTTTACCTTCAGGGAGAAAATAAAAGAAAGTAAGAGAACTACAGACTCTGTCCGAGGGAAGGAGGTATAGGTGGCAGGGAGCGCAGCTTCCCTTGAGTTAGGGCAATATTTGTTTTCCCATTACAGCACCAGTCTTGATTGGCATGACCAGGTAGCTGAGTTTACAGGCCCAAATCCTACTTTCCTGTTGGCAGTGGCGAGGGAAGTCAGCACTATGAATCCCTTTGTTAGGGTACTGAGTTCGGGGGCTTTGATGACAGCAGGCTGATTTGTTTCTCCTTTACATCATGCCCCCAAGGTTGACAAGCCTCCAAAAGGTAACAGCAAACATGAAGTGAAATCTATCATTGGCTGCATGGGACTTACAATCAAGCTCTAGGAGTTTCTCCTAACAACTAAGCCCAAACCCAAAACCTCATGGAGCCCTTCCATTCTCTGCTTAAAACAGGAAAGCATGAAGAGGAAGCCCACAGAGGAGGCACAAACAGGACCTACAGCTGGACCCACCCCAGGCGGCAGGACCCAGCTCAGAGGTGGGAGGAACAAAGGCGGATGCAACTTTAGCTTCTGTTTTTCAATAACAAGGAACTTAGCTAGAAAATATAAATCTTAAAGGACTTAAAAGACCCAAAGAAAAGCAGAATGCTCCTTGTTCAAAAACCCGGGCTGTGTCAAGTTTGCTTTACATAGATTACTGTTTTTGGAGAACCTAAATAGAACTTAATGTCCAAATTATAACTGCTGCTATCTAACACAGCTCTGTGATTCAGAATGCACTTAGGAATTCTGAATTACCTACGAGGTCTTTACTATGAAAGTAACAATCCTAATAGCTAACTCATCTTTCCAAAGCATTCAGTCTCAGTAGAGCCTGTGCTTCATAACCGGCATCTCTACGCTGCACAATGACCCCAGGACTGACTGCAATGCCCCATTTGAAGACATAGAAACGGAGTTATAGAAAGTTAGAAACTGCCTGACCAGGCAGTGGCACAGTGGATGGAGCATCGGACTGGGACAGAGAGGACCGAGGTTTGAAACCCCAAGGTCGCCAGCTTGAGCATGGGGTCACTGACTTGAGTATGGGATCATAGACATGACCCCATGGTTGCTGGCTTGAAGCCCAAGGTCGCTGGCTTGAGCCTAAGGTCTCTGGCTTGAGCAAGGGGTCACTCGCTCTGCTATAGCTCCCCGGTCAAGGCACATATGAGAAAGCAATCAATGAACAACTAAAGAGACTAAGGAGCCGCAATGAAGAATTGATGCTTCTCATCTCTCTCCCTTCCTGTCTGTCTGTCCCTATCTGACCCTTTCTCTGTTTCTCTCTCTCTGTCTCTGTCACAAAAAAAAAAAAAAAAAAAAAAAGGTAGAAACCACACTCCCAGGCCTCACAGTCTATGTGGCAGGCTGATTCCAGACTCAGGAGTCACATGAACTGCCTCAAATTTCCTCTGTCACTTCCCATGCAAATTTTAGCACTGTTTAAGTTAAGAGTTCCAGATGACACAAACTGACAGAATGTGCAGGTGTGAGTACACAGGGACTAATGTACAGGAGTCTGTAATAATACCCACCATCCAGCAAAGCCAAAAAGGAAGTCAGTGCAGGGCCCTTTTAAGTAACCAGCTCTTTCCCATCTCCAGAGAGGGAAGGGAATTCTGACAGCTGGGCCGCGGATGGCAATCTCTAACCCAAAAGAGCCCATCCTAAGAGGGTAAGTTTCTTAGATGGCTGAACTAAGGATGGGGAGAATATACTTCAGATAAGGTGTTTGCCATTACAACAGAAACCAGCCAATGGGCTCCATCTGATTTTAAGCTTTCTATAGATGTCTAAGGACCAGGGCTGGGGAATACGGGACAGTTCAGCCACACCACACATAAGCCAAGAGAGCAAGTCATCCAGAGGGCCCAGGTTACTTCAACAGCATCCACTGCATATCCGTTCACTAGGGAGGCCTACCAAAGTACGACCGATGGGGAACTCGGACAACAGAAATTTATTTTCCCACAGCTTCTGAGATCAAGGTTTTCAACAGGGTTGGCTTCTTCCCTGGCTTGCAGATGGCTGCCTTCTCGCTACGTCATCGCATGGTCTTTCCTCCGTGTCCAAAGTCCCTCTTCTAATAAGGACACCAGTCCATGGATTAGAGCCCACCCTAACATCCTCATTTTAACTTAATTACCTCTTTAAAGACTGTATCTCCAAATATACTTACATGCTGAGGTGCTTGGAGTTAAGACATCAATATACAACTTTTGGTGGGACACAATTGAGGCCAAAACACACTGTGTGGCAGTTTTTAGTGAAGGGATGGTTGTTGTTGCCATTGCTTGGTTTGTTGGATTTTACAGACAAGCAGTAGACTGTATTCTAGCCTGGAGGCAGGGGGAGCTTGAGACAAGTTCTCAAAGGAGTCACATATCAGGGTCTTGGGAAGTAACACTCAGAATCAATGCTCACCTGAGAAAACCACTACAGGGAAAAGTCCTTGGGAAGAATTCAAACTTCCTGGATGCACCTTGATCTCAAAATGCTGGGAGTGGGGGCCTTTGTAAGACATGCCTTTTGAGTGGGGAGGTGGGAATTGGGGGAACAGCAGTACCTAGATGGTGTGGGGTCCAGGCCAGGTGTGTGTGCTCAGGGCGACTCTCCCGTCTCCAAGAGCTGCACTGGGGAAAGTGTATAAGGACAGCAAAGCCATCGGCCAGATCAGACCGGGGGAGGGGTGAAACGGTTAAATGTCCAGCGGGAGAATGGACACGCTCCCAAGTACTCAGGCTCAGTTCCTGAAGAAAAGACAACGGCAGCCAGATCACTGTCATCTTCTCAGGCACAGCTTCTACCACAAACTGACACTGAATTGACGAAAGTTGAACCCCCTCACTCTGCACATCTGGGTCATAAAATCATAAAGGAATCACGATATTCCACACGCTCCACAGTGCTCCACCAGGCCTGCAGTTTGCTGGCATGGAGTGCACAGGGCTTGTTCTAAGAAACAATTACCCTCTGCATCCAACAGCCCAGCTTGCAAAGCCTGAAAACATGAAGTAGTTCATTTACAAGAACATTCTTTTCTTTGCAAACCAAACAGAAACCCAAGAAGAACCCGGCAAACTGGCAAGATGTCCGGAATGCCCTACCCAATGATATGTGAAATCACAATTCTGCAAATTAGCTAATGAACATAACGTCATCCCAGGAGTCCTCCCCATATGTCTGCCACTGGAGCCCTCCGGCTAGGTCCTCCCCAGGACCCAGGGTTTCCTGTAACACTTGGAAAGCCTCCTCATTTGCTCACAGAGAATTTGTGGCAGAACATGCAGTGCTTTCAAAATGTTACCCAAGAGGCTCCAGAAACAAGGTTCCAGAGTTTAAGTGAAGTAATAAAGTCGATTCCTTACAAATGTTAAATCGCGATTTATGACTCTGACGGTGGACTCCAGCAGACAAGACTGAGGGAAAAACAGTCAGCCTGGGAGCATAAAGGGCAGACAGCAGAATTCCTAAAGACTCTCCTGGCTTGGAGCAGTTCTCAAAGTGTGCCCGGGGCCAGCAGCAACAGCTCTACTTGTTAGAAATGGAAATGGGGGGGCCCACTCCAGACCTGCTGAATCAGGTGGGACCCAGCAATGGCCCTCTAGGTGATTCTGATGCAGACAGCAGTTAGGAAACTGTTACTTTAGAGGTTTGCAAGCAAGTTTCACCCCCTCAGCCTTCTATCTATCACCCTTCGGTGTATTTCAACTACCATTCAGTGATCGCTGTTGTGTCAGGTGCAATGAATAGCACAGGTGTCAGGAATTCATAGAGAGGCTATCCTCGTTCCTTCCTGACTCTCCTACACGCAGTCTCCTATCCCCTCGCAGTTCTTCCTTTCAAAAGGCTCTAACGTCTCTTTCCTTTCCATTTCCACAACAACCATGCTCGTCACATGATGCTGGCTCACTGCACCTGCTTCTCAAACTGGGTTCCTTGAATCTGTTCTCCCCTGTCCTTCATCACACACACACACACACCCACACCACTGCCCCTGTTGTCACAGATCTCCCCTCCTCAAACACTGCAGTGTTCCCCACTGCACCCCACATCTGGTCCAATCACTGCCACATGGTCTCCAAATTCCCTGCCCCAAACCTACCTGTCCCTGCTCTGAGCCATTTCCCTTCCCTTCCCTTTGAAATAAACTTGAACTCCTGAAGGCAGGACTATGACTTATGCGTCTCCTCAGGTGTGTGGTGGTGGAGTAAGAAAACACAGGGCTTGTCATGAAAGGGCAAGTCACTTAACACATCCACCTCAACTCTTCACCCACAGAAGACTGGCATTAAGAATCACTGTAAAATCACAAGGTGTCTTAGTTTCAGAACAAAATTACCATAGACAAGGCGGCATAAAAAACAAACATTTCTTTCTCATGGTTTTGGAGGCCGGAAAGTCCAAGACCATGGTGCCAGTAGACCTGGTATCCGGGAGGCCCCCTTCCTGGTTTGCAAATGGTTATCTTCTTGTATACCCATGGTGGAGAGCAGAGAGAGCTAGCTCTCCTGTCTCCCCATACATGAGCACTAATCCCATTTGTGAGGGCTCCATCCTCATGACCTAATCACCTCCCAAAGTTCCCCACTTCCTAATTTTATCACACTGGAGATTAGGATTTCAACTTATGGTTTGGGGGTGGGGGAAAGGGAGCAATTTCTCAGTCCATAAAACAGGGGTACAATGAAAACAAGAATGAGATCTTTGAAAGCAATCAGTAAAATATAAAGAATGAAAAAGAGCTTTATTTCCCACCATTTATCACCATATGAAATCTTAACAAAACTCAAAAACACAGTTATCATAATTTTAGTGATGGTTTCAAGGGTGTAAACATATATAAAAACTTCTACAGTTGTATACTTTAAATGCATACTTTTTATTATGGATCAATCATACCTCAATAGTCCTATTTTCAAAATCTCATTGTTGACTCTGGCTTCCAATAATGTCAGTATAGCTTGTACAAACTAACCATCCAGCAGGAAAAAATTATCAAGTCTGAACAAAATGTATTTTTTCAAAAAATGTATTGAAAGGTACAAGAGAATAACCAAAAGCAGCAGAAACTGGACAGGAGTCAACCCTTGAACAACAACTGCAGAAGGTGAGATTTAGTTTGCAGCAGACATTTTCCTGGGAGTAGTCCCCAGGTATGCATGCATCTAGGGTAGAAGAAAGTTACAGACATGACTGGTTTGAAGTATCAGAGGAAAACTTGCTAGGTAGAAGAATAAAAAAATTAGAGGTGAAATCCTGAGAGGGAGGCAACTGCAGAAGGGAGAAGCACACAAAGTCTGTGATGTATCTACCCAGATCCCTGGCTGACTAATGAAACTGAACACAGTATAAGAGACCACACTGGGTCTAATGGAAAAGCAGCAGCTGGAAGCTGAAAAAAATAAGCAGAAGTATCAGCTGCTGTCTAGCTCAAGGTACTAACTTTGGAATTTGAGTCTAGCCAAGTTAACTGTTAAAACAAAGTCCTGTTGAAAGAAATGTATGGGACCAGAGTCTCTAGAACATATATATAATAATGCCCAGGAATTGATAAAAAAAAATTATTAGGCATGCAAATAAAGAGAAAACTATAACCCATGTTCAAGACAAAACAATGTTTTCAATCAAGTCAAAGATGACCCAGGTATAACCAATATATTCAAAATTTTAAATAAAAATGTATATACAATGAATGAACACATGGGTGAACTCAATCTAGAAATGAGATACTATGAAAAACAAAAAACAAAAAAGGAAATTCTAGAAATAAAGAATATAATAACTAGAAGGAGATTAACCGCAGATTGGAGATAGCAAAGCGTCAGTGAACTTTAAACTAGATCAATAGAAGCTATTCAATCTGAAGAACAGCAAAGAAAAAAAATAAGATTAAATAAAAATGAACAAAGCCTCAGAGATCTGAGTGACAATATCAATCAGTTCAACTTATATTTATAATCCCAGAGGAAAGGAAACAGAGAGTGAAACAAAAAAAAAATTAAAGAAATAATCTTAAATCTCTCAAAATTAGTAAAAGACAAACATAAATTCAAGAAACTCAACAAAAACTAAGCAGGATTGATGCAAAGAAAACTACATCTAGGCAAACCGCTGCAATATAAATTTAAAATCTTGAGAACAGCCAGTGGAAAATGACACATTACGAATACATGAGAACAACAATACAAGTAACGATGGACTTGGACTTCTCATCAGAAACCATAGAGGCCAGAAGACAATGGAACAGCACCTACAAGCAGCAACACAATTCTTTACAATGAAAATGAAATAAAGACATTTTCAAATATAGAAAACTAGAGAATTTATCATAAGCAGACCTGCAGCACCAGAAATCCTAAAGGAAGTCCTTCAGCCTGAAGGGAACAGACTCTAGATGGTAATTCATATCTACAGGAAAGAGTATCACTGAAAAAAAATGTATATAGTGGTCTCTGAATTAAAGTCAGGGGGCTACTTGGAAATACACACTTCAGAATATTAGCCAAATCTTCTGGCAAGCAAACTTTACCTTCCTGGTTTCGTTTTCTTCATTTTAATAGATGTTTTATTGCATAAAACTTTAGTACTGATTTAAAAGTGTTGTCACTCTTTCCAAAACCTTTCAAGTTTTGTCTTAAATAAAAATGTTCCCAATTTGCTAATTCTATTCAAATAATTTAGAGTCTAGATTCAATTGGGTGGCTCTACTCAAAGTTTCTGGATTAAGCCAAATGCCTGATCACAGGCAGGATGAAATAATAAAATAATTTGAATAAGAATTTTAAGACATATAGGCAAATAACCTCGCAACAATACTATGCATGCTCATAAGCAAGTTGCTGGTAACATCATTCAGAATGATGCACAGTCTGTCCTGTTCCCTGCTTTTTCTTGTGCTGCCACTCTAGCTGGGATGCTTCTTCTATCACCTCCATCATCTCTATAAATCCAACTCTGTCTGACTTTCAAAGTGCAGCTCAAATGTCCTCTCCTCACAGAAACCTGCCCTCTTCTCCCCAGGCAGAAAGCCTCCCTCCCTCTATGGAGCTCTTTCAGCGCAGGAGTGCTTTCTAGTTCCAGTTACACCCACTCGTGTGTAAGTTACAGGATTTGAGATTCTCAGTCAGGGTTCGCGGAATAAACTCAGCATCTGAACCGCCCAGGCAGGATGATACTGTCAGAGTCCAGACACAGAGAGCTGGGAGTGAGGAGTCGTCAGCGGAGTACTTCAGGGAAGCAGGCCTTTGGGAAGACTGGGCGACTGGAGACAACAATATTAGTCAGGGCCATGTGGGCTCTGGCTCTGCCTTCTGCCCCAGAGGCAGAGGAGGGGATATAACCTTGTTGATGTTGAGTTTAACTGGGGAACCTAGAGATTGCAATGCCTATAAATATTCCATAACATGTAAGGGCAATGGCTTGGGCTCTCCTGTCAGACAGAAGCCTACATGCTTCAAAAGGGACACACCAGCAACAGTGCACCCACAGGGAACACAGAGATCAGGAAAAGCCCAGCAAACACATTCTTCATCTGCTCCTGCTCAGTACTCTGTCTCCTTGGAGTTGAGCATCAGGCATCATCTCCCCTTTGAGAGTTAGAGCACTTTAGGGCAATGCTGGCATTTAATTTCTATACGCATTCTTTAGGGTCCCATCATACCACAGGTGCTCAATAAATGTCCGCTGATGAATTCAATACATGCTGGGTCCTGACTGGCTTCTCAAACCAGATGCTGAGGGCCACAGCATTCATTCCCAGCGGGCTTGGGAACGCCTAAAGGGCTGGCTGACTCCACTTGGACTTAAAATACACAGCGGCCTTCTAGCTCAGATGTCCCCTCCCCTGGAAGTACCCCCTGACCCTGGGGATCCTAGCAGGACTTCCCCAGCATCTGGCGCAGACTCCTACAGCAACAGTAGACCCCTCCGAGTGGCTATGATGTATTCTCCACCAGCTGTCTCCTGCTTGGGCAAGAGTTCCTCAAGGGCAGGGCTGGCCTTCCTCGTCGGTCCACTCCAGCCCCGCACTGTGCAGGCACAAAGCAAGCACTGAAGGCTCTCTTATGCTCTGAAGAACCTCAGAGGAAAGATCACAACCAGACAGAAACAGGTTCAAACATAACACTGCAACTATGCAGTCTACAAATTCACTTAATATCTACTGAGTGCCTACTCTGTGCCAAGCTCTGCTCTAGGTACTGAGGATAGAATGTGAATAAAACAACAAAAAAAGCCCCTGAGCTCATGTTATTATATTATTATTATATACCGTTATTATATCACATCCCATTATTATAAGAAAGACAATATGACCTTGGTCGTTTAGCTCAGTTGGTTAAGAGTATCATCCCAAAACAACAAGGTTGTGGGTTTGATCCCTGGTAAGGGCACACAGGAAGCAACCAAAGAATGCACAACTGAGTGGAACAACAAATGAATGCCGCCCTTCCATCTCCGTTCTCCTCCTTTCCTCTCTCTGTCTCTCTAAAAATCAATTAAAAATAAACCCTGGCCAGATGGCTCAGTTGCTTGGAACGTTGCCCCAAAGAGCAGAAGTTGCCGGTTCGACTCCCAGGTAAGGGCAAAAACAGGAGCAGCTTGAAGTTCCTGTCTGTCTCCCTGCCTGTCTCAGAAAAGAAAGGTAATAATATTATAAAGATAAAATATTTAGTCATGTCATTAGACAAAACATACTCTTCCTCCATGAAACAATATCCATCTATTTATCAGACTATGCACCGCCCATGAGCTGAAGCCTGTGGTCACAGCATGACCCCAGGAGTGCAGGTCTACCAGGACAGGGGTTCCAGGGGCCACATCCAGAATCAGTCTGTCAAGCCCAGATGTTCCTGGGGCCACACACACTACTACATTTGAGGCCCAGAGAAGCATCCTAATAACTGTGTAATGCCCTGCCAGGTTCTCATGGATGGATTACAGTGTCTGGCAGCTAGCTACCCAGTGCATTGTGCCATGACAGAGGAAGGCTTTTAGCCTCTGAAAGCAGTCCTCACTATGATAGCAAGAAATGCACAGCTGTTCTACAGTTCCACAAAGCCCAAATCCTACTCCAGCAACTACTCTTTCCTGGCCCTATCTTCTGCTCCCAGTTTTCTTCTTCCTGCTGTCAGTCCTCCACAAACCCTCTTCTCTTCACCTGTAGGACAAAGCAACATCATCATTTCAAACCAAACAGGAGGTAGGTACCAGGATATTTCAAAGATGCCCTAACTGCCTATTTTAGTAATCAGGTTACTGTCTTTACTTAAAAATCATGACATTTGAGCTAATGGACTTGTATTTATTCAGCCAATATTTATTAACTATTATTATGTACAAGGCATTGTGCAATTGGAAGTTCAGTAACAGGTTGCTAGAGGGCTGGGTCCTTCTGGAGTCCTCAGTACTAAAGAGCTGGCCAAGATGGTATCTATCCATTGTTCTGGGGGCTAACCAAGCATATTAGATGAGACTAGAGACAGTAAGTGATTAGTTCAGGATCTTAGAACCCATTCCTGAGCCTGGATAACTTCATCAGTAGTTCTATGAACACATAACTTCTACTCTCTTTTTCACTTCTTCACCCTCTTCCAAAATTCTTCCTATATCCTGTTTTCTACTGTCCCATCTGGCTTTTTTCTACCTAGTCCTCAATTCACTTACCTAAAATCACTCTCACATTCATGCACCCAGGTAACCTCAAAAGCTGAAGAGTCAAACGTGATCAGATAGGTTGAAGGGAGAGAGGGGATACTTTCTAGAAACCAAATCTAAACCAAATAGAAAATAAAATATAGTCAAAAAATACTCTAGAAAGTTTCACTGGGGTTGTTCTGGCTGTAAATTCACTCCCATAACCCAATCTTCTTCTTCTTCTTTTTATTTATTTATTTATTTATTGTATGTTTCTGAAGTGAGAAGCAGGGAGGCAGACAGACAGACTCTTGCATGAGCCTGATCCACCTGGCATGCCCACTAGGGGGCGATACACTGCCTCTCTGGGATGTTGCTCCACTGCAATCGGAGCCAATCTAGTGCCTGAGACAGAGGCCATAGAGCCATCCTCAGCGTCCGGGCAACTTTGCTCCAATGGAGACTTGGCTGTGTGAGGGGAAGGGAGAGACAGAGAGACAGAAGACGGGGAAGGGTGGAGAAGCAGATGGGTGCTTCCCCTGTGTGCCGTGGCCAGGAATCGAACCTAGGACTTCCACACGCTGGGCCAATGCTCTACCACTGAGGTAACTGGCCAGGGCACATAATCCAACTTTCTTCGCAATACTGCCTGTCCCTTTAAAAATGGGGTCACAAAAAAAATAAAATAAAAAATAGTTAAAGAAAAGCCATCACACCAAGCCGGGCAACCACTCTAGGAGTGATTTACAACGTAGACAGCTGTGCTTCCACATCCAGCCACTCTACGTGGATTTCCAATATGGTTATGAGCAATTCCCAGTTGTCCTGGGCAACGTCCCAGAATCTTTTGCAAATAAAGCAAAAGAAATAGCACTGAAAAAAAAAAAAGAAAGAAAAGAAAAAAACCTTCAGAATCAAAAAATCCTTTGGCACTACACAGAAAATTCCATTACAGTAGGATGCAAGTTTCCAAATTGTTCAAATAGATTAAAAACTGAGTCTGCATGCATTTCACATTTTACACTGTGATAGCTACAAGCACAAATCACAGAGAATTAAGCAAAATACATGGCAATAATAATGAGTGAGTTCACCTCCCCAAATCAGTAACTTCCAAGTAATTGGAAATCAAAAATGTCTAAGGATATATTTCTAGTGAGACATAAATTCCCCTTCTAAGATAATTATTCACAGATATACTCCTTCTACTAAATTTTTAGTCTACTGCTGTTCCTCCTTCAAACTCACTAGATACCTTAAGAGTAGAAAATTCTCCACAGAAATTTCCTATTAATCATATATATTCGGGCAATTCTACCTCTGTCCCATTTAGAAATAAAAGTAAAAAACAATTAAACAGCACAGATTAAATAGCTAAAAAGCATAAAAGAATCTATTTAATAACTTTTTTTAAAAAGTAAAGTTCAGAATCATATAGTCCCAGACCTGTATCTACCAGAGAGAAATTAATCATAGACCATTTATTATTTTGCCAACACTTTAACTCCCAGTCAGCCATCTCTTAACCAATGTTTTTTTTATTTTTATTTATTTATTTTACAGGAACAGAGAAAGAGTCAGAGAGAGGAATAGATAGGGACAGACAGACAGGAACAGAGAGAGATGAGAAGCATCAGTCACCAGTTTTTTGTTGCGACACCTTAGTTGTTCATTGATTGCTTTCTCATATGTGCCTTGACCGTGGGTCTTCAGCAGACCGAGTAACCCCTTGCTGGAGCCAGTGACCTTGGGCCCAAGATGGTGAGCTTTTGCTCAAACCAGATGAGCCCGCGCTTAAGCTGGCGACCTTGGGGTCTCGAACCTGGGTCCTCCACATCCCAGTCTGATGCTCCAACCACTGCGCCACTGCCTGGCCAGGCTTAACCAATGTTAATAATAATAATAATAATAAAGCACTGGTCGTAGCTGATGGCTCAGTGGATAGAGTGTCAGTCAGGCATGCGGACGTCCCAGGTTCAATTCTCCATCAGGGCACACAAAAGAAATGACCATCTGCTTCTGCCCCCCTTTTCTCCTTCTTCCCCTCCTGCAGCCAGTGGCTCAACTGGTTTGAGCATCAGCCCCAGGTTCTAAGGATAGCTTGGTTGGTCTGAACATCTTCCTCAGGTGCTAAAAGTAGCTCAGTTGATTCAAGCATTAGCCTAAAATGGGGGGCTGCCAGGTGGATCCTGGCCAAGGCACATGCAGGAGTCTATATCATTCTCCCCTCCTCTCACTTAAAAAAAAGCACCCCCATCATTATTCTATCCATGCATGCACAAACACACTCAAAATTCAAAATAAGATAAATTTTAAATAAACCTTCAATCTTTAAATAGAACATATCCCTTTTTTATCTACTTCTTTGAGGGAAGAGGGAGAAAAGAGCATGCTATACATTTTTATGGAAAAGAAACATTTCATTCATTTATTCATTATATAAACAAACATTTACTCTAAGGCAAGATGTAAATAAGATTCAGCCACAATCTTCAAGGAGACTTATATAGTGAAATGGGAAAGATAAGCAATCTTTTTAAATGACAGAAGTTAAGGCAATATGTTATGAATTCCAGACAAACGGAAGGGGTGTCAGGGTGGACAGAATTTACACTCACATACAAAAGATCAGACAGCTGGCTAGGGCAAGAGCCCATCTAAAGAGTACACCAAACAACATAAGAAACCAATGTAAAACCCAAGTGAGTGACTTTTACTTCCAACCCAGAAATAACAGGGACCAAATTTACTCTCTCACCTGAAACCACTAAAATAACAGACAAAATATTCCGAAGACCTGTTTTCAAGACACTGGATATCAGGCAACAAAGCACAGTGTTCCTCTAGAGAGAGGAAACCAATGAGGTGAGCCGCTACCATTAGAGAGAGTCTCCAGACATGAGAGAAGGAAAAGGGGACTCAGGCGAAGACCCCAGCCTCCCCAAGTTGCACAGACCACACTGAGGATCCAAGGAGGCCAAAGCAGCTGGAATTCCCAGGGCAGAGCACTGGGGAGGATAGAGCTGCCCAGACAGGAACCCCAGGGATCTGTGGAGGCCCCTGGGAGCATTAGCAGAACACAACGCATTAGTGTGAAGGAAGGAGCCAAGGCTGGGGAAAGAATCACCCAGTAAAATCAGAGCTAAAAGTGCCTAGGGCCATCAAAAGTATCGGTTGTTACCAGACAACAGATACACAGAGGCAGTAATTCTACACAAAATTTTAACCAATCAAATTCTATGATAAATTTAAAAGATAGCCAAATGAAGCTGACCCCCCCCCCCACTTGCAGAAATTGACTGCTCCCAAAACTCACTCGGAAATGTCAAGGACCTAAAACAGCCAAAACAACTTAAAAATAAGTATAAAGTTGGAGGACTCACATTACCTGACTTCAAGACCTTTTATAAATATAAACTACAGTCATCAAGACAATGTGCTACTGTTATAAACACAGACAAGCACAGCAATGGAACAGAATTGGGGGTCCAAGCATGGAGACATGGACCCACACACCTACATGGACAAATAATTTTTGACTAACATACAAAGGCAATTATTGAGGCCAGAACAACTGAATATTCATATACTAAATTTTTTTAAATATACAGTGTGTCCGTAAAGTCATGGTGCACTTTTGACCAGACCAGTCAAAAGTGCACCATAACTTTACGGACACACTGTACTTCAATCTATAACTCGCATCATATACAAAAATTAACTCCAAATGGATCATAGACCTAAATGTAAAACCAAAATCTATGAAGTTTATCAAATAAAACATGGAACAAAACCTCTGTGACCATGGTTTATGCAAAGATATATTTTAGATATGCTACGAAAAGCATGATACCGAGAATGAACTGACAAGCTGGACTTTGTCAAAATTTAAAACTTCCCTTTGAAAGATGCTATTAAGAGAATGAAACCAGTTTTATATCTCATCTATGTGTGAAATCATATAGTTCAGTGGTTCTCAAACTTTTTGAAGTCGGGCGCATTTAAAATCCTACAAACAATTGTAGGCACGCTATAGACAAATTTCTGAGAAATATAATAATTAAGTCAAATATTAAAGAAAAATATATAAAGTCCAAGCATGCTTTTATGGTAATTAAATGAAATAAATATAATAAAATTAAATGTATTCTGACATTAAAAAACATTTTTATGTTACATTTTTTTTAAGTTCTGCTTTTTAGAATTCGTAAGAGGGGTTAAAGAAAAACGACAAAAAGTTATATTTTTATATATATATAGATAAATTCTTAGTAAGATTTAGTAAATTCGGCAGGTCCCAGTGCAAATGTGTTGTTTCTTCATTCTTGTGTTTATGAGAAACATGAGCCTGATGTGTCCCAGCGATTTCTTCAAATGTCTGGGCATATATTTGAAAAGCAAACTCTCATTTCCTCGTCTATACATTGAAGAATTCCTCTCTTTTTACTCTTGTGTTAAGTGCAGAAAACCCCCACCATACATATCATCTTAACTTTATACCAAACAAAGGATAAAAGGAACTTGCCTCCAGTCTTTCTGGGGAACATGGGGGGTAGTGTAAACAATCCAGCACCATAGCTTAACAGCCTTTTGCAACCTAATCAGGCAAGTGAGGTGGGGTGTTGGGCAGACTGTCAGCTTACAGCCAATCCCCACACCTCTGTCCCCCAAAAATCTAAACTCCAAAAACCCTGTTGTTTTTTGGTCCCCAACAGGCACACATTTCTCTAGAATACCATAGGGCACACCTGGAAATCTTCTAGGGCATACCAATGTGCCCTGGCGCACACTTTGAAAACCACTGAGATTTACTCATTTCACTTAGTATAATATAATTGAGACTCACGGACATAGATAAAAGTTAAGTAGTTACCAGAGGGAGCAGGTTGAGAGTAAAGAGGGACAAATACACAGTGATGGAAAATAATTTGACTTTCAGTGATGGGCACGCAACACGATGAACATTTCAAATGCTATAGAGATGTTTACCTGAAACCTGTGTACTCTTATTGATCAATGTCACCCCATTAAATTTAATTTCAAAATAAAAAAATTAAAATTGAAAATAAGAGAGAATGGAACCACAAGCCATGAACTGGGAGAAATATCTGTGATCACATATCTGATAAGGTACTTGTATCCAGAATATATAAAGAACTCTCAAAACTCTGTAATCAAAAGAAAATATGAAAACCAAGGTTTGAACAGAAAGTTCAACAAAATATATCGATGGCAAATAAGCGCACAAAAAGACGATCAATATCATTAGTCACTAAGGAAAGTCAAATTAAAGCTATAGAGAGATACCACTATACACATCAAAATGGTTAAAATTTTAAAAGCGTGGACAGGATCTGGAGGAATAGGAACTCTCATACACTGTTTGTGGGAATATAAAATGCAACAGTCTGACCATCTCTTAAAAAGTTAAATATACACCTCCTGTGTGAGCTATCCATTCTGCATCCAGGTATTTACCTAAGAGAAATGGCAGCCTCTGCATACAAAGATTAGCACATGAATGCTCAGAGCAGTCTTACTTGGAATAGCCAAAAATTGGAAAAAACCCAAATGTCCATCAACAAGAGAATGGATAAACAAACCGTGTCCTAGCCACATAATGCAATATACTCAGCAACAGAAAGGAATGAATTATTGACATAAGCTACAACATGGATGAGTCTCAAAGCAATTATGCTAAGTGAAATAAGTCAGCCAAAAAGAAATACACACTGTATCATCCCCTTCACTAAAACTAGGCAGAGATGGAAACTAATCAACGGTGACAGAAGGCAGGTCAGCAGCCACCTGGGAAAAGGCCGTGGGAGGGGCAGGAGGGCAGTGTTACAAAGGTGTGGAAGGAAACTTTTGGGGGAATGAATATGCATATTTTCTTGATTATAGTGATGGTTTCCCCAGTGCCTGCATATGTCAAAACTTATCCCTTAAACATGTGCAGTTTATGGTATGTTAATTATACTTCATAAAGCTACTTTAAAAATGTACAGAAAGTCTAAGTATAAAGAATAGAGACTCATGAGTAAATCTGATGGGCATTACCTCCATTTTATTCCTGAGGATTTTCAGAGTCACTTGCCAGGTAAACAGGAGAATTTAGCTCTATTGGGCACCAACACTGAGCACCAACATTTTCACTTGCAAAAGAAACATTGATGATTGCACATTGCACTTTGACTGTGAAGTCAGTTCAAATTCAAAAGGAAGAAACTTCACCGAGCCCCTCCCTAAATATTTATTTATTGTGCAGTACACGCCCCCTTAACGGAGGACACACAAGCAGGAGGTAAGGAGAGTTTGGGGTGGGGAAGAAAAGTGGCTTTCACTGAAGTCCTCACACACCTAGTCAAGGAGGCTGCCTGTCACTTCCCCACTGGCGACCATTCCCCATACTCAGCCCATCCACTCTGAACATCTAGCTTGCCTGAGCTCCTAAATTCCTGGTTCATTATACACCGAAACAAACTAAACAGGCTTCATTTCCACATTAAACTCAAGTCAAGCAAATTTCATTCGCAACACACATGAAAAATGGGCTTAAGGGTCAAAACAAAAGCACGTATACGTTTCAAATAAACTCATCAGCAGTGGCAGAACTCAAACCCAGAGCTTCAGATTCCAAGCCCCATCTTCCTCACAATACCTCGGGGCGACCCCCTGCACAGTGCCAGCCCCGCCCTTTTCAACCCCAGAAAAAGCTGTCTTTCTATTAGGCTTCCTTGTTATGTTGAGCTTGGGTTCATCAATGTAAAGCGAATTATTTTTCAAGCTTTTCTTATTTTAAATATTCATCTTCTTGAAGTAGGTCACTCTTTCAGGAGCCTCAGCTTTTCTTTGAACTGATTGCCTGTGTCTCCCTATCTCTCCTAATAGAAACGTGTAATGCATTCAAAGTGTGAAATCCAATTCCAGTTAATTTTATCGATTCTTTTCACAGCCTCTTTATTTTGTATACTAATTCATGTTTATTTCAAAAAGAGAAAACAAAACAGCCTTCTTTTTCTTTTTGAGAGAATGCCCTCAAAATCTGTAAAGAGCCACCACATTTTTATTAAATTATAAATGAGTTATACAATATTTAAACCACTCATGGGGGATCAAGGCAGGATTGAATCCATTTCAGAATGCAGCAAATGTCCTTCAATAACTTAACCTCTTTTTTTGAAAGTGAGTGAATGACTGAGATGATGATCAAAGAGCTTCTTTGTCATACCCCCCAGGTTACCCAGTTGTTAAATATGTGCTTCCTCTGTCATCCTATCCTGTCCCCTTGTTGAGTTTCATGCTGGAGACAGGATGCATATGACAAGTCCCACTTAAGTACACTTCTCTACCATTTCCATTCTCTGCAAATATTTCTCTTATTTTTGAAAGGGGACTATATGTGCATCTTTTCCTGCATAATTTACCACAATGCCTGGGAACAGTCAGCCAGACACTGGGAGAACTGTTCCGCAAACTTGGACCAGAATGGCGTGGGTCCCATCCAGCTCTTTCCTGCATCTTGAAAACGTTCTGTCCCAGTTCCAAATCCACTGGTTCTACAATGAAAGTTTCTTCCCCAGTAATAGATTAATCCCATGGTCATGGATTCTATGAGCAAAGATGAGTTTCTAAAATGTGCTGAGTGTCATAAGCAAATCGATCCTGGACTTGCTTCCAAAATCACGACGGTCCGAATCCAACCCATAGAAGGTCATTACAACGTCCCCTTCCCATGTGCACCAACTCTTCAGGCCTGTCACTGCAAATAATTCAATACCTGGTCTAGAACTAACGGGCCTTCAGACTATGTGTTTATGAAAGAAACCATTTCCTCCTAAATCATTAATAATTCACTATTTAAGTGGCAGTACTTCTCTCCTCATCATACATAAAAATACCAATAATTACCTTCAACATCTCCCACAGGAATCTGAACTAGAAGAAAGAGTTCCAAGACTAGCTCTTTCCAAAAGAAAGAAATATGACTCCATATTCCAGAACTTCTGTTTGGCTAATGAATGGGGTGGGGGTGGGGGGACTTAAAAGCTGGTGAGCTCTATTTTCTAAATCAGTTCCCTTCTTTATAACCAGTCAGTCACCAAGGACATGTTATTGACAGTGTCTTTTTTCTTTTCTCCAAGAATCTGCTTGGCAAACCCTTTTCCTTCCCTTCTCTTCCTGCTCTTAGATCAAACTCAAAATCATAACTGCATATTCAGCTGTCTACTCAACCTTTCTACATGGATGATTAATAAGCCTCTCAAACTCAATGTGTCTACAGTTAGATATTTCAACTCCTCCAAAACCTGCTCCCCTGCAGGTCTTCTCCCATCTTAGTGAACAACAACTCCATTCTTCTAGTTGCTTAGATAAAAAAGCATGAATCATCCTTAAGTGCTCTCTTTCTCTCCTACCTTCTACCTATTCCATCCATAGGTCATCACCGTGCTACCTTCAAAATATACTCAGTACCCGACCACTTCTCACAACCTCCACTATTCCAGACAGGTCCACGCCACCATTTCCATCATTTCTTGCCTGGATTATTGCAATAGCCTCCTAACTGCTTCCATGCTTACTTTCACCCCTGTCTCCTCCAACATCATTTTCACACAGCAGGGTGATCTTTTGAAAGCATTTGAATTGGAGCATGTTACTACATTGAGCTAGAAACCCTCTAATTTCTCACTGCATCACTCAGGGCAAAAGCTTTAGAACATCAGTACAAGCATTATTTCTTCTGAAGCCTCTAGCAGCTGGTCTGGTGGAGCTCTAGTTCTCTCTCCTCTGTGCATGTACATCCTGTGTATACCTCCATCAATTACAGATGATGCCACATCTGGCTTGCTGGTGTCCTCTACTGGACTGTGAATATCTTAAGGGCTCTTTCCCTGAAAATATACAACACAGAGTTGCTCATTTAGTATCCATGATATGAATGAATCCAGAGCCAACTTCATGGGTGATGACATGTAGCCACAGAGTCCTGTTGCTTAGAAGGGTCCTGCACTTGGTTTAATGCTCTGCTGTCAATATCTTGAAATTGTTATTAATTGTTGAATAAGGTGACCCCACATTTTTGTCTTTTATTCACCCCACAAATTACATAGCTAGTTCTGGATGAATGGATGGATGGATGGATGGATGGATGGATATACAGGTAGATTCAACTTACACTTTACAATATAAATGTCAGTATATGTCATAGCTTTCAGGGAAAAGATTCTGTCAAAGACATTTTACAGTTAGCCAAGCACTGTAAAGGTGAAGGAAAAATACAAAACTGTAAAGGTAAAGGTAAAACACAAAAGGAGATCTCTAAGAATCTATCATCTATGTACCTTCCCTTCAGGAAAGTTACTGGTCTTTGAAAGACAGACAAAATTAAGAATTTCAGGATGTGGACCTTATAAACCAAAAGACGCATTGCATCTCTATAAAGAAAAATGAAAGAAGAGAAATGATGAGGACTAGTATGATCACAAAATTAATACAACATGGCAAGGATTAGATAGAGATAACATTAGAACAGACCCCCTTGGAAACATTATCATTCTTTCTGTATTTGACGATTGAGACCATGATAAGGAGGGGCCATGGATCGGTGAGAAAGCAGCATTACTCAGGCAATGGGGCTGATGTAACTAAAATAAATGTAAACGATCAAGTTAGAACCTCAGCTCCAAAGTAGAATTCCTGATTATAATTCCTATGTATATTTTTAGTTATATGCTGAAAATTCAACTTAATTTTTAAATAAAGCCAGAAAAAAATATATACGTGGATATATATTTTTCAAACACTGCATGAAAGAAAACTTCGTAAGATTAAATGCTCTATGATAAATGTAAAAACTATACACCCCATCCAATAAAATGACCAGGAATGAGTTCAGAAAGCATATTAGTAATAAACATTGAAAACAAAGACAATTTCTTCACTGCATAAAAAAAAAATGTATACAAATAAACAATTGACTTAATCAACAGAAAAATTCTGTTTTTAATAGCTAAGTCAAAAGTTTCCATTGAAAACAGAACTAAAATTGCAAATGCAAATAAATAATGCCTGGAAAAATATTCAATCTTACTAAATATCAAGAAAATGTAAGCTAAACCAGAAATAGATGATTGTTTATCAAATTAGCATGGTTTTAGCAATTATACCCATTCATTGTGAAAGAAGATAAGGCAACCCAAGGACTTTTATGCATTGTTGGTGAAATTATGAACTGATACAAACCTAATGGAAACCAATTTGGCAAAATATACTGCTCACAAAAATTAGGGGATATTTCAAAATAAATATGAAGTGATAAAATAGCCCCTAATTTTTGTGAGCCGTATATATCAAAAGCCTTTGAAAAGCCCAGAACTTTTGGCCTAATAATTATACATGAGACTATTTCTATCTGATAATGAATATACAATTTTACATATTAAGATGTTCATCACACCATTATTTAGAATAAATACCTGAAAGCAATCTCCATCTTTTTAGTCAAGTGAGAAAGTGACTTATGGTAAAAACCATTGCATAAAAAATAACATGCGCCTGACCAGGCGGTGGCACATTGGATGGAGCGTCGGACTGGGAGGCAGAAGACCCAGGTTCAAGACCCCAAGCTTGCCAGCTTGAGTGCGGGTCCATCTGGCTTGAGCAAAAAAGCTCGTCAGCTTGGACCCAAGGTCACTGGCTCCAGCAAGGGGTGGCTTGGTCTGCTGAAGGCCCATGGTCAAGGCACATGTGAGAAAGCAATCAATGAACAGCTAAGGTGCTGCGACAGCAACGAAAAACTAATAATTGATGATTCTCACCTCTCTCCGCTCCTGTCTGTCCCTATCTATCCCTCTTTCTGACTCTCTCTCTGTCCCTGTAAAAAATAAAAATAAAAAATAACATACAACAACTATAATTAATGTCTATAAGGTATGTATTAAATATTTATTTAAGAGCAAGCACAGGATGCAAATGTTTATATATGAGAATGATTGCAAACGTATAAAAACGTTTACAGGAAAAAAGCAAAGTGCTTGTATTTTAGTGCTGTACAATTAATTATAACCATTTTGTTTTCTAATTTCTATTTTCCCAGTTTATCACAATGAACATGCTAATTTAATACAACAAATACTCTCTTAATTGATGCAGCAGACTGACTGACACTCTCCATCACCTCTGGCAAACTGAATGAAGACAGACGCCGGGCACGCTGTCAGCTCAGCCGGTAGCACCCCTCCTAACTGGCCTGCCTGCTTCTGCTCTCGCCAGTTGCGTTGTATACCTGCCAACAGTTCGTTGGTTTTCTTTTTTCCCTCCTCATGCCAGCTGTGCTAGTTACTATAATTACGTAACTCTATTAAATTACATAAATTGATGACATTATGAGTGAGAAAAGAAAGAGGATTACTGTTGCAGAGAAGACCAAGCTGAGTGCTTTAGGCTGACTGCGCAAGCAGCTAGAAAAAGGGAGGTATACAGGCAGGTGTGGGCAAGGCAACCATATAAAATTTGGAAAGATTCAGGAAAGAGACAAGATTTCCGCACGCCGCATCACAAAGTTGCCTTCTTCAAGTCGAGGCTATCATGTGGCATGGACTGAAAAAGAGCAGCTCTTGGAAGCAGAAACAATTTCAGCTCGATTCCCCCCAGTCCTGCAGGACGGACCACACTCAGAAGAGGCAGCGGGGGAAACTGTGTGGAGGAGACAGGAGTTACCAGGGGTGGGTATGCACAGCCAGTGAGTGTTACAAGAAAGACTGAGGTACCGGCTTGTAAAACCAGCAGGTTAATAATACAATAAACCGATTCAGGAAACACCAGAGGAGAAGGAGGGTTTTTTTTACATCAAAAGGTAAAAACTATACTCACAGTGAACAGAATAAAATATATTTACCCAGATCTGGCTTACCGAACAAAAATCACCCTGGATGGCATGAGATGAAGGCATGGTGAAGGCAGAACTGGAGCCACCATAAGCCCGGAGGGAGGCCAACAGCCTCAGCCACAAAACAAGAGCCATAGCCACAACCACCCTCCATCAAGAAGTCAGAGCTCATGCTAACTGTTCTTAACACAATAAGGAAAAAAAAGATGATCAGTTTGGAAGTTACATTTTTAAACCTTGAAATTAAAAAGCCAAATATTGTTGATAAAGTTAATCAAGTGTAGGGCTGGAAGGGGTGGAGATGGGTGGGGAGAGGAGGGGTGGGGTGGGAGAGGTGGGAGGGGAGGGGAGGGGAGGGTTTATAAGAAGCCAGTAATATATCAGACATCCCACATGAATAAACTCATCTAATCCTCCCAACAGGGCTGTGAAATCAATAACATTTTTACAGATGAAGACAATGAAACTAAAGGTGATGTCTGCCCTCCAAGAAGCAGTTCACAGGGATGAGGGCTTGAAAGCTTCTGCCATGGGGAAAGGACTAAGAAGTGCTTCAAAGCACAAGTGTTAATCGTCCCAGTAGCTCCCAGCTGCTCACCCACTGAGCTTTTAAAAAGTAAGGATTTCCAAGGTCCACACTCCCCACCCCCACCTCCGTACATGCAAAACGTAAGCCTCCACAGCAAAGGGTCTGGAAACTGGTACTTTTTTTCCAAAGTTCCCCCAGGTCAATATCAAGCTCAGACAGACAAGGGAACCACGGGCCCATTGCACCCCGTGGTCTTCAATGACTATGAAAGTTGTTGGCTCTGTGCGTGTGTCCAAGTTAACACTGAAATTAAAAATGTTCTCACCCTGGGAAAAGTGAGATGTTGATTTTTATTTTCTCTGTAATAAAATCATAATTCAGACAAGCCCCCGACTTCCCACTCTACTTAACTAGAACAAAAGAAGTCTGCAGTACTAATTTAAACTTCTGGGGAATAAGGTGCTCTGAGGCTCTACACTGTGTATTCTTGGTAGAAGCACCGAATTCTCCAGGTCCCATAAAAAGTAAACAGGCATCTGCCTCCTGGAGAAACGGGCTCTGTCAGTTGTTTCTCTGCTAAAAGACCTGGGCCAGTGTGATGTCGGAAAATCTGGTTCAAGAGGCCATGAGACTAGACAGGATGTTGTATGTCAGCTAAGTGACACTCATGCAGAAGGGAGCCATCGCCAGGCAGCTACCCTTCTTCCTCCCACCTAAACACAGCAGCAGTGCACAGGAGTCCAGGCCAAGTCAGAAACTCAGCTATAAGATGCCTGAAGTTCTTGACCAATCTAATCCCTTCTGCAATAGTTAGGCTGTTAGCCAAAGCCTATCGGTGGCATATACACCCAAGACTTAGAAAAAAATATCCATTACACACTTTTACACCCATATAAAGTCTTTAGCACAAGGCTGGGTACTTTAAAAAAAATATCCATTACCCATTTTTATATCCATATAAAGTTTTTAGCACAGTGTTGGGTACTTCAAGCAAGTGTATAATAAATGTTAGTTATTATTATATTTATTACTGTTAGTGCTGTCATCATTATCATTATCATCAGGATAATGATCCCCTATTTCTTAAGGTTAGAAGGAAAAAATAACACCTTATTGAACACAAGGATACTGGCCTTGTGTTCCAGTTATTTATTGCTATATAACAATCCACTTGCGGCTTAAAAGAACAACTACATACATTTCTTTTGCTCATGAATCTGCAATTTGGGCAGGGCTTAGGGGTGATGACAGCCTCTCTGCTCTACTTGGCACAGCTGAGGAAGCTCGAGGGCAGTGGTGGGGTGTGTAGGGTGGATCGAAACTTGTTCACTCCCATGTCTGGAACCCACACTGGGAAGACAAAAACAGCTGAGAGCTGGAACAACCAAGATGTCTTGGACACATCTATCTATATATTTAGTGCTCTCTCTCTCTTCCTCTCTCTCTCTCCATGTGGTCCTTCAAGCCAATGCCTCAAGGTTAGCTGACTTCTGACATGGTGTCCCAAAGCTTCAAAGGTGCACATCCCCAGAGACTCCATCGCCCTTGAGACCCAGCCTCAGAAATCAGGAAATATCATTTTCACTGAACTGTATCCATTAGAAGCAAAACACGAAGGTCAGCCCATAATAATCAATAGGAGGGAAATTACACTCTACCTTTTGCTGGAAATCTTGTCAAAGAATTTGCATATATGTTTTCAAACCACTGCACCTAGGAAAATCATTTCTCATTCCTTTAGATTGAACTTTTTATTGCTGCCAAGAGATGCAAATATGGCCAGTCTTGGCCAGACATTGGTTAGAGGAAAAGACACTCTATTAATCGTTGACTCTACCTATCTGAATCATAAAATTACAGAAATTGAACACACTTTAGCTCTTGTCTAGATTTCACCAGGAGAAAACCAAGTTCTGGGAGAAACTAAAGGTCTTGTTTCAAGGAGCAGTAATGATGCCATCTACCACCACTATATTGTTAATGAAGTCATTTATCAATATTCTCCTATTATTTACAGGCATTCTTCAAACATTTTACAAATATCATCTTGCACAGTCTTTATCATACTTCTAAGAGCAGCTGCCATCTTCCATACAAGTAAATGCAAGCTCAGCCATGTTATATGACTTGCCCTAATCCCAAGCTTTGGCTTGGTTTTGTTAAGTAGCCAAAGGAAGTCTGAGATTCCCTCTCTCTGACTTGAAAGTCCATGCTCAGTCCAATATATATTGCACCTCCTGGAGATCAGCTGGTCAGGGAGGTCTCCCTGGCAGTGGACCAGGACTGCAGTCTCTGACTCTTGACTGGAATTCAATGCTATGGAACTTTCTCTACTGAAGATTAGGCTTTCAACCTAATCTCATTAGAATTTACACTAATGAAATTGCACATCATTAACACCAGGTCCTTTCCTGTGGAGAAGAGGAAGGACAGATCTGGATCCCAGGGGCCTCTGGTTTTCAGAGACCTGGAGAGGAAGCTGGAGCACCCACTGGGTAACCATGTGGAGGGCTACAAGCCCTTCATGGGCAGCAGTGGTGCCAAGCCAATATCTGAGTAAGGAAGAAAGGGAGGAAGAAATGAGAGCACCCTACTCCTACCCAAGTGTCTATATGTAAAGGCTACTGCAGAGGCAGTAACAGACAAGAATTTAATTCAATCCACCCATTAGTAACTACCATTTAGCTTTTGTTTTCTCCCTGAACTGCTTTGTGCAAGTAAACACAGCCCAAGGGTTCTTATATCTTCCTGAGTGTTCATTCACCTTCAGCTAATGAAGGGGGTGGGGGAGGGAACACTTGAAAAGATATTTCATGAGATTTGTGTGTTTTAATATTACTCTCAGCCTCTTTCTTCAAATCTCCTGAAATCAGTTCAATGGCTAGAAGAAGGGTAGGCAGGAAGCAAGATTGAAGTGGGTTTTAGAACAACTTGGCAAATTAACAAAGTTTCTAACATCATTAAAGAGCTCTTAAATATTCTTCCCTGAACTACATTTTTATCTTGTGAATGCATTTCAGTAATTGCTGTAAAGGAAACTGTGCAACTTTGGAACAAACATAAATGTTTGCATGATTTAAAATGCAGTGGCAGCAAAGATCATGATTTTTTAATTGCTAATTCTTAAACTAACCTTTTCGGTTTGTCTCATCTTGAAAAATGCCATTTCTTAGCAGAAGCTGTAGTAAAGACAATGCATATATTATTTAGTTGTTTATAATTGCAAACAACTTAGCTGTATTTCAATACTTAACCCTCGGCTTCAACATGAAGCATAAGTAGGGTATGATTACAATCATTCCATCATTCTGTAAATAGAACAATGGAATACTATGACACAAGACTATTTTCTTAAAGCCAACAGCAGTGCAGATAAAGGAGCTGATGTAAAACCAGGAGGTTTTCATTCTAATCACCTTATCACACCTCACTTATTGTTTACCTCAATCAGTATCTGTTCATCTGATCATGTTAACTGAGGACAGAAATTGACAGTAGATAAACTGGCCTGTCCCTTAGGTAGACAAGTATTCTTACATTGCCTAAATGAATTAGTCAAGATAATTAACACTAGCTGCTGTAACATAAGCTCCAAAATTTCAATGGCTTAGCATGATGGCCCAATGCATACAGACACAAGACAGAGCTAGGGAGGGCAGGGCTCTGCTCCATGCAGTCATTCAGGGACTCAAGACCATTTCATGTGCCACCAACAGGGAGACTCCAAGGTCACCACAGAAATGTAAAGACCGCACAGGAGTTTATGTGGGCTAGGCATGACAGTGGCAAACATGACCTCCCCTCATCTTCCACTGCCCAAAAGTCAGTCATTTCATATAGCCCCACCTAATTATGGAGGAGGCTAAAGATTAGCTCTGTGCCAAAGAGGAAAAGTCCACAGTAAACATAGCATTGCCTCTGCCACCCCACTAGGGATAAGAGTAGTTCATTCTATGCTGCCTGATGTCAACCACCCTAATTCAGATTCTAATCTGGCATAAACGATACTATAAAAAAAAAAGCCTTATTCCTTACCTTCAAGGAAGTTCAAACTAAAGTTCTACTCTACACACTCAACCCCAGGTCTGGGACATAGGTCAGGATGGGAAACAAGAATGAGAAGGGTGCACCGGAACCAAAGGGCTTACCCTCTAGGCACAAAGGAATCACACTGGCCATTTGCATTAGCTACGTGTTGACACACAACCTCTGAAGCCCACGACACACACTTCTAGGGCCTGGACCATCAGCTGGATAGTGTGGTTTCTATGCAAGACTTGGCAGCTGTTAAAAAAAAAATGGCCATCACAATATTATACTGGATCATACCCAATTAAAGCTACCACGATACCAATACAATGCAGACCCGATTGTAGGTAGGGCACAGGGAAGAAGCCAAGAACAAAGCTTGCCCGAGGCCCGCGGAGAGTTACCTGAATGAAGAAGAAATTAACAATGTGTGGTTGTCAGCACTCCTGTTGTGCTAATTTCCTTGCAAACATAAGCAAAGCCTTTTAATTAACTTAATATCAAATTCACTTTTCTCATATTTTGTTCTAATTATGCACTGGATTTAAAGCTCACACAGCATAATTTAGAACCCTACAATTAACAGCTTTACAACTTGACACACTGGTAACCACTAAACCTGAGGGAAGTGAGGCTCCCCGCCACTATCCTGTCACTATGATCCCCCTACCTGACTCTCTCCAATCCCTGGACCAGCCACCAATGCTGGTCAGGACTGAGTCCCTCAGCCAGTAGTCAGCAGTGCCAGCTTCACACAGGAAGACTGGGAGAGGCAGCTGGAGGGTGTCTGTATTGGGTCACAGCAGTCTATGGATAGTGATGTTATCAGCTAGAAATGCCTGAGCCCCTACTATTTGCTGCAGTACCCACAGGCATTTCCCTGGTCGGAGCTAAGGCTGAGGCTAAACCAGCCTTTGGGGTTTCTATTAGGATTGCAAGAAGCACCTCAGCAACAACCCAACCAGCAGGGAACTTTGAAAACCCAAGGTCATGACTGACAAGTCCTGGAGGGTACACTGCATGCTTCAGGTCACACAGCAAGGTCACAGATAGAGAGACAGAGACTGAGCCTGGGGTTCTGTGTTTATTGGGGTCAAGGGTGGGGTGCCTTTGTCTTTATTGGGGTTAAGGGTGGGTTGCCTAGGGTTTCGTAGATTCACCTTTTATTAGTGAATTTAAAACACTAGATTGAAGATCATAGGGCAGGAAAGGAAAAGTGGGATCAGCCAGAAGGTCAGTTATCTAGGTCACCCAGGGCTCTCTAACAGAGGAACTTGGTGGGGGGCAGCCTGGCTCTTCACCTAGCTGCGTAGCTGCCATATGTTTATTTGAGATGGATGCCTATGAAATGCATGGCTCAGCAATCAAAAGCTTCGTGTCAGGCACTTACATTAGAATTTTTTAAAAAGCTTATTGTCAGGCAACAGTAATTATAATGATACAACAGTGTCCCTGTCCAACTTATTTATTTCTCTAAGTTTCAGGTTCCTCAGATGTAAAATAGGTATAATAGTATAACAGGTTTGATGTAGAATTAAGCAACATGAAACATTTGCTACATAATAAATGCTCGATACAAACAAGATATATAGTAAACTATGGTATACACGTGTATGTACAGATATCATGAATCATCAAATGTAAAATGCCTTCAGCTGTAGGTTGAACATTTTTATGTACCCGTAAGGAAAAAATGCTACTAAAATATGACACACCATTGATCATAAAATGAATCTTAACTTCAGATATGTAACAATGTACATCTAAGCATTGACAAAATATTGTTATATTTATGGCAGTTGCAATCTATGAGATGTCTTCTAGTCAAATCCAAGTTAACCAGAATGCTCAAGGAATTGAGTATTCTAGTTAATTTCTAGTAGCAGAGTCTTGTTTCATTTTAATAGTCATTAAAAATGTACTGGGGCCGTGGAGAAGATGTGGTTTCCCAAGGCAAATACTATTTCTTCTCTCCTCTTTTGCTTCAACCATACTTACTTTCTCTGGGAAGCAATTATTTTCTTAAAAGTTGGTCATGTGAGCCTGACCAGGCGGTGGCGCAGTGGATAGAGTGTCGGACTGGGATGCGGAAGACCCAGGTTCGAGACTCTGAGCTCGCCAGCTTGAGCGTGGGCCTATCTAGCTTGAGCAAAAGCTCGTCAGCTTGGACCCAAGGTCGCTGGCTCCAGCAAGGGGTTGCTCAGTCTGCTGAAGGCCCGTGGTCAAGGCACATGTGACAGAGCAATCAACGAAAAACTATGGTGTCGCAACGGCAACAAAAAACTAATGATTGATGCCTCTCACTTCTCTCCGTTTCTGTCTGTCTGTTCCTATCTATCCATCTCTCTGACTGTCTCTCTGCCCCTGTTAAAAAAAAAAAAAAATGTTGGTCATGTGACCATTTTCTGGACCATACATGAAAGCCTCCCAGGGACATTTCTGGGAAAGATTTTCTCTACTGATTAAACAATAGGAAGAGATGTGGCTAGTGGTATAATACTTCCTACACTGAATAAAGATGCAATGACTGGAACTACAGCAGACATCTTGTAACCACAAAGACTAGATCAAGAAAAATGATGTTACAATGTCATCATAATGACCTCATGATTCTCAACCAATCCTACCACTGCTTCTGGGCTTGATAAGTGAAATCAAGTTACTTGCTGATGAATCAATTCCTAAACGACCTAGAGAGTGATCTTTAAAAATGAATAAAATCTATCTGACCAGGTGGTGGCGCAGAGGATAGAGCATCAGGCTGAGATGCGGAGAACCCAGGTCGAGACCCCAAGGTCACCAGCTTGAGCGCAGGCTCATCCTGGCTCGAGCAAGGGGTTACTTGGTCTGCTGAAGGCCCGGAGTCAAGGAACATATGAGAAAGCAGTCAGTGAACAACTAAAGTGTCGCAACAAAAAACTGATGATTGATGCTTCTCATCTCTCTTTGTTCCTGTCTGTCTGTCTCTATCTATCCCTCTCTCTGACTCTCTCTCTCTCTGTCCCTGTTAAATAATAATAATAATAATAATAATAATAATAATGAATAAAATCTACTCTCTTGCAAACTATTGGGTCTGTCCATGTAAACATTATATTATAATTCAAGGCAGACATACACTAGAACTAAAAGGAGACCCATGCAAAGTACAGTCTAAAGTCTGTAAGAAAGAAGAATTGATTCTGACAAGGTGGCTAGGGAAGCTTTCAGGGAATAAAGGGCTTCTGAATCCAGTCTTTGGAGAATGCACGAAATTTTAATAAGATGGAAGGAGGGGTATTTTTCGTAATCTAATAGTTAAAGGACCCTAAAGTCACATAGCTCTCATTATTACATGCATAAGCTTTGGTCCCTAGAAACAGAACAGAATTGGAACCCTGGTCTCATGACCATTAATTAGTTCAGTACTTTTTCTACCAGGGAGGGACAGCACCTAACAAGCCATGCATAACCATAATACAGCCCTCAGTGAACACTAACCACACAATTAGCTGTTGTACCTGAGATTGGGATGGAAGGGGGCCCTTGTGGAACCCTGCTCCCTATTAACTGTCAGCATGCTCATGGCTGGTGTCGGATGCGGCCACCTGTAATTACGGCAGCAGTTTATTACTCATGCATGGCAAAGCTGAGGCTCTGCCATGACAGGAACATTATTAAAAGCAAAAACTTCTCTATCAGTGGCTAAGCCAATTGTCATCCACACGTCAAAACAGTCTAAAGACCTGCAAGGAGCATTGATGAAGGCAGATGAAGGTCTTTCAACCAAATAGCCCTGCCTTGTTTTAAGTATTATAGACATCAGGAAAGGAGAGGAAAGGAGGGGTAATGGGAGGGAGGGAGAGAGGGAGGATGGAAGCAAGGGAGGATGGGAGAGAGGGAGGGAGACTTTCCTGCTGGTGTGTGGGGGGAGGAAACATACCTACTCTTCGGTGGCTCCTGTTTTCTCTGGTCAAAGGCTACCTACCCCACGGGGACTTGGCTCCCCTGAACTTCTGGGTTCCACCTTCTGGTCCCTCAGCAGCTGCTGAGCAAGCAGGGCCTGCCCTGCAACATGGCATTCCAGCTGAATCCAGAAGGAGCAGGAGGACCCTGACACCCAGCAGCAGCCCCAGCAGGCTGACCCATGTGGTGGCTGCAGCAGCCACAGCTGGGACAGAGCTTGGTTTGAAGCAAACAACTCCCTGGCCCTGCTCAGCAGCGCCACCCACGGAACCGCTCCAGCCCACTCACGTCCCCTCTGGCCTTGCAAGGTGTGGGGAACAGTGAGATATATCATCAGGTGCAAGACAAGCTGGGGCCCAGCTAAGCCTGCAGAGTGTGCATGGTCAGGGCGCCCAGCTTGCCACGAGGTAGACCCTGCTCCACATAAGCTGATTAGGGTGTCACTGGGTGGCTGGATGGGTAGGCACAGAGATGAGGACCCTGGTGAAGCTAGCAAGGACCTCCAGCCAGGCTCACCATGGAAGGGGCTCTCCAGGCTGAACATGGAAGGATGAAGCCACTGGGAGCTCAGGCGAGGGCATGGCCCAGGGGCTGGGTGCCCCCATGAACTTGGGAGGTGGCAAGCTCGTAGAGAGCACTCAGGTCAGAGTTCTTCAGGGCTGGTTTGGGTTTTCCAAAGGGAGCAATTCTAGGTGCTAACTCTTGGCTTGGGATGGCACCAAAGAAGAGGCTGTGAAGTGAGAGGTGTACCTCGAGTCACTAAAGGTCAGAAGGCTGGCTAAGTCCCCACCCACAGGCTCAACTGGGCCACTTTATCCCCATTCCTGGGTTCTCACCCACTGTCCTGCCTGTCCACACATAAAGTGAAACCCAACATAAGATCCCTGGGTGATCTCGCTACCTGCTTCCTATGATTCATGTGTCCAAACTGCTTAGTTCACCTGTTCAAGGTCAACAGTCATGGGTTAAGTACCTACATTGCACAAGTTCAAGCCTCACCCTTGTCATACTCGTTCTAATATTCTCTTGGGACTTAATGTATACTAAAAACCTATCTTTTCAACAGGGCTGCAAATGTCTAGTTGGGCGGAATAGAGGCGCGTCCCTGTAATCACGGCCCACACCCAGCAGTGAGGAAGCGCTCTCTCACAAATGTAAAGGACCAACGTGCTCTGGAATGGGATCTGACATGTACAGGCTGCCATTTTTTGTCTTAGGCCTCAAAAGTGATCAGCCAAAGGGGCATCATCATTGTAAGGAGACAGTGGGGGTGAGGGGAGTGTTGGAAAGGAGAAGGAAGCAGAGAGCAGAGTTCAGCCTCAAACACACATGAAGAAAGAAGGATCTCAAGCTAATTCAGAGTCCAAGCAAATCAAAGGAAAAGGTCCTCCTCTCACTCCTCTTAAGATTTCCATCACAGATACCAATGACCACACTCTGCCACCATGCAGAAAAAAAAAATTTTAACACAATTTTATACTGCAGGGGTTGGGAACCTTTTTGGCTGAGAGAGCTATGAACGCCACGTATTTTAAAATGTAATTCTGTGAGAGCCATGCAATATGTTTAACACTAAATACAAGTAAATGTGTACATTTTATGTGAGACCAACACTTTTAAAGTACAATAAGTCTCTGAAATCTTTTTAATAATGTTGTTATGCTGTTGCAAACCAATGATAAATAAAGTACTTCTTACCATTAATGCAACTTCTGGTGCTGCATGGTTTTGCTGATGGCTTTGTAGTCTGGTTGATACGTGGTGAGGTTAAGCTTCATGCAGGCGTTGAGACTTCCGTTTAACATGATTGTAGGTTGGTCTTAACGTTATTTAGAGCCACATGTATACACAGAGCCAAACATTGTCAGTACAACAATACTCACATGATGCAGTGTGTGGTACGTGATGGGAAGTGCGTTCCAAGTTTTGACAATCAGCTGGTCTGCGGGTTGAAGTTTTTTCATTTTTCCCCACTTGTGTTTGCTCTCCAACTCTGCTTGCTGTTGTGCAAGTCTTTCCAAATCTTCATTCAGTGACTTGAACTTATTCACCCACATGTCTGAGGCCTTCAGGTCAGCAGCTTGTAGCTCAAAATCTCTGACGGAGACACCGGGGATGTAACTCAGGTCGGCACTGCACACTTGTGTGAATGGGTGCGCTCACGAAATTCTCCAAAGCGCGCTTTGAATGACTGCAGGAGACTAGATGTGAAGCCCGCTAGCTGCTGGAGATCAAGATATTGAGCAGGGTCACTTGCTGTGCATGCATCTTTAAACTTCCCAGTTTTTCAGTGTAGTAAATGACCTGTTTCAATGTCAGTGATGAAGAGTTCCACCTTGTTTTCAAATGCAAACACTGCTTGTTGAAGGGATCAGACTGTATTTCCAATGCCTTGCATTTTCACATTGAGCTGGTTCAGATGTTCAGTCATGTCCACGAGATAGTAGAACTTCAGGAGCCACTCAGTGTTAGCTAACTCAGGATGCTTGACATTTTCATTTCAAGAAAAGTCCGGATTTCGCTCAGACAAGCCACGAAATCGCTGAGCGCCTTCCCTCTTGATAACCAGCGCACATTGCTGTGCAGAAGGGGACCAGGATAATTATTCCCAACTTCATCCAGCAGTGCTTTAAACTGGAAATCATTTAAAGCTTGGGCAACATTGCTTCTCAGCCTTTTGGCTAAGATCAAGTGTAAAGCTCGGGCAACAATAAAGTTGACCACCCGAATGACCAGCGACATCACCTCACCAAGCTGCTCGCCACACATCTGAGCACAAAGCGCCTCCTGATGTAGGATGCAGTGAAAACTTAGGATGGATCTCTTTTCATGTTCACGAAGAAGCGCTACGAATTCTCTGTTTTTCCCCACCATGCACAGAACACCATCAGTACACACCGGAATAAGTCTATCCATCAGTAGAATTTTTTCTTTAGTGAACTCAGTTTCTGCAATTAGCTAGCTGACTACTTGATTAAAAGGAGGGAAGATTACTTCCTGACCTCACAATGACCTGTGTACCTTACGCATTATCCAATAAAAATTTGTTGTTTTCCCCAAGGACAGCTGTGATTGGCTCCAGCCACCCGCAACCATGAACATGAGCAGTAGGAAATGAATGGATTGTAATACATGAGAATGTTTTATATTTTTAACGTTACTATTTTTTTATTAAAGATTTGTCTGCGAGCCAGATGCAGCCATCAAAAGAGCCACATCTGGCTCACGAGCCATAGGTTCCCAACCCCTATTATAGTTCATCTTTGACTATTGTGCTTTTACGGTATGAGTATAACTTTTTATTTTTCAATTGGCAATTAACTTTTAAATATTTAGGTAATAGCCAAAAGGCTTGTACATCTGTGTTTAATTGCATTTCAATTAATTGTGAGATTTCCAAGTGGTAGTCAGTTGAATTGTACAAAGAAAATGCGCTTAAACCTGTTTCTAAATTATACAGTGCAGTTATGTCTTATTTGGCTTTAGATGGTTTTAATACATTTAATAGTATCTATTAGAAATCTGGCACAGTGGATAGAGTGTCGGACTGGGATGAGGAAGACCCAGGTTCAAGACCTGAGGTCACCAGCTTGAGCGCGGGCCCATCTGGCTTGAGCAAAAGCTCGTCAGCTTGGACCCAAGGTCGCTGGCTCCAGCAAGGGGTTGCTCGGTCTGCTAAAGGCCCACGGTCAGGGCACATGTGAGAAAGCAATCAATGAACAACTAAGGTGTTGTGACGGCAACGAAAAACTAATGATTGATGCTTCTCACCTCTCTCCGTTCCTGTCTGTCCCTATCTATCCCTCACTCTGACTCTCTCTCTCTCTCTCTGTCCCTGTAAAAATAAATAAATAAATAATAAAAAATAAAAAAGAAAGAAATCTAGCTGTTCACGCATTCATTCCAGAAGACTTGCAAAGCACCTACTGTGAGCCAGTGCAGTTCTCCGCATCAGGGATATGACAGGGAGCAGGCATGCAAGGTTCCTGCCTTTGGGCAGTTGGATTAAAATGGCTCCTGCAGGGCATTTTAAATCCCACTTCATCCAGACTTAGAACAAACCTGCCACACAGTTGAGAGGTGAAGAGATCTGCCCAAGGTCACACAGCTAACAAGCTGAAACCAAACCGAGTCTGTCTCACGCCCAACAACCTTTCTTCTAATATTATTATATATTCTTAAAGTGTGGGAGGCTGTCTCATTTTAGGTTCTCTCTCCATTTGACGTGGGCTTCACTGTGCCCACATTCCTTCTCTGCCTTGTCACTGTTAACTCTAATTACTGAGCCTTTTTCCTGTCCACAAAGGACACTCCCAATTTGGCAACACCAAAGGTCAGGGGGCTAGATTTCCTCCTGGAGAATGACACTGGTGGCCTCTCCTGGATACCAATGGGCTGGGCAGGCAGCAGCTGCCCCCACTGGGACAGTGCCCATGACCCATGCACTGGCCAATCCAGATGTGCCTGCATCAGAGGGCTGCCCGGGCTGCCCAAGAACGCATTCTCCATCTCTGGTGGTGCCCTTCTCTCCCAAAGGGATCAGCTGCCACCAGATACTATCAGACTGTCTGTGGTAAATGAAGTGACCCTCCATCCAGGACCCAAGCCCTGGATCCCCAGACCAGCCTTCCCCACACCTGGGCCCCAGGCTGCCACAGAGCCCTGCTGAGGACCTGCAGGCAGAATGTGAAGGCGTACACTGTCTTGGTTTCCTTCTGGTGCTCATTGCATTGATGGATTTTCATCCCAACATGGGCCTCTGCTCCTCCCCCTTTTCTCCTTCCCATAGGAAATGCTGGCACTATCCAGCTCTGTAATCTATAGGAATACATCTAGATCTCGGGCAGGAAAGAGGAAACAGCTGTGGGCCAGCTCTGGCATCCATGAAGAGATGCCTTCAAATGCCTTCCCTCTCTTTCTGACCCCACCCCAGAGGCCTAGAGACAAATCTCTCCCTCTGTGCTTCTGCACCAACTCACTTGCTCTGTCTGGTGGGTTTGGCTTATGTGTTAGGCTGGGTGGGCTACAGTCGGGTTACCTGAAGATGTTCTGGTTTTTCTGCAGCTCAGACTCCAGCCTAGTCCGCCTATGTGGCTTAGGGGCAAGACTAGGATAGGTAATTTTGACTCCTTTCCATTCTCACAACGATTTTCAATTTCTTCAAGCAACCCTACTTCTATTCAATATCCTCCTGAAATCTAAATTTGGAACCTAACCTGAATCGATTGCATTTCCACTTACAACGGAGCTGCCCTGGGCTTACTGAACGGAGCAGCGACATGCGCCTTTCCAATTCATTGCACAGGGGCTCTAATAAGGGACAGGGTCACCAGCCAGGGTTGAGGGCTTACAAGGAGGCAAGTGAAACACCAGACCCTCCTTTTGACTTCCCCCTGACTCTTCCGAAGTGTGCTGCACTGGGGGAAAGCATCACGGTGTTCAGAAACCTCTTCCTTTCAATGGCTGTGTCATTCCAGCTAAGTCACAGGGCATCCATTTCTCACCTTGCTCAGCTCTAACATGAGAAACAAATAACTTCCTCGTAAGATGACAGAAAGCCAAGAAATCATGTAAAGAGTTACATGGGAATTCTAACAAGAAACGTGCCTATCCCTAAGTCCGTTTTCCTAATGTGGAAACAAAACCACCATTTTGAAAAATATCTTCTTCTGTATGAATTTATTCAGATTTTCCAAAGTTTCTACGATAAATATAAATTAATGTCATTCTACAGAGAAAGGACCACAAAGCAATATTCATGGTATAAAATGACATATTCAAAGAAAAAATACTGAAAACATGTCGGTCCCTAATCTGGCTGACTGCTTCACTCTCAAGCTCCTCAGAAAGGTCAGCTGCCCTTCAGTCAAGAGGGTGAAGGACCAGGGCAGCCTCAAGATGGTACAGGCAAGACAGAGAAGCAAGACAGCTTCCTCACACTTTGTCTCCCCAGCAAAGTCCTTCCAGCCTCTTCCCCTCACAACATCCACCAAACCCAACTTAGCCTTTACCGTGTCAAGGTTATTTCCTCTGTGGCAATCAGTTACCCCCTAAAACTAGCTCCCATAATGAATCAACCAGTAAACCTTAGGTGCCCACATAATGAACAAGGTGCCATGACAGATGCTGATAATATTAATCAAGGACAGAAACCTACAGTAGACAGTCTGACCTGTCAATTAGAAAGACAGGTGTTCTAACCCTGCCTTACTGAATTAGTCAGGATAATTAACACTAGCTGCTATAACACATAAGCTTCAAAATTTCAATGGCTTAACATGATGATTCAGTGCACAGAAACATCAAGACAGAGCTAGGGAAGGCAGCGCTCTGCTCCATGCAGTCATTCAGAGACTAACAATTATTTTGCATGCCACCAAGAGGTGGACTCCAAGGCCACCATAAAAAGGTAAAGAAAGAAGGCATGGAGGAACCCACAGGAGTTTAGGCAGGCCAGCTTGACAGTGGCAGGACAGAGGTGGCATTAAAATGTCCAAAATATGGTACACTAAAGGTCACTAACAACAAAGCCTCAGCCTCAGATAACTCAGAGCAAGAAGAGCTCAGACCATGTGGCCTGGCACAACTTCCCTAACCCCCATCCCATGACCTTGAGCCAAGCTTTAAAGAATGAGTATAGAAAGGGACAAACCAGGATGACTAGTACTTCTCAACGACAGCGGCTAAAATACTGAAGCTACCATCTGAAGGCAAATGAGAAAGGTATTCCAGCTAGTCGACCAGTCTGGCTCAAGGAAGCAGAGGCCGCTGGGCAAGGGTGGGAATGTGGGAGATGTGGATTGGAGCTGACTATGGTAAGTCCTGACTGCCAGCCTCCAAGCCTGACCACGACCCCTCCCCTCGGGAAACACAGAGCGCCTGGGAGGGGGTGCTTTCCACTCAGATAACTGGAATCACGCACACTCAACGGGAAAGAGGGGTGAGACCAGAGATAGGGCACTGTGTTAAAGAGTACTGCCACAAAGGTCAGGATCAGCAGTGGGACCTCGTGGAAAGAATGCAAGAAAATATACAAGAGAAAATCTGAAAAGAAAACACTAATTCATCTCCATGTGCTCTCTCTCCTCCATACCAGCACCTCCACTGTCACTTTAAAATGTCCTTTCCAGTCCGTATTAAGAAAAATAAAAACAATAACAACTATACCCTGTAACATTTTCAAAAGGCAGGATTCAGGACCTTGGTACCAAGAGTCCTGGCAGAGAGACCAGTCCTGAGCAAGTGTGGGTCACCCAGGCAGCGCAGCCCAGGGGCTCCTCTCCAGGACACCCAAGGGAAACCTATCTCATGAGCAAGAGAGCCTGGCTGTGCTCACAGCCCTGGAGACGGAACCCTCCAGGAGTCCCTGCCGCTGGCGCTCTGGAAGAGCCCACAAGAAAGGTTTGAGAACTTTTAAGGTCTTGAGATTTTAAGGTCAGCAACCTCTAAAATGCCCGCTCCCACTTTGTACCCAAGGGGCTGAACCCAAGGGACCTTGTTCCTATTGGATGCCCGGTGCCTGGCTCACGCAGGCCTTCCATAATTCTGAGGAATAAGAACACTGAGGTCAAGGGTTCCCTTTCCTCCATAGTGAGGGACGGAACTGAGCAAAGGGACATGGCCATCCAGTCCCCATCACCCAGGCACTGGGAGACCTCTCCCCCCTTCATTGCCCTCCCACTGCAGCAGGTGGCCCCTGCAGGCCTAGCGTATCCACAGGCGGGGCACCAGTAACTGAAATAAGCCCAGGCAATGCAGGGAGTGCTGGAGGCTGGTGTGGAGAGGGGTTGGGTCCTCTCCATTTCACAACGTCTCCCTGCTCTCCTCCTCCAGGCTTGTGTCCTACCAATTACACTCTGCAGCCAGGAAGATAACATCTACCTGGTTTCAGCTTGAATTCTTGGCTTGCCCAGGAAAAGCTCTCAGCCCAGCCTTCCTGCCAGCTCCTCTTCAGAGGCTGCAAGTGAAGAAAAGAGCCTTCCCATCCCACAGCACCCGACCCAGCCAGTCCTGAACACAGGACACCCCTACTCCCCCAGTGAATCCCTTACATGGCAGAAGCCAGAACCCAGCCCATCTGAAGCATACTCTTGGCTTCTCAGAAGTCCCCACCTCCACTAGCTGGTGCCAGAAGGCAAACAGGTTCTCCTCTTTGCTTGGTGTAGGCAGGAGAGTAGTGGGCAGTGGACCATGGGCCAGGCCACAGCTTGTCATAGATGCAAAGTCTTTGGCCTTCACCCCAGATCTACTGAATCAGAGATGCTGGTGGAGGGGCCCAGAAATCTGTGTCCTAACAGGCCCTCCACATGACTTGTAGGCACACCAAAGATTGAGACTCACTGGTGCAGCAGCTAAGAATCTCAATTCCAGAACCAGACTGTTTGAGTTCAGTTCCCAACTTTACAAGCCCCTGGCTGCACAACAGACTAAGCAAACTATATACTTGGGGTGGGGGGTGAGGTGTGGCGGGGGTAACAGCCCTCATCTCCTAGGGTTGCTATAGAGACTAAATGAAATGCTGTGTGTCTGTAGACCTTAGTAAATACCATTTAGAATTCCATTATTTCTATTTCGCACATGTAGGGGTGCATGACTATAGCATATTTCATGTCCTAATTGAAACCAATACTAAAACGACTTTTGTCTCTGAGTGTGGCCTGACAGTGAGGGAGCTCGGACTATCTTGCACTCTTTTGGGTCCTACGGGTACATGTCGCAGGTATCTGTGTAAAATAATAATAAGTCCCACCCCGTAAGGCTCTAGTTCCTCTAGAAATGAACTGTGGGTTTTCTTTCATTCTGTGCCTTCATTTTTTTTGCACTCAGGAGAAGAGCTCCCACACGACCCCCACAGCAGGCTACATCGACAGTCGGGCCACATTGCCCGTGAGGGGTTGGTGTGACTACAGCTTCCCACTGCAGTTACAAGTTCAAGGCACTCCCTGGATACTTGTGGAATGACATGGAGAAGACCAAAGGCTCCTTTCAGAGGGTGCTCAGAGATCTGACAGCATTGCACCCAGAAGGACCCAGAGGGGATCACTGGCGAGCAGAAAGAGAACAGTCTAATGTCATCCATTTCCCCGCCACTGGTCTGGTCTCTCACTCTGACGGCAGGGAGGACAGCTGAGTTGGGTCTTCCTAATGTAGAATCTTCTTGTCATTAAACTTAATACTCCCTATAATTAGGAGGAGACAGAAGACAGAAGTTGTCGAGAACATGGGTTCTATGGCCAACCAGACAATGGGTTCTGATTCCAGACTACCACTTACCAGCTGCAGGACACCAGGCATCTTAGTTAACCTCTCCATGCCTCCTTTTCTCAGGTCTGATATGGGGATGGATGGAACTTCCATGGACTTATGAGAATATTCAGTGAAATAATACATTCATGACATCTCTGCACAGTGTCTGGCACACAGCAAGAATTCCACTAATCACTGTTATCACTGTCTTTATGAATCTCTGGAACTCTGGAACTAACATAAGAACCTGTATCAGAAACTCAGGAAGGGAGGTGGCAGCCTTGGATCTGCCTTAGATACCAGCCGGATGGACCCTACAGAGCTGCCTGTACTTGAGTAGGGAATTCTAATTCTGACCTTGGGGACAGCAAGTGTACAATGACTTATCAGTCCCTGGACCAGATGCGACCAGGGCACATTAAGTCTCCTTCATCTTCTGAAGCACCAAGGAGAACATTTTATATGGAGCAGATTCTGAAAACTGTCATTACAGTAAGTCCCCACTTTACATCGTGGATAGGTTCTGTGACTTTAAGACTGGTATAAGGAAACCAATTTTACCCAAGCTAATTGATATAAGCAAGAGTTAAGTTTCTACAGCATTGTATCAACGTTTTAAGGAAATGAGGTTGAACGAATCCACGTTATCCGGGAATGTACTGTAATTGGATGGGACACCTTGCCATACAACACTGTGAAAACCTGCTTTTCCAACCCACTGAGAACTTGAACATCATCACCCTTAGGCAGCTCTTCAGGAGAAGCCAAGTGTGTTTTTAATAGCAGCCTCCACCTAAGCTGCGGAATGAAGAAGGAGCAGCCCACCTCATCCAACTTACTACTAAAGAGCATTAGCTCCAGACCTGAGGCCTTGACTCTGCAAACATTTAAAAGCCCACCGATGTCCCTCCCTGTAGGACCCCATCAAACGCTAAGCTCCAAGAGCTATTTCCTCCCTCTAAATCAATCTGAGCCTCCAGTCCCATATGACCACACGACTGGTTTCTGCACTTGAGTTGGAGTTCAGGTAATGATTCGTGCACGGTCCTGCACACGGGACGGGGAGCCAGCTGTACTGACATGTTTCCACAACAAAGGCAAACTTACAGGTAATTTTTTCCAGCACCCCGGGTCTCCTGGCCAAGACAGAGACAGGAGATGCCAGCTCCCCCGCACTGTGTGCGCAAGGCCCCCGGGGTTTTACCGAGCCCGGTGGGCGCCGGGGCACGTCCTTACCATTCAGTTGTCGGTAAACTATGTCCTCCAGCAGAGAGAGGCGCTTCAGGACCGCATCCTGGATGGGGCTGGCGCTGTGCGCACTGAGGTTGACCGCCTCCGCGCGCGGCCGAATCTCGTGGAAGGCATCTCCGCTGCGCACGGAGATGGGCCGGCACTTAGCCAGAAAGAGCACAAAGCCGGCCACAGCTATCAAGTTCAACACCAGCAGCACTTTGACTCTTCTCAGTGAAGCCATCAAACACGCCCGAGCGGCCCTCGCCCCGGACCTGCGCCCTTTGGGGCTCGGGGAGGCTCGGGGCAGCCGAGGCAGTGCGAGCTTCACACTCCGGACGGGCAGCGAGGATCCCTGCCGCTCCCGGCCCCACAGAGCGTATGTTCAGGCAGCAGAGCCAGTTGGGAGAACCGGGCGCTCAGTGGGAGAGCGACATCGCTCACATGGAAGCCCTGGGTCTGTAGAAGTAAGTGCTCCAAGAGATGCTTGCTTACTCCACGGCGCGCGGCCCCTTCCTGGCGCCTCAGCTTCTCGGTGAACGACTGGGGACCGGGTGCCTTTCCTCCGCACCAGCAAGTGGTTCGCAGATGGCTCTCGGGCCGCCGGGAGTGGGGCTGCAAGATCAACGGACTTCCTGTACCAGTGGGTCGACAGGCGGGACTGCCTCGGCTTCTGGGCAGGAACGACGCACAGGTGCCCTGCTCTTAAGGATTTGTCGCCTGTCCGCGGAGGAGCGCCCAGCGCCTCAGACCGCTCAGCCACCACCCTAGTCTGCAGGCAGCCGTCTGGGCGCGCGACCCGCGATGTTCAGCAGAAGAACCGGGCGCCTTTGTTCCGCTCACCAACCCGTTCCATCACGCCGGGCAGAGAGAAGGAAAGCCCGCGTCCGGTGCCCGCATCCTCGCGGCTCCGCAGTCACGCTCAAGTCTTAATTACTCTCGAAGTGGGAACAACACTAGGGGTGGGCGACAGTGCAGAGCGCGATGTCCTTTCTGCCTCTCGCACCAGGGGACACCCCACCCCGCACCAAATTAACCAGCGCGCAAAGAGCCGCTAGTTCCGGGACACATTCCAAGTCCCAACACCACGCCGTGAACCTTCAGGGCCTGCCGGTCACACTGGCCTCTCTCTGGGCTGGCGCGTCAGGAGGATGGCCGGAAGGAGGAGTCGGACCTGGAGGAGTCAGACCTCAAAAGTCACGGCAGTTCTCTACCCCCCCCCCTTCCAAAAACGTCGTGGGGAGCGCAGCGGGAGTGACTCGAGCGGCGCACCCTCCGCTCGCCGGAACGGGTAGCGCTGCTCGTCCCGCGCTCTTAGGAGCCAAAAGCCGAGTCTCCTAATTGGCGAAGGCAGTGATACCGTAGCTGCGGCACTGAGAGTCCACACGGTCCTGGCGCTAGATATAGGGAGGGGAAGCGCAGGTGGCGGCGGGGCGCGGCCCGAGGGGACCGGCTGCAGCGCAAGCTCCTCCGCCGCCGCCCCTGGCCACCCCTCCCCGCGAGCCTATCGGTCGCCGCCGCCCGCAGGCTGCCGGGCGCACAGCTCTCCAGCTCGGCTCCCCGGCTTGTGCGCGCGCACCCGGAAAGGGTGGGGGCGCCTGAAGAGTAGGCACCGTGCGGGATGGGGGCAGTCAAGTCATGTTGGCTGCTGCAGGCGTTGGAGGGACCCTTAGGTTCTCAGCACTTCCCGAGCGGGTGGGTTTGTTCCATCCCGGTTGGCGATGAAGACATCCCTTTCTGTGTGCTCGCAGCTCCGCTTTGCGTGGCCAGGAATGGCTAGAGGGAAAATCTGGCCTGGAGACTTGGATTCTGTTACTTTGGGAACCAGGCCTTGCTTTAGTGGTCTGGTGGGTTCCCTCCGTGTGAAAATTGTAACTGTCCAAGTCAGTTTCCGTGTCCACCCAAACCCCTAAACGCATTTTATTGTAAGAAGCATATTTTGGCTCCTGGATTTCCGTGATCTCTTTCTCTTCCCAAATCCAGGAGCTCTGAATGCTGGAATTCAAAAACCATAGCTGATCCATTTAGTTCTTTGGGTCTAAAAATGAAACCTGGCTGCCAACTAATAAAGACTAAGCAGTGAATCTGGTGGTTTCCACCACGTCATTTAGATCTCATTAAAGTTTTCATGTTTTGTTGCTTATTTGTTATTTTAAATACTGATTTTTAACATAAAAAAGTGCATGAAAACATATAACAATCCTTTTATTTCATCCCTTAGGACCCTAGGCCTGGGTTCAATATCATTTTTATGGGTTTTTATATAATGTACAGGAAAGCGAATACAAACCAGTTAAATGAAAAAGCCACATTGGAAGTATAAGGGACGGTTTATAACCACAAGTGTTGGGCACAAAATGCATTGAGTAGCAAGAAACCTGAGTTAATGTGCAGTTACGATATGACAGACAGATAATTTTTTTGAACATTCACTAGGCCATGGGACTGACACTGGGGAGACTGAGCCATTGAGCTAGGGTCCCAGGTAGTCAGTGACTCTAACCAGGTAGGTATGACTCCCAGCATACACCTATTTGGAAGTAGGAGATAGGAAGCAAAGTAGAAGAAATGGCCTCAGAGTAATGAAGTTTCTAGCCAAGAATCAACGTCAGAGAGCTTTCTTTTCTCTCTCTAAAGCCAAAGAGGTTCCTTGCCAAAATTAACTGATTATCTTATCATGTACCTTACAGGTTCCTCCCCTCACCTTCATGCATCTTGGACAGCTTTCACACTCATAAATGACATCTGTGACCCGAGACTAATGATCACACCCTAAACCCCGTCACCACACCCTAAACCCCCTCACCACACCTTAAACCCCCTCACCACACCCTAAACCCCCGTCACCACACAGAAGTGCTTCACTCCTGTAGTGCTGCACTGAAATCCCACCTCGTGACCACAACTCCTTAGCTTTTTACCTCTCGCATTCTCAATTCCAACCAAACGGTCTCCAGTCACCAACAACCCCTCTCTCTCTCTTACTCCCAGGTATCTAAATCCTTCTATCCCCTCTTGAGTTCTTCTCTACCTTCCCTTGTTCCCCTTGAGTTCCGGGTGCTCATTTAATTCAGACACATTCTCAGTAACAGTTATAATTCATACACACTCATGTACATGGTCTCCCACTACCCCAACCGGAAAATCCCCGTCTCTGAATCAATCTCACCATCTTCTTTTTTGTACCCGTGCACCCAGGTAAGAGGATGTACCCAAGGAAAACCATGTCACCTGAAAGTTTGGGGACATTACCAATTGGTGATGTCTAACTTGAACTGGATCCTCAATTCTTCTAAAAAACACTGTTCCGTGTCCCTAACCAACTCCTCTCCACAGAGGCAACTAGAGTAGACTTCAGAAGTCCATAACCACCCCTCAACCTGGTGCAGAAAAATTTGCATGTACGTCATACAGGCATTTTTCTGGGGAAAAGATTCATAAGTCCTATCAGATTCTCAAAGTGGTCAAAAGTGGTCAGCTATACCAAAAATTTAAGAACTTGCCTGGCATATGTTATATATGCAAAAACAGAATGAGCTAAATATTTATCATATGTCAGCCGCTTTTGAAATCAGTAGTGTCAAGATATACAAGGTTGGTAGAGCTCTCTGATCACTTACATACCTTGATATAAGAAAGGAAACTCTAGACTAAGGCCAACAAGTGAAGTGTGTTTGGATATGAAGAAAATGAACTGAGTAAGTTCAGCCTACTGAGTGAAGTCTCAAGTCCTAAAGTAGCACACCTTGCCACTTTAACTACAAACACAAAGATAAAAGGATCTGTGGAGAGCCATCAATTGCCCTGTACCCAGAGCTTCCAAGAGGTATTGGGCAACCTCCTTCAAGCAATGACTGTCATGTGTCTGCACACTATTTGCCACAATCCAGTTAGTAAAACCAATAAAACTACACCTCAGTGGCCCGCTCACCAGATCTGGGTCCTATTGCACTTCTGTTACCAGGGAGCAAATCTATTCTTAAAGTCCTTTAAAATAAGAAATTTATCTGAGATGGCTCCGAAAATCTTTCCTGATTATAAAACTCAGTTCAACTACAAACATTTTTAAAAGTGGTTTATTGGTATGTTTGCTTAGCAAACTAAAATGAGGGAGACTGATCTATTTCTGTCCATTGCTCACCAAGGATTTTGATCCCAAATACAGTGTGTCCGTAAAGTCATGGTGCACTTTTGACCGGTCACACAGTCAAAAGTGCACCATGACTTTACGGACACACTGTACATTTGTCACTCATCACCGTGGTTCACGTGGCATGTAGCTGACTTGGCTCGCACCCTTCCTTGCCTATTAGAAAATCTCAGACTGGTCGATCACAGGAGTTCAAAATACTTGTAGGCTCACCAAAGAAAACCAGGGATCATATCTTCACAGAGGTTCGCCAGTCCACTCCCTCTACCAAAAGTGCAAAGATGGAGCCTTCATTCTCATAAACCTTTAGCATTGGAACAGATACTGAACTTTTTAGGGTTGGTTTGTTTGTTTTTCAAGAAAAAAAAAAGATGCAAGTATACCCACTGAAGAATTCCCAGTGTGGTGGGGGAAAGCTAAGAGGAGGGATCAGTAAGTACGGAGAGGCCAAGCGGTGCTGAGTACGTTAGTATGTGTATTGCGCACAGCAGGAGTGGCCAACAAAGTAGCTGCACAGGACACCGCGCTGGGGCACAGGAAGAAGCTATTAGAGCTTCTATTTACTGTTACCAAAAAATGAAAACTCAAAAGTCACTGATATTGAATAGATCCAATGAGAGTCACACATGTATATCAATTCTAAAATCTATACACATAATGAGTAGGCAAGTTTCACATCTTTTTCTAGTAGGGTTCATGAAACCCTACCATGAAAAAGCACTAGGACAAGGGTCCCCAAACTTTTTACACAGTGGGCCAGTTCACTGTCCCTCAGACCGTTGGAGGGCCAGACTATAAAAAAAACTATGAGCAAATCTCTATGCACACTGCACATACCTTATTTTAAAGTAAAAAAACAAATATTTAAAATAAAGAACAAGTAAATTTAAATCAACAGACTGACCAGTAGTATTTCAATGGGAACTATGGGTGCGGATGCATCCTCTGCTCCTCTCACTGACCACCAATAAAAGAGGTGCCCCTTCTGGAAGTGCGGCGGGGGGCCGGATAAATGGCCTCAGGGGGCCGCATGTGACCCACGGCTATAGTTTGGGAACCCCTGAACTAGGAACTTCCTGCCAAGTTAGGACAGCCCTGGGGTTGCTTTGCACTAAAATGTTTCCTTTCTACTGTTGGGTTCCTTCTAAGACTCCAAGACCCTTTCAAGGCCCAGCTTAGCTCCCAGTCCTCCCCAGATCCCTATTAGGGAGTGTCAAACAGATGCAGACTTGTATCTACAAATTATCCACAATTGAAAAACCTAAAAAGTACCTATTCATTGACTTATTCATTAATTGTTCTTCCATTGAGCACTTGCTGTGTGTCATTGTGTACAGGACATTGTGGATACATGTTCCCTGCCCTGTTGGAGTGTATTGTCTAGCACTGTGATGGCGAACCTATGACACGCGTGTCAGCACTGACATGCATAGCCATTTTCCATGACATGCGGCCGCATGCCAGAGAAGTATGGGGCCGCATGCCAAGAAGGACCTTTCATCCTCGGCTCCTGCATGGCCAGGTGCGGTAGCCGAGGATAAAACATTTGCTGTAGTGTAGACACTCTGTGGCGGAAGTCTGTAGGCCAAAACAATAGAACTCCGGCACAGAGCATCTAGTTCTGCGGCTTCTGGTTAGACCATTTTTCTTGAAGTGACATATCACCTGAGTTATGCTCGGTTTTTTGGAGAATTTTGACACACCAAGCTCAAAAGATTGCCTATCACTGGTCTAGCAGGAAAAGCAAATAGCAAATGTTTCCTTTCATAACACCAAATTTTTACATTGTAGTTAGGAGAAACAAGGCAGCCTAACCATGGGGGACTGAAAGGTGGCCTGGGTCAGTTTGCAGAGTCCTAATGCTTCGGGGGTCCAGTCCAACTAGCTGCTCTAGGGAATGCCCTTCCCTCCTCCCTGTCCTTGGACCCTTCTAATTTTCACTCGGGCCCCACACTGCTCCCAACGACAACTCAATAGCTGGGGAATGCCTAGGCCTGGGAATGTTCTTCTGAAATATAGATGAACCTTACCTCCCATATGCACAAACCTCTATTTTATTTATGCATGCACTTTTTCTTAATTTAATACACATTCATCACAACCAAAAGATTGTCTGTCACTGATTCTAAGTAAAAAAAGAGAAAGGTGAGAAGGAGGAGCATGGAAGGTGACTTTTCACTGTCTGATCATTGTTCACTGTTTATGAATAAAAGCCCTTATAGGAGGACAAGCACTCACTTTGGCTCTGGGGTGAGTATGTGGAAGAGAGGCCAACGGACTGGGTACTCCCTGCCATCGGCCGCACAGATGCTGTGAGATGCTGATACCACTCAGGAGGATTCTGCTTGAGTGGACAAGGCAGCCAAGAGAGAAAGCAGAGGACCAGGGGCTCGAACCATCCACAACAGTGACAGTGGTGAAGGCCCTCTACCTGAAGTGCCTTGGCCCCACCCCCTGATGCCACTTAGCGCCCATACCAGCTCTAGTCCTGCCAGGCCAGTCCTGCTTCAGTTAACAAGAGCAGACCTGAATTCTCAGGGTCAAAGCTGGAGACATTTTGTTAAACCATTGATTATCACCTTCCTTTTCAAGGACTAGAACTTTGCCTCTGGGTGTTTTAGACACCACTTCCTTTGTCCACAATTTGTTACCCAATAACCTATGCACCAGGGCCATAAAGAAATGTGTATTTGGATACCCTGCAATGCCTTTTCACTATATATTTGCATGTCAGTAGGAAACAATGACCTCTCTATAATGGATGGTGGCTTGGGCTCAAGACTACCTCTGCTGGGTGATTTCATAAAAGCTTCCTGAGGTGGCTTTTGAAACAACTGCTTCCTCAGTTGTTTTTGCTGAGTGTAACAACTCCTTTCAAGATAACTCCCAGGAAAGCATCATTTCTGAGCATCCACATGAAACAGCCCAAAACATTCTTCAAGTACTTTGGAAAAGAACAAGCCTCCGGGGTTCTTATGGTGCAAGTGGAATTTCTGGGATGAATAAAAGTTTACGGGATTTTGTCTTGGCCATCTTTCACTTATGTCATGACCAAGAACACGTAAACAAATTGTCCCCAAGTTCCCCAGGCTCCAGGGTGACCCTTTTCTTTAAGGTTCTCCATAGCACTCGCTGCAAAACACACTGTTCCCTCCTCAAACACTTCTAAGGGTAAGATCCTCTGGGGTTGCTCACCTTCACCTGGCTGACCTTGTCACCTCGTGCTCATAACCCTTGGTTTCCCGATCAGTATTCTTCCAGGCCTCTATGCGCCTTCTTCATCACCTCTTCTCAGCCAAGGATATAGGTTCCTGAATTAGTTTCCTATTACTGCTATGAAAAATTATCACAAACTTAGAGGTTTAAAACCTAGTTCTGTAGATCAGAAGTCTCACTGGGCTAAGATCAAGGTGTTGGCAGGATGCATTCCCTTCTGGAGCCACTCAGCAAGAACCCATCTTCTTGATTTTTCTGCCTTCTAGAAGCTGCTTGTATTTCTTGGTTCACGGTCCCTCCCTCCATCTTCAAAGACAACAATGTGAGGCTGAGTTTTTATTCTGCCATCTCGCTGATTCTCTGACTGCAGCCAGAAAGGCTTCTCTGTTTATGAGGACTCATACGGCTAGATTGGGCCCACCTGGAGAATCAGGATAATCTCCCATCTCAGGGTCTCTAATCCTGATCACATGTGCTATGTCCTTTTGCCATATAAATGAATATATTTATAGTTCTGAGTGGAGCATGCTTCTTCCTATCACAACCCGAAGGCACCTTCAACTCAAGGCAATAGTGTGTAACAGATATTCTGTATGAGCAGAGTGTATCATGGGAATTACAGTGGAGAAGAGGGAAAAGGAAAACTCAGTATTAAGGAGCAGTGGGCTGAAGGCTCATTGGCCCTCTCCATCCCTGGGAATCCCTTGACTGTCATCTGTTCCTTGACCCTGGTTCTAAGAAGAATCCTGCCACCAATCCCAAGAGAAATATTTCCCAAACTTGAGGTATATACCTTCAGAGTCAGACAGTTGTTCATTCAAACCTGGGATTCAGATACACTGCTTTGCCCAGTCTCCCTGGCAGGTAGGTAGAACATGCAAGTAAGCTCAACAGAACATGAGCTGAAGTCGCATGGTCATACTTTCTTCCGAGGACTTTAAGGCCGCTGTGGTCCTGCTTTTCCCCTTTTCTGTGTGCTAGGACCCAGAGGTGGCAATCAGCCATGACTATGAAGGCGATGATAAGACCCAAAGGACAAGATTAACCTCAAGACCCTGAGGTCCTGAGATACCACATGGAGCAAAATCACCTCACTGGAAACATTCATCCATTATTATTAAGAAAATAATAGAATTCTTCTACTTTAAACCCAAAACTAAATTTTGGGATTTCCTGTTCTTTACAGTCATTTAGCCTTCACTACTGGATATATTACCAGTTTTTTAATGTTTAAATATCAACTATATAATTGACATAATTTTTATTTTAAAAAATTCACTTTTCAATTTGCTATATTTTAGACAATACTACTTACAAAATAATAAAGCAAATCCTATCAGGTACTCACTATGTGTCATGCTTTTGTCACATCTGTTCTAACCTATATAATATTTTCCATGTATTAACTCATAGGTATAGGGCTCATAAGAATCCCATAAGACAGGTACTATTATTATCATGCCCATTTAACAAATGAGGAAACTGAGGCATGGAGACATTTAGCAACTTGCCGAGGTTCCACAGCTGGTAAATGACAGAGCCTGGAAAGCAGGCAGAGCCAGTGCCATGACACGGGCGGTCCCAGAGTGCTCTATTCCTAACCTGCATTTTCAGAATATCATGACAAAATGTGCAGATGACACTTTTTGCCTAAAAGGACAAACAGGTTAAAGGTGACTCAAAGAAAAAATGAAAAGAAAATCAGAACACAACGGAAATCAAGAATGATACAAGCTGATGCAAGCATGGAGAGGATTCGGCGAAATGTGTCTGGATAATGGATGGCATGGCGGTAATCAATAAGCACATCCACACACATTAATAAATAAGATGAATAAATAAATTATACCGAAGTGCTCTTCTTCATACCCAGAAGATGCTTTCTGCTTTAACAGGATGAAGGAAATCGGATTGCCATCCTCTTCATCCCAGAACTGGAGACTCTGAGCGACTTCCTCCTTTAGTCATTGTTCTGTAATTTTCAATCTCAGGTGCATTTAGAGAAATCCACGGATGTTACAGTCACTGTGGTTTGCTGAAACTAAAGTCAAGAGTCAGAAATTTCTCACCAAACTGGTCGTTTGCTTCTCTGTATACATGTGCCAGTGTACATGTGTGAGTGTGTGTGTGTGTGAGTGTGTGTGAGTGTGTGAGTGTGTGTGTGTGAGTGTGTGTGTGTGTGTGTGCATGCACAGAACGTTCCCTAATTCCCTAGATGGAGTGAGTTATCCCTCTGTCCATATTCCCATAGCTTCGTGAATGCTCACCTCAAGGATCATAATGCATCATAATTATCTTGTTCAAATTTCTGTCGCCAAATGGACTATGAGAGACTTAAAGTCAGAACCATGTTCTGTCTCTTCCACACGTTGCACGCAGCAGCTTTACAGCGAATACTGGCTGAATAAGTGAGTGAATTAATGAACCGAAAAAATAAATGAATGGCTCTGGTCTGAATGAGTCATGAGAGTGACCCACAGTGGCCCTTGTTTATGTTCTTCAGCCTGAAATATGGAGTATTTCCACTGGCATTTGATTTGTGTTTACTGTGGTAGATACAGGCTTTTATTCCTGTAAGAAGGAATAAAGGAGATATTTGAACCTGATAGGAGCTGAAAGCCTATTTGTGTCCAATACACAGGAGATTTCTTTATTGGTATCCATAAAGCCGACATCAGAACATCTGCCCTGTGCCTTCCAGACCCACAATAGCATCCCTAAGCTTAGAATATTCATGTCTCAGTGCAGACCGATAAAAGCACATTAGCTGACATTTTCTGATTTCAGGCACCCCTGATTCCCCATTATGGTCTGCCACTTACAAGTAACTTGGCTTTACTTGATAGATGTGATTTTATACAGGCCAAACTAACTGCTGTCTGTCTTTCCATCTTCAGCGGCCAGATCACTGTTTTAGTTGCAGAAAGACAGCTGTGTGCAAACTACTATGGGGGAGGAATTCCCTGTGGGGAACAAATGTACCACAAGAAACACCAAACATTTCCCATTGGGCACAACCGATTGGCCTTCCTGCTGTGAATTTTGGCTATAGCTCCTCACAGTAATTCCTCAGCCCACTAAGAAGTTTTTGCCATATCTTTGATTGTTTTTATTGATTTGTGTTCAGAGTTGCGCTTTTCCATTCCTTTTTTAAGATCAAAGGTATTGAGGTGTAAATAACATAGAATAAAACGTAACTGTATTAACTGTACATTTCAATGAGTGTTAGCAAAAATATTCACTTGTGTAACAACCACCATTTTTAAGACAGAGAATAGTCCCCTTTATTTATTTATTTTTACTTTTTGATAAAAATTGTATTTATTTAATATGTATAATATGATGATTTGGTATAGATACACAAAGTGAAATAATTACTAGAGTCAAGCTAATTAACACATCTTCCCCTAACCTAGTTACCTTTTTCTGTGATGACAGTACCTGAAATCTACTCTCTCATCAGATTTACAGTATCCAATACAGCATTATGAACTATAGTCATCATGTTGTATATTGTATCTCCAGACTTATTCATCCTACACAACTGTGGTTTTGTACCCTTAGACCAGAATCTCCCCATTTCCCCCGGCACCCGCCCCTGGTAACCATCGCTTTACGTTCTACTTCTGTGTACTTAACGTTTTTTAGATTGCATGTATAGGTACAGTTATTTATATTTCTGTGTCTGGCTATTAGCATAATGTCTGCCAGGTTCAATGTGTTACAAATAGCAGGATCTCCTTACAAGATGGAAAATATTATTATCACCCCCCACCAAAAAAAAAATACTTCTCTCATGCCCTCTGAAGTCAACCTGTCCTAACTCCAGCTCCAGAAAAACACTGGGTTGCTCTCCGTTATAATAAAATTAGACCATGTGGATTTATATATTTTTTTGTCTTGCTTCTTTCACTCAGAATAATTATTTTGAGATTCATTTATATTGTAGCATGTATTATTCTTTTTTAAAATTATTTTTTGAGTACTACATTTTGAGTAATATTCCGATTTGCTTATCTATTCACCTGTTGATGGAAATCAGGTGGTTTCATTTCTTTGCTAATACCAATAAAACTGTTATGAACATTCATATGCAAGTCTTTGGGTGAAAATCTTTCTCATTTCTTTTGGGTAATGTTGAGCAAACAAGTTTGTAATAAGTGTGTTTTAGGTTTGCTCTCTGGTATTGGGGCAGTGCCATGTGTGTATAGTCTGTGGATGGCTGTGGGTGCTTGCCCTCAGGGCGACGGCAGATTGCAAAATGTGGATTGCCTTCACTGGAGAAGGTTTTTTCCCCCAGCCTGTTTTGCTGAAGAGAGCACAGAGAGAGTCCGGAGGGTGAGTCCGGAGAATGAGTCCGGGTTGTGGAACAGGAGACCGAGTTGGGGCTTGGGAGCCCTGATTTCCACCCAGCTTGTTTGGCTGGGGACTGCTGAGACTGATGGGGGCCGGAGATGGGAGAAAGGGAAGTGGGCTTCCCTGTCTGTGTGCTTGTCCACCAGTACGAGACTTCAATAAATGGAATGGCCCACCATCTTGGGGCTCCACAGTTCCTTTACTGTCTGCCCGAATCCAATGAGAACCTGCACAGCCATGGCAGCGGCCAAAAGCCTTAGAGGTAAATACTTCGGAGTAGACTTAACAGAAGATATGGTAAGTATATGTTTGACCTCGTTTCAAACTGCCACACTGGCTTCCAGAGTGGTAGTATCAATTTATATCTTCATCAGCAACATGCAAGATATTCAATTCTATGTCTCATCATTGCTTGGTGTGGTCAGTCGTTTTCATCCTAGCTATTGGAGTGGGTATGAAATGATCATTTCATTTCATTTTAACTTGCATTTTTCCTCATGACTAATAATGATAAACAGATAAACATCTTTTTGTATGCTTGTAGGTCATTTGTAAATCTGTAACTGGGAATAAATATGCTGTATGACTGATAAACTGATATTAGTCTGGCTAGCTTCACACAATAGAGCTAACAAAGAATGTATTAACGAAGTTAAGTTTATAAGAGAATCTCTATAAAATGTTAAATCCCGTTTTTTGCTGTTATAACCATGATATAAGATTACTAGTTTAGTAATCACAGTTATGTATTCTGTAACAAATCAAAATTATTTAATCAATCCTATCCTTTCACCTCCAGCCAAGCTCTCATTGCAGTTCAGAGGCCTGCTCCCCATCCGGAATAAGGAATGACAATGCTGGTGACGATGAATCACAGACATTCTGCTGACACACATCAAGAGTTAACATCAGAACAAATGAATAAGCATAAGGGAGAGTTACACCTCAGACCCCACCACGCTGCTGATAAGGCCAAGAGGACAGCCTGACTATGGAAATCTGTTGACACCTATGCCTTGTTTATTAGTTACTTGCTAGTTTCAGTTCCTTTAACAATGGAATGGACTCGGAACTTCAGATATGCCAGCTTTATATGAGAGATATGGGACCTGTATCCACTTAACTGAACAAATTGTACTGAGTCCCTTTAGCAAAGAACTCACAACCCTTTCCTTTGGATTCCTTTGTTCTAGTTTTGCTTATTCTCCCTCCCCCTTATAAACACCCTGCCTGCAGCAGAAGAGGGTTTTTCAGGACAAAAGCCCTCCACTATGACATCTCAGGTGGCCAGCACTTGGAATAAATCTCTTGCCTTCTCACCAGCACCTGCATCAGGTAATTGGTTTTCATGGTGACAGGCAGCAGGGCCTGAGAATCATTTTTCTGGTGACAAATACTCTTTCATGAAATGTTTGTTCAAATCCTCTTCCTATTTTTTTAATGTATTATTACTTCATTGCATTAGAAGAATTCCTTATACAGTGTGTCCGTAAAATCATGGTGCACTTTTAACCATGTGACTGGTCACAAGTGCACCATGACTTTACGGACACATTGTATATTCTAGATGCAAGTCCCTCTTCTATGTAATTGGCAGTAAGGAGTGACTTGGCCTCTCTTACTTACCCAAATCTAGTTATCAGAACCAGCTGTATCCTAATTATCAGAACCTCCTTGTCTCAAATAGTTGTGAACTGCCTGGGCTTAGGGACCTAGCTGATACCTGCTATATGTAGTCAGTGCTCTGTGCTTTGTTTCTGGGAGAAAAGAGGTATGATGGCCTAGAGCGTGGTGGCGAACCTATGACACGCGTGTCAGCACTGACACGCATAGCCATTTTCAATGACAAGCGGCCGCAGGCAGCCGTATACCAGAGAAGTATGGGGCCTGCGGCCAGAGAAGTATGGATCCGCATACCCAGAGGGACGTTTCATCCTCGGCTCCAGCATGGCTAGGTGCAGCAGCTGAGGATAAAACATTTGCTATAGTGTAGACACTCTGTGCCAGAGGTCTGTAAGCCAAAACAACAGAACTTCGGCCCCGAGGATCTAGTTCTGGGACTTTCGGTTAGGCCGTTTTTCTCCAAGTGACACACCACCCGAGTTATGCTCGGTTTTTTGGCAAATTTTGATGCACCAAGCTCAAAAGATTGCCCATCACTGGTTTAGAGCCTCCTCCTCCTCTTCCCGTTGAGTCTGACTTCTGAGCATAGCAGGAAGGAAGGAGGGAAGGGAGGCAGGGAGGGCATGAATAAAGAAGAGAATATTCAGAAAGGCATTAGCTACCTACTACTCCCATCAGAACATAGGCACGGCTATTACGGTCACTTAGGTAACAAACAACACATCCTTTGATCTGGTCCACCTCTCTGCCTTATGAGATCTATGGAGTCCAGAAAATGGAATGTCTGCCCTGTTATCCACTGATTTGAAGGAAAGGAGACCACACCTCATTCTTTTATGATGCCCCCTCAGGATTCATCTACCTCCCCTTACTCAAATAGCATTTGCAACAATTGCAGCAGAAAACAGAAATTTAAAGATTTTATAGGTTGTGGGTAAGCTGTCAGTTTGGGTTATGCTTTTCCCAAGAACAGCCTTGGTGCTAAATAAATTAGGGTTTCCAACCTGGAGCAGCAGGAGGAGGGGTATTTTTCCTCTTTATTGCGTCTGGCCAAACCTCACAGAGCTGTACAGGAGATTGGAGTATAGAAATATCAGCCTTCAAGAACATGATCAACATGTTTGCAGACCTCAAGTTTATTCCAATTAAATTAATCCCTTGGAGTAAAGAGGGACAAATACATGGTGAAGAAAAATGGTTTGACCTTGGGTGATGGGCACACAATGCAATCAACAGTTCAAATGCTATAGAGATGTTCACCTGAAACCTATGTACTCTTATTGATCAATGTCACCCCATTAAATTTAATATCAAAATAAAAAAAAATAATCCCCTAGATCAAGTTAGAATGTGAGGGGGGAAGGAGAAGAAATGTGGGGAGGGGAGGGAGATTTGAAAATGATTGGTGGCCCCAAAGGGAAAAAAGTAAGGACAGGGCATTTCTCAAATTGCGTTTTGCTGGTCATTTTCAGGTTTATGTTCCAGCACTGTCCCCAGGTGCCAAATGGAGAAAATGGGAACCAGTGGATCAGGAGGTCTTGATGGTATCACGCAGGGAAAGTGGGAAGACCGTCTGTATTCAAGGTCACCGTATTGCATATTAGTAGCTTCCTGGTTCCAAAAGGTTGACATCTAGAGAGCTTAGTCTGCCTGCAGCTGGACTCTCTGCCCATCATCCCTTCTACAAACATCACCGCTTCTCTTGCAAAATGTTCCTGTGCTGCAGAGCTTAGGAGTCAGGGAGAGGAAGTCACGGAGAAGATAGTACATTGTAGCATATCTGTAGAATTCTTCCCACTAGTCATGGGACTTCCAGAGTCCTTGGCCTCATCTAAAATTCTGCAGAAACCAAGGCTAACTTTTATCATTTCATGATTGTTGGTCAAATAAGTTTGTAAATATAATATATATGCGTTTGCTCGCTTATCGTTTGCATTGGGTGTGGGGGACAGGCTGTAAGCAGGCAGGGTCGTTCCCCATCCTAGGTGACTTTGTATCAGAGACTTCCTTGTTTGTATATTGGATTAAAGGTTTTTATTTCTACACTATAAAATGGGGCAGAGGAGCCCATGCTGGAAGAGAGCAGAGAAAGGCCACGTGGAGGAGAGGAGAAGCAGCCAAGATGGCGGAATGTCAAAGGAGAAGCCAGTTTGTGTAGAGAGAAGGAGATGGGGAACAGAGGTGAATAAGGCTGGTGAGGTAGAAACCTTTGATTCTAGGAAACTCGGATAAGTCAGTAGCTTTGGGAGCCCTGAATGGAAAGGGAAGTGTTTTCCCACTGTGTGTAGTTCTTGCCTGCCAGGTGCAAGCTAGGATTAAAGCTAATGGCCCACCAGTTCTTGGCTTCGTTGTTTCATTGCCATCTGTCTGAATCAAGTGCAAACCTGCATGGGCCAGGTGGCTGTGATGGTGGCCGCGGCTACTGGCTTTACACATGATATACTACAGAAACCCTCAGGAGAGGTCTGATCATTTCACAGACCAGAAAGCTGAGACTTAGAGAGGTTATGTGCTTTGTCCAAGATCAACCAGTAAGTGAGAGAATCTGGATCTGAACACAGGTCTCAAATTCAGCGAACAAGACATTGATCGCTTGCTTTGATCGCTGTTCGCTTGCTTGATTGATTGAAGAGAATCTGTTTTATTGTGCAAATAAAGTAACACAGAAGCAAAAATAGTTGAAGAAACTTCACAAGTTTGTGCCATAAAACAGAATAGAAGGAACAACATGGAAATCAAGGCATCTAGGAACATGCAGTTAATCTAACTCTTGTTCCCTAATTTGGAAAATTCCTTAAATTTCTCTGCTTCAAATTGAATTAATTTTCCAATTTCCTGTGTAAGGTAATATTTTAAACTACTGATTTTTATGGGCTTGAGCATGTGAAAAGCGGAATACTGTATGTCTTTTTAATTAGATCCTTTACATGATAATTAAAGTCTCTCTTTGCATCATAGTTATTCTTAAACTCTGCAGTAATGTTCCTCTGGCTGGAATTTAGCTGACCATCTGGAAGCAATAAAATATCTTAACCTTAAAATGCAAACTATCAGTTACAGATACCACAAATTAGACCTACTCATCATTACTTTAATGGGTAAATGCCAGGGCTCCATCCTTCATCCTGTCTAAAAGAAAGCTGCACAATCTCACAGTTGGAACAGGGATTTTGAAAGTCAAATGGTCCTCCTTCCTTTGACTTTTTGCCACAAATCCTGAGTAGGTCTTCCCTGTAATGGCCCTCAGGCATACTACTCCCCAGAAGAAAATTCCAAGGCTGTTTTTAGAAACTTCTTTCTTACAAAATTTATTTGTGTTGTTTAGGGCTGAGGATCAACACTGGCCTTGGAAGTAAAAGAGAGGTGATAAATGTTAGCTGGGAGCTTGGGAAAGGTTGCAGTGCAGAGAAGAGGAACTACGCAGAAACCAGGAAGAGAATGAAAGAGAGGTTCATGGGTCCAGGTAAAGGTGGTGGAGGTAGTTATGTAATGGCTGTGATAACATATCCACAGGTGAAAGAGTGATCAATATAGTTATAGACTCAGAAATATGTTTTACTTATGCTGATGCTGGCTATTTCCTTTATATGTCAGGTGTTATGACATTGTTGTCACTGGGGAAATAAACAAAGACCATTAAATGAGAAAAAGCAAAGGCTTTTATTCAGAATTTGCAATTGTCAGGGGATTCAGCCACCTTCAATTGTGCTTGGCAGAGACTCAAAGGCAGGCAGAGTGTGGGAGAGCCTTGGAGTGGAAAAAGGGAAACTTTCAGGTGTGTCTTGATTGACAGCTGCTGGCCTGGAGAAGCTGTCAGTGGGACACATACAAAGGAGTATTATTCCACATGATTGGTTAGGGAAGCATATTTTGCTTTCTCTGATTGGTCCTAAGTTGAAGCAGGCACAAAAATTAGGGAAGCTGTCAGTTATTAATCAATTCCTGGTTCTTTTGGGTAACTTATTGCTGTTTAGTATTGTTTAGCTTTCTGGTCCAATTGTCAAAAGTTAGCTGTCTGACTTCATACAAGTCTAACTGAGACAGAGTTCTTGGGCTGGTACTGTAGCTAACTGGGTTGGTTTCCCGAGCTGGGTACTACAGATTGTGGGTCATAGTTCTATTTTTATACAAGGACTAGCAATTGTTCATTTGTATACTCACACTTATTTTAATTCCACATATGTTTAAACAACATATTATTGTTGGTGTCATATGCAGGCTAATTACTCATTTACCATTTATAAGACATTACGGCATATTGGTTAAGAACATGGATTGTGAGGCCTGACGACATGGTTCAAAGTCCAGCTCCACAACTTATTAGTTGTGTGATTTGGGGCTAATAACTCACCTCCTCTGGTCCTCAGTTTCATTGTCTATAAAATAGAGATAAAAATAGTACCTTCCTAACCCTGGTTGGTTGGCTTTGTGGTAGAGCGTTGGCCTGGCGTGCGGATGTCCCAGGTTCGATTCCCAGTCAGGGCATACAGGAGAAACGACCATCTGCTTCTCCACTCCTCCCCTTTTTCTCACTCTCTTTTTTCCTCTCACAGCCATGGCTTGATTGGCATGAGAGACTTGGCCTTGGGTGCTGAGGATGACTCTGTGGCCTCTGTCTTAGGCCCTAAAATAATGGCTCCATTGCTGAACAACGGAGCAATGGGCCCAGATGGGCAGAGCATCACCCCCTAGTGGACTGACTGGGTGGATCCCAGTCTGGGCACATGAGGGAGTCTGTTTCTCTGCCTCCCCTCCTCTCACTAAAATAAATAAATAAACAAACAAATAATTAAAATAGTACCTTCCTCATAGACTTACTTTGAGGATTTAAGTGGGCTAACATACAGGCAAAGCACTTAGGCATAACGACATAGTAAGCACTATATGTGTTTGCTTTTATTAAAAATTAAAGAAAAAACAAAACACAACTGCAAGATGCAACATCCTTCAACATCTAAGCTTTACCAGGATGCTACTCCAAGGAATTCCTTATGCTATAACCCATACACTTCAAGAAATGTAAATAAACCATTAAGTATGTGGAAAGATTCAATAGCAAATGTTCAAAATCTAATATAAGTGGCTTCTCAAAAAGCTACTAATGCATGAAAATCTATATTCTTCCTACAATGAACTGTTATTAGCAATGCCTCGGTCTGCAGCGTTTCTCTCCAATTTAACAATGAGTGGCATTTGTGTTTCTATTCTTATAAAGCAATTGGTTGAGCACAAACATTTGGGGAGGAGCAATGCCAATATTTATTTATTTTTTACCCTTTTAAAAAATGGTGACATGGCCCTGGACAGTTAGCTCAGTCGGTTAAGAGTGTCATCCTGAAACAACAAGGTTGCAGGTTCAATTCCCGGTCAGGGCATACACAGGAAGCAACCACAAAATGCATGACCGAATGGAACAACAAATGCTTCCCTTCCCTTCTCCTTCTCTCTCCCTTCCTCTCTCTTTCTCTTTGGAAATCAATAAAAAGTAAGCTCTGGCTGAATAGCTCAGTTGGTTGGAGCGTCATCCCAAAGCACTGAGGTAGCTGGTTTGATTTCCTGGTCAGGGCACATACAAGAGCAGGTCGATGTTCCTGTCTCTCTCTCTCTCAAAAGAAAAATAATAAAAAAATAAAAAAAGTTGACAGAACAACTAAGGTGTTGCAACAAAAAACTGATGATTGATGCTTCTCATCTCTCTCCGTTCCTGTCTGTCTGTCCCTATCTGTCCCTCTCTCTGACTCTCTCTCTGTCCCTGTAAAAAAAAAAAAAACTGTTGACATACAACACACTTTCAGAAATGTTTACGAATCAAAAATGGACAGCTCAAGAACTTAATACAAAGCAATCAGTCACTTGTTACCAAAACGGTAGTCAAGAACTAGAACTTCAGCACCCACAGGCCCTCTTTGCCCCCCCCCATTTCTACCCTCCCCCACCCCTTCATTTTTATGGTGTCAAAGGGGAAGCCTGAGCCTAGAGCACGAAGGACAGATTTTAATCAGGTAACACACTGTTGCAATAGGAAAGTGGGTCCAGCTTGAACTTGACATTGATCTGTACAGAGGTGACTAGGTATTTTAAAAGGAGGATGAGGGAGTAGGAGAAGGGAAAGTGCAGGCTCAGGACAGTCAGGAAAGTGAAAAATGACAAGCAGTTGGGTAGTGTAAATGCTGATTAGGCCAGCTGTGCCGTCAGCTGGCAATGATCAAAGCAAGGCTTCTCTCCTCCCACAGAGACTGGGAGACAGAGGCCCCCATCCTTCCTGATGAGTTCGTATTCAAGGAATGGCTTTTGGGTCTTTGAAAAAGACACTCCTGAGTCATAGGGGATATATCTACATCTCAGAGAGACAGAGGAAAGAATCAGTGGTAAGGCCTTTTAAATAAATTATCTAAGAAGGATTAGGTGGGGGAGGGGGTGTCCATCTTCCAGGGTTGGCTGGAACAAACAGTAAATTCTTTTGACCTTGGGCTTTCTCAGGCAGGCACTTAAGGGAGCCCGGCGTCACCCTAGGGATGCAGCCTTGAGGTACTAGAAACTATGTTATTGTTTGTTTAAGACAGTGGTTAACATTTTTTTGAGGTACCGAACCCACCAGTTTCATAGCGCATTCACCGAACCCTTCTTTAGTGATAAATAAAATAGGATTTTTTTTTCCAAATTCAAGACATAGGTATATGTTTTTTTACTGGTGCACAAAATGAGCCGGGCATGAACATCACCTTGCTCAAAGAACAAAACCAACAAAGTGCATAAACTCGCAACAAATTAAGGTATTACTTTATTCTGGCCTCCACAGCAGAGGCTTCTCTGAACCCCTGTGACCGACTCATCGAACCCTAGGGTTCGATAGAACCCAGGTTAAGAACCACTGGTTTAAGACTTTTAAAGGGAGACACAGGACCAAGAGCCTGTGGTTTCATAGGCCAAGGCTGAGGCTTGAGAAGCAGCTCGGATGATTTTTTCCTCAAGGAAAGAATCTTTGTCAATGGTAGGCACTTCCTTTCTTTTTCTAACAGTTTTCCCGATTGTTTGACTTCACACATTATGCATTCTTTGTGCCTGGCATCTCTCAACACTATGTCTGTGAGGGTCATTTGAGTGGTGTGAGCTGAGCTGGTGTATTCATTTCTGTTGCTGTCGAGATTTCCATGAATAAATGCATCACAATAGATTTATCTGTGGACCCGTGTTGTCTCATTTTTAGGACTAATATAGATAAAGTTGCTATGAATATCCTTAGGTACATGTGTCCATATTTCTTTCAGGGATAGACTTAAAAGTAAAGGAATAACTATGTCATAGCATAGGCCTATGATTAACTTTAGTTGAAACAAACAGTGTTGCCAAAGCTTCAACTCCCACCAACAACAGAAGAATGCTAACTGCTCCACACCTTTGCCTACCATTTGTATGGTCAGTGTGTGTTTTTCCCTGTTCAGGTGGGTGTGTGGTGTGATTGAACAGCAGTTTTTGTTTGCATGTTGCTGCTGATTAATGAGGTAAACATCTTTTCAAATGCTTACTGGACATTGGGATATTAACTATGTTACATCCCTCTTTCTGTTGATTGTTCTCTTATTGCTTTATAAGAATTTTTATATAGTTTAACTGTAAGTTCTTTATTGGTGACATGTATTATATGATAAATGCCTTCAAGAACATTCTGATTCATGCTTTTCAGCACAGGTAAGTTTGCATATATATTGGGTGAAATTTTTAGGAGTGAAATTTTTCAGTCATAGGCTATGTGTGTAGCTTTTAATTTAATATGTAAAAAATAAATATTCCCCAAAGTGACTTTAACAATTTACACTACTGCAAGTAGTAGAAGAAAAATCCCCCTGCTGCCTGTATCTCTTTGGCAACAAAGTTGTCGTATTTATAGATTTTAGCTGAGTTGGCAGATGTATAGCGGTATAACTTTATGGTTTTAATTCTCATTGTCCTGATTACTAATGACATTAATACCTTTTCATTTGATTATTGGGTGTTTAAATATACTTTTCTGAAGTACTTGTTGAGGTCTCTTGCCTATTTTTATTTTCTGTTTTCTATCTTTTTCTTATTGGTTTGCAGAAGTTATTCGTGTTTTTTCACAAGTCCTTTTGTTGGTTATATGTATTGCAAACATCCTCTACTTCGTTGACTGCCTTTGCATTCTCTTAATGGTATTTTTCTTAATCAAAGTTCATTTTTTTAATGTTTGATCTCTTTTTATACTGGTGACTTTCATAGCGCTGTTTAGGAAACCTTTCCATACCCTAGGCGAGGGCAGCAATTTTCAGCTAGGTGCCACAAGAGGCTCATTGGTGGGGGGGGGGCACAGGAATTTTTAAAACATACAATTATGTTAGGGGCTCTGACCTCTTTCCCCTTAAATTGTCAAACAAAAAACAACAACAGCCATCTAGTGTGAATAAATCAAAATTACACCTATATTTGTCAGATCAGCAACAAATATACTTTTTGGTGTGTCACAGAATTTTAGAAATAACTTTACATGTGCCATGAGATGGAAGAGGTTGAAAATCACTGCTCTAGAGTCATACAATATTCTTCTGTATTATTGTCTAGACACTTTGTTATTTTACCTTGTGCATTTAGTCCTATAAACAATCTGGAATGTAATTTTATGTATGAAGTGATGTCCCACTTTCATTTTACTTATGAGTCTTAGGTGCCACTCTGCTGTCCCAGCATGGATACCCTCCTGGCGCCCCCTCCCCCACCTGGGCTCTGACATTCCGCACTGGGCCATCATGGCTCCCACCATGGACCTCTGTTGCTCTGCCCCCCCTAAAGGCCTCAGAACTGCATTGTTTTGGAAAGCAAGGGAAGGGAAATCAAGAAAAGAGCCGGGAAGGAAAGAGAAGGAAATGATAGGGAATGAAAAACAGAGTCTTACATTTAAATTAGCCTTCTTAGTACTCTTGCAATATGGGTTTAATTCAACCTTTGAAAAGTAATATGGCAACTACATTATACTATTTAAACTAATTCCAACCACAGGAAATTGTTTGCTTTTAAAAAGTATAATCACAAATTAGACTTAGAATAAGAGCAGTGAAACATATGATACAGTCAACAAATAAATTTTTTTCAGCAGTGGCCATTCACTATTTTGCTATGAGAACCGGAAGGAAATTGTCTTCCTTGAGTTTCAGACCTTCAGTAAATCCAATCATGGTTCAGTAAATCCATCTGAGCTTCTTCAATATTATCTTGAGTTGCTAAAATAAGTGACTCTAAAGGATCACAGATCGTTTCTGGTTTGATACCTGACAATGGTGTCATGTGGAAACTTACCCTTATGCAATGATATAAAGCCAGTGCTTGCGGCCAAGGCCACCATCACAGCTGCCTGGCCCATGCTGGCCCACATTAGATTCAGACAGTCAGTAATGAAACAATGGAGCCATGAATTGGTGAGCCATCATCTTTAATCCTAGCTTGCACCCGGCAGGCAAGCAAAAACACGCACTGGGCTCCAAAACCCACTCATTCAGTGCTCACAAAGCTACTGACTTATCCAAATTTCCTAGCATCAAAGGCTTCTAGCTCACCAGACTTATTCACCTCTGTTCCCCATCTCCTTCTCCAGCACAAACTCTGCTCAAACTGGCTTCTCCCTCAGCACTCTGCCATCTTGGCTGTTTCTCTTTCTCTTCTCTTCTCCTCCACGTGGCCTTAATCTTCTCTCTTCTCTAATGCTAACCTCAGAAACCGAGAGAGAGAGAAAGCTCCCGGCCTGCCACACTTTATAGTGTAGAATCAAAACCTTTAATCCAATCTACAAACAAGAAAGTCTCTAATACAAAGTCACTTATCTGAGGCATAATGGGAGGATTCCTCATGAGAGTGCACCACCCTACATCATCCAATCAGTCAAGAGTGTGGGGAAAAGCTTACTCTTAAAACTTGCACGTGGGCAGAGCCATCTTTAACAAAGTGAGCATAATATATTTTATCTGCCCAACAAATGATAACCCCAAGTGCACCACCAGGCAAGGTCTTCCAGAGCACACAGAACAGAAAGGCTCAGAGACCAAACTAAGATGCTAAAACACACAGAAAGAAGGCAGAAAAAGAGACGGAGATGGAGCAGTTATATACAATTTTTCTTTCTCTCTCCCCACCTCCCATCAACCTTCCTGGTGGATGATATCGTTACAAGGACCAGAGTTGAGTTTACACAAGGAAGCAAAAAGACTGGAGCCTGGGGTCAATAAAGCACATCTGCTCTATGAGAGAGGATTAGGAACAAGTGTCCCACCTACAGCTGAGGCACCAATTAGACTAATGAACACCTGTGAATTTTATCCGCATTTCTAGGGCAGGGTAGATACAGAACAGAATGAGGGCGGTACTAGTGGGGTGTCATCTGTACCTGAAGAAATTATTTCCATCCCTTTTCTATCCTTAAGTAACATTCTTAGGTGTTGCATCTCTTTTATCAGACAAAATGTCTTTTTTTTCTTAATTTTTATCTAACCTTAACATTCCTTGAGAATTCTGGACATACCTTACAAATTAATAGATTACTCATTAGATGTACTTATCATTTTTATTCATCCCATTTATTTTTCTTTCCTCTGCAGAAGAATTAAATATTCTCTAATAAAGAAAAAAAAAGTGGCCACGCTGAGTATTTCCTCCACAAAACCCTCTTCACACGTTATGAACAATGATTTTCCAGGGACTGCTTAGTACTGCTGCAGTGTGAGTTTCTGCCTACTAATACCTACCATCTTATGGACAATTCCACGATCAACATCAGCCCAAATGAAGAATCTTAGTATCTTCTCCCAGTACATGCATGGGCTGGAAAGTTATCTCCCGCTTTTCTAGAAAGTTAACCTTGAGAAAGCCCATCTGGTTAGAGCAGTGGTTCTTAACCTTTTTTGAGGTACCGAACCCACCAGTTTCATATGCGCATTCACCGAACCCTTCTTAAGTGATAAATAAAATAGGATTTTTTTTTCCAAATTCAAGACATAGGTATATGGTTTTTTACTGGTGCATAAAATGAGCCATGCATGAACATCACCTTGCGCAAAGAACAAAACCAATAAAGTGCATGAACTCACAACAAATTACGGTATTACTTTATTCTGGCCTATATGGCAGAGGTTTCTCTGAAACCCTGAGACCGACTCATCGAGCCCCTAGGGTTCGATAGAACCCAGGTTAAGAACCACTGGGTTAGAGCCATAGCCCAAGTCCTGCTCCATCTGACTGAGGCAGAGACAGAAGGTGCCTCATGGGCCAGGGACAGGCAGCAGCCAGGTCCCTGTTCCAACAGGGCTTCCCTGGAGGCAGGGGATCCAGCCCTAATGACTAATGATGCCAGGCATCTTTCCATATGCTTCTTAGACATTTGCATATCTTCTTTGATAAAATGTCTATTCCACATCCTTTGGTTATTTTTAAGTTGGGTTATCTTCTTAATTTTAAATTTTGAGAGTTCTTTACATATTTTGGATGCAAGCCCTTTATCAAGTGTATGTATGATTTGCAAATATTTCCTCCCAGTCAGTGGTTTATCTTTTATTTTCTTAAGGGTATTTTATGAAGAGCAGAAGTTTTTCATTTTAAAGAAGTTCAATTGCCTGACCAGGCAGTGGCACAGTGGATAGAGTGTTAGCCTGGGATGCAGAGGACCCAGGTTTGAAATCCCAAGGTCTCTGGCTTGAGCGAGGGCTCATCTGCTTTAGCACACGATCACTGGCTGGCTTGAGTGTGGGATCACAGACATGACCCCATGGTCACTGGCTTGAACCCAAAGGTAATTGGCTTGAAGCTCAAGGTCGCTGGCTTGAGCAAGAGGTCATTGGTTCAGTTGTAGCTCCCTAGTCAAGGCACATATGAGAAAGCAGCAAATGGTGCTGCAATAAAGAATTGATACTTCTCATCTCTCTCCCTTCCTGTCTGTCTATCCCTATCTGTTCCTTTCTCTGTCTCTGTCATTAAAAATAAATAAATGTCACTTAATTCATTCATTTCTTTAAAATCATGTTTTTGGTATTTTATATAGGAAATATTTACTTAGCTTACAGTTATAAAGGTTTCTCTTAGGTTTTCATTATGAAGTTTTATAATATTAGCTTTTATATTTAGGTTTATTATGATCCAATTTTAACCCTTTGAGTAGTATGAACGTTCATGTACACATCCTCATGCCTCCTGACCATCCAGTGTACGATCATACATGTGTAAGGCAACATTAAAGAAAGGCAAATGTATGTTCTTATTTCCATAAATTGGTTATCAAACAAACATGATTTTAAGTTAATAAAACTGGAACTGGAACTAGTTTCATATTTTGAAAAACAACTCATTCCCGGGGGTCAGTGAGCATGAAAAAAACTCACTACTCAAAGGGTTAAATTAAATTGATTGGCATAACATTGGTTAATAAAGTTATGTAATTGTCATAAAATGGTTACTATCAAAACAACAAGAATAACAAGTGCTGAAAGGATGTGGAGAAAGGGGAATGCTCTTACAACTGCTGGTGAGAATGTAAATTAGTGCAGCCACTGTGGAAAACGTTGTGTTGCTATCAGCACTCCTGCTAATTTTTCAATGTTTTTGTTTGTTTGTTTCTATTTATGTTTAACCTTGACTTTCTAGGATTTGACCCTGAGTCAGCATAGCTTAGTGTTCAACCAATGATTGGTCAATGGTGGCCTTGAAGACATTACTCCAGTAAGTATTTTACTCTTTATTTTTTAATATTTAATTTTTTAAATTATTTTTTATTTTTTTACAGGAACAGAGAGAGAGAGAGAGTCAAAGAGAGGGATAGATAGGGACAGACAGACAGGAACGGAGAGAGGTGAGAAGCATCAATCATTAGCTTTTCATTGCCTTTGTAACGCATTAGTTGTTCATTGATTGCTTTCTCACATGTGCCTTGACCGCGGACCTTCTGCAGACTGAGCACCCCCTTGCTGGAGCCAGCGACCTTGGGTCCAAGCTGGCGAGCTTTTGCTCAGGCCAGATGGGCCTGCACTCAAGCTGGCGAGCTCGGGGTCTCGAACCTGGGTCTTCCGCATCCCAGTTCGACACTCTATCCACTGCGCCTCCACCTGGTCAGGCAAGTTTTTTACTCTTAACCAATCTCTGTGTAGATTGGGGAAAACATTCAAAGTTCAGACTGTGTATAAGTCAGATTTGGACAGGGCCAGTTTCATGGGTGTATGACCATGGGGTCCTTGCTTAAAAGGGTCCCATACTTGTTTTAATGCTACATGTTGCCATCTTGAAATTACTTTTAATTTTTTAATAAGAAATTCTGCATTTTTATTTTGCATCAGGCCATGCAAATTATGTAGCTGGAACTAGCCTTAGTTTATACTTTCTACTGAGCATCTATTGTCTCCTCTGCATGTAGAGGATGCACGAGCTACCTTGAGCATGCATACAAACTTTTAGGTTGCCAGGAATATGCAGGAGATTATTAAAACCCATTGTAAATATCAGTTTCCTGAATCTCTGAAATTTCTGGCTTGTGTGCCTGATCTGTTGTTTACTGCAACAATAGGCTAGAAGTAATATTGTTTGCTACCAAGATCACTATAGTTTTTCAATAATGCCCCTGAGCATGGGTTTTTCAGCTTTCAGCAACAAATTAAGTCAGTCTCTTTAAGCAGCAAACCCTTGGATTTCTTGGCTTGCCCCAACAGAGCACGGAGGGGAGCACAGGGAGTAAGAGCAGCTCCAGGCTAAAATGCCACAGACCCCCAATGTTCTTATCTGAGGTCCAGTATTTTCTTTCTCAAATAAAATGCAACCCAGTTTTGTTTGTTTGTTTGATTTTGGCCAATTGCCAGAATCCTGGAATTATTATTTTTGACAACTGTGCCCAGTTTTATAGCTGCTTTGGGGGAAAGATTTTGCTGATATTTTCATTCCACAAATTATAAAGTACTGTCGTCGCTTACTCTTCTTCCCACCTGCTTTCAAATGCTATGTTTTAAGTTCCAGGAAGAATTTAATTCTTGATATAGATTCTATTTATTTGTTTAAGTTCCCTATTTTTCCATCCATTTTTTGGGGTTTAGATTTTCTTTTTTAAAAATTATCCATATATAATGATTATGTTAAGGTCCTCTGTTGTTTCTAAAACCTGTGCTCTCTGTCAGTCTTTTTCATTAGAAAGTTATTTTTTTTATTATGAGTCACATTTTCCCATTCCCTTGCAAATCACTTAATTCTTTATTGCATGCCAGATATTGTGTATAAGAGAGTAATAAAAACAGAGACCAATGCTATTTTCCCCCAGACAAAACAACAACAAAAAAAAACCATGTTCTTTTCTCTGTCAAGAAATTGAGCTGCCCTAGTACTGGGTTTCAGTTTAAGTTACTTTTAGTGCTTCTTTGATTTCAAGTATACTGAGGGAGAGACTTAGTTGCCTGTGTTTCACAAACCTCCCCACTCAGTAGTTTTCCAGGAGAGGGTAGGGACTCTGTCTCTGCCTTTCTAACCAAGCTCTAGTCTTAATCACAACTCGTGCACTCAAAAAAAGTCATGTGATAAAAAAATTGGCAGGTAGAAAAACCCTTCTTCCAATTCCTTATCCCAGCCCACAGGCCTAAACATTCCAATGACTTCTCTTTCCCTCCTAGAGTTCTCTGTATGAACCTCTGCGCATGCCCAAACTTGGCAAGCACCCCTACGAAAGAAGCTTTCTGACCTGTACCTGCCTAGAAAGGGCTCTCTCCTCTTTGAATTGATTCCTTTAAACGTATTTGCACCAAAATCTCTTGGATAGCCTTAAAAATATGCAGCATCTTGTTTTATTCAGTCATTTTCTAGTCATTGTGGCAGAAATAATCATCTGCCATGACCTTCTATAATACCCTAACTATGGGGGAACTCAATGTTATCAGCGTACAAGTGTTATTTTTGCTGTGTTTTGTTTAAGTTTAATTTGAACATCTGTTTTGGCTTTATAGTTTCAAAGCTCTAAACATAAGGCATTTATGTCTTGTTTAAAGTTTTATATGTCTTGGTAACAAATAATAAGTAATTTGAGTCAATGCTCGAAGTTATGGGAAAGATTTCATTTTTCTTCCTCTAGAGGAGATTCTTTACTTACAATTGGAAAATGCTATGCCACACTACTCTGTCTCTCTGTTCACTACTCAAACCTGTCACAAAAACTATGTCAGTGCTGTTTTATAATAATGACAGAGGTATAGGGGTAGAATTAAAAAAATTAAGTTTCTCTCCCTTATTTTCTTCTATGCTTCTCCATTATCGCTTTAGATAGTTATAAATAGAATATGTTACTAATTAATCAAGTATAGATTAACTTTATGGCGGAAATTTTATTGCAGTTAATATATAGTTGATCAAAGAAGAGCAAAGGGCGGGGCATTCAACCAGGCCCTGAATCTGTACACCCAGTCACCAGGAATTCAGAGTCTGAATGAAACGCTCCTGGGGTACCAGAGTGATGTCCACCAGAGCCACACTTGACCAGTTTTTAGATTCTCATCTGCTGACCCCTGGGCTGTGCTGACCATCCTGTTCCAGAAAACAATATATCAAGATCTCCAGGGCCAAACATTCCCAGATGGCATGTCACCAGAACTAACTTTGTATTCCCCTCCTGCATCTCTCTTATATAATCTGGCTTTTAATAAGCTTGAGGGAAAGTGGATGTTAGGGTTTTCACCCACCACCTTCTCAGGTGCCGGCTTCTGATACTTAATCAGAGTGCATTTAGAATCCACGTCCGCCTGGCCAGTTGGCTCAGTGGTAGAGCATCGGCCTGGTGTGTGGAAGTCCCGGGTTCGATTCTCAGTCAGGGCACACAGGAGAAGAGTCCATCTGCTTCTTCACCACTCCCCCTCTCCTTTCTCTCTATCTCTCTCGTCCCCTTCTGCAGCCAAGGCTCCACTGGAGCAAAGTTGGCCCTGGAGCTGAGGTTGGCTCCATGTTCTCCACCTCAGGTGCTAGAATGGCTCCAGTTGCAACAGAGCAATGCCCCAGATGGGCAGAGTGTTGCCCCCTGGTGGGCATGCCAGGTGGATCTTGGTCCAGCGCATGCAGGAGTCTGTCTCTCTGCCTCCCCACTTTTTACTTCAGAAAAATACAAAAAGAAAATAATAATCTAAGCCCTGTCTCTGCTTTCTGGCTGAGTGGGGACTGGCAGCATGAGCCCCGGACATGGAGGACCTCTGGTTTCAATAACTTTGGGGCTGGCACAATGGCAAGTTCCTACACCTGGCCCAGTGCTGAATTCAGAGAGCTGGAAAATGAAACATCCTAGCTCAGACAAACACACTTCAGGATATTTCTAGAAGATGATTCCTGATGAATTTCTGAAATGTGTAACTCAAAATTGTTTACAGTAATTGGTGCTAAGAAAGAAATTCTAGGCAGGTAACAGTTTTCTCTCAGGCCCCACATGGGCCTTTAGATGGAACCATCTTTTCACCATAAGACATTAGAGCATCGTTACCCAGAGAACAAGACTCTAGAAACTTCCGCTGTCTACCATTAGAGGATACACAAAGTGAGTGAAAGAAGTTAGTTCCATGGGGGTAAAAGCACACTAATTCTGGTACATTGACAATTAATCTATACATTTTCACTTCTTTTATTACTCTCAAGCTGTTGCCTTTTTCATTTTAAAATTGCTCTTTTGGGGGACATGTCTTTTAACAACATTAAATTGATGTGTTTAATTTCAGGCAGGTGTTGAGATGCACACAGAGGGCTCTTTCCAGCTGAGCCCACTCAGGACAGCCTCGGCTCCCTCATACACAAGGAAGGAACTTACAGAACTGCAGCCTCTCTGCCTCCGTCCCGCCCTCCCTCCCTCCCTTCATGTTTTCAGTTTTTGCCCAGTTCTCTCTTTCTATCCCCTGCCTTCACCCCAGATCCAGGGACACTACGACCTGGGTCTCCTCGGGTCTGCAATAGAGATCGGAGCTCACAGCTATGCCCACTGGTGCCTGAGGACATACTGGGTCTTTTCTGTCAGTTACCGCACATACATCTGCTTCTAGCCATCTTCCAATATTGTGCTGCTATCTTCGCTCTTGTTTTTCCATATGTGTGTGTGTGTGTGTGTGTGTGTGTGTGTGTGTGTCTTTTCTTCAGTCTCAGCGGGAGTTAGGAGGCAGCATCCACATTTTAACCTGAGAGTCTTTGAGGTTTTGTTTTTTTTTTTTAACAGGGACAGAGAGAGAGTCAGAGAGAGGGATAGATAGGGACAGACAGACAGGAATGGAGAGAGGTGAGAAGCATCAATCATTAGTTTTTTGTTGCCATTGCAACACCTTAGTCGTTCATTGATTGCTTTCTCACATGTGCCTTGACCACGGGCCTTCAGCAGACTGAGCAACCCCTTGCTGGAGCCAGCAACCTTGGGTCCAAGCTGACGAGCTTTTGCTCAAGCCAGATGGGCCCGCGCTCAAGCTGGCAAACTCAGGGTCTTGAACCTGGGTCTTCCGCATCCCAGTCTGATGCTCTATCCACTGCGCCACCGCCTGGTCAGGCATAACCTGAGAGTCTTGAAGAGACTTTGCACTTGTGCAAAGTGCAGTTTCCCCCTGCCTCCTCGCAGGGAGTTTACTTGTGTCTCTGAGGGGACTTTGTTTCGTGTCTCTGAGATGCTGTCCAAGGGTAATGCTCTTCAGTGGGGAACGAGAGCCCTCCCCCACAGCCGCCCCCCGTTCTCATCATTATAAAACTGGAGCCTGCTCTAATGGAAACACTCAACCTTTCAACAGGAGAATGTTTAGATAAAAGCACTTTGGACAGGCATCAGGTTGACTTCCCAGGATCTGGCAGTTTTAGCGGAGACCATAGTTTTGTAGTAAACAATAAGGTCCAACACTGGTTAGGAGTACTGCTCTTGCAAGAAGACAGTTCTCGTGCTGTTCTAGAGACAGGATCCTATTCAGACATAAAAGAACCCTTTCTGTGAGGGATTGGTTCATGTCTGTTGAGTTATGATTTAACACCTTTTCCTTTACGCTTTTAATAATAATATTCAGAAATTTAAATAACAAGTCTTTCTTCTTATAATGAGAAAAAAATGCACTGTATAGGGGATATATGTACAATAACATACACATGCATATATATGTGTAATATTTATGTCTCTATATAAGCACACAAGTGACATATATACCTCTGGACAGCACAATTTAATAAGATAGAGGTACTATCGTAGGGCACAGATGCCAGAGCTGTGCAAGGACAACCCTGGGGAGGGGCTGTGATTACACGGCCCATTCTCCCATGGCGAAAGGAGGATCCGTGAAGAAAGACTGCCAGCTTGGGGCCCAGCTACTCTCAGAAGCCGGCACAGACACTGACTAGGCGTGTGACCTTAGGGTAACTATCCAACCTACCTGAAATCAGTTCCTCCCTATCTTGACTGTGGATAATGATGCCTACCTTATAAAGTTTTTATCAGAATTAGAGCTATATCTAGAGAGTACTTAGAAACTTGGCTCAATAAACGTGTGTGATTAAATGTATTAGCCCCCAATACATTTGGGACACTGGGAGGGCAAGGGAAGATGCAGCTGCCAGGCTACAGGCGTGCCAGGCCCCTCACCAGTGCGGACATCACCCTGCAGTTTCTGCTAGCCTGGAGCGTGTCCCACTGTGGAGATCACACCAGGCCGCCATCCTCAGGGGTGGTTCAAGCCCAAACAAACCCACACTAATAATGTCCAGGGCTGGCTTCATCCCATCCCTTAGTCTGCTCCTTTGCACCCCTGCTGCATCCACAGAGCCAATTCCAAGGATTCTGAATTCTTTCCTGCATTTTTGCCAGGTCTTCCCAGGTCTCCAGCCTCTGTACTCTCTACTCATCTTTTCAATGGTAGCACACCATTGCTTGCTGGTCTTCTGGGAAGGGCCCCCTCAACTCTCTGAGCAAAGTCATTTCTCCTTCCTTAAAGACCTTACCACTAGGCCATTCATTCACTTATTCTCATGTGTTCAAAAATATCTATTAAGCATCAGCTCTGTGTCAGATATTGTATAGACACTTCAAATACATTGGTGAACAAGAGATAAATGATTCCCACCCGGTAGAGTTTAAGCTGGTAAGAAATTTTTAGCATGGTCCTCTCTGACTTTTAAAATTATATATGGGCTCATTCTCTCTCTCTCTCTTTCTCTTTCTCTCTCTCTCTTTTTCTTTCATCCTCCTTCCCTCCCTCAAGGCAGTACCTTTGCTTTCCTTTTTCCTAAGCTCCAAGGCCCTTCTTCAACCTCTTTAACTTGTTTCCTGAGCTCATGCAGCCCAGCTGGCTTACTTCTTCCATGAGTAACTTCTTCGAACTGTTACTTTCTAAATAAACTTTTGCTTGCAGTTGAAAAAAAATGTGTATATGTGGTTACATTTTAATCATGGCTTGAATTTAGATTTTGTGAATGAATTAATGAATGAATTTTTTTTTATTTCTAAGTCTTCAAAATTCAGTTTGTGTTTTACAATTAAAGTGACCTCAAATCAGTGAGTTCATAATATACACTTAAGAAGGCATATTCACATACCTAAACATACTTTATATAATTTCAAACATACTTCAACAGTTCCTAATAGAAAAGAGTAGAAGTTTTAAAATTTAAATATAAATTAATTATAACTTAATGAAAGTAAAAATCTGGCTCCTCGGTCAAACTAGCAACAATTCAAGTGCCCAGTAGAAACACATGGCTGGTGGCTGCCACGTTAGACAGGGCCACTGTGGACTTCACCTCTCACCAGTGGATCCTGAATCAGGGGAAACAACATAAAACCGACATAAAAGGCATCTTTAGACCAATGGAAGAAATTTAGACCATATATTAGATGACATCATAGAATTATTAATTTTCTTAAGTGTGCTGGTGATATTAATATTATGTAGATAATAAATGTCATTATTCTTAGGAATGTTGTGAGAAAGTATTTAGAAAGGAAATGTCATAATGTCGGTAACTTATTTCAAATGGCTAAGGAAAAAACCGTGTGTGTGTGTAATGAGAGAAAGAGATAAAGGTAATGTGGTATAAAATTAACATTTGATGAGCCTGGGTAAGGTGTATGTACTATCCTTTCATTCTTTCAACTTTTCTGTAGGTTTGGAATATTTTAAGATTCAATTAAACTATGCTCAGGAAGATAACATTTTAGAGAAGGGAGGCAGAATGTTAACCATTGAGCAAATGCATGAACAGAATAATTTTAGATGATTATGTATTACTAGTGCTCAGGGGTCATTAAAAAGACATTGTTGGCATAAGGAGTGATGGCAGGATGCAGGTGGGGGCTACTTCTATCATAACTGGTCAAAGCAAGCTTCTCAAAAAGGCGGCAGTTGGTTCAGACCCTGAACGATAAGAAGGAAACGACCATGCGGAGACCTGAGGACAGAACATTCTGCACAGAGCAAACAGTAGAGCCCAGAGGAGGAAAGGAGCTTGCTGTTAAGAAACTGAAGGAGGCCACTGTGGCCAGAACACAGGAGAGAGGAGGGGAGAGGTGGAGGAGTGGGCCCGAGAGGAAGGCTTGGCTGGTTCTTGACGGACCCAGCATAGATGGTGGTAAGGAAATTAGACTTTATTGTAAGTGCAACGGGAAACCACTGGAGGGCTTTAGGCAGAGGAGGAATGGGTTGATGAGCACCTTTTAACATCATTCGGACTGCTGCCCCATGGAGAATGGTTATAGAGGGCAGCAGAGAAAAACGGGGAGATCAGCTGGAGAGATGGTGGTGGTTTGTATCACAGGAAGTAGTGATGTGGGAGAGAAAGAAATGGAGCTTCAGAGGGAGAGCAAAGGGACTTTCTTATGCAAAAGCATGAAAGACAAGAAAATGAAGTGAATGAAGGATGACTTGCAGGTTTTCACCTAAGCCCAATGGTTCTTAACCTGGGTTCTATCGAACCCTAGGGGTTCAGTGAGTCGGTCTCAGGGGTTCAAAGAAGCCTCTGCCACGGAGGCCAGAATAAAGTAATACCGTAATTTGTTGGGAGTTCATGCACTTTGTTGGTTTTGTTCTTTGAGCAAGGTGATGTTCATGCACGGCTCATTTTGTGCACCAGTAAAAAAACATATACCTATGTCTTGAATTTGGAAAAAAAATCATATTTTATTTATCATTAAAGAAGGGTTCAGTGAATGCGTATATGAAACTGGTGGGTTCGGTACCTCAAAAAAGGTTAAGAACCACTGTCTAAGCCACAGGGAAGACAGGCTGGGGTCAGGGAAGGAGACAAGAACCGTCTTTTAGCCATATGAATTTCATGTGCTTCTTAGACCTTCTTCTAAGTGAAGTCAGCCGTCAGCTCTAAGACAGGTGTATATTTGAATGTCATCAGGTTTCATTCAAAGTAGAGAGTCCAGAGCAGATCATAAGTTACTGACCATTATCCTGTTTAGGAGCATGTAGATATTGCTGATTTTTTAAATTATTAATAATGCTGTGATAAATATCTTTTGTATAAACACTTTTATAGTTCAGATTATTTATTTAGGAAACATTGCTGGAAAAGGAACTCCTAATGTTTTTACCCCCAGGTACAGACTTTTTTTAAAATTGCAATTTGAAATAGTTTTAGACTTACAGAAAAGTTGCAAAAATAGAACAGAGGTTTCTTATAAAACTTCCTTTTAGTTTCCCCTAATGTTAATATGTTGCCTAACCATGGGATATTATCAAAATTTAGAAATTGGAAAAAATACTATCGACTAAAGTTTGGATTACTAGTTTTTTCACTAATGTCCTCCTTCTGAGCAAGGGTCCAATCCGGGGTTACACAATGTATTTAGTTACTTTTTGTTTGTTTGTTCGCTTGCTTGCTTCCTCAAATCTGTGACAGTTCCTCAGTCTTGCTTTGTCTTTCATGACCTTGAGACTTTTAAAGAGCATAGGTCAGATCTTTTGTAGAATGTGTCAGCTCTTTTGTAAAATGTCCCTAAATGGGAGTCTTTCTGATGGTTTCTTATGATTAGATTAAAGCAGTGGTTCTTAACCTTTTTTGAGGTACCAAACCCACCAGTTTCATATGCGCATTCACCGAACCCACCCTTCTTTAGTGATAAATAAAATATGGGGTTTTTTTCCAAATTCAAGACATAGGTATATGTTTTTTTACTGGTGCACAAAATGAGCCGTGCAAGAACATCACCTTTCTCAAAGAACAAAACCAATAAAGTGCATGAACTCACAACAAATTACGGTATTACTTTATTCTGGCCTCCGCGGCAGAGGCTTCTCGGAACCCCTGAGATTGACTCATCGAACCCTTAGGGTTCGATAGAACCCAGGTTAAGAACCACTGGATTAAATTAAAGTAATGGTTTTTTTGGCAAGAAAACTATAGAAGTGATATGCCTTTCTCAGTGAATACTCTGAGGGGGTTCATAAGGTTGACAAATCTTATTTTTTGTGATGCCTGGTGCTACTATTTTCCCCTTTGTAATTAAGAAATATTTCAATGATTGGAGATTCTTAAGACTATGCAAAATCCTGTTTCTTCTCAAATTTTTATTTATTAATTTTTATTGTGATTAAAAACCACTAATTAGTAAAAGCCACTAATAATAAAAATTACTATAGTAAACTTTTTTGTTTTGTTTTAACAAGAGGAAAGGAGATAGACTCTTGCATATGCCCTGTCTGAAATCCATCTGGCAACCCTGTCTGGGGCCGATGTTCAAATCAACCAAGCTGTCCTCAGTGCCTGAGACTGACACGTAGACCAACTGAGCCACTGGCTGTGAGAGGGAAAGAGGGAGAGAAGGGGAGAGGGAAGGGAAGAGAAGCAGATGGTTCCTTCTCCTGTGTGCCCTGATCAAAACTGAGATGTCCATATGCCAGGCTGACACTCTATCCACTGAGCCAACTGGCCAGGGCTCTATTGTAACCATTTGTTTAAACGTAAACTTCAGTAGTGTTAAGTACATTCATGTTGTGAAACAGATCTCCACAATTTCTTGCAAATCTGAGACTATATCCATTAAACAACAACACTGTTCCTCCTCTCCCTCCAGCATCTGTTAAACATCATTCTACTCTCTGTTTCTATTAATATAACTACGTTAGATACCTCATATAAGTGAAATCATACAGAACTTGTCTTGTAACTGCTTTCTTTCATTTAGCATAACATCCTCAAGGTTCACCCCAATTGTAGCACGTGACAGAATTTCCTTCCTCTTTAAGACTGAATACTATTCCATTGTGTGTATGTATGTATATGTATACATATACATATGGGGGTCTTGGGTTACAACAGTCAACATACAACATTTCAAGGTTACAAAACTCACTCCACAGAAGGCTTTTCAATGGTAGAGGATGGGTTGGCAAAATTTCAGGCCAAGGACCCCAGTGATGACAGATTTAGTAAGGTCTACAGAGCTGCTATGGATGCCTTGCAATGCTACAGGCAGATTTTGGAAGAGAAGAAGTCATCAACCTTCCAGACTAGCCTGGGACAATCCTTTAAGAAGGTAAAAAGGCTTACTACAGGTCTGGTACCCTCTACATTAGCTGCTTCCTGAGATGAAACACCTGTAGTACAGGTAGAATAATCTCTAGTGTCTCCTGCATGTTCCTTAGGCAATCCTGATTCACCTGACCCAGTATCTCCAGCATCTTCTGCAGGTTCTCCTGCCTCTCCAGCTTCCTCCTCCCAATAGGTCACTCTCTCCCACCTTGCAATGCCCCTTCCAGTGTGCAAGCCAACCACAGGAATAAAGGTAGGGAATTCTTTTACACTCATTTTTTGTCATTTTTCATGTTACTACAGTACAGTGTACAGTATATTTATGTCCTTTTTTTCTGTGGCTTAGTTGTGTTTTCTGTTCTAGATTATGATTATGTTAGAATAGGTAAGTGACTTAGCCTAGGGTGTGTTTCAACTTACATCAAAATTAGGGTTACGTCACTGTCATAGGAAGGGAACTGTGTTATAACCCGAGGACCCCTGTATATCATGATTTGTTTATTCATTTATCTTATTTATTTATTTATTTATCTTTTGATGAACTCTTGATTTCTTTTTCCTCTTGCCTATTGTGAATGATGCTGCTATGAATGTGGATATGCAAACCCTGATTTCAGTTTTTTTAGATATATCAAGAAGTTGTATTACTGAATCATATGGTAGTTCTATTTTTAATTTTCTTAGAAATCTTAATGCTGTTTTTCATAACAGTTGCACCATTTTGCAATCCTACCAACAGTGCACACTCTTGCCAACACTTGTTATTTTCGGGGGGGGGGGGGTTCATAGTGCCATAATAAAAAATGTTAAATGATATCTCATTGTGGTCTGATTTTTATTTCCCTTATGATTAGTGATGTTGAGCATCTCTATTCCTACGTTTGTTGATATATCATAAACTTCAGAGAAATGTTATTTAAGTCCTTTGCCCATTTTTAAATTGGGTTGTTTGATTTTTATTGTTGTTGAGTTGTAGGAACTCTTTATATATTCTGGATATTAACTCCTTATCAGATATAGGACTAGCAAACACTTTTTCCTATTCTTTAGGTTGTCTTTTCACTCTATTGATGTGTCCTTTGATGCACAAAAGTTTTCAAGTTAGATATTATCCCAATTTGTCTATTTTTCTCTTGTTGCTTATGCTTTTTGTTTCATATCCAAGAAATCATTGCCAAGTTCAGTGTCATGAAGCTTTCCCTCTATGTTTTACTTTATAATTGTATAGTTTTAGATCTTACTTTTCTGTCTTTAATCATTTTAGTTAATTTTTGTGTATGGTGTAAGATAAGAATCCAACTTCATTCTTTTGCAGGTGCATATCCAGTTTCCCCAGGATCATTTTGGGAAGAGACTCTTCTTTTCCCATTGGGTGATCTTGGCATTCTTGTTGAAGATCATTTGGCCATATATAAAAAAGAGTTTATTTCTGGACCCTATTTCATTGAGTTGTATGTTTAGCTTTATGCTGGTACCACATTGTTTTGATTAGCATAGCTCTATAATGTTTTGAAATCAGGAAGTGTGAGTCCAGCAACTTTATTCCTTTTGTTTTCAAAGTGATTTTGGATATCCTGGGCCCCTTAAGATTTCATATAAATTTTATGATAATTTATTTTTTATTTCTGCCAAAAAAAAAAAAAAGCTCCATTAGGATTTTGATAGGGATGGCACTGAATCTGTAGATTGATTGCTTTGGGTTGTATGGACATCTTCACTATATTAAATCCTCTACTCTATGAACACGGGATGTCTTTCCATTTATTTGTGTATTTTAAAATTATTCTAGTAGTGTCTTGTAGTCTTCAGTGTACAAGTCTTTTTCTTTCTTAGTTAGATGTATTGCAAAGTGTTTTGTTCTTTTTCAATGCTATTGTAAATAGAATTGTCTATTAAATTTTCTTTTCAGGTTGTTCATTGGTAGTGTGTAGAAATGCTACTGATGTCAAATTCCTGGCTACTAATTTTAGCGTCTGTTGATAAAATTTGCTTACAATAATTATTAATGTAGTGTTTGCCAAACAATTTTTTATTTCCTTTCTTCCTTTCACATTTATTAATTGGAATTCTGTAAAAAAGGTTATCCCCTTGTTCCTATTATTTATTCAATTATTTAATTGTGTCAAAATAGACTTATGGCTTTTCTTTTGGTGTGTTGGTTTGTTTTTTACCCTCTGGGCTAAAATCCAATTATATAGTTATTTATTTTGCTGCTTCATTTGTTCTAGCTTTGACTACAAGCAACTTTGTCAGTATTCTCTTTCCTTTTTGGTACTTTCTCAGCTTCTGCCAACACAAGACGCTCCAGCCTCATCTTGTATTTTTCCTTGCCCCAGCTCTGGTATCATCCATGTCTCCAACAAGACCTGGTTCCTTTTCTTAGGAACTGTGTTTAGAAATAAAGATCGAGGCCCTGGCTGATTGGCTCAGTGGTAGAGTGTAAGCTGGTCTGTGGATGTCCTAGGTTCGATTCCCAGTCAAGCACACAGGAGAAGTGACTATCTGCTTCTCAACTCCTCCCCCTCTACCTTCTCTCTCTCTTCCCCTCCCTGCAGCCATGGCTCAATTGGTTCAAGTGCATCATCCCCAGGTGCTGAGGATTGTTCTGTGGAGTCTCTGCCTCAGGCACTAAAAATAGCTCAGTTGCCAGCATGGCCTCAGATAGGCAGAGCATCAGCCCCAGATGGGGGTTGATGGGTGGATCCCAGTTGGTGTGCATGCGGGTGTCTGTCTCTCTATCTCCTCTCCTCTCACTTGGAAAAGAAGAAAAAAAAAGAAATAAAGATTTAGTTGCTAGATATCCTCATTGCTACATAGGGTGTCATTCTTTCTAGGTCTTCTCAATAGAAACAGCTAGAAACAATGTGTATGTATTCTAATCCATACCCACAAACAGCTTTAGCTGTATTTCTGCCTTTTTCTGTCTGAAACCGTGAGTTCACATTAACCCTTATGATTGCAATTCAAAATGCAAGATTAATTCTAGCACTTCCTCTTCCCTTATTTGTAACTTCTTTCTCTGACAGTGACAAACCCCGCAGATATTATCTACAATAGGGTTATTTATTTATTCAGGTCCAGTATACCCAGAAAGTAGTTGCAGAACTGTTAACCCAAACCCCTGTGAGAAACACATCTAACTTGAGCACAGTTTTGTAGATTGTCCTTTTTGCCTTTAGCCTTGTGGTGTCTAGTCAAAATCCTGTCTTCCAAAGTTCCTGAGATTAGCTAGTTCTTTCTTCACTCACCACCTTCAGTGTGGTTAATCATTTGTAACACAAATAGGTTCATTTGCTGCTATCTCCATCGGTTTGGGGTCTTTCCATATCCTGGTTGATTTTTAATTATTCATTTATTTACGGAATTATATAAAGCACTACTATGTTTCTAAACCTCAAACACATATAACAGCTGTATATATTCAGATATGTGTCACCCCCCTCCCTGTCCCTACTAGTTTCTCCCTTTTCCCCTTTTGTATGCCCCTCCTTGCCCCACAAACAACCAATATGTTTACTTTTCTTATTATCCTTTCTGTATTTTTTTAAAAAAATAAATGGTTTTAAGGCTCTTTTTACATATTGGCAAATTGCTTTCCAGAGAGGCTGCTTCAATAAACTCTCCCACAAGGAGAAGAGAGGAGTTGCTGTTTTACTGTAACCTGAGCGACAGTGGGTAGTTTACTGTTTAAGTCTTCGGTAATTTGATAGGCAAAATTAACTTCTTGTCCTAGTCTGCATTCATCTGATTTCCGTCGAGGTTTATATGTTTCAAATGTTTCTTGGCCGACTGTATTTCCTCCTTTGTGAGCTCTCTGTTCTTGGCCCACTCATGGTTTGGAAACTTATGATTCCTTTTTTAAATAGATTTTCACAGGCCCTTTCCACAAAGAGGCTAGTAACTCTTTGTCACCCATCACTGTGGGTACATTTTTTTTAGAGAACCCACAAATCCTCCCTCACGTGTCTCTAAAATGCTTTCCCGGAGGAGCTGCTAAGATGATTATTTTCATCCAAAGGAACCCAAATTTGGCTTAAAAGGGTGTGGGCAACTGAACGCAATGACCCATTGATAACCAAGGCAAGAAACATTTCTTCTGTTTGTACAGTGTTTATGGGGCTTATAAGTGATTTTGAGCTTGGTTTGGACATGCACCCACGCTAGATATTACTTTTGAAAAAAATGTTTGAGTCTGTGCTTGGCCTAATATAAATTATTCAGTTATGTACTAATTAGGTCTAACGAGCAAGTTTTATTTAATATGAATGAGTGATTTTGAGCTTGGCTTCACATAAACTGTTTAGAATCAATTAGAACTTGCCCTGGTGCCTTGTAAGACATTGGTTGTTTCAAACTGTCTGCTTAGTTTCATTGAGATTTGCTCTATGTCACCTACCTTAGATATAAATGTGTGATTTTTGACATTGTTTTCATTTAACCTGCTTAGATTCAGGGGCTCTCACTTGCACTAAGATGGTACTTTTGAGATGAGTGTGCATTTCTGAGCTTGTTTGCATGTGTAAAGTTCACAGAGCACTTATGAAGCATTTGAGAAGACTGTGATACGTAGGCATTTGCAAGTTTTGATGAGCATGTTTAGACAGTGACAACTACATCATGACTGCCCCCTGGCAGGCAGTGACTGTAACACATATCCCAATTTCACAGATGCTAAAATGTGAAGGAAAAACCATGTGACATCGCATTGAAGAAGCAGAACTATCAGTATTTGGTAATGAGGAGTAAAAGGATAAAATGAAGAAAAAAAAATTCTCCTAGATTGCTGTCTTGGACAGATGCACACAGTCTACTGTTGAGAATGTTTCCACCACTATAAGGAATCATAAATAACATCCTTGAAAATAAAGTGTTGAGAATTCCTGGCCACTTCCTAAGGGTAAGTTTCTAGAATTTGGCAGATTAAGATTTTTATTTCCTTTTCTGCTTCAGTCTGCACTTTTGCAGTGATACTGAGTTTGCTTTCCTAAGTCCACAAGTCATTTGTATTTCTCTTCCTGCCAATTGCCTGTTAATGCTGTTACTCAGCCTTCCTCTCATATACTCATCTCACTTCCATTGCTTAATATAAGCGGTGTATGTAATAAGAACCTCAAACAACTGTCTGACACATATTGCAATTATTTTTTTCTAATTTATAGTTTTATCTATTAGTACTGGAGTGTATGGATTTTAACATTTTCATTACAATATATTTAAAACAGATAGAAAAACTTTATTTATTTAATTTAGTAAGAGGACCAGAGGCAAAGACAGACTCCTGCAAGCACTCGCTCTGACCGGGGTCCACCTGGCAAGCCCACTAGGCGGCGATACTCTGCCCATCTGGGGCTGATGGTCCATTGGTCAGCAATGGAGCCATTTTTTTAGGGCTTGAGGCAGAGGCCATGGGGCCATCCTTGGTCCTGGGGGTCAACTTGCTCCAATCGAGCCAAGGCTGCAGGAGGGGAGAAGAAGAGAGAGAGAGAGAGAGAATAGAGAAGAGGAGGGGTGGAGAAGCAGATGGGCACTTCTCCTGTGTGCCCTGGCTGGGAATCTAACCCAGGATATCAATACACTGGGCCGACTCTCTACCACTGAGCCAACTGGCCAGAGTTTAAAATTTTAAATAATAAAGGGGTCACCCACTATTTTGCTTTATAAAATCTTAACATTATTCTATGTTTACATCAGACTTGATTTAAAGAAATAAAATTTTGCAGATGAATTTGAGGTCTCCATGTTCATTCCCCAATCACAAACCCTTCCCTACCTTGCCATTTATTTAACTACTATCATGAATTTGGTAATTTTATTCTATATATTTGCTTCAAGTTTAGATATCCACTGACTTTTAAATGCTATTGATTTCCATGTTTTAAATTTACATTATATGCATATAATGTGTATTTGGCATATGCCCCTCTGCACCTTGACCTTTTTCGTTCAATATTTTTTCCCAATATTTCTCAACGTTGATACATGTAACTGTAGTTCATTCATTTTAGCTGTAGTATACATATTTAACTATATTAACATGTCACAAATGATTTATTTATTCTCTCTTGAATTGATTGAATACTCAAAATGTTTTCTCTCTTTTTGCTATTGCGAACAATTTTGTAATGAGTATTTGTAAATACATCTCCGTTAGCCCTATGTGAGCATTTCTTTACTGGATGGTAGGATATGAAAATCTTCTGCTTTACTAGATGCAATCAAATTCACTTCCAATTGTTATATCAATTTACACTCCAGAAGCAGTGTAATATAATTTGTTTCTCCCTATTCTTACCCACACTTGGTATTTAATTTTTGTCAATCAGAGAGGTATGAATTGACATTGTTATTTTAATTTGTATTTTAATGTCACCTATGAGTCTGAGAATCCTTTTATATGTTTATACATAATTCAGGTTTCTTCTTCCATAATTTGCTTGTTCATATTGTCTATTTTTCTATTGGCTTCTCTTTTTGTATTGGTAGTAGATGATCTTTAAATGTTCTATAAATGATAGTTTGTTCTACATATTATTAGTATCTTCTCTCAATGTTGCCTGTCTTTTAACTTTTTTCTATTCTGATTGTAAAGAAGTTTTATATGAACATAGTCCAATTTAGCAATCTTTTTCTTTAGGTTTTGTACTGTCGTTTATATAGATCCTCCTTACCAAAAGATTATAAAGATATTTTTTATACTTTCGTTTTTTAAATTTTTTAAGCTTTGCCTTTGAAATTTAGGTATTTAGCCAGTTAAAATTTATTTGGTTAACAGTTTGCAGTGAGAACTTAATATTTTCCATATTTCTCCTGCAATAGTTCTTTCTCCATTGATTTATGATGCTATATTTTTAATACGTTGTTTCCATATACCCAAGGGTATGTTCCTGAGCTTTCTGTGCAGTTTAATCCTGTTTAATACTTTGAGTGCATTTCTAAGTTGAAGACTATTTTCAATAAAATTTTATAAAATACCTATGAATTACTTCTTGAAAACAAATGGACTTCCCATCATCCCCACCACTCTTTTGTTGAGGAACTTCCCGAGTTCCTACCAGTGGGATGTTGAGTTTCTCAATTTAACTTCCATGTCTCTTAACTGCTCATGGTTGACATCTCTGCCTTTCTACGGTACAATTTGTGTGAATTTTTTAATTCTATTTTTTATTAATTAATTCTCTTTTTGTTTCCATTTTGTGAAATTATGGTGATCATAATTTTTCTTTTCTGTGATTATGTTGTTTTAATTGATTTTTTTTGTAAGTACTTGATTTTCTTCATCTCTACTTGCTTCACTTTGTAATTTCTTGCTTTCTAAATCAAAAGCATGTCTTCGTGTCTCTCTTGGAGCATCCTGATAATATTTAAAAATCTATTTTGCCAACTGATAATATATTTTATAATTTAAAAGTCTTTGTCAAGCTGTTGCACAAATACAATTTTATAGACATAAATGTATATTCATCCTAAAAGTTTATTTCATTGGTTGCCTTCCATGAGACATATTTTTCTTATATTTTGGTTTATGGTCTGATTTTCTATGGAATATTTTTTGTTTCATTTTTATTTATTTATTTATTTTTTAATTTCTCTCTGTCTAGTGGTTTGCAGTTACTTCCACCGGTCCTCTGAGATCCCAATCCAGGGCAGGTCTTGTATTGATGTTGGGACCGTCACATATCCAATCACAGAGCTAGTTCAGAGTTTGGCTAGCCTTCTGGTTTGGTGGTCAAGTCTGTGTTCGCCTTCCTCCCTAAGCCTACAGCTCATCAGGAGCTATAGTCCTAGACAAGACTTTAAATATAATAGTTTTACTAAGATATAATTTACATACTACAAAATTTGTATTTCTAAAGTTTACAATTCAGTAGTTTTTGTAGAGTCACAAAGTTGTGCAATGATCATCACGAATTCCAGAACATGTTTATTACCCCCAAAAGAAACCTAGTACCCATTAGTAGTAATTCTTCTTCCCCTTCTACCTCCAGCCCCTGGAAGCCACAAATCTTTCTGTCTCTATGGACTTGCCTATTTTGGACATTTTATAATAATGGAACCATACAATCTATGGCCTTCTGTGTCTGGCTTTCTTCACTCAGCATAATGTTTTCTGTGTTCATCCATGTTGTAGCTTGTCAGTACTTAATCCTTTTTATGGCTCAATAATATTCTATTATATAAACATAGTATATTTTATTTATCTAATTATCAATTGATGGACATTTGGGCTATTTCCACTTTTTGACTTATGAATGATTCTATTGTACCAATCACCTCTGGTTGCCATAACAAAATGCCATAGACTAGGTGGCTTAAACAACAGAAATTTATTTCTCACAGTTCTAAAAACTGTAAGTCTAAAATCAGGGTGCTAGCATTGTCAGTTTCTTGTGTGATCTTGCTTGTAGATGGCCACCTTCTCACTGTGACCTCACATGTGGGACAGAGCAAGCTCTCTGGTATCTTTTCTTATAAGGGCACTAATTCCATCATGAGGGCCTCACCTTCAATATCTCATCTAAACCTTTGCACCTCCCAATGGCCTTGTGTCCAAATATGGGAGTTATAACTTTAACTCATGTATTTGTGGGGAACAGTATTTTGTCCATAGCATTCTGCTCCTGTTTTCTCCAAATTTATGTTCTTCTCACACCCAAAATACAATAGTTTAACCACAATAGCCCCAAAAGACTTAACTCATTCTAGTGTTAACTTTAAAGTCTAAAGCCCAAGGTTTCACTTAAATATCACTAACAGGTAAAAAAATTTTTTAACAGGTAAAATTTGAGGTACCATTCATCTTGAGGAAGAATTCCTCTCTAACTGTGAATCCGTAAAAGACAAAGTACATGCAATACAGTGGCGTAAAGGCAGAGACAGGCATTTCCATCCCAACAGGGAGAAATATGAGAGAAGGAAGAGGTAATGAGTCTTAAGCAAGTCCAAAAGCTAGAAAATAAATTCCATTAAAATCATACAGTTTAGATGCCTGACCAGGTAATGGTGCAGTGGAAAGAGCATTGACCAAAACTCTTCTAACCTCTACCCAATATCCAGTTCCAAAACTGCTTCCAAATATTTAGGTGTTTGTTATAGCAGTACCCACTTCTTGGCCCCAAAATCTGTCTTAATCAGCTCGGCTGCCATAACAAAATATTACAGACGAGATTTCTCACAGTTCTGGAAACTGATGTCTGAAATCATTTGGATTTTTGGTGAAAACTCCCTTCCTGGGTTGCAGATGGACACATTTTGTGTCCTCATATGGGAGGGAGAGAGAAAGAGAGAGAGAGAGAGAGAGAGAGAGAGAGAAGGCTCTCTGGTGCCCCTTCTTACAAGGGCACTAATATCATCAGCGGGCCCCACTCTCATGACCTCACTCAAAACTAATCATCTCCCAAAGGCTTCACTTCCAATTACCCTCACACTGGACATTAAGGTTTCAGTATATAAATTTTGGGGTAAACAATGCAGTCCATATCACCTGCTATGAGCATTTAGGTACAGGTTTTTGTGTGGATTATACTTTTAATTCTCCTGGGTATAGCTCTAGAAATAAAATTTCTTAGTCATATGGTGATTCTGGGGTTAGCTTTTTCAGTACCTGCCAAACTGTCACAGCAGTTGCACCATTTTACAGGTCCACCAGCATTTCCTTCACATTCTCATTAACACTTATTATCTGTCTTGTTTATTATAATGCTCATCCTAGCAGGTGTCAAATGGTATCTCCCTGTGGTTTTGATTTGCATGCCTGGAAGGACTGATGATGCTGAACACCTTTCCACATGCTTCCTGGCCACTATCTTCTTTGGAGAAAGGTCTCTTCTAGTGGTTCTTAACCTTTTTTGAGGTACCGAACCCACCAGTTTCATATGCACATTCACCGAACCCTTCTTTAGTGATAAATAAAATATGATTTTTTAAAACAAATTCAAGACATAGGTATATGTTTTTGTACTGGTGCACAAAATGAGCCGTGCATGAACATCACCTTGCTCAAAGAACAAAACCAACAGAGTGCATGAACTCACAACAAATTACGGTATTACTTTATTCTGGCCTCTGAGGCAGAGGCTTCTCCAAACCCCTGAGACCGACTCATTGAACCCCTAGGGTTTGATAGAACCCAGGTTAAGAACCACTGATCTATTCAAATCTCTTGCCCACTTTTGATTGGGTTATTTATCTTTTTCTCATTGAGTTGTAAGGATTCTTTATATAATCTAGACACAAGTCACTTAATAGATATGTGATCTGAAAATAATTTCCTTTGACAGCATTTTGTAGTATTTTGTCTTCAACCAAACAAAATGCCTTCTGTGGGCATGTTTAGTAAGTCTTTTGCCAGCTCTCGTCTTCAAACAGAGCAATAATTTTAGCTCAGATATTCTACTCTCAGCCTGGTTCTGGACCCAGGGTTTAGCAAACCCATGGTTGCACCTCTGTTTCTGCTGTGTCCAATCCCTGAAAATGTTTATTTTGCACTGGGGCTTGAATCTATCTTTGGTTCTTCTTTTTGTGTTTTATCCATCATTGCTGAGTTTCTGGCAAAGAGCATCACTCAACTGTGAACTCGCAGCATCAAATTGCCCTGGAAGACCTCCAACAATATTGTTTACAGTATTTTTCTTGGTGTGTACAATTTTTTTTTAAATTGTGAAGTTAGATCTATTGATATCTTTATATAATTTCTCTCCTTGCTTTTACTGCTAGAAAGGTCTCTTCCGTCAAGAGAAAGAAACATGATCTTACAGTTTCTTTTTATGTTTTCTTTCTTTTTAATGTTTAACTCTCTAGTCCCTCTGAAATCTACCTAACTAGTAAACAAGTAGGGATCTATCTAACTAGTAAACAAGTATAAGATCTTCCAAATTGTTTACTAATTATCTCAGGACTAGTGATACCATTCAATTATGTACCAAATTTTTATATCTACTTTGCATCTACTGTATTTCCCTATGTATAAGACACACCCTTTCTTGAAAGTATTGGGGTCTAAAAACTGAGTGGGTCTTATACAGTGGTTGTAGATTTTTTACTTGCATTTCCCACTTTTTCATGCTTGTTTTTGCACTCATTGTTGAAGACAGTGATTCATCATCAGACACAGATGAGGACAAGCTAATTGATGGGAGTTTTGACAGTGATGAGTTGTATGAATTTTATGATGAATAAAACTTGAGTTCAATAACTTTATGTAATACATTTTTTTCAAATTCCAGGCCCCCAAATTAAGGTGCATTTTATACATGGGAGCGTCTTGTACATGGGGAAATAGGATATTTCAGAACCTTTTATGTCAACTCTATCCCATTATTTCAGGGACCTAAAGTAGGAAGCATACCATTTGAATGTTTCCTTTAAGCCTAGCATTGGGCCTGTTATATTATAGGTGCTCAACAAATATTTGCTGGATGAGTTTATAATTGAAGGTCAGAGTGGCGAAAGGACACAGAAGCGAATTGTTGTAAGATGCTGAAGAATTTTTGGAATAGCTGACCATGACATGAACCAAAATGAACACCTGGCATAGTGCTTAGCACATGGTAGTCAGTCAATAAAAGAGTTACTATGTGAAACGAATTTTGAAGTAATAAATTCTTCATTAATTTATTTACTCCAGCTGAGGTTTCCTCCTTCACTATTGTTCCAGCCTACCTCAAAGTTCTTAGCTAGATTGATCCTTTACTTTCCAAATGTGCTCTGCCCTGCCAGCCTTCCACAGCTCCTCTGAGAAACTCATAAGTCTAGGCTGAGTCAGGTGACCAGGTAAAAGCTGTTGAGGCACACTGATAAAATGGAGTTTATCATCATAGCCTTTGTGAATCTAGCAGATGTCTTCAAACTTTTTATAAAAACAGCCCACTTTTGCAGTGCTGGTCAACCTGGTCCGCACCTCCCACTAGTAGGCGGTCCAGCTTTCATGATAGGCAGTAGTGGAGCAACCAAACGGCAACGCGATTGGCCCACCATGAAAGCTGGAACGCCCACTAGTGGGCAGTAGGGACCAGGTAGATCAGCACTGCAAAAGTGGGCCGTTTTTATAAAAAGTTTGAAGACATCTGGTAGAGGCTCAGCCCTTTCTCCTTAATGTTGGCCTGCCATTTAAGGCCCACTGTAATCTAGCTCTCAGAGCACTGCAGAATGAAAGGAACATTGACTTACATTTAGAAGCCACGGGCTTCTGCCTTCATCTCTTTTATTAGCTCTTTCATGGCAAGTTATATAACTTCTCTGAGTCACAGTTTCTTCGTCTGTAAAAAAAGAGATAAAGTCTGCTCAGAAGGACATTATAAAATTAAATGAGGTAACTCAGATTTTTTTAAAAAGCTCTTTAATGAGCACAGTGCTATATCTGTATGACAAGCACATCCCCACGTCCCCATTACCTTCCCTCGTTTCCCACTTGTAGTTTCTGCTGCAGACAGCCCAGGAGCTCCCCAGCCCCTCATTGTGGGGGTTTCTCTTTCCTCCCTCTCTCTGTGGATCTTTCTTCCTGTCCAGATTCCACCTGACCTTGAAGACCCAGCCTCAACCTCACCTTGCTTCGGAATACCTCCCTCCACTTCTGCTCACTTTCATGGGCACGTTCAATAAGCCGTCTTTAGATCCTAGCTTCAAAGAGAGCAGTAATTTTGGCTCAGATAGCCCGTTCTCACCCTGGTTCTGGACACAGGGTCCAGAAGATGACAAAGAAACCTCTTCTCCTTCTTCAAACTTCTTTTATTTTCATACTAAGGCTTGGTTATTCCCCCTTGTGTTATAAGGGTTGGACATCTTCAAGTGAACATTCGCTTCTTTATGGAAAGGGGTCATGTCACGTTGTCCTTAATACACCTCATATTGCCTGGTGCCACGCTAGACCCAAAGCAGAAGCTCAACTTTTGCTACTATATGAAGAGTAAAAAGATAACCTAATGTGTATAATTTCACTGGGTTGGCAGTTTTTATACTTGTATGTTGGGTTGTGTTAAATCACTGAACCTATAGTGGTATGCTTTCAATAGTAGTGTGTGTTTGATATCCTCAAATATCCAGTCCTTGAAACTACAATGGACCTAGAAAAGAGGCAGGGGGCAAAGTCAAAATAAGGGTCAGGGTCAGGGTCAGGGTCAGGATCAGGGTCAGTAAGACACTGGGAGTGGAGGTAGAAATAGAATCACAACATGTTAGTTCTGGAAAGAGAAAAATTTAAAGGTTGTTTATTCTGATCTTAACATTTTACAAGGAAGGAAACCAAAAACTGGAGCGGCTAACTGCTCTTCCAAGGTCAACCCACTGACCAGGCCCCAGGACCCCTGGTTCCTTGTGCAGTGTGCTTTCTTCTAGGGTGCTTTCAGCTCCTTCTAGGGCATTCCAAGTCAAGAGTCATACATAGAGCAGAGGTGCTAACAGACCAAGGTGAGGGAGGAAACTTAGGAAGAGTCCAAAAGGTTGGGAGACACACAGGAACAGGTGAAATGCTCATATTCCATCAGTAGTACTATCCTTCTGCTAGACTAGCTTGCTTGGAAGCTGGAGAGGTCGCCTGTTCGGGCTTGTATCAAAGTCCAAAACAATGAAGCATGTGGACGTCTACTCACCCCCATGGCAAAGAAAGCCTTTGAGCAGCAACTGGTGCAGAACACATACTGTCTCCTCGTATCATTTGTTTATTCGATTGTTTTATTCCACCCTTTTATTTATGACTATGGAGCAGCAGTCTTTCTTCAGACAGAAGATGACAAAGAAATCTGTGCTTGGGTCAAGAGGAATTCTGCCCCCCCCCCAAAAAAAGTGTGTGGGTTGCAAAATAATCTGTAGGACAGTATGTGCATTCAAGCAAATTACACCCCTCACTCCCTCCATTATGCCGAGCCAGAACAGCACCATGCTGACTCACGCTAATGATGATGTCAGAGGCTTTACCTGTGATTTTCCAAGTAGCAGGTTTTCAGTGGGCAGAGCAATCTGTCTGATCAAACCACGAGCCTGTCTGCTCTCACAGATGCCAGGAAAGAACAAAATGTCATCATGCCCGGAAGAGTGAGCGGATGTAGCAGGCTCAGGCACAAGCATGGCAATGGCTGTTGCAAAAGTGGAGGCTCTCAACTCCAGTGGACATAGGAAAGGGACAAGGAGGCAGAGTCAGGGTCAGCAGGACACTCTGGGCAATGCCGTTAGAAGTAGGATCACAGAATGTTGGCTTCTGAAAGAGTAAATTTTATAAATCACTTATTCCAAATGTATTATTTTATAAGAAAGAATTCTGTGATGGTTAATTGTGTGTGTCCACTTGATTGGGCTAAGGGATGCCCAGAGAGCTGGTCAAATGTGATTTCTGGGAGTGTCTATGAGGATGTTTCTGGAGATGATTAGCATTTGTGGTCTGAGTAAAGCAGCTCACTCTAACTCATGCAGGGGGGGAGCGTCCAGTCCACTGAGGGGTGGAATAGACCAACAAGGCAGAGGAAGGGCACATTGGTTCCTGTTACCCTTCTGTTCTCAGAGACCAGTGCCCCTGGTTCCCATGTCTTCACACTGGGACTGGATGACAGCACTGGCTTTCCTGGTTGTCCAGCTTGCAGATGACAAATTGTGGGACTTCAGCCTCCATAGTCACATAAACTAATTCTTATAATAAATTAGATAGGTAGATAGATAAATAAATAGATAAATGATAGATAGATAGATAGATAGATAGATAGATAGATAGACAGATAGATTCTGTTTCTCTGGAGAACCCTGTATAATATAGAAACCAAGGCCTGAAGTGACTGTCTTTCCAATGTCAACCCAGGCCCCCTGACTCCTCAAGCAGTGCTCTTTCCACTATAGTGAGTTATGTGTTTTTCCAAATCCAGATTACCTTTAAAGAAGAGGACAGGCTACTTTAAGGATCCTACATCTGAGTATCTTTCCATGAGAAGAGCTTGGCAGGTGACAGTGGTGTTTCAGGACCACAAAGAAGTCTCAGGGAGACTCTGTGGAATCTATATCCCGGAGCTAAAAGTGTCTGTGTCTATATGGCACCCGAAAGGATAAATTGAAGCTATCTCCCCAACCACTTTGCCCATGGTGGTTCACACATAGGGTGAATGTGGTGTCTACTGGGAATCTATGGGAAAAGCCAGCCATTCGAATGTTATAGAGACTATGGTTTCCTTGTAATTCTTTGTGGATGGGGCTGTGACTCTATAGCCAGGTGCCCTGTCATCAAAGCGCCCCACAAAAATCGCATCGTCACTTTTATTATCTGGGTCTCAGTACCTTCGGTTGTAAAGCCACGTTCATGTGACCCTGTTGACAGGTATTATCTCTAACTCTTATGGTGACCTAGCACAATTCTTGACAAATACCTCAATAAATGAGGTTTAGCTATTTGCTTATTGTTGTTGTTATTATTTAGATAGGACTGGGTCAGATATTAACCTCTTACCAGATGCATGGCTTGCAAATATTTCTTCCATCCCATAGGTTGCTTTCTCAATCTTTAGCATTTTTTTCTTTTTTTTTAGTTTTATGCCATCTAACTTACCTATTTTTATTTATTCTGCTTGTGCTTTTAGTGTCATATTTAAAAAATTGTTGCCCAGACCAATGTCAAAAGCTTCTTCCCTATGTTTTCTTCTAGTTTTACTGTTTCATGATTTATGTTTAAGTCTTAAATACGTTTTGAGTTGATTTGCATGTGTCGTGTAATTGTTTATAATAGTTCCTTATGATCTTTTATATCTTAGGCATCCGTTACAATGTCTCCTCTTTCATTTCTGCTTTTAGTTATTTGTGTTTTCTCTTTTTTAAGTTATTCTAGATAATAGCTTGTTGGTTTTGTTTATGTTTTCATAAAACAACTCTTAGTTTTGTTGATTTTTTTTTCTATTTTTTATTTTCTATTTGCTTTATTTCTGCTCTAATATTTATTTGTTTTCTTCTGCTAACTTGGGCTTAAATTCTTCTTTTTCTAGTTCCTTGAGGTGTGAAGTTGTTTATTTGAGTTCTTTCTTCTTTTTTTTTTTAATGTAGGAATCTATTCATATAAACTCCTCTCTTAGAACTGTTCTTGCTACATCCCAGAAATTTTGGTATGTGTGTTTTCATTTTCATTTGTTTCAGTATATTTTAAATTCCCTTTTTATGTTCCCTTTGGCCCATCAGTCTTTTAAGAGTGGGTTGTTTAGTCTCCATATATTTGTGCTTTTTTTCCATTTTCTTGTTGTTATTGAATTTGGTCATGGTCAGAAAGACGAATAGTGTGATTATTCTTGAATATGTTAAGACTTATTATTTGCCTGACCAGGCAGTGGCTCAGTGGATAGAGCATCGGACTGGGATGCAGAAGACCCAGGTTCGAGACCCCGAGCTTGCCAGCTTGAGCTTGGGCCTATCTGGCTTGAGCAAAAGCTCGCCAGCTTGGACCCAAGGTCGCTGGCTCCAGCAAGGGGTTGCTCGGTCTGCTGAAGGCCCGGGGTCAAAGCACATGTGAGAAAGCAATCAATGAACAACTAAGGTGTTGCAACAGCAACGAAAAACTAATGATTGATGCTTCTCACCTCTCTCTGTTCCTATCTGTCTATCCGTATCTATCCCTCTCTCTGACTCTCTCTCTGTCCCTGTAAAAAAAAAGAAGACTTATTTAGTGACCTAACCTGTGATCTATCCTGGATAATATTTCATGTGTGCTTGATAATATGTATATTTTTGTTATTGGGTAGAAAGTTTTGTACATGTCTGTTACATTCATTTATAGTATTGCTCAGTTATTCTGTTTGCTTACTGATTTTCTGTCCAAATGACCTGTCAATTAGAGTAGGGTACTGATGTCTTCTACAATTATTGTATTGTTGTTTATTTCTCCTTTCAGATCTGTCAATGATTACTTTACAAATTAGGTTATTTGGTTTGGGGTGCATTTATATTTTTAAATTTATATCTTCTTGTTGAATTGGACCTTTTATTATTATGTGATCTTCTTTGTCTCTTGTTTCAACTTAACTTCTGTTTCATCTGATATAAAAATATAATCACCATTGCTGTCTTTTGGTTATCATTTAAGGGAATAGGTTTTTTTATTTTTCATTCCTTCACTTTTAGTATTTTTTTAAAGCAAATGTGAGTCTTTTGTAGGCAGCATATAATTAGATTTAGGTTTTGGTTTCTTTTTAACTCATTCAGTCACTCTGTCTTTTGATGGAAGAATTTAATCCATTTATCATTAAAGTAATTATCGGTAGATAAGGACTTACTATTGTCATTTGTTAATTGTTTTCTGAATGTTTGTCGTTCTTTTGTTTCTTCTCTTGCTATCTTTCTTTGCAATTTGATTTATTTTTGTAGCTGTATGTTTTGAATCCTTTTTCTTTATATTTTTGTATGTTATATATCACAGTATACATCTTTTATATTGTATATTCATGAACAAATTGTTATATATATATTTAATACTTTTATGTTTTAACTTTTATACTAGTGTTATAGGTGATTCACACACCTCCAGTACAGTATTAGAGCACTCTGAATTTGACTATATCCAAACCTTTACCAGTAAGTTTTAAACTTGCAAATATTTTCATGTTACTAATTAACATCTTTTTGTTTCAACTTGAAAAACTCCCTTTAGCATTTTTTTTGTAAGGGAAGTGTGGTGGTGATGATATTTGTCAGCTTTTGTTCATCTGAAAATGCTATCTCTTCTTTATTTCTGAAGGATAGCTTTTCTAGATATTATAATTCCAGGTGGCAGTTCTATATTTTACTATATGATTATGTTATCCCATTCTTTCCTGGCACCAAGGTTTCTACTGGAAAATTTGTTGGACTTATGGGGGTTCCTTTGTATGTGACAAGTCACTTTTCTCTTGTTGCTTTGACTTTTGATATTTAATTATGACATGTCTTGGTATACTCTTCTTTGGGCTGATCTTATTTGTAGACTTTCGAGTTTCATAAATCTGGATTTCCATATTCCTCCCAAGATTTAGAAAGTTTTCGGCCATTATTTCTTTAAATCAACTTTGTGCCCCTGCCTTCTCTTCTTCCCTGGGATTCTTATAATGCCTATATTGATTACTTTATGGATGTTTTCTTCACTTTTTAAATTCTTTTTTTCCCTCCTGTGAATGAATGACTTCAAATGACCTGTATTCAAATGTATCGATTTTTTTCTTCTACTTTATTTACAGATTATTTCTTTTATGCTGTTGAAACTCCCTAGTGAGTTTCTCATTTTATTCATTGTACTCTTCAGTTCCAGAATTTCTGGGGTGTTTTCTTAAAAATTTTTATTTCTTTGAAAAAAATCTAATTTTGTTCATGTATTATATTTTTCTACTTTTGTTGAGTTGTTTGTATTTTCTTGTAGTTTTCTGGGCTTATGTGAGACAATTATCTTGACTTTTTTGTTAGGTAATTCATACCTTTACATTTCTTTGGGGTCAGATACCAGAGGTTTATTAGTTTCCTTTGGTGGTATCATGTTTGCCCAACTTTATCATGATCCATGTAGCCTTACATTGATGTCTGTCTATATGAAGGAGCAAACCCCTCTTTACATAATGGTTTGTGGCAGGTAAAGACTTTCTGGTAGGACTGCCTCTGTCATCACAATTGAGTGGGGCTGGAGTTGTTGCCAGGTCAGTGTGTGGATACATGGCTGGCAGGCCTATTACTGGGGGCTGTGGAAAGTGTGGTTCTTATTAGATCCTCAGGTGAAAGGAATTACCTTCAAGATCATAGCCAATCATAGCTGGATCCACAGACAGAGGGCCTGTTCCCTAGGGTGCAGATGGATGTAGTTTCTTCCGGGTCCCTCAGCATACTTCCCCTAGGTGCCTGGGTAGGCCCCTGCATATACAGAACTGACTCTGAGATTGAAGTATAGCATGCCTATAGCCAATCCCAGGGGTGCATCAGGGTCCACAGTGTGGACTGAGGTCAGTGGGCTTGGTGTCAAGGGGTATAGACTAGCTAGCATCACTGAGTCCCATGGCAGTCAGGGCTGACTCTAGATCATGATATATTGGAGCTAAAGCTGGATTAAAGAGCTGATTCAGGATCTGCAGTTGTGACCAAGGTCAGTGAACCTCTTTGATCAGGAATATTGATGGTGAGGTTCCTTCCTCCCAGGTCTCTTGATGGCTAGGACTGGTTGTAGGACCAGAGGCAAGAAAGGCTAAGACCAAGTCCATAGGGGAATTGGACTGTTTTCAGTCTGTAGCTGAGACCACATTTCAGCAAGCTTACCCCTGGGACGTGGACATGCCTTCTCAAAGCAGCTCTCTTTGGTCATCGGCTCTGCTGGGGTTTTTCAACCTTCTATCTGATTTCCAAAGCTCCCACAAAGGCAGTTTTGCCCATGAATGAATGTCATATTGTTATTTGTGTGTGGGGGGGGGATGTGAACTGGAGTCTCCGATTTTGTTAACATCACACCCCCTTTTAGCATAATAGTTTTGAGTTTCATGCATGTTGTGGCTTATCAGTACTTTATTCCTTTAATGATAAACAAATTACTTTTAATGACTGCATATTAGTTCATTTTGTAGATGTAACATAATTTAATTAACCACCTCCATTCATGGATATTTAAATGTATTTTGCTAACATATTTAATGATTCATTGAACAATTTAAAAAATTTATTCATTGATTATATAGAAAGAAGAAGAAAGAGAGAGAAAGAAAAAAAAAAAAACAGAAACATTGATCTGTTCCTGTATATGCCCTGACTGGGGATCAAACCAGCAATCTCTAGGTCCTGGCTGGTTGGCTCAGCGGTAGAGCGTTAACCTGGCATGTGGAAGTCCCGGGTTTGATTCCCGGCCAGAGCACACAGAAGAAGCGCCCATCTGCTTCTCCACCCTTCCCCCCCTCTCCTTTCTCTCTGTCTCTCTCTTCTCCTCCCACAGCCAAGGCTTCATTGGAGCAAAATTCACCCGGGCACTGAAGATGGTTCCATGGCCTCAGGCACTATAATGGCTCTGGTTGCAATGGAGCAACGGCAGATGGGCAGAGCATCACCCCCTGGTGGGCATGCCGGGTGGATCCTGGTTGAGTGCATGCAGGAGTCTGTCTCTGCCTCCCCGCTTCTCACTTCAGAAAAATACAAAAAAAAAACCCCAGCAACTTCTGTGCTTCAGGACGATGCTCTAACCAACTGAACTATACAGCCAGGGCTTCATTAAACAATCTTTTTGCACATGCGCAAATATTTTTAGAGGTATTTAAGGCCAGTTTTTGTTAAATATATGTGCTACTTATTTATTTAATTAATTGGCAACTAATTTAATTAATTTATTGACAACCAAAATAACTCAATACAACTGGCTATTTTAGCCAAGTTGCTGATTGGAGAGTCCCATGGTGACACAAAGGTAAAAGTTACAAGGAGAAATGAATCCAGTAGTGATTCTAACATGCCTTTTTCCTAGCCACAGACAAAAGCACATATATCTTCTCAACATAATTACCTTCCTGGTGTTTAATGAACACAACTTCAATTCATGTTATACAATTTAAATCGGCTAGAATCCAAGACATGGAAGAAGTTTCCTTGCACTTGCTGATCTAGTATATAAAAGTAAAGCTTTAAATGTCTGAAGATTATTGATTTGGTTGTTTACTTGGGGAAGGCCAGTGGGGTGTCCTCCGAAGCAATTATCTAAAGTGGTTCAATGTGTTAAGCAAATCTAAAGAGGAGCCCTAGAGAAGGATCCCATCTGGTGGAACCCGAGACCTGGCAAGGCTCAAGAGTTTCCGGGACCAGATCTGACCAATGGTTTTCAGGATTTGGCAGATACAAGGGCCACCTGGGGAGACTATTAAAATATAGATGCCCACTCCAATTTACTAAGTCAAACTGTGGCAAGAGGCCTAACCATCTATATATTTTTAAACCAGTTCCTCAAGTAATTCTGCTCTATATCAAAGCTTGAGGATATTAGACCCAAACATTAAAACTCTATATTGTTTATTACCTGCGCTAAAGAGCCTTCCCAAATGGCCTCTCTGCACACTCTGAGGAACACCATAAGCATGTCGGTACAAGCCCACTCTGGCATTACTGTAAGCGTGATGCCAAAGCTGTTGCTCTGTTCTTTCTATGACGCTCCAAATGATAAAATGAAAAAGTCAGACCTGCTGGTTCAGGAAATTTTGGTTTATCCTAAAGAAATAATATTATTCAAGGGAAGGGGATCAAGAACAATGAGCATGTATAATAGGTCATATTTCTTTTTTATTTTTGTGCCCACAATATCCACCCCCCATTTTAATAGGTATCTTTTTGCCTTGTTGAACCATATATAACTCCTGGGTTTCTATCTGACGTATCCCTCCATTATATCTTTCTTTTCCTATGTCATCATATACATTTTTGTTTCTCACTTAGCATGTAGTTTATATTCTAATAAGCTACTTTTAAGTCTTTGTAGAAAGAAGCATGGTGTGTGAGAGTGTATATATGTAAGTCTGTTTGTTTATTTATCTACCTATTTAAAATTTTCAAGTGCTGACCATCTTGTGCAGTCAGCAGCAGCATGGTGTCACTCTGTCTCTTCCTCAATCTTTTTAACATTCTTTCCCAATCTTTTTAACATTCTTACCAAAGAAGGTGTTAAGGATGTTACTAAATGGGAGGGTGAGAACATTAATTAAAAGCTGCAAGGAGGTTGCTATAATTAAAATGAATGCTTTGGCGAACTTCACAATGAAGCAAATCTAGACGACATTTTCTCCTCCCGACCTTTGCCTTACCTCCGGGGTTTGATGAGCCTCGATGTCTCAGTGGCTCACAGCAGTGTCATTTCCTTTCCTGAGCCAGTTTGCTGAGTCCAGTGTCTGGGCCACAAACAGTTCTCTTGACCTTGGCCAGGTGCCTGACAATTCTTGCAGAAGCAGCAGGCGAGAATGTGTGGAGGGAATAGGAAAAATCCCTCTGTGCTTCTGGGAAAACAGCTCCCTGTTTACATGCCGGTGACTGCAGCTAAACAGTATCATCTTCAAAAGGCAAGGGGAAGATAGCTTTAATAAAGAAAGAGATTTGTTCTAACACTCATGCCTTTAATCTGCTTTGGCAGAACTGGGTCCCATCGTGGGCATGTCTGAAACAGGGCTCACAGCTCAAGACTTTCAGCAAGGGCCCTGGAGAAGTGGTCGTGCAGTATAGACTACTAATGGCCTTCACTCATTGCACAGATCAGAGGGTGCCCACAGAACTCGGTTGTCCACCAAAGCCTTGCAAAGCCTTTTCCAGCTGTTCTCTGAATTGAGTCTCCTAAAACGCATCACACCCGTACAAAAAAGCTCAAAATAATGAGACAGTTCTACTTCTGTCTCCTAACCCAGCAACATTACTTTGTGTAGAATTTGGCTGTGTTCATCTTTATTTTCAGAAGGAAATCAACAATTCAACATTGTTTGTGTCTCACCAGCAGTAGCAGTTCTCTCATTTTGATGAGCAATTTTTTTTTTCTTAGAGAAGCCCAGGGGAGCAGGTGGATTACGTAGTCCACAGCACCTACAGCAGCAAGCTGTAAACAGAAAGAACAGGAAATTCCGCCACTCTAAAGAGGTGTTATGACTTCATGTGAGTCACTTACAGGTTCACAGAGCATCTCTGTTGATTTATCTCCACGAGGGCAAAACACTCCCCTTTGGCAACTTAGGCATACGGAGCTCAAAGGGCGAGCCTAGAATTATGGACCATTAGGATCACGTCCATAAGTCAAGACCTAGGTCCCGCCATATTCCTTAGTACCCAGCTTGTGGCAGGGGATGAGCTAACTGGCCAGAGAGGAGTAGATCAAAGGTCCGAAAGATACTGGTGTGATGGGACATTGCAGACCCAAGGTACCCCATCTGTCTTAGGCCCAGCATCCTCGGAAATAAAGTCATGTTTTCCCCATATTCCTTCTGCTCAATTAGTTTTACCAGAGACATATAAATACTTAACGCTTTAAAATAATCTGTTTCTTTTTAATTCAGTAATGTGTTTGTTTTCGCTTGTAAATCATTTGACTTCATAGCCCATAAAATAAATGGGAAATCTCAGCATCATTCTCATGTTAGAAGCTGCTATCCAGAAACATCTATTTTGGTACTGCAATTATTTTTCCCTTTTCTCTCTCATTTGGGAAAGATGAAAACTGCAAAGCCGTTTATCTCCTGTAAATTAGCCATGTGACAATCCTATGCTATTAATAACCACTCCCCGCAGCAGTAATGCTTATGTCTTAGAGGGGTCAAGTGGCGACCACCAATGGAGGGAGAATAGCCAAGATAAATGCGGGCAGCACAGCACACTGCAGCCTGAGTGCACTGGCAGAGTGGGGAGCGGAGACCTGATGTGACCCAAAGGCGCCCCAGCCACGGCACTTTAGGCATGAGAGGGGAACAGGGCACATTTCGCCCTCTAGCCTGACCATGAGTCAAGTCTCCATGACTGATGGTACTCCCCATGCATTCCTGGTGTCGTGGATGCTGCTGATTCTGCATCAGCTCACTGGGTCTCTTTCTACCTCTGCCCACAAGCTCTTGCTGCCCACAGACTGGCTTCTTGGGACCATGGCTGCTTCTGCCACTCAGGACCTAGAGGGCGCTGTCACTTGGTCCCAGGTCTCAAACATGAAGCAGGCTTTTGTTTCCTTTTACCACAATGCAGCAATGTTCGTATTTCTTAGGTGGGTGCTGTTTGGGGCCAAACCAGATCCTCCAGTTGCTGTAAACCCTCACACTTTCCCCACTTCCCAGAGGCTCTGTTCCTGTCACTGTAGCAGAGCTCAGGGTGAAGCCCTACTACTGTCTTGTGGGTGACCACAGTTAGGGCTGGACACATGATCTACCTGCAGAGGGAGGGGCTCACTGTAAAGCCAGTAGCCAGGGCCACCATCCCAGCCGTCTGGCCAATGCAGGTTAGCATTTGATTCGAACAGACAGTAATGAAACAATGGAGCCAAGAACTGGTGAACCATCAGCTTTAATCCTAGCTTGCACCCGGCGGGCAAGCAAAAACACACACTTGGCTCCAAAACACACTCATTCAGTGCTCACAAAGGTACTGACTTATCTGAGTTTCCTAGCGTCAAAGCTTTCTACCTCACCAGACTTATTCACCTCTGTTTCCCATCTCCTTTTCTATGCACAAACTGGCTTCTTCCTCAGCACTCCACCATCTTGGCTGCTTCTCCTCTCCTCCACGTGGCCTTACTCTGCTCTCCTCTCTAATACTAATCTCAGGAACCGAGGGGAGCAAGCTCCCAGTCTGCCCCACTTTATAGTGTAGAAATCCCAACCTTTAATCCAATCTACAAACAAGGAAGTCTCTGATACAAAGTCACTTATCTGAGGCATAATGGGAGGATTCCTCATGAGCGTGCACCACCTCACATCATCCAATCAGTCAAGGGTGTGGGGAAAAGCTTACTCTTAAAACTCGCATGTGGGCAGCACCATCTTTAACAAAGTGAGCATAATATATTTTATCTGCCCAACACATTTCGGTGTAGATGGCCTGGGGTCACATCCTGGCTCCCTCAATACCTCAGTCACTTACTCTCTCGCTGTCTCAGTTTCCCTATCTATAAAATGTGAATTATAATAGGTGAACACCTTTAAAAGGCTAGTGTGGCATTGTGTGAAGAGAATCTAGGATCCTTGCTAAGCCAAAAAAGTTATCGTAATAACAATGATGAATGAGTCCAAATTTTCTGGAAAATTGGAAATCTCTTCAAAAGATCTGGATTTGAGGAAATCTCCACAAAAGGAGAAGCAATAAAAATTCAGCTTCAGGAAGAACATTTCTCTGAAGAGAAGAAGCCAGGCTTCCCAACAAAGATTGAATAATCTAAGATGCCCTGGAGGCTCCCAAATCCCTGTTAGGCATGAAGCAGTCCCCAGAATAATCTCTTCAGCCTTCTGAAATGTTCAAAATAAAGACATTAAAAATTGCCTTCTGGGTTAAAATATAAAATACTTGAAATGTCAGACTGGGCTGATCAGAGAAGTAGCAATTGAAATACCTGCTGTTCCTGTAATGGACGGTGCTTCCTAAAAGGGCAGCATACTTGTACGCTGATCATAAAACATTATTCAGTGACACAGAGCTGCATTCAGCTTGCAATGCCAAAGGTTCCGCTCAGGCACTGAGGGGTCCTCCTTAGGAACTGAACTCATCACGGCCAGGAGTCAGACTTTCTTAATTTTCTTCATGACTGAGACATTTTCTCCCTGAAGAAGGCTACAAAGTTGTTTACATCCACCCCCTAGTTTCCATTCCTAGGAGAGTGATAATTGTCATTCTTTCTGGCTGCCTGTCATCTGAACCCTCTTAATATAGCCCACCTTTAATATAGAAGCTAAAAATACAAGATACTCATTTTCCCAGCCTCCCTTGCAGTTAGGAATGGACATAGGGCCTGGCTCAGCTGATCATGTTGACGCCATGTTGGAAGTTAGAAATGTGAAGGAGCCAGTGAATGGAGCGTCGGACTGGGATGCGGAAGACCCAGGTTCGAGACCCTGAGCTCGCCAGCTTGAGCGCGGGCCCATCTGGCTTGAGCAAAAAAGCTCGCCAGCTTGGACCCAAGGTCGCTGGCTCCAGCAAGGGGGTGCTCGGTTTGCTGAAGGCCTGCGGTCAAGGCACATGTGAGAAAGCAATCAATTAACAACTATGGTGTCACAATGGCAATGAGAAACTAATGATTGATGCTTCTCACCTCTCTCCGTTCCTGTCTGTCTGTCCCTATCTATCCCTCTCTCTGACTCTCTCTGTCCCTGAAAAAAAAAAAGAAAAAAAAAAAAAGAAATGTGAAGGAGCAGAAGCCACACAAGCTAGCAGCTACATTTCGAGTCCTGATTCCTGAGTCACAGAGGAGAATTCTCACGCAGCCCAGTGGAGAGGTAAGAAAAGCATCACAAAGTGGCAGCCATGTTTTCATCCAGCCTTGTACAGCACAAGTTTGAGCATCATTTCTGTTTGCATGCCCTCACAGTGGGATTCTCATGCCACTCCAGGACTTCTGTGAGACCTTGTTAAGTAGTTGATGTTCCTTCTCTTGTTGGCATATACAGTACTTCCTTCTCTTTTCCCGATCATTTTTTAAGATTAAGCTCAAGCATCATGTCCTTTAAGAAGCCTTCTTTGACATATCTCTCCTTCCATCAGACTATTTAGACTTCTTGACATCAGGGGATATCTAATTCACTCTTTTATCACAAGTGCCAGAACTATAGATAGTGAATTAATACATCTGTATTATTTTCTGATGGCTGCTATAACAAATTAGCACAAAACTGGTACCTTAAAACACCACAGATTTCTTTTCTTATCAGTTCTAGAGGCCAGAAATTTGAAACCAGTTTCACTGGGCCAAAATCAAGATGCCGGCAGGGCCAGGTTCTCTATGAAGTCCCTAAAAGAGAATCCGTTCCTCAACTCTTCCTACTTCTGGTGGTCATCAGAGTTCCTTGGCTTGTGGCCACATCACTCACAATCTCTTCCTCTGTGGTCACATTACCTTCTTCTCTTCTGTTTGTAATTTCCTTCTGCCTTCCTCTTATAAGGACAATTTTATTGCATTTAAGACCCACTTCAATAATCCAGGATAATATTCCCATTCCAAGATCCTTAACTTAAGCACATCTGCAAAGTCTTTGCCAGATAAGATATCATCTACAGGTTATGAGGATTAAGACATAGACATCTCAGGGACATTGTTCATAGGTTATGTAATAAATTTCTGTAAAGTAAAACATTAGCCCACCCCACTTTCTATAACACCGTCCTTACAGTTACTCCCACAGGGCTGTCTTCTATGTGAATGTATTTTTGTCCTTCACAAATGACATCTCCTTGAGCTGAATTCACCTGGAGCTCCCTGTGTTATGTGCAAACCCACCCCATGTAAACTTCATGAAATTTACATAAGACATTGCAATGGTCCTCTTCCTGATCCTCCTGCTGAATATATGACTTTGAACAAAACAGCTAGATGAGTGGAAAAGCTCTGCCCTGATCTTGAGAGACCTGGTGTCTGGCCTCTCCCCTGAGTGGAGTCACGGATGAGAATCTCACCTCTCTGAGCCTCAGTCCTCATTCATACAAGGACAGATTAAAATTCTTCTCAGTTCAACCATGCTCTCTCCCTGAATTTGCAGATCATCCTGTCCCTTATCACAAAAGAACACATACTGTGTGATTCCATTTACTCAGTAACAGGGAACACAAGACGATGTCGTTTAGGAACGCTTACATAGATGGTAAACCTATAAAGAAGCCTAGGAAACAATGATAGCAAAAATCAGGCTAATGATTCTGCCTGCTGAGGGTTGGAGGACCAAGGGGATTTGGAAGACACGCAACTTTCTACTTTTTGATCTGAGTGGTGTATCCACAGGCATTTGTTTCATAATTATTTCCTTAATCTGTACATATAGTCTTAATTTATTTACTTTTAATTAACTTTTAAATTTAGAAAACTTCAAGCATTCCCCAAAGTAGAAACAATAGTATAAGAAACCTCAGCTTCCACAATTATTCCCTTTTTCTTTTTTTTTTTTTTAAGATTTTATTTACTGATTTTTTTAGAGAGAGGAGAAAGAGAGAAAAAGAAAAGAGAAAGGGGTGTGTACCTTGACCAGGCAAGCCCAGGGGCTTGAACAAGTGACCTCAGCATTCCAGGTATAAAGCCAGTAGTCAGGGCCACCATCACAGCCGCCTGGCCAATGCAGGTTCGCATTTGATTCAGACAGTCGGTAATGAAACAACAGAGCCAAGAACTGGTGAGCCATCAGCTTTAATTCTAGCTTGCACCCAGCGGGTAAGCAAAAACACACACTGGGCTCCAAAACCCGCTCATTCAGTGCTCACAAAGCTACTGACTTATCTGAATTTCCTAGAATCAAAAGTCTCTAGCTCACCAGCCTTATTCACCTCTGTTCCCCATCTCCTTCTCCTGCACAAACTCTGCACAAACTGGCTTCTCCCTCAGCACTCCGCCATCTTGGCTGCTTTTCCTCTTCTCCACGTGGCCTTAATCTGCTCTCCTCTCTAATGCTAACCTCAGGAACAGAGTGAGCAAGCTCCCAGTCTGCCCCAATTTATAGTGTAGAAATTCAAACCTTTAATCCAATCTACAAACAAGAAAGTCTCTGATACAAAGTCACTTATCTGAGGCATAATGGGAGGATTCTTCATGAGAGTGCACCACCCTCCATCATCCAATCAGTCAAGGGTGTGAGGAAAGCTTACTCTTAAAACTTCCATTTGGACAGCGCATTCTTTAACAAAGTCAGCATAATATATTTTATCTGCCCGACAATCCACCCATATGCTCACTTTACTACCCACAATCTACACCACCAGCATCCCTGTACAAGGAAATTAGGTACATTACACAAATTACAACTACATGACAAATCATACAATTTCAACAATTACAAAGGTACACTTCACCAGTCTCTGAGCACTTTGCCAAAAGCGCAAAATGTCCTCAGCCTTCTGTCTTGCCATTTGAAAAGCTTCCCGGGACAGGAGGGCCTCCAGCAAAGCCACCCACCCCCATCAGAGTATTTCACATTGTCCAAAATCCATAAGCCCATTCAACAAAGGAACCAGTGCTCACTCCAGTCATAGTCCAGGAAATCAGTCCACACACATGAGGTATTAGCCTTCCCCCTCATCCCTGCCATCCTGGCAGCTTGTACACTGTCTCAAAAAGGAGCACGTGGCAATGGCAGTCAGCATTTCCATCTCTGCTCTGGGGAGCATGATGGCATCCACCCCTATGTACCAAAATTGCAGACCTACCAGCGGTGTAGTAGGAGCTCCTAGCTGCTGGGCTCTCATCTTCTGGACACCGCAGGTTGCAACTCCAGCCCAATTCTCCTCATCCTCCAAAGAGGAACTGAAAACACCAGTTCCTGCTGCTGGACTTGAGCCCCGAGCCACCACGGCCATCTGCTCCGCAGGCCTTGCAGCTCTGGCCCCGGCATCAGCCTCAGCCTTAGCCCCGGCCTCCTGCTGCTGCTGGCTCTCCACAGCATCTAGGGCAATCTGCGACTCACGAACTTCTGATTTCTTCTCCAGCATCTGCTCCATTTCCAGGTGAATCTCACAAACCTGGTCGGGCTCCTCCTCCAGCGCTTCCTCCAGCTCCAAGGTTGGGATCTCTTTCTCCCACATTTCCTCCAGCTCCTTCCACTGCTCAGTTTGCAGGTCCTGGGCAGCCTCTTCCATAGAGCTCTCGGTTTCCTCACACATGGCTGTAAAAGTCAGCCAGCCTACAGTCCCCAGAAGGACAGCCATGAGAAACCATAACAGCAGCCTGTTCTCTACTCCACCACTCAAAGTTGGTGGCGGCTCCATACCACTCTGTATCGAATCCTGCCACAGACTACACCAAATGTAAGGCCAGTAGTCAGGGCCACCATCAAAGCCGCCTGGCCTGCGCAGGTTCGCATTTGATTCAGACAGTTGGTAATGAAACAACGGAGCCAAGAACTGGTGAGCCATCAGCTTTAATTGTAGCTTGCACCCAGCGGGCAAGCAAAAACACACACTGGGCTCCAAAACCCACTCATTCAGTGCTCACAAAGCTACTGACTTACCCGAGTTTCCTAGAATCAAAGATTTCTAGCTCACCAGCCTTATTCACCTCTGTTCCCCATCTCCTTCTACTATACAAACTCTGCACAAACTGGCTTCTCCCTCAGCACTCCACCATCTTGGCTGCTTTTCCTCTTCTCCACGTGGCCTTAATCTGCTCTCCTCTCTAATGCTAACCTCAGGAACAGAGTGAGCAAGCTCCCAGTCTGCCCCACTTTATAGTGTAGAAATTCAAATCTTTAATCCAATCTACAAACAAGAAAGTCTCTGATACAAAGTCACTCATGTGAGGCATAATGGGAGGATTCCTCATGAGAGTGCACCACCGCACATCATCCAATCAGTCAAGGGTGTGGGGAAAAGCTTACTCTTAAAACTCGCATGTGGGCAGCACCATCTTTAACAAAGTGAGCACAATATATTTTATCTGCCCAACACTCACACTTTGGTGTAGATGGCCTGGGGTCACATCCTGGCTCCCTCAATACCTCAGTCACTTACTCTCTTGCTGTCTCAGTTTCCCTATCTGCCCAACACCAGGTCAACACTTTATCCACTGCACTGCCACAGGTCAGGCTATCCCGTTTTTCTTAATTACATCTCCAAATTTTGGGTAACATGGGATATTTTGAAGCTAATTCCAGGTGTTGCATCATTTCATCCATAAATGCTTCAGTATGTACAGATATATTTATACATGTTTACATTTATGTATAAATAATATATGTAATCTATTACTATATTTACATCATATACATATATATCAAATAAATTAAACCACAATAAGAGAGCTGGACGTTAAAGCGAGGGAAATGGAGTGAGTCTTTAATTTTTAATTGAATTTATTAGGGGTGACATGGTTAATAAAATGAAGCAGGTTTTGAAAACAGAAACCTTATGCAAGGAAAGGTGTGTGTGTGTGTGTGTGTGCGTGCGTGCGTGTGTGTGTGTGTGTGTGTGTGTGTGTGTGAAGGCCATGTGTCTGCAGCAGGATGTCTGCTTTGGGTTGGAGGGACAACTCTTCCAGTGGTTTAGCTTAAGGGTCAGGTCTTGGCTCCCAGTGACGTAGTTGGCCACTTAAATGAGGAGAGTGAATTCTGGGAACCCAGAAGAGCTGCAATACTTGGGACCGCAGAGGGTTGTGTAGGGCTGGATAGATTGAGCCTGAGCCCCATGTTCGAACTTTCACTTCTGTCTGCCCAAGAGTAGCCCAGAGTTAGACCTCAATAATTGTTAAACAAACAAATGACTGGGGAAGAAAATGGTTCTTAAAAAAACTCAGTGTGGGGGAGGCTCGGATATGTTTTATTTTGAGAGAGGTGAGAAGCATCAATCATTAGTTTTTCGTTGCCTTTTCAACACCATAGTTGTTCATTGATTGCTTTCTCACATGGGCCTTGACCGCGGGCCTTCAGCAGACCGAGCAACCCCTTGCTGGAGCCAGCGACCTTGGGTCCAAGCTGACGAACTTTTGCTCAAGCCAGATGGGCCCGCGCTCAAGCTGGCGAGCTTGGGGTCTCGAACCTGTGTCTTCTGCATCCCAGTCCGATGCTCTATTCACTGCTCCACCACCTGGTCAGGTGGCTCAGATACGTTTTTTATGACTGTAAGCAAACTGCCTTGCTCTGGAGGAGAGGGAGGAGAGTGTGAGTTTTTTATGAAATAGTGGCAACCCCACACTGCCACTGGGAAAGAGGCATTTGGTTCTCAACAGGAGTGGGTGGAGATATTGAAGTGAACCATCTGTTCCCCCAGTGCGGGCCCCGATCTGGCCTGCTGCTGGCGAACCCTAGAGTCAGGTCCATAGCCAGTTCAAACTGTAAGAACCCAAGTTCCATAAAGTAGGGGTAGAAATGGGGGTACGCACAGCAGTTCCCAGACTCCTGTCTAAGCGCTGGTGTAGCCAGGCCCTAGCTGCAGATCTCTGAGCTCTGAGCACCATGCAAAGAGGCTGATGGAAAAGGTCAGCATAGTGTATCACAAGCTCCCTTTCATGAAGACCTGCCCCTTCTTCAAGTCTACTCAAGTCCTCGTCTTCCAGAGCTCCCAGTGTATAGCAAGCCCTTCGATCTATCCTGATCCCGCCTCAGCGCCTCTGTCCTAGCTGTTCCTTCTGCTGGGAGTGCTTTCTGCCCAGATGTTCACATGGTTTGCCCCTCGTGTTCTTCAAGTACTTGTTTAGACACCTATGTATTAGAAAGCTCTTCCATGACCATTTATACATGGCAACCCCACTTGTAACCTAGTCCTTCTGTCTCGTGTACTCTGCCTGTTTTCCTTCCTAACCCTCATTGTGTGTCTCCCAGCAAATAGAGCCCACAGAATGCAAGGCAGGCGTTTTGTTTTTTATTTTCTGTTTTCTTTATAATTGTGTTTCCAGGACCTTGAGCCGTGCTTGACATGGAGTGGGGGCTCCCCTCCTATTTGCTAAAGAGATAAATGACTCGTGTATCTTGTCTGTGCTATGTGTGCCACTTAACGCTTGGTTACTGTTCACTTCTGGTTGTCCTAGTGGCACATGGCAAGGACATGGATGGGGTCTCTTTCTGTTTTAACCTGTCACTTAACCTCCTTGACTTCAGTTTTTTGTCTGTGAGAGGGGAGGTCAGGGTGGTGCACACCATCCCCAAGCTGCCTCCCGGCTTTGTTCTGTAAACCACGCTCAGATATGCCAACTCTCTCCGCTGCCGCCTCAGCGTGTCCTTGAATCTCGGTGTTGATGCGATGCGATGCGATGGCGGGGTTTTAGGGCATGAATTCTCTAAACACATTTGATCTGTGACCATGTAAACACAGGGAGGGTTTTCACTACAGGGTAAGCCAAAGCATGTTTAACTTACAGCTTCATAAGATTTTGTTTTCAATCAAAATTTTCTACAGGCAAAGAGACAAGTCTAAAAACAACTGGACAAAACCGCTTCCACAGGGAGGGCTCAATCCCACCACGACTACCGGGAGCTTCTTCCGAGGTCGCAGGGGACAGAAAGCAGGGCTGAGGGATGCAGCACCCAGTGGGGGGCGCCATCCTGCTCTGTCAGACACAGTACTGAGTCTCAAGGTGCTAATTAACAGAAACACAATGCTGAGCCCAGCTCAGCCTCTCCAGATCCAGCCTCCCGCCACCCCCTGCCAGCTTGTTTCTCTCTGTCTCCTCTTGCTTAAAACAGGGCTCATCATTAGGCTCTCTACTCCCAGGGGAGTTGCTGCTACTCCACCAGGAGCGAGGAGCAGACAGAACACTGCCCAGGGATGGGACAGACAGATTTCTGTGGCTGTTCAGAATCTAGAGCAGCCACACTTACTTCTTCTGCCAGAGGTGTTATAATCCCACAGCCCTGAGTAAACCACCTCCAGAAGTCTTGAGAGCGAGCAGGTGTGCCACCCTGTCGCCCTGGGGTCCTCACCCCTCCAGGCAGTCCCGCCCCCTCCCACAGCCCTGGCTTCATATCCTAGGCTGCAGGCTTTCCAATGTGCCGAGCCTACGACTCAGTTAAGTGCCTGCCCTTGTCTGCTCCTCTTACACCACCCTGACCCCTGGGCAATATTTATCACACCCTATCCTTGTGGTGCCCTTAACTTCCTCTCTCCACTGGGATAAAGGGCTTTTCCAGGGTAAGCACTGTGAGTTGTTCACGTGTCCCCAGCAATGGTGGAAGGGACACTGCAAGTGATCGGTGGAAGCAAGGAAGGAAGGACAGGGCCCTGGGCTACGTCTGGTTATGGGTGCCATGTGGGTGCAGTTGAGGAAGGAGCACCCAAGCCAACAAGCCCTACGGTGGGTGGCCTGAAGCTTTCTCTGATGACGGCCAGCATGATCATCAGTTATATGTTAGACATGGTTGGTAAAAATGACATTTGTCCCCAGAGATGGTATTAAAATTTAAAGAGGAGAAAATGACATCCAAGGAAGAGGTCACCTCAACATATAACATACTCACTACAGGCTCTGGCTAATGACTCCACCTCCCAGCGGAGCTTCCCCTGGAGAGGCAGTTTCCCCTGGGGGGGTCCGCCCCACGGGAAGATGGAGTCCAGCAGGTCCACAGGCAGAGGCAGCACCTGGGCTTCCCACTCAGCTCTCCCAGGAGCTCTGTGTGATCTTGGGAAGGCTGCACTCTGTGGGCCTCAGTTTCTCCACTGGCGGGTCCCAGACAGCTTTAATATTCTAGAGGTCATAATCCCACCCCATGCTGACCTTGGGGTGGATTTAAGGCCAGAGCTGAGTTGTGGGCTGTATTAGCTGTGAGCAGCAGATGGACACGAGGCTAGGCTGGGCATCCTGCCTCCACAGATGGCATCCTTGAGGAAGGCCTGCTACAAACCCAGCAAGCTGCCAGCGACCCATGCTTTCTGAGAGGTGACCAGGTGACCGCCAGGCCTGGCTCAGAACTCCAGCAGCACAGTCCGCTTCCCAGTGCCTCCTCGCCCACCCCCAACCCCCCTCCAGTCTCCAAACACAAGTCTGGCAGAAGTCAGTCTAGGGCCTGTAATTCAGTGTTTATGAATGATGGATTCTTAAAAACCTCACCTAAAAGCACTCAGGATGATTCCTCACTATACTCTAGTCCAGCAGTTTTCCAAGTGTGGTCCAGGGACCTCGGGGGTCCCCAAGGACCTTTCAGAGAGTCTGCAAGATTAAAACTACAATCATACGGTAGTCTCCCTTTACTCCGTTCCCCTTTCCATGGTTTCTGTTACCTGTAATGAACTGTGTATAAAATAATAGATGGAAAATTCCAGAGATAAACAATTTCTAAGTTGCAGTCCAGCCCTGGCCGGATAGCTCAGTTTGTTAGAGCATGGTTTTGAAGCACAAAGGTTGCCCGTTCGATCCCTGGTCAGGGCACATACAAGAAACAGCTCGATGTACCTGTCTCTCTCTCTCTCCCTGAAATAAATAAGTAAAAAATAATTAAATAAAGTGCAGCCCATTCTGAGTATTATAATGAAACCTCCCACTGTCACGCTCTATCCTGCCCGGGATGTAAGTCATCCCTTTCTCCAATGTCCCCATGCTCTCTGGACACGCTGCCTGTCCATTAGTCGCTGAGTAGCTTCTCCATTATCACAATGACTGCCACAGTATCACAGTGCTTCTGTTCAGGTAACACTTATTTTACTTAATAATAACCCCAACCCGCAAGAATAGTAACACTGGCAATTCAGATATGCTAATGAAAAGATGTAAAATGTGTCTTCTCAGTGAAAAGGGGAAAGTTCTCAACTTAATAGCGAGAGGGGGAAAGCTGGGGGCTGCCGAGATCTATGGTAAGAACAAATCTTTCATCCATGAAATTATGAAGAAGGAGAAAGAAATTCGTGCTAGATTTGCCGTTGCACCTCAAACTGCGAAAGTTAGGGCCACAGTGCGTGATAAGTGCTTAGCTAAGATGGAAAAGGCATTAAGTTTGCAGACGGGAGACAGGGACAGAAACTGCTCCAGTAGACGGCAGCCCCTTACGCCAGAAAGCACTGAGCCTACATGAAGACTTCAGCAAGGGATCCTCTGAAAGGAGTGACAGCAAGCCATTTACTGCAAGTAAGGGATGGTTACACAGACTCAGGACTAGGTTTGGACTGAGAAATGTAAAACCTACTGCAGAGGCTGTGCCTGCTGGTGAAGGAGCTGCTGCCACATCTCCGGCAGAGTTGAAGTTGGTTAAGGAGGAAAGTAGGTATGTACAGGAAAACGTACACTATCTATCGGGTTTGGTACTACCCACGGTTTCAGGCATCCTCTGGGGGTTGGGTTTGGTACTACCCACGGTTTCAGGCATCATGTGTAAGTGAAATCACATGATAGTTGTTTCTCCTCTGACAGGCTTATTTCACTTAGCATAATAATCTCCAGGTCCATCCATGGAATTTCCTTATAACCTGGCAATTACACTTCAGGGAATATATCCAAATAACCCAAAACACTAATTCAAAAGAATATACGCACCACTATGATTATCTCAGCGTAATTTACAATAGCCAAGATTTGGAAGCAGCCCGAGTGCCCATCAGTAGAGGAGTGGATAAAAAACTGGTACATGTACACTATGGAATACTACTCAACTGTAAAAAAGAAGAAAATCTTAACCTTTTGCAACAGCATTAGTTACTTTTTTTATGAGCACATTATTTATGTTAATGTGCATTGAGTTTATTGCTGTTGTTTAAAATAAACAACTGAGTATTTTAAGAATTTCTCAGTGTTTGGATTTAATATGGTGAATATTACCAGATGTCACACGCATAAACAAAGGCTTTATAAAATCCTCAGTAATTTTTTCTCAGTGCAAAGAGGTCTGGAGGCCAAAAGACTTGAAGGCTGCTGCTCTACTCATTGGGAAACGAAGGACTGCAGAGTGGCGCCTCTGCCTGCTGACCTCTGGGACTGGACTTCCCAGCTGGGTCAGTGCCCCAGGCAAAACTGCTTCTCCAGGGAAACTGAGTCAGAGAAGGCAGAGTAAGACCTGGGTTCCAATGCCAGCCCCATACCTCCTAGCACTGAAGTCTTGGGCCAGTTACTGAACCACACCAATCTTCAGATTGTTCATCTACAGAAGAGAAGTATCTGAGAGAGGTGTTTACCAGCATTCCTGGCACTGGCAATGGGCTCAGTAAATGCTGGTCTGTCCCTGCTTCTCCAGGACAAGGGCACTTGAACTGGCATCAGCCGACTGAGGATAACTGCCGGAGGAGAGATCTCTTCCAACCTTGCCAGTGACCGTAAATATAGCTTCCTCTGCCCTTCTGACCCTTCTTGGGTGCTGTCAATGCTGCTAGTCCAGGGCTCACATTTTGAGGACTACTGACATGTGCCTTTAAGAGTTCAAACCTTGCAAATAATGGAGAAGTGCTTCACCTCCTCAGCATTTAATGAAATCAGGCCCTACAATGTTTTCGGAGGTATGGGGCTCCTGGGAGTGAGAACTTCCAGAAGGAGATGAGCAGGGGCCTCTGGTCATCGTCACTGACTCTCCTTTCGGGTTTCCACAAGCAGAGGCTACCCTCATGGTCCCCACCCTGGAAAGCTCATGCTGCCTGTGGGGAGAGGAAAGTGCGGGGCCCGTGTCACTGTGGGGTGATCAGTGTTACTCAGCTCCCCATGGTTCTGTCTGTGGCACGTCGGTCAGTCTGCTTCCTGCCCTCATGACTTCCCTCATCTTCCTTCTCCCTCTTTCTCATCCTGTCTCTCCCCCTTTCAACCCAAGAGTTGGTGGCTGGAAATTTTTGGCTTGACTGCCCTCTAGATCTCACAGTGGTAGCCCTGGGGCTGTCCCCAAACCCAGTAGAATTCTCAGGGCCACTGAGGGCTGAGGAGAGAAACTCTTAGTGGTCTTTAGTAAATAGGAGGCTGTAGTTGAGGGCCTCCGTGAACCTGTTCTCTTGTTCATCCTTAATACTTAGAATTCTTTCCCCTTTCTTTTTCATATAACCAACGTTGACTTCTTTAGCGGTCCTAAGGCATCCAAAAAGAGCTCTGCCCTCCACAACCAGCATGTCACTTTGGGAAGCTGTGGATACCGTGCTGGTATCCTTTTATTTCCAGGTTTCCAAGCGTCTCTGCAAATCAGGCGGCAGCCAAGGGAAGAGGCAGTTAGCCATACTCCTGCGGTGATGATGAACCCATTCCCCCGAAGCCTTCCCTCCCCATCGGTGTGGAGGTGGGTGTACTCAGGCCAGGGCAGCTCAGCAGATACCAGGGCTGGATGGGAAATGGCTTCTGACAGGTTAGAAGGCAAGGTCAGTCCCCAGAGCGGGAAACTGGTTATTACTCTTCCACATCTGCAAGCTTCAGTTTTCTCCTGAGTAAGACGGGAAGACTAATAACAGATTGTTGTGAGAAATACACTTCTCACGATATAAAAAGCATGGTCTGAGGGTGTAGTGTACCCTGTGTGAGCCCCCTGCTGCTCCCCAATGCCAGCACCCACAGTCCTTCCCACGGGTCCTAGCAAACCACCGTAATGGGCAGGTGTTTGAGGAGGCCTGCAGTGTCATGACAGTCATTTCCATCCAGGGCCAGAAAACCAGGTTCTAGTCCCACCAAGCACCAAGGAGCTGGTTGGTGTGCCTGCCTAGCACGCCACTGTGCTCCCTGTTTCTCTGCTGTCTTTTAATATGGGGGTGAGGCCCACAGCAGACAAAGAATCGGGCCTCCTTTGGACAGGAGAGAGTTCCAGGAACCATTTAGAGGCTGACCTCATTTTCTGAGCTGGTCGGTGACTGGGCCCCAGGCTGCTGGTGTGGGAGGCAGGCCCTCTCCACACCTGTCCCCCCCTCAACTTCTCAGCTCAGCAGCGGCCTGGTGTCCCTTCTTCAGGCCCAGCGCCGAGGCCCTGTGCTGGGAGCTCAGAGAGGACTTGCTGAAGGGACTCTTGGACCTTGTCCCCGAAACACCCCGCTTTGATTTATTTCCCATCCCGGCTGGTGTTCCGCTTACCTGATCCTATAGGCGCACAATTACATTATTAGCATACAATGAACCGCAGTACCCAACATGCCCTGCTGATGAGGATTGGAATAGATTGTAGCTTCAGCAAGGGGGAGGAGAAAAGGTAAGAGGGGGAGCTGGCAGGGCAGGCACCTGGGCTTGGCACTGAAGGAGATTGAGACCAGTGGTTTTCAACCTTTTTACACCACAGAACCAGTGCAAATAGACGAATGATTTCGGGGACCACTAAGGCAGAAATGACTCTGAGCATACGTGAATCCGACTAAGATCACTGGGTCTATCATCTCCATACAATGTCAGGGGGGTTAACTGTTTTGCAGAGTGGCACAAAATTTCTGGCGGACAAGTAGTTGAAAAACGCTGATCTAGACACCTTCAGGACGTCCTCTCCCCAGGGCAGGAAGAAACCAAGACCCAGAGACAAGAAGTGACTCAGCTCACAAGTGCACTCCATTCAACACAGATCAACGGGGCGCCATGTGCCCCCCACACTGACTAGGTCTTGGCAGGAATTACAGTGCCGGGAAAAGTGGAAAGATGTTTTCCCCAGACAGAGATCCAGCTCAGAGGACAGAGGGCAAAATGTCTGCTCTGACAGCTTAGAACCTATGTGGCTGAGCAGCTCCAAGAGCAGGGCCAGTGTCCAAGACCACGTGAAACCCACCACAGTCACATATTAGTAACTGCAGAACCGGGGCCCAATTAGGCACAGGTCTGCACTGTGTAGCATCGGGACCTGTGGTGTCAAGTGCTTTGCTCACTCTGATCTTGGGTGACCTCACATGGCAGAATTGCCTTGACTCTGAACTTTTGTTCCTGAGGGTTCCTTCAGCTCACTGGGTTCTCTCCTGCCGTCCCATGGGACTCACTTCTAGGGCTGCCTTTTGCAGACCTCTGTCCTATTAGATCCCTGCTCTATTAAAATCATGTGCCTGATAAGGTGTAGGCTACCCCTATTGTCTCCTGCTCTGAACTTCCTCAGGCAGCAGCTTGATCTGATCCATACCTGTGCCCCTAGTGCTCAGCAAAAGGCCTGCCACCAAAAAGATGCTCAAGCCATTTGAGTAGTCACGCAGGTGCGACCTAGTGGTGGTGAGAAGCTGAACATTCTTGGGCTGGGTAAGTGGAGAACCAGGTACCTCGCTGAGAAGTTCAAGAATGTGAGGAAGGGTACCACTTGATTTCCCTGCTCCCTGGGATCTGGGGGTGAAGGGGGTCTACATCTGGAGACCAGGAGGTTTTTGCTATGAGGAGAAGGGGATGGTGAAGCTGGCAGCCAGGTAGGGCCAACAGATCAGTGCAAGGTTATAAGTGGAAACTCAAATAAGAAAGAAGTCAGGCCATCTGAGCAGAGGACAGGGCAGGGTGCTTACAAAAGCCAGCTTTCCCCTTTTCTCCTCAGGTTCCAGACACCCAAGCATGCTTCCTCTCGGCCAGAGGGCTCTGCTGCCCCACCTCCCCCTCTGCACCCTGCCATGCCTAGCCCCTTCCTGTTTTTCCTATCCAGGGAGTCCTGAGTGGTGCTGTGCAGAGCTCTGTGGCTGCTCTGACAGTTTCCCTACTTGGCTTCTCACCGCTGCTCTTGTTGGCTCTCTGCTGACTTTCTCAGAGCCTCTGTCCAAATGTTCCCATTTCCTGGAGGCCCAAACACACGCCAGTCTCAAATGCACTTAGCCAGTGACCTCACCGACTTCAGGGAGAGGGGAACCACATGGAGTAAATGCCTTTCAGCTCCATCCCTTCTGCATCAGTTTCTCCGTCTAGTCCTCCATCCGACCCTCCTTTTCTCTCGTCTCCTGCCTGGAAAAGTCACTCCTCGCTCTGCTCCCATCAGTCCCCTCGCGCTTTCCCCGTCATTTCTGGGTCTACAAGATGGTTTCCTTCATCCTTAAAATATGATTCCTCCACCCAGCTGGTCCTCAAGCTGCTGCCCCATATTTCTCCTTCCTGTCACCACTGTGCTTTGTAGAAGAGTTAGTTCAAATGCCTTCACTCCCTCAGCTCACCCATGAACCCTCACGATCATGGTTTCAATCAAGGACTCGACTGAAAATATGCACCCAGAAAGTCACAATATGTTATGAGTTGGAGAGTGCAGATGATAAAATAGGAGGCATACTATAATTCCATTATTTTGTAAAAAAAAAAAATTAAAAATAAAAATAAAAGTGTCATATTTACATATTTTTTCCTAGAGAAATGTTATATAACAAAATATTAGTAAGTGTTCCTGGATAATGCAGTTGCAGGTGATATTTTTATCTATTTAAAAATTTTTCTCAATGAACATGAATTATTTGTGGGAAAAATATGTAAGTTGAGGGGGGAAAAGGCAACAAACTGCTTTTCAAATATTTCGTAATAACCAATGACTTACATCACTCCTTATATCTAACTTAATCACAGCTGGATCAAAGACTTAGAAAATAAAAATAAAATAATTTTTAAAATGTAGGGAGAGTTAAAAAAATAATCTTGCCTGACCTGTGGTGATCAAGCATCAACTTGGAACACTGAGGTTGCAGGTTTAAAACCTTGGGCTTGCCAATCAAGGCATATATGGGAGTTGATGAGTTGATGCTTCCTGCTCCTCCACCCTTCTCTCTTTCCCTCTCTCTATCTCTGTCTCTCTTCTCTAAAATGAATAAATAAATAAAAATAATTTTTTAAAACGCTTAAAAAATAATCTTAGTGTGACAAGGCTTTTCTGAGCAACTCACAAAATATTTGATGGCAGCAAATACAGTAAACAAGCTAAAAATACAGGGGACAAATAATTCATATGTGAGAAATGGTTTTAGTTTCCTTAAACTATAAACAGCTCTTTTAAATCAATAACAACAGTATCAACTAACCAACAGAAAGTATGTGGGCAAGGAACCTGGAAAAACACTTATTCACAGACAAAGATGTACAATTAACTTAGAAATACATGAAAATGAATGCAAAGAAGTGAAGACACCAACTTCTACCTATCAGTTTGACAAAGGACAAACTATTGACCGTGTACAGTATGGAGGAAACTATGCAGAAACAGATTTTGCACATACCATGGTAGGAGTGGAAACTGATGCTGCCTTTCTAGAGATCAGTGCGGTGGTAGCTTTCCAATTTCAAAGCTCACATACCCTATGAGCTGTCCCATTCACTCCTAGGAATTTATTATATATATGTATCCTGGGGAAGGGGGTCCTCAGGTTACAACACAGTTCCGTTCCTACAACAGTGACGTAACTCAAATTCTGGTGTAAGTCGAAACACACCCTAGCCTAAGTCACTTATCTATCCTAACACAATTGTAAAATCATAATCTAAAACATAAAAATACCACTAAGCCAAAGAAAAAGGGAAGGACATAAATATATTGTACTGTACACTGTATTGCATATTCTTCCATCGTGCACAACCAAACTAGTTTGCACATGTAGTCCGTAAGTATGAGGCTAATGGTGTAAACCAAAAGAACTCACGTCTCAATTATTTTAAGTTTTTATGGGGGTGAGCATTGTAAACTCGAAATGTTGTATGTCGAGACTGTCATAACCCAAGGACCCCTGTGTGTGTATATATATATATATTATATATATTATATATATATAATATATATATTATATATTATATATATATATATATATATCTTTTCTTTTAATGCATTTTTTGGTTTCTTTTATTCTCTCTGGTTTCCTGCTTTTAATTTCATTCATTTCTGCTCTAAGTTTTACTATTTCCTTCCCACTTCTTGCATTACGTTTAATTTGCTTTTCTTTCATTGGGTTCCTGTCTTAGTCAATTCAGGCTGCTATAACAACAACAAACAATAACTTCTCAAATACTGAGACCAGAGGGTACAAGACCAAGGTGCTGGCAGATGCAGTGTCTGGTGAGGGCCCACTTCCTGGTTCAGAGATGGCTGTTTCCTGCTAGGTCCTCACACAGGGGAAGGTGCACGGGAGCTCTGCGAGGTCACTTTAATAAAGGCGCTAGTCCCATTCATGAGGTAGAGCACTCATGACCTAGTCACTTCCCAAGGGCTCTGACTCCTAAAACATCACACTGGGGGTTAGGTTTTGACATAAGAATTTGGAGAGGACACAAACATTGTCTATAGTAGTTCTAAGGTAGAAATTTAGGTAATTTATTTGTGATTTTTTTTTCTAATATAAGCATTCAGTGCTCTATATTTCCCTCTAAGTTCTGCTTTTGCTATATTCTACAATTTCGTTATGTTGTATTTTCATTTTTATTTACTTTAAAATACTTTTAAATTTTCTTTGAGATTTTCTCTTTGACGTATGGGCTATTTAGAAGTATGTTCTTTAATTTGCAAGATTTGAGCTTTTCCTATATCTTTAAATAACCTGAATTAATTTCTTGTTTAATTTTGAAATGACCCAAGAATGCATATTGTATGATTTCTGTTTTTTTAATTTGTTAAAGTTTGTTTTACGCCCAGAATACAGTTTATCTTGATGAGTGTTTTGTATGTACTCTGCTGTTGTTGAATATCAGGTCATCTACATTCTGCTTGTTTTATCAGTTATTGAGAGAGCAATGTTTAGATGTACAATTATAATTGTAGATTTTCTACTTTTATCAGGTATATCAATTTTTGATATTTTGAATCTCTGTTGTTAGGTTTAGGAATGATATGTCCTCTTGAAGAACTGACCTCTATTATTATTATTATTATTATTATTTTTTTTTTTTTTTTTTACAGGGACAGAGAGAGAGTCAGAGAGAGGGATAGATAGGGACAGACAGACAGGAACGGAGAGAGGTGAGAAGCATCAACCATTAGTTTTTCGTTGTCATCGCAACACCTTAGTTGTTCATTGATTGCTTTCTCACATGTGCCTTGACCATGGGCCTTCAGCAGACCAAGCCACCCCTTGCTGGAGCCAGCGACCTTGGGTCCAAGCTGACGAGCTTTTTTGCTCAAGCCAGATGGGCCCGCACTCAAGCTGGCAAGCTCGGGGTCTCGAACCTGGGTCTTCCGCATCCCAGTCCGAAGCTCTATACACTGCACCACAGCCTGGTCAGGCTGACCTCTATTATTATATAATCCAGTGGTACCTTGATACACAAGCACTTTAAATCACAAGTAATTTGAGAGACGAGCAGTCATTAATGGGATTTTTTGCTTTCAGTCACGAGCAGATATATGAATCACGAGCTTCCGCCACCTTCTACTATATGGCCTGCCAAACGTTCTGAAAGGGAGGAAGAAACAAACTTCCATGGAAAGATTTTTGCTTAAACAGCCTCTAAGTGAAAGCAAGAAAAGTGTGGTGAAAAAGCCAAAAGTCAGTGAAGGAGGTGATGATGAAGCAAAGTAAAATATACCTATTAAATTGAGCGATAAAGTTACGTATCATACATAGTGTGTAAGTTAAATTTTGCAATTAAATGGAGCATTAAGTGTGTAGAGAGTAAGCAATGTTACGCGATAGTGCACAAAATGAAAACCTCCTCTGCCAGTCTCCTCCCCCTCCACCAGCATCTTCGCCTGATCTTGAAGGTAAATACACTTCATAAACAAGTTTATTTCTTTACATTCTCTTTATATATATACACATTTGTTATTTATAAAGTACATTTTCTTATTTAAAAACATATAAAAGAAAATATTCGTGGTTTTGGGGGGCCGGAACGGATTAATTGCATTCTCATTAACTTAAATGGGGAAATTCAATTTGACACACGAGCAAATTAAATCACAAGCTCGGCCATGAAACAAATTAAATTTGTGTGTCAAGGTACCACTGTATTCTTCATTATGTCTGATAATCTTTATTTTAAAGTCCACTTTATCTAAAATAAATATAATGACTCCTGCTTTTTGTGTGTGTGTGTATTTTTATGAAGTGAGAAGCAGGGAGGTAAAGAGACAGACACCTGCATGTGCCCGACAGGAATCCACTTGGCAAGCCCACTAGAGAACAATGCTCCGCCCATCTGGGGCGTTGCTCCACTGCAATCAGAGTCATTTTAGCGCCTGAGGCAGAGGCCATGGAGCCGTCCTCAGAACCCAGACCAACTTCGCTCCAAAGGAGCCCTGGCTGCTGAAGGGGAAGAGAGAGATAGAGAGAAAGGAGAGGGGAAGGGGGGAAGAAGCAGATGAGTGCTTCTGTGTGCCCTGGCCAGGAATTGAACCCGGGACTTTCACACGCCAGGTCGATGCTCTTCGCTGTGCCTACCGGCCAGGGCCTGGATTATGTTTTGATGGTATATTTTTCCATCTTTTTTATTTTAACTTATCCATGTCTTTATATTTAAAGTGCATTTATTGTAGAAAGAATATATCAAATCCAGTCTGACAATGTCTTTTAACTTGTGTGTTTAGACCATTTGCGTTTAAAATAATTACTATATATTTAGACTAAAATCTATTATTTTTGCTAGCTATTTTCTTTTTGTTATATTTGTTCTTTCTCTTTTTGTTTTCTTTCCTTTTTTTTTTTGCCATCTCTGGTTTCAATTGGGCATTTATATAATTCCCTTTTGTCTTCTCTATTAACTTATTTTTACTACATTTTGCCTTTTTAGTGGCTTCCTTAGAGTTTACATATACATTTTACAATAATCTGAGTCCATCTTTTATCCTAATATTCAATCACTTTATGTGTAGTAGAAGGACCTTATGAGAGAATACCCCAGCTCCTTCCTCCCATCCCTGAGTCACCGTGGTCATACAGTCTACATTTACACTTAATACAAACACCAGTGCATCATTGCTAGTATTACTTTATACAATCAGTTATTTTCAGAGCAACTAAAAACAAGAAAAATATTCTATTTTAGCTTTGTTTATTTCATTGCCAATGCGATTCCTTTCTTCGTGTAGATCTAAATTTTTTATCTTTATAATAATATGCCTTCTGCCTGAAGAACTTCTTTTAACATACGTTATATAGTGGTTGGCTGACAATGAATTCCCTCAGTTTTTTGTTTGAGAAAATTTCCATTTCTTCTTCACTTTTGAAGCCTACTTTCACTGAATATAGAATTCTAGGTTGACAGGTTTCTTTTCTTTCAACCTTTCAAGATGTTACTCTATCTCTTCATGCTTGTGTGGTTTCTGATGTGAAATCTGTCATATTTTTATCCTTGTTTCTCTGCAGGTAAGATTTTTTTCCCTCTGTAGCTGATTTCAAGAATTCTCTTTGTCTTTGGTTTTCGGTCCCTTGAGCTCTCCCATCTGTATTCTTACTATTGTGTACTTCCCATTTTTATTACTGGAGGCTTGCTAAATGGATGAATGGGGAGTAGGGATTGTTCCAATTTTCTGAATAAGTCTCAGTCTTTGGAATATGCTGTGGGTCTGTATCTTGGGATGTAAGTTTCAAAATTGGTTCTGTCCCTCCTACAAGAGCAGAGCTCTTATCCCTCTACCTGGCTCTTTCCCTGGCAGCCCCGGTGTATTCAGTCTTCATTCTTGAGGACAGCCTCCCTGCAGACTAAGGCTTTTTTTCCCAGGTGAGCCATGGAGGCTAGCCACTGTGGGAGTGGCTGATAGCAACCTATATCTTCCTGTAGATTAAATCCTTTGTTCTGTAAGGAAGAAAGGGTCTGTGGGTTTCAACAAAGGTTTCTATTCTTCTCCTCCAGTCAATGCCTCTGGATTTTTCCAATCCTTCCTGTGAGTGTGAGTGTGTGTGTGTGTGTGTGTGTGTGTGTGTGTGTGTGTGAAATTCCTAGGGAAAAGGGTAGGAATCTCCTCCCCCATAACTACTGCCACCAGGAGTTTACATTCTGTACTGATGCATAATTGGCCTCCAGGAAATCATTAACATTTCTACTTTGATGCTTCTCCCAGCTTATATAGTATCCAGTGGTTTCCGACTCCAGATAATAAATGCCCAGGTTCTAGGTTTCCCTGAAGGCACCTATTTCTCTTCAGAATGGTGGCTTGTCCTGTGACATTAAATTTCTTATGGGCTCACCAAAAGTCATTAATGTGGTGGTGATGCTCATTCAGCTTTTATCCTGCTGTAACAATGACAGGGGAGGCTCCTCTTTCGGTTCTCTGCATATCTTAGAGACACACTTTCCAATGTAAAATAAATACACTTTTGACCGGTCACCGGTCAAAAGTGCACCATGACATTACGGACACACTGTATGTATATATGGAGATGTATTGCCTTATTATTTACACTAAAAAGACTGAAAACAGCCCAAACGTCTCTTTAAAGGAAAGCACAAGCAAATATGATACAGCCATGCAATGCAATGTTATGTATCCTATCTTAATAAGAGGAGTGATGCAGTCATTTAAAAAAATGAGGTGGAATATAATGCAGCAGTAATAAAGAATATACTGATGTAGAAAATTATTCTCATTGAATATTACTTCATACAGATAAAAGAATTTTTTTTAACCATGTAATTACCTTTAGAGTTGTTCAAAAATATTTCTAGGCTCACAAATGACCTCTGGGTCCATGGTAGAAATAAACACATACCCCTTTCCTTTGAAATTTGTTCATGAACCTTGCTTTGTTTCTGTTTTGTTTCTGACAGAGACATAGTCAGAGCAAGGGACAGACAGACAGGAAGGGAGAGAGATGAGTAGCATCAATTCTTTGTTGTGGCACCTTAGTTGTTCATTGATTACTTTCTCATATGTGCCTTGACTGGGGTGCTACAGTACAGTGACCCCTTGCTCAAGCCAATCACCTTGAGCTCAAGCCAGTGACCTTGGGCTTCAAGCCATCAACCATGGGGTCAGGTCTATGATCCCACAATCATGCCAGCGGCCCCACACTCAAGCTGGTGAGCCCATGCTCAAGCCAGATGAACCCATGTTCAAGTTGAATGAGCCTATATTCAAGCCGGCAATCTCAGGGTTTTGAACCTGCGTCCTCTGCATCCCGGTCTGACGTTCTATCCACTGCGCCACCATGTGGTCAGGCCATGGACCTTGCTTTGGCCAATAAACAGTGAGAGAATTTCACTAGATTTCAGCCACCACTCATGCCCCTGTGCAGAGCCTAACCTGCCCAACCATACATAGCAGCCCTGCTGAGATGGAGTCAGCCTGTGGAGTCAGGGACCCCAGACATCATGTGGACATGAGTTTAGGGCCAGCATTTTGACACTCCAAGTGCTGGAGAACAAGCAACAAGAATGGAAGACATATACAAGCAAGACTCCAGATAGCAGACATTGTAAGGGGGTAGAGAGATGGCATGACAGGGGAAGAAAAAGTGTGAAGAACACCGGGTTGGTACTTCTTTTTGGTTCCTAGTGTAAGTCCTTTGGGTGGCCCAGGCATACTTTATCTCATGGGCTTTTTGAGAAACCATAACATATTAAAATAAGTCACCATTTCTGTAAGCTAGTATAACAGGGTTTCTGCTCTTACAATTAAATTATCTCTAAAACACACATCATTAAAGATCTCTTTCCATTGCCTCTTATTCCCCAGGATGGTCTTCTCCAGAATCCCGTTTCCCAGGCATCCTGCACAATGACTCCAGCCCCTCTCCTCACCGGCCCTGCTACAAAGCTCTCTCCACAGCAGCCTGCCCTATGCATTCTGCATGCCAACTCACATCCACACTCCAGAGCCGCCCACCTCCAGAGCCGAACTGACTCTCTTTCACAGCCTTGCATTTATTCCTCTCTTGAACCACTTGTTAGATTCTGCCTTGCATTATAGTTGTTTTGGTTATTTTATTTCTGGGGCAAAATTTTAAGCTCCTTAATGATAATAAGTGTAACTTTGTGATTCCTAGAGGGCTTAAATGTTCCCTGGATGTCGTAATTATTTAGGGCTGTTCTTACTAGGGTCTACATAGCCCTGAAACAGGGAGGGAGAAGAAGAAGCTACAATGAGCCCTTATCACAAAGGCTCATTCTGTTCCCTCTGTGACTGAGCACTCAAATAATAAAAATGGCCAATACAGATAATGTTTGCTTCCTGCTGAACATTATTCTAAGGGATTTTATATTTATTAATGCAAGAAATTATAATAAATCCCTATAAGAAAAATAGCATTACTCTCAATTTTTGGTGAAGAAACTTGCTCAAGGGCAATTAACTAAAGGAAAGAAAGAACCAGAATTCTCACCCAGATGACCTGACCTCACGGTCCATGCCTTCAATCACTTGGAGATGAGAAGGGCCCACGTGGGAAGAGAGGAAAACTGGGACTTAGCACGCACACTCTCTGATGTGCCCAGGGGACATTGGACGTGAAGGCTACGCTCTCATCTGCAGCACAGTGCAGAGGAGGAAGAGAGAATACACCTGTAGATAGCGATCTCTGAAAGCACAGAGAGGGTCACGGCAGATCCATGGAAAAGCTCACACACACACACACACACACACACACACGTGTGTGTGTATCTGTGCATTTTGCTGGTGGGAAGGGCACTAGCTTTCACTAGAATCCCAAAGCCTCTGTAGAAAGATTCAGAACCACAGTTCAAAGGAGGCTGTATAAAGGAAGAGGAGGGAAAGCAGGAATGCCAGAGGGGAGGAGGGACGGGGCAGGAAGAGAGGGAGGAAGGGAGGCATGTGAGAGAAATAAGAATGGCTCCACATACAGCGCTCCTTAGGGAAGCCCTAGAGCGCTGGCCCTGTTCCTCAATGAGGCCAAAAACCAAGCGCCCATTTGCCTGTTAGCGCCGGGAATCCGGCTGTGTGTGGGCGGGTGCAACTTTGTGAGATAACTAATCCTGGGGGAGCAGATAAGACCATGACCCATATATTGCCCCATGTGACCTGCTTTCCCTCTGAAGGCAGAATGGCAGGTGAGGGTCTTAATGTGGGTGATAGATTAGCCCAAAGTGACTGCAGGGATTGGCCTTGTGGGGCACTGGCACTAGTCAGGGGTTCATGTGCTTAGGGACATATTGGTACCCAACAGGGTTAACGCTCCACCACTTCACCCCCGACTCATTCATTCACCATCACTCAGCAGTTAACCAGTCAGCTGGGAACAATGACATCAGATCTCTTGCCCTCTTTAAGGTATCTCCTCAGGACATTGCTTTGAATCTTTCCAGTGATCTACCATCTTGCTACAAGGAGTAGTGCAGAACATTGATTGAAAGTCTGGGCTCAGATGAATGAGGTCATACGATATTTTTCTTTCTCTGCCTGGCTTATTTCACTCAACATAATAGTTTCCAAGTCCCTCCATATTGTTGCAAAAAGTAATATTTCCTTCTTTTTCATAGACCCATAGTATTCCATTGTGTATATGTACCACAGTTTTTTAATCCACTCATCCACTGACGGACACTTGGGCTGTTTCCAGATCTTCGCTATCGTGAACAATGCTGCCATAAACATGGGGGTGCATTTCTTTCTTTCGGTTCATGATATGGTGTTCTTAGGGTATATTCCTGTAAGTGGGATAGCTGGGTCAAAGGGCAGTTCCATTTCTGACTTTTTGAGGAATCTCCATACTGTTTTCCACAGTGGCTGCACCAGTCTGCATTCCCACCAGCAGTGCAGGAGGATTCCCTTTTCTCCACATCCTCACCAGCACCTATCCTGTGTTGTTTTGTTAATGAGCAATGAGAACTGAGGAAGGAAACTGAGACAGAGGAGGGATCAAAGGGACCAGAGGAAAAGAGGACAGAGGGAAAGGGGAGGATAGGATGGGATAAGCCTGAAGGGAAGGGGGGAGGGCGCTGTAAGGAGGGAGGAAAGGGAGATCTTGAGGGAAATATGGGGGAGGGAGGATGCACTTGGGGTGACCCTAGAATCTATGTAAACACAAATAATTAAATTTAAAAAAAAGAAAGTCTCGGTTCAGGAGTTTAGATCAAGCTCTGCCACTTGCTCTAGGATTTTGCCCTTGATATTCTCATTGACAAAACTGGGACTGAAATAGTTTCAAGTGTGGGGGATCATGCTGAATATTAGTACACACAAACTTTTGAAGTGCCTGGGACAGTGCCCGGCACAGGCTGTGCACCTGAGAAACCTGAGCTGGCCGTGTGCAAAGCCTCTCGGAGCTCTTTCCCGAGGTGAGACCCCAAAGCTCACTGCTCAGCCCCCTCTAACCGTCGGTGGGACTTCCCAGCCTGATCACTTACTGAGTCACCAACCTGGCCCGAGGCTTTGGATGAAGATGAGCCCCAATTAGGAAAGAGAGAAGAGAGCACAGAATCTGGATAATTCTGAAAGAGGAGGGTTAACTATCTTGGCAAAGGGAGACTATGTGACAAAGAGTTCAGGCTCCAAAGAGGACAGCTTTGAGCTTTTAGTTGTTTACTTTTTGTCATTATAAAAGCAAATTAAGAATGTTGTGGAAAACTTGAGAAGTGCTGAAAAGTTTTAAATTAACCTCTTTCATTATCCCTTCATAAAATTCCATTGTTCTGATCATGTTGTTGTATTCCTTCCCACCTTATTTTAATATTAAAAATAGTAGCTCTCATACTACATGTATATATTGAAGCCTGGTTTTTTGATTGAGCATCATAATATTAGCATTTTATTACATTACGATGAACTTTTTTTTGGTTTCCTGATAAAGATGGTGGAGTCAAATGGGGCGGGTATTCTTCTACTTTCCCAAGCTAACAAAATGAACCAAAGAGAGTAGAAATAACAGAAATTGGAAAAAAAATTCCCCAAAGTCATCAGAAGAAAGAGGTGACACAACTTCTTGGATTGCACTTTGAAAAGTGGTAGCTGGTGGAAGAAAGATTCTGGTAAGTACGTCTCAATGGGGACTCTAATCCAGAAGGTAAGTCAACAAAGCCTGGGGAATTCTCATAAGTTCCTCTACATGGGTGAGTCCAAGGAGCTGAAGAAGCGACCATAGGAGGACTCATGGAAACGCCATAGTCCAGGAAAGTAGGTGTTCCTAACTGCTGCTGTAGGAACTGGGGGAGGCCAGGGAAGCCACCAGAATATTCTTATGGCTTCTCCAGCCTAGTGTTTCAATTACCAGCCATCAATTTCCTATCGCCCCATCATCTGCTTTCCTACATCCTACACCCTATAGTAAAAAAGGGGTCCTCAGAATGAGACCGAAGAAAAGTAGCAGTATAAAACCATCCTAGGGAATAGAAAGACAAGGAGAAAGAAATTGATGGTAAGCCTTGAAGAAAGTGAGACAGGAAACTGTAGACAGTATCTGGGATGGGGTATGAGATTGGATGGAGGGTCAAGGCAGCCTTTCAAAGGAATGAAAACTTGGGTTAGTTCTGAACAATGTGAGCTTCATTCGAGCAAAGATCTCCATCACTAGTTATCCAATCTGACTGTGCACAGAAACTACCCAGGGAGCTTTGAAACAAACAAACTATAACAGCAACCACCACCGGCTGCATTTTGGCTCCACCCCAGGGCTTGAGCTGGGGCCCAGGGACCAGGATATTTTTAAGATTCTTTGCTTAATTCTGAAGTTTAGGGAGGGTTTGGAACCATGGTGGAGACTCATGTCTCTGCATGCAGATCAATTTTATATTTAAAATTGTTAAACTCGGTTCCTAGGCAAAGAATGACTATTCATATTGTATGTACATTTTTTTAGGTTCATGATACAAATTGCCAAAATACTGGCAAGAAAAGGACGCAACAATTTCCCTTTCAAGAGACTTCTTTGAAAGATGGTTATTCTCTTTTGAACGTGCATGTTCACTTGTTTCTGAACTCTTTCAATGACATTGGGCACAGACGCCCCTCACCCACCATATACTCTTTTTATTCTTTTGGGGTTCTTTCTCTCCTTTTCCCTTTCTTCCTCCTCTCTTTGTTCTTTCTCTTTTCATTCTTCTTTAATTCTTCTTAACAGAATCTTTCTATCTCTTTGCTAGCCTGTAGGATCTAGTAACAGGTTCTACCATAGACACCCCATCACTCCCATGCACGGCACTGTGTCGGCTGGATTAATAAAAAACAGAAGAACTGAAGCCCTTGTCATTCGTTGGGTTGTAGACATAAAAACCAAATATCTACTCATAAATTTAGAGGTAAGTGGAAGATGAAATCAGTACATTCTCAGGTTGTATATGCGCTTCTGACAACCTGGTTAATTTCTTGGTGGGGATCTGTAAGCACAGACACAGAGACAGCCTCCTCCCCCTTCCCTTTCTCCAACCTTCCACATGCCCCTTCCGCTACGTGACAAGAGCTTTGGGGACAAGAATACTCAGGACTATAAAAACTGTCACTAAAAGCACTCAGTGAAACTGACTACAGAGTCCCCAGGGAGATTCATCTCTCCATTTATTTGTTTTCATCCTCTCTCAAGATTCTATATTTGATTTTCTTTTAACAGTTTAAATTTAGCATTTTTGGTTTATTGATTTCTTTTTAAAAATTTAAAACTTACTCTGCAGAGTTGCTATAAATATCATCCTGGTGATGAAGGGGAACATGGCCGGGACCGCCATTGGCCCCTAGGGATGAGGACGATCAGATTGCTCAGGAGGGAAGCTCCCAGTTCTCCTCACTTCTTTACAGACATGCCGTCCAATGCTGTATCTTGTTGAGAAAGGATGGACTTCCATACAAGAAGGGCATTGGCCGGGCACAGCAGGAGGAAGACTACCCCCCCAACTCCAGATCCATGTGCAAGAGGGCTGGAGTGACCCACACAGTAACAGTGAAAAAGGAACTGTTAGGAGCTCCAAAAAAGCATCTCCTCTTACAGCAAAGAGAATATACCAGAAGGTTTAGAGAAGGGGGAAAGACAGGTGGATCCCAGCCACAGAGCCTTTGCAGCCATCCTCTAGGAGAGGAGAAAGGTTCTTTTCATTTCTTTCCTGGCTGCATGAAATACTTAGCTGATTACTGTCAAGTTACAGCTATGTGAAGTTAAACATCTGTTTGCGAGGAAATATTTGGATAATTGAAAACAGGATTTGTTTAAATTCTAGACCCTGGAGCAAAGCTTCGCCAGGGATCGCTCTCTACCGCCCACTCACCCTGCAGCCTGAGCCTTAGGCCACCAGGCCCTGTGAGAGCCGTGGCTGTCCTCGGGCTGCCTGGGAAATGGGTTTTCCTAAAGTTGCCAAAGATGACGTATTGGGCTCCATGGTTTAGAACGTCCGAAAGTAACAATGCTCATTTTAATCCAGATGAAATGTTCATTTTTATCCAGATATTTTTGGCCACCAAAACAAAATTTAAAACAGCTATAAGGAATTTCTTTCCTTCCCCAGTCTTACATCCCTACACTGATGCTGTTGAACTCTTTCTTACTAAGCCAGACTTGATGGTTTTTAAGTAACGAAAACTTCATTTTAAGCCAATTACAGTTTTAGGAGCTCATTATCGGTTAGCCACAGGCAATGTAGAGTCAAGATTTTGCAGATAGATAGATAACAACTCTTGAGCATTTTCTATAAGTTGGGACACAATGTGTTTGAAATGCAGCAATTCAATTCGTCCTTATGGACACACTGTATATAGTACCATCACTCACTCTGTTTTGCATAAATAAATAAGAAAATGGAAACACAAAGAAGCTAAATGTCTTGCAACAAATGGAGAGGTCACTAATCCCTAAGAGAAGGATCAGTAGGGATGGAAGTTTAGGTAGAGGAAATAATGCCTTCGGTTTTTGAAAGGTTAAAGTTGAGGTGTCCACAGTCACCTAAGCAGGAAATATCAAGAAAATGTTTGGACCCAAGCACCTGAAGTTGAGGAGCAAGGTAGAAACTCGAAACTTTAACCTGGAGACATCAGGGTGTGGATAGAATCGAAACCGTGGTACTGGAAGGGATCACCTGGGGCAACAGTGCAGAGGAGAGGTCTGAGGAAGGAGTCTGGGCACATCCGTATGAGGTTGGAAAAGGAGCCAGCCAAGGAGAGAAGGTATAGCCTGTGGGACTTCCAGAAAAGAGAGACAGCGAGAGCTTTTGGTGTCTAAGCACCAAGTAAGAAAGGTTTCAAGGAGGAAGAATTGGTCAACCCGTCAAAGGCTACCAACAGGTAGAGTATGATGAAAGCTAGACATTTGGCAACGGGGTTATTGGTGACCTGGACAAGAGCCGTTTCCATTGAGTGGTGGGCTCTAAGCCCACCTAGAAGAGCCAGGAGACTTAGAAGTAGAGGAGAGAGACCAGTGCACTGTTACCCTCACTTCCTAGTTCTCTGACCTCTTTAAGACCAGTGACTTCCACCACCAATCCATTTTAGCCATCCACCCATGGTGGCTGAAGCCATTACTCTGAACACCCATGCTTCTGGAATCCTGAACTCCAAAGCCCTACACTCCAACTTTGTCTGCTGCCAGTTTCCCCCTCCTCATTCCACCTGACTTTTTCTTTTGCTAATACGGAAACCTCATCTCTTGACTCCTCCATCTCTCTCTCTCCAGTATTCTCACTTTCTTCAGTTCTTTCCCTTTCCAGACTAAAATCCCTTGCCCCCAGTACACTGCATCCACCTGACAATCCTACCCCTGGATGAAGTCCCCATTCCAGTTGTCAGGGGCCTGCGCCCTGCTACAGAAACTCAGATCACCCCATCCCCAGGCAGGTGTCCCACAGATTCATGAATTCCCAAGATTTGTCCGCACTGCCCCTCCTCCTGCTGCCTGGCCAGCCACCTCGTGGTTAGCAGTCAGATCTCATCTCAACTCACCACAAGAATTTCCTTTATTTTAAAGTTTGTATAATCCTCTCTCTAACCTCATCCTTCCTCACCAGCAAAAACATTTTTTTTTTTTGTCAAGTTGGAGTATCTTTTTAGAAAATGGATTTTCAGAAGTTTGGGCCCAACTCAACGCTCTGGGGAAACACAAGCAATCTGTAGGAGAAATGATTAATTCTGGATTCCAGGGATGGCCTCATTCCTATTCCATTCCAGTGCCGGAGGGGATGCAGACAAAGGTAAGGCACCAGCACAGGCAGGGGTGCAGACACCCAGCCTCACACTGGGGCCTCATTCTTACATGGCAGCTGCGGGTCCTCAGAGACCCCTCAGGCCAGGCAGGACTACTCCATTCCATAGCCTCGCATGACTCCTAATACTCAGAGAAGAACACACATAAACGCCTTGGGTATTTTAACCCCACCCTCATTGCCTGTCCTTAAACATGTACAGAATACAATAGATTCTGATAAGCTACTTACAATGTAAAATATTCCAACAATTCCCTAAAGACTTAAAAGGAATTATCACTTGTGGGGGTCTTTGATATGCCAGGTATCAGCTAGGGTCACTATATGATTGTCATAGTTATGCCACTGGTGATACAATGGCCAGTTTTTGCCCCATGGAAAGATATGCATGTATGGGAAAAACAATATATAAAGGATTCAGTACTATCCTCAGTTTCAGGCAGCCGCTGGGGGTGTTGGAATGTACCCCCCATGGATAAGAAGGGCTGCTGTACTCTCATCTGTCTCCAATGCTTGACCTCAGGATTAAACAGAACACAAGCTTAAATCCTCTAACAGATTGACTTGCACATAATAGGTGCTCAGTGAATGCTATATATTATTCTGGAAATAATAAGAGATAGTTGGATAAATTTGAATACATAAAAATATTAAAGTTCTATATCAAAACATCAATAAAATTACGGGACTAACAGGAAAAAATTTTGGCAACAAATATGATAACGTTAAGAAACAAAAGTTCATACAAATTGATAGAAAATGTATAGAGAAAAAAGAAGTAAACAAGTGATTTATCGGAAGATACATAATTGGTTGCTACATATTTAAGGTATTGCTAAAACTCATTAATATCCAAAGAAATGTAAGTTAAATAACAGTGCGGCAGTAAAACACTATTTCTGCAAAGCCATGTGGCAAAATGTATCAATAACCTAAAAAAGTGTCCATGCTCTTGGAGCTAATACTGTCTCTTCTATGGATATATTCTTAGGAAATAACCAGGGACATGGACAAAGACTTATCACTAAAATGTCCTTGCAGTCTTATTTATTACAGTTGTGTCTAGATGAAGCAAATGCAAGTTGACTAGTTTTGCTTTTCATAACCTTAATGTTGTTATGGTATTGCTATAACATAAACACATACTGGAAAAAGGATCACTTTTAGATCAAGACGTAGTGACACCTAGAGAGCTCTTCAAATTGCTTTTAACCAGTAATCATTGCTTCTTGGGCACTCGGCAAAGTGTCTTCATGTTTTATTGTAGTTGCCAATTTGGGGAAAGGTACCTTTGTCTTCTGAGGTGCCAGAAAAGTGCCAGTGTCAGCTGTGTGGCTATGTGTGGCGTTGCTGATGGTTAGCTTGCAATGAGGCTTTGTAAGAAGCAATAGAACTCCATTCACAAGAGAGGCAGTCACTGTGTGCAAGCAGGAGCAGGGACAGGAGCCGGAGAAGTCTCTAGTAGCACCACCCCAGCTGAGCTGAGTCACACCAGCTGGGATGGAGTCCAGAGTCACTTTCAAAGAGAAACTCATCAGCAACTGGCAACATTATCACTTTCTACCACTGGCATCTTTGAGAGATTTTTGGTAAGTGATTTTTTTTTTAAGAGCCATAGTGTTTAGAATAGCTGCAGGCTGGAGACACTCTGCTATTCTAAAAGTCCCTGAAGGCATCACTTCTAACAACTTTATTTGGGGGACCTCTTGCCAAGGAGCAAAGTCATTTGGGAAAGCAAAGTTTCTAGCTGAGAGAGCTGATGGGTCTCGCTACGTCCAACGCACTTCCACTCGCTCAGAGATGGAAAAATCTATTACTAGATGTTCAACTGAGTCTAAGATGTTACCGTTTAGACACAGAGTCAGAGAGCAGGAAGAAATCAGAAAGCTCTTCTCTGGTCTGGTCACCTGGATACCTTCAAGAGGATGTAAACCAGCCTGGCTTCTCCCTGATCTGGGCTCGGGGTTGGAAAAGGGGAGACTTGTTTCCATCCTTAATCAGTCCTGGCCACATGCACTCCCACAAAGCAAAGACATCCAGCCCCACTGAGCAGAGAAGCTGGGACCACTTCTCCAGGGCCTGCTTTCAGTATAGTGCACAAGGAGAGTCTTTGGAGAGAGAAACAAAATCCCCGTAATTCTCCCAGCCAGGGGCTTGGCCCAGGCACAAGCCTTCACTTTGTCTCCTCTGTCCCAGGGTCATCCATCACACTCAGTATTCTTTAGGTGATCCGCATCAGTTCAGTCTTGGGGTTGCTGGGGTGAAGTCAGTGACACTCCAGGAGCCCCGTGACAAGCACATTGGCGTTTGCAGCCCGTGGATGGCCCTGGCTATTGGCAGGTGGGGGGCTGAGACAGACTACTCAATGTTGGAGGGCGAGGCAAGGCACCTTCAATGCCCAGTCAGAGGCTGGCGGTCATGGGCCTGCTTCCCTTCTATCAAGCCAGAAGAGGGCCAAGATGTGCAGCCCAAAAGTACCAATCAGGGCCCTGAGTGTGGCCATCTGAGCACCCAGATAGTGCCGGGGCCAGGGGCCGTGAGGTGGGAGGACCCTGTTTCCCCACCTTTGGTCATAGGGAAAATGTTCTAGTTAAAAAAAAAAGAAAAAGACACAGGGAAAACCAGATTGAAGGTGACAGAGGACAATTTGACTTTGGGTGATGGGTATGCAACACAATTGAATGATAAGAGAACCTGGAGATGTTTTCATTGTACATATGTACCCTGATTTATTGGTGTCACCCCATTAGAATTAATAATAATAAAATATATATTAAAAAAAAAAAAAAGAAAAAGAGTATACCCATCTAACATGTAACCAGGTAAACCCCCAAAACTCCAGGGACAGGAAAAGAAGGGGTCACGAGTGACTAAGTCCATCAGGTTGTCTCTGTGGGCTGAGCGCAGGATGGAGGTGGGGGCCCGCATGCATGGGGGGAGGGGGACACGCAGTCTTCACTTGTTCCCTGGGTCACCTGTCTTCCACAGGGAGAGAAGCCTGGGGGCGGGTCAGACCCAAGCCTGGGCGGGGGCGGGAGGCATGTGTGCAAATGGAGAAAGGGTGTAGCTAAGGGACCTGAGGTCCCCTGTCCTTGCTCCCACCCTGGAACCCAACATTACCCAGAATGGTCCTTCTCAGAAGTTCTAGCCTTTATCCCTTCTGACTCCAACTTCCTCTGGCTTTCCTCCCCAGCCCGAGCCCCGGATTAATGCTTCAGTGACTCTGCTGCTGGTACTTGCATGAGCCGTGCCCCCATCACCCCAGGGAGGGGTCTATCCAACTGTCCACTCTTTCATCTGCTTCCAAAACGGCAAGTGCTGCTGAGGAAAACTACATAAATATCCAGGGCACAAGACCACAAGTCCTGAGCCACCGTTCTCACCGGCTTTTGTTCATGCTCACGATCTATAACTGTCCCCTTACAACCCTACTCCCCCACCCTCATCCAACTCTTCATGGGTAAGCCTCCCTTGTCTTCCCAGGGCACACAGGAGCCACACCCAGGAGTTCTTCTGACTTTACTTGCTTCCCTCCTTTCCCTCTCTGTGGAGACACCCAGGCTTCTATCCTGCCTTTGAGGTCCGTTTTCTCTCCGTACCCCTGGGTCTCAGCCCTGGCCACCGCTTCCTCGCCTTGCTCTGCTTGCTAACCCCTCTCAACTTTAATTACCTCTCCGCTGCCATTCCCTCGACTCACCAATGTGTTCCACTCTCCCCATTGTCACTCTCATTTTTTCTTCAGTTCTAACCATTTCACTGAAACTTGTGACACTAAGAACATTGAGGAACAATTTTTTTTTTCATTTTCTGTTGTATGAGGTTTTAGAACTTTTTCTATATATTTTTGCATCGCTGATTCCAAATCTGAAATCCGTTTTTTTGATGCATGCTCTAGTTTTTATGCAATTTTAATTTCTTTTTGTTACAGTTCATGGCATGCATTGGTTTTTAAACTAGACTTAAAGGGCAACGACTCTTGGATTGAACATAACCACAAGGCAATTAATGTTTTACAAACATCACTTTTACATAATTGTAGTTGTTTTTAAATGTAAAAAATTATTATCTGATTAAAACACGCTCTTATTTTAAGATTGAATCATGGCTTCTTTGAGTAGGTGTAAATGTAATAGTCCTGACACCTTCTGTTATATATGTGGCTGTTACACACTTCAATGTCAAAGGTGCAATATTTCATCATTTGTGACACGTGCATATATTGCCTATTTTCAAGTTCCCCTTGGCAATCAAGACAAGAATTGGGCTCCTCATATTGTGTGTCATAGTTGTGAGGAAATGCTTCGTGACTGGACAAAAGGAAAATGCAAAATAACGCCTTTTGGTATTGCCATGGTTTGGCGTGAACCTAAGGACCACAGCAGTGACTGTTATTTCTGTCTGATCCATACAAAGGGCATCAGCAAGAAAAAATGGCATATGATCTCATATCCTAATATTCCTTCAGCAATACGACCTGTCCCACACTCTGAGACACTCCCGATTCCAGTTTTCAATGGTTTTATTTCTTCTAAGGACGAAAAAAGTGAACATAGTGATCAAGTGTATTTTGATAAGATGCATGAGGAAATGGTTGTGGAATCTGAAGGGTCTTCTTCTGATGCCAAGCAGTCATTAACCCCTCAGCAGTTTAGCCAAACCGAATTGAATGACTTAGTAAGACATTTGGGCCTATCAAAGAAAGCAGCTGAGTTATTAGCCTACAGGCTTCAAGAAAAGAATGTGTACTTCACTAGTCAGCTAGAGTATCCCATTTCAGGAAGCATAAACAAATTTTTGTGGACTTTATTTCCAAAGACAAACACTTTGTTTACTGTCATGATATCAGTAGTCTTTTCAGCCAGCTAGGTGTTACTACTTACAGGCCAACAAAATGGCAGCTATTTCTTGATAGCTCTAAATGGAGTCTGAAATGTGTTCTACACAATGGTAATGTTTATGCAGTGGTTCCAATTAATTGTTTAACTCATCTGCGAGAAGATTATAATGACATAAAAATCGCCCTCAACTTACTGAAGTATGAGGAGCATAACTGGATCATTTGTGTGGATCTTAAAATGGTAAATTTCCTGCTAGGACAACAGAGAGGTTTCATAAAGTATCCTAAAGTATCCTTGCTTTCTGTGTTTGTGGGACAGCTGAGCTCGGGAGAAACACTGGACACAGAAGGAGTGGCCGAAACGTGAAGCTCTGTAAGTAGGGATGCAAAATATTGTGAGTGAACCTGTAGTCAATTGAGACAGGATCATTTTCCCCCACTTCACATCCAACTTGGCTTAATGAAGCAGTTTGTTCAGGTTTTGAATAGAGAAAGTGAATGCTTTCAACATATTTCTGCTTTTCCTGCCTTGTCTTTCAAGAAGATAAAAGGTGTATTTGATGACCCTCAAATTCGAACCCTCATACATGACGAAGAATTTGCCAGGAAGATGAATAAGGAGGAGAAAGCAGCATAGCAGTCTTTTGTTACAGTTACAAAGAACTTCCTTGGCAATAAAAAAAAAGCAGAAAACTATGAACTTCTGGTTCAAAGGATGCTGTTGGCTTTCCGCGACATTGGATGTAACATGAGCATTAAGAGTCACTTCCTGAACTTTCCGAAAATCGTGGAGCTGTTAGTGATGAACAGACTACTGCTGGAGCATCAAACGAGATTGTTCTCAACAAGTACACAAACACAAGAGCCACAAATGCAAATGTTTGCATGAATAGAATTTAAATAAGTTTTGCACAAATTTTATTATTAAAATAAGTGTTTTAATATGTTCTATTTTGAAATTATAGACAAATTCTGATGCAATCCTATCTTTTAGTGTATTTACTGCACTATATCAATTATTATATTTTCACAAAGATGATGCCCAAGAAGACATTCTACTTTATTATGTTAAACTAAATGTTAAAAATTTTTAAATAAGATGAAAACCTAAAATCTTGAATTGCAAAAAAACCTGTAGCTTACAGAGAAAAACTAATGTCACATTTGAGATCAGCACACCCGAATTAGGTAAGAACAGTGTTTTTGTGGATGCAACCAAAGTTTTGTTCCCCAGTGATAATCAATGAATGGGCTATCCCCAACCTCTTGCTCAATGGACTCTATGAGGCATCTAACATGCTTGACCATTCCTAGGTCTCAGAGTCTTCCCGGTTTCCCCCTTACCTCTTTGACCATGGACTTCCCAAGCTTCTCATCTAGCTCCACCCCATCTCTTCCCCAGCTCTTCACCTCTGCTGCCTTTATCTTCTTGCTCTACATGCTGCCCTGGGTGCCCTTATCAGCTGCTTTGGCTCCCACACCCCCTTGTCTATTGATGATGCTCAAATCCATGCCTCCACCCCATCCTCATTCTTGATCTCTCCCTGGAAACCGCTGTAAATTCCGGATTCCACACTCCATAACTAGACTCCTCACCTTCCTTCCTCACCAGGCCCAATTTCTACTAATGCCACCACCCATCCAGCCTCCCAAGCTGGTAACCTCAGCGTCATTCTGGAGCACTCCTAGTGGACCTCTCACTGTCCCTCATGCTAACCAAGCCCTTTCACAACCCTAGTCCCTCTGTCTTTTGTGCCTTACTGCCCACTTTGCCCTGGAAAATTCCTGCTCTTTCCTCTAAACCAAGGTGGGTAGCAGTGACTCCCCCTTGCATGCCTCTGCCCACTTCCCTCACAGAGTCAGGTGGCATTCCCCTGTGCTCACACACCACCATGTGCCCTTCTCACTGTGGCACTTAACATGTTGCGGGCCAGACTACCCTGCACATGGCTGCCTTTCCCTGCAAGGATAAGGGTTTCTAAAAGGGAGGGACAGTTTCTTTTCCATTTTTGTATATATAGTATCTAGCCCATAGTACATACAGTAGATACCTGTTGACGGAACACAGATTTATAATCACCATGTTGGTCCCCACTGTCCCCCATATCCTGGATAGTCACATGGCATGGAGTTGTAAAATCAGGCTGTACAGGCCAGCAGACTTGGCTTTGACTTTCAGCTCTAACACTTTCCAGCTACATGACCTCTAAGCCTTGGGAACAAGCAGATATAATTACCCTTCCCTTATAAAATTACTACAAGAATTAAATGAAATGATGCTATATAAAATACATAGCAGATTGTCTGGCTCAGAGGAAGAGCTTATAAATGCCAGCATTATTATTAATTATATGAGGGCTTCTTTGTATGGCCTGTAGAGCAATACTGTAATCTTTTTCTAAATCTTTGGCAATCAAAAGCTCTAAGGCAAGTTTGAATTAAGTTTCTGACGAATTTCATTTTTAAAGGCATATGAGGTTTCAGAATGTGTGGTACTTTATGTCTAAGTGTAACTGCAAGTTTCAGTGTGCATTTCATATGTCCAGTGAAAATAAGAAGCAAGTCTTCCTGCATCTTTAAAATGAGAAAGCCAACAGGGAAAATATGAAGATATCTACATTAAGTATTCATGCTTCAAAAATTTAGAAAGAACTCCAGCCGTTTCCTTGATGGATAAGTCTTCCTTTCCCTTATCCAGAGGACCTAGAGGCAAGAGAACATGCCATATTACTCCTTCTCTAAGCCTCTTAAAGTACTGACAGACATAAATTTGTACAGATGTGCATGCCCATGATCCATTACATTGAATTAACTATCTCTCCTAAAGATCTGTAATGTCTATCTCCCATTGGACCAAAACATGCAAACAAAAAAATCTAGCTAGACTTTACTCTATACATGGATGGAATAATTAATTTGCAGGGTTTGGGTCAGTTTTATTCACAAATTCTTCGTGGTTTATGGAGAGAGTTTAAAAGGCTGTAGGTTAAGGCAGAGCCTAGAGGGGCACTGTGGGTCTGCCTAGGCCCTGAAAAAGGGGTCAGAAGTCACCAGAACAAATGAAGATGCTTTGGGGCTGGGTCCAGATCATTCTCTCTATTCAGCTGACCTGGACCAGTTATGTTTGAGGCCTGAGAATGAGCTGTATAAAAGAACTGTTAAAAAATATAAGGCAGCCCTGGCCGGGTAGAGAGTGTCATCCATCCCAATACGCCAAGGTTGCAAGTTCAATCCCCGGTGAGGGCACATACAAGAATCAACCAATGCATGCATGAATAAATGGAACAACAAAACAATATTTCTCTCTCTCTCAAATCAATAAATAAGTTTTAAAAAATATAAGGCATCATCTCTGGCTTTAGGGAGTATTATGGGCTAAATTGTATACCCCTCCCCATTTATATATTGAAGTTCTAACTCTAGTACCTTAGAATGTGCTTGTATTTGGAGATGAGGTCTTTAATGAGGTAACTAAGTTACAGTGGGGTCCTTAGGGTGGGTCCTAATCCAATATGACTGGTGTCTTTATAAGAAGAGATCAGGACACAGACACCCACAGAGGAAGACCATGTGAGGACACAGAGAGTAGATGGCCATCTGTAAGCCAAAGAAAGAAACCTGCTCTGCCCACACCTCAATCTCAGACTTCCAGCCTCCAGAACCATGGGACAATACATTTCTGTTCTTTAAGCCACCTCATCTATGGTGTTTTATTATGTATAGGGGGTGTGGTATCAGAAATTCTCTCTCTTTTATCACTGTCACTCCCACAGCCTTGTTGCCTTTCACAGTCTCAATAATTGCATCACCTGTGGCCACAGGTACATGGGTTCTTCCCAAGGCCTCCTCTGGCCCCTCGCCTGTCGCTGCATGGTGGCACTGTGGGAGATTTATGTCTTCTCCAGTCTCTGTCACACACAGTGAGGAGGTGTGTTCCACACAGCCAACTCAGGCTTCTGTTCTTGACCAAGACTCTCCAGGGCCAAGACCACACCCGTGCCCTGACCCCTCCCCCCTCTGAGTATCCCCTGATGGTCCCAGCATGGCCTCCAGGGGGCTGGAATCTGACTGTGGCACAAACTAATGCCATCCCCACTCCTTCTGAGCCACACTCTCCACATTCCTTCCTGCAGCATTTCCTTCTTCTCTCTGGGTATTACTTGCCCTCCCTGAAAAGCCCCTGTCTGGAGGCTGAGACACTCTATAATACAAGGTTGGCTAGTGCCTGTTTGAGCCAAAAAACAAACACTGAGTATCTGATGTCGAATTACAGCCCCTTACATGCATTTTATTTACTCTTTTACCTAACTATTGGCTTCAAATATTTGTTTGGTAGAAGATAAGAGGGCAGCATGAGGACCTGTGCTTGGAAATCGTGGGGAAAAAAGTTCTTTTTTCCATAAGAGGGCTGAGTTGCTAGCAGTCACAGCGAACAGTGGAATGATGTCTTGGAGGTGTGGACTTTCCTGTCTTAGAAGTTGACAAAACAGAGGTGCAATGGCTGTTTCTCCTCCTCCTCTTCTTTCTTCCAATTTTTTCCCCTTCATCTTCTTCCATGGGCTGGGTACAATGCCATCACTGGCCCTCCAGCCCAGGTAGGGGTCTGCAGTTCACACTCAATCCCCATCTCCCCTTCTACGCCGCACGCATGGATGGTTTGATCTCCAGGTTCCTTTATTGCATCTGTCTCCTCTCCCCAGCCTGGCCCCATGCCCACCATCTCCTCCCTAGACAGAGACATCTTCTTCCTCACTGGCCCCCTTGCCAATCCATCCCTTCCCCACACTGCACCCGGAGTAGCCTTTACAAAAGCAAATCCACTTCAGACCCCTCTTGTATCAATTCTTTAGCTCCTACCTCTCAGTGCATGCCCACTGTATAGAGCAAGAGCAAAGCAGACTTTTCAGATACATTTGAAAATGTAAATGGAGTCACTGCCAGCTGTGACAGTTATGTCAAGTGCTATGTCAAGACTGATGTAATGGGATGTGATAGGAATGCCCTTTGGAGGGACCTGAAACAACCAAAACCACAAGTCTGGACACCTGGATAAGGACTCAATCTGGACATTGTATGAATGAGACTTCCACCCCTTGTGAGCCACAGGAACTCAGAGCTTCGAGGCCCTGGCTGTTTAGCTTAGTGGTTAGAACCTTGTACCCAAACACCAAGGTTGTGGATTCAAATCCAGGTTAGGGCATGTACGGGAAGCGACCAATGAATGTACAACTAAGTGGAACAACAAATGAATGTTTCTCTTTTGTCTCCCTGTCTCTCACTAAAAATTAATCAATCAAAAACAAAACAAATACTCTGAGCTCTACACGCTGGAACTCCAAGAACCACTGCTACCCAGTCCCCCTCAGATTCTGCAAGAGGAAAAGGGCCCTTCTCCTTCCAGAGGGCCAGCTTTACCCCAGCAGTGTTACTGTACCTGTGATATTATGGTTCATAATCAATACATATTTGATCTTTGTCCCTTTGACAGGCACACAGCTCCTAAACCCCTTGGAATGGTGAGACCAACAAAAGCGTCATTTTTTATATCAATCAGGTGGCTTTTCGAATGCACTCAAGGACAAGGGCTGGTTGCCAGGAGAACCAGCCGTGTGATTAGAGGATTGAAACGTTGAGTTGAAACCTCTGACCTCTGGGAAGAAGAGGGGCTGGAGATTTAATCTATTACCAATGGCCAACCACTTAATTAATCATGCCTTAGTAATGAGGCCTTCATATAAACCCAAAGGACAAGGTTTGGAGAACTTTGGGGTTGGTGAACATTAGGATGTTTGGGGACAGTGGTTTACCCAGAGTTATATCCATTTATAACAAACTGGTAATCCAGTAAGTAAAATGTTTCCCTGAATTCTGTGAATTATACTTTAGCAAATTAAGCAAACCCAAGGAGGGTGTCCTTGGAGCTTCCCAAGACAAGGCTGGTCAGTCAGAAGTGCGTGTGACAACCTGCACTTGTACTGGCTTCTAAAGTGGGGACAATGGGACTCCCTTGTAGGACCAAGCCCTTAATCTGTGGATTTGGATACTATCTCCAGGTGGATAGTTCTAGAACTGAGTTGAATTGTAGGACACTCAGCCAGTACCAGAAAATTGCTGGTAGTGTGGGGAAACCCCCACAATTACTAGAGCAGTGGCACTGTGCCCTGGGCAGCTGTTGGCTGGAGTCTCTGGCTTCTCTTGACACTCCCAGAACCAGCCTGATATACACCTTCTGAGAGCCCAGCACCTGCTGGGCAGCATCCCCGCCTTTGAGCCTCTCCATTCTCAGGAGCTCCCTCATTCCTTCATTCCTCAACCCTGAAGGTGGTAGCCACTCTCTGCAGTTATCTTTGGGCTCCCTCCAGCCCACCCTTCTCTTCAAGCCCTTCCGCACCTGGGCACGAGTTCCTACATCAAACCCCCTCCTTTGAAATACGGTACCTAGTGGGGTTCTCTTGTCTTCCTGTGAACAGTGACTGACACAGCTGCTGAGAGCCTTCAAGACAAACCTCCGACCTCTTCGCCTAGAGCTCTGGGTCCATAGTGACCTGGCTCCAGCCCACACCCTTGTCTTATTTTGGAGACAGGCCGGGTTGCATGTTGAACTCAAGTCTTCCTGTCTCGACGTGTTTGGCTGCAGACACTGCTCCCTCTGGCTCATTGCTTTGTACCCACCCTGCCTGGAAGCTGCTCTATGCCCACCTCGACTTGCCCTGTGCCCCACCTTGTCCCTGCAGCTCAGCTTGAGCATCTCCTCCTCTAGGAAGCTTTGCCAACACTGGTCTCCTGTTTACTTCACAGTTGGATAAGGTGCCCTTTACTTGGCATGCCCGGGCATCGTGTGTTTCTTCTATTATAGCACTTACTGCTCTGCTTCAAAACTGTTGGCTGATGTTTTCGTATCTGCCACTGAGGAGCGCGTATTCTGTCTTCTTTCCTCACCCACTTTGTCTCTGAGTTTCTCTCTCATTAAATGTGCTAGAGAAATAGTTCCATAGGAAGGTGGGAAGGGAGGAACAGAGAGAGAGGAGAAAATTCTCGTGTCCTGAGGTGACTTTCCATGCCCCAGTATACATTTCTGACCACACAGCGTGTTCAAGAGCACATTCCCTTCTGGAACAGAGGTCTGATGGGAATGCCAAGTCTTTTTTGGTTCTCATCTGAAGCTGAAGAGCTTCACACTTCTCGGGCGGTTTTTGCCCCAGCTGTGATGGACAGGACTGGCTAGCTCTTTGGGCTCCAGCACTCAGCTCCTGGCTGAGGCTCTGCTCCGTGAAGCAGTGACAATAAAAACAGCTTCTAAGCAGCAGATGACCCAAATGGGAGCCGGTGCTGGAAGCGGAAAACAGAGCAGGGCAGGGAAAGATGACCCAGGGTCTGGCAACGTCGTCCAGCAGCAGGATCCGCGCAGACCAGCCTAGCAGTCCTGATGGAAGAGGAGAGAATGACCTTCTGTCCCAGGAAACCAAGCCAGCCCAAGGCCAATGGAGGGAGGTTTGAGAGGCGCCAGCAAGGATACATCCTGGCTCCTTTCATCATGTGATAGCTGTCACCTCCTTCCACAGGAGAGAATTAACATTTCCAATGCAGGGCTCTAACAATTATTTCCTCTCTGCCCTCCTGGCCAGTTGTCTCTGGCTTCCCCTGGATTGAAAAATCACTTGAATTATTTTTCATCTATTCAAAGTAACACTTGGGGGAAGGGCTTTTTCTTTCTGTGATGTTGTTTGGGTATGTATGCGTGCATGTGTAGGTATGTGTGTGCGTGTGTGTGCATGCGTGTGCGTGTGTGTGCCGTTGACTCGACCTGCCAAAGTGCTCAGTTTGTGGAGCAGCTAGCCGGAGGCAAGAGAAGGACAAGGAAAATCCTTCCAAGATTCCCTGGCCTGAGCAGGCCCCCGCAGGAGGGCAGACAGGCTGAGCAATGGGAAGGGGTTTGCCCAAAGCCACCCAGTGGGTGCTCAATAGCCTGCCTAGGTCAGGGACCCAGAACTTCAGGTTCTAAGTCCAGGGTCTGTGCATTACAAGGTGATGTCTCTCTTTGATTCACAAAAATAAGATTTATTATTATCCCTGTGGCTCCTAATGGCAAATTCAATATCCCTTTTCTAAATAAATTGTTTATATTGAAATGTGTTCTGGGGAGGCCACCGTGAAGCCACATAATCTAGGAGCATCATTAAATTTATTAGTGCCTGGATTCCCAACTGCTGCCGGTGCCACTGTGGCCCTTTTTGAATCCCACATTCCCAGTTCCAATTTGAAGTCCTGCTTTGGCCAGGTTGCAGCGTTGGCACAGTGCTATGTGGGGCACGGCCAGGGCCAGGGGAGAATGTGGCTGCCTCAGTGGGCCTGCGAGGCCTCCCCTGGCCCCCGGCACTCCCTCTAGCCCCGCTGATCTGCTCAATGCCCCCAACATCAGTTTTAGAGTCAGACCCCTAATGCAGAGCCAACACCACCTGATCCCCAGCACCGTGCAGGTGCTTTGCAGAGGGGACCTCATGTTAGCCTCACAACCAGCCAGCAGGATAAGTGCTCCCCTGGTCTGCAGGTGCAAGAAGGCTCTGGCCGGGGGGTCTGCAGTCCCGCAGGAACACGCTGCAGCCCCCGAGTCACATCCGCGCTCACATTTGTCTGAATGAGAAGCCCTGCCTTCTCCAGCCTCTTCCTTGAGAGGTGGTGGGGTCTTGTGGGTACGAGTAGAAGCCATTCCTTGGGTCAGTGATTGACCCCTGTGACTCAGTTTCCTCATCTGTAAAATGTAGATATTGTGAGGATTAAATAAATTAAGAGAGAAAGGGGCTTAGAACAGTTCATAGTTAGCATTAGAATAAAATGCCTGTAACCACGGAGTCAGGTAGCAATGTCCTGGTGGACAGGTTACTGAAAGCTATGTTAGTCTCCTTCACAAGTGTGTCTGAGGCCTCATAAGGAAGCCATAAGCCCTTCCCATCCAGAGCCCTGACTCAAGTTTCTAGTCACTGTCCTATTATTCACCAGCTGTGTCATTGAAGCCCTTTGAGGCTCAGTTTCTACATCTGTCAAGTGGGGCTCATGGCCCCTATTCAGTTTGCTTTACAAAATTGTGAGACAACGGTGCCATGGAAAGCTGAAGGCCACCGTGTTCTTACTATGTGATGATGATGACAATGAGATGGGACTGAGGAAGTCGCCAGTCTCCGTGGGTGCCCTGATCCTAACTGCAGCACCCGCAGGGGCTCCGAGTCCCTAGTGTCATCAGCCACAGCCACACGGGGTGTCTGAGGATGCACAGCCTCCCTCCTGCCCGGCACTTCCCATTGACAGAGCTTGGCCAAGTCTCCATGTCCTGATACAGAAGTGTGGAATGCAAGTAAAATTGTTTTGCCCGTGGCCATTTTCATCTCCTTTCATCTTCACCTCTGTGACCTCCTGCTCATCCTCCAAGCCCACCTCCAACGTCTCTTCCTCTGAGAAGACTTCCTGTACCTCCTTTGGTGCTGCTTCTTCCCTGTGCTCCCTCACACAGGCCCACACTGCAGGGTCAGCCAAGGGCCGGGGCCAGTACGGGCTGCCAGGCCAACAAGCCGTTGTTGGCCCAGAAGTGTGTCATCACCCCTACCACCCTGGCACAGGTCAGCAGTGCTGGGCTTGCCTCTTCAGGCTCCCCACACAAGGCCAACTCCTGGAACTGCAGGAAGGCGCGGATGTGGGGGGTTACGGGTGGGGCACGGACGTGGGGGGTTACGGGTGGGGCACAGACGTGGGGGGCTACGGGTAGGGCACGGACGTGGGGGGTTACGGGTGAAGCGTGGCACGGACGCGGGGGGTTACGGGTGGGGCATGGACGTGGGGGGCACGGACGCGGGGGGTTACGGGTGGGGCACGGACGTGGGGGGCTATGGGTGGGGCACGGACGTGGGGGGTTACGGGTGAAGCGTGGCACGGACGCGGGGGGTTACGGGTGGGGCATGGACGTGGGGGTTGTGACAGCCATTAACCGAGTCTCTCTTTGTTGTCCAGACACAGATAGGACTTGTTCCCTCAAACTCTTCCCAACTAAGGCCCACTCTTGGCTAGAGGCTGAGGCTGTTCTCCTGAGATGACAACAAGCGAACTACCTTCTTTCTCGTTTCTGCCGTGGGGAACCAGGAGCCCTGCAAGAGACACACAGAGCAGCAGTGCAGATACAGGAAGCAGCCACAGCCGTCACTGAGAAGTGATGTCAAATGTCTGGAAAGGAGATGCTTCCTTTAGTGGTGGCCAAATGAGAACTGGGTCATACGTTAGCCCAGGGGGACTTAACCCTCCTCTGTGTGGACTTCTTAACAATAGCAGCAACTGCAACCATTCAAAATCTCCACGCTGGATTCCAGACGCACTGTTCTTTAATGTTCCCTGGTGAGTCTGATGCACAGCAAGGTTGACACTCACTTTTGAGGGCTGGAGTCCCTTCCTCATCTTTCCAAATACAACAAGGATTTGTCCTACAGCTGCAGAACCTAGGAGGGTCGGCATGCAGCCCAAGACATGTCTATCGCTGGTCAAAGAGGGGGTCGGGAGGGCTATTTCCACAAGAGTACATTTTGCAAAACCAGTCAGTACGGTGGGAAGACCTCACCCTTGAGAACACGAAGAAATGGAAAGGGTGGGAGAAATTGCAGAGTTGGAAGATCCGCCTCCTACCGCCCATTACTTTCCGCTATTGGTAGGACGGGAGTGACTAATATGCACGCTGCCTGCCTCTCGGGGTGTTTATGACTCCCGAATGAGGATGCAGATAATAAAACAAATTGCAGCTTATAAGGCTTTAGACAGCGATGAATTATTATGTTGGATTAAAGTTGTCACTGCTCTGTTGGTTTTGTGGGAATAAAATACGTTCAGCATAAATATGAACAGTTGTGAGAGAAAATTCCTCTTGTTACACTAATTTTCACCTAGAAACTGGGTATGTAGGCATCATCGGACCCAGGCTACCGACCCACTTAAATCATTCTGCTCCAATCCCTTGCAGAGTAAACTGCTCCAACTCAACTTGCTGACCTAGCCCCAAGCAACCAGTGTTAGAGGAAGGTGAGTTTTCTGCTTTAACCAAGCCCAACTTGAACCGAAAGGCAGGCACAGCACATTGGTGGCGGGGCAAGTTCATTATCAAGGTTTGCCTGAACAGGACATCTCTGCCCTATCTTCTATTTGCCTCTGTCAAGAGCCGAGTGTGGAAGAAAAGCAGTCAGAGGCTGAGGCCGAGCAGCGCAGGCTGGGTGTCTGAGCCTCTCAGAACCTCATCAGCCAGGAATGTGCAAAGGCTCAGACCCCGGAGTGAGAGTGAGTGGTGAGCAGGGGAGGAGCCATCACTCGGCAGAGGCCGAAACTGCCAGGCCCACACTGGTCCTCACTCCAACAGAGGGCTCAGGAGACCCTGTCAGAGCTACCTTTGTCCCCCCTTTCCCTAACTTAAGGAAGCCACATGAGAGTTACCCAATCCCAACCTTCTATCCCTTACTCAGTCCCACCAGCTCCGACTCACCTGACTGGTGACCAGCAACTGTGAGGCAGGGACACCTGAGCCCCTGGTGTTAGTCTGTTGGGGCGGGGGGAGCTCTTGAACAACAGATATTTGTGTCCTCACAGTTTTGGAGGCTGGAAATCTGAGATGAAGCTGTCAAGACGGTTTCTCCTGAGGCCTCTCTCCTTGGCTTTCAGAGGGCTGTCTTTTCCCTATGTCCTCACACGGTCTTCCCTATGTCTGCATCCTGATCTCGTCTTCCTATAAGGACACTGGTCATAGTGGATTAGGGCCTACCTTAATTGTGTCATTTTAACTTACTCTTCGAAAGCCCTGTATCCAAATACAATCCCATTCTAAGATGCTGGAAGTTAGTACTCCAACACATGACTTTTATGGGGACACAACTCGACCCACAGCACTCCAGTCCTGACAATTGCCTCAGACATCTCTTTGCTTGACTTGCACTCCATTACAATCGGGCTACTCATGCTCGTGTCCCGGGCCTACGAAGGTGGCTTTGGTCTTGGTCACCTGCCTTGCTGAGTACACCCTCCCCCATTTTCTGATTCCCTCCACCCTTGAGAGTTATAGGACAGAGCCCCACCTTTGCTCTGACCCCTCAGTCCCAGCTCTAGTGGGGGGGTCGGGGAGGGTCAGCCTCCAAGCTTTACAAAGTAGGTCTAGGGCCCCTAGGGGTCTTAAGGCAAGCCTGGTTTTACACACAAGCAGTGAGCATGTGGGTGGTACCTAGATGCCCCCCATTTCTGAGTGACGTGCTGCCACACCAAGCAGTGGTCAGCAGTGTGAACTCTGGAACAAATGCAGGGCTTTGAAACTGGCCCAGCCACTTCCTGACTGTGTGACCTAAGGCAAGTCACTTAATCTCCTTGGGCCTCTGTCTCTTCATCTGTTAAATTATGATAATAACAGCACCTCCTTTACACACTTTTTGTAATGATCAGAAGAACTGAATCATGGCACATTATAGGTGACAATCAATGTCAGTAATTATTTACTCCTTGGAGTGTGTCTTCTTCCCAGCAAACAGGATCTGCCCTGTCCACCAGGGGCAGATCCGGCCCCAGGTCTGGCTCTTTCTCCCTTCCTGCCCTCTGCTTCCCGCCAGGGCCAGGTGAACCCCAGAGTGCTGGGCTCCCATCATCAGAGGAGCCACTGTAGGAGCTGGGAAGCGTTAGCTCTTGGAGACCACAAAGAGTGCTTTCTGTCTTGCTCCAAATGACCTTTCATGGGGAGAATCCTTGTTTATTGTTTGTTTATTTACTGTCCAGAATCAGAATCAATATGCAGAAATTATAGGAGGTAGATTGTTACCTTAAATGAGGAGGAATTGTCTCTAGTGAGAAACACCTAAAGGTTATGGTGGAGAGTTCCCGGTACAGGAGGTGCTCACAGGTGTGACGTGGAGGGGCGGGGAGGGGGGAGAGGCTGCAGGCTCCTGCTCCTGGACCAGTGTGGGATGGGCTTCCGTTCTTCAGATGCTGAGAGGGTATTTGAACAGAACTAATCGTGCGCTATTTACCCTCCCGTGTTCCCTGTTACCCTACCTTCCAGATCTTTAGGTCCATAAGCATCCTACCTTCATTGTCTCAGAGAGGGCAGGCACAGACAGGAGAAGGCAGAAAATAAGGCAACTTTGGGGGTTTTGCAGTTTGAGAACCTGCCACTGGGCCTACGACTGAAGCTCAAAAACACAAGGAGATAAAGGCTGAGAAGATCCCCTCACCCGTGTCCTGGTGTCCTGGGTGAGCATGCTCTGTGCGGGGGTGGGCGGAGATAACCAGGGGAGGCAGGGGGCAAAGAGGCTCCACCACCCTGTTCCCTGGGCTGTACCCAAGGGAGTACTAAAGCTTCTGAATGAGTTTGGACTGCCAAAAGAAAAGTGGCCCAAACCTCAGGAGTGCCCATCTCAGTGGTTTGGCGCAGTGGCCCTGTCTGCAGCAGACAGGCTGTCATGGGATCACAGTGAACCCACATACTGAGAGCAGCCTGAAGCAGAGGTTCCCAGGGCCCAGAAAGTGGGGTACAGCTGAATGTCTCCCATGCAACCAAGGATAGCCCAGAAGTGGCAGTGAGGTCTGCTAGACCTAAGAACACCTGGTAGGCCATCAGGGAATGAACTGACAACCAAAATCCGGAGGGACACCAGAATGTCCCAGCACGTGCAGCCAACAGATAACACACATGCCTCCCGCCTGACCCCGACACCTGCAGCCTGTAGAGCTCTGGCATTGAACACACCCTCACAGAAATGGGAAACTCAGACCTGACAGAGGCAACACCTTCTGCCACTTGGTGGAATGGGAACTGGACATAGAATGAGTCCAGTTATAAGAAAGCAAGAAGCATTTCTTACAGGAGGAATCTGACTGGGATTCTGGCACGGCCCAGCCCTCCCGGGTTAGCCTGTAGGCCTCCAGCTGGTGCAGTGATTCACTCTGCCAGCTGCATCGTTTGTCAAGATGTCACGAGCTCTGGGCCCTGGGAAGCAGCTACGATGCAGAGGAGGGAGGGAGTTCGAGGGTCAGTGCACAGTCTTCCTGGGCCCTCCTCAGGGGCCAGCGTGGTCTCCTGCCTGAAAGGCTTCCAACTTGCCAGCTGCTGCCCAGGTCTGACCTTGACATTCCTCTGTAGCGAGTGGCTCAGGAGCCTCCCAGAGGACAGTCGTCCAGGCCCACAGAGGCTGCTGCTGCTGCAATTGCATCGCTGCCCACCGTGAAAGCAATGCAGGACGGCCCAAGGCAAAACCTGACAAGGACGCAGTCCCTGTCTGATGACTTCCTGCTTCCTGTCTGCAGCGTTTCCCTGCCAGGGCTCTCTAGCAGCCCCTGAACTAGACTGGGCCCCTGAACTGCCATGGACTGCCCTCCCAGAGCCTCACCTCTCTTCCCCAAGACACCCCAAGTTTACATCACTGACTTGACCTTCCCAACATGCATGTACACACTGGTATGCACAGTGCCTACTCGTTTTCTCCCCATCTGGGGCGGCACTCAGCCCACTTCTTCATCCTGACTTCCTCATATATGTAAAAATAAAATAATAAAAAAGTGGGGGAAAAAGGCAGCCTCAACCCAGTTACTCAGGCAAGGAATTCAGGAGTCAGTCTTGAGTCTTCTGTCCCCATCACACCCTGTTCCCCATATTGGACCCAAGCCTGCCGCCACCTCCCTCCAAAACTTATCCGAACGCATCCGCGTCCCACTTGCTCCCACCACGAATTCTAGCCATCTGTTCATTATCTCTCGCCTGGGCTGTTGCAAGAGGCTCCCCCGCCTCCCCACTTCTGACCCGGTGCCTCAATCCCCTCTCGCACAGTGAAATCATTTACAATGTGCCTATGAGTGCACCACGGTCCTGCCACAAACTCTTCCATGTCTTCACACGATGTTAGAATAAAACATGCAGTCCCCATGTGGCCTCCGGGATCCGTCGCCTGCCTTTCTCACAGACCTCCCTCTGTCCACTCTGTGCCCCATTCCCTCTGCTGAGACAACCTGGCCCTCTTCCTTGGGAACAACACGCCTACCTGCTCCACCTCCTCATCAATACCTTAACACGAACAAGTTTAGTGCATTACAACTTCCCACGTGACCCTGCCTCAAAACGCATCCTTAAACTCCGAAGCCAGGGTTCTAGTCCCAGCTCGGCTACAAACCATTCTGAGGCCTTGTGTAAGCTCCTGAGCATCTCTAAGTTCATAAATGCATTCACGGCAGACGTTTTTCCACCTTGTTTTTTTTGGAAATAATTTCAATATTTATAGAACAGCTGCAAAAAGAGCACAGACAACACGTATATACATGCTTCTTTACCGCGACTTACCTATTACGCATTTCCCCGTGGGCTGCATCACGTGCTCCCTTACCGTGCACGCACGAGTGCACACAGTTTTTCTGAATCGTTTCAGATGTTCCGCACACCATACAACCGCTCCTGTGTGTCTGTCCCAAGAATGACAATATTCTCTCGCAAGTCCAGTGCAGTTGGCGACTCCAGTAAGTTTAACGTTGAAAACAATGCTTGTAGCTAAATCTGCCAGCACTGTATTTTAAAAACACATTCAGCAGCTGTGCGCCTTCCCATGAAATCTCACTTGTGCTCCTGATGGACGACCCAGATGATAACAGAAGGCTCGCGTGAAGTAGGAGGCAGCAGAAGGGCTAGGTACTCACTTCCTGCCGCCTCTGTGACACCTTGCAGACTTGGAGGCTTAGCACAACACAACTTAATAGTTTACAGTTCTGGAGGTAGGAGGTCCACAATCAGTCCCATGGGGTTAGTTGAGTCCTGGTGTCACAGGGCTTATTTCTTTTGGAGGCTTGAGGGAGAATCCATTTCCTTGCCTCTTTTCCTTCTGGAGGTTGCCTGCATTCTGGGCTCATGACCGCTCCCAGAATCGCTCCGGCCCCTTACTTCCACTCTCACGTCTCCTGCTTCCTCATCTGACCTCCTTGCCTCCCTCCCTGTAGCATCTCGCCATCACATTGGACTCACCTGGCTAACCCGGGAGACTCCCCCGCCTTCAGATCCTTAACTTAATCACACCTGCAGCTCCGCTTTGCCGTGAGGGTACTAGCCACAGGTTCTGGAGATTAACACATGGATGTTTTTCTGGAGAGCCACTATTGAACCTACCACAGGCCACATATGAGCAGGTTGTAGACTGCACAAAGGCATCAAAACTCCAGCTAGTGGTTCATTTGCCAAGTCCTACGCCTTTTCCTTGGAGAGAGCCCCTGTCTGATGCCAGCCATGTGCCCAGAGGAATGTCTCTTCCCAAAGAGGGCTGCTTTTATTACTTTGCAATAGGCTCCATGTAGGGCAGCTGGTGGCCAACTCCATCACCCCCTCTTTCCCTCTAGGTCTCCAGAGACTTCTTTTGAGCAGTGTTTACATTTCTAGAGTCTGTTTAAAATGCCAGGACCCCACTGTTGATATGGCTTCTGACTCTGATGTGTTCCACTTTGACACCACATTGAAAGGGATCCCAGGGCTCCTGGAGAACAGCTCTCCAGCTATGTAGGCTGTGACCCAGACCCAGAGGAAGTCCCTGAGAGTCACCAGCCCTGCCTCAGTGCGGATACCCAAAGACTCACAAACTCTGAGCTTCCTGTGTCTCTTGGTCCTGTCCCCACTCTCTCACCTTCATGGTTTCCCCAAGCTAAGCTCTCAACATCCACCAATCACTTATCCAATTGCTGACCCAAGACTCCATCATGAGTACTTCTGTTTAGCTACCCAGCCCTGCCCTTCCTGAACCAGGCTGAGCATACCCAGGAACCTATGAAATTGCTCTGGGAGGCTTTCTTCATCACATGATATCCTACCCTGGGGTCCTCACCCTGTGGCCCAAGTACACAGACTCCAGCTGTGTGCACTGGGGACACTTCAGGTCCAGCAGCACCTCCGGTACCCTCAGACTAACTGATGCATTACGGTATCTGGGAATATGAGAACCTAAAGGGTGTTTTTGCCAACCCAGGCTTGCTCTGTGTCTGTGTTGGCAGAAGCTATTACCGATCTGTCCCCTCTCAAAGCCGCCAAGTCATCCCTGTTCTCCTAGAAGTCGCACAAGGAGGCCTCTGCTTCCCCAGGCACTGCCTGCACCCACATCTGCCTAAGTGTGGTTAGTTTGATAACAATGACTCTTCCTTTCTCTCTTCTTTCTCCCTGACCCCTCCTCTTTCTCTCCCCACTCGTTATCCTCCTCTTTCTTCTTCTTTCCAAAAAATCTTTAGCTTGTGTAACCTCCTGGCCCAGGAAATCTCTGTTCCTGATTTCTAGTCCATGTCCCACTTTGGAGGGTCAACAATGACATTCTCTAATTCTAGAGTCCCACGCCTCCTGTCTGCAGGATGACTGGGCCACTCGGTCTCTTCTGAATCATTCTGCAGACATGAGGACCCCGATTCAGCCCAGGGTACTAGGTCCTGTAGTCGCACCCACATGGGGCTCCTGGAGCTCTCTCCCCCAGCCATGCACAGCCCCAGCTCCCACCAGAACCTGCCCCTCCTCCATACCAGCGCAGCTCAGTCCAGGGCCGCCTCCAAAAGGCAGCAAGCTCGAGGGCCCCTCTCTAAGGAGAGAGACACATGTGCCTCTCTTCAAGCTACTGCCATTCCACCCGACCCCCGGAGTAAAAACCTTGCCAGACACCACACTATCAGCGCCTGGCCTCCCACCAGTAGCCCCAACATCCATGGGCCAGCATGTGGTGTCTCAGTTCCCCTCCCCTGCTACACGGCCAGGCAGCCCCTGCTCTGCGCCAGGACCTGACACAACAGAGCCCCGCGACAACCATCAGCCTATTTTCTGCTGCTGACAGGCCAAGGCTGGGGACCCTCGGCCTGGGAGGCTTTGGGGTTTAAAACACAAATGTGGAGACCAATGACATGCGGGCAACATGCCTCATTTGGGGTTGAGGTCCAACCACAACGCTACCAAATTTTGCTCCATCTCGGCCACCAGAAGCCTAGAGGTGGGGGCCTTGGATGTGCCCACAATCCATCCTGCTCTCTTTGCCCTGGAGCCAGAATTCACATTTTACCCATTTTGTAGGCAAGATAATTAATGCCTTTCAAGTTTTACCTTCCTTTCTTTAAGAAATCAAAGGGCTCATTTCTGGAATCAGATTTATGTTAAAGGCTTTTACAATTATGCTGCAAATGAGCTTCCTCTCTAGCAGAACAGCGGGGCCCTACCGGACCTGCTCAATTGCTCCCTGGTCAGTGTGAAATTGATTCAGAGGCGGAGGGCAAGGCCACGTGGGGGAGCAGCGGAGGGTCGCGGCTGGGCTGTAGGCATGCGCAGAGAGACAGCCAGGTGGGGAGGGCCGGCCACGGAGCTGGCCACCAAAGTGCCCAGAGCCTGTGGAGACCAGGAGCTGTCCCTTAGTGAGAGAGGGTAGCAGCTCCCCACAGGTCCAGCCAGCTGGAGGTGACCTGAGGCAGAGGCATCCCAGGGAAGCTTCCCTGAGCAGAAGTCCTATAAGCCTGTAAGAAGGGGTGGCAGTCAGGTCAGATGGAAGCTTGCTGGTGGGCCTTCTCCCAGCATGGCCACCCTCAGTCCAGCCATACTTGACTTTCCAGGTAGACAGTGTGGGAAGCTAGGCCTTGGGTTTTCTATTTCCTTTTTAAAAATGCATTGTGTTATTCATGATAGCCAAAAGTAGGAACAACCCAAATGCTCATCAGCTCATGAGTGGATAAACAAAATGTGATTTATCCAAACAGTGGAATATTTATTAGTCATAAAAAAGATATATTCTACGACATGGATGAACCATGTAAACATTGTGTTAAGTGAAAACAGCCAATCACAAAAGACCACATGCTATATAATTTCATTTGTGAAAAATGTCCAGAATAGTACAATCAATAGAGGTAGAAATTAGATCAGTGCCCGCTTGGGGTCCAGCAGTGTGGAGGCTGAGGGGAGACAGTTAAGGGCTCTGAGGTCTTCTATTTAAGTGATGCAAATGTTCTAAAATTTATTATGGTGATAATTGTACTGCTCTGTGAATATAATAAAAACCATTGAATTGTGTGCTTTGAATGGGTAAATTGTATAATATGTGAATTATATCTCAATACAGCCATTTTTCTAAAAAGTGCAGAGATGAGCTTCAATTCAGAAGGATGACAGCCAAACTCCCAGCTCTACCATTTACATGCTGGGTGATCTTACACAAGTCATTTAACTCCTCTGGGTCTCAACAGCCTCATCTGTGAAGTTGGGCAAATACTGTCCACCTCAAAAAGTGAGATTAAATGAGATGGTGTGTATATGAGTGAAACCCCTACCCTGGGCTCTGACACAGCAGGGACTTAGTATAATGATAATTGCTGCACTAGGTGGAGCAGGTGAGTTCTCATCCTGAGACTAGCACGTTTCACTATGTGACTCTCAGAAAGCTCTTAGCCTCCCTAAGTCTCAGTGTCACTGGTAATAAAATGGTTGAAAAGATCAGGGAGGTAACAGTGAGAAAGTCCTGCTGAGTTGGGAAGACTGAGTGTGGCTGTAGCTAAGGACACGTTCCCCATGGCTGCTGTGCCCCAGGACCATCCAGGGCCAATTCTACTTTGGAATCAAGGCTCTGCATGCCAACTTCAGTGCTGGGACAGGCAGTTACCAGAACTGGCTTTGGCATCAATATGCAGAATGAGATCTCCTCACAGGAATGCCCTTGAGTCAGCCCGATGGATCGAGAAGCTGGCACTCCACATAAAAAGGATCCTGGCCTGGCTGCCCAGCCCAGCACCACAGCCAATGCACCTGGGTCACCACACACTTGCACATCATGTGGCAAATACTGTTGTTCAGAACTTTCTCCACTACCATGTGCTATGGAATAGAGGTAAAAAGATGAGTTTAATAGTCTCATGAGGGAGACAGACTCTTAAATAAGAGATTTCACACGTAGCAGAGAGGAAGCACGCTAACTGGAGGTATAAGCTGGGGGCAATGGGTTCAGGGAAGAGAATTCATTCTGCTGCCAGGATCAGGGGAGCTTCATCCAGAAAGTGTTATTTGAGCTGGACTTGAGGATGATGAAGTGGGTAAGAATATTTATACTCAATGGAACAGCAGAAGAAAGAAACAAGATTGTAAAAATCTGGGGCCACTGAGTAAAGCCGAGGAAGCTTGGAGAAATGGGGTGAGCCCGAGTGGCAAATTGCATCTTCCAAAGGAGGGCGGGATGCACCTTTATGTACCCCACCCCCCCTGCTCCTCTCACAATGTGACATTAATACTCTTTGATCAAGAGATGGAAGTCTTTGTGTCCTCTCCTTGAACATGGGTGGAGCTTTGGAACCACCTTAGTCAATAGATGGGGGTAGAAGTAAGGATGTGCAGCTTCCAATGCTAAATCATAAAAGGTACTGCAGCTTCTATGTGGTCCTTTGGATGATTCATTCCAGGGGAAGCCCACCTCCATACCATGAGGACATTCCAGCAGCCCTGTGGATGGAAACTGAGGCCCCTAGAAAACAGCCAGCACCAAATCACTAGCCATGTGGGTAAGCCACCTTCAAAACAGACCTTCCTACTCCAACCTTTCAGAAGATTCCAATAGTCATCTGACTGCAGCTGATCACTGACTGCAACATGAGGGATCCCCAAGCAGGAATTACTCTGTCAAGCTGTTTCTGAATTTCTGACTCACCTAATCCACAAGCACAATACAGATCATTATTTTAAGCCACTAAGTTTTGGGGTGGTTGGTTTTGCAGCCATAGTAACTAGAACAGCTCGGACACAGAAATCCTGCTAAGGAGTTTGTTTTATTCTTTACAAAACCGAGCACTAAGGCTATTTTCTGGGTGGAGGCTTGTGTGAGTCAGCCTATACATCTTAGAAAGACCATTCTGACAATTTGAAAAATGGAATGGAAAGAAGAGAAGGAAGAATGGAAAGGAGCAGCCAGTGAGGGCAGGGAAGCTGTTGAAAGATGAGCTGCACATCTGGCCCCATCTGTCTGACTCTTCTTTGATACTCTCCTAGGTGACCACACTGTCTGGCCCCACTCCCCCTCTTCCTGCTCTTCAAATATGCCAAACACTTTCCTGCCCCAGGATGTTTGCATGTTCTCTTTTCTCCACCTGGAACTTCTTTCTTAAAGCTAAGGGTTGAGAGGGGACCCAATTAAAGCACTTGTCTTCCCAATTTGAGTCTGAACAGAGAAGTAGAACAAAGAGATGACCAAAAAAAAAATCAAAATATTTCTTTATGACTAAGAAAGGCCACGTTGGAGGATGCAGCTTACTCTGAAAGCTGAATTGTCTGCAAACTGTATCCCGGAACCAGCACAACCTCTCATCCAAGCCCAAGCCTCACTGCACAGGCAGGTCTCACCAAGGTAAGACTCAGAGTGGGGTGGGATGGGGTGAAGCCCTGCATGCATCCTGTGGGCTGGTGGTTCCCAGGAGGGACAAGGAGAGGCGAATGAGCATAGGGCAGAGAAGGGAAAAATTTGGGGTGCCAGTTGATTCTACTAATCACATCCGCCCCTTTATTTGCCCTGGTGCTTGCGCAGAATTGATACACCAGAGAAGGCAGAAGTGTGATGTTGTACCAGGAGTAGAGAAAGTGTACCCCACCCCGCCTCCTGCAGTGATCATGGTCTCCAAATGCTGACCTCATTCTCATTCCTGGGGCTTAGAGAGACCTTTGCTGGTCACTCCATACCTGAGAGGCCCCCTCCCGCCTTTAACACACACACTCCATCTCCACTTTCTCTTCCTGAACTGAAGTCACTCCTCTGCATCCTGTGGCAGCTCAGTCATCACCACTAGGACATAAGCTCTGTGAGGTCAGTGACCTGCCATCTGGTTCAATACTTCAACCCCAGTGCCTAGAATAGTGCCTGGCACATAGTAGGTGCTCAACAAGGATTTTTAAAACACAAATGAAGAGACAGGAGCAGGAATCTTGGAACTTCAATCCCTTCAGTGTGGCCTGGAGCAGGGCACTTTGGGGCTGCTCAACCCCCCAAAGGAAGGTCCTTGCAGAGCTGAGTGGAGTGGCATCCTGTGACAGCGTGCATGAGTGTGAGTGTGCATGGTGGACTCACACCATTATCACCAGTCTGGCAGCATTAACCTCTTTCTTATAAGAGCAGATGACTAGCTACCACAATGACAATAGCTCACCTACTTCCTTTGCTCAGAGAGCAGAGCGCTAAAATGCTGTGTAAGGTAACTGGTTCCCTCCACGTGGGGTCTAAGCTTTCTGGGGCGTACGGTGTGCCAAATGAAAAGGAACAGCAAGATGAAATCCATCACCCCCACTTCCTTTCCAGAAAGAGCCGGTTCTTCCGGGCCCCTGCCATTCCACAGAGGGTGTGAATGATAGAGAAGCCGTCACTCTGGACCACGCTGGAACACCTCTTCTTCAGCTCTGAGAGAGGAAGCAGGGCCAGGCGGGAAGTCAGGCGTCCACACGGCAGCTAGCCTCTCAGCGCCTGGTGGTGTGGCCTGAGGATCTAATGGGCCACTGGTTACCCCCGACACCTCAGGTGAGGCTCTTCAGGGGACTCCCCCGGCTCACAACGCAGAAGCACGAGTGACCCCATTCCCCCTATGCACATTAAATGTCTGCTCCGTGGAGGAGTGGGACAGACATCACGGAACAACTATTCACCACCAGCAGCGCCACCAGCACCACCAGCGCTGAATCTGAAAGGAGCAGGGTAAGGAAGACAGCTTCAGGGTTTCCTGGGTATTTTGGAACGAGGGGCCAGTATTTTCTTGTTCACCATAAAGAAAAGGCAGAGCGAGTCCATCCACAGCTCCCCGGAAACATCCAAAGTCCCCAAACACCTGTCACTCCAGCCTCTTAAATATTGACTCCCATTTTCAATCTATGGAGAAGGGGAGAGGCTAAAGAATTCTCTTTCATTTCGCTCCATGAATAACTAAGCAGCACAGCCTGAAATATTTATGGCCTGAGCACAGAGCATATTCTGGGCAGGCTGAGGCGGATCGTGGTGATTTTCAAGGCTGCTGTCTCAGCCTTTTGCAGCAGAGGCAACTGACTGGCTTTGGTAGGCAGGAGGAGCCGGTGGTGGTGAAGGCGGCCTCCTGGTGTGTGCTTGTCGGACTTGGGAACCCCAGCGAAGAAGGACTTCCTCCAGCTCCCCGAGGAGGCGTGGCCAGTGTTTGCTGCTGGCGATGCTCTCTGCCCCTATCTGCTCGTTCACTAACACACCGATGGGGCCCAAGGAGACTGCAGTGTGCCAAACAGCAAATCCCCTGGTTCTAAGTGGGCCACCAAACTGTAGCTTCCAGCACTGCCAATATTTGGGTTGTTTTGTATATCTAGAACTGCAACGGATTTGGGGCCAATGGAGAATGTGCAGTGGTGACCCAGGTGACCATGAGTGGGTCCCATGGCTTCTCTGAGCCTTCCTCTCCTCACACAGAAAGCAGAGCTTGAATTAGATCATCGTTAATGTTGTTTCCAATTTTATAACTCTAGTCAGAGAAACTATTTAAGCTTTACCTTAATGAAAGAGGAAGGAAGGAAGGAAGGAAGGAAGGAAGGAAGGAAGGAAGGAAGGAAGGGAGAATGGAGGAAGGAATAGAAAGAAATTGTGGAGATGTAATAAAAGAACAAAGGCAAGAGACCCGATTCTAAGCAAATGTGTGAATAATAATAATCAGAATTACGTTGCACTCACTTTGAGCCCAACACTTTTCTAAGCCCTATGTGATAGATACTTTATTATGCCCATTTTGGAGATAAAAAAAAAAACTAAGGCACAAAGAGCTTTCCTAATTTGTTACAATATAACTTTTACAATGATAAAGCCATGTTTTAACCCAGGTAGCCTGGCTGTCTAATCAGTGATATTTCATTTACTCAGTCTCAGTCATTCATTAGACCAGAATGTGTAAAGTCCCAGCCATATGGCAGGCACTGCCCTGGGGTGGGGTGGGGGACTGAGAAGCTTCATCAAGCACATGGATGAATTTGCACACGAGAGGCCCAAGCAAGAGCAGAGAGACATGTTTGCCCAGACTTCCTCTGTTCTAGGTATTCATAGTTCTGGAATCACCTTTAGAATTTCAATAAAAGGAGTTGAGCCTCATCCCATATATAGTTCCAGGATCTTCACAATATATCATAATTCTTCGGTGGAGGAAATGAGCCTTCATTTCTCTTAGCCACTTCTTGCTCCAACGCACTGCTTCTGCCGGACTCTTTATCTCCTCGTCAGCCCTCATGTGTCCTTCTCTCCGCCCACATCTGCCCAAACATGGGTCAGAGTACAACTGGAAAAAGAAATAACATGTGATCATATTAATCAATTCAGAAAAGACATTTGACAACATTTAAATTCATTCATAATTTAAATTTTTTTCAGTGCCCTGGCCAGATACCCCATTGTTCAGAGCATTGTCCCAAAACACAGAGGTTGCTGGTTCGATCCCCAGTCAGGGCACATACAGGAACAGATCAGTGTTCCTGTCTCTCTATCTTCCTTTCTCTCTTTCTAAAATTAATAAAATAAACATTGAAAAGATTGAAAAACAATTTCCAATGAACTACAAATAGAAATTTCTCAAGCTAATAAACACCATTTAAAAAATAACTATAGTTAACATCACACTGAATAGGGAAAGGTTGAATGCTCTCCTCCCTAAAATCAGGAACAAGACAAGGATAGTCACTCTTAACACTTTTATTTAACACTATCTTAGAAATCATAGCCAGCAATATAAAGCAAGAAAAAAACTTAAACACATTGGAAAGGAATAAATAAACTGTCCCTATTCATAAATAACATGATTTCCTACATGGAAAATCCCAAGGGATCCACAAAAAAGAAATTGTAGAACTAAAAAGTTAGTTTAGCAAGGTCACAGAATACAAGATCAACCACAAACATCAACTGTATTTCTATATACCAGCAATAAACAATAGGAAACCAGAATTTAAAAATTAGGATCATTTACAATTTCAAAAAGTGAAATACATAGATATAAATCTAACAAGAATGCAAATTACATCTGTTGTTTGAGACTAAAACACTGATGAAAAAAATCAATGAAGACCTAACTAAATGGAGAGACATGCAGTCTTCATGGATAGGCAGACTCAACATAGTAAAGATGATAGTTGCCCCCAAATTAACCTATATATTTACCGCAATTTCAATCAATGAAAATCATATCAATTTACACATACATTTATAAGGAAAAGGAAAGAAACTAAAATAACCAAAACTATTATGAAAAAAAAATAGGTGATGATGGAGGACCTCATGACCCAGCTTTAAGATTCACTCTATCACTACAGTAATCACGATAGTGTGGTATTGGTGAAACAATAGCCATCCAGATCAGTAGGATAGAACAGAGTCCAGAAATAGCCACACATAAATACATTGATTTTGATCAAGATGTAAAGGCTATTCAGTGAAGAAATGACAACTTTTCCAATAAAAGGTATTAAGCAATTTGATATCCATATTTAAAAAAAAAAATGCACCTTGACCAAAACCCCATACCTTATATAAAATTAATTTTAAATGGATCACAGATCTAAATAAAATCTATAAAACTTTTAGAAGGAAACACAAGAGAAAAATTTCATGATCTGGAGTTAGGCAAGGAGGTCTTTGACATGAGAACATGCTGCAAAAGATATTGTTAAAAAGAATTAAATAACATGTTGCAGACAGGAATAAAATATTTGTAAGCCACATATTCAACAAATGACTTGTATACAAAATATACAAAAGAACTCTCAAAACTCAAAGATAAGAAACTAAGTGCTCATTTAAAAATGGCTGGAAGGACTTGAACAGAGCCTTCACCAGAGAGGATACAGAGAAGTCAAATAAGCCCATGAAAAGATGCTCAACATTGTTAACTTAAGGAAATGCACATTAAAACCATGAAAAGACACACCTACTAGAATAACTGAAAAAGAAAAAAAGACCAACTCTAGACTCTTATGCATTGCTTGTGAAAATGCAAAATGACATAGCCACTCTGGAAAAGAGTTTAGCATTTTCTTATAAAAAAAAAAACCATACCCCTTCTAAGGATTTATCCTAGAGAAATAAAGATTATGTTCATACAAAAAACTGTACCTATGTTTATAGCAGGTCTATTAATTATGATCAAAAACTGGAAACAACTCGAACATCCTTCAACAGGTAAATAAGAAGTGAATTAATAAACTATGGTATTGAAAACTATGGTATTTCCATACAAAGGGACACTACTCAGCTATAAAAAGGAATGTGGTTCTGATACCCACAAGAACGTGGATAAATCTCCAAGGCTGAGTGAAAGAAGCCAGTCTTAAGAGGTTTCACTTACATACTGAGTGAAAGAAGCCAAAAGAATATATACTGTATGGTCCCATTTATATGGTATTCTTGAAAAGACAAAATCATAGTGATGGAGACCAGATCAGTGGTTGAGGTGTTGCAGTGGGGGAGGATGTGATGGCCAATGAATAGTATGAGGGAATTCTCTGGACTGATGGTGCTGCTCTGTATCCTGATTGTATTTGGAGATACTGTCTACACAGGTGCTTCCACAGGAGGGGCTTTCCCCATTAAGGAGAACCTTGCTCACCCAGGTCCAGAGAAAGCAGCAGGTGTGGTGCACGTGTGTTCGCATAGTTCCCAAACGAGTGTGCACATGCACAGTGACCTCTTGACCTTCCAGACTCAGAGCTCTCCACTTAGACTTGGAAAGCTCATGATGGTGCCAGTCACAGTGTAGAATCACATTTGGAGGATTGTGCGAGGAGCCCCAGACTTTTAACAAGACCGCGCGCTTCAAAATAAAATAAATGACAAGCAATTCTTCCCTCTCGCTAACATCTCCTGAGGTATGTTGAAGAGGATGCACACCTTAACCCCAGCGACACTTGTTGTATGCTCTTTGCTCTCTCCTTGAGAGCTTTTTTTGTTCTCTACAGGGCTCCAAAGCCTCTTAGTCTTCCCTCTCTCTGAGAAAGCTCTCTCTTCCCTCTTGCAGGCATGGTCCCTACCCAAGTGGCTTTCTCCCTCTCTCATGTCCCCTCCAGCTTCTTCCTATGCTGCTCAGCATGGCCTTTCCCACCAAGTCCTTCCCTTCATCTTCTCATCTCTCCAGTTGGCCTTCTCTGGATCACTGTAGGAAAATTTGCCGATGTGGCATTTTTAACTGCATTTTTAATCACCTGACTAAGCCGAGATTGCTTAGTTAGTTGGGAAGTTGAGTGGGTCAAAGACTAACCTCTTTATAGTGCAAGGGAAGGGGGAAGTGTAAAGGCTGGAAGCACTGCAAGATTAATAACTGTTTGCCCCATCATATAACTCTATTCTAAAGTTCTTGAGGCCAAGGCTGAGAATTTGATTCCTGCACAGGAAATCATTCTGCTCCTTACACCAAGAGAGGTCTCCTTTCCCCATCATCCATCTCACAGATGCACCCCTTTGCTGCCAGGGGCCCTGAGAGCAGCCTCACACTGGCACGGGTCCTAATTTGGAGGCTGAGCGCCACCTTCTATGCGAAGAGCACCATGCAAAAGTGATATTCAGTTCCAGTGACCGCTTTCCCCAGAATTTCTATTGAAATTCATATATACATAGAGATGGTTTCTTTGTTTTTCATCTTCCATTTCTCTTTATCTGTTTTAATGATTTTAAATGTACCTATTAAATAGCCTTCTCCAGAGTGTTCTTTCATTTCTAGTTCTTAGAAAGCTGACATGTTCACGTCTGTGACTCCCTGGTGCGAGCTGTAGTTCATGTTAATATTTCATCTTCAGTGGCGGAGGGGGGTGTCTCCTATCTGGCCTATGGCTGAGTCCCTACATTTGCCCCTTTCAGGTTCCCAAGACGAGTTTTATACTAATTTCTCTGTTTGAAATTCCTACCCACGGCCGTGGGATAAACGAAACCGTATCCTTATACTGCGCAGCTGGGGGCCTGGTTCCTCCACAGTGTGGATACTGGAAGCCAGGAGCAAACTTATCTTCATTAGTATAGGAAAGGATGTAGACAGACGTGTTTCTGCTACTTAGAAATAGTTGGTCATTTATACTGCTGGCTAGGAAAAGACCCCACCTGTGATGGTCAACCTTATGTGTCAACTTGATTAGGTCACAGGTGCCAAGATACTTGGCTAAACGTTACTTCTGGCTGTGCCTGTGAGAGTGTTTTCAGGTGAGGTCAGCCTTTGAATCAGTAGACAGAGTAAAGCTGATGGCCCTCCGCAGGGCGGGTGGGCTGCATCCAACCCACTGAGATGCTGAATAGAACAAAGAGGTGGAGGTATGGAAAATTTGTGCTCCCTGCCTGACCACTTGAGCTGAGTTATCGATATTTTCTTGCCCTCCAGATGAGACTTACATTGTCACTGTACCCTAGTTCTCAGGCACTGGGACTCTAACTAAACTATGCCACCAGCTTTACTGGGCTGTAGATCACATATCATGGGACTTGTCAGCCACCAGAATCACATGAGCCAGTTTCTCACAATAAATCTCTTTATGTACATGTGTATGCATATATACACACACATACATACATACATAAATATACACACACGTGCATATTTATGAACCCTGTTGGTTCTGTTTCTCTAGGGAACTCTAATATACCACCCACTGGCTTTTGGTTATGTTACAGAAGGAGGCCATAGTGATTTCTTTACTCCCTGGCAGTGAAGTTGAGAATCTGATGTGGTCCACACAGTTAACGACCCAAAAGCCAGTCCCCTTTCCTTCATTTCTAACCGTGATCAGCTTGGGCGGCTGCCTCAGAGGGTTCATCCCGAGCACGTTCCACCTGCCCTGGAAGCTGACGGTAGCCATGGAAATACAGTTCCAGCTAATGCAGACATCAACCAGAGGGGCTCTGGAAAAGATTCCCCCTCTTCCATAGAAAGGAGGAAGCTCAGGAGAATAGTTCTTTCTTTCAGCATCTTGGCTACCACCCCTTCCTTCCTGCCCTTGGTAAGCGATGCTCAGAGCTGCACCCACCATCATGAAAATCTATGGAACAGCCATAGAGATACAGGTTCAGCACCCTGACGCGTCCGAGATGCTGACCCAGCACCACAACTGCCTACTTCTGGACTTCTTCTATGTGAGATCATTTCAGACGCCTTCGCTATTTAACCACAAGTAGTCCAGTCCTCTGTTACTTTTTGGGTGAGGGTTTTCCTAACTGACACAGAAACAGGGCCACTGCTGTCTTTGGCCTCTCATCCCAGGCTGCTGTGGGTGAGGACCTAGGGCTCCTGGGGGGGAGAGTGGGCATGTCCTCTACTGGGCGCTCTGTGCCACCTCACCTTTCTGTGCCCGTGTGCAGTCTGCAGGGTTGCCTCTTTGCCACCCCCTAGAGCAGAAGAACTTCACTCTGCCTGAGCTGAGCAAAAATAGAGCTTTTCTGGAGCAATTCCATGGTGGCTCATACTATTACAGGAAGTGCAGAACAACACATTCCTGGCAAACTTAGGAAGCAGAACAGCTCTGGGAAGCTCAGCAGCAGGATTCCAGGACCGTCAGTCACTCTAGGATGCTGCCATGAAATGACTCTCACCCTCTCCATCAATTTGTATTCCTGTTGATGTTTTCAATTCTCAGGAGAGAGAATTCGACCGGTAGAGCTTGGCTGATACTCAAACTTTGGAAAATTCAGTGTGGCCAGTAGCGGAGAGGGTTTATTGATCAAACATCACTCGCTGCCCATGAGGATGAACCACCAGACCCCGGGGAATCTGTCTCGAGGAGAGCCTGGAGGAAGAGGTGCAGGCCTAGAAAAGCAACAGTACCACACTGCCCTTTGTCTTGAAATGGTGATCATGGTTGTGACTCTGGGACGAATGATTGTTTTCATGAGCCCTTTTCAGAACTGAGACCCAAAGGGCTGGAACTTGTCCTATATCTCATTCCTGCTCCACATGGAAACAACTCACCAGATGGACCTGAAATGGGAAAACCATCAAAGGTTTTAAACAGGGGGAGTACACATCTAATCCATATTTTGAAATCACCCTGGGCCCTGGTCAGGTAGCCCAGTTAGTTAGAACGTCGCCCTGACATGCCAAAGTTGTGGGTTTGATCTCCGGTCTGGGCACATACAAGAATCAACCAATGAATACATAATATACATGGAACAACAAATTGATCTCTCTCTCTTTCTCTCTCTCTCTCTCTTTCCCCCTTCCTCTCTCTCTAAAATCAGTAAATAAAATATAAGAAATCATGCTGGCTTCTGTGCAGAACAAGGGATGGACAGTTAAGAGCAGGTCCAGGGAGACCAGCTCAGAGATGGGTGCAGGGACCAGGTAAGGGAGGAGGGTGGTAGTGAGTCCAGAGAAAGGGGTGGCTTCAGCTTTTGAGGGGTGGTCGGGGTGAGAAAGAGAAAGGAGATGTAGTTCTGGTTTTACCACCAGGGTGAACAATGTTGTTACCCATGGAGAAGGGAAGCAGGAGACCGAAGGAGCGAGTTTGGGCAAATGCTAAGACTTCCACCTCACCCACTGGATTTAGATGCCTGTCCCAGGAAGGAGGTCCAGTCAGACATAGATATATATACGGGAGCCATCAGCCCATAAGTGGTCTTTATCCCCAGGAAAGGGTGTAATTACTGGAAACGAGGTGAGGACAAGAGAACCAGCAGGCCCGGTGAGGCACTGAGGCCACGACATCAGGAGGCCACCCATGCAGTCACTGTCAGCCGGGCCCGGGGGGGGGGGGGGGGGGGAGGAGCAACCAGAGAGCAGAAGGAAATCCAGGAGTGTGTGGGATCTGGAAAATAGGAGGGGCACCTTCCTTAGGCTAATTCTGCTGTGATTTCGGGGCCCCTACGGGGTTGACACTACACCTCTCCATGCAAACAGCCCCCTCTGGAGAATGACCCCCCTGCTGGCCTCTGCCCATCCACCCAGCATCTCAGTGGGGAAGGAGTAAAGCCTCGGAAGACCACTGAAGAAAGAGCCCTTGCCCTCTCGGACTGCACCTCTCCTATCCACCTTGCTTCTAGTTCAACTAGATGAACTAGTGTTGCAGTTTCCCTACTTCAGGGCCCCTCTGCTCACCCCATCCTTCGAGGAAACTTAGGATCCAGGTTCAGCAGCACATCAGGCCTCCTTCCTGCACTGAGACTCAGGTCCAGGCCTGGCCGGGAAGGGGAGAAGGTCCACATGGTCTTTGGCTTAAGGTATATGCCAATCTCAGCAGCCCCACAGCTTGGGGCATGGAACAGAAAATTGGGGTCAAGTAATAGCATTTGTATTGGCTGCCCTCAACCTTGCTGTGGGAGCTCAATTTAAAATTTTAAGGTAAAAGTGCTTTAACAAAAGAGGAAGCAAGAGAGGGAGGATACTTCCTTTCTGTCTCTGATATCAGGCAGCTGAAATCACCCTTGGAAAAATGGAGAGCCCATGCCCTCTGGAATAAGAAGTGACTCTTGTGCAAACCAGCTGTCACAGGAATTCTCAACCTCCCTGTGGGAGCTGAGGAGAAAGGCCAGAGCCTTGGCAGCCGCTGACTCACAATTACCCAGCTGTAGAACCAAGCCTTCCGCAGGCTGGCAGCTGGCCCCTCTCCAGAGGGCTTTGTCTGTCCTGGACAAGAAACTCCCTGCGTTGACTGCCTGGCTCCACCAATGCTCTCTTTGCCCCGGCTGGCCCAGCCACACACTGAAAACACAAGTTCCTAGAAAGCGCGGCCTTCAGAACCAGAGTATGCAAACTCCCATTCTCGCCTTCTGATTTCCCAGAGACCCAAAGGAGGTCAGCAACTTTCCCCGGGGCATGCAGAAAGGCAAAGACTAACTCCAGACTGCAGGTCAGGGTCGGGAGGTCGAGTCCTCACCAGGTGACTCGTAAGGCTGGGTGTAGGTAAATGCCAACAAGCCGAACACTGCAGGCACTCCAGCTCTCTCTCCAGCTCAGCTGTGCCTGACAAATGCATCAAAGTCCTCAAGTTCAAATGCAAATGGAGAAAGAGTCTGACAAGCACTTGCAAGAACAGATGTGGCGGCCTTGGGACAAGACAAGGGGCAAGACACGGGGGTTAGTTCCAATGCCCTGACTAGGGTCAGAGCCCAGCCTGCCACTTGGTTTCATCATAGAAAAGCGCAGATGTCCTGTTTTATCTCTTTGAAGATGGAGAGATGATCGATAATTACATATTTCTTTTAAAGAAAATCCTGTACACCAACTTGCTTTGGGGAAAGTGGCTTTTGTTACAACAGGACGCCTTTGTCAGAAATGGGACACTTTCCCATCTTGCACTTATCCAGGCAGCATAATATGCATTGTACAATCACTCATTCATTTATCAAACACCTCTGAGCGTGTCAGGTGTGAGGGGCCCAGAGGTGACATGTCTTCTGACACTGAATGATGTGGGAGGGGACCTGACAGTGAGTGAACTGGAGGGTGGAAGTTGGCCATGACAATACTGATTACAAGAAACATACATAAAACGTAAGGACAGAATAAAATCCAAAATTTAATTAAAAGATTAAATTAAAAGATATCAGGCAAATATTAATACATGGGAAACTAAAATAGCCATATGAATATCATTTACAACAAAGATTTGAGGCAAAATTCTCAACTAGGATAAAGGGGTCATTATATGATAAAAGGTTCAACTCACCAAGAAGATATTGCAATGTAAATTTGCATGTCCTCTAATAGCCTCAAAATACTTAAAGTAAAAAAGAAAAAGCTCTATGAGGAGAAATTATAACCTAATAATTAATAAAATACCAGAAGAATATATATATATATATATATATATATATATATAATTTGAACAACTTTAACATACTTGCAAGATAAGCATAATAATTTCACACCAACCAGAAGTTGTAAATTTTTATACAAAAGCATTTTAGCTAGAACAAGTCCGGGTATTGGTAATGAGGTGCAGCGATGGCGAGGTATTACGGCTGCTGAGATTGCGATTCGCAACAACCACTTTGGAGAACAGCTGGGTGCTGGTTAGGAAGCTGAGCGTGTGCATTCCGTGGAGGACCCAGCAGGCCTACTCCTAGGTAGACACACCGTAGGAACACTTTCATACATGTGCATCAGAGCAAAAGTCCAGAGCAGTATTGTTCACAATAGCCAAAAGTGAGAGACAACCTAAATGTCCATCAGCCATACAGGGACAAGCCACGGTCTACCCATGCAGGGCAGTACACTGCAAGGCCGAAATGAATGGACTGCCCTTTACTTCTTCGTTTCTACGAGCCAATCTCAAAAACATTATGTCAAGGGAAAGAAGCAAATGTCAAGAAAGTTCAAAGATAGCCAAAGCTAAGCTATATGTTATTGTTTAAGGGTAGATCACTAGATAGCAAAACTGAAAGGAATGGTTAGTAATAACACAAATTTAGGGATGATGGTTACCGCTAGAAAACTGGGGTAGGAATGGGGGATGTGATAGGAGAAGGTAGCCTGGGGCCTCTCAGGTGTTGGCAATGTCCTGTTTCTCAGGCTGGACGCTAGATATACACACCTAAGAAACAATTACATGCATGTGCATCAGAGGACATGCATAAGAAAGTTCAGGGCAGCATTGTTCATATAAGCACAACTGTTTATTTTACTGATGTATTTTAACTGCGTGCATACATTTTATGCAAACTCTTTCATATATTATATCTTCAAAAATAAAAAAAGGGGCCTGACCAGGCGGTGGCACAGTGGATAGAGCGTTGAACTGGGATGTGGAGGACCCAGGTTCGAGACCCCAAAGTCTCCAGCTTGAGTGCGGGTTCAACTGGTTTGAGCAAAGCTAACCAGCTTGGACCCAAGGTCACTGGCTCGAGCAAGGGGTTACTCGGTCTGCTGAAGGCCCGCGGTCAAGGCACATGTGAGAAAGCAATCAATGAACAACTAAGGTGTCACAACGAAAAACTGATGATTGATGCTTCTCATCTCTCCATTCCTGTCTGTCTGTCCCTATCTATCCCTCTCTCTGACTCTGTAAAAAATAATAAATAAATAAATAAATGGGGAAAATGCACCATGAGTGTGTCTCTGGGTGGGAGAAAAGCTGATGGGCGGTTTTATTTTTATGTTTATACTTCTTTGTAGTTTTTGAATGTTTTACAAGAAGCATGTCTATCACTTTGTCATCAGAAAAGAAAGAAAACTTGAGAACTGATGAAAGAAATCACATGAGGCTGTAGAACTTTCACATGTCTAAAATTGAATAAAATTGGTAGGTAAATACAACAGTGAAAATATCTACTCTATATGGAACTCTTACCAATAAATAAGAAAATAAGATTACATGGATAAAAGACATGAGCAAAGATTTATATAAAAGCAAATATAATTGTCTAAAAACAGATGGGAAAATATTCACCTTCAATTTTTTTTTAAGTGAGAGGAGATGAGATAGTGAGGCAGACTCCCACAAGCGCTGTGACCAGAATCCACCTGTTAACCCCATCTGGGGCCAACACTCAAATCAACTGAGCTATCCTCAGCACCTGAGGCTGACGCTTGGACCAATCAAGCTATCCTCAGCACCCGGGGCCAAACACCTGGCTGTGGGAGGGGGAGGGGGAGAGGGAGAGAAGGAAGAGAGGGAGTAGGAGAAGCAGATGGTCGCTTCTCCTGTGTTCCCTGACCGGGAATCAAAACCAGGATGTCCATATGTCAGACTGACACTCTATCCACTTAGCCAAAAGGCCCAGGCCTCACCCTCAATAAGTAATCCCTCTAAGAAGACAGAATGAAACTATCACAGGCCTTTACACCTACATAACCTGGATCTGAACTCTCGCTCTACCAACATACTGGCTGAGCATCACTTGACAGTTATCTTTAAATTTCTGAGTCTCTGTCACATACAAAATGAAGGAAATAATTAATACCTTGTAGGGTTGTTCTAAGGATTAGAAATAATACATTCAATAATTCACAAGGCTTGACACACACAGATGTCTAATAAATGGATTTTCTTTTTTAAACAGTGAGGAGAAAGTGAGAGAATGGGGCTGGCATGGACAGTTTAGTGGGGAAAACAGGCTTGAAACCATCATTCCCAGAGTGTAACAGGCATCCTACTAGGGAAAATGCAGGGTGTTGAGTCATTGGATAAAAGGGTGACACAAGCCCGCCTAGGAGATCACAGGCCTTCGTGAGAAAGAGATCTCTAAGCTGAAATCTGAGGGTACATATGAGTAACAGAATATAGAAAGAGGTGCAAGGGAGTTTATTTTCCAAAAATAGTTACATTATCTTCCATCCCACATGCATTTCTCACACTGTAGCTTCAACCCTTTACCCTTCTGTAAATGGGGTCTAGGTCCCCTCCCTTTGAATCTGGTAGGTTTGTCACTACACTTAAAGTGAGGTTGCGTGACTTCTGGTGCTAGGTCATGAAACCCAATCTCCAACAGCTTCTGTTGGGTGCCCCTATACAATGTGTGAACTGTATACCCCTGTTTTGGGGGGTCAGAATCCAGCAGCCATGCTCTGAGGAACCTGAGCAACCCACAGGGAACGGAGATCCCAGCCAGGAGCCCTGGCTGAGCACCCATGGACAGGCAGCATAGGAGAGCGCCACCTTGAAAGTGATTCCTCCAGCCCCAGTCGGGCTGCCCCAGAGGTTGTCACATGGAAGCAGAGATGAGCCATTCCCACTTAGCTCTCCCCAAGTTGCAAGTTCTTGTGCAAAGTAAAAGATCACTCTTGTTTTAAGCCACTTAGTGTTGGGATGGTTGCTATACAGTGATAGATGGTCAGAACAGGGGGAGAGAGTGCTCCGGTCTCAGAGAAGAATCTGCAAATGTCCGGAGTCCAGGGCCGAGGCAGCTACTCTTGTTCAGACCGGGTGAAAAGCCACTGTTAGCCAGAGAATGGCGAGACCATGCCTACAGAGGCAGGCAGCCCAAACCTTCCTCCACGCTGTACAGGAGTTGGGACCGTGGCCTCCAGGCAATGGGGACAGCCAAAAAGTTTTTAGTAGGGTCTCGATATTATCAAAATTGCGCTTTTCAAAGATCACTGAGGTGGTAGCCTGGCAAAAGAATGAACATGAGAAAACCCCAGCGGAAGCATGTGAATAACCAGAACAGAGAGAGGGAATGAGGCTGTGTTTCAACTGGGCCAGCCAGAGAGACGCTCTTGGGTTGAGATGAACTGCTTCTGGGTTCCACCACCACCACTCTCAGTGTCTGTGGGCACGCTCTCCCCCGCCACCACCACCACTCTCAGTGTCTGTGGGCACGCACTCCCCCGCCACCACCACCACTCTCAGTGTCTGTGGGCACGCTCTCCCCCGCCACCACCACCACTCTCAGTGTCTGTGGGCACGCTCTCCCCCGCCACCACCACCACTCTCAGTGTCTGTGGGCACGCACTCCCCCGCCACCACCACCACTCTCAGTGTCTGTGGGCCCGCCCTCTCCTCCAGGCTCATGCGGCAGAAGGAACTGGTTTACCAGCTGGAAGACGCGCTGTGCTGACTGCACAGGTCATGTACTGCGTCTGAACGCTGACTCAGACCCTGTCCTCTTGCTCTAAACCCACAGTCCCCTCCCCTTTATCACGGCCCCCTCTCTCTTCCTTCTGTCTTAGAGGAAAATAGGCTCATGTGTTCTTCTGTCTGCATGCCTCTCCCCAGGCCCTAAGCCAAGGTATTAACTCATTGGTTCTCTTCCATTGGGGCGATGGAGGCCTCTTGGCTAGCTGGCCTAGATGGGTCATAGGATAACACAAAATACCTTCAACAAGCCAAGGGCCCACTGCGAAACGGCAGTGGGTTGGCCTGGGGAAGGGTGGTGAGGGGACAGAGGCATGAACAAAGCAGAGATGGACCCCCGGAAGCCACCTGCAATGAGAAGCCTTCATCAATGCCTGGGGACCTCACTGGGAGGCAAATGAGCAGCTTCTTCCTGACTTTGTTTTTCCTCTTAAAGGTTCTCTCCGGTGACTGTCAGCCTGTCACTGGAAATTAGGCCTTTGTTTGGGTTTTCTGCTTGTGGTCACATTTCTGTTTCCCAATTCATTGCCAGGAGCTGCCGCTAAGAAGCCTGTCAGTGCATGTTAGAATATCTGAGCTCACATGAAGCAGCATTCACCAATATTAGCCGCAGAGGGCTGTGTCAGGATCCTAGAAAGACTGAGAAGAACCACCATGTGCCCACTTTAACAGATGCATTTGTGACATGTCCCCTCCTTTGTCTCTCCTCTTTCTGTGTCCCAACCTTCTCTTCCTCTTCCATGTCCTCGTGTCCCCCACGTACTCCTTCACATAGAATGAGGTGTCCACAAATAAAGAAATTAAGGCGACAACTGACCTATCGGAGGCTATATTCACAGAAGCATAGATTCCAGAATGAAGAAGAGGAGAGCCCTACTGTGGTTTGCACACAGAGCCTTGTACTAAATCCGGTCGCCTGTGACAACCTTCCCTTGAGGTACTGGAAACTTCAGATGGAGTTGGGTAACTAAGAAAGGGTTATAGGGTAAAAGGAAACACTCAGGGGAGGGGGTTATAGCAAAATTACACCCCACTATGAGCGGATGGTGACCCGGGTTGTGAGGGAGCAGTGGCAGGAGTGGGTCTCGTTTCCAGAGGCATGTAGACAAAGAAAGGCACATTTTGGGTTGGGAGGATCTTAAACCAACCTGAGGCCTGGCGTTAGCCTGAGGGAATATGTGGGTTAGAAGAGCCCTGCCTTTCAAATGTGGAGAAACCAAAGGAGAGAACCAGGACCAAAGAGAGGCAATTAGTGACCAGGACATTTGAATGTTTTCAGCACAATAAAGGACGAGCTTTTCAACAGCAAGGAACCTTTCTAAGATGGGAAGCATTGCCTTAGAAAGGTGAGCTCCATGTCACTGAGTAAGCAGCACAAGCTGTCGTGGAGAAGCCAGAAACTTCGGCTGGGTGGTTGATGATTTTCATTTTGATGTTTCAGGCTTTCCCCCAGAGATGACGTGTTACTATAAATAGTTCAGCCCTGACTGCAGTGCATGCTGGGGACTCTGTAAGCTAAGGGCTACCCCAGGGGCTGGAGAAAACTAACAGAACCACTGGGATTGTGTTAGTCCTGGGGGAATCCTGCCTCTACCACAGAACCTTCTGGACCTATCATCCTTCACCATCAGCATTTTTTGTCTGCATCACCTTTCTAAATAGGTGTCATACTCAGACATACCTACTGCCATCTCAGATACATAAGGACCTCAAGAATAGCATTTCTCTTATACACTTTCTGTTGTCCCAATGGTCCCAGTACAGTGTGACTCATGTGGGAGTTTGAAAATATCTTTGGTGTGCACATATTTTACATCTCAAAGTGCCCAGATAATGGGCTCCTGAGTACAACCATGGCTTTTGAACAACAGACGTCTGATTAATGAAATCAACATAAATATATTGAGTTTACTTGATAGTAAGCAATCACAATCAATTGATAATAAAGTGAAACACACCAGCACGTCATTACAATTGCGAATAATTGGATTGAATGGCAAACTTGGGCTTCTGATTAAAATTAATTATATTACTGAGACAGCCTTGGAATCCCAAAGGCAAGTAATTAAACTTTCTCAGGTAAGGAAGGATACATTCTCCTGTTTTAGACTGTGCAAGAAAAAGGGATTCATTTATAGTCAATTTTTAAACTAGATTAAGAAAAGTAATGATGGCATTGCCCTTGAACAGCTGCATCAATGGGAAGCTAGAATTGGGTTAATTTGAATGAGTAAATATTGAACCTTTCTCAAAAGAGTACCATTTAATCTGGTAGCTCTGGGGAGGCTTTACTAATTAATTGAGGACTAATTGAGTTTTCATATGTGCTTGAAATTAATTTGTCATCAGCTTAAAATAGACTGTTACATGTATAAAGTATTTTATGTAGCCTCATGGTAATCACAAAGCAAAAACCTACAGTAGGTACACAAAAGATATGGGAAGGGAATCAAAGCATACCACTATGGAAAATTATCAATTCATAAAGAAAGACAGCAAAAGAGGAAGGACAGAACAGGGAATCTACAAAACAGCTAGAAAACAATGCTATGGCATTAGTAAATTCTTCCCTATCAACAATTGCTTTAAAGCTAAATGGATTAAATTCTCCAATTGAAGACAAACTGGCTGAATAGATTAAAAAAAAAGAAAGAAAGAAAAAAGACATGGAACAAGACCTAACGATATACTGCTTAAAGAGAGACTAACTTCAGCTATAAGGATATATTATCTCATTTATTTCTATTTTTTATTTTTATTGAATTTACAAGCAAGCAATGAACAACTAAAGTGAAGCAACTATAAGTTGATACTTATCACTTCTCCCCCATCCCCTCTGTAAAATCAATAAATACAATTTTAAAAATAAAAAAGGTAACTCAAGATAGATTAAAGACTTAAATCTAAGACTTGAAACCATTAAACTCCTAGAAGAAAACATAGGGAAAACCTCCTCGACATTGGTGTTGGCAGCAATATTTTTATATGACACCTAAAGTACAAGCAATAAAATAAAAAAAGTGGGACTACATCAAATTAAAAAGCTTCTTCACAATAATAGAAATAGTTAACACAATGAAAAGACAGCCTATGTAATGGTAGAAAATATTTGAAAATCACATATCTGATAATATCCAAAATATATAAGGAACTTATAAATCAGTAGTCAAAAAATGATAATCTAATTAAAAATGGATAGAGGACCTAAATGGAACTTTTTCCAAAGAAGATATACAAACAGGTATATGAAAAGATGCTTAACATTAATAATTACGAGGGAAAATACAAATCAAAACTACAATTTAATATTACTTCACATCTGTTATCATGGTTATCATGAAAGAGAGAAAGAAAGAAAAGAAAGAAAGAAAGAAAGAAAGAAAGAAAGAAAGAAAGAAAGAAAGAAAGAAAGAAAGAAAGAAATTAAGAAAGAAAGAAAGAAAGAAATGGAAGGAGGGATGGAGGGAGGGAAGAGAAAGGGGCAAGTATTGGAGACTATGTGGAAAAAAGAACTCCTTGTATATTATTGGTGAAAATGTAAATTCGTGCAGCCAGTATGGAAAAGAGTATGAAAGTGGCTCCAAAAATTAAAAGTGGAACTCTAACGTAATCCAGCAATAATCCAGCAATCCCACTTCTGGGTATATAGACAAAGGAAATAAAATGGCTACACCCCCATGTTCACTGCATTATTCCCAATAGCCAAGCTGTGGAAGCAATCTAAATGGCCACCAATGTATGAATGAATGAAGAAAACATGAGACACACATATATATATACACACAGACACACACAGGAATGGTATTCAGGGACAAAAAGGAAGAAAATCCTATCATTTGTAACAACCTAGGTGGAATTTGAGGGCATTATGTTAAGTGAAATAAGTCAAACAGAGAAGAACAAATATTGTATAATCTCAACGTGGAATCTAAAAAATCTTAACTCATGGAAATAGAAAGTACCATGGTGTTTGCCAGGAGCTGGAGTGTGGGGGAAATGAGAAAAGGTTTTTCTGAAATTACAAAACCCAGCTATACTATAAATAAAATCTGGGGAGCTAATGCATATCATGGTGCTTATAATGAACAATACTGTAGTGTATATTTGAAAGTTGTTACGAGAATAGATCTTAAGTGTTATCACTACACATGAAAGAAATCATAATTGCATGAGATAGTGGATGTGTTAACCTTATTGTAATCACTTTGCTATACATACATATATGAAATCATCATGTCGTATACCTTAAACTTACATAATGTTATATGTCAACCATAGCTCAATAAAGCTATACAAAATAAGGAAAAAAATGAAAAATTGAAATACAAATGGCACAAGTGATAGAAAAAAATTATACAAGTGTAGATCAGTATGGAAAGATTGCAGATGAAGCACAAGCATATAATTTTATTAACCCTCAAAACCTTAGTAAAACTACATGAAAGTTTATTTATTTACTTATTTTTTTAGATAAAAGCCAGAGGTATACTGGACACACATCCCAGCTGGATTTCAAATGGTCAAAAGTTAAATCAATATTCAGCTGATACCAAATGGGACCACTATATAATAAACTTCCATGATACCAAAACAAGTATGAAATTTAATTTAGAAAAATAATAAAATTTATATAGAAGGCCAAGCCTGACCTGTGGTGGAGCAGTGGATAAAGCATCAACCTGGTAACACTGAGGTCGCCAGTTCAAAACCCTGCACTGGTCTGGTCAAGGCACATATGAGAGTTGATGCTTCCAGCTCCTCCCCCCTTTCTCTCTCTCTCTCTCTCTCTCTCTCTCTCTCTCTCTCTCTCTCTGTCTCCTCTCTAAAATGAATAAAATAAAAAAATAATAAAATAAAAAGACATTTGTCTATATAGAAGGCCAAGGGAACTAGAAAAACTGAAACACTTTTGAGAAAGAAGAATAAAGTGAGAGGAATCTCTCTGTCTCAAGACTTATGATATAGCTATGGTAATCAAGACTGATGGGGTAGCAGAGGGTGGACATGCAGATTAATGCATCAGAATAGAGAACTATAATGTGACCCAGACAAACACACTGAACTGATTTTTTACCAAGATGCAAAATCAATTGAATGAAGAAAAGATAAACTTGTCAACAAGCAGTACAGAAGCAATTACATATCTATCGTTAAAAACTATACCTCCACCTGAGTCTTACACCTTGTACAAAAATTAACTCAAAATGGATCACAAACTTAAAGATAAAACTTAAAGCCATAAAAGTTTTAGGGGAAAAAAAGCAACAGAGAAAGTCTTTAGAATCTAAAGTTAGGCAAAAATTTTTAGATTTGATACCAAAAGCATAATCCATAAAAGGAAAATATGATATATTAAACCTGAACAAAATTTAAAACTTTTGTTCTTTAAAAGACCATGTTAAGAAGATAAGACAAGCTATAGTCTGAGGGCAAATATTCCCAAACTACATATCTGACAAAGGACTGGTATCCTGAATACATAAAGAACTCTCAACCCTTGACAATAAATAAATTAAACAATTAGGCAAAAGACATGAACAGCCATTTCATTAAAGAGGCAAATAATCACTTGAAAAGATGTTCAACATCATTAGCAACTGAGGAAATGCACATTAAAATCTTAATGAGGTATTACTACACACATATCAAAATAGCTGAAATAAAAAAAATACCATATGATTCCACTTACATGTAGAATCTAAAAAACAAAATAAGCAAACAAACAAAATAACAGACTCATAAACACAGGGAACAGACTGAATGCTGCCAGATGGAATGGGGTTAGGCAGATGGGTGGAAAAGGTGAAGAGATAAGAAGTACAAATGGTAATTACAAAATAGTCCCAGTAGTATAAGAAGTATAGTCAATAATATTGTAATAAAACTATGTACGGTGCCAAGTGGACGCTAGACTTGTCGGTGGGGGTGGGGTCACTTTTTAAAGCATATGATTGTCTAATCAATATGCTGTACACCTGACACTAATTCAAAATAATATTGAAATGTAAATTGTCATTGAAAAATAAAATAGTGTCAACACCAAATTTTAGTGAGAATAAGGAGAAATTGGATGACTCATACATTGTTGATGGAAATGCAAAATGGTAGCCACTCTAAAAAAGTTTGCACTTTCTTAAAAACTAAACACACAACTGCTATATGATCCAGCAGTTGCACTCCTGGGCATTTAACCCAGAGGTATGGAGCCTTAGGTACACACAAAAATCTAGATACAGATGCTTAATAGCAGTTTATTCAGAATACAGAAAGACTAGAAACCACCCAGATGTTCTTCAATGCATGAATGGTTAAGCTGGAGCAATACCATAGAATTCTCCACAACAAGAACAAATCTCTGATACATGTAACAACCTGTGTACAGCACCAGAGAGTCATGCTGAGGGGGGAAAGCCTGTCCCCAAAGGTTACAAACCACATGACTTCCATCTATATCACATTCTTGAAAGGACAACATTATAGAAATGGAAAACAGATAAGTGATTGCCTGGGGTTAAGAATGGGACGGGAGGGGGGCAGCACCAAAGTCGGGGTGGCTGGAAAAGGGCCACAAAAGAGCCCCTGGTGATGGAAACCATCCATACGTTGACTGTTTCGGTGGGTATCCTGGTTATGATACTGTACTATAGTGTTTTGAAAGATATTACCCTTAAGCAAAACTGAATAAAGGGTATACAAGATCTATCTGTATTATATATAATAGTGTATATATTTTTTAAATAAGATCTTTGTAGATTTGGTCCCAGCCTGATTGTTAATTTGGGTGTGGGTTTTTTTGTTTTTTGTTTTGTTTTGTTTGTTTTTTGGTTGTGTGTGTGTGTGTGTGTGTGTGTGTGTGTGTGTGTGTGTGTGTGTGTGTTTTGCGGGGAGGGGAGAAGCAATATTTTTAAGATTATTTTTTAAAGCAGTTTTAGGTTCACAGCAAACCTGAGAGAAAAGTTCGCTCTTGGTATTGAACATTCTATGGGTTTGAACAAACATGCAACGACGTGTATTCATCATTATGGTATTATACAGAGTATTTTCACTGCTATAAACATCCTGCCTGCTACTCTGTACTAATTTTTTTACAAATGCATGGGAATCTACAGTTACCCTAAAATAAAAAGATTAATTAACAATAAAAAGAGTGGGGAACTCAGATGCTGTCCAGTATTAGAAAACCAGACATGGAGATTGTCAGGTCAGGGTGAGGTCTAAAGTCCAGGCCCAGAGGAACCACTAAGAGAGCGTTGCTGCTGATGCTGTTGGGCCTAGAGCCCTGGGCTGGCACCCAACCCCACTAATGCCAAGCCCCAGACACTGCTTGTAAAACTGCAACACCACTAGCCCCAGACAATGAAGCACCCCCCGGGACATGGCGAACGTGTGTGGGTCTGATGGTCAGGAAGCAATGTCATTGAGGTAGTGAGAGAGGAAGCCTCTTCTCAGACAGAAAACCTATAATCACTGTAAATATGCTTGTGTTGTCAAAAGCCCAGGATAGATCCACCGCATAAACTGTGAAACCTACCTCAGTTCTCTTTGCTCTATGTCAGTGCAGAAACATCTCAATTTTTTAAAAGATGGAATATTAATATTTGTCACTAGTGCATCTACTCTTTTTCCTGCCACCCCCCCCCCCCACACACACACACACACAATACACACAACCTTCTCATTTGATATAGAGGCTCAGGTCCTGTCCAAGCAGAATTGTGGTGAATTTAGCCAGGGAGGGTGCTGTCAGGGGTATACCTCTCCAGAAGTGGCAGCTGTGGGACAGTTTCAGAGCTGAGACTTCCAGAAAATTCTCAAATGCTCCTGGAAGTGAGTCGGGGAGACGAATTGGGTTCACGAGCTGGCACAGAGCCCAACGGTGGGCTCCCAGGCTGCAGCGTGGACCCAACGTGGGTCAGCTCCTCCTGCTTCTGTCAGGGGCAGAAGGCCACAGCTCTGCATGTCTCTCCACCTTTTCCTGGTCCCTCCACAGGAGGGAACAGCCTGTGCAAGGCTTCTTGGCATCATCACTTCCCTGCTGCCCAGCAGGCTGCGGGGGTGGGCAGGGTTTGAGGAGGCTGCAGAGAGAGGAGCCAGTGCCTACCCCTCATTTGCCTGGCGGTGGGGGAGCCCCGACTTCCAGCAGTCCTGTTCTCAACTGAACTTAGAAAGCCACATTTCACTTAAATTCCCTTTGACGGTCGGTTGAATAACAATACATTCTACTAAGCCAGGCTAATGGGAAAGTAATCTTTCTCTTTCAGAGCTATTGCTCTGTGAAGTGCTTACCAAACAGGGTTTTTAAATAGCAAGAGAGCCAAACTCAATTTGGGAATTAATGTGTTTAAACCCAGCTGGAAATGTTCCTCCTTATTCCCAAGGTGGAAACTGGAATTGGAAATCTTCAACTAGCCCTCAGCGGGCTCAGGGGCTGAGGAGAAGCCAGAAACCCCATGGTACATCTCTGCAGAGTCAGGGTCCCAACAAGGCCACCTGAACGACCCTGCCCCAAAGATCTTCCTTCCTGGGCCCTAGACTCTTCCCTGCAGTTACGCAAAACCCCCAGACACATGCTTGATCACCTCTGAACTAACAGATCAAACCAAAGAGAAGACCAACATGGACAGCTGAGTTTATAGGAAGTTCTCAGAGGCCCTCAATGCGGCTCCTTCCTTGCGATCCCCGTGACTTTTCTCTGTCCTTCCCTGAGTTTGAATCCTTTCTCAATTCCTGTACCTGCCCAGACCAGACCCCGACCTCAGCCAGCCCTGGGCATGCCGCCATCTCAGGGGAAGAGCTGTACACAGGTGTGAGCACCCAGCATCCCTGTGCTCTAGCAGTGTGGAGATTTATTAGGCAGAAGAATTATTGAATTCTTTTGTGTGTGTCTTAAAACTGGGCAAAATCACCTGAAATTGGGATGGCTTTCAGGAGCTGGAGGGAAGAGAAAATTGGATATGTGCTTTTCTAAGTTGTGAGGTATTGATTGGGGACTCAGGGAGGGAAGTGGATAATTGGCTAATTGATCTGGTAATTTATATTCTCAATCACCAGGTCCAGGGGGCCCCCAGCTGGATACGGCCTATTCCCTTGTTAGACCTGCTGAGATGTAAAAGCTAGAGACCCTAGTTCATGTACCATTCTGTGTCGTGTGTCCCTGTTAATGGCAAATGGCACCAGATGTTAGACCTCAGTCTTTGAATCTTGGCTAAGAGAGAATTAGCCAAGACTCAAATACAAGCTAAAGTTTATTTAGAAAGTCACAGAGGTAGAAGAAGTAAGCTGTGCAAGAAGTGAGCCAGCAGGGCTGCATGGGCTCAGAAAACAAGTTACAGAGGCAGGAGAGGGGCCCTGGAAGCTTAGGAGAGAAAAGGCAAAGGAAGACGAGCCAGAGGAAAGAAGGGAGTGGGAAAAGCTGCTGGTGTATTCTAGACCAGAGAGGGTGAGCATGGGCTGGGTCATTTGTTTTAAGGGCTTTTATATAGAGGTCTCAGAGGAGGATATAATAGAATATTCATGAGCTTTCCATGTGTGTCTGCTCAGGGTCCTGGTCTCCACTGATTGGTCAGTGCCAGGGGTCATTAGTCATTTCAGCTGGTCATGATGTCAGTCATAGCCTCCCCTTGCCTGGGCTTGCTGCTTTTCTGGGTCTGGAGCTGAAACACAACTGAGGCCAAGATGTTATCCCTAGTTTGACAAGTCTCTGTCTCTGTGGTCAACAGACCAAAGGCTTTGTTCCCAAGATTATTTGGTGGGGGTAAGAACCTCATTGTCTTGAGGGCTTAATGCTTAACGGACTGGTCATGCAAGGGCTTGTATGGGAGTCTTAGAGGCATTTCTCTGATCCCCTTGTTCCTGCTCTAAGGGGGTCTGCCACATGACTAACGACATGCCAGGGGACCAAAGGTCAAGGGAGAGTCTGAACCACATTAACAGTGATATGAAAGGTCAGGGGGTCTAAATGGCATGACCAATGATATGCTGGGGAGCAAAGGTCACCCTGGGAGATGAGGTCCCACCCTACAATACTTATGTTCCCAGCTTTGCCCGTTGCTAGGCACCCAGGGCTTTCTACCCTGGTGACCTTCTGTACCTGGCCTATTGTTCCTACTATGCTCATGTCTGTCCAACTGCCTACTATATTATCCCCAAGACTACCTTCAGTTTTGATAGTTCCTGAGAAAGACTTAGGAAATTCAGAAGAGCTGCTGTACTCTCAGGCATAGTTTATTACAACAAAAGGATACAGATCATTGTTAGCCAAAAAAAAAGAAAATTGCACACAAGGCAGAATCCAGGCATAAGCTTCTAGTTGTCCTCTCCCAGTGGAGTCACATGGGCAGAGCTTAACTGTCCCTGCAACAATGTGGGACAACACATAGGAAGTGTTGCCAACCCGCAACACTCACTGGAGACTTGATGTCCAAGGTTTTTTCTGAGGGTCATGTATGCATGAAGCACCCATATACCCAACTTTGGCTGTTCAGCCTCTGGCCCCTCCCCACCCAGATGTCAAACTGGTACAATGAGCCCAGGGCCTCAGGCACACAAAAGTAAATTGTCACCATACATCCCTCTGTTAGCATAATCCATCCAGTGTGGTCCAGTCATGCAAAGGCAATCTTCAGGGACAGGATATCCCACTGGCTCAGAGCTTATCTCCCAGGAGCTGGTCAAAGGCCTGAAGACTGGACATGGTTTGGACAACCTGAGTTAGCCCGCCCCTTCCTGCATCTGTGCCATGGTAGCTCAGTACACCAGACAGCTCTGGGAAATAAGATTTCTGATTCATTCAATCCTAGTTTCTTCACCTTTATTGGAAGCCCTCTGTCAATTCTGTCTCCAGGAATAAATCAGTCAGTTGGCCATACTGAACCATTCCTGCAAGCCCTGCCAGCCCTCATGGCTATAACTTAAAAACAAAACAAAACAAAAAGACTTTAATTTAGAACAGTCTAGATTTTACAAAATATTGCCAAAAGAGTACAAAGTTCCAAAATATCCCCATAGCCAAATCCCCCTGTTATTCACATTTTACTGTAATATGGTACAATGTTACAATTAAGAAACCAATACCAATATATTATTCATTTTTAAATGTTTATTTTATTGATTTTAGGGAGGGGGAGAGAAAGAACAGGAAAGAGTTGGGAACATCTGCTCTTGTTTGTGCCCTGACTGGGGATCGAACCAGCAACCTTTGTGCTTCGGGACAATGCTCTAACTAACTGAGCTATCCACCCAGGGCACAATACACTGTTTTTAATGAAAATCCATGCTTTATTCAGATTTTCTTAGTTTTTAATTTAATATTCTTCTGTGATAGCATCTGGGACACCACATTAGGTTTGATCAGCATGTCCCCTTAGGCCAGGGGTCGGGAACCTATGGCTCGCAAGCCAGATGTAGCTCTTTTGATGGCTGCATCTGGCTCACAGACAAATCTTTAATAAAAAGAATAACGTTAAAAATATAAAACCTAAACATTCTCATGTATTACAATCCATACATTTCCTACCACTCATGTTCATGGTTGCAGGTGGCTGGAGCCAATCACAGCTGTCCTCTGGGACACCACCAAATTTTTATTGGATAATGTGTAACATACACGGGTCATTGTGAGTTCAGTAAGTAAACTTCCCTCCTTTTAATCAAGTAGTCAGCTAGCTAATATCAGAAACCCTTTTGATGAAGAAGATGGCTAAAAGAAAAAAAGATGAGGAGTATTGTACTTTTCAGCAGAAATGGACAGAGGAATTCGCCTTTGTGGAGAGAGCAAGTTCTGCAGTGAGTCTAATATGAAATGATAAAATTGCATCGATGAAATGGTCAAATATAAAGCAGCACTTTGACACATGCCATACTACATTTGCATCAAAATATCTAGCAGGGGACAGCAGGAAGAAAGCATGTCAAGAGTTACTGTGCAGAGTGCAAACTAGTCAGCAGCAACTCTGTGTTTGGACCCAATAAGGTGACTGGAATTCGGCTAGCTTTGCTGGTGCTTTAGCAATTGTGAGAAATGGAAAGCCATTCACAGATGGGGAGTATGCCAAAACATTCATGCTTGATGTTGCCAATAAACTTTTTGGCAACTTTTCAGATAAAGAAAAGATAATCAAACGAATAAAAGACATGCCTCTGTCAGCAAGAACTGTTCATGATCATGCCATCATGATGGCAAATCAAATTGAGGCAACACAAGTGAAGGACATAAATGCAGCACCATTCTTTTCTCTCGCTTTGGATGAGTCAACAGACATAAAGCCATTTATCCCAGTTCAGAGTGATTGCAAGGTATGCTGTCAGTGGCACAGTAGGTGAGGAAAGTCTTGCTGTTTTGCCTATGAAAGAGATAACAAGAAGGGAGGATTTATTCAAGTCTTTCACTGAGTTCGCTAAAAAAAAAAGTCTACTGATGGATCAACTTATTTCAGTGTGTACTGATGGTGCTCCGTGCATGGTGGGGAAAAACAGAGAATCCTTAGTGCTTCTTCATGAACATGAAAAGAGACCTATCCTAAGTTATCACTGCATCCTAAATCAGGAGGTGCTTTGTGCTCAGATGTGTGGCGAGCATCTTGGTGAGGTGATGTTGCTGGTCATTTGGGTGGTCAACTTTATTGTTGCCCGAGCTTCAAATGATCACCAATTTAAAACACTGCTGGATGAAATTGGGAATAATTATCCTGGTCTGCTTCTGCATAGCAATATGCGTTGGTTTTCAAAAGGGAAGGTGCTCATCTGTTTCGCGGATTGTCTGAGCGAAATCAGACTTTTCTTGAAATGAAAATTGTCGAGCATTCTGAGTTAGCTAACACTGAGTGGCTCCTAAAGTTCTACTATCGTGTAGACATGACTGAACATCTGAACCTGATTAGTGTGAAAATGAAAGGTGTTGGAAATACAGTCTTATCCCTTCAACAAGCAGTGTTTGCATTTGAAAACAAACTGGAACTCTTCATCGCCGACATTGAAACAGGTAGTTTACCACACTTGGAAAAATTGGGAGAGTATAAAGATGCATGCACAGCAAGTGACCCTGCTCAACATCTTGATCTCTAGCAGCTAGCGGGCTTCACATCTAATCTCCTGCAGTCACTCAAAGTGCGCTTTGGAGAATTTCATGAGCACACTTGTATTTTTAAGTTTATCACCCATCCACACGAGAGTGCAGTGGACAGCACCAACCTGAGTTACATCCCCGGTGTTTCCGTCAGAGATTTTGAGCTACAAGCTGCTGACCTGAAGGCCTCAGACATGTGGGTGAATAAGTTCAAGTCACTGAATGAAGATTTGGAAAGACTTGCACTACAGCAAGCAGAGTTGGCGAGCAAACACAAGTGGGGAGAAATGAAAACACTTCAACCCACGGACCAGCTGATTGTCAAAAGTTGGAACGCGCTTCCCGTCACATACCACACACTGCAGCGTGTGAGTATTGCTATACTGACAGTGTTTGGCTCTACGTATGCATGTGAGCATTCTTTCTCACATTTAAAGAACCTTAAGACCAACCTACAATCACGTTTAAGTGATGGAAGTCTCAATGCCTGCATGAAGCTTAACCTCACCCGTATCAACCAGACTACAAAGCCATCAGCAAAACCATGCAGCACCAGAAGTCACATTAATGGTAAGAAGTACTTTATTCATCATTGGTTAGCAATAGCATACCAATGTTATTAAAAAGAATTCAGAGACTTACTGTACTTTAAAAGTGTTGGTCTTATATAAAATGCACACATTTACTTGTATTTAGTGTTAAACATATTGTATGGCTCTCACGGAATTACATTTTAAAATATGTGGTGATCATGGCTCTCTCAGCTAAAAAGGTTCCCAACCTCTGCCTTAGGCACCTCTTGCTGTCAGGGTTTCTCAGACTTTCCTTGTCTTTGATGGTCTTGAAGAATACTAGTCAGTATTTTCTAAATGTTCTTCAGTTGGGATTTATCTTATATTTTCCCCATGATTAGACCAGCATTTGGGGTTTTTAGAAAGACCACAGAGATAAAATATGACCCTCAACAATCCTATCAAGGGTACTTATTATCAATATGAATTGTCACTGTTGATGTTAACCTTTATCACCTCGCTGAAAAAACGTTCATCAAGTTTTCTCTGCTGTCAACTTATCCCCTCACCCCTGTCCCATACTGCACAAGTCACACCTACGGAGTGGGGAGTTAAGCTCCACCTCCTTGAGGATGGGGCTTCTACATAAATTATCTGGGACTCTTCTGCATGGGAAATTTGACTTTTCTTCCCATTTACTTCTTATTCAATCGTTTACATATATCAGTTTGGACTTAAAGATATTTATTTTATGCTTGGGTCATAATCCAGTACTACTTTCATTTATTTATTTGCTTAAATTGCTTCAGCTCTGGCTTTTGAAAACTATTTAGTTAGTCTTTCTGTCCCCTTGACATACCCCATTGTTATGGGGGGCAGTGTGTTTGTTTGTTTGTTTTTAGCACTTATTTCCTGATAGAAGAAGACACACTGGGTTCATTTGTATTCCATGTCCCATAGTGTCAGACAATTCTCCGAGAGGTTATAATTTTTAACCTTACACCTAGTATCTTGAAATTGCAAAACGACATATTGAAAAATGCCTTACCACATATTGTAACCCCTCAATTGGAGGAAATGGAGGCAGGAAGGGGAGGGTTAATTAAACGTTGGCCACACTCACATGCCAAGGCACAGTGAAGACTAGAACAGATCTCTGGGTGGACTGTTCTTCCCAGAGTACCATAGTGATGTCCCTTACTAATTTTCATTTACAGAAGTAAAATAAGGAAGCGATTGGTTTGCACTCCAAGATAGCTCCTGAAAATTGCTTTCTGGAATAAATTTTTATTAGAACATGCTTTAATGTGTTTTTCTTTTCTCCAAAAAGTTGAGGACTGAAATAAAACTTCTGATTAGTAAAGACATCTGGTTAGTGCTGCTGCTTACAGAAAGTCTTGCTGGATGCGCTCCAGACTAGAGCCCTCTTGTTAGCTAATTTAATACTCTGCTTTCCTCTTTATAGGCACTCAGTTACATTTTTTCTTATAAAGCCATTAAGTATTTGATGATAATCATCCCCATGGATACTATAAATTTCTTCTTCTTAGAAAAAACACAAGTTCTTGCATTTTAATACTGTATCTACTGCATAATTGATTTTAGTGCTAAAGAGTTTGGGGCAAAAAGTGGACAGGATTCTAGAAGGAAGCAATCCCACGGTCAGGGCAGCACAAGACAACCAAAGGCATGAACTTAGAGGCCAGGATAGGAAGATTATTACAGAATTAACAATGCAGCCAGCTAGACAAGGGAATCAATCTTCCATCCTGGACCACACATTTGCTTCTGCAGAGAGCCAGTGAACGACCCTCCTTGGGCCGTGCAACAAAAACAAGTCCCCAGGTAAATATGGCCATTACAAGTGTGAGTGGTTTATTAAGAAGTCTCAGCTCCTTGGGGGATGAACATGAACAGGTCTCATTGTCCCAAATACTTGAGCTCTGGAGAGTCCCCTTATTTGCTAGATTCCTACAATGACAGTGTGCTTCTCTAAAGTAAGTTACTGAAAGAGCTTCATTTTGGGTTTTGGTCTTGTTCACAGAAAGACTGCAATTACAAATTCTATTCAAATGCCTTGAAGAACTGCCCTCCTCTCCCCTCCTCACCCCCAGCACGGGCTCCAGCATTTGTATGTCACTGGCTCTAACCCTCCTCCCCCTCCCTCCCCCCCCCTTTATATCTTCTCTCTCTCTGATCTGCCTGCCACCCAGGAGCCCGCTCTCAGCCTTCACACCTGTGTGCCTCTGTCCTGGCAGCTGGCACTTTGTGGTACTGATGGTAGGCTGGGGAGGGTGATAACCGACAAGACCAGCAATGATGTCCCTTCTACCCAACACGAACCCCTCCCCTGCCCAATGGTGTGGTGGGATGTAAATAATAATTTTCCTCCCACCCTCCTAAGTTCTTCCGGCTAGGCTAATTATCGAATTAACATGAGATAGATTAGCAGGAGAAACCAACCAAGTTGAATACATGCATACTCATGGGGGTGCATGTGGGCAGGGAGGTTTCCGTGCCATTCTGGACAGAGGAGAGGGAGGCAGGGCTGGGTTTCGAAGGGAAAGTGGGCAACGTTCTTGTACGTGAGAAAGAACAAACATATGGTAAGCAAATTTTTGCTGGGCCTCCCAGAAACAGTTGGGACACAGAGAAGAGTCCAACAAACAGTCCTTGCTAGATTTCTCCCTGTCAGCCACACTCCACTTGTATAGAAGATGAATACACTGAGTGAATGCGCTAAGATGGCCATCTCCCTTTTCACGCAGGTTTTTCTATCTGAACTCCCTTGGGCAGGTAGAATGGGAGAGCCTTGTTTCTTAATAACATGCTTAAAATCAATTTCCCCAAAAGGCATAGGTGGGGGTGGCACTTTGTTCCCATTTAGTGGGAATGCAGGTTGCTGTCCCCTGCATGCCCTCTCTCTCTCTCTCCCTCTCCTCTACTCCAGCAGCAAGCCCCTTTCCGGCGGGACACCACAGTGGGCTGGGTGCCCAATCTTATAGACGGCATTGAGAGGTAACTCTTGCCTTCTATGCAAGAGGAATGTATCCAGCTACCGTGCCTTCTGTCACCTTGCCAGGATATTGGAGTCACCCCTTCTCACTAGCACAGGGCTTCCCTCATCCCACCACTCTGGGCAGGAGGAGTCTCCATCCTGGGCCTGGGGACGTCTCAGTGGAAACACAGGATAAGTGTAGACCAAGGCTGTCACAGTGGTTCTCAAAGTGTGACCCCAGGGCCAGCAGCCTCACCATCACCTGGGAACTTGATAGAAATGCCAGTTTCCAAGTCCCAGCCCAGATCTACTGGATCAGATGCTCAGGGGCGGAGCCCAGAGGTCTGTGATTTAACAAGCCATCCAGGTGATTGTGACCGGTGCTAAAGCATGAGAACCACTACTTCTGGGTGCAAAGTATCTGCCTTTATTTTTTATTTTTTTCAGCCATGCCTTGGAGACTACATGTTGAACTTCTGTAGTGAGACCTCAGTTTCTAAGCAGTTGAAATGACTTTTTAAAGTTTCTACGGCTACTTAGTGACAGTGTTCAGAGCCACAGTATCTAAAGTGGGAAAGTTATATCGAGTGGAACTATTGCCACAGTGCGGGCTGCGTCAGCTCTGAACTCACATAACGAACAGCTGTTATCTTCTACTCATACATCTGACACCAGATGTGTGAGTTTTTCCTCACCAAGCAATTCTCCAATTCTTGGTGGATACCAACCGGGTGTCCTACAATTTAACTCAATTCTGACACTAACTACACTAACTGCCTGAAGTTAGTACACAGAAGTCCACAGATTAAGGGCTCAGTCCCACAGGACTGCCCCCACTTTAGATGTCAAGCTCAAGTGCCAGCCACCTGTATTTTTGATCTACCAGGAATAAATTAGGGTTTCCATGACCCACTCCTCAGGTTTGATAATTTGCTACAGCAGCTCACTAAACCCAGGGAAATAGTTTCTTTGCTCTTATAAATTTATCACAAAGAATATTTTAAAGGCTACAGATGAGCAGTCAGATGAAGAGATACTGTCCAGAAGGGTCCCAAGTGCAGAAGCTTCTGTCCCCGTAGTGTAGGGGTGTGCCACCCTCTCGGCATGTGAGTTCTTGTTCAACAACCCAGAAGTTCTCCAAACATCTTCCCGTAGGTTTTCCTGGAGGCTTTATCAGGCAGGCATGATTGATTAAATTGTTGGCCATGGCAATTAAATCAATCTCCAGCCCTTCTCCCTTCCCCAAGGGTTGGGGCTGGGGGCTGAGTTCCAACCCTCTAATCAAGTAAGTTGATGCCGTGGCATTCAGTTCCCTCATCCTCAGGAACTTTCTAAAAGTCCCCTCGGTAAGGTAAACTTTGTGGTTGAAAGGGGCTTGTTATGAACAACAAAAAACGCTCCTTTCACCTTGATCACTCTAGAGCTGTTTCAGGATCCTGGCCAAACCCAAAGATCATAGCAAAAGCTGTTCCTGTTCCTCTTACTGTTTAGGGAATTACAAGGGTTTCAGTGCCCTGTGGCCAGGACCTGGGGATAAAAACCAAAACCTGTATTTCTCATTATGCCACACCATCACAACAGTCTCCGTGCTTATAACTCAGAGGATAGATGCCTCCTCCCCCACCCTGCCGCCAGCCGCCTCTGAGCTAGAGGAGAGGCCGGGACCACCCAGACAGCAGAGCCTGAAGGACTTGGGGGCTCCAACAGGAATTTGATGAGGAAGTTGATCCTGTGAAGCACCACTGAACGGGCATTAAATGTGTGTTATGGGCAAGAAGAGCAACTCCAGTTTTGGTGACTTGTTCAGGGTGTCTTGGCCAGAGTTTTGCCCCTGAGGAACCTTGGGTTTGGGGGATTTCTAGTTCCCTATCTACCACACCATGAAGTCATTTCATTAAAACAAAAAACTGTTTTTAAACTGTTTCCTTGTATGTGACCCCCCTACACACACATAATGCAGCAGATGCACAATTTGGGGGTTCACAATGCAGCCGTCCACAGAGAAGCTGCTTCTGACTCAACGTGTTTTGCTTTGAGAAAGTTGCCCCCGCCCCCTCCCTCCATTTACCTGAGGCTGTGAGCGGTTCTGCTAGTGTGCTCCGGCCGCCACAAAGTGCCCCTGATGGAACTTACAGTTCTGGAGGCTGGAAGGCCAAGATCAGTGTGTGGACAGGGTTGGTCTGTCCTGAAGCCTCCCTCCTTGCCTTGGTGTCTTGTTGCTGTGCCCTCACATGGCCTTTCTCTGGGCGTACACTTCTGGTGTCTCTTTCTTGTAACAACACCAGGCCCATTGATCAGGGCCCCACCTTATGACCTCATTAAAGACCCTAACTCTAAACATGGTCACATTGGAATTAGGGTTTCAACTTACGGATTTTGGGAAACATAATTCAGTTCATAACTGAAGTTATAATGGCTGGGCTCAAACTCCCCTGGCTAGCCCCCCCCTACCCAACAGGCCCAGCTTGCTGTCCCTTTGTCCTGGTGCCCCCACTAAATAAGCCTCCTTCCTCCACTCTGGGAGACTGCCCCCACCCCCTTACAGCACTTAGCATAATTATAATCACGTATTAATGTGCACATGTGTTCATTTATTGTCCGCCTCTTGGATTAAATGACAAACTTCAGGGCCCATGTCAGCTTTGTTCCTTGCTATGTTTCCAACACCAGGCAGAGTAGCCAGTCCATAGTAGGTACGCAATAAATATTTTTGAATTAATTAATCAATGCTTACTTATTTGTCAGAAGAAGCCAGAGAGTCCATCTCGGCAACATTTGGGTTAGATGCAACTAAAAAACACAAACAGAATTTTTTTTTTTCAATCAACAAGAATACTTTTCCAATAACCTCAGCGCATCCAGCATCCAGCCAGCCCCATCTTCTGTTTCTAACACATGACTAAGTGATGGATAGTTTGAGAGAGAGGACGGTGAGTGCGGGATCAATTATTCCATAATTTGATATTGAAGCCAAAACGTCAAAAGGCAGTCTCAGTTTGGGGTGGGGGTGGGAGTTACAGAATTGCACAAGTGGGGATACCAGTGGTGGCGGGAGTCCGAGAATGCTGTTGAGGACATGTTACCCCACAGGTTGTCTGCCCTGCCTAATGAAACTAGTTGGGCCCAGCACCACCGTGCAGTCCTCCATCAATGACCAGTCCCTGAGTGGGATTAGGTTTGGTCAGCTGTGTACACACCTGGACTGACAGACATCAGCTGATAAGCCTTCTTTGTTTCTCAACTGAGTGTGTCTCTTCAACGTAATTCAACCAGAACAATTGCTTTCCGTAACATCTGGCCAATCCCCACCTCAGCACACACACGGCACAGTTTTCACCACACAGAACGATACTTTTGGTTTCTTAGCACAAGCAGTTCCTCTGTATTCTCGCTTCTCAAAGCACGGTCTAAGAACCAGCAGCATCAGCCCCACTGGGGAACTCGTGAGGAACGCAGAGTCCCAGCCCCAACCCCAGAGCCACCGAGTCAGAACCTGCATTTTTACTAACATCTCCAGAGGAAAGTTTGCGAAGAGACAACCTAGATCAACTTCACTAAAAAGTCCCCAAATGTGGTTTCTACTAATGACCACATCATGGGGTGATCGCAACGTGGGATTCTACCACTACCCCTCAGGGTGGCCCAGGGCAGCAGGTCTTATATCTCTCCCTTATACTCCTCAGAAATGATATGTCTAATATCTCCCAAATTTGTCTTATCAAAAAAGAATGATGCGAGCTTTTTTATTTTTTTACAAGAAGAATGAAAGGTTTACATGTCATATAAATCTCTCATTTTAGAGTTGAAAACGTTTAACCCGAGCAAGCATTCTGAGTGCTTTGGAGTGTTGCCAAAAACAACCTTATCTCTACCCAAAATGACTTTACATTTTTAGTTTGTGCTGCCTCACTGTCCACCTGTATTCTCACATCTTGATGTTAGTTCTGGGCTTTGAAAGGTGAAAACACGATTAATAAAGAGCAAAGGCAGCTGTGTGGCATATGGACAGTTTAGTTTTCAAGCACTTGCACAAGAAAAATCCCTGGGCGTCAGGAACAGTAGCGATTAGCACAGATGTCTCATGGTTGAGAGTTCCTGAGTGTTTCAGATAGCTGGGAAATTACAGAAAGGACACAAAGCTGGCAGCTTCTCCCCCCTCCCCCCACCCAGACGGGAGCCCAGAGCTGTCAACTCCCAGTCAAATAAAACAGGTTTTCTTTCTGAATTTCCAAGAGTGGGGGTCTTTACTCCCATCACAGAATCCAAGTGTAGACTGTCATGACCCGGAAGGTTGGGTGGCTTCCGCACAGCTGGAAGCACCAGGTCATTCGGGCTGCGCCCAGCTGTTCCACTCCTTTTTAAAGTTAATCAAAGCAATCAGTGTCTTCCAAGAGTACGAGGGAAAAAAAATGCTGCAAGGTATTGTGCATAAAGTAATAATTTGGTTTTTTCTCAGAACCCCCTTGGAGGATGTCCAGAAGCCTCTTGGGACAGAGTTGGGGTACCCCAGAGGGAATATGGTTGAGGCATCCTGGAAGGGAATGTTGTGAGATGTCCCCAAATACTGTCTAAGGAAATGAGGTCTGAGAGGGTGAGATTGTGAGTGCCATCTGGTCCAGTGCCCACTGGAGACAGTTAAAATGTCCCTCTTGGGGGCTGATCTAACATGGAAATTAAGATCATAGAGCCAACTGCAGCGCCACCAACTGGAAAACTTGAGAAAGTCATTGTGGTGCTCCCGTCTCAGTTTCATCATCCATAAAATGGGAATTAAAAATAATATAAAGCGTCTGACCTGTGGTGGCACAGTGGATAAAGCGTCGACCTGGGAACACTGAGGTCACCAGTTCAAAACCTTGCACTGGTCTGGTCAAGGCACATATGGGAGTTGATACTTCCAGCTCCTGCCCCTTTCTCTCTCTCTTTCTCTCTCTCTCTCTCTCTCTCTCTCTCTCTCTCTCCATGTCTCCTCTCTAAAAAATGAATAAAATAAAGATAAATTCAAAACGTTAAAAATAATATAAAGCTTAGAGGGTTGCCTGCGGGTTAAGTTAATGGGCAAACAGTGCTCGGCACAATGCCAGGTATGTAGAAGACAGCAATCAATTGTTATTATTTTGCAAAGAACTTGATTTGCTAGACCTTAAGCCCTAGGGGAGGGGAGCTGTCTATCTTGGTCCTTGTAGCCCCAGAACCCAGGGGGGTGCCCACACCTGGCAGGGACTTGATGAATGAGTAAGTGAACGAAGAAAGTTCTCCTCAAACCAGGGACATGGGCCCAGAGGTTACTCTGGTTGTGACTGTCCCAATGGTTGACCATCTTCTAAACGCAGAGAAGCGAGAGGAAGACAGTAAATAAAAGGAAGTCTGGAGGACACAGCCACAGAAAACAAAAGGTTTCTGTTGAAGCAGGAAGCTTTGAGGTAAGAGTGTCAGTGAAAGATGAAGACAGAAAGAGCCAGGGTGTGCACAGAGGGAGGTCTGTGTGGCTGATGGCAGAAGGGGAGGGGGAGGGGCAGCGCGGTGCCCCTGACTCAGCTGTCTGCCTGGGCTGAAGGGTCACACAGGTGGGGGTGTGGGAGCGCCCGCACCATCTCTTGGCCCAGGCGGGAAGCTCCTTGCTCTAACCAGTGTCACTGGATAGGAAGTTCAAAGAATGCTTGTAAAGTCAATGGCGTTACTGTGCAGAGAGGTCCTTTACAAGGGTGTGGCCCTTTGGGTCCCGGTGTGACTTAGAAGAGAGACACCAACCTGCTGGCTTTGTTCTGGTGCAGCGGGCACCTTGGAGGAGAGGGAGCCCTATCCCGGGTCCCGGCTGTTCCTGTGGACCCGTCACTTCCCAAGCTTCCCTCCTCTCGCCCTTCTCCCCAGAAGGCTCCACTGGAGGCGGTCATGAGAGAGGGACCGAGTCACTTCCCCAAATCGAAGATGTAAAAAAAGACAGCTCAAGGGCCCAGGACTCCATTTATCCTCCTGTTGGGTGAAAAAGTGGATTGAAGCAGCATCCAGGAACCCATGCACCCTCCAGAGGCCGCCTCAGCCACCTCCCAGTTCTATTTCTGCCTCCCAGCCTCGCTTGGCAGCTGCGTGGGAGGTCCCAGCTTCCTGCCTCCTCTGTCTAAACTCTGGTGAGCCCCAAAATGAAAAGAAAGTGCTCCCATACATGCGAGCCCTGTGGGTACTGGGGGGTGGGGTGGGGACGACTGTCTCCTCTCCTTCAGTCCCAGAACTTCCAGAATGCTGGGTGGGGCGGGGTGGTGCGTAGCGGCTCCTGGGAGGACCTGACCCCATGACCCCCTCCTGTTCCTCCAGGTCAGGGGTCGGGAACCTTTTTGGCTGAGAGAGCCATGAACACCACATATTTTAAAATGTAATTCCTTAAGAGCCAAACAACAACCCGTGTGCATTACGCATTATCCAATAAAACTTTGGTGTTGTCCCAGAGGACAGCTGTGATTGGCTCCAGCCACCTGCCACCATGAACATGAGCGGTAGAAAATGAATGGATTGTAATACATGAGAATGTTTTATATTTTTAACATTATTATTATTATTTTTATTAAAGATTTGTCTGTGAGCCAGATGCAGCCATCAAAAGAGCCACATCTGGTTCGCAAGCCATAGGTTCCCGACCCCTGCTCCAGGTTCACCCCTGCCCTTCCCCTTAGCCCTGAAGCCAGCTCGAAGGTAGCAGAGTGCTGACAGCCATGAAAAGCATGGTCAACACCTTCTGTTGTTTCCTTATTAAAATTGTGCTAAAATATGCACAACCTGGTCCAATGTACCATTAGTGACAGTTAGTCTACGCACAATGGTGTGCCGCCATCAGCACCTTCTAGTTCCGGAACATTTCGTCACTCCCAGGGAAAACCCACACCCGCTGAGCAGTCACTCCAATTCCCCTTCCCTGTCACCACTAATCTGCCTTTTGTCATTATGGAGTTGCCTATTCTGGACTTGTCCATGTAAACTGAATCATATGATGTGTGGCCCTCTGTGTCTGGCTCCTTGCACTTGGCAAAATGTCTTCCAGGCTCGCCCATCTTGTCTCACGTATCAGTACTTCTTACCTTCTTTATGGCTAAACACTACGCCGTTATATGAATGTAGTACCTTTCGCTTAGTCATTCGTTAGTAGAGGGGCATTTGGGCTGTTCCCACATTTTGGCATTTGTAGATAATGCCCCTGTGAACATTTGTGCACAAGATTTTGTTTGGACATCTGTTTTCAATCCTTTTGGGTGTGCCAGGAGAGCAGTTGCTAGGTCACATGGTAATTCTGTGTCTAACTTATTGAGAAACCACGGCTTTCCATAGTGTTGCTTTTATATGTCCTTTTAAAAACCAACAACAGCATCTAGTTAGCTGGCCACTGCATGCCGGACACTGTCCCAGCCCTGTGCCATAGTCCTGTGTGAACCTCTAAGGCAAGAACGATCATCCCATTATTCAGATAGGGGGAAACAGGCCAGAGATGTGGAGAAGATTGCCCGGAGTCACACAGCAAGTGCTGGCAGAACCAGGATTTACACCCAGACTTTTCCATCTACAAGGCTCAGTTCAGACTCCTGGTCTACCCTTGGCATGCCTGTCCTACTTCTCAACTTCTGTGTGACCACCTGGAAGGACTGAAGGTGACAGACATTTGGTGCAGTTGGGAAGAGCTTGTGGGGGATGTCCCAGTTGACATGATGGTTTTTCATTCATAATCTCCATACATTTTTTAAAAGAATGCTACAGAATCTTTTCTCTGATGACAATGTAAGAGAAGAAATGAATAACATGTGTTTGATAAAATCCACCCTAAGCAAGTACGGGATGCTCACTGAAACACCTCCGAGAAGGAATGAAGGTTACAGGTCCAGCACTGGACTGTGAGGGGCATCTGGTTGTCCTGGCCAGAACAGGACAGGGCATTTGGGAGATCTCCAGGGAGCCAACAGGTTGCTTTGTGCCCAGTCTTGAAGACTGGATGACGCATCTCTCTATATAAATTTCTTATGTCTCAACTTCCTGGGCAGCCATAGTCTGGAGCCTCATGACTGACGCCAGTAGATCAGAAACTCATCTGTACAAGAACCCCATGGATGAATTTGGAAAGCAGCAAAGCTGTTTGCATGAGGAAGGAAAGACTGCCTGGTGTTGTAGGGACTCAGGCCAGCGGGGACACCTGGACTAGGAAGCCTGGTATTATGAACCACTGCAGAATCTCTGGCTAGATGACCCAATGGTTAGAGCATCATCCCGAAGCACAGAGGTTGTTGGTTTGACCCCCGGTCAGGGCACATACAGGAACAGATTGATGGTCCTATGTCTCTCTCCTCTCTCCATTCTTCTCACACTAAAATCAATCAATCAATTTTAAAATAAATAGAACAAACCGTTGCAGCAATAATCACAGCTAGCACGTACTGAGCATATACCCTGCACCAGTCACTGTTGATTCTTAACGTTCACCGCAACTCAATTCAAACAGCAAGCCCATCAGGACACACTATTCTTTCACCACTTTGCAGATGAGGAAACTAAACTGAGGCAAAAAGAGAGTCGCAGGGCTCGTATGTGGTGGAGCAAGTACCCAGGGATGAATAGCCCAGGGAAACCACATCACTGAACCTTCACTAGGAGTGGGGACGCTCCCAGGTCCCCTGCCTTCCCCTTGTGCTCAGACGATTCTGGCTGATCTCTAAGGGAGAATCAAGGACATGTTAAGTGATTTTAAAAAATAATAACCTGTTATTCTGACTAGCTTAACGATGGGTTTGAAAATGGTTTACCAATCTGTATAATAGGATAAAAAGACGGTGGACATGAAGAATAAAACATTAATGTTGGAACAATTGGATGTCACACATGAAAGAATGAAGCTGGATGATATACACAAATTCACCTAAGATAGGTGAAAGACCTAAATTTAAGAGTAAAAAATACTCTGGCTGGTTGGTTCAGTGGTAGAGCGTCAGCCCATTGTGTGGAAGTCCCAGGTTCGATTCCCAGTCAGGGCACACAGGAGAAGCAACCATTTGCTTCTCCATCCCCTCCCTTCTCCTTCCCCTTCTCTCTCTCTCTCTTCTTCTTCCCTGATGCAGTGTTGGCTCAAATATTCAAGCAATTGGCTCTGGGAGCTGAGGATGGCTCCATGACCTCGTCTTAGGCAATAAAATAGCTCTGTTGCTGAGCAATGGTGCAGTGACCCCAGATGGTCAGAGTATGGCCTGATAGGGGGCTTGCCGAGTGCATCCCGTTAGGGGCGCATGCGGGAGTCTATCTCTGCCTCCCTGCCTCTCACTTAAAGAAAAAAAAAAGAGTGAAAACTTTAAAGCTCTTAAAAGACTATGGAAGCAAATCTTTGTTCCCTTCAGTTAGGTAAAACTTCTTAGATATGGCACCAAAAGCACAGTGACCAAAATAAAAAACGATAAATTGGACTTCATAAAAAGTAGAAAAAGATCTGTGCTTCAAAGGGTAGTATCAATAAGGTATAAAGACAACCCATAGGATTGGCTAAAATTTTAAGTTATAGACCAAAGACTTGCATCCAGTATGCACAAATAACTCTTATAATTCAATAATAAAAAGACAACCCAAGTTTATTCATTTTTAGAGAGGAGAAAGAGAGAGAGAGAGAGAGCGAAGAGGAGGGGGAGAGAAACAGGAAGCATCAACTCCCATATGTGCCTTGACCAGGGTTTCAGACCAGTGACCTCAGTGTTCAAGGTTGGTACTTTATCCGCTGCGCCACCACAGGTCAGGCCAAAGATGAACCAATTTAAAATGCACAAAGGCTCTGAACAGACATTTCTCCAATGGAGATATACAAATGGCCAATAAGCACATAAAAAGATGCTCAACATCATTAATCCTTAGGGAAATGCAAATCAAACCCACAATGTGAGACCACTTCACACCCACTAGGATGGGTCTCATAAAAAAAGATGGGCAATGACAAGTATTTGACAAAGATATGGAGAAATTCAAACCTTCATACATTGCGAGAGGGACATGCTCGAAGGAACAGCTGCTTTGGAACAGAATTAACCATAGAGCTACAAACTGACCCAGCAATCTCACTTCTTGGTGTATACCCAAGAAAATTGAAAACAGATGTTTGCACAAAAACTTGTACAGGAATGTTCACAGCAGTGTTATTTATATAACAACCAAAAAAGCGGAAACAATCCAAGTGTCCCATGGATGAATGAAACAAAATGTTATATAGTTACAATGGAATAGTATCCAGCCATAAAAATGAATAGAATTCTGATCCGTGCTACGACCACAGGGATGAATCTCCAAAACATTATGCTAAGTGAAAGAAACCATTCTCGAAGGACCACATCCTGAATGATCCCATTGATATAAAATGTCCAGAATAGGCAAATATATACAGATAGAGAGTAGCAGTTGCTAGAGGCTTGGGAGCTGGGGGAAGTGACTTCTTGTGGATAATAGAATTCTTTTAGGAGTGATGGGAATGTTCTGGAGCTAGATAGTGGTGACAGTTACACAACTCCGTGGTGAATGTACTAAAAAAAGATTGAATTGTACCCTTTAAGTGGGGTGTGTGAATTATGTCACAATAAAGCTGTTATATTAAAAGAAATGCTAATACATGTAAATGTATGTAAATTACAGAACACGTAGTGATGCTTTAGTCCACGTCCCCCTATTGTGCCCTATTCCAGCCTCTGTGTCGGCACAGCCCTGCCTGAGGTTCCAGGTCCCTTCCTGTCTCTACAGAGACTGTCAGAGGAATTCTTAGTCCACCGCTGGCCATGCAGCCTCCGTTTCCCCTGCAGGAGATGCGGACCATGAGCTCCTCAGGGTTTGGGGATGTTATGGTCCAGGATGCACTATCTGCCTTTCCTTCTCAGAGCAGCTGTGAGGTGAACCACTCAACTTACTGCTCCCTCCCTTCCAGCCATTAAGTGTAAGCAAGACCCCAACCCAGCAGGCTGGGCCACCATCCCCACCCTCCAAACACCAAAGCCTACCTGTCCTCGTCCTCACTGGCATCGAGAAGCTGGAGCTCCTCTTTTCTCATATTTCACAAACAAATCCATTTTCTCCTGTCTGGACCCAGCACTCCGGTGATGTGTGTGTGTGTCAGAGACTGCAGGTTTAGGAAGGGAGACTCAGGACAGCTTTGGTGCCAGGGAGAGCTGGGTCCAAGTCCTGGCCTCACTGCTGACTTTATCACCTCGGAGTTCCTGTTTCCTCAACAGTAAGGTCACCTGGATTCATAGGACTGTTGTGAGAATATAATAAAATAAGCCAAAATGTTAGCCAAATTAAAAGCACAAAATAACCCACCGAGTCCAGTCTCTGGTGGAACGAAATGGTAATCACAAGAAATCCATTTTCATGATTTACATCTGCAATGAGGGTAACCTGAAGCCAAATGGCTGCTCCCTGTCGGCACATCCAAAGCCTGCTCTTCCCTGCTGCTCCTGCTCTCCCCCCTTTCTCAGTTACACCTGTCTTCTCTTCTCCCTGGTCTGTTGGTGTGAGGGCTCCCCCCAAAGACCTGTTCTGAATTCTCTTCTCTTCTTCCAAACTTTGATGTTCTTCAAGATATATACAGGCTGAAGACTCTCCAAATTATATCATTCCCCAAAGCTGCCAGTCTAGCCGCCACTTCACAATCAAGGTGCTCAAAGCCAGAAGGACTGTCTTTTCTGCTCCCCACTCTGAGCTCCTAGTTCCTGTCGATAGCATAGCACCGTACCACTCGCTCATTCGTCCAAGCCCCATCTGCAGTTAGTCAGGTCTGTCCCAATAATGCCTGAGTGTCCTCCTCTGTCTTCTTTCTGTCTCTCTAATGCCATTCCCAGAGCCTCCTCTTCGGGCTATCTTTTCTGCATGGCAGTCAATTCCAAACTTAGTGGCATTAAAACAAGAACCATTTTGTTAGTTCCCAGATTCTTTGGGTCAGGAATTCAGGCAGGGTGTAGTGGGACTGGCTTATCTCTGCTCCATGGTGTCTTCAGCTGCAAGACAAACAGACTGGAAGTGACCCAGTGGTGAGGACAGGAATCATCAGAGGGCTTGTTATTCAGAATTCTAGCCCTTGATGCTGGCTGTGAGCTGGGACCTTAGCTGGTCTATCAGGCAGAACTACATGTGGCCTCTCCCCTTGTTGGCTTGGGCTTCCTCACAGCATGGTAGCTGGGTACAAGGAACTAGCACCTCAAGTGAGCTAGGCAGAAACTGTATCCCCTTTTATGACCTTACCTCAGAAGTCAGATAAGGTCACTTCTGCCATAGTTATAAGTATATCCATCCATCTTCTGGGGGAGGAAACATAGATACCAACTCAGGGGGGAAGAAATATCAAAGTCATGCTGTAAAAACAGCCTGTAAGATGAAAGCATCATGGCAGCCATTAGGGGAAAACAGTCTGCCATGCCTCCCATTGGCAGTCTCTGACCCCAGAGTGAAGTCAGGACAGGAGTGGTCAGCTGTCCTCCCAAAACACTTACAGTCAACCCTTGAGCAACTTGAGGTTAGAGACACTGACCTTCTGCACAGGTGAAAATTCATGTATAACTTTTGACTCCCCCAAAATTTAGTTGCCCATCAGTATTCACAGAGGATTGGTTCCAGGACACCCACCCCCCTGCTGTGGATACCAAACTCCCGTGATGCCCAAGTCCCCTATATAACATGGCACAGCTCAATGCATATACAGTTGGCCCTCTGCATCTGTGGACTCCCAGCTGGGATTCAAAAAACAGTTAAGGCACTGAGAAAACTTGTATGGAGTGGGCCTGCACAGTTCAAACCAGTGTTGTTCAGGAATCAACTCGATTGGCTAATGTTGATCTTCTCTCAGAGAGTCCAGTAGCTTGACTCTCTAGTGTTGAAAGAAAAAGAAAGAAAGAAAGAAAGAAAGAAGGAAAGAAAAAAAGAAAGATAGATCCAAGATCCTGCCTAATCTGGCCCAGCTTATTTGACAAGCTTATCTCCAAGTACCTTCCTGTGTTGTATTAATACCAGATGACCTGCCACCCTTGAGCTATAGCAACCTCCTGGCCTCCCCTTGCGCTGATTTCTGAACTGGAATTGTTCTGCCTTTGAAACCAGTACTGGTCTTGAAGGCCAAGGTTACCAAGTGGCTTATCTCAGCTTTGGAAGGTGAGAAGAGAAAAGAACTACTTCCCACTGAGTTACAATTATTGGCCCAGAAAAGCAGACAGCTGGTTGCAAAGCTAGCTAGTCACTGTGCTCGTCACCTTTCCCTGCAAAATGAGTCCCAGTCACTGCCCCACGTACTGCCTGCTCTGTGAGATCCCATCTCTTTAAACATCCTTCCCCCAGGGAATATGTCCCTGATTCCAGCCATAAAACCCCCACAGCCTGACACCCCTGGCTCGGGGCTGTTAATTGCCCAGCCGGAAACTGAGCCTTGTAATGAAGCACTGGAGGCCATGCAGAATTGTCCTGTGTGCAACACCATGACCACAAAGATGACTTCAATTAAATGGAAGTTAATTAAGCTTTGATTGTCGGAATCTCTATGAATCTCTAAATCAGAAGGATAAAATGAACCCTATTTACTCAGCAACACTGGGTGAAGGACCAGGTGCAGGGGTCAGGCCCTGTGGACCATGCCCCCCCTGATAGGATTTTTATTTACCCTTTGGATCTTGGGTGCAAAGAGTTGAGCTGCTCTCATCATTCTTAACAGTCTTCCCAGTCCATTGTTGTGATGCGCATGCAGGGCCCCTCTTCACCTATCCGCTCCGCCCTCTAGCTCCGCACAGGAGCGCCCATTAGGGCATCTCCTTGGATATAAGTACGTGTATGCAGTTCCCTTCGGTTGATGTAACTGGTACTTGCTATGCGTCTTACACTGTTTCCTGCTGTATTTCACTCAATGACGTGTTAGTTTCGTTTGATGATTCTCGGCTGCCTGTTTAATCCCCTGGCAGGGAAGTGGGTCCACTCCAGCTCCCAGCTGCTGTTAACGATGCCACTGTGGCTCTTTGTGGTCCCCTGTCAGAGTTACCACAGGCTCGCTGGTTAAGGGGCCTAGACTCTCTCAGCTCCGTTCAGTCCCACCAGGTCATTCCCTGAGGGCTGCACCAGGACATACTCCCAGCAGCACTGGCTACATGGCCAATTCTGTTTCCTGTGTTCTCTCCAACACGTCGCCTTGTATTCATTTCTGCATTTTGCCACATCTGCTTGGGATAAGCAGTGTCTTATATTCACGTTATAATTTCAATTTCTCTCATTATCAGGGACGTCAAGCATCTCTTTATGTTCACACTTAGCCATTTGGATTTCTACTTCCATGAATTTTTATCCTCTGCCTACTTCTCAAATGGATTTCTAGTTGGATGGGGGGGGGGGATCATGTTGCTTACTTCATTGGAATTTCTTATCTAGAATAACTGTTAATCCCTTGTCCACTTTGGATGCTACAGACATCTTTTTCTAACGTGTCAACTATGTTAACGCCGTCTATGGGTCCTTTGTCAAAGAGGAATTCCTAATGTTGATTAATGACTTGGAATCATATATCAGGTAGGGTAGTGTTGGCTGTGTAACAAATAGACACCAACATGTAACAAATGACTTAAGACAGAAGGTTTTTTTCTCTCTCGTGTAACAGTTCTGTATAGTTCCAAGTCAGCAACGGGAGATAAAGTTGAGGGTTTCTGCTCCAAAAGATCATTTAGGGTCACAGTCTGGATAGCCCTGCCATCTTCAAAGTGGTAGTTCCATTCCGGTCGTCATAAGGGAACTGCCGGACTTGCTGTTTCTCTACCCTGATGTGGCTCCTGAGAGGTGAACAATAGGCCCCCATCAATGTAGAAAGAGAAAGGACACAAGCAAAAGCGTCTACCCGAAACTAGTCAGTGGTTATCTTTTTCTCACCGTGGGGACCAACCTCCCTTTGACTCCCAAAGTGTTTCTTATGGTTTTGATTTTAGATTCTATGATCTATAAACTTCCTTCTTCCTTCTGTGACTTATGTTAGTGATGGTGACTTATGTGACAATGTTAGCTCACCACCTCACCAGAAATTTTTTTAAAAATGCATCTAGATTCTCATATTTTGCCAGAGAAGAGAAACAGTGTTCTGTATGCATGTCCATCCTTCTAAACACCTGTTCCTGGCTTAGCCTAAATTTCTCTGCTTTTCCCAAATTCACCACCAACCTATCCTAAGAGTCCTAACCTCAAGATCACTGAGTCTCCTTAAGGAGATGAGATTGGAGCAGTTTTCCTATAAAAAAAAATCCTCCATAGAATGCAATTGAACAGTTAACTCAATCCCCCAGATTTATTTACTGTACAGGGGCTTTTGTTGCTATAGTAATGCTACGCAGAGAAATTTAAATTTATTGATCAAGTTTTTCCACCGACCTCCTTTGAAAAATTTACAAATGGGCTGGTGCAGATCGCCCCCTGGTGGCAGGAGACCAGCTCATCACTCCATATTCTTTTCAATTTCCTCCAGGATGCTTTTAACGAATATTTTCTTTCCTTCGGTGACCCCTGGCGTTCTTCCAGCCACAGTATGTTCTCTGTAACAGCACAGAGTCTGCAGTCGCTCACCCTGGTTCCCCTACTCACTGAAATCGCTTGGGCAGAAGCACAGGGGACCCACACGAGAGTCCATGCATCTTTGAGCCCTCCCCAAGTGAACATTTCTGCTGCCGTCTCCGGCCCTCGCTCTCAGTCATGCTTGGAAACTCCCCTCTTTGGTTTGCAGGACCCACAGCACCCTGGTGTCCTCTTGTCGCCTTCATCTTTGCCTCTGTCTCTTGTGTGACGCTCTCTCTCAGTCTATCCTGAACTTCTGTGCTCCGATATGCTCTCTCCGCTTCCCTTACTCACTGGATCATCTCACCCCCTCAATACTGTTCCAACTGCCCAGCTACAAGGATGCACACGACTCAGGACATACCTTTATAGTTACGCCCTCTCCCCTGCACTGCAGACTGTGCACCTGACTCCCTCTCCCGGGTGCTCCATGGACCAACTACTCAGACCCAACTCCTCCAAAGTGGAATTCACTGCATCCCCCCCAGCCCACTCTGCTGTGGAGTCCCATCTCAATGGCTAGCACCCCACCCTTGCACCCAGCCCCCCTGACTCCCCCTTTCTCCTTGCTATCTGTTGGGGACCGAATTGTGTGCACTAAATTGGTAAACTCCTAACCCCTGCTACCTGTGAATGTGGCATTCATTCGCTGGGAACAGGGTCTTTTCAGATTTAATTAAGATGTAAATTAGGATGAGGTCATAATAGGCTAGAGGGGGGTGGGGGTGGGGGGGTGGGGGGGGGAGGCTTTTATTCCAGTATGGCTGGTGTCCTGATAAAAGAAGAAAAGAGAAGCACGCAGGGGACACAGCATGCAGGGACAGGGTAGGGATCAGAGTGACGCAACCGTAAGGCCAGGGGAGACTGAGCCAGCCAGCCACAGCCAGACCTCAAGTCTCAGGAAGCGTGGCCTGCTGACACCTTGAGACTGGACTTCTAAGCCTCCGAAACTGTGAACGAATGCATTTCTGTTGTTTTAAGACACAGAGTTGGTAGAGCTTTTTCACAGCAATCCCCAAAATGAATTCACTACCCGCTCTTTGCTATCGCTGCCTTGGCCTCCCACGTGGACCATGACATCAGCTTTCTATCTGGCTGCCTGGCCTACGGGCTTGTCCACGCATCTTGCACACCTGTGGCCAGAACAACCCATCACAAATGCAAGCACACCCTGAGGCCTGCCCTCTGCTCCAGCCTTGTCCCTGCTATGTACGGCTCCTATAGGGTCCGGGTTACCTCCAGGTGTTTGCTGATGAGGTAACCCGTACGCCTTCTTCACATGGCCACTTCCGTTCATCACAGGGGTTGGGCACGTAGGCTTGCTCTGGGGTACTCCTGGCTCTTGGAGCACACACCTGTTCAAAGGTACCTACATCCAACACCAAAGATGATTTTTACCATAAATGTTTGAAAGCCAGAATTTCTCCCCAATACCACTAAGCATATCAAGGAATTTTTACAAAGCAAGAAAAGTTAAAGCTAATGATTGTTGTCCAAGAGTAATGAGATCTTTACAAATAGAAGAACACTGAACAATGAATAATTGTTTTTATTAATACTGCTTTTATTAGACGTTTCAGTTTGGCAGTTTTTCTTTCGTCTCATTTTTGCAGGGTTTTCCACAGCTCCAGGCTATGGGTTCTATGCCCATCGGGCTTGAAGGGCCAAGGGGGAGGGGGTGAGGAGGCTGCAGGTCTGCACGCGAGGTGGACCCAGGCAGGCCGGGATGGGCCACGGCTTTCTCCCAAGCAGTGCCCAACAATGGCATCAGGACAGCAGCTCAGATGGTGAGGCACCAAAGGGACCCTTCTCTGGCCCTGGGTCAGCGAGGCCATGGGCTCCCATGGGGCCATCCCTGGGCTTCTCTGAGCTCTGCCATGGGGAGAGGAATGTTAGAGCTAAGGGCTCTGCCCTCTCTTTTAGGGAGGGGTCATATGGCTGGAGAGTTCCAGGGTCACCTGGGACTGTGCCCTGAGCTGTCCCTGGAGCCCAGAGACCAGAGCAGCAAGGCTACATCTAGTCGAACCGTAGAGAAAGAAACTCTCACAATGGCTGGGGGACAGGAAGGGGAGGGCAGTGAGCATAGGCTTGGGCAAAGGCCGACCCAGTGGTGCCCTAGCTGGTCCTTGATGAGCTGTTTGGCCTCAGGCAGGTTTCTGAAGCTCAGCTGTGCCTATTCGGTAAAATGGGAGTAGGTTATAGTTGCTAGAAGGTAATGGGGGACAATTTGAAACAAATTGCTGTCTTTGGCAGGTCCTCAAAGTTAACACTTAAAATTACCATATGGCCCAGCAACCCTACTCTAAAGTATATACCCCCAAAGAATAAAAAACAGAGACGCAGACAAATACTTATACCCAAATGTTCATAGCAACACTACTAAGTTACCAAAAAAGTAGAAAACATCCAAATATCCATCAAGTGATGAATGAACCAAGAAAAATGGTATATCCAGATGGTGGAATATTATTTAGCCATGAAAAAGAATGAAGTATTGCTCTGGCCAGGTAGCTCAGTTGGTTAGAGTATTGTCTTGATATGCCAAGGTCAAAGGTTCAATGCCTGGCCAGGGCATATATGAGAATTAACCAATAAATGCACAAATTGAATCTAAAAGTAAGAAAAAATAGACACCAATGTACTGAGTACCCTGTTCTGGGGACACATCAACCTCTTTACATGTTCTCCTTGGAGTGCCCGCTCCAAACTAGGCTTGCGGGAAGGAGTGTGTCTCCACCCCCTCTTCGAGGCCAGAGGGGCCTCTCGTAGCACTTTCTCAAAAGACAGCTTTTCCCTTGTTTCCAGCTGCTCACTCAGCCTTTTTTATAAGCTACAGGAGAGTGCCAAGCCATTCTCAACCACTTCCTGTGCGAATCTTGAATAGGGGGCGTATTAGTCAGCTAAGGCTGCTGCAGCCAAGTTCCACGGACTGGGTGATTTGACAGCATTTATTGGCTCACAGTTCTGGAGGCTGGAAGTCTGAGATCAAGGTGTTGGCAGGGTGGGTTCTTCAGAAGCCTCTCTCTCCTTGTGTTGCAGATGGCCGTCTTTTCCCTGTGTCCTCACATGGCCTTCCCTGTGTGTGTGTGTGTGTATGTTTCAATTTCCTCCTCTTATAAGGACACTAGCCAGATTGGATTAAGGCCCACCCTAATGATCTCATTTTAATCTAATTATTTCTTTAAAGACCCAGTTTCTAAATACAATGACATTCTGAAGTACTAGATATTAGAACTTCAACATATGCATTTTAGGAGGGATTGCCCACCCCTGTCGACTCGAACAGACCCAGACCAGGTCACAGCACAATCCAGCTCATCAAAGGGGACAGCACCTCCCTGTGGAATGCAGTGGTCCTGTTAGCTATTGTGTTATGCCACCGGCCAAAAGTGAGACAGAAAGCATCATTTAGGCCTGGCCCGGTAGCTCAGTGGGTTAGAACAATGATGGCCTCCCAGGACATCAGGCGGAGCTGGCTCAAGTCCAGCCCAGTCCTTGTCCTCTGCTCCTTCCTCCATACTCACTGTCAGCACTCAGCTGGACAGGAGGCCAGGTGCCGGACAGCAGGAGAAGGCTGGGAGTAGGAGCCCCGCCACAGACCCACCACCTCTCAAAGATGTGACAGAGCCAGTCCCTACCCAGTCTGGGCCTCCATTTTCCCATCTAGGAAAACAAGGATTCAGACTCAATAACCTACTAGCCATAATATCCTAGAATCATAGAATTAATTCCTATAGCACAAAACAGTCTCCCTCTAGAACAGTGGTTCTTAACCTGGGTTCTATCGAACCCTAGGGGTTCGATGAGTCAGTCTCAGGGGTTCAGAGAAGCCTCTGCCGCGGAGGCCAGAATAAAGTAATATCGTAATTTGTTGTGAATTCATGCACTTTGTTGGTTTTGTTCTTTGAGCAAGGTGATGTTCATGCACGGCTCATTTTGTACACCAGTAAAAAAACATATACCTATGTCTTGAATTTGGGGAAAAAATCATATTTTATTTATCACTAAAGAAGGGTTTGGTCTATGTGCATATGAAACTGGTGGGTTCGGTACCTCAAAAAAGGTTAAGAACCACTGCTTTAGAATAACACCCTCGGCCCCACCCAATATCAAATTCTAATACAACATTCGGCTCCAGGTGGCTTGGTGCAAAGGTTTCCGAGAGCTGATTTCTTCTCTGGCCCTGCCCGCTGGCCTCTTTAAAATACAGTCTGGTTGTGAGGCCTCGCTTGAGTCCCTTAGGTGTTTTCCTTAAAATTTGTCTTCCCAATGACCTGGGAAAAATAATTGCTGTCTGCCCCCAAAGTTCAGGGAGCAAGACACAAGTGGAAGGAGAAACCACAAAAACTTTCTTGACCTTCTCTGTGAAGCAGGCGGCGACGGAGCGCTGAATTCGGGGAGTCACTGCTGGGAACTGCTGCCATGGAGAAGGGCCAGGACGTGGGCGAGCGTGGACCGAGTACAGGTCCAGCGGCTCTCTGAGAGGTCGGACGCCATCAAACCAACGGGCTACCATGGCGCCACCCAGAAGCTCAATATGTTAGAGCCCAGGTCAGGAGCACTCTCCCAGGCCAGGAGTCCAAGCCTGCCCCTAAGCCCCATGCTAGAACGGGATTGCCCACCCCTGTCGACTCGAACAGACCCAGACCGGGTCACAGCACATGCATTTCTGGACAAGGTCGTTCGCATTGTGCAAGTGGGCTCCCTAATCCCGGAGCGCTCCTATGTGAGGCCCCTGAAGCTTTCCCTGCCTCCTGCTAGGAACGTCTCCACCACCTGAAATACTTCATCTGAATGCAAACCGATGCAGCCATTTGTTTTTTATGTGGATATTAATGGAAATTAACTCACGGTGTTTTCAGGCACATGTCGGAAGGACCCTGTGTGCATACCAACCATTCAAACTTAGAAAAGCAGATAAGTCAGAACAGCAATACTTCAACCTTAAGGGAGGAAAGAAGAAAGGAAGAGGGGGGAGGTTGGGGAAGGATTACCGATAAGGCTTGAGTGAATGAACAATTTATATCATGTTACCCTGATTTCTTACCGTCTAGCCCCAGACGCATCTCCACTTTCACAGCTCTGCCATTTCCAGCCCGGAGCACCTCAGAGGTAGCAGATTTCCCAGTTGTTTCCAGAGAAGACGTTGCTATCCAGACAGGCTCCTGAAGCATGCACAGGTGGGCACTGCTAAAAAATCTGTGTTCTCGTGGCGCCCTCCGGTGTCCAGAAAGTAAAATTACAGGAAGCCAGGGGTCCTCTGGAAACTGGAGTTTGGCCTCTGGGAAGAATGACCACCCGCTGGGTCCTGGTGGTGCCTCGGCCTCACTAACCTTCACATGCACAGGCACTACGGCGTTCCTCGGAGCTTTCCCAGCTTGGAACAGCCATGAAATGAGGGTGTAGGCCTGAGGTTTTCCTCTGAGTTCTGGTCAGGGCATTTTGCCCAGGGTAGATCAATGGTAAATTGCCAGGTCAGGGGATATTTTTATTAGATCATCCTCTCTCAGATCATAATCCCAGAATGAGAGATCCAGTAAAGGTAAGGGGTGCAGACACTTGCCATGGAGACCTTGTCATATTTCCACTGTACACGGAGGAAGCCCAGGCTCAGAGAGGAGTGTGGGGGTTGGGGGGGCAGTGCTAGCTCTCGCCTGTGTTCCTCAATCACGTGACACTAACTCCTAATAAAATGCTTGTTAAACAGCTGGACTAGGGTCATGACATCAGTATTAAGGAGTCTGTCAAAAGAATTGAAAAGAGGTATCAAATAAATACTTGTTCGTGGACAGTCACAGCAGTGTTATTCACAACAGCCCAAAGGTGGAAACAACCAAATGTCTATCAGCTGAAGAATGGATAAACAAAATGTGCTTCGTGCATCTGATGGAATATTATTCAGCCATAAAAAGGAGTGAATGAAGTCTTGATACAAGCTGCAATGGGATTGTAGCTGCAAAAATATTGTGCTAATAGAATTAGCCAGACCCATGTTGTATGAAGCCATTTATACAAAATACCCAGATTGGACAAATTCATAGAGACAGAAAGTGACCTAGTGGTATTGGGGGAAACGGGTAATTGGGGTGATTGTGTACTGGGGACAGGGTGTCCTTGTGGAGTGATGACAATATTTTGTGAATAAGTAGAGGTGATGGATGGCTACACAATATTGTGAATGCACTAGATGCTGCTGAATTGTATACTTTCCAACGGTTAACTTATGTTATGTGCATTTTGCTTCAAATTTAAAAATCTTCCTTTAACAATGAATGAAAGGAGGGATTTCACATATCTGTTCAGAATTTTCAAAATTTTCACAGCTTCACCAGCTTTTCTGAACACTTATTATGTGCCAGGCAATATGGTTGGTGTTGAAGACCATGCAGATGGCATGAGACATGAAAGACTGAAGTTCTTTTCTCTCTCTAGATGTCTAATTGTTTTAGCACATTTTGTTGGAAAGACTCCTTTTTCCACTGAATTGCCTTCACACCCATGTCAAAAATCAATTGTCCATAGCCCTGCTCTGGTAGCTCAGTTGGTTAGAGCAGTGGTTTTCAACCTTTTCGGCATTTGGAGACTGGTGAAAATAGGAGAATTAGTTCAGGGACCACTAAGGCAGAAATCACTGTGAGCATAAGCAAATTTGCCTAAGATCATTGGATCTATAATCTTCATGCAACATCAGGATGGTTAATTCTTTCACAGACCAGCACGAAATTTCTGGTGGACTGGCATTGTTCCGTGGACCTGCGGTTGAAGAACATTGGGTTAGAGCTTTGTCCCAGTACACCAAAGTTATGGGTTGATCCTGGTTGGGGCACAAAGAAGAATCAAAAATGAATTTATAAATAAGTGTAACAACAAATTGATATTTCTCTCTCTCAATAAATTTTAAAAAATTAAATCAATTGACCATACATGCATGGGACTCTGTTCTTTCTCATTGGTCCGTGTGTCTATACTTTCCTCAATGCCATGGTGTCTTAATTACTGTAACTTTATTATATGTCTTGAAATCAGGTAGTGTGAATCTTCCTTTTTCAAAATTTCTGGCTAGTTTACATTCTTTGTTTTCTCTATAAACTACGAAAATAGTTTGGTGATTTCTATAAAAAGTTTTGTTGGTGTTTTCACTGGAACTATGTTGAGTTTATAGGTCTTCTGGGGATAATCAATATCTTAACATTGAATTTTCACATCCATGAACACAAGCATCTCTCATTTTAGGTCCTCTTTGACTTCTTTGCATAGAGTTTTATAATTTTCAGCATACAGATTTTGCATTTTTACAAAATGTTGGTGCTGTTACAAATGCTACTTTTTGAATAATTCAATTTCCAACTGTTTATTGCTAGTATATAGAACTATAATTAATTCTTGTATATTGACCTTGTATCCCGTGACTTTGCTAAACTTATTCTGGTCCTGAGGAATACGTCTAACAAATATGTGCAAGATCTCTAGCAAGACAATTCTATTTGTTTAAAATATAAGTGACATATAACATTGTGTAAGTTTAAGGTGTACAACATGATGATTTAATACATGTATACATTGCAAAATGATTACCATACCAAGGTTAGTTAACAGCTCCATCCCCTCATATAATTGCCATTTCTTTGTGTAGTGAGAATATTTAAGACCTACTCTCAGCAACTTTCCAGTACACAATACAGTATTGTTAACTATAGTCACCATGCTGTCTGTGTGTGAGACCCTCCCGCCAGAACCTGTTCATCTTATAACTAAAAGTCTGCACCCTTTGATCCACAATTCCCCATTTCCTTTAACTTCAATCCCTGGAAACCACCGTTCTATCTGTATTTCTATGAGCTCAGCCCTTTTAGACTCCACACAGATAAGTGAGATCATATGGTACTTGTCTTTCTCTGACTTATTCCAGTTAACATAACCTCCTCAAGGTCCATCCAGGGTGTCACAAATGACAGATTCCCTCCCTTTTCATGGCTGAATAGTATTCTATTGTGTGTCTAAAGCCACATTGTCTTTATTATTTCTTTTCTTTTTGTTTTACTTTGTGTTCTTTAAAGTGGGAATTCTATTTACTGACTTTCATTACTTCGTTAATATTGATATAAATATAGACAATAAGTTTTCTTTGTTTACTCTTCAAAGGTATCCCATAAATTCTGACATAGAGTATTTTTATTATTATTATTTTGGATACCACATACTTTGGGTTTGTATTTCCATTTTCTTCCATGAGCTGTTTGATAGAGTTTTTATTCTCTATTGTAACTAATTTCTAGTTTTACATTGTGAGCAAAGAGCGTTGTTTACATTATTGATGCTTGATGGAACACGTCTGATGCTTTCCTCGTGACCTAATAAATTGTCAACTTTGCAGCTGATCCATATGCTCTTGAGAAGAAGATATTTTCTCTATTATCACCTTATAAAGTTCAAAATATTCCCTGAAGATTTACTTTATTGATTTTGTTATTTAGATCTTCTGCGTTCTTATTTATTTTAGTCCTGTGGTGCAATCAATTACCTGGAGGGACTGATAATCTCCAAGTGCACCACCTGGAAAGCTAAGAGGCCTTGGAGCAAAAATTTCACAGAATAAACTAAAATGCTTGAATCACATGGTTTATTCAATCAGTTTAAAACATACAGCAAGAATCAAGGGGAAAGGGATGCGGTAGGTTAACACCCTTAAGGATAGGCTGCAAGGCAGGAGGGAAAGCCATATGGCAGAATACTAAGTTATATCATACTCACATGCCGTCTCTCTCTCTCTCTCTCTCTCTCTTTCTCTCTCTCTCTCTCTCTCGCGCGCGCGCGCACGCTCTTTCTCAGCTTAATGGAAAGACACGGGGGCATATTGGGCACAGCTGTAGCTCACCAATTAACCTCCTAAACATGGAGGTTTTATTTGCATTTCAGGGTCTGAGCACATGTGGGCTGATTGGGACCATAATGGGGTCATAATGAGCGGTCAGTTTAGAGATTAAATAGCTGTCATCTTACAGATGACGTTCCCCATTCCTTAGGACTTTGTCTTTTCTCTCTTTCTAATTATTGGCATAGTATCCTTGTCCCATCTTTTATATCACACAACATATTTTATAGGTTAGAACTTATTACCCACATTTAACACAACTACTTCCTCACTACCTGTACTATGAGTTTCATCCACTCAATTTTTTTCTGTTTTCTAAAGTGGACTTAAATATTCTCAGATAATACAACAAATACAAATTACAGGTGGGCATGATCGCTCTTGGCCTGAGAGTGGGATAGAGTATCCTATTTGTTCTCCATTTATTTTTGGATCAATGAGGGTTTCTGCTTTATCAAGGTGGTCGCTGTGTTCTTTAGTACACGACCTTCATAATTTTTGTGTCTATATTTTGAATCGTTGCCATTAACATCATTAGACATCCCACATTGTCATGCTTAAAGTTTTTGGACTAAATTCTACTTTTCTCAAATTAGGAACTCACTCCTGTTTTCTTATTGCTTCCACTTGTCTGGTGTATTTTTGTTTTCCCTTAATGGTTAGTCTTTCTAGATCACCTGTTTATGGCTTGCTTCTAATAGACATCATTTTGAGCGGCATTTTGTTTCATGAGCTGGTGAAATCGTTTTTAATCCCCATGACTTATTTTATAACTGGAAATTTGTACCTTTGGACCCCCTTCCCCAATTTGGCCACCCCTCATACCCCCCCACACTTCTTACCACCTGTTCTCTGTATCTTATAAGCCTGGTGTTTGTTGGTTGGTTGGTTTTTTAGACTTCACATATATGTGAGATCATATGGTATTTGTCTTTTTCTGTCTGACATTTAGCAAAATGTCCTCAAATTGTCACAGATTGCAGGGATTCCTTCTTTATTATGGCTGAATAATATTTCATGGTACATGTAATTACACATCTTCTCTATCCATTTCTCCACTGATGGATACCTGGCTGTGGTTAACAATGCTGCCGAGCACAGGGGCAGGGGATGAGGGGTGCTTGTACCTTTTAAAGTAGTGTTGTCACTTCCGTTGGCTAAAGACCCAGAAGTGGACTTGCCGGGTCATGTGGTAGTTTATTTTTACTTTTTGAGGAACATTCCTACTCTTTTCTGTAGTGGTGCACACATTTCATTCCCACGAACAGTGTACAAAGGCTCCCTTTTCTCCACATTCTTGCCAACACATTTCTTTTTTAATAATAGTTATTCTAATAGCTGTGACTTTTTAAATAATAGTTATTCTAATAGATGTTTCATTGTAGTTTTGATCTGCGTTTCCCTATGATTAGTAATGTTGAGCTCATTTTCATGTGCCTGCTGGCCTTTTATGTCTTCTTTAGGGGAAAAACAGTTTTTTCAGATCTTCTGCTTATTTTTTACTTGGCTTATTTTTTGTTTGTTTGTTTGCTATTTAGTTGTATGAGTTCTTTATATTTCTTGGATGTTTACCCCTGATCAGATATATGATTTGCAAATATTTTCTCCCACTCAGTAAGTTGCCTTTTCATCTATTTGATAGTTTCCTTTGCTGTGCGGAAGCTTTATAGTTTTATATAGTCCCAACTTGTTTATAGTTTTCCTTCTTGCCTTTGTTTTTGGTGTCAGATCAAAAAGAAATGATCACTAAGACTGATCTCAAAGGCTTGCCACTGATGTTTTCATCTAAGGGTTTTATGGTTTCAAGGGGGAAATATTCTGAAAATATTTTCTTTTAATAGGTGACTTAAAACACAATTCCAGTTAGTCATGTTGCTAATATGTTTAGTCTCAACTTTCACATATTATTTCAGAGTAAACTTACTGTTATATGTAGGGAACTGTGTGTCCCCTTCCCCCTTCATAGAAGGGTTTGTTGCCCAGCTGTGAGCTCCTGTCAGAGTCTGTGTCTGCATCTGGAAGTGTCCCCATGAAGACACGCCATTTGTGGGGCAGCCGCACCTGGTGACCGATGCTCCTTACCCTTTCTGCAGCTCCCCACGGCGGGCCGGCGGCAGAAGCACTCCCATCCACACAGCTGCTCGGCTTCTCCCCTTGCCCAGAGGCACCCCCCTCTTCCTTCCAGAGATAAGGAGCCCTAATAAACATCTTATACCCTGTAATATTCCCATCTGCCTCTGGAGAACCCCACCTCTGGCAACATTTACTGTGTCTTTATACAGTATTTATGAAGTGGGCTGTTTTCTTCCCTTTATAAATATTCTTTTTTTTTTCAAAAAACAAGTTTTGTATTTAGATAAGTTATATTTTTGTTCTAATGATTATATGTTTATAGCAGTGGTTCTTAACCTGGGTTCTCTGGAACCCTAGGGGTTTGATGAGTCAGTCTCAGGGGTTCGGAGAAGCCTCTGCCGCGGAGGCCAGAATAAAGTAATACCGTAATTTGTTGTGAGTTCATGCACTTTGTTGGTTTTGTTCTTTGAGCAAGGTGATGCTCATGCACGGCTCATCTTGTGCACCAGTAAAAAACATATACCTATGTCTTGAATTTGGAAAAAAAAATCCTATTTTATTTATCACTAAAGAAGGGTTCGGTGAATGCGCATATGAAACTGGTGGGTTCGGTACCTCAAAAAAGTTAAGAACCACTGGTTTATAGTAATACTTTTGATAACATTCTTAGCTCCCCTCTTTGACGCATGGTTTGAGCTTCTGCTACATATTTGGTTCTGTGACTTAAATTGTATCTTTGTGACTCCCACCTATTATTTATGTAAGACTCAGTGAGCTTATTCTGCTTTTTTATTTGGTGTCTTCTCTCATTTTTAATTGTATTACTTATCTTAACATGTAGCATATATAATTCTGGGTTGTTGTTTTGGTCTGAGTTCTATCATTAAATATATTCAGCACTCCCTATTCTTGATTTTGCCCAAGTGTTCCAGCCCTCTCTTGGTTGGAGGAGTTCACTGGTAGCCACACTGAGGAGAGCTCATGAGTAGAAATGGACCTAAGCTCTTGCACATTTTAAGCTGATTTGGGGTATCCTTGACACCCAAAGGATAGCTCAGCTGGATTTAAAATTCTGGGGTCACATTTTCTTGCCCTGCATGTCTTGAAAATGCTATTTTACTATTGTCAAGCAAGATAGGTATTTTTTGTGGAGACCCTGAGGAATTCTGTCTTTATCTTTATAAATATAATAACTGTACTAAGCTTTGTCTCAGGGTTGACTATTCCTGGTGAGTTTTCCCAGGAACATGGTGGACCTTAAACATCAATTTAAGTCTTCTTTAACTCCTGGAAGGTTTTTTAAATTACAGTGTTAAGGATTAGTTCTATTCCTCTGTCTTGCTCCTCTTCTCCTGGGGCTCTGTTTATACGTGCATTGGATACTCTTTGACTGTCTTCTGGATCAGCCACTTAGCTTTTTTTAATTTTTTAATTTTTATTTTTTTACAGGGACAGAGAGTGGGATAGATAGGGACAGACAGACAGGAACGGAGAGAGGTGAGAAGCACCAATCATTAGTTTTTCATTGCCGTTGCAACATCATAGTTGTTCATTGATTGCTTTCTCACATGTGCCTTGACCACGGGCCTTCAGCAGACCGAGCAATCCCTTGCTTGAGCCAGCGACCTTGGGTCCAAGCTGGCGAGCTTTTGCTCAAGCCATATGGGCCCGCGCTCAAGCTGGCGAGCTCGGGGTCTCGAACCTGGGTCTTCTGCATCCCAGTCCGACGCTCTATCCACTGTGCCACCGCCTGGTCAAGCTGGATCAGCCACTTTGCTTTTTATTCTGTGTTCTTCCCTTCCTCGTCAATGTTCTTGTCAATTCCCTCCTCATAGTTCCAGCCCAATCTCTTCTGTCTTGAATTCTATTCAGAATTTAGGATTCATTTCTAAGACAATTTTGTACTCTCTGTCATTTTTCCTGCATTAAATCAACTCCCATTTCACACCTCCCCAATTTTTTTTTCTTTTTTAACATTTCTGTTCAGAAATTTTAAAATTCTGGTTTCAGAATTTTCTCATATTTGTGAATGGTTTGCTTAGGGCCATTTAATTTAGGTTGGTGTATTTTTTCTTCTAGACTATTTTTTGAAAAAAAGATTTGTTTTTGTTTACTTCTTGTCACTTATATGGATGTCATCTGCTGTTTGATTTGTAACTCAGTGTAATAATTGTTGTATGCACACTGGGGTACAAGTTGGGAATGGCTTACTGCGTTTCTGGGTTTTAAGATGCCCTTTTCTATTGGTAGAGCAAAGTCATTTTTTACAATCAATAGTGTAGGAGCAGATAAGGCTCTTTGTGGTCTCTGATTTTGTGATTCTTAATTTCACCTCTTGTTTTATTTTTTCCTTTACAGCCAATGTACCAGTGCTCCCCCTTGCAGGTCTCACCCTTCTCCTCTTCTGGGTGGTGACCTCCTGGGACCACCTCCCCTGTGCACTTCCAGCTCCCTTCCTTTTGATTCACCCCCAGCAGGTGAGCCAAGCTCTGCCCTCTGGTTCTTAGGAACAGAGACACTGTGGCTTTCTATTGAGGTTTTGATGAACAACTACAGCTACTCTCGGACTAAAAACCAGAAAACAGGACACCCACTCCACCCCCATCCCAAGTTGGATTCCCTTCTAGAGCATGTTTCTTTAGTTCATTCATTCTCCAGAGACCAAGAATTTACAGTTCTTATCTGTGAAAGAGACGAGAAAAAGATATTAGATCATTATTGCTAAGTGCCATTGATGTCCTAGGAAAAGATACCAAAAAGCTGTGGGTGACAGTAAAGAGCATCTGTGGAAGCCCTGGGGCCTCCTTGGTAGGTTACAGAGAGGTTCTCATGCCATGCAGTAAGAGAGCACAGGAAGCCCTGGTGTCAGGGCTGAGCTCTAGAAGAGGCTAACACATCAGGTCTGTTATGTCAAGGTCAGGATTGAAGGGAAATAAAAATGGTACCCTGTCATGGATTCTTCTAAACCTTCTGAGCCTGCAGAAGTACCCACACTTTCTCTTTAAGAACAGTCAAACCCTCCTTGTTAGGAGATGACACAAAGGTCTGTCCCCCATGAGACAACATGTGCTCCCCTTAGGACTCATGGCCCCTCCTGTCAACTTGGCCTGGAGCTAGTTGCAGCATAACCATGTCAAGAACATGCTGACCCTAATAATGGAGAACAGGCATGATCCTCCAATGCTGCTAAAAGATCTAGCCAGCAGATACGGGCAGGAGACACTGGCATTTGCATAAAGACAAAAGACACGTTACCATGGGAGCCAGAACATAAGGATTTATAGGGGAGAGCTTATTGAATTGGGCGCACACTTCAGAGGGACAGGATTTAACACCCTGGCAAGGACCCCAGGAGATGGTGACCCCAAAGCTAAGTAAAGTTGGAACACCAGAATTACTGCTGCAGATGGTGGAGGGGGGGGGATTACATGGTACAGGGGAAAGGCGAGCTCAAAGGACTGCACTGTGCACAGCCAGAAGGTCCACACGTGATGAAGGCCACTGTGGAATGAGTCTTGCTTATAGCAGAGGGGAGGACAGGACCTTGAGATGGTGGCAGTCAGGTGTTTGCTGCCAGAGCCAGGTAGGCACAATTATTACAGTTGCAGCTATAGAGTCATGAGCCTCAGAGAGATACGGAGACTATGAATAGAACATGGCAACCCTAGAAAGAAAAGAGATGGGCAGCCAGCTCTAGCAAGGGTATACTTCAGTTTGTGTCATCAGACAACAGGATAGATAACCAGGACGCTGAAGACAGTAGTCCCTGCAAAAAACTATGACCCCTCATCAAGTTTCCAGAGCTGAGTTAGTTTTCAGAGCTGGAACTCACTGGCTGCAAAGAATGCCAAGTCCCCAGTGGAAGGACCCTGCTACATCACAGCAATTAATTGGCAAAGATTCTCAAGTCTGTCTCCAAAGAGACCTATGGCCATTTACTCGGGTAATGGGCTCTTGGTGAAGGGAAGTAAATACTCAAACATTTAAGGATTATTGGACACAGGGTCTGACTTAACGTTGATACACAGAGTTCTGAAGCACCATCATGGCTTCTTGCCAGGGTAAGGGTGTATGATGGTCAGAGAATAAATGGTGTACTGGCCACGCCTCAGCTTGCAGTGGGTGCACTGGCGGTCTTCCCCAGCTCTTAAATGTGTTATTGGGGTGACATGTTTTCTATTCTGCTCATAAAAATTAGGGGATATTTTATCACTTCATACGAAGCAATAATTTTTGTGAGCAGTATATTTGGTGAGATCCCCACACAGAGAAGACCAAGTGGTGGAAGCATCTGATGCTACCATCCACCCTGCTCCAGCCAAGACAGTAATTGAGAAACGATATCGCATCCCTCAAGTATGGGAAATTAGTACCATATGTATAAATCTAAAGGATATGGGGTGGTGCTTGTCACTGTATCTCATTTCATTCACCAAACTGGACCTTGAAGAAACTCCTGTCAAAAATTATAACCATATGTGAGGTGAGACAAATAAGAATATACATTTAGCTCAGTGGAATAGAACTGAGAGTCCAGAAAAAAACTCATATATCCATGGTTAATTGATTTTAAAGAAGGATAGCAAGACCATTCAATGGGTAAAAAGGTAAAAACTTCAAGAAATGGTGCTGGAACAACTGGATATTCACATGTGAAAGAATGAAGTAGGATCCCTACCTCACACTGTATACAAAAAATAACTTGAAATGATGAGAAGACCTAAACATAAGAGCTAAAAAGTATAAAACTCTGATTTATTTATTTGTTTGTTTGTTTATTTATTTATTTGTTTGGGTGAGAGGAAGGGAGATAGTGAGGCAGACTCCCGCATGCACCCTGACTGGGATCCACCCACCACCCCCTATCTGGGGCTGATGCTCGAATCAACCCAGCTATCCTCAGCACATCAGCATGTGCTCAGACCAACCAAGCCACTGGCTGTGGGAGGAGAAGAGAGAAAGAAGGGGAAGAAGGAGGGGAAGAGAAACAGATGCTCATTTAGTCCTGTGTGCCCTGACCAGGGAATCAAACCTGGGACTTCTGCATGCCGGGCCAATACTTTAGCCACAGAGCCAACTAGTCGGGGCCAACAGAGTAGATCTTAAGTGTCTCACCTCACATACAAAAGCTTATGGCAGTGTTGATTAACTTGATTGTGCTGATCACTTCACAATGTATCCATACATTAAACTGTCATGTTGTACACCTTTGAAAAATCACGTCGCATGACCTAAATATACATAATTTTTATTTGTGAATCATACCTTGATAAAGCTGGGAAACATACATTCCACATCATTTGCCATTAGAGAAATGCAAGTTGAACTGCAATGAGAGGTCACTACCAACAAAATGGCCAAACACACATACAAAAAGAACAACACCAAATGTTGATGAAGCAAAAAAAAAAAAAAAGCATCACTCATGCAGTGCTGGAAAGAATGTGAAATGGTCTAGCCACTCTGGAAAACAGTGTGATGCTTTCTTTAAAAACTAAAATGCAGAGGACAATTTGACTTTGGGTGACGGGTATGCAACACAATTGAATGATAAGATAACCTGGAGATGTTTTCATTGTACATATGTACCCTGATTTATTGGTGTCACCCCATTAAAATTAATAATAAAAAAACCAAACTAAAATGCAACTGCCATATGACCCAGCCATTGCAGCCCTGGGCATTTACCCAGAGAAATAGAAAACTATGTTCGTACAAAATCTTGTACACAGATGTTTAGAGCAGCTTTATTCACAATGTTCCAAACTATTTAGCTTTCCTTCAATGGGTGAATGGCTAGACAAACACTGTGGTCCATACACAGCAGGTTTCTTAATCTGCTCAGGCTGCCATAACAAAGTACTATCAGAAACTTTTTTTTTCTCACAATTCTAGGGCTGGAAAGTCCAAGATCAAGTTTCTAGCAGGGTTGGTTTCTGGTGAGAGCTCTTTCTGGTTCACTGAATCCTCACATGAAGATCTTTGGTATCTGTTCCTGTTCTATAAAGGCAGGGCTCTCAGATTCTATCAGATCAGGGCTTCAACCTTATGACCTCACTTAACCTTAATTACTTCCTTAAGGGCCCTTTCTCCAGTATAGCCACATGGGGGTTAGGACTTTAGTATCTGAATTTTAGGGAGACACAATTTGCTCCATTGCTCTGTGGAATACTACTCAGCAATAAAAAAGGGGTGAGCTAGGAACTGTTGTAGCAACATGGATAAGTCTCCTGGGAATTGTGCTGAGAGGAAAAAGGTTGATCTTTAAGAGATATGATTCCATTTATAAAACACTGCTGAAATGACAAAAGTTTAGAAATAGAGGGCAGAGTGGCCATTGCCCAGGATTAGGAGAGGAGGGCTGTGATTATAAAAGGGCCACCGGGGGACCCTTCTGGTGTGGGAACAGTTCAGCATCTTGACTTCAGTGGTGGAGACATGAACCCACACGGGTGATAACATTGTAAAGAACTCATACACACAAACACACACACAATCTCAGACTCAGGTATAACTAAAATAGGGAAATGTGAATAAGATTGGTGGTTGTCACAGTGTCATTATCATGGTTGTGACATTGTACTATTATACTATTAAGATGTTACCACTAAGGGAAAATGGGCAGTTTATAAACGGACTTGTCCATTCTTCCTGAGGACTACCTGCTTGCCTCCAATTACCTCACAGCACATTTCAACTCTAAAACGTTTAGTTTGCAAATTGTACAAGTCATGCTTGACGAAACTGTTTCATACTTACCCAGTTTTTAAAAATTAGGAAAACATTGTTTGAATATTTTTCCTAGGGCTTTTTTTTTCTCTTTCATGAGTTTCACTTTTTCATTTTCTATTTATAACACCGAGGTTGACCTGAATTTGTTAGTGGCCTAACGCAGGGATTAGCAAACTCTGGCCCACAGGCCAAACATGGCCTCCTGTTTCTGTCGAGTTTTCCTAGGGATCCATTCATCTACATACACCACCTCCCCGTGGCTATTCGACTGCAGGAGCTGAGCTGACTGGTTGTGACAAAGACCTTACCGCCCACAGAGACAAAAATATTTACTATCTGGCCCTTTACAGAAAAAGCACACTGCTCCTGGTCTAAAGATGAAAATATAAAATGCAATTCTTTAAAAATGTGCAAAAAGTTTGAATGTTTCCATTGAGAGAGTAAATTAAAAAGAGGTATTTAAAAATTAAAATTTATTTGGCACATTTTCAATTGCTTTCGAGTATTCCAAATTATCTCTTAAAATCAAGTCAAAAGAAAATTCTAGGGAATGAATATCAAAGTTTTATATATTTTATTTATTAAATAATGCTATTTTAAATAGTCACAGAAATGTAAAGGACAGCATAGGGAATACAGTCAATACTAGTAACTATGTGCCAGGTCGGCACTTGGTATTGGGGGGGTCACTCTGTAAATCATATGATCGTCTACCCACTATGCTGTATACCTGAACCTAATACAAAATAATATTGAATGTAAACTTTAAAATTTTAAAAAATATGTGACAATCAGAATTCTAGGGTTTGTTGTCAGTGTGAAGAATCATTTTTATACATCATCTGTGTTACATCTGGTCTTACACAGAAATTGAAGAGTGATAATAACCATTTATTATTTCCAGATGTTTCTGTTGCCACATGCAGAATGTTGTGAATACTTCACTACATTGTGAGAACATCAACCATGAATTAGAATAGAAAGAAAAGTGAGAATTTGCAAGTTCCACAACAGGGAAACAGCCACGCACTATGCAAGCCTTTACTGCATCAGTGTTATATCAAGGGAAGGGTCTGACGAGTCCAACTGTTTTCTCTTTTCTTGACGCGTTCCCAGCACTGCAGGGCTACCTGCTGTCTGAAGCAAACTCTGTCTGCAACGCTGGCCGGGCACCACCCACAACCTTTATGGCACATGGAAGCTGACACCTTTTGTCTTGAGGACACAGTGCAGGAGATGTGTGTCCCTGGGCTTGGAGTGAGTCGTAAGAGAGGGGTGTGGTGGCTGTTACACTGTGCCGTGCTGCATACCAGCTCCCGAGTGGCAGAAGTGGCCACGTGCTCTTTAAGATTTTTTATTTTTATTTTTCTGAAGTGAGAAGCGGGGAGGCATAGAGACAGACTCCCTCATGCGCCCGACTGGGATCCACCCGGCATGCCCACTAGGGGTGATGCTCTGCCCATCTGGGGCATTGCTTCGTTGCAACCGGAACCATTCTAGTGCCTGAGGCGAAGGCCATGGAGCCATCCTCAGCACCTGGGCTAACTTTTGCTCCCATGGAGTGTTGGCTGTGGAAGGGGAAGAGAGAGACAGAGAGAAAGGAGAGGGGGAAGGGTGGAGAAGTAGATGGGCACTTCTCCTGTGTGCCCTGGCCGGGTATCGAACCCAGGAGTTCCACACACCAGGCCGACACTCTACCGCTGAGCTAGCCAGGGCCTAACCACGTGCTCTTTAATAACTGTGTGTGTGTGTTCAGATAGAAGGCCCTCTTGCCCAAGTCCAGCAATGATACGGGCAGTGCCAGATGCCAGAAGTGGCACTGACCTTGAGCAGTGGCGCTTTTCAATTACCTATTTAGGAAAGCCCTGGCCTGTTTGGTGGAATGGATAGGGGACAGGGCATAATAGCGACATGACATGGCGGAGCCTGGCTCCAGCCCTTTCTCCTGCTGAGCTGTCATGGTGGGAGGAGAGGGGACTCCATCCCTCCCCAGCGAGTGGGGCTGTGGTCCATGACTGCTGCTGTCTGGGACTGGCTGACACTCTCAGCCAGGGCCTGGCTGCGTCCGAGAAGCTTTGTGGGGGGCCAGGTCCTCTTCTGGGATCCAGCCTGAAGGGAACCAGTCTTAGATGCATCACCCCAGCCCCTGAGGCACGACAGCCACCAAGGACACTAGGGGGAAGCATGATTCTCAGGCCTTAAAGGCCCACTTGAAGTCACTGACTGCAACAAAGTTCTGTGGTTCTCTCTTACCGGATTTGGCCCGTCATGGGGTGGCCAGAACCATATTTAACCATGACTGAGGTTTAGCCAGAGGGTGTGTGGTTCCACAGAACAAGAAGATAGAGCAAGACCTGGGATGTCTGCCACAAGTGCTTATGACTATTCAACCCTGGGGGCCTGCGGGAACGGAGAATGGGAAAGGAGGCCTAGTGGGGGGGGGGCATCGGGGACAGGGGGCTAGGGTTCTCGAGAGAAGGAACAGCGAGACCTGGGCTCAGATGCAGGGTCTGACACGAGACAGGGGTGCTCTTGCTCGAGTTTCTGCCAGTGCCAGGGTCTGGGGCGGGACCGCAGGAGTGCTGCTTGTCACGGAAGTGCTGCTTGCGGGGCAGGGAGGGGATGGCATGGCAGTGAGCCGGGGACATCGTCAAGGACTGGGGAGGGGAGCGGTGGGCAGACGATGAAGGCCAGGAGTTGGGTCTTTGGGGAGAGGGTAGGGAGAGTGTTCTGAGACCAAGACGACCCTTGTCCACCTCAGGCCACAACAAGAAAACACCCCCCATTTTAGAGAGTGCAGGGGAGCCCATGAGGAGCAGGAGGCTGGAGCGAAGGTCTGGAGGAAAATCAGGGGGAAAGGGGGCTTTGTGCTAATGACAGAAGGATGGAGTGGAGCGAAAGGGACGCTCATAGCCAGGAGGAAGAGAGAGAGAGAGAGAGAGAGAGAGAGAGAGAGAGAGAGAGAGAGAGAGATGAGCAATGACGTTAGAGCTGAGGGCTGAAGGGTGGGGGCACAGCTGAGCCGGGAAGGGAGGACCTGGGGTGCAGAGTGCAGGGTCGCCTCTCCCCCCCATGCCTATGGAGGTAGGAGAGGGATCCTTAGGCTAGCACCCCTTGGCGGTGGCAGCCTGCAGAGGGGAGGGAGCCCAGGTGGGAACGTCCACTGGGGCCCTGGGGAGATGGAGACTGCCAGGTTCAGCTGCTGCTGCATTCCAGCTCCAGGATGTGTACGTGTGGCTGGAGCTGGAAACAAGACGCCTGTGGACTACCGGGCTGTGGCCCCTTCAGGGTCTGACTTCATGTATTCGTGAAATCTACCTTCACTGGCACCCAGTTCGCCTCCCTGAAACATTTCTTATAGAAACTTTGGCGGTTCCCAGTTGCTCAGGGAGAAAGCTTAAAGTCCTAGCAAGCAAGACCCTGGGCATCAGACCACAAAGACTTCTCTGAACTTGGCTTTCAGTGTTACTCATGAGACCCCTCCTCTCAAACGTTACTTGCATGTTCCTGTGTTTATCTTGGCATTTCTTGCCTTCCATGAAACAGTAGCAAAAAAGAGTGTTATTTTTTGTCTTGGTTAACTTGTCACTTTCTTGTCTTCCTCTGGGATGTCAGCCCACCAAGGAGAGAGGGGCCTTGTCTTTTTGGCTCCAGCGAGAGCCCCAGCCCCTAATACGAGCTTGGCCAACAGGACGCCCTCAATGTTTGTCAAATAGATGACTGTCCATTTATTCCACAACCACAGACACATTCTCGAACCTCTGCTGCTGTTGGGGTGTGTGAGTTACAGAAGAGGGCACCCTTAGTTGCGTTATTATAAACCCACCTGGGTAAAGATCTGTATGAATAGACAAAATTCCATTACAGAAAAATGCTGGTTATTACTTCTAAGGATGTCACTTTATTGCCTGGAACTTTAGTTCTACCTTTACAATTAGATACAAGCCCTGGTTGGTTGACTCAGTGGATAGAGCATTGGTCCAGTGTATGAAAGTCCTGTGTTCAATTCCCGGTCAGGGCACAAAAGAAGCAACCATCTGCTTCTCTCTCCCTCCCTCTCCCCCTTCTCTCCCTCTTCCTCTCCTGCAGCCAGTGGCTCCATTGGTTCTAGCATCGGCCCCCAATGGGAATTGCTCCAATGGGTGGATCCTGCTCAGGGAGCATGTGGGAGTCTATCTCACTATCTCCCCTCCTCTATTTCTTTTAGATCTAAAAAACTTGCTATGAGAATACTTTGTTTCCAAGAACTTTGATACTAAACATCTGCATGTATCCAGTCACAAAGTGCTCGCTGACATCTGGCCGACATGGAAGGAAGCTGTGTGGAGAGGGCCATAGGGGTGCGGAAGGATTGGGGCTGCAGCGGTTTGGGGCACGTGGCCCCGACTTCTGATTTGCCTGCATAAAACTTCTGTACTCTAATTCTGGCCCAAATACAAAATGTTGTGGGGTTTCTTTGGACCACACAAGCCACTAATTTGAAAAAAAAAAACAAACTTAGATGTACAAATTTGGATTAATCATAACCTTTCCTTCACAGCAAATTCTTCTCAGAGAGCCATGCACAATCTTTGTTTCATTCATTCATTCGTTCATTCATTCATTCTAGGCCATGCATTTGCAGCCTCTGAAATATATATGGTGCTGCTTCCAAATGCGTGTTAAATGGGTAAGCGATGTCCCTGCAATTGCTATTTCTATGGCTAATTAACTCGGTGACAACACAGGGCCATGGTGATGGTGCAGGCCCTGGGGGGAGGGTTCGTATCTAGGTTATACACTTGAACACAGGCAAATTACTTCATCTCTCTGGGCCACATTTTTCTCACTTGACCAATTGGGTTATGACTTATAAGGCCACTGAAAACATTAAGGGTGATCATCCGTGTCAAAAGTGCAGTGCACACAAAGAGCACTCAGTTAACATCGCTACGACCATCGTTATGCTAAGGAGAGGCAGGGGCAGACCTCTCGGCCCATCTCATGCTGTCGGTGACGCATGAACTAGTGACCACACATGAGTGAGGGATCAGACAGACACCAAAGCAGAAAATGCCTTTCTGGCTCAGCCAAGGTTACAACCGCTACAACCCAGCAGGGTCATGGATCAGGCTGGAAAGCCAAAGAGTACAGACCTTCCTGTAGTCAGCAGTTCTCAAACTGGACTGTGCATTATAACCACCTGGAGGGCTCATTAAAACCCAGTCCCTGGGCCCCACCCTGAGTGTCAGATTCAGGAGGCTGGAGGGAGGGGCGGAGATATGCACGTCTAACAAGTTCCCAGATCGTGCTGTGGCTGGTCCAGGAGCCACACTCTGAGAACCACTCGACTCCGGTGGGGGACCACGGGCGTGCGGGGAGCGAAGGCCTTTGCAGCAAACCTTGGCTTGCCGGATGGAGAGAACACAGAGGGAAGAGGGACACAGAGGTGTGCGAGTGCCCCGTGTGTGCCAGGAAAGGCATGTGATGAAGCCGACAGGTGCAGGCCCTCCCCGGAGGCCAGGTGACAAGTCCTGGCTCCACTCTGCCGACCTTTTTAAGTAGGGGATGGTTTGGGTAACTGGGGAGGTGTGTGTGGGCATGGGCGGCAGCGTGCACGTGGCTTGGGGGAGACCAGGGAGAGAGGAGGGAGAAGCTGCAGCACGAGAGCAGAAAACGGCGTAACCCTCGGCCCCAGGGAGGAGCCTCGTCCTCCTTTCTAGTCCGGAGGCTTTCCTCTGTGACGCTGGTTTCAAACTAATGATAGAGTCCCGGGATTTCCAGAGGCGTAAAATGAAGTAGAGGGTGCAATCAACATTAAAAAAAAAAAGTGAATTAGAAGAGAATAGAATCAAAACAGTCTGGAGCTCATAGCACGGAACAACGTCTTGTGTCATCACACCTGTTTCAGGTGTGTGTGTGCAGACAGGTGCTGCTTCAGGATGTAGGTGAGTTACAGTCAGAAAGGCTGGAGTGCTCTGCTTAGTCTTCAGTTCACCAACGCAGCCAGGGAATGGCCTCTACCCGCTGGGGACACACCCGTTCAGCCTCTGCCCTGGGGGCTGAAGACCCTTCAACAGAGATGAGTGCAATGAAACCCCAGAACCGAAAGGGCTGAGTGGAGGGTGGACAGGCTAACCCTTAGGTTCCCAAGGACGGAGGGCTCAGCGTGAAACGAGGCCTTTAGGGGAGGCTCTATGGACATGTCTTTCCATTTGACCTTGCAGGGTGGCCATTGCCACCGGGGCCGTGGGGGAGAGGGAAGAGGTTGCCAAGAAGCCCTGGGGCTGATACAGGGTGTAAGAAGGTAAATAAGGTTTTAAAAAGCAACCTAAGACTCCACAGAGATACAAAGTCCAAGGAGAACTTGGAGAAGCCCCTCAAATATCAGGCAACAAATTCAAGTTAGACCCGAAGAGGCCCAGACCTGTTTGCCCAGCACCCGCTGAGGACATGGAACCCTGGCTCGGAGGCTAAACTCTACTGGGCCTACATCAGGCAGGCAGTGAGCACGTGGGGAGGAGAGCAGGTCAGGACCCAGACTGACAATACTTCATGCGTTGTAGCCAGACCCTGCCTAGTCCCCCCGCCCCCCCCCCCCCCCCAGCAGTGAGACAGCCGTATGCCCGAGTTAGAAACCCTGGAAGCACCAGCCCACTCCCTTTGGTTCTACCAAATACGTCAGCACACCTTTGTGAAGGGTTTTCACGACACTGTCACTGGGACTCAGTCTGTAAAACAAAGTAAAGTTACTTTCTCTTTTGTGTCGGGGGTTCTCTATCCAGTCTATGGTTTTCGCTGGCTCTGGGCCGGCGCACACCCATACCCCATCCATGCAGATGTACGTCCGGCTTGTGACCTGCATGGCCTTACGGTCTTTCTAGGGGTCAAAGGGTCTCATTTTACACATTAAGAAGCAGTTCCAGAGAGGGTCAGTGGCTGGCTTAAGGTCACCAAGCGGAAGGCACCGGGATGGTGGTGGGTCTCCGGCACGGTGGTCCATGGTCTATCAGAGGCTGCTCGCAGTTCTGACGTGAGATACAGACACTTGCCTTGACTTGTGATAATGCCAGAGGAAAAGCGGCAAGTTTACACTGAATTGCCTTTTATGATATATTTTTCTATCTGATAAATAACCCTATTATATTGAAAGGATACTTCCATGTCTAGGAAACTGCTTAGAAATTCATAGGGAAAAAAAAAGATAGCTAACTTTAAAAAAATAATGTGGAAAAAGCATGTCACTTTTTTTTTTTTTTTTTTTTGAGGCAAGGAGGCAGGCAGACAGACTCCTGCATGCACTCTGACTGGGATCTACACAGCAAGCCTGCTATAGGGCAATGCTCTGCCCATCTGGGGCCACTGCTCCATTGCTCGGGTTAGCGAGCTATTTTAGTATCTGAGGCGAGGCTATGGAGCCATCCTCAGCACCCGGGGCCAACTTGATTGAACCATTCGAGCCATGGCTGCAGAAGGGGGAGTGAAAGAGAGAGAGAGAGAGAGAGAGAGAGAGAGAAGGGGGAAATGATGAAGAAGCAGATGGTCGCTTCTCTTGTGTGCCCTGACTGGGAATTGAACCGGGGACTTCCACATGCTGGGCCAACACTCTACTGCTGAGCCAAGGTCTCAAGTCCCTTTTTTTTGTCCTCTTTCCTCCAACGGGTTTAATGCCACTGAGGCTTAATGTTTCAGTAGGGGGTCCCTAGTGCCTGGCTAACCGCACTGCACAATTCTTAAACTGCTTTTCATGCAACATATGTATGGATAATATCAACAGTCACATCTTGTTACTCTCCTCCACTTTGATTGAAGCAGGAAAAGGATAAACAGCAAATGCTGTTGTGGATATCCTTCCAAAATGGTAATTATTGCATCATTATGTTCGCTATTTGACTTGTCATGTACCATTAGAAGGTAACAAGATCATTGTCAGTCAAAGATTGTGGAGATAATTAGAGCATCTATAGGTTAGCAGGAAATCAAATTGGTGCTGGTACCCATCAATGCCGAGGAGCCGCACGTGATTAGAGGGAAAATGTGCAGAGGTGGAGACAAACCAAGCCCCTGGGATTAAACACCGTGATAAATTTTGAGAGCCAGCTCTTCTCCTTCCTGACGTCGCAGATGGCGACGTGAAACTAGGTGCACGGAGCAGGCAGCGAGGCCTGTCAGAAACAAGCATCAGTCACGTGGGGCGTCTGCAGGGTCCCGAGTACGGCCCGATTTAGAAAAACAGAGTGTTTATCACGTTTTCCAGTCTACTAATTTTTCTTCAAGTTACTGTCACAACTCTGGGAGTCAGGTATAGACACATGAAAGCAGAGTGAAGTGAGCTTTATCCTGGCAGTCTCTGCTCCACCCACCATCTGCTTCCCAGTCTGCAAAACTGGTTTCCTGTCCCAGGAGGCTCCGGGGGACCCACTGCCCACCCCACCCCCTCCCGCCACAAGTCCAGAGCTCCCGGGTGTCTAGTCACTTCCGTTTCTAGTACCCACTCGGCAGCGACCTGCGTCCTGCTACTCTGGTCTGCTTCCTCTGTTTTCTCCAGTAAGATACAAACAGAAGTTCCATCCGGTTGACACAGTTGAATTGAGCCACCTTGACATCTTGCAAACACAAAACAGGTTTTCAAGAACGAGGCAGAAGTCTGCACACTGATGAGGGATGGGCCATGTCCTTAAAAACACGGCTGGGTCCATGGAGTAAAATTTGGAGGGACAGGCAGCAAAGACTTGTCAAAGGCCCGAAATCAAACCCGTCACCAGTGCAGAGAAAGCATGTGCAGAGGCTTGAAATAGGCCCAAGACCCAAAGGGCACTTGCTAACTTGGCCTACACACGTCATCTACAAATCCAAAAGTAACTTCCCACGACATACATATTTTGTTTAGAATGTACAAAATAAAACAAAACAAAAACGGTTTACAACTGACTGGCTGGGGTCAGGATGTCCACAGAAGCCAACTGGTGGGTCAGCTGCCAGACGGCCAGCTGCTGCGGGTCAGGCTTCTGCCCTCACTCGGCTGGACTCAACGTGTGTCGAGAGGCAGGCTGGCAAGTCTGGCTCCCTCCCTGAGGTCACGATGGCTCTCTCACACAAACAGGCAGCTGAAAGCTTAGTTCACATTTTTTAATAACATGGCACAGTTTACATTACACAAGAAGGCTCCGCCGATGAGAACATGCTGAAAATTCAGTCGCTTCACTTTTCTGTTCACATAAGGTCTAGAAAGGACTTTATTACATACAGGATAAACAGCGAAAGTCTGTATAGAACAATCTCTTTACAATACTGAAAGCTACCACTACAGTTCCAGTGCACATATTTCCTTGGATTTTTTTTCCTTTTTTAGTTGTTGTCTTTTAAAAAAACAAAAACAAAGAAAACAAACAAAAGAAAACACTGCACAACATCTGGAGTTCACAAAAATTGGAAGCTCACAACTAAACCTTCAGTTTACTACTAAAATAGATCTCTCTGCTTATTAGAAACAATGGTCTGTAGTTAACTTCTTTTTTCTTCTTCCAAAAACAGGATAACAACGTCAGATAGCACTTTAATATACTAGAAGACCAAATGGAACTAATTTTTATTTCATACATATATTTTACAGTCCAGTAGACAAGATATATTGTATCTCTCTGCTAGTAAAGTCATATTCTCTCCAAATATGTAGACAAGAGGCTTAATGTATTATAAAAGTATTATGAAGAGACGTTAAGGTTGATGCAAACTTAAAAACGCACGCACACGCACAAGACTTTGTCTCGGCTACCTTATACCTTCTGTGACTTGCCATGGCTCACAAGGCGGACTTGGGACAGCTCCTCCCAGACTGTGTCACCCACTGGAATACAATGAGTCCCGTTAGGAAGCGTGCACCTTCCCTCTGTCAGTAATCGAATGCAGTGAAAACACATCCATCATCTGAGAAAACGTGAAGCTTTCGCTCAGGATCTGTTTGGGTGTCATTAAATGTCATCACGGAACGAGGAAGTGTGTACACATAGAAATGAGGACACACTAAAAAAGAACACGCACAGCTCCCACGTGAGGTGCGTGGGAGATCCCATGACGGATGGAGGCGAGGCGGCACGGGCAGCCTGTTGGGCGTCCCCTGGTTTTGGCACCTGACAACTCCCGTCCTCCCTGGCACTGGTTGCTCATGGTGTCTGACCTTCCTGGGGCTGCGCTCCCTCCTCCGACACCCAGAGCCCACAGGCAGCAACTTCAGAGGCAAAGTTTCTGCCTGGGGTCCAATTTGCAAAATAGAATGTTTCTCCCGTTTGAAAAAAAAAAAAAAAAAAAACAGAAACGAGCAAGGAAAACAGAGTCATATCACATTAAGTGCTTGTTCAGGGAAAATATGACCTTAAGTATGTTGTAAATGGGTCTGAAAAGGCTCCTTTGAGTTAGGCGGGCTTTTGTGAAAAGCCCAAACATTCATTGCATAGTTGAAGTGTTTAGCTGTCTATAACGATACATGGGAACACAGCTGTAGCCGACTGTGTTCTCTGATCTTAAGTCTGCAAATAGCACATTTTAAGAAGTATTAATGTATTATGTTACTTAATCTTTACCTATTTACATTTGTACAAAGTAAAGCTTTCGTCTTACCCTTTTGCATATGTGAACCCTTAGCTCACGAAGCAATCTCTTTTTACAGAACTATGTACATGGCCTTCCCTTCCCATCTGAAAGAGCTTCGCACGGTGCACTGTGTGGGCTGCTGTCTCCCCAGTTAACACCACATCGGTGTGTGTTGTCATCTTCGCTGTTTTGGTTCAAATCAAAAAAGTTTTATACGAGAAACCAAAAAAGTGGAACACATGAGAACATGGGACTTGGCTAAAAGATCTGAAAATTTTTCAACATATAATATACAAGGAAACATTTCAAAATCCGCACTGAGTCTATACATTGTTTACAAGGGAAGAGTTGGGGGCTTCTCGCTCCCCTAGTCTGCGTCACAGATGCGGGAGTCCTCTGCTCTCTCCCTTTCTAAAGTCTGGCACCCTGTTGTGTCGGTATGAGGGTTCTCCTTCCTCTTGTGTGGCCCGCGCTCTCCTTATCGAGCCTCTATATCCTTCAGCGTGTGGGAAGGTGGCCTCTCCCTTATCTCCGTGGACAGAGGGGTAGTCCTCCTGGGAGAGACGGGGCGGCCTCCCAGCGTGGATATGAGCGGGGGAGGCGCGCTCAGCGCCGCCGTCGGAGGGGTCTTGTTGAGGAGTCCATTCTGGTGCCCGGCGGTGGGGCTAATTCTGGGGTAGTGCATGCTGGGGAGCCCCGGGGTGATGAGGCCGGGATGGGGGAGATGTCCGTCGAGGGAGGCCGGGTGCACAGGATGGAGCCGCGTGTGCTCATAGTCCTCTCTGAGCATGTGCAGGCGCTCCCGCTCATCCAGGTGGCCCCCCCTCTCGTGCTCCCGTCGTGGGTCCACGGACAGAGGGTGGTGGTGATGATGGTGGTGGTGGTTATAGTCATGAGGCTCCCTGTCCCTGAAGGAGCGGTCAGCTTCGTACAGCCGGGGCGTCGAGAGACGGTGGAGAGGGTCATTCCTCAGTAGAAAGTCCCTGCCCAGCGGGTCTCTCCGGTGAATGTCAAGTTCTCGGTAGGGATCCCTCAGAGGGTCCCGGATGGGGTCCCAGTGGAAAGAGGGGTACGGGAACCGCTCTCCGCCCGGGATGGGGCTGATGCCCATGAAGGGGGTCATCATGCGAGTCCTGTCCAGACTGCTGATGCTGTTCATGGGGTGAATGCCCGTCACCCCCACTGTCATGGGCATGGAGGCCAAGGGCCCCGGATGCATGCCGGATGAGGAGCTTGGGGGAGGCGGCTCCGAGGAGCGGTGTGTTGGGGGACCCTCCGGGGGGAGGTCATGGTCTTCCTTGCGTTCCTCCTTCACCTTGACCTCCGAGCTCTTCTTGGCGTTCTCGTAGGCGGGCTCGCCCTTGCGCGGCTCAGCCTCGCGGCTCGAGGTGCTGTTGGGCCTGGCGCTCTCCACGACAGGGGTCCGCACGTAGGGCGACGGCACCCGGGCCAGCTGCTTGCCCTCTTCGCCTGCGGCTCGCCCTTCGTGGCTGTGGCCGTCCTTCTCGGGCGGGTGGCCCTCCTTCGCCTTGTGCTCCTCGGCCATCAGGTCCTTGCGGGACTCCGAGTGGTCCCTCTCCCTCTCTTTGGGTTTGTCTTTCTCCCGAGCCTCAGCATTCAAATGACCCCTGATCTGTTCAGCGGAGCTGCGTGAGTGTCCCAGCGCGCTCACCGGGAGGACAGGTGCTGGTGAAGGGTGGCTGGAGTGTCTTTTCTCAACATTTTCCCTGAGGGAGAGAGAGAGAGAAACGGGAAGCAGGTGAAATGAGCTCGTCGGCCAGGCAAGGGGCTGCCGATGAAATGGTGGTGTGAAAAGGACAGGCTTGGGCCCAGTTCCTACGGTCATGGGGCTGCGGACGTGCCCTGTGCATGGCAAAGCCTGTCACCCGACCTCGCTGACCTAGACTGCAGAGGAGGCTGTATGGGGGCGAGTGCCAGGGGATGAGGGTGAGTGGGCAGCCTCGGGGCAGAAACCACTCTCTGTGTTGGAGAGCCGTGTGCCTCAGTCAAGACCACAGGGGAAGAGCTTCCGGAAAGCCGAGGTGGCCCAAGCTGGCCCACGCATCAGTGACACGGCAACACTGCCTATCCTGACCGGAGCCCCAGGATCAGTCAGTGCGGAGACTCAAGGCTCAAGACCCCAAGTGCAAGTAGGATCTTTGGTCCAGCTTTGTCAAAGAGAGCCAGTGGGGAGGGGGGAGAGTTTCACGTGACTATGACGAGCACTTCTCTCACCGGGCACCAGGACAAACAGCCGGTTTCAGAGTGAAAGATGCAGAGACAGAGCCATCTCTGAGAGGCGGCACGTGCCAGAGCTTCTGGGTTGCAAAACGTGCTTTTGCTTTGGGAAGGATAAGAACGTTAATGTGGATGAGAAGATGGAGAGATCCAGCAGGGAGAGCAGGTCCCCAGACACAGGACCACCTTGGGGAAAACAAGAACAACTTTAAAAGCATCTACGAATGAAAATGTGGGAGAAGTTGGGAGACCAGTCTCGGGTGGGGGTGGAAGAGTCCTGGGCAGAGAACGCAAAGCAACAGAACGACAATGAGGACCCCCCCAAACTTGAAGGGGGAAGACGAAGAGTCCAGTAAGTCTTAGGGGCGGCCCCATCCAGATGCAGGGCGGGTGAGGAGACCAGCAGGATGCCAAGGCTCAGAAGGTGAGGTGGCCACAGTGGGAGAACTGAGGTTTCCCCTACAGATTTTGTTACTAGCCCGCATTCAAGGGCTAGAAAGAAGAGCATCTTTAAAAGTAAGATGCAAGAAGAGTGTATTTTACCAGGTGTCCTGACTTTAACCCAAGAGGCCACATTGCCACCATCAAGAACAACGTGAAGGCAGTTCCGCCACAGGCTGCTGCTACAGCCCTGCTGACGAGGTGTGAGCAGTGCCCCTCCCGGCGCGGCACCTGACAGAAACCTGCCTCACTGGGGGAGTTCACAGCTCAGAGCTGAAGGCTACAAAGAGCTCTGCTTCTGGTAAGAGGTTTTTTTTAATCAACCTTCCTCGAAGGAAAATTCGTCTTTTTCTTTTATAAGAAAGAACTCGAGTTAGCACCACAGCCTATAATGAATCTCTGCTAATCTGCCACGTTTAGATCCTGTGAAGTTGAATTTTTTCAAATCACTAGGGGACACACACATGCGCACTATATACACAGTGAAGAGAAAAATGGAAGATCTGGATCGTATTTGAGTCTTAACTACTGAAAGGAGGTTGATATTAAGCATTTCCTGTCAAGCATTATCTTGTGTGCTCCTTGCTTATCAGTTTGTTCAAAGTGAAAACTACCTGAAGAAAGGAGGACAGAAAGGGAGGTGCTGTCAAGAACGCGTAGGACAGTCTTCAGATAACAGAAATACCATAAGACGTCTTCTTCTTTATGGGTACTTCCTTTCTTAGGTGTGGGCGACCAAGTTCAGAGATACAAATGGTTAGTAAAATTAATTATCCGCCGGTGAAACGAACCCACACCACCTATGCATGTCGACGTTTCTCTCAATCCCCGTCAGCAAAATCTCATTAGTCGTCTGTGAGAGCCCAGGATTTGAGTTAGAACAAAATTTCAGAAAAATATGATGAGGCAATGTAAACATGACTGTCTAAAAGAAAACAAAAAGAGAGAGAGAGAAGGAGAGAGGCGAGGGAAGGAGAGAGGGAGGGAGAGAGAAAAGCCTGTGGATGAGTTAATGGGCTGCGCGGACTGGAACGTGAGCGTGGTGCTGATGCATGCTGTGTGTGTTTGCTCCGAACCTTCAGCTCGCTATCTTTTCCAGACAGATTTCTACCTGGACACACTAGTGTCATGGGGCCTTCGGAGGGTCTGCGTGTGTACCCCTGCTTCTCAGTCAGGACCCTCGCTCTGCTACGGGTAAGGGCTGTAGTCACGAGGCCCTAGGGGCCGCAGGACAGGGCGTGCGCTCGCTGGGGGCGCTGCGCTGGTGGGCGGGGTTAGGGGTGCGGCTGCAGAGCCAGCAGGAGCACGAGGCCAGGAAGGGGAGGGTGGACGGCTGGTACTTTGGCACAGGAGCGGGCTCCCCGGGGGGACGGGGGACAGGGGACGGGGTGGGGGACTCGAGAGCGGCTTCTTTCCGTACCTTTCTTTGTCATCTTTACTAATGGATGCGTCTCGTTTATCTACATCTCTATCTCTGTCATGAGCTGCAGCGGACGCGCTGCGCTCCAGCTCCCCTGGCTTCAGCCAGGGCGGAGGGGTCGGGAACGACGGAGGCGTTCGGTGCAGCCGGTTCCAGGGCTCGTGAGGGTTGCTAAAGTTCTGCACACTGGGGCCATCCTTGTGGCCGAACATGGAGTTGGGTGCTGAAATGGTGAAGTGGAGAACAAAAAGGTTTCAGAGAAATTATATAACCTGCGGGAATGAAGGTACTTACCAAAAAACTTTTAACAGCATTCAGAGTTAAAATGAATACATATTATTGGGAGCTGGAAAAGGAAAGGAGATTAACAGATTCATTAGAGGAATTTGGCCTACGCGGGACAGGCAGCTCACAGTTTTTTTTTTTCTAACCCAAAGGCAAAGGGGTGGGAGGGGAAGATTAAAACCGGAAGGGACCAAACAGGCATCAAGATTAGCTACTTAAACACAGCTGTGCATGCGGGAGTGCCGAGCATGCAGAAGGGTAGGTTCTGATGGTGGCCTTAGACTGATGACAGTTCAGAGTGGGACGCAGGGTTGCCCGCTTCCAACTGCTACCAACCGCAGCCCTGCTCCCAGGACTGCTACTGCCCCCACAACTGGAGCAAACCGGTGCCCCCGGAGACCTTGACCTAAACAGACGGGTAAGGTCTTCGTGCTAGACAGAGCTGTGACGGCTGCCTGCGCTGCACGTTAGATCTCCTGCGCCCGGAGACTGACATACGGGTGGCGGGGAAGAACAGGGGCTGAGCGCACGACATTTGGTGACTAAACAGTGTGTAGAATAGGAGCAGGTGTTGCAAGCCTTTTCCTATTTGAGACAGACTTTGTAACAGTAGAAAACTATCCGAAACTCCCATATTATGGAGCAAAAAAAAACAACAAACTGTCGCCGGCTCTTCCCTGTCCTGAGTACCGCATTTCCCTGCTCGGCTTCACGAGCTGCTCCAATCCCACGAATGCCGAAGGCGAGATGAAACTTCCGGGTCATTTTCCCTCTCACGAGAGTGATAGCTACAGTCTGGGGCAGCCAAGATGGAATGTGGATGGAACTATGAATTTAAGGGAACGTTTTCTGGAGTTCAACTAACTATATCACCTTTCCAGACCCTCAGGGACGTAACGGTAAACCATGGACTTCCCTTAAATAGTTGGTTTTGATACAAAAGAACACTGACACCTAACTCCACTGTGTAGGCCTGCTTCCGCCACGATAAAACCTCCATGTATTTCCCAAGAGCGGAGTTTCTTTTCATCTGGAAAGGTCTCGAGCCACAGACAGATCAGAGGAGATAAAAACCGACCGAGGCAGATTTTAAAAAGCGAGAGGTACTCACTGACGGAAGGATTTCCAAGTCCCCCGAAGGCATTGCCGCCGACCGCTGCGAGCCCAGTGAAGGTGGACGGCCGATTAAAAGGTTCTGCGAAAGAGAGGGGAGAGCGGCACACAATGCAGGGCTCGCCCGCGCAAGCGGAGGAGAGCCGCCCACCGGGAGCCGGGGACGGCAACGTGGGACTGTGCCTCTGTAGCTCAGACCCGCTCTGTCCCGCTTCTCCCACCAGGTCATGCAAAAGGTTTGCACTGCACCTGACATGAGGCACTGGGTTAACAAAATATAGCATATTTACACACGTTATTTCCTAGAACTGTGCGTTTTGCCCTATTTCTCTTGCCAGGTGAGGAATGTGACTCAATCCACCCATTCTGATATGCCCCCGCTTGCCTCCCCTTTTTGGGGAATGTGCTCTGGAGGCCCTAACAGGACAGAGATGAGATGATATCTTAAAATAAACCTACGATGAAAGGCTGCGTGTTCCCATGCAATGCGTGCGCCCTGTGGCTGGGCACACCACTGCGTCTGCCTGTACACTTGCGGAAAACATCACAGTCAGGCCTCGAAGAAAGTAGGCACCTTTACTAGGCAGACATATTACTAAGGCAGTGAAATGTGAACTGATGAACAAAGAGTGGGTAATGACTCATCATAACAGACTTGTCTTTCTTCCCACCTCCATCCAGGAGGTGCCCGCAGGCGTGGGGCGGAGTCCACCCTCATCTGCCAGTGGGCAGGCAGCGCGGGCTGCTGTAGGCGTAGGCTCCCTGAGGTACCAGGTCCCCGGTGCACGTTGGGACCTCCGGACAGAACCACGGCCTAGCGTAGAACTATGCCTTAAGAACGTGCTATCTATCAGAGGCTGAAATCCCCCCCATGGATGGCACCTATTCAGGCTTCTCCAAGATCACCACCACCTCCCTCCGTAGTAAAGCAAGGTGTCTAAGACTATGGCCAACTCACCAGGAAGTGCAGCAGGGGCTTAGGAAACAAAGGTTTTTCTGAAATACACATGTCACTTCCCGTCACTGTGGGCAACTCACCTAGGTGGGCAGCAGGGTTGAGGAAGTTGCTGTGATGAGGCGGCGGCCCAAAAGGGGTCCCGGTTGGGTGTGCAGCACCTATGAAGTCAAACATAACGGAATTAGATTTCCCAGGAAGCCAGCTTCCACAGTGCAGCTGGCGCCTAGTGGCCTAGGGAGCCCATCAGAGACTATGTTAAAGAAGAGACACAGCTAGAGTCCAACGCTGACGCAAGGTGTTAGAAACATTGCAAAACACTGCCTGGGGTTGGGGGCGGGGTTCTATAACCAAAAGAGTTTGGAGAAATGCTAGGTTCAAGAATGTGAAGTCAGGTTCTTTGCTGAAGGACTGAGAGCCATGATTATGTCCACAGGCTCGCTCACTAAGAGGAGGACATCTGACCAGGAACTATTCCCTTCACAGAGCACCCCGAGAGCAAGTTTCATCATCCTTGGCTTACGAGCAGCTGTCATGAAGCTGTGTATCTGGGCTGCTCTGCTTTGGACCACCACAGAATCTCTTTTCCTGACCATGTCTTAGTGGTCCTGGCCTCCCGCTGAGGGATATTACGCAGCCTGACCCCACGAAATGCCCGCCGTGACACTGGGCAGTGGGAGACGGGGTCCTCCGACCTCATTCGCCCTTCAGGGCCAGGGGCCACCAGTTACTCATGCGCTTCTAAACACTACTAACCTTGTAACTGGCTCCTGGAGTCTTGTCCCGCCCCCCTAAGGTATCAGGTCTAACACTGTGGCCTTCCCTTTACGCACATTTCTCTACTTTATATTTGGCTTGAAACAGCGGAATGTGTTTAAGATGCCTCAAATCCTTTTCTTAAAGGAAGCTGGGGCCTGACTTGTGGTGGCGCAGTGGATAAAGCGTCGACCTGGGAACGCTGAGGTCGCCAGTTCAAAACCCTGCACTGGTCTGGTCAAGGCACATATGGGAGTTGATGCTTCCAGCTCCTCCCCCCTTTCTCTCTTTCTCTCTCTCTCTCTCTCTGTGTCTCCTCTCTAAAATGAATAAAATAAAAAGGAAAAAAAAAAAAGGAAGCTGGGGAAGGAAAGAAGGAAAGAGGGAAGGAGGGAAGAAGGGAGGCACGGAGTGTTTATGTGTGAATCAGGGAAGGACAGTATTTCTAAGAGCTTGGGGCCCCGGCTGGCTGGGGACTGCTGGTGACAGCTGAGGAGGCACACTCTCTGGGAGGCTGGCGCTGGCTCTGGACAAGACATCGGCCAAGGGCATCGGAAGATGCCTCCTGAGTGCATGTCAGGCATTAGTGCCCAATACTAAGACAGAAGTGGCTGAATTTAACAACTGTACCTATTACACATACCAGTTAAAAGTTTCACCGAAGAACCACTTGGGGAAAAAAATCCAATACTGTTTATACTGGAAAAGATTACCTTCCAGAACAGAAGTATAAACAGGGCCTGAGGGAACTGACTAACAACTACCGAACAAGTTTAAGTTCCTCAGAAATACAGACTCAATGGAGAAGGGTCACCCCTCCCCCAAACCCTATTAACTCAGTTTACGGTTTGGGTTCTTGTTCCCCCAGCCGGCAAGGGGCTGGGGGCCGGGGTGTGGAGGAGCCACCCAGCACGGGGACACAGCTGTCTGTGCCAGTCATGGCACTCTGGAATCAGAAGGCACATGGGCGATTCTCTGCTCAGCCCAAATGGTGACTTACTCTGCGTCCAGAAAATGCAAAAGTAATACCCCATCTCCACACAGCAAGCGGGGCCCGGGACGGTCGTTAGGTATTAACAGTGTCGCCAGCTGAGTGGAAACCTGGCTGCCCACCGTCTGTGTGGTGCAGCCTTCAAGAAGGAATGCCTCTGTGAAGGGTGGGGCTGCGCTCAGGCCAGGGCCCCCAGGGCGCCTTGTCGTTCCAGAATTACCCAAGCAGAGGAAGCCCACTCATCCGCTTAGCTCAGATGGAAGCTAGGGAGAAATCTCTCTAGGACTCACCAAAAATTGCTCTTAATGTAGCTCTGTGTCCAAGTCTAGGTGCCATGGCAACAAAGCCTTCAAATACATCCCTGGACAGAACTGACAGAGAAAAACCTGTGACCTTAGCAAATCCCATCTACCCTCGAGGTTGATTTACTGGCTTGGGCAACAAAGCCCATTAAAACAATGATTTCTCGCAATGTGGGTGTTTTTCTCTCTTTGAATGGAAGGGCTTTGGGTCCACCCAGAAGGAGTCTTGAATAAAAGGCTGGGAAGGCAGAGGGCAGGATGCATGAGAAACTGCTTCCCCAAGGGCGAGAAACCGGGAGCCCCTTGGGTATTCACAGCCAGAATAAATTCTACTTAGCGTATTGGGTATTAAGTTATGGAGCTGGTCACTAAAGTGACCAGCTTTAGTGGGGTTGTTTGCAAGTACTATTAAGTGGAGCCCTGTGCCGGAGCCCTGTGCCAGGCACCTGCGTGGAAGACAGCTTTAGAAAAGACTGAGTAACAGGGGCCTTTGAGACAGAGGGACGTTTTCATCTACCTCACGCTCCTTAAAGCCTCTGCCTTTGAGAGCGCGTGCCCGGAGCAAGAACAGGGGTTACCTGAAGCCTGATGCTCAGCAGCACAGTCCCGCCCCGCCCCCAGCTTCACCACGCTGGAATCACTCATGAGGGTGAATTCTCAGATATTAACAAACAGCTCTCTTGGGTGTTTTACACCCTGTCCCCTAAATTTCATGCATTATTAAAACCAACCAGCAACCAACTAACTGATTCACACCCTCTATCACAGACCATACCACCAACTATCGTAACTATCCAGGGGACCCTTGAACAAGGTGAGAGTTAGGGATGCCAACACCCTAACCAGTACCAAATCTGCAGATACGTTTAGACTTCCCCAAAATGTAACTCTTAATCACCCACTGATGACCCAACGCCTAACCCATAATATAAACAGTCGATTGACACTCTGGATGTGCCAGCCATATTATACCCTGTATTCTTCCAAAAAGTGAGCTAGAGAAAAGAAAACGTCCTTAAGAAAAGCACAAGGAAGAGAAAACGCATTTGCAGGGCTGCGTGTATTCACTGAAAACAAAACCCACGGTTAAGTGGACCCCTGTGGTTCAAACCGTGTTGTTCAAGGGTCCACAGCTTCCCTTCAGAGCCTCCACACAGAGTGTGACAGAGCACTCCATGTCCGCTGAGAGTCAGGGTGCCAACTGCCCTTGCAAGCTTTCTGATCTTTTTTCCAATAGCCTTTGGCATGCTGGTAATTTAGCTTGGCTTCATTTAGACACAAATAAGGAGCCAAAGCACTGTGAGTCCCCTAAGGGAAAAATCCCCCTTCTTTCATGAAAAAGGGCCCATCAATGAAAGAGGGTCCACTTCCCCAGCGGTGCTATGGTGTGACCCTCCCTGCAAACTGGCATAAATCGTGTTTTCCAGGGAGTGATGGAGCGGTGGCCCAGAGTACCGACATGAGTTATTGAGCTCCTGGAGAACAACATTTATGAGCTCTCTCCTGCCCCCTCGGGACTCACCAGCGGCAGAGAATAGAGTTGAAGGCCGTGCCAGGTCGTGGGGGTGGTGGATGGCTCCAAAGAGGCTGGGGCCCGGAGGACGGCTCAGGAACTCGGGTTTCAGTCCAAAGTCCAGTTTGTGTGGGTCTGACTGCATTTGTTTCTAAAGCAGCAAGGGGGGCGGGGGGAGAAGGTGCCATCCCCGGAGGAATGGCAGGGAAGAGACATTATTAATGAAGTGGCTGAGACTGAGAGAGGAAGCTGGGAACAGTGCATGTGGGCTCAAGCCCTGGTCAGGTTTAAGCATGAGGATATAGCAACCCATACACCATGTAATCCCAGTGCTAGAAAGGCAGGTCAGCCTATGGGAGGGCAGCGGGGCGGGCCACCGGACAGCACCTGTCTCTCAGATCAGATCCTCAAGCGGCAAAACCAGTCTTTGAGGCTGTACTGCTCAAGGAGTAAAGTTGTATCTTTATTTACTTGACACCATTACCCGCTCCGAAGTAGCTTATTATACAGTATTTTGCTGTGGATGAAGGCCCATTTTAGCAAGTTTTTAAATGATAGTATTTTAAAACTCATTTTATTAGGAACTCTGCCTGAATAAGCTTCTGTGTAAATTAATTGTTTAATGACTCTTTACCACACTTAACAGATCACAGCACATTAGAAACTGAAAGTTATGAAGAAATAGTTACATGCTTACAAGCTAACTTTCAAATGATCATTATTACATATTAAATAAAATGAACTAACTAAGGATATTAATTTAACAAACGGGCCATTTCTTCACCTACTACCCCCAGTTACTTGCGAAGAAGAGATCACTCCGGCCCAGAACCTGACTGTGAAGTCCTTGCCGCAGACTGCAATCCCTACACTTCCTCTCTTCGACAGGCAGCTCACCCTCCTCTAGGGCTGCCCAAACTGGCTTCTCCTTGGCCCCGGGACTCCTTACCCCAGCATCCTTCTTAGCTTTTGTTTAATGTAAACATCAATTTTGTTTTTACACTGCAGCAAAATATACTCAAAACATTAGCACTTAATATAACGAAATTATTTTTTAAACTTTCTTTTGATTACAGTCACATTCACTTATTTTGTATTAGTTTCAGGTGCAAAGCACGGTGGTCAGACCACCACATACTTTACAAAGTGCTCCTCCCAATCTGCCCAGTACCCACCTGACACCCTACATCGTTATTGCCATAGTCCTGCCTATATTTCCTAACCCTTGTCATCCTTGAGGCCTGCAGCCCTCTCAAACTAATTTCAAAGCTGCCCTGCCTTTTTGATTCTCAAGAGCGCTCTCTGAATCTGCACCTACTCTCCCCCACCACATACACACCAGGGCCTGGGGTCCCGGCCTCGGAGTTTCCCTGCCCTTGTCCCCACCTCGCCTTGCTCCAGTCCCCCACTGCAGCACAGCCCTTCCCCTGTTTCTGGCGCTTCTGCTTCCAATCTCTTAAAACGTACCTGACGTGCTCAGTTCATTTGGCTCCACGCCCCCTGAAACTCCCCCATAAATAAATCCTTGTCCCACTGTATGCTAAGTCAACAAGGTGGCATCTGATCCAGCATGTGCAAGGACCCAGCCAGCTAAAGGTCACGAATTCCACTCATCCATCGCACGTACTTGGAAAGAAACCTACCCGAGCACCTCAGACTGGAGGCAGACAGCACGCACACCATCCTGTATGCACACACGCATGGATCCTCACTACTAAACTCTAAGCAACTGGACCCTGGGAGAGTTGAGTGCCCTCCGAGCCTGGCACGGTAAGGCGCCTACAGGCAGGAGGCTCTCTCACTTAACTCTTGGTGAGTGACTAAAAGGAGGAGTAAATGAATGTTAAAGAAAAAGAGAGATACTATAAGATCTGCCCCAATCTACAGGGAATCCTGTCATGGAAGTTCCACTATAAAGTAATAGCCAAATCCCAAGACAAAGCTTCTGATTCACTATAAATCTATACAAATCTTTTGAACGGCTCCTTTAATTTGGTCTGCCAAATTATTTAGTGCTAATATTGCACGGTACTCAGCACAGTTCCATTAACCACAAGTTAGCTCCATGAAGCAAAATGGTGCTTGGGGATTCCAAAGAGTTTGCTGGAAAGAAAAGATGAACAGCTATCTCATGTGTAAGAGGTCTTCCTAATTGATTTGGGATAATGAAGGTATCAAGTCACCGGGGACACTTTCATAGAAAAGAAGCTACTAAAAGGGCAGAGACAACATCCTTCATCTCTTTTAACCAAAGGAGTTCCAGAAGGACATGCCTTCCCTATCGTTCTACAGCCCACACCACTCAGAACCAAAACGGGACTGAACTCAGTGTCAAAACCGCTTTAGCTCTTCAGAGCACACACATTTTCTAACGAAGCTAACCCGTAAGGTTTCTAATTAAACCTAGCTGAACAATAAAGTAAAAGTGAGTGAAACTCACTGATGGGATGTTGGGAGAAAGAGCAGGTATTTGGCACCAAAACAAATATCTTAGTGGCCTCATTTACTGAAGTGGGTTTTTTAACTTTTAAAGTTTTTTTTTTTAACCATCTAACCATTGAAAAAATTTTTTCTGTGTGACTAGTTCTCCCTCCATGTTTGTCATCTTCCTTTATTAGTTTCATAATGGCTCCCAAATGTTGTTAAAACTAAATGCTTATGGTTGGAAAAATATGGGTTCACTGGAGCTTACTGGAATTCCGGGATGGACTGCTCCCCCCCCCTTTCCAAGGCAGAGTTACACACAGAGTGTAAATAATATCCAGGCTGTAAAATCTGGGCTCGTCAGGTACTGTGTTCTTCTAGCCAACCTGTGCTGCCATAGCTGGCCGCCTGCAGAAGCTCCTGGCTGCTCCCCTATGTGTCACACAGGCTTGGTAAAGTATGTCGTGTGCTCCTCAGTGGACAGGTCAGGTGACTGGCCAGACGGTGGTTCTGCCAGGGACGTACTGTACTCTGACCTCTGGTCTGGCCACCGGGAGGATGACCGAGGTGTGGAGAGGTCACTGCAAACCAACTACTACTTCTAGAAGAGTCATTTTTAACACTGTGCATTGATAATGAAGGCTCAGTAGCACCAGGCGGGGCTTAAATTACTCGGTCCTTTTTCCAAAGCCCTAAAATAAAAAGAATGCACCAATTCTTCCAGCAGAGAAAATGTTCGGGTATAGGCCTTCCTGCTGGCTCCACGCCTCTCCCAGCTCCCTCGGGCCCTGCAGTGGATCGGTCCTGCCCCACTGTGGAATCAAGTCCACACGGGGCATCTGGTCTACATATTTTCCCAAAACGTTTATGTTAGATGTCCATCTATATTTAAACTCTTGAGATAAAAATGATGACAAAACCACTTATCTATTTTTAACAAGAAAAAAAAACCATTAAGGGAGTTATCAGTTTGCTTCTGTTTTGTCCTTTTAGTGGTGGTTTCCCTAATTAACAATAAGATTTCCAAATAGCTTTTCCAAGAGACACTTGATCCTTCCTGCCAGGAGGTCTTCAGACTCTACTGAAGCGCCTCCTTAGTAGGGAGATCACACACCCACGGGCCCGGACCCCCCAGGCTGGGAAGCCAAGACTGACCTTGACTTTCTGTTGGTGGTGATAGATCTGCCAGGCGATGTGAACATGCATCGCACACCACTTCCCCGGTTTCTGAAACAAGAAACAGCAGTGTGGGCAGAAGGAAGACCTTTCAGAGAAACCCACCATCAGTGCCCCTGAACCTTGCAGCAGATTTTGGCTACAAAGGCTTATTGCACAGAACAAGGGTGCTCTGTACACTCCCAGTGCCTCCTGCCAGCAGCTCTCTAGTGCCCAGGCCTGCAGGAGCCACAGCCGGCACCCTCCATCCCGGGAGCCTGAGCTGGCTGCTGCTCCTCAGAAAGCTACACTTGACGAGGACCTCCCCAGTTACCAAGGATAAGATGGCAAAAGCCCGAAGCCCACTTTGTGTCCCTTCTCTCTTTCTGTTCTGGTGCCAGCTGGCAGAGCTGGGAGAGCAAGAAGCCCTACTTAACAAATGTGGCTGTGCTAGAATGCTAATCAGCTGCTTGAAAAAGCTAATTAGTGAATGCCTGTGCATCATCAGTTCAGAACAAGATCGGGTCCAGAACCTGGGTCACCTCTTCCTACACTGCTGTTCTTAGCCCCCAAAGGAAGACAAAGACATTCACCATGTTCTGACTGAGGCCCAGTTCCTATTAATTGCTTCAAGAAGAGTCAACTACCCAGAATTCTTCTGCATTCACATTGGTGGGAACTGTAACTCTTGTAGGTTTAAAAAAAAAAAAAAAAAAAAGAACAAAAGAAAAGACGAGAACTTGGTCCTTCCTACTCTCTCGGCCTCTTCACGCATCCGTTACTTCTCCTCACCCTCTGGGATGTGTCAGTCCATGCCTCTCGAGTTAGCTCATGTCTTGCTTTGTAAGCAGTGGGGCAGGGGGACTGGGAATGTGCTGGTTCTGTCCACCTGGAGGGGAGGGACCATCTCTTCCTACTTCACTTGTATTCTCACTATGCAATTCACCCATAAGCTCTGAGTGGGTGCTCTATGACTGTAGGCTGGGTGAGGAGACACCATGCCCATTCCGACATCGGCAAAGGACGCACACTTCCAGTTTCTAGTGAAGGAGCCAATTCTGAAAATACAGACTTGAGACCAAGTCTGGGCTCAGTTTCCTTCTTTAGTAATGAAATTATGGGTCTTTAGACCCATCACCTAAGTGATGACACAATCCACCTTTCCCCTTCCCCCGTCCTTTTTGAGAAATTCAATGATCTGATTTTACGCACCAGAAATGGGTTAAGGACAGCAGGAAATCTATCTATCCGTCTTTCATCCAAACACCTATCTTCCCTTCCCCCCAACCAACCAAGTCAGTAAGCATTTATTTGGAGGTCATCTGCTGGCCACTCTCCAGACCTCTACAGATGTTAACCAACCAACACATTTTCTGCACTCGAGAAGGAGGCTGAACAGCTGTGACAAGTTAACGTCACTTACTACAGAATGAGGTAGACATCAGCCAAAATAAATAGACTGATATATATGTATTTTCTAGGTGCAAGAGAGAAAGCAGGACTCAGTGAAATCCTAATTTCAGCCTGTAGCTTAATTCTTTCTCCTTAAATTCCTATGACTCAAACCTTTTTTACCAGAACTGCTAACAAGAGAATCTGACTCAGCTGAGTTTTATCTGTTAGTTCGCCCTCAATAGCCTGGCTCCCTCTAACACCAAAGCCACAACAACTCAGGCTGTTTTCAATCATAATACCTGAAAAACCCAACCCAACAAAATGTCATTCCAACACTGTATTCCAATGTGAACTGTGGCTTGCTTCTGCATAATGGATTTGTATTTTTAACCCACAGGGAGTCAAACAGAGGTTGCAAAAACAGTTCTAGAAGAAGCTTTCTTACCCTTAACATAGGTCTGAAAGGATCTGTCAACTGTGAAGAGAAAATGACAACTTGGTTACATGCCTGTCACTCAAACAATTGCTCTAATTAACAAATTTGTAGTGCTTCATTAGGAGGGGAAATTAAAAATGTTAGAATTTTACTTTTAAATGAAGCCCTTTTAGAGAATAATTAACCCATTTTCACACTATCAAAAGTGCCAAATGTCCCCTCCCCCCACTTCGCAAGCCTTGGTACATCTATACTGACAAGCCCTCTAAACAAGTTCAATCAACAGCAATTTGCCCTCTGGCAACATGGTTTGCTCACAGGACACATCTGAGGAGTCTCCCTGTCCTGAGCAGCCCCTTCTGAACCACACGGAGTGAGTCTGAGGGAGAATGGCCGTCCAGAGTGCGTCTAAGGGAGAATAGCCATCCAATGTGGATGGGTAAGGCTGGACACTAACCGGTGTCCAGGGAGAGGTGGCCCTTCCGTACAATGGTAGAACCCGGCTATCTCTACCAACGCCCTTATTTCGATGACTGCTCATTACTTAGAGGTATCAGACATTTTAAACAAGTTCACTAAACATCATAAAAATACTTACATAGTTGAGTCATGTTAAACTTCTACCTAACTCTGGTCACCAATTCCTGACTGCCCTTACCCAGGGAAAAAGACAATATTGTAAAAGGTAATCATTTTTCACATTTACTCCAAAGATGGATGTAAATAACAATCAATGAAACAAGATTATATATAGAATATATCATGTAACTTGGAATTCTTTTCTGAGAGTAGGCAGAGGTATACATTATAAATAGACAACATAAACACGGCATATTGGATATTTTATTTAGCTTTAGAGCACAAAGGGCCCCAACCACCCTAAAAGAGGGCCAGAGCAGCTGTGTGACCCCAGGAAAGCAGGGCATGTGTCCTGACTTCCAGGAAAGAAAGCACTTGGTGCTTTTCCATTCAAAGCTTTTACAGCTGTTTCTTTTGTGTGAGAGAAGTTGAAGGAAATACGGAAGGCTGGCTGAGCAGAACTACACAAGCAAAGAGCGTGCGGTTCCTGATCTTAGACAGTAAGCCACACCTCCGTCCTCCCATGGCACACTGTCGTATGGCCGCAGCAGAGCATGGAGATTTTATTTTCTCAGGGTAACTGGCATTTTCTTTGACAAACTAGAAGGAAGAGCTAACACAGCCGCTTGCTCAGCCGAGCTAAAGAAGGTGCGATCACTGGGTTGGCTGTGCCCCCCTCCCCTCTCCCCTAAGGTTACCTGAGATCAAGCCTGATTTCATACGTACCCTCGGGTCCTTTTGCAGTAGAGTGTGCGGGACTGTCCCGGGTCGAGCAGCAACATCGATAGGGTTGGATGTCTACAAATTGATTAGGCCATAGCTTAGGAAGCACATAACACGTATCACAAAAACATGATCTGTCTTTTCCTTTAAATTATAGAAGTCAAATTTTTTTTTTCTGTTACAGTTCACATTCAGTATTATTCTGTATCAGTCTCAGGTGCATAGCACAGTGGTTAGACAATTACATACTTTACAAAGTGTTCCCCCAGAGAATTCCCGGACCCACCTGGCACCATACGGAGTTACTACAGTATTATTGACTGTTCCCTATGCCGTCCTTTACATCCCCATGGCTACTGTGTAACTACCAGCTTGTATTCCTTAATCTCACCCTTTCCACTCAGCTCCTAATTTTTGGTTTCATTCTGGAACACAAGAGTTCACAGGTTCATCTTTCTTAGGGATCACACAGGCGCCACACCCATGCCCGCACCCCATTTTCTCAGGGGCCCCTGGCCGGAGACTGCCACCTCCTGCAATGGCATGTCAACCCAGGAAGGCCACATTTGCTTTGATGGAAAGCCAGGGCCAAAAAGAGAGGCCGCACATAGACGGGCTGCCGGACGCCCATCTTCTCCCGAGTCACTGAGGGCCTGTTGCTGCGTTTTCTGCTTTACCACCAAACAAACATCCCAGTGAATGTCATCGTCATTTTCTCTCAGGTGCTTCTCATCAGAATAACTGCAAGTGTTTTACACACGTTAAACTGCCTCTCTAAATTTTAACTGGCAGACAATAACAAGGAATTACACTCGCTAATTACTCATTAGCAGTGGGGGAAATGGGACCAGAGAATCTACTACTGTAGGGACCACACAGACTTACAGTAAGTGATTTCTAAAGCAACCCAGCATCATCCTTCCTATTCCCATGCCATTCTCAAATCTCATCAACTCCTGTAGGCTTTTGTCCTTTGAATTAGCAACAGAAAGCCTACTTTGGGCACAAGCAGTCACTACCTAATAGTGGGTAAAGGAGTCAGAAAATTATTCACCAGGTATTTTATTTAGAAAATCATAACCTTGGCCCTGGCCAGGTAGCTCAGTTGGTTACAGAGTCATCCCAATACACCAAGTTTGCTAGTTCAACCCCCGGTCAGGGCACATACAAGAATCAACCAATGAATGCATAAATAAGTGGAACAACAAATCAATGTTTCTCCCCCCCTCTCTCTTTCTTCACCCCACTTTGTCTAACTCCCTAAAATCAATAAATTAAAAAAAATCACAACCTCTAAAAATCCCTTTAACCCCACAAAGTTAATTTGGGAGGGGGGCGGACTCAGGTGTAGGCACAAAGGTTGCCTACAGGGAGAAGAAAAAACAAAAGAAAAAGAAAGAAAAGGAAGAAAAGCAATCAGCCGCTGCACAACTAACAATTAAGCTGGAGTTGTTAACAGCCTGATTTGCATACATATGAAGAACTCCACTAATGAACTGCAATCTACATATTCAATCAGTAAGACGGCCTGGAAAGGCCTATTTCGACACCAGGGAGACACTTTCTTGCCCAGATGTAGTTTTCTGTGTGATTGGATAATTGTGAGTGAGGGAAATAGTCTAATTTATTAAATGACCTACCAGTCTGTTTGGGGATGCACGAGAGATTTGTTGCAACCTGGAGGGGACAGACCAGGGTCCGAGAGAGTAGTAACGAGCAGATGGGGGAAGGAGTTTAGAAATCACCATCATTTCATCCCAAGATAGGAGGTGTTTAACACGGCCATTGTAAAAGCCCCTGTATATACATAGAACCAGCTTATAAACTGTGATTCCAGGCAGGTTAGTGTGATTTCTAAGGTGTCGCTATCCCACCCCTAATACTTTTTTAATTCCTTTTCCTATGTTTAGTGTTAAGGCAACTTGCCTTCGGAAATGTTAATAAATATGTGCTCACCCTGGGGGAGTCTGGCCCAAAATTGGGATTTTAGCTAAGAAATGAGATGGGAAAATAAAAAGAAACCCAAAATCACACACAGCGAAGTTTCCTACTTTAAAATCTGCGGATGGTTCTCAACATGAGAAGTCCACCGTGCTTCCTTTGCATGTAAGTGAAGAGGGGCTGTGGTTGATTAAAGTCACAAAATAGATAGAGTTCGAAACTGATTCATCCACACCGACCCTCAGAGACAACCGCAGCACAAGCTCTGTAGCATATCCCTGATAAGGTAGAAAAGGATGTTCCTGTCAAAGGTAAAAGGTCAGTTTCACGCTAGGATGTTAGCAAGCGATGACAGAGCCCTGACCTTGGTGGGGTGGGCGGGGAGGGCAATGAGGGAGCACACACAGAAGCCCCTTCCCTCTCCATTGTTAAAAAGACACCATTTTTAGTTTCGAACCCTTTTCCTCCCTCCTGTTAAAATCAGTAATGGCTCAACTTTGTATCTTTTCTAAAGAATATATACCTCATGGACAACTTATATCCGACAGCTGATAGAATTCCGGACCAGACGCCCGTGTCCACTGTACAGTACTGTATAGTGGAAACTATGCATGTAGGCTGATTGTAAAGAGAATAGGAAGTCCTAGTGTAACTGAGATGGCACAGGTAGTACAAAATGAAAATAAAATGTGGCTGAAATTTAAAATTAGATGGATGAGAACAAAACAAAACGAAACAAAACATGGCCATTCTAATCCCCAAGGGTCACGTTGGATCAAAAAAATTACAGGCGAGAGAATGAAGACCCCACCCGCACGCTTAGCTTGAAGCCCCACATACAAACACATGTGTGCTTCCACTGCCAAGTGTCTTACCTTCGGCTGAAATGCTCCTTGTAGTGAACCGAAGGGGCCAGTGGGTGGGATCATAGGGGGTATGCCCGATACTGCAGGAGGATAGGAATGGAAGAGCTGTGGCCAGAGATGGGGAGGGAAAAACAGCTTTTAGTAGGAGGCAAGTGACACACTCCAATTCCCTTCCCATAGAAAGACATCAACATTAGCAAGCCAAGTCATCTCGGTTGGATGCTATTAGTCAAGAAGCCACGATGAAATGATCACACAGATGTGCCATGAATGCTTAACTCAAAAGCTGAAGAGTAGTTCAGAATCAATCAGTCAACAAATGATGTCCCCGATGAGGACGTTGTTAGAAAGGGAGCTTTTCTAATTATTAATTGTTAAATCGGATAGAAGTCCTAAATGGTGGGAGACTTGAATGCATATCAGAAACAGGAGGGGCGCTGAGCCCCACATGATGCCCAGAAAATTACGAGTTAATTAGAAAAAGAAAATAAGAAAAAAAATAAAAAGGGAAGAAAAAGAAGCCAGTCTTTATGAGTTCCAGGATTTTATACCATTAAAACTCAATTAGTACTTTTAGATTTTTAATAGTTTGAGGAAATGAGAAATTACTCGCAATCCTTGCTTCATTAGGTTGTTCCAAAAGTAGCAGTTTCAGAAGACAATTTAATTGTCTCATCAAAAATGACGACAAATATTTGTAGAAGGGTAAAATAAAATGACTCAATATAGACTTGCAAGGCGAGCCTCCCATTCTTCTCTAAGATGGACAAGCTCACTGGAGGCCATTCAAGTCAAGGCCTTGACATGTCAGCCTGCCCACTCAGTGAAGGGAGGTGAAGGGAGAAGAATGATTCTGAATTAAGTATACACATTTTCTTGAATTAATAGTTTATAGACAACACAATGGAGGAAAGAAATATACAGCAATAACGAAGACAACACAAACACATCTTGTACTCCTTCTAAAAACTTAGTATCTCTGAGATTCTATTGCTCTGGTTCCTACTTTGATCAAGCCACCCTCCCGATACTTAAGTAACGTCCCACCCATACGGCTGTATGTACTATTTCAAAAATACAGTCCCCACTTGAGCTTTTCCTAATAGTGCATTGATGTTACTTAGCACTCTCTAGGTAATGGCTGAAACCCACATTTGACAATCCTGTCTGTGCTCCGGGTATGTGTTCTTTCTGTTGGACTTTATTTCATTTTGCTCCCTTCAATGATGCAGCAAAGTTTTCCAGACTAATTGATATTGAACTAAATCCACTTAAACAGTGATTGCAAGCCAAGTACCCTCATTTAAAACTACTTTTAAGTCTAAAATTGTGTTTTAGATACTTGAGTGCATTGCATCTTAATTCCCCTTATAACATCCTAATCCCCCAAAGCTGGGGAGACTAAACACTTCACACATTATCCGCTATAACTAATAATATGAAATACCTCTCGCACAGTACAGTGTATGAAGCAGAGTAATTAAACACATGCCGCACTAAATAAAACACACTCAAATTTCTATTACTCTGCCTCCAGGTGGGTATTTTTACTTTAATGCTTTCAATAAGAAATGGGATCTTCTCACCATTTTCCTTTTGCCTGATTCTGTTACAGACCCTCTTAGAATATCGCTATCACCCCTTGACTAAACATCTGAAGTACCTAATCAATAGGACATTAAGGCCCCCAGGCTTACTCTCCATCTTCAACCCGGAGCTCTCCTTGAAATATGCCTATAAAAGGGCATTGCATTGGGTCCTAGGAAGTTAAACCCGAGCCCCCTGTGGAGTACACTAAACTCGCTCTAAGATGATTTTGTTAGCTGGTCCTTAATTTCAATCAGTGAGATATAGGCAAAGGGTAGAGATCTGATGGTTATGAAGATGGCATCACCCACGGGACAGACCCAAAGAGGAAACCCACCCACCGGTCTACTGGATTTCTATGTCTGTTTAAAAAATGCTTTTGTCTTCAACTGAGGACAATGCTGGAACAAGGTGGGGTCCCAGCACTCAATATATTCTTTTCATCTCCTTCTGCAGAGGCTTTCCTCATGCAGTTTCTGAATGGCTCTAGACTAATCCTTCAGTGTTTTCTAGTATTTTCTAGTCTTGGCTTCTCGGCTACACTCAGGACTAATCCAGCATCTAATCATCTCGTACTAAGAACGAATAAATTCACAGCCTTGGCTGACCTGTTAAGCAGTACTTCTATTCAAAAGATAACACTACCCCCAAATTAAAGCAAAAACAGTTGTGTGTGGTGAATCAACGTGACTACAAACAATTTTAATCTTCTTTCTTCCTGATTTCTTCGAAAACAAAAGAAAATAAATAAACCACTGAGTAAAGAAACTTGCAAAATTTCAGGTAAAAATGATGCAGTATTCACTCCATAATCAAAACATCATGGTAAGATGTTCAAGGTCTTTGTACAAAGACAAGGTCTTGTCTTACACAGTTTTATAGCTGAACATAAAACTTAGGCTGGCACCAATTTAGGCTCCAGACAGACCATCCTCTTAAAATTGTGTAAAACAAATATTCTTTTTAAGAAAGAGGAATGAGTTCCAAGAGAAAAATTAAATCATCTATTTCAATTTTAAGACCCCCTTTTATTTAAATATCTCAGGAGAACACTACCGGCCAGGTGAAAGAGGGTTCTGCACTGAGTCTAAAAACCTGCTTGGTGAAGAGTTATGAGTCAAAAAGATAAGAGACTTTCTATTTGGAGGACATAATTCAAGTTGAGTTGTGGGAATTTGGCAGTAATGACATTTCCACTGGGGACCAAACTCCTGTGCCTTCAGAGTCTCCTGAAACGGCCATGTTTCAACTGTAGGTGCCTCACTTTTGCAGGACAGATGCCCGGCGTCCAGTGAGGTTCCATGCTGCTTTCAAGTCTTGGGTATATACTTATATGATCTTTTGATTCCAAAGAGGATACTGCATCTTTACCCAAAAGCAAACGCCACAAAAGCAAGCATCCAAAGTGACGAGGAGCAATGGGAATTCTGGCAAAGGTGATTAAGGCAAGCGGCTAGTCATTTACTGATCTGTGAAACGAGCACCAAGGATGGAAAAGCAGCGACACTGAACGCAGAAGCATGGTAGAAAGACTCACACTGTGCCGGTAGAATGGGTCAACTTTTGTAGGGTATTTGTCAAACTGTAAAGGGATCAAAGCAAAAGCTCGTTACTTAAAAGAGTCTAACATTTCTGTTCACTGCGTCAGCCGGGGCTGCCCTACACAAGCTTCCGGTCATCACGCCGTTATCAGACTCCACAACCTCACTGTGCAGAAAGCTGTGCTGAGCTCCTGAGCTGTGCTGAGTCACTGTGACAAGAAACCAGTGAAAATGGGGGACAAATAAAGAAACGAAGGGGAACCCCACATGGTGCACTGAGGTCCTGGCCACACTCTGTGCTTCTTTCTACTCAGTCTTCGGAGACTGGCATGAAAGGAACAACATGGACTGGAGAAAAGAGGCTCTTCTTCAGACAAATCAGAGAGAAGTGAGCGTTTGGTCTGATTTGCCCAGAGAATTCCCTCCAATTTCTCCTTCACGTTGGCCAAAGATGTGTACATTCAGCTGTCTTCTGAAATGTACGACACCCGCATATGAAGCAATTGGGGCTACTAGATCTCATAACCTCTCCTTGGGCCAGAACACAGCATGCTCTTGTTTCTGCTCAACAATGTCATTGTCCAGCTGCTGAACTCCCCTCTGTTCGGTTTCATATACAGTGTGTCCGTAAAGTCATGGTGCACTTTTGACCAGTCACGGGTCAAAAATGTACCATGACTTTACGGACACACTGTATTTATGAAATGCCTCACTCAGGCTACATCAGCTCTTTCTGAACACAACAGGGACGTGAAAGCGTAACTGCTGAGAAGTCTAGTTCCTCCAGAAAAAAAAAAGATAAAGGTTTTGCTAACAGAAAATAATTTGGGTCACAAGGCCTCTCATCTCAAATCTTCTAAATAAAATCTATTAGATCAACTTTAAAATATACTATTTAAAAAAATTAAGTTGAAAAAAATCGGGGAGAGTGAAGGTAGAGAGGAAACCAGGTTTGGTGAAGGGACTGCCTCTTAAAAAATCACGGAACCGAAATCTCCTCTCACGGTGCCTGTACTGCCTTGTAATGAAGTCTTTCAATTAATATTTTAAAAATAAAATTAAGTAAATGACTCTAACACTCACTGTTATGGACAGGGCTGTATTTTAGGATACTGAACACCCTAATACAGCACTGTTCATTACAAACCCTAAGTTATGAGAAAGTCCTCACTGGTTCCTCCAGCATGTGCTAGGCTCCGCTCAAGACCAACACCACGGTCATTACCGGTGGTACCTCTTACCACAGGCTGCGCTCTGTCCCTGCAGGCTGCATGGCACTCTGGCCACCTGCTGACAGAACACAATGCCAGACTGATCCTGTCTTATGGAATACAAGAAATGAACACCTCTGACATCTGAAAGGGCAGGATTCCTAATGTCGCCCACAATTCCCACAGCTCTCTCCCCTCCCCAGCCTCTTCCTGACTCCTGGTCTTCTGGGGGCATTTATTTGTTAGTACTTGGTACAAAGCACTGGTGGCAACCCCTCAGCATTTTCAAGGGAACATTATTCTGTAAGGCAAGTTAACTGCCAACACTGGTGGTGCACCTAGGATCAAATTCAACCCCCAGTGATAGATATGACTCTAGAAACAAGTTCCGACATAGGCCCCAGGTCCGTGCCGGCCAGGGCAGGGCACGTCCCCTTCTTTCTAGCAAGGATAGACAAGGCCACAGGAGCCCCCTAGACAGACGGCTGCCGCTCCCCCTCCGACCTCCAGGCCCCACCGTGCTGCAGAAAAGAGTCGTGCTCTACTTATCCTCACATTTCTGCCTGGGGTACGCACCATGGGAGGTGCTGGCGTCGGCATGATGGCGGTGGGCGGGATGGCGTGGGGGAACGGTGTGAAGGTGTGCTGGTGCGTATGCTGGTGCGTGTGCTGATGCTGGTGCTGGTGCTGGTGGAACTCGGTCCGCAGGTAGGGCGGAGGGCCCAGGGAGGCGCCGCGGTCAGCACTCTGAGAGGCCAGGAAACGCGTGTTCAGTTCCTGTCGCAGGATGTCTTGCTCTGGAAAGGAAGCAGAGGGAGAGAATGACGCCTCTGCTTGCAGCAGGAGTTTCCTTCAGAACAGGACAACCAAGTACCTCACTAGGGGGGTTCGGGACCCAGGGCCAGGCCCTTAGCTGGAAGGGACAACCAACCAGGCTAACGACAGTAAGTCCCCGTCACAACCTAAGTCTCTGCTCTGTTTCACCGCCTGACTGTGAGGGACTGGCCTGTCACTGTGCGGTGCTCACACACTCCAAGCAAACGGCCGAGGTCAAGTTTCAGCTCAGTGACTGCCAGCTAAGTGACCCCGGGCATGGCTTATCACCCACCTGTGCCTCAGTTTCCTCATCTATCATATGGGGACACTACTACCTACACCTCAGGGGTTTATTTTGAGGGAGACAGGAATTAACACCTGTAAGTTAGGAACAGTGACAGGCACACTAAGTAATAAATGCCAGCGGTCTACACGGAAGACGCCCTTGAAGGGTAAGTCTCTGCTGGATGGGCTCCCTGTATCGATGCTGTAACAGAGCTACAGCGGACCCCAAATTGGGACCCCTGGTTGCTAAGTAAGCACAGGTGAGGAGAAGGACCCAATTCCTAACATGAGGTCTGTCCTTAAAATTCTGGGACGCTTCATCAGAAGTGCACCTGCCCCTTCCAGGAAGAACTAGAAGACCCTGTTCCCCAAAAGAAACCCCTTAAACCAGGGTGCAACCCCAGAGCCCGGACTGAAACAGACATGGGTCTGGGCAGGTCTGTCACTGATGGAAGCCGGGCAACGGCGCACAGCATCGTGCCTTACCGCATTACCGGTGGCGAACTCGGCTGCAAAAGCCTCGTGGCTTCAAACAAACCAGTTCTCCCTGGTGGTGCCCCATTCACCGGGCTTGGGCTAGGTGGGCAGGGGTGCCAGCACCTGTTTTAGCTGAACCTCAGCCCACAAAGGACTGGTGAAGAGTCTCACCCAATCCAGCGGGAAATCCTCAACAGATAAAACCCAGCAATCGGGGACAAGAGAGACAGATGGCAGGGGAGGCCACCAGCCAGGGAGAGCGAGCTCGGGTAAGCAAGGGCAGCCGTCTGTCCGTCCTACCTGAGTAAGTGCTCCCGGCCGGGTGTCCGGGCACCTGCAGACCCCCTGATGTCAGTGGTGGTGGAGGAGGTAGAGCAGTGGGAGGGGCAAACATATTGGGGTGATGTGAGTGTGCGGGGGGCTGGAGGGTGGGCGTGAAGCTGTGCAGCGGGCTGTGGTTGGGCAGTGACAGCGGGAATGGGGAGGCGGAGGGGTGGTGGGAGATGTGAGGAGGGGCCGGCTGAGTCTTCGCTGGAGTGCTGCTTCTGCTACTGCTGTTGGAGAACCAGAGAGAGAGGGGGAGGAAGGGAGAGAGGGGGTGAGAGAGAGAGGGGGGAGGGGAAGAGAGAGAGAGAGAGAGAGAGAGAGAGAGAGAGAAAGAAGCAATGAAGCAATTAATGTTCTTAAAAAAAATCCCATCTCCCTGCTCAAAGCCCTTCAACTCCTGTGCCCCTGCTCTTGCCCTGTACAGGTGCCCTCTGTGCACACAGGCGGCCTCTCGTGAACTCACACTTCTCTACCCGCCACCCTGCTGCAGACCAGGGAACAAGCGAACAGAAACTGTGGCCCGAGCTGCCCACCTCTGTGTCCAGACAGCTGATTCTGCCCCAAACCCCGCCCATTCTCCACCCTGCGGCCAGCTCCCCTCATGGCCCTAGAGAGACCCACGCCCTCCCAGGCTCCCCTGGCCACGTTTCCTGTAAAGCGCAACAACGCACCAGAGGGAGCAGGAGAGAGCCTGCAGTTCACCCTATCAGCCACCTTGGAAAGAAACACGCACAGAGAACAGGTGAACCTGGGAGCTCAGGTTCCCTGTCCCCTCGACCTTCAGGAGCCACTGAAATGGCCTCTGTGCAGTAGACGGGCTTGGACCACTGGGGAAGGAACAGCCCCACCCTGGGTGTTCCCTCACCTGTCACAGACAGGAAGAGGCAAGTCCCTGAACCACCACAGCCAGAATGCCACAAGGAAAATGAGAGCAAAGATAACGCCCCCTGAAGTGTGAGGCATAAGGACTACACCCCCTGGGACAAGATGGTTCTGCCCCCCTTTTCCCTGCAGCTCTCCTGGGTGCAGCTTTTTTGAACTTTCTTTTGCAATTTGGCAAATCGAGACAGGGGAGGGCCTGGGCCTCTCTGAGCAGGAGCTCCTCTCTCTTTCTTGACACCTGGCTTCTTTATTCTCTACCTCTCTGACCCACCATGGTAGACATGAGTCACAATGAAAAAATCCTCCAACCAGGACACTCCTTGGTCCCACCTTCCTGCCCCTTGGAGGCACAGAGAGATGGAGCTTCTTAGAAAGGTCCTCCCTCGGGGGCAAAGGGCCTCCCTTCTAGGACTCTTTTAGCTTTCGGAGGTCTCCATTCCCTACCCCACCTGCGGGGGGGCTTCGGGCACAGCCCCCTCTGCTCTGGTTCCCAAGCATTCCCCTCCTCCCTCCCTCCCTCAACCCAACCTGAGTCTCACCTGACTGCCCCTTTCTGTCCCTACTTCAGAGAAACCACCATGACAACGTTTCAACAAGGGAACTCCAGCCTCTTTGGGAGCCCCTGAACCACTACTATTGGCCCACCCCAAAGAAGGTGGCAAAAGTCAGGCAAAGACAGAGCAGGTGGACTCACCTTAGACTGTTGAGGCTCAAGCTACTGCTGTTGTAGGCGGACAAGGGCTGGGAGAGGCTCTGAGATGAGGGGTGAGCCTGCACGGGCGGGAGGCTCGGATGGAGCAGCTGGGTGGGGGACTGCGACCGCGGGGGCCTCAGCACCTGAGGCTTCGGGGCCGGCGGAAGCGGCGCCTCCGGTGGGGCCTGTGTTGGCCGTGTGCTGGGCCGTGCGGACTGAGGCGGGGCCTCTGTGCGCTGCACCAGGTTGGGGTCTGGAGAAGGTGCTCTGCGCTGGGGCTCCACCTGCGGCTGGGGAGGCAGCTGTGGGACCTTAGGGCAGGGGTCTTTAAGCACCACAGGCTCAAAGATCGGTTCTTTGCCACAGTCCTGGCTCTTCTCCTGGCTTCTCTCTAGACCAGATATCTTGGGGACAATCGGCCCTGCATCCTGGCTGTCATGTTCGGGCAGCGTGCTGACACCTAACTCCGAATCTGTAGTGGGGAGAGCAGAGACAAAAAGATAGGCAGTGAATGACATGTGAGTGGGTGTGACACAGGAGGAAGGGGGAGCAGGCTCCAGGACCGGATCACAGAGCCCCAGCCACTGAGGCACAGGCCTCCTGCCGGGTCTTCACCGTGTGCGAAATGGGAAGCTGGGGAGGGGGACAGCCTTTGCCCCTTGAGTGGCCACCCCCTCGGGGAAAAATGGGAACCAGCCAGAGGAGGCTGCATTCCAGAACACAGGCCAGGCCATCTAGAGTCTGAAAATGAATGCACTCCTTCATCTCGACAAAGGCTTTTATGAGGCAAGTTAAGAAACCATAGCCAACAAGTTGATTTTTCCCTTTTAACAACAAATCCAGTTCTTGACTACACAAAAGACAAGTGTTCTCAACAGCAAATGAAGTGAGTGTTACTAACCACACACAGATGCTGCTTCTTGGCCTACTCGCCCCCATCCCCTCTTCCTTTTTGACAGATGAGATGCACTTGACATTTACAGCAATCATTTTTGGTTCAGGAAGCGCCCGACTTCCGGTCAAGCATCAAGCCTTCTAGTGCTTGCCAGCTGATCACAGCAATGCCTTACATCAAAAGTACAAACATGTGTTTAAGGCAGATTGACTGTCAACTACAAATGTAGAGAGCACTTGGACCACGCCGGGTGTCCTCCCCAAAGTGACACTCAGGGGTGCCAAGGCTGGCCACAGAGGCTAAGTCTGGATGTAGCATTTAAGTAAAATTCTAGAATCAGGAAAGAAACTTGGAAAACAGATGCTCCTGTAGGTTAGGAAAGCTATGATGTACCTGCACACAGCTATGCCACATCTAGTCCGTGGTTATCTGATTATCCCCTCAAATTCCATAAAACTGACAGAATAACGAAAGACAAACATGGCACTCAGTTAAAATGGCCCTATTTATGAGTACTGTATTCCCCATGTATAAGATGCACCCTTTCCCGAAAAATCTGGGGTCTAAGAATGGTGCATCGTATAGTGGTTGTAGATTTTTTTACTTGCATTTCCCACTTTTTCGCGCAGATGAAGAGTTCTATGAATTTTATGATGAATAAAACTTGAGTTCAATAACTTTATGTAATACATTTTTTTTTCAAAATTTGGGCCCCAAAATTAAGATGCATCTTATACATGAGTGTGTCTTATACATGGAGAAATATGGTACGTGCCTATATGTCTGGAGGAAAAATGGTCTTTCCCACATTTGTGTGTAAACAGATCCATCCTTTTACTACTATACAACCTGTAAGTAGGAAGGGAATAGATTGCAAGGCTCTCTGAAGTGAAATGTGTTGAGGGCATTCCTAAATGAAGGACTGTGGGCATGAACTTCCCTTCCTCTCTCACTGTATTAAGTGTGAAGACTCCGGTGTCCTCACTGGCCCTACCAATTTCCATCCATCTATTCGTGCATACGCACTTCTCCTTTCTCTTCCCTGGAATCTGCCTCGAAGCAACCCGCTCTTTCCAATGTCCTTTTGGTGAAAGAGATCTAACCTATCACGTGTACAACAGCAGAACAGACTGTGGGTTTAGAAACAACAGGGCATTTCTGGCTAACAGGGACTTGGCTCTCGTCAGGTCCTCCAGACCACCCCGGGGCACGGACGCTAACAGGGTGCAGAGTCCTCTCTTCCTAGGTTTCAGGTACAGAAGGACAAGGCATCCAACCAGGGCCTGTTGAAAAGTAACATAGACTTCTGACATGCTGCTCACACATATTTCTATGCAGTGCTGTCCTGAGGACCTTTCTAGGGAGATTTTTGCTCACGATAAGCTGAAATTTCATGAGTTTCCAAAACCTTGGTTTCCAGCTTGAGGCCCAAAAGATCCTTGATGTGGACAGACTCCGTCCAACCAGGAGGAGAGCTCCTCAGTCACAAATGAAGACCCTTCCCATACAGGCCCCGTACCCAGGGGTTCTGGCTCTGCTTCTGGCTGTGAGCGGGTATCTCTGTCATTTTCACAAGGGTTTCCATAGCAAGTAATGCCATGAGCTCACTGAGAACCATAGGCTGCATACATCACAGGCCGGTGAGTTAGGACTGGGGCAGAGATCCTAACAGAACAATTCCCTCAACGAGAAAGTCGACGTGCTTAATCAGGACTCTTCACACTTTGAGAGCTAACTGAGGATTACTATGCCTATTACAATGGCAGAAACACAGTGCTATCTTCTCCTACTGCTTTGTTTTTGCTGGGCTGGGATGGTGAAGAAGAAATACATCAATAATTTCAACTTCATTAAGTTTAAATTCAAATTCACGACATCGCTCCGAATATTCCACGTCTAGACAAAGTTTCTCTCTGACGTAAAAGAACGTTTCCTTTCCCAGGGGACACCGCCCCGCGGGTTGGTAAGGAAGCATGTGAGAAACGCACAAGTACTTCTTCATACACTTAGCTGGATTATATGCCACCTCCCTGTTCTTTATTTAATGAGGCTTTACATTTTAGACAACACAGTCCAATTTGCAGGAGACACCAGGCAAGCACGGGCTTGCTTCCCAAGGCTCTGTGAAGGCAAATGGAGTTGGCTTTCACATCTCCTCTGCTGCCCCACTGTCCCAGTCCCAACCTAAACACAGCCAGAGAGAGAGGAGTGAGCTGAGCCCACGGAGACAATGCGCCCACCGACCCTCACCAAGGCGCACAGGGAAGACCCATTCTTGCCCAGGAAACTGCAAATCTCTGTGAGACAGTCTGCGATGAGTGACGGGAGGAAAACACCTAGAAGACACAGGACTCTGGAACAAGACCAGAATCTGGGAGACCATTCCAGCACTTCTCACACTTTGTAACGTGCCTACAAATCACATGCAGATCTGATTAAAACACAGGGTCAGATTCAGTCACTCCGGCTGGGGCTCCAGCATCTGCCTTTCTGAGATCTTCCCAAGTGACACTGATGCTTGCTGGGCCCTTCTGCAAGCAGCAAGGCTCCTATGCAACCTGCTCTGACTAGATGGGGAAGAAGCCCAGGGAAGGGAAGGAACTTGCTCACTGGAGGTCGCTTGGCTGTTTAATTCATCAAACGACTTTGAGTCCTAGCCCTAACTCTGCCACCACCAAGTGCCTTTTCTCTAACTAACACTATGCTGCCCCCTAAAAAGCAAAGAAAAATAAAATCTTTAAACAAAGTAGGTGATGGTAACTCCAGGATTCATCGAAAGTATCTAGGTATAACCAGACAGTGGAAAGGGTTACGAAAGTTACAAAGAGACGCTGGAACACCGCCCTACAGCTAAACCTGAAAGCCACCATCAGTGCATCAGCTTCCTGGTGCTGTACCCAGACAGCAAGATGGTAACAGGTCAGAAGGCCGGCAGGAACTCTGGGGCTGAAACAGGCTTATGACTCCCCATTTACACATTCTCTTGGGACACGTATTAGGCGCCATACGTTTTCATGGCTAATTGGTAATGCATTTCCTCTTCCTTTCAATTATTCAATAAATGTTTATCTTCCCGGTTAAGCTTTTCCATCTTAACAGTCAATTTGTCTTATGGCGCCCTCTCCAAATCTGGCAAGAACACAGTTTTAAAAAATCATTTTGTATTGGTCTGTGTGCTCTTTGCCAAAGAATGAAACTCGCTGAGGTTGAAAGAAATAGGAGTGTACAAATAGACTAGTCTTATTAAGGAGTTTTATTTAGGTCATTTTGAGGTTTGAAAATCTCTTCTTGCGATTATAAAAATAACACATCGTGCTAATAATAAGACGCATGTGATTTAAAATTACATGGTGTACTATACAGTAGAAAGGCTAATTTACTGCATGTATACTTCAATAAATTTGACTCAAATACAACAGATTTTTTACTAACGTAAGGATGGATTAGGGAAAAAAATTAGATTTTGATACAAAGTTGATACAAGTCCCTGGGGAAATGGATGTTCTTGTACTTTACCAGTAGAATGTAAACCCTAGGACTTCTGTAGAAGGCAATTTGGCAACATTTAGCCAAAAGAACTGATGGACTCCCTTGGCCTGGTGTGTAAGGGTGTGGTTTACTGACACAATGAAACAAGATCACAGTTGGAACTGCAAGTTTGGAAACAACTCAAATGTCCTCATTAGGGGACTGGTTACCTATACATTTGGTCTATCTGCAGCATGGCAAATACTGCAGCTATAAAAATGAATGAGGACCTCTGTATGATAATGCATAGCATATGCTAGCCTTTATGAAAACCAGAAGATTAGCATATATTTATTTTTACTATATATATAAGTAAGGGTCTGAAAGAATACACAAGAAACCAGTAACAGTGGGTACCTGTATATGGGTTTGGGGAGGAGAGAGAATTAGATGGACAAGAAACTGGAGGAGGGGGAGGTATTTCACTATATACAACTACATTATATTTAAGTTTTTGAATCATGTGATCACACTACCTATTAAAATTGTTACAAGAAAATTAGTCTTACATTTAAAAACAGTCTCAGCACATGGCACTGTGGTGATGCAGTGGATAAAGCATTGACCTGGAACACTGAAGTCACTGGTTCGAAACCCTGGGCTTGCCTAGTCAGGCACACATGAGAAGCAATCAATGAACAACTGAAGTGAAGCAACTATGAGTTGATACTTCTCGTTCTCTGCTACTCCTCACTCTGTAAAATCAATACTTAAAATCTTATAAAAAACAGTCTGAGTAAGATAAAAAAGAAAAAGAAAAGCAAGCAAAACTGGGAATTTGAATAGTGGTATGACTATATGCATGGACAGTATATTTTATATAAAATAAAATAATATTGTGTAAGTTACAATAATTTGAAAATAAAGGCCCTGGCCAGTTGGCTCAGTAGTAGAGTGGTAACCCAGCATGTGGATGTCCCAGGTTCGATTCCTGGTCAGGGCACAGAGGAGACACACCCATCTGCTTCTCCACCCTCCCTTTCTCGCTTCTCTCTCCCTCTCTTTCTTCCTCCCCTGCACCACAGTTCAATTGGAGCAAGTTGGCTCTGGCACTGAGGATGGCTCCTTGGCCTGTGCCTCAGGCACTAGGAACAGCTTGGTTGCTCAACGAGGCAATGCCCCAGGTGGGCAGAGCATCGCCCCCTAGTGGGCTTGCCGGGTGAATCCTAGTCGGGGCACATGCGGGAGTCTGTCTCTGCCTTCCTCCTCTCGCTGAGAAGAAAAAAAAAAGAATGGATTTTATGAAAAAATAAAAATGACTAAAATTGACTTAAAAACAAGCAAACCTGATCATAATAGTAAACTGAAAAAACAACGCAATAATCCACAAAAGGCACCAGGCGCATATAACGTTTGTTGGAGACAACGCGGACTAGACCCTTAAGAAACAAATTATTTGTGTCATTGACATTGAAAACCAACAGCAAACACTACAAAAGGAAGAGGCAAAAGTATTATTTACAAAGAAATAAATATATGTAGGCCAGAAAACATAGGCTATCATCTAAAACGTATTTAAACTAAGAAAAACTTAGTGAGGTATCCAAATAAGGAAAAACCACAAACAGTCACTTTTCTATGCAACAGCAACAGTGAATAGAAAACATAATTTAAAAGTGGGTCTCCTTTACAAAAATAAAGTCATATAATACTTGGGAACGAACCTAAAAAGATTACAGAAATGTATCCTCAGAAATGCTCAGAGCACTTCTGTGTTCAGGGGCGTTTCATGATGCAAAAGAGGAAACACGCCAAAGCTGTGCAAATTGGGGTTTTCCTTCAAGGATACAACTGCTAGGGGGAGTTCTCAAACTTTGTGGGAGTGGGGTTGGCAGTCACATGAGCAAAGGGTACTCCTGGCTCCTGAAAAGATGAGATGTCCTGCGTTGTGAAGGGCAGTCCCACACAGCATCTCTCTTCTCTTCCTGAAGTCCCCTCTGGACATCTGTACAGCTGAAGGACCCAGAACGGAAATCTGCTTTTGCATATTAACACATTTTTAGGGGCACGGTTTTAATGAACATTGGATTTTCCAGGAATGCAACTATTGTAACACGTACGTTATGTCTGTTGTATCTTGCTATGAACAACCAAGAGTTGTTCGTCATTTGGAAAATTATGACATCAGTGGTAAGGTTGGTCCTAGTATTTGAACTACCATGGCCCATGTAGCTCGACGAGTCAGCACTCCATTCGCTCACATTCAAGCATCTAACCATGGAGTGTCCCCTCATGTAAAATGAGCATTCAGGTACTTAAAACATTCTTACTATAAATTGGTTTCTACTTATTTCTCTTTTACATTTCATAAGGGCTTCATATATATTTTAAATTATGTGGATAGACAGGCATATTAACCACACAGTTCTGTCCAGAAAGTAAAGAACGTGTTATAAAATATTTCATATATCAAAGAGAGGGTTGGTTGTGGAAGTTAAATTGTCGTGTTAGGTGCTTTCCACAATATAAAAGCACAAAGTAGGTAAGTGATTGATGTTCCCAAAAACTATTATAGAAAAATATTTAATGTTGTAGAAAATATTTCATGACAAAATTACTAGTAAGTTAAATAAAGCACTCTGTCATCAGTATATATAGTCTCAATAGTGAAAATTATCTATGCAAGTGCATATATTTATGAAGAGAAAAAAGAGTAGATATAGATCAAAATGTTAATTATAATCCCATCACCTAGAAATAATCATTGACTTTTAAGTTTGTGCTGTTCTAACTTTCCACATTTTCTATAGTGAATGTGTATTATTATTGTAAAATTTTAAAAATGAATTCCTTAATGGACAACACACCTCACCATCAAAAGAAGTCAACAGAAAAAGTCTTTGAACTATCCCACCTACTAGATAAATTAAAAAAGTAAAAATTAAAAAACCCCTCCTCACCCACAAGACAGATAAATACTTGCTTCTCAGAAATAAAGATGGGTATGGTGAGCATTAGCCTTCCAAGGATTCCTTAGCTTCTCTAACTGATCCTAACTGGGTGCATTTAAACAGAAAGGAAATGGTGAATATTTTTAGTGGTGTGATGGAGGAGGAAGAGAAGGAAAAGAAGAAGAAAAACTTTCTAAAGGCACATTTCTGAGCTTCTGGCTTTTACACGTCTCGACACTCAATTAAAAAGCCCTAATAGGGCTTACTCACTACAAAGTCATTACTGCAGCAAATATGAATGAGCCTTAAAGAAATCCAGAAAACCATGGGGGGGCAATGGTCATTAGGCAATGTATCTATTCATCCACCCATCCACCCATATCTGAATGTCTGATACATATCATCTAGAAAAGGGCATCTCCTGTTTTTAAATTATCTTCTAGTTAACTTCTCTACTTGTTGTCCAAAGGATAGAGCCATGGAGACCTCACCACATGAAGGGACAAAGACTACAGCCAAGGAAGAACCCAGGTTTCAAATGAAAGAAACATGGGAACATATGTTCAAAATGAAAAGGCCCAAACCACAGGGAAGCATCAAATTTCTGTGAACCAATATGTATGTATTTCCAGCTACTAACAATACCCATTCTTTAAACACTTTTTGTCTGTTCTGTTCCCTCAAACAAAAATCCTTTTAGCAAAGACCGCACATCTGGCACACACTTACTGAAACAAAAATTGCACGAACTGACTTAACTGAGCAATACTTTGACTTTTCCCCACGTTTTAGACTCTACCTCTGCAACTCCACTCCAGGGCTACTTGGCAAGGTCTCCCCTCTCTAACACGCACTTCTCATTTCCCTCCTCCCTCTGTGCCTCAAGTCTTTAAACGGAGACCAGTTTGTTCCATTAGCGGATTCAATTACTCGAACGAATGGAAGGATGACATTCGGTCTTGCAGCTCTTCTCGGTCACTGAAACTGTACAAATAAATCGAGGAAAGCCCACTGTTTGTTCAAGGCAAATTAATTTTCAAACACTGAAAGAGTGGGAGATCAGGGGAATGATGGGTGCTTGGCAGGGCTCAAAGAGATTCCATTTTGTGCTTGTCATTTTGTGTAAACATTAATTACCATCGGGGAGGCTAAGCTCTGGGTTGAAGTCTGCATGGCAAACCCTTGGAGGGCCCCAGGGTTCCTAGTAAAAGCAAAATCCTAAATAAGAAAAAAAAAAAAAGCCGTTGCATCTGCCAAAACAGCAGTAGCCCCTTGGGACAGCTGTGTGGAGACCAGCAGATTAGAGGTTGCTGTTATTAGAGAAGCTAGTTTGGATATTATCTAGTTTACCAGATTAACACAGGATAGAGATTAATCTGACAGGGGTTAAAGAGAAATCAACAGACTGTAGTTGAGTGTATTTAAACTTGTTTCAAATTTATTCCTTGTAAACCTCACACGAAAGAGCGCCGATCCTTAGGCGTACGCTCCTGTGCGTCGAGGGGGGCATCCCAGACCGTGCAGACAGAAGCCCATCAGAATGGCTTGCACCTACAGAACAAAGCACCCGGAAAGGTCAACCTAAGCTTACAAACCTTTAATTTCTTTTGCAGCCTCTAGCAAATAACAACAAGGAAGGACCGAGTTGATGAAGGACCAAAATTGGAATGAGAGAAATAGGCTGTGTGATCTATTAGGGGTGGGGATGGGGACACACACACACACACACCCAACAGTGGAAATAGAATCTTTATGCTTTTCACTCTATACAAGGAAAAGACTGACCAGTGTCACTTCAGATGCCCAGCACTATGTTAGGTCCTGAGGATAAACAGATGCCCAAGCAGCAGCCCCTGCCTTCCAGGAGCTGGCGGCTGAAGATGTAGAGCACAGCCCAGAAGAAGGAGACAGGACACTGTCATCAAGAAATCTGTCGCCTTAACCTTCCATGTTTGATCTGTATGCTTCAGAAATAAGCTTAGATAATGAAAGTGAATGAGGATAATCCAGTACATTTCATTGATTCTGAGTTATAGATGGTGAGGCTCCTTCATACGTGTATAAGCATGTTCCTGCCACCCTGGTCCCGGAACTCAGTCTCAGGCCCAAACTAACTGAACTGTGTTGTGGGACGTGCCGATACCCAACACGAGGAGCGAGGTACAAAGGATGAAATCTCCAGTCGCTTCGGAGAACATTGGGAAGACTCCAAATACCAGTTTCAGAGAAAGCCCACGCCTCCCTGTTCTGGCATCTACTACATGTCCCCATTTCTTTGGCTCATGTCCTCCTGCCAGCCTCAATATTCATCAGCTGGTCCCTCTGGACAAGATCACCAACCGCTTGGCTGCTGTCCCTAGCACCCCTCTGCCTCCCTGTCTCTGCCTCCACCTCCCTCCGTGGGTCTCAGCGTCCTGGCCTGCCCTAAGCAACTCCAGCTGGCTGCTGCCCAAGCGCCCACATGACACTGTGTGTGCACAGGTGCACACCCCCGCGTACCACCACCCTTGACACCAGTGCACACTCAGCACTTCCTGAGACACTTCTGGTTGGCACCTCAGTACTACGGGTCCTAACAAGGAGATGCTCTCAAAGGCGTTTCAAGCAAACATGCATGTATTCACGCAACACGCCATGCCAGCTCTGAGCAAGAGCAAATTTGAGGACAGGGCTATCTGCATAACAAAGCCACCGCTCACATTCCTTAGACTCGAACAACAAGGAGACCTTCTGCGTATTTTGGGTATTTTCCAAGAGGTGGGATTACAGCACTGAAAATGAATGATAAGATACCTGGTTAAGAAAACATAGTCTCCCTAGTACCTAATCATCCTACCTCTCACCTCTGGAACAACTGAGTGAGGATAGATATAGGAAAGAAGACCTCAATGCCACCTTTCTGCAGACCCCCCCATATTTGCATCATGAAGTGTAAATGAGGACTAACCGCTGTCAAGCTCACAGATCTATTTATAGACCTGACACCTGCCTCACTGGACTGCTGCCCACTGCGAACTCCTAATGCCACTGCTGGAGGGTCTCATGTTCAGAGCCCGAAGGGGCAATACTTTTGAGGCTAATCTGATCCTGGTCACCTTCTGAAGCAAAAATTCTTTGGTATAATGTGTCCTTGTCATTTTGTCTCTTGATGTAACAAGCACTATTCGCTGGCTCCGTACATGTCTGCTGCCTCGCCGTGTTTTTGATACTGTGGGGCTATGGAATAAGGTATCCAGCCAGCAGCGTGCCCACTCTGAGAGCTTAGTGTGCCCATTACGGTTTGCAAATGATTGGCTCTCGTTAAACCCCATTTTCAACACTTTGAGCTTTACCAAAGATTATTTTCTTAAAGACAAAGGGGAAAGCAACCAGCACCAAAACTCCACTGAAATACTGCCAGTCACCCTACTTTGTACACTAGGATTCTGTTTCATCTGATTCCGGGCACAGATTAGACAATCACTGAGACCCATTTAGTAAAGAGGCTGGGCGGGCCGTGCAATGATGACACGTACGAATTTCAGTCTTTCAAGTTTCTCCCTAGGCACTGCTCAGCTCCTTGGCTCTCCTTACAAGCACTCCCCACCCTCAAGTTTCTCCTTAACCCTCTGCACGCAGGGCTCTGCTGTGTGGCTGGGCTTCTGCTTGGCACAAGCATCCGTAAGCACGGCTCACTCTCCACGGTTTCGTGCACAATATCCCTCTACCACGAGGGTCCCCTGCGTCACGCAACATCCCAGGCCACTTCTCTTCTCTCAAAACCACTCTCCTTTCAGGGGCCAGGTATCAAAAGGAAGGTCTCGAGTTGCTCTAGTGTGAAGGTGTGATTCCTCATAGGGGCAACTAAGTCTTCTGTCCTGGAGTGAAGGGAGGAAGAAATTGCAAACAAGTAGGCTTGTGGACTGCTCTATGGCCCTGGGCTCCCCGGGGACCCACAGAGCTGCAGAGGGGGAGGGGCAGTTAATTCCCACAGGCAGTATCAGTGACCTCAGTCAATTTTCTTCAAAGTTCACACAGCTGCCACTCGGTGTGCAGTAAAGGAGGAGGAGGCTATTCCTTCAGACACATCGAGTCTCCTGAAGAGCCAGGTTTTCCCAATGGACGGTGGGAAAACCCCAAGCTGCTCCCATCCTGTTCTCAGCAGGTCGCTGTGAGACAAGGGGCCTTTGCCTTGGGAAGCATCTACCATCCTCTGGCAATGAACACTGTCAGCGCAGACATGCCTACCTGTAGTCCTGAGGCCAGATGACCAACCTCCCCTCGACGTCTGTTCAAACCACATGCTGTGGCCCATGGAAACTGGGTACTGCCAAGCCCCTGCAACCTGTCTGACTAGCTCATGTGTGAGCACCACAGATGACTAGAAAGGATCCTTGGAAGCTGCTTTTACCATGATATCATGGAGCCGTTGATTCTTTGGTTAAAGGAGGAGAAGTAGGGAAAAGAGAACTTGGACAGTTTCTCAACAAGTTTTGAACTTTCTGGTCCCAAACTGTCTACCAGCTCATACTCTGGTTCCAATGACTGAAGGCTGCAATCTTGCCTTTCCAATTCTGCTGCACAGACCAGCCACACCAGCCTCACCTGCGGCCATGTTAGGAAGGTAAATTCACAGCCCCGGCTCACGTGCACGTCCGAGTTCACAAAGCACTGTTCTCTGTCTAGTTCTGCTGGGGTGTTATGGAACCTCAGCAAGCCCCATCACTGAGGGCTGCCAGTCTTTGTTTCCGTCTCCCAAGACCCCCTCTTGGAAATAACTTTCTTCATCCCGCCAGTGGGTGGGTTCCCCGCCTGCACATGAGCTGCTGCAGGGGTCAGGCAGTGGGCAGTGGTGATGTCATGCACAGACAGATCAGAGGCCGCCTCCAGCACTGATCCTCAGCCACGAGAGCCAGCAATAGGGAGTTCTCATTTGTGATCTTTCCCGTCCTGGCTCCACACGCCTCCGCTGGGTCACTCACCACGTGCAATAGGGAGTTAGTTACAGAGTCTTGCCCCAAAGAACAGCCATGAGGCAACTTCAAGGACCACAGAAGAGGAAGTAGATATGTTGTGAATGGCATCCTGGTCAGAGCCAGGACCAAAAAAATGGTTGATTGTGGAAGAAACTTTAAACCTAGAATGGGCTGGGCTGCTACACAGGGGAACGAGTATTATCTATCGCTCTTTACTGGAAGCGTCCAAGAGGGCATTGAATGACCGTGTGACCGTGACAAGAATTCTGAGGAGTTAGTCGTGGAACGGCAAGGAGACTGGACTAGATGATTCTGAAATTCCATGAGTCCCCGAATAAGACATTGGTATCACACTCCTCAAAAGAACATTTCTTTATTTTTGCTTCTCAATCTTCCAATATCTTCTCCCTGTAGGTTAACGGACACCATCTCCTTGATTTGCACAAGTTTTAATAAATGCTACATCTTAAATAATTACAAACTAAGAATCCCTGAGAATAGAGATATAATATTCTTTAGAAGCAGAAGTAAACCTGCTTATTCCTAACCATAATTTTTAAAAAGTTGAAAGATATTTAAAAAAATGAAGTGAGGGTGACTTATGTGCTATTTCCTATACAGTTGTTCGTAAGAAAAATCGTACAATAATAAATAACAGGAATAAACTCCGTGTTTCACGTACTCACAACTGTAAACTTACTTTGACCCATCCTGTATATGCAATATTTTTTCTTTTTAAAAAGACAAACCTACCAATTCTTAAAGTAATTTTCCATCAATACGATTAATACTTGATAGAAAAATTAAATCCCTTATCACTATGTCATGTACCATTATTTGGTCACTTGTCATTATTTCATTTCATTGCCCTCTATTTACTGGACAAAAAGGAAAAAAGTTTACGCTCAAGTGTAAACTCTGAAGCTCCACGTCCGTGAGGTCCAGGGAAGGAGCGGGGATGGAGACAACATGAACCCATCAGACACTGGGGGGTTCCACGGTGGCATTCTGGACTCCAAAACTACTTATCTGCCTGAGTAGCCTTTGGCATCTTAAATGGTAAGAATCATCCTGCAGAAACACACAGCAGGGAACGTTAGCTGTCCTTGGATGGAGATGGAGCTGGGGTTATTAAGTCACAAAAACAGTAGCACCACCGTTCAGTTACAACTGTTTAAGTAGCAGGAAAAAGGCTGTCAGGCAACCATGTCGAGGCTTGGGACAGGAACTGTCACAACGACTTCAACTCCCTTGCAAATATCTGCACTTGATTTTCAGAGAAATTTTCAAAACAGAACGACAGAAGGGGATACGGCCTTCATTCGTTTCTTCTTCAACTGCCCAAGGACCACGTCCACTGGCAGCCCCCCGTCATCCCCAGGCTCAGTGTGAAGTTCACACCTGTGCCCCCTACCCCATTCCAACGGCGGCTCCCTCACCCCATCATCTAAATTCAGAATCACAGAGTCACTTCATTTTCACACATTCCTTACATTAATTGGTGGCTCAGGTGTGAACTACTGCTTCTCTGATGCTATTTAACACAAATCCAACAGTGGTTATAGAACCTGCTGTTCCCTGGCAGCCTCAGTGGGCCTTTAAAATATAAGTCATGCTGTCAGTCCCGTTTACAACTCTCCAATGGCCTCTCATCATATGCAGAGTGACCCTCCCTCAAGTGCTCACGTGGCCCCTGCTGGACTCTTGCTTTGCTCCTGACCGCTATGCGAAAGCTCCCGCTCCTGCTGTTCCCCCCTCTGCACACACACAAGAGCTCAGAAGCCCTCCTGTCTGAGTTCAGTACCAGTTAAGCCGCCCCTGGCACCTCTGATCAACATCTGATCTAGATACCTAAGGCCCACGGGACATACCAGGCACTTATTACTACATGTCCTCATTGGTACTGTAATACACACAACTGGTTTTTGGAGAGGAAGAGGGATCTCTTAAATCTTTGAATCTATTTCAATCCCCAACAGAATGCCTTCCATGTAGTGAGCACTTGATACACATTTGACTTTTTTTTTTAGGTGTATAATCATCAATTTATGAAATCTAGGTTTCTTTATATCTGTCATTCACAAGGGAAAAGAAAGAACCCAATAAACAATTACACATTAAGCCAGAAAAATCATGTCTCTTTGGAGTCACTTGCATAATTGAATATTATACTGCAAAATAATAATAGTACAGAACATAAGCAAGTGTAAAATAATTGGAAGGCATTATGAAGTTTCAGGATCCATTTTTGGTATGTAGTAGTAAAGCTAACGTTCAACTGGTAGAACAAAAAAAAAAATGAGCAGGGCACTCTACAGCACATGACGTTAAAGGACAGACGGGCAGGCAGGGGCAGGTACAGCAGCTCCCTTGGGTGTCTGCCTGCGGTCTGCATGCCCGACCTAACGTAGTGCACGGACTGGAAGAGTGCACACATACTTTCACATGTCTTGAACAAGTGAACAAGAAAGTACAGACAGCGGCTAAGCCGGGGGCTCTTAAGGGGAGAGGTCGGAGGACTTTTATTTTTCACCTTCTACAGTACTCAAATTTTCAGCAGAATACTGGGTTTAAATCTAAAAATGTGATACTAAGTAAGACAATGGGGCAATCTGCCCGGTACCCTCATTATGAGAAAACCACAGTAAGTCTTCCAAAAATTAGCCAAAAAACACAAAAACAAAACAAAACAAAAAACCCCAGCTAAAAATCAAGTAGAAAATTACATAGCAATGAAACGCAAAGGATGTTATAACGACACTTGGACAATGACAAGGGTTGCGGGGGAAGAAACGGTTTGTCCTGATATAATAAAAATCTCTATAATTGCGAAAGACAATCGGGAAACACACACAGCATACGTCGATCAGGAATATCATACAATATGTATAAAATAAGGACTTCTCCATAAAGCAGGGGTGGGGGTAAGGAGTTAAATTTTTTAAAGCTGCCTAAAACCTAGCAAGCTGACATGTTTAACAGTCAAATCACAATTTTCCTGGGGAAATAATACCCCATTGCAATGAAACTTGAAGGATGATCAAAAGACAGCAAGACAGGGTGTGACCAGTGGACTCAAGAGCCCTTGGAAGGGCGATCCTGAAAGAAATTCTCTCTGTCCTCCGCCCATTCACCTGACCACAGGGCTGTGTACACCTGAGATCTTGATTCTGTCAGCGGTTCGAGCTCCTGCAGGGGACAGTCACCACTCAAACCTGCAGACTTATGCCAAGTGATGGTTCCCACACGTAACTCAGGCACTTTGATCAGAGACACAAAGAAGTTGTCGGAGCCTAAATGGCAGACAGGGTGGTAGAGTTCTCATTGCTTTCTCTAATAGACTGCTCACAAAAAATAGGGGATATCTCAAAATGAACAAGTAATAAAAAAGAAGCATTTGATTATTTTTTTTTATTAAACAAGAACATCAGAAAAACAAGTCAAAGTTGTTCAATTATGCAAATGAGATGCAAAACCAACGTTCATTTCATTAGTGAAAATGCGCTATACAAAAGGCTGAGAGTACTAGAGTATCCGCACGTTCCCTGATCCCCTAATTTTTGTGAGCAGTGTATGTCATGTGTCTTCAGCTTGTCTGCTGTTCCCAACCATACTCTTTAAATTTCCTCCTTGCCCAGGTGCCAGGAAAGGTTTTTAATCCTCAATCTGACCTGAAGGCCACTCTCAACTCCTGACCTTAAAGCCTTGAAGACGGGAGGAGGCGGGTGCACAGGGAGTGAGATAAAACAACAGCACGTAATAAGCTAATGTCCCCAAGCTAGGAATGGACTTGCTCATAACCTTGCTGGCTTCAAAGGGCCACTGTACAGAGAAGCCCGCCCCCCTCACCACAGACAAATGCAAAGTCATCCGCCCCAGAAAATCTATTTGTAAGTAACCGCCATTGGTTATTCTTTCTTTGGACCCCAGTTTATTCAGATCTGTAAATTACTTTCTCCCCCAAACAACACTTAGGACAAATGGCTCCACCTGAAATTTGGTGTTTTCAAAGCACTGGGCCTCAAATTCAAATATCCCCTGAGGATAAATAAACCTATCTTCCAGGGACTTCCAAAAACTGAGAACATTTTCAAAATGCTTTGCAAACACTAGGGGCTCAAAAGAGAAATGGAGGAAGGGGAAATTATCATTTGCCCCACATGTTAAATTATCCCTTCCTGTTCTCCTAAAATGCTAACCATTTTTTTGCTTCACATTCCCATCCTCTATGATTGACTGGTAGTGGTACGGTGTGGACAGAACATCCCAGGTTCGAAACCCCGAGATCCCTGGCTTGAGCGCAGGCTCATCCGGCTTGAGTTACCGGCTTGCCGGCTTGAGCATGGGGTTGCTTGCTTGAGTGTGGGATCACAGACATGACCCCATGGTTGCTGTTTTGAGCCCAAAGGTCGCTGCCTTGAGCAAGGGGTCACTGGCTTGGCTTGAGCCTCCCAGACAAGGCATATATGAGAAGCAATCTATGAACAATTCAAGTGACACAATTATAAGTTGATGCTTCTTATCTCTCTCCCATCCTGTCCCTGTCTCTTTCTCTTTTGCATGCATGCATGAAAAACAACAAAACCTGAATTCCTGTCCTCTAGCAATGACTGTGCTTCCAGGCACGCTGGCCAAAACTAATGGGTTGTGAAGGCCCAGTCAGGACCAGCAAGCAGGCACAAAACCCACTTCAGAAACAACTGACAAATCAGTCAGGATGGGGTGGGAGGTAGAGGACAGGGAGTGAGGGGTGGGACCAGATGTAAACAAAAATAAAAGCCATCCACTGGTAAAGAAGGCATATTCTGACAAGAGGCAATGAAATCTTAACCGTCTGGAAGGCACCACAAATCCCACAACTGTAACCGAGGCTGTTTTTCCCTCAAACCCCAGATCAATTCACAGCAAGTGCTTAAATCTCATTTGGTACAAAGAAACACAGTGTTGTGTCTGCCCTGACAAAGACATGTGACTACAGAGCACTCAGTCTGAAGGAGACGCACCTGCGTGAGTCTGTGGAGTACCAGATTTTGTGAAGCAACCAAAACAATGGGAATCCCATTATGAATAATAACTACATTAGTAAAATTAATTTTATCAGTAGATGGCGAAGCTGAAATACTATTAGTTCAGTTTATATGTCTCCCTTAGATTTTCCCCTTTATGGCACAATTTTGAGAGGCAACACATTACAGTTCAAAAGTTAACTGAATTCAAGGACTGGCTTAGCCAAGTGACTTGGGAGTCACCTGATTTATCGTCAGGCACATTAGTCTATTTTCAATTTCAAGGCCATCCGCAAATCACACATATGGTAATGCTAAGAGGTAAAATTTTATCTTTAAGCCCGAGACTAGGTGGGTAAGACACAAATGTCTTTCCTCTATGCTGTCTCTTAGATAAGACACCAACTGAAAAGTAAGAGCCATTCAAACTCTAGCGTTCAGATTTCAGAGAAATCTGCTCAATGTAACAAGGGACCACCAGACTTACAAAATATTCTTCCGCTGCAGGAGACTTTGAAAAATGGCTAGATGAGCCAAGTCTGGACCTTTGACGTTTATTTTCATTCCTCCTTAGGAAAACAAGTCTGTAGGACTATGAGCATCCTTGCGCATGAGCAGGTGTTATAACTTATACACTTTCATATTCCCAGCGCCTGCGATACTTTAAGAACACAAAAGATGCTAGACTGATCGTGTGAATAACAGAATGAAGAAACGGGCTGCTATGTTTTCCTTGAAAATGTGAACTTGGTGAACATAGGGTTGGCTCAGTGCAGTTTTGTCCACAAGAAACACCTGGTGAATGGAGAAAACTGTACCAGCTGAACCACGCCCAGAGAAATACACTAACCACACCAACTCCAACCACCGAGCCGCTACTCAGTCACCTGTGGACAGACCCTCACGTACCCACGTCTGATGTCACGACTTTCCCTCCGATTTCACATAAGCCTCCTCTCCAGTGTGTCCATTTCCACAAGCCAATGTTAGGCCTTTTCCGAGGTAGATGCCTTAGGTATTGTAGCAGTGATGCACGTACTCCCTAAACACTTAGCACGTGCAAACCTCAGTCAATATTTTTATAAGGTTCCTAACTCTTTCTTTCAATCTGTCGAAGATGAACTTTCTGTGTCTCTAGCCCATTTCCCCTGTAAGCCACGTAGTTGTAGTTGCTCCGTTGTGCAGAGCACAGTGATCTTTTAGGAGAACATTGTGTCACAGCAGAACTGACAGTACAACTGTGTACATTCACGACAGAACGAATGTCACCTTACAGGGAATGTCCAAGAGCAGATCAACAGCCAGCCCAGGGCAAAGTGTTTGAAGGCTGCAGAAAAGGCATCTAGGTATTATTGCCCTCTTCAACCTACTTACCTCTCAATGTCTTTGTTCACATGCAGAATTCGAGAGAGTAACTATTTTTGACTCATTCAATCAACAACTGTGAGCTAAGTGTGGAACAGAGAGAGACGATGAGAGATGATTCCTGCCCTAGCGGAACCCATCACCAAGGGGAGGAAAGACATACACTAGCCACCATGCAAAGTAGTAAAAGCTCTGATAAAGGCTTCACGAAGACCTCCGCCACCTCAGAGGAAGCACTAACTTTTCGGGACAGAAATATGAATCCCCAAAGCTTAACAAGTTGAAATGATGGGTTCACAGGAAAAAAAGAAAGTTGGAACCACAATAGCACCAACTGTCAAGTGCACACTTAGCACCCAAAGGACTTTTAAAAAACTTGCTGCTACTAAGGCCGGCCTCTCCTGTCTTTTATTTGAAACAGTTGTTACTTGCATTCACGTTGCAGTAAGCTCAAACCAGTCAAAAGCAACTCTGATGCAAGTTTTGCCAGTCTTAAAAATGTATACCTGAGAAAATGGGGATCGTAGTGCTGATTAAACCAGGCTCTGCAAACCCGACTCTGAAGGGGCTGTATATCAGCTGCAATGGATCCAAAGGGTGATGAACAGAATCAAGGCCATGTCTCCTTGGGAGAGGCTGCAGGAAGTGGGGAGTGAAGAGGGCGTGAACATCACTGTCTCCCTATACTTGAAGGGCTGTCTTTTGGAAGTAGACTTTATCGCATGGCCCCAAGGGGAAAGCGATGTTGGGGACAGACTCCAGCCCGATGGAAACTGTTGATCACTAGAGCTGCCCAGAGATGGGGCAGATCTCTGGAAGGCGTCACAGGTTCGAGCACAGGCTCTGGGACTATCAGGAAGAAGAGCCACAGATAGATTTACACATCAGACGAATGGCTGAGTCTAGGTCATCCTTCAGATCTTCCTCCAACCGAAAGGTTCTTTGAGTGCAGTTATTAAAGTTTAGCCTCGTGAGGCAAGTCACAGTTCTCCATGACATGACTTTGAGGCCGGATGCATCCCTGAAATCATGCCCTCTGGCCCTTTGTAACAGATAAAGACTCTCGGGTACTCAGGGGAAAAACAAAAAGCAGAAGATGTCCAGAGAGTGCCCACAAGGGACCGATCACTGTCCATAACGCTCCCACCACCTGGACTGTCGACCACCTCCTCCCTGCATCCCACAGCAAACACCCCTATGCGGCTGGGAAGGACGCAAGGGGAAGGGACGACTGTGTTGGGCTGTCACATTTCTCTGCAGTAAACTGCTGCCATGGATACGCCCGTGGGCTTTTCATTACCGACAGAAAGGAGAACTCATTTTCAGTCAAGGTGAGTAGCTGCTAAAAGCAGATCTAGATTTGTTTCTGGACTTAAATTTTTTCATGTGTGCACCATGCCCCTTCTAGAAGTTTCCATGGTTTGTACATGGCGAAGATGAAAAAAGACCTGCAGGAAACATCCCTTAGTGCAGCAGCAGCAGAGTATGCATGATCCTGCCGGGTAACAAGTTGTTCTGACATTTCTCTAAGCCCAGAACAGGCCCTCTAAACCTTGCCAAGATCACCACAGAGTGATAGAAGGTGAATTAAAACTCCCAGGGGGTGTGGCCTCCACAAATGGGGAACTTTGAACATGCCCCACACTTCCTGTGTCATACAGATATAGAAAAGCCATTTTAGCCAGGTTAATTTCCTTCTACCTGGACAGGTATGTTCCCAAGGACGTAAATGACTAGAAGAACCACAAGAAGTTCCAGTCTCGTCCTTTCCAATAGCGAGAGTAATGATAAAATAACCCGGGAAGCGTATGGGGCTGCCTTTCTCCCTGGGCTGTCCCCACGGCTCCAGGACTGAGCCTGGGAGCCTGGCACCCCGCAGCAGAGGCCCCCAGCCAGTTTCACCCTTTGCAGTGCACCCTCGGTGGCCCCAGATGGATCAAAACTGGTTCTCGTTGGCCATGGACCTCAAGGTAGCAAGTATCTGAAAGTACCTCTTAAAAAGTTCAGCCTAATCTGTTATCTCCTTAAGCTCAACACACAACTTTAGGCACATATGTATGTTATCTGTCTAAAACCTTAACGGAAAACATAAAAACCTTAGATAACGCCAAGAAGAACCCCCACCCCCACCCCGCTAATCTATCTAAGTGGTTCCTTTTCACCTGCCCAAGCAGCAGCACCTGTTCCTCGGACCAATCGGCAAAGAGCACACTAAGAATTACAGGTTCTAGCACCAGGGCAAAGAAGCGGTGAGAAGGGTCCTGTTCCCCTCCACCCCCTCCCATGTTTTCAAGAAGGAGAACTGCCACTAACTGTGTGTCTGCACGTTCACAAGATGAGGGCTCCAACTTCTGTCCAGGACTCCTGGAAGATTTCCTGTCTTGGTTCTTAGGGATGCCTGCAGGTAAGGCCTGAAGTTTCAAAGCCTCCAAACTGCACTTAAGAGTCCACAGATAACTGGGCCACACCTCTCAACCTCGGTTTGCAATTCGTGGACTTTCCCTGATGCAGAGTTGGGTCTCAGAATGTATCCAACAGAAGACTGCTACTTCCTACTGCCTAGATTCTGAAATCTAATTAATTTGTATATTAAAATGCTTCTCTTTATTGCTAATTGGCTGCAGTATAATAATCTGGCTACATTATAATATTTTACTGCAAACTGAAACATTAATAAAAAGGGCAATAACTTTTTCCCCCCTCTGCAAGGTCACCTATGAAGCCAGCCCCAGGGCTCTGAAACAGAGGAAGCCTTCTCGTTGTCACTCTGCCTCGCTTCTCCTGTCTGGATTTTAGGTCACTTCAATGTCCTGTCCACCCTCTGGACAATAAAGAAGGTACACAGTGGCAGAGGCAGTAAAGAATAATGCATGCCTTTCCCCCAAAACACATCTGAGTGAGAGCTGGATATAATGAGTTCAGGTGTTTCTATCCCACACTACAAAATAATAGAGCAGAGCTGGCTTCAAAAATGCCTTCTAATTCAAAACCAAAAAACCATGATGTTCTGATTTCACTGAATTCTAGGGACTGTGCAGAACTTACCCTAGAGATGTCGCTAGAAGAAGCAACGTTGGAGAAATCGAATTCTCCAGGCCCTTTCTGCATCCGGGAGCTTAAATCATAAAACCGGAAGGGGGGTGGCTGATAGGAGGAAAAGTCTCTGCTCTCCGAGGAGCACGTGGAAAACACACCTGGAACCCTCTGGAGGGACCCTTCACCTGAAAGTACTGCCCAAGCTCGTTTGTTTCTCTTTCCAGCTCCCTGCTTTTTCTACTGACCACCGCCTGCTACGGTCTCCACCAGGCACTCATTGGGAAAGTAAAAGGAAAGCAATTTTTCTCCCTGTGAACAGTATGGCTAGCGTTGTGGGCAGTGTGGAGAGTAGACCTTTTGGCTCACGGGGAGACTGTGGTGAACGGTGAGATCCCGTCTCTCCGTGAACACACTGGAATGACAGAGTGCTCACGGATGTCCGGGAGCGACAGGGAGGATGGAGGGGTGTTGGGGCCGGGCACGGGAGCACAGAAGGGCATGTCTAGGACTACCCTACACCATCAATCTAGGTTACATCTAGGTCTTTCGAAATAGCTGGAGACGCACTCCGTGGGAGCAATCTCCTTCCCGCTATATGAAATAGAAAGCACCACTCTGACAGGCCGGCTTTAGCCCCAGCACGAACAGTACTGACATCCCTCATTCCCGTCACAGGTCAGCGCTGCCCACAGGGGCTCTCCTCACCGTGGACAACGTCTGTCAGCTGCACGCTCCTCAATCAGAACAGGCCCCTCTTTAAGTCGTTCCGATCTGGAGAGATTCACAACCGTACACAAAGAGCACCTGACCCGACATTTTGAAAAATAGAGATGAACTTCGCTTAAAACATTTATATCATAAACATGCTCCAACTGCCACGCTGGGTTTGGAAAACTGAAAACAGAAACACCTCTTCCCCGGACCTGCTACTTCACCTCGCCCTTACGTGTGTATTTCTCACCATTTGGTGCCATACGCGTTTCTCCACGTTAACATCTATTCCTCCTAATGAGCATTCACAGAGGAATCATACGCATATACGTAGGGGATCTGTAGATTTTTATTGCTGGCTTAATTTTTGGCCACCTATATTGAAATCTTTAGTTCATTTAAAGTTTATTTTGACGCGAGATGAAGATATAGCCATCTGTTGAAGAATCTTTCCTCCTATTGCCCTTGATTTATAAAGGCTCTTATATCCTATACTAAATTTTTGTGTGGATGACTGGTTTTGGGATAATCGGTAACTTTACAGTCTTCTAACAGTACTGTAACATTCTAATTATTATAGCTATGTTTATATCTACACACAAACACAAATCAGTGAAGTCAGAGCGGTCACTTCCTCCTTCACTGAGTTTTCAAACCCAAACTGTGCTAGCCTCTCCCTTCCCACTGTCAATCAAAGGAGATTGACTGTACCTGATCTGAACTTTCAAATTAACTTGGATATACTACTACTTAACCTCCTAATTCAAGAACTTGGCTTTCCTTAAGTCTCATGTCGCACAAAGATTTGTAGTTCTCTTGATCAAGGTCATAGAAGTCTTCCTCCAAGGGAATGGCAGTGGCACGTGGCCTCTCTGCTTAGGCTCCATTTTTCTCTTCCCTTCTCAGCAGCCATTCTGATCCCATATTATTCTTCCATCCTCACGCGCTCTGTTGTTGCAAATGGGAGACGCCAGGAAAACAGAGGAAAGCCGACACATGCTTGGGTTCCAGGGAAAATAACTAAAAGAGATGCATGCACTCCCTGGCACAGGGAATGAAGAAGACAGGTCAAGGCCTCCCGTATTAACTTGATTTGAAAGCAAACTCCCCAGAGCCCCAGTGCCAAGGGCTAAAGCATTCTTCAGAACATCCCTGCCAAGACTGCCAAGACCGTCCCCACCCCCACCCCCGGCCTTGGCACTAGGGGACACATCCCCCGCTGCCCTTCATCCCTCATCCCGCCCCTCTCCTGAAGACATGCTCCCGCATGACTGCTGTAGCTTCCGGAAATGAGGCACAGAAAACAAGTTCTCAACAAACCAACTGGTATCACCATGTTGCATGTCCTTTGGGAAGTCACTTTCATTTCATTTGTTTTTGGACTTGAGAAAAATCTAAGCAAGGCAAAGGAAAGAAAAGAAAAGAAAAAAGAAGCAAATGCATCTCCCTGACCCCAGCCTCATGGGCAATCTATTTCAACTCTCCTCTGGCGAGGGTTCATTCCTAAAGAAGGAGCCCCGTCCCCTAAGAATTAGCTGTGCTTTTCCACCTGCGGGACAGACTGTAGCCTTATTGTGCGTCCTCCAGATTTATATATCATCCTGACCTTGGGTTGATAGCTTATAATTATTTCCCTTACTACCTTAAGATACCAAACGCTTCTTCCTTAACCTTCAACGGTGCTACACTGAATTAAAGTTTAGATAATTACTAAGCATTAAAAAAGCTCTTCTTATGTCTCATAATAACCCCTTTAATAAGTCATGGCTTCCATTTTCAAAACAGGCAGCGATAATGAGGAACAGAGTTGAAGGATCTTGGGAAGGCAATAAAACGACTCAGGGAGATACTAGACGCCAGCTCAAAAATTAACTTGACGACTTTTTCAGTTATTCTATGGCTTTATTTTCTATTCCTGGACACTGACTAACCTACTGAGGAGCCCAAAATGGGAGATATTATTTCCAGTGAAAAGAAAAGATGGTAGGTTGCTATACCACCATACTCACCACACTTGACCAAGCTTACCCCAACCCTCACACACGTGCCAAAATATATATACATAACCCTCAGCAAAGCCCATTCTGGGACAGTTGTTTATATGTCTGTGGGGCAGCTGTGTCAGGCTTGCTCGCTGGTTTACCAGCTGCGAGCCCTTGGCCTATATAAGGCTATGGGTGCTTGCGCTCAAAGAGAGATGGGCGGCTGAGGATAGTGGATTGCCTGCCCACCACTGTGAGGGGCCATTTTGCTGTTTGCTTGCCTGAGAAGCGGTTTCCCCTGCCTCTGTGCTTGTCCACCATTGTGAGACTCTTAAACGGAATGGTCCAACCCTTTCTGGCTCCGCAGTTTTTCTGCTGTCTGCCCAAATCCAGTGTGAACCTGCCTGACCTCAGCCACTGGCATTACAATGTCCCTACACAGTTCCCAGGGTCATCATGAGATCTGAATGGGCCAGGACAAGCTGAAACCCGCCACACGCAGTGGGCTTCCAAGAGACGTGAACGTGGGAATCAGGCCCTTGCTGCAAACTCAGCCCTATGTTCTTGAAGTTCTAAAGGATTCTGAGAAGGAAAGGGTAACTTAGCCCAAAAAGCCTATAAAATCTCTTCTGTTCAAAACAGAAAAGATCTTTAATGTCTGTATTAACAGAGGGTGTCAAAAAGAGCCCGGATACACGTAGGAAAATGTGGACAAGTGCAGAATCTAGATGAGGGTGTGTGTCACTGAGGGCGAGAGTGAATGTGACCGTGCAGAGGGACCCAGGTGCTCACTGCACAGCGACCTTGACTTTTCAGTATGTGTGAAAACCTCCATACAAAATGACTGGGGAAGATCGATGGCGGGCATCTTCCCCACCACGCAGCACTTGGCCTTCTCCGTTCCGTACAGTGTTCCATTTGGGCGACAGAAACATTCCGTGACTGCCGTGATTCTGAAACACCGCCAGCGCACAGTCTCCGAGAGGCTAGGGAAACAGCCCGTCTCAGCTGCTGCAATTACCTCTGCAGACACACGCTCCCCACCCCCTCCCCTGCAGAATGAAATGTGCAGGGGGCTCACCTTTTTAGATACTTCTTTGCTGTCTCGGATCATTAAAAATCAAGGGTGCAAATGTTTATTATTCTTGAATGGTGCATAAAGCAGTTCCTACCAAACCTGCAATACTGAGTTCTAATTAACAAAGCGATTAGGAAGTGCAGCCCTGTGGAAACGGTGTAAGGTGGGAATTCGGAGGGCCCAGGTGTGAGGCCTGCTCCCGCTGCCGCCCTGCAGCCTGGCTTCAGGCAAGTGGCAGCCTCCTAAAGGCTCTCGTGGGACAAGGTGGAGATCACACATGCCACGTCTGCCCCCAAGGGTCTGGTATGAGGCCAGAACACTATCAATAACTAACAACATAAAGAAACAAGAAAGCACTGTGGAAATGATAATGCCGATATACTTCAGCAGTGTAATTACTAATTTACTTTGAAGGGTTTTTGCACCTGTTTTTTGAAAGTAGTGCATGCCTTCTTTTTCTACATCGTCCTAGGACAGAATTGCTAGAAGTCAGAGTTTGAAGCCTGGTAATGGGTGTGATATGACAAGAAGAAGCTGAAGGGAAGGCTAGGCCTGCCCGCGCCTCCACACAGGGAGGAAGACCAAGGGGCCTAAATGAGAGGCAGGCGAGGACAGGGTGATTCAAAAGGCCACTGGATCAAGAGAACTGAAGCTAACTCCGTACCCGCCATGATTCTGTGAAGAGAGAGCAGACCTCTCCAGAGCAGGCGCCCCTGTGGGAAGATGAGGTCTGGACAGAAAGACTGCTGGGAAGAGAAGGACCAGACCTGGTTTGTGTTCATGACATCTGGAGGTCAATGCAGGAGTGTCTCTCCCTCAAAAGGCAATCTGGTCCGTTCCAGCCTCCTACCGACCCCACCCCCTTTCCTCTGGGCAGACACACAGGAAATTGAAGGCCCACTTCCTGTGAGGGCTGGGTGAGGCAGATGAACTCAGCTACAAATTCTGATGCACAAAGTTCAAGGATACCAGTATAGATATGTGCTTAGGGACGCCCTTGTAGAGGTCCATCTCCTTACACAGGTAAACGCCTGATCCTAGACTAGACCCTGGACTGAAGGGGCAAAATGCCATAAAGGACAATGTGTCAACTGACAAAATTGGATTATAGACTTGATTAGGTCAAGGTATCATCACATCAATGATGAATTTACTAAGGTTGGTCAATGTGCTGTGATTTATGTGAGACTATCCCTATTCTTAGGAAATACTCAGTGAATTATTTTTATTTATTTATTTATTGATTGATTCTAGAGAGAGAAGAAGGGGGAGAGAGGGAGAGAGAGATGGACAGAAACATCAATCTGTTCCTGTATGTGCCCTGACCAGGGGTCAAACCCGCAGAACTTTGTGTCTCAGGACAACACTCTAACCAACTGAGCTATCAGTAAATTATATAGCGTTAAAGGGCCATGATTAATGCACCTTACCCTCAATTATTCAGAATAAAATGGCTATATATGTGTACAAGCAGAAAGAGAGAGAGAGAGACAACCAGAAAGGTCCAATGAAATACAGCAAAACAAGAGATGAAGCTGGGTTTAGAGGGTACATGGGTTTTGTACTCTTTTTATTCTTTCTATATTTCTGTTTGAAGCTATTTCCTAATAAAAAGTAAAGAAGAATAAAGAGGAGGAGGAGAAGAAAAGAGGGTTGGGGATGGGGAGGAAGAGGGGAACAAAGGCCTTCGTGAGTCATTTGGAATGAATAATCACTGAAAAGTAGGGTGAACTGAGTGATCAGTCCTGTTAGTTTTGCTTAAAATGAACAAACAAAAAAGTACTTCAAAACAGTATCAAGATAGAGAAAAGACAACCCACAGAATGAAAGAAAATATTTGCAAATAATATATAAGGATAAGGTTTAGGAACCAGAATATATAAAGAATTATTACAACTCTATACTAAAAAGACAAATAAACCAATTAAAAATGGGCAGAAGATTTGACAGATCTTTCTCCAAAGAAGAAATGCAAATGGCCAATAAGCATATGCAAAGATGCTCAAAATCATTAGTTATTAGGGAAGTGAAAATCAAAACCACAAGAAGACAATACTTCACACACAAGAGGTTGGTTATAATCAGAAACATGGACAATTCCAAGTGCTAACAAGAATGAGAGAAATGGGCGCTCCACAAAAGGCCAGACACAGTTACCATATGAGCCAACGATCTTCTCGGTGCATACCTGAGAAATGAAAACTTATGTCTACATAAAATCTTGTGCATGAGCATTCATAGCAGCATAACAGTCCCAAACAGAAGTAACCTAAATGTCTATCATCTGATGAGTCAATAAATAAAATGTGGTACGTCCATACAATAAAATATTATTTGGCAATAAAAAAAAGTGAAATTCTTGCACATGCTCCAACATGGATGAACCTTGAAAACATGCTAAGTGAAGGAAGAAGCCAGTCACAAAAGACTATATACTATATGATTCCATTCATACAAATAGAGAAATTTATGGAGACAGAAAATGATCAGTGGTTGCCTAAGACTGAGGGGAATGAAAGGAGTGGAGGGTAATATCTAAGCCAGTGGTTCTTAACCTGGGTTCTATCGAACCCTAGGGTTTCGATGAGTCGGTCTCGGGTTCAGAGAAGCCTCTGCCGCGGAGGCCAGAATAAAGTAATACCGTCATTTGTTGGGAGTTTATGCACTTCGTTGGTTTTGTTCTTTGAGCAAGGTGATGTTCATGCACGGCTCATTTTGTGCACCAGTATAAAAACATATACCTATGTCTTGAATTTGGAAAAAAAATCATATTTTATTTATCACTAAAGAAGGGTTCGGTGAATGCGCATATGAAACTGGTGGGTTCGGTACCTCAAAAAAGGTTAAGAACCACTGGTCTAAGTTGTGCAGGATTTCCTCTAGGCATAATAAATATGTTCTAAAATTGTGGTGAGAGTTGTCTATCTTTGGGAATACACTAAAAACCACTAAATTGTTCACCTTAAAAGGGTGAATTTTAGGGGATATGAATTCTATCTTAATAAAAAAAATTGGTGTCTTATTACTGGTCATTGTTTACTAGTGCCCAAATAGAATCATCTCATCTTCAATAAGAGGTACATAAAAGTTCCCAATACTGGGCTTACCTTGTTCATCCATTTATGACAACTTTTCGACTTCTTATCTTAACCTCCTGAAGAGGAGGGTACCTGAGGCCCAGTCTTTACCAGTTTAGTTTCTGAAGTCTCAGGAACACAAGTACATAGTCATTTCCCCAGGTCCATCAGCTATGAGAATAATCGTTCAACTATTCAAGAATTGCCAACTGACTGCCATGTTTCAGGGCCTGAACCTGGGGACTCACTAGAGTTAAGACCTGGTTCCTGAGCCTGAGGGATCTCACAACTTATTGGGAAGATTGGTTAAAATGAGAACTACAGTTTAAGAGAGCATGAAAGCCCCCCCCCCCACCAATTTTAAGCAGGCAACAGGAACTGGGCATCATGAGGTACGGAAAGGAAGCCCAGGGGGAGAAATGGGAAGTCTGACATGGGCTGGGTGCTGGGCTCCTGACCAGTAAGGAGGCTGGGAGGGTATGTTAACCATCCATGGTCCCATAGCCATCTGCACGGGTTCTCCATGCCCAGTTCAGAGGTCCGCAAAGCTGCTGAAAGCACCAGGAGAAACAGAAAAGAGACGGGAGGTGTGGCCATCATTACCCCTGTTCTGCACATCCCATTCTGGAGCTCAGCAGGCTGGAGCGTGCACAAAGGACACAGAGAGGCTCCTCCCCGCTGCTAAGCCTGCCCTAAGGCTGTGCTTGAGGTTCCCTTTTAAGCCAGCCCTTTGGGAGAAAGAGCAGTTCAGGGGAAAACTGGGATATTTCTTTTAATCAGGGAGCATTGTTGAGGATACAGTCTGGAAAAAAAAAAATTAATGGATCGGTTAACGTAAAATGCCTTGGCCCTCCTTGTGTCCGGCCACACACACACACACAAATATAAAACGTGAATTTCTCTTCTCTAGGAAAATTACCAATGGGGAAAGGAAAGGAAAGCTGACCAAGGCGCAACGTACACAGAGTGGCTTCTAGATGCACTTTGAAATCACACGGGCTCTGCCTGGATGATCTCAGTCTAAGCCCCTAAGACCCTCGGGAGGGTCTTCCTGATCGAGTTTTTCAACAAAATAATGGTGAGCTCCGAAGTCCACAGTGATCCTTCACTTCTAAGTAAAGATCCATTTAGGGTTTTCTTTTGACTTTGGCTGGCATCAAGTATATATATATATATCTGCTTTTAAAAATCTCAGGCATGGCAATTAAGACCCAGATATCAGCATAGTATCACAAAGCTAACAAAACATTTTAATTCTTTATATATGTAAGCTGCTTCTCAAGTTACAGGAGCAGTTTGGAAAAGTGCTATTTTGTGAGATGATTAAAGAAAGCAAAGGGGAAAAGGGAGTCTTCAAATGTGAGGGGAAGTATTTAAAAACTCAGTAAATTTGGTTTTAATTTTCTTACAGATCAGACTTTGGTCACCAGTCCTTTTTAAACACTCTGCCTCAAAAACAATATTCATATACAATTTTTGTCATCTACTTCTGAATTTGTTCCAAAAGGAAATCATGAAAATTTACAGTGGTATAAACAACCACATCAGCTGACCTCGCTATATAGATGAGCTGAGTCTTAGAGCTTAAATCAGCAGCAAATAAGAACAGGTCAGAACCCCGGTTCTCACTTCCAATCCCTTCCCTGTACCAAGCCGTCTTCAAGAACCCTACCCCGGTTTGCGGGGTAAGCTTCTCAAAGGGAAAAGAAGCCAGTAAGCAAATAAAATCGTTCGCGTGTTTCCTTCACTTCTCCCAGGATACAGTTTTGATCAATGAATATTTTAAACAACTTTCTTAATGACGGACTAGCTCCAGTCTCCAGAAGAAACGAACGATGGCTTTTCTTAGGAGCCTACCTTTCTCAAGTCACCGTGCACAAAATGACATTCATCCGACAGTGTCAACAGGTGACAGGATCATTCCTGAAACTCACTCCTGTGCTATGCAATCCAACAAGGCCAACGACCGAGCCCTCCTTCAATTTCAGACTGTCACTAACACAGGACACCCCCGAGGGCAAGCACACGCCCAGGTGTAGGATTTTAACGTGTCAGGTCAGGTCTGATGTTTCATTCTGACTTGTTTTATAAAACCAAGGCAGATATTTTAAGGTGAGTTAGATGACTGAGAAAGTTCTTTTGTCTTGAGATACCAACTGTTAATCTCTGAAACGTTAAGTTTTACAAAAAGCCCGTGACAAACAGGCGTTCTGGGTTACGACATACATAGCTGTGCCCACTTGCTGGCTAGAACAGAAATCTGAATACACACCTGGGTACAATTACTGTTACCCTAGAATAAATGTCCACGTTCTGCATGCTGGCCTGGAGGGAATGATCTAATCTGTACAGAACCAGAAAGCTCCCTTTGTATTCCCACCAGGTGGGGTGGAAATAACCTTTTTCCCTTTGGACACGGCACAGTTTAGGAAAGGAGTCACCGGGCAACAGTGTGAATGCTCCACCTCCACAAATTCTATGTGTGCATTAGCGCTAATTGATGAGGAGGGGAAGCGTGGAAAGCCGGCTGGAGGAGAACTGAACCCGAGGTCTATCTAAGCCTTCCCGAGCCCAGCCCTGCGAACTACCTGATCAAAGGCCATACACACAAGCGCCCAGGGGAAAGGGAAGGGGAGAGGGGGGCTGGCTTTTAGATGCTTTAAAATAAGATAATCCAGCGTGTTATCCTTTACACCTGCTTCTCAAAAGAACAAAAGCACAAGATCCACTCTGAATACCGGTCACTCGGGTTCCAGAAGATGCCATTGTGCTTAAGCCTCTCTGACTTGACAATATGATCCTCTAAACTGGGGGATTAAAAGGTCTTGGGGCGCGTCAGCAGCAATAAGCCGAGCAGGGCCTCTGGGCTTCTTAGCGCTTGAGATTTTATCTTCTCAACATTTCTGGGATACAGTATTAGAGAAGGTTCCATGTGTTCTATGGTATTTTTGAGTTTGTGTACTTGTCTCTGTTTATTTTCTTCCTACTGTTAGTATTTTAAGCCACAGATACTTAAGAGGGCCAACCCCAGATGCCATTTTGATAAGCTATGTCAACATACCAAAAAGAAAGAAAAACCTGACTATACACACATGATTGATTATTTAACAGTTGTTTATTTCCATATAGCAATTTACTAATTCAAACAATGGGAAATGAGTCAACGGTGCCATAATTTTGTGAAGGAACGATCGTTTTCCATTCAAATATATGTAGAGCACAATACCAAAATATTCCTTTGACTCTTTCCTTTTTGGGGACAATAAATAAGGGTTTCTACAAACACATCAATTCTATGTAAAATCTTCCAAAGTGTTGAGAAGTAGCACTTCAGATGTTATATATCTTCCATTGTATTTCTAATCTTTTCTCAAAATGTAAAAAATTTCAAAATTCTCATCCTAAAAGTAACACTGTAAATCCTGTTTCCTAAGAAAAACCAGCCTGGCCATATCCCTGATGCTTTAAGGCTGAGTAGAATTAAGAATTGGCATCATGTGTGTTTAATAAATCTGATTATTCATCTTGAGTGGGGCAACGAGGCTACACATTCTGAGGTTTCAAATTCTCTACCTCTATCAACTGACACCGAACACACAGAAGGATCTCAAGTCTTGGCTGAACTCTCAAAATTCTTAAGTCAGAGACATCAATCTCTACTGGCAACAGATTTAGGACTCTTACGAAATGCCACTGTTTTATCATTCATCATGTAAGTTTGCTAAAAGGAAAATCCTCAGGCAGTTGGCAGAATAAAAATGCACTTGGTATTGACAGTCACGATAGAACACGGAATGACAGAATTGCTCCCAAATCTCATTCATTCTTACAACATAATTCTCTTAAACGGTTGCCCTTATTAAAAAGGATTAAGGGCCTGCCAGGATAATTTCCATTCTACCCAAGGCACCCTTTTAAAATGGGTTGTAATAGTCATCGCCAATGGAATGTTCCAAGCTGATGACATCTCAAATAGGCTTTCAAGGTGCTAACAATGGATCTCCCCTCACACTGGGCCAGGGCACTCACTCTCAGGATTTACCCTGGAGGAAAAGGGTAAGCCATTTTCTAAGTCCAATTTAATTTGGTCTAAATCTTGGAGGGAAGGTCAGTTTTCTGTCTTACTAAAAGACCCAACTTCCTTGCTCACTTTCTCAGAAGATCTATAAATCACGGTTTGGGCAGACCCATTTTAAAATGTGCTAGAACATGCTTCATATATGCACCACATTTCTTCATTTCTGACACATGCATTCTCTCGTCACCACCCTACACACACTTTTCAATGTTTCTGAAATACTAGTGTCTTGCACACACAGCAGTTTAACATGGTAGTTCTCACCCCCCCAAAAAAAATTTAGTAATAAATCATCACGCAATGGAGGCAGTAAATTATTTGATGCACAGGATTGTTGAGAATGACCCATGTGGATTAAATCCCATCAGTCTAGTTTTAGCTGCAGGCCACCACGTCAGCGCCTAACAAATAATTTCAGGATGGAAAGGAAACCATTCTTCCTTCTGAAAACCAACTGATGTTTTTACTCCTCAGACGCCTTGCTTTTGGTTAAGCTTACTACACACAGAGAATCCAGTTATGATATTAGCTTTCTAAACCCACAGGGTTATAAATCAAATACAGAATCAAATCACTGATAAGCACATAAGAAAATAACAGAAAATTCCCAGAAGTACATGCCCCTCGAAATCACAGGTATGCATTTCTCTTTATAAAATGAGTAGTGTGGGTAAATGCCGAGAACGCTTATCAACAAAATCTTGTCTTCAGCGGTGCCTGATCTTTACTTCTGAGTTTCATTTTCTAGGTAATGACTCCTGACCCATCAATTCACATGCAGTCAATGACCTGTAAGCTAAAACTTGAATGCACGAGATGAGTTTCTTTTACTGACCATACAAATAAAAGCGGGACTAGATGAGTATTTCTCTCTACAACTCCAAAAGGCAAATTAAAACAGTGTCTCTGGGGAACAAAATAGAGACTTTTATTTCCTTTTAATGCCCCAAAGCACTCTGTGCAGGGAAGCTACACAGCATCCGCTGAAATGCCAGCTGTCTGTGTGCTTCACAGGGAAGCAGGGCTCCAGGGTCCTTCTGCCAGACCCAAGTGTGCCATCTGCCAGCCCCCGGGTCCTGAGCCGGCTCCTTAGCCTCTCTGAGCCTCCAGAACCCTTGGAGAGCTATGACCGGGCCAATAAACTCTTCCATCTTCAAGGTCTTTGGGGAGCCTACTTGATGTCTCCCAGTACAACCATGAAACTGAGAACCCAGTGGTGCTCGAACGTTCTTTTCAGCATTCCACCTGGAGTGGCATGTGTATAAACTAAGGAACCTGCAGGCAGGAATTCTGAAAGGACAGCCTCCTGGCGATCACAACTAAGGGTAGACGAGGGGAAAGTGCCTTATAAAGCGCCGGCCACTGCAGGCGACTCAAGCATGTTCTCAACTCTGAGCTCCCACGACCCACTTTGCAATATCCATACTTCTACTTCTGATGTTTAACCAAATTACTGGTTTTCTTCAACATTCAGGCTTGTTTTTAGGGGGAAAAAATGTGATTTAAATAAACAACTGAAATGGAGTTTGTTTGTAAAAGCGAAGTGACATCCTATAACATGTCCGTGTCTATTGGGTCTTCAAAAATAAAATAAGACTACATTTAAGGCCCTGGTATTTTAAGTCTCCCTAAAATCCACAAGTCCACAAGTGTTTGAATCGAAAACACCCGAACATGTTACGGATCTTTTAAGAATCTGAATGGAATACGGTATTCTGGGAGGAAAGCCATGATACACAAACAAAATGTTTAGAAACCACTGTGAAAACCGTCCGTGCAGACATCATCATGATTTACATCTTAACGGACCCTCGCTGCCACCTTAAGGGGTCCTGAACCCCACTCCTGGTATCAATTAACCTGTCAGTTTGATAGTCAAATCTAATTAGTTAAATCCTTTTTTAATGAAAAGATTACACCCTAAGTGGTCTGCCAGTTCTAGGCTTGTTGGCAACTACAAATTAAGCTCCAGAAAAAAAAAAAAAAAAAAAAGAGGGGAAAAGAATCCTTCAATTCCAGCAGAATGCAGAGCTTCAAAAGCTCATCTGGCTATCTACACCGTAATTACTTATACAAAATACAGCGAACGTGCTGTGCGTGCTCCAATGCCCCAGCCCCGTGCCTCTTCCCCTAGTGGGTGCGCAAACATGGCCTCCTCCCAAAGCAGCTACTTCCAAGTAACTAGGAGAAACAGCTAGGAAACTGGATTCACCAGTTAAAGTGACATGGGAGCAAAGAGAAAATGGGCTTTATTTAAATTAAAAAGTAACTGAGCAACAGGTTAAATGCCAAGACAAGGACGATCTCAATGCAGGGTATCCTATAAGTAAGATAATCAGTCTGGACTCCTACAAAGTCTGCATCATTGAAAAATTACAAAGGTGAGTGTGGTGGGGGGTGGGGTGGAGAAAGTTGTGCTAGATTGTATTTCAAGGGGCTAAAGAGGCCCTGGCCAGCTCCACACTCAGTGGTGGAGTGTCGGCCTGGCGTGTGGATTCCTGGGTTTGATTCCCAGCCAGGGCACAGAGGAGAGGTACCCGTCTGCTTCTCTACCCTTCCTCCTCTCCTTCCTCTCTGTCTCTCTCTTCCCCTCCTGCAGCCAAGGCTCCATTGGAGCAAAGTTGGCCTGGGCGCTGAGGAAGGCTCCATGGCCTCCACCTCAGACACCAGAATGGCTCCGATTGCAGCACAGCAACGCCCCAGATGGGCAGAGCATCGCCCCCTAGTGGGCTTGCTAGGTGGGTCCCAGTCGGGTGCATGCGGGAGTCTATCTCTCTGCCACCACCCGCTCCTCACTTTGGAAAAATACAAAACAAAACAAAACAAAACAAAAAAGAGGTTAAAGAGGCACATCAATCTAATGTGTGACTGACTGGATCCTGGATCCGAAAAAGAATTTAAGTCCACTATTTAAACACGTTGGAAACAATCAAAGTTCCAATATGAACGTTAGATAAAATTATGGTATGGCAGTTAACTTTCACAGGTGTGATAAAAGTGCTGAGGTTACGAAGACAAGTGCAGGAAACTAATACTGAGGTGTCCTGACCCCTTCTCACTCAGAACTGATTTCCTCGGTATGCAAAAGCTCTTCGCAAGCTTGTCTTAGCAAAGTAGAGCCATAAGCTGCGTCAGCGAGGGGTGCTGGGTTTGAAACCAATCTGAAAGGAATTCCTCACCCACCGCAACCCCACTAGCAGGTCTAAGGTGCGTAAGAAACTTGGGCTGGTGAGAAACAGAAGAGAGAAGGGATTCCTTGGGGAAAAAGTTTGGCAGCCAGGGAGTGTGTGTGTGTGTGTGTGCACGCATGTGCATATGTTAAAAAAGACACGGAGAATAAGATGGCTAGCAATGACTTTCCTCTCCACAACACCGCTCAGAAACATGCAGGGAAGACTTGCCGTGCCTATAAGGAAGGATGCCAAAAGGCTCTGAGCAGCGTCCTTTCAGCCCCTTCCTCCCTCCCTATATAATCCCAACAAGCTGACCAGGGCGATTTGGGACTTGGAGACCAGCCTGAAGGACCCGATGTTCACAGCCCCACGGGGCTCCCGGAGGCAGCGGGAGTGCTTACCACTTCCTTCAACTCAGGAGTCTAGCCAATACTAGAACAAACAAAGTTAGATTAGGTTTCAACAAATCCCCCTTGTTGGCCTGGTGGCACTGAAAGAAAAGTAAAGAAGCTCCGTGTTGAACTTTCCATCTGCCTATACTAGACTCCGTGGGGTAAGGATTCAGATTATGGCAGGAAAGGGGGCGGTCAGCAGCGACAGCGAGGGGAGGGAGCGAATGGGACTTGACGCTGGGGACAGACTGCGCTCTCTTACAAGGTGAAATGCCAAGTTTCCTCAGTAGGATCAAGAACTTGGCAGCTCTACACCTGGTCACCATGCTAGCTCCAGCTTTTCAGTACCACCACCCTAGATTGCCTCCTGGGGCGAGGACATGGCGAGGCAATAAAACCCAGCAGAGATAATGCCCCAGGATTTCACCGGGTGGGGTGTCAGCTTTTCCATTCGTTTGTTTTGCAATGTCTGTATTTACAGATTCATAGTGATAGGGTAGTCCCCACCTGCTGCTCTCCTTCACGCATGCCTCTTTGACTCTTGGAGAAAAGGATCAGGCATTTCACTGGTGTCAGGGAGTCCTTTATAGCTAAACAGTACTAAACAAATACTTACTTTAGAAGGAGATACTCCTGTTCACACTGCACGTGCCTTCTGCCTGGACAGGTACTTGGAAAACTGCTAGTGCCCAGAGGACACGGGACTGCCTGACATCTGGGGGCTGACACAGGTAGGAGTGCGGATCAAGTACTCACTGAAGGGCATGACCTTGATCGGCTTGCTCAGTCTCTCTGCTCCTCTGCGTCCCCACAGTCAAATGGCATGACTACCATTCCCTATGCCAAGGGTGCTGTGAGGATACCACAGTTCATCCATGCGATGAACCGTCATGAGAACAAAGCCAGGCTCACAGTTAAGTCCTCAGTAAATGTTAGCTCCTATCACCAGTGGATTAAGACACTTTAAAATAAACTGTGAAGGAACTTGGGTTATTACTGGGGTGAATACATGGCCCGTCCAGGGTTAGACCAGTTAGTTGTCCGCAAGTCATTATTAATAGCAATCTGTTTCACTTTCAAAAGTTTCCTGGTCTGGACGGTGAGAAACACGGTCATCTGAATTACCACTCAGAAGATATGCAAATACAAGGTATTTTATACATACATACACACACACACACACACACACACACACACACACATAAAGGCTTATTTGTTTAAATATGTCAAGAAGGAGCAGGGCTAGAGCTGGTGTCTATAATTTCTGGTTGCTGTGCTGTTTCCCTTTTTAAGCTAAGAGTACTCTTCAGAGGCTGGAGGAAATAAAAAGGCGGCAGAATGGCAAAGTCAGACAAACTGAGGAGACCAGCCAGAGGAAGAAGGCAAAGGACCCACTCCCTTTTGGTCAAGAGGAAGAGACCTTCTGGGTCTGGAAGAGGAAACTGAAGCTGTTCCCCAGCAGAGGACCTCAGTCTTCCCCAGAAACGCCTTGGGTGGGCTGGGGTATAGGCAGGAGGAGTGGGGAAGGAAGGCAGCACAGGGGGCTGAGGAGGAAAGAGCCACGGTGGGGTGGGCACAGGGTGGTTACTTGTCTTCACTGAATGAAGTCAACAAGTGAAGGAGGGTCCTGGCAGGTGGAAGGGCCTAGATGCTTTCAGAGGTCGGCTGAGGCTGGAGCCCAAATGTACACAGAACCATCAGCTCTGCAATCTGCTTTCTTCCAGAACATTCAGCAGCCCGGGGGCAGGAACAGAGGAAATAAAGTGACTGGACAGTCACCGTGGTTGGAAGTTGGCAAGTGGGTGAACAGAATACTGTCGGAGAGGATGTCTTGAAAAAAGCAACTGCACTTAGGATTCAAATACATCTGTGTAGCAGGTTTTTCAAGAATAAAGACGCTCAACAATGATACTCTGCCCAAAGAGGCATCCCGGCCCACGGAGAGCCAAGGATGAGCAGCAGACAGCATGGGCTGAGTGAGGGCTTACAGCTCCTGGAGGAAGAAAGTCCCACAGAACAGGGATGAACAGCAAGGATGTGCTGCACTTTTGCTACCAGGAGACTCCACGTGGGCTGGGCTATCTGGCTTTATAAACTAACTAACTAACTAACTAACTAACTAACTAACTAACTAACTAACAATCCAAAAAGCCTTAACTAGGGACGAGTGTTGTCCCACTGGGAAACCCATCTTCTCTTCCCTGGCCACTTACAAGCAGACATATCACCAAAAAGTGCTTTAGAAATTTCGCACTTTTCCTTGGACCCCTTTTCAGAGCCTGGCTGTCCATAGCCCACACCCTCGCCAACCTCTCTGTCTGTCCCATCCGCCCTTCCCTTGATATTCTGGGCTATTACGACAACGGAGTTGAGAATTAGTTCTCCCATCTGCTTGAGTGAGGCATCTATAAACCTTTCCTTAACCCCACCGTCCGCCCACCAAATAAAATAAAGTGATTAGTTTTATGCAATCAACATTTTAATGACTTCACTAAGATTCCTAGTCGTAACTGCTGTTCAACTGCTTGACATTCCTTTACAGATTTTTCCAGTTTAGTTTTTACTAATTGACCATATAACTTCCTACTTCTATAAATATATAGAATCTACTTTTGTGGGAAGTTAAGTTTAACTATCATGCTACGTCTTCTATAAAATTAAGTGGTGCCTGGCCTGTGGTGATGCAGTGGATAAAGTGTCGACCTGGAACACTGAGGTCGCCAGTTCGAAACCCTGGGCTTGCCTGGTCAAGGCACATATGGGAGTTGAAGCTTCCTGCTCCTCCCCCCCTTCTCTCTCTCTTTCTATCTCTCTCTCTCCCTTTCCTCTAAAATGAATAAATAAATAAAAATAATTAAAAAAAAATTAAGTGGCGCCTGACCTGTGGTGGCGCAGTGGATAAAGCGTCGACCTGGGAACACTGAGGTCGCCAGTTCAAAACCCTGCACTGGTATGGTCAAGGCACATATGGGAGTTGATGCTTCCAGCTCCTCCCCTCTTTCTCTCTCTCTCCCTCTCTCTCTCTCTCTCTCTCACTCTGTGTCTCCTCTCTAAAAATGAATAAAAAAAAAAAAAAAAAAAATTTAAAAATTAAGTGGCTAAATGCCCCTGACCTACGCTGAGAGTGAGGACGCTGCCCACTCTGCCTCCCTCCCGTTTCCCAGGCCAGACCTGCACTTGCAGTTCTACCTAAATGTACTGCCAATAGTGCCAGCTGGATGAGAAACCCTATTGTCAACGGGAGGCAGTTTTCAATTTCCCCAACAAATGCCCCACCCCAACCCCTTCAGGCTGGGCTGGCTGGCACAGCAGAAAGAGCAGAGGACCGGGAGACCAGGCGGCCAGGACAAGAACTGGCTGTCACTTACCAGTCATAGGACAGTTTGCTCATATGTAAAATACCTACTTGGCGGGGCTATAGTCTGAATTAAACAAACAGCACATGAAAATCCCTCGCACCCTGTAGGCACTCAATATATGTGAACAGCCTCCTAGTCATGTCCGGGCAGATGGATCGCCAGATCATCCCATCATGCCAAATGAGTTGATAGGATCAAGTCAGATTCAGACTTTTCCAAATTCTCTTTAATCAAGTCACTTGGACCCTCCCATTACTGCGTGCATTACAAGGTCTGAATAACTTTTAGGATGCTACTAACTCACCGAGGTTCAGCAAACAGAAACCAAACCCCTATTTTATGCAAACCACCCTGGTCACCATGGGAAAGATGGGGCAGGGGAGATTCAGAGAAGAGGGTAAGACAGAAGCATCTACAGATCCAGTAAGAAAGGCGGCGTGTAGAATGTGTTCACACCTTGGGAAGGTGGGAGGACTTCCTGGAGGATGTGGCACTTGAGCAGAGCTGTTGAGCACAGGTATGATTTTAAATTCACACACACAGGTGTGTCTCCACTCATTTGATGTTGCTCTCTCAGATGGCATCCTTCTTCTTGGAAATTTTGTCCCTTTTGTTGATAAACACAAACCAAGGCTCAAAAAAGGTTCAAAAAATTAAAAACGTGGGTTAGCTCGAATGTGAGAACAAGGCCGAGAAGGGTACACACAAAGTAATAAAATTCCTGGAAGGGTGCCAACTTCTTGGTCTGACACTTGCAACGGAAAGCAAAGAACAGTGAACACTTTCCCTGCTTTCCCCTTGATGGTACTTGAGGATGACCCAAGAGCTCTAGGTGAGGAGGGGAAAGCTCTCTTGCAGGGAAGAATTCCTTTCAGTCAATAAATGTGGAGGGACGGCAGAAGGGTCACCCTTTCGTCATTTCCGATAGCCTCAGCGGATGAAACCGTTAGACGCACGCTGACGGCGAACTTGACAATGCAGGTATTAGGCTGCCCAGCCTGAACTGACTGACTGATCAGTCTAGGCATCACTAAACCCGAGACTGCCAGACACTGCGGGCACCGAAAACACGAGGCGGCAGGAAGCTCTCTGCAAGGTCTCGTCAAAAAGTCTAACCAGAACGGAGTTGAGGCTCTGGGGCTTAATGGTCATTTCAGGAAATGTGAGGGACAGAGGAATAAGCTCAACGACACCACAAGGGCTTCCAGGAGGCGGAACCTGTTACGAAACAAAACGGCTAACCTAGTTTCCGCAACAAGTCACTGACTTGAAGAGAAACGGGAGGCCGGAATAGTGTCTGCTAGGACAAGTAACCCGGCGCCCTTGGTGCTTACCTAGATAGTGTAAAATGACACTTGTGTCAAAACCCCAACTAGCACGGACCTGGGTACCGGGCACGCACGAGGGGTCGTGCTAGAGTTCTGTCTAATCAAGCTGGGCGATTTTCGTGTTTTAAAAAAACCTCCCGCTATGGAACCATGATGACACTCAATTTACTTTCCTATGGAAATTCCATTTCGTATGTCAAGACCTATTAAGACTTTGAGCCACTATTCAGCTCAGCAGTTCCCCATCGGAAAAGGCATTTAAATCTGCAAAGCTTTGACACACCTGAATCCCAAAATGTGCCCTGGGACCAGTGGCATCAGCATCGCCTGGTTGCTCATTAGAAATGCAAGTCCTTGAGCCTCCTCTAAGACCCACGGAATCGGAAAGTCTGGAGGTGGGACCCAGCAATCTGTCTCTGAACGAGCCCCCGTCCCCGGATAATTTTGATGCAGGCTCAAGTTTGGGGGGAGGCCTATGATTGAAGGACACCTAAGAAAAAAGCTTTAATATTCAAGCGACTTTCTGAAACCTCTGAGGCAACTGCACTTTTTGGAAAAACCCAACTGAGGTATAAATTTATAGCCTTGGCTCTTTGTACAGAAGGGAAAAATAGTTTAAAACATTGCTGTCCATTATTGTGCACTCCTGGCTGACGTGGTCTGACGAGGCATCCGTACAGTCCTTTGGTTGCAAGATAGTTCCTGGTGGTCACAGCACACTTGTGCCGTAGGTGTGGGTTTTGTGTTGGGCTAACCCTTCAGATAGACGGCAAGCAGGCATTCAGGAGGCAGCATCTGCCAACCAGGAACTAAACAGAACAGTTTGTCTTTGAGAAGCGGTTGAGCAAGGGAGCTCGGCTGGTTCTAGTATAACACTGGCCCAAGGTCATGGTTCCAAACTCCGTTTAAATCAGATAGTTTCTCTTTATAATACAGCCCCGGATACAGGCCTAGCACCTGCCAGCTCCAAGACACGCGTCAGCCTGTGGACCAGGCTGCAGAGAGTGGAAGGACTAGAAATCTATAACAAGGGGACAACTGAGTCCTGTGGTAGGTCCACAGTGTCGCTTTCAATAGATCTGGTGCACCTGATATTAAAAATAAATAAACAAACAAATAAAAAGGCCACCCGACAATGAACAGACCTACTCCCTGGACGATAAGAGTCTGGATTTCACCACATGATCTATCACTTGAGCATTTACAAAAACCTGACTGTCCTAACGTTCTTCCTTGCATCTAGATGAGTGGTCACCTTCAGCCGAACAACTTGGGAGGCTTGCTCAGAACAGTTTGCTGGGCCCCACCCCCTGAGTTTCTGATCCGACAGAGTCTGCACATCTAACAACTGCTCAAGGGCTGCTGACCCTGCCGGTCCAGGGACCACACTGTGAGAACCACTTGTCTTGACCCAATCCTGCACCTGCATTCCCGCTGAGCCATTCCTGTCCATGGTGAGTGAGTGCCTATTAGTAAAGACTCTGCCTTTTCCGCTAAAACTAAACATTGTCCCCGGAAACCAAACCCCATGACACAGCAAGAAGATGAAGAGGACTCAGGGTTGAACTGCAGAATTCTTTATGGGAATTATTTAAGCCTGCGTGACTGGGCGCTGGCCTGGCGGCACGGCCACGGTCCTACCTATCCTCAGAAAGCTGACCCCATCCTTGCGCCGCCGTGTCTCAGGTGAGCTCTAAAAATTAAAGATGGGAGCCGTGTGTTTGTGCACACGTCTGTGTACGTGTGTGCGCCTGTTCAGGTCAGCTTTTGCCACAGTGCAAAAGGTCACCGGTACTGGTGATTCCTCTCTCCACAGTTTGGCCTTACCTGCCTGCTAAACACGGCTCCCCCGCCCCCCGCCCTCCCCGCTCCAGGATGTCAGCTGTTCACCTGTACAGAAATGACAGCTGCTTGTCACGGTCTACATGAGAGGCCTCACTTGCAGCAGTAACTAGCATGCCATTTCCAAGGCTGTCATTCTCTGGTGTCAGCACAACCCACTGTTCAAAGATCTGCTCTGACATGAAGCAGGCAGCGCGTGACTGTTATTGCCGTGGACTCCTCTGTGCTGCGACACTGGTGGCAGCTGCTCGGCGCCCAGGGTTTGTTTCACCCAATTATTTGTTTGTCACTTGGAAGCCCAGGATGTCGAGCAGGTACTGCGGAGGTATTTTTGGCCCGGTGCACGGGCGGAAAGCATAATGAGGCCCTCAGGTGCAGGTCTATTTTGTCAGTTAGGTGCTCGGGTGATGTGCAGCTGAGAAGCCGGAGTAGCAATTAGGATATTTGAATAAGATAAGATACCTGGCAAGATGCTGAGAAGGCTCAGAAAGTCGGCCTGAACTTTCTAAATGCCAAAAAAAAAAAAAAAAAAAAAATCCCTGAGAGTAGGCAGTTTTCAAGTTGGTCCTGGAGCTCACTCAGAAGGAGGGGTGGAGGAGCCGTCCTTCCTCCTCTGGCACTAGAGGGCCCTGACAAGGAGAGTGGCGGGGCCGGGTGCCAGCCCGACTGAGGTGTGCTCTGGTGGGCAGTGAGGCCCAGCCACCCAGGGACGATGGGGGCACAGAGCAATCACCGATGGCCGGTGACGTCCTCTAACCAGGTACCCTCCGCCTGCCTGTGCAAGTCAGGAGTTTCTACTTCCCGTGGGAGTTGAAATGAAGTCGATTTGATGCCTGCCATCTTGGAAGAGGTCTTGACACAGGGCAACGTGGCAATGTGCCCCTATAGACAACCGCAAAACTCAGAAGAGGCGCCCGGGCACAAAATGACGTTTACAGTATTCAAGCAGAGCACACAGCAGCCAGGCCCCTGCACCCGATCCAGGAATCTGTCTCTGAGCTGCTCGTGTCACATCAGCGACGGCCTTCCCTTCTGCACTTATCCATCTCAGAGAGAAAGGGGGCCGGCCCTGACACACCCGGTTCTCCCCAGTAACACACGGTGGATTCGGGAGCAATACAATGAACCCGGCTCCTCCTTGACCACTCACAATTTTAGTTTGTGCCACCCTCTTGGGAAACACTGGGATACCCAAAGTAGTTTTGTTGTTACTTTGAAAACAAACCTTTCCCCAATAGATTCGAGAAGGCTGTGTGTGAGCAAAGCTGGAATCCAGCAAATAGCGAGTGCAGTCTTGCGACAACGAAGTCGCTGTTACCATCACCTCTGGCAAAAGAAAAGTGGGACGTAAGATTGCTTCAGTCAAGAAGGCCTAGATGAACTCTCGAAGAAGCAGAGCTCTGATGAATTGCTCGCTGTACACGCCCGCTGACAGCTCAAGATGGATGGCCAGGTGGTGACATTCCTTAGATTATCTAGAATGGTCCACCCAAGCCTTATTTCAATTCACATTGGTAACATGAGTCACTCCATAGAAAAAGAAGCTGCCTGGCAGCTTGCCCCTGGGTGCTGTAAACCAGGGCTTTGTCCTCAGTATCTGACCCCTGGCCCCACCATCCTCTAACCTGTAACAATCCCTGCCCAGGAAGTGGTCAGTCATTCCACTGAAGCCAAGCACAAAGGAACCCGCAACTCAGTTCCTTATACAGTGAGATTTTATAAACATTTATTAAACAGATAAAATACCTCTTAACACGCAGACCAGCAAAGAAGGACTCTGGCTTGTTATTCTTATTCCAGAGCTTGATACCTAACAGCTTATATTCAAATTGTAGGACCTCATTCATTCTCTCTCTCTCCCTACATGGCTGAGACTCAGCCCCCTCTTACTTCTGAGACCTTTCTTACAGAGATGATCGCTTGGAGAGGAGAGAGGTTCACACAGCCCTAGCCTTGCTCACAGGTTCAGGACGTAAGTCAAGTTCAGCACTGGCTACGAGGCACCACTCCTCCTCAAAGCAAGTGTTCACAATCTTATCTGCGGCTGTCTAGGAAAATGTATGCCATCCGCACACACTCTTAAAGGACCTAGAACACTCAAAAGCCATCTGTGGCCTTGGACCTTCATGGATTTTGGAGCCCGTCCCACTTTCTCACATTGCCAGAGAGAAATAAAGTCCAATGGGGTGATCTGCTGGTGGTTCCAAGTTGTCCCGCTCAGACGTGAGCCGCCTGGACCTTCTATGACTGAAAGCAGTACTTACTGTTAACACAGCCCATCACCTTGCAGGATGCCAGTCTAACAAAAAATTTAAGGCAACCACATCTAACTGAGGAAACATGAAAAAATGAGGAGGGGGGTTATTGATAGGCAAGACACAGAACTTTACAGTGCCTCCCCAATCTTTTCATTAGTTTAATTAACTAATTTAGCAAAAGTACCAGTTTTTAAGATGGCAAACTCAGAGGGGTATGTTTTAGTCTAACAGTGAGCACATGTTGACAAAGTTTGCAGCTCTTAGAGATGGTGACATCTTTGGCAGCCTACTGAGTGGTGGTCTAATTCTCTGGTTTGCTGACCAACCCACCAGGGGCTCCCCTTAGATCAGCTATTCTCCAAGTCTTAAGGCCATTAAAAAAAAAAGTGACTTTTTCCCCATTACACCATGTAAAAAGTCTCTTTCCAAATTTCAAAAATACATTTAAAACCTTATACGTCTGGTTGTAGGTTTGGTGTGATTTGTTCACTGTGGTATCTCCTGAGCCTGTTGCTCCATACTCAGGGCTTAATATTTGCTGAATAAGAGAATAATTTCAACACGGCTTCCACTTTAGGCCAATCGAAGGAATACACGGAGGCCTGATCTATGGTGGTGCAGTGGATAAAGTATCAACCTGGATCCCTGAGGTTGACAGTTCAAAACCCTGGGCTTACCTGGTTAAGGCATATGGGAGTTGATGCTTCCTGCTCCTCCCCCCTTCTCTGTTTCTCTCCTCTCTCTAAAATAAGTGAATAATATGTGTGTGTGTGCGTGTACACACTCACACACACACACATAAATAAATAAAAGAAGGAATACACAAAACACACATTGATGCCATTCACCTAACAGGTGACAAATATGATTTCAGAAGAATCCTTGTCCAACTAAAGTTTAAGGAGAAAGTTTATGAGTCCAGAAGGGAACCTCAGGAGATCATCCTAAGAAGCCCAGCAGAGGACAGGCCACACTTGGAACACCCGAAATTGATATGAAACAAGAGGAATCACATGGGCTTTCAGGGAGAACTTTACTATGGAAAAGCCTTTCCCAGCTATAAACAGATAATGAGAAAATGATGTAATCTTGGCTAAAATTAGGTTTTAGTGTTACTCTGCTGAGAGATGTGAAAGGTGAGAGATAAGAGGGGGGAAATGTTTTCCAAGTGGCTTTTAAAGGCATCCAAATATAACCGCCTCCCCCATCAGTCTATTAACAGGCACACTTGAGACATTTCCCTCTTCAAAAGGACTCTCAGAAAAGCAATAATGTGCTCTCAACCTCTTCCTTTATAAGACAAGGTTTACGAGGGTCAGAAAGGATTTGTGCGCCCACAGAACACTCCTCCTTATTAGTAGGTCCCCCTCCCGCCTCCGTGTGGCATTGGGCCTCACGCTTGTGTCACTGGTTGCTAAGGAAATGCTCCTGTTTGAAAATCCTAAGTCACTCCTAATAAAATCTGGCTGAAGATGGAAGACTAGTCCACCGCGGCTGCAGGAACAGGGATGGAGAGGAGAAGCACGGAGAAATAGCACCTTGCTAGAAGATAAGAACATCAGAAGTGCCTGACGTGGAGCTCGGACGCAATGCAGCGACCACCGTGGGTTAGGCTGCATCGGTTACTGGTGGACCATCTGGGATGCAGAAGTCCTTGGTGAGACCATCCGCCATCAGGAAGAAGTTCCTCCCAACCTCCAGGGAACATAAAATTCTCCAGTAAAAACCCTAGGACCTTGTTCTGGCCAATGAGATGGTTAGAAATGTCACCTACCACACCCAAGCGGAAACATTAAGTGGCATTCTCTGGTTCTGATTCTGCTCTTTTCCCTCTACCAAGATAACTACCAGGATGCGGGCTGCTCCTCTGACTTAGGTCCCAGAGTAAAGACAAGGAGACCTGCAGCTGGTCCATGACTGACACCTAACACGACACCTGTGACCATGAACTTCTGCAGCACAGTGTGCAAAAGCAGGTGAACAGACACTCTATTAATTGCTGTAGAAGGGCAAACACACTTCTCAAGAACCAGCCATGATGATCCACTGTTTGCTGTACTACTGAATACTCATAAAAGGCTCACAATGGGAGTGCACGTGGGACATGGTGGCTCTTCACCTAGGCTATACCAGTCGCACAACATTCGTTTTTCAGCTCTTGGAGTAGCTGAGAGGCTTGCTCAAATGGAAAAAATCTGCATACAACATCCCAGGGAACTGGGATGAAGCACCCCACAAACGACCGGCCCCTTCCACTCCTATCCATTGTTCAGGAGTTGGCAAGAAACCATTTCTAGGAGGGGAACTAGAGGCACAGCCACAAATGGCCAGCTTTCCACTAGGAGGTAAAAGGAACCTTTAAATACCAATGTATAGGCCACACTGCACAATCAGGCCTTATAACACACTCTCCCAGGCCAGGCACACTCAGCCGCAGATGGAAGTCAAGTCTATGCGCATGGGGGTGGGGTACAGGCGAACAGCACAGAACCTCTGACTTCAGGCCAAAATCCCTTTGGTGAATTCACCAAGTGGGTCTTTAACAAGACAGCCATTTCTACTTTTTGAAAGCATAGACTAAGCAAGTGGTAAAACACTTTGATGGTTGCCCCAGGCTAAATCAAAGACAGCTGAGCAAAAGTTCAGGCACCATGAAATTAATAAAATCACTGCTGCACTAGCTCCGCCACAGGCTCAGGAATAAACCGGTAAAAACCCAAACGGCACGGAGGAGATTACTTGTGTGGGGATCAATCATTCCTCTGCTGAGGTTTTCTGACATTCCCTTTGACAGCATCTTCCCCGGACTTATAATTCACCAAAGTTGCTTCCTGAGAATGAACATTGCTGGGCTTTCTGAGTAACCAAAGACAAATTTTGCCTGTTAAATAAATTCCAGGCAAGAGTATATTTGACTTACACACAGGGAAGCAGAGCATTGTTATGTAAGCTGCAAAACAATAGAGTTTATCTTATCGGAGGAACTTATTGCTGCTCGCCTGTGTGTATTTTACTGCCAAAATAAAATAAATTGAATCAGCTCACACATGATAACATGCTCTTTCCTAACTCATACTAATTGCTCGGCTAATTGATGTTTGTTGAACTTTCTCCATTTCATTGAGTGATTAGGTACAAAGCTAACAGTTGACATCTGTAGGCGCTTAACTGGCGTCTGTAATTACTGTTAATGTTAAATAATTGTTAGTTAATTGGAGTGGTAACTGACTGAATGGAATCCAGATTGTGAAGCAAAAAAGAAACCTAGTTAAATAAACATACACTTTCAGAGAAAACAACGTTTTTCTGCCGTTGTCAGAAAGTAGAAATAGTCCAGAGGCCATGGGCTTCCTCTGTGCAGGAAACTCTCCCTGCCTGGGGTCCAAAGTACTACCAGTGAGGAGGCCCTTTGTCATTGAACAGGTCCCATTAAAGACTCTCCAGAACTCATTTGATGTTTTGTTTTTTGTTGTTATTTTTTATTCCAGCTGTCTCTGATGACTGCTTATTACTTTCTGAGACAAGCAAATGTTAACTCATTTTGTTTAACCAAACAAATCCCTGAATATGAATGAACTGGGCTGGTCAATATTCAAGCTCTTTTAACTAATATTGCCAAGCATGGAAAAAAGTCTTTCAGAGAACAGCAGCAATCATTCAACAGAACAAGTGAAGAGCTTTGCTATTGGGCTCAAAAGTAAACAAAATAATGTGGCTTATCCAACTAAAAGGAAGGAATTGGCTACACTGTAATCGGCTCCAGTTGATCTGGTCAAAGATTTACCCGGAAAAGTGCCATCACTGTAAAGGTTCAACTCAAAAGAACCTATCAAGATCAATTTGATTGTTGGGAAATTCTTCCACCCTCTTCACTAACACTCCAATGATGGGATCCAGTACTGACCCCAGGATTTCTCTGCCATACTCACCCATGAGGTCAGGGGAAGACCAGTTAGCAGCTGAAGAAAAAAATATCCAAAGGGAAACACTTTTTCACATCATGGAACATTTTTAGACCCTTGCTGGCAGTTTCATATAGTATAAGGCATCTGCTTCCAAGAATTCTCAAGGGATAATTCCATACAACCAATTCTGTACAGAAGAGCCTAGCTTCTATAGGAAGGTCAATTTCCATAACAAAAGGAGCTGATTGCATGCTATTTGCAGTGCAGGGTAGGAGCAGACACTCCACACTCATAGCTCTTTTGTCTCCCATCAAGCACCAATTACCCTTCAATAGTATTTAATTCTCCACACATCAGATGTCTCTATCTCCTAAAGAGCCCCCTTTCCCAATTACTTTGAAAAGTACAAAAAAGGTGGTGAGAAAGAAAACTAAAGAATGCCTAGTAGTCTAACTTCCCCTTATCTAGGATTTAAGACATCACAAAAATGCAACTAATTGACAGAGGCTGGAATGGGCTTCTCCACACCCTGGGAATGCTCCCGCTGTGAGGCCCTCTCAAAACTAAACCCAGGACACTGCAAGGAACTGTCAAACAGTTTCTACATGTTCATTACAATTGAATATTAAAGTCTAAATTTAAAAAATAAATAAAAGAAAGCTACCTTGTAGTCAACAACTGCATCATTTTCACTTATATAAAAATCACAGGATTATTTTAGGGGAGGGGTTTTCTTAAGTCAATGTGACCCTGCTGGTAATATAACTTAACTTTTTGGTCACCAAACCAAGGAATTCCTCCTTCATGTCCAAACCTAATGAACGAGGTGAGATCATCTCCATTAAAGAACTTACTAGGTATTCAGTTATTGAACCTCACCACACCAAGCAGGTATATACCTCTAGTAACATGTCCCTCATCTGGTCTCAAACATTTTTTTTTTTTTATTCATTTTAGAGAGGAGACACAGAGTGAGAGAGAGAAAGAGAGAGAGAAATAGAGAAGGGGGGAGGAGCTGGAAGCATCAACTCCCATATATGCCTTGACCAGACCAGTGCAGGGTTTTGAACTGGCAACCTCAGTGTTCCCAGGTCGACACTTTATCCACTGCGCCACCACAAGTTAGGCTCAAACATTTTTTTTTTAATTTATTTTATTTTTATTTTATTCATTTTAGAGAAGAGACACAGAGTGAGAGAGAGAGAGAGAGAGAGAGAAAGAGAGAAAGGGGGGAGGAGCTGGAAGCATCAACTCCCATACGTGCCTTGACCAGACCAGTGCAGGGTTTTGAACTGGCGACCTCAGTGTTCCCAGGTCGACGCTTTATCCACTGCGCCACCACAGGTCAGGCTCAAACATTTTTTTAAAGCAGGTTTTCTTTCTACACTGCTGATAAAACCATATTGTTAAAAAATACTGAAAGCCAAACTAACCTAAAGGTGCTGACCTCATCTGTGTCCCATGGAGACCCTCAGTGCAAAATGACACCAAGAAGATGCCAGCTGTGTCCACCAGTAGACCTGGAGGACCTGGAAATGGAAAAACAGTCCTGGTCAGAGAGAGCTCAAGGTGGCCCCAGTGTTCCACCTGGTACTCATCATGGTGAATGTTCACCAGAACTCCCCATAGCTGACCAGGGAGGTGGGCGACTGCTCTTCTGCTGTCCGAGGTCAGCAGACACTGGGTGCGCCCTGTAGGGGGCTTCCTCCCCACCTGGCTCATCCCTACCTCGGAATGCAGAGATGCCCAAGCAGCAAGCTCCGCTCCCTGACAGCTCACTCAGGAGGGCCCAAGGCCACAGTGGGAGGCAGTGGTGAAGGTAGAAGAAGGAGTGAGAAAGTCATGGTGTGAAACACACTTCTCGGCCACCTCTCATCTATCACCCAGTCTGCAGGACAGATCCAGGACAAGAGGACTCTGTGGCAAGAAGGGGCCTTTCCTCTTCCCCAGACCTACACCATGAATCCACCACTGGGCTGGCAGAGAAACAGAGGGCTCCAGAGACGACTGTCCTCCTTCCTCCCAGGCAGGTCTGCTCTGCTGCCCTTCCTTTCTCTCCTCCTCAATTCAGAAGCAATTTCAGAGTTTAAAAGAGATTAACTACCTTGGCAGGATGGTCAGAGGCAGCAAAGTACTCATTTTCTGCATCCCTGTCTATATATCAAAGTGGCAAAGACGCCAATAAGTCAGCCCTACGGTAGAGTAGGCAAGAAAGGGGAACACATCCTGGCTGGCCATACTGAACTGACTGGAGAGTTCCTTTGAAAGATAAATATTCCAGAAGTTTGGGTCCAAGCCCTTTTGCTCCTAGAACAGTTCAACCAACTAAACACGGACAAGAATTAAGTCCTTCTCTGTGTGTCTCTGTCTCACCGGGAACATTAATTTTTTCTTTGGCAGATGGTTGAATCACAGAGACAGAAGGATCCATAAAATTCACATGAACATCCTGTAAACATTTAAACACATAAAGATTAAATAAGGCAACCATGACCTTGATTCAAGTTAAACTATCTTTTCTTCTTCTTCTTCTTACGCCTACAAGCCTAAATCATGCAGCTTGAAGTCTCACCTTCCCACCTCTTTGGGTACGCTCAGTTCTCACTGGGCATGTCGCAGGTACATGCAAGCATGCAGTGCTTAATTAATTTGTTTTAAAATGGGAAATAAAAGGCATCAGAAAAAAGCAACAACTTGGAACACCTGAACGCAAAAATCTTACTAGTCCTCTTGTTAAACTGAATGTACTCACAACACAGAGAACATAAACACAAAATCAATATGCAGAAGAAGTGATATAAAACACATTCATTGTACCCACTCTGTTTCATCCCATCCCGGCTTCCCAACTATATATTATAAAACATCTCCACCAGAGACGTCAGGCTCAGGACTGGGAAGTTTTGCTATGGTTGAAAATTCTGACCTAAAGAGGCTAAAATGTTTTATTCAAGCTCACAGATTGCAGGGACTGGAGCCATGGCCCCTGCTGCGTCAGCCTGGAGCTTTACCCCTAGCGTCCCAACATTAAAACTGCGCCCGCCCCAAGGCACCACCACAATCAGGTTGTGAGATTAACACTGCCCTCCCACAGTGAAGTTTTATGGCCCAAATCTGCCGGGCACTGGGCTCAGCAGCACTGTAAAGCCAGGCTTCTCTAAGGCCAGAGCATTGTGGAACTCCTGAGCTGGAGAGGGGAGATGTAGCTTTAAACATCTGGAGGTGGAGAAATACATGTGTCAGCTTCCCCGTATGCTTGTTAGACTGTTCAATACATGGAGGCTTTGAAGATTTTTCCCTAGTGTTTGTTACCTGGTGTAAATGTGCCCTTTCTTACAATGCTTTTTATTGCTCTTGGCTAAGAATACTGGACAGGGACAGGAAACCTGGCTTGTAGGCAGGCAGGCTGCTATGCAGGAGAACTTGAACTTGATGTACATGAAGCTGACAATTCCTTGAAGGCCTTGTCAACCATCCGCCCAGTAAACACTGCCACTACCGGGAGTAAAAACAGACCAAAACCCCAAAGCGCACAGGCAGGCTCTCTGCACCTGTCGCAGGGCCATTGTTGACATTATCACTACACAATGAATCTCTTTTTGAAGTTGTTTTCCTGATGTTTAGCAGTTTGAATGCTAATCCCCTTAACAAAACTGTCCCCATTTTGGTCCCCCTTCCCTGTTCCCCTTAATCTCCTTCTCTCCAGGGAGGAGGGCGGGCCCTGGACACCAGTCAGTCTAGTCTGCAGCACCTGGATTTGCATTGATTCAGTCCCTTGTCATTCATGTTACCAACAGGAATTAGCATAAGGCATTAAGGGGGAACTCAGGAGGAGAAAAGAAAGACCATTCTGATGGAAATAAGGGGCAAAGGAATAATCTGCCATCAACTAAAATGCTTATTTGTGTATGGTTTCCCAAGCAAAGCTCAGAAAAAGCCTATGTTGATTTTAGTGTACACAAAGAAACCTTAATCCTTTCAAGGCAACTAAATCACCCCAGAAAAGCAGCTCAGAAGAAAGGCACCCTGTCAGGGGGTGACTATTCACAACCAAATAGATGCCACAAATCACACTCTGTAAGTAAACACAAATAAGAATGTGGGAAACGTTTGATTGGAAAGGCAGAGCAGGGGGAGGGGGCAGAAGCGGGAGGGGAGAGGCAGGCAGAGAGGTGCTCCTCCCTGTCATCAATCACTCCCCATCCACCCGGAGAGCTGCCCTGAGAGAGCCTTCCAGCCCGGTGGGGGCAGCGGTGGCCTGAATGCAGGTCCCAGAGTCAACTCTCAGTCTAGAGCTGATCCTGGCATGGGGAAACACACTCCAAAGCTTTATAGCAAAATGGCCAGGGAAAGATACAGTCACATGGCGCTGGAGGTCCTGCGAAGGACAGGCAGGTTGTCACTGAAATACAGAAGACCTCCTCTTAGTGACCTGGCCTATCTCAGTCTCCTTCTCCTCACCCCTCCACACCCTTTCACACAGATACCCCACTGTCTACTAATCCTCTCCTCCATTAAAATGAGCAATAAACAATTATGTATTTTTGAGCACTGTATGCTGTGAATGACACATGCCTTCTTTTACTGGGCTTTTAGCGTTATGGTTAACAAATTTACACAAACTTTCAGTCCATCAAAAAATATGATGAAATATAAAACCGGAAGGCTCCATTATGCAATAAAAAAAGATAAAATTCAATATGACAATAATTCCTGAAGTAACAGCAAACACATAAGCATTTACACCTCAAGGGAACGCTAAACATAATGTACTATTTAAAACTGCACTTGGTTCCAATTCTAAAATAATCTGGGAACTCAAAGTAACTGCACCTGAAAATATATTTTACTAATCGGCTAGGAAATAACGCTAGCTGGGCAACTAAGGAAGGCTCAGGTGGTTTCGAATTTCATTTGATGAAGGCCCGACTCCGCCCAAGCTGCCAAGTATCTTCCTTGTAACACGACCAGATTCCCACAGAAAGCACACCTTCGTTTAGCAATTATCATGCAATCACCTGTATCAGGTTCTACCGTAGAGACGAACAGATGAATCAGTTTCTGTAATTTATACCTTTCGATCATACACCTTTGCAAAGGCCGTGATTAGACACTCCCTTAAATTTCATTATTTCCAACAATACTGCTACAAATAAAAACTGCCCAGAAACCTACTGGTGATGATTTAAGGTAAGCTTTCCCTTGACCTACTGCTACAGCATTAGCCTCTCTAAGGCAATATTGCGGTTTGGAAGAAATTAATGGGATAGCACATATTTAAATTTTGCCCTCTCGTTCATTTATTAACTTTACAGAAAGCCCACAGCAGAATGAGGCTTGGTTTATGACCATAATACTGTGAATACTAAACATTCACTGGTTATTAGTCTGCAGTACAAATCGGCTATTTATATACAGTTCTCCAGCTGCCGGGTAGTTGATAAGTAACAATAAAGTTAAGGTATTTTGAGAACTGTTATTCTCCATTACCGCTTCCTACATTACATTAAAGTCACGTAGATAGCAATGATTTCTCAGTCAAATTAATTTAAGTAAGGGTTCGATGTATTCTTTAAAATGAACTGTCTTTAACGTATCACAAAAGAATACAGAGTCTGCCTCAAGCAAAACCACAAAACAGGAACTTAATAGTTCCAGCATAAGAAAAAAAAAAAAAAAGACTTGTTTTCTATCCTTTCTCCCTAGGCAATGACAATGACACAAATACAAAAATACATGAGTTATTGCTAAGAATTCGAGTCTTACCTTTGTTTACAATAACAGCATTGAAGAGTTTTTCAGAGCTGGCATCTGATGCCTGAAAAATAAGGGAGAAAAAGGAGGGTTATTACTCTCATTAATATTGTCGTCACCATCATCATTACTATTATTTGAAATCAATTGACTGCATTTTGGAAAAGCCTAACAGGGAAAGCAGCAATGTTCCCCAATCCTCCATAAGGTGGTGCTAGTTGACTGCATGAGGGAGACCTGCAGTGCAGCTGTTTGCTGGGGAAAGAATCTGATTTAAAAAAACGTGTCCTTATTAGACATATTATCTGTGCAAAACATATTTCTATGAGATGATACACAAAGTAATTCAGCTCATTCACACAACGATTTTGCAATTTTGTTGACAGATCACTATTTTGGAAATGGTTTTTTATATTTGCAGACATGCCTGTTTTTCCGTTTTCCTTTACAAACCTGAGATGCCTGTTATTTAATGCTAAGCTTTTCCTCACGAAAAAGTGTCAACTACTGCTCCCCAAAATTAATTTTTAAATATTCGTCTGATGAGCCCAAGATCCCTCTCCCTTATAGTAAGTAGTAACCAGATTGACCTTGGTATTGAAACCAAAGCAAGCTGACCTGTCCCCAAACCCAACACTGTACATGCCACCAGCACAATTTCCATTTTCTAGAGATCATATCTGCTAATTATAATACTGGCTTGAGGAAAGTGAAACAAGCCTGCTTAAACAGCAAGAGTGCAGCAAATTTAAATTATACACTAACATTCTGGAAAATAACATGAAGTCAGTGTGGAAGAAAAGACTTTCATTTTCAGAAGCACTGAATATTTCCAGAACTCAAAAAATTAAAAAGTAAGCTCCCTCAATGCATAACCTGAAGATGTATCTACATTTGAAGTTATTATAGCTATGTTACATTGTATGCTGTTTTGGCTCCTCAATCTTTGTAAGAAATCCCTTATGTTTCACACTGTAAAGAGTTGCATGTTTGACAAAGCAAAGCATGGAATGCTGAAAAAATAAAAGAGAAAAATGTAGAAAATAGAGGAAAAGGGAAATCCGAAGTAGAACAAGCTCTGACTTTGGGGCTGGCTTTTAGAGACAAAGAAGATACTCAATTTAATTTCTCCACGTTACGTTGACGAAGACGGGAATATTCCTGTGTGCATCTGGAGACCATGTTCTAGTTCTCAAAGCAAGTGATACAGGAAGACATAAAATATTTTTATTACGACTACTTTTTCCTTTATTTCCCTTCTAATTTCCCAACTGTAGGGATGGTTCAGATGATTAACAGATCAAGAGAAAAAAAAAAAAGAATGTATGTGCAAAACCGTGAACTGTTTATAAACACAGTTTAAAATAACTTCTAGATTTTTCCTCTTATTTTGCAAGAATAAAAACAAATACACAAAAGGCCTTCCTGACATCTTAAATAAAATTTGTACATCATAGTATCTCTTAATAAAAATAAACTTCCAAAAAAAGTATGACATGGAGGGGAAAATAAGATATTCATTAAACAGATCAAGAAGACTGAATTATAAAAGTAAAATTTATAGAAATAGCGCTGTTAAATTGTTACATTAAGTGAGATTTCTAGGAATGTAATTTTCCCAGGTAAAAACTTAGCAGATAAAAATATTTCTCTATTCTTTGATGAAAAAGTATCTCTTGATTCTAACTAGAATGGCTACGTTAAATTCATGGCTTAAAAAATGAACTCCAGGTGATTTTTTAAAAGAAAAAAAAGAAGTCTGTTAATGAAATCATTATACCAGACTGAAATAACCCTTGCAGATTTTGGAATCACTACAGTGAGTCTAACCGGCTCAAATAAATATAAAAACTAATTGAACCCTCAATGCAAAAAGCATGGGTAAAGAAATAAAATGGTTCCTTGAGTTTTTATTTGCACTTTTGTGTATGTGTGTGTGTGTGTGTGTGTATGAGAGAGAGAGAGAGAGAAAGAAAGAAAGAAATAGAAAAGGAAAGAAGCTGTAGGTGAATGTGAACAGGCCTTTGGTTGCCTAACACACCCTCCTTTGGGCTACCACCTTTGTCAGCTCCACTAGGCTCCATGCTGTATTCTTAATAGCTGGTTAAGGAATCCTATGTCTGAAGCAAACATAGATATGATTATTATGACACCAAGCAGTAAGTTATGACGGAAATAACTGTGACAGGACATTCACAGAGGCTTAAGAGTACACCTTCTAATAAAAGCTTTTCGAGCCCTTTAATTTTCTGATACATGTCACAAAGCCTGAAATGATGCCTCCTCGTCCAACACAAGTCCGCCACAGAAAAACCAAAAGAAAATGATTGCAATGAGGCTATGGCTGATCTTAAAATGACTCAGGATCCCTTTTCTCTCCCATCCAGGTTGTTAAAAACTGGTGGTTTCCTGACCTGAAAGTCAGAACAGAGCTTCTTAGCCAAAGTCTTAAGTGGAAACTACAAGAAAATTTTTTGCTTTTCCTCCATAAACTTTCCAAAATCAGCTTACACTTTTAAAGCATTTGTTCAAATTATTTGGCTCCTTGGGTTTTCATCTTTGGGACATTTTTTTTTTCACTGTGTTTAAGAGAAAATCTGCAATTCCTTATAATACCTGGATCATTTTCCTGGCTGATTAGATATATTTTAATCAAGACCGCCAAATGGAAAAGTGGATTTTGCCTCTCTGCTTTTCAACGTGGTGGTATCTTTACATGCCAAAGAGCTTTATTTAGATTTTGTTCGCCATTTCGTTTCATTACCCTCACTAGCTTTTGGAGGATTGAGGGCTCTTTACGTGGCTACAAATATAGATCTAACACACACACACACACAAGCTTTTTTTGGTTGCTTGTTATTTAGGGGAAGGCGCAGATTTGCTTTTCAAATATTTTAAAATATTACTAGATGCCATAGTTGTTTAGAGAAAAGTTAAATAAGTCAAACAGATTGGAGGAAGGAACACGCAGAATGAGGGAAACAAATAAAAGCCTTCCGTGCAGAACCGGGTGGGACGCAGCCGCATCGATTTGGGGTCCACCTTTAATTCCCTTCACTGAAGGCCCCGGGGACAACCCTCCACACCCACAGTATGAGGGACTTTTCAACAAGAAAAGAGAAACCACCTTGAAACTTAAGCGAGAGTTCTTTCCCTCACTGCTGAGCCCAGATCTCCTTTCGCTTCCCCTTGGCACCGCGTGCGGGCCAGGATCCCAACCTCGGCGCGGGGACCGCGCGGCAAGCCCAGCGCTAAGGTCTCCGGCCTCAGCGACGCAGGCCCCTGCCCCGGGTCAGCCTGCGCCCCTCGGATAGGGGAGGCGCTGGGGAGTCTCCCGCACCGGGGCCCCACAGCAAATCTCCCGCTGCCCCAGCCACCTCTCCCCGGCCGAGCCGGCCCTCCGAGAAGGAAAGTACAAAGGCGGGCGCCAGGACCGCGGTGGGAGAGCAAGAGGGAGGGGGATGACGAAGTGGGCTTAGACACGCTGGACGCGAGAAGCCCGCCGCTGCCACCCAGCCCTCAGGTTTGGCCGCTGCAACAAAAGACCACGATCCCGTGGCCTCCCTTCCTACCGCGGGTGGAGGGCAAGGGCGCTGTGCCCTCAGGGCTGCATTACCTGGTCGCAAAGGGTTAAGCGGTCCTGTCAGCCCCAAGTTCATGGCTGGTTCCTTAGCGGGGTTCACGATGGGGGATCGTCAGAGACCAGGGCAAAACCAGCCAAACACACGTAGAGAAAACGCCCAACTCCAACTGGGCTCGGTTCGCAAGTCTCCCTCCTGCTGCCCTAGCGAAAGTCTGAAGCGGATGCACGAGCCAGATCCGTAGGGGAGCGACAGCTTCGGGCGGCCGGGAGCCGGCGCCGCACACACATCCAAGCGCGGTTGAGCCAGGCGGGCACTGGGCGGCGGACGGCAGCGGGAGGGAGTGCACCCAGCCCGCGCTCGCCCGCTGCCTTCGGGCCGCTCCTGCAGCGCACGGGGCCTGCGGGGCACTGAGGGGACCGGAGGAACGTCCCGGGCGGGCAAGGCGGTGAGCAGCGGCTCGAGCCGCGGCAGCGGCGCGCAGAGCTAAGAGCGAGGCGGCGGCAGCGGCGACAGGACAAAGGAGACCATGTGCGGAGGGAGGGAGGAGGGAGAGGGAGAGGGAGGAGGAGGAGGAGGGCGCACCGCGGCGGCAGCGGCGGCGGCAGCTTCTCCGGACGGATGCCGGGGGCTCACAGACTGTCTGGCCCGCCTCTCCAGCAGTGCCACTAGCCTCCTGATCCTGGTCCTGGTCCCGCCGCCGCCGCCGCCGCCGCGCTGGAGGGGAATGCTCCGGGAGTCTTTATTTTTGGCTGATCTCACCGGTGAGCGGCGCGGGGGGCACTGTAGAGGCTGGGGCGCCTGGAGGGCTGCTCGGGGCCGACGGCGCCTCCCGGCCCGAGCTGGAGGGCGGCAGGGGAGCGCCGGAGGCTGGGCTCCGGCCCGCGCTTGCTCGCGGGCGCCTGCCTCTCCCGCTGGCTCTTGGCTCAAGTGAACTCCATCAGCGACCGTCACCAGCGCCACGAGCTCCCTGGCTGAACGGTATCAGGAAGGGGCGGCGGCACAGGGGCTCCTGACTCCGGACTTCGCTCCCTGACTCCACCAAACACGCCTCCTCCAGACGCTTGCAGCTCTCGGAGCGGGACTTCCTCGGCGGGCGCGCTGAGCCAGAGCTGCCGGTGCCACCGCCCCTCCTCTGTCCCGCCCCGCGTGCCCCGCCCCTTGCCGCCCCTCACCGCCCCCCTCTCGCAGGGCGCTGGGTCCGCCCAGTGGGGGGCGCAGTCCCTGGAATCAACACCGACAGCTGTCGCTCCCCCTTAGGCTCGGGTCCTAGGTCCCCAGGACGCCTTCCTGGAGCAAGGGCATGGCAGGAACTGCAAAGCCCTCCGCCCGCCCTGGAGTTGTGGCTTCCAATATTGCGCCGAGGCAGGGAAAAGCCACTAGGCCCATAGCCTGGGATTGCAATTAGGCCAACCGCGTCTGCAAGGAGCAAGCTCTCTGGGCAGAAAAGTAATGTATGTGAAACGCTTGGCACGTAGTAAGTAGTTGCTCAATACAAAATAATAAGTATATTGCTAAAAATGGAGGGGGGGGGGTCAAAGTCTAGTATTAGAATGAAAAGGTCTTAATCTAACCTCATTCCCATCATGATCCAAGATTGAATGCAAGTTTGTTATGTCTTAAGGATAATTGAGTGCATGAACTGGCAATTTACAAATCCCCTCTCCCCTTATTCTTTTTTTTAAAACTATTTTTTAAATTTCTTTTTATTTTATTCATTTTAGAGAAGAGACACAGAGTGAGAGAGAGAGAGGGCGGGGGGGGGGGGGGAGAGCTGGAAGCATCAACTCCTATATGTGCCTTGACCAGACTAGTGCAGGGTTTTGAACTGGCGACCTCAGTGTTCCCAGGTCGGCGCTTTATCCCCTGCACCACCACAGGTCAGGCTCTCCCCTTATTCTTTACATCCACTGACAAACTGGAGCTGATTGGTTCTCCTGGCATCCAGCAGATATAGGGAAAGGAATAAAGCAATGCCACAGCCTCACTACATGGGCAGCAATTAGTATCTTTCTAACATTTATCACCATGTGTTCTTTAGTGCAGGCCCTGGAAGGGGGGGGAGAGGGCGCTCAATGACCACAAACTTGGCCTTTGGTGGATTTCCCCTGAAATCCCACTCTGCCCAGAGCATACCCAGCCCTCTCCTGTCCAGCCGGGAGCCCCTCTGCAGACTTCTGGCCTCCCTAGGATTCCAAGCACAGAGGCCCTGAGAAGGTACCAGGCCATCCAAGGGGGTGAGGAAATCCTCTGTAAACTAAACCTGTTGTGACTTTCCAAGCACAAGGGAGAGAGGGTGACAAGGCCTAGCTTACCCTGGGAGGGTTCTAGGGTAGAGCACGCACACCTGGGAGCAGGGACAAGAGAGGGAGGCTTACAGTTCCTGATTTCCCTTCTAGCGCCACTATTACCTGGACTAAGGTGAGAGGAGAGGAAAGGAACCTGAGGAGAGCTGCACACCACATACCAATACCATGGAGACTGACTGGTTTAAAGCAATCAAGCCCATTCCTCACCTCTCTGAAGCTGAACATCTGCCACTGTTTGATTTCATGGCACTCTTGAAAAATGTCTCGACAGGGAAGAAAGGGGGTGCTAGCTATACGGCACATTCCTTTTCTGGAACCTCCAAACAGAATTAATTTGGGAAAGGAGGATCTTACTCGCTAGCCTCATGTCTTCCCCAACTGGTAGCACACTTCATGGTGTTTTGAAAAACAACTTTTTAAGAAAAGACAGGTAGTAGAGAGATTTTTCTCCACTCCCCAGAGAAGTCAGAAGAAAAGGTGCCTGAGAAGGTGGAAGCAAGGAGGTGGGTTTTCCTATTGCTTATCAGATGTCACTAAGACCAGCTGAGGCCCTCCAGCTAGGCGACATTCGCTCTGAAGCTGTTTCTGCAAAACCCAGATAGCTCAAAGGCAAACATTAAATTTTCAAGAAAAGACATTAAAATGTTGTTTCTTTCGGAGCAATCAAAATGGAATGGTTTTTTTTTTTTCATCTGTTGCTCTAATAAAATCAGTATCACAGGGAAGAAACTGCCAGAGCTCCTGCCAGGTACCCCTCAGGGTAAACTGAGATGCACGAAAGGACAGGCAACGGAGATGACCAACTAAAACCACCACTTAGCCCTCTGCAGTGCTTTTCTTCGACTTCTGACACTGAGCATGCCTTGCATTAGACTGTCATCTCTGATGATTAGGGATCAGACCACAGAGGAGAGCCTGGAACAGATCTGCATGTTGTTCCTGTGTTTTGATTATCTCTAATTAGAAGGAATGCAGAAACGCCAATAGGCAAGCCCAGAGAGAACCCACAGAACGCAGCTTCTGCGCACCCACATTCAGTACCTGTCTCCCCACTCCTCTTACCTGGCCTGCCCCCCACCACAGCCCCCCACTGCCACTCTGCTTCCTTTCTCAGCTTCTCACCAGTCATGGGAATAAATGCATTCTGATTGGTTGCTCTGCTCTCTCTCCTTTCTGGAAGGGAGAGAAGCAATGTTAAAATTGGAAAGGAACAGGTACAGGACAGCATCAGAAGTACAGAGAAAGAAGACAGAATATAAAATAAAAATAAATAAAAAAGATAATCCACACACTGGGGGACTGGATATCCTGGTCCAAAATCTGACTTTCAAGAATCAAGAAGATTTATTTATTTTTCTTGAGGAACTTCACTTCTCTTTACTAAAATTTTAATTTAAAGATGATGAAGTCAAATGTCTGCAACATTCAGAAGGTTTAACATACTAGCACTAATGGGTTAGCATCACCTTCAGTCTCTGAACCGGGTGAAGGAGAACAAGTCTTACAAAGTGGGACCGTAACAAGAAGCAGATGGCAAGACTACGGACTCCACGATCTTCCCCAGTGTTAGATCAGTTATTTCAGAACAAGAAAGAACTTTTTATATCTGACTAAAGAATTTAGCAGCCAAGTTTATGATTAACTAGCTAAAAGTGTAAACGAACATGCTAAATTAAATATGGGGTCATCTCCCTCCAATCTCAGAATATATCTAAATATATCTAAACTCGGTTTAATGTCTAATAGAAGTTCTAAACCAATCTAAAAAGGCAGAGTTTTAAAGCTTAACCTGTAAGGTTTGATTCAATTTATATCATAAATTACCAGACTGAGACTAAACATTTTCTGGTAAACTATTTTCTACGAATGCTGGTCTCCTGTTGAGCATCTTAAATAGAAAGAGTTCATTAACTTCATGGCCTTCTCCCTCATAAATAGAATGTACTTCAGGCACTCCCTCCCAGAAAATGTGCTGGGTGATTCTTGGGTTGGTTTCAAAGAAGAGGAAGTCTTTACAAAAATTTCCTCAAGCTTTTATATTTTAAATTATGTAGTCTGAAAAGACCATGAAAGGGGAGTGACAGCCTGTGTCCTCTCTCAGACTGGGTGGGTGGGGGGGGCAGGCAGGGGGACCGTCAAAGCTGTCACTCCCACCTGGGTTATTTCTGTGTCTCTGGGACGCCTGAGCTTTGCAAATTCTAAAGCTCCTCCCTCACATACTGACAGTACACATCTCTATCTAGTCTTTGAGTAGAGGTTAAGAGCCAACATCTGTTTGACAGTACGGCCCTGTCACTTCTGAGCCAGAAGACTGAGAGAAAGCCTCTTCACTCTCCATGCCTCCTTTCCCACATCTGTGAAGTGAGATGACAGTCCGTGCACCTCTGAGGGCTGGAGTCAGCAACGGCACCACTTACTAAGTGGGATACACGTGATGGCTACTGTGCTGAAAGATGACACTCTTACTTTTATTATTTAACAAAATAAAAGTATGCTCTGGAATGGCAGCAATGAACATGGCCGTGCCTTCTCCTGGATTCTATCAATGACCACCACAGTGACAATAAAAATACCCAAGTGAACATTAAAATGACACCAATCCCCAAAAGTGGTGACAGTGGTTTGTCCCATCTGTCCTAGAAAGCCTTACTGCAAACAATCTCTCCAGACTGGGTCAGAACCAGGTATTACACGGCCTAGGTCACATGATAAGGCTGAGAGGGCTGGGAGTAACATGGACCTTCTTGATCGATTATTGTAAGTTGTAACTTCTTTCAAAAGACCTACAGATTTGCTATGATTAAACATGGTTTCTCACTGATACAGAGGCATGTTTAGTTTTTTGCTCCTTTTCTCTGCGTGGGAAATCCATCACCTCAATTTGATTTTAAATCCTCTACACAAGGACTGTGTCTTTATTCACACCACAGCAGTAGAAGGAACAGAGACCTGTGCCTAGGGATGGGGTCCAGCACTTTACCTCTGTCTGTGAGGCTATAATGCCAGCCTGTTCCCTGTGACACACCATCTCTATGAACCCAGTTTCTTGCAGATCTAATTCACACCTTGGAAAGTGTTCACAGGTTGTGTGCTCCACCCAGTACTGGCCAGCCTGTCCTTAATAGGTACATACATGATTAGAGAGAGGATGACCAGATAGCTAAGATTTCCCCCAGCCTGTCAGGAAGGCTGGGGCACCTGACAAGTGGCTGGGTAACCGATAAAGTGCAGGACTGAAGACCGCTGCCGAGAAGCCCAGGGGACCTGCAGGTAGATGGCCATGCCTGCTGCTCCTTGCCCACGTGGGCAACCAGGAATCCTCGTGAAGAGAACTGAAGTAAACAGGTTGCTTACCCCTAGCAAGCAGGCTATCTCCCCGCTGTCGAGGTTGCCCGGGTTCTCACCTCTGTTAATTCCTGACCTAGTTAGTATCTTCCATACTGTCCAGCCCAAGAGATGAAAACCCTTCCTGGGTCCCAGGGATTTCTCCTATGGAGGCCAATTCATTTTAAATGACACACCATGATGCATGACTAACTAACCTCGGGTAGCCCCCAGCTCCTCAGCTCTATGCCCCCCACAACCCCTTCTGAATAAGGAGGTTTTTAAATGGAAGGTTCATTACTTATCACTCTGAAAGGGGACTGCAATAGCTCACACTCTCACTGTGGTAAGGCAGGAGTCTCTACCATTATATGCTTGTGTTGCTACCATTGATCACGGAGCTGCAACAAGAGGGAAGTAAATAAACCGGACTGGTTTAGTTTATGATGCATACTATGGAGACGCGGGGGGAAATAAATATTTTCCAAGTGTAGAAGTCAAGGAAAAGAATTTTACTTTCAAACTTCACACTGTACTATAAACTACAAAGGGAAAAAAGTATTAAAAAACCCATAAAATATCTCTTACTTAACCTCCAAATCTACATTAAGATATTAATACTCAGAATCTGACAGTCCCATAAAGAAAGGCAATGAAATATAAATAAAGGCAATGAAATATAAAAATATATGCGAGCTCTGTTCCTGCTGCCCGACGACACCACACTTCTCACAGAAGTGTGTAAGATCAGGACCACAAGGCCGTGTTTTCCTGGTTTCCCCTGTGCTCAGCTCAGTCTTGGGTCACACCATTTGGTACTGATGAGTGTTTGTAATCAGGGCTCTAGCGATCTGTATTTGATATCAAGTCTGTCCTGCTTGAGGACACGGACTCATCCTGCTCACATCTCCGATACCTGGATCCTCTCACTGTTTCTACACGGAGGTCTGGGGGTGGGATGGGGGACCAGAAGCCATTAAAGTGCACAGTGTGTACAAAAAGTCTGCATGAGCAGAACAAAATGAGTAAATAAGTCAATGAAGATAAATTGAGGAATGTAAAGTGTTAAATTGAAGAGAAATGCTTTCAGTGAGGCATTCCCTTTAGCTATCTTTGCATAAATTATCCCAGAATCTGATTCTTAGCAGGCTAACTGGACAGTATAGTGCATGGCCACTGGCCTGCTGGTTAGGAGTGTGGGCTGGAAGTTAGAAGGCTGTATCTTTGAGTCCAGTCTCTATCATGAGAGCTGGTTCATCTTGAGTCGTTACTTACCATTTTCTAAGCCTCATCTTCCTCATCTGTAAAACAGCTAGGAATAGAAGTCTACTTTCATAGAGTAATGTTGCAAATATTAAATCAAATAATGTACACAATGCAACTTGTTGGCTGCTCTTCACACAAGGATGACTCATTAGGAGGCCCTTTAAACTGCTGGCAGCCACTTCTTCGGGAAACTGAGAGATAGCTGGTCTAGTGGTGGAAAGCATGGCTACTGACACAGGCCCCACGGGTCCAGCCCCAGGCACATCCTCCCCCGCCACTCAGTAGCTGTGTAATGGTGAAGAGGCTGTGTCACTGCACTGTGCCTCGGTTTCCTCATCCATACAATAGGGCAATAACAGCGCCTCCTGTTACCACAACGAGTGCTGGGAGGGTTCAGTCAATTAATGCAGATAAAGCACTTGGAGCAGTGGCTCGTCTTCCTTAGCAATAAGTCATCTAGGAATAGATTTTCTGAGTTTTTGGAAGACTGACCAATAGTGGCCCCTCTTTGTTTTGTAGATGAAGGGGAACGTTCAAAAGGTCCTTGAGGTGTTATGACAAAGGCAGCCTTGCCGTCCCCTCTACTGGCTGATGGGCCACAAGGCTGGAGGAGGGAGGACTGAGCGTGGAGATGGAGCCGGGGCTGGGGCTCACCTGGGAAACAGCGACTGTCACTGCAGCCATGGACAACAACTAAGAGCTATGGCCATGGGCTCCCAGGCACAAGTGTGGTCCTGGGAAAGAGAGCCCAAGAAGGAAGGCAGTCTCCGCAGCCACCGATGGGGTGCAGCTCGCTGTGCTTCCACAGCGGCACCATGTGGCCTTGTTAGGAAAGGCTGCTGGGAAAACAGCGGCAGTGGTCAGCTGGGCGTGTTTTTCAACTTTCTACGTAAGAGGTGTCTGGGCTCCTGTGCACCGAGTGAGCTCCCCCAAATGTTCGACAGCCCAGGGGAGGGAAAGGCACCCCTAAAGCCATCCTAGATGTTCCTCGGGTGATGCTTGAATGATTTGTATAGAAACTGAGGTTATTGCCTCATCGGGCTCCCCTAACATACTTACCACTAGACAAGCCGTGCTGACACATTATCACAGCTTCAGTTCGGTTTGGCACCGAGGAAAAATGCTTTTCTGTATCTGACTGCAGAACCCCAGGGAAAGAGAACAAGTGATGAAGTCCCAGGGAAAGTTGCTATTCTAGGTCCGGGTCAGGCTCAAAATATGATTTTAATCTTCATTTCAGGACCTCGAAATGGAAGGGAGGGAAAAACCAACTAACACACTAGTGAAAACCCGAGACCAGAAAAAGAGTAGAGGCCATAATTTATATCCCATGATGTATGTCTCTTACTGGTTCTAAGGTTTGGCCTCTCGTAAGGGTGCTGCCGTGCATACCCACAGGAACACCTATTTTTCAAAAATGTTTACAATGAATATGCCATCTGCCCTCCCACCAGCCCTGTGAGGTAAACACAGTAACTGTTCTTCTCTTCCATATTTCTGACGAGGCCAGTGGTACTGAGAGTATCACCACCGACTGTAGTGGGGAGTCGGGATGTCAGCACGCTTCTAACGTATCCACCCACTTCTTTACGAGATCGTATTCTACCATCCATCCTGCTGGGTGAGTCTCGATTTCTTACTCCCTTGGCTAAACCTGGAATTCCAACATACTCTTAAGGCTGAAATATGTCAGTTCTAGATCAAGGTCAAAGTAAATTGTGACAGCTAAAATCTAGAGAGGTTTCCAGATCCGAAGGGTCATGGGAATGCTGGCTTTAAGCTGTGCCAACACTACCAGGCTACGTGACTAGTTTACCTTTAAGGATTTCTTTAGTTTGGAAGGTTAGTGACATGCGTATGAAGGTCATTTGCAAAAGTAACATGACAAATGGTGGCCAACTAAATGTCAGCACATCTTTCTTTCCCACTGTCCCTCAAAGGGTTTGCTCTCTTCTCCTGGAAACATGTTACCTAAAAATATGAATATGGTTTAGGAAATTCTATCCCTCCATCCATACTAATACATATGGACCTAACCAGGCTTCTGTGCCTTCATGTTAGCCTCATTATGGAGTATCCAGATGGTCCAAATATTTACTTGCTGAAATTCTTGCCGGGCAAGAATGAATCATTTGCTTCTACTGTTGTGGTGAGTCATACAGTGGCTGGGGTACTAGGTGGGAAGCTAGACTGTCAAAGTATCACTTGGTTTAACTTTCCTGAAAGCATTCTACTAACCAATGTTTCTGATTTTTTCCTCCCTGTCCCTTCCACACTATCAGAATGAAGTGGTAAACTCTCTAACATGGCTATTACAATAGCTTCTACCTCTCTGGCTTTATGAATCTAATAAGCATACTTTGAAAATGGTCACCTGCTATACACATGCCAATTGCTCCATCGCTATAGTGCTGTTACATAGGGCGAGGGCAAGCCTGTGTGCCCACAAAGCCTGCTAACTCCTCTCTGGTGCTGTACAGTCTCCAGTTATAGACCTTTGTTGCAAAGTAATCAAACCAGCAATTTCTTCTTCTGCTCCCACCACAGCTTATCTTGAAGATTTCCTTAGAGAAATATAGCCAAATAAATGTCTCACATGTATTATCTGTTTCTTGGCTCACTTCTGGACACTGTCATTCCTTTAAGGGCATAAATGTCCTTAGTGGGAACAAGATAGTGCTTTGGCGAGCAAAGATGCAGGAGTGCGAGGAACATGCTTCGCCCCCCCCAACCTCTAACATCATCATTACCTTATTAGATGGTTAATGACCAGTTATCAGAACAATGAGTTAATGAATAAATGACCATATTTCTGCCAACTAAACAGCAAAGAATGGAAGACATTATCTCAAAAAATAAACTAAACTGTAAAGTCCTTTCCTCAACCTGCCACCTGTTTAGAATTTCATAGGCCATAGGCACCCATCGTCATAAGGCTAACAATAGAGTACATGTAAATTCTCCTGAAAATTGACTACTAATTAAAATACCACTTCAACCACTGTAGTAGCTACTCCCTAAATACGGCCTCCAATAATTCTGGATGTGCATGCCAGTCTTCCATGAGAAGGTGAAGCTTAATGCTCTCTACCCTTGAATCTGGGCTGGACCTGTAACCGTTTCAAGCAATAGCATGTGGAGGAAGGGATGTTCTAAAACTTCAGAGCCTAGGTGTTAAGAAGGCTTCTGCTTTCTTTCCTCTTGGAACCTGGCCACCATATTGTGAGGAAGCCCAAGCAGCCCCACAGGGCAGAGAATTAATCTTCAAGACCTAAGCCTTAGCTGAGTTCGTAACTAACAGCCAATAACAACTTGCCATCTATGTGAATAAGCATCTTGACTGTGGCTCCTCCATCCCCAGCTGTGCTTGCCTTAGCTGAAGGCCACCTGGAACACAGAGGAATTGTCTCTGCAAAGACTTGACCAAATTGTAAAGTCATGAACAAGTAAATAATTGTGTTTCAAGCTATTAAATTTGCAACTTGTTACAAAGCGGTAGGCAGCATCCATCTCAATTATCGGCAACATTCAGGAAGAGAAAGAAGGTGAACATATGTCAGGGTGAGACACATCCTTGAACATCGCCTTCTGCTTTCTTGATTTTGCAAGGGAATGACAAGGACCACCACTGAAATACAGATAAAGCATTGCTGGTATATAGGAAAGCAGAATTTTACATATCAATTTTGTATCCTGTGACTTTACTGTATTTGTCTATTCTAATAGTTTTTTGGTGGCGTTTGGGGGCTTTTCCATATATAGAATCATATCATCTGCAAAAAGTGATACTTTTACTTCAACTTCATTCCTATGTGGGATATACAGCTTAGACTCCAGACATAGACAAGAGCACTGTGGTTACCAGAGGAAAGGGGGTGGGGCGGTGGGTGGGAGAGGGAACCAAACACACGGTGACGATGCCGGCAAGTGGTTTCACTCTGGGTGGTAGGCACACCACACAATGTATAGATCAAGTGCCGTGTAGATTTGCACCTGAAACTCATGTGATCGTAAGGACTAATGTCACCCATAAAGCAACAACAAAAGAAATCCTGACATAAGAAAAATCTTTGCCAAAATAAGGAAAAGTTTTCAATTTGATAACTTAGAAGAAAACTTAACATGACAGTGTTAATGAAAGGATAAATCCGATCTTCCCTTTCCTTCTGGAGGCTGTGAATGTTTGCAAAACGAAAAAGTCGTTAGTAATCCCCTTCCTTTATCTAAAACAGATTGCTATTTTAAGCACAGCCTCATGAAACTGCAGGTTCAAAGGAATCTGAAACCAAATTAGCATAAAATCTGGAATTCTCATTTCCACCAAATGCACAGCTGCCATGTGACAGCTTTTGGTTTCAAATAGAAACTGAAAGTAACTGAGGTGGTGCGGGCCAGGGGCTCCACACTTTTAAGCCTCACTCTCCTCCACAGACCCACCCACTCGAGAGTATGAGAGGCTCACCTGAAAGCTCCCACAGTGGATCCTGTGTGGCCACCTGCCTGACAAGACCAGTGAGGGGAAACCTTAACAACGGGGAGAGGAGGGTTGGGGTTGCCCATACGATATGAACACTTCATTAATACCTTTAGGAGTATTAAATATTTTTAAGTAAATTCATATATATACACAGAGAGAGAACTCAAAGCAAATTTGCTGAGATTGAGTTGGTGGGGGACAGAGAGCACCCTTTCCTGGTTTGGTTTCTGCACTACAAATGCCAAGAAACCCACACTCCATACGCCGAAATTTAAACACCAGCAGGTATGCTATTCTCTTTCATGGTTCACTTAACACTCTCTCAGCTTTCTCTTTGGGTGGTGACAACTCTAAGCATCTACATTGAATTCTGGACAACCCAAGGGTGGGGGAAGCTTTGCCTACTGTTGAAATACGGTCACCTCTGTGACAAAACGTTACACTTCTTTGTATCGAGAACGACAAAAAAATAAATAAATAAGAAAAGATACGATGTATCTGACCCCCCTGAGGAGTACACATGCCAGAAGAGCATTTCTTCCTCACCCCAGCAGAGAGAGTGAGTTTGCCCAGAGCCATCCCAAACTTCCTCCTCTGATCCCCATATGATCAATTGCATTAATTAAGTGACAGCTGGTGGGGGCCGCATCAATAGCACATGAAAAGCAGGTTGCAGCCGCACAGGGAGTGAGAGGCACAGCCCTCTCCTCCTCTTCTCACATCCCTCCTGCCAGGCCTGTGGGATTCTCGCTGTCCACCACGCCCCCCTCAGAGCCATCTGCTCCTGATGTTACTTAACATCCACCAGGAAGGCGAGAGACCGGGAAGGGGCCCATGTGGGCCAAGTGTGGCAGGCCAAGGAATTCACAGGGAAGTGAGTGTGGACCGTCAGAGACTTACTTTCACCCAGGTTTGTGCCTCCTTTGAAGTTCCTCTACGTTAGGTTACAACTTTTCATATTCTCTGGGAGAAGAAAAAATGTAGCGAGCATCTGGTATTTATACAGAATCTTAGAAGGAGTTGACGGATTTAATTACAAGTGTTAATAAAACAGGAACATTGTAGCCAGGCTTTCAAATAGCCACTTGCCTATAAGTTACAAGACTTTCCTTTGTGCTGCTGGTCAAGAATGCAATCTAGTTTCCCAGCAATGAGTTCTCTCATTGAAAAAGGGAGGCTGGTGAAAATACAGTTGGCAGCTGGTAGCTTTTATTTTAATTTATGATGCTGTCCTTCTTATACAAAGATCGAGCTACAAACAACATTCCACTGGGTTGTGTGTGCTCTGAGCTGTTCTTCCATTTGCACTGGTGGTAATGGATTTTCTCTCTGATACCAGGACTCACTTAGAGTCGACAACATGCATTTGTGAAATGAGTGGCTGGGTTTCAAGGCATAACATCAGGCCAGGAAAAGGCGTGCAAATAACTGATCAACACGAGGGTTGGAGAACTGACTTGGTGCTCATTGGCAGCAGGCTCTAATGAGGTTTAAAAACTGGCTGCAAGGCTGTTGGGGACCATCACAGGAAAGGGTAGGTGCTGCAGAAATACTGGACCAGATGATCAAAGTCAGGGATCTGAGTTGCGAAACAGATGCCATCCCAACTAGTGTGGCTTTAGGTAAGTCACCGAACCTTTCCTCCATCATTTAAATGCATTAAAATCGAGAGGAATACTCTCACTCTTTTCTATACATAAGATTTGGGGGTTTTAAATGATCTAGCATTTAAATTATAAACAGAGACTAGTAATTGTGTTAGAAAATAACATTTCCTCTTTTCAATTTCTTAATGGCTAAGGAGGGGTATACTGCTATGTGTGACTTACCTTTTCTGTGCACCCCCCGCCCCGCCACCCTGTTTCAAATTTCCTAGTAAATCAATGAAACATCAGAAGTGTGCTATGGTTTGTATTTAATCCTTCCAGCTGGCAAGTAAGATTTAACTACCTCATCAAAACAGTCAAGGCACACATGAGCCTCTCAAGCCCTCTGCCTCTGTCACTTGGTACTGTGGGCCCACTGAACACATTTGTCAGCTTCGTGTTTTAAAAGCAAAACCAAAAGGGTAAACGTGTCATCATGTACTCTTTAATCTGAGATCCACAGGGGAAGGACTTCAGAAAGAAAAGGGGAAAAAAAACCCCACAATACCTTCTCCTACATTTAACCCCCCCACCCCGCCCCAAATCAGAACACTGCTGAATTCAAAGCAGGGCTTTGCCTTAGACCATGCCTGGCCAAGGCAATGTGCAGGCCACATTGGGAACCAATTTACTCATTTCTGACTTCTCAACAATCAAATAAAACAATAAATAGCCTGGACTGGGCTTGAAGGGGAAGGGGACCACATGTATTTCCTCTTTGGATTTTTTTTTTTTAAACATGAAAGTTTGGCTTGAAAAGAACTTATTGCACAGACACATGTGGCCTCAATAGGATAGATCTTTAACTGATGAGACAGAGTCCAGATTCAAGCACACAATATCAGGATTTAAATCCTCAGAATTTGGTAATGGAAAGTTTGGGTCACATTAAGGGCTGTGGGATCGATCCAGGGATAAGATTTAGTTTTAAATTAGCCTCCTGGGCCGGCTGAGCATCTCCCTAAGAAGCACCATATGTCTCGAATTCCACCCCTTTCCTTCTCTCTTGGCAATTCCCATTTGATGGGCCAGAAAGTTCCTGGCGTCCGACCCCTTGCCTGTGTGTTTATTGTGGACTCCCATCCTGGGGAGTTATTTTCCTTATGCTCTGTCTTTAAAAAATTGCTTCCCAAGTTCTTACTTTGAAATATCTCAAACTTTAGAAAAGATAAAACAGCAAGGCACAACCTTTCACTGAGAGTCCTCCATTGGTAACATTTTGCCGCATTTACTGTATTTCTTCTTACTGGTCAATTATAGCGAGACATACACCACCAGTATCCACTCACTGACCTCCTAGTCTAGTGTCTGCACCGGGAGAGGCAAGCTCTCCCAGCTTTCCTTCTGGTTCTCTTTCCTCACGGTGCTCATCTGAGTGGCGAGCTGTGAGGCTCTGGGCCATGCTTCCTGGTGGGCAGGGTCCCCGGGCATTAGAAAACCACACATTTACTAAGTCTGAATAAGCTTGGTCCTTCTTTCTGCTGCCAGGACCTATGATGACTAAGTCCAGCCCGGGCTCCTGCAAGTTGCTTCGGGCTTAGGGGGAGCCCAAGGCACTTCCCTTCTCTAGCACACATTGCAAAGAGGCTTGTTTTGGGTTTTAGTCATTCACCCCGCTAATAATGAAGTAGTAATATTTGATTTGCATTTCTAGAATAGAAGGAGAATTTACCTATCTCAGAGTTGTCGTGATGATGACATGAGCTAGAACAGTCCCCAGAGCACAGGAAGCGCTCAGTAGGTGCACGTGATTACCAGGTCTCACATGTCTTGTCCCTTCTGGCACCGCTCTGAAGGAGAGCTGGTAGGGGAGGCAAGATCTGGACCAGGGGTCCTCAAACTAAGGCCTGCAGGCCGCATGCGGCCCCCTGAGGCCATTTATTCTGCCGCGCCGCACTTCCAGAAGAAGCACCTCTTTCATTGGTGGTCGGTGAGAGGAGCACAGGATGCATCCACACCCATAGTTCCCATTGAAATACTGGTTAGTTTGTTGATTTAAATTTACTTGTTCTTTATTTTAAATATTGTATTTGTTCCCGTTTTGTTTTTTTACTTTAAAATAAGATATGTGCAGTGTGCATAGGGATTTGTTCATAGTTATTTTTATAGTCCGGCCCTCCAACGGTCTGAGGGACAGTGAACTGGCCCCGTGTGTAAAAAGTTTGGGGACCCCTGATCTGGACAAACACTGGAGCATGCTAGCCTCCTGACCTAATCCAAACCTTTCCTTAACTCCAATAGCTTGTGGCCTATGCGTGACTTGTTCTTCACAGTAAACTAAAGCCATTCCCACATTCTGTGATGAGGATGCTTTTCCTGAGTATGAACCACATGCCGGGAAATAACAAACACAGCATGTTCACTGCCCTTCAGGAACTTACAGTTAAGGAGAAAAGACGAAGATGTGTCTGACTAGATGCAGAGCAGGATGGATGCCCTGGGAGGCATCCAGCACAGGGACCTGCGGAAATGGTTTTCCCAACAGGAGAAGGCCAAGGAAACGGCAAAGAATAGGTAAAAAATACTGAAATGGAAAGGAAGATAAAGTGAGGAGATGCTAAGATTTAAGACCCCGGGAACTGGTTAAAATCAGGAACCCAGCAGCAGGAGGGCGGGAGGGATAGAAAGAAATGGTTTTGGATAGGACAACTGCAATGCTGTGAGAAAAGCCCAGTCAAGATCAGAATCTGGGACTGGGACACGAGAGAGAGGGCTCAGCCCTGTAGACCGGGCAGGTGACCTCTACATAGAGATGAAGGGACATGACTGCTGAGCAGGAAGAAACAGAATGAACAAGGACAACACTCAGCCAGCACCTGCACTTGCGGGGTCAGGGAAGGAGTCAGAGAAAGAGTGATGTGTAAAGGGGGAACTGAGACAGCACCCCTGCAGCACCGAGGAGGGGCAAGAGTTCCGGAAGGAGGGGAACTGCAAGAGGACTGGTGCTCCAGGGGTCCCGGAGGACAAGGACTGAGAAGAGAAGAGGAGCTGGTGACTTCAATCTCCGGTGGACACCAGGAACTGCCGGAGAACGGGACAAGAGCTAGGTAACAGCAACCACGGGAGGGAGTAAACGGTGAGAAGACAGAGGCGGCAAGCACCGACTGTGTCTGAGAAGTGTAATGGAGAAGGGCTGGAAGGAAAGAGAAAAGTGCACATTCGGGCCATGAGTCTGTTTTCAATTGTTTGCAGCAGAGGACAGAAATATGAACAGCACCCCTCAAACCACCAAATGCAATTTAACATGTTCTCCCTCTCCCCACGCATATACATATCTCCATCTCATATATATATATATGCTAGAACAGAAATTCTATTATGCCAAGCCAGGAGTAAAGAATCCAAATGTCACAATCTTTCCATTCACAGCCATTTTGTCCCTGGGATGTAAATAAAAGCACAAGTAGAAGGAAACCGCAATAGAAACATGGTCGTTTTGAAACAAGACTGAAAATCCTCAAACACTAGCCCATCAGGAGGTCTCTATCCCTTCCCTTGAATCTGGGGAGCTCAGGATGGCTTCCGCTCAGTGGCTGAAGTGGCTCCATTTCCAAGGCTAGGTCAGAGGAAGCCTTGCTGTTTCTGCCTCCCTCTCTGGGGCTGCTTGCTTTATGGAAGGGCCCCCTTTAGGAAACTCTTCTCTAAATCCAGCTGTCATTCTGTGAAAAGGCCACGTCACATGGACAGGCCTTGTGGAGGTGCTCTGATGGCCACTTCCAGCCACACTCAGCCTCGAGCCATCCCTGCACAGGTGTGGGACACGTGAGTGAAGACATCTCCAGCTAGTTCTAGCCCCAGCCACTCAAGTCACCCAGGCATCCCAGAACACAGAGGAGCCAGCAGTTCCTGCTGTGCCCTGTCCACATTCCTGACCCCTGAATCATCGGTGAGTGTGATAAAGGCTCTGTTGTCTTACACCGCTAGGATCTGAAGTACCTAACTAGAATACACGTTATCTTCCGTGGATTTTCTGCTTTGTCATGGGCATTTTCCATCATTAAGGCGTTCATTTCAGAGGCTGTATCCATGATGGGGAGAGGGGTTCATCTGGAATACTTCTGTAGCATAAGCCTCACCTGAGCTGCAGGGAGAACTTAATCACAAGATAAAAATTGACAATCTGAATTGGTGTGTGTGTGGGGGGAGAGGTATCATATCACCTACCAGAAGCTTTTACTGTTGTTGCTTTTAAGAGAATCAGCAAATGCAAAAGAGCTTGATAAATATTTTCCATAACAAAACACAATTGGTTGCAGTGGGATCCAGCTCTGTTCCTCATTAGTTACCCGTCACTTGTCAGACAAGCTCCATATCTCACTCAAGTCCGTGGTGGATTCTTTATAGTTTGTTGGGAAATGTGACTCTACATTTCCTTTCTACCGCATGCTTTCTTGAGCCTGCTTTTAAATCTGGAGTACATGCTTCGCTCCCTCTTCCCACAGGAGAAGGAGCTCCAGCTTCCAGAGAGAGCTAAAAGCAGGTCACAGCGGCTGCTTTTGAAGTAGCTCCACAGCAGCGGAGGAGGTGGGGAAGGCCGGGCTGCCATTATCAGTGGCTACCAGGTGCCCCGGGACCACGTTAGGTGATAAAACGCTTGGCTGACACCAGAAAGAATCATCACTCCTTCTCCTCTACCCCACCCTGACGCCCTCTTCTTCTTCTGATTTTTTTTTTTAAAAAGGCTTTTTACCCTCATTAAATGAAACCTTATCTCTGAAAGACTGCAACTCTCAGCAAATGACAAGTGCGCCTAATCTCATTTTCTGACAAGTGATTCTGACAGCACCTTCCTTCTGATTTCTGAGACATGTAGTTAGACATATATTAATCTGTCAGTTATCATCCCTAAGAAGAATAAAAGGGAGAGAGAGAGAAAGAAAGAAACGAACATTTGTGATGATGAAGGCAAGACAAGAGGCTAGGACACCTATTTTAACTGACACATGGACATGCCTCTCTCGGGCACTCCTCCCCTCCAGGCACATGGGACAGACACACAGGGGAGCTGGAAGCTGCTTGTGGAACCAGTGCCCCTGACTGCCGGTCACATGGCCCTGTGAAAAAGGGAGTGTGCTCTGGTGTGTGGCATACCAGGTTCGAAACCCTGTCTCACCTCGTGAGGGGTGAGGTTGGTTACATGAGATCTTTAACCTCTGCACTTCAGTATCCCATCTGTGGGATATGGCTCACAGCATCTATTAGCTATCAAGATGTGATAACTTTCATCTAATGCACATGCAGGCACACAGTAGACACGCCATGCACAAAAGCACTTAACTGCTACTGTCATTTCTAGAAAAACACTTTGCATTGGCGTAGCAGGAGAAAACAGAAGATGTACCCAATTCTCTAAGAGTTCATGTATATGTAGATGGTGTTCTAGAATTGGACTGTAGCTCCCCACAATGGCTGCCATATTAAAATGGGCACAATGCCACTATTAAACCCCAGCTGCCTGACCTGTGGTGGCGCAGTGGATCAAGTGTAGACCTGAAATGCTGAGGTCACAGGTTTGAAACTCTGGGCTTGCCTGGTCATGGCACATATGGGAAGCAGCTATTATAAGTTGATGCTTCCTGCTCCTCCCCTCTTTCTCTTTCTCTCTCCTCTCTCTAAAATCAATAAATAAAATCTTAAAAAAAAAAAAAAGAAATAAAAAGAAGCCCAGTCTATCATGCATTGTGCTCCTAAGCCATGTTAAAGCCCTGAGATACCATAGCCCTCCCTCTCCCTGTCTGTAACTTGAAAATTCTTTTTTTTTTAATTTTAATGGGATGACATTAATAAATCATGGTACATATGTTCAAAGAAAACATCTCCAGGTTATCTTGTCATTCAATTATGTTGCATACCCATCACCCAAAGTCAAATTGTCCTCTGTCACCTTCTATCTGGTTTCTTTGTGCCCCTCCCCTCTGTTGAAGGGCTTTTTGGTTGTTTTCATGTCTTGGCCACTGTGAACAATGCTGCAATGAACATGGGCTGCATGTGTCTTTACGTACCAGTGTTTTTGAGTTTGGGGGGTATATACCCAGTAGAGGGATTGCTGGGTCATATGGTAGTTCTATTTTTAGTGTTTGAGGAACCACCATATTTTCTTCCATAATGGTTGTACTACTTTACATTCCCACCAACAGTGGATGAGGGTTCCTTTTTCTCCACAGCCTCTCTAACACTTATTATTATCTGTCTTGTTGATAATAGCTAGTCTAACAGGCTTGAGGTGGTATCTCATTGTAGTTTTGATTTGCATTTCTCTAATAGCTAATGAAGATGAGGATCTTTTCATATATCTGTTGGCCATTTGTATTTCTTCCTCAGAGAAGTGTCTATTCATGTCCTCTTCCCATTTTTTTTCCTCTTCCCATTTTTTTTTTTTTTTGGATTGTTTGTTGTTGAGTTTTATGAGTTCTCTATATTTTGGATATTAGCCCCTTATCTGAGTTGTCGTTTGAAAATATCATCTCCCATTTAGTTGGCTGTCTGTTTATTTTGTTGTCAGTTTCCCTTGCTGTGCAAAAGCTTCTTAGTCTGATGTAGTCTCATTCATTTATCTTTGCCTTCACTTTCCTTGCCTTTGGAGTCAAATTCATAAAGTGCTCTTTGTAACCAAGGTCCATGAGTTTAGTACCTATGTTTTCTTCTATGTACTTTATTGTTTCAGGTCTTATATTTAGGTCTTTGATCCATTTGAATTAATTTTAGTACAAGGGGACAAACTGTAGTCGAGTTTCATTTTTTTGCATGTGGCTTTCCAGTTTTCCCAGCACCATTTGTTGAAGGGGCTTTCTTTTCTCCATTGTGTGTTGTTGGCCCCTTTATTAAAGATTATTGGACCATATATATGTGGTTTTATTTCTGGACTTTCTATTCTGTTCCATTGGTCTGAGTGTCTATTTTTCTGCCAGTACCATGCTGTTTTGATTTCGTGGCTCTATAATATAATTTGAAGTCAGGTATTGTAATGCCCCCAGCTTCATTCTTTTTCCTTAGGATTACTTTGGCTATTCAGGGTTTTTTATAGTTCCATATAAATCTGATGATTTTTTGTTCCATTTCTTTAAAAAATGTCATTGGAATTTTGATGGGAATTGCATTAAACTTGTATATTGCTTTGCGTAATATGGTCATTTTGACTATATTTATTCCTCCTATCCAAGAACAAGGAATAATTTTCCATTTCATTGTATCTTTTTCGATTTCCCTTAACAATGCTTTGTAGTTTTCGTTATATAGGTCCTTTACATTCTTCGTTATGTTTATTCCTAAGTATTTTATTTTTTTGTTGTTGCAACTGTGAAGGGAATTATTTTTTTGAGTTCGTTTTCTAATGTTTCGTTGCCGGCATATAGAAATGCTATGGACTTTTGTATATTAATTTTGTATCCTGTGACCTTACTGTATTGATTTATTGTTTCTAGTAGTCTTTTTGTGGAGTATTTGGGGTTTTTGATGTATAGGATCATATCATCTACAAAAAGTGAAACCTTTACTTCTTCTTTTCCGATATGAATGCCTTTTATTTCTTTGTCTTGTCTGACTGCTCTGGCTAGAACTTCCAGCACCACGTTAAATAAGAGTGAAGAGAGTGAACATCCCTGTCTTGTTTCTGATTTAAGGGGGAAAGTCCTCAGTTTTATGTCATTTAATATGATGTTAGCTAATGGTTTATCATAAATGGCCTTTATCATGTTGAGATATTTTTCTTCTATACCCATTTTGTTGAGTGTTTTAAACATAAAATTGTGTTGTATTTTATCAAATGCCTTTTCTGCATCTATTGATAAGATCATGTGGTTTTTGTTCTTTGTTTTGATATGGTTTATTACGTTAACCGTTTTACGTATGTTGAACCATCCTTGAGATTCTGGGATGAATCCCACTTGATCATGGTGAATTACTTTTTTAATGTGTTGTTTTATTCGATTTGCTAGTATTTTGTTTAGTATTTTAACATCTGTATTCATTAGAGATATTGGTCTGTAGTTTTCTTTTTTGTGCCGTCCTTGCCAGGTTTCAGTATGAGGGTTATGTTGGCCTCATAAAATGTGTTTGGAAGTATTGCTTCTTCTTTAATTTTTTGGAAGACTTTGAGGAGAAAAGAAACCAAATCTTCTTTGAATGTTTGATAGAATTCACTAGTATAGCCATCTGGGCCTGGACTTTTATTTTTGGGGAGGTTTTTGATAGTTGTTTCTATTTCCTCGCTGCTTATGGATCTGTTTAGGCTTTCTGCTTCTTTACAAATCAGTCTAGGAGGGTTGTATTGTTCTAGGAATTTATCCATTTCTTCTAGATTGTTGAATTTGGTGGCATATAAATTTTCATAGTATTCTATAATAATTCTTTGTATATCTATGATATCTGTGGTGATTTCTCCTCTTTCATTTTGGATTTTGTTTATATGAGTCCTTTCTCTTTTATCCTTGGAGAGTCTCGCCAATGGATTGTCAATTTTGTTGATCTTTTCAAAGAACCAGCTCCTTGTTTTATTAATTTTTTCTATAGTTTTTCTGTTCTCTATTTCTGCTCTGATTTTTATTATTTCCTTTTTTCGGCTAGTTTTTGGGTTGTCTTTGTTCTTCTTTTTCTAGTTCCTTAAGGTGTGAAGTTAAGTGGTTTACATGGGCTCTCTCTTGTTTGCTCATATAGGCCTGAAGTGTTATGAACTTCCCTCTTATTATTGCTTTTGCTGCATCCCAGAGATTCTGATATGTCGTATTGTCATTTTCATTTGTCTGTATGTATCTTTTGATCTCTGCGCTTATTTTTTCTTTGACCCACTCATTTTTTTTTTAACTGTTTAGAAAAAATTTATTTCAACATATGAAAGAAAATCTGAGAGGCCCTAGGGGAAGGGAGCCCCAGCTCTCCTGGGGGCGGGGCAGACCTACTCATTTTTTAAAAGTATGTTGTTTAGTTTCTTAACTCTATTACTGAGGCATTTATAAAGGGCAATGTGCTTGCATGCTTTTTTGAGGAGTGTGGGGAGTCATGGAAACCAAGTATGTCTCGGGTCACTCTGGGTTAAACCAAGTCAATGTACTTGGTTGGTAGAATAAAAGTCGGCCTGATATTTTGTAACATCTTCCACTGGGAGATGTCAGCCGTGCCTGTTTTTGCAGAGTCATACAGACCTGTGAAGGGAAAACGACAAGGCCATTTAGCTGTAGCTCTGGACTAAGGGCACATGCATGCGTCAAGTGCTGAGGCTTCTGTCCCTCCTGAGAGCCACAGAAGATGCACTCTGACAGAGAGCAGTCCCGTGGCAAAGCAAGGCTGGTCTCCTCTGTCATTTGTTTCTGATGTCATGCAACACTGTCTGGGGTCACTGAGTCTGAAAACATCAGGGAAGGTCTTCTCTAGGAGTATATCACTTTAAGAGATGAGCTTCTGGGCTAGTTGCCTCAACTCTCCCATCGCCTCTTCCTAAATCAGTGGTTCTTAACCTTTTTTGAGGTACTGAACCCACCAGTTTCATATGCGCATTCACCGAACCCTTCTTTAGTGATAAATAAAATATGATTTTTTTTTCCAAATTCAAGACATAGGTATATGTTTTTTTACTGGTGCACAAAATGAGCCGTGCATGAACATCACCTTGCTCAAAGAACAAAACCAACAAAGTGCATGAACTCACAACAAATTACGGTATTACTTTATTCTGGCCTCTGCGGCAGAGGCTTCTCCGAACCCCTGAGACCGACTCATCGAACCCCTAGGGTTCGATAGAACCCAGGTTAAGAACCGCTGTCCTAAATAAAACAAAGCAAGAACACCTCACCATTCTTCCAAGGCACGCTCTGCATTGATCCCACCTTCTGGGGGCTGTTATCAGATACCTGTCCTTAATTTTGCTACTTGAGGGTCAGAGAACAAAGACGTGAAGAAGAAAAAGGAAATCGAAGCATTTTTGGAGTCATTTTCACGCACTTCTTGGATGTTGTTTTATTCCTTTAAAAACATGCACCCCCTATGACATCTGCTATTTATTTTTCTCCTCTTCCTCTCTCTTTTTTGAGTCAGAATGCTTGGCCACAGGTCTGTCTTCAGGGCTTTAGAGCCAAGAGATAAGGAAATAGAGGCAGAACCACTAAGTTATGACTAATGTAAGAGCGGAGAATGGAAGGTCCACACTCAGGCAAAAATCACTCCACACAGTCAACCACTGGAAAAAACGAACTTCCTCCCTCCTCCTTCTCCACCATAGGCATTCACGCATCCAGCCCTGTGCCAGCTGGAGCGTAATGGGTCCTGAAGGAGGAGGAGGAGTTTCAGCACGAGGGTGGAAATATAACTGAGGAAAAGCCCTGCAGGAGAGGCAGCAGACTTTGGCTTTGGCAGAAATGAGTTAGAAAGTCTGTCAACAATGGAAAACCTCTGTGAAGCAAGGCCACTCGTAACTATGTCACCTGTGGGGGCACACCTCAGCTGCATCCAGGGCCAGTTTAGGGGCCATCGGACACAGCCCTGGAGTCACAAGTCCTGGTTCACGTTCTGCCCACACTCATAGCTTCCCTGCTCTAGGCCTCATCAGACAAGTAGGTTTTATAATACCAGCTCCTCTCAGAACTTCTATGATGAGGAATATATATATATATATATATATATATATATGTGTGTGTGTGTATATATATATATATATAATTTAAAAAGCACTACATCAAGTCCTAAGGGAGTCTGGAGTACAGTGTGTATGTGTGTGTGTGTGTGTGTGTGTGTGTATACACACACACACAAATTAGTATACCATTGGTCTATATTTATGTGTTTAAATGTTGGGTATTTTTGTCATCACCATCTTCAAAAAGATGTAATCCAAGCCTGAGGGAGGGTTACTTTATAAGAAAAAGAAATTATAATGAAAATAATAATCAAACTATAAATAATAATACTGGCCAACTGTAGAAGTAGCCCAAGAAATTTCCCATAAATTCATGGCTGAAGAGGTCTAGAATGACCCCAGTTCAACCCAAGTGACTTTAATGTCAACTCAGGAGTCACAATCCAGATGTGATTAAGACTAAGAAAGTTAAAATTACATCTAATCATTCTCTCATCTATCCATCCATCTTTCCACATGATCTTTTGTCTGAGCATCCATCCATCCATCTGCCTCCGATAAACATTTACTCAGTGTCCAGTATGTGACCAACATAGAATTCTTTGCTCTCCGAGTTCTCACAGTCCAGTGCTGGAAAACAAGTATAATAAGAAAGCACACTACCGGGGTTCACACTGGATGGAATGGACAATTCCGCCTATACCTCTTGTTCTTAAAGTGCTAGTTCACCAAGTGACCTTCTGATTATAATCTGTCTGCCTCGGGGATTATCTGTCAGGGGCCAGTGTGCCAAGTGGTGCACGTCATGCATTTTGGTTGGGGTTGGTGGTTATACTTCTCATGGAAACAGAAAGATTTGTGTTATAATGTAATGAGTTTCCCTCGAGTCCGATAAGCAGGATCACCTCTGCGTTTCTAGGCTGGACTGCCCCGTTTGAGCACCGGCCCTCCTGTGAAGCTGGGCGGCACTGCTGGCTGGGCTCCCTGACTTGTTTTCTATCTCCTGTTCTATAAATACCAGCGGAGGCTCGTTGTCACTGGTATGGGAGCGTCATCTGTCCTGCTTTTAACAATCCTGCATCCTACTGCTTTCAATAAAGTCGGTGACGGCTATCTCTTTGCCTTCCCAAAGCTGTCCCACCACAACAAAAGAGCAACCCTGGCCTTTAATGTTATAAGGTTGCCAGGTGTTTGGACAAAGACCTCCTAATTAACAGACCCAGTGGCCCTTTCTGTCTGTCTCTCTCTACAAAAGTTGCCAACTCTCGCCTTTTTTTTTACAACTGACAATACACAATGATTGTCCTCTTGTTTCTTTAAGAAATGCTGCCTTTTCTGGGTTCTTTTGTCCTTTAAGAATGGGATTCTTCAAGGCCCCCTTTCAATGTCTAGAAAGAAGGAAACAGGAGACTCTCACCAATCCCCCAGTTTCCAAGAAGATCTCTCCCAAATCTTCAGCTCCCTATTTCTCTTGCATTTCAGATCCATAATTTCAACTTATTTTTTGGATGGTGGCACTGAATGTCCTACCAGCACTTCAAAAAAGAAAAAAAAATCAACATTCCTAAAAAATGAACTCACGGGCATTTCCTGTGGGCCATCAATGGTCTCCCCCAGCCCACTCTCCCACCCCCAACTCCAGTCCCACTTCAAGTCCCCTGGGTACCTCTTCCCCATGCTTTATCGTTCCTTCCCTCCTACCCTCACTGTCGTGCCTTCCATTCAGGTTCGCAGCCTGTTAGGATATTCCCTGGGTCCTGACTGTCTCTTCTCAGATTGCGGTTGTCCACTGTCTCTTTTCTCCCATGTCAAGGCTTCAGGAAGTCCAGGCCCAAGGCAGGGTCTTTGTCAGACCATCTGACACTTCCTTCCAGTTGACAGTACTAAGGGATAGGTTAGACAGAGACTGGCTTTGAAATTTCCCTTCTGCTTCACCAAAACTGTATGGATCTTGGAAAAGGTATTTAACCATTTTGAACGAAGCCCCCTTTTCAGCCATGGGGTGATTACTTGCTACACTTCAGGCTGACAGGAGGAGACCGGGTATGGTCTGCTACAAAGCAGAGTCTTGAAACAGGCTGCTAGCTTGGTTGAAATAAAGAGAAATAGGGAAGGAAGACAATTGTATTTGCCTTGCTTGACCTGCGGTGCCTAGCCCAGTTTGCTATACATCATAGGGACTCAAACCTTCATACTGCCTTTGAAGTAAGAAACTATATTAGCAAGTCTCAAGGAGAGGAAGATGTTACTAAGGGCTAGGGCCATCCTTTTACGGGATACTTTTCTTTCTTCAAGCAGTTACCAGGATTGATAATCTTTCCCTTCGACCATCACACTGAAGTCTTTTTATCCAGCCTGATGACTAGCTGCCCACTGAACACCCAGCTGGGAAGAAAGCAGACCCAGCAAGGCTAGAAGTCATCTCTGAGTGAGCCAGAGTTGTTCCGTGATTCTCCACTAAGGCCCCTTGAAGGGGGTTGCAATCACTCGGCAATCAATGGCGGGGCAGCAAAAAAAAATAGGTCAAACCTTTTTTTTTTTTTTTTTTTTTTAATAGGATTGGAATTGCAGAGGCTGGAGGAGGGCAGAAGTTGGAAGAAATGGGGGAGTGTTTATTCTCTTATCTTCTTATCCTAAGGGCAACTCAATAACTATCCTTGAGAATCTGAAAAGCTATAAAGGCAGTGCCCTTATTTATGGAGGCCACAGCCAAACATGTACATGATAAACTGTGTGTGCCCTGGGCTGTGACTGGACATGGGGGAAGGACCCAATGTCTCTCCTAGGTCACCTCTAGCTCTCCATTCTGTGAAACCTGTCAACTCATGGGCTACAAAGCCAGAAATCAAGCACTCTGGGCAGATGGGCCTGAAGAACTTCCCTCTGTGCTGATGGCTCAACTTGACAGCGAGAATTCAGCCCAATTTCCTTTCCTTACTCGGTAATAATGGTGACAAATTTTATTCTCAGTTAGATTAAAATTTTCAGCGTTCTTACTCAACACTTGCTGTTTTCTGACACGTGCACATGCAGATCAGGGCTCATATGTGGATGGAATCAATTATAATTTGATTAAGAAAGAGCAGAAAGAAAGGAAGTAATAACAGCATCACTTCATTTTATAAAGCTTTCCTTCCTCACCCAGGCTCTTGGTGTGCGGGAAAGGCAATTAAAACAGGGTTCAATTAAAAATACCATAAAACAGAAATCAAATAAAATATTTAAAAGCCAAGTGCCATTATTAAATAAGTTTTCGTAAGAGGAGGTCCTCAGACAATAACAAGGAGTCTAGAGAGAGCAGGAAATCGTCCGCCTGGCGGGGCGGGGGGAATGCACACTCGAGGCACCCCTACGGTGAACACGACTTTGCCGGTGAGCCCCCAAAACCGTGTTTTGTTGAAAAGTAAAATCTAAGGCTCCCCTTGGCCACCCCACAAGCGTGCAACTCATATTCATTGTATATTTCCAGTTCTGAAGCGCCCTGTGCCCCACCTGCTTTGCTTCGAGAGGGACACCCCCCATCAACTTGTGTGAGATACACCGTGTTTCTGTTTGCACCTGCTGACTGTGCTCACTCCTCTGCCCAGGCCGATGCTGACGCATCCTCAGTGCCCTCATACCCAAGAACGCAGCAAGGATCAGAGAGAAAAAAATGTATCACCGCCCTTCGTGAAAGGGCCTCAACACTCAAGAGGGGCAAGGAATTGTCTAATTCTGGTTGCAACTTTTATTTATGACTCAAAAGAAAAGAAAAATTACTACCGGCAGGCTAGTAGGATGTACAAAGTAGAGAGATGTAGGAGACCTGGGTTTTAGCTCTCGTTATGCGACCCTGGGCAAGGCACTTAAACTTCCACCAGCCCCAGTCCCCACATCTACAGGTTGAGGGTCCTGGGCTGGCTACAGTAAGCCCCTTTCAGCTCTAAACTCTCTCTCCTGTATCTATGTAAACAGTGTCCGGGCATTTTCTCTGTTGAACTCTTCCATACCTCTGCAGGGTAGACGAAAGCAAGAGAAACAAGATCCTTAGAAGTATATAATCTGAATAAACAGAAGGGATGTAATTAGAATCTGGGTTCTGTTCCCACAAACATAGCCAAGGATCTTCCCATAAAAAACACGACGGTAATTAACGGACCTGCAACAGCCCACGCTGCCACCCCCGGGCCGGCCAGGCTTCCCGGTGAGACTGACTCAGAACCCAGGCTCCTGTCCTCATGCCTCAGACAGCAAGCCTTGCTCCTGACTGCTGTTCAGGGGTGTTCTAGCCTATGGCTCTCCGTGAGGGAGGAGCATTTTCAAGTCATGCAGGGGCATGAATACATTTCTGGAATTAAAAAAGAGAAGTCATTAAAACGATGAAAAGAAACTATAAGGGGGCCTGCTTGTATCTGACTATTCCCACATCTGCACTCAAGCCTCCTCTTCTCTCTCTTTTCCTTCCAGAGCTTGCCACAGAGCAGATGCCAAATTGGTTCCTTGGGAACTTGGCTCTGGGAGGAGCCTGGCTCCCTCCTGTGCTGCTATGCCCTCCCCAGGGAGGCGTGCTTCTCTGCCCAGATCCCTCAGGGCAGGGCGTTCCCAGGGGCGGGCCAGCCCCTGGCACTGTTCTGACAAGAGTGAAATCTGTTTTCAGAGCTCTCCTCCACTTTTAACACCCTTATGTCATGCGTTCACCCAGACTGGCCTTGCAGCCCAGAAATTATATTTGTCCTGTCAACTGGCTAACCTGATAAACTTATAGTGGTCCAGCCAGAGAGCGTGAGGCCACTTGGGGACAGCCAGGGCGGTCTGCTTCAGATAACATCAAGGGAAGCTGTCCTCAATCAGAGTACAAACGTGGCCCAGAAGGGGAAGCATAAGACCTACAATGGCTTCTCAGACGTTTCTAGAGTGAATTCACTAAGGGCAAGAACCGTGTTTGGTTAGATCTTTGTCATCCCCATGGGCTGACATCATGCAGGGACTTGGCACCCTTTGAGGGGCCTCTGCCTCTGCTCGTCTGAATTCAGCAACTGCACATCGACTTCAGGGTCTGTGTTCGGCCTTCCCACGTCAAGTGTGGTCTGTGGACCTGCGTGCCTCGAGTGTGTTAGAAAGGCCGTTTTCAGGCCCCATTGCGAACCTGCTTCTGCCTGGTCTGCATCTGCAGCTGAGAGAAAGCCCCAGAGCCACGGGCTTACCCAAGTGGGAGAACCGCTCCAGAGGCTACAGAGAGAGGCAGAGACCTAGTACATGCACAAGCAGCCGTGGCGGCACATTTGGACCCAACTCGAAGGAAGAAAATTGAACCAGGTATGGACTGCATTCCGACTTACACATTCGATCATGCTGAATACAAAAAAAATAACAACAAGAAACCCCAAAATGTAAGCAGGACCCAAAGGTGTCGGGAACAGGTGTCCACATTTACACATGCAGCCATCTGTGTGAAGTCAGCAGAATTTCACTTCAAATTGGAAAACCGGATTCCAGTTTCCCAAAGTTCTGAAGAAGCCCTCAGCCCGGGGCCAACGAGCTCTTTCCAACATTCCTTTGGTGACCTGCCAGCTGACAGAGTTTAAGCCCCCCGTTTGTGCCTAGCCTAAGTCTGGATGGGTTTTCTGCCCAGTATTCTTAGTGAAAGGCTAAAAAAGGAAAAGAGATAAGAAGGTGATCTGTCCGGGGCCCTGTTGTCAATCTCCCAGAGGGAGAGGGGAGGCTTTCAGACTGGTACAGGGAGGGGCTTCATTATTGGTTTTGCTTTTCAGGCTGGATTAATAAATCCCAGTTCCTTTCTCAACACAGGTATATTTTTCACTTGCTGATGATGGTTAGAAAGCCTCCTGCTCACATCGGTATTATAATAAACGCATTATAAATGAGTAAGTAGGAAACAGTAAGGAAATGATGTTTTACTTTTAAATGCTAATTACGAAGCCCTGGTGCAGTTAATGTGCAGGGTGTTCTGTCAATTTTTAATGTTTATGCCAAGTGTAGTCTTCAATTTAACATGAGCTTTTAATCCTTTGAGTACTAAATTGCCTTTTAATGCTTGCAGAACAACATTGTGTTTGTACAAAGTCAGGTCTGAAAAATGTATTTAGTACAAGGTGTGTTGTGGGAAGGCAGAGAGAAGGGGGGAGGGGAACTTCTTCCTTTTTTGTTTTTTGGTAAGATGGTATTGGAACACAGCAAAAGCAAGTAGCTCCCCTGCTCCCCTCGCAAACATCATTTCCTATTCTTTCTGAGGTTGCTGGGAGTGCTGCTCTCCTGTTGCTGATTTAACCTTCCAGTGAGTTTCCAACTCCCAGGAACACAGCCAGCCCCAGGATACACCTTGCACCATCAAAAAGACCCCGGCAGAAACAGATGCAAAGGAAGGCTGCCATGTGGTCCGATTGCCCTCCCAGCACAAGCCAGACTGGAAGGGAAAAGTGCTCTAGGTATCCTGGGGGTGTGCAGAAATTTTATACAGCCATACACATAAAAATAAAAAAAGAACAATGAAAAAGCTGTCTATTTCCTATAACTAAAAGGACTAACGATTTCAAAACAGGAAGAGGGGCAGAAGAAAAGCACAGAAGAGTAGATGATGGGACTACAAAGCCAGTGGGGTGTTGGGACTTTCTTGAGTCTGGCTACCACTTCCCAGGCAGTGGGGGTTGGCCAACTTGTGGGCTTCTTCTAGTGGTGGGAACCACACCCAGATCTGTCTGTCCCATGATTGAAGTCTCACCCCCAGGGCCTACTTCTCCTCCGCTCCCAATACAAGAGGCCTGGGTTCCTCGGTGTTTGTCAGACGTATTCAATGCCTCAGAGCTCTGCATAAAAACAGCAGTGACTTGGTATAGTGCTCAATTATTTACATACACGAGCTCATTTAATCATGCCAGTGAACTGTAATGAGATAATTATCTCCCCATTTTGCAGATGAAGAAGCTGGTGCACAGAGAGGTTGAGTGCCTTGTCTGGGCTCACACAGCCAGGAAGATGTGGGTTCCAGGACTGGAATTGAATTTCCGGGTCCCATGCTCTTCACCAGCTCTCAGTGCTGCCTCCCAGATCTCTGCTGAAATGCCCTCCCCGGCACATTTTATCCACGGGGCGTCTCCCACTTGTCAGGAGCTTCTGCTCAGATGCCACGGGCCCCTGTGAAGCAATTCCTGACACCGACACGCGCCTCCGCCCGCCACGTTCATCCGGGCACACTGGTCGCACTGCACTTACTGTTAGCGGGTCTGAATTCACACAGCGTCCTCGGCTCTGTAGCAGGCTCTAACGCCTTCTCATCAAAGGCCTATGACCCCACTGATCCTGAGGAGCCCCTACGTGTCTGTGTCACAGGCCTGGGTACGTCAGAAGCGGAGGGGATAAAATGGGTACCCTCTAACCCTGGGCACAAAAACCTCATCCGAAATCTAGAGTTTAGTGTTGGTTTGAATTGATGAAATTGCTGTTTCGAAGGACAAAAATGGCCGAACAGCAATTTCATGTGGTTCCATGGATCCACGGGGAGGTCTCCATGCAGGGTCAGTGGTTCAGCAGCACCATCCAGGACGTCCCTGTGTCAGGCCTGTGACTACCCCCAGCCACGAAACACGCTGCCCAGGGGGTCTGTCGCTCTCTCCCCTACTGCTGGGAATCAGCCTCTGGAACACAGTGGTTGTTTTCCAGTGGTGATTAGGCATTCAGAAAGAACAATGGCCCCCCACACACTGAATATAAACTGCCTAATGATTAAATGATATATTACTAAAATTTGAATAGGCCATCTTTGCATGTGAAGGCTAATGGGCAGGGCCCACCAATCTCAGGACAGCGGCTCAGGGAGAGGGAACTAATATGGGAGAGAAATTATGAGGTTCCACCGGTTTCACAGGTCAAGAACACCACGGAGTGCCACACAGAGTCCCACAGCTGTCATTTACTCCAGGGCAAGTATGGCACGAACGGCCACCCTGAATGCAGGTTATTATAAATCTATTTAGTACATGGTCAGTACATAATTTGATGCAAAACTGTGTGCTAGCTTTCCAGGTACAAGTACAAATGACTAAGGGGTCAAGTCAGGTCTGGAATTATGAAAGGACAAGGGGTGTTTTGTTTTCGTGTAAGCTGAAGAGAGGTTTTTGAGAGCTAGTCTACTGCATGTACCAAAAAATGTAATAAGACACAGAATGTCGGTCTGTCCATCTTGCTTTAGCTGGCCCCCCTCTACTTAACCTCAAACCCAACAATTTCATTTCTACCTCAGTGCAGTCAAAAGAAAACAATGGCCTGGGTACGTGGGGTCAAGTCCAGGTCCCATAATTGACAATGTGACTTTAGCCTAGACCACATACATCTCTACTCAGTAAAATTGGGACTCGTACTCTGAGATGTGGCAGTGAACAATTATTATCCACTAAGTATCTACCAAACTTAAAATCCTTTTTCTACAGCACAGAGTTGTTACAGTTAAGCAATTGCCCAGCAAAAAACTACATTTCCTGCTACTCCCATGCCCTTTGCAACTAATTAAAGCCACACGACTAGTTTTTGGCAATACTTGTGAGCAGAGCAAAACTGTGTCAATTCTGGCTCTCATTCTCCTTGGCTGGGTAGAGGTAGAAAAGTAGGAGGCTTAGGAGATAGCAAAACCACAAGATAAGAAGAGCTGGGTCCCTGAATCACTGCACGGAGGAAAGCCATGTACTAACCAGGAATACCTATGTCAAGATTTTTAGATTAATGAGAAATCAACAGCGATTATATTAATACCACTATTAATTTTGGATTCTACTTGCAACAGGAGCTGACTTCATGCTAATGAGTACATAGAACCTCTAGTTATTCTGCAGAGAGTCCTGTATTGTGAAGTAGAACTTACTATCCACTCACTGTGGAACAGGGATACTTGTTTGGAAACGACTAAAGGGCTCCCTGTGAAAAGCAGCAGAAACAAGTGATTAATAATAAAACCCAGCAATCTTATCTTCTTGAACTAGGCTCAAGAATCAGTATTTAGGGGGGGAAAACGATGTCCATTTACTATATCCAAAATAGCTAACTGACAAGATGAGAACTCAGTCCAAGTTCTTGCCTGTTACGCCTTCTGACTGCTGAGTCCCTACACGACTATGGAAAAGGCAAAGGGGAGGAGAGAGCTTACTTATACCAGCCTTGTCACAAGGGATAGCCTAGAAAGTTCTTACACACCTGCCTACCCTCTATCACAGAACTTTCTCCCAGGAAGAGGCTGATGGAAAATGACATTATTATTTCCTCATTTGGAATCCATTGCTATGGGTTTGGGTATGTAGGCAATGGTGCCAGAGGAGTGATTTATGAAGTCCTGTTTCTTTCTCCCAGCCCTAAGATGCTGTTACAGCTCTTGCTGTAACATCAGGGCTCGCAGCTTTCTAATGAATCATGGCCCGCACATTATCTGCCAGGTGACCTGCTGGGTTTGAAAATGAAGGCTGTTCACCAGGCAGTAATGAGGACTGCCCTTTCCTGCCTCTCTAGGACCCATGTCCACAGCTTAGTTCTGGGAAAGCGGGGCAGTGAAGCCTGCTCGAGAATAAAGCCCATCTTGGAGCCCACTCGCATTTCTAAGGAGGCCAGTACCCAGCCCCCAGCACGCAGCTGCCTGAGCTCTGGCCCGGGGATGAACAGGCCATTCTGCAGGGGCTGGGGCAGCAATGCAGCCCTTCCCAGGCAGGGCCCGCGTTCAAAGGGACGGCTGTGTCCATGGAGCTGCTCGGGTGCGTGGGAAGGGCTGGCAGCCCCCACCTGGCCCACATCTCCTGTTTCAGGTGTCCGTCTCCCCCCTGCATGCTCTCACTTTCAATTGGGCTCAGCAACCACGTGCTTGTTGAATGGCAAGGGAAGGTGTTCACGTTTCACCAGGAAATAAAGGTGTTCTTTGGTACAGATGGGACTGGCTTCCTGAGGGGTTGGTGCACACCATGTTTAATTTATGACAGAAAAATGTCAACCAGCAGTTTCTGAAAAGCCATTCGTGCACCACAAAGAAAGGGTTAAAACTTTATTTTGTTTGAAGGTGTAGGTGCATTTTATTGGTATTCCTAGGGCAGTGGTTCTTAACCTTGTTTGAGGTACCGAACCCACCAGTTTCATACGCGCATTCATAGAGCCCTTCTTTAGTGATAAATAAAATATGATTATTTTTCCAAATTCAAGACATAGGTATATGTGTTTTTACTGGTGCACAAAATGAGCCGTGCATGAGCATCACCTTGCTCAAAGAACAAAACCAACAAAGTGCATGAACTCACAACAAATTACGGTATTACTTTATTCTGGCCTCCGCAGCAGAGGCTTCTCCGAACCCCTGAGACCGACTCATCGAACCCCTAGGGTTCGATAGAACCCAGGTTAAGAACCACTGTCTTAGGGGTTAAACCTTGAGTCCGCGCCTCAGTCGGCGGAGAGGACCTGCCTGTGCAGCGGAGCCCAGAGGTACAATCCCCACCTCTCTGACCGAAACTGCTCCAAGCCGGTGATGAGCGGCTTCTCGATGTATACAGAGCAGGGTCTCGTTCGATTCTCACCAAAGGGAGGATGTCCTTATTCCCGTTTTATGGCTAAATTAAGGAAGATGTCACAAAGTTATCCGGTGATAGAGCAAGACGCACTCCAGTGGGGTGCACTCCCGAAACTCCCCACTGTGCCATGTTCCTGGCCCGAGGGCCAGCTAGTGGGACCAGTCCCTACTCCCCCCCGCCAAGTCCTCCTGTGCAGCTTCTCCCCTCCACTGTCCCTGATGTACTTCCCAGCCAATGCCTTCCCCTCGTCCCTGCCACCTAAGCCTACCTGGGCCCACCTGCACCGCAAAGCCCACCCCAAAGACACCTTTCTGAGGAAGGTGGGCATCAGGCACTGTCACAGAATTGGTGTCTCTCTTCTGGGACACCCTGCATTCTGCCAGGAATTTCACTTATGCTAGTCTTGCCTTAGTTCCCCTGTCAGATTATGAGGTGGCATGCACTGTGCCAGCTGGCCAGGGGTCCAATGGCAGGCCTGAGCAGGAACAGAGTGAGCCCACTCTCTGTATTTATGTTCTTGCGGGGGAGAACGAGAAATCCAAGTGCACAACACTTAAACGAGGTGACACATCATGAGTGTCAAATCGAGATCGGCGATGGTCAGGGAAGCGAGAAGGTTCCATCTGAGCAACGGGAAGTGAATGGACTGACCACAGGGAATGGCCTGCAGCGAGAGCTTTGCAAGCAGAGGAAGTGGACAAGGCCAAGGCCCCAGGCGAGTCTGACTTGGCCCAGAACAGGAAGTGTAGCCAGAATGTCGGGAAAAAGAGGGACAGACCAGAGAAGAGGCTGAAGGGCCAGTAGGAGCGGGGATTGTGTGGGCAGAGTCTGGACTTATTCAAGATCATTGAAAACCTCTGGACATTTCAAGCAGGAAGATGCCATGACCTGACTTCTTTTTTGTTTAAAATTCTTCTGAGTTCCGTGAGTAGAATGGGTGGACAGGAAAGGAAGCACAGGGTGACACAGAGAATCAGTGACTTAATGAGAAAATGCCAGTCTTTGGCACACAGTAGGCCTTCAATATATATGCCAGATCCCTCGGGGAGGGGAGAATAAGAGGAAAAACTTTCCCGCGGGGCTGTGTGCAACCGGGTATGACCAGGAACAAATTATAACAGGGCAGAGCCCAGCTCCTTCACATGTACAATAGGGTTTAAAAACCCAATACCTACTTCACCCTGAGAGGACATCAGGAGAGGCTGTGCACAGTGCATTAGCCTGGTGCCTGTCCCCCGGGGGATGCTAATGGCAGTGTTGTCATTAGTAGAAAGAAACTGTAGTAGCTGTGGGGTAGGAGATAAGGGAAGAGGTGAGGCTTCCTCAGATTTCACCTCATTGTGCTTTGAGCAGCCCCTCCCCTCTCTACTCTCCCCCCACTGCAGGGGTTTAGCGCACATCCGCTGAACTGTCTGTGAAGGCTCCCTTTTCTCTCTGAACCTGGGCCCACCAGGGAACTGTGCATAGAGCTGGGTGCCCGGATTCACTGCACCAACAGCAGTCGGGCCCAGCCTGGAAGCACGAAGTCTGAGGCCTGTCTGTGGGGAGCTCCTCCCCTCTTTAGAAAGAGGATGCATCACACTGAGCGCTCATTCACCTGGTGCGAAGGCCCTGACGGCAACTGCAATATTGAAGACTCCACCAAGCAGTCTACACACAGGTGTGTCACGCTATTGAGAGCCCCGTAGTGCACGTGCACTCTAAGGGCATTATCTCCTGACACTCCTCCGGCTCCCGCACACCTTATGTGTCTTCCTAGCACTGACGGCTGTTCTGACATTACAGTGAACCTTGGTGAGTAGGTGTGTTTTCCCACAAAGGCGAGGCCTCTGGGCTGTCCTTTCTCCCCAGCTGAAGCCCAGGTCCCTAACAGTGGCCAGCCATGGCAGCGTCTCATGGACAGAAGCACAATGAATCCTCATGACAATCCCTAGAAGGTAAGCGTTATGAACACTGTGGCGAGCCACCTCTCTTACAGACAAGCAAGCTGAGCTCAATAAACACACCCAAAGTCACACAGCTAGCAAGTGCCACACTCTGGACCTAAGAAGCCATGGGCTCCCCAACCGTGTACGGCAGGGAAAGATGAGCCTGCAGGGCTGTCCTTCCAGCCCCAGGCTGCTCACACAATCACCAAGGGAGGAGGGAAAGTTAAAACTCTTGATGCCCAGACCACGCCCAGACCAGTCAAGTCAGAATATGAGCAGGGTCCGGGGTCAGGACTTCCCATGTGATTCCACTGTGCAGGCCAGGCTGAAGAGTTATAGTTTTGACAGTGACAACCAGCAAATACTGGGAAATGAGAGGAGGCGATATTGGTTGCAGCTGAGATGGCCAGGGAGCCAAAACTTCAAGAAGGCTGACAATGACCCTTCCTCTCCATCCATGCCGATCTCCCACTGATAATCTACAGGAATGCCACCCTTTGCCCTCACAGCTAAGGTAAATCACAGCAAGCCCCCCCCCCCATCTGCCCTGAAAACCAGCAGCCGGAGGCTTTAGGTATGTATGATACCCCGCGACAACCCCGCGGCCCACCAGGGAGGCAGGCTGGAAAACCAGTTTAGATTCGCAAAGAAGCTGGTATTCAACTCACTGAGCACTCCCGACTCAGGCAGCCATGCACGTTAGGGCCTGTGAATAATAAAAGGGGAGCTTGTAATTCTACTCAAAAATGAAATTTCCCCATTTCTGCAGAATAAACAAAAACAAAATAATACATTAGCTCTGCAATATGTCTGTGCTTCAGGGCTTCGGATTGTCATTAAAGTTGGATTTTCTCCATGACGGATTACTCCACTCCCCTCGCACCCCAGCTAAGAAAACACGAAGCCTTACGATGAATTTCTGTTTCTTCCTATCTGCATGTAGGTTCTCCACACCCGACTGTAGAGGAAGTGGCCCAGACGCTGGGCGCCTGTTTGCAGTGCTATGCTTTTCGGCCCTGAAACATCTCTCAGGGCATTCTGAAGAATCCCACAGGATGGCATTAAAATAAGCCCCCTCGAAAATTTAGGGAAGATAAATAAATGCGCCCTTCCCCCACTCCAAGCCCTGGTTGTTCGAGGTAACTCAAAGAAGGTCACAGAAGGGCTTCCGGCCCTGGGTTCAAAGCTACCAGCCCCATGAGAGGCTGGACTCAGCAGGGATGGATCAAAGGCTCTTGTAGGTGGCAGCAGAGCTTTGAAGCCCTCATCTGAAAAGACTCGGAACCTGCTTCCTGTGTGTAAGGGTGTGTCAGAGGGGGAGGAGGGAGGTCTTTCACCACCAGCCTGGGTGCCCTAGACAGATCCCCAGAGTCCCCATGAACAGGACAGTCCTCCTCAGGTTGAAGGCTGAGACATTCCCTCAAGTGCCTGCCTTCCTATTTGCAAAAGGAGGCCCACCATGTCCATAGTAGGCACTGACCGAGCCTGTCCTGGATGACCGGAGGACAGGAGAGCTGAGGCTAACAGAAGACTCACTGCGGGCAAATCATGCTCACCTGCTTTAGCGAAAGCTGGTCTTTAAAGGAAGCCTGACTTCCAAGGCTTCCCAAGCCTCCCGTCCTATTTGGGCAGAGAGTGTGGTACCTCCAATGGATCTGTGCTAAGGGGGACAAAGGAAACCAAAGCGGCTTGGCTATGCTGTGGTCTATTGGAAAACTGGCCTTCTGCAAAATCAGGGCTCTGTGGAAGCAGCGCTCTAAGTGGATCAAGTTCTCAGGTTCCTTCCCGCCTGTCCCCAGAGACACGAGGTGACTTGTTCACACATGGTCCACGACTACTGGGATGACTGGAAAACCAACCTAGCTACTCCATACCGGGACCCCTTGCCATGGCAGGGATGGAAAAGAGCCCCAGGGACAGCGATGGGCTAGGTCACACAGCCCAGTGAAGAAGTGGCACTGGGAGAAAAGAGCAGCAGATCAGACCCTGGGAACGTTCCAGGGACGGCTCCCCAAGCAGCCAGGGCTTACAGAGCAGCTCACGTCGAGCTTTGATGTCTTGATAGGTTTTTAACAAATTCTCCTTCAGTTATCCAGCTGCTTAGCTAATCAGATATTATTACCTCCTTTGTGCTTCCCTTCCCTGAGCCCTCGCTCTGATAGTCAGGCCTGCCTCTCTGTCAAGAGAGCTCCATAATGATCCCTATCCAAATATTTCTCTTCTAAGACAAAGGCCTATGTTTTGCATTCCAGAGAGACTCCACCGCTCACTCTGGTGAGAAGCAGCTCCCCGGACTCCTTGGAAAGAATAAGCTGGTTTTCGTGGTACGTGATCTCAATGGAATTTTCCCGCACAATGTACCTTTGCATGTGGCACTCTGCAGGCAGACGCTGAAACTGTGGGTACCTCCAACTCCCACGCACTCAGGACGTCTGCAACGTGTGCTGACTGGCAGCCACATCCTGCTTATCCTGGGGTTCTGTCCTGACATTAGAACACCAGAAGGGACATTTGGGCAAACCACAGGATGCCATCATAAAGCCACGGAGAAACCCTCACAGAGGGATGAATAAAGCACCTGAAGACTGAGTCCTAGAAAAGACTAATCAGAAGAGCCTGGCTGTTCTGGCTCCTTGTTCCTAATCCCTAAGAACACTCCTAGGGTCTCTGTGACTTTTAATACAGATGTAACCTAGTCCCAGAACAACCCATACACCTGCTTATAGGCTGTGAATGAAACCTGGGTCTTGAAAGTCAGCACACGGAGGATGAGGAGGGTGTTTCTCATCTGCAGTGCTATCGTTCAGAGCAGTCTCCTAATGGCAGAATCAAATTTGTTTTGATGCCAGAACCAAGTGGAGTCACTGGCAGAAAGACATGGCCAAATACCTCAGGGAAGTAAGGAGCTCCGCGTAAGACCTTTATTGACCAGTCCAAAAGATCTGTGACACTGGGTTGCATAATGGTGGGCACATCCAAACATAACTATGCCACGCTCCTGCTCAAAGTCATCTGACAACTTCCCATAACACTGAGAATGAATTCCACCCTCCTTACTGTCGTCTACCAGGCCCTATGAGGTCTACCCTTGGTTACTCCCATGGCTTTGCCGTCCAACATGCTCCTTTGGCTCAGGCTGCTCCAATCTCAGCTGTGGCCTCTTTGCCTGGATCTTGGGTACACCACACACATGTATTTGTGCCTCATGGCCTTGCCTAGAACATTTCTTTTCTTTTTCTTCTTTTTAGTGAGAGGGAGAGGTAGAGAGAGAGCAAAAGGGACAGGGATAGACAGGCAGGGAGGGAAGGAGAGAGATGAGAAGCATCAATTCTTTATTGAGGTACCTTAGTTGTTCATTGATTGCTTTCTCATATGTGCTTTGTCTGAGGGTCTCCAGCTGAGCCAGTGACCCCTTGCTCAAGCCAGAGACCCTGGGCTCAAGCTGTGATGACCTTTGGGCTCAAGCCAGTGACCATGGAGTCATATCTATGATCCCACGCTCAAGCCGGCAACCCTGTGCTTCTGCCAGATGAGCCCACACTCAAGCCGGTGACCTCGGGGTTTTGAACTTGGGTCTTTAGCATCCCAGGCCAATACTCTATCCACTGCGCCACTGCCTGGTCAGACACCTAGAACATTTCTCACTCCAGATCTTCTTATGGCTCACTCCTTCATGTCCTTCAGCTGCAATGGTGCCCCCCGAGTGAATCCTTTCTTGACTACCCTAAGAGCAACCCCTCTTGCCTTCACCACAGAGAACCCCTAGTTAGATCAATCGTATCTACAACAATGGATGCTACACAGTGACTGTTTAATAAACAGCTATTGAGGGAGTGATTGCATAAATAGTAATTTCAGATGCCCTCCACAAACGATGGCGATATACTGTATTTCCCCATGTATAAGAGTCAAATTTTTTTGAAAAATTTGGGGTCTAAAAATTAGGTGTGTCTCATACAGTGGTTGTAGATTTTTTTACTTGCATTTCCCGCTTTTTTTGCGCGAATGAGGAGTTGTATAAATTTTATGATGAATAAAATTTGAGTTCAATAACTTTATGTATTTCTTTTTCAAATTTCAGGCCCCCAAATTAAGGTGCATCTTATACATGGGAGCATCTTATACTTGGGGGAATACGGTAGTATCATGGTTTCCTAATGTCAGTTTGGGCCCCATCTTTTGTTTTTCTTCTGCAATTTCTGCAAGACTTGCAGTCCCCTATTAACTGTTCTTTTCTCCTTTACTGTCACAGTGCTAGAATGTTCTTCTGATGTGGCTGTGCACAATAGGAACTACATTTCCCTGTCTTCCCTGAAGCCAGGAGCAGCTGTGTGGCAGGATTCTGGCAGTTCCCAGGCACCTTACATTTGAAGGTACCTATTAAATAATACCAACTCATGCCTCTTTGTACTGCAATGGAAAAAATGCGGACATTGTATGATTTTTACCATGGAAAAGAAAATTACTTTTCTTTAAGGCATCAAGGGTCCCAACAGTGGCTTATGGGATAGATCAATGTGCAAAGAACCAAAAAGAAGTACACTAGGTGGATAAGACATACTGTCCAAAAGACTCAGCAAACTCAGATCCTGGTAGGCACCAGGATGTCCTGCCAGGCAGAAAAAGCACTGATAGGGAACCCAGAAGTCTGCTAATGATCAGGAGTCAGGAAAGACTGCTGGTGCTAGTTCCCGAGAACTAGCCAGAGAGCAGACTCTTGGCAAGGCTCTGGTTTGCGAGTCAAAGGGATAGGCATTCTAGCCATCAACTGCGGGGGGTGGGGGGTTAGGTCAGGTGCAGCAGACACAGCTGGCTGCCTATCCAATAACCACTGCCCTTTTTTAAGACTCTGCCGACAGAACCGTTGGTGTGGTTCGCGTACAGTGCCAGGGGAGACTCTGGCTGATCTTGGCCAATCATGCAGTCTCCCTCCTCGATGCCAGAAGGCAAGTGTTCCAGCCAGGAAGACCCAAAGGGAAAACTACTGGAGGCTTCTGGGAAAAGTTCCCCTGCTATCCCCCTTTATATTCCTCCTTCCTGCATGGCACTAGTTCCACACGAGGGTGTGAAGCACACTCGGGGAGTGTCAGCAGCCATCTTGTGTCTTTGAGGTAACCCGTTCTCAAAGCACAGAGATGGCAGAGCAGAAAGAATGAAAGTGGTCAGGTCCTCTTCGACAGCACGGAGCCTCTGCGGCACTTTGGTATCACCCATCTCCAGACTTCTTACAATGCGAGATAGTATCTTCATTTTTCAAGCCACATTCTGTTACTTGCAGACGTACCAGGGCTCCGGTCCTCCCTGGTCGGACTAAGGGGCCAACTGAGATGCCAGTTGCTCAGCCGGTGTCAGCAGGAGGCAAGAGGGGATGCCTACGACATGATGACAGGTGGGGCACCAATTCCCTTCATGGCGCTCCCCAACCTGGGTCTGACCAACAGCAGAGAGACCTGGTATGTGACTCAGAAGCGCCCCTGGAGGTGGGCATGGGCATGGCCTTGCATTGCACAGGGGTTTAATTTACACCCTGCATGAAGGGGTAACACCCTTCCTGTTACTCTGAGCACTGGGGATGGCTGCAGCTTTGAGGGGCTGTTACAGATCTTGGCCAGGAGAAGATAGAAGAGCCAAGGAAGTGGGTGGGGGGCACTTACAGGTCCTGAAATATAGTGCTATGCTGTGGGATGTCCCCAGTGCCTGGGATTCTGCCGTGGTGATGGTTCCCCACCACAGACTGTGACACATTCGCTTCTGAATCTGAGTTCTAAGACACACATCGTGGGTGTCCAAACTCCAGAGACTAATTACTTCAAGTCAACCTGCAGTGTGCATGGGGCCCTGTTTTAAAAGTTTACTTCACACAGTTGCATTTATCTGTATCTTGACTGTCAAGAGAAAAAGCTATTACTCCATGCAGTAATTTAAGAAAAGAACTGACGATTTCTCAAATAATTTCAACAAAAATGCCAAACAGGAAGGCAGAGCCTGTATATCCCACTAAGAGAAACCTCCAGAGCAGAAAGCATGCACTACGGGTAACGCGGCCAAGCACATGCCTTAGCAGTGAGGCATTTTATCACATCACACTCCCGTAGCCTTCGTGAACTGCCCTCCGCGGCTGTATTGACATAGTAACAAATTTCATCTCATTTCTTATGCTGAGAAAGTCTACAGACTATTAACCCTCAAACATATATGGAGGGGAAAAAGTTGTTTTACAGCTGTGAAAAAGCGAAACAGAGTTTATTCTTTTTTTTTTTTCTTTTAACTCTTTTACCGGTAATTTATTCATTTTAGATGGAAAGGCAGGGAGAGGAGAAGGAGAGAGAGAGAGAAACATTGATTTGTTGTTTCATTTACTTATGCATTCATTGCTTGATTCTTACATGTCCCGTGACCGGGAATCACCCTCACAACCTTGGTGAATCAGGATGGCATGCTAACCAGTGGAGCTATCTGACCAGGGCTAGAGTTTATTCTCGTATTGTTATTTATTAATTATTGTATTATTTTCCATACAAACAACTATAAACTTACTTCTGCTCACCCCTGTAGAAAAAAGTAAACAAGTCTACCATCCCATCTTTTTCCTTTCTTTGCAGAAATCCCTCAGCCATTACAAAGGGAGTAGAATTAATTTGATTACCACAATTTTTAAAAAAGTCACCATTGTCATTTACACTCCTGTGTGTCCTCTATGCCTTAGAGCATACCTGAGGGCCAAATCTTGCCCCATGTCTGGTTTTGTAAGCACAGTAACGTCCATTTATTTGCGGATGGTCTTTGGCTACTTTTAAGCTACAAGAACAGAAACGAGTAGTTGCTGAAAGACTGTATCAGCCCACAAAGGCCCCAAATACTTACTTCCTAGACCAGGGTTGCTCAATACGTCGATCGCGATCTACTGGTCGATCGCGAAGGAAGTGTGGGTAGATCACATGACATTAAAAAGACACCTGTCTTGTCTGGTCTGTGGTGGCGCAGTGGATAAAAGCCTCGACCTCGAATGCTGAGGTTGCCGGTTCGAAGCCCTGGGTTTGCCTGGTCGGGACACATATGGAAGTTGATGCTTCCTGCTCTTCACCCCTCTTTCACTCTCTTCCTTTCTCTCTCTCCTCTCTCTGTAAAAATGAATAACTAAATAAAATAAATTAAAAAAAAAAAAAGACACCTGTCTTTTGGTTGGCATACAGGGTAGCCAATCTGACGTCTGAACTTTTGACACCCTATGCATGTGCGTTAAACCGCGCTAACTTGTTCAGTTACATTGCTGCGTAGTTAGCCTTCAATTTATTTAAACTAAATACAACAAAGGGTATAAAAATGAGTGCCATACCAATAGGCATATGAAAAAATGCTCAACATCACTAATCATTAGAGAAATGCAAATTAAAACCACAATGAGATATCACCTCACACCAGTCAGAATGGCACTTATCAGCAAAACAACACAGAATAAGTGCTGGCGAGGATGTGGAGAAAAGGGAACCCTTCTGCACTGCTGGTGGGAATGCAGACTGGTGCAGCCACTGTGGAAAACAGTTTGGAGATTCCTCAGAAAATTAAAAATCGAACTGCCTTTTGACCCAGCTATCCCACTTTTAGGAATATACCCTAAGAACACCATAGCACTGTTCGAAAAGAAGAAATGCGCCCCCATGTTCGTGGCAGCATTGTTCACAATAGCGAAGATCTGGAACCAGCCCAAGTGTCCGTCAGAAGACGAGTGGATTCAAAAGCTATGGTACATATATACTATGGAATACTACTCAGCCATAAGAAACGATGACATCGGAGCATTTATAACAAAATGGATGTACCTTGATAACATTATACGGAGTGAAATAAGTAAATCAGAAAAAAAGAAAAACTGAAAACAGCACGATTACATACATAGGTGGGACATGAAAGTGAGGGTATGAGACATGGACAAGAGAGTGGGGGTTATGGGATGGGGGGAGGGAGGGAAGAGTGGGATAGGGAGGAGGGGAGGACACAGGGAAAACCAGATTGAAGGTGACAGAGGACAATTTGACTTTTGGTGATGGGTATGCAACACAATTGAATGATAAGATAACCTGGAGATGTTTTCATTGTACATATGTACCCTGATTTATTGATGTCACCCCATTAGAATTAATAATAATTAAATATATATTAAAAAAAAAAAAAAACTAAAAAAAAAAAAAAAAAAAAATGAGTGCCATAGCTGGTCCGAGTAAGAAGCCTAAAACCTACCACTTTCATACAGAATGGGAGGGGATTGTTTTCACTATGTCATATTCTAAGTGCGTTTGCCTATCTGTCCGTGTGCCATTGCTATTCCAAAGAAGGGAAACGTGGAGCGGCTTTTTCGGACTGTTCATAAAAACTATGACATTGACTTTCCTCCGAAAAGAGAGTTGAGAAGGAGAAAGGTGAAAGAAGAATACACAATATTAAATAGTAATAATAGTAACTTAAATAGTGATAATATAGAAGAAATAAATTTATGTTTTGCATTTTTATTGTAGGTAGATCATTTTGACTTGGTCATCTTATAAGTAGCTCGCAAGCTGAAAAAAGTGTGGGCACCCCTGACCTAGACCTTTACAGAAAATATTTGCTGACCTTGACTTAGAGTAATAGTTATTCTTTTGTTAAATTAACAGATAATGTTCATTTTGACAACGACCCCAAATCTTGCAGAGTAGTAAAGTGCTAAAGTAATTCTATAGTTCCATAACAATTAGCAGTGATTTCTAGCTTATTACAGGCACAGAAACAGGAAATAGGAGGTGGATTGCATACAATTTCCTGGGTCCTGACTCTAACCCCACTGGTTCTCTTCAACTCAAGAAACAAATCACAATGCAAGGGAGAAAGTCATACTGAAGAATTGAATAACACTGAAGTATGGTATTAGTGTCATCTTTAAGGGATAGCACCCAAAGGAATCATTCTAATTTATAAAAACAGTAAATAGTTTGCAAATTTCCAAGCCCTAATGATCACTGATAACAAATAACAAATAACTATGCCTGACTAGGTGGTGGCACAGTGGATAGAGCATCGGATTGGGACGCAGAGGACCCAGGTTCAAAACCCTATGGCCGCTGGCTTGAGAGCGGGTTCACCTGGTTTGAGCACAGCTCACCAGCCTGAACCCAAGGTCGCTGGCTTGAGCAAGGGGTCACTCAGTGTGCTGTAGCCCCCTGGTCAAGGCACATACGAGAAAGCAATCAATGAACAACTAAGGCGCCACAACGAAGAATTGATGTTTTTCATCTCTCTCCCTTCCTGTCTGTCTGCTCCTATCTGTCCCTCTATCTGTCTCTCTCTCTGTCTCTGTCACAAAAACAAAACAAACAAAAAAGCAACAAAGAAACCCCAAATAACTACAATATACTTATAACTGGTTGCAATGCCCCAGTGGGCCCAACAGCCTGGTTGAGAACCATGTAGCAATTTTAAAGACACAAATACACTCAATGACTTCAAGACTGATTCATTAATTCATCCTTTCAACATTTCAGTGCTTATTGTGGGCAAGCTCTGGACTAAGCATTGCAGAGTGCAAAGAACAGAAGATCCTAAAGGTACAACCTTGGCTCTCAAGTAGTGTACACTTTAAGAGGACAGGAAATAATTTCATGGGTGATTGCAAGTGTGAGGGAAATGAAAAAGGAAGGAAATCAATGAGAGGTTCAGGAAGTAGCATTTGAACTGGGCCCTGAGAGAGGGACAGAACTTGAACTGGAAGAGTGGGAGACCATTCAAGGAAGGGAAGTCTGGAGGACCTGGGAGTCATAGAGGTGAACATAGGTCATCCAAGCTCACAAAGCACCAGAATTAAGTGTAGAATTCAGGTCTCCAGTGTAAAGCATTTTCAAAAGCCATTTATAAGATATATCAAATACAATGAGTGGTTAGATTTTCAAGGAGGAAATATTGTATAAAAGTGTGAGATAATGTTACTTTATAAACTTTTGAACATTTTATAATTAAAAAGAGGGGAAGGCTTTTATACAAACTATACTAGAAAAGAAATCGGAATATTGAGCCAGACAAAAAAACAATCTACCAAGAAACCCCTCACCATGGTCAAAAGTCAGAAAGATCTGAATATCCAAGAGTAAACTGGAATCCACCTTTAGCTCATAGTAATACAGTAATGAAAGTAGCAAGCAATAAAGCCATTCTTGAAATCTGGAACTACCCCAATTTTCTATGATTTGGCTCATTTTCCGGTTGGGGATATCTCTCTCAGGGTAGGCTTTTATATTTACCTGGGTACTTGATCTTTAGCACAAATGATGACTAAGGTCTTATATTCGCTAATTTCTGTATTTAGATAATGTCAATCCCCTTCCCTCTAGCTGCCAAGTAAATTCCACTTTAAATTCTAAATGGTATAAACTGTTTAACCCCCACCCACGAAAAAAAGAGGAGGAAGGAGGCAGGGTACTCTGATGTGACTTAATTCCACACAGCAGAGTAGCTAAAGTCTTTTGGCATCCATCTAAAAATGGAGGTGTTTAGGTGTGGTTACTATGATCCTGTGTTGAATCCTCCTTATTGAAATACTGGGAGATGTGTGAAAGGTAGTCAACTACAACTTAGTCAACCATAAGTCAATGGGCTTCAAAGCTTTCCCAATACACACATGATCCCAGTAACACACGTGGGATGAGGGCTATGTGCGATTATGATGGCACATGTGATGCACTCTATGATCATATTAATCTGGTGATGTCTTCACTGCTTGTAGATACACATAAACAGCCTCTGCCTCCAAAGGGGAGCATCAAAAGAGTGAGAGAGAAGCCATTTCCCACGCTGCATGTGTTCTTTGTGTTGTATCTGTTTGCCTGTGTTCTCAGGGATCCAAACGGCCAGACCAAGCTATAAGCACTTCTGAATTTAGTGAAAACTTTCCCTACCTCATCTCCATGACAGCTTGCTATAACTCCTCCCTTCAGCTAAATCAATATATAGGAAGTCCTGTACAAAGCCCTGAACCCTCCTCGCTGATGTGTTTATACATACCGCGGGAGCTGAGATCGAGTGAAGACAATGTACCATGTACCCTGAGCTTTACTTCCTAACTGTGTGGCTTGGTAAGCTGGTTAACCTCTCTAATCTCATTGATTTAATAACTAAAGTGGAAATAATAAGAGGACAATAAACGTCAACTTTAAGGGCAGATATTTTTTAAAAGGACAAAGTAAGTTAAAACATGTAAAGAGCTTCGAACTTTGTCTTGAAAACACTAAGTGCTCAATAAATGTTGTGATGGTTACCATCGTCATTATCATCATCCGCCTCGGAGTCTCTCGTCCCTCCTCTCCGTTCACTGACATGCCTTCCTTGGGCCTCCGCCATGCACCCAACACACGCCCTCCTCCCCCTAATTTGAACACAGGCCAGCTATCAATCAGCTGGCACTATTAACTTATGTGTAACTGTCACGGGTGCAGAAAGAGTTTTCTTATCTAGACCATTAAACTTTTTGAAAACCAGGACTTCCGGGTGTGTTTGCTTTGCAGGGCGAACAAAGCTGATAAAATGGTTAATGGTCACAGAAGCTAGATAGGGCTATCTTGATACAGATGTGCATGGTTCCTATTTTTAAACAGCAGTCTTGGTAGCAGTTGACAAATTAGTTATGAATGGTCGTAGAGAATCAACCATAATGTGCAACTGTTACCCGGCTGATGTTGAGAGTTTGAAATGGAAAACAATGCCGGAGAGAAACGAGTGGGGATGAGAGGAAGAGGTAAGAGTTTCTAGGTCTAGATCTGCAACAAAACACGCCACATTCTTTGAAGTTCAGGGAGGTTAAACCATTTGCCAATTCCATATTCACAAAGTGGTAGGTCAGAATCAATGACCTTGAAGGTCCCAAACAAGACCCTGTTGGCTGCCCCTGTCAAAAGCCTTTGAGTTGGCTGAATCCAGATTTTGTCTGGGTTCCTTACTGTGCTGTCCTAGGCAGGTGGTCTTCCCCCATTACAGGGCACAGACCCACCTGGGAAACTCCCGTGGCCTTTGCCAGTGATTGTTTCAGAAGCAGGAATAGGACCCAGTTTTTAGCCAATGGGACAGAAGGGCTACTTACTGTGGGGCTTCTGAAAAGAATTTCCTCATGATAAAAAGAGGGATAATGAAGAATCGTCCTCCTCTACCCTTGCTTTCTGTCTGTGACTTCCTGAGAAAATGGCAACTCATACCTGCAGCTCCACCCCGACACCATGAAGCGAAAGCTACGAGATAGGCAGAGAAGCCAGTCCAGTGCTCCAATACAGTTACTGAAGCCAAATTAACCAGCCCAACGGGGAAATAATTCCTCCCCCATTGCTTACGTCATTTTAGTTCTGTTACTTGTACCTGAAAAATTCCCGATTGTCATCATGCTAAGAGGCACGTTGTTAAACTATGGGAAATCTGACACACAGATAATCTCTGGTGACTCACACAATCCCTTCTGGGACATTCTTAGATAAATGCTGCATAGGGCTGGGCCATGTGACCTGCAAGGCCACCATTTATGTTTCTGTGTAACCAATGCTTACTCATCTCACTTTGACAAGCTGGCTTCTGTTTGAAAGCTGAGGCTAGCATATACATCTTTACAGAGGAAGGTCAATAGAAAAAGGTATTTTCTAATTTCAAAACAGACCTCAACTCTATTTTCTACAAGAGATGTCTTCTAGCTGCTGGCTCTTTCCAAAAGTTCCTTACATGTATTTTGAGTATTTCCTAGTTTGTCTATCATGTTTCTAATTGAAACACGCTACTATGTTTCTGCTTGATGATCTGAGCATACACATCCCATTCAAGATCACAAAACTCTCACTGGTGCATGCCTAGATAACATCAACCTGCAGACTCGTCACAGATACCTCAGAGACGGTCGGAGCAGAACGCACTGCTGCAAGCTAAGCCCTATCCCCTTCCTCATGCTGCAGGTGAGGAACCGGAGGTCTGGGGAGGCGACATGCTTGGGGGAAGGTGACACGGTCAGCTGGTGGCATCAGGGAGCGCAGGAAACTGCAGTAGTTTGGTGGGAGTGATCACAGTGACACTGACTGCAACAATAGTGACTCACATTCACCCTGAGCTGGGGACAGAACAGGGACCATTCTAGGCTCCTTATGTGTTTTAATTCATTTAACTCTCACCAGAGCTCCGGAAGAGGTTGGTACTACCAGCATTCACCTACTATAAATGAGAACATGGAGACCGGAAGGTGCTGAAGGTTAACCAAAGCTGCAAGCACATGCAGTCATCACTCAGCCATTTCTTGTCCCCTGACACGACTCCGGGCCATGAGGTCACATTTACTGAGTGGCTACTATTGACAGGTCAGTGGCTTGAAGTACAAGAGGTGCCTCAAACCCTGGTTTTGCTTTACACTGTCCGTAATTAGGGCACATAGGGTGGTCTGAGTTCCAGGGAAAGGCCAATGTTTCGCTCCAAATGTACACAGCACAGTCCTGTATTGTCATTGTCACCTGATTTCCTAGTACCCTAACAGCCTGGAATAGGGAAGGGAGAAGAGAGGGCTGGTGGGCAGGCAGCAGGTGGACAGGTGGGAAAGGGGTTAAGAGACAGGTATGATGGAGGAAAAGAAAAGCTGCCTCCCTCCCCATTTGTCATCCTTGCCTGCTTTAGCCAAGTGCAAGTCCCAGTAAACACACCACAGAGAAGAAGGCACGTGGTGTGACCCAAACGACGTCGGTCTGCAGAGGGAGTAAGGGAGAAGGCATTATGAAGCCAGCATTGTTTGTCGAGGAGCCATCATGATCTCTCATTAAAAACTGAGCTAGCCAAGTGGAGGGAATTGTCTTTCTGGGGTTTTGTATTTTGAAGCAAACATAAGCATGGATGTAAGCACGGAGAGTTGAAATGAACGGCCTCACTTGGTCTCGTCCAAGTACACCCAGTGCTCGCCGAGAGAAGCCAAGCAAGGCCTGGAGCAGCGCAGAGGCGAAGCCCAGCTCACTGGCCCACACAGCGCACCCGGTGTCTTGCTGCGTCACTGCTCCAGCTGGGCAGGAAGAGGAAGGGAGTGTTAGAAAGGGCAACAACTGAGGTTCGGCTTCTCTGTATATATCAATGGAGGCCAGACATGACCCCCGAGGTGGAACCCCAGTCAAACAGTAAGGGACCCAAGCAGCTGCTGAACCGAACACACCTCTCTCCCAGGTCTTGTCTGACTTCTCCGGGAGACTGTCCAAGGCTGGACAACGTGAGGGTCAGGCTACAGACCTCGCAGCTTATCCCAGACACCGAGGTGGCAGGATCAGCCCCGAGTCCCAAACCGCTCAGGCAGCCCGACAGCTGCACACAGCCTGAGCTGACAGCATCCAGGAGACTGGCAAGTCCTCCTCTAGTCAGACTGTTCAACAGCCTCTGAGCTGGCTGGCCAGCCTGGCCTGGCCCGGCCCCGGCCCGCTGCCCTGAGCCAGGGCCTTTGTGCTAACGCGGGCCTCGGGCAGCAGCCTCCCACGGCCTCCACCTCCTGGCACAGCGTCCAAGTTCAGTATTGCCTACAGCTGTCAGCGGCGCAGTCTGCTTGATGCTGCAGGAGGGCAACCATGCAGTCATGCCGGGACCCCTCCAGGGCAGTGTTCTCGGGAAGGGGGACAGCGGCTCCCCGTGGTGGGGCAGAGGCGGTGGGCCACACTGCCAGCAGGCTGGCTCAGCCTCATCTAAACACCATCAAAAGCCTGCCAGGGTCGGGTCGTGGTTTTCTGCTTTTTTTTTTTGAAATTAGGCAATTGAACGACCCCTGACATTTGACTGGAGACCATCCAGGTGACCCACAAAGTGAGATGCACTCCTGACGGCTAACCTGAGCGGATGTGACAGCAAGCTCACGCCCGCTCTCCATAATAAAACATCCTCCCCGACATTATTCAGGCAGAGAGGGAAATGGCCCCTTCGGTGAAACCCCATGGACTTCGCCTTCACCTCGCAGCGGAGGGCCGCCAACGTGAAGGCTGGTATTTGCCTGCAATCTTTCCCTGGGAAGTAATTAGTTTCCATTTAGAGGGATGACAAATGGATCAGGCAGGAGTCGCACTGAGCTCGGAATTGAAGCTCCACTGACGGCAGTGGCCCTGGCCGGTCGGGTTGGTAGGTCTGTTGACGCATTTTACAGTTTCAAAATTCAATCACCCAGCAGCAGGAGAGGAGAGACGCTGCCCTGAAAGAGAAAACCAACGCCCCGCGCTTCCTTCTGAGAGTTCATTATCACCTCGCTAAAGCATGACGGTGGTGTGAAATGGGTTAGACGCACGGATGCTTCTGTTAACGGCCAAAGGAGAGAAGAAAAAAAAAAAGAAAAGTCGCACATCATTAGGAATGGAATAAACGATACCGAGGCACAGAGCAGAAATGATTTGATTAGTAATTTCCAGTTTTGAAAAGACCTGGAAAAGTACCAAATGACTATCCAGAAGGTGTGATGGAGTTCTTAATTGCTATAACTGCTCTGGGAGGCTTGATGATTTGTGACACAGAATACAGCGCAGTACGCGAACGCTAATAACTGTTAATTAAATGCAGCAATGATATACTCTCAAACTGCACATACAAGTTACCATAATTTCTAGATTAAAAGCTGCACTGTCAGGAGCCAAAGGCAAATAAAGGTGTAGGGAGCAAGAGACATCTCTCTTGCCTTCACGAGCAGGCCCCATGGTCTCCCCAGAACAGAGCGGGCAGGAAACGCCACGGGAAAGAATTACACTTGGCTGGAAAGTGGGAAATGGCTCCTGAATGAAGCTGGCCCTCTGGAGGGAGAGTTATTAATTCCGAAAGGCTGTTGCGGCACCAGACCATCTGGCGTTGTGTGCGGAGGGTTCAGGGGCTGGTGCAGTACCAGTTGGATCTGCCTCCCTCCTGCCACCCCGTTGGTGTCGCCCACTTGAACTGTCATCAGGCCAGGCCCAAGCCCTTTGGAGGGAAAGGGGGAAGGGAAGGACCTGGGGGGGGGGCTGTGGGAGGAATTGTAGGCGCTCTTCTTCCCATGGCCAAGCCCTAACCAGTGAGGGAAGTGAGGAGGGCGGGGTGAGACTTGGAGGATGGGGGGCAGCGCTTCTCATGAAAGCCTCATCTGAACGCTAGAGAAGAAGTTAATTCATCCGCCTCCCTTTGGGTGAGGAAGGCTTATGAGCCTGAAGGAAGAAAGATGAAGGAAATGCGACTACTTCCAACTCGATTACCTTCATCATGCGGTACAGAGGAAGCTGGGACAGTCGAGAGACCTAGAGACAATTCAAACACTCCAGTCAAGGCTGTGGCCTCAACGATCTCACTTAGCTATTACCAAAGCCACCAGCCTTTAGGAAATCCCAAGGACCCACCTCTTGGAGAGGTCAAGGAGCAAGAGAAATGCTTTTTGCCTGTCACTCAGCCAGTGTCTACTGCGCCCTCACTGGGACGCAGAGTTGGGTCAGGCAAGCGGTACACAAGGGGGATGCGTCGTAAGGTGCTGAAACACTTTGGGGTTCACTGTTCCTGCGATGAGGAGGAAGAGAAGGCTTTTAAACGTAAGAGCTGGGGACAGTTTCACACAAGAGGTGGCAACTGAAGCAAACCTTGAGTGAGGTCCAGGATCTGGACACGGGGAAAACAAGGAGAAGGGCATTCTGGGGGGGGGGGGGGCGGGGGGAGGGACTGCACAGTTCCTGCTCCAGGCGGGAACAGCAGAGCTCAGCAGAGCGAGTTGGGAGAAGGTGGGTCAGCCTCGGTGTGAAGTGGGCTAATGGGAAGGTGAGTGGGGGCCGGCTCACGGAGAGCCGAGAACAACAGTCAGACACGCTGCCTTTTAGCCTGTGAGGGGCATGACCCCGTCAGGACAGTGTAACTAGCAGGACCTCTGTCGGAAACTCCTTTTTGTCAGGTACCTGTGCAAATGCTTCCTCTGCGGGGAGCCCTCCCCACCACCCCTCTTCTATCCCTTCAACTTCCTTAGTTTTTTCCTAGCATTCACCACCCTAGCCACCACCACAGTATCCATCAGCCCGTTCATTGTCTGCCCCCGTCCCTTCCCATGGTGACTTTGTTTTGCTCACCACTGAACCCCAGGCCTTGGGGCCAGGCTCCTCCGGTGCTCAGTAACTACTTGCTGAACGAGCCATTGGGTGGATGGACGAGAGGTCTATTGAAACTGTTTTCAAAGCTCCGTCCGACCCACAGTCTCGGCCCCACCCGGGAACTGGTTCTGAAGGCAGATGCTCAGGCTCTGCTCCAGGTGAACTGAGTCAGAAACTGGGGGCTGGTGCCTGTGTTTTAATAAACTCTCCAGGTGTCCAGCCGCACACTGACGGATGAGAGCCACTGGGCTGGAGGGCAGTGGAGGCAGGGAGACCAGTCAGCTAGTCACAGCAGAGGTTGTTTTGATGGACAGAAAGGGACAGCAGACTAGGCCCGTGCTGTGAGAGGAAAGTGACACAGCACTCGGCAGAGGGAGAGTGGGGGGAACTTCGTCGATTCCTGGCGTTGGTAACCCGCCGAACTGCGAGTACGAGAATGTCGGAGCAGAACGTGGTTTGGGCAGGGTTGGGGGACGAGAGAGCTCAGAGGTGGTAAATTTAATTACGACTTGACAACAAAGTGATGTCCTTACACGTCAATGGCAGTCCAGAAACATTCTCAGGAACCCCTCGTAGGATGTCATTAAAAAGAAAATGGAATCAGTGGCAGACACAGATTGGCAGAAAAATAAGTTCAGTTTGGTACACGTTTGCTTTTGTGGTGGTGAGGGTGGGACGATGGCCTGATGCTTGTGGGATGTATGGGTCTGAGGCCTGAGGGAGAGGTCTGGGTGGAAGACAGTTAAGTCACATCACCAGGTCGTGAGAGCCACGCACATGGGCAGCATCTCCCAGAGGGAGTAAGAATGACATCTTGAATTATATGGAGGGCGAAGGTCAGTGAAGGAGATCTAGAGCTGTTAGATAAGATGAAGATAAGGACAGAAGAATGCTGCAAAGCAAAAAACAAAACAAAATAAAAAATAACCCCCTCCCCCAAAAAAGAAAGAATTGGGTGGTCGTCAAGTTTCCACCTCCCTTCTGGGAGACTGTGACGAGTGCAGGGAGCTGCCCATTGGGCAGCCTGGTGAACGCAGGTCACTGAGGCCTCTACGAGGACTGGTCAAATGTCACCGCAGGGCAGAGACAGCATCAGCTGCCATGCAAGAATGACAGGGAATGGGGCCAGGAGACAAGGAGCTTGGGAGAAAGAGCAAGGAGTGGAGGTAAGAGAACTTCTTCCTGTGTCAGCGGGGATCGTAAGCATGTTTCTATGCCGAGAGGGAGACAGCTGCTGAGAGAGACAAGGTCACTGGGGAGGAAGAAGGGCACGGCCTGGGGAAGGCGGAGGCACAGAGGCCTGAGCTTAGACAGGAGTGATACTGCGCTCACTGAGAATGGAGGGAAGGATCATCATCTAGAGGGACACAGGTCAGTGGTCCAGTCAGGGAAGGCTGGGCAAGGTTGGGTCTTCTGTGGTGAATATAACATAGTTTGGTTCCCAAGAACTCTAGTCTAACTGAGGACAGGGATAAAGATAAGTTTAAAACAAACTCTAGTAAACGGTACGTAGTTTTATGGGACAAATTAAAAATATGAAATAGAAAAATAAAACAATGAAGCTAATAAAAGAAAATATAGAATGATACCTGTGGACTAAAGACAGGGAAAGACCTCTTAAACCAGACCTCCCAGAACAAGAGAAATTAAGGATATCTTAACAAAGGTCACTAACTGCAGATAGTTAATGCATGCACACCAGGAGGAGATACTTGCGTGTCTAAAAATAATAAATGACCCATAGTTAGGATGGACAAAAAAACTACTGCAAATCAATAAGAAGTCAGAAACTCAGAAGAAACGATCAGCTCGTGACCATACTTTTTACCGTCCGATGGCAGACACGAGAAACGCAGATAACACCAAGTATTGGCAAGGACATCCAGGGGTGGGGACCCGCGTGCCCTGTAGCTGGGTGGGAGAATTCGCAGCAATTCTGGAAAGCGGTCTGCAACAGTCACTGAAATCTATGTGTGCTGCTCTCGTGACCCGGCTATACCTCCTGAGATGTGTCTCAGAGCAGGGATCCCCGAGTTTCAGAAGTGGGGCCCATTTCGAGGATGCCGTGGGAGTCGTGTTGGAAAGGTGAAGGCAACCCAGACCCTTTCTCAGGGCAATGTGCACTCTGGCTCCTCGGCAGCACTGAGAAGTAACAAGTATGCGCACACCCAGCAGCGTGGACGAACCTTAAAAACGGAGTGTGGTGTGACAAGAAGCAGAACTAGGACTTACGCCACCTTACCACTTAGGTAAGCCGAACACATCCGCAGAGTGACATTCACTATTCGACAAGGGTGCATATCCAGCACATCCGGCTCCATGTCTGGCAGCGGGAAGGGCAGACAGGAAACAAGGGGCGGGGGATTAAGAGAGGCTTCACATAGATCTGGAGTGACAGCGCGCTCTGAATTGAGGAGCACGACGAATTCAATGATCTGACCCTACAGCTCATATGTATGTTTATGTATAAAAGAATAAAAACAGATTTCTGGGAGAGAGGAATTTTAAGCAGGGGTCTGATATGTCTTTCTGAGGTGGTGGGGTTCATGCTGTCTCTTAACGGCTGGGGCCAGGACTTCCAGTGTTGGAGGCAGTAGACCTTCTGAGCCAGGGAGTGGCTGGCATGGGGATGGGTAAGTCCTGGACATGACTGGAAACACAGCAGAGTAGTGCGACCAGAACCAAGAGCGATGGAAGGTCAGATCCTTCCCTATACAAGCGAGGGAGAAGAGAAAACCAATGAGGGACGGCTTTGGATGGTCAGCCGGAAGCCAGGATAGATGCACCACATTGGCTGCCGTGTGGGAGGGGGAGGGGGGCGGCCAGACAGGAAGGCCCAGCAGGAGTAGGGTCGGAAATGAGCACAGCTCGCGATCCAGCAGCAGGAGGCTGAGCTTGCAGGGCCGGCCTGGTGTTGGACACTTACAAAATCCCAAGGCAGCAGGGCAGCAGCCCACATCAGAGCTTAATGATGACTTCCTCCAAAAACAAACTGTGATTGTGGCTGTGGAAAAGTGTTTTACTGTTCTAGGCCCACACTCCTAGCCAAGGGCACCAAGCCTTCTTTCAATCCCACCCACAGCCACTGCTGGTTATCAATGAAGGCCTCTATGTTGCTGTTGGTTGTCTGTCCCCTGTGCACACGCGCGTGCGTGCTTACACACACAGAGTACTAACAAGAGAAGAGTGTCTCTCTCTCTAGTGCCTCATGGGATTTCTGCAAACACTTCCAATTTCTATTAGGTAAGCATGCCAGTCCCCCTACCTTAGCCAGGTTTTTCTTTCTTTCCTTGTGAGTTTATTTACCAGAGGTTGGTTTAACTTAGGCTAAATGATTCTAGTGTTGGGGCTCTACCTTTTTCCCTTGAGAGAATTATGACTGCTAGGAAAATTTCCTGTTTCGTCCTAAGCTGTCTTCCTACCATCCGGGCCACCATCGCCATTTATTTTTCTTACAGACACCGAGAAAAATGGTTTAAAGTATATTTTCTAAAGAGATGAATGTCATGAGACATATACATCCATGTATAGTTTCTATCACAGCCTCCCCAGAAACAAGACCACAACGATCCCCTAACCTCCCCAAACGCATCTGACCGGGGGGTGGGGGGGGTTGTCTGCTCCAGGTCGGACTACAGGGTGAGCAAAACTGTAGGTGTACAGTTGTGAGTACACAAAACAGAGTTTATCCTTGTATTATTATTTATTAATTACTGTATTATTTCCCATATGAAGAACGAGAAACCTACTTTTATCCAACTTTGGATAACCATCCTTTCTTTCTTTTCTTTTCTTTTCAGCAACACAGCCTTAAACTCTTTTAAAAGGCTCAGCCATTATTACAAACGAGGACATACTTCACGTTTTCAAGGTTTGCTCTAAAACACAAAACCACTCAGAAGAGCACCAGGGACACGCCACAGGTTACCTCACAGAAGGTACTGCAGTCAGTCTAGCGGTCCCATGAGAAGGGGGATGGCGAGCCTTCTGCCCTTCCCGTTTCAAATGGGGAAACTGAGGCAGGTGACTGTAAGGTTTCAAATACTTAGGGCTATTAAGACTGACTGACTGGCCCAACTGCAAAGTCCAACAGGGGATGACCGATTCCACGTTTCCCTTTGAGCAGGTCTTAGAGGGACAGGGAGAAAGGTTGAAATTCTCCTGGGGTCAGCTCCTTGGCCCCAAACTCAAAAGCAATTAGGTTGTCCCTTCTCAATGTTGGTATGATGATGATGATGATAATATTTCTTTTGGTTTTTATCTGAAACACAGACTTTTTATTTTCTTTCCTCCAGTGAAAGGGCTATAAAAGCAACAAGAATTTTGGTGTGGTGGCGCGGCAGCAGGGAGTGGTAGATGGGGGGAGGCGCGTGGAAAATTATACTTTGACATATATTATGCGCTTAATCTTTGGTGGCAACTTTTTTACATTTGTAAGAGTTATGGATTTTAAAAGTCAGGGCTAAGATGGCTTAATGAGCATTCGCCCCCCTGGAAGTGGAAGGAGGGCTGATGTGTGTTAGTCAGCTGTTAGCTTTATTGCCTCTCTTCTGTACTAAAAGTGACAAGTTGAACACATTATAGAGAGCTCAGATGTGTTATGCAGATGAAGCCTGCAGCAATATCTGCCCGCTCTCTATTATTTATGATGTCTATATAATACAATGGACTGAGATTTAAGCCATTGTGATGCAGTTTGTTTTCCAGGGCGCTAAAGTACAGAACATTTTACAGAGAATTGCATCTCTGTTACATATTAATCAAATCCATCTTACATGCAGCTCTTACACTGTAAACTAAAGGAGGGGAAAAAAAAAAGATTAAAGCGCTTGGCTTTTCCTCAGCTGTCAAGGACTGGCAATAAAATAATAATAAGGGCTTCTAAATAATGTGTGTGTGACAGGCCTGTGCTTGCGCACACAGTCCTTTATGGAGGTTAACTACAAAATAAGTTCCAGTGAGTGATCGGGAACAGGCGTGTGTGTAATACTGTAATGCCAACGATGGCATAATTCTTGAAAAGTTCATTTGCAGAAAAATTCTCTGACTTGATGAGGCAAAGTTTGGCCCCTTGAATCATTCTGCCACAGTGGGCGGCATTTGCAGAGTTCTGAAGTTTACAATCCTCGCACTTTTGAACTCGCCTCAGCTGCAGTCCATTAAAGACTGCACGCCCCTGTTCCCTGGTACCCAGGCAGGGGGTTTACTGTTTGGGAAGTCATGGGAAACTGGCTTTATGACGGGATACGGACAAAGGCTGCCGGGTTCCGTGGTCTGGGCAGGATTGGGGATTATTCCGTTTCTTAACGTGAAGGTGATGGAGGCTCATTGTTACTTTGGGTTTTGGGAGGGAGATGGTAACGCAAGTCTGGCTCCTCTGGAAGTTCTTAAGGTGCCCCCACCCCCTGGTCCCTTCCTCCAGGAAATCACTACCAGGTAATGTGTGAGAGTTTTGTGCCTGTATTTTTAACTTGATTAAAAAAAAAAAAAAGAATGCAGGTTACAAGCGCCATCACTGCTTCTCTGTCTTCCCCATAGGAATGGAACATGCCTGCGTGCCCACCTGGGCCCAGCTGACTTCCAGCTCGAGGTAATTTCTAATGAAAGGAGGGAAGGGAAATTGTACTTGGAAGCACTCAATCTGCCAGGGAGTTAACAAAGAGCCTGAATTGGCTCCTTTGTAGAAATCAGCACATATGATACAATGGTTTCCAAATCTGCCTTTCTACCCCAAAAAGCTTGAAGTACAAAATTTACATTATTATCCCCCTGTTCACCATCTATATAAATCAACCCCCACGTATCCCGACTTAGAAAAACCAGCCTCTCCGGGGCCGGCTGCTCCCTCCCCTCGTCATGTGGAAAGGACAGGCCTGCTTAGTTCCAGTGCTGGGTGATATTATAGCCCCCCCCAGCTCCCCACTTTTCTCAAATGAACACTTGTTGTCTGAATTATTAAAATCACAGCAAACACTACTCTTAAACTACTTCAACTCATAAGTTTAATAAGCATCTATGGGGTGCCCGTGGTTTCTCAAAGCCCTGTCACTCACTCAGCACTGATGTATCTCTGAATTTCCAGCACCCGGCCTAAGAATGGAGGTGTACAGGCAATGCCCCGTGGTTTGCAACCTTATCCACACAGCACAAATACCCAGGGCCCTGTTAAGGTACTATGGATGGCCAAGCCCTACCGCAAATGAGAGGACTCAGAAGCTCAGTAGTTTGGAAAGCTCCGCTGGCCGTGGTCCAGCCGCGGTCGAGAACCTGCATGAGGCACAGTGGGTTAAGAACACAGACTCCCATTGGCACTTCAGAGCCACTATGGAATAACACTGAACTGGATAAGCTGTCCTGCTTGGCCAAGTCATTCAATCTCTAAGCCTCAGCTTCCTCTGTGAAAACTGGGATAATAAGAGAATCACGTGATACAGAGAAACTGCTTACTGCTGTCTGGAAGATGGTAGGTGCTCAACAGATAGAAGCTATCCTGCTCACAAAACTTAGGGGATATAGTACAGTTTCACATTCATTTTGAAATATCCCCTAAGTTTTGTGAACAATATATCATTCTCCCCCTGCCTAAGCTTCCTGCATCAATTGAACTTTCTTCCCACAAAACCAGGGGGAGCATGTATGATTACTACCATTATACAGATGAGGAAACTGGCCCAAAGAGTTCAGTGCTTTTCCAAGGTCCCCACAGAGGTAAGTGGAGAGGCGGACTTGAACCCGGATTTCTAATGCCGATGACCGCACCCCACATGGCCGCCAGAATGAACAACACGGCCTGTGGGTGTGAGCTGTCTCCATGGCACAGTGTGAATGTGCCCCTTAGGTAAGTGGTTCTTAAAGACCATCGGCATCACCTGGAGGGCAGGTTAAACCACAGGTCACTGGCCTCACTCCCAGAGCATCTGATTTCAGGAGGTCAGGGGTAGGGTCTGATAATTTCCATTTTTCCCCAGGTTCCCAGATTGCCCATGCTGCTAGTGTGGAATCACACTGTGATGATACACTGCCCCAGAGTTTGTGCAAGGAGGCAGAGCCACCATCTCACACCCTGCCCGGGCCACCTCCTCCAGATCGGGCCTCCTCCGCCCCTTCCCACTCTCCACAGTGCACTGGTGCTGGTACTGCTGCTTCCTGCTAGCCCAGGCCACACCTCATCTGCTGGTCCCTTCCTCAAGAGTTTGAGTCTGACGATGTGTGGGGGTAAACAGACCTATGTCTACTTGGGCAAGTCTCTTCCTTCTCCAAGGAGCTGCCAATCCCCCGGAATTATCCCTGCAGGGTGCAGCCCAGCCTGACTGCACACAGGCAAGGAGGGAGGTAGGCGGGCCTCTCCCCTTCCTGGACGGCATTTCCAGACTACCTGGCTGAGAGTGTTGGGGTGCACCGCAACTCAACTTCTCCTCACCTGGCACGTCATCCCCACTCAACTGTCTGTCCTGGCCTCCATCTTGGTCTTGGAGGCACCTGAGAGCACGGAGGGGTCCTCCTTCCCTTAGTCATTCATTTTAGGCAGGGAAACCAAAACCTGCCAGTCCTGAAAGAACCCAGTTTACCTTTCCAGAGGATTCAGAATCATTCTCTAGCAAAGTCCTTTGAGAGGTCCTAAGAGTTAAATAATGCCCTTCCCATCTCCCCCTCCCTACCAACTTATCCCTTCCTCCTCGCCCAGTGCTTAGGGGTGTGTACACAAGAAGACTCACCTTACCCCCTTTCCTGCACCCAACCCCCCAGGACACTCCAGGAGGAGAATGGCCCAGTCAAGAGCTCTATGACCCACGACAGTGCCCCCTGCCCCCCTGTGCACGCCTTGCTCTGGGAGAGCTCAGGAACCCAGCCCTTCAGGTCCCGAATTAAAATCTCCTTGAAGGCCTGAGATCCAGGCTGGTGAGTGGGGCTGGTCCCTCGCCGTGGTACAAGCTGACCTCTCTCCTCTAAAAGGCAGCACAATGTCCTAAGATGCTCGATCTCCATGAACCCCCCTGCCTTCGTAATGTTCAGAAGACACGACGAGGAGTCAAGAAGGTACGCCACAAAGTTGGGTGGACACTCGGAACAGGCACGGTCAACTGTCAGATCCCTGGAAAGGGCCACACCCTAGTGGTACAGACACAAAGGAGCTCAGGCGAGCTGCCCCGTGGAGCAAGGCCTGGCTAACACACAGCGGAGGCCAATCTCCAGCACGGCAGCGGAGACGCCACAGCACTATTCATTTTGGGGGGAGGTGGAATTCATAAGGTACTCAGTAGTCTGGGTCTTGGAATCACACTCTTTTAGAGCCAGATAGGACTGGAGAGGTCACCAACCCCTAACTTGCTCTTTGCAGATGGTGGAGGGGGAGGTGTGAGGTTCAGTGGCCCACTCAAGGGCTCCGTTACTCAGCACAGAGCAGCGACCCAGTGCCAAGTCAGCTGATAACACCACGCTGCCCAAGATCCAGGACGTCCAGAAGCAAACAGTTCTGTCATGTGCAGTTCATACTCTGCTTTCACACGCATTGACCTCCTTATCCTCTTTGGGAAAAGGCTGTACCTACACTCATTTCACATTTGAGGAAGGTAGAAGCTCTGAAAAGCTAAGTTGGCTGGCTCAGGTCACCAAGTTCAAGGTGAGCTGATGAACATCCGAGCCTGGTGGTCTCTCCCCTCACTGTGGTTATCCCCCTTGTCACTGGGGCAGGAATGATCAGGGTGTGGACAGAATGACATTCTGGATGACTGAGGTGATGGGGCCAGGCTGACAGTTGGCTCTGAAATGCTCATGCTCTATAGATCACAGGATCCTCAAGGGTCCTGCCTATGCAGCTTAAACCCAAAGTTTCCCTCCAGCATGTAAAGTCATTGCCAGAGCTGGGCTCACCGCGCAGCCAGTGAGGGTGGGGTGGGGTGTGTGTCCGTGGAACGTGGAATTCAGGGGGCACTCAACACTCCGGATGAGTGTCCACTCAGTGGCCAAGTGGGCAGCCAGCTATCTCAGGCATATTGTGCTGGCTGTCCCCTCTGCCGGGAGTGTCCCACACGGCTCTCAGTCCCTCACCTCCTGAGAGTCCTGTCTCACATGTCCCTTCTCAGGCGGATCTATTTTTTACCTCCGAGTTTACATGGCACCCTCCCCACTCCAGGGCTCCCAATTCCCTTACCAGCCTCCTGACGTGTCACGTTACTCATTGCTTATACTTGTGGCCTCTCTCTTATTACCAGAAGGTGAACCCCAGGAAGGCCTGTCAGTTCACTGGTGACATGTCTTAGTAACCAGAATAATCCTAGCATACAGCAGACACTTAGTATTTTTTTCATATGTTTTACTTTGAAAAAATTTTCAAACCTATAGAAAAATGAAAAATTTATGGTAAACACCCATCTCCCATTACTCAGAATTTAATAATTATTAATATTTTGCCACATTTGCTTTATGTCTCTCGGTGTGTATACTTAGATATTTATACGCATATATGTATCTCCTTTTGGTAAACCATTTTAAAATTAAGTAAAGCAAGTATTTCCTAAGAATAAATCACATTCGGGTTTCGATTGATATATTACCTAATATACAGTCTACCTTTCAATATGCCCAGTTGTCCCCAAAATATCCTTTAAGTTTTTAAGAATTTTAGGTATAGGGCACAATTGGGGATCAGGCATCACCTTTGTTGCCATGGCCCCTTACCTGTTGTTCACCTGCAGAGCGATCAACATGTGAAGAATGAGTGAATGGGAGGGAGCCGCATGGCGATGGGCCCCCCACCCCCTGCCCTGAGATCTGCTAGCAGAGTCAGTGGGGCCACTGGGGGGATCCCCACCCTAAAATTTCTCTACACTTCTCTTCTATGTTAGGTCGCCCAACACATCCACACACAGAATGTTTCACTGCCTGGCCTGCACAAAGGTCCCCATTTTCTTGCCACCACCCCAGGGGGGAAGGATGCGGCCCTGAAGCCCTCGCCCAGGATGCATTTCCATTACTCTCCCCATGATCCTCCAGAACGGGCTTTTCTTTCTTGAGGCTCATGGATTTTCCTCTACTGCTCTGGCTTCACATTTTAAAAAATACAGAGAGACCCAAATGTGTGGCCCGGCTGGCGACACCTGAAAGGACCAGCTTGAAACTGTCTGCCGGGCAGGGAGACCCTGGTTGCTGGAAGCAAGTGTGTTCTGGGTCACCAGTGGGGCCGTTGCCCTTGCTAGCCCACAGAAGGCTGTTTTCTCCAGGAGAGCCAACCATGGCTATTATGATGCCATTAATGGCATGAGCCGTGGGATGCTCAAAGCGCAGGAGAACTGTGCTCAGGGCCAGGGCAGGAGAAAGAGCCTGAGAGAGACATCAAAGAGGCAATAGGATTTAGAGAGCACTGCTAGGAGAGGGGAGGGGTGAGGGATGGCAGGGAGGGGTGAAGGGGGACACATGTGCATGGGCAGGAGACGGGAGCAGGGGCAGCAAAGACTCGGGACCTCACATTCACGGGAGAGTGTGGCTCAATGGGAGGCAGACATGCCAGAGGACTGTCAGGACTGGAGGAGAGAGCAGGAAGGGTTCAAGGAGGTCAGAGAGCAGATGCAGGAAAGCAGGAAGTCCACCACCGCTGCGTCCCAGGGTGAATGGGCAGAGGCAGAGGGGTTTAATCAGAAACCAGCAGGACTCCCCTCCATTCTCCTTTGTGAAATCTGGGGCCGTGGTTATGAACCAAGAGGAAACCCAATCCCCTGGCCGCCCCTGACGGGGGCCTCCTTCCTGCCTGCTGTTCCTGTCTCAGCGCTCTGCACTAATTAGTGCCTCGCCACCATCCTGACAATGGATGCTCTCAAATGCTCCCGAGTATGACTATACATTCTGAATCACGTTTACCTAGCAACTCCTCCCACCCCCCTCCGCCCCCTTCCCAGTATCACTGGAGCCTGGAGTTGGCTACAACCTCCACTGTGGATACTGACCATCTAATTTCCCAGTCTCCTAGGGGCTCTAAATCCAACCTCCTCTGACCTGCCAGCAGGAGGGATGACCTCACATTTGTCCTGCTTATCACTGGTAATAACCATTAGGGACAATGGCAGGCGCTCACACCTGCTGCCCGCTAGGATGGCAGATCGGGTCTCCACAGGAGGCCAGAGATGCAAATCTCCTTGTCCTTTCCATCACAGGGTCACTCCCAGGCACTCTCCCACACAAACCAGGGCATGCTGGGAGAATTAAGCCAAAGAGACCAAGTCCCTGTCTCCCCTCCCCCCAGCTAGCAAACACTGGTTCAGGGGTGTACAAAATGTGCTCAAGCAGCAGTATTGATTAAAAGACGTTTTGCTGTGGACCCCCCTTGCCGGGGCCCAGCTGAATAGCATGTACAAAGGCTAAGGCTAAGGCCCGAGACACAGGCCCGAGTGGTGCCAACTGTTCATTCTCTGCACGACCGCTTCTTTGTGAGGAGTGATCTCCTGCAGCATGAACATTCCCATGGCCGCCCTCGCTGTGCCGGAACTGGCACCATGAACATTAGGGACAGAACCTCCGGCACTGGGGTCACTACGGGCACAGCGTTCTCCATCCCACATGCCAGGTTCCTGACTACCTTCCTTGACCACCTCTTCCCCCCGATTGAGAGACTGCTCAGAGTGTCCAGATCCCCCTGATCTGAAGACCGCAATAGGCTCTTGCTCGAGTCAGACCCCTCCACACACACGCACGTGCACACATGCACACACGCATGCACACGTGCACACGCGCACAAGCAACAGCCGCCCACGCCCACGGGCCCCAAGCAGCCCGGCCCGCGTGGCCAGCCCCGCCCTTGCATTCCTCCTGAGCCGAGCCAGCAGCCCGAGCAGCCAGCAGCAAGCCAGGCCCCAGCCCTGCTGTAAAGTATTAACTCATACTGAACACAGTTTGTCTCCGAGGACCCTCTTGGCCCCTTCGTCATCCTGTGCTGACATTTTAATCGTGCTTTTGTGGGAGCTGGCTGGCAGTTTGTCATCAGGAATGGCGCGGCTAGGGGCCAGAGCGGCTTGCTGGCTGGGGCTGCTGCTGAGGGGAGCAGCCCATTCTGACAGACTGAGCAATAATCTGGACTTACTGCGCCGAGCCTGTGGGACACCAGCCGGGCCGCTTTATCTTCTTCATTAAAGTGCGCTCAGAAAAAAAATCCATTTTCCTTTAAAGTCTCAGGAACAGATGGAGTAAAATTAATTGTGCCATTAAGTCCCGATAGACAATACCAGAGTGGTTTTCTTTCAACTGTGCATGTGTGTTACAAAGTGCTCTTCGTAAAAGGCAATTACTGCAACATTTGCCATAAAATAAAGGTTGCTTTAATGGGCAATAAACACAGGCTTCAAATTTTGTATGAAATGGGTCTCCAAAGGGCGCTGTTAGAGGCGGCGCAAAGGCACGGCTGACTCTAGTATTTGTGCTCTGGCTCGGGCTCCGCTCCGGCTCCGCTCCGGCAGTTCCGAGAACAATGATTCCCCACCCCTGGATGGGTTCTGATAGAATTATGTGTGTGATGTGCGCTCGCTGCATGGGCCTCTCCAGCCAGATTGTCCTGGTCAGCAAATGGCAGGCGAGACAGCGAGCGAGAGCGAGAGAGCGAGAACGAGAGAGAGAGAGAGAGAGAGAGAGAGAGAGAAGTTTACTAGGGTGCCCCGGGGCAGTACCCACTGACTGAGGAAGGAGCTAGTTAAAGGGACAGGCCCCGTTCATGGCAGCTGGAGGACACAATTATTCCTCTTCTATCTCAGAGGTCTGGTGAAGGCTTCTCGTTGATTCCTGCAATCAGGCGCAGTGAGAAATCTATATTTATGTGTATTTAGAGCCCGCTAGGACAGAGATTTGGCAAAGAGGGCAAATATGCTGTGCTTTACAACTGAGACAGAAATGATGATGAAGGCCTGTCCGCAGAAGGATGGCCAGGCGCTGCAACTGGAGCCCGGCTCCCGCACCTCCCAGGACAGCGCACAGGGCCTTCTGAGCCCAGGGAGCGCCATGGAGCATGAATCCCTAACAGCGTGAGCAGAGGACGCCATCTCTTCCGCACCCCTGCTACTTTCCTCGGCAAACCCCACGCACCGACCCCCTTTCGAGGATCCAAGCTGCTCAGACCAGACATTCTTTCCGCTCCACACTATTTCTACATTTCAGTAATTACAACGTTAGCATAACATAGAAATGATCCATTAATTGAAATATGGACTGTACCAACTCCAATATTTATGGTATAAATCCATATTTCATTAAACAAATTCAATAAGCAAATATATCAAGAAGAACAGGAGAGCATTTTTATGTATCTGATCAGCAAGTTAAAAAGGGCCATTTTTTTTTGGTCCACAGTATTAGCCTTACAGCTTTTTTTTTTTTTTAAAGGAATCCACAGTGGATTTGGGACTCAGTGGGGCTGGTGAGACAGAGAAGCCGAGAGTGGTAAAAATTAACTTCGAGGGTCAGCTAGGGGCGCACAGCAGCCCTGGGAACCTCTCGGGCCTCCAGGGGCCATGATGGAAGAGGCTCTAGGCTCTGCTCAAACTGCAAGGGGGTGGACAGAAGCCACACGGCTTGCTTTGGCTGCTCCAAGGATAGCAGGGCAGGCTTTTAGCTGTGTTTTAAAAGAGCGGTTGGCCTGACCAGGAAGTGGCGCAGTGGATAGAGCGTCAAACTGGGATGTGGAAGGACCCAGGTTTGAGACCCCGAGGTCGCCAGCTTGAGCGAGGGCTCACCTGGTTTGAGCAAGTCTCACCAGCATGAGCCCAAGGTCGCTGGCTCGAGCAAGGGGTCACTCGGTCTGCTGAAGACCCGCGGTCAAGGCACATGTGAGAAATAATCATGAACAACTAAGGAATCGCAATGAAGAATTGATGTTTCTCACCTCTCTCCCTTCCTGTCTGTCTGTCCCTATCTGTCCCTCTCTCTGACTCTCTCTTGTCTCTGCCACACACACAAACACAAAAATAAAAAAATAAAAAATGGTTGGTTTACCCATACTGCCACCTGTCCTCTTCTTTGCATCAGGGAGTTTTGGCTCTAAGCGGCAGAGGACAAAGGTCTGTGAGAGCACAGCAAACCTGAGTGCCTCAGGACACATCGGAAACCTGCTGCTGGGACCTCAGCACTCAGCTAAATGCACCCTCTGTGAGCTGTGCCATGGATACTTCCTTGTATCCAATTGCGATGGCCACCTCCTCTCCCAACACCTGCCCTTCCTCTTGTGTTCCCCCAGGTCAAGAGAAGACTACCCTTTACACAGCTGCTCAGTTCAGAAATCTGGGGGTTGTCTCCAGACTCCTTCTTCTCCTCCATCCATGCTATCCATCCTGAAGATAGCAACTCCGGTCTCCATCTTCACTACCCGTGTTTTAGCTCAAACCGCGCCATCTCATCTGGATGTATCCTAACTGGTCTCCCCGCTCCAGCCTCAACCTCCTCCAACTGCTTGTCCAGATTACTCACCACATGGCTGCAATGAGGGTTTTCATACACTTGATTATTAGACTTCTTTTGCAGGGCTGGGGGGAGCACTATACTCTTTCACCTTCAGAGTATCCTAGTTTGGATGACACATTATGCTCCTAGTTAAAACTCACAGTCCCCTCCCCTTCCTCACTCCTATTAGTTTCAGGGAAAGTCTAAAGTCTTTAAGATTCAGGCCCAGGTTTCGTAGGGCTCCAAGCTCATATAACTGGGGAACCATATTTAGGGGAAAGAATACCAAATTATTATAAAAATTTACCTTAAATATACTTTTGCCAATTTTAAAAAGAGGAACAAAATAAAGAGTAACACCTCAACATGTGGCCACGTGAAGACAGTACTGGTGCCCAGCAGGACAAACGAGGGGCCTGCAGTTTAAGTCTCAATAGTCTCATATTCAACAGTCTGCCCCAGCATGGCATATAGGCAAGTCGTCTGGGTCCGGCCTTGGCCTAGCTCCTCAGGCTCCGACATTACCCCACTCAGCCCCCAATGCATTGCTTTGCACACCCCTTCCCTGTGCTTCGGCCACAAAACCACACGAAGCTAGATCACTGTGCTACCTTCTCACACCTCCATACCTGTGCCCATGTTCTTCCATCAGCCAGGCAAGGGACAGAATGTCCAGGCAAGTGTCTGTGCAACTCAGCTCTGTCACCGCCTCCAGGAGGACAGAGAACTCCAGGCAGCAGGCAGTACCCTTCCTCCGAAGCTCCCATGACATCCTGACCACCTTTATCGCAGCCTTGATTGCAAAACAACACAAAAATTAACTGTCTTTTCCTCCACTGAGTATATGGGACATGCTAAATACATAACTAATGAGTGAATAAGCAAATCTGCGATCAAAGCATCCCTTTCTCAAGTGCCATGGGGGATCCCTGCGAAGGCTAGACGCAGGCTGAGCACACTGCTCAAATGGAAGGGGGAAGGGACAGGAGCTGGAGCCAGTCCTGGGCCGTAGAATCCCTACTTTGTTCTCTCTGAATCAGGGCAGTCACCAAACTGGAGCAAATAATGACTGCGTGTTGGCAGGGATGGAACAAAGAGCTGGTACTGATTAATCCCCAAAGATTAGGTTGCTAATTCTCAACTATGCACATCAAAAACATCTAAGGCAGTGAAAAACGTATTTCCATTGCCTGGTACCTGGGTCCTGAGATTCCTTTTACTTGTGAAGGTATCCAGTCATCAATACTTTAAAAAAAGCTCTACAAATGATTCTAGAGTTGTATAAGAATGACCTACCCAAGCCAACATTAATTAAAAACCTACATTTCAAATCTAGTTTTTAAATTCCTTCATTCATTGATTTTAGAGAGAGAGAGAGAGAGAGAGAGAACCATCATTCTGTTCTACTTGTTCAAGCATTCATATTTGGATGTGGTCACAGTTACCAACCTACCTGTAGCCACAACTATACATGGTCTATTTTTGTCACTTACAAATGAGCACCCACTGTTAAATGTCCACGTAGAGAGAGAATGCATCGGCACTTGCCCACCATCTATCTCAATGGTTCAATCAACATGTGCTTCACGAGCATCTGATGCAAAAGACTCGCTGGGAATATGTACACAAACGTAGGGCAAAGCCCTGATCCTCAAGGAACTTATAATATTTTAGGTCAAAGCACAATAAAAGTTGATAGCAAAAGAATGTTCATAACCTGTAGCTAACCAAGGGCCACGTGAGTGCTAGCGATAGCACTTTGTGTAAAGAGTTCCCTCCATGGCAGATCTGTGACTGTGAAGTACTCTGAATTCCAAGAAGTTTGATTTATGGAGGAAACAGCAGCTCCCACAGCTATCAGTCAGAAAACAGCTCTAACGTCAAACTGGAACTCACTCATTCGTTCATTCATTCATTCATTCCACTGACTACAATAACTATGCATCAAACACATTACATGAAACATACAGTGGTGGGTTCCAGATACACAGGGGTGCTGAAGACAAAGGTGACCCCTAGCCTGATGGAATGTAGTATGAAAGAGACTCTAATTCATTATGCATCAATGTCCTCAATTGCCATTATGGTTAATGTTGTACAGCGACAGTGTAGGGTCCCAGGATGTGAAGGATGCTTATAATTCAAGGACCAGAGAGTCCCAAGAACATAAAAGGTAATGCACTTAACTCTACCAGTAACCCAACCTGCTGGCTTCAGAGTGGAGTGTCAGGAACAGCCGTGAAAAAAAGTTGCTGAGTTTGGACTTATCCTCCCTGCCGGACAAAATTCTCTCTCGCTGGCAGAGAAATAATGTGTAGGGACTTAACACAGTGCCATGTGCAGATGGGGTTTAATGAATGTGGTGATGATAATGATGATAATTATTCAAATTCGTTCCTATCTCTACACCCTAGGGAGGTCAGGGCTGCCTTTTGTCATCTGACTAAATTTGAGAGCCGACCCTCCTCCCTAAGTTTTTTCTGTGATGTCTTCCCACACATGGTGTGCTGCCTTTACGTCACTTAGATCAGCACATGTGCAGCAGTGTGCTAGACACGTGGGAGGGTACGAGAGAAAAGTGTGAATGTCTGGGGGTCCCGAGGCTATCTGGTCACCGATGCCGGGGCCAGGGCTTGCACAGGGAATACATTACAGCAGGAAACAACAGGTGTGAGGACCAGACAGATAATAAATACAGTGTGTCCGTAAAGTCACGGTGCACTTTTGACCGGTCAAAAGGCAAAAGTGCACCATGACTTTACGGACACACTGTAGTGTGTATTCACCTGTGTATACTTTATCTCAGGAAGGCATGTAGAGAGAGTTAAAATAAAATAGTTACACATGATAATGTTAAAGAAGAAAAATCAATCGATCAATAATAATAATAACCATGGGAGCTAGTGAAGTCAGTACGACCAAGCTCTGAATTTAGCTCTGGAGTTTCCGGAAGATGGGTGAAAGGGGAAGGATGGGTCCCCCTGTCTGTATTTCCCAAGGGAAGAAAGGCCCACAGTTCTCCCAGAGAAGCAGGTGCATCTGAATGCAACGTAACACCTGGCGTGAATGGTCCACACCTTCAATAACAAATGATTTTCACAGCACACACAAGTTATCTTCACATAACTTGTTGTGTTTTTAAATTATCAATAAACCCAAAGTATAAACATGACAGTCTGATCTAGCAAAGATAATTCCGTTGAAGAAAATAAGCGAATGCTCTTCCAGTATGTGCTTTCCTGGCAATCTAACTTGATAAGAGGAGAGAGTGGGGATAACCCGGGGTAGGGAGCATGCACCTTGGCTGATCTTCAGTGAGCATCACGATTCTTCCCTGATCCCTGGGAAGAACTAAAGAATAGCGGTCCAAGAAACCCGAGGCTCTGGGTATTGTTGTGAGGGCTCAGAGACTGAGCCTCCGCATGCCCAGGATGGTGGAATACTGGTCAGAGACAAAGCTGAAAGACCCGATCAGTGTCCTGACTGGACTGAAGGTCACTGGAGTACCTTTGGGAAAGCTGGGGTGCTCCTTGAGGAGTGGCTTTGCGTCACTGCCCATGCGATATGCTGAGACTCTAGGGTGTTGCTGTCCAACTGACTTTTCTTTGCCAATGAAAATGTTCACTATCTGTGTTGTCCAACCCAGTCGTCACGGGTCATCACATGTGGCTAGAGGACTCATGAAATAATGTGTCATGGAAGAAGTGACATTTATTTTTATTTAATGTTAATGCATCACCCTTTAAATTTAGAAAGCACACACATGGCTAGTGACCGCTGTACTTGACAGAGCCACCCTAAGGATCCACACATCAGAACCGAGTGAAGGCATAACCCACCCCGGCTGCAGAGAAACCGCAGAGGGGCTCCTGAGGGTCTTTCAGGAGAAGTCAGAATCCCAAGACTCCTCCAGGCACTTGGATAAACTGTTCTGCTCAATGAAACTATTTAGTATTGGCCAAACAAAATTCTGCAGAATGTTTGCCAAACACAACAGTTGAAGTTTTGACAAATTTGGGGTTGGGCCATCCCGATATTGGGTGACTATGAGGACCAAATGCTTCCCCAAGCCATTTCTAATTCCCATATAATCCGTGGTCGTAAAACACCGTCCAGCACACAGGCGGCCACTCTCTTCCTAATTGCTGCGGCAGGAGGGCATGCACAGGGTTCAGCTGAACGTGGTAATTAACTCCCACCTTAATGGTCTGGAATAAAACACATCTCTGTTTTCAACACTTGTGATTAAGATCTGACATGTCTGGATACCATTTCGGCTTACCCCTAACTCTTACAGTGGTAATAAGATACAGCCCCCGCAAGAGGATCGATGGCCAATGATTCTGGTGAGGCTTGGCCCTTAGCTGACTTCAGTCCACAAAGGAAAAGGCCAGTGAAAGAAGCACAGACGCTGCCAGCAGCCCTGGACCCATCTCCCCACTAAGTAGAAAGAGCACAAACGTTACATAGAATGTTGAAAAATATGCCTTGAGTTTTGTCATAATGCATTACAGCTGATTTCAGAAGAAGGAAATAAAAACGACAGACCTTCTTCTGGTCTTATATAGAGTAACAAATATAACTCTGTGTTAAACCATATTCTTGGCAAAAGTGAGTGCAGGGATTATGGGATAGAAGCCTGGTGAGTTTTAATTCCAGGGAAGCCTGGGAGCTAGTGGGAGAGCAGCGTGACGGGACCTGAGCACTCACCGTGGGGAGGCCGGCGGACGGGCGGTATAGAAGCTAGCAGAATACCACGTCCTGCCCAGCAGGAACGGGCTGCCTGAAGGACAACTGGAACACAGCCCCAAACCAATGCCAGGGCCAGAGGGCAGACTGGGGGGAGAATCTGGGAGTACAGGTCAATGGCAGCCCCTGTGGGCCCCAGGGGAAACAGGTCAAAGAATAAATTTAAAAGAATTCAAAGAAAGGATTTTGTGAGAGACTTCATGGAAATCAAGGTGCTTGAAGATCTCCACTCCAAGGTTGGCCTGAGGAACTTGGTCTACACATGTTGTTAAAAAGCTGACTCAAGGCCCTTGGCTGGGTGGTTCAGTGGATAAAGCATTGAGCCAGAGCACCAGAGGTTGTGAATTCAACCCCCTGTCAAGGTATGTAAGAGAAGCAATCAATGAGTGCACAACTAAATAAAACTGAGTGGAATGAGCTGATGCTTCTCCCTCTCTCTCTTCTCTCAAATCAATGGTGTGTGTGTGTGTGGGGGGAGACCATGCAACCGTAAGCCTGACTCTCCATAGCATTACGTAAAGTAAGTCTCAGACTGGCTCACTGTGTCTGCCCTAGTTTGTCCTACGCCTTCTTCCTTAATCTGCTTTTGTTCTGAGCCCATTCTAACATAAACATATGTCTGAAAATAACAAGCTACAATGTTCTGGCAGGTCTGGATTTCTCAACTGATGTATCTTATGCAACGGGCAGGGGCTGTCCCTTATCCCCCACTTCCAAAAAATAAATCGGGAATAAGATGGGAAACACAGGGAAACTAAGGGGTCTGACATTTTGAGGAAGAAAAGGGTTGTGTACTTTGGGTTAATCCTGAGAAGCCTGGAAATGGGGAGGAAATTGCTGGGCACAGTCTGAAGAGAATGGGGCTCAGGACTTGGAAGAGGATTTTACAATGGCGCAGGTGACAAGATTCCGCCTCTGTGTCCTAATCATTTCACAGCAGCCGGTGCACTGAGATGTGGGGGAACGGAAGGAGAACTCAGCCCTACAGCTGGAGTCCATAATGCTGGACCTGAAAGGTCAGAGGCAGCAGCCGGGCGTCCCAGGGGATTGTGTGCCCCCCAGCTCACTGCAGAGGCTGCACAGTGGGCCCCAACAGCCCAAGCCTTCAAGGTGCCTCCATGGGGAAAGAGAAAGGAAGGGAAGGGAAGGGGAAGGGGAAGGGGAAGGGGAAGGGGAAAGGGAAAGGGAAAGGGAAGGGCAGGGGGAAGGGTAAGGGGAAGGGAAAGAGAGGCAGGGAGGGAAGGAAGGAAGGAAGGAAGGGAAGGGAAGGGAAAGGAAGGGAAGGGAAGGGAAAGAGAGGGAGGGAAGGGAAGGGAAAGGAAGGGGAAGGAGAAGGGGAAGGGAAGGGAAAAAGAGGGAGGAGAGGGAAGGGAAGGGAAGGGAAAGAAAGGGAAGGGAAGGGAAGGGAAGGGAAGGGAAGGGAAGGGAAGAAGAGATGTTGGTGGACAGGAGCGAGCCCCTGGTCTCTGCAAATGTAAGAAGTACTTGCCGCCACTCCTTCACCACCACACCTTCTGGGATCTTCACCACCGTCCACGCGTTCTGCTCCATGGCTGCCCTGGGCTTCTAGCCATGCCTCTTGCCTGCAACCTTCTCTAAATCGTCCCAGTTTCCCTCCCTGCCCCTTTGCCCAGCACCAAGAAGGGACGAGCAGCAAAGAAAACAAAAGACAACAAAGAGGGCACAAAGCAGGGCTGGTGAGCAATGTGCAAGGCGTGGGGGGATGGTGCCCAGTGGAGTTCTTCTCCCTAAAGGAAAATTAGGGACAAATAAACGATCCATTGGTTCCCAGAAGTTCTGCCTGTGGCTCAAATGAAATAAATGAAAAGGGTTGGAAATCCTAATGAAATCACCAGTCCAAACAGCACAATGGCCTGAGGGCACACAGGGGCAAGGATCAGGACCAATCAAGGGGAAGCAGTCAGGGAATGGCGTGGGCCCACAGGAGCAAGGGCCTTGGCCAACTCCTTCCTCCCAGGCCCCTGGGGCACACCCACAGCGACGGAGGGAGAGCCTCCTGTGGGCAGGTTTACAAAGCTGTGTTCCTCAGCAACTGACTCCCTGAACGAACAGGTAAATCAGGGGTGAATATGTGGTTAAAAGATTTCTCACTTTATAAAAGGAGCCCTGAGCCCAGGTTCATATACCCATAAGTAAATGGGATAGCTTTTTTTTTTTTTTTTCAGATTCATTTTGACTGAATACATAATGTAAACCTATGGAATACAGTACTCTAGCTGTCAAAAATTCCATCTACATCCAATTTTTCAGAAGCGCGTCTCTTCTATAAATCAAGTAGAGAAGAGGGTAGGAAGGAGACTCAAAGAAAGCCACCGCTCCTGCCCTTGGCCCCACAGATGCCCCCAGTCTAGCTGAGAGGTTGATGGGGAAGGGCACAGGATGGGCAGGACCCCACACCCTTGCAGAAGCAAGGCCCTGGAGAGGCTGGCAGGGTGCTAAGCACTTCTCATCAGCAGTGCTGTGCAGAGGGCTCTGCCATGGCCTTCCCCATCCATCCTTCCTTCCAGCTTTACAGCTGGGCTTAAGTACCCACCTGGCGTCCATGGGCCCTGGGGTGAGCCCATGGTCCACGGAGGCATCAGGACACTCCTCCTCTGAGCAGCTGAGTCAGAGGAAGGGAGACAGCAATAAATAGGAAACTTTTTGAAAGGCAGACACATGCGAAGTCCCTCTTCTACACACTTGAGGTGCAATCCTCTGAACGGGCTGTTCCCCGTCACCAATTTCCCTGCTGCCAATGCTCAAACTAATTATTCCTTACAGGTTAAATGGCAGCCAGGACAATAACCTCTGAAAAAACAAAATGCCAGGAACCCACAATATATTATTTCCCTTCCTGGCTGTGTGTGTGTGTGTGTGTGTGTGTGTGTGTGTGTGTGCATGCGTGCATGTGTTTGTGTGTGTTTTTACCCTGCCCAGCACTTCTAATTATTTTAGAGGGAAGAGGGGAGATAGAAAATCAAAAGATCTGGTTCAAAACACAGTTCTGTCTTCCTCCTCCCGGGGTGAGCTTGTCTCCTGTGAGATAATAAGCATGAAGGGGATGGCAGGCTGCATGTACTCCCCAGACAATGGCCAGGGACAAAAAAGAAGCAGCTAGCACACGGGCGGCTGGCAACCTGCTGTCAGCAAAGGGTTAAAGCCTGCTGCATCCTCTGGAGCCCTGTCTGCCTTTCCATACAGAATACAAAGCTCAGTGGGGCAGGGAGGAAACTCCCACCGGGTCCCTATTAAAACAGATCAAGTCACACATGTCAATATCCCCATTTCATAGATGCTATAATTTGTCTGACAGGAGTGAATCCTGCTGATCCGAGTCAGGGGCAAGGAAAAAGAAAGGTCTGCTCGACAGGAAGACCCACTGAGAGCACAGTGGTTTTCTGCATCTGGCCTTTCTAAGAAAGCCGGAGGTCCACCTCATCAGCAGTGCTTTGGAAACAGGGTATATGCCCAGCAAAGAACATGTACACATGGTGTGTGTGTGTGTGTGTGTGTGTGTACATACGTGCACGCATGCACACACTCACGCACACGGTGCATTGTTCTGATCTAACTGTGAGATGTTTAAAAAGGTACAATAAAGCCTTTTCTGATCTCAGTGGAGCGCGGGATCAAACCCAGCTCTCCCTCCAGTGATCCTGACAAATGCCGTGCCTGTGTTCTCACAAAATTCAGGGCCGCTGGTAGAGCGCCTTTCTTCCACTCTCGTTCTTTTGTGTTTTTCTTTTTTCCCCTGCCCTCTCTCCCTGTTTTTCCCTCTCTACCTCTGCCCCTTGCCAGAGGCATTAAAAAGAGATGAGAACCACTCCACTGATCGTGGGGGGTTACTGATCCACTGGCTCTGCTTTGCTGGGAAAGCCGGTTTGGAACAAGGCCTCTGGCACAAATGAGATGAGTTTAGCGATCACAGTTTAATTCTTAATAGGGCACAGCGTGCTCTGCAGATATGAAATATATAACGTGTGTGTGTGGGGGGTCCTTTTTGGAATTGGTTTTTCCTCTTGGTTAATGAGGGTCAGGGGAAAATGAAGGCACAAACTGAGACTCTTAAGAGCAACCCTGCGAGGCCACCCCTCCAGGGAGGGTAGCTGGGATCATAGAAGGTCGAGCGGATGTGAGGAGCTAAGCGGGTCCTCAGAGACTGGCCCTGCACCCCACGGAGGGAGGTAACCTGCACAAAGAGGCAGCAAAAGCCCAGGCCCACCTCCTCGCTTCTTGACAGAGGTCTCCTGGGCCCGGTCTGGTCACCACCAGGCTAGTTACCGCCTTGTTCTCTGGGCCCGTAAGGAGGCACTGGTAAATGAGCGGTTGGTAGGTGTGACCTGATGAGTCTGCGAGGAAGGGGAGGATACACCCTCATTTATCTCAGAGCTCCTTTGAAGGACTTATTTTTGCTGAGGTGTGTTCCCACGTTTTCCAACTGCCATTGTTACAAGAAACACATTTTATGGAGATCTGAAGCAGACAGACAATGACTGTGAATGGACACACTGGACAAAAGAGGCCGCTTCTACTGAAAAGAATCCTTTCTGTTACGTGCAATGGTACCTTTCCTTTGGAGGGCGGGCATTGGGGCAGAAGAAAGCAAGGGAGGGGACACAGATTTCAGCAAAACTAAATTTCACAAAACTGTAATGCCCAAACTTAAAGTTCAGGTTAACTTATAGGTAAACAGTTTAACTTTCCCTGCTCTCTCCTTCCCCTCTCTCCCACTCACTGAGCTTCTTAGGAATCCCCACCTAACTTCTGTTATTTTTCATCAGAGAATAAGCCCAGCAAAGGCTTAGACCCCACTAATCCTCACATTGCACTGTGGCCCCTGCAGGATAACTACCGGTCTAGCCTCAGCCTCCCTCAGCCAGCAGGGCCGTTGGCACACAGAGTCCGTGTCTGACCCTCCCAGCTCATGCTCCCTTCCTTCTTGCTGTTCCAGTAAGCAAGAGACATCTAAACAGAAGTCGGTGGGGTGCTCTTAGTTTTCAGATAGAAAAAGGAAAACAAGGCTCCAGCTGGGTGGCTTAATGGATAAAGCGTTGTTGCAGCGTGCCAAGGTCGCGGGTTCAACCTCCCCCCCCACCAGTCAAAGCATGAATGAGAAGCAATCAACAAGTGCACAACTAAATAGAACTATGTGAAACAATGAATTGATGCTTCTCTCTCTCTCTCTCCCTTCCTATCAATAATGGAAAATGAAAAAAAGAAAAAAAAGACGGAATAACAAGGACCCTCCCTGGAATGCAGATGTGATGCCAGGAGTTGCAGTAGCCATAGTGTGGTCATGAGGAAAGGGTAAAAGACATCTCAAGAGATGTTGGTATTTATTTATTTATTTATTTATTTATTTATTTATTTATTTATTTTTACAGGGACAGAGAGAGAGTCAGAGAGAGGTATAGATAGGGACAGACAGACAGGAGCAGAGAGAGGTGAGAAGCATCAATCATTAGTTTTTCATTGCCGTTGTGACACCTTAGTTGTTCTTTGATTGCTTTCTCACATGTGCCTTGACCATGGGCCTTCAGCAGACCGAGCAACCCCTTGATGGAGCCAGCGACCCCGGGTCCAAGCTGGCGAGCTTTTGCTCAAGCCAGATGGGCCCACACTCAAGCTAGCGACCTCGGGGTCTCGAACCTGGGTCTTCTGAATCCCAGTCTGATGCTCTATCCACTGCGCCACCACCTGGTCAGGCGAGATGTTGGTCTTTACTGCTGAACCACTGAACCAATGACAGAGGTTACCCATCTGTGGCTTTCTTACAACCACATGAAAAAAATCAACCCTTAATTATTTCAGACGGTGCTCTTCCAGCTCTCTATTACTTGCATCTGAAAGCACTCCTAAGTGATACAGAACCCAAGACTACCGACTAGGTCCTTTTTGTTCCCTTCACCTTTCACCTTTGGTCTCTTAGGAAAAAGTGCCCTCTTCTTGCCAATAAAAGCTGTTCCCTGCCCGTAACCCTGTGGTTGAAGACCTCCTCTGAGACCTCGTTCCATCAAAACCTCTTTCCTCTCCAATAATTCCTACTGTTTGTGCTCAAATTTCTCCAATCTTAAAAAAGACTCATTTTATACCCTATTTGGAGGAAAATACCTTTGGGTTTGCAAAGCACGTTTACTTACTCTAACGACAAGCAGTTTTCAGCCTGACCACGCCTTCGTTCACTTTTTCATGGGGCAACTATGTGTTGGGCACAGGTGGTATGAGGGCACTGGGCCATACACTGGGGACTCGATGTTGTATGAAAATACCCACCCTTGCAGAGCTCAGAGTCAGCTGACCACCCAACCATGGATGCAGAATTCAAGCAGCAGGCCACTGTGGGGAGTACGGTGCCCCTGTGTGGCTGCACCAGCCCTCAGCTGGTAGAGCCAAACGGTACCTCCCTGGTTAGGAAGGTGCCACTATGAACAAGAGTGTGATTTTCAGGCCAGACCCCGGGTCCTCCATATGGTAGCTGAGTGATGCTGAGAAGATGGTGCCCAGCAACCTCGCCCACCAAATGAAACTGATGACCGCATGTCCCTCCCGGCACTGACCCCGGGTGACACGACACCAGGCACAGAGCTCAGTGCAGTGCCGAGCGCAGAGCCTGTGCTTGCTACAGGTCACTACTCTGTCTTCATCCCTCCTTGGTGGGCTCAGATGGACGGACCAGGGAAAACGGGAAGAAGCTGCACGGATGGCATTTCATTCATGTCTCTGTCCTCCCTTTTCTGGAGAAATCCCTCCATGAAATCCCTCCCGTTCACTAACGGAACACACTGTTTCTGCCTTCTCTCGCTCTGTCACCACGACAACTGCACACCTGGTAAAAACAGCCCAGTAGGTCTTTCCCTATGCCGACTGGGGCACCACGTTAGTGTCCAAATGGCTCCTAAGCAGAATGAATGTTTAGCCACAAATCTTGTAGGGCATATTGTTTTGTGTATTTTGTAGGCTAGGCAGGAACATCCAAAACCTCAGAATCCTGAAAAAAGAAAACCCATGAGCCATATCAACTGAGAAAAGTCTAGCCTCTTCACGAACGATGGTGAGCAGGGCCGAGGATCCCGGGCCCAGGCTCCCTTGCTACAGGACTCTGGTTCCAGTGAGGGACTTCACACCCCAGTGGTGGGTGTGCTGTGAGGGTGTGCCGGAGCAGGACACCCATCACATTTGGGATCCAGAGGTTGCAGCCTCTGATTTTTTTTCCCTCCAGGCCCTTTCTAATATGTATGGGCACATCCAAGGTCCCCAGTGTCCCCCTAACTGCACCCTTCTCGTCCCTGCTGCCCCCTACCCACCCAGTGTCCAAGGCAGATGCCCAAGCTCCTTTCCAAGTACAGGGGACCAAGCTCACAGACAACTTTTCTTGTGTCCCTGACCTCTAGGAAAAACAGAAAGACAGAGGACATGGTCCCAGATTGAGCCCCAATCTAGACGACCAGCCTGGTGCCTCATCCAGGACTCATGCTTTTTTCCCCCCTTTATTTCTAGAGAACCCCACAGGCTGCCTGGCACGGCCCAGGCAGATGAGCTGCAGTGATTAAGCTGCGAGTTCAGCCAGTGTCCAGTCTGGAAGGCTGTGTCCAATGCTTGTGACCCGGAGCCGGGCAGCCTGGGGCGCCAGGGGAGGTTGGCCCTGCCGCCGGCTGGCCTCTGGGCCCCTGCCAAGCTGCCAGCCTGCCAGGGGAAGTGAACATGCTCAGCATGGAGTGCCAGCTGGCTGGGCTCTCTCCCCAGGGGGCAGGCTGTAAGCACAGATTACCAGCGACTTTGTTCAGTTCTGCTGCGTGCTCCCCGAGGAGGGGAACATCACAGCCCTGCGTCAGTACTAATAGGCCCTGACGTGCCAGGTCTCGGCTGCGAGGGCCAGCGCTGTGGGGGGTGCAGCAGAGAGGGGGACAAAGGCCACACCTTCGAAGCCAACAACGGCCTGTGAGCCTGACAAGGAAGCCCTCACCGCAGCCCCGTCCAATCCCTGCCTCGCGGCAGGAAGGAACAGGGTCAGCACTCCCCTGCTCTCTGAGGTCCCCACCTAAAAGCAACCTCTGCTCAGCCCCTGTGTGGGCGCCCCCAGAGTCCAGTGAATTACATAAGGGAAACTAAAACTTTCCCCTGCTTTCATTTCAAGGGCCTGTGACTGTGGAGTCACATGAACTGTCATCGCCAAGGAGTTGTCATGGAGATGGTGGTGCCATAACTGATACTGGTCTTCACTTTCAAAAAAAGAAAAGAAAGAAAAAGGTAATTTAAATTTTTATGTATAAGACCAGTTCATTAGACTGAGAAATTAAGTTGATAATCTCTTATTTTTTTCATTCTCCCAGCGGGATTTCTGGGGAGAGCTGCGGACTACTGTAGAAGTTGGCTGGGATTTCGGCTGTAGAGCATCCTCTGGGCCGGGAGGGGGAGCAGGCCTGTCTGGCCAGTCACACCTCTGATCTGAAACTGGTTCCCTTCCGGAATCACTGGTGTCCCCTCCCTGGCTCCGCTGCCAAGTGCCCGCAGTCGGCCACCCCACCGTCCCCAGCCCAGCCCTCATTGCAGGTGCGGTGGGGCTCATCTGAAGCCGGGGGTGGAGCTTTTGTCACTTCCAGGCACTGTGTGCACAATAACGTAAGCCAGTGTGCCTGTGGATGTGAGTGCACGTTTGCCGAACCACAGCCAGGTGCCCAACGAAGCCTGGTTTTACTACAAGGGTGATTAACTGGTCACATTTCCCCAGCTGGAGCACCCCAAGAAGCCAGAGAGCCCACACTCAGTTCCTCCCTCTTCTGCACATAGGGATTGCGGCTTTGTTCCCTTCCTTTCTATTCCCCTTCTGTCTGGGGGCAGGCCACTTGTGTCCCCCTCTTTCTAATTGACATTCAGGCATCTACATCCTCTGGGCCCAGCAAAGAGTCCCCTCCCTGCTACCCTCTTCCTCTACATCCCTGGGGTTAACTCTGTCACAGTGGGACTTACCGAGGCCAACTACACTCAGCAACCCTCCCCTGAGCTCTCCTGGCTCGCCTCTGATGTCCCCAGCCTGGGAGGAGGGAGGCTTAATGAGTTCTCACCAGGGTCAATCCCTTACAAAACACACCTAACACAATACCCTCCTCATCTCCTTTCATAATATGTAGGCAAGCTGTCATCAGAATCTACTGTGACACTCCTGAAAATCTAATATTACTTGCAAAAGAGCATTCTACATTCTCGGTGGAAATGTCTCCTACAGCCTTGATTTCAGCGGTTCAATCAGGGAAGGGATGATGCATTTCTAAGGCAACACACACACGCACACACACACACACTTACATACACATATATGTGTATATATGCCTCTCCAGCCTCTTCTCCTCTTGCTATTCTGGGGCTTGTCTTTAATGAGCAGCTCCAAATGACAGCTTTAATCACTGCCTCTGGCCACTGAAAGAGGCCGCTAATGATAGGAAAGAACATAGGGCCATTTGCATCAATCAGCTCCAGTCTAAATCACTTTTTATGATAATGCACCCAAGCGAAGAAGAAAGTCTCTGATGTCGCCTGCATGATGATGTACCACTGTGCTGTCTCCCCAGCTCAGGCCTCCACATAAATCTCTTAAAGAGGCACGCACCCCACCCTGGACTGCCCAGCACGGCCCTCATTTTCTGCACCATTAATGATCCACCACCAGGGCAGAATCACGAGGGGCTAAGCAATCTATTCCTTTAGTTCCTAGTCTCGGGGATGTACCTTCTGTTAAATAAATAAATAATAAGCAAAAAGATATGGGGGAAGACATGAATCCTGAGCTGCCCAAAAGAGACTTATTGTGCCGCCACTCATTGTGCTTGGTTTTTTCCTAACCTTTCAAACAAAAATAAAGGTGGAGACATTGCCAAACTTGATTATTTGCTAGTCCCTCAAAATGGATGTCCACATAGTAGGACAAGAATAACTGGGTATAGAACCTTGAGGTCTGGGTTCCAGCCTGTGCTGCCCTAGGTGCATGTGACCTTGGAAGGATCTATTAGAGCCCTTAGGCCTCTGTTCCCCCAACCTAAACGGCAGTGCGAGATTACCTCCAGCATTCACACCAGGCAATGAAATACTCTGACTCTCATGCTCTTAGAAGCGGTGATTTCTATGTCAAGAATTCCATTCTTCTGGGGAAAAGACTGACTTTTCCCCTTCCTGGCCCAGGAGTCAAAGTAACTAAAGCTCAAGAGGTCAGATAGGCAGCGAGTAGCTCTCTCTACAGAGGCTCCCAAGAATACGGAAGTCTAGAGATGCTTTCCAATATTGTGCGGGAACAACCAAAAATAATTATCAAACACGGGCAAGTCACTTCTGATGCTGAGATGATTCAAACACAGGACTTTTCTAATTGTGTACTCTGTGTAGAATTAGAAAGCCTGTGGTACTTTTTGCATTTCCCCAAAACTACAAAGGTCTATTAGCAGCTAATAATCTTGGGTCATCTGTCCTCTTGGTACAGTCAGGAGCAGATATTTTCTGTTGTAACAACCAATACATATATATGTATAAACCCATGTACTCTAGGGAGGTTCCAATTTATTATCTGTGTGTGTATGTGGAGAAATGCTGAAAGAAAGACCATTTGTAAAGCCTCCTTTGCAGAAAATATTCCTGCTTTAATGAATGTGACTGTCAGTACATCACAGAAGTCTGGTTTGGTTTAGTTGCCCACATAACAGGCTAATTAGTAACTCCTTTATTTTATTATGCACAAGGCTGTGAGTGGCATTTTGGTAAAGCTAGTAAGAGCACATTCTAGTAAGAGAATATGAGATTTTTAAAAATCAGTTTTAGGGAAAGGACAGAGAGATAAATATAGATTTGTTGTTTGCTTATTTATGCATTCATTAGTTGATTCTTGTATGTGCTCTGACCAGGATTGAACCCACAACCTTGGTGTATTGGGACATTTTAACTGAGTTACTCTGCCAGGGCAAATATGCCATATTTTCCCATGTATAAGATGATCCTATGTATAAGATGCAACTTAATTTGGGGGCCTGAAATTTGAAAAAAAATGTATTACATAAAGTTATTGAACTCAAGTTTCATTCGTCATGAAATTTATACAACTCCTCATCACTGTCAAAAAAGTGGGAAATGCAAGTAAAAAAATCTTCAACTACTGTATAAGATGCACCCAGTTTTAAGACCCCCAAATTTTTTGTAAAGGATGCATCTTATACATTGGAAAATAGGGTATTTTTTATTCCTCTGTGTCTCTAGTACCTGTCACATTCCACAGTGAAGTGCAGGTAGTTAATCCAGTGTGACTGTGTAATTGCAACAAAATAAGAAATGACTTCCAAATGTTAGAGGCTTAGGAAGGGGAATGATGGCTCCCTTAGAGCCATTTCCTCACTGGGTCAGTTAGGGTTAAGTCTGGCTGCAAGTGACAATCTGAAATAAAAGTGGCTTACACAAGAGTTCTCTCTCTCAAAGTCAAAGTCCTCAGGTAGGCAGTCTAGGCCTGGTATGGCTCTCTATAATGTCGGGGACTTGGGATCTTTCTGGAACCACTGTTGTTTCTGTCTTCCACTCCCACAACCCTATCATGGCCCAGGATAGTGGCTGCAGCCCCAACAGTTAGGTCCACACTCTAGGTGGGCATGTCCCTGGCCCTTTAAGGGTAGGTTCCATAAGCAACACTTCACTCTTTCATTATACCTGTTAGCCAGAACTTAGTTAAATGATTACACCTAGCTGTAAGGGAAGCTAGGAAATATAGTCTTTATTCTACTTAGTAGGGCCATTTGCAAGATACCAGGGAACTAATTATCACTAGGACCCATACCAGGGTTCCCCAATAGCACAAACAACCAATTATGTGTGTGTGTTGGAGGCAGGGGGCAGGGATGCTTCTTTCTTTCATCAGGGTGCCCCATCTGAGGATGCTTCTTGATGTTATTTAATTTTCCTAATCTGGTCCCTTTGAAAAAGTTATTCAGAAAGAAACCAGAAAATGGAGTGTCATCTTCTAGAAAAAGGTCAGAGACTCAGTTTGACACTTCGGGAAGCTGTATTTTAAAATCTCCCAAACAGAACAATAGGACAGTAGATTTTGTATGTCAAATTGTCAAAGAATAACTAATTAAAGAGAAAGCGCTCAGAGTTGACAAAGGGTCAGTGAGCTGGGCATCCTTGGAGGCTGTGCTGGGCCACAAGTGTTTCTTCTCCTCAAGTCTTTACAGAAAGTCATGCTAAGTAACCATTAGGAAGAATAAAGATTTTAATTTCTAAGCATAACAGATTGACCACCAATATTTCACAGGTGGAATTCCTTCTTGGAGGTGATGAACTTTTAACTTAAAGTGAATGCAGATAGCACAGGCCTCTTACAAATTTGTTCCAACAGTGCACAAGCAGCTTTCCTTCAGACAGCTCTATTTTTTTTTCTTAAATACAAATATCTTGTAGAGAAATTAATAGATCTTTTAAAAGAAGCTCTGGCTGGGTAGTTCAGTTGGTTGGAGTTATCATCCCAATACGCCAACGTTGCCGGTTCGATCCCTGGTCGAGACACGTACAAGAATCAACCAATGAAGGCATAAATAAGTGGAAGAGCAAATCAGTCTCTCTCTCTCTCTTAAGTCAGTAAAAAACTTTTAAAGAATAATTGTATACATCTTCACATAAGCATCATCACATGAGCAATGCCATGTGTCAAGTTCATCTCCATCTCACTGGCACGGTAGTTTATGACCCACTCACTGCCCTGCTGCTGCCCCAGACGGCAGGACGGGCCTAGGGGAGGCGGCATGGAGACCGCACACTACTGAGGATGTCAAATAACCCCGCTCACCATCACCCAGTGTTCACCATCTCTAGGGTCTCATCTCCCACAGCTCCCCACACTCCTCCATCCCCATCATCTCTGTCTGGAGTTGTCCTGCACTTTGTCTAGGCTCTGCTTTTCTAACACCTGGCACCTAACTGCTCCAATCCCCACAGCACGCACCTCAACTAGTTTAGTTCTCTCCACAGGTTTTCTGTCAATGGTTCTACACACAGTTTCAACTGATCACACATTCCGACACAGAGATACACATATTTTTAAAATAGAGCACTCCCGCCAGCACTGAGTAGTTGATGACCACTCGTCATGTCTCCTTACACATGGCAAGCTCCATGCAGCTACTGAGGGAACACTAATCTCGGTAACTGCTGCCCCCAGCAGAGCACCGACGAGAGCAGCATTTCCTTGCTTCGAGAAGTAGGCCAACTTCAGATGAGTCCCGGGACCTAACCAAGATCGCCAAGTGTATGTGTTGTAAGTATGTATGAATGACAAGTCGCCCACTAAGGGTACTAAAATAGTTGAAGATCTTTTTGTGAAAAGCTTAGGTGTATTGCACTATGTAGCATAGGCTTCGTGGGGCTGTTCATTTTCTCCCCGACTATATCTTCAGCTCCAACCCTGATGCCAGCCCGGAGAAGGGGTTCAGCAAATTTTTGTTGCCTGAATGTATGAATGAAGCTTGTAAAACAAGAGCCAAGTATGTCGCAAACAATTATTTATAGGTTGCAAAAATAATTTTTTTTCTTTTCCGAATCATAGATGACTGGTGGGGCAGTCATCTAAATCCTAAATTGACTTAATCCCATAGACTTCAAGTAGAATCCCTCGTAGCGATCAGATCTGGATGAGACTGACTTTTAAAGATCTGCAGGTGATACCTTTACCTCTTCTGATAATCTTAGTCAGAGCCCAATAGGCTTAGATGAGAAAGCTGATCTCACACAAACTCTGATTTTCCACTGTTTACTAGAAATGTTCCGGATATGGTAGGTGCAAGGAGCGGCTGGAAGCAAACACAACTGATACAGTGGTTGTGCTGCTGGACATCTCTTCCACGTAAGACAGCCGTCAGTACCTTTTGGCTGACTTGGCCTGTGAACATCGATACCATGCTATTCCAGTTCTCAGGTCATTATTTCAACGTCTCACATTGAGCAACAGATGGTTAGCCAATGTCGAAAACCAAGAACAGGCAATGACTTCCCAGTGTTTCCAGAGGCTGTAAAATGGAGCACAGTGCAAGGGCAAATGCTGCTTTACGCCATTTTAAAGTGGCTATGATACTGTACGTGTAGCCTTAGTGGAAAAAATGGAAGACGTTATGCTAAATTCTTCAGATGCTTTGAAAATGAGGGCTCACTGAGCAGGAGGAGCCCTTGAAAGACATCACCTGGACCCGTTCACCAGAACTGCCCTAAAACATCATGGAATGATAAGATCGCAAGTGCATGAAGGGGGGGTCCTTCAGCGTCCCAGTCACTGGTCCGCACCTGGTGCTGGCACCTGGCTCTCGCTCTATCCCAGCCCATCACCAGCCAGTGTGGATGCAAAACAGGATTGAGCGATGTTCACAAAAGTTTTTATTGTATGTACATATAAAACGATAAGTGACAGATGTCACTCTGTGGGGAGAAGGGCACCATGAAAAATGACCATCAAAAGGATCAAAATCGCCCCAAGAGGCTCATTCATCCCTTTTTTCAGCCAGTGATTACCAAGGTCCCCGGTGAGTCCTACAAAACATGTCCTGCCACCTCTCATGGTAAGTCCCTATTGTGTGCCAGGCATGCTGTAAACCACTGTGCGAGGACGCCCAGGTTCAAACCCGGACCGATGACTGCCTTGCCGAGCTTCAGCTGTCTTGCCGCGCGCCTTGCCTTCCAGCGCCTCCTCGCAGGTCCTGCGTTTGCCTCAGCATCGAGGCGGGGGCCTCTGTGAGAAAAAGGGTTACAACTCGCCGAAGGCTTAGTGATGCTTAGCGATTTTTAGCACTAACGTATTTCTTAATTAAGGTATGTATATTGCTTTTTAAGACATAATGCTATTGCACACTTAAGAACTGACTACAGTATAGTTTTATATGCACTGGGAAACAAAAATAATAATAATCGTGAGACTTGCTTTATTGTGATGCTCGCTTCGGAGTCGTGGTCTGGAACCGAACCTGTGGTCTCTCGGAGATACGTGCGTATGTACACAGGCCGATCTCATAGGGCTTCTGTGGGAGAAGACACTAAAGTGCTAACGCACCCGTCTACTCGTCCTCAGTGGAAATGCCTTATCGTTATCGCTGCTTCTGAGACTCCGCTGTCATCAACTGCACATTTCTTCATTAGGAATACAAAGCAGCCATTTAAACTATTGGCAAAACCATCTCCCGAACACTAAAACATTTCCTCTCTTGCTCATTCTTTTCTTCTTTCACGGGCAGGAGAACTAACACGTGCAGCGCTCTCCTATAAAACCAGGGCCGTGTACTGTGTGGAAGGCACAGGACAGGGACTGTTTGTGGAATAGTTAGGAAGGCAGCAGGATCTCGTCCCTGAAGCACTTGCCCCTACACCATCAACTTGGCATTTCTTTCTTTTTTTTTTTTTTAATTTTTTACTTATTGATTTTAGAGAGAGACAGAAACATAGATCTGTTCCTGTATGCGCCCTGACCAGGGATTGAACCAGCAACCTTCGTGCATCACGACGAAGCTCTAACCAACTGAGCTACCTGGCTAGGCCCGCAGCATTTCTCAGTCTGGGGATCAGGCAGAGGCGAAGCCCCAAACCCCCGGGGCATGCCAGAAGCCTTCACTGGGGCCATGCTCTACTGATGCGCTCCCTCTGGCGTTAGTGTGGCAGCTCAGCCTCGGCAAAAGCGTGGCACTGTCCAGACTGGTTGACGTCCATCAGGGTCATCAACCAAAGGTGACTGGGTATCTGGCTAGAGACACTGGGAAGATGCTAGGCGAAGAGGTTTTCATTGCAAAACGCTCACCCCAAACAATACTGAGAAAATTGCAGATCTCTCTCTTACCTACTTGGCATAAAAAAAAAAAAATCGAGTCATGGGATCAAATGCCACTTTTGCCCATCCTTCCACCTCCAATCTATGCCTGCGATTCCAAAAAGCTTTTACCTGTCCTGTTCTCCAAAATCCAAAGAAACAAAAAAGGAAAGTGTGTAGTGGTATTCTACACAGATATAACTCACTTTGAAGAACTAAGTAGGTGAAATTTCTGACTGACAGAAGAAACGAATGGTTAGAGGCAGAATAACTTGTTCCGCAACACAGTGCTTTGTTTTCTACAGAGGATTCGCTTTCTCTGAGTGGACACCCCTTGTGAACTTAAATTCAAAGGACTCCAACCTGACCAGCACATGGATTTTTGGGGACACATCCTTATCTGAGACAAGGCCCATCGGGGAGAGCTCGGCTGGGCACACACGCAAGGAAGTTGTGATCCCGTGTGGGGGCTATTCGGACACACACATTCTGACCTGCTCTTGAATCCCACAATGCTGGGTTCTTGGGTTGTTTCTGTTCAAGAAACAGTGACTCAACTACTCTAATTATTACCTAGCCAACCAAACGACTCCTGGAAAAAAAAAACAAGAATTGAGGTACATTCTGGAAATACCCTAATGCCTCAACCTCTCTGCCTACTTTTGAAAAATTGTCTTCAGTGACAGCAAGGGTGATCTCACTGCACTTGGAATATATTACTCCCAAGGAGCACATCCAGTGCCCGTTCCAAGCAAACACGGAGGCATGGTATCACGAGACCCTGAGCCTCCTGGGGGAGATCCACTTATAGACCAAGAACCAAAACATCCCATCATTAATCCTTAGCAACCTGTAAAATAAAACAAACATGTGAGGACCCTGGGCCAGGTGCTGATAGACCAGGGGTCAAGTCCGGGTCATGCCACTACCTAATCCGAGACTATCCAAGTCACATCTCAGGGCTTGAGTTTCCTCCCCTGCCAGGCTGAAAGGGCACTTTGATAAGTCAGATGGCATGGCACAGGGGTAAGGTAGTTGGTCTCATCCTTACAGGTGCTGAGGCCCCTCCCGGGTGAGAGCAAGACAGAGGTTTTGCCTGAAACATCTCTGTTTTGAAATTCTGTTGCTCCCATACTCCATATTCAAGGTGTATGGCAACAGTCAAGAGAAGCTGCTGGAAGCCCTGAGGACTCACCTTATAGGCTCAGGGACCTACAGGGAGGTGCCTGCCCTGGGAACACTTGGCACTGTCACCACGAAGTCTGCTAATAGGGAATTAGAAACTATTTAGGGCCACCTGCAAACTTTCTCTCAACTGTGATATAACCACACTACTCACGCACATACACAGAGTGTTATAACCAACCTTTACATAAGCCCCTGATAAACAGGAAGACAAGTGGTCTTTTTCCAGATGAAGAAACAGAAGAATTATTTTAACTTTTATTGGTCGGCCAGGGGTATAGTGTTGAAGGAAATCCTGAAATTCTGAGGTCCCCTCTTAGAGGTGGGTAACCCGCCCACAGGGGTGCTCTCGGGCAGGCCCACTGAGGACTTCCTGTCCTCTCTTCTTTACTTCCCTGACCTTACAACATGTCCAGTCTTCCCAGCGGCCTCCACCACCACGAACGCCTTCCCATAACCCCGGCCCATCCTCTGCCCCAGTTAACTACAAGTCTTTCTGCAACCCAAACTGTAACAGGGTGTGGGTCTCCTCAGGCCAGCCCCTCACAGTGGCCTCTGTTCCTCTTCACTGTTCCACATTTAATTAGAATTATCCTGTGGTTAAAGGATGCACCCCGGGCTTTCTTTTATAAATCCTAAAGCAACGGCACAGGGCTAGACACACAGCACCCCGAGGCTTCCTGAAAGAGTAAAAGGCTCCCCTAGGAAGGAACTGGGCAGATATTTCTTCCGAGCAGAGACTCAAGGCAGCCAATGAGCACAGGCAAAGATGCTCTATGTTGTCAGTCAACAGGAAAATGTAAATCAAAAGCACAATAAGACACCTCTTCACACCCACTGGGATGGACATAATAAAATGGCAGATAATAACGAGTATTGCGGAGGCTGCAGACAAACCAGAACCTTGACATGTTGTCAGTAGAAATGTAAGATGATGTGGCCACTCTGGAAAATAGTCTGGAAGTCCCTAAAACAGCAAAACATAGAACTACCCTAACAACCCAGTAATTCCGCTCCCAAGAGAAATGAAAAAAAAATATGTCCACACAAAAACTTACACATGAATCCTCATGGCAGCATTATTCACAAGAGTCAAAAAGTATAAACAACTCAAATGTTCGTCAACTGATACATCAAGTGTGGTATACCCATGCCATGCAACATTATAAATCTCTTGAAAAAGGACAAAGCACTGTTTGTGCTACCACACAAACGAACCTTGAAAACATACTCAGTGGGAGAAAAGAAACACAAAAGGCCACGTGTGGAATGGCTCCAGGTCCACGAAATGTCCCATAAAGGCAAATCCACAAAGAGAAAAAGTAGATTAGCTGTTGCCAGAGTTGGGAGAAGGCAGCAAGGAGCTTCTGCCAACTTGAGTGTGGGTGGTGGGCACTGTCCAGTGAAGGACTTGTTGCCCAGCTGCTAAGAGTGCAGCCAGCAGGGTGTAGAAGGGGTTGGCCAGGGCTGTCCAACCCGGGACAGCTCTGAAGGCCAAGTCTGCTCTGAGCTCCTCACTGGTTAGCGCAGCCTGTCCCTGGGCCTGTGTTATAGCTTCACCTCTCTCTTCACTGCTCTTCCCCTCCCTCCCTTAGGGGCTGATGCTAAGGGCACTCCTGAATACATACCCTGCTTGCTACCTCTACCACAGAGCTGCGTCATGGGAGAGCCCGGCCAGCCATGGCACAGGCAAATCATCTGGGGTTCTTGTTAAAATGCAGCTTTTTGTTTTTAAACAAATCAGGGGGCAGATTTGAGGTGTAGCACTTCTCACAGGCTCCTAGGTGATGCCGATGCTGCTGACCCCTGGTCCACACCTTGAGCAGGAAGGGCCTCCATGACCTTGAAATACTCTTTTGAGTCCACGATGGGAAGACTTTTATGAGCTACCAGGTCAATTATAAATGGAGACAAGTCTAGCATTTTATAGGTCACAAAAAGGCACCGACATTACCCTGTCCTTGAGATTCAGGCCAGGGAACACTGGGTTACAGGTATGTTTCAACAGGGCCTTTCAGCTACTTCCAGTAGCTAATCCCTTTGGACAGGGGCCAAGATCAACTTGATTGTTACTTTATTTTATGCTCCATTGTTGCAGTATGGCTGCAGGGCATTACTTGGGCAGAAGTGAGTAATCTGCATTGTGCAACCAGCGGACAAGTTGTGACTGATGCCCACGACACCAGCTCTTCAGGGAACCCAAGGCTGAGGAGGAAGGAACATGCAAAAAGGCAGAGGCAGAGGTTGGGGCTGCTGTCTTTTCCAGGGCTCTTGTGCTCAAACGAACAGTGTATCCGAAGAGCCTAGAGGCCAGTCTGTATCTTGTTTCCAAGTTGGATCTTTTGATTAAGAGACTCAATCTGTTTTTTGACCTGAAGCGGTTCCTAACTTGCCTGGAGTCCTATAACCTGTCTCTCAGTTTTTCTATCTGTTCAGGCTGATTTTAGATAAATGAGTGGGTGTCAGACTCCTAGCAGATAAGAAAAAGAAGAACAGGAATTTGGAACCGAATCTTAAAGATGTTATCACAGAAGGACACTTTCATGTTATTGCATCAAACATCCGCTGGTCAGAAAGAGAAGCCTGGGGTAGGCTAATGCAGGGTGGCATTTCTGAGAGGATGGAACTCCCTGACCCTGATTTGTATACTACCTTGCTTTTGTTAACAGGCAGGCAGGCGTGTGAAATATCTGTGAATGCCTGGAGACAAGGGACAATATGAAGTGCTGATCTTTCAAAGTTAAGCCTTATGAAAAGGTATAAAACTTGACAAAGTGTCATTCTTGAATGTTACAGGTCCCAAATGAAAATTCACGTTGTGTGTTCAAGAATATGCTTGTTGTATGAGTCCACAAAAAAATAAAACCAGTCTGAGATGCCTTGGGCAGAACACACAGAAAAGAAACAGTAGACCAATACAGTAAGCCAGAATTAAGAAGCCAGTTCTGGAAGGACAGACACAGGACAGGTATTTCCAACAGTTTTTTAAAATTTTCATGCCAGTAATGACAAAAGAGGGCCGAGGGACAAAGGAAAAACCAGAATCCTTACACTGAAGTCCTCAACTTAAGTCCTTAAAATTCTGGACAGTAACATCAGCATAACCTCAAGTCACCTCCCTGTTCTGTCCCCAGGCACCTGCAAAGCACCTGGAATGGCTGAGCCTGAGAGGCATGCCTGCAGCAAAAGTCCTTCCCTAACCTGCTTTCTTTGATTCCACTGGGGAATTATGACTAAGTTTCCAAAGTGCTCTGCAAACATTAAAGCTCATTAGGTATTGAGGATGCACTGCTCCATCCCTGCCACTTGCTGTCTCTTCTGGAAGGAAATACAACTCCAATGATGCTCCCAGAGCCCACTTGGTGAGACTGGGTGTTCTCTAGACAAGAGTCTCAGTTCGTCCTGTTGAAAACTCTAGACCTCCTGTGAGCGAGAAGAATAAGTCAAGGTACAAACAAAGATTATCCTTTGAAGTGCCGAGTACTTACCAGTACACTGGAAACCTAGTAGTTTCCAGAACCGCTGGAGCCTCTTACAGATATAAACACATGAATCCCAATGCAGGGTTAAAAGGATTCCCAGGCACTCACACCAAAAGACAAGAAAATTATCCTCAGAGAAGGGATTTCTTTCCAGCTTCTCTGCTTCCCACAAGGGGAACAATTTCATGAGAACATAACAGTACAGGAAACAATACACCACCGAAGAGGAAAACAACATCTCCATAATTACAGATTAGTTACCGACAAATGCCAAAGCTACACACTCTGCTTTGAGATGGGGTTCCTTGCATGGAGCTCTCCCAGCCCAATCGGCCATCCACATTTACAGCTTAACAGCTCAATCAGGAGATTTTTGATACAGAAAGCAAAAACACTGGCCAATGACCCCCTCATTGCATTATTGGGCTAATCCCACAGCAGGGAGCGCTGAGCTGTGCTGTCTTTGAAACACCCAAATGCCAGAGTGCCAGTGTCAGAGATTACCTAATCATTCCTAAGCATTTCAGATTTATATCAGGTAGGAAGAACAGCCAAGAGAAAGTCCTGTTTGGCCTGACCTGACACATCTTTCTATCTGGAGTCCATCTAAGTTCACATTACTTGAGCAAGGCACCCACATTTATTTCAACCCACTGGTTACTTATCTATTAAATGGGTTTCTTAACCATCACACTGGTTATTTAATTCCTATCCCATGGCTCCCCCAAGAAATAAAAAGTGCACTATAATTATACAAACTCTTAATTAAGCTGAAGAATTCAGTGTTGCCATTACCCATCAGTAATTCCACTCAATTAGGACAATAGACTTCCATTTATTACTGAACTCCTAATTGCTACTCATTTTCCTGGTTAGTAATTGCCAATCCTATCAGACAATGTGCTTAATGAAAATTCTACCATGAAATTATATTTTTACCCATCAGTGGGAAGGTGGAATCAGAGAGCCCTTACTTGGTGGGGAGTTGGGTCCTCTTCTCCAGCCCCAGATGACTCCAGGCTGTGATTTCGAAGGCTGATTGATACTCTCCGGTTTGGTTACAGGTGCTGCGATTCACCGGAGACTTACCATCCAAGGAAAAGGTAAATCCAGGTAGCCAGAGAATTCCAAAGCCAAAGAGGAGCTGAAGACCACGAAGAAACAAAACCACCCGATGACGTCCCCGGATTTCCAGAAGTTCAGACCCTTCAGGACAGGAGCGTCTTAGGTCTACAGGCAGGTGGCAGGGGCGGAGTTGGCTGCACCCCGGCCGGGAGAGCCCTGCCTAGGTCCAAGAAGGGCAGCCGCCGGGCCAGCCTGCCTTGGCGTCTCCCGGGTCCCGGCTGGCTGCCTAGGTCGCGGCGCCCCGGGGACCCCGCACGGTGCTGGCGGCGGCTTCGAGGAAGCAGCCTAGCGGCGGAACGCGGTCCCCGGAAAGGGCGCGACCCGCCCCCGGCTCGCCCGGGCCTGCCGAGCGCCCAGACCCTCCGCGCTGCTCATGCCTGGCTCTCTTAATTAGCCAGGAAGAGTGAAACCCGCGCCCGGCAAGTTGACAATTTATTCTGGGCCCGGGGGAGGTCACCCGCAGTGCACACGCGGATTGGCTGCGGCGCGAGCCGGGCGCCGGCGCGGGGTGTGGCGCGCGGAAGCAGAGAGCATGCAGGTTCTCACGCCTAGGTCCCGGCCAGGCCGGGACAAGCAGGGACAGGGCCCAGGGTGTAGGGGCAGCCCTGAAGCAACCTGAGGCTAGGGGCGGCGTGACAAAGCGGCTGTCCTTCCTGGAACCACAACACCGCCCCACCCATCCAGGGAGGGTGGTTTGGAAGGAAGGCTCCCTGCTGTTTCGGGTTTTAGACGGCACAATGGCACAATCAGCTCATCCTTTAGAGTCAGAAGATGTTCTGACTGAAGTCTTTACTCCGGGTTGACGTACAGAGGAAAAAACGGACGTTGAAAGGATGAAGGGGCCTGCGAAGGTGCGGGGGTGGAAAAGCCAGTCTTTCCGGAGAGCACCAATGGCTCCCCTGCGGGGTTCCTCCGTGCAGAAGGCCCAATCCTCAGAGACATTCCCAGGAATGCTCCGCAGAATGCAGAACATGTGCAGTTAGGTACACCCCACGTCCGGAGAGGCTGATAAATCAGGAAGCATTATCTCCAACTTATACATAAAGAAATAGGGCCTGGAATGGCTTGGAAACCGCCTCCCCCTGTGCTAGTAAGTGCCAGAGCAGGAATGCGGACCCAGGCTTCCAGTCCCTGGGTTTCAGCCACAACACCTCAAAGCTCCTTAACCAAGGTTTGCTGAAGAGGAGCACATCCTGGAGGGGCCGGCTGGAAACAAAGAGCTGAGGATGATCCTCCTGCAAATAGCACCAGGCCCCAAAGAAGGGCTGCTTCCATGCCAGCTTTGCCCATCTGCCTGCCCAATCGGCAGCTAGCAATCATTGTTACTGGGCACCCTGGGACATACTTATCTCTAACTACCGAAAGTCAATGCACTCACCCACTCCACTCATTGCGTGTAGTCTGACCGCTGCAATCCCCTTCCACAGAAATGGAAAAAATAAAGACCTATAGGGCACATGGAAGCAGCAAGCTGCAGAGAGCTTTCCTTGGACCAAGGACTCCTCTGTGGTCCTTGAAAACAGAGTGGAGAAGGGCTTCTGGCCTGGTTCCTTGTGCTGAGAATCCACATTTGCAGAGCTCTGCATCGGATCGTCTTGTCACGTGGCAGAGGAGGGGTGAGGCCTGCCTGCCAGTGCTACCAAAAGACAGCTCTTTTTCTTGTGCAGTCGCTGGTCCAGCATCGCAAGAACTCGTTAGAAATGCAAATTATTGTGTCCAACTCCAGGCCTACTGAATCAGAAAGTTGAGGGGGGAGGGAGGGTAGCAACCTGTGTTTTTACAGCCCCTCCCCCCGAAACCTTGGGAGAGCACGCACAACCCAGAACACCTGTATTTCAACGATGGTCAAGGCCAAGCGACCTGCTATATTGTTTGCATCAAGGCCAGATCCTAGCCTGGTGATTACGGAACTGGAGGCTCATGTCCAATATCATTGGTAGCACATCCCTTAGTTAATGGAGACTACTGGGGGGGGGGGGTCAACAAGCTCCCTATATTTTTCAGCCACGCTTTCTTTTTCTCCCCTAAACACAAAGTGTTCCATAGTCCCCACAACACCTAAGAAGCGTGAGGAGCTAATCTTTCCATTGAATTGATAGGAAAGCTGAGTCCCCTGATGCGACCGGTGGATTATCTGCTCAGGGGTCACGACAGGGTGAGTGAGAGAAGTGGGACCAGCAGTAATCTTGAAGCATGTGTGGAGCATGCTGTGGGTTGGGAGCATAAGTGGAGGCATGGGGCACTGAAGGAGACAGTGGGTGAGCCTGTTGCCGGGAACCAAGGCTTCCGGTTGCAGTGGGCTGCTGCCATCTTGGGACTTTCCTTTACCTGAGCAGCCGGGGACAGTATGTCCTCCCAACCAAAAGCTTCTATGTGGGCAATCGCAAATTGGGTCTATCATACCACATCGGCGGAAGCCTGGAACAAGGTCACATCCAGGAGCACCCAGTCTTTGACACTTGCCTTGGAACGCTTACCAATCCAGGGGGCAGGCAGAGCAGATACTGGCACTTTCTTTCTGGGCCTTACAGAAGCAGGCACCTGCTCAGGTCATGGTTAGAGGCGCCCCAGGACTAGCACCAACATCTTCTGAGTCTTAGTGTTCTCTGGCCACCGCATGTTGCCAATTTTAAGTGAATTTGTAAATAAGGATGATGAAACATTAACGGCAACTCCCTCGAACTTCAGCAAGTAAATAAAGACAATTTTTTGAAAAGCACACACTCTACTTATGAACAGTGTTATAATAAATGTCTATACAATGAAATTAAACTCACAGAGCTCACACGGAAAAGCCACAGGAAAGAAATACAGCTACATGGAACTAAAACCACATTTTCTAACTGGGAGAGTTCTAAGTGCACAGCTACTAACAAGTTTGTTACAAGCAGGAAATCTGTTACATTTTCTGGACAATGCAGAAACTGTTTCTACATTCCTGCCACCTCACTGGGAGACTTCTCTGCCCAAGGAGAAAACACTTCCCTGTGTTTAGCCACAAGGGCTTCTAGCATATTTATGACTTAACAGAAATTTCTTTCCAGTTATAAATATGTTAAAAGTAGGACGACTGGATCAAAGGTCTGGAGAGACAAGCTTTGGGACAAGGAAATTTCCTTACTAGTCACACAATGCTACCCTTCTCTTCAAAACAAACCCTCACAGCTGCCGCAATCACTACTGTACACCATCTATCCAAGGAGTCCCTGAAATAAAGGAAGAGTGTCAGGAGACTGTGGAATCAAGCTCAGAAGGAAGTTCTGAGGCCCGCTCAGCCACCGGCTCCCATGAACCTGGTAGCAGGTCACTTCCACATCCTTGGGTGTCAGTGTCCCCTGTAGTATACAGGAGGCAGTGTCATTCCCTGCAGGCCCTTGTGAGGGCAAGAGCAGTACCCGAAGCAACCCTCAAAAGCTACAAAGAATTGCCCTCTAGCTAGAGGGGGTTATCAGTACTTCTTTGGGCCAAGTTCCCTCATTTTGGGGACTTTTTTTTTACCTACAGAAATGTAAAAGCCAGCTCCAGGCCACTGTTCTGTGAGGTCACTATTCATCTAAGTGCAGCTGTCAGAGACCAACCTAGTGCTGTCATCTGAATGCTTATAAACTGTGGTGCCCCCCTCGGGCCTTGCCTCTGCCAACTGCTCTCACTGCTTCTGGGCTCTGTATGAGGGGGTGGAGGGAGTGTCCTGGTGGGGGACAGCAGAGGAGGGCCTTGGGGAGGGTGGAGAGGAGAGATGCTTTTGCCCCAGGCTTTGTCAGGGAGACCAGAGAACAGCCCTGGCTCCCCCCAGAGCCCCTGAGCGCTTGGGGGGATAAGCTCAGGCATAGAAGCTGCAAAGAAACTATAAGTCATACCCCACGACTTTCCAGGTCATTTTTTTCCGCGGGGTTTTGCACACACATGGCTGGCTTTTGATTTCTCTCCCTCTGAGCCCAGGCTGCTCCCTGGTTCCCACCCAGGCTCTGTCCATGCCCTCATTTATTATCCCCTCCCCCCCATGGGAGGGGGAGTGGAAGGAAATCCAGCCCCCAGCCCCACCCTCCACGCTGCAGGAAGGAGCGGGTTGTGGAGCAGTCCGCAGCTACTCCACCAGCCCTGGGAGGCCAGCACTCTGGAAAGGGCCCCCACTGCGCAAGTGCCCGCCTTTTTACTGTGGCCACCTCTGTAGGTAATGCTCTGAAGGGATTTGGGAGGACATGGGGCGTCCAACAAATGTCTCAAAGTAGATGCTTCACTTTCAGTTGAACAGAAGCTTTGTAACCCCTGATATACAGATTGGAGTCTGAATATGCTTAGATCTCTCAGAATGGAAGGGTTTTCTAAAGAAAAACTCCAGAAATACCCAAATTCAGATGTAAAAGAAAAAAAAAAATTGTGTGAGAATCAAGAACAAAGCCAGCACAAGCAGAGGGAGTGAATAACCTTTCCTTTCAAGCCGCTCTCCCCACTAGAGACAGTCGTGATCTGCGCAGCCCTATTTGATGCAAATGCCTCTCAGAAAAGAGCCAGTGGATAATAGATAAAAAGATTATCTGTGACATTATGAAAAATGAAAGTTTAAAAATGGCTATAAGTCCCATAAAGAAAAAAAAAATCCTAAACTTTATTCAGTCTCTTGAAAGGCAACAGCAGAACTGTGTTTCATTCGGCCCTTGGGGGCCTTGCCTCTTCCGCCATTGTTCTAATCCCTTCCACCAGCTCATCAGTTTTCAAAAATATTTCCTGCTGGTTTCTCTTTGCTGGAAATGTAAGGTCCAAGAAGCGATCACAGTCCTGTTTCTTTTTCCTAACTTAACTCTGATGCTAGAAATTCAAGTGCTGCAGCTCCTGGCCCTCTCTCTTCCCTTCCCCGGCTGTCCCCCTCTGTGCTGAACCCACCAGCTGCACACTTGATTTAACAGATGAATTACAGATTCAAGGCATGGGTTTCCAGGGCAGGAAAGTCTGATTTTTGTCCAGGTCTTTCTTGATTGGCTCAGCATGGAAGTCTTTCATTAAATGGGCCAGGTCCTGCTGAGAACACCTCTGCCGGCACCCCACTGATTCCTTTCTTTTGCTGGGGAGAGGCACAGAGATCCTAAGGAGAGATTTTTTCCCTCTTCCAGATTTCTCATGTGCTCACTGCATTTCATTCTTTTCCAACAGAGCATCACAAGCAGAACCTGGGACTCCAGGGAATGTCTGATTCATCTGCCCAGCCATCTTTGATCTCTACGTTGGCTGTGGTGTGGAAAAACTGACTTGAGCACCCAGGCCATGACAACAAGCCTTCGCCACCCACACAAGGAGGCGGCACCGTGCAGTGGTTCATTGCAAAGGTCTGGAGTTGGACTAACTGGTTCAGACACCAGCTCCGCCACCGGCTAGCTGGGCGGACTCTGAGCAAGTGTCAGTGTCTGAATTTCTCCATTTGTAAAACAAACACAAAAGATTATTGGACTGAACTATATAAAGTTTCAGATATTTGACATTTTTTATAGTGAGAGAGAGAGACAGGAAGGGAGAGAGATGAAAAGCATCAATTCTTCGTTGTGGTACCTTAGTTGTTCATTGATTGTTTCTCATATGTGCCTTGGCCAGGGCGAGTCCAGCTGAGCCAGTGACCCCTTGCTCAAGTCAGCAGCCTTGGGATCAAGTCTGCGACCATGGAGTCATGTCTGTGATCCCATGCTCAAGTGGTGACCCAACACTCAAGCTGGTAAATCTGCTCTCAGGCCACATGAGCCTGCAGTCAAGCCAGACACCTTGGGGTTTTGAACCTGGGTCCTCAGTATCTTAGGTCAATGCTCTATCCATTGTGCTGTACCACCAGTCAGGTGATTTTTTTTTTTTTAGTATAGTAAGATTATTAGATTGAGCCACATAAAATTGCCAATATTGGACTGGTTCGGACACACAAAAATGGCAATCTCATACAACTTCTCCAAATACCTACCCTCAGAGGGTGATGGTGAAGAGTAATCGCGAAAAGCCGTACAAAGTGCTTTACCAAAGTGCCCAGAGCACGGTGGTGTGCGCTCAATAAAGGTGAGCTGTTGCGGTTGATGAGTAGAAGCTCAGACTAACCGCTCGCTCTGTGCACGTCACCTGTACCAGGTGCCCCCAAATAAAACCCCCAAAGCAGTCACCTGCTTGCCAGTGACTCCTGCCCAGGAAAACAGTGCTAACAAACATCATCGTGGATAGAGTAAGAGGTACACTCAGTACAAACTCCGTGTTCTTGTGACTCTATTTGTTTCATTTCTTCTTGAAAAGTCCACTCCCATGTGGAAGGAATGAATGCTCCTGTCTCATTCTGCGGCCATCTGACGCATTGCTGGCCACTTTCATAAGCTAGTCACTATGACCAGGATTCTCCCTCTGCCTCTTCAGAGAGTCCAGAAAGATGCTTGAAAATACACATCAACCGTAAAGATGAACAAAATAAAGGCGGGAAGGGTATATGGATCATTTCTTGCCTAGAACCAGTCTCTGGAAGCCAGACAGCCCCAAGATCAGGATTAGATGCAGCTATGATGTTTGCAGGAACGCTACAAGCCTAAAAGTAGTCTGCCAGGCAGAACTAAAGCTTCCTCACGATTCACTAAGTCGGAGGATTCCCTCAGATTTCAGCGAGATGCTTCTCTGGCTCAGCACAAAGTTCTCCAAATGACATGAGGGAGCTACCCATGGCCCCTGGCCTCTCACCCAAAGGTCCCCCCATTTCTCTTTGTGCATCTTCCTCTTTACTACGGGGATTGGGGGGAAAGGACCCGTCATTGTAGTTGGTTAGCTGGGAAGAAAACAGAGGAATTATGAAGACCTATGGGCAAGTTCTGACCTCAGGGATACTACGGTAAATGTCAACCTGCAATTGAATGTTTGACTAAACAGCGGAGTCTATGGAGGCAAATTTGCCTGGAATGCAAACAACTAGCTTTCTTCTGCTAGATTCTGGGATGCAACCCTTAGTTTTGAGTACTAAATACACCAGTGCCAGGCACCAGGGCAGGCACCACATGCCCGTTACACCACACCTCTTCCCAGAATCCCCGTGGCCTCTCAGTGTTCTGGAGGTAAAAGGCAAGCTCCCAATGAGAGCATCTCTAGGGGCTAGCAGCAATTCTTGAGAACCGTGACCCTAAATATAATTTCTCCCTTCTCACACAAACACACACACACACACTTTAATGCAATCATTCCCCAGTGGCCTAGTCATAATCATCTTGAAAGAATTTTTTACTTATTTTTAGATTATGAAATATATATACCTACAAAGAAGTAATGGATAATACAGGAAAATACATAAGGAAAACCGATAGCCACCATCCAGCTTAAGAAAGATATATTTCAATACTTCCTCACAGGGAGACACTACCACTCATTTGGTATTTATTATGCATAGCGTGGTATTTATACTTTTGCTATATATGTATATAAATACAAACATCCATGTGGTATTGTTCTGCGGGTTTTCAAGCTTTATTTCACTCAGTATGTATCCTTCTACAACTTTGAAATAAGAGATCCCGCTTCACTGGGCCTACCATGGTTTGTTATTTCCCTAGAAGAAACTGGGCAGGTTGTGTAGGTGAAAGCTAGGGGGACCATATCATGGAGCACTCAAACAAGGGTGCCTTAGGGAGTGTAAGGGGGTGCTATTAAAACCATACCATACATAAAATGGGACTATCCCAGGCAAACCAGAACATATGGTGCTCAGTGACAGTAGACCAGTTACTGCTTTAATACAGTATGGTGGTCAGCATGGCTGGTTAGAAGCCTTCAGCCACAAGTACCTGATGGGCCTGTTTGAATGAGTCCATTAGTTTGTGCCTTTTATTTGAGCAGCGAGTCATTAATGAGCACCCCAGTTTCCTATTAGTGAAGTGGAGCCTCTGGAAGAAGGGGAGGCAGCTCTAACCACCCTCCTTGTTGCTGCCACAGGCCTGTGTTATAAGAGCTCAGAGCCCAGTAAAATACCAACAGCTCACAGGAAACCGCAGAGCCCCACCGAGCACGAGAACACCCTCCCTGAGTGTCAGTCCAGCTGTTTCCACATCAGGGCAGGGACAGGCTACCTCCTGCAGGACCCCCCCACCCCCCAATGCTGCCTGGTCAGGGCTCTCCAATGCTTTTTCACGCGGCATCTTAACTACCCAGTTTCTATGGAAATGAGCTCATTGCTAATCAGGTTTCCTCTGGCTTTCCACTGGTTACTGAGGTACCCCTCAGATGTGACATAGTGCTGAATTTGATATTTTTTAAGTAAGTAAACAGAAACCAAAAAAAACACAAAAAACAGGATCAAAGCAGTCAGTACCTTTTGGTTTGCCTTTGAAAAACAAAACAAAATGCAAACAAGTAAACAAAAAAGAAAACCAACAATGAGCTTATTCAACACCTTGAGGAGCAGACCGCGGAGGCAGGATGAGAACCTACGTGCTCTTTGTTGGGCTAGGCCAGTGTGACACCCTGGGCGAGGGGCAGCCACCGTGTCTGAAATGGCACAGCGGAGTCCAGGAGGCTCCAGCAGCTGCAGTATCGGCTGTAGCCCACACACCAGGCTTCACCTTTGCCAGGCGGGACGCGCCAGCCCTTTCCCTTTTCCAGAGGCAAGGCTGGTGCTCCCAAACCCAACACAGGGAACCTGTCGCTGGCGGGGTGCTCCCCGCCTGCACTACCCCTGGCGTGGCCCTCCAGGCCGGGCTTTGGTGCTCTTGTATGAATGCCACCCAAGACGCCTTCCTCCTGCCAGCCCTGAGTGTAGGCATTAAGATGCACAGCCATCTTTACCAAGGTTTGTTCCCTTCCCAAATTGCATGTGACTGGTTTCATTTCTGCCTGAAATTAAAACACGGAATTTATCAATCCCAAGCTGTCACAGCATGAATGAAACCCTGGAAATAAATCCAGTCTAATGACAGAGAGATCCGGGGGACCTCAGTGGGAAACAAGATACTTTGTTTAATAATTATCAGCGCCTTTCAGGGCCCGGCTGCCAAAGCAGCGGTGTCAGAAGCAGCAGAGAGAAGGATTCCTTTTTTTCCCCCTAGATTTCATCCTGGGGAAGACTGAGGCCATTTAAAACCAGAATGGACGCTTTTGATTTACATTTCTGATATTAAATGCAGAGCGGCTGTCTGCATTCACGCGACGGGGCATCCCTTCAGCGCGAACAAACGGGCTGGTGGCAGGGATCCAGTTTACTAATGAACAAGCTTATCTGGGGGGAAACAGCTTTTCACACCGTAACAAACAATGCACACCTCTTAGATAACAAATTCAATGGTAAAAAACGTAGCATTGTACATGTCACAGTCCCGTAATTTAATGGGGGCACTTGCAGCATTAGTGGTTTACATTAATATTTAAAATTAATTTTGTTTGGCCCACAGGGAAAATATTTTCTTTTTTTTTGTGTGTGTGTGTCTGATACCCTGCAGTTCATTAACACTGCTCACTGCTGCTCTACAATACTATCCATAATTGTCCTCTTGGTAGCCAGAGGCCAGGGTTTTTATATTTTTTAAAGAGAAGGCTGGAAGAGGGGCAGCAAGCTGGCTTTTCTGCTTCCTTCTACAAAGGAAGGCTCTCCCAGCCTGACAGAGCGGCTGGGCGGCCATGCGAGCCAGGGCCATGCGTGGGCACAGGTGTCAGCGGTCACGATGACTAGAGGTTGGCTTTGGTTGGGTAAGAGAGGCTCTTTCTCCTGCCACTCACCATCACTGCCCCCCCCCCCCCCCCCCCCCGCCGCCGCAATGGCTCTCAAACCTGACGATGCTCAGGATTACCTGGGCAGCTTTTGGAAAGGTATGGATTATACCCATGAATCATTTCCTCTGCCTCCCACCCCTCCCTGAAGGGGTTAACGATGGGCTAGCAAGAAAACAGGCCCCCTCTTCCTCAGCCTGGGGCACGCAGATCAGGGAATTCACTGCTAATCACTGCAGTTGTGATTTCTGATTTCAACTGGCAGCAAAGAGAATTGAACCGGAGTCCCCTGAGAGCAGCCAGCTCCACGAGGCAGACCTTGAGCTTGTTAAGCCGTGGGGCTGCCGTGCGATTATCAATTTTAAATTAATCTCCCCAGTCTCTTTTAAAGTGGTTGCTAAAAATATAATCTCTGAGATATCTTACCGTAAGACTTAACTAAAGGGAAAAATTTGGATACTAATTAAGTGCTTCCCTCTGTCTAAGCTTCCTGCAAAATACTTTGGGAGACTTGGCTAATCCACCGGCAGCGGGCAAGCCAGCCAGGGCGGTCTCGGGTCTGAGCGCACTGGCTCAGAAGTTATACACTTTTGTCTAAATAAGACTCAAACAGGCAATAGACATTTGGACAAAAGGTTAAAGATACAGTACTACACTGTATTAAAACAATTCGTTCCCTATTTTTAACTCAAAGAGGTTTGGGAGGGAAAGCCAGAAAAAGTTGTCTAGACATACTTTTGCTAAGCCCACGAGGGAATCGTTACAAATTCAATTTATAGGGACATAATCTAGGTTATATACACAACATTTTTTTGGAAGGCAGCAACATGGTGGGACAATCTGAACAAAGGTGAAAGGAGTTCTTATTTGTAAGAAAGGGGCTCTCTGCGGACACATCTCCAGCCCTATAGCAGACTCAGGTCTGAAGCAGACAGACACAGTTTCCAAAAGCTACCAAGAACGAGGAAGAACGGAAAAGACCAGCCATTCAAGGAACAAAACCCACCATTCTCCCCACCCTGGGTGGTCTCCTGCCAGATAAAAAGATGTGTCTACACCTGGAGTCCGGGGAAGTGGCCAGTCTCCACTTGCCCTGGGAGAGACACCCGTGGTGTCCTTCCTTCCCCTTCCCCTGCCTGACCTTCCTGTTTCTTTGGGCAGCATGGTGAGAAGACTGGATCATTGAAAGCAAGAGCACATGAACAAATCAATGCACTTTCCATGTGCAGACCCGGGAGTTTAAGAATGTGAGCTTCTGGAGGGCCCAGCAGGAAGCCCTTGCAGTCTCAGCAGGGGGTGCTCTGCACTCTCCCCTTGATGAGGAAGAAGGGATGGGCGGGAGAGAGGAAGAGGATGGGGGAAAGTCTACAGTTCTGCAACAGGCCCAGAAGATGGACTTCCGTGAGGTGTTCATGTAACCACCTGGGCCTTCTTTTCATAACCCCCAAGAAAACCCCCAACGTTGTCAACCTAATTAATTCTGTAACAGCCTCTCTTCCATAAGAACAAAAAAGGAAGTAACTCATTCCTTCTACCACCAACCAGATGTGGGGTCCTGAGAAAGCTTCTGCACATCTGTGGGCTTCCATGAAAGAAAAAGTAGTTCAGGTAAGATACGTTCTAAAAATTCTCATTTCACTTATCTTAGTTTGAAGCAAACATTGCTATACACCAGCCAAAGCTCAACCCCGACCCCCTTCAACCAGCGATGAAAAATTGGAATGGAGAACTTTTACAACAGACACATTTTTATCTGTATAAACCAGGGGTCCCCAAACTATAGCCCGCGGGCTGCATGTGGCCCCCTGAAGCCATTTATACGTCCTCGCTGCACTTCCGGAAGGGGCACCTCTTTCATTGGTGGTCAGTGAGAGAAGCACAGGATGCATCCGCACCCATAGTTCCCACTGAAATACTGGTCAGTTTGTTGATTTAAATTTACTTGTTCTTTATTTTAAATATTGTATTTGTTCCCATTTTGTTTTTTTACTTTAAAATAAGATATGTGCAGTGTGCATAGGGATTTGTTCATAGTTTTTTTTTTTTATAGTGGCCCTCCGACGGTCTGAGGGACAGTGAACTGGCCCCCTGTGTAAAAAGTTTGGGGATCCCTGGTATAAACGATATAAAATATAAGGGCTTAAAAAGAAATGTCAACCACACCATATCAAAAATGGCCTGAACAAAGGTGTAAAGTCTCCTTTACATGTGTGGAAGGTTCTAAAACCTTTGTAAAATAAAAATAGGGCTCCCTGGCACCCAGGGTTGACCCTGTTAAAGCTCCAGTTACAAACAGGGTGCATCACAAAAGACAACTTGTGTATATTTAGTCTTTGCTAGCCCAGTGAATCTTGACTATTTTTGTTGTTACAAGTCCATTCGAAAATCTGATGAAAGCTTTGGACCATCTTCTGAGGCAAATGTACAAGCACACAAATAAACAACACTTTAAATACACTTTCAGGGGATTTCTGGGCTCCTTGGAGCTCATCCATAGATCTGGAGTGATGTATGAATCATAGATAAAACTCTGTTTTAGGCTTAGACAGTGGAACGCCTGTTTACTCTCTCATTTGCCTGGAAGGTTTTAGTGTTCCCATTTTCTGAGGAGGAAATTTATTTTTCAATTAAAACAAAATAACCTGACTTTCCCTGCACACCCAAACACTTCTCGGAGAGTCTGGCGTGTTCGGCTGGCGAGCAACACGTCCAGAACAGCAGACCTGCGCCGTAGCCCTAATGCCTGAGCACACCTTCAGAGGTGGGGCTTGTATCCTAAGCTTAACTCAGAACCGTTTTCCAATGAGAAAGTTCCTCCCAGCAAGGAAGCAGCTGTCCCCACCCCGTTAGAGGTGACCTCGTCCACTTTTTGACCAGCCTTCCTTCCGGAAGCACTAATGGGATATGTGGTACCTGGTGAGGGGGAGGATGGGCAGGAGCACCCTCCCGGAACGTCAGTGCTGCCAGGGCACAAACGTCCCCCATTCCCATTCAGCAGGCAGCTGCGCCGCGGCACAGGGTGCATCTGAGCAGTCTAAGGTCAATGTGAAACCAGACTGGCTTCCGGCTCTGAAACTCCACTGTTTTCAGGGGCTGCAAGAACCAAACTGTCGAGTATGCTCGCTCTAATTGGCACCGGGTTGCTGGTGGCTGAAAGCTGAGAATTTGCTTCTGAGCCCAATACATTTTAGAGGAGCACGTTCCCAACAAGCCAGGGCTGGTTTGTTTGAAGGCACTCTGCAATGGACGCCCGAGTCGCTGGCGGCCCAGCAGGAAGGCATCTCCGAGCCTGTTCTGCGAACACCATCAGCTCTCGCAGCAGCTGGCTGTCAGAGCAGTCGGCTCTCCTGTTATCTTCCTGCTTCTTCCAGGCTGCTTATGAATCATGTTAGAAAGAGAAAGAAATGGTGGCCTAGGGGCAGGTGCTCCTCCAGCTTCCACTCCAGCCAATCTCCCAACTAAACGGGTCCAAGACCTCTCCTCAATGAAATGACAAATGAGGCCCTGGATCAGGGCACTGTGGATTCCATCACTGAGCCGGAATGGAGAAAGCCCTGCAAGATGGATTCCATCCCATTAAATAGCTTGACTCATGTCAGGTGAGAGCTGTCTATAGACCATGGGAAGAAAAGCTTGAAAAAAAAAAGATTTATTAATTGCACTTTTTTGTCTCATCCTCGGACAAGTAGGCTTGAAATTTAGGTCTCCCACACCTATGAGGATGTGAAGGAATGTTCCATCAGTAAATCTGTGCACAAGGTTGCTAACCTGACTTACGATGAGCTAAGGCAAAAAAAGAAAAAACGAGACAGCACTAATTTTTATCAGCAAATTATTTAGGGAAAAGAATTCCATTGTCTCAAGACAACAAAAATCCTCTAAAGCCACACCATTCATCTCAATTTCATCATTGATGATGATCTGAAAAGATTAATATTTGCTAATGTGCCATTTATCAGCATTGCATGTGAGATAGCAAAGTCACCAAATTTGATTTTTCTAACACCCCTCCCTCTCAGCTTCTTTTTTCAAGAAAATGGTATATACCTTAGGTGTCTTACACTTGGTAGTTTGGCTTTGGCCCACAACATCTTTGATCATAAAGTTCCCAGGGAAAAGGAACTTACTGGAGAGATATCTCAATAAAAGAGATAAGCTTTATTTTTAAAAAACAGAATCAAGATAATCTGGCTTACTGTAGAGAAGAACCACTTGGTTAGGCCTGACCATGGAATGACCCTGGTTCTGAACTCTACCAGAAATTGGGAAAAGGACTGAAGAAGCAGGTTCTTGGTTCTGTTTTAATAATGAGCTCAATGGAAAATACTAGAAGTAGCCTAATTTTTCAGTGCTCTCATTAACTAACTTTGTTAGAAAAGTAAGAATGATTTCAGCAAGATGGGATGAAAAGAGTCCTGAAGCTGGGCTGAGGACACCTGGTTTCTAGTGCTATGTGCACTTCAGGTAACTACACCAGTCAAAAGGGAAGAGATTCATGCAGAAGATGTGTGATGCTCAGACCTCCTCTTCATCATGCTGTACCTATAGCAGACATCACTAATCAATCTGGCCTTTTATTCTTCTTGGCCCACAATCCTCAACATAACATGCCAGGCAGCCTCCTGGTAAACCAGAGACAGTAGGACAGTTGAAACCTGTCTGCCAGCCCTAGGAGAGCTTTAAGGTCCTTTTCAGTTCTAAATTTTTAGGATGGGTTCTATGAATCATGTTCCTAGTCTACTGGGAGTCTACTGAGGACAAAACATATATGGACAAAAATGTCTTTATTAGCGTGCCATAGAGGAGGAAAATGAAAAACGTAGCTTAATAAATCGCTCTCATGGTTCCAATGATGGGAAAACAAGGGCTGGCATCCTCGAGAGTCTCCAGAGCCAAAGGCTATATGCCCTGGGACTCAGTCACTAACTGTCACCACGGCTGTGGCTGCCCACCAACTGCATATCTACCTTGTTAATAGGTCCAACGTGCCTGTCATCTCACACAAGTCAATATCAATTTATCAGTTAGGTAGCTAAGACCTGGGATAACTTACCCTTCCCTGCACTGAAAAGGATTTAAGGTCGCTTTGAAAGATAATGAAAAGAAGAAAAGAACAATCAAACTAGTGGGAGGTGGGAAGGGAAAATAAAGCGGGTATGCCCGGTAGGTAGAGAGAGGCATGAGGCTTGTCTGCCGGCCGCTTGCCGTTCATTTACAACAGGTGGGCCACCAAGCTCGCTCTGGGCTCCAGCAGCCCTTGGGATCAGGGAAGCCGACCCTGCTGCACAGTTCCTGGGGGCCACAAGGTAGCCAGATGTTCAGAAGAAGCTCACAGTTCCTGACTCGATAACCAGAGTATGGTTTCTCCTGAGGGTCTGCGTAAAGAAAACAACATACAATGTGCTAAGTAACATAAACAGTAGTTTTCCACTCATTCACCTGGAAGTCCCAGCAATGAGTTTCACGTGGCTGTTAAGAGTCTTGCCAAAGCATATGGTGCCTTTCCAAAGCAGAATGCAGAGATGGTTAACTAACTCCCTGATTCCCTGGTTCTCACAGGCTCTGGAGCAGTGTTTCCCAAACTGTCTTCAAGGGCCCTATGAAATGTTACTAAGTCTTCAAAGTGTAAACACAGCACACTATTACCACACCCACACTCTCCTCTCCAAAGAAATGTGATCTAACCCAATAATTCCAAACCAAATCCTTTATCCTAAGGACATCTATTTAATATCTCAGGGAAAGATCATTCCAGAAAACATTTGAGAAAATGCCAGTCTAGAAGAAAAGGACTGCATGTCTTCTTGGAGTCCCTCTGACCCACTGCTCCTCTCGGCAAAGTCTGAAGAGCTCCCGATGGCCGCAGGTCTGAAAGGCATTTCCTGGTAATCACGGGGAAAGCTTCAGTTCTCAACTGCTGGTTAGACGGGGAAGCCTGTGTCCTAAGGGAGAACCACGTTGAATGTGTGGGCAAACCAAGTCACCACAGGCTGTATGTCCAACATTCTAACTAGCTGCTAGAGTTCCACCACATCTTTCGAACGGAAGCACCGATATGGGCCAAGGACATAATGGAGTCGTCAAGGACAGACAAAAGGGCCACAAAAGGGAGGAGTGAGCAGTTATAAATAGAGCCGAGTGGGGCAGCTGCTCCTCTGGATCTCTTTGAATCCCTCTCTCTGACCCACTTTCTTTTACTTTTCTTTTCTTTTTTTTTTAATTTTCAGAGGGCCCAGAGGGGAGTGGAGCACTCCGGCTGGCCT